>JAHBOF010000003.1:0-2979693 GCA_020736565.1 Coprinopsis sp. MPI-PUGE-AT-0042 | reverse complement strand
CAAGAAGCGATACATGGTGGACCATCTGTCGGACTACGGCATAAGGGAGATGTGGAAAGCACTCCCGTCGTTCAAGACAGGTTCCTACGCTGAGTTCCGTAGAGCGGTCCTCTCCCACTACCCTGAAGCGGCTGACCTTACTAGGGGAAGCCTAGAACGTCTAGAGAGGATCTTCGCAGGACATGCTAACATTCCTGCGCATGACCATGGCAGAATGATGTCTCGCCCTCCAAGTGAGGACTGAGGCACAAAAGTTGTTGGGCAAACCAAGGATACCCACTCCCTTAGTTACGAATCTGGAGCTCTGTAGGATCTACAGATGCTTGGATCAAAACTTCGAGGCCAGTGTTAGGTTCCGACTGAGCCTGAAAGACAACAGAAAGCTCCTACGGACAACGAGGCGATGGAGAAGCAGCAGACTTCGATGATATCGACTATGATCCGTTTAAGTGGGAAGATGTGCTGGACACAGCTGTAGAGCTGGCCAGACAGAATCATGGGCAGTCTTTGACTACTAAGGTGGTGGAAAGGAGTGGCAGCAGCTACGATGCAGCCAACGTTTATCGTCCTGCCGCTCCCGGTCGAGCTCTACGAGAAATCAAGATCGAAGACCGAAATGGCTTTGACCGTCCACCTGAGCTAGGCAATGAACTGGCCCAGATCAAGGATTTGATTGCTACGCAAGCAAAGCAGAGCAGTCTCTTCCAGGAGCAGCTTGCGAGCCAGCTACGGAAGTTGGAAGCCGACCAGGCGGAAACCCGTGCTCAGGTTCGCGAAATCAACCAGTATCAACATACCAGCGGTTCCGCTCAAGCGGCTCCGTCGCAGCAGCCTAGGCGCGAAGGGATGCCTCCTCAGATGAGGGACAACCGGCCGCCTATGCCTCAACGCACGGGTCGCCCTGGGTGTTACTATTGTGGGACTCCTGGTCACTTCATGATGGAATGCTTAGCGCGGGCTAAGCACTGAGCGATGGTCTTCTCGTCCTGCGCGACGGGAGGGTTCTCATCAAGGCTACCAACTCCTTTGCCTATGATTGCTCCTCCAGGACAATCTGTGAAGGAGTTCGTGGAGCAGGTGTCTGGCGCACGCTCAGTCAACATTCAGTCGTGGGGGGAAGACGATGACTGCTTCGAAGAAAGGTTGGACCATACTCTGACAGGTTTTGGCGATAGGCTGGAGAGTATTACCCAGCAGCTGAACTTGCTCAAGCAACGAGGTGGCCCGTCGAAGCCTGTTCCGTCGCAGCTTCCGTCGAAAACCACGGAGGAAATGATCGCGGAGCTCTACCACTTGTCGTTGCAAGACGCGGATTTTTAAGGAGGTCTATGAGGGATGGGGCTGGGCAGCTTCCTTCCTTCGCAGAGAAGGAACTGCACCTCCTCCGGAGGCCGGTAAAATGAAATCTGTGAGCATTGCGCGTGAAGTTGATTTGGTTGAGAAGAAGACTGCGAAGGAAAACCAGAGGGGCGATGAAGATGAGGCCCCTCGCTACTCAAAAGGAACTGCAAAGCCTAATAGACAAGGCCAGGTTCCATTCGTCCAGATTCCTACGCGTAGGAATGTGGATGACCGACACGCGCCTCGGCAAACGCGCAAGTGACCATTGAGGATGAGAAGGATAGGGAAGCCCCTGGGCCCCTTCCTGAAGTAGCATCCGACCTCTACCAGTGGTGGATCGGCGGGAACCTTCGTTCTCTAAGAAAGCCCCTATAGAAGATCCTGAAACTATGGAGAGTGTTGGACGTGAACTCTTAGATTTGGAGTTCCCTATTAGCTTACGGGCCCTCACTAGCATTTCCCCCGAAGCAAGGGAGTACCTACGCAAACTCTTAACGCGTAGACGAGTCCCCAGAGATGATCGCGAGCTGAATGCGCGGGAAAAGAGGCTCCTGACTTATCTCGAGTCTCTGCATCCTACGGAATCAGACCGTTATCAAATATGCTGGAAATGCTGGCGGAGGATGACCCTGTTTGCGAGCAAAATGTCTTAATGAAGAACCCGGTTTTTGGTCCTGAGCTGCCCGAAGTTTCGTGCTTCTACTCCGAAGGTCATGAAGAGATCCCCGATGGTGCGTTGGTTGTTAACGACCCCGTCGAAGTATACTTCAATGGTTTGGATGATGAGGAGCCCGAAGGCCTGTCGTAGTAGCCAGAGAGAGCTACCCCTTGACTTGTATATTTCCTGAGATCAACGGGGTAGGCACCGAAGAATCTTTGTTAGACGGGGGATCAGATCTGCTCAATTAGCGAAGAAAGTGCCCGTAGATTGAATCTTTCGTGGGATCCTCGTGTGAGGATCTTCCTCCAATCTGCCAATGCTTCGACGGAAAAGACGCTAGGACTGGCACGCAATGTGCCTTTCAACATCAGTGGTATTGTCGCCTATGTACAGCTACATGTGGTTCCAAGACGGCCTACAAGTGCCTCTTAGGAAGACCATTTGATGTGCTCATGGGTACTACGATCCACAACAAGCGTTCCGGCGAGCAGCTGATCACCGTAGAAGATCCCAATTCGGGTCGGCGTTGACGGTGCCTACTTTCCCCAGAGGAAGGGCACCTCGGCGATTAAGCAAAGGTTGGAGGCGGAGCGTAGGGAATACCTTTTTCGGGACTCGAGGAATTGATCCCTGAGGATCAAGGAGAGGTAATCATTGTCGCAGAGCGCGATTCAGTGTCTGGGGCGGTAAACTTAGTGAAATACTTCGATCCGAAGGACACCAAGTTCACGTCGGAAGAGCTGAAAAGTGCCTATTTACAAGCGGCTATTGAGGCGAAAGAGGTGACGATCATGCGACGAAAGTGTTCATGCAATACATGGGAATGTTGGACACAGAAAAACCAGAAAATAAAAAATATAGAGGAAAGCAAGTGTTCCATCAGGATTTTCTAAGATTCATCCTGAGCACGAGCCTGCGAAGCAGGTTCTCAATCAGGTTGAACGTCCTGGTGCGAAGCCGAAGATCAAGGGTGTCTCGACGGGAAAGAAGTATAAACCGTTGACCAAACGAGACCCGCCTTAGCATATGCTCCGGAAGAGCTGCGGGTGGAACGTTCGAAGTCGGAGACCCCTTAGGAGAAATGAGGCCGATCCTAAGAAGCCTGAGGAGTGGCAGCCTACAGGTAGGTATACGGCGGAACGAAGAGAGGAGATGATCAAGCGTCACCACCCCGCAGGAATGACTCCTACGGAGAGTAACATCTTGGACTGGATCATTTCGCAGTGTGACAAAGCCTTCGCATGGGAAGAAAAGAGAGAGGGACGTTAAGGACGGATGCCTTTCCTCCTGTACGAATTGCTACGGTACCTCATACCCCTGGAGGGAGAAAGGGAGACCAATTGCGCCGGGACTCTTCGACAGAGTCTGTGACATGATTAAGTCTAAGATCGACGCTGGGGTCTATGAACCATCGAATTCGAGTTACAGCTCCCGATGGTTCTGTGTTTTGAAGAAGGATAACAGCAGTCTTCGCTTAGTACATAGTTTGGAGCCTTTGAATGCGGTGACTATCGCACATTCGGGAGTTCCACCTGCTACGGAAGATCTGGCTGCGAAGTTTGCAGGAAGGTCTATCGGGGGAACCCTAGATCTATATGTGGGGTACGACGAAAGGTTGATTCATCCTGAATCGAGGGACCTAACCACCTTTCAGACGCCCTTCGGAGCACTACGTTTGGTTACTCTTCCTATGGGCTGGACTAACTCGGTTCCCATCTTTCACGACGATGTCACTTTCATCCTACGGCCTGAGATGCCAGAACATGCTTGTGTGTACATTGACGATGTTGGTTTGGGTGGACCTAAGACCAGATACGAAGACGAGAATGGAGTGCCGGAGACTCTCGTAGGAGAGCCTCAAATCCGTCGCTTCATGTGGGAATACTTCCAAATTCTGTACCGAGTACTTCTGAGGATGCAATTCTACGGAGGGACATTCTCAGGGAAGAAAATCGGTGTTGGTAGCCGAAGAATTTACCATCGTAGGACACGTGTGTTCCTACGCAGGAAGGAAACCGAATCCTGAGCGACTGAAAGTGATTGACAAGTGGGAGATCTGCAACGACATCCTCCGATGTAAGGTCATTCCTGGGTTCAGTGGGTACCCTACGAATCTTCGTAAAGGATTATGCGAAGAGGGCCGAGCCTATTCAGCAACTGACCAGGACCGGGGACTCCCTTTGTCTGGGTCCTGACCAGAAGGCCGCGATGGAGTACATTAAGAAGGCGCTTAACGAGGCGCCAATCCTTAAAACCCATTGATCATGAGCGTACGCAGGCACTGAAGCCTCTCCGTAGATACTTCTTACAAGGCTATAGGGTGGTATATCAGTGTCTCAGATGACAAAGAGGAAGACAAGTGGCATTATGCTAGGTTCGGCTCTACATTAATGAACGAGCGAGAATCTAGTTACAGCCAACCTAAAAGGGAACTGTTTGGCCTTATGAGGGCCCTGGACGAAAAATAGTATCTATTGTTAGGCGCGAGGAAGCTGATTGTGGAGACCGACGCGAAGTACCTCAAAGGGATGCTGCAGAATCCGGGACAAGGTCCTAATGCGACAATTAACCGGTGGATTGAAGCCATTCTTATGTACCACTTCGAGCTTCAGCACGTAGCAGGCAAGACCTTCGCTATGGCTGACGGTCTATCCAGGCGACCTCCCCAACCTACGGATGAGCCTACTACGCCCTGGGACCATTCCGACGAAGAGCATGACGGCTTATTAGGATACTCGAAGCCTAACGAAGAGGATCCTGAGCCTTTGCCTTTCGAAGAGTTTAAGGCCGAAATAGATACCAGAGGAGGTTACCTGCAACGGGAACTACAACTGGTGAATATTGATGTTCTCACCGACGAGGAGTTGAAGCTCGACCCTAAGAGGTTGGAACCTTATCCTGAGGAAAACAGGACGGGTTGGGCTATTCGCGAAGATGATCGACTCGAAGACGTCCGTCGATGGCTGAAACCTCCGTGGAAAAAGCCTGAGGGATTTTCGCAAAGGCAGTACGAAGATCTCGTCGCTAAAGCACGAGCATACTTCCTGCAGGAGGATAAGCTATATAAGAGAAGTGTAGAGGGCAAGAATCGTCTGGTAGTTCCTAAGGGACACAGGATGTATATTATGCGGGCACTACATGACTCTCTAGGACATAGGGGAAGCTACGCAACGCGAGAGATCATCCTACGGAGATTCTGGTGGCCTGACGTGGAGAGAGACGTTAATTGGTATGTCAAGAGCTGCGTGGAATGCCAAGAGAGGCAAAAGACGCTATTGAAGATTCCGCCGGTGGTCACTAATACCCCGCCAATCTTCCAGGTTTTACACGCTGATGTGGTACAAATGAGTGTAAAAAGCAATGGTTGTAGCTACATCGTGCACGGAAGGTGTGCATCGAGTCAGTGGATGGAAGGCCGCCCTCTGAAGACACAGAGCGCTGCGACGATAGGACGATGGCTTTGGGAGGAGATCATTACACGATGGGGATGTCTACTGGTCATTGTGACCGATAATGCGGGACCTTTCATTAAGGCAGTAAAATGGCTCGAGGAAAAGTATGGTATTCATGGGATTACAATTTCAGCGTATAATTCGCAGGCGAATGGTTCCATTGAACGACCTCACTTCGATGTTGTAAATATGCTTGCGAAAGTGTGCCGCGGAAACCTCGAGAAGTGGTTCTGGTATTTCCCCAAGGGGCTGCCGAGATAGCGAGGGCTAAATCAACCCTACCCGTCGGGTCTGTGTGAACTGTCGTCCAGCTGTCGATGGCATCGACGGCTGATGACAGCCGAGTGATGCCATGCCGTAGCCTCGCGTTTGACACACGCGCCAGACACGCGCCGAGCGCGCGTCGTCGAAGGCGTTTACTTCTGTACATTGTTTGCTGTAGCCTATTCCTCATAACTACGCTCACAATGACTTGCCCAAAGAGCCCTGTAATGACAGAGCAACTCATCAATGTTGGAGATTGCCTTCTCACCACACGAATCATCGACGGCTACCACCATGCAGAGTGTGATATATGCGGCTCTGACATCCAGTTGACGATAACAGCAAATCCAAAGAGTATGATAGAACATTGAGGCTCTGAGAGGTGTAAAAAAGTCTATAGAAGCGGGGCAGTGGAGGGCCATCGACTCGAGTATGATATTCCCGACAGTGACGGTTTGGACGCAGACGTGCAGATGTGAGACTTGGAGGAGGAACCGGGTGACGTAGATCTGCTAGATTCTCGACAGCGTTCAGGGACAGTGACTCAAAGCAGTATTCAATATCATAGATTAGATGTATGGTAGTGTGTGTATTCCACCGTATGCTTAGGGGCTAATTAGGGGCTAATTAACGATGGTTTCGTTATTGACTTGACCTTGACATGACCATCACTCGGCTGTCATCAGCCGTCGATGCCATCGACAGCTGGACGACAGTTCACACAGACCTGACGGGTAGGGTTGATTTTAGCCCTCGCTATCTCGGCAGCCCCTTGTATTTCCCTCACATTATGTGGGCCGATCGCGTTACCATTCGGAAGCAGTTTGGGTGCGCTCCCTTCCTTCTGACCGGCGCAGAGCCGATCCTTCCGTTGGATATCCAGGAAGCAACATGGCTTACTGGTGCTCCGACGGGCTTTACTTCGATGGAAGACCTGTTGGTAGCCAGGGCAAAAGCACTGGCCAGACATAGGGACTTCGTAGAGGAGATTAGATTGAAGATTGACGAAAGTAAACGAGCTAGAGTTGCTAAGTATGAGGAAGAGCATAAAGCGACAATCAAGGACTATGACTTCAAACCAGGCAATTTAGTGCTCATGAGGAACACTGCTATTGAATCTAGTCTTAATCGCAAGCTCAAGCCTCGGTACGTAGGGCCCATGGTTGTGTGCTGCATCGGAACAAAGGAGGTGCGTACATCCTCGCAGAAATGGACGGAACGGTCTACAGGTCGCCCGTAGGAGCGTTCAGGCTGGTCCCTTATCATGCCCGCAAAAAGATTACGCTTCCTAAGAAGATTCATGAGGTGATAGACCTTGGTCCTACGGAGCTAGAGAAGTTATCGAAGAAAGCAACGGACAGTGCACCGCTGCCCGACGTTGCTTTCGCAGGAATGCCTAAGGGTCGCGATATGCGCAACGATGAGCTGGACTCAAACTCTGACTCCGAAGATGGCCAGTCTGAGGACGGACTAGCAACCGAGGACGGTTGAATTCTTTTAGTTGGGGGGAGAGGGGCACATATACCTTACAAGGTATTAGTGCCAGTAACCCAATAACCTTAGGTGAATAAATTTTCGCGATACTTCGCACAGAGTAAGGGCATTGAACTGGTGGATTACATTCCTACGGAAGACAAGGGATGCGAAGTAAACTAGTAAAAGCCACAAGAAGTACAAGATAGGAGCGAAGTCCACTAGGAGACTCCGGCCTGAGAACAGGTCTTGAGCAGCTCCGAAGGGAAAACAAAAAGAAGAAAAGAATTAGGCATCAGCCTCAGGAGAGATCTTCAGCAGCTCAGCGCGAAGAAGCTCAACCTCCTGGAGGAGAAAGTTGATGTAGTAGCAGCAGCGAGTAACGAGAGCAGTAAGGTTGAGGGCGATATCGGTCATAACGTCCGAAGTCTCAGGAGTATTGGCATAGTCAACACCAAGAGACTGGATATGCTCGCGAATGTTGTCGATAAACTCGTTGAAGAGCGGAAGGCTGCCTCCTACGGAACTGTCAGGGGTTGTCGCAACTGAAGATGCGAAAGGATACGTACCATCTTTGGCGAGAGACATCTCAGCAGGAGCTTTGAGGGAGGAGCAGAGAAAAAGGGTACCATCATGAGTAAAAGACGACGGTATCATCCAAATAGCGGATCATACCAGCAGTACCAGTGAGCTTGATACGCTTGCCAGTGCCAGAGCCGGACGCGATGTTGTTGGCCTTAGCGTAGGCACGGGAAGTCAGATCGAGGCTGGGGACATCAGAATAGGGGATGCATACGGTAGCAGCACGTTTGGCATTCTTCTGGTTCTACGAAGGAATTAGGTGGAAACTTAGGAGAACCTAAACGCGACGCACCCTAGCCCTCTTGCCTTTTCCTTTGCCATCAGCCTCTTCCATCTACGAAAGGTTCAGCGACGAAAGAAGTAACAGGACCCCGAACTTACCTGAACATCTTCGTCGACAGGAGCAGGGTCTTTGACCTCCTTAGTAGGCTTGGACTCCTTAGCGTCGGATTCGTCGTCTGAAATAAGAATGATGAATTTTTCAGTGGACAAGATAGGACGGAAGAAGAGGGAAGGACGAGCGTAGGTACTCACTGGTGTTCTTATGGAACTTCAAAGGCTTCGCAAAGACAGGATCGTTGGCGTAGGTGATGAACTTGGGAACTTGTTTGGGAAGGGATTGGGCAGCCCCGTACTTGGTGAAAGTATCGCGATGCGCTATCATCATGGGGAGGATCTTCGGAACCATGCTCTTCCACTTCTCGGATTTGAGCATCTCGGGGGCTTCGACAAAAGAGTCCTACGGAAATGTGCTACTGTCAGCAAGCAGATAGACGGACTAAAACATTGGAAAGATATTTACAATAGTGGAAACAAAGTTCAACACCGCCGAACGAGCCTGCATGACGGCCATAGCATGGCCTGGGGCACCGGTGTCAAGGAAAGACGCAGTGTTGCGAGCGGGTGACAGCGTCGGAGTTGGCCTTGTTGATACCAAACCAGATCTCGTTGTGATGACCGGTGAGGAAGTCGGGAAGACCAGACATATTGGAGTGGAGTGTTGCGTAGATGAGTAAGGTTGAGTAGCTGGGGAAGCTACGGAGAACTCACCTGAGTTCTTATACGCCCGGAGAAGCCTTGCGTCACCGTAGAACAGCGACCCTTCCCAAGGCCATCTACGTAGGAGAAGTGGAGTGAGTGGAGGAAACGACTCCCTACGGCACGAGGAAAAGTGGGGATTATCTCGACGAGCTACCCGCGGTGCGCTGTAAGAAGAGGGTCAAAACCTCCGAAGGAGTCGTAGCTACGGAAATCGAGGGTCGAAAGAGACGATTGCGTCTATTGTACGCGGACGTTGAGGAGTCAGGCCTATGAAGCATATGGAAAACGCTTGAGGTATCCGTCGAACTGAGCCTGTCGACGGACAAGTCCCCATTAAAATCTGGGGATGGCGAATCCAAAGGAGTTCCATCGCATGTTGAGGCCATGGGGATGACACATTTAATTCCTCCCGTAGGAGGAACGTCAGCACTCTAGCGCGTAGACGCCGTTTGGCATCAGCGGTTGCGCGCGCTTACTTGATGAATCCATCAAACAAAGATCTGTCGATCTCGGATCTGAGGAGTTCGTGGCTGTGACTCAGGGGTGACCCCTGTCTGGACTTAGCAGAATTTCGAACCTTGAAGCCACCCCGGCCTCCTGGTTCCTCTCTTAGCTCCAGGCACTTATGGCAAAGAGTCATGGTACAGAGGAACACAAGAAAAGAGGTGTATAACACTACCTAAGTAGTAGGGTAAAACAGTCTAAAGAGACTACTTAGGAGTGTTATGGAAGAGGTATTTGATGGCCAAGAGGGCCGCGAATGTAGTAAAGGTCCGAACGGTTTATAGTTGACCGTAAACTAAGGATGCGAATCGAGGTATACATGGCCCAACGGCCCCAAGAAAGAATGCGACGCTGCTCTACTTGCTGGTGTCCATCTCCTGGTCCGAGTTAGGAGGAGACTCAGGAGAGTCGGCGTACTCCGCCAGAGCACCCAAACCAGCGCTAGCAGGAGCAGCGACGGAAGGAGCAGACACGGAAGGAGGCTCGCTGGCTGGAGCGACGGGAGCAGGTGCGACAGTGGCACCGCCGACGGACATAGCGGCGAGGCGGCGCTCGACTTCCTCCTGGACTCGAGCTTCCAACACCTCTTCCTCCTCCATCTGTTGTCGAGTGGCTGTAAGTCGCTCCGCCTGGACATCGAGAAGCTCCTGAGCAAACCAGGTGACATCGACAAGAGGAAGATTTGGGAGGGGGCGTTCGTCGTCGAAGGCGTGAGCAAAGTGCTCCTGGTACTCTTCGTAGAGTTCCTCAGATCCAAACAGCTGTGCGATGACGGCTTCCTTGCCCATCATGTGCTCTGCGCGACGGAGGTTGCTGAGGAACTTGCGTTGCTCTGCAAGACCCTCCGCAGCCATGGCGTAGGCGGTCTGCTCCATCAGCACGAAGAGCTGGGCATGTCGAGCTACGCGCTCCGCACCCTCAACGATAGCTAAAACAACAATCAAAAAGGGGGGTTAATCGGTGGTCTGACGGAAGGAGAAGTGGTGACGTACCTGCAGGAGACATGGTACCAGCCAAGTATGCGTTGTTGGCCACGATGTTGCGATCCTCGGTTGGCAGGGTGAACGTGCACTTCTGCTTATCCCTGGTGCAATGGTTGCAAGGTTGGCCAGGACCAGGCGCGATACAAGGGCCAAGATCTTCGGCTCTCAAAGAGCGCCCCCCGGCGCCTGAGATTGCGCAGCGACCGCAAGGCAGCGTGATCTGAACAGGAGAGAGTCAGGACTGGGTTGCTACGGAGAAAGGAAGGGCAGTAAAACGTACCGCTGCACCGAGATATTTGGCCCAAGGTTTGCCTGGGAGGAGACGAAGGTAGTAGTCCGGGACTCCACCATGTGGGACGGCAGCAGAGATGGCCGACGATCCAGCTGCTGGGGCCGGAGGTTGCGACGCTGAAGGAACGGCAGCTTGAGGAGCCGCGGCCGCTGGCATGGGCGCTCGGGAAAGCTGCGAAGTAGGCGAGGAGGGTGCAGTGGACGGCGACGACGTAGGCTTGACTTTGGACGACGAAGGTGTAGCGGGAGGCTTCGGCGCACGCGTCAAGGTCTTCGGGGCTCCTCCTCGTGGACGAGAAACGATCGTCCGCGGAGCAGGTGGGTCGAGAATCTCTACGCCGTCGTCCGAGATGTTTCCTGCTTAAGATAGAAATAAGGAGATGAGTTCGAATGCTCACAGAAGCGAAGAGGAAGAGAGACTCACCAGTTTCGAGACGAGCGCGCTTCCGGTTGCGAGGAGTCTCCACGACGACGCCTTCGAAGTTTCCTGTAGGAGGAGGAACCGAAGGCGCAGGAGCCTTCGAAGTCGACGGAACCGAACCAGAGGTGGTACCGCTGGAGAGGTCGATAACCTCGCGGTTCTTGCCCTTCGACGGTTTGGTTCGAGCAGACTTTGAGACGGGACGGTTAGCAAGTTCCAAGTCCATTAATTCGGTGATGCTGACCCCTTCTTCGACGGCATCCATGGAGATCAGGGACGGGGCTCGAGCAGCTGAGCGATGGTTGGATTGGGTGCCGGAGTGGCTGGCGGGGCTTGCGACGTTTGAGAAGGAACATCTGGCGCGGTCACGGATGGTGTCTGAGGCGCGACGATGGTGTAGCCCTTCGCTTCCGCATACTCCGGGGATTTGGCCGCCCAGATGTCCAGGTATACGGCCCAAATCCTCTCGTAGAGCGAGCCCTGCGAAAGAACCAATAACGTTAGCGGTTGTCAGACACATAGGATACCTACAACTTACGGTAGGATTAACGGCGGAACACGGCAAACGTGTGGTCTTGAGGTTCGAGCGAGCGACGAGCACTGGGAAGTTCGCCGTCGGAGTGAGCCAGAGGTCAGCCCAAGGACGAGGATCGGTGGGGAGACCCTGGCGAAGGCGACGAACTAGGTCCGGGAACGCGTACAGGCGCATCATACAAGCACAAAGAGTGCACATAAAGACGCGCCAGGACGCGTCGATCGCTCGAGGCAGTTGTATCTGGAGAATATCAGTGTGTGACACGAGCACGAAAGAAACCATGAGACTTACCAGCACCTCGTAATGGCGCGAGATCCACCCTTCGAAGTTGGCCGCGGTCTCCGCACCCGTGTCGCCCTCCGTAATAAACTCCTGCGCTGACTGGAAGTCGGTCAGGATAACGGGGAGCTCAGCCTCTAGCTCCTGGACGTTCCGGAGACGAGGTTGGATGGACGATGTGTGCGGAGCGTCCAGTTCCTTCGTGAAAGCCTTGAGGACGTTGGGGTGGATATCCTTGAAGTTGTGCATGGCGAAAAGAATCGACGGTGGCTCAGGAAGGGCGATGTCGATGGGGAAAGAAAAGGAGAAAAGCCAAAGGGGCGACTTCTTATAGCTTGACGGCTCCGAAGCTGGGTCTGCGTGTGAACAGGAAAGCACGAGTCAGGCTTCCATCGGAAGAGCATAACGGCTTTTGAATAGACGAAAAACTATTAGAACGATCGCCTGGAGACGACCGACATACGGTGAACTAAGAGAAAGGTTAAAAAGTTGATTAAGGGGCTAAATTACCGAATCAGGAAATTAGGTGCCCAAAGCCAAGACGATGGTATCATTCATCAGCGGTCTTAGAAGGAAGGTAGACCCGATGGTCGCCCTTCGACCTCTAAGGAGGATAGGCAGCGGCGCGATGGGGAACCGATTAGAAAGGAGTTTGGGAGTAGGCGTTTAAGACGTGTCAGGACTGCTCTCCAGGAAAAAGAACGACTGGGGACAGTCTAGATTTCAGTTGGGGGGAGATGACACGGCCGTACCAGGGCTACGCTCCGAAAATCGCGAAGTACCCTTAATTGTACTTTCGCAACCACTGTATCTACGACTGCGTAGGAGGACGAATAACACAGCGCTGAAGTTGAGACTTGAGGCTGTCGGCTGAGATTACGAGTGTGGAATCGCGTTGCGACGGAAAACCTATTCAAAGACGCATCTATGTCTGACGGTACTACGGAGGTACTCTAGCTACGAGTGTAACAGCGCGAAGCCAGTAGTATCAAGACGTGCGCGCCGGACCCCTAGAATGCGCAACCATCACTATCGAAATGCGCGTAGATTCACTACGAAAGAGGATGCACGACCTCTCCGTAGCACAAGTGATTAGATCACATCAAGTAGTGCACTGGCATAGCAGAGTTCAAGCGAGAGTCTTAGACAATCTACATTCGAGGTGCCTTTGCGGTTCTGCCGCAACGCGTCTGAAGGGGATCCGTGATCTATGGAGATCAACCAAATCCGGAGGAAGCAAAGAGTGTATGGCGCCTATCAATCGCGGCAAGTGCCCAGGTCTGCGAAGACGGTCCGTCTAGCCAATAAGCGTCGGCGGATTGCCTGCCTGCTGCAACTGTCGCTAGGCACAACTTAGGAGGCCGTACACCCACGTTGAAGAGAGAGTCAGCAGAGTAGTAAGCCGAAGCGGCACGACGCTAAGCCTCAACCATCACATGGATCCGTAGGGCTTGGGAGCGTGTCCGTGTGGCTCGACGAGGCACGCTGTGCCTAATATACCCGATCATCATTCTCCATCTCGGTTTCATCAGTCATCTCCTTAGAAACCCATGTGTATTCTCTTTGTCTCTATTTTCCTACGGACTCTCGGATTCTGTGTATGTCGTATAAAAGCCTTTGCGTAGATAGAAAAATACAGGTTGCCTTTGGATCTCATCTGTCGCGTGTGTTTCTTTTGTCGCCTTTCCGTCGCTGTTTTTGTCGCTGTCTTCGTCGCGTATTTTCATCGGGTTCGAGAGCACGTAGAGATCCCTCCGTCGGACTCTGAGTTTGCTTGCCTACTTTGGTACGCGATATCTTCTGAATCATCCTATCTTTTCCCTACCTTCGCATATCCTCCGTGGACACTTCCTCTGGTTGTTGAACGCATTCCTTCGGTTACGAGCCCCCTTCGGTTGATTCGTCGACCAGTCGCCTTTGCTACATTACACTCCTACGCAACTTAAGTTCTACTTAGTTCGCTACGGACTACCTACAACTCCTACAACCTTTTACTATATATATCCCCTTTTCTCCGAAGGAAGTCAAATCTCCTAAGGAACCCCAAGAGCGAGTGTGTGTGTGTGTGTGTTTTTGGGTTGTTGTTGTTGTTGTTGTTCTTTGGTCCTTTGCGGCTAGGCAGCACATCAACGTATGTCGGCTTCCTGTGGGATATCGATGCCCGTCTCGTCTCTCTCCCAGAAGAGAAACGATTTCGCTACCTATTCCGGTGCGACGTCTTCCTCGCCCTAGTGGAAAGTGGTGCGCCAGTCAACGAAAAACGTCTTCTCGAGCTTCACGGTGTGCTGTGCCATATCACATTTATCATTCGGCTCGGCCGCTCTCACCTCCCATCGCTCTCCACCTTCATCTCTCGCTTCAACGACTACCCCCCTGGCAAGATGCTCCGACCCCCTCCTTCGGTTAAAACCGATGTTCGCTGGTGGAAGGATATCCTCTCTCATCCCAACCTGTCCCGCACCCTTGCTCCTCTGGGAGAACCTCTCAACCTCAGTATCAGTGTCGATGCCTCCTCCGAATGGGGCATTGGCATTGTCTGGGGCGACAGGTGGGATGTGTGGACGGTATGTGAAGGGTGGAGAGGTCCCTATCGCGACATCGGCTGGCTGGAGTGTCTCGCCATCGAGCTCCTCGTTCTCCATATTGAGGCGGCAGGTCACCACGACTGCATCATCATGGCCAAGTCGGACAACCAAGGCGTTATCGGCGCCCATCACAAGGGCCGTAGCCGCAACGTTGAGGTTAACTTCTCCATCCGTCGTTTCATGAATATCCTTGACTCCCTTCACGTCTTTCTCGATGTCTCATATGTCAACACCAAAGTCAATCCGGCTGATCCAGTCTCGCGCGGGGAACTGGGCCTTTCGGACAAACATCTCCCTCCCATTTCGCTCCCTGAGGAGCTCGCCCCTTTCCTTGTCCATGCATAGCACATCCTGGACAGGCCCCTCGGCACCCAGTGGTGTCGAGTCGGATGATTGGATCTTCGAATCGGTTGGGCTTCCTCCCCCTCCTCGCTACGTTGATCCGCCGCGCATTTCGTCTGACGAATCGAGGCTTCCATCTCTCTCAGAGATGGCCAAACTTCGCCCTCTTGACGGCAGAGTAATCAAACCACGTATTCGCAAGGGTTCGGCAATCGAACCATCTCCCTATCGGCCCCATGTCGCTGCTCCTGACCGTCTGCGCACATGGGTCACTCCCTACTCTCTCTCTCGCTCTCGGGATATGCTCTCCGAAATCCCAAGGGACTCGCTCATCAAAGTCAACCGAGCCATCATCGCCTCTCTCACGGAGAAAACCCGTGGCTGCTACGGCGCGGGCCTCCTCTTCTTTCATCAGTACTGTAACAGGGTCGGCATCTCAGAGGAGGATCGGATGCCTGCCTCGAGCACTCTCCTTGCAGGATTTGCTGCTGAGCAGGCTGGAGACAACATCCAGGGCGATACAATCGAACAGTACCTCACCGGCCTCCGTGCCTGGCACTTCATCAACGATGCCCCCTGGCATGGCGACGACTTGTTTGTTCGTCAAGTCCTCAAGGGCGTTGGAGTCCTCTCTGCCCCTAAAGGCTCCAAACCCCCTCGTCCTCCTGTCTCCCTTGAGCACATTGTGGCTCTCTCTACCCATCTCCGTCCCCATGACTGGCTCGATGCGGTTGTCTGGGTTGTCGCATGCATTGCATTCTGGGCTTGTTGCCGGCTAGGGGAACTTCTCCCTGATGCCGAAGAGCAATTTGATCCCATGTTCTTCCCTGAGAGGTCGGACTTATTCTCATCTCATTCTCTCCCCATACTAACCTCTCTTTCAGAGGACGTGCAATGGTCCGCTTTGTGATGTCCTCCTTCTCATCTGATCGTCCCCAGATGGAAGCTCTGCAGCTGCACCTCCCCTGGACGAAGACTACAAGATCTCTCGGTGCTGACATCACAGTCATGGGACCCTCGCCCCAGAGTCCCGTCTGGGCCATGAAGAACCATCTCCGTGTCAATGCGGGTGCTCCCACCTCCTCCCATCTCTTCTCTTATCTCCATCAAGGGAGATGGGTTCCGCTCACCAAAGGAGTCTTCATGGCTCGCTGCTCCGACATCTGGGCATCCCAGAACCTCGATCGAGTCTCAGGCCACTCCTTCCGAATTGGAGGTGCGACTGAACTCCTTCTCGCTGGCATGCCCCCCAAAACCGTCGCCAGCATTGGCCGATGGAAGTCTCTCGCCTTTCTTCTCTACTGGCGCCGTCATCAAGACATTGTCGCTCGCGCTTTTGCCTCTCATTATGATCACTCTCGTCTCCAAGCTCTCAACAACATTGTCTCAGGTTTCCGAGACTCGGTCGGCATAGATTCTCATGACCTCGAAGTTCTCTCTCAGCTCTCCTAATGTGTACCTTTATTATCCTCTTTCTTTCTCTTTCTCTATTTCTTGACACTTTCTTGGTTCTTCTTACATGACTCTCGCTTCTCGCACTCGCATTCTCTCAACAGCGCCTCACATCACATCAATTCTCGGATAGACATCATCACATCATCACATTTCTTGTAGCTCTTCCTTTCTCTCATTCTCGCATCAAATGTATTTGTATTCCCTCGCTCGCTCTTGGTGGGTTTCCGGTGCGCTAGCTGTCCCGTGTGGTTGGTGAGCTTCGCTCTGGGTTGGTTGGTTCTCACGGTCCCAGCTAGCTGGGCTCTGGGATTTGGATCCTCGGGTCCTCTCCTCCGTGTGCCTCACCCTCGCATCCGTGCTGGTAGGTCTCCAGAAAGTTCTGCCCATCCTCTCCTGGATTCTCGGTGAGCAATCCTCCCATCCAGGCTGTGGGTCTCTCATCACTTTCTGGCCCGGATGTTTGCCGGAGATTGGCCTGTCGGCACAAACCCCCAACTTTGGAAACTCGGACCAAGAATCAATCTTGGATACGAGTTTCCATCGATCCTTCAGTAAGAATAGATCCCGAGTCTCAGTGACTCGTTGACCTCCCCTCTGAGACTCTGTTCTCCGGGAACTCTCTCTCTCCTGCACGAGACTCGAGTCCCTTCGAGTTCTCCCCTCTCGAGCACTCTCACACACACAGCTTAGCCTGTCCATTTTTGGAGGGGTCAAAAGTACCCAAAAGGCGGGTTTTCAGATCGGACATCACTCAGCATACTGTATGTGGGGGGCCTCCGTCGTCCCGAGATTCTTAGTCATCCAGGCAATCAAATGCCATCAGAATCAGCCTTCCCTCCGATCCACCAACTTGAACACTAGGTGTCTATCGGCCACAAAGACAAGCGCACAGAATATCTGCCATCGCGTTTGACTTGTACGACTTGTCTAGCAACCTTTCTTATACCGGACCCAGACAGCAGCAGTAACGATGGATAAACGAAATCGGAATGTCGCGCCTGGATAGTCATAAATGAGGCAAAGCAGAACGTTCAACCTCGACGGAGGAATATACATCTGTCAACGAGGCGCGCAAACTGTAAGCTTTTGGTCCTTCATCCTCTTCACCTCCCAACCTACGCTTCTTCGTCTGGAAGGCGTCGTGATTGCCGTCCCACCTTTCCAACCATCTCGGCCCTGCCAGGTACCCCTCGACGAAGACACCTCCCTCGCTTGCATCTCCGATGACCATGGCTCAGCATTACGATGTGATTCAACGTTTCAGACCATGAGAGCAGCCCAGGCCTTTTCAAACGAAGCCCATTGCCAAGGCAATATCGTCAACGGCGAGCACTGCTCTAGGGCAATGTTACTTCGGTTTCGAAGCAAGACCCCAGGGAGCACGCCTGCCTGCCACTGGCCTCCTGAACTGGTCAGGTCTACAAGTGGAGATTGATTGGGAGGTTAGTAGATTGTCGCTTAGTCGGACCAGACCGGCGCAGCTAATCACGCAGTACCAAAGGCTCTGGACATTACGCTCTCACCGTGCTCAGGTTTCAGGTGGAGTCGAAGAATCATGGCGACGCCAGGGGCAACACATATACATTGTTCGCGGACCGAATATGGCGCACGGGAGCCTCAGCCGCTATCGAAAGTCCTGTTCAATCATTTCGATCTGCAAGCGAGGAGCTTGGTCTGGACACCGCTACAACCACCCCTTCCCCCCAGCCTTGTTGAGATCTGCTTGCATAGATCGACTGCTCATCAGACGATAACACTTGGCAGAGTTCGCTCGTCGTGAGGTCAGCGTCCTCTTTGATTTAGAACACCATTTCAACTGACTGGCATCCTCAGTGTCACATCGCCTAGGTTTTGCCTACCTTGCAGGCCTCGTGCCGATCTCCTTCCAGCTAGGAACCCGGAATTCCTGCGCCAAGTTGGTACGAGCGCTTTCGCATTCCAAGAGTTCGTGCCATCGCTGGCCGATCAAGCAGGATCAAAACAAACATCGTCATCGCATGAGTCTGGTCTCCTCACCCCACCAACCCCTCTTGAGTCCATGGAACAGGATCGAGCAACCAGAGCGTCTGCTGCTGAAGCGCATTCGACACGCAAACAAGAACGTGCAGTCCAGCAAGACGACAAACGAGACGCGGGAGAGTTGGAGGCTTGGAGATACATGCACGTACTGCTGTGACAGCTCTCTGAAAGCCGGTGTCCGAACCTGTGAGTCTTTCTGCCTTCCCTAGCCTTCGCTTGTCCCAATACTGTCCCTTACTTCCCCACCTATCTTTTCCTTCCGTCCTTCACCCATCTTTGCTCTTCCTCTCGTTGTGATCAATAACTGATCGCTCAGTCCGACCAGGCTCGCCTTCCTCAGCAACATCCCCACCGCTTCCTCAGTTGTCTCTCTCCTGAAGGTCAAGAATCCACGAGCGTCAAGAGGAACAGGAGCCTTGCAGAGCAATGCATGGGGAAGGGAATACGCGCAGTGAGTAATCGAATTGAGTAACATCGTTAATTCGAATCTTAAGCGAGGCTCCTAGGCTCATCCAAGTCAAACCAGATATCGGCATGGCTACGAATAGCTAGCAGTGAAGATTGGACGGCGGGAGTGCGACCGAAGCAGGTAGGCTGTCAATGACTCGAACCAGACTCGCTTCACCAACACGCTGGTTCCAGAGCTTTTGACGCTCCTCCGCTGGTATGCCAGCTCCCATTAGGTATAGTTGATGCATTGCCTGCGACACCCGAACCAGCATACGCGCCCTCAGAGCCTAGACGTCGTGTTCAGCCACGACTCGACTCGACTTTACCCTAACACATCTACGAAGCACGGTCTGGAGAAGTTCTGATGCGTTTGATTGGCCGGAGAGCTAGATCGTTCTGAACGACTCTCTCTTGCATGGATATTCCCCGCCTAACCGCTGTCAGGGCTCGTGCCATCACTTCACGATCATCCGTCAGGCTCGGCCAATGGCACCGTGGGCACACATTCTCGAGCGTAAGGTCAGTGTCTTCTCCGAAGTCTACTCCGTCCAGCTCATAACTTTGTATTCAGTGACTTGGAGTTCTGCCCTGCCTTTCTCCTTTCAAGCCTCTTGCCAATTCGACCGGAGCCGTAGGCTGGACCTTGGATTCACACCGGAAAGTCGCTTGAAAAGGCGAAAGAAGAATCGATCGGATTGGTGATCGTGCAATTGCGCTCTTCGATTTTCGGGTTTCTTATTTTTGGTTTTTGGTTTCCGGGTTTCTATTTCTGGGCTCCTGCGTTACGGACTTGTCTTTGTCCCGGTTTCGGTTTCCGGTTTCCTCTGGGTTTGGTCGAGCCTTTGAATTCACTGAAGTGATGTATGTATATAGAGAAGCCTTGACTTGAGTCGTTACTGTAGTCCATAAGCTGTGTGTCGAGCTATGACTCTGAGGCCGATGAGATATATAAAGGAATTGAGCCTGTACGAGAATCGAACAGAAGATCATAAAGAGTTCAATCAATGAGGAGTGTATCAGCCAATGAGCCAGGAGGCTGTTTGACAGTGAGGGCTTTGTGCAAATAGGGCTGCTTTCCACAAGGCTGAGCAGGCCTAATACCCTTTCAAATCCGTCATTCTACCTTCCTTCAAGGGAAGTTTCTCAAGAGGGCATATATTCCACAGGAAACCGTAACTGAAGACACCGAAATCAGCTCAAAATAAAAGTGATCAACCGAATCCGATGGTATCGAAATGACCGATCAGCCAAACACCGGAACGGTTATTTGGAAACCCATAAATGGACGAAACAGATTCCACGAAAATACTAGTACCTATACGGAAAACAGTATATACCTGATCGGAACGAAATCCTTGCACAGGACTTTCCGGTGTCTGTGAGCCCCACTCTTATCTGGTGCAATCAATCCAAGCAGCATTCGACCAAAGCACGCATGTCGAAGTCAAGGCGATATTCTTGGCCCCCAGGCCGACCACGGTCGAAGCAGCCGCGTCTTCCCCCCGCTGTATTCCGCCTTCTCGACGGCGGAATGCTCGTCAACTCTCTCGGTATCGTCGAGCTGGAATCGTTGGCAATGAAGTCGATGAGCCATGGCTGCGCTCGAGAACCATACACGTACAAGATCCAAATGTTCGGGCTCGCGCATACTGGGCGGCCGCCAGTTCTTCGCATCACATCACGAGGAGTACGCCATCTTCTTCAGAACCTTCATAGCTGTGCCTTGGATACAGGTATGTGCTCGTCTGAATGCCCATGTCGTTCCACCATGATAATGGTTCGTGTAGGCTAACTGCCTGCCGCTGAGTCGCAGAGGCCGACAAAGACCTTGCTCATTGACCTTGATGTCGGGGTGAGCGAGAAGGAGCTTGACTTGCTCGAAGCTGTCGCGCCAGACCGCCCAAATCAAAGCCGTCCAACCTTGGTTGTCCTGAAGATTGACGCCGATCTGGGGATGGGCGAGTAAAGCCCTTATGGAACCAGTGCCGGAGGAACTGGATACCCAAATCAATGGCGTCCAGCCGTCAGCATCTGCCAAGTTGACATTGGTCAGAGGATTGGCAAGCAGGACCTTGACCACCCCTTCACAATCGTATTCCGATGCCCAGCTCAAGGGTGTACGACCACGGTTATCAACCTGGTTGATATCTGTCCCAGGGTAAGCGAGGAGGATCTTGACCGTCTCTTCACCACCAGCCGACGATGCCCAGCTCAAGGGCGTACGACCTTTCTTGTCTGCCAAGTGGACGTCATCCTGGGCGAGAGAAAGGATGTGTTTGAAAGTATCAATGCACTTCGACGACGCTGCCCGGATCAAGGGTGTACACCCATTGTTGTCTGCCCAACGGAGCTCGGACTGGGAATGGGAAAGAAGGAGCTTGACCATGGTGAAGTGGCCAGTATGGCACGCCCAAGACAGCGCTGTTCACCCCATTCTGTCAGTCGAATGAATCTCGCCTGGCGAATGGGCGAGTATGGCCTTGACCACAGCTTCATTGTTTTTCCATACCGCTCTTGTAAACGCCGTCAGCCCGAATTTGTCCCTCAGGTCGAGCCTGATCTTGGGATGAGCAAGAAGGTGCTTGATTGCGCCTTCGTTGCCGGATTCCGCAGCGCAGATTAAAGGTGTCTGCTTCCATTTGTTCGCCGCGTTCACATCGATGAGTCGCAAAGAGAGCAGTTCTTGGAGGGTTCTAAAGCTGCGAGGGTGCATACACGCCAGGTGCAATGATGTGAATTTCCGCTTCGTGCGACAGTTTGGATCGAGGGTGTTGATCAAGTGACTACCCGCCAGCGAGATTGGAACGTCAAAATAAGCGGCGACGTGGAGAGGGCCAAGCAATTCCAGTCTGTAGTAGTCCCATCGTAAAGGGAAAGACCGGCACCCTCTCACAAATTCCTTCACTTTCGTCGCCATCAAGGGGTCATGTAACAAATTTTGAGCATGCCTCGACCATGCGTGGTAGGCATATGGCAACAGGGGGTCAGATTTCATGAAATAATCGAGAGCCTCCGGGTTGTCGTCCTTCCAATTTTGGAATCCATGGTGAATGAGGCGACCTATGCAAAGCGCAGCCATGAGCGAGTGAAGGCGAGGGAAAGTCTCGAGCATGAGGTGCTCCAAAGGCTCTTTTGCGGTGTAATCTACGAGGACGGCAGTTATTATGGAAGTACTGATGAGAAGCAAGGGAAAAACTCACGGACAAGGCGGACCAATTCAGTCTCCTTGTCAACGACCAACAGCCCGCGACAGAGTAAGACAATTGTGTCTATATGCACAATCCTTTCGGGGTCGAATTTGTGGGTCTCCAGGCAAACCGCTGCGGCATGCTGCAGTTCTTCGACTGTCATCGACTTCGGCGCGTTTAGTACCCAAATTAAGCAGTTTTGGACAAAAAGGCCGTTGCTTGAGGCTTGGCCAACAGTACGTGTCCAAGTTTGACGATAGACGTCCTCGATCTTTGGCGGGAAGTTGGCGAGCGTCTCGCGCACTTTGTGAACACTTGCACAATGTTGGAGTGCGGCAAGCTGAAGCGAAGCATGGAGAAACCTGAGGCAGAAAGATAGTCAGACCCAGTAGGTGTTCAAAATGGAACAAGGTCGCTCACATGCCGCCGCACTTCTCTTTTATTGACGCAACGATATCCGCCCGCAATGATGCGCCACCCTGCTCCAGCACCTTCCATAGCTCTTGCCCTGCGTCCAGCTGGCTGCTGATGTGAAGTTCGAGATCAGAATCCTGGGCAGCAATTGGAAAGTGATAAGCATTGGGGAAACACTCTTCCAATAATATGAATGGACGGGACGTGATGAAGAGTTTAGCACCCGTAGATGAAAGCTTTTTCACAAGGTCAATTGGAATATCAGGTGGAGCTTCGTCCAGAGCGTCGAGGAAGTAAGTCGTGGATGCGACCCGCCCTTGTGAAGCCTTGCAGCAATCGAAGGAGCTCTCCTTCCGGCGGTTCCCCCTCCAAGCGAACATGAGGAGCATAAACTTCTTCCGCGAGGCGCAGGAGGCTGGGATGCTGCTGCAGACTCTGTTTGACCAAGACCTCGAGACAGTGTCGAACCGTGAGGCCAGCGTTGTCGCTATATCTGAGGTAGATGAAGCCGATGCACACAGGGGACCCAAGCTCCCGCGCACGTTCTTCGGCGTGGTTGATCATGATTGACCTGCCCGAGACAGGGTCAGCGTTACCATCCTTCCTGAGGGGCGGACATAAAGCGTACGATAGGACAGTCTTTCCAGCACCAGCTGTAACAGACGTAAGCCGACGCTCCTGGCTCATCTTGGCAGTCACTCACGAATTCCAGAGCCACACATCATGTCCAGGCCGCTCGTCGGATCCTGCCATACAGCGATCTTCTCGTGTTTGAGCATCCATTCACCAGTCTTCGGTGTTGCTTTGCTGAAAGTATCCTGCTGAATCTTCCGATAGTTGGATACCGGCTTCAAGATCGCCATGACATCGACTTTGGGCGCTTCGAAGTGGTGGGAAGTGGGTTTGGATGGGTCTCCAGCAACATCCGGGTTAGAGTGGTAGTGAGCGTGCATGTGCATGTGTGTGTGGTTGTCGCCCCCGATGGAAGTGAAAGATCCCCCGTGGGTACGCAAGTCGGTGACATTGGGGAAGAGAGTCCCTGTTAGATATACATTGGTGTCTCTGGAAGCGGATGGAGGGTTCAGATCACCCGCAGTGCTCAGCTGCAGGCTGATATCTCCCTATGGCGTCGATTAGACGAAAGGGATAGAAATAAACTAGGCCTCAGTAACTCACCATTGTTGGGAAGTGGGAGAAAGAGGTTGAGAGCCTCGTCAATGGTGTGCACCGTTGCAGATGGATACAATGAGGCAGAGATCAATGCTGTCCACGATCCCGAGGACACGTGAGTGAAACGGGTATCGCACGAGGCGTTAAGCGCCCAAGTGACCAGAAGGTCTGGATGCTGTGCTACCAGGCCCGCCCTGCTCGATGAGGAACAAATCTAGGAGAAACAGCACAGAAGAAGACAAAAACAATTGCATTAACAGCGCAAGCGCTGAGGAACAAGACAAGTCTCGCGTGGTAGGTCCTTACTGTCCTAGATGTGGCTTCATGCACCGTGTGCGTAAGTTTCTCCGTGGCTTCACTGAGAGCCTAAGGTTCATAAACGCGCGAAAGAATAGAGGCACAGAAACGAATGATATTGTAGTGCAATGATCTTCGAGGCTATGTGTGTCGACCAGACATCGAGGAAGAGGAAAAGATTCGCGTTCCGAGAATCTCGGCGGCATTTCTAGTAGGCGATCAAACCCATCATCATCGTCCTCTCTCGCAACAACACCCACCAGCTATTCACTGAACCCCTGCCACTCTTTGGCCATTATTCTACGAAGCTCCGAGGTCACCAAGCAATCAATACACGCACGTCAATGTACGTTCTACACGGGCTGCATCTCGTTTGCTGGGAGCAGCGATAGTGACAGCGTCCCAGCTGAGTGAGTGCCATCCCTGTGAGATTGGCTCTTCCCTTGTCCATCTCTTCCTCGAACAAATTCTACGAAATCATCAACTGTGACAACTCCCTATGACACTGGGAGTAGGATATGCCTTGGAGCACGAATGGTTCAAGGTGAGTCTTCTCTTATCTTCCGGCATGCTTCGAATTCTAAGCGAGACGTTAGGTCTCTTAGGCTTTTGTTGTCGCTCCAGATAACGTAGAACCAAGATCAGTAACCCTATGGTTGAGGCTCCCTTAGCATTCTGCAAGGTAGGCTACCACCTGCTCAATAACCTCTCCAGCTAACGTTGCAGTATGATCAGGTGGCTCTGGATGTATGTCCAACATCCTGATCAGGCCGTGTTCGCCACCAGGAACAACTACAAGACGCTCTACCCATCCCTCCTTTGATCCCTATGCAATCAAGACACGAGTCACCGGTCCAACCTCGATGTTTCCTTCGAGTGGTGCCTTGTAGAAGCAGCAATCGTCGTTGGACGCCGAGATCCTTCAAAAGGCGGTCAACGACCTATGATAAAGAAGCCGGAAAGGAAAAGGCGGAGTCGGTAGAAGGGAAGGCGTTGTTGGAAAAGGGAAGGCCTCTCTCGCAGACGCTTGGCATGTGCAGGGAGAACAAGAGAAGCCCTTCCCGCCGAAACTTCACACCGAAGGGATCGCGAGCTCAAACGAGAGCCACCACGCCAAACCACATCCTCCGTCGATCTTCCATTTCAAACCGAACTCCCCAGGGCCCACAAGACTTCCAGAACGACGAAGACAAACGGGTGGCCGAGCGAAGAAACGTCTAGAGTTGGAATGGGAGATGGCGACAGACTGGGAGGAGGAGTAGGAGACGGAAGAACAGGAATAACGGGCCAGCAGGACAACGACTCGCTGATACAGCGCGTTGCTGAGCTCGAGATCGTTGCTCGGGAGACCAAGGAAGGGTTGGAGAGCGATGCGGTGGAGTTGCAGCAGGAGAAGGTGGCAATAGCGGTGCTGGTCGCTGCCCTGGAGAACGATATTTTGGTGGCGATGGAGGATGCTGAGAAGATGCGTCATGAGGAAGTGCGGAGGAAGAGCAACAGGGCATCGTGGTTGAATCGACCTCTTCGCCGGCACACTCGGAGAGAACCGTGGTCAACACGACGAGGGCTGCAAGCTCTACGAGAGCAAGATCTTGGAGAGGGAGCAGGCCATCGTAGAGCTCAAGGATCGGATATTGGCTTACTGCTAGGATGGCGAGGAAACGGACGGCGGGGACCGTATTAGCTGCGATCAATTCAAGCGTATGTCGATGGAACAACGGTTCGCGATACCCAACGGCGCTACGAAACTCCCAGGTCCTCTGAAGCTACCGTCGAATCTACCCTCCGTCTCCTCAATTACCCTCGCATGAAGGCCTTCAAACCCGCTGCATCGCTCGCCGATACTGTACTGTAACGTCGAGACTGGACATTCCTCGGCCTTTTCGTTGTCGTGGCTTGCGACATGGTTCAAGCCCTATTTTACACCAATAATATTCAGGCCATGATACGCTGCTCCTTCAAATCCTGTTCCCGGGTCGCTTCCTTAGCTCGTCAAATTCCCGTGTATGGGATAACGATGGCTTCCTTCATTTCTGCACGGTCGGGTCCCAGATGCAGGTACGCACTTGTCTAAATCATGTGCACCGTTTCGACTGGCTGACGCCACAAAGATTGCTAGCTCCTGGACGGCGACGACGACGAAGGCTTTGCTCAATCTCACATCTAGAACTCACGCCCAAATGCTGGCCTACCTTCGAAAACACGTCTATACCATCGTCGCCGTGGTCTGAAGACCGCCTATACACTCGGCCGTCTTCTCGTCAAGGCATCCGAGGAAACGCTCTCGTTCTGCAATCCGGCTACATATATCCTCTTTGACGCCGACGCCACCAATGGCGACCCTCGTCCATATGTGCCTTTGCCGGAATCCGACCTGGTGCATGAGTACTCCCGCCATCTAGTCCCATCAGCCCAATGTTATTACGGCGTTCCGCCAGAGGGGCCTAGCCAATCCAACCTGCATCCGCAAGCTATCCACCCGTCGCTCAGATATCCGTTGCTTCAGGACAAGCATGGCTTGAAGCTCTGTGCGGATTTGCTATCATCCATGCAGACGACTATTATGGGATTCGGCCAATAGATTGGGAAAACACGCTTTGACGCAAGGTTAGCGTCTCTGACATATCCATGCCGACCAACTCATAACACTCAGGGCAGGTACTTGACATTCGTCGCTGTCGCTCTTCGGTCCAAGTCAATTGTCGTTCTCCCAAACGCCCCCCACGCTGGAAATCGGCGTTCCTCTCGGAAACAGATCCCATGCCAACTCCAACCGTGACTGACAAGAGGATGGTGCCAAGATAGCCTCGCCCTAACCTTTATTATCCCCCAGGTGCCCTCGACCATATCAAGCCCACCGGATACACCGTCCTTATCCCACCCCAAGACTCAATCACCCTTCAACCCCTCGTTCAGTCATCCTATCTGACTTCTCAAGACTGAACACCCTTCTACCCTGTGTTCTCGTGCTGCTGAGCTCGACCCGATGGGGAAGCGGTTACCATCCAAGCTTGGGATGTGTAGGGATCTCGCTTCCTCTCAACACCTTGGCCTGCGTTCCCGTAAATGCGACTTGGCTTTGCTTTGGATCTGGGCACGTGTCCGCGGAAACCTCTACCTCTATTCAACCTGCTGACGGCTCGTACAGGCAACACGACATTCACAACGAAAGGTAAAAAGCTCTACAAATCTAACACCTGAATCTCGCCCGTAGATACTGGCATGCCATCGGGAGAATATTTCTGACAGCTTCGCCGGCGTCAGAGATCTCCCAGGTAACGATTCATAAAGCGCCTCGCCGGAGTGTGCGCAAGCTCCTCTCCTCTGTCGACACGTCGAAGTTCATCATTGAAAAGGAGGACGTCATCAGTAGCGATCTCGTACCACCACCACTACTTGGCTTTGCTCGTCAGGGAGGAACTGGGTCTACACTGACTGGGAACAATAGTTTTCCCACCCACTTTGATACATTGTCACGGCTCTGTAGCTTTTTGGTGATCGAGGGATGCTTGGGGACTTCTTGTACGTTGTAGAGCATACTAATAGATAATGTTGAGTACGAAAAACCGGTTGATCGGAGCTGTTCTGAAAGCAGGGGGAGGACAACAAGAAAGTGGTACGAAAAACCCAAAAAGTCCATGCTTACAAGGAATGCGCCTGAGGTCACGAAAATTTTATATTACAGAGCCTCGGCCTCCCGTACTTTGAATCTGAAATAATCTCGAAAGTTGTCTCCGCCAATGTTGTGCAATCGTCATCCAAAGTTCGCGTTATTGCCCCCCAAATGAGGAAATTAGCCCCTTTCTCACCAAAAACTTGCGAAAAACGCGAACTTTGGATGACGATTGCGCAACATTGGCGGAGACAACTTTCGAGATTATTTCAGATTCAAAGTACGGGAGGCCGAGGCTCTGTAATATAAAATTTTCGTGACCTCAGGAGCATTCCTCGTAAGCATGGACTTTTTGGGTTTTTCATACCACTTTCTTGTTGTCCTCCCCCTGCTTTCAGAACAGCTCCGATCAACCGGTTTTTCGTACTCAACATTATCTATTAGTATGCTCTACAACGTACAAGAAGTCCCCAAGCATCCCTCGATCACCAAAAAGCTACAGAGCCGTGACAATGTATCAAAATGGGTGGGAAAACTATTGTTCCCAGTCAGTGTAGTGCATGTTCGGTTTTACTAGCCTATTCCCAATAGCAGGGTTGGGCCCTGGCAGTCAGAGGGCAGTGGGGAGGACTATCGTCTTAGTTGCTTACACCTACATTGCGCTGTTGACGAGTTCGAATCCAGACTAATTGATACGTGATTCTGCCATCTGCGTTGATGGTGGTATAGCCATTACTGTGGGCGGGAGCCTCGTTCGTGGTCAGCATGACTTGGGTCAGTCATGCAGTCAGAGAACCACTCTTCTCCGTTGCAGCTCGCCAACGACCTAGCATACAGATCGATGATTTGTCTGAATCCAAGAGCGTGGTCAAAGCCGCCAGGCTGAGGATGTAAGTACTTGAGTATTGGTAGAGTAAATATGGGAATAGTACCACAGTGCAACGGAGAGGATCCTAACACAGGACACTGAGACCTAAAATAAGACGTACAGCAGCAAACATTGTCTCCATATTGGCCATACACTTGCACCACACTAAGTACCGCCTTGGAAGCAGTATCAAGAAGACGTGGAGTCCACGACCACAGGGAAGTAGACTTCAAATGATGGCAGCCTTCTCTGCCCTCAGGGTGAAAGGCCCTCACCTTTTTCGTCTCGCATTATGAGCGTGGACGAGGGGCGAGTCGCACCGAGATTGGGGCAGTATTCAAACAGGAGTGGCGATACAAGTAGGACCAGGATAACGGCTTGATGCTTGAGCGTGACTACAGCTGAAAATAGGTCTCCTATCGGTACTGGACTTGAAGTGAAAACGAAGGAGTCCGGCCATTATTCTTGGGTTGTGTTATAACGCCCATATCAATGCTGTTCGACCTTCTTTCACCCAAGGGCTACCAAGTGATGTTCCATTGTAGCACCCTATGCAGACATAGAGGAAGAGGACAGGCTCGGCCTCTCACTCCCGGCAATCAAAATTGCCATCAAGCGCATCACCAAGCCAAGTCTTTCTCCAGGTGCTCCTCAAGACTCAAGAGGCACCAGATTTGGGATCGGGTGACGTCGTTCCCACGGAGGGGGCCCTCCCTCCCCCCCCCAAATCCGGTATAGATCCATCAGCTGAGTTTGAAAGCGATGGCTGGCATTCTCGGACCAGCAGCGAGAGAAATGTGCTTTTTCGAGTATGGAAGCTGCAATTCTTTGAATGATCAGCATTTTGGCTGTTATCCCTCGTTGTTGGCATGGTCTTCAGCGCGATTCCGGTGTTTGCCCACTAAACCATACTTCTCCAGGAGAGCCAAACGGTAGCCCCTAGCAGCGTTGATGAATAGCTTGTGGCCAATACGTTTATTCAGATATACTAACACTCGAGTATAACAGGCACTGGTGCATGTCCAAATCATGGTCATCACGCTCACCTCCGAGTCTGACCTCAGCCAGCATCGGGGGATGCCTCAATGTAGCTAAGTGGATGCGGACGCGAGCGCGCACGCGTGAGCATCGCTATGTCTTCCTCATTTCTAGCCGCCACTCACTAACTCTGGCCAAGGCTTACAGTGAAGTTCGTTCGGTGGCATTTCAGCAGCTACAAAGAATTCAAGTCCGCACAATTGCCGACACATGCCGCTAGCTATTGGTTGCGCTGTTGCCATCACTCAGCCGTGGGTACGACGTGGCCCGATCCCAAATCTGGCACCTCTTGATCTCAACGTCAAAGATGCGTTCATCATTTGTCTCCCTTCTAAAGCTTTGAGTGCATAGTCAGCCAATTTCCACCACCGATACACGTTCGAAACGCCAGCCACCACGTTCACCTCAAGAGTGACGGGAGATGGGGAAGTCGGAAGGTTGAGGACATGTGCAAAGTGCTGCCAGGACATCTGTCCTCCAGCTAGTAGCCCGACTTGTGAGTATGTTTTCCGTCTTAGTACCCTCTACCCTTCGATTAGCCTCTGGTGTTCGCCACCTCTGAGAACCTCTCGATTTGCCTCTTTCCTTCCCTCAATCATCCTTCCTCCTTTCTCTCCTGTTGTGCATTTGTCTCATCCCCCACTACAGATAGGGCTCTCCCCCTAGCGGCATCCACTTCCCGCTCTCCTCTCACCAAAAAGTCCCACTGTCAAGAGTTCTGCGAACAGTAGATCGACAAGCTCCCTCTCGAAGGACAACGCAGAATGCGTTGGAGGGATGGTGCATAGTGGGTATCGCGAGCCGAGCGACATCCCCACTTCTAAATCTAACGAGATCCCAAGCTTCTCTCAAGCTACACAGCTTTCGACATGGTCCAACAGGTTAAGAGCGAAGGAAGGAGTGGAACTGACGCAGGTACGCTTCAACTCATCCACCTAGACTCGTTCAGCTAACACACAGAATCAAGGCCTTGGGCACTCCTCTCCGCCATGCCCACCCGTGCTATCATAACCAGCATACGATGCTCTCAGACTGTGTCCTCCGACCCTATCGTTCGCCCTCGGCCTGCTCGACTCGCATTAGCCAATCGAGGACGCCCCAACCCAACTACACCCTGACCTGGGAGAGATACTCTAGCCGCTTTGGTCAGGAGAACCACGACAACGTTTACACGCCGGCCGTGCATGCTCAGATTGCGCACGAGTTCTGTCACGGCCCCGTCACGTCCCCTCCATTGAGTGAGCAAGCATCCACGAGGCATGACCAGTGGCACTCGTGGAAGCTCCCAGTGGCGGAAGGTCAGTTCGCTTATCAATACACCGCCAGGGCTGGCTCATATCCCTGTACACAGGTTCTTGATGGCTTTACCTCCGCCGCCCTGCTCTTGCCCGCTTCGCCGACCCGACTGAATATCAAACCCACGCCCATCCCAGCAGTCCCTGACAATGGATATTGCCAGAGATAACCCCGGCTCCTACATATGGCCCCGGCCCAATCCGCCCTCGATGAAAGAATGCTCGGCGAAATGAAAGCAACTCCCCATCCTGCGCCCGACGATGTTCGAATCACGAGTCTCTCCCTCAGCCACTCCCACTCTCCCTGATACCAAATGCGCATTGCCGCTTCTGTCATCGTCGAGCTGGGACAGTCGACGAGAAGATCATATTGATGGCCTATGGGTTGCGCTCGGGATCCGTACGCAAGACTCTAGATTTGACGTCGCTCCTCCTGCATGGGGCGCCATGATATTCGCCGTGGACCACTTCGCCTGCTTATCGTGTCTCTCCAGGAGGAGCGCGGTGTCTTCTCCAGGCACGCCTAATTCGTTTTGGGATATAGGTAAGGATTCATCTGGATCTTCATCTCTCCGCGCCGTGCTAATGGTTTATGTTGACATATAGGGCTTCGAATTCGTTGCAGGATCGATGCCCAACGCTCTGCTGAATCTAACATCCGTAGCGCATCCTCAACTACGACCCTCATCTCGGAGGCGTACTCAATTCTCCTCAGCAGAAACGAACCTCTGCTTCTGCTATCCCTTCGCCACCCATTTGCATAGCGTCTTCAAGGGGGAAAGGGATATGAACACCGGTGATCTCGCAGCACACGCTGCTTCGCCACAATCCGAGTTGAACCGCAGTCATGCAGGTGGGCAGTGTTGAAGGAATAGGGATCGATGCCGGGATCGATCCTGTCTCGGGCTCTCACCAGTGCTTTCCACCTCTGTGTTGGCTGCTCAAATGGTCAGTGTTGGGGAGGGCCGTCACCTTGATAGCTGTATTGTAGGCAACCTCATACACAGGCCAGCTAGTAGTGAATGCATTTTATCTTTTCATATGTTTTATACCGGTGGAAGTCCCCGACTTGGGCATGGAATCAAAAGCGATGATTGTGACGATTAATGTCCGGGATGTAGCAGAAGCAGGTTCTTACTGAGTGGCGTGCCCTCGAAGGAAGAAAGGGGTAACCAATTCCATTTCTTCAAACCATTATACATATACTACAGCTGTCGAAGAGATAGATCAATGAAGATATGGATATTCTTTCGAAAACAGAAAGGTAAATGCCAAAATATACCCGCAATCGCCGGACCCGACGCAGGTCACCTCCTCCATAACCTGTGTACCTTCTGGACAGCCGAGTCCATCATGCCACCGAGAATACGATCGGGCTCGGGCTCGGGCTCGGATTCAGGCTGGATCGGCGAATGGGCGAGCAGGAGCTCAGCAATCTCCTTGCGCCCTTGCTTTGACGCCCAGCCCAAAGGCGTCCGACCCTGGTTATCTGGCCGGTGGCTAGCCCCGATCTGTGGGTGCTCCAGGAGAAGCTTGACAATACCCTCCCAGCACCGCTGTGACGCCCAGCTCAGAGCCGTCCGACCTTGGTTGTCTGCATGGTTCACGTCGGTCTGGGGATGCGCGAGAAGCGCCTGCATGATTTCCCCTTCGTGCCGTGGTCTCTCCTTTGTCGCCCAAATCAAGGGTGTCAGGCCCTCTCTGTCAGGCAAATTGACCTTGATGTCGGGGTGAGCAAGAAGGAGCTTGACTTTCTCAAACTCGCCCTCCCTGACCGCCCAAATCAAAACCATCTGACCTTTTTCGTCCTGAAGATTGATACTGATCTGGGGATGGGCAAGTAAAACCTTCATGGCACCCACCATGTTGTACCAGCCCTTGGATGCCCAAATCAATGGTGTCCAGCCGTCGATATCTGCTAAGTTGACATTGGTCAGAGGATTGGCAAGCAGGACCTTGACCACCCCTTCACGATTGTATTGCGATGCCCAGCTCAAGGGTGTACGACCATCATTATCAACCTGGTTAATATCTGTACCAGGGTAGGCGAGGATCTTGACTGCCTCTTCACCACCATTCAACGATGCCCAGCTCAAGGGTGTATCACCTTGCTTGTCTGCCAAGTGGGCATCATCCTGGGCGAGAGAAAGGACGTGTTTGAAAGTTTTAATGCACCTCGACGATACTGCCCAGCTCAAGGGTGTACGTCCATCTTTGTCTGCCAAACGGACCTCGGACTGGGGATGAGAAAGGAGGAGCTTGACCACGGCCAAGTGGCCATGCTGGCGCGCCCGAGATAGTGCTGTTCGCCCATCGCCATCGGTCGAATGGATCTCGCCTGGCGAATGGGCGAGTATGAACTTGACCACAGCTTCGTTGCCCTTCTGTGCCGCTCTTGTAAACGCCGTCAGCCCGTCTTCGTCCCTCAGGTCGAGCCTGATCTTCGGATGAGCAAGATGCTTGACCGCTTCTACGTTGCCGAATTCCGCTGCGCAGATTAAAGGTGTCTCCCCACTTTTGTTTGCTGCGTTCACATCGACGAGCCGCAATGACAGAAGCTCTTGGATTGCGTTGAAGTGGGAGGGGTGCCTGCACGCCAGATGCAATGGTGTATATTTTTGCTTTTTTGTGCGACGATTTGGATCGAAGATGTTGATTAAGTGGCCGCCGGCAAGAGAGATAGGAAGGTTGAAGAAAGCGACGACATGGAGAGGGTTAAGCAGATCCTGCACGTAATAGTCCTCCTCCAACGGAAAGGACTGGCACCTTCTGACAAATTCCTTCACTTTCGTCACCATCAAGGGATCATCCAATGAATTTAGAGCATGCCCCGACCATGCATGGTAGGCGTATGGCAAGAGGGGGTCAGCCCTCATGACATCTTTGAGAGTGCGCCGGTGGTCGTCATCTTTCCAACTTTGAAATCTGTGGTGAATGAGGCGGCCTATGCAAAGCGCAGCCATGAGCGAGTGGAGTCGGGGGAAGGTTTCGAGGATGAGACGCTCCAAAGTCTCTTTCGCAGTGTAATCTAAGAGGACAGCAGTTCTTACGGAAGTACTGATGAGCAGCAAGGGAAACACTCACGGACGAGGCGGACCAGTCCCGTCTTCTCGTCAACAACCAATAGCCCGCGACAGAGTGATACAAGCACGTTGATGTCAACGAGCCTATCGGAGTTGAACTCATGTGTCTCAAGGCAGGTCGCTGCAGCATAGCGCAACTCATCGACTTTCATCGACCTCGATGCATTTAGGACCCAAATTACGCAATTCTGCGCCTGAAGACCCGTTTTCGATGCTTGGTCGACAATTCTCGCCCAGGTATGGCGATATACGTCCTCGATCTGGGCGGGGAACTCTTCAAGTACCTTGTTCACGTCGTGAACACTGGTACACTCCTGCAGAGATGCCATTTGGAGCGAAGCATGTAAAAACCTGGGTCATGTTTAATGCTTTTTAGACTTCAGGTAATGCTGATGATGCTTACATGCCTCCAGACTTTTCCTTCACCAATTTCGCAATATTGGCTCGCCAGGATGGGTCTGCCTTGGCGAGAATATGGTGAAGATGCGGGCAACGCTGGATCTCCTTCTCAATATGGAGATCGAGGTCACGATCATGAGCTGCGATCATGAGCTGCGATAGTAAAGCGATGAGTATTGGGATAGTCTGCCTCGAGGAGCTTCAGCGGTCGGGAGGTGATAAAGAGCTTAATGTTGAGCGACGAGAGTCGATCAAGGAGGTCGAATTGAAGGCGGGTGGGCGCCTCGTCCAGCGCATCGAGGAAGTAGAAAGTTGCTGCCACCATGGTTGTGAAGCCTCTCAAAAGCTGGACAAGTTCCTCTTCTGTTGGACGCGTCCTGAGACGGATGTGTTTAGCGTAAACATCTTCCGCAAGCTTGAGACAGGTAGGGTGGTTCTCAACGGTCTGCTTCACCAGGACTTCCAGGCAGTAGCGAACGGTTAAGCCAGCGTTGTCGCTGTAGCGAATGTAGATGTAGCAGACGCAGATAGGTGAGTCTTGCTCTTCTGCCAACTTCTCGACGCCGTTGATGATGATGGATCTAGATGGTGGGGTTAGGAAGCCTGACCAGAAGACGGTCGCAGGAACATACGTCAAGACGGTTTTGCCAGCACCCGCTGTACAGTCGATTAGTCGTGTATCCGGAGGCCAGGAGAACACAAACGTACGGATTCCGGTTCCCCACATCGTTTTCACATCGCTCTTGGGATTCCGCCACGTAGGAAATACGCCATCTTCGAATATCCACTTCCCTGTATCTGGCGTCGCTTTGCTCAAGGTGTCCTGCTGGATCCCTCGAAAGTTATCGATGGACTCGAGCGCAGCCATCAAGTCGACTTTTGCCGCCTCAGGCTTTGGCGCTTCGTGAAAGTGCGCATGGTAGTTCACATCGCGACCAGCCGAGGTCAGATTTCCGCCATTGATCTGAGCATTGTGGGCATGAATGGCTCCGCTTCCTCTGACCGAGACGTTACAGTCTAAATGATCCATCCTGTTAGTTGACCGTGATGCTCTTCCAAAGCAGGTTGCGCACCTCTGCCCAGAGGGGCTAGTTCTCGGCTCTCCTCGTCCTAAACGTCAATCCAGTCAGCTACAGAGGCGATCTGAATAATCTCAAGACTTACCATCCCGAAGGCACGAAGAGTAGCTAGTGCGATGAGCGATTTCGGGGTGTGCAATGGTGTATGAGAGTCAAAAGGCGTTCACGGGTCGTGCACAGCACACCTTCTTGGTACTCTGCGGACACGTGGGTTTGTACGATTATGGAAATAGAAATAAGCGCCAGGTGGCTGTGAGAGGCGCTCTGTGTGCAGGTCTTGGCTCTACGCGTTGGGTCCAGGATGATATTTGATCATTTAAACGAATAGGGACTGCAACATCCAGGGTGGTATAGAGGTGCACTGATGACACGAGTTCCTACTCCTCGCCAAGGTGAGGCGAAAAGCTCGATAACGAGGTTGCAACCAAGCGCCTCATTCTTTTCGAAGTAAGGGAGGCATCAGACCAAATGACGCGCCGGATTCTGGAACCAGTGATATAGAATAATGCATACTAAATATGCTTACCGTGTCAATGGCGGTACCCAGAAAGCTGGTCGTTGACATCTTGGTGCTTCAAGTGAGCAAAGAGAAGGGGGGTTACGGTAAACGTCGCTGGAAAAGGCATGAAGAAGCCTTGGAGATCAACCCTCCACCCACAGCCAGAGGTTTTTCCTAGAGTCTCTCTTGAGAGTAAATTTCATATTTTCCTTGACACGGCTCTTTAAAGCGCCGTGTTTCTGAAGAGGTAGTCCTTCAAGCAGGGACGTGCATGGACAGTTTGACTGAGAAGGGACCAGAAGGATCGACGCGAAAAATGTGTTCGACAAGGTCTGAGGAGTTGCGTCGAGTCTGCCGTGCGCTGAGGATTCCGGGAAAGGTACTTGCTCGACGGTTAACGTATAGGAGGCCAGAGGAAATAGAAGAAAAGAAAGGCGGTTGAGGCCTGAGTGACAATTTTAGGTTGGGGGATACAAGGATGAAATCCTGCTTTTCGCCAATCTGACGAAGAGGACAAGGTTTGCGTTCCGAGAATTTCGGCCATCCATCAATGATGCGTTCCCAGCGCCTCTCTGCTCTAGCCTCTCACCATCCTCTCTCGCAGACACCGACGAGCTGCTCCTGATATCCTTCCGAATCTCTCAAGCAACCAAGAAAACGACGCTCCAATCACCAATGCTCACTCTACCCACCCAGGATCTCGTTTACTGAGACCAACAGCATTGTCAGCGTCCCAGTGGAGCAAACACACTATCGTAGGGCGGGCAAGATGGTGCCGACCAGCTTCATTTTGAGTGGTCAGCCAGCCTGTGAGTCTTTTATTCCAACTGCCTTTACCCCTCGCGACCATCTCTCCCTTCTTCCTCAGGTTTCTCATCTTTCTAACCATATTATTCCAGGCAGCTACTCCGTATTAATCTCGACCCCATCCTCTCTCGTCTCTCATCCAAGAAATCTACCGAGACATTACTGGACATGAACTCAATAACCGCTGAGAGCGAGCCCTTTCACTTTCAAGCGAAGCAGAGGCTGTCATGGTGGGTACGTCTCTATCCTCGCAGCTATTGCGAATTCTAAACGAGGCTTTAGAACTCTTTGGGGCTCATGCCAGCCCATCACCCCCTGCGGTAACTCCAGCGATTTAAAACGACGACGGGACCTTCTGCAATACCTCCAGAACAGGACTACGCTTGCCTCAACAATTGAAGAGGTATGCTGACACTCCCCTGGCCACATCCGTCTAGCTAATCGCGCAGCGTCAGCTACTTAGTCCACGCATGTCCCCAGCATCCCGACAGAGCCAGAAGCGAACACGGGGTCAACGCACAGGATGTTGTCCCTGCCTCTACTTCGCCTTCCATCCAGACCATTGGCACCCCAAGTCGCCAGCCGCCTGCTTCGGATTCATCATCTCTTTCAAGCGGCATCTTGGAAAGGCAGTGATCGCAATCCAACGTCGAGCCTTTACAGCACAATTAACAGGAAGAGCAGAAAGGGAGCGGTTGGACTTGGTATAGGCAAAAGCGGTGCTCAAGCAGGAACGATTTCACTTGCGGACCCAAGCCCGATTCAGGAAACCAGGAAATCCATGCTCTCCCACCGAACGGGACCCTCAAAGGATTCGGGTGCCCAACGAAAGCTTGAGGCTGCATTCTCCAATACATCCTCCTTGCAAACCAAGCCCTGCGGGCTTCATGAGACCTTCCAAGGCAAAAAATAATAATCTACTACTAGGCCATGCAGAGCAACCTCCGAACGACGAAGAGCAGGAGAAGCTACAGCAAGGAGAAGGTGGACACACTCGCATTGATTCGCTGCCCGACTCTATTCCCCCGGCGATGGAGGATACCCAGTGGATGCGTCATGGGGAAGCGTAGGAGACGGTAGAGATGTTGGTGGAGGAGATAGAGGATCTGCGAGCCAAGAAGGATGCAGGGACCACAGCGAGGAACGACCAGATCAACCTGCTCGCTGTCATCCGCAAAGAGGATCGTGGCACAATACGACGAGCTGCTCCAGCTGTGGGGACAAGATCTTGCATGAGACGTGGGCCATTGAAGACCTCATAGACAAGGTGTCGCCTGATACCAATACATCCACGAATTCGACTGGAGAAGCCATTTCCACTGCAAAGAGCTCAACCGTCAGTCGACGAGGCTTCGGTTCGCTAAACCTGGCAAAACCAAGAAGCTATGTCGGACTTCTGATGCTATCATTGAATCTTCTGCCCATGCCCTCAACCCCAGGCCCTCCAAGCTGGCAATTCCTTCTTGCTGGCGCAAGCCACGGATCTCTGCGGGCATACATGATGGAGACATCCTTCGAAACTTGCCCCAACTCGGGTTCATTTTGCCTTTGATCCTCAGCTCATTTCGTGATACTAATGCTTGGTCCATGTAACACAAAGTCCCACAAACCATGGCGAGCAAGACATGGCTTACCGGGCGAGGAAAATCTCAACGTGGTGAGAACTTCTCAATCATCGCTGCTGTTTTGGTACTGAGCGAAGGCCTCTAGACTCGCGCGAGTTCTTCGCCCCTCTGAGTCGCCGTGTTTCAGTAGGTCTATCATGGACTAGCAGGTCTATTGTTGCTTTCGGGGAAGACTAACCCTCGGAGAGGTAGGCTGTCACTCACTTGAATGAGTCTCACCCTGCTAATCACGCAACACCAGGATCGATCTCGGTGTCTCTCCACCACCACGCCGGGCTTGCACGCGACACCAGGAACAACGTAAAGGATACCTCGCCATCTTTGCACGCAGACCATTTGAAACGCCAGATGCGAGGCGCTTGCTTCGGGCAGTCGTGCATCTCAAATGCGTGCCTGAGGACGACGTCTATTCGGAGTGCAGTCAACAGAATCCAGGTACTTATGACTGTGATACATGTACAGTATGGATGCATCACACATCAAGGAGACACGTCGTCGAGCCAGTGTTTACATAGTACATCAAAGATCCGAAGAGAATCATGATACATGAGGGAAATACATCGTACACCTATCAGGCGTCCAGGTAGAGCTGCTGGCAAATAAAGGTGATTCAGCCTCGAATCCATCACTTACGCCACGTATGACGTACCACTTGGAAGTGATGCCGAGAAACCCAAGAGAAACCCCCTTCAACTGTAGCTGCAGGGAGCATCTCCAGCTTCGATTGGTGCAGTATTGTCAACCGTCGGGATATGAGAATGATCCTTGCTCAATACCTGATGCAAGGGCGTATTGATGCTTTCGTCGTTGGTCTCGGGTTGTGCGCTGGAAGGAAGATCTGGCGGCACGGGACGAACAGGGATTAAAGCTGGGCTGAAATGGGGGTTGGACTGCGGTTACGAGTGATGGTTGGATCGAGATTGGAACAGGATTCAGGATGAGTGCGGATGAGTTGGATTAGATCTTCCTGACCCCACTCTTGAGCCCAGCTCAAGGGTGTTCGACCCTCATTATCAGTCAAGTTGATGTCGATTTTGGGGTGGGCAAGAATATGCTTGGCTACATGCTTCGCTCTTAGCCTCAACGCCCATATCAGAGCCGTTGCACCTTGTTTGTCACACGCATTGACGTTGACCTGGGGGTGGGCAAGGAGAGACTGAAAAGGTGGTATCGATTTGGTGTAGGAGTTCCAGACTCTGCTCCTCGAAACCTCCGCCCTCACGGCCAGCATTAAAGGTGTCCGGCCTTCTTTGTCTGCTAGAGTTACATCGACCTGTGGGTGGGTAAGGAGCTTGAGCGCGGTCCTTCGGCCGTTGTACAATGCCCAATATAAAGGTGTCCGACCGTTTTTGTCTGCCAAATTTACATCCGTCTGACTGTGAGCAAGAAGGGTGTCGAGAACGGCTGTGCTGGTCTGCTTGGCCGCCCATATCAAAGAAGTCCAACCCTCTTTATCCGCCAAATTTATGTCAAGGTGGTCATGAGCGAGTAGGAGTTTGACCATGGCTATATCATGATTCGCATTGATCTGCGGATGGGCGAGGAGAGGTGTGACTACGGGCTGCCGGCTTTCCAAGTTAACCGCCCAAAGCAAGGGCGTTTTACCCTCCCAATCCGCCAAGTTCACGTCGATCTGTGGATGGGAGAGGAGAGCGCCGAGCGAGGCATTGAGGCCCAGCTTGGCTGCCCAAAGCAAGGGCGTCCAACCCTTGTTGTCCGCTAAGTTCACTTCAATCTGTGGATGGGCGAGGAGAATCTTGAGGGCACTGGCCCGGGCTTTGTGATCCTCCCCGACTGCCCAGAGCAAGGGTGTCCATCCCTTGTCATCCGCCAAGTTCACGTCGATCTGTGGATTGGCGAGGAGAGCCTTGAGCGAAGCTTCGCGTCCCTCTCTGGTTGCAAAAATCAAGGGTGTCCGGCCCTTACTATCCACCCCCGTTGACGTTGATCAGTGGATGAGCAAGGAGCATCTCGACAACATGGAGTGGGGCGTCTCTTGCTGCTATTGACATCCGTTTCTGTATGAGCGAGGAGAAGCTCGACCACGGCGTCTTGTCCAAAATGCGCTCCCGAAGAGTGCAGTAAAGGCGATGCGCCATACTTGTCAGGTTTATTGACCAAGATTTGTGGTAACTGCAATAGCTCTTTCATGGTGTTAAGGGAATTGCGGTAACACGCCACATGCAGCGGTGTGCATCCATCTGCCCCTGTGACAGGATTCGGGTCTTGGTGGGATGTCAGGTCGAACCCTGCAAATGCAATAGGCAGGTCGTAAAAAGCAACAAGGTGGAGAGGTCCCATCACGTAGAAATCCACCATGGCTTCATACTGGACAGGAAAGGCCCGGCATCCTCTAATGAACTGCTCCAACTGAACGGTGATTGAGGTGTCTTCAAATGAATTCCGGGCGTGGTGGGCCCATTCATCGTGGGCATATTCCAGAAAAGGTTCGTTGTCGAATGCGTTCTGAAGTGACCAGTCGTCGTCGTCGTTCCACTCTTGCAAGCCACGGTCAATGAAGCGAACTATGCAGGTGGAAGTGAGGACTGAGTGGGGACGCGGTGAGGCCTTCAGGATGAGGTCCCCCATAACATCCTTTGCCGTGTAATCTAGGCACAAAGGCGTTACAGGATGAAGGGATGGGCGAGAGGGAGAACTCACGAACAAGCCGAACTAATTTAGTTTTCTCATCGACAGCAAGGAGGCCTCGGCATTGGCCCACAAGGGTGTCAATGGAAACAAGCCTGCTGGCATCGAAATTGTAGGTTTGAGGGGACACGGCAACAGCATAGCGCAGTTCGTCCACCTCCAAGGACCTCTCTGCATGGATGACCCATAGGAGGCAGCGTTGTGCCAATAGCCGCTTGTTAAGGGACTGGTCGTTAATGCGCCTCCAGGTATCGAGGTAGACGTCTTCAATCTTAGAGGGGAAGTTGGCCAGCGTCTGCTTCACATCATGGACGCTTGTACACTCCCTGAGGGCAGCCATCTGGAGCGAAGCATGGAGAAACCTGCAGCAAATCAGCCCCTGTAAATTGACAGGTAAACTCAACAATACTCACATGCCGCCGCATTTTTGCTTGACGGAGGCGACAATCTCTTCTCGTAATCCTTGGCCCTCGTCCCGCAGAATATTACAAAGTTCGAAGTTTCGATTAATCTCCTTGGTGATATGGAGATCGATATCGTGATCGTGAGCAGCGATGGGGAAGCACTGAGCGTCAGGGAAGTGTATCTGGAGTGACTTTATAGGTCGAGAAGTGATGAAAAGTTTGACATCAAGGGACGAAAGTTTCTTGACCAGGTCGAATTGGATTTCGGTTGGAGCTTCGTCCAGTGCGTCGAGGAAGTAGGTGATGCGCGTGAACACAGTGGTGAAGCTTCTCAATAGATCGAGGAGCTCCTCTTCCGTTGGTCGTGTCCCGAAGTGAATGTGTTCAGCATAGACGTTTTCGGCGAGTTTGAGGCAGTTGGGGTGTTGCTCGATCGTCTGCTTGACCAGAACTTCCAAGCAGTGACGAACGGTGAGGCTCGCATTGTCGCTGTAACGTATGTAGATATAGCTGATGCAGATCGACAAGGCGTGGTGTTTTGCCCATTTTGATACGCCGGCAACGACAATCGATCTAGAAGGCAGGTCAGCAGACACTCAATTCGGAGAACAGGAGGCGTACGTTAAAACGGTTTTACCAGCACCCGCTACGCAATGGGTGAATAGGGTGGGTCGAATCCACAGCGAAACGGACTCACGGATTCCGGATCCCCACAAAGTTTTTAAATCGCTCTTGGGATCCCGCCAGACAGGGAGGATTTCATATTCAAAAATCCACTCTCCTGTCTCGGGTGTCGCCTTGCTGAGAGTGTCCTGCTGGATCCGTCAAAAGTTGTCGATCACCTTGAGCTCAGACAAGAGGTCGATTTTTGGCCTCTCAGGTTTCGGTGCCTCGTGGAAGTGGGTATGATGGTGGTTCACATCGCGTCCGGCAGAGGAGAAATCCCCTCCAAAGATGGGTACGGTTTGAGCCTGGACAGCTGCACTCCATCTGACTGGTTGGCCAGAACCTGTGAGGCGATCAGCCAGGCAGGTCAGTTTTCAAGCCTCTCAGGGAAAGGTAGAAAGCGTACCTTGAGTCGCGGCCACTACTCTCTGGCCTTCCTCGTCCTAGAATCCAGGTCAGCTATTTGGACAATGCGGACACTAAACATTCAACGCTCACCATTCTGAAGTCTCGAGGGAGATGGTACAGGTCCTAGGAGAATGGATGGTCATGGAGGAAAACAGAGGGGCGCTAGTGCTTTGTGGATGGCACACCGGCTAGGTGCTCTGCATCCACGTGAGCTGCTGTGGTCAGCCAATACAGATGCTTAAGCGCCCATGACACCGGTTTCCTCTGGAAGTAGCCGAGAATTGCTGTTGTCGTGTGGTGGTAGTGGGGCACTAGGTGTATGGATTCGAGGTATTTGATATTATTCTTGGATGGAAGTTGATGCATGAAGGTCCTCCCTCTTCATGATACTGACAAGGGAGAGACCCAAGGAGGAAGAGGACAAGGCGAGTCGCGGTCCCGAGAATCTCGGTCTCTCGGCAATCAAAACTTCCATTACATCTCTGGGCGAGTGTCTCTCCTTCTTGTCCTCGTACAACAACCATCTCAACGCTAAAGATGCCTTGATCATCCTTCTCCCTTCAAAAGATTCGGGCGCATGGTTAGCCAATGTCCGCCCCCGATACACCTTCAGCACGCCAGCCACCACATTCACCTCAAGAGCAACGGGAGATGGGGACGCTAAAAGGTTGAGGACGAGTGCAAGTGCTGCAGGCCATCTGTTTTCTGGCTAGTGGCCCAACCTGTAAGTCTGTTTGCCGTATCTATTGTCCCCCACCCTTCGACTGGCCTTTCGTATTTGCTGCCTCTGACATCCCCTCGATTCGCCTCTTTCCTTCCCTCAATCATCCTTCCTCCTTTCTCTCCTGTCGTGCATCTGTCTCATCCCTCAGTACAGACAGGGCTCTCCCCCTAGCAACATGCACTCCCCGCTCGTGTCTCATCAAGAAGTCCCGGTGTCAGGAAATCTGCGAAACAGTAGACTGACGAGCTCCCTGTTGAAGGACAATGCAGAGTGCCCAGGAGGGATGGTGCGTAGTGAGTATTGCGAGTCGAGCGATATCCGTGCTTCTAAATTAAACGATATTCCAGATCCTCTCAAGCTCAACAGCTTCCGACATGGCTCGAATGGCTAGCAATGAAGGCAGGAGGGGGACCGAAGCAGGTACGCTTCATTTCTCTGCGTAGACTCGCTCAGCTAACACATAGAATCAAGGCCTTTGGGTACTCCTCTCCACCATGACCACGCATGCTATCATAATCAGCATACGATGCTCTCAGACTGTGTGCTCCGGATCTATCGTTCGCCCTCGGCCTGCTCGACTTGTATTAGCCAATCGAGGACACCCCAACCCAACTACAGCCTGGCCTGCAAGAGACACTCTAACCGCGTTGGCCAGGAGAGCCACGACGACGCTTGCACACCAACCGTGCATGCTTAGATCACGCATGAGTTCTGTCATGGCCCACTCACTTCCCCTCCATCGAGTGAGCAGGCATCCAAGAGGCGTGACCAGTGGCACTCGGGCAAGATTCCCGTAGCGGAAGGTCAGTTCGCTCATCAATACACCGTTAGCGCTGGCTCATAGCGCTGTACACAGGCACTTGATAACTTGCCCTCCACCGCCTTGCTCTTCTCCACTTCGCCGACCCGACTGAACATCAAGCCCAAGCCCGTCCTAGCGGTGCTGAACAGTGGAGCTGGATCGAGATAACCCCTCGTCTTCCTATATGCCCCCAACCAAGCCGCCCTAGGCGAATTTCGCAAGAACGCTCGGTGAAATCAAAGCAACTCACCCACCACATGTGCAGACGACGTTCGAATCAGCTCTCTCTTCCCTCAGCCACCCCACTCTCCCCGGTATCAATCCCGCATTGGCACTCCTGTCATCATCGAGCTGAAACAGTTGACGAGAAGCTCATACCTATGGCCTATGGGTTGCGCTCGGGTTTCATACGGAAGATACGCGATTCGTCGTCGCTCGTCCTGCATGGGTGCCCTGTTATTCGGCATGAACCACTTCGCCAATTTCTCGCGACTCTCCAAGAGAAGCGCGGTATCTTCTTCAGGCGCGCTCGATTGGATTTGGGATACAGGCAAGTATCCGTCTAGATCTCCATCTCGCCACACCGTGCTGATGGCTTGTGTTGGCATATAGGGCTTCGAATTCGTTGCAGGATCGACGACTAACTCTGCACATTCGGCTATCCACAGTGCATCACCAACCGGGCGCTTTGATTCGAAGCACGTTCTAGCTTCTTGTCAGCCGCATGAATATCTTCTTCCTCTATCCCTTTACCCGTTCGCGTACCATCTGCCAAGGGGATAGGGATATGAACACCGGCGATCCCCCGCTACGCCCAGCTTTGCTGCACTCCGAGTTGAAACACAATCAATCCGACAGCCAGCGTTGAAGGGATTGGGACGATACTGGGATGGATCCCGTCTCAGGCTGTCGCCGGGTGCTTTCCAACCCCCTGGCAGGTCTTCGAACCGTGGATCATTGTTGGGAAGGGACCTTGCCTTGTAGCTGTATTGTAGGCGAGCTCGTACACAGGCTAGCTAGTAGTGAATGCATCTTATCTCTTCATACGTTTTATACCGGTGGACATTCCCGACTTGGGGATGGAATCAAAAGTGATGATTGTGACGAATTATGTCCGGGATGCAGCAGAAGCAGGTTCTTACTAAGCGGCGTGCCCTCGAAGGAAGAAAGGGGTAACCAATTCCATTTCTTCAAACATTTCTACATATGCTACAGCTGTCGAAGAGATAAATTACAGCAGTTTCCGTTGATCTTGAGAATTGATCGGAATCGCGCCTGTGCCTTCGAGATATACTCGAAATATTCGATACACTGTCTAGAGTCATAAAACTGACTCCCAAAATATTCTCGGTATGAGAAATGTCCCTCAGATTCGTCTGACAGTAACAGAAATCCATGGGTGCCCGTGGACTGCCTCCATTGCGCCCGCTGCGCGTGTCGCGGGCATAATTGATGTGCATCTGCCATATCTCATTCATCTTCCACCCGTTTGCTGAAAAATTGCTCATGAATATTTACTATGAGTGCCATCGTGTTGGCACATTTTTCTGCCAACGTCGCGGCAATTTCTAAATATCTTCGAATAAAAAGTTGCCTTTGATCAAAGTCGGTTGATTCTCAAGATCAACGGAAACTGCTGTAATGAAGATATGAATATCCTTTCGAAAACAGAAAAGTAAATGCCAAAATAAGTACTCGCAGTCGCCGGACCCGATGCAGATCACCTCCTCCATAACCAATGCACCTTTTGGACAGCCGAGTCAAGCATGCTACCGAGACCACGATCGGGCTCGGGTTCGGGTTCGGATTCAGGCTGGATCGGCGAATGGGCGAGCAGGAGCTCAGCAATCTCATTGTGCCCTTCCTTTGATGCCCAGCCCAAAGGTGTCCGACCCTGGTTATCTGGTCGGTGGCTTGCCCCAATCTGTGGGTGCTTCAGGAGAAGCTTGACGATACCCTTGTGGCCTTGTCGTGACGCCCAGCTCAGAGCTGTCCGACCTTGGTTGTCCGCATGGTTCACATCGGTCTGGGAATGTGCGACGAGTGCCTGGATGATGTGTTTTTCGCTGAGCATCAAAGTTGTCTCCATTGCCACCGAAATAAGTGGCGTCGTACCCTCCCTGTCAGGCAAATTGACCTTGATGTCAGGGTGAGCGAGAAGGAGCTTGACTTGCTCGAAGTTCACGCGCCCGACCGCCCAAATCAAAGCCGTCCAACCTTGGTTGTCCTGAAGATTGACGCTGATCTGGGGATGGGCAAGTAAAGCCCTTAGGGAACCTACCCAGTCGAAATGGGACCTTGATGCCCACATCAATGGCGTCCGACCCGTAGCATCTGCCAAGTTGACATTGGTCAGAGGATTGGCAAGCAGGACCTTGACCACCCCTTCACGATCGTATTGCGATGCCCAGCTCAAGGGCGTACGACCATCATTATCGACCTGGTTGACATCTGTCCCAGGATTGGCAAGGAGGGTCTTGACTGCCTCTTCACCACCAGCCGACGATGCCCAGCTCAAGGGCGTACGGCCTTCCTTGTCTGCCAGGTGGATGACATCCTGGGCAAGAGAAATGACGTGTTTAAAAGTGTCAATGCACCCCGACGATGCTGCCCAGCTCAAGGGTGTACGCCCATTGTTGTCTGCCCAACGGAGCTCGGACTGGGAATGGGAAAGAAGGAGCTTCACCACGGTGAAGTGGCCACCTTCGCAAGCCCGAGACAACGCTGTTCGCCCCTCTCCATCGGCGGAATGTATCACGGCTGGCGAGTGGGTGAGTATAACTTTGACCAAAGCTTGATCCCCGTTCCTTGCCGCTAATGTAAACGCCGTGAGCCCATCCCCGTCCGTCAGGTTGAGCTTGATCTTTGGGTGATCAAGGAGAAGCTCGACTGCGCCTATGTTGCCGGAGTCTGCTGCCAAGATCAGAGGTGTCCGCTTCCTTTCTCCCTGTGTGTTCACATTGATGAGTGGTAAAGAAAGCAGTTCTCGGAGTGTCCTGAACTCGGCGGTGTGCATACACGCCAGGTGCAATGGTGTAAAGTTCCACTTTGTGCGGCAGTTCGAATCGAGAGTGTTGATCAAGTGGCTGCGGGCCAGAGAGATTGGGAGGTTAAAATAAGCGGCGACGTGGAGAGGACCAAGCAAGTCCAGCTTGTACCAAACACCCCTGTGCTTTACAGGAAAGGACCGGCATCCCCTCACGAATTCCTTTACTTTCGTGGCCATCGGGGGGTCATTCAACGCCTTTTGAGCATGATTTGACCATGCGTGGCAGGCGTATGGCAAGAGACGATCTTTTCTCATGAGGCGCTGGAGATTTTCCATACTGTCGTCTTTCCATTCTTGAAACCCATGTTGAATGAGGCGGCCTATGCAAAGCGCAGCCATGAGCGAGTGAAGGCGGGGGAAAGTTTCGAGGATGAGGCGCTCCAACGGCTCTTTCGCAGTGTAGTCTAAGAGGACAGCAGTTATTATGGAAGGACTGATGAGCAGCAAGGGAAACACTCACGGACGAGGCGGACCAATTCAGTCTCCTCGTCAACAACCACCAACCCGCGACAGAGGGAGACAATCGTGTCTATGTGCACAATCCTTTCGGGGTCAAACTTGTGGGTCTCCAAACAAACTGCTGCGGCGTGCTGCAGCTCTGCCACCGTCATCGACTTTGGCGCATTTAGTACCCAAATTAAGCAGTTTTGGACCACAGGGCCGTTGCTGGAGGCTTGGCCAACAATACGTGCCCAGGTTTGAGAATACACGTCCTCGATGTTTGGCGGGAAGGTGGATAGCATCTCCCTCACGTTACAAACACTTGCACAGTGTTGCAGTGCGGCAAGCTGCAGCGAAGCATGGAGAAACCTGTGGCGATAAGATACTCAGACCTTGTTGGCGCACAAACGCAAATAGATTGCTCACATGCCCCCACACTTCTCTTTTACCGACGCAACAATATCCGCCCGCAATGACGCGCCACCCTGCTCCAGCACCTTCCATAGTGTTTGTCCTTCGTTCAGCTTGCGGTTGATGTGAAGCTCAAGGTCAGAATCTTGAGCAGTGATTGAGAAATGGTGGGCATTGGGGAAGCGCTCCTGCAATGTCTTCAAGGGCCGCGACGTGATGAAGAGCTTCACGTTCAAGGACGAGAGTTTCTCGACAAGCTTAAATTGAAGATCTGGTGGGGCCTCATCCAGTGCGTCCAGAAAAAGAAACATGGCTGCGACCATTGTTGTAAAGCTTTTCAACAGCTGGAACAGTTCCTCTTCCGTTGGTCGCGTCTTGAGACGAACGTGGTCGGCGTAGATTTTACCAGCGAGTTCGAGGCAACTAGGGTGTTTCTCGAGTGTTTGCTTTACCAAGACCTCCAAGCATTGGCGAATGGTAAGGCCTGCTTTGTCGCTGTAGCGGATGTATATGTAGCAGATGCAGATAGGTGAGTCTTGCGCTTCTGCTGACTTCTCAACGCCGTTAATGACGATGGATCTAGAAGATCGGGTTAGGAAGCCTTGTCAGGCTAGGGCCGCAGGAGACATACGTCAAGACGGTTTTGCCAGCGCCCGCTGGACAGTCGATTAGCGGCGTATTCGGAGGCCAGGAGTATACATACTCACGGATACCGCTTCCCCACATCGTTTTCACATCGCTCTTGGGATCCCGCCACGTAGGAAATACGCCATCTTCGAATATCCACTTCCCCGTATCTGGCGTCGCTTTGCTCAATGTGTCCTGCTGGATCCCTCGAAAGTTATCGATGGATTCGAGCGCAGCCATCACATCGACTTTCGCCGCCACAGGCCTTGGCGCCTCGTGAAAGTATGCATGGTAGTTCACATCGCGACCAGCCGAGGTCAGATTTCCTCCACTGATTTGAACATTCTGGGCGTGAACAACTCCGCTTCCTCTGGCTGAAACGGCACAGTCTGAATGGGCCATCCAATTAGTTGAGAGTAATGCTATTCCAAAGCACATGGCGCACCTCTGGCCAGAGGGGCCAGTTCTCGGCTCTCCTCATCCTGTTCGTCGATACAGTTAGTTATGGGGGCGATTTGAATCATCTCAAGTTTCAAGACTGACCATTCCGAGGGCACGAAGAGTGGTCCGATGAGCGATTTGAAATTTCGAGGCAGGCGATGGTGTATGAGAGCCAAGAGGTGTTAGTTCATGCCTCGTGGATGGCACACCTCTTGGATCCTCTGCGGACACGTGGGTTTGTATGATTATGGAAATAGAAATAAGCGCTGGGAAGCTGTGAAAGGCGCCAGGCGTACAGTCCGTGGCTTTTTCGTTACTAGTTCCTGTCAAATTGAGTGCGCTGTTTGTTCGTTTACATGAACGACCATGGGCCGCCGCAACAGGGTGGTATCGAAATACACTCATGGCATGAGTTCCCCTGCCTCGTCAAGGGAGGCCGAAGAGCTCGACAACGCTTGCATCGAGACTGATACCTGCATCTCATTCTCTTCCGGGTAAGAGAGACATCAGACCAAAAGACGCGTCGGATTCTGGAACCAGTGGAAGGTCAGCAAAAGGGTGAAGAATAATGCATGCCAAATATGCTTACCGTGTCAGAGATGGTGTTCAGAAAGCTGGTCATTGACATCATCGCGCTGCAAGATGGCAGAGAGGACGGTTGCCATCGGATCGCTGTTTCGCTACTGAGGGGTTCATGGTAGACGTCCCTGGAAAAGGCCTGAAGAAGAGTTGGAGATCTGCGATCCGCAACCTGCACGCTGTGGAGCCTAGAGTGGTCCGTCGGGCGATGAATATTTGCCCACCAGCCAGAAGTATATCCTAAAATCTCTTGAGAGTAAGTTTCATATCTTCCTTGACACGGTTCTCTGAAGTGCCGTGTTTCCCAAGAGCTAGGCTTTTCAGCAGGGAATGCATGGAAGCTTTGACTGAGCAGGTTCTGATGCATAAGGGCTCAGAAGAATCAACCCGAAAAATGAATTTGACCAAGTCTGAGGAGTAGCATCCAGTTCGTCGTGCGCTGAGGATTCCGGGAAAGGTACCTGCTGGACGGTGACCATATACAAGTCCAGAGGAAATAGAAGAGCTGAAAGGCGATTTAGACCTGAGTGATAATTTTAGGAGATACAAGGGTATAATCCTGCTTTTCGCCCACCCGAGGCTCATGGCGGGAAGACGAAAAGGCTCGCGTCCCGAGAATCTCGGCCATCCGTCAATGATCTATTCCCAGGATCTCTCAGCTTGCCTCCGCCTCCCACCGTCTCTTGACGCCTGCCTGCTCATTGAACCCTTTCCATTCTTTCCCCCTTGAAAGGGATCCGGGCGGCCTGGAGCAACAACACGTCTTGATTGGGCAGGTGGTCTATGACCGGACAAGCAAGAGGGTACACGCTGGCTCTATCCGAGTGAGAATCCAACCGTGAGTTCTCTCCTTCACTTTCCTTTGCCCCTCGCGAGCATCTCTCCGTTCCCTCCCTTCATCTCTTCTCTCTGTGTTCTTATTTCCCTAACCACACCGTTCCAGGCTGGCACTCCCCATCGACATTGAATCTCCCCTTGCTCCTCTTCCTTTGGAGTCATTGCTTGACACGAATTCAGGAGCCATCGAGGGCGAGACCTCGCCCGTCATGGTGAGAACTCATCTATGATAGAAGCTGCTTCGAATTCTAACCGTGGCTCTAGATCTGTCTGTGGTTCAAGGGAGACCTTCCCTCCTGGTTCTAACTTCGAAGGCCTAGAACGAAGATTGGCAAGCCTACCATGCCCCTTAGGAGGATGGAGGCTCGTCTCAGTTCAAGAGGTAGGTTATCACTCACTCCAACTTTTCCCGGTTAATCACTAATGTCAGAAGCAACACCTCTCTACTCAGGTCACGCGCGTAACCAGCAGAAACCAACATCGTGGTATCCCCTCCCCAAGTTCGACTCCCACGCAAGCCGTTCGCCACGCCAGATGCGATAGACTTGCCTGAGGCTCGACGTTGATCCCGCTGCTACCTTGTAGAGGAAGCGAGCGTGATCGGAGGGTGCGACCCTTCACAGTGCATTCGGTAAACAGATTTTCGAGAAGTTGGATTCGGATTTGGCAGAGGAACATGCGACGTGTGAGAAGGAAAACCTTCTCTCGTGGACACCCGGCTGCCTCAGGAGAACAAGATCTCGGGAGACATCACCACTCCCAACGAAGCGCGACACTCTCGAAGGATCTTAAAGATGGCCTGACCACATGCTCCATCGTCATCTCTTTCGAAACCGAACTCCTTGCACCTCGCAAGACCCTCCACAATAACCGCGACAACAAACGTCAATGGGGTGTCGAGAAGAAAAACCTTCAGGCGACGTCCAAAGGCCGAGGAGAGCTGGAGCGGCTGGCTTTCGAGATGAGGCAGACGCTGGGGTGGAGATGGAGAGGAGGACCTGATGTTGGCTGAGCCGGACAGCGACACGATGAAACTCGCTGCTGGGCCTTGGACGGCTTGGAAGGAAGACGGCGATAGCTTGGAGAGTGGGCTGGTGGAGGTGCAGCAGGACAGGCTCTGTACAGCCATGCGGGTCGACATTCCGGTCATCTTGCTTGCGGTGGTGGGTGCCAAGAGGATGCATCATGGGGGAAGGAGTAGCACAGCGAGGAGGTGTTGTTTGAAGAGATTAGGGGTCTCGAACCGAGAAGGATGGAGATATCCCAACGAGGACGGGTGGTTCAACGTCCTCACTGCCATCCTTAAAGAGGCTCGTGGCCAAGACGACTGGCCCGGAAAGCTCTCTGAGAACGTGGCCCCGCAAAACGATCGGCGTGCTCAAGGGCCCATATTTCGATGTGCTGGCTATCGACACGCCGATGAACCATACCCTCCGCGATCAGCTTAACCATTAGCTCGCTGCACCCAACGAAACCCGGAAGCTCTTTTCGTCTTCTGGTACCACCATCGGCCACTGTCCACTTCATCCACCATTCCAATTGCAAGGCCTTCCAAGTTGCTCCTTCCTTCCCACTCGCGCAGGTAATGGGTGGCGAGATGGTTCGCGCTCTGTGGACATCATGCAATCGAGGCGTCCTTCAAAGTATGCTCAGTCGTATCCTCGACTCAGGTCAGTTTTACCTTCAATATTCAGTACATTTTCCAATACCGCTCCGCGGCCCGGAGGGCTGACGACGATGGCTCTGATCAACCTAACACCGAAAGGTCACCCAGAGGCTGCCCAACCCTCTGCGACGAACGCAAGCCGGCAGCCTGAGACCGGCCTATTCCCACCAAGGCGAAGCGGGACCTCTATCCTCATGTGCGGCATCCACCGTCGAATCGGCAGACTGCTTCTTCAAACACTCCAACTCATAGGCGTCCCAGCCGGCTTCACTGCTGACAACGCCGTCGCCAAGTCACCACTCGATGTTGGAGAACACAGGCCGTTGGACAGGAAGTTGTCGACGAGGGTTCGTGCTAAGTTGCGGCTGCAGAGGTTCAACAAGTTGAAACCGAGACTCATCCCAATACTTGACCCCTCTCCCCAAGTGAAGAAGAATGTGTCCTAATGTAGCCCTAATGTACGCTATTTATATGATCGGCAGGGTCCATGCTTACGGGCGTGAGCGTACCAATACACAATGTCCAGAATTCTGCCCAAATCTTCCGCATACCTAGCGGGCCAAATCCTCAGCGTAATGGCTACAGTGTCATGACTACAGGAATCGAAAGAAGCGGTGATGAATTACAAGTGGCGGATTTTCGAGGAAGATAAAAGGCATGTTGGCAAGGATCTTGATGACCATGATTATGAGTGGGCACTGTGGCGGCGATTTCGAGGACGACCGATCTGCCTTTGCGTTAACCATTGGATGGGCTTCATTTCGGACAGGTCAATTGATATTTGTACCACCAGAGCAGCTGATTGATCAAGGGCCGAAGGAGATTTATGCATCGACGACCTTTGAAACCCAGACAGGGCATGTTACAGTAAAATAGGTAAGAGAGAAGCAAGGATATCAATGAAATTGACGGCATCCTTGTAGTGAACATATTCGAGTATGACTACCTCCTCCAGAGGTCCCGTGCACTCCGCATAACCGTGCTAATAAGTTGACTGAACCCACGATCAGGCTCAACTTGAACCTGGATCTGCGGATGCTCCATGAGGAGGTTAACGGCAGCCTCATTGCCTTGATTTAATGCCCAGCTCAAAGCTGTACGTCCTGCGTTGTCTACCAGATTCACGTCAATCTCAGGATGGTTAAGGAGAGCACAACCAATTTCAAACCAATGCAAGGGCTGACGGCCCACCGGTCGAAGTCGTGCAAACCAATGTAATGGTGTTTGGCCTTTTCTGTCAGGTAAATTGACGTCGATGTCGTGGTGAGCGATGAGGAGATTGACGTGCTCCCAGGCAATGCACTTCACTGCCCAACTCAAAGTCGTCCGACCTTCGTTGTCCGGAAGATTGACGTTGACTTGGGGATGGGCAAGTAGGGCCCTCATCCCGTCCGTATCCTCCTCATTGGCGGTTAACGACCACGTTAATGGCGTGAAGCCCCATGTATCTGCCAGATTGACATCGGTTTGAGGGTTGGCCAGGAGGATTTCGAATGCTTCAACTCCGTCCGCTGATGCCAAGCTCAAAGGCGTACGCCCTGCATGATCGACTTGGTTGACGTTGGTTCCGGGATTGGCAAGGAGGATCTTGACTACCTCTTCCCTGCCGTTCGATGACGCCCAACTCAAGGGTGTACGACCATTCTTGTCTGCCAAGTGGGCGTGATCCTGGGCAAGAGAAAGGATGTGTTTGAAAGTGTCGATGCAATTCGACGAAGCCGCCCAGATCAAAGGTGTACGTCCCTTGTTATCTGCCAAGCGGACCTCGGACTGTGAATGAAAAAGGAGGAGCTTGACTATAGTGAAGCGCCCATACTGGCAAGCCCTCGACAACGCTGTTTGCCCCTCACCATCAGTGGAATGGATCTCGGTTGGTGAATGGGAGAGTATGGCTTTGACCAAAGCTTCATGGCCGTCCCCAGCTGCCCGCGTCAAGGCCGTGAACCCATATTCGTCTGTCGGGTTGAGTCTGATCTTGCGATGAACGAGAAGAAGCTTAGCTGCGCCTACGTTGCCGCAATCCACCGCACAGATCAAAGGTGTCTGCTTCTTCTCGTTGACGGCGTTTACGTCGATGAGCCGCAAAGAAAGCAGTTCTCGGAGCGTGCTAAAGTCGGAGGTGCGCGTACACGCCAGATGCAATGGTGTAAACTTCCGGTTTGTGCGGCAGTTTGGGTTGAGAATATTGACCAATGGGCCGCCTGCCAGAGCGAATGGCAGATTGAAGAACGCTGCAACATGGAGTGGACCTAGCAGATCCAAGTTTGCGAAAGGTTTCTGCTCAACAGGGAAGGACCGGCATCCTCTCACAAATCCCTTCACTTGAATCGCAGTCGGAGGGTCATTCATAGAATTTCGAGCATGATTTGGCCATGCATGGTAGGCATATGACAAGAGCGGGTCGGCTTCGAAGGAACGTGTGAAAGAGTATGGGCCATCGTCTTTCCATTGTTGAAATCCATGCCGAGTAAGGAGGCCCATGCAAAACGAGGCCATGAGGTGGTGCAGGCGGGGGAACGTTTCGATGATGAGGCGCTTTAAAGTGTCTTTTGCCGTATAATCTAAGTCAAATAAGGCGTAGTATATTTCAAGCAAGGAAGAACTTACGGACGAGGCGCACCAATGTCGTCTTCTCATCAACGGCCAGGAGGCCACGACAGAGTGCGACAAGCGTGTCGATATGTACAATCCTGTTGGGGTTGAACTTTCGGCTCTCTAGACAGACGGCTGCAGCATGCTGCAGCTCTGCCACTGTCATCGACTTCGGTGCGCTGAGCACCCAAATGATGCAATTTTGCGCCTGAAAACCCTTGCGTGATGCTTGGTCAACAATGCGCGTCCAGGTATGACGGTACACGTCTTCGATCTTCGGTGGGAAGTTGGCTAGAGTGTCCCTCACATCGTGAACAGATGTACATTGGTGAAGGGCAGCCAGTTGCAGTGAAGCATGAAGGAACCTGTGCAGCATTAGTTATTGTGTCCTGCTGATATAGAAAAAGATCTCTTACATGCCACCACATTTCTGCTTAATGGAGGTCACGATATCAGCTCGCAACGTCGCGTCCCCCTTCTCCAAGACCTTCCCCAGCCCCAGACTGCTCTTCAGCTTAACTTCAATGAGAAGATCGAGATCGGACTCGCGAGCCGCAATAGTAAAGGGGTAGGCATGGGGAAACCGCTCCTGCAATGCCTTCATCGGGCGGCATGTAATGAAGAGCTTGGCATTCGTGGATGAAAGCTTCTCTACCAGGTCGATTTGGATCTCAGGAGGAGCTTCGTCGAGAGCCTCAAGGAAGTAGAAAGCTTTCAGGAGGGTTGCAAAACTTTTCAGCAATTGAAGAAGCTCCGCTTCTGTTGGCCGCGTCTTGAGTCGGATGTGTTCTGCATAAACACCCTCAGCAAGCTTGTGACAACGAGGATGCTTCTCGAGCGTTTGTTTCACTAATACCTCCAGGCAGCCGCGAACCGTGAGGCCTGCGTTATCACTATAACGGATATAGATGTAGCAAACGCAGATGTTCGGGTCTTGTCTTTTCGCTGACTGCTCAACGCTGTTGATAACGATGGACCTGGAAGGCGAAGTAAGGAAGAATTGTCAGACCAGAGGCTCAGCAAACATACGTTAGAACGGTTTTGCCAGCACCCGCTTGATAGTCAATCAGTAGAGTGTTAGGAGGCCAGCGGAAGACAAACTCACGGATGCCAGATCCCCACATCGTTTTAACAGCACCTTTGGGATCCCTCCAGGCCGGAAACATCTCATGGTCAAACACCCACTCCCCCGTCTCTGGCGTTGCTTTGCTCAAAGTGTCCTGCTGAATCCGCCGATAGTTCTCAATGGAATCAAGCGCAGACATGAGGTCCACGTTCGACGCCTCAGGCTTGGGCGCATCGTAGAAGTGATTGTGGTGGTTGTGCATATCGCGGCCAGCAGATGTGAAATTGCCTCCATTGATTTGCACATTATGACCGTGAACGGCTCCAGTTCCTCTGGCCGGGACGCCGCAGCCTGAATGAACCGCCCTGTAAGATGAAGGTGCTCTTTTTCCAAGCGCATGTACTCTGGTCGAAGTTGTTGGTTCTCGGCTTTCACAGTTCTGGAGGTCAACTCAGCTACCCGCCTGGCATCTGAATGATTTCAATACTGACCATGGGTGACAGCTCGATGAATGAGTTTTGGGATGGGTAGTAGTGTACAGAGTCAAGGGCTGCTCACCCTTTGAGGAAGGTATATCTTCTGGGTACTCTGCGGGCACGTGGGCTGGTGTGGTCATCACAATAGCGTTAAGCGCCCGTGGCTGTGGCATCGAGTCGAAGCCAGAAATTTAGTTCAACATCCACCTATGGAGTTAGGCCCTCCCTTGTATCAATCAGCCCGTCTATTCTCAACTTCCCCTAACCAACCTGACGCTCTACGTATCCCGGTGAAAGTCCTTCAGCTACGAACGCATCTCTCGGGCTGAGTTAAATGATCGTGCAAGTGCGCGGAGCCCTGGAGGCTGTGGAAGGGCCAAGGGCTGCCGAAAATTTCCAGAAACACGACGAAGAAGGTTTTAAATCAAAGCCGACGGCTGAAAGAAACAGGGGGTCTACGAAGATGTGTGGAACGGACGGGGAGGGAATTGAAAGCTGCAGCCCGAGAATTTCGGCCTTATAATAGGAATCAAAAATGCGATCAGGCTACTAGTTTGGGGCAGCCGTCGAGGCCTCTGTCGCACCAAACATGTGTGGCAGGGCATAATAACTATGTGCGCCCTGTCATACAATCACAATCATTCACGTGAAGTCCTAGCATAGAAGTCATTTATCACTTCGAAAGCTTGTCTCTTATTTACGTGTCTGTATTCATAGATTATTACAAGGTCAATACAGGAGTGTGCTGTCATGTTCAATTGCAAAAGGCAGCTGGAAGTGCAGAAGCACTTCACCCCCAATGCTTATAGGACAACAGGAAGTGGAAGATCACTTCCGATCTACGCCAGTAGAGCTCTCTAGTGGTGTAAATTCACTTCCCTCCATCTCATATTTGGGCTGCGAAGCTATTTTGCACTTCCAAGCAGGGTCACAAGATACTCCCGGGAGGTGCGAAATCACTTCCCTGGACAATCTTGAGGCACGACGAAGTGAAGATTCACTTCCCTCCATCTCGGAGTTGGGTCGCGAAGTGACTTTGCACTTCCAATTGGTGTCACAAGATACTCCCATGAAGTGCGAAATCACTTCCTCGCGACTTAGGATCATCCGAGGAAGTGATTTTACACTTCTGATACGCTGTCTGAACATGGAATGGAAGTGTAAAGTCACTTCCTCGGGTGATCTTGAGTTGCGAGGAAGTGACTTTACACCTCTAATAGGCTGGCGGAACATGGAATCGAAGTGCGAAATCACTTCCCTGGACAATCTTGAGGCACGACGAAGTGAAGATTCACTTCCCTCCATCTCGGAGTTGGGCTGCGAAGTGATTTCGCACTTCCAATTGGTGTCACAAGATATTCCCATGAAGTGCGAAATCACTTCCTCGCGACTTAAGATCATCCGATGAAGTGACTTTACACTTCTGATACACTGTCTGAACATGGAATGGAAGTGTAAAGTCACTTCCTCGGGCGATCTTGAGTTGCGAGGAAGTGCCTTTACACCTCTAATAGGCCGCCGGAACATGGAATCGAAGGGCGAAATCACTTCCCCTGACGATCTTGGGGCGCGACGAAGTGCAAATTCACTTCCCTCCATCTCAAAGTGGGCCCGTAAAGTGATTTTGCACTTCCAAACAGTGTCACGAGATACTCCCAGGAGGTGCCAAATCACTTCCCCGCGACTCAAGATCATCGGAGGGAGTGACTTTACACTTCCATTGGAAGTGCAAAACCACTTCGCAGCCCAACTCCGAGATGGAGGGAAGTGAATCTTCACTTCGTCAAGCATCAAGATTGTCCGGGGAAGTGATTTCGCACTTCGATTCCATGTTCCGCCAGCCTATTAGAGGTGTAAAGTCACTTCCTCGCAACTCAAGATCACCCGGGGAAGTGACTTTACACTTCCATTCCATGTTCAGTGTATCAGAAGTGTAAAGTCACTTCCTCGGATGATCTTAAGTTGTGAGGAAGTGATTTCGCACTTCATGGGAGTACCTTCTGACGCCAATTGGAAGTGCAAAATCACTTCGCAGCCCAACGCCGAGATGGAGGGAAGTGAATTTGTACTTCCATTGCTCTCGTGAGTGTACCAGAAGCGTAGATTGCCTTCCCGGGACGACCTAGGCATGACGCCCAGTAAGGGAGTGATTTAACCCTTCTTATGTAGCTAGCATTGATCTATTGGAAGTGCTAAATCAGTTCCAACTGGTACTGAAAGGCTTGCCATGGAGTATAATATCACTTCTCAGTGTATTGGTGCTGGGTCGGGAGGTGATTTTTCGCGTGCCACTGGCAATCTTATCCTTTTGATTATAATCATATCTTATCTGAGCGGTCACGAGGCGATTCGACCACTATGTTTTTTCCTCGTGCTCATTCCCACGAGTTTAGGCGCCCACTGGCAACGGATTTGCTCGAAGTGTGAAATCACGTCAATGTACTCTGTGGGCCGTGGCATTCCAAACAGTGAAATGCTTGGCGTGCCAGGGACAATATTCATCATTGCCTATTACTTGTTTTGAGCGATGACGAATATCGTCCCAGGCGCGCCAAGCACCTTTTGCTTTTACAGCTTCAGAGACAAAATGTCTTTTCACTTCGAGATGAGCCCTGCCCCCTTGTTTGAGGTGCAAGATCACTTCTCCACAGCTAGCACTTTGAATGGGAAGTGAAAGTTCATGTCTTTATTCCAAGCACTTCCGAGTCCGTCACAGGCTTTCCTATGAAGTGCAAATTCAACTCTTTCTTGTCCTAGCTAGGAATGTGAAGTGACTTTGCACTTCTAAGAAAGACACAGTGCCCCGATGGAAGCGAAAAATCACTTCGATATCTGTGGAGCTTGAGAGATGAAGTGCACCTGCACTTCAAGGGAAGTCCTGACCCCCTCCTTTGAAGTGCAAGACCACTTCCCAACCCAATGAGAACCTCACCAGGATTTCTCACAGCCCATGAACAGTTTTTTCAGAGTCGTCACAGTGCACACAGGCAGTTTTCTGACTGTTTGAATGTTTTGTTGCAACTTAATAAGCCCAAGCTTTAGTCAAGTAAAGTTGAATATGTGTAGGAATTACCTGCTGGACCCTCTTAAATCCATTTTTGTAATCCTCCTGATTTTGCCCAAGGCCGTCCCAGACCCGTCACTGTGCCCTGATCATTGACTCATTTAGATCTTAACACGACACAAAACATCTTTCTGAGGCGTCAATCATGTAATTTGCCATCAGTGCCAAGAACTCGAAGAGGTGAGCAATCTATTTGAGACGAAAACTAAACATTGGCTAGATCTAATCAGATTCTGAATCGTTGAAAATGTCTCCTTCAGCAACAATGGGCCCTTCCTTGTGAGGTACATCAACATACTGGGGCGCTCTTTTACCTTTTTTAGCAGGAGGTGGTGGAAGGGTTCGAGGAATACGAGAAAAGAAAGCGGATCGCACACCTTCGACGACGGTGTTGGCAATCTTTCCGGGATCCCGAGGGTTGCCGTCTGTGTCGAAGTGATAAAGGTTGGCAAGGTGGAATCCAAGCTTCGAGAATGCCCTGTAGACAATGTGGCGGGTAAGGGGATCTAACGGTCGGACTGGTTCAGAACGATCTTCAAAAGAGTGTGACCAGGCGACTGGAACGCGCTTGAAGAGCCAAAATCCAAAAAGAGCCTCCTTGAGATCACACCCACAGTGAAGGGTTCGCCGTCCACCTTGCATTGGGAATTGATTGAGCAGAAAGTGGTGTAGTTGACGATGCGAAACCGATTTGCCTTCTGGCTGCTCGTCGCTCTCCTTGGAGCTGTCCAGGACAGCAGGAGTTTCAACAGACGAACCAGGAAGGGGCCCCCAAGGGACTCCGGTGACTCCATCAGTGTTGCAGTCGTGTCTCTTCTCCCCTCTGGTTGTAGCAACAGTGTGGGCAGCGCACTGAGACTTGCCCCCCTTGATGATATGCATGGCCATGCTGCATGCCTCGCTATGGTCCCCTGCCTCAGCCAAGTAGGTTGGCTCTCGCCGTGCCCAGGTTCGGATCTGGTACGATGGGAGTGCTTGGGAGGCTTCAAACTTCTTCATGGCTTCGTCGCCTTCCTCTAAAGGTGTGTCAACCCTTGAGAACAAATGTGGCACTGAACAGACGTACCAATGAGCTTCGTTTGCTGCTCAGGCATCAACCGGTCCCATTTATCTGCCATGTGCCCTGCCCCTATTATCGTCGAAGACTTGGTAAGTAATAACGAATCAATTACAAGGCGGCGTAACGAACCTGTATCCCGGCGAACAGCTTTTTTGGGGGCATCCGCTTTGACCTTGGAAGGAGCACCCGTCTTCGCCAGCTTTCCTTTGGCATTCTTCGAGTCGTTCAAAGTGTCAAACCCGTCTGTTCGTTCTTCTCCCGCTTGCGGCAGCACTTGAGAATGATGATTAGCTTCAAACCGAATGATTTGGGCAGGGCGTTCACCTTTCAAGTCAAAGCCCTTGACATCGTCAAGCAGCTGGAGCCTTGGCTCCTCCTGTATAACATCTTCCTCCAAGACGTCACCTGCAGCAGCTGTAATAAAACGGAGTGCCTGTCAGCTCGGGTACAGGACGGGGAGCAGGCGAGTACTTACAATCCTCAGTCTTTTTGACCTCCGCAAGTTTGACACGTTTGGTATCCTGAGGTACATCCTCCATGGCGCGTTTTCCGAGCATTTTCGAGCTTCCAGAGGAGTTGCCAGCAGTGGGAGCAGGCATGGTGGGTGGAGTGTCTGACAGCGAAGGTGATTGCTGTGGTTCTTCATCGACTTCATCAACTGGTTGAGGGACTTCGAGTGTCTTCAGCTGTTTCTTAAGCTGACCGATACGCATCTGCTGCGACCTGACCAGGCTGGATGCCAATTTGTGCGAAGCGCGGTCTGAAGCACCTATGATGCAGAAGTCCCAGGAATGTTGATGAGTAGTAGACGCGTTAAATGAGATCGAATCACGCACCCTTTTTTCCAGCATACCTGTCTCTGTCCTTGATGTTGGCCTTATTCTTTTCCTCCAACTCCTGCAATGTCTTCTGCAGAACCTTCACTCGCTCCTGCCGTTCTGTTGATCATGGTATCAGTGATGTGAAATATGTCTGACGTGTAGAAGAGCGTTACCTTCATCCATGCTCTGATCAGACATGGCAAATCAGATGATACAGCGAGGGAGAGTCAAGGGGGATGGGTTCTGAAAGTGGGAAGGTCAGTCGCGTCTTTAATTGTTTGAAGTGCCAGAGCACGCCCGGTGTAATTTCGTGAATATGATTAGCTCTTTGTGGAGTAATTTCAGTTTGTTGTAGATTGCAATCAGAATCAAGGAGGTGTTTGAGCGTTATCGCACCTTTCCTCACATGTTCAGGTACGACTTGGGCACTAAATCGGTTGTCATCTGCTTCCAAGATGGGGAACTCATCAGCTGACATGCTCTGGGATATGAGTAGCATACAATATTCATCGTCATTTCATCAGTCATAGGTTCCTTAATGGGGCACCATGCTTTTTGCTTGTGCTCAGAGTGAGCTGACCACTTGATTGAGATAGGCGCCCGCCTGAGAAATGACAGCGGGCTACAGGGAAGTCACAGTTCCATGTGAGCACTCAGATCACATTGCTCATACACCTGTAATGCATGTGCATTTTTGTCTTGTGCTTCTCTGGGCAATTAGAATCGGACACGGAGGATCGGGATCCTCTGCTCATGCTTTCGTGCTCTGCAGTAATTGAAGATTCTGAAATTGCAAGCTGTGACATCCTCAGAAAAATAGGGAAAATAGTGCATAATTGAGAGGGAAATTTACAGTCTCGAATGATACAAGGGAGTAAAAGTCAGATGACGGCCATAAAGGAACTGAACTTCATGTCAATCTTTGATCATACCTTCTCTAACAACGGTCATGGGCCGTCCTCGCCTCCACCACACACCTGAGGAACAAGCTGAAGCGAATCGCACAAAGAGCAAACACTATTATGAGAAGTATGCCCTCAACTAGAGCCAATTGTGCTATACTCAGTCGCATGTAACAGAAAGAAATTCGAGATCAATAAAAAGCGTAGGCGACTATACGCTAGAGAAGCAAGGTAAAAGCACAAATGCTGAAAGCAAGTTCTATGCTTATCTTGTCTATTAGATCCTCTGAATACCAATATTTGGAAGAAAAGAAGAGCACCAACAATGCTCCTAATCTCAAAGCACTTCTGGCAAAGGCTCAGCAAGCGCTCGTGCGGATCGGGCGCTTATCCAACGAGAAGCCTGATCGCGACTTCCTGGACTCCATTGTCCATGAATTTGACCGTCTATCTGGAGGAGATGGTAGTTCTGAAGCAATGCAATACCTTTCAAGGCAAGGAGAATCATTTTCAGCAATCCATGCTTCAGTCATTGCAGTACACGACCAAGTCCTTCAACATCATGGAGTCGGTGACGCCTTGAGCAAGGTCGCTGTGGTTGCCAAAAGAGTCAAATGTATCTGCGGATGGATTCAAGACATTGAATGCGTCGCCATCGTGAATATCAAGGACGTTCTCTCCTATTTCAAGAGGGGTGAATTGCTATACCAAGTCGATCTCCATCCTGTTTAATCGCACTACGCGTTCTTCGACCAATTCGATCCTCTGTTGTATTGGAAATAGTAGAGTGATACAAAAGAAACCGTTAATTGGAAGTAGATGCGGTTAACGATGAAACTAATTGTGAAAGCAATCGATTACGGGCTTCTGCTTCTGCCTGAAGTCGAGTGACCATCTGCTCTGCTTCCACCGCACGAGTCGTCGCTTCCGTCGCCTTCACTTCCGCCTGGAATCTCGCTGCCTCAATCTCAACCTTCTCCCGAGTCTCTGCGCGAGCCAAAGCTGCCATGGTTTGGCTAACAAGCTCGTGGATCTTCTTCACTTGATCCGGAGCCTCCTTGCGCAGCTTGCTTGAGGTAAAGTGAGTGAACGGGGTTCGAGAGTTGGGGTTGTGAACCGTGACGTAGACCCAACTCTTTGTGCGGGTTGAGATAGCCTCCACTTAGCGGACAATATTAGCGATGGGTTTATGATGAGAGAGAAGATTACGCACACGGGTGAGGAGGTCCTTAACCCACTCTTCATACTTTCGCGTTGCTTTGGACACGTCGGAAAAGGCGGGCTGTAGCTCACGAACTCGAGCCACACCTAATCATTAAGACTTAGTCTACTAGTGGTCAAGAAATACACAAGAGACTTACTAAGACGCATGCCGCCGCGTCCTGCACCTTCCACAAATCCATAGATAGGCTGCACGTTGGAAGGGCGGCGACGAATTGGGCTTGATCCCGCTGCTGGAGTAGGCGGGGATCCTCGCGAAGAGCGGGCATCCAACTCCTCGTCGGAATGGATGTGCTCTGGGTGATGAGCACGAGCATGTTGGGGGGTCTCCATGAGCTGCGGGTCGATGACCAGCTCAACATCAGCCACTGCACCTGCGAGACTACATATTAGCGTAATGCCGGGCTTATAAAACATAGAGCACTTACCAGGATTGATTTCTGGCTCTTGAGACGCACGGCTGGCGGTCTGAGCCGCATCAACAGAAGTGTTGAGAAATATTTGGGGTCCAAACGGCGAGTCTTGAGGTCCGTCGATAGGTATCCCGTTTTGAGGATCTGGGACCTCAGCCTTCCCGAAGATGTGAGGTGAATTCAAAAGTGCAAAAAAGATGACACACCAAGCGTTGCTTCCGAAACCTATGAGGACATTCTGACAGAAGCATATGACATGTTCGACACCGACGAGGCGCACGCTGAAGCTTCTCCTTTACCTGAAGAGTCTTGCGAGGTGAGCGACGCTGCCTTTTACCCTGAGAATGGGACTCCTTGACCTTGCGGGTGGATGAAGAAGTCATAGATGGTGAAGAAGCAAAAGGAATGTGGGCGGACATACCAAAAGGTGCGAGGTGTATCTGAGATCTCATATCAACGACGAAAGCTCTTCATCAAAAACCAGCCATGAGGGTAGTTGATGCACCGGATAAATGACGCACCAACATGTGCGTCAGACGAGAAACGGTCTCTATCCGAACGCAGGTCCTGAGTGTCGTTTGCAGACAACAGTATTGTTTCACCCACCCACTTTTTGTCTCCTCTTCTCACTGCTTTGCGCCCACCAGCCACTAGTCAATATGCCATCAAAGCGTGTCATGATCGATAGCGACGACGACGAGGACCATGCCTATCCAGATGCATTGTTTGAATCGGTAAGGGACGAGGAATGGACGTCGCCAGCCAAGAAGCAGAAAAGTGTGAAGAGCAGTCGTAAGCCAGGACTGCACCATGTAATACCCAGGAGACACCAAATTACAACCAGCCAGACTCAGAGCAGTAACGGAGATCTTGTTGTTGAGCGAGAGACATGGGGTCAGGAAGAGGAAGAGGAAAATCACTTCCAGTCTTCGCCTCCGATGACTCCCACGACCCTTCCAGTCCCGGCAATCTCGGATCTGGCCCTTGACACGTTTGTCAACGCGGTTCACTCATACTCCGTTGGCTTCTACCACCTCGAGAACAACGTCTTTGTGGTGCAGGGGTATGATATCACTCGTAGTGTATCTCAGGTATTCTCAACGACATCTCCAGTCTTATTTAGTCTGACAATCCCATAGGATCATTGGTATCATTTAGAATACCTTTTCGTTGACGGCTCCATCCACGCAGCCTGTACTTGCCCTTCAGGTGCAAGGCCATGGTGCATTCATCGGAGTTTCTTCGAAAGATATCAAGTTGAAAGTTTAGTTACTTTTCAAGAGGCCACTGAAGGTTAGTGGTTCACTGTTTCTTTATGAACCGTCACTCACCCTGAACAGAGCCAAGCGATGCAATCCCATTCCTTCGCCAACCCCGCCCTGATGCCCCCGGATTTACCACACTCTTTTCAGCCCGAAGTTTATCGTCATCAGCTCTCCGAGGTCAGGCCATTGTATCTCATGTAGGCGTCTCCCCTACAACAGGTACATGGCGTTGCTCAAAGGATCCTGGATTGCGAACATGTGCGCACATTAGTCGATCGGCCAAGCGATTGGAAGGTTTAGTCACCAGTGGAGATGAATTTGAGGGGGCAGAAGGACACCTTGAAGTGGAGGATCAGGCTCAAGCAGTCGAAAAGCTCGGTATGTTACCACCCTTGCGGTCGCTATCTTTCTGCCGCTGACAGTGATAGTGCGGACGGGATCTGCTGCTGTTTCGCACTTGCGAATCCTACCACCAGCTTGGGCGGCAATACCATCCGACCCAGACCTGTACACTCGTTGTCACCCCTACCGCACACCGACATCCACCATCATTCGCCTTGGCCCTCACTCGTCGTGCCCCTGTCCCTCAGGTCGGACTTTCTGGGATCCTTTGGGACCACGGGTCATTCGCACATGCCGTGTATATACCATACTTGCTGTCTACGACCTGGAAATGGAACTTCAGCCATGCCCGACTTGCCCGCCCTCTCGTCGACGTTTCATAGGCCCGGATCTTCGAGAATGCGGAATATTCAACTTTAACAACCATATCCTCGTCTCTCATGAGCTCCTAGACGAGTATACAAGCGCGTACACCTCCTCCGAGACACCATTTGTGGCTTGGGTTGGAGTGATGGCACGGCGCTATGCACTTGCTGGCCAGGCATTCATGGGTGACGATCTTTTTCGATTGGTGTGGTTTGCATACGCCTCGCTCATGGCCCTCGATGGTGACATGGGATGCTCTCACTGCGGCCCCCATCCAGAAACCATCATCTGCGATGGTGTTACTCTTGCGTTTGGGCGCAAACACCTCAAGGATTCCTTTCGACCCCCCACCCTTATTCCTCCATCGTCCACTGTGCGGGATAAGATCAAGTACCAGCCCCACCAGCAGCTCCTCCGTGATCCCATTCTTCGGAAGCAGCTACGACTTATCTTGAACGCGTCATTACTTCCAAAGCCGGCAATCAACAGTTGTACTGACGCAAACGGAATGGAGGAAACCCAGGGAGATGAGGCTGATGACGAGGATCATGAGGAACTCCCGCCTACGGCTCATGCACAGGACCGTGCCGCCCATTTGGTTCACCAGCATATCACCCGCATCGACGTCGTCAGCAATAGTCTCAAGGTCCTCTGCCCTGAACTCAACAACCTCTTCATCGACTACTTCGGTGTTGCGTCTTACGCGGACCGGTGCATTGTCCCACCAAATATTCGAAATCTATTTCGACAGGTAAGATCTCGCTTCCTGTTCTTACCGCGAATCATTCCACTAATGTATACCCTAAGCTATCGGCTGAAGAATCAATTCTCCAGATGATCAACCGTACCGCTCTCGATAAACTCGAACAGTTGATATTGAATCCAACGATCTTCAACAGGACTGATCTATTGGCGATTCCAGCGCTCTATAAGGTCATTTTGACTGAAGGAGATCTTCCCCGCTTCCTCCCCATCCTTCGCTGGCTGGTACAAGCTACTCGGGCCACGCTAAATGCGTTGCTCGTCGAAACACCCCTACCAGATATGTCGGGACCTTTGCCCAGTGAGCCAGCTGATTGGGTGCAGGTATGTGATTTTGTGTGCTGATTGGGAGTCATATACTCATGTGCAATAATGAAAGACGGGGTCTCTATACAGTATGCCGCAGATACGCACCCGCCCTCGCTATCCCAAACTTCGAACGGATCAGCAACAAGACAAATCAGGCAAGCGAGGCGATCGCTGCGGAAAATATTTCGAACTCTATGGGAAGAAGCGCCTCACAGGTGGAATTATGGTGATGTGGTGCACGCACAGCATATGCTATGGGTTTCATACCATCGCAGCTAACGAAGGTCGAGATGACGTCTTCTCGGCCATTATCACGCACTGGCCCAAGGCGCCGAGAAGGATTGTGTACGATTTCGCGTGCGCGCTGGGGCCATACAGTATGCTCCGCGAGCCTGAATTCTTTGCCGACACTTTCTTCGCAATTGACCATTTCCATAGCACGGGTCATTCAAAGTGCAGCCCTGCCGCGTTTCTATCGGAATATGCGAACATCGATCCTCGTCTTGTTCAAATCAACTCGAGTGCGGCTGAGTGCGGAAATGGCGGTCTCAATCGCATTCGAAAGTCTGTGAGCTACATGTCTCAGGATCGCGCGATCATTTTTACAAGGGTCTTCTTAAGTATTTGGAACCGCTTACGAATACGCCAAATGTAGTAGATATTCCAATTGACAACCTTATTGAGCCCTGGATTCAATAGGCAAGTTCAGGAGCCGAAGGTATTAATCACTTCCAACATGAAATCACCTGCTCTCTGGAGGCGACTCTGCACTTCCTTGCCATATGCGGGCATTTCTTTGGACGTGAACTTTCACTTCCACCAACTCAGAGCGGCACCGATAGAAGTACAAAATCACTTCAAGGGATTTCAGAACACGCTGTTTTCGAAGTGCCTTCACACTTCCAGCAGTTTCTCAAGTTCAAACCGAAGTGAGTTTTCACGTCCTTAAATTCTCCTAGGCGCGATCATGGAAGTGATTTAACGTCTCCATCGCATGATTTGTATTCTTCCCCGACACTTGTGGAAGGGCATTTTCACTTCGATGCCTTGGACCCATGAGTGTCAGTCTAGTGTGAAAGGTCACTCCAAACCATTGATAATTAATTCATGGACCAGGTAAATGGTAGATGTCAAGTAACAACCCATGGGAAGTGCGTTCTCACTTCTGTATCTTATTGTCACGCGGATCGCTTTGAATGTGTGGCAGGGCACACATACTTCTTGTGCTCCGTCATACACGTTTCATCCGTCAGGGTACTCAACGGTTATCCGGCAAGTTTGCTCTTCTGAGTCTTCTCATCATCCTCGCTCGCATACGCCCACCCCCACCACCTGCTCATTGAAGCCTGACATTCTCCGTCTGGTCTCTTTTGGAATGGATCCACGGTCTCTCAGTAATCACAACCTCCATCTACTCAATGCATCACGATGGCTGCAGCAAGTCTTTCCCAGATCCCTCCTTGTCCTCCTCCTATGCAACCTCTCAGATTTTACCATCTTTCTACCCTTTAAATCCTCGAGTGCACGGTTAGACAGCTTCCACCACCAATACACGCTCAACCCGCCAGCACCTACGTTCACCTCAAGAGCAACAGGAGATGGGGAAGTCGGAGAGTTGAGGACGCGTGCAAGTGCTGCCAGGACAGATATTCTTCAGCTATTGACCCAACTTGTGAGTGTATTTGCCATATATCTTGTCCCCCCATTCGATTTGCCTTCGGTATTCGCTGCCTCAGACATGCCCTCGAATCACCTCTTTCCTTCCCTCAGTCATCCTTCTCCTTTTCTCTCTCGGCATGAATCTCTCTGATCTCTCGGAACAGACAGGGCTCTCTCCCAAGCGACATTCACTCCCCGCTCTTTTCTCACCAGGAACTCCTAGCGTTAAGAGATCTGCAAATGAATAGATTGGCAAGCTCCGTCTCGAAAGATGACCAAGAGTGCGTTGGAGGGATGCGCAGTGAGTATCGCGAGTCGAGCAACATCCGAACTTCTAAATCTAACAAGATCCCAAGGTCCTCTCAAGCTATACAGCTTTCGACATGGCTCTGATGGCTAGCAACGAAGGGAGGAGTGGGAGAAAAGCAGGTACGCTTCATTTCTCTGCGTAGACTCACTCAGCTAATAGATAGAACCAAGGCCTTTGTGTGCTCCTCTCCACCATGTCCACTCGTCCCCTCAGACCGTGCTCTCTGACCCAATCGTTGCAATCGACCCGCTCGACTCTCATCAGCCAACCGAAGACACCACAGCCCAACTACACCCTGACCGGTGGTGGATACTCTAGCCGCTTTGGTCAGAAGAGCCACTACGGCGTTTGCACACCAACCGTACATGCTCAGATCTCGCACGAGTTCTGTCGCGACCCAATCACATCCCCTCCATTGAGTGGGCAGGCATCCAAAAGGCGTAGCCAGTGGCACTTGGGGAAGATTCATGTGGCAGAAGGTCAGCTCGCTCATGAATACACCGTTAGGGCTGGCTCATAGCGCTGTATACAGGCACTTGACGGATTGACCTCCATCATTCCGCTCTTCATTTCGCTGGCCCAACTGAACATCAAACCCACGCCCATCCCAGCAGTCCTCGAGAGTGGAGTTTAGCAGAGATAACCCTCGTTCCTACATGCGACCCTGGCTCGATCCGCCCTTTGATGAAAGAACGCTCGCCGAAAGTGAAACAACTCATGCATCCTGTGGGCAGACGACGTTCAAATCAGTCCTCTCTTCCCTAAGCCACTTCCACTCTTCCCGAGACCAAGCACGCATCGTCGCTCCCGTCATCATCAAGTTGGGACAGTTGGCGAGGGTGCCCATACCCGTGAGCCTTTCGTTGCGCTCGAGATTGGTATGCAAGACCCTTGGCCAACGTCGCTCCTCCTGCATGGGTGCCTCGATATTCGACATGAAACACTTCACCAGTTTCTCGTGTCTCTCCAAGAGGAGCGCAGTATCTTCTTCAGGCGCACTGGATTGGATTTGGGATGCAGGCAAGCATTCGTCTGGATCTCCATCTCGCCACGCCGTGCTGATGGTTTGTGTTGGCATACAGGGCTTCGAATTTGGTGCAGGATCAAAGCCCAAAGCTCTGCTCAATCTACCATCTGCGGCGCATCCTCAACTACGACGGTCGTCTTGGAGAGGTTCTCGCTTCTCGTCAGCGGGACGAATCTCTCCTTCTGCTATCCCTTCGCCACCCATTCGCGTACCATCTTCGACGGGGACAGGGATATGAACACCAGTGATCTCGCAGCACACGCTGCTTCGCCACAATCCGAGTTGAACCGCGGTCATTCAGATGGCCAGTGTCGAAGGAATAGGGGTCGATACCGGGATCGATCCTGTCTCGGGCTCTCGCCGCTGCTTTCCACCTCCGAGTTGGGTGTTCAAACGGTGGTCCGTGTTGGGAAGGGCCGTCGCCTTGATAGCTGTATTTTAGGCGAGCTCGTACACAGGCTAGCTAATAGTGAATGTACTTTTATCTCTTCATATGTTTTATACCAGTGGGAATCCCCGACTTGGTGGTGGAAGCAAAAGTGATGATTGTGACGAGTTATGTCCAGGATGTAGCAGAGCCAGGTTCTTACTGAGAGGCGTGCCCTCGAAGGAAGAAAGGGGTCACCAATTCCATTTCTTCAAACCATTCTACATATACTACAGCTGTCGAAGAGATAGACCAATGAAGATATAGATATTCTTTCGAAAACACAAAAGTAAACACCAAAATATACTCGCAATCGCTGGACCCGACGCGGCGGCGGTTCACCTCCTCCATAACCTGTGTACCTTCTGAACAGCCGAGTCAAGCACGCCACTGAGACCACGATCAGGCTCAGGCTGGATTGGTGTATGGGCGAGCAGGAGCTCAACAATATTGTTGTTCCCTTTCTTTGACGCCCAGCCCAAAGGTGTCCGACCCTGGTTATCTGGCCGGTGGCTTGCCCCAATCTCTGGGTGCTCCAGGAGAAGCTTGACGATAACTTCGTGGCCTCGCCGTGACGCCCAGCTCAGAGCTGTCCGACCTTGGTTGTCTGCCTGGCTCACGTCGGTCTGGGGATGTGCGAGGAGTGCCCCTATGATTTCTACATCGCCCAAAAATCGATATTTCTGCACTGTCGCCGAAATCAATGGTGTCCAACCCTCTCTGTCAGGCAAATTGACCTTGATGTCAGGGTGAGCGAGAAGGAGCTTTACATGCTCGGAGTTCAGCCGCTTGACCGCCCGAATCAAAGCCGTCCGACCTTGGTTGTCCTGAAGATTGACGCTGATCTGGGGATGGGCAAGAAGGGCTCTCATGTAGTGTTGAACAAGGGTCCAGGCAACCCGCCGGGTCCGCGGGTACGGGTCTCCAGGGGTCGGGTACGGGTCAGGACTCTCAGACCCTCGACCAACCCGCGACGTTCAGCACGGGTACGGCCATTGCCGGACGCGCCAAGATGCCTGCGTCATATTGCCAAAATGTCGATAAAACAGTCAAAACCTGCTCATTAGGCGTGTATATAGATACATTTGAAAGCAGCGAACCGTAACTTTCGAAACGTATAGCTTCTACAGTGCTCAAACAAACTACAAGACAATGATCGGGGCAAACACAGTATTTAAAGATTTGTGTCTAGTAGTTGTGGGCGCTCTCGGTCATTTCTCAACCATTAGCCATGGGAAATGTATGGGCTGGTAGCTCTGATTTTCACGTTTCGAATGGTGTATAATTTACGGCTTTTGACCCAGAAATGAGGTGGCAGTTGCATCTCGAAAATCAGTGCCGCGGCTGTTGTACTTTGACGTTCGACGGGCTTGCTACTGGTAATTAACCACCAAAATTAACTCAAATAGATGCATAGATGGTGCAGGGGTCACGGGTTACCCGTACCCTTACCCGACCCTTGAAAAACCCGTCGAAACCCGTACCCGTGGGCGGGGGTACGGGTTTTCAGCGGGTCGGGTACGGGTCACCACGCCGGGGCCCGCGGGTGACCCTTGTTCATCACTACTCTCATGACCTCCACACAGTGGGACCACCATGATGCCCAGATCAATGATGTCCGACCGTCAGTATCTGCCAAGTTGACATTGGTCAGAGGATTGGCAAGCAGGAACTTGACCACCCCTTCCCGATTGCATTCCGATGCCCAGCTCAAGGGTGTACGACCACGGCTATCGACCTGATTAATATCGGTCCCGGGGGATTCGAGGAGGATCTTGACTGCCTCTTCGTTACCATCCAACGACGCCCAACTCAAGGGCGTGCGGCCTGCCTTGTCGACCTGATTGATGTCATCCTGGGCGAGAGAAAGGACGTGTTTGAAAGTTTTAATGCACCTCGGCGATGCTGCCCAGCTCAAAGGTGTACGTCCGCCGTTGTCCGCCAAACGGACCTCGGACTGGGAATAAGAAAGAAGGAGCTTTACCATGACAAAATGGCCACCCTGGCACGCCCAAGACAGCGCTGTTCGCCCCATTCTGTCAGTCGAATGAATCTCGCCTGGCGAATGAGCGAGTATGGCCTTGACCACAGCTTCGTTGCCTTTCCGTGCCGCTGTTGTAAACGCCGTCAGGCCATCTTCGTCCGTCGGGTCAAGCCTGATTTTGGGATGAGCAAGAAGATGCTTGACTGCGCCTTCGTTGCCGGATTCCGCAGCGCAGATTAAAGGTGTCTCCCCACTTTTGTTCGCTGCATTCACATCAACAAACCGCAACGAGAGTATCTCTTGGAGCGTGTTGCAGTGGGAAAGGTGCATGCACGCCAGATGCAATGGTGTAGATCTTTTCCACTTTGTGCGACGATTTGGATCAAGGGTGTTGATCAATTGACCACCTGCAAGAGAGATGGGAAGCTGGAAAAAACCAACGATGTGGAGAGGACCAAGCAAGTCCACGTAATTATAGTTGTGGAACAGCGGAAAGGACCGGCATCCTCTCACAAATTCCTTCACTTTGGTCGTCATCGAAGGGTCATGTAACGAATTTAGAGCATGCCCCGACCATGCATGGTAGGCATATGGCAGGAGAGGGTCGGCTTTCATAACGGCTTTGAGATTGTATGCGCCGTGTTTCCAATTTTGGAATCCATGGTGAATGAGGCGGCCCATGCAAAGCGAAGCCATGAGTGAGTGAAGGCGAGGGAAGGTTTCGAGAATGAGATGCTCCAGAGTCTCTTTGGCCGTATAATCTAGGAGGATACGAGTTGCTAAGTAAGTATCCACGAGCAGCACGGAAACCACTCACGGACAAGACGGACCAATTTAGTCTCCTCGTCAACGACCAACAACCCGCGACAGAGTAAGACAATTGTGTCTATGTGCACAATCCTTTCGGGGTCGAACTTGTGGGTCTCAAGACAGACCGCTGCTGCATGCTGCAGTTCTGCTACTTTCATTGACTTGGGTGCGTTTAGAACCCACATTATGCAATTTTGTGCGCAGACACCCTTATTTGACGCTTGGTTAACAATGCGGGTCCAGGTGTGGCAATATACATCTTCGATCTGTGGTGGGAAAGTGACCAGGGTTTCCTTCACATCGTGAACGCTCGTACACTGTTGAAAGGCAGCTAACTGAAGCGAAGCATGGAGAAACCTGCGTAACTTCATCCCTTATAACCTGGTAGCCTCCGAATAAAGAAATGTCACTCACATGCCGCCACACTTCTCCTTGATGGAGGTCACAATGTCAGTCCGCAGTTTTGCACCCCCCTGCTCCAGGACCTTGCCCAGCTCTGGACTACTATCCAGCTTGCTGTTAATGTGAAGATCGAGATCAGAATCCTGGGCAGCGATTGAAAAGTGGTGTGCGTTGGGGAAGCGCTCTTCCAATGCCTTGAATGGGCGAGACGTGATGAAGAGTTTAGCGCCTGTAGATGAAAGCTTCTCCACAAGGTCAATCTGAACCTCAGGCAGCGCTTCGTCCAGAGCATCGAGGAAATAAGCTGTTGATGTGACCACCCTTGTGAAACGTTGCAGCAATCGAAGGAGTTCTCCTTCCGGCGGTTCCCCCTCCAAGCGAACATAAGGAGCATAAACCTCTTCTGCAAGGCGCAGTAAGCTGGAATGCTGTTGCAGACTCTGTTTGACTAGGACCTCGAGAAATCGTCGAACCGTGAGGTTAGCGTTGTCGCTATATCGGAGGTAGATGAAGCCAATGCACACAGGAGACCCAAGCTCTCGGGCACGTTCTTCGGCGTGGTTGATCATGATTGACCTGCCCGAGACAGGGTCAGCGTTACCATCCTTCCTGAGGGGCGAAAATCAAGCGTACGAGAGGACGGTCTTGCCAGCACCAGCTGTAACAGATATAAGCCAATGCTCCGGGGTTCATCATTGCGATCACTCACGAATTCCAGAGCCACACATCATGTCTAGGCCGCTCGTTGGATCCTGCCATACAGCGATCTTCTCGTGCTTAAGCATCCATTCTCCGGTCTTTGGTGTCGCCTTGCTGAGAGTATCTTGCTGAATCTTCCGATAGTTGGATACCGGCTTCAAGATCGCCATGACATCGACTTTGGGCGCTTCGGAGTGGTGAGAAGTGGGTTTGGATGGGTCCCCGACATCCGGGATAGAGTGGTAGTGAGTGTGCATGTGCATAGAGGTGTGGTTGTACTGATTGTTCATGTCGCCCCCAATGGAAGTGAAAGATCCCCCGTGGGTGTGCAAGTCGGTGACATTGGGGAAGAGGGTACCTGTGAGATGTACATTGGTTTCTCTCGGCGCGGACGGAGGGCTCAGATCACCCGCAGTGCGTAGCTGCAGGCTAGTATCTCCCTATGGCCTTGATTAGACGAAAGGTATAGAACTCAACTAGGCCTCAGTAGCTCACCATTGCTGAGAAGTGGGAGAAAGAGATTGAGAGGCTGTTCAATGATGTGCGCCGTTGCAGATGAATGCAACAAGGCAGGGATCAATGCTGTCCACGATCCTGAGGGCACGTGAGTGAAACGGCTAGTATCACACGAGGCGTTAAGCGCCCAAGTGACCAGAAGGTCTGGATGCCGCCGGTTGCAGTGCTACTAGAAGCGCCCTGCTCGATGAGGAACTTGAAATCTGGGAGAGAAGGAGAAGACAAAAACAGTTGTATCACAGTGTAACAGCGCAAGCCTTGAGGAACAAGACACATCTCGCGTGTATATGTACTGTCCTAGATGTGGCTTCATGCACCGTGTGCGTAAGTTTCTCCGTGACTTCACTGAGAGCCTAAGGTTCATAAACGCGCGGAAGCATAGAGGAACAGAAACGAATGATATTGTAGTGCAATGATCTTCGAGGCTATGCGTATCGACCAGACGTCGAGGAAGAGGAGAAGGTTCGCGTTCCGAGAATATCGGCGTCATTTCTGAGCGATCAAACGATCCATCATTATCATCCTCTCTCGCAAACACCCACCAGCTGTTCATTGAAACCCCTGCCATTCTTTGACCATTCTTCGACGAATCTCTGAGGCCGCCAAGCAATCGATACGCTCACGTCAATGCACATTCTACATGTCCAGCATCTCGATTGCTCGGAATAACAAGGACAGTCCCAGCTGAGCAGGCATCCCTGGGTGGACAAGATGATACCGACTGGCGTTATTTAGTGAGAAGTGGTCATGTGAGCCTTTTTCTCTCTCTCCTTTTCTTTCTTTCCCTCCGCCCCCTCTATGCATACCCATATTCTAACTGCTTCGTTCCAGGCCCTCACATCCTCCTGAGATTGGCTCCTTGCTTGTCCATCTCTCCCTTGGACTACGCCTCGGAATCATCAACTGTGACAACTCTATATGGCACTACGAGGTCGATATGCCTTGTAGCACGAATCAGAGGGCGTGGCTCACGGTGACCCTTCTCTAATATTCCGGCATGGCTTCGAATTCTAAGCGAGGCTCTAGATCTCTTCGCCCTTCGCTGTCGCTCCAGATATCTAGAACCAAGATCTGTAACCGTAGGCCTGAGTTCCCTCTTAGCGTCATGCGAGGTAGGCTATCATCCGCTCAATATCCTCTCCAGCTAACGATGCATCTAGCAGCCTGATCAGGTCGTGTTCGACACCTACAGGACGTTCTCTCCCCCTCCTTCGATTTCCATGCAGCCCAACGCCAACGCTAGTCGCCCACTCTGCATGGCTCCCTCCAGTGGTACCATGGAGAGGCATCGTCCCTCTTTGGATGGCGCGATTGCTCACGCCGCAGCTGGCAACGAGATGGTGAAGAAGCCAGAAAGGGAGAAGGTGGATTTGGTAGAGGGGGAGGCATCACTCGAAAAGGCAATGCCTCTCTCGTAGATGCCTGGCATGTGTTGGAAAACAGAACATCCCCTTCCCAACGAAACCGCAGACTGAGAGGATCGCGAGGCCAAACGAGAGCCGTCATGCCAAACCAGATGCTCCGTCGTTTCAAACCAAACTCTCCAAGGCCCGCAAGACTTCCTGAACAACGAAAACGAACGAGAGGCCGAGCGGAGAAACTTCCAGAGTTGGAAAGGGAGATAGCGACAGACTGGGAGGAGTAGCAGGAGATGGAGGAACAGGAATAACGGGCCAGCAGGCCAGCGACTCGCTGATACATCGCGTTACTGAGCTCGAGATCGTTCCTCGGGAGACCAAGGAAGGATTTGAGAGCGACGTGGTGGGGTTGCAGCAGGAGAAGGTGGAAACAGCGGTCCTGGTCGATGCCCTGGAGAACGACGTTTCGGTGGCGATGGAGGACGCTGAGCGGGTGCATCATGAGGAGGGGCAGAAGAAGAGGGAAAGGGCAGCTTGGCAGAGGGTCGACGGAATCAACCCCTTCGCGGGCACACTCAGGGATCGCGGTCAACGCGACGAGCTCTACACGCTCTCCGAGAACAAGATCGTGCAGAAGGAGCAGGCGATCTTAGAGCTCAGGAATCAGACACCGGCTTGCTACCAGTATGTCGACGAAACCGACGGGAGGACCGTATTCGAGCGTATTCGCCGCGGCCAATTCAAGCGTATGCCGATGGAACGACGGTTCGCAACACACTACGAAACTCCCCAGGTCCTCTGAAGCTGCCATCGAATCTACCCTCGGTCTTCTCAATTAGCTTCATATAGAGGCCTTCCAAGCCGCTGTTTCGCTCGCCGATGCTGTAACGTCGAGACTGGGACGTTCTTTGGCCTTTCCGGTGTCGTGGCTTGTGACATCCCCATCCTACACCAACTGTATTCAGGCCATGACACGCTGCTCCTTCAAATTGTGTTCCCGGGTCGCTTCCTTAGCTCGTCAAATTCCTGTGTATGGGATAACGATGGCTTCCTTCATTTCTGCACGGTCGTGTCCCAGATGCAGGTACGCACTTGTCTAAATCATGTGCACCGTTTCGACTGGCTGACGCCACAAAGATTGCTAGCTCCTGGACGTCGATGACGACGAAGGCTTTGCTCAATCTCACATCTAGAGCTCACGCCCAAATGCTGGCCTACCGTCGAAAGCACGTCTATACCATCGTCGCCGTGGTCTGAAGATTGCCTATACACTCGGCCGTCTTCTCGTCAAGGTATCCGAGGAAACACTCTCGTTCCGCAATCCGGCTGCGTATATCCTCTTCGACGCCGAAGCCACCAATGGCGACCTTCCTCCATATGTGTCTTTGCCGGAATCCGACTCAGTGCATGAGTACTCCCGCCGTCTCGTCCCATCGGCCCGATGGTATTACGGCGTTCCAACAAAGGAACCTAGCCAATCCAACCTACATCCGCAGAATATCTACAGGAAAACCATAGCTTGAAGCTCTGTACGGGTTTGCTATCATCCATGCAAGCAACTATTATGGGATTCGGCCAATAGATTGGCAAAAAAAGCTTTGACGCAAGGTAAGCGTCTCTGATATGCCCATTCCGACCAACCCATAACACTCAGGACAGGTGTTTGACCTTCGTTGCTGTTGCTCTCCGGTTCAGGTCAACCGTCGTTCTCCCAAACGCCTCCCACGCTGGAAATCGGCAGTCCTTTCAGAAGCAGCTTCCACGCCGACTCCAATCGTGCCCGACAAGGGGATGGCACCAAGATAGCCTCGCCCTAACCTTTATTATCCCCCAGGTGCCCTCGACCGAATCAAGCCCACCGGATACACCGTCCTTATCCCACCCCAAGACTCAATCACCCTTCAACCCCTCGTTCAGTCATCCTATCTGACTTCTCAAGACTGAACACCCTTCTACCCAGTGTTCTCGTGCTGCTGAGCTCGACCCGATGGGGAAGCGGTTACCATCCAAGCTTGGGATGTGTAGGGATCTCGCTTCCTCTCAACACCTTGGCCTGCGTTCCCGTAAATGCGACTTGGCTTTGCTTTGGATCTGGGCACGTGTCCGCGGAAACCTCTACCTCTATTCAACCTGCTGACGGCTCGTACAGGCAACACGACATTCACAACGAAAGGTAAAAAGCTCTACAAATCTAACACCTGAATCTCGCCCGTAGATACTGGCATGCCATCGGGAGAATATTTCTGACAGCTTCGCCGGCGTCAGAGATCTCCCAGGTAACGATTCATAAAGCGCCTCGCCGGAGTGTGCGCAAGGAAGCTCCTCTCCTCTGTCGACACGTCGAAGTTCATCATTGAAAAGGAGGACGTCATCAGTAGCGATCTCGTACCACCACCACTACTTGGCTTTGCTCGTCAGGGAGGAACTGGGTCTAGTGCATGTTCGGTTTTACTAGCCTATTCCCAATAGCAGGGTTGGGCCCTGGCAGTCAGAGGGCAGTGGGGAGGACTATCATCTTTGTTGCTTACACCTACATCGCGCTGTCGACGAGTTCGAATCCAGACTAATTGATACGTGATTCTGACATCTGCGTTGATGGTGGTATAGGCATTACTGTGGACGGGAGCTTTGTTCGTGGTCAGCATGACTTGGATCAGTCATGCAGGTAATTGGCTGTCAGAGAACCACTCTTCTCCGTCGCAGCTCGCCGACGACCTGGCATACAGGTCGATGGATTTGTTTGAATCCAGGAGCGTGGTCAAAGCCGCCAGGATGAGGATGTAAGGACTTGAGTATTGGTAGAGTAAATATGGGAATAGTACCACAGCGCAACGGAGAGGATCCTAACACAAAAAGAACACTGAGACCTAAAATAAGACGTACAGCAGCAAAATTTGTCTCCATATTGACCATACAGTTGCACCACACTAAGTACTGCCTTGGAAGCAGTATCAAGAAGACGTGGAGTCCACGAACACAGGGAAGTAGACTTCAAATGATGGCAGCCTTCTCTGCCCTCAGGTTGAAAGGCCCTCACCTTTTTCGTCTCGCATTATGAGCGTGGACGAGGGGCGAGTCGCACCGAGATTGAGGCAATATTCGAACAGGAGTGGCGATACAAGTAGGACCAGGATAACGGCTTGATGCTTGAGCGCGACCACAGCTGAAAATAGGTCTCCTATCAGTACTGAGGGGACGTGCACTGGGAGTGAAACGAAGGAGTCCGGCCATTGTGCTGCGGTTGTGGTGTAACGCCCATATCAATGCTGTTCGACCTTGTTTCACCCAAGGGCTACCAAGTGATGTTCTATTGTAGCACCATATGCAGACATAGAGGAAGAGGACAAGCTCGGCCTCTCATTCCCGGCAATCAAAATTGCCATCAAGCGCATCACCAACTTGAATCCTGGTGCTCCTCGTCCGCGACCATCTCAACCACCAGAGATGCTTTCATCATTTGTCTCCCTTCTAAAGCCTCGAGTGAATGGTGACCCAATGTCCACCACCGATACGCGTTCGAAACCCCAGCCACCACGTTCACCTCAAGAGTGACGGGAGATGGGGAAGTCGGAAGGTTGAGGACATGTGCAAAGTGCTGCCAGGACATCTGTCCTTGCGTACAGGTACTTGACGGCTTGACCTCCATCGCCCCCGCTCTTCATTTCGTCGGCCCAATTGAACATCAAACCCGCGCCCATCCCAGCGGTCCCCGACGATGGAGTTTGGCAGAGATAACCCCAGCTCCTACATGTGGCCCCGGCCCAATCCGCCCTCGACAAAAGAACGCTCGCCGAAAGTGAAACGACTCACGCATCCTGTGGGCAGACGACACTCGAATCTGGACTCTCTTCCCTCAGCCACTCCCACTCCCCCGATACCAAACCCGCATCGACGCTCCTGTCATCATCAAGCTGGGACAGCTGGCGATGGTGCTTGTACCGCTGAGCCTTGGGTTGCGCTCGGGATTTGTACACAAGATCCTCGATTCGACGTCGCTCCTCCTGCATGGGTGCCTCGATATTCGACATGAACCACTTCCCCAGTTTCTCGTGTCTCTCCAGGAGGAGCGCGGTGTCTTCTCCAGGCACGCCTAATTGGTTTTGGGATATCGGTAAGTATTCATCTGGATCTTCGTCTCGCCGCGCCGTGCTAATGGCTTATGTTGACATATAGGGCTTCGAATTCGTTGCAGGATCGACGATCGACGCTCCGCCCAGTTTCCATTAGAACATTCAAGGCACCTCGTCTCGGAGAACGTACTCGCATCCCTTTCGCCGAAAGTAAGTTCACCTTCTGCTGTCCATTTGCTACCCATTTGCATGCCGTCCTCAAAAGGGACAGGGGTATAAACACCGGCGATCCCCCACTACAACCCAGCTACAACTTGCTTCGTCGCAATCCGACGAGCTGAACCACAGACATTCAGACCGCCAACGTGGAAGGAATAGGGATCAATACTGGGATCGATCGTCTCAAGCTCTTGTTGGTGCTTTCAACTTCGGTGTTGGGACTTCCAATGGTAGTGATCATTGGGAAGGATCGTCGCATTGATATTTGTGTTGTAGGCGAGCTTGTAAATAGGCTAGATAGTAGTGAATACACTTCAGTTATTGGCAATCTTGGGTGGAAATCCCCGACTCGGGAACTGAAGCAAAAGTGACGACTGTGTCGATTCGTATCCAGAATGTGGCAGAACCAGGTAATTGCTGAGCGGCTTGCCCTCGAAGAAACAAGGGTGAAACAAGTGTTATCTCGAATCATCAAGCCATCCTACATTCACCAATACTATCGAAGATCCAATCAAGATGTAGGTACCCTTTTCAAAAAGGTCACATATACCCGTAATCGTCGTACCTGACGCAGATCACCTCCTCCATAGCTTATGTACCTTCTGAACAGCCGAGTCAAACACGCCAATGAGACCACGATCTGGCTCGGGCTGGATCGGCAAATGGGCGAGCAGGAGCTCGACAATCTCATTATGCCCTTTCTTTGACGCCCAGCCCAACGGTGTCCGACCCTGGTTATCTGGCTGGTGGCTGGCCCCAATCTGTGGGTGCTCCAGGAGAAGCTTGACGACAACCTCGTGGCCTCGCTGTGATGCCCAGCTCAAAGCAGTCTGACCTTGGTTGTCTGCCAGGTTCACGTCAGTCTGGGGATGTGCGAGGAGGGCCCGTAAAATTTCTTCTTGGCCCTGTGATCTATTCATTGTCGCCCAAATCAATGGCGTCCGGCCCTCTCTGTCCGGAAAATTGACCTCGATGTCAGTGTGAGCGAGAAGGAGCTTGACTTGCTCCAACTTGCAGCGCCTGGCCGCCCAAATCAAAGCCGTCTGACCTTGGTTGTCCTGAAGATTGACGCTGATCTGGGGATGGGCAAGTAAAGCCCTCATGTAATCCACCCTGTTGGACCCGTCCTTGAATGCCCAAATCAATGATATCCAACACTCAGTGTCGGACCCGTTCCTTGATGCCCAAATCAATGGTGTCGAACCTTTAGTGTCTGCCAAGTTGACATTGGTCAGAGAATTGGCAAGCAAGACCTTGACCACCCCTTCACAATTGTATATTAATGCCCAGATCAAGGGTGTACGACCATATGTATCCACTTGGTTGGCATTGGTCCCAGGATAGGTGAGGAGGATCTTGACTGCCTCTTCACCACCATCCGACGAGGCCCAACTCAAGGGCGTACGGCCTTCCTTGTCTGCCAAGTGGACCTCATCCTGGGCCAGAGAAAGGATGAGTTTGAAAGTGTCCAAGCACTTTGACGATGCTGCCCAGCTCAAAGGTGTACGTCCATTGCCACCTGCCAAACGGACCTCGGACTGGGAATGAGAAAGAAGGAGCTTGACCATGGTGAAGTGGCCACCCTCGCATGCCCGAGATAGTCCCGTTCGCCCCTCGCCATCGGTCGAATGCATCTCGCCTGGCGAATGGGCGAGTATGAGCTTGACTACAGATTCGTTGCCCTTCCATGCCGCGCTTGTAAATGCAGTCAGCCCATCTTCGTCCGTCAGGTCGAGCTTGATCTTGGGATGAGCAAGAAGAAGTGTGACTGCGCCTTCGTTGCCGGATTCCGCAGCGCAGATTAATGGTGTCTCCCCCCTTTTGTTTGTTGCGTTCACATCAACGAGCCGCAATGAGAGTAGCTCTTTGAGGGTGTTGGAGTGGGAGGGGTGCATGCACGCCAGATGCAATGGTGTAAACTTCGTCTGCTTTGTGCGACGGTTTGGATCAAAGGTGTTGATCAAGTTGCCGCCAGCCAGAGAAATAGGAAGGTGGAAGAAAGCAGCAACGTGGAGAGGACCAAGCAGGTCTAGTTCCCACATGTCCTCATGCTTCACAGGAAAGGATCGGCATCCCCTCACAAATTCCTTCGCTTTCATCGCTATCGAAGGGTTGTTCAATGAGCTGTGAACATGAATTGACCATGCATGGTAGGCATATGGCAAGAGGGGGTCAGCTTTCATGACATGTTCAAGAGAGCCTTGGTATTTGTTCTTCCAGGCTTGGAATCCATGGTGAATGAGGCGCCCTATACAAAGTGCAGCCATGAGCGAGTGAAGGCGAGGGAAAGTCTCGAGCATGAGGCGCTCCAACGGCTCTTTCGCAGTGTAGTCTGGGAGGACAGCAGTGATTATGGAAGGACTGATGAGCAGCAAGGGAAACACTCACGGACGAGACGGACCAATTCAGTCTCCTCGTCAACGACCAACAGCCCGCGACAGAGTAAGACAATTGTGTCTATGTGCACAACCCTTTCGGGATCGAACTTGTGGGTCTCTAGACAAACCGCCGCGGCGTGCTGCAGCTCTTCCACCCTCATCGACTTCGGCGCGTTTAGTACCCAAATTAAGCAATTTTGAACAACAAGACCGTTCCTTGAGGCTTGGCCAACAATCCGTGTCCAGGTTTGACGATAGACGTCCTCTATCTTTGGCGGGAAGGCGGCGAGCGTCTCCCTCACGTCACGAACACTTGCACAATGTTGAAGTGCGGCAAGCTGAAGCGAAGCATGGAGAAACCTGAGGCAGAAAGATAGTCAGGCCGCATTCGCTTGCAAATGGAAGGAGGTCACCCACATCCCGCCGCACTTCTCTTTTATTGACGCAACGATATCCGCCCGCAATGATGCGCCACCCTGCTCCAGCACCTTCCGTAGCTCTTGCCCTGCGTCCAGCTGGCTGCTGATGTGAAGTTCGAGATCAGAATCTTGAGCAGTGATTGAAAAGTGATAAGCGTTGGGGAAACACTCTTCCAATAGTATGAATGGACGGGACGTGATGAAGAGTTTAGCACCCGTAGATGAAAGCTTTTTCACAAGGTCAATTGGAATATCAGGTGGAGCTTCGTCCAGAGCGTCGAGGAAGTAAGTCGTCGATGCGACCGCCCTTGTGAAGCCTTGCAGCAATCGAAGGAGCTCTCCTTCCGGCGGTTCCCCCTCCAAGCGAACATGAGGAGCATAAACTTCTTCCGCGAGGCGCAGGAGGCTGGGATGCTGCTGCAGACTCTGTTTGACCAAGACCTCGAGACAGTGTCGAACTGTCAGGCCAGCGTTGTCGCTATATCTGAGGTAGATGAAGCCGATGCACACAGGGGACCCAAGCTCCCGCACACGTTCTTCGGCGTGGTTGATCATGATTGACCTGCCCGAGACAGGGTCAGCGTTACCACCCTTCCTGAGGGGCGGACATAAAGCGTACGATAGGACAGTCTTTCCAGCACCAGCTGTAACAGATGTAAGCCGACGCTCCTGGCTCATCTTGGCAGTCACTCACGAATTCCAGAGCCACACATCATGTCCAGGCCGCTTGTCGGATCCTGCCAGACAGCGATCTTCTCGTGCTTGAGCATCCATTCCCCAGTCTTTGGTGTTGCTTTGCTGAAAGTATCCTGTTGAATCTTCCGATAGTTGGATACCGGCTTCAAGATCGCCATGACATCGACTTTGGGCGTCTCGAAGTGGTGGGAAGTGGGTTTGGATGGGTCTCCAGCAACATCCGGGTTAGAGTGGTAGTGAGCGTGCATGTGCATGTGTGTGTGGTTGTCGCCCCCGATGGAAGTGAAAGATCCCCCGTGGGTACGCAAGTCGGTGACATTGGGGAAGAGAGTCCCTGTTAGATATACATTGGTGTCTCTGGAAGCGGATGGAGGGCTCAGCTCAACCGCAGTGCTCAGCTGCAGGCTGGTATCCCCCTATGACCTCGATTAGACAAAAGGGATAGAAAGAAACTGGGCGTCAGTAACTCACCATTGTTGAGAAGTGGGAGAAAGAGATTGAGAGGCTGTTCACTGGTGTGCGCCGTTGCAGATGAATGCAACAAGGCAGGGATCAATTCTGTCCACGATCCTGAGGACACGTGAGTGAAACGTCTAGTAGCACACGAGGCGTTAAGCGCCCAAGCGCCCAGAAGGTCTGGATGCCTCCGGTTGCTGTGCTACTAGAAGCGCCCTGCTCGATGAGGAAAAAAACTGAGAGAGAAGAAGACAAAAAAAGTTGTATCACAGTGCAACAGCGCAAGCGTTGAGGAACAAGACACATCTCGCGTGGTTAGATCCTTACTGTCCTAGATGTGGCTTCAGGAATGATGCGCCTTGTGCGTGAGTTTCTCCTTGGCTTCGCTGGGAGACAAAAGTTCATAAATGCGCGGACGCACAGAGGCACGGAAACAAATGATATTCCAGTACAATGATCTTCGAGGCTATGCGTGTCGACCAGACATCAAGGAAGAGGGTACCTCAGGAAGAGGACAAGGTTCGCCTTCCGAGAATCTCGGCGCTGTTGCTGGGCGATCGAACAAGCTCAAAACACTCCTGGGGACATTGGATTTCGACAATGTGGAAATGCATGTGAAAATGTTACCCAAAATGTTACCTGTTCTCAAAGGATTTCCGCCTCACCAAAATGTAACATGTTCACAACATTGAAATTCTATGGAAATGTAACATTTGGGTAGGATTTCGACGTGAAGGAAAGGTAACAATTAGAATAGAATTTCGATCTGTACGAAATCCATTGCGGAAATGTAACCTTTTGTTCATCTCAAAAGGAAACATTTTGACAAAACATTTCGAAAACTACGGAAATTTTACATATTATTTCTTTTTATGGTAATAATGATTCATTTTGACATTGTCAAAATTTGGTGACGAAATGTTTTGTCGAAATGTTTCCTTTTGAGATGAACAAAAGGTTACATTTCCGCAATGGATTTCGTACAGATCGAAATTCTATTCTAATTGTTACCTTTCCTTCACGTTGAAATCCTACCCAAATGTTACATTTCCATAGAATTTCAATGTTGTGAACATGTTACATTTTGGTGAGGCAGAAATCCTTTGAGAACAGGTAACATTTTGGGTAACATTTTCACACGCATTTCCACATTGTCGAAATCCAATTTCCCTGGGAGTGAAACAAACTTCGTCATCGCATGAGTCTGGTCTCCTCACCCCACCAACCAACTCTGCGCCAAACATGCCCGTTAGCGTATTCTGCCTGCTAATTCTATCTGAATGAGTAGGTGAGAGGAGAATCAAGGGCCTCTTGAGTCCATGGAACGGAATTGAGCAACCAGAGCGTCTGCTGCCCAAGCACCTTCGACACGCAAACAAGAACGTTCACTCCAGCAAGACAAACAAACAAGATGCGGGAGACTTGGAGACTTGGAGATACATGGAAGTGCTGCTGGGACAGCTGTATTAAAGCCAGTGTCCGAACCTGTGAGTCTTTCTGTCTTCCCTAGCCTTCGCTTGTCCCAATGCTGTCCCTTACTTCCCCACCTATCTTTTCCTTCCGTCCTCCACCCATCTTTGCCCTTCCTCTCGTTGTGATCAATCAACTGATCGCTCAGTCCGGCCAGGCTCCCCTCGCTCAGCAACATCCACACTGCTTCCTCAGTTGTCTCTCCCCTGAAGGTCAAGAATCCACTAGCGTCAAGAGGAACAGGAGCCTTGCAGAGCAGATTCGAATGCGTGGGGAAGGGATATACGCGCAGTGAGTAATGCGAATCGATTAACATCGTTACTTCGAATTCTAAGCGAGGCTCCTAGGCTCATCCAAGTCACACCAGCTATCGGCATGGCTACGAAGAGCTAGGATTAAGGATTGGATGGCGGGAGTGGGACCAAAGCAGGTAGGTTGTCATTGACTTGAACCAGACTTGCTTCGTTAACCTACTAAATTCAGGACTCTTGGCGCTCCTCCGCCAGTATTCCAGCTCGTATTAGGTGTAGCCGATGCACTACCTACGACGCCCGAACCAGCATACGGCGCCCTCAGAGCCTAGACGTCGCGTTCAGCCCCGACTCGACTCGACTTTACCCCAACACCAAGGGGCTGCCGAGATAGCGAGGGCTAAAATCAACCCTACCCGTCAGGTCCGTGTGAACTGTCGTCCAGCTGTCGATGGCATCGACGGCTGATGACAGCCGAGTGATGGTCATGTCAAGGCCAAGTCAATAACGAAACCACCGTTAATTAGCCCCTAAGTAGCCCCTAAGCATACAGTTGAATACACATACTACCATACGTCTAATCTGCGATATTGAATACTGCTTTGAGTCACCGTCCCTGAACGCTGTCGAGAATCTAGCATATCTACGTCACCCGGTTCCTCCTCCGAGTCTCGCATCTGCACATCTGCGTCCAAACCGTCACTGTCGGGAATATCATACTCGAGTCGATGGCCCTCCGTTGCCTCTGGCTCGATACCCATTGCTTCTTCCTCGGCCTTGTGTATGAACATACTAAGCAAGAAGGGAAGGTCCATTTCTGCGTCGCTGTGCTCTTTGATGAAGTGATAAAGGGCGTTGTACTTCCAAATCGTACGCACTCCACCATGCGGCGACGAACTCGGACAAAGGGTGCAGACAATTGGCACATTGGTGCATATATTGTCAGGAGAGAAGTGCTTCGTGTCCTCGTACACAAGGCTGGCATGGCGGTATGTGCACGTTGATGAAATTTGGAACTTTTTCCCTTTCTTTACAAGCTGAGTGAGGCACTCAGAGCCCCCCTGGCCGCAAAAGCCGCATGGCTCAGGCTGATCAGCGGCGACGGCTGAGGTGTCGATGTCGTCGTTGTCGAGTCGCTGAGCATGAAGGATGTGTTTCCCCGCATGGGTTCGCATCTCGTCAACCCTAATTCCGTCCTCAAGGCACACAAAACATTTGACGAGTGCATTCCGTGGTCGAGCTCGACCACTGGAAGTACCAGATGCAGTGAGGGAGGGAGGAATGTTTGACACAACGAAGCATGGCGAGTTTTGAGAGGAGCGATATGGGAAGGATGGGTTTGTGACATGTGGAAGCAGGTTTATATTACCCATAATCCCTTCGTTGTTGGGACCAAGTGACATCCATGCATCCTCTTGTATAGCTCGAAGCTCTCTGTTGCTAATCCTCCAAGTAATGTCAAGCGAGCGCTTCCCAGATGGATTAGACACCTCGTTTGTCACAATCATTGGGTCTGATAGAGGGTGAACCAGGAGCCCAGGCACCTGTAGAACGAATTGGCGCCGAGAGTGGACCGATGTGTTAGCTGTTTTAGCTCGTTTCTTTCCTCTTGTTGCTGCTCCTCCTTTCGCTGGACCTCGTTTTTTGTGACTGACTTGTTTTTTCCTCCTTTCAGTCGCGGTTTTCGTGCTCCCCACCGCAACCCCTGCTCCCTGCTGACCTCCCTTTGACTGGGGAACCGCCCCAAGCCGAAGGTAGCTTCCACTCCACTCCCAGGTTTGTTCCCCCCCAACATCCACATCATTGAGGCCAAGAATTTGGCCAAAAACCTTGAGTTTTGGTGAGACAAGCTTTTGCCGATGGATGCTCGACAGAATTGACCCTTTGTCACCCTCCTTGAACCCAGTCATCTCGATCACAGCAAGAGAAAATCGGGTGTCCTGCCTCTCTGTATCAACCAGGATGGCAGCGAGGTCCCCTGACTTGATAAGCTGGGAGTCGTCAACATTGGAATCATCCAGACAGCGACGTCTTGCTTCTCGCTGCTTGCGGAAGTCTTCGAGAGTCAGACCTTGGACTCGAAGTAATCGATTGGTCAACTTCTTTGAAAACTTCGACGACAATGTTGCAACGACCGATGACTTTAAATAGCTCTTTCCTTCAACCATGATGGTCTTTTGGAAAATCTCTTCAATATCATCGCTGGGAGGATTACCTGTATGTTCAGGCAAGCAATCCTCTAAATCAGCGCCGAGATCGAGAGAGTCGGCCTCCATCTCTTCGCCAGCCTCGCCTTCGCCATCCCAGCTGCTTGCAATATCATTGCCAACCTCGTCATCGTCCTCCATCTCTACACCTTCGAGCTCCATGACGCTGTGGGTGATTCCTTCTTCATTTATCTCTCGCTCATTTGCTTCTTCTTCGCCATCGGAGTCCTCATCCTCATCTTCATCGTCTTCCCTTCTGTCGCTCCTCTCATCATCATCAGTGGCCTGCACTCCGACATAATCGCCTCGAGGACGCAAGAGGTCACAGTTACCAGCCTTGAAACGCTCGAGGAAATCTGGAACAATGGTGGGGTCCCGGGAAAAGTAATTTTGGAGCATCTCGATTGCCTTGATGCGTCCATTTGCCCATTGAAGAGGTAGATCGACCTGCCCCACACGGACATCACCCTTCCAGGATTGTGGGTTGAGGTGATCGACCCCGAACGAGTCGTTGACCTTTAAGCGCCGGTGGCCCCTATCGAGATCACTCTGGCGCGCGAATGCCGCATTGAGGAGTGCTGCGACGGAAAGCTTCTCCCCAACCTGCTTGGCGTCAACGTTTCGTGCATGATCTTGCGTGCGGACATCGCCAAAGAGGTTCTCCAGACGATCTGTGCCTTCATGTATGATGTGGAAGGCAAGCTCGGGATCGATAGCTTGAAGCCGCGCAATGGTGAACATGATGCTCTTGACTACAGCCTGGCAGTCGGAGTACAATGCTCCAGTGAGAAATGAGGTGCCATTACGCAGGTATAGCGCAGATGCGACATGAGCAAATGTAGACAGCATCTCGACCTGGCCTGAGAGATCCATACTGACGTCGATGAATGGTTGCATGAAGAGGTTGAAGAATTCTCCAACAAAGCAGAGAACGCGGTGGCGGTTGGACTCTCCTGGCCTATTCCCTGAGACGACTGACTCCAGCTTCTGCAGATGCTGAATGAGGGCCACGGCCTTCGGAACATTCTGCTTGTCGACAGGGTCCAGAAGGCTCTGAGCCGTCTCCTCTGTAACACCAGGCAGACGGGAGAGACTGGCGCAAACATCCTCGGGCTTGATGTTTGTATCGTCAACCAGAAAGCCAAATGCGCTGCGAAGCAATGTTGCAAAGCGCTTGAAGATATGTTTTGGGTCACAAGTGCCCACCACACCGTCTTTCGACATCAGAAGGTTCAATCCTTCGAGCAGCGCCAGCACGTTACCCGCCAGCTCCTTTCCTTGAACCGACTCTCCCTCCAGGATAGTGTAGATGTGCTTGGCCAGCCGGTAAGAGCTATCGCCGTCGCTTCCGATTGTCCAGAGTGGTCCATGAAGCTTCTCGCCTTGCGGATGCTCCTTCCATGCCTTGATGACCATTTTAATCCACTCGACCAATTCCTCGCCCTTCTCTGTCTTGTCTGAGGGCGATGAAACGATGGGGATTGGAGTATAATAATTGCTGTCTGCATAGGGGGCGATTGCGACGATTGTTGCCTCACATGCAAAGCACACTTTCTTGGGAGAACCCTTAGGCTCGTTTAGGAATTCCCTGATTGTCTCAATAGCCTCTAGGCCCTCAACGCTTGTATTGACGCGGTGAGAATGCTCACGACACAGCCCAAGCACCTTGTCTCGCTTTGGGCAGTAGCTGCATTGCGCTTCAAGAGCAATACCGTCAAACATGAGTGTGTTTCCAACGCGAGGGTCCTTTGAAGGTGGCTTTACATCGGGCTGGAAGAAGGTTTGGATATTTGCTTTAACCTCATCCTTGGTCAGGACACCAACCGAGGTCAACATCGTCGGTATGCGCTGGTGATTGCGCAGGGTTGTCTGGGAAGGCAGCCCATACGCCTTTTGGAGAGCGTATAAGAGTCGAGGGCCTCCCAGGGCTTTTGCAATCAGAGCGATATCATAATCGCGCTCAGAGAATCCTTTCGCCGTTCGCAGACCCTTCACTGCTCGTTCAAGGAGATCGACGAGTACTCTTGGCGATGCGCCATGCTTCAGACCACCTGCGAGGAGGCGCCGAAGTCCTGGGATGTCATTCTTTGCCAGAAGCATGAGAATGCGTTGAAAGTCGCTCAGTTGTCGCTGCGCCACCCTCAGCTTTCGGTTACAATTACTGAGCTACCTCTGGATTCAGCAATCTGCTTCAATAGATGAAATAATATGCCTCTCACATTCGTTCGAAGCACCTTCATTGTTTTTGCATTATCTGCGAGGATATCTTTCATTTGCTGAACCGTCAGGAAGTCCCAGGGGGTATGAGAAGCAGTCTTGCCAGTTGCACGCTCCATGATTTTGCGGAGCTCGCTCGATCCTTGAAGGCGGAGGCATGAGCTACATGAGATCACATCATCACCAATCTTCGAATCGACTTCCAATTTGCAAATGTTCGAGCGAAGAATAATGACATTGGCCTCAGGACTAAACCCGATTGGTTCCCATCCCATCTCCTGAGTGTTGTGTGTATGGAAGGGATATGTGTCCCAGACCGATCCTGCACGCCAGTCAATCCCAACGCCATAACAACAGCGCGCTTGACTTGCTTCTTCGTCTGTTGAGCTGGAAGCGGACTCGACAGATTGTGGCGGAGGGTCTAGCTCAAAGGATTCCACCGAGCTAACTGAAGATTCTCGAGAGAGTTGGTGTGTATGCTGCCTGCCTATACCGCGCCCTCGCTGCTGGTGAGGGGGTGTGCCTGCCCATGATTCTCCAGTTGTTGTAGATCTTGTTGTCCTGGAAGAGTGGAGATAGGGATGGGGGTGTAGAGGGCGTAGAGGAAGACCAGGTGTACCCCTCCCACCACTTCTATAGACCTTTTTACACCTCTCAGAGCCTCGATGATCAATCATACTCTTTGGATTTGCTGTTATCGTCAACTGGATGTCAGTGCCACATATATCACACTCTGCATGGTGGTAGCCGTCGATGATTTGTGTGGTGAGAAGGCAATTTCCAACATTGATGAGTTGCTCTGTCATTACAGGGCTCTTTGGGCGAGGCATTGTGAGTGTAGTTATGAGGAATAGGCTACAACAAACAATGTACAGAAGCAAACGACTTCGACGACGCGTGCTCGGCGCGTGTCTGGCGCGTGTGTCAAACGCGAGGCTACGGCATGGCATCACTCGGCTGTCATCAGCCGGTGCCTATCAAAGTAACTTATCGTTCTCACTTATCTCATACAAAATTCACTTTTTCTCACTTCTGGCAGACAAGTGAGAGCGCTAACTTATAAGTGGCCTGTAAGTTACGGAAAGAGGCAAAAAAGTTACTTGAAGTTGCAAAAGTACCTTATAAGTTAGCACTATAAGCACGCTCTACCTTTTGGGCCAGGGAACTTGTTCTTCGCACATCACGCGCTTCGAGATGCTAGCATTCATCTGACGCTGCGACTTTTAGCTTTATTAATTGCGTAAGAGAGTGGCGCTTAATAGTATGTCGATCCAAAATTTAAACACACGCGAGACAACATCTCTCGTCCAAATCCAGTACTTATGACAACCATTTGTACCACGTACAATAAGGTTCTGACTTACAAGAGTTTGAGTGCTGAGTAGCCGCGGCTTTTTAGTTGCCGGTTGGGGTCCGGCGGAAGCAAATGAAGCGCTGAGACAACACCTGCAAAGAAAGCAATTTGCGGAAGACGCGACGTCCAGCACATCCCGCTGCTACATCTCATTACCAGTTCATATCATGCTGCGAAGGCTCAAGCTGTTTTTGGGCATAGGCAACCCAGATATCGATGAGCAGCGACTCCCAGTCCCACCCTTTGTAGCTACCGGTCACCCGCCAGGGGCACCTTTCCATGGAGTTCAGAACAATAGTGTCTATCAAGGCCCCAGCATGCCCCCTTATCCCCAAGGTATGACCTCTAGGTAATCTTATATAATGACTTCAACTTACAATAGCACATGGACTCAGGCTATTATCCAAGCAACCCATACTATCACCCTCCCCCCCAGATTCCATACACCTTTCCCTACGCAGGGCTCTATGCGGGCCATCCTCTTTCAGGTAAGTTAAAAATAAACCTTTGCCCCCGATTTCGTTATGAATTATCTATATTAGGAAACACTATACCAATAGACGCTGGCCATGGGCAGGCCTTCGGGCCTCTGCTTCCTGCTCAACCTCAGGCATTCCACACTCATGGAATTCCAGCTGCTATCCAGCAGCCACCTCACAACGCCCAGCATACAGCTCAAAGTCTTAACAAGCGACAGTCACCTCAGCCCAGGCCTGCTGGCACCCAGCATCAACTCAAAGCAGATACCTCGACATCAAAAGACGAGAATAACTTGCAGGATGCATACCTAGAGACTTGGGATACTGAAGGTAATTGGCCCATGATTATTTCCATATATTACCAGGTCTGACGACAATTCCCAAGACTACCCCAACGGCAACATTACTCGCCGTATTCTTGCTGCTGAAGCTCCTCCCAACTGGACCTCAAGTAAATGGGTATTCCATTCCAACGGCTTTGTCGGCAAGACCACCACTGAGTATCGGAAATGTCAAGGAGTCATCTGCTGTACGCAATGCGGTGCTCTTATCCGTCCAGTGACCTATGGTGCTGGGCAAAGAAACCAGCTTTCCCAGCCCTGTGCTCAAATCGTCTACGGAAAGCAGTGTTCAGCCACTCTTTCCCACTTCAAATGCAAAGCAAAGCTGTATCTTTGGCGAGAGGATCACGAAGGTCGTCACATCAGCCCGTCATCCCAAGCTGCGTTACAGAGCCAGGGGTACATGGTTTGGCAACACGAGGGCTTTCATGAGCATCCTTATCCGCCTGCTGGACGCATGACTGCCGCCCAAACGAAGCAGCTTGACGCACAAATCGCGCAACCCTGACGCCTCGGCACATCAGCATCGACTTGGTGTTGGACCTCGGGGCTCACTTCCTTTGGCTGAGATCGATCCTCGACTCGCAGATGCTGGAAAGGCTAGGTATGCTAGAACCAAAAGCCTTGAACGCCTTGGTCTTTCCACCCTCTCTGGTGGGAGGAGTCTTGTCGAAGCTCTCGACGCCGTTTCTGCTCTGGAAAGCGAGCTTCCTGGCCCCTTTGTCATCGGCTCTGGCTTTCATGGCAGTACCAAATATGCTGTCTTTCAAACACCCTTCATGGCCCAGCTGCTCTCCGAATCAGTTACAGAATGGGATGTTCGCCCTGCTCAGTCAGAAGGGCGCCATGGTTATGTCACCGACGGCGATCATTCATATTTCAAGACGGGTGTCCTACTAGCAACATGTGCCTTCAATGCAGCACTGGAATCTTGGGCACCAGTTCTGTTCACTTGGATTCGACATCAAAATTCGGAGCATCATCGACCTCATTTCCGAATTCTCTTCAGCCAGATTCTGGAAAGCCTTCAGAAGGAAGGTCGAGATCTGGCGCCTCAGGACCTCTTGAATGTATGTGAGAATATACATGAAGCCTTTCTTTACTAACTGTATTGCCAAGGTTGTCGACTTCTCTGCTGCCCAACGCGAAGCGTTCATCGTTGAATTCGTTGCTGCCTGCGAAAGAATGTGCGAAAGAACTTTGGGCTTGGGATGGACAAAGATGACAGAGGAGGCAAAAGAAGCAGAAAGGGCTCGTTTCAAGTCTGACGCTGAAAAGGCTTTACAAGGATGCAACGTCCACTTCCGTCGCTCAGCTCTCCGAATCAAAAAACAGGCCTTCATCATTCCTCCAGAGCGCTCGAGGGAGTTTGACGTATTCACCAATAAGGTGTTGCAGGACATCGCTCGATCTGAATTCGACAGGCTGGTTGAGGAACTACAGCGCGAATTTCCCAAGACAAAGAATTGGATATGTTGGTGGATACGACCTTCTTTTGCAAAGATGATCTTTCCAGCCCATCAGACCATGGACGCTGAGGTCCTTGCCGATGTACCTCGCGACTCAAATCCTGTCGAGGGCCAGCATTCCCTCCTTCACCATGGAGCAGGCTCCGATCATGAGCTTCTTCCTGGCATTCGATACTTGTGGAACTTTGCACACGAGGTTGAGCTTCGCTACAAATCCATCAAAGGTAAGCCTTTATTCTGACTTTCCATTAAGTTCTTTCTAAGTCAAAATGCTTGCTCTATAGACGGCCACATAACCCCTACTACTCCCCGGAACCCCCGGAAATCTGCTACCCGTTCTTTTGACCCTAATGACGGAAGAGCCCCAGACACAATCGAAGCTCTTGGCCTCGCTCAACCCAACAGGTCTAGCCAAGTGTTCGAATCTTCCCCTCTGCGTCTACAAAGCTACCAATGGAGCAACTATTCCTGCTTCATTGACCATACACTGGAGATTCTCTTCCGATGCTTTGCAGAGCTCCCCTCGGACAAGCAAGAGGACCTCCGCGTTTATACACCTCACAACTCCTTCCTATCGACGATGATCTTTCATTTCTCTCGCAGAGTGGAGGCCCTGGTACATCCTGCACCCAATAAGGCTCTTCAGGAGAAGTATCAGCGCGAGTTGACTCTTTGCCCTGCCCTTGCTCGCCACCAGATAGACTGTGTGTGGAAGCTGTACGACCCTGAAGATGGACCAGGAGCAGGTGGCTGTCCAACTCAGTGGCTAGACAAGGCGCTTCTGGTAAGTAGTGCATATCCTTGCTCAAACACATGTACTGACACGCCAAAAGACCAGCGGAGCTGGGTGGACTATCCAGCAGAATTTTCGCCACAGAGCTGTTGCTCATTGGACGTGCTCTCAGGGTCATTCAATCTCAGAGGATGAACGAGACCATCTTGTCTTCAAGATAACAACTCCAAATGTGCGGTTCACCCAGGCTATCACGAAGAAAAGTACTGTCACAATGCAAGACTACTTCCAGCACCTTATACCCTATCGTCACCACGGTCACCCAACCTATCTCCCCCTTCACAAGCTTCCACCCAAAGCCAAGTGTCATCACAAAGGTTGCAATGCCAAGGTGTCGCTTGATTTTGTGACGTGCCTCTGGCCCTCCATTCTGTTCGTCTCACCTAATGTCTCCGAGGAGGGGGAGGTCCTTGACTGCCATATCCGCATGACCAACACATTTCAAGTTCTTCAAAAATTGGCACCCCACGAGTCTGTTTCCTATAGCGTTGTCGGCAGAATTCTCCACCACCGTTCTGGCTCCAACACCAGCACCAGTAACCATTTCACTGCTGAAATGCAGTTAGGAGGACGATCGTACGCCTATGATGACTTTGTCCATGAAGGCCAGCTTGTTCCTGTTCAAGACCCAAGCCTTCTGGAAAAGACAAGAACAAATGTTCATGCGTATGTCTATCTAAGAATGTCAGAGCATGATTCGGTAAGCCTACCTTACTTTTCAACTGCATGCAAGATGTATTCTGAACACCGACTAGACAGATTATCAAGTTGAGGACTTGGAAGAAGCGTCCTCCCTGCCAGTGCCTTCTTCTCCAAAGGAATCTCCCATTGAGATAGACGATGAGATATCCCCTCAAAATCCGGGACATAAAGGCAAGTATGCTGCCTCCAAGGTTGTATTTTCCGACAAGGGATCCTCTTCAGAGCACGAGCATGAAGAGCTAGAAGTCCTAGATGATGCCCAAGCCAGAGATGAAAGGACATTTGGGCAGGAGAACAACGGCAACATCTTCTTTCTATCGGACACTCTCCAATGTCAGACATCGAAGGCCAATTCTTGTCGTAAGGCCAGCAAGCGGTGGGCTTCTGTCTCTCGGGAGCTAGGGAGCAGCATCGACTTGGAAGCACAGATTGCGTGCGATTTGTGCTCACGGAATTTCCATGAATCCTGTGTCAAGCTCAACATTTCCAGTCAAGGGGTTCCATACAACGACATAGAGGCCAAGATCTCTCCTGATCATTTCGAAGTTGCAGTCTGCTGCTATGATTGCCTTGAAGATGGCACTTGGGATGAGCACTTGTAAGTATATATGGCAAGTTCAGATCAGGCAGCCGAGACTTACCTACCTTTTTAGCCATGCAGAGTTTGTCATGTTGAAGCCTCTCGGGTGGACGAAATACTATCCCGCTCAAATCATTGATCGAGATGGCGAGATGCTAAGTCTCAAATGGTTTCGATTCAATCTCTACGAGGGCGATCTACCCAACTTTGGCCGGGAATTCTCAGCTCTTCGAAAGACTTGCTATTCCGCCTTCAAGCGACCTCGCACCCATTATACCCTGGTAAGTCACCCAAATTTTTCTAGCAAGGCTCAGCAAGCTGACAGCGCCATTCTGAAGGATGAAACCGGTGCACTTCAGTGGCCAGTATGGCTACATGAAGAAGCATTTGGTATACATTCGTATGAAAACCCTTCTTTGGAAGCTGCTTTGGAAGCGCCTCTGGGAGCCATAGTAGAGGTGGTCATGCGAGAAAGGCCTCACCCTGTTGCGGACGTCTTCGACACATATCTCAGCAACGCACCCTCTGGCCTGTCATCGCTAAAGACCGTGGACTACATTCGGGCGTTTGGTACTCTCTGGGTACTGCCTACCCTTCCTGGCGACGAATCCCTGGCAGAGGTGTACCATGGAACACTACTTCAAGCAGTAGGCAGCCCCGATGGAACAGAAAAGGACAGGGCCATTGCTATTGCACGGGTTCTTCTGTCTGCTGTGATTGCTCGCCACTACCTTGGATTGGAGGATACTTGCGATGCCGAGATTCTTGAACTGGCGTATCAGCCCGAAATTCCCTCCCGTTCAGCTCAAACTGGGCTCGTTTTGCAACACCACTCAAAGGGGTATCTGGAACGGCTGTTGACGGTCTACGAACGTGCCTTTCTAGCAAGTCATGCAGACGAAGCAGTGGCTAAGGTCCAAGCCCTACATCCTCAAAGTGTTTTCATCCGTCGCCACCTTCGCTTGCATCTTACCACCTCCCTGGTTGAATACAGGATGAAGCAAGCAAAGGGCTTACAAAAAGCTTACCAAGGGTTCCGGGCACTCGACGACAAGGGGAAACCATACGTCTTTGAGAAAGACTGAGGTCCTGGCCTAGTTGGAGGTCGCCAAATTGCCCAACAAGCAAAGGACTGTCGTTTCCAGGCTATCACACCTGTTAAGCCTCTAGGACCATTGCCTCCTAGCCAACCCAAGTCAATTTTGGTCGACAACCAAGGTCCTCCCAAGACATCGACTAGTTTACGACAGTTCACACGGACCTGACGGGTAGGGTTGATTTTAGCCCTCGCTATCTCGGCAGCCCCTTGGTCAACACTAAAGATGTGTTCATTATCCTTCTCCCTTCTAAAGATTCCAGTGCACGGTTAGACAATGTCCGCCACCGATACACCTTCAGCACGCCAGCAATTACGTTCACGTCGAGAGGAACGGGAGATCGGGAAGTCGGAAGGTTGAGGACGCGTGCAAAGTGCTGCCAGGACATCTATCGATATCTATCCTCCAGCTAGTGGCCCGAATTGTGAGTCCATTTGCCGTATCTAGTATCGTCTACCCTTCGATTAGCCTCTGGTGTTTGCCGCCTCTGCCATCCCCTCGATTCGCCTCTTTCCTTCCCTCAATCACCCTTCCTCCTTTCTCTCCTGTCGTGCATCTGTCTCATCCCTCACTACAGACAGGGCTCTTCCCCTAGCAGCATCCACTCTCCGCTCGTCTCTCATCAAGAAGTCCCAGTGTCAAGAATTCTGCGAAACGGTAGACCGACGAGCTCCATGTTGAAGGACAACACAGAGTGCGTAGGAGGGATGCGTAGTGAGTATCGCGAGTCGAGCGATATCCGCGCTTCTAAATTTAACGGTATTCCAGGTCCTCTCAAGCTCAACAGCTTCCGACATGGGTCGAATGGCTAGCAATGAAGGGAGGAGTGGGACCAAAGCAGGTACGCTTCATTTCTCTGCGTAGACTCGCTCAGCTAACAGATAGAATCACGGCCTTTGCGTGCTCCTCTCCACCACGTCCACTCGTGCCCTCAGACCCAATCGTTGCACTCGGCCCGTTCGACTCTTATCAGTCAACCGAGGACACGGCAGCCCAGCTACACCCTGACCGGTGGTGGATACTCTAGCTGCTTTTGTCAGGAGAGCCACTACGATGTTTGCACACCAACCGTGCATGCTCAGATCGCGCACGAGTTATGTCGCGACCCAATCAGATCCACTCCATTGAGTGGGCAGGCATCCAAGAGGCATGACCAGTGGCAATCGGGGAAGATTCGTGCAGCAGAAGGTCAGTTCGCTCATCAATACGCCGTTAGGGCTGGCTCATAGCGCTGTATACAGGCACTTGATGGCTTGACCTCCCTTGCCCTGCTTGTCATTTCGCTGGCCCAACTGAACATCAAACCCACGCCCATCCCAGCGGTCCTCGACAGTGGAGTTTGCCAGGGATAACCCTCGTTCCTACATGTGGCCCTGGCCCGATTCGGCGTTTGACGAAAGAACACTCAGCGAAATCAGAGCAACTCTCCCATCCTGTGGCCGGACGACGTTCAAATCAGGCATCTCTTCCCTCAGGCACTCACACTCTCCCCGATACCACACCGCTTCTGTCATCATCGAGCTGGGACGGTTGACGAGAAGATCATATCGATGGCCTATGTTGCGCTCGGGATCCGTATGCAAGACTCTAGGTTTGGCGTCGCTCCTCCTGCATGGGGCGCCATGATATTCGCCGTGAACCACTTCGCCAGCTTCTCGTGTCTCTCCGGGAGGAGCGTGGCACCTGCTTCAGGCACGCTTGATTGGATTGGGGATACGGGCAAGTACCCGTCTGGATCTCCATCTCGCCACGCCGTGCTGATGACTTGTGTTGGCATACTAGGCTTCGAATTTGTTGCAGGATCGACACCCAACGCTCTGCTCAATCTACCATCCGCAGCGCATCCTCAACTACGACCCTCGTCTCGGAGAGGTTCTCGCTTCTCATCAGCCGGACAAGTCTCTCCCTCTGCTGTCCCTTCGCCACCCACCCGTGTACCATCTTCAAAGGGGACAGGGATATGAACACCGGTGATCTCCCAGCACACACTACTTCGCCACCATCCGCGTCGAACGATGGTCATCCAGACGGCCAGTGTTGAGGGAATAGGGATGGATACCGGGATCGATCTCGTCTTAGGCTCTCGCCGGGTGCTTCCCACCTCCGTATTGGGTGTCTTCAAACGGCCGTCGGCGGGCGTTGGGGAGGGTCATCGCCTTGATAGCTGTATTGTAGGCGAGCTCGTACACAAGCTAGCTGGTAGTGAATGCATTTTATCTCTTCATATGTTTTATACCGGTGGAAGTCCCCGACTTGGGGATGGAATCAAAAGCGATGATTGTGATGATTAATGTCCGGGAAGTAGCAGAAGCAGGTTCTTACTGAGCTGCGTGCCCTCGAAGGAAGAAAAGGGTAACCAACTCTATTTCGTCGAACCACTCTACATATACTATCACTGTCAAAGAGATAGACCAATCAAGACACGAATATTCTTTCGAAACAGAAAATTAAATGCCAAAATATACTCGCAATCGCTGGGCCCGGCGCAGATCACCTCCTCCATAACCTATGCACCTTCTGGACAGCCGATTCAAGCATGCTACCGAGACCACGATCAGGCTCGGGCTGGGGCTCGGGTTCGGATTCAGGCTGGATGGGCGAATGGGTGAGCAGGAGCTCAGCAATCTTGTTGTGCCCCTCCTTTGACGCCCAGCCCAAAGGTGTCCGACCCTGGTTATCTGGTCGGTGGCTTGCCCCAATCTCTGGGTGCTCCAGGAGAAGCTTGACTACATGCTCGTCGCCTTGCTGTGACGCCCAGCTCAGAGCTGTCCGACCTTTGTTGTCTGCCAGGTTCACGTCGGTCTGGGGATGCGCGAGAAGCACCTGCATGATTTCTTGGTGCCCTCGTCTCCCCATTGTTGCCCAAATCAATGGTGTCCGGCCCTCTCTGTCAGGCAAATTGACCTTGATGTCAGGGTGAGCAAGAAGGAGCTTGACTTGCTCGAATTTCAGCCGCTTGATTGCCAGAATCACAGCCGTCCGACCTTGGCTGTCCTGAAGATTGACGCCGATCTGGGGATGGGCGAGTAAAGCCCTTATGGAACCAGTGCCGGAGGAACCGGATGCCCAAATCAATGGCGTCCAACCGTCAGTCTCTGCCAAGTTGACATTGGTAAGAGGATTGGCAAGCAGGACCTTGACCACCCCTTCACAATTGTATTGCGATGCCTGGCTCAAGGGCGTACGACCATAATTATCAACCTGGTTGATATCTGTCCCAGGGCAGGCGAGGAGGATCTTGACCGTCTCTTCACCACCCTCCGATGACGCCCAACTTAAGGGCGTACGGCCTGTCTTGTCAGCCAAATTGACGACATTGACATCCTGAGCAGGAGAAAAAATGTGTTCGAAAGTGCCAATGGACCGTGACCTCAACGACGCCGACTGGCTTAAAAGTGTACACCCATCGTTGTCTGCCAAATGGGCCACCGACTGGGAATGAGAAATCAGGAGCTTGACCATGGCCAAGTGGCCACGCTTGCATGCTCGAGATAGTGCTGTTCGACCCTCGCCATCGGTCGAATGAATCTCACCTGGCGAATGGGCGAGTATGAGCTTGACCAAAGCTTCATTGCCTTTCCATGCCGCAGTGATAAACGCCGTCAGCCTGTTTTTGTCCCTCAGGTCGAGCCTGATCTTCGGATGAGCAAGAAGATGCTTGACCGCTTCTACGTTGCCTGATTCCGCTGCGCAGATTAAAGGTGTCTTCTTGAACCACCTTTCTGCCGCGTTCACATCAACGAGCCGCAATGACAGAAGCTCTTGGATTGTGTTGAAGTGGGAGGGGTGCCTGCATGCCAGATGCAATGGTGTAGATTTTCGCCGTTTTGTGCGACGGTTTGGATCAAAGGTAGTGATGACGTGACTGCCGGCTAGAGAGATGGGAAGGTTGAAGAAAGCGACGACATGGAGAGGGTTAAGCAGATCCTGCACGTAATTGTCCTCTTCCAACGGAAAGGACTGGCACCTTCTGACAAATGCCTTCACTTTCGTCACCATCAAGGGATCATCCAATGAATTTAGAGCATGCCTTGACCATGCATGGTAGGCGTATGGCAAGAGGGGGTCAGCTCTCATGACACGTTTGAGAGTGCGCCGGTGGTGGCTGTCATCTTTCCAACTTTGAAATCCGTGGTGAATAAGGCGGCCTATGCAAAGCGCAGCCATGAGCGAGTGGAGTCGGGGGAAGGTTTCGAGGATGAGATGCTCCAAAGTCTCTTTCGCAGTGTAATCTAAGGGGCCGGGAGTTGTTAAAAAAAAGTTGCCACAAGCATCAGGGACGCACTTACGAACAAGACGGACCAATTTAGTCTCCTCGTCAACGACCAACAACCCGCGACAGAGTGCGACAATTGTGTCTATGTGCACAATCCTGTCGAGGTCGAACTTGTGGGTCTCCAGACAAACCGCTGCGGCATACTGCAGCTCTGCCACCGTCATCGACTTCGGCGCATTTAGTACCCAAATTAAGCAGTTTTGGACTACAAGACCGTTGCTTGAGGCTTTACCAACAATACGTGTCCAGGTTTGACGATAGACATCGTCAATCTTTGGTGGGAAGGCGGCGAGCATCTCCCTCACGTCACGAACACTTGTACAATGTTGAAGTGCTGCAAGCTGAAGAGAAGCATGTAGAAACCTGCGGCAAAAAGATGCTCAGGCCGCATTCGCTTGCAAATGGAAGGAGGTCACCCACATCCCGCCGCACTTCTCTTTTATTGAGGCAACGATATCCGCCCGCAATGATGCGCCACCCTGTTCCAGCACCTTCCGTAACGCTTGCCCTTTGTCCAATTGGCTGTCGATATGAAGATCCAGGTCAGAATCTTGAGCAGCAATCGAAAAGTGATATGCATTGGGGAAGCGCTGCTCCAACGCCGTGAATGGTCGGGACGTGATGAAAAGTTTAGCACCCGTAGATGAAAGCTTCTCCACAAGGTCGATCTGGATCTCAGGCGGAGCTTCGTCCAGAGCGTCGAGGAAGTAAGTTGTAGATGTGACTGCCCTTGTGAAACGCTGCAGCAACCGGAGGAGCTCTCCTTCGGGCGGTTCCCCCTCCAAGCGAACATGCGGGGCATAAACCTCTTCCGCAAAGCGTAGGAAGCTGGAATACTGTTGCAGACCCTGTTTGACCAGGACCTCGAGACAATGTCGAACCGTGAGGCCAGCGTTGTCGCTATATCGGAGGTAGATAAAGCCAATGCACACAGGAGATCCAAATCCTCGCGCACGCTCTTCGGCGTGGTTGATCATGATAGATCTGCCGAGACAGGATCAGCATTAACGTCCTTCCTGAGAGGCGAAAATCAAGCGTACGATAGGACAGTCTTGCCCGCACCAGCTGTAACAGATGTAAGTCGACGCTCCTGGTTCACCTCTTATGATCACTCACGAATTCCAGAACCACACATCATGTCCAGGCCGCTCGTCGAATCCTGCCATAGAGCGACCTTTTCGTGTTTGAGCATCCACTCCCCAGTCTTTGGTGTCGCTTTGCTGAGAGTATCCTGGTGAATCTTCCGGTAGTTGGATACTGTTTTCAAGATCGCCATGACATCGACTTTGGGCGCTTCGGAGGGAGTGATGTTGGATTGGTCGCAACCAATGTTGACCGTGCGATTGTCGTTGTAAACGTTGCCACCAATAGATGTAAAGGTTCCCCCGTCGGTATGCAACTCAGAGACATTGGGGAAGAGAGTGCCTTTGGGATACACGTTGGCTTCTCTGGAAGCGGTAGGAGGGCTCAGCTCAGCCGCAGTGCTCATCTGCAGGCTAGTATCTCCCTATGGCCTCGATTAGACAAAAGGGATAGAAATAAACTAGGCCTTGATAACTCACCATCGTTGAGAAGTGGGAGAAAGAGGTTGAGAGCCTCGCCAATGGTGTGCATCGTTTCAGGCGAGTGAAACGAGGCAGCGATCGATACAGCCATTGGCCACGACCCCGAGGACACGTGAGTGAAACGGCTAGTAGCACACGAGGTTTTAGGCGCCCAAGTGACCAGAGCCCGAGAATGAAAGGTCTGGACGCTGTCGGTTGCTGTGCGACTAGAAGCGCCTCCGCCTGCTTGATGAGTACCGAATCTGGGACAGAAGAAGACAAAAGCAGTTGTATTAGGGTGCAAGCGTTGAGGAAGAGGACAAGCGTGGTCAAGTCCTTTTTCCTGATAGAGATAGCTGCAGGAATGCGCCCGATACGTACGTTTCTCCTTGGATTCACTAGGAGCTTAAAATTCATAAGGGCGCGGATGCATGATAGTACAGGAATGGATAATATTTGAGTGCGAGGCTATGCGTATCGACCAGACATCGAGGAAGAGGAAAAGGTTCGCGTTCCGAGAATCTCGGCGGCATTTCTAGGAGGCGATCAAACCCATCATCATCGTCCTCTCTCGCAAACACCCACCAGCTGTTCATTGAAACCCCTGCCATTCTTTGGCCATTCTTCGACGAATCTCTGAGGTCACCAAGCAATCGACACGCTCACCGATCATGTACATTCTTCACACCCAGCATCTCGTTTGCCAAACAACAGTGGCGGCGTCCTAGCTAAGCAGGTGCTATCCCAGATGACACCGACCAGCTTTATTTAAGTAAGAAGTGAACATGTGAATCTCTTTCTCTCGCTGCTTTTCCTCTCCCTCCGTCTTAGCCCTCTCTATGGATTCTCACATTCTAACCGCTTTGCGCCAGGCAGTCACTTCTTGCTGAGATTGGCTCCTCCCTTGTCCATCTCTCCCTCGGAATCATCAAATGTCACAACTCCATATGGCACTAGGAGCTCGATATGCCTTGTAGCGCGAATCACAGGGCGTGGCTCACGGTGACCCTTCTCTAATATTCAGGCATGGCTTCGAATTCTAAGCGAGGCTCTAGATCTCTTCGCCTCTCACCGTCGCTCCAGATATCTAGAACCAGGATCTGTAACCGTATGCCTGAGTTCCCTCTTAGCGTCATGCGAGGTAGGCTATCATTCGCTCGTTATCCTCTCCAGCTAACGATGCATCTAGCAGCCTGATCAGGTCGCGTTCGACACCTACAGGACGTTCTCTCCCCCTCCTTCGATTTCCATGCAGCCCAGGGCCAACGCTAGTTACCCACTCAGGATGGCTCCCTCCAGTGGTACCTTGGAGAGGCATCGCCCCTCATTGGATGGCGCGATTGCTCACGCCGCAGCTGGCAACGAGATGGTGAAGAAGTCAGAAAGGAGAAGGTGGATTTGGTAGAGGGGGAAGCGTCGTTCGAAAAGGGAAGGCCTCTCTCGTAGATGCCTGGCATTTGCTGGAGAACAAGAAACCCCTTCCCACCGAAACCATATCCTGAAGGATCGCGAAGCGCAACAAGAGCCAAAACGCTAAACGACATCCTCCACCGGTCTCCTTGTTTAGAGCCAAACTCTCAGAGGTTGAAGCAACCTTTCAGAACGATGAAGACAGACGGCAGGACGAGCTTTCAAAGTTGGAAAGGGAGATGGCGTCGGATTGGGAGGGGGGACAGGAGATGGAGGAACAGGATAAAGGGCCAGCAGGACAACGACTCGCGTATATAGCGCGTTGCTGAGCTCGAGATCGTCGCTCGGGAGACCAAGGAAGGCTTGGAGGGCGACAGGGTGGAGTTGCAGCAGGAGAAGAAGGTGGAATCAGTGGTGCTGGACGATGCGCTGAAGAACGACGTTTCGGTGGCGATGGAGAACGCTGTGGTCCGTATACACCGTTTCGACTGGCTGACTCTATAAACTTAAAGATACTGCTAGCTCCTCAAAGTCAACAACGAAGGCTTTGCTCAACCCGGCATCTGGATGTCACACCCAAATGCTAGCCTACCTTCGAAAACACGTCTATGTCATCGTTGCCGTGGTCTGAAGATCGCCTACACACCCAGCCCTCTTCTCGTCAAGGTATCCGAGGAAACGGTCTCGCTCCGCAATCCGCCTACATATATCCTCTTCGACGGTGATCCCACCAACGGCGACCTTCCTCCATATGTGCCTTTGCCTAGAATTGCATGAGTACTCCCGCCATCTCGTCCCATCGGCCCAATGTTATTATGGCGTCCCGCCAGAGGAGCCTGGCCAATCCAACTTGCATCCGCAAACTATCTACCCGTCTCTCACATATCTGTTGCTTCAGGAAAACTGTGGCTTGAAGCTCTGTGCGGGGTTGTTATCATCCATCCAGGCGAATATTGTGGGATTCGGCCAATAGATTGGGAAAACGTGGTTTGAAGCAAGGTTAGCGTCTCTGACATATCCATGCCGACCAACTCATAACACTCAGGACAGGTATTTGACCTTCGTCGCTGTCACTCTCCAGTCCAAGTCAATCGTCGTTCTCCCAAACGCCCCCCATGCTGGAAATCGGCGGTCCTCTCAGAAGCAGCTTCCCCGCCAATGCCGACGGTGCCCGACAAGGGGATCGTGCCAAGATAGCCTCGCTCTGAGCATGACTATCCTCCAAGCAGCACTCGACCGAATCATGTCCACTGGACACGCCGAACTTATCCACCCCCAAGATCACTCAATGACCCAACTCGACCAACCCCTCGTTCAGACGTTCTATCCGAGTTTATCGAGACTGAACGCTTTTCGATCCAGTGTTCTCGTGCTGTTGAGCTCGACCCGCTGGGGAAGTAATTGCCGTCCAAGCTTGGGACGTGAAGGATCGCGCTCTCTTGGCTGGTACAACGGCTTCCCCTCAATGCCTTGGCCTGCATTCCTGTAGATGCCACTTTGCTTTGCTTTGGATCTGAGTATGTGTCTGCGTACACCTCTACTTCTATTCAACCTGCTGACGGCTCGTGCAGGCGACGTGACACTCACATCGAAAGGCAAGAAGCTCTACAAATCTGACACTTGAATCTCGCCCGCAGACACTGGCATGCTATCGGGAGGATATTTATGACGGCTTCGCCAGCGTCAGAGATCTCCCAGGTAACGATTCATAAAGCGCCTCGCCAGAGTGTGCGCAGGGAAGCCCCTCTCCTCTGGCGGATATCATCAGTAGCGATCTCGTACCACCACCACTATTGGCCTTGGCCCGTCAGGGAGGAACTGGGTCCGGTGCATGTTCGATGAGGACTATCATCTTAGCTGCTTACACCTACATCGCGCTGTCGACGCGTTCGAATGCAGAGTAATTGATGCATGATTCTGCCATCTGCTGGGACCGAGGCAGGTAGGTTTCATTTATCCGCCCAGACTCGCTCAGCTAACACATTGAATCAAGGCCTTTGGGTCCTCCCCTCCACCATGCCCACGCGTGCAATCAGAACTAGTGTACGGTTCTCTTAGACGGTGCTCTCCGACCCGATCGTTTGCACTCGGCCCGCTCGTTTCGTGTCAGCCAAGCGAAGACACCCCAACCCAACTACGCCCTGACCCGCGAGAAATACTACAGCCGCGTTGGTCAGGAGAGCCACGACGACGTGTGCATACCAACCATGCATGCCTAGATCACGCACTAGTTCTGTCACGGCACAATCACGTCCCCTCCTCTAAGTGAGCGGGTATCCACAAGGCGTGGCCAGTAGTCGCAGGATAGACGCCCAACACTCTACTCAGTCTACCATCCGTATACCAGCACATTCTCACATACGACCCTCGTCTCGGAGAGGTACTCACTTCTCCGCCAAAACGAATCTTCCCCTCTGCTGTCCCTTCGCCACACAATCGTGCTATCTTCAAAAGGAAGAGGGATATGAACGTTTGCGATCCCCTATTACACCCTACCTCGCCATAATCTGAGGCTCGAGCTGAACCACGGTCATCCAGACAGCCAAGCTTGAGGGGATCGATTTCGGGATCAATCCTGTCTCAAGCTCTCGCCCAGCGCTGTCCACCTCCATATTGGGCCTTCAAACGGTGGTCAGCGCAGGGAAGCGTCGTCTCCTTGATAGTTGCGCTGTAGACGAGCTTGTACAGGCTGGATAGTGAATCCATTTTATCTGTTCACACGTCTTGAATCGGGGGACATTCCCGACTAGGGAACCGAAGCAAAAGTTCCTACTTACTGTCGTACCGAGCAGCATGTCTTCGCGGAAACAAGGGTAAAATAAGCTCTATTTCGTCAAATCATTAGACATACATTATCCTTGTAGGAGAGACGAACCAATCAAGATGCAGATATCCGTTCAAACGAAAGAAAGGCAAAATACATTTGCAATTGTCGTACTCCACGCAGATCACCTCCTCCATAACCTATGCACCTTTTGGAGTGCCGAGTCAAGCACGTCACTGAGACCACGATTAGGCTTAATCTCGGGCTGGATCGACGAATGGGCGAACAGGAGCTCAATAATCTCATTATGCCCCTTCTTTGAGGCCCAGTCCAAAGGTGTTCGACCATGGTGATCTGGCCGGTGGCTTGCCCCAATCTGTGGGTGGCCCAGGAGAAGCTTGACGATACCCCGGTGGCCTCGCTGTGACGCCCAGCTTAGAGTTGTCCGACCTTGGTTGTCTGCCTGGCTCACGTCCGTCTGCGGGTGCGCGAGAAGCGCCTGTACAATTTCTTCTTTGGTATCCCATGGTAGAGGTTTCTCAATTGTTGCCCAAATCAATGGTGTCCGGCTCTCTTTATCAGGCAAATTGACCTTGATGTCAGGGTGAGCGAGAAGGAGCTCAACTTTCATCCATTTGTCCCGCCTGAGCGCCCAAATCAAAGCGGTCTGACCTTGGCTGTCCTGAAGATTGACGCCAATCTGGGGATGGGCAAGTAAAGCCCTCATGGAACCCAGATCGTTGGAGGACCATGATGCCCAGATCAAGGGTGTCCAACCTCTGGCATCAGCCAAGTCGACCTTGGTCAGAGGATTGGCAAGCAGGACTTTGACCGCCCCTTCCCGACCACGTATCGATGCCCAGCTTAAGGACGTACGTCCTTTTCTGTCGACCTGATTGACGTTGGTCCCAGGGTATGTGAGCAGAATCTTGACCACATCTTCACAACCATCCGAGGACGCCCAACTCAAGGGTGTGCGGCCTTTCTGATCTGCCAAGTGGACGTCATCCTGGGCAAGAGTAAGGATGAGTTTGAAAATGTCAATGCACATCGATGACGCCGCCCAGCTCAAAGGTGTGCGGCCTCTATTATCTGCCAAACGGACCTCGGACTGGGAGTGAGATAGAAGGAGCTTGACCATGGTCAAGTGGCCACGCTCGCACGCCCGAGAAAGTGCCGTCCGCCCCTCGCCATCAGTCGAATGAATCTCACCTGGCGAATGGGCGAGGATGAGCTTGACCACAGCCTCATCGCCTGCACGTGCAGCACGTATAAATGCCGTCAGCCCAAACCGATCCGTCAGGTCAAGCCTTATCTTGGGGTGGGCAAGAAGAAGCTTGACTGCGCCTACGTTGCCGGATTCCGCTGCGCAGATTAAAGGTGTCTTCTTCCACTTGTTTGCCGCGTTCACATCAACGAACCGCAATGATAGTAGCTCTTGGAGTGCATTGAGGTGGGAGGGGCGCATGCACGCCAGATGCAATGGTGTAGATTTTTGCTTCTTTGTACGACGGTTTGGATCAAAGGTGTTGCCCCAGTGACTGCGGGCTAGAGAGATGGGAAGGTTGAAGAAAGCAGCGACGTGGAGGGGACCAAGCAGTTCCAGCTCGTACTGTTCGTGCTGCACAGGAAAGGACCGGCATCCTCCGATAAATTCCTTCACTTTTGTCCCCATCAAGGGGTCGTTCAACGAATTTTGAGCATGCCTCGACCACGCATGATAAGCATACGGCAAGAGAGGGTCAGCGTTCATAGCATGATTGAAAGTGCCTGGGTCAGTGTCTTTCCAATCTTGGAATCCACGGTGAATGAGGCGGCCTATGCAAAGTGAAGCCATGAGGGAGTGAAGGCGAGGGAAGGTTTCGAGGATGAGACGGCCCAAAGGCTCTTTTGCGGTATAATCTAAGGGGGCAGAAGTTATTCAGGGGGTGTCCACGAGTGGCAAGTGAAGTACTCACGCACAAGTCGAACCACTGCCGTCCAGCGATCGACCACCAAAAGCCCCCGACAGAGTGATACAAGCGCGTCGATCTCAACGAGCCTATCGGTGCTGAACTCATGGGTCTCAAGACATGTTCCTGCAGCATGCTGTAGCTCGTCCACTGACATTGACTTCGACGCATTGAGGACCCATATTATGCAGTTCTGCGCCTGAAACCCCGTTTCCGATGCCTGGTCAACTATTCTCGCCCATGTGTGCCGATATACGTCCTCGATCTTGGTGGGGAACTGCTCAAGTGCCCTGTTCACATCGTAAACACTGGAACATTCCTGTAGAGCAGACATTTGAAGCGAAGCATGTAAAAACCTGTCTCATGTTAGTCCTTTTTAGACTTCAGGTAATGCTGTCGATGCTTACATGCCTCCAGACTTTTCCTTCACCGATGACACAATATTGGCTCGCCAGGATGGGTCCGCCTTGTCCAGAATACAGCGAAGACGCGGGCTACGCTGGATCTCCTTGTCAATATGGAGATCAAGGTCACGATCATGAGCAGCAATAATGAAATGATGGGCATTGGGAAAGTCCGCCTCCAGAAGCTTCAGCGGTCGTGAGGTGATAAAGAGCTTAACGTTGAGCGACGAGAGCCGATCAAGGAGGTCGAATTGAAGGTGGATGGGAGCCTCATCCAGGGCATCGAGGAAGTAGAACGTCGCTGCCGTCATGGTTGTAAAGCTTCTCAAAAGCTGGATGAGTTCCTCCTCTGTTGGACGCGTCTTGAGTTGGACATGTTTAGCATAAACATCTTCCGCAAGCCTACGACAGTCGGGGTGTTTCTCAACAGTTTGCTTGACCAGGACCTCTAGGCAGAAGCGAGCAGTCAAGCCAGCATTGTCACTATAGCGAATGTAGATGTAGCAGACGCAGATAGGTGAGTCTTGCGCTTCTGCCGACTTTTCAACGCCGTCGACGACAATGGATCTAGAAGATCGGGTTAGGAAGCCTTGCCAGATGAGGGCGGCAGGAGACGTACGTTAGAGCCGTTTTTCCAGTGCCAGCTGCCTGTCAATTAGCGCTTGTTCAAAGGGCAGACAGACACGAACTTACGCATTCCGGATCCCCACATCGTTTTCACATCGCTCTTGGGATCCTGCCACCTAGGAAATACACCATGTTCAAATATCCACTTCCCCGTATCTGGTGTCGCTTTGCTCAAAGTATCTTGTTGGATACCTCGAAAGTTATCGATGGATTCGAGCGCAGCCATCACGTCGACCTTTGCCGACTGAGGCTTTGGCGCCTCGTGAAAGTGCATGTGGCAGTCGCCGCCAACGGAGGTCAGATTTCCTCCACTGATGTGAACATTCTGGGGGTGAATAGCGCTGCTTGCTCTGACCGAGACGTTACAGTCTGAATGAGCTATCCTGTTAGCTGAGTGATGCTCTTACAAAGCGCATGGCATACCTCTGGACAGAGAGGCTAATTCTCGGCTCTCCTCGTCCTATACGTCGATCTAGTCAGCTACAGGGATTATTTGAACAATATCAAGACTGACCATCGCAAATGCGTAAGGGCGGTGGGCGAGTCTCGGTGATGGTGGATGAGAGTCAAGAGGTGTCCATGCCTCGTGGAGGGCACACCTCCTGTGCACTCTGCAGACACGTGGTTTGTATGGTTATGGGATCGGGATAAGCGCCAGGTGGCGGTGAGAGGCGCTGGTTGTGCAGGTCGTTGGTGCTCCGTATTGATTCCAGTTAATGCAATGATCATTTTGACTGTTTAGTAAACGACCAGGAGCCATCGTAACCAGTGTGTTATCGAGGTGTACCCATGGCTGGAGTTCCTCTGCCTCGTCGAGGGAAGCCAAAGAGTTCAATAACGGTTGGATTGAGGCTGATCCCAGTGTGCCGTTCCTTCAAGTTTCGAGGTGAAAGGGACATCAAATGGAAGGTCAACAGTAAAATGTAGGGTGTTACATACAAATGATACTTACCTTGTCTGAGACAGTGTCCAGTGGATTAACCATTGGCACGCTGCACTGCAACTGCAGTGAGGAGGATCGCAATATCCGTCGCTGTTTCACTACTGACGGGGGTCACGGTAGACGTCGCTGAAAGGGTTAAAGAAGACTTGGAGACTGGCGGTTCACCATTTCACACTGTGAGGCCTGGATTCGGAAGTCAAAGTTGGTTCGGCGATGGATACAGTGCCCATTTGGCAGCCAGAGCTCTATCCTAGGATACCTTAAGAGCACAGAGCTCGAATATCTCCCTTCACACGGATCTCTGAGGCCCCATGTTTCTAGAGATATGGGCTGTTCAGCCAGGGATGAGAAAGCGCTGATGGACAAGGGCTCAGAACAATCGACGCGAAAATGTGTTGGACGAGGTCTGAGGAGTACCGTCGAGTCCGTTGTGCCCTGAGAATTCCCGGAAGGGACTTGCTGGATGGTCGATGTATACGAGACCAGAGGGAAGAGAAACCCAGCAAAGAGATTCAGAATTGAGTGATTGTTTCAGGGATATGAGGACTCGATAATCCTGCTTTTCGCCAATTTCATCATAGCAGGAAGAGGAAAACGCTTGCGTTCCGAGACTTTCGGCCATCCATCCATCAATGATGTGTTCCCAGCGCCTCCGACTCCCCTCGTCATCTTCTCTTGCAGACACTCACCAGCTGCTCCTGACATTCCTCTCCTCATCTCTGAAGTCACCAACGAAACGACACTTCAACCACCAATGCTCACTCGATACGCCCAGGATCTCGTTTTACGGGACCAACGACAGTGACGGCGTCCTAGCTGAGCAAATACACTATCCGAGGGCGGGCAAGATGGTACAGACCAGCTTCATTTGAGTGGCAAGTTAACCTGTGAGTATTTTATTCCAGTTGCCTTTACCCTCTAAACCATCTCTCACTTCCTTCTCAGCTTTCTCATCTTTCTAATCATTGTATTCCAGGCCCCACTCCCAATCGATCTCGACTCCATCCTCTCTCGTCTCCCATCCGAGAAATCTACCGAGCCATTGCTTGACATGAACTCAATGACCGCGGAGAGCGAGTCCTCGCCCTTTCAGGCGAAGTAGGAGCCGTCATGGTGTGTACGTCTCTATCATCAGAACTATTGCGATTTCTGAACGAGGCTCTAGAACTCTTTGTGGCTCATGCAAACCCATCATCCACTGCGGCAACTCCAAGGATCTACAACGACGATGGGAAACTCTGCGCAGCCTCTCGAACGGGACCGCGGCTGCCTTAGCACTTTAAGAGGTTGGCTGTCACTCGCTCAATCAGACCCCCAGCTAATCACGCACCGTTAGGTGTTCCAGACATGTCCCCAGTATCCCAGCCAAGCCACACGCGACACCGGGAAGGATGCTGTCCCAGCCCAGACTTCGATTTCCATTCGGGCCATAGGCACCCCAAGACGCCAGTCGCCTGCTTCGGATTCATCATCTCTTTCGAGGGGTATCTTCGGGGGGCATCAACTGTCATTCGAGACCGATCCTCCATAGCTCGGTCGACAACCAACGAAGTCGAAAGGATCAACTGGATCGGGAGCTGAGGAAGCCGGTATCAACCCTCTCTCAGGGGATCTGAGCCTTTGCAGGGGAACGAGAGATCCTAACCTCCCAAGGAAACGCGACTCCAAAGGATCTCAAGGCTCGTGAAGCTCGAGGGGAGCCCAACCCCCAACAACTTCCTAGACCGTCTCCTTCCTCAAAGCCAAACTCTTCGAGATTCACGGGATCATCCAGGACAACGAGAACGACTGCGAGGCCGGGCAGGGAAAACCTCCAAGCGTCGTTCGAAGACCAGGAGAGCTGGGTGGAAGCGAGGGCACAGACTGGGAGGTGGAGATGGATAGGAGGCACAGGCGGAACAACCTAGTCTTGGTTGGGCAGGGCGACGACTCCTTGATGCAGTGCATTGCTGAGCTCGAGGTCGCTCTGATGTACACCAATCAAGACATGGAGATTGAGAGGGTGGACTTGCAGCAGGAGAAGGTGGTCAATGACCTCTAGGATTCGCCATTACGAGGAGGTGTAGACGAAGAAAATGCTCGGCGGAGGAGATGGAGGGTCTTCGAGTCGAGAAGGGAGGAGACGTCGCAGCCCAGATCGTCCTCTTCGCCGTCGCACCGAAGGAGGCTTGTCATCGACGCGACCAGCTCCGCAAGTTCTAGGGGACAAGATGTGACGGAAGGAGCTGGCGATCGAAACCCTTGAGGACTTGATTCCAGACTACCCCCAATACGTCGACGATGCGGACAGGAGCAACTGTAACCCCTGCTACCACTCAAAGCCGAATTCGTGAGTCTTTTGTCTATTTACCCTCACCCCCTTGACGCCATATCCTGCACCTCTTCACTCTTGCCATTGCGCTTCTATCGCAGATCTAACCACCCCAATCCAGGCAGACACCCCCTATCGATATCGACGTCTTCTTCCTCAGCTTTCTTCGAACAAATGCAGCGAATCATCGCCTAGCATGAACTCATGAGCCATCGAGAGCGAGACCTCGCCCTGTTAAGCAAAGCAGAATCCGCCATGGTGAGTGCTCTATCGTTGGATTTGTTTCGAATCTTGAACCAGGCTCTAGATGCCTGTGGCTCAACAAAGCTTTTCGTCCCCTGCGATAACTCCAGAAATCCATAGCGAACATCGGTACCCTTATGGTGTCCCAGGGGTGAGTCAGGCTCGCTTCAGCATTCGAAAGGTATGTTATCACTTGCTCGAACCAAACTCGCCCAGCTAATCACGCAGTATCATGCACTCTAGACACCTCTGTACAATCCTGTCCGGGTTACAATCGACGCGAGGACCAGGGTGCTTCCGTACCCCTACTTCGACTCCATGCCGGTCAATGGCAACGCCTAACGCCAGTCACCTGCTCCAGGATCGACGTGCATTTCGAGTACTTAGCCTCTCCGAGAGGAAGCGTTCGACATTAGGGGCTGAGATCCCTCCGGCTGCGTTTGACACTAGACGACCGGATAGCTGGAAAGGAGGCGTCGGAGGGATTTGGTAGAGGAAAGGCGACGTCTGAATGAGAAAGGCTACTCTCATAGGCGTCAAAGCAATATAGGAGAACGAGAAATCGTTACTCTCCCCCGGAAACGCGACATTCTCAAAGGACCTGAAAGATCGCCCGAAGCCCGGAAGGATAACACCAAATCACGTCCTGCGCCATCTTCATAAACTCCTCGAGCTTCGCAAGACTCTCCAGGAGAACGAGCCCGAATCGAATGCAGGGCAAAGAATTCGTCCAGCCATGTTCGAGGGCAAGAAGAATGGGCTGGAAGGCGAGATAAAGCAGGCGGTGGCAGGGTGGGATGTGGAGAAGCAGACGGACAGAAGACCTGGCCTTGGTTGAGCAGGGCACCGACTCGCCGATGAAGCGCGTCCTTGAGATCGACATGGCTTTGAAGGATACCGAGGAAGGGTCGCAGAGTGACGTGGTCAAGTCGCAGCGGGGGAAGGAGGACATGATTGCGTCGATCGATGCGATGACTTGCGATGGAGGGTATTGGCAGGGTGAATCTGGGGAGAGGTGCCGAAGGATGGTGAGAGACGTTGGTGGAGGAGAGGGAGGATCTTCAGCGGGAGGATGCGGAGATCGCAGCAGGACGACGACCATCTCCTTAAAGCGTCCCACCCTCATCCAAACCTGGGTCACCAGAATGCCGAGGCATCGCAGAAGGCCAGCAGATGCGCCACTGTTGTGACCTAAAACGATGATATTATGCTCGACTAATGTACCGAATACATGCCAATATCAAGCCAGCAGACATTCAATCGTACCTGTGTATCTTTCGGGCCCACCGTCGCGACCCGCACCTAGCCCAGAAAACCAGTTACCAGACGATTCTGCACAAAATATGTTAGAGACTTCTTTCGAGCAATGCTGTATCGTGATTCGCCACAAGTGATGGGTCGTCAAGGGGGGACAATCAAAGTCGAAACGAAAACTTGCGGTTGTTCAAATTTCTCTTCCACGTGCCTTGGCGGGCTCCTCCTCGCAGCCCTTAGGAAGATGTTATCCCATCACACGCAGACCGACAAGACGCCAGACTCACTCACCGCATATTCAGCCGCTCCTCTGGATCCATTGTCAGAAAGCCTCAGATCGGAAGACCTTTCACTTCACCTCCTCCAGTGTACGTGCCAAGTGACATGTGGCCGCAGCAAAATCTCTTTCCGCCTGATCATCCTCCCATCCCTCACACTTGTCGTCCTCTGAACGCCAAGCTGCACAGGGCCCAAAATCAGTAACCCCTTGGCTTTCTCCTCCATCGGCAAGCCTGAGGCAGTCAGGGTGTTTCTCGACCGTTTGCTTGTCCGAAACCTCTAAGTGGCGGACTGTGAGGCCCGCGTTATCACTGGAGCGGATGTAGAGGAAGCAGACGCAGATAGGTGGGTCTTGTGTCTGTACCCACTTCTCGACCACTTCGACGACAATAGAACTAAAATATGGGATTAGTAGAGCCCGCGAAACCGAGGGATGGAACACAAACGTTGCGACGGTTTTGCAAGTGCCAGCTATACAATAGTCCGAAATGACTAGTTAGCTCGAGGGCAATAAGAGCATGATTTCATGATTTCCATAGCACCGCAATGTTTTCGAATCACTCTTGGGATTCCACCAGACAGGAAATACTTCGTTGTCAAACATCCACTCTCCTGTGTTCGGTGTGGCCTTGCTTAGAGTGTCCCGTTGGATTCGCCGATGGTTATCAACATGTTCGAGCACAGATGGAAGGTCAAATGGCGGTTTCTCAGTGTCTGGTGCCTCCTGAAAGTGGTTGTGGTTGTGATATCACGGTCAGCGAAGTGAACAACCCCTCCGTTGATCTGCAAGTTTTGTAGTGGGACTGTTGCATGCTCTTCGAAACCGAGGCTGTATTTCTCTGCAAGTTGGATTGTAGCAGCAAGAAATGACCTGAATCTACCCGCAATGATATCTTCCGTTTCTCGCCTTGATTCTTCCTGCAGCCCACATGAACGAAGGGAACGATCTCGAACGTTGACACTCACCATCCTGAAGGCGTGTGGGACTAAGGTTGAATATATGGTTGTAGGTAAAGGACAAGAGGCCTTCGCACCAGATTCGGCGTACATTGCGATACTTTACCATGTCCACGTGAGCTTAAACAACGGAAGATCACCAGCTAAGCGCCCATGGCTGTCACTACGGGCACGGGCTAATCCTGGCGACGCCCAAATGTACCCCGGAATTGATTCCGAAATATAATAAACTGGCTTCTGTTTTGGGTGCGCCAGGATCGATTCCGGTTTTTAAAATAATGGAACTACTCCTGCCGTTGTCACATTTCTGCCACCTGGCATCATCTGTATTTAACAAAGGGGAATTACTTTTGGCCCTGCTGCCTCTCAACATTTGGGAATCGATTTTGGCGGCGCCAGGATTGATTCCGAGTTTCTATATTCTGGAACCCGTTTAGGCAAGGCTTGTACTAAAACTTTTGGAATGCGATGTGACCCGCCCAAAAGGGAATCCCAAATCGTATTTTTACCCTATACGATCAATTTGGGAATCACTTTTGGCGAGGTTTATATGCAATATCCTGGGTTTGCACTACCTTAAATAGGTTCCAGAATCTAGAAACTCGGAATCAATCCTGACACCGCCAAAATCGATTCCCAAATGTTGAAAGGCGGCAGGGCCAAAAGTAATTCCCCTTTGTTAAATACAGATGATGCCAGGTGGCAGAAATGTGACAACGGCAGGAGTAATTCCATTATTTTGAAAACCGGAATCGATCCTGGCGCACCCAAAACAGAAGCCAGTTTATTATATTTCGGAATCAATTCCGGGGTACATTTGGACTTCGCCAGGAATAGCCCGTGCCCGTAGTGTGTAGTAGCAGCAACCAGATTATCCGGGTCTACCTACCCACCCATCACAAGCCGTCAGAGGGCAGCTCAAAAGGGCACTGAGAATACATCTAGAGCCGCAGATTCTTACTTGGGTGTGAGCAAGAGAAAACTAGATGCCATTGGGGGTACATGGAGGAAGAGGAAGAGGTGAGTCGCGTCCCGAAGATGTCGGTCTCTCGGCAATCAATATTTCCATCAATCCCAATTTCTTTCTCTTTCTTGTCCTCCTCGTCCGCAACCATCTCAACGCCAGAGATGCTTTCATCATCATTCTCCTTCCTAAATCTTTGATTGAATGGGTAGACATTGTCCACCGGCAGCAACGACGTTCGTCTCAAGCGTAACGGGAGATGGGGAAGTCGAAAGGTTGAGGCCCGAGGACGTGTGCAAGTGCTGCTAGGACATCTATCTTGCCGCTAGTGGTCCGAGTTGTGAGTCTATTTGCCGCATTTATTGCCCTCCACCCTTCGAGTACCCTTCAGTAGCCGCCTCACACTCTAATGTCACCTCGCATCTCCACCTTCCTTCTCTCACTTAATCCTTCCCCCCCTCTCTTCTGTTGTGCATCTATCTGATCCCTCAGTACAGACAGGTCTCTCGCCCTAGAAGCGTGCCCTCCTCGCTCTTCTTTCATCAAGAAGTCTCAGTGCCAAGAATTCTGAAAAACGGTTGATCGACAAGCACCCCGTAGAAGGACAACGCGGTGTGGGTTGGAGGGATCGTGTGAGTGAGTATCACGAGCCGGCGACGTTCGCACTTCTAAATCTAACGAGATCCCAAGGCCCTCTCAAGCTACAAATCTTTTGGCATGGCCTAACAAGCAAGGAGTGAAGGAAGGACCAGGACCGAAGCAGGCACGTTTCGTTTATCCATCCAGACTCGCTCGGCTGACACGAAATCAAGGCTTTGGTTAATCCTCTCTACTATTCCCACTCGTACTCTCATAACCACATACAGTGCTCTCAGACTGTGTTCTCCGACCCTGTCATTCACACTTGGCCCGCTCGACTCATATCAGCCAGTCGAGGACACCCCAACCCAACTACACCCTGACTTGCGAGAGACACTCTAGTTGCTTCAGTCAGAAGAGCCACGTCAAGGTCTGCACGCCAGCCTTGCATGCTTAGATCATGTACGAGTCCTGTCACGGCCCAATCGCGTCCCCTCCATTGAGTGAGCACTGAGCAGGCATCCAAGAGGCGTGACCAGTGGCACTAGGGGAAGCCCCCTGTGGCGGAAGGTTAGTGCCCTCATCAATAAACCATTCAGACTGACTCATAGCCTTGCGTACAGGTACCTGACGGCTTGACCTCCATTGCCCTGCACTTCATTTCGCTGGCCCAATTGAACATCAAACCCGCACCCATCCCAGCGGTCCCCGACAATGGAGTTTGGCAGAGATAACCCCGGCTCCTATATGTGGCCCCGGCCCAATCCGCCCTCGACGAAAGAACGCTCGCCGAAAGTGAAACGACTCCCGCATCCTGTGGGCAGACGACGTTCGAATCTGGACTCTCTTCCCTCAGCCCCTCCCACTCTTCCCGATATCAAACACACATTGACGCTCCTGTCGTCATCGAGCTGGGACAGTTGACGAGGGGACCATACCTATGGCCTACGGGTTGCACTCAGGATTCATACGGAAGATCCTCGATTCGCCATCGCTCCACCTGATTGGGTGCCATGATATTTTGCGCGAACGAAATCACCAGTTTCTCGCATCCCTCCAATAGGAGCGCGGCATCTTCTTCAGGCACGCCGGACGGGATTTGGGATGCAGGCAAGTGTTTGTCTGGATGCTCGCCTCCTTATATCTTTCTCCGTATCCCCCGAACATCCTGCTGGTGAAGCACGGTTCTGCACCATAAGGACAATACTATCGGGCTATTTGATTGTATCTGGTGTTTAGGCTAACATCAGAGGGCGATTCCTCCCTTGCAGTGCTTCGGCCGTGTTGTACAGAACAGCGTCATCTACGTCCAAGAAAGTGCTTATTGTCGAAGTTGTAGAGGTACATGACGCGGGCTTTAAACACAAGTTCTGCTAGGTCTGGGGAACTCGAGACAAGACATGCCTCTCTGATGTCACGAAGACTGGCCAAATCGGCACAGGCCTTGCACTGGCTCCACCGACTCTGTCCCACAGAGGTCACGCACTGACGGACTGACGATTTGATGGACGCCGTCAGACACCGTCAGACGCATTGACACCGTCAGGTCGTCAGTCCGTCAGTATGGACAGGAACAACACTGAGCTCAAAAGCTTCCATGGCTCGAATGGCTAGCGATCAAGGGAGGAGTGGGACCGAAGCAGGTACGCTTCATTTATCTGCGTAGACTCGCTCAGCTAACAAATAGAATCAAGGCCTTTGGGTACTCCTCTCCACCATGTCCACTCGTACCCTCAGACCGTGCTCTCTGACCCAATCGTTGCACTCGGCACGCTCGACTCCTATCAGCCAACCGAGGACACGACAGCCCAACTACACCCTGACCGGTGGTGGATACTCTAGCCGCTTTGCTCAGGATCGCCACTACGACGTTTGCACACCAACCGTGTATGCTCAGATCACGCACGAGTTCTGTCACGGCCCAATCACATCCCCTCCATTGAGTGGGCGGGCATCCAAGGGGCGCGACCAGTAGCACTCGAGGAAGATTCCTGTGGCAGAAGGTCAGCTCGCTCATCAATACACCGTTAGAGCTGGCTCATAGCGCTGCAGGCGCTTGAAAGCTTGACCTCCATCGCCCCGCTCTTCATTTCGCTGACCCAACTGAACATCAAACCCACGCCCATCCCAGTGGTCCTCGACAGTGGAGTTAGGCAGACATAACCACGTTCCTACATGTGACCCTAGCCCGATCCGCCCTTTGATGAAAGGACGCTCGCCGAAAGTAAAATGACTCACCCATCCTGTGGGGATATGACGTTCAAATCGGGACTCCCTTGCCTCAACCACTTTCACTCTCCAAACACGCATTGACGCTCCTGTCATCATTGAGCTGGGACAGCTATGGTGCTCATACCTATAGCCTATGGGCTCCGCTGGGGATTCATACGCAAGACCCTCGAGTCGGCGTCGCTCCCCCTACATGGGCGCCATTGGTATTCTGCATGAACCACTTCGCTAGTTTCTCATGTCTATCCAAGAGGAGCACGGTATCTTCTTCAGGCACGTCCAATTGGATTTGGGATGCAGGTAAGTATTCGTCTAGATCTCCATCTTGCCACTCTGTGCTGATGGTTTGTGTTGGCATACAGGGCTTCGATTTCGTTGCGGGATCGACGACCGACGCTCTGCCCAGTTTTCCATCAGCACATTCCAACCTGGCTTCTCATCTCGAAGGACACCCTCACTTCTCTTCTGTCAAAAGGAAGCTCACCTTTTGCTGTCCCTTCGCCACTCACTCGCATACCATCTTCAAGGGGGGAAAAGATATGAACACTGGTGATCTAGCACTACATGCTACTTCATCACGATCCGAGTTGAACCACGGTCATCCCGACGGCCAGTGTTGAAGGAATAGGGGACGATACTGGGACAGATTCTGTCTCAGGCTCTTGCCGAGTGTTTTCCATCTCCGTTTGGGCCCTCAAACGGTCATCGGCGTTGGCTAGGGCCGTTTCCTTGATAGCTGTATTGTAGGTGAACTTGTATACAGGCTGGCTAGTAGGGAATGCATTTTATCTCTTCATATCTTTTATACTGTTGGAAATCCACGACTTGGGGATTGAAGCAAAGGTGATGATTGTGTCGATTTATTTCCGGGATGTAGGAGAAGCAGGTTCTTACTGAGCGGCGTGCCTTCGAAGGAAGAAAGGGGTAACCACCTCAATTTCTTCAAACCTTTCTACATATACTACAGCTATCGAAGAGATAGATCAATGAAGATATGGATATTCTTTCGAAACAGAAAAGTAAGTGCCAAAATATACTCGCAATCGCTGGGCCCAACGCGGATCACCTCCTCCATAACCTATGCACCTTCTGGACAGCCGAGTCGAGCATGCTACTGAGACCACGATCGGGCTCGGGCTCGGGCTCGGGTTCGGATTCAGGCTGGATCGGCGAATGGGCGAGCAGGAGCTCAGCAATCTTGTTGTGCCCTTCCTTTGACGCCCAGCCCAAAGGTGTCCGACCCTGGTTATCTGGCCTGTGGCTAGCCCCAATCTCTGGGTGCGCCAGGAGAAGCTTGACTACATCCTCGTGGCCTCGCTGTGATGCCCAGCTCAGACCTGTCCGACCTTGGTTGTCTGCCAGGTTCACGTCGGTCTGGGGATGCGCGAGAAGCACCTGTATGATTGCTTGGCGCCATGGTCCCTCCATTATTGTCGCCCAAATCAATGGTGTCCGGCCCTCTTTGTCAGGCAAATTGACCTTGATGTCAGGGTGAGCGAGAAGGAGCTTTACTCCCTCGAATTTTCTGCACCTGGCCGCCGAAATCAAAGCCGTCCGACCTTGGTTGTCCTGAAGATTGACGCCGATCTGGGGATGGGCAAGTAAAGCCCTCATAGAACCAGCACAGTAGGAACGGGATGCCCAAATCAATGGTGTCCAACCGCCAGTATCTGCCAAGTTGACATTGGTCAGAGGATTGGCAAGCAGGACCTTGGCCGCCCCTTCCCGATCGAGCCGCAATGCCCAGCTCAAGGGTGTACGACCACCGTTATCGGTCTGGTTCACATCGGTCCCCGGGTGGGCGAGGAGGACCTTGACCGTCTCTTCGCCACCATCCGATGACGCCCAACTCAAGGGTGTACGGCCATTTTCGTCTGCCAAATTGATGTCATCAATATCCTGAGCAAGAGAAAGGATGTGTTTGAAGGTGTCAATGGACCGCGGCGTCAACGACGCCGACCGGCTTAAAAGTGTACGCCCATCGTTGTCTGCCAAACGGGTCACCGACTGGGAATAAGAAAGCAGGAGATTGACCATGGCCAAGTGGCCACGCTCGCATGCTCGAGATAGTGCTGTTCGCCCCTCGCCATCGGTCGAATGAATCTCACCTGGCGAATGGGCGAGTATGGCCTTGACCACAGCTTCATTGCCTTTCCATGCCGCTCCTGTAAACGCCGTCAGCCCATCTTCGTCCCTCAGGTCGAGCCTGATCTTCGGATGAGCAAGAAGATGCTTGACCGCTTCTACGTTGCCGGATTCCGCTGCGCAGATTAAAGGTGTCTTCTTCCACCTTTCTGCCGCGTTCACATCAACGAGCCGCAATGACAGAAGCTCTTGGATTGTGTTGAAGTGGGAGGGGTGCCTGCACGCCAGATGCAATGGTGTATATTTTCGCCATTTTGTGCGACGGTTTGGATCAAAGGTAGTGATGACGAGACTGCCGGCTAGAGAGATGGGAAGGTTGAAGAAAGCGACGACATGGAGGGGGTTAAGCAGATCCTGCACGTAATAGTCCTCCTCCAACGGAAAGGACTGGCAGCTTCTGACAAATGCCTTCACTTTCGTCACCATCAAGGGATCATCCAATGAATTTAGAGCATGCCTTGACCATGCATGGTAGGCGTACGGCAAGAGGGGGTCAGCTTTCATGACACGTTCAAGAGAGTGTCGGTATTTGCCCTTCCAGGCTTGGAAACCGTGGTGAATGAGGCGCCCTATGCAAAGCGCAGCCATGAGCGAGTGAAGGCGAGGGAAAGTCTTTAGGATGAGGCGCTCCAAAGGCTCTTTCGCAGTGTAGTCTAAGAGGACAGCAATTAGTACGGAAGTACTGATGAGCAGCAAGGGAAACACTCACGGACGAGGCGAACCAAGTTGGTCTCCTCGTCAACAACCAACAACCCACGACAGAGTGAGACAATTGTGTCTATGTGCACAATCCTGTCGGGGTCCAACTTGTGGGTCTCCAGACAAACCGCTGCGGCATGCTGCAGCTCTGCCACCCTCATCGACTTCGGCGCATTGAGTACCCAAATTAAACAGTTTTGGACTACAATGCCGTTGCTTGAGGCTTGGCCAACAATACGTGCCCAGGTCTGAGAGTACACGTCCTCGATGTTTGGCGGGAAGGTGGCTAGCATCTCCCTAACGTTATGAACACTGGCACAGTGTTGCAGTGCGGCAAGCTGAAGCGAAGCATGAAGAAACCTGGCGATAAGACACTTAAACCTCGTCGGCGCACAGATGGAAATAGATGGCTCACATGCCGCCACACTTCTCTTTTACCGACGCAACAACATCAGCCCGCAATGACGCGCCACCCTGCTCCAGTACCTTACATAGTTCTTGACCTTTGTTCAGCTTGCTGTTGATGTGAAGCTCGAGATCAGAATCTTGAGCAGTGATTGAGAAATGGTGGGCACTGGGGAAGCGCTCCTGTAATAACTTCAAGGCCCGAGACGTGATAAAGAGCTTTACATTCAAGGATGATAGTTTCTCAACAAGGTTGAATTGAAGCTCTGGTGGGGCCTCATCCAGTGCGTCGAGGAAGAAGAATATAGCTGTAACCACCATTGTGAAGCTTTTTAGCAATTGGAGAAGCTCTTCTTCTGTCGGACGCGTCTTGAGGCGAATGTGCTCAGCGTAAACCCTCTCGGCGAGCACGAGGCAACCGGGGTGCTTCTCGATCGTTTGCTTAACCAACACCTCCAAGCAATGGCGAACCGTGAGGCCGGCGTTGTCGCTGTAGCGGATGTAGATGTAGCCAATGCAGATCTCCTCGGCCATTTCCTTTGCTCGTTTCTCAACGCCATTGATGACGATGGATCTGAAGGCCTGGTCAGCAGGTATTCACTTGGACAGTCCGAGACATACGTTAGGACGGTTTTACCAGCTCCCGCTACGAGAATCAGTCAATTAGGCATATTGTTCAAAGGAGGAGGGATCGCAGACTCACGTATCCCGGACCCCCACATCGTTTTTACAGCCCCTTTGGGATCCCACCAAGCTGGAAATGTTTCGAGTTCGAAGATCCACTCTCCCGTCTCTGGTGTCGCTTTGCTAAGGGTATCCTGCTGAATTCGTCGAAAGTTGTCGATTGGGTCGAGGAACGACATCAAGTCTTTCTTTGCCATTTCGTAGTAGTGCACATCATGCCCTGCAATGACAACGTTCGTCCCAGAGATCTCCACGCTTTGAGCCTGGATTGCTGGGTTACATCCAAAGGAGGCGTTATTGGCTAGGCAAGAGATACCCTCAGCACGTGTACCTCCCTCGCCCGAAGTGTCTATCGCGTACCATCTGAAACGGCCGCCATTTGGCTGCTTTCACCATCCTATACGCCAAGTCAGTATTGATGAGATCGCATAGTTTCCAAGCTCACCATGTGGGCTCAAGCAGAGGGAAGCTTGGGTGAGAGTGAAAAGGGGATAGTGGCGGATGGAAAGAAAGTGCAGCTCATTTCACAGCTTCTGCATGAGCTATGAGCACGAGAACATGCACGATGACAACACGAGGCTCAAGCTTGAGCGCCGATTGCTGTAAATAGCCTGTGATCGAATAAAGAGCTTGCTGCCTCGACTGTGCTTCAACGTGCCGCAGCAGCCGCAAAGCACGAGGTACTGCCGTTTTGCATACAAGTCGCATCCACACCACTCCGGCGAGCTAGGTGTTCTGGTCTTCCGATCGTTCTGAGCTTATCCCTTGTTTGCTCCCAAACCGTGCGCCGCTTAGCTCGCATCGTCTCAAAGAGTGCGTATTAGGCGCGTGCCGGAGTGCCTGGAGAGGAACTAAACAAGTTCGGGAGGAAAAAGGTATCCAATATATCATACTTAATACTGCCATGGTGTGCCTTTGTAGACGAAAGACAGCCAACTGTCTAGGACGTGCAAGAGGAAGAGGGCAAAGTCGTATTCCGAGAATCTCGGCCGCGATCAAAAATGCCATCGGCATCAGCGACATTTGAATCCCGGGCGTCTCTTTTCTCTTCCGCCATCCTCGTCCTTGCTCAATCTTCACCTGCTGTCCTGCCAATGCTCTGCCAGTCTCTGCCCACTAAATGAATCCAAACGGATTCTCGTCGGACTCCTGCCATATGCATTCCAGTCCCTCTTGAGCACACGGCAACGAAGCAGCTAGAACGCCTCTCGCCAATGCCTGAAACGACAGCAGGGCAGCGTCTCATTTGATCAGCTATACCACGTCTGTTTAGGAAAGGGGGTGTCAGCCAGACCTAGTCAGCCTGTGAGTGCTCTCCTCCAGTTGTCTTTACCCCCTCGGGAACCTCTTCTTTCAATGACCTCGACGATCATGCCTACTATTTACGGCCAAAGCGCCGCATTCGATGGAAACCCTACAAACTTAGCATCTTACTTGGCTGAAACAGCAGCCACAGTCTCTCGTCCAACCCATGGATGACTCTACCGAGCCCTGGTCAAGGCGAATTCAAGAGCCACTGAATGCGAGACCTGGACCGTCAAACGACGCAGGGCCTGCCATGGTGAGAACTGCTCTACCGTTGATTCCCTTTCGACTTCTGAACGAGGCTGTAGATCACATGAAGCCTATACAAGCCTTCCATTCACCCCTATGATATTCCCTGGGAGGGCTGAGGCACGTCTCAACACTTGAAGCGGTGGGTTATCGCCACTCACCTGAACTGGAATCACCCAGCTAAGCTCACAATTTCAGGTACTCTAGTCAGACCTCCGCGATCCTATTCAGGTCATATGCGACACACCGAGACCCGCGGGATGCTTTGCCTACCCTTCGTCGACCTCCATGCAAACCGTTTGAAACGCCAAATGCTGGCCAACCGCGTTGGACTGACGTCTATTGCGAGTGGAGAGGAAGCGACTCCTTAGAGGCTTCGATTCTTCAGTGTGTGGTTGACAGGCAAGGACGAAGAGGTCGGAAAGGGTCAGTCGGACTTTGTCGAGGTGAAGGCGGCATTCAAGAAGGCAAGGCTACTCTCGTCAACGATAGAGCGATGCATGAGGGCGAACATCGTTGCTCTCCCTACGAAACGCGACGCCCTGAAAGGATCAGGAAGCCGTATGAAAGTCGTACCGCCGAACCACTTCCTCTGCCACCTCCATCGCAACCAAACTCGGCGAGCTGCACAAGACCTTGCAGGACAACGGGAGACTCAGCAAAGAAGTCTTGGGCGACGATTGAAGGCGAGAGGATTGGGGAGCCGAGCATATGGTGACAATGGGAGGTTGGGAAGAAAGTGGCGGGCGGGAGGGAGGGCTAGCATCAGTCGTGCGCGGTAGCGCCTCTTTGCTAAAGTCCGTTGCTGAGCTGGGGTTGCTCTGCGAGAGGCCAAGGCAGTCTTGGAGAACGAGTCGGTGGAATTGCAGCAAGAAGAAGGTGGATATGCACGCGTCGATTTGCCGAAGAACGACATTCCCCTGGCCATGGGGGATATCGAGAGAGTGCATCTTGACGAGGAAGGCGTAGGAGAGGGAAGGGACGTTGGAAGAGATAGAGGGTCTGCAAGCCAGGAAGGATGCGGGGCCACAGCGAGGAACGACTAGATCAACCTGCTCGCTGCCATCCGTAAAGAGGGTCGTGACCAACGCGGCGAGCTACGTCAGCTCTGGGGATAAGATATGGTGGGAGAGGTAGGCGATTGAGGACTCCCCAGACCAGATAACGACCTCCTATCAATACGTCCACGAATTCAGCTGGAGGAGCCGTTTCTACTGCAACGAGCTCAACCGTCAGTCGATGGAACTTCGGTTCGCTAAACCCGATACGATCAAGACGCTCCGTCGGTCCTCTGGCGCTCTCATTGAATCCGCCGCCCATACCCTCAACCCCGTTCAGCGGCGAGGCCTTCCAAACTACCAGTTCCTTCCCGCTGGTGCAAGTCATGGATGGCGAGACGATTCACGCTTTGGGGGCACCAAACGATGGTGACATCCTATAAAGTTTGCCCAGTTGTACCCTCGATTTCAGGTTGGTTTTCTTGAATATCGAGCTCAATTTCCGGTACTGACTAATGTCCCATGTAACAGGATATCTGCTGCTCATTGCCAGAGGGCAACGTCACGGGCCGGAAGAAGGGGAAGAGGCAGTGGAGGAGTATGAGTGTCTTCGAGCTGAGAAGGCTGTCGAGATCGCACCCAAGAGCGACGGAATCGATCTTCTCGCCGTTACGCTCAAAGATGCTCTTGGCCAGCACGACGAGCTCCCAAAGCTCTCCGAGAACACGACCCTTGCAGAAGGAGCAGGCAATCGAAGATCTCAAGGATCAAGTTTAACCAGTCTGCCGACGAAAGGGATGAAAAAAAATTGCATTCTCTGTGACCAAGACAAGCGTCAGACGATGGCCTTCCATTCGCTACAAACGACACGAAATCAGGAAGCTGGTGCTGTTATCAAATCCGCTACCTGATTCGGAACCACTTCGATTCGGAAGCCCTTAGCCTTCCAAGCAGCTGCGCCGTTCGCTGCCAGCGTTGAGGCTGGGACATCCCCCGAACCTTTCGAGCATCTTAGAGCCAGGGAGGTTGGAGAAGCTGGTGTGAGTCACGGGTCGTAAGATGGTACTCGCCCTGCGGGTGGTCGTAGACCAGCAGCACCCAGATACGATTCGCGTTCCCTGTGTCGATACTTCTCTCATCTCTTTTCCTTATAGATCAGTTATGCATCGCTCAATGTACTTTGGCCAGAAACATGAACACTGCTTGTGCTTTCGTTGTCGTGGAATCGGGCTCTCATATCATTCACCAACATTCGTCTGTGGCATACGAAAGTCAAGGCACCCCTACCACCTTGGAAGTGTCAGGACGTCATCGTTCCATCATGCCCTCCATCGGCCCGACTCCCTCGTCATCCACCATTCCGGTCCCAACTGGGCCCCTTTCCCGTTATATATAGAGTCCCGTAGTCCACCTTGTACTCCTTTAGACTCCTTATCGTCATTCTATCCGACTTCCTCATCTCCTTCCCACGTCGCTCCTGACAGAATAAGGAGTCTCTTTCACTCCGGCACCCTTTCGCCCCTTCCTCTCTTCTCTAGTCTATGCTACGATTCCTGTTACATCTCTATTATCCCCTTGCCTACATTTCTATTCTAGCCTGGTTTATAAACAACAAACCCCCTTCCGATTTCCCCATGTCGTCGACACGCTCCGGCGCCAATTATAACTCGGATACAAACTCCACCCCACCCGCCGCTGTTAACACTGCCGCTATCCCGACCTTTGTTCTCCCTCCCCCGGGTGCCCCACCTCCCTATGGCGCTCCTACTGCTGCTGTTCCTACTGGACTCGCTAACCCGACTGCCAATAGCAACTCTTCTGGGAACAGGCGATCTCCTCATAGTCGTGGGCAGGGTCGCGGTCGCAACCCTCGTGACGCTCGTGGATCGCCTGCTCCTACTGGTCATACTGTGAACAACCCTTCTCTGGGAGGGTCCCCGAGTAGTGTTGAACAAGGGTCCAGGCAACCCGCCGGGTCCGCGGGTACGGGTCTCCAGGGGTCGGGTACGGGTCAGGACTCTCAGACCCTCGACCAACCCGCGACGTTCAGCACGGGTACGGCCATTGCCGGACGCGCCAAGATGCCTGCGTCATATTGCCAAAATGTCGATAAAACAGTCAAAACCTGCTCATTAGGCGTGTATATAGATACATTTGAAAGCAGCGAACCGTAACTTTCGAAACGTATAGCTTCTACAGTGCTCAAACAAACTACAAGACAATGATCGGGGCAAACACAGTATTTAAAGATTTGTGTCTAGTAGTTGTGGGCGCTCTCGGTCATTTCTCAACCATTAGCCATGGGAAATGTATGGGCTGGTAGCTCTGATTTTCACGTTTCGAATGGTGTATAATTTACGGCTTTTGACCCAGAAATGAGGTGGCAGTTGCATCTCGAAAATCAGTGCCGCGGCTGTTGTACTTTGACGTTCGACGGGCTTGCTACTGGTAATTAACCACCAAAATTAACTCAAATAGATGCATAGATGGTGCAGGGGTCACGGGTTACCCGTACCCTTACCCGACCCTTGAAAAACCCGTCGAAACCCGTACCCGTGGGCGGGGGTACGGGTTTTCAGCGGGTCGGGTACGGGTCACCACGCCGGGGCCCGCGGGTGACCCTTGTTCATCACTATCCCCGAGCAACAACAGGATTCGGGCCCCACCGATCCCCACCATGCCCCCTCCTGCTGCTGCCTCCTCTTCTGCTGTCACCCTCGCGCCTGGACTTGGCAATGCTCCTCTGACGGTGGCTGGCACTGGGAACGACTTCATGGCAACCGTGGAAAGAATGATTACGCTAGCGAATCGGGCAGCCGAAGAGCAGCGTGTCTTCTTTGCTGAGCAACAGGCTCAAACATGGGATTTCTTCGTCACCATGCTCCAGCGCGAACGAGACGCAAACCTGGCCTTTCAGAACCGTGTCTTGGAAGGTTTGAACACTCGTGGTCGAGACCTACCCCCCCACATCAGGGCATCTAACTTGAAATGGTCAGCTAGGAAATGTATATATAATATCTGACCAGCAATGATCAAGGACGAAATATATATAACACTGATAGAGGGTCTGACATGTCCATACATTGCTCAGTACATATTGCTGCCTCGGGCTAGCCCCAAAGTCTGGGGTAAATCATCAGCATCTACATACTTCAGCCGGTGGTGGATACCCCTAACACTGGATGGCTTGCTCTTATGGGAAGCCTTTGGATACATTGGCATTAACGCCAAAATCCCCGAGGTCTATCAGCATTGAGTACGTGATAACCGGTTGAATCAATGTTTCATCACCGAACGGCCTTGACAAGGTGGCCGCCAGTAACCATTATTATAAGATCCGGGAGTCATGTGCTCTTATACCAGCAATGGCGGTACGGTGGCACCTGAGAGACAGCTCAACATCGTTACAACCAACGGTAGCTCCAGCTATTCTATTCCGAATCGGCAATGGTTGCTAAGCTGATATGAGTTGACAAGGGGCCATAATTGCGTTAGCTCGTTTAATTTAAGTGATCGATACCGGAGTTGGGAATCCTGATGTCACCTTCTCTGGAGTGTGTCAGTGTGGCGTTCCTCATTGACGGTGCAAGGTTTCTCAGTGATTGGACGTGATGCTACCCTTAGGTTTGTTCCAGGTACTGACAATTTCTAGTCCGAAACTTACGCAGCGACGCTAACGATGGGCATCATCATTATCTCACAATTCGAAAGGTGATTGCCGCTGTTAGAAGATACAGCAGGGGGGAGGAGGGGGGTGATATCTGCCTGCAGTGGTCGCCGAGCTAATGTCTAGTGCGTTGACATTACCCATAGGTCTTTGTCGCGATGGTACAACTTGTGGGGATCACAACTTCCAAGATAGCTCTCAAGATGTGACGGTGTGACATGGAAGTGCAAAAGCCAATCACCCTTACAACGTAGACACCCTCTCCCTCTGAGTTGGACCCTCCCACAAGCACGTCTCTTTAATTTGGTGCTTATCGGCATCCGAGCCCAGATTTGAATATTATTTGTCTCAGTTGACACAGGTATAATGAAAGATGGCATTAGCGATGTAATATAGGTGTCGAGGGTAGATGAAGATTATTATGTTATAGTCTATAGAACCGAGGATGCTGCTTTACAAAGTCGGTGCTGAGGCGGCCTCTTGCTGCACCGTGTCCTTGATACGGGCTCTCCTGTTCTTGATCTTTGCGAAGGCACTATTTGTCGGAAGTGCTTGCTTGGAGCTGCTAGAAAAAGAAGGGAAGATTCGTCTGATAGATATGTTGAGTACAAGATACCTGGGAGCTAGTCAAGACTGTCAAGCCCACTCACTTGTTCCACCAACTGAGAAGCTCCTGCACTTCATCCTGCTCTTCGGGGTCTTCAAGCAAGTCGAGCACACTGTTATAGAAGGTTTCGGAGTCCGTCTCCGAGTCTGAACGAGAGAAGATTGGTGTAGACGTAAGGGAAAACCGGACCTTTGGTACAAAGTTTAAGTGGAATGACTGGGAAGGCACTGGGGAAGGAATACCTGAGTGCCTATGTACGCAAGGGAGGCCCTCGTCACAGAGGTCATTCCATGAATCCTGGCATTGCCCGAGCGCGTTGCTTTGGCTTCCCGTTCAACAGAGCTTGGCGAAGTAAAAATGTGCTTGTAGGCCTTGGTAACACATCAGTATAACGGACGAAACGAAGGAGATGGAGGAGACTGGCACCTTAACTAGTATTTTGCTACGGAAAAGCCCTAGCCATGGTTCGTTCTCGTCATAGACCTCATCTTTGTAAAGAAAGATCGGCCAATTCGCCCCAGAAACCACGAGTTCTTTGTCTCGAAGCTGTCTCTTAACTCTAAGAACGCGATGAGACAACCCCTTGCGAATTGATCTAACGCGATAGTACTCACTCCTCATCCGCCCAGTCCAGTTCCGCAGGGCAAAGGAGAAAACCTGTTCGAGGATGACAAAAGCCACGGTCCATCTTGACGTTGCGAGTAATGGGTGGATTAAGAGGTGTTCCGTCGGACGGAACGATCCAGTCGACGACCGCGCTTTTCAAGGTTTTTGTATCGTCTGAACGAGCACTGTTGGCACCCTTCTGAATCTAAAGCGGTCTGTCAGAGTTCAGTAGCAGTGGAGGAGGTGGTAGTCGTGCCATGGCAGCTATGGAAATCACTTCCTCCTCACTGGCATCCATGAGACGTTGGTGGAGCGAGGGTATCATCTTGAGCAATTTCTGATACACGCGAACCTCCCAACGTGCTCTAGGAAAGCAATGGTGAGTCAAAGGGAGACAAGAGCCTGATAAACTTACTGAGGCTCTTCGGGTATTTCATCTTCGTCCTCATTAGCGTCATCGACAAGCCCATTAATGATCAGGGCGTAGATGTTCACGAAGGCGTAAACGGTGCGACCGAAATGGCGTCCGTGATGCACTAGGGGGTCGGTCGTGATACTGCCGAAAGATCAACGATTTTGAATGCTATAAGTATTGAATTACTTACGCTCGCTTTTGCGGACCAAGCTCAAGTGCCTTCACCTTGGATTGGCAGCACATTTCTCCACGGCAGACATTCTGTGCCACGCCGTATCGTGTTGTCTTTGGTGGGCCTCCTGGTTGCTGATTTTCTTTGTCGGCGGAGGCCATGCGAGCGTGATACGACTGAACAGACGACGATACAGACACGGCGGAGGTTCATCGTAGACGCAGTGGGTTTTGTGCTTAAAGGTCAAGACGGAGAAGGTAAGATGTGCATGGGAAATGATTGAATTTCTGAAACTTCCCCACGACAATAATTTCGTACTATGGATCAAAAGATGAATGGAGATTTGAAATGTGCGTGAGAATGTACAGAATGAGATGAAATCTACTGCTATCGATCTACTGGCGATCCGCTCTCAGGCTGCTGCCCGGAACGACACTTTCGAGATTGGTACGCCAGTGCCTCCTTGTAGGCTTCAATGTAAAGCTTGTCTCCGGTTCGAAAGCCGCTAGAGGTGATTTGGTCCACCGTTTGACCTGCGGTTACCCTGATGAGCAGCAAGGCACTTCGAATGATGAGCAACTCACAAGAAAATGGCAACGGGTCCTCCCGCATGACGGGGGAGAATTTGAAATCGGGCGCAATAGAGCGGATGGATGGAAGGTCGATTGCACCAACAGCCTTCTCCAGCTCTGGCCGACCGCCGACGCATCTCTTGATCTGTACTTTAACGTGGTGCAGAGTTGACCCGCGGGTAGGAGTCTGCTTAGAATATTGCTTCTTGTACCCTTTGACAGCGCACAAAAAGTGAGCTAGGTATGGCCAATAGAAATCGCTCCACGGGTCTGGGTGTTGCTGACTGGTGGGGTCGGAGGGAGGTGAATGGGATCGGAGATCGAAGCGGCTGAAGATCCATCTTGCGAGTTCCATGGCAAGGCCCCGTGTATAGATGCACTCTAGCCTCTCTTCATGCAGGATGGCGTTTACGTCGCACAAAGTCATGCTCACCTCTGAGACGCCATACCATACGGATGACATCTCGTCGTTTGGATAGACGTATGAGCGGAAATCAAGGATATTCTGCATCTCGATGACACTTAGGAGAGCGAACGTAGCGGCAAAAAGGTCCCGGTCTCCAAGATCTGGAAGATGCTCGTCGTCACCCACTTCGTATCGATCTGAAAGCGTGTCAGCACAACACGTTCTAGAGAAACTGTTGTACTCACTTGGTCCGCTTGGCAAAACACCCTGTACAACAAAGGCATGGTGGAAAAAGTGGACCATCCTCCGCAGAAGGAAACACGACGGGACGTGCTGCGTATTGGTCAGGACATCGTCGCCAATAAAAGCATGGATCAGTCCAACGACTGTGTGCAACAATGTGGAAACCGAGTAGAAATGACCACCGTAGCAGATGGAGTTCTCCATGGTCCAAACGGCGTGCACGGTATTAGGAGCCATGATCCTGGAGATAACCTTTAACGAAGTTTTCGTTCATCATAGAAAGTCACATACAGTCGAGTATTGGGCCCCAAAACCATGGCCTCAATGATCCAGATGTCTTCGTTGGGTAATTTTCCATCTCCGAAACTCTGCAAGAAACCATGGATATCGCCAAAAGATGGGATAGATTCATCTTTGGGGCGGGCAATGACCCATAGTTTCCGTCCGCGCCTAACTTCGACCCATGTTCCAAAGCCGTCCGAGTCAATGTGGTAATAATGTAAGGCGCCATTGAAAGCCACCAAACTCCATCTCGTGCTGCTTGTAGGATAAGGGGGAAAGCAGAAATGGTTTCCAAGAGTCCGTAGCCATGCGATGTGCTCACTGGAGAAAGTGAATTCCTGCTCGGGACGAAGGCCTGGGGGCAGTGGAAAGGTCAGCCCATTGATGATTGGGCGATTGGCGAGAGGAAGCTTTGAGTACTCCATTATATCCTGCAATGTGGTAAGTCGAGCCCTAGCCTTCGTGATATTCTGGTTGTTTCGCAGGGGCTGCGATTGGTCTTTGGCAAGGAGAAAATATGGTGAGGAGCAATGTTTTCATCTCTCAAGAAAAGAGCACCTCATACCTTGCACCTCAATATCCGCATCCATGCGACCTGTGAGAGTCTCTAACCCCGCCTTGTCGAACATCACTGGCCGTCCATAGGTGCAATTGGTGAGGACGATCGCGAGCTTCCCTTGTTCACCGAAAACACTTCGTCTCTGGCGGACCGACATGCGTTGATACCCGACCTCCGAGGTAACGAGGAATGCGGAGCTTTCAGGCATTGAGATGTGACGAGGGAGGTCATTGACGAAGCATCCCTGAATGGCGGAGGCCCAATGAACAAAACCTTCTGCGTCCGACTTGTTCTAGTCCCCAATTGAGTTATCAGCAGGAATGGAAAGAGAGAAGACCTACATAGAACCATGGAACCCACCGGAAGCGCTTGCCGTCCGGTCCATAAAAGGCTCCCTAAGCACACGCCGTTTGAAGACGAGCGCGGATTGCAAGCACCGCCACCCCAGCCAAGTACGATACGCACACACCTGTCGATAATATACCTATCCTAACCTTCTAACCTCCCTAACACGAACTACTAACTCAAACCCGAACCACTAACACGAACCCTAACCGCCTAACTCGAACCCTAACCGCCTAACCGAACCCTAACTGAGGACGCTCGCGCGTCCTTAAACGGCGTGAGCTTGAAATTCCCATAAAAGACCTTGCCTTTCTCCATCCCTGAAGGACAGATCTGAGGTGATGGTCAGAAGACGGGGTGAGGGATAGGTCGAAGTGAGTACCTTTTCTGCCGTCGAGACTTTCAGTCTATCTGAGGTGCGAGTCGGAAGCCTTCTAACAGTATCATCCTGGAGTCGTATCGGCATCAGCGAGCCTTCGAATAGATGGTCATGGAGAAGTATGGAAGAACGGAAAACTCGCCTCAATTTGATCAAGCACAATCGCAGTATCGGGGGTATTCCCCACCTGAGACATGTCTGCGGCCCTCAAGTGGACACCCCCAGGCGGTGTTTCTCTCCGTTCCTTCTTCGTGGAAGGGCCGGCTGACATGTCTTGATCGTCAGACAATTCAACAGCTCTTTTCGCGATCCGCTTCGGGGGGCGAGTTTGCGGTCCAAGCGTAGGAGGTTCCTGTTTGGGGGGCGCCTTCCTGGGGCGTAGCTTTCGAGGCGGCATCAAAGGTGGAGACTGCATATCTTCGCCTGGTGGGTCCCCATCCTCCACTCTGCCAGCTTCAAGGCTCTCATCGGTAGTCAGAATATCGTCATCAAACACTGCGGCAGGGTCTGACAGTGTCTCTGGATCAGAAGAAAAGAGCTTAGCCAGCTCTCCATCGATGCTGTTGGCCTCCGACTGGTTGTCCATCTCTTCATCGCTGCCGTTAGCCTCTGAGCGAATATCCGTCTCTTCATCACTGTCATATGCCACAACACCCCCTGACCCCTAACCGCTGAACTCCGGACCATTTCCGGACCAACCGATGCAGGTTGCACCTCATCCGTCCCCCATCCGTCCCACCGTTGCTCGACACCATCCCCCTGCCTCTGCCGCCGAGCCACCGAGCTCCGGCTCGCTTCGGCGCGTTTCCAACCCATATCCCGAGTACCCGAACATTCCCGCGCCTCGGGCCCGGACCCGAAACCTTCGGCCATCCAGGATACCTTCGGTATTGACTTCGGTCCCGACATACATCCGTTCCGCTTCCTGATCCGCAGCGATCCCCTCGTTCCTTCCGTTCCTGATCCATTCCTGTCGATCGCTCCGGACTCCGAGACTCTTAGACTTCTGTATTAGCTGTAGGATTATCCGGACTCGTTCCAGTATATAAGGTTTTGTCTCCTATGCTTGTACAGTAGTCGAAAAGTCAACTAGAACACATCTAGCTTGTCTCCGACGTTTTCCTGTCTGTCCGCTTCGCCGGTCTCCGGTTTCCCGCGGTGTAGCGCGCTCCGGCTCGGAGCTGTGCTCATCCCTTCGGGATTCCCTTCGCCCCTCTCCTCCGCCTAAGACCTGGTCGCTCCCCGACACAAGTAGGACCCCCGGGGACTAGGAAGGGCACAGCATGTTGGGAAGCATTGCTGAGGCCAAGGTCCTGTTCGTTCCCTTTTCCATTTGAGATCCTGATACATTCCGGGCACTCCGCTTCGCTCCGCTTTCCCGCGCCCGGGTGTCCCTGGTTCTAACAATCACTGCTGTTAGCCTCTGAGCGAATATCCATCTCTTCCTCGATGCTGTTAGCCTCTGAGCGAATGTCCAGCTCTTCGTCGATGATGTCGGTCTCTGACCAACTGTCCTGCTCTTTGTCGATGCCGTTGGCCTCTGGCTGGCTGTCCAACTCTTCATCAGGGTGGGGAGATTCAACAAAGGGTTGCAGGGGCTCCAGATTGTCGAAGTCTCTGAATACTTGCGAGAGGGTTGGTGATGTCGGCTCTGAATGCGGTCTCGAAATCGGAGAAGTTTCAACATCAGGATTTCGGGAATCTGTGTTGGACTTCGAAGGGTTGCCGGAAATTTGTGGTGAACTGGCTTGACTAGGTGGCCAGTGGATGGGTGCGTGTTCAGCATCTCCGGGACCGATTGGAGGGGGGGAGGACGGCGGGTTGGTTGCCGAGGATGAGCTCAGATACCGAATTATGCACCGGCTCATCAGCTGCAGGTACGAATTCTACTTCCCCAGGGCTGACTGAAGGGAAAGTAACGACAGCTGAACCACTGATTGTTCGCGGTTGATGACGTTGCTGGACAAGCTGTTGAACGGCTGCCTCATCCAACACAATACCCAAAGCACCCAATGCAACCACCGCGAGAACCTCTTGCGAGAAAGCCGAGGTGATGTTCGTTGATGTCGCAGCTGACTGGACGAATTCTGCAAACCCTTGGAGAATGCCTAGACCATGGATGTCCACTGAAGGATGTGCTGGAGTTAGAGATGGCTGGAAATTGGAAGTGGTGGCCAGCGAGGTGTTTGAACTGCTACCTTGACTAGCGATGCGGCTTGCCTCCAATGAAATGGGTGGTAGTGAGGAGGGTTCGAACGCGGCAGCGTCTCTTGAAGATCGCGGATGCAATGGACTGTTTGCAGCGGAGCTAACACCGAGTGGAGGTGCGAGAACGAACCAAGACACTACCTCGGGGGGAAGGGTGGCTACGCAATCCCAAGGGAGATCATTCAACAAAGAGTCGATTCCGTCCTTGATCGATGTTGTGCCTCTGGCGATGCCAAAGACGACGGCAAAAACCATCTTCTCCATCATTGCGATGATGGGAGGCTTCACATTCCCATTGTAAATCGCCGCCTGTGAGAGAGGAATGAAGTGAGCGATTTCAGGTGTAGGGCAAGAAGAGACAAACAGTGATCAGATGGACTCTTTTCATACTTTGCTTCCTAACGCTGACGGTACAAAGGAGGACGAGGGGAGACACTAGGAGCGAATACAGAAGTGGGAGTCGAATTCTGTAGGCCGAATCCTTTTCCGCTAGCAGCCTGCCAAGCTCACTTTTCTCGATTTCGGTGAGACCTTGAAGCTCTAGCATGCCATTGGAGAACGTCTCAGGGATGTCAACGTGGCCCTACACAACCATAAGTCATGCGGTAATGTTCGCAACAGAAACTCTCCACCAATAGCCAGGAGAGGTGGAGGGAGGCTAGCAAAATGTTATTGACGATGTAACACCCACTCGTTGTACCCATTGAACGAGCCAACACTCGCATAATGCGGAACGGGGGGGGGCGGAGTCCCCTCCGCTGTGGTAGTCGTTTGGGAGCCGGCCGAATCATCGAAAGGGGATAGAACGTTTTGCAAAGCATTTTTGGCCTTCATGAGGAGGGCCTTCATGTCATGAATGAATGCCAACGCCTGAAATAAAGCAAGTAAGGCAGTGCAGAAGTAAGGGACTAGATCTTTGTCTTACAGGGTTGTTTGCGGGCTGCCAGTTGCCTCCCCACTTGGGAATCGTACGGTGTCTTCGACGACCTTCCAATGTAGACCCAACGTCGATGACCCTCATCAAAGCAACATATCGACTGAGCATATCCATCTTGGGTATGCTGAGCGCAATACCATCTGGCGCATGGAGCAAGGCACTCGATGGAGGTCCTTCGGGGAGGGTGAGGCCTTGAAGTTCAACTTTGGTTTGCAGAATAAAACGTCGAATTGTGCCAGCATGGGTCTGGCCGTATGGCGAATGCACCTCAGTTCTCTCAAAGCGTAGTAGTGCACGGATGAGGGGCTATAGTCCAGAATTGCATGGGTCAATCGCGCTGTAATAGAAAAGCCAAGCGCGGTACCTGAAGATAATGCTCGCCTGCAGCTTGCTGTCTCTCTGAGTCCTCGACGCGCTCAAACTGCCAATCCTTCTTCACCACCTCCTGCCTGGTGATAGATGGCACGTCAGCCTGGAAAGCATCTCGAATGGCTGATGCTTCATCGTGCAGAAGGATTACATCGTCCCAGGGATATTCCTGCAGGAACGCGGAACTTGCCCTTGACCACTGAGGCTCAGCATTCGTGGTTTGGGGTGAGACATGCATGGTAGACCGAGCGACGTTGCTCAGTGAGGATACCAACACAGACTCTATCGACGACGAAAGCAAAACATGGTTGTAAGGTCCGGGTCGAGAGTGAGAGCAAATGACCCAAGCGCGAGGACAACGTCAACGACGGTAGCGCGTCAAAATGTGTCACGTGAATTTCATGTGATCAGACACCTTTTGGAAACTGTCACATGTTCAGTCCATCCTTCACCAAACTCAACCATAACATAGTCTCTGTTGCTGGCCATACCACTTCTGATGATGAAGCATAATGAATATTTGCGGAACAGTTAAAATAATCCATGCAGGCAAAGAGTACATTGTACAGACAGAACCAGGTGAGATTGGGCGCCCCTCATGAGTTAAATAGCCTCAAAAACCTCCCTTTTCTCCACGAGCGAGCGATATCGAGCCTTTGCAGCCTTCTTTGTGCCTTCAACATGAGCAAAAGCGAGACGGCTCGCTCCCATACGTTTTCTGGCTTCAGTTTCACCCTTATAAACGCCTTAGTACTTGTCCTCCGAAGTTACCCTCCGCGAGGGCGGCAAGTCCGAGGGCTTGAGCCTGTGCAAAACGAGTGGTGAGCATAACAGCAACGAGGAGGCAAGCTCCGTATGCACACCTTGGTTGAGGCCTCGGATGTATGGCAGTTCTATCCTTTGATGACCCCCTGAGGAAGATGTCCGGGATGCGATGGCGCATGACAGGATCTTCCTCGCGAGGAGGTGGAGTTGTGACACCTGGTCGCGATGCCATCTTACCCTTAGCATGTCGACTTGCAAGCAAAGAAGGGGCGTCGGGCAGCTGATCCACGCCGGTGTCAGCGACACTGGGAGTGTTAGACAGGATTGAGCGTCCCGATGGTATCCTAAAAGATGATGATGAGGAGTTGTGTATGAACTAAGAACAGTAAACCTTACGAAGGAAAATGCAGCCGAGATGATGTTAGGCTAGAAATTGAAGATGTGCAGGGGAGTAACTGTTGGTCGATGAAGAGGTGGTGGTGGATGCAGGCGACGCCTTGGACATCACGGCCTCACTCAAAGGAATGGCGGTGCTGTCAACGGAGCGATCGTAAACAATGTGGTAGCCTTCGAATGGAGGAAGGGAGCGGCCCTGGTTTTGCCGAGGATCTCCCCAGGTTCCGGTGGCAAGTGCATGCATCCAATGGGAACGAGCCTCTTCTATGGAATCGTACCCTTAATATGCGTTGCGCTTGAATCCACACACCTGCATGCTCGTAGCTTCCCCTTCCCTTCAACAGTTGGCTCGACGTCAGTAACGATGACTTGGATTGGTTCACGCTATCACTTACCAAGTGATGAAAACGCCCATACGCCTGCCGAAGTAGACGACGTATGCAGCTCTTCGGGAGCTAGGAGCTACTCTTCCGATGTATGGTCCGAGACGCAAAGCCCGCTCTTCAGCAGAGACGACTCAGTGGGTCCAGAGGGAGGTTTGCCCAGAGTGACGAGGAATGACTGCTAGACAGGCCGATTCAACTGAGACGATCTGCGAGCTGTTCGCCAGTCTGTTGACTCAGGCGAGATGTTGTTCCATGCCTCCCAGGCCACATCGTCAAATTGAAGGGGATTGATATCATCTAGACGACTGTTCAGCACGGTCCCAGAGAGATGGCCGCAAAAGCCTAAGAGTCGAAGACTGACCATCCAAATCCGAAAGGAGGACGACTCTGACGAACCTTCCGTGGAGGAGGGCATTCCGCTCTCGCGGTGGTCTGGAAGGTGTTCCGGAAACTGAGGGAGATGACATTGAACCTGGGTTCGTCGATTGAAAGAAGCTGCACAGTATGAAGGCGAATGATGTAGAGTTATTTGGAATGTCAATCCTGATCCCTGAGTTGTTCTACCATTGCAAGAGACCTCCAAACGAACATATTTGGTAGGTGAAAGGAAGAAGCACGATAGTCGGGGAAATGAAGATGGGAGTCACCAAAAGAAGGAACTCGGTTGAAAATGAAGGTGGGAAAATGAGAAGTATATTTTGAAATGAAAGTGGGAAGATGAGAAGGGGATTGTGAAATGAAGGTGGGAGTTGTGATGCTTGACCGTGGCAATCGCTATTCCTGCTGAACGGGTGGTAACACGATGACGAATCTGTCTCGGAATCCGTCACGGTACTTATCCAACGAGACATGCATCCTTTGGCAAGGCAAGAAGATAGTAATATTATGAATGAAAAAATACATCGACCGGTACAAGTGGCTGTTAGAAATACGACAAACACCAACGACCCTTCACTGCAACAATTCGTGGTATGTCCGTGACCTGCAGACCCCAAACGTGAACGAACTACTGTCGAGAAAGATCCATCTCAGACTGCGGCTGCAGAGCCCAGGTGTGGAAAGTAAAGGTGAGGGGATGTCCTGCAGCATAGGATTCAAGATGGTTGTTTCGGCGTTCCATGCTCTGCTGGTTGCGCTCCGCAACGGGTTGACAGAGCGGCGGGTATGATTGAATGGGATATGAGAGGTTCTGAGGGACAAAGGTCAGTGCGAAGTCGTTAATAGCTAGAGGCGACAGATTTTTCCGCTTGGGGGCTGAGCGCGTCGAGGAGAGTAGTCGTGAGATACTTCATCTCAACCAGGTGGATGTATTGACCGCTCTGGCGAAGAAATGTGCCGGTGGAGTCCACCTTCAAGGTAAAGACCTGGTTGAACACAGCGAAATCCAGGATTTCCTTATGCGGGATGGCAATGGTTCCACGGTGGTAGCAAGCAAAAAGGGTCGCCGATAGCTACACAAGGGCGATAAGCTCAATAAACCAATTTAGATGCAAAAAACATACCAGTGCGCTCGGAATCTTGATTAACTGCAGCGTTTTGATAACACCAGGGTTTGAAGGCCCTATGGGTCCAGTCGCGATTGATGTCCTCAGCTCAGCAACGCGGAGAATGACGAGTTCGAGCCCATACAGAAAGATGAGCTCATCGGCCATCTTCTGGAGGATGAGAATTACTGCGCCGTGGCGGAAGTGGAGAAGACCAGCGGTTTCTGTACTGCCCATGGGGCGGTTGCGGCAGAGGTGTTTGAGGATTTTATCAGCACGCACAGCGGATAGCTAGATGGGGAAGGTTTATTAGGGTGGCACCCGCATCATTGGGACACAAGAAACGTACATGTGTCTCAGAATGGGTGGGTAAGTCAAACGAATGAAGGAGGGTTGGGTGCTTGGTGAAGAAGAAGTGTGTATACCCTCCGGTAAGGGCATATAGAAGGAGTTCGGAACGAAGCCGTTGCATGCTACGACTCGAACTATAACGGTGCAGGTCAGGGAAGAGCTTTGCGTCCGTGATGATATACTGGGCGATGTATTCGAGAGTAAGCTCGAGGATGGGTCGAAGGATTTCATGCCAAAGCTGGACGGCATCGAGTCAATACTACGCTCTTTGCTGAACTAGAAGGACCTACCTGCGAGGAAATTGTTTTGATGATATCGTCTGAGATCCTTGCGGCGACGTGGTCATGAAAGACTGGGGTCTCCATGAGCTGATGTGGTGCGATAAGTCAGAGCTTATAAAACGTACAAGTCATCCAGTTATGGTTGTTGACCATGACCTCGGGGTCCAGCACGACCCCTGGGTAACAGTGTTGAAGAAGGGAGTTAAAAATGAGGGGCTCGCGCAGAGCGTCAGTCACCACAGCATCTATATCGTCAACCGTTGACGTCCTCCCTTGGAGAATCGCATCCAGGAGCTTCAACCTGGCAGCTTCCTTGATCTATGTGAAATCAATGCGACGCTAACTATGAGGAAGATAACTGATACAGACCATTGGGCCATGGCTAGCCATCGTTGGTATTGCGGGAGAAGCGAAGGCCGTCTGGTAGTTTGTTGAAACATTGGGTTCGGGATCGGGGGCGGGGGCGGGGGCGGGGGCAGCGTCATCAAAATCATAGTAGTCTCCTTGACTGTAGTCACCCGCTTGTGGGGGCTCTTTGGTGGCAGGTACTGCCTACGAGTCTTGTGCTGAACTTGAAGGGCCCTGATCTTGTGTGGATGGGCCTGCATTAGGATCCGTCATGGGTTGATTTGGTTCAAGGTAAGCATTGTGTTGTGCAAAGCCGAAGAAGACGGCTGCCTGAGCTTCGTTGGCGTAGGGATCGAGCATGTTAACGGCTATGGGTACAGCGGGTGCCTGTGAGTCAGAATGCATCAGATCAACGTGACAGACAACCGCGATAGCGCCTCACCGCTCCTGGCTGTGTGCTAGAGTAGCCTTGGTATTGCCGAACCCCTGTTGTGAACAACCTGGGAGACGTCGCATCCGTCGAGGTGAGTTCTATGGAATAGCCAGGCCGCAGGTTCTGCGTGTGGCTGGCCGGAGTGGTCATTTCGTTGATTGGATGGAGGGGAAAGTGAGGACTGAGGGAACTATCGATGGGGGGAAGGGAAACAAAGCATTTAAAGCAGGCTGCTCAATGGTCGTGTTTACCTTGAGGCTTTAGCTTCAACACCGTCACGCCTGTGGCTGCAAAGAAGTCGCCGTGCAGTGCTTAGGTGAGGGCAGAGTTTACCGAGATTAGGGTTCATATCGATGTGCCAGGACGCAAACCGATAACGGCAGCGTCAGGATGCGTGTCGAGACTCGAAAGGTTGTCCTTCTTATACAGCGACCCTGCTCCCGTGCACGGTCGTATGTTACAAGCTCCGTCCATGACGCTAAGCCATGGCAAGACATTCCGCCCGCCGACCAATGCTAGGTAAAAGATAATAATAAAATTTTCGAACTTACTTATGAGTCCCCGCAAGTCATTGCTTTGTGATTGCCCTGGCAGGTGATGCAGCTCTAAGTGAGGGTGGGAGAGAAAGGATAATGACAGTGCAACTGTGAGTGGTCGCCAATGGAGAGTCTTGAACGCTTCCGTACCAGGTGGAGTTCAAATATGAGCATCACTAATCAAAGCCTTGGCCGTAATTGGCCGACTCTCCATTGCTTCACTGGGAAACCATTTTCCAAGATTGCTGCTTTCAAGCCACAAATTCTTCACTTTTCTGTTCCCCCCACATTTACTCAGAGCAGAGAACGGTACGCTTCTGACTCGACACCGCGCTATTGCTCCTACTCAAACAAATTGTCCCCATCCCGACACAAGACACAACCTGCATCAACTGACTCGGATATCATGGACACACCTGCAAGACCAGGAAATGACAGGCAATCGCTTCAGGGGAATTACCTTACATTTTCACCTCTATCGATCGTCTCTCCGAATCCTCCTCATGACCGTTCGCGGTTGGAGGCCCGTCCAAGTGATGGAAACAGCACTCATCCCCTACCAATGCCTGTTAATCATGGCCAGGAATGGCCACTTCGCCTGGGGGACTCGAGCGCAGTTGCAGTAGGAGTGGTGTTGCTCTCTGTGCCAGTCAAACACTTATTGTTCGACCTTCACATTGCTTTAGGATCTACAAACCACCGACTCTAGCTCATACATTCGAGGCCTCGCCGATGCTGTAGCAGACCATGCCATTGAGGCTGAGGAGACAGAACACAAGCTCGGACTCTTGGTACTACATGCCATTGAGCTCATCAAACACCTCTCATCGGTGCAAGCTGGCCAACGCGAGCTCGAAATCAATGTCAACAGGGCTTTCCATTACGCCTCTAGCCAAGGACATCCCGTAGAATTTCCCCAAATTGATAGGGAAATCTCTCGTCGTCGTCGAGCTCGACTTCCGCCACTTCCCTCCTCCACCTACCCATCAGAACAGCGGTGAACCTCTAGAACGAGTTAGCCCAGACCTGCGTTACCAAACGAGGCGTCTGGGGCATTCCTTTAGCAGGGATCCAGCCATATTGTCTGATCTCGTTAACAATGTATGGGCATCTAATGCCTCTCCTTGTCAACATGCCCGGTGATGCTCTCAAGACCTGTATTCTTATTCTGACTGATGATTCCAAGGACATGAGTGGTAGATTTGATTCAGAGATGAAATGTTGTACGACGTTGTTCATTATTCCCGTCATGTGTAGTAATAGTCGAGCCAGTCAATCAGTATATTCGGTGGGCGCATCTAATGGTTATGATGTGTTCAATAATAATAAGACGTAAATTGATTACCACTGCCAGCGACCACAGTCACAACGGTGCCTAACCGCCCCTTCATCTTGAAAGACAAGTTTGTCGCACAGTGTGCAGTGGGCTGTCACCGAGACAAGCTGCCACTGAAGAAGACCGTGGCTTCCTTGCCCAGTGAGGTATTCAATTATATCGAAGTCTTCGGGCAATGGTTCCCCGAGTTGTTCAGCCTCAGGGCAATTGTGTAGACGGACGTTATTGGCAAAAACAAAGTGGTCACAGCGGATGCAATGCCATAGCATGCGGATGAAAGCTGCTGTGTTGACTCCAGCAGGGTAGCGGGACCCATAGGCCATGAGGGCAGACAAGTTGGATGGGGGGATCGCTACAGGATCAAAGCTACGGAAGATGAGATTGCTGAAGAAGGTTGCATCGACTCGGACGACTGATAGCAACGAAAGTGAGAAACAACCAAGGCATTCGACATATGTTCGCTCACCTCCAACTTCAACCTGCTCAATATCAGAAGTGTTCATGACGCGATGGGGGTGGTCATCCGAACTTGCGACCTGCCAATCTTCCTGAGGTTGGCCAACACCGTCGAAGATTTCGAACGAATGGTCTTCCTGGGGCTGGCCAACACCGTCGAAGATGTTGAGCGACTGGTTGTCCTGGGCCTCGCCGACATCGTCGAAGCCTTCGAAAGAACGAGTTGATCCATGGGGGGACGCTTCACAGTTGTTGCTGGGAGGCAACGCATAACCTAAGACTGGAGAACCTGCCCCATTCTCAGACATCCCGTGGCCAGTAGGGGACGAAAAGAGTGGAGACTTCTCGGCAACCGCCCCCTCAGGGTCAGTTTCTAATTCACTATTAGCACTATGTCGCTCGAACATCCACAATGGAAACTCACGACCGAAACGTGCTGGGGTCGCAAAGGTGAGAGAAGGTGTTATCTTCCGAAGTGCACCCAATGCCACCTCCCAGCCTAGTTGCATCACGGGTAAGATGCCTTAGTTCCTTTGTGAGCGAGTGTAAGCAAGACATCGACTGACCTGCAGGACTGGCAGGCCTCGAGAACAGGCTTCCGACCGGGGTCATCTCCTCTACTTTCACTTTGGAAGGGGAGGTGTTCACGTTATTGCCCCGATGACCTGGATCATATGCGTTCAGCAGGAAATTGCGCATCCGAGCCGAGATCAGCATACCACTGGCCTCAGGGGTTGAAAACGAACGCGTGCCAAAAGACCTTGGAGTCGCACTTGAGGACTTGGTTCGCACCTTTTCTCCAAGGGGTGAGGGGAACCAAAATGGGTTGTCCTGTGACTCCAAGAACCTTTTGGGACGACGGTGGGGATGTGAAGTGCGCCGAGTTTCGACCCGTTTGGTACTGCTGGTTGAGTTAGATCCCATGTGAGACGAGCACGATGAACGAAGAGCCGAGATGTGGTTGGGGGTGATCCAACATGGAGCAGAACAGAGCAGTATTTATATCGCGTTCAGTATCGCCGATCTTACGACGTCGGGTGTGAACCAAGCTCATCCACCGGCGACGGGGATGTCTGGATTCGCTGCCATCGATGGCCTAGCTTGGAAACCCGATGCATCCAAGAAAGGAGGAAAGTGGCGTGGGAACACGATGAAGATGCAAAAATAGCAGTATCGTAAAGGCCAGTGTTCCCACCTGCATAAATCACCTTCCCACGAGAAATCTGAAGACAAGTCCTCGACGGTAAGTTTGAGCTCTCTGATCATAAAGTTTCAGGTTGCTGACGATGGTCCTCAAGTTCGATGTACTGCTAAACTACTAGTAACCCACAGTTCGCTCACTCTAGCAAATAATATTACAGTGTTTGAAATTTGCGAACAATCGCGGTTGGGTGCCCTCAGAATGCGATATCCGCTGAACGCTACTGAGCCCGAAAGGGTGAAGGTGGAGGCGTGACTTTCACGTGAGTACTTGCTTTTCCTAAATGTTCACGTGGTCGCGTTACTAGAGATTGACTGTTCAGTTGAGCGATCGTCATATCAAATCTCCTTTACACAATGGATGTGGACGACGACGATGACGACGACTTGGTTTATCGACAGCACCAGCTTCCAGGTCAAAACCGATACCGTTGTCAGTTCTGCCGCCAAACCTTCAGTGTCGCAGGCGCGTTGACAAGGCACCTCAAGTCATCTTGCTCAGCGGTCAAGAGTGGGCTGGGTAAGAGACTGAGCCAGGCAAGGGCCAACAGCATTGCAAAACGTCCCCGTCCAGATGGTGACACGGACGGACACCCTCGAAAGAGGTGGTATGGGGAGGATGCTGATCTTGACGTGGATATCTATCCTCCTGCGTGACGAGGGAACAAATCTGTCAGCCTCATTGCATTAATACAAACTGAAGGCCAGGGGCTGACCTCCTTTCATAGCAATTACCCGTGATGGGTGACTTGGCACCTGCTGACGGAGGCAACGTGAGAGGCTCTCATTCTAGTGATGATGACCTTCCGGTACCGTTCTACTGTATTCACGATGGTGTCACAACTGATCAGTTCCCTTAGCAGATTCATGACCCTGGAGATGGCCAGCTCCCGCTTGCCGCACCTGTAGAAGAGGGAAGAGGAAAGCGCAATGCTGCCAACCCCCCCGCTCGCTATCGTGACTTCATAGATTCATCTCTCCTTGAGCTAGATCAGGAGCTCAATCCCGGTGGTTCCCCAGGATCCTCTCCCCCGACCCCTCTGCCAACCCCGAGCTCCGTTACAACTGCCCAAATCCCACTTTTCCAAACCGTCAGGACGACACCAGCCAACGCTTTTGGGCTGTATAAACGATTCCAGGCCCCCGAAGAGCATCCTTACGATCCCGAAAACCCCTTCTCTGGCTCGTCATTCCCCTCTCACTGAGCCATCTCTGGAAAACCTTTCGCACCCAGACCAATTCTACCCATTTCCGAATAGAAATGCATTTTTGCTTGGTGAATGGCGGATTAGTGATGGGAATGGGAAGGGCAAGGACGACTTTTCGAGACTGCTCGAAATTATTACGAGTCCTGACTGGCGTCCTGAAGATGTTCGCGATGTTGACTGGGGGAAAATTGATGATGTTTTGGCGGAACCAATCAGTCACGATGACTTGGATGCAGAGTGGGTGGAGGAGTCAGGATGGAGGACTTTCTCGGTAATAATCAATGTCCCTTTCAATACCAGCTGTGCTGCGCCTGGCCCCCATCCGTACGAGGTTCAGCTTCGGCACCGCCCAATCGTTCCGATGATCAGGGAAAAATTAATGAACCTGAAGCACGAAGACAACTTTCACTTCCTTCCGTACGAGCTTCGATGGTGCCCTGGCGCAGGAAAGGCCGACGTTGGTGTTCATGGGGAACTATATACATCATCTGCATTCTTGAAGGCTTTTAAGGATCTCCAGGTATTCAATCTCGCTTTCTACACTTCCAGTTGCGGTGACTGCTCTTAGGAATCGCCTCCTGAAAAGGCTGCGACCTCCCGCGATACATTATAGGCCTCATGTTTGGTTCTGACGAAACTGTGCTTGCCCAGTTCGGCACAGCGAAGCTTTGGCCGTTGTACATGTCATATGCCAATGACTCCAAATACAACAGGGCCAAACTTGGATTGCGCCTAGTTGAGCATCTCGCATACCTCTCAAAGGTACGTGTTGACTGTTATATACTGGTGCGCGCTATGCCTTACTTCAATTCTAAAGCTCCCCGACGATTTCAAGGATTTCTACATCGCAAACTCGGGCCATGATAGGCCCCTCAACCAGTAATGACTCATTGCCAACGGGAACTCTTCCATGAACAGTGGCGAGTCATTCTTGACGACGATTTTATGGAAGCGTATGACCACGGTATTGTTGTCGAATCCCTAGATGGCATTAAACGGCGGTTCTATCCCAGAATCTTTACATATTCTGCGGATTATCCCGAAAAGTACGTTGGCATTGACCAGCCTGCCTTTCGGTTGCTAACCAGTGTAATCAGGATCATTATCGCGAGTATCAGGAACATCGGCGGGTGCCCATGCCCAATCTGCTTGGTCCCTCTTGACAAGGTACATCAGTTGGGCACAAACGAAGATCGTGCAGACAGAGAACTGCTGAAGCGATATGATAATACGTCTCGGCAGTCCAAGGTAGCAACTGCCCGTGGGCTCATCTACGAAAAAAACCGCTCAGTCAATTGCAAGCCGGTTGAAACCGCCCTACGACCAGAATCACTCGTTCCGACCAAGGTAGATCTTTCATGGATCCATTTTAACACACCTCTTAAACTAACCATGTTAGAATGCATTCTCCGAAAGATTTTCTTCCAAAGGAGTCAACTACTTCGACATGATCGTCTCGGATGTGCTGCACGAGGTTGAACTAGGAACATGGAAATCATTGCTTCTCCAGATTATTCACCTTCTCGAATCATACGGTAAAAGCACCTTGGATACGGTTGACTTAAGGTAAGCGCTCGTCCCGCACTCTCAGCTTATCTTAAAGCTCTTGCACTGTTTGCTGCTGATATACGATCCTTGTTGGCAGGTATCGTTCGATGCCCACCTTTGGGCGGGATACCATCCGGCGTTTCCGAAACAATGTTTCCGAGATGAAGCAGTTAGCCGCCTGCGACTACGAGGATCTTCTACAAGTGAGTGTCCTGTCAATCGCTATCATGATGCAACGATCCATGTTGACTAGCTATCCACTCTGGCCAGTGTTCGATACCAGTTTTTGAAGGTCTCTTGCCAGATGCACACAACAAACGCCTTATGGAGATTTTGTTCATCTTGCTCAGTGGCACGGACTCGTGAAGCTTAGGTTGCACACCGATCATACCCTTGAAATCCTCGACAATACCACAACCCAGCTGGGGCATCACCTGCGGGAGTTTGTCAATACCACCTGCAAGGATATCCCTACAAAGGAACTACGGCGCGAATACGAGGCCCATAAGCGGAGAGAATCCAAGCAAAGGACGAAGAAAGGGAATTCCAAAAAGGCTGGGTCGACCGCACGTGTGACTAGCAAGAAGAGGAAAGAAGTGCAGAGTCGGGGTCTCTCGATCCTAGCCAGCATGAGGGTTCCGGAGTTTCCCTCGATTCAGGGTGTACGGCTCTTTGTAACCTGTCCGCAAGATATACTCTAATCCATGTTTAGATGATGGCCGTCACGAAAAGTCCCTCAACCTCAATGTGCCGAAATTCCACGCTGCGGGACACGTCGCTCCTTGCATTAGATTATATGGAACAACGGATTCATATTCGAGTCGTATCGTAAGTTATCTTCCCCAACTTCTCAGGGTTACAAGTTTGATACTTTGATCAGACGGAGGTCAACCACAAGTTTCCCAAAGGGCAGTATGGACGCACCAACAAAAAAAATGTACCCCAACCAGATCTCTCGAATCCAATCGAGGCAAAACGCAATACGTCTAATGCGCAAGCGAATGCCCCTGGGTCCCAGGACGAAATTGGAGAGAGGCAGCAACCGTGACCTTCAGTCCGACTACTTTATCGGCGTTTCGCAAAACCACCTGTAGATCTTGCTGCTTTCCTCCAATCAAATCTTTCAGACTCGGCAACAAAGGCAAGTTTAAGCATCTTCAGTACCATTGTTAAGAGCTAATGCAATCATCTTCAGAACTTTGTGGCAAAACTACGCCGTCACCTCTATCCTCGACTCATTCACTGCCTTGTAGCGGAACAGCTGGCAAATGGTCCAATGGAACAGACTGGACACCCGTCCTCTGATATGGCTATCCTTCGGGGCCTTGCAGTATCGCTCCAGGAGAATGATCTCCCGCTGCACCATCCCAGTCACCAGCACATTCTCTTCTTCATTCTGACCGCATCTACAGCCATGACACGTATCACGTCAACTACACCTCGTACGATCTTCGCAGGGAACAGGATATTGTAAATCCCAAAACATCACGATGCAACGTCATGTGCCTTCGGGACATCGTAAGCGCTGGAGGCGACCACTACAGCTATGCTCGGGTTCTCGGCATCTTCCATGTCAACATCATCTACACTGGCCCTGGATCTACCAACACGAACATGCGTCGCTTCGACTTCCTGTGGGTGCGCTGGTATGACAACTCCAAACCGTCAACGGACCCCCTCTCCCTCCAACGTCTTTCTCTGCCCACGGTGTCATCAGTGTTCGATAGCATTGACTTCCTTGACCCTGCAGAAGTCCTTCGTGCTGCCCATATCATGCCTAGGTTCTTAACAGGGAGGAAACACGACGATCAAGGCCAGGCTCCCCACTCAATTGGTGACGAGGACGATGTCTCCGATGAACCTGATCCACCAGAAGGAGAGGGTTCAGCAGCCCCCCGCCGCTGGTGCGTTGCACTCACCATGCTTGCCAGCCACTCCGCGGTGCTGCAGTCCGATGCTTCCTTTCACGTTTGGCAGACGAAGATGGCGACTGGAACGAATATCTAGTAAAATCGGTATGTCACGCCTCTTTCACTGATTTACCCGATGGATACTAATGGGCTGGTATTTTCAGCTTCGTAGACCGCGACATGCTTATGAGATATCACTGGGGCCTTGGGGTTGGCCATTCCTATTCCCATCCAGATGCACCCACTTCTTTCCCCTCCAAACAATCCAACCACGACTCCCAGCCCTCTCGCGAGGCTGCAAGCTCTATTCCGAGCCAGGCTGCAAGTGCTCCTCATCCACAACTAGGAATACCGATGACCGTTACCAGTGATAGTGATGAAGCAGATGGTGACACCGACTCTGATGACTCGGAGTTACACCTTTCGGATAAGGAAGGCAGCGTGTTGGACATCGGGTCTGATTCAGACTCTGAGACCGAGCTCACCAAAGCCAGTTCAGACATAGAGGAATGTGACACTGATCAGGTAGACAGTTATCTTACCTTGGCATCCGCCATCAACCCCAGGCCGGAGCACACACAACCTATGCGTCGCATGGCACAGGAGTTGGAGTTGGACACTGCGCAAGTGGAGGCAGAATCGGAGCCGGCCCTGAGGCGAAGCTCGCGTCCTAGGGCACCCTGCCGCATATGGCAACCTACGTGACGGCCAGATTCACAGCCTGTATAACTCCCACATTCATTTCATCTTTACTTACCGAAACACGTCTATTCGCTTATAGAAGATACACCGGGATTTCAAATTCTATCCTCCCGCCCAATGGGCATCTCTTTGTGTGTCAATCTTTTGGGGCTACGAAACCCGTCCTTTCTCATGTGGGTTCTTTGAGGTAAGCAGATATTTATGTGACTTCCACCTTCCGATTTGCATGCACTCCACTTACCTCAATCCTCGGTGTCTCCTTCGAGCCTTAGCCCTACCAGAACGCACCTCAGTCCACAGTTTGTTTCGAGACCAGAGAGGTCTACCATGCCCCTCCTACATGTGGCGCACGCTGACCGCCTGTTGATTCAGTGCAGTATGGACCGTCATGGTGTTCCATACCTTTCTTCAAACCCAGCTCAGTCGGCGCCTTTGCAATGCCCAAATGGGCACCCACCTATCACTTATTCATTGACACTCGTAGCCCTGTTCGAGTCGGAATCAATGTGTTTGAGCACTCGATAGATGCTCCATCGCGCAAATCACCGTAAGTACTCGCTTAAGCTTTTAGATCCAGACAATTGAGCTAACTGCTAAACCCGCTAGGGGTTGTAACGGATTGCTGCAGCGCCATCTCTTTCCACGCATGGTGCGAGACGCGCTAGATACGATGGAGTGGGATACAAATAACGGAATTCTGAGAGACTTTCGGCCCTCCGCACTATCCAAGCAGACATTGACACCCATGCCGGACATTTTCCCTTGAATCAACCAACAGAAGGGGTGGTCTTTGAGAACGAATCCATTGTCAGTTATGAGAGCATTGTACTCCAATGTCCCCACGATGACAAGTCTCTCAAGTTCTTGGAGGCAGCTGGTGACGACTATACAAGTGAGTGTGTACGTCCCTTTCAGGATCCGCAACATTGGTCACGCAGACGTCGCATTCGATGGTGCCGGCTTTTTGTTGGCAGAACCTTCCGCCGCTTCGAATTCCTCTTGGTGGAACGGGGTACATGTGACCAGTACCCGCGAATGCCGGCCAGCTGTCCACCTTCGAAAGAATTCGTTTTACCCTGCCCAATGCTTTCCCTCTGGTGAACAAATTGCCTATGTCGACCCTGCTACCATTCGGTGCTCTTGCGGGCTCATTCGCAACTACGTCGCTGATTCGCGGAGCGAAGTTAAGTACCATGCTAATAGGTGTGTTTGGAATGTCTCTGAGAAGTACCACATTTACTCAATGAACCTAGATATTTCGACCGTCAATCATTCTCGTGGCCGCAACCTTACTCGCGATCAACCGAATTCTTGGAGGCTATTGCCCAGCAACAGATTTCACCGCTTTTACTTCCAACAGCAGGTGATTCTCCTCAGCAAAGCCCTCTGCTTACTACAATCCCTATTCCCAATAGTTCACTCTGTTGTTCTTGTGTCAGGATTAAGCACCGACAACTGTGAGCCCACTGAGCAGCGTACTAGTAGCAGTGCTCTCGCGTACCTGAATATACATTGTTATGCCGTGACTGGAAAGACTCATGATTCCAACTCCCCAGGGCCCGGGCCTCCCTCAACATGCTCTCGCTGTTGCCTTATTCTTCCATCATGAAAAACCTAGAATCATGGCATTGGGTGAAAATAAAGGTATGGGTATGCAAGGCTGATACCACCATGGGATTAACGTTGTACAGGCGCGCCATTATTTGACGGAGCTTGCAAGGGTAATGCAATATTTTATTGGCATTGCAATAGGACAGCAATATTATACAAGCCTTGTAAGATATCGTGAAATTAGCTTATGCACGGTGCAGGCGCCTAACGCGACGACTGCGCAACTTGATTCGATCTCCGCTCCAAATAGCTCGAGATCGGCGGCGTCGCGTCGTACGGTCTTTCTGGCACCCTTTTCCTCAAACCATCACCACCACATCCCCGCCGCTATGGAAAATTCAACCACATTAGATACGAGTCGATTAGAAACGAGGTTCGAGTCCATTCATTATCCCAAAACCCCGCTAAGCCAGTCCAAAACGTTTTGCGCCAAGTTATCGCATTCGCTGTTCCAGTTGGAGGGCAGGGGGGAAGGGTTGGTATCCGTGAGTTTTTGGTCACTGTTTCTGGTATGCGACAAATGGCTAAAGGCGGTCATCAGCCTTCTCGCCCATGCCTCTACGCAGACCCGAAGAATCTTCAGTACCCTCAAAGGAAGCCAAGGCGTTGTGAGGTAGTAATCGTGCATATACGGGCGCGCTGTATGGGCCGTTCGAGGCCAAGGAACAGTAGGAAAGGTGAAGTTAATCGAGGGTGAGCCGTCGTATTACTCGATAGGTACGGACTATGTCCAAGTCGACTGTGTCCATACAAGTCTGACCCTCCCTCGCCATAGGCGAGTCAAGCTGGATATCAAGAGAACAGCTATTGGTCAAACATAAACCACGCTCTCTTGCTCTCCAGATGCGGTATACAACCCGATGCCGGTCATGAAGACCTTTTCCGGTCGGAAAGTGGACTTCGGGTTTGTATTAGTTGCTCTAGATCTTTCGTTGTCCTCATACTTGTCCCTTTCAAGCTGCCGATTGCTGACGGCGACGATCGTGCAGTGAGCCGATAAGAGGTCGAAAGTTCGGCTGGGAGAAGCCACACCTGCTTGTGTGCTCGCCTTGGTGCGTATATGCGTTTCAGCACGGCCCCAGTTGCTCATTGGGCTGCCTAGAATTGCATATGGACCCTTTCCGGCGGTGCATTTCGGCTGTCAGGCACAAGTCCGACGGCCTCCGCTTCAGTAAGCTGTATCGGTTTACTCACCAGCTGCTTGAGAAGAATTTGTCAGGCACGAGAAGCAATGCGATGGAGGAAAGGGTATGTTGCTCTCACCTCTTTTCGTCCAATCACTTCTGTAGCAGTGTCCCACAGCTGAAACGAAGATGGAAGAAGTGTAGAACCTCCCCCGAACCAGATGACGAAGACACGACTGATATGGTGGGTGAGGCTAGTGGGCGTGATGATAGTAAGGATTCAAAGTTCGTCCCGAATGCCTTAACTCACGTTTATCCATGATCGACCTCCTAAGCAACCAAGCAAGGACCTGTCATTTTTGTCGACGACGGCTTTCCTCTCCCTGCACCCGCTAAGCCTTCAGTGACTTGAAAGATTTCTCCAGCCGGTTCGCATGTCTGATGGAAAGAAGAACTTGGGTAAGTCACATTCGTTTGCCCTTCCTCTCTCTGGGCTTCCCATCGACAAGCTCATTTCCTCTTCTGCTGCTGCGAAACGCTGCGCCTGTGAACAACTACCGTCTTCGTATGGTCAATCGGGTGTGATCCTTGTCTCGCTCCTTTTCCCCAGGTCTTTTCCTTGTGCCTCGCTATCCCTGCCCTGCTTTCTGTCCATGGACTGAACGTTTCGTCTTTCTTGCAACATCCCCGTCCACTGTCTCTCACTCGATTCGCTGCCTAAACTTTCGTATGGACCGGTTGTATAGAATATCATTTGTATTTGTAGACTCTAATGCACGATTGTGATCTCATACCTCAAATGGAAGTGTCCCGAACCGTTATTGAACACATTAAACCCCATACCATAGGTCACCGCCATGCAACTTTCCAATTCACTGGCCGGCACGGACTTCACTTGCTCAGGTTGGCCTCATCCTGTTCTTACTAACAATCCCATGACAAGAGCCCTGGCTACTCTTTGGGCCTGTTGATCAGTATCTGGTAATAGCGAACGGGCTGACAAGAACAACCACAGAATTCCCCCCGGATATCAGATGGCCATCGGAATCGCGTTGTTCTGCCAGAGCCCCTCCAGAAGTATATCATCCGATCAAGGCCTTGTCAAGTATTCCAAGGCAACAGCGGACAGATCCGTGACATTAGGCGTAGGACTCCCTATCATTAGTTGATCAATATACGACAATGGGTTACGTGTGTATTCATTAAGTCAGCCCGTGACAACGAGTAACTCGGGCAAATCATCGCACACCCAAATCCCTGATGACTTCATCATCGGACTGAAAAACTTCAACTACACCATCGACGACTTCGACTTCAAACCATACAAGATCGACTTCAAGTGCCTATCATGCAGGAGCCGCGACCACATGCAAGGCCTCTGTCCCTTCCGTGCTCTCCCCAGCTTCTACGATACCCGCTTCGGCGATGACAACAACGATGGACCCGGCGCCCCAGGATCAAGCTCCCTTGTCAACATCGCACGCAAAGAAACCAGACCTCGAGGGTCGCACATGCCCCACCTTACGGGAATGCATATCCACAAGCCAACCCACACAACCGCAACCTTCCACCTCCCCTCATGGGCGCATACGACCCCTACTGGTTCAACCCGGGCTACCAAGGTAGCCCTCATGGAGGTCCCCGAGGCGGAGGAGGCCATCAGAGTGGACAAGGTCGTAACCGCGGCTATTGATATACCCGGCGCGTATCGCCCCTGGAACACCTGTACCCTATAACATCCATACCGGCCTGCACATGCTTATTGAACGCTAGAGTAGCTGCACTGTCATGTATACCCCCTATAGCACAAATTGACCATCTTGACCAGCTCGTGATAGTAGTACATCCTACTAAGCTCCCAACGAGGCCAGGATTGGGGTGGTACCCCAGGCCTTAATTATCCCCTGAGTGCCCAAATACACTGTCGAATAGACAGGAAAGCCTCAGGCCACGACCTGCTCACCTGGGTCATGCCAGTAGACCCCTCAGGGGGATCAGAGCCGTACCGGCCCCACAAGCGGCCTCCTATCACTCGGACCTCTCTTCTGGGAAGAGCGACATGGAGGTGCGGCAAGGGCTCGACCGACACGTGCGTCGGTATAACCTAAAATAGCGCCCGTCCCGACATCCATGTAAAGCGGGGCTAAACAGTGAAACGATGGGTCCCACACCTGCCAATAACGAAGATCTGCACCCAGAACACAGCGCTGGACGGCCCGAGGGCCACAACCTGCAGGCATCTCGAGGGACTGGCATACCGTCGGCCACGCTCAAGCTCCTGATGACAGGCCTGCAGAAATGTACAGGATATCTCTGGGCTCCGGGACTGGAGATGAAGAGGACGGTTTAGAAGAAGAGCCAACAACCAGGCTAAACTCCGCCACCAGGAGTGGGATCTATCCCAGGAACAGACACGTAACCAAATTAGTAGCACCCTATACCAAGGAAACCCCACCTCAATACGGCAATACATGACACAGACCTTACCAGGAGCGGCAGGGCAAGCATCGCAACTATCAGGAATGACAAGTCCCGCAACCTTCACAGCTGGCTTGAGACACCCCTCAAAAAGGAAAAAGAAGAACCTGAAAGCGAATATTCGCATCGCAACCCTAAACATGAGAGGCGGAGGATCGGAAACCTCGAACCACAAATGGCAGCACATGCAGCAAGTGATGAGGGAAAATAAAATAGGGATCATGGCAGTTCAGGAGACGCACCTTAAGCCCACCACAGCCAGCACACTCAACAAGCAATTCGAAACTACTACGAGAATAATAAGCTCGTCTTTTGGGCTGAACACCAACGCAGCCGGGGTGGCATTTATACTCAATAAGAGCATGACCAGGTGGAGCGACACAAGCTCCTACGAAGTCGTCCCAGGGAGAGCCCTCCTCATAAGTACCCCCTGGAAGAGCAACCGTAAGATAAACATACTGAATGTCTATGTGCCAAACACGGACAACGACAATAAAAACTTCTGGGACGCAGTCAGATTAAAACTGGCAAGCCCTGAGTACAAGGACATCCAACCCCACATAGTACTAGGGGACTTCAACAAGGTCGAGGACGTGATAGACAGACTACCCATGAAAGAGCCAGAGTGCGAAAATGTCCTGGAGGCCCTGCGTCGCTTTAAATCATTGCTGGGTATTAAGGATGGGTGGAGAGATGAGAACCCTGACGAGATTGCTTTTACCTATATGCAGGACACGTGCACTGCCTTTCCCTCGCAGTCCTGGATTGACCGCATATACGTGACTGAGGAAACCCTCCAGAATAGTAGGAACTTCAGAATGTACCACAGTGGGATCACAACGGCGGACCACAAGATAGTTGAGTGCCAGATATTTGACCCCTCCTCACCAAACATCGGCCAAGGAAGATGGGCGATGCCCCCCTATGCAGTAGAGAGCGAAGATCTCCAAAAGACTTTCAGGAAAATGACTGCAGATGCCATCTCGGACGTGGCACAGTTGGATGGGACAAGATCAGAAACATAAACCCGCAGACTATACTCAGCAAGCTCAAGAGGGATATCATGCAAGAAGCAAAGGACTGGTGCAAAAAGAAGATACCCCGGCTAAAATCGCTAATGAATGAGAAAGAGAAAGAGTTGAAGAAGATACATGGGGACAAGACCCTCCAGGATGACTTAAAGGTTGAAGAGGCAGGAAGACTGGAAAATGAAATTAAGTCGATAGCAATGAAAGTGCACAGCAATAATCGCCTGGACGTCCAGACGCGATTCATCTTGGAAAATGAAGTTGTGGGGAAAGTGTGGATAAGTGCAAACAAGGAGTCGAAGCCAAGAGATACCATCAAGCACTGGCTAGGCCACTTGCAGATGGCCTGGAACACCTTGAATATAGCACGAAGAAAATGGCAGAGATTGCACGAGAACACCACCTCTCGATACAGGATGAGGGTGCCTGCACTGAGATGCCGAAGGGAGAGCGCAAGGCTTGTATTCAACAAATAACCAAAAGCCTGAGGGCAAAGATCAACGATGAGGAAAGAAGCATGCTTGATCAAGGATTTAACCCTGAGGAAGTTCGCTCAACAATCATGTCTATGCCCAATCCAAGGCACCAGGGCTGGATGGCATTCCAGCAGAAGTGTGGATGGACCTAACATTCCGCAGCGAGGATCAAACGGACCCCAAGGACATTGCCTGGCTAATGGCGCGCGCCTTCCAGGATATCTCGACTAATGGAGTCATCAAAGCCACAGACCTCACAAAGGGGTGGATGTGCCCAATATACAAGAAGAAAGACAAAGCCAAGATTGAGAACTACTGTCCAATCACCATACTAAACGCAGACTACAAAATTATGACGAAGACCATTGCGTCCCGCCTGGCAAAACCAGCACTGAGCATCATTCATGAGGACCAAGCAGGATTCATGGAAGGAAGGCGGATCGAGGACCAGACCGACCTCATTAGCCTCATGATTGACTGGTGTGACGTAGAGGAGCAACCAGGGGCCCTGGTTTTCCTGGACCAGGAAAAAGCCTACGACAAGATTATGCATGACTTCCTGTGGGAATCTATGAAGGCGGTGAACATACCAGACTCACTTATACAGACAGTACGGGCACTATATAACGACGCAGAGACTGTGGTTATGATAAATGGAGTGAGCAGTGACAGCTTCAAAGTCACAAGAGGTGTGCGTCAGGGCGACCCCCTATCATGTCTACTTTTCAATATCGCAATAGAGTCGCTTGCATCCTTGATCTGAGGCTCAACACTCAAGGGGTTTGACATACCAGGGGCACTGAGAGAACTGTCATATCACTATTCGCAGATGACACAACAGTCTTTCTCTCGAGCCAGGACAGTTTCGAGACGCTGACCATGATACTCGAGAAATGGTGTCTGGCCTCAGGCGCCAAGTTCAACGTCGACAAGACGCAGGTAGTACCTGTAGGCCCCCTGCGCCACAGGCGGGACATGATCAACACAAGGTGTCTCAATCCCTTGCGAGAAGAGACGATCCCCCGAAATATTAAGATTGCCAACGATGGGGAAGCGGTAAGAGCCCTAGGAGCCTTTGTAGGGAATGGGATAGACGCAACAGCTGTCTGGACCCCAATGATAGAGAAGTGCGACCAAAAGCTAAGGCCATGGAGGACGGCCACCCACAGCCTCAATGGCAAATGCCTCATCCTCAACATGACCATCATTGGAAGCACCCAATACCGCACGAGGGTTCAGGGCATGCCAGAGGATGTGATGAAACACCTACGCAACAAAATGAACAACTTCCTGTGGGGAGGAAGCACCCCGATGGTGGGCCTGAACCAGACACGTCTAGAAAGAGATGAGGGAGGACTGAGGCTCATTGACCTCGAAGCACGGAATGACGCGATTAAGTTAATGAGATTGAAAGTGTACCTAATGATGGGGCCCAAACGCCCAAAATGGGCATACACCGCCGACCGTCTCCTAGCCCTGAATATCCCCAGGAAGCACAGAGTGCTGGAACCAGGCTCCTCCATGAATATGTTCCTACAGAGCTGGGAGGCCACAACCCGGGGGGACCGAAGTAGAGCTCCCAAGACTATACGAGAAATGGTGAAGACTGCCAAAAAGTATGGAGTGAAATTTGTGCCAGGAGAGATGGACAACAACACCAGGGACTCGATGCCCCTATGGTTCCATATCGGTTTCGACGAATCTAAGAAGCGGAACCAAAACTCGAAGACAGCCGTATGCCTGAGGACAATGCACGAGATTGCCACGGTTGGAGATGCAAGGGAATTCGTACTACGCCACACAAATGAGATCCCGGAGCCACCTGTAGCCCCACAGGAACCGGACTCACCACAGGGGGGCGGCCCACGAAGAAGAAGAAGAAGAGGAGGAGAAGAATAAACCTCTCACCCACAAGAAGCGACAACGACCCCCACTGCCAAAATGCCAGTGCGAGGAATGCACCGTCCTGAGAGAAACGGGATGTATCGGTCCTGAGGAGTGCAGAGAGACGGCCACAAAACTCCTGAACAGCCTGAAGCCAGGATGGCAGCACACGGAGGACGAGGAGGACCCTCCAGCCTACATGCCAAATGAAGCCTTCGACTCCAGCCGAGGAAAGGTCTTCAAGAGAAAACAATCGACAACCAGGAGTCTATCCCAGGGTCTTTGCATCTTCACCGAGAGAAATAGTGCGAGCGACCCAATATCCCTCCCAAGGGAGGATAGATCAAGGGGCAGACAAACTTTCATAGTATACACGGACGGGGCATGCATGAATAATGGATATGAAGACGCAAGAGCCGGCTATGGAGCCTGGTTTGGCAACGGGGACCCCAGGAACATATCAGCAAGAGTCCCCAGAGCCCTACCACAAACGAACAATGTGGGGGAAGCGCTGGCAGTCCTAATGGCGATTAGAGCCGTCCCTGAAAACTAGGGATTGACACGGGTAACCCCCGGGTCCCAAAGGGGCAACCTGTACCCGACCCGCCAAAAACCCGTACCCCTGGCTGCAGGTACGGGTACCCACGGGTTTTCTGGGGGTCAAGTGAAAGGTTGCTAGGTTTTGTGATCTATACGCAACACTTACACTATAATACAATTGTTACAGCAAATATGCGCTTAAAATTGACACACCCGGCACCTCACTATTGCAAAATTAGGTGCCCAAGCACTAGCCGCAGGGTTCGACATTAAATTCCGCGGCGAGTTGGCCATCGTTTGATATGTAACTTATATCGTTGGAAAGGTAAAGAAGGCCTCTACTCGAATCTGAAATCAGATCAACCAAAGAACGAGAATTGACAGAGATCGCGCTTGAGCAATAGATTCATTAGAGCTAAATAATGTTATGGCAGCGATCAGTAGCCCTTTGGCAGTAATATGTACCATAAATTACACCGTTCGAAAGCTATTGCTCGTGGCTTTCGAACGCGCCCACAACCAGCCCTAACGAACAGGCATTGACCGACTTGTGAGCCATTTCGCTCTGTGATGTGTCACTTTTACACCGCCCTTGGCGCGGCCGGCAATACCCGTACCCGTGCCGGAGGGTACGGGTTTGTTCGAGGGTCCGAAATAGGCAACCCGTACCCGTACCCGCCCTACCCGTACCCGCCTACCCCGCGGGTTGCGCCTACCCTTGTCGATCCCTACTGAAAACTCAGATGTAATCATCAAGAGCGACTCACAACTGACTATCGACGCACTGACCATCAACCGGGAAGAATTAGAGAATAACGGATGGTTGGGCATAAGGAACAGGGAAATACTGGAGCCACTCATCGCTGAACTACGAGGGAGAACGGGAAGGACGAAGCTGGTGATGTTGGAGTACAATGCACATGCCATAGTAGCTACGACAACGGACTATACAATAAGGACTGACATATACGAGAATATCTATGTACTTCTAAAAGTTTCTATTGTTCTACGACTCTATTGTTCTCTTGTATTACTATTGTTCTTATTGTTCTCTCCAGTTTCGCTATTGTTCTCCCTTATATATCCTATCTATTGTTCTTACTAGTATATAGGTAGACAGTGTGAGTGGGGGTTCTCTATCGAACTATTCCTCACTCACAGGTACGCTCAACATGTATCGTTCATATCTTCACATACTAATTCTATCGAACTATTCCTCACTCACAGAGTTGTTGCGGGTTTAACAGGTTATGAGCCCTGGTGCATCGTGTTGAATCAGATTAACATCTATCACACGCTACCCTGCCCCTCGTTCGGTCAAGTCTACCCTTGGTAGCACTGCCTAGCAGTCCACTCGGAGCACGTCTGTCTCCCAATTACACTTGTGATTGGTCGAGCGACTATTCTAATCTTCTATCTCTTCTCACGGACGACTTCGTCCACATTCTCGTTTATCTCACACGTCCTTCGCACGGCGTTCGCCACATTGGGAGTACTCTCCCTTTAGAACACTGAACGTATCCGGACTGGTCCTGATCCTTACTGGGAAAAGGTTACCGCGAGAGGTTGAGAACACTAGGTTCAAAAAACCACGTAGGAGATAGCAGACCACCAACAACATCGCATCTCGAGCGAGAGAGTTGGAGAACGGTGCAACACCCGGGGTCTTACATATATAACTACAAAAACGTACAAACTACTATACCTTCACATTCAAATTGCCTAAGGGCCCATTGCTTTACGTTACCATTTTGTTTCAAAACTCTTTTACCTACACGCTCCATTGGACTATGTCTTCCGAGTCCACTTCATCTGCTCTTTCTCTCTCCGCTGCCAACATTGCTGTTTGGCAGGAGAAGGTCATCAACAAAGCGCTCACTCTTGACGCTATTGACATTCTCAATGGAGACGAGTTAGAACCAGCAAGACGGACGCGAAGGCATGGCGAAGCTATCGAAGCCGCCGAGGTCAGCTTGCAGGATTTATCCGTGACACCCTTGACTTTGCCCAGACCAAGTCTATCTTGAAGGACGTTAAGGCTGACGATCCTGAAAAGATGTTTTCAACACTCATCCTACACTACGAGCCTAAACTGCCCAGTCTCGCGGTGCACTGCAAGAACTTCTCTCCATTCGAAAAACCGACGAGGAGAAATATGGCGATTTTGGATCTCGCATCATTACTGCAGGTTCCCAGGTCACTGACCGCTTCCCCAAAGACTCTGTCTACATCCCAGAGGAAGTGGAGGAATCACTGCCACTGTTGCAGGAGTTGCCACCACAATCACAAAGCTTGTCACTCCATCCTCATACGTCATTGGCTACTCTGCATACGATCTCATCGCCGACCTTATGACTGCCATGGTCACCATTGGCCTTCCCCATGATACCAAAGCCGACCTACTCCGCCACACTCTCACCCACCTCGACATTAAAGGAGGAACTGAACTCCTTGAACATCTTCGCAAGGCTGATACCATGCAGAAGAATGAGGGAACTTGCGGAAGGCGCGGCCCTTGCTGCCAAAGCCACCACTTCGAACAAAGGCAAGCAGCCAAGGAAGAAGACCAATGGGAAGTCGAGTGGAAACTCCAATTGCAGACAAGTGTGTTTCTCCACCCAAATGGTTTCCACTTCGAACAAAGACTGTACTGTCCAGAAGGCACTTGCTGAGGCGAAATCCAAGGCTAACATTGCTGAAGATTCTTCGTCCTCCCAAGAAGACTCAGCCATGCTTGCTGCCGTTGCTCACATCGCAAGTACCCCCTCGCTTTCGTCGACCAAAACTCCTGCTGACACTCATTGGAATGCAGACTCCGGCGCTACCTCGCATATGATGCCGAACCGCAACTGGTTCAGAGATTTCGTTGCGCGAGACATAGAGATTTAAGTTGGCCACGATCTGGTCATCTGGGGTCGAGGCATTGGGAATGTTGTATTCAAACCCTCTAACAAGGGGCAAGGCAACAAGGATCTAGTTGTTTTCAAAATGTATTTATATGTCCCTACTCCTGCGAAATAACCTCTTTTCTATTCTCACTGCTGTGAAAAGAGAAAGATGCGAGTGGTCATCGAGAACGACAGTCTTGAATTCTCAAAAGACGGAAAGACACTTATCACGGGTACTATTTCTGGCACTACAGGAATGCTGGACGGTGTAACATTGGATGCCACAGAACGTGTCTATGCAGCAACAGTAGACAAGAGTATTCTGCATGATCGACTTGGGCACATCGGCATCGATCGACTGGACACGCTCCTCAAAAAGGACCTTGCAGAAGGAGTAGTATGCAAACCAGGTACAAAAGTGAAGGATTATTGTGAAGCCTGTATTGCAGGCAAGCAACATCGTCTACCATTCCCGAAAGTCTCTGAGCACCGTAGCATTGAAATTGGAGGAAGAATCCACAGCGACGTCCACGGACCTCTACCTCGCACGCGAAGTGGTCACCGCTACTGGACGAACTTCATCGACGACAATTCTTCGCACAAGACGACAGAAAAGCTCAAACACAAGAGCGATGTCTTTGCTGCATTTAAGAAGTATGTTGCTGCAGTCAAAACCAAGCACGGTGTGAAAGTCAAGACTTTTAGGAACGACAAAGGAGGGGAATAATACATCAAAGGAGATGATTGAATGGTGCCAAGCCACGGGGGATCAAAATTGAGCACACAGTCAAAGCTACCCCACAGCAAAATGGAGTTGCAGAACGTCTAAAACGTACTCTAGCTGAGGGGGTGGTAGCCATGCTGAATCATGCTGGTCTACCCTCTTCGTGGTGGGAAACAGCAGTAACCTACTACACCGAGATCCTAAATGTCACACCTACATCTACACTCTCTGAACCACCTCCTATGAGGTATGGAACAAGCGGAAGCCAAGATCTTTCAATGTTCCGCGTGTACGGCTGTCGGGCTTTTGTCAATGTTGCTAGAGCTGATTGCAAGAATTGGATTCCCATATGATTCCCTGCATTTTTGTAGGATTCGAGGAAGGGTACAAAGGCTGGAAGTGCTATGATCCAGTTGCCCAAAAATTCCATATTTCACGCGACATCATCTTTGACGAAACCAGCTTCCCTGGTCTCTCGACGAAACAAAAGACAGTGACTGTACCTCCTGCTGAATTCAGAGAATTCTGGTTCCATGCAGACGATGACACTGAGGACAAGGATGAGTCAGCCTCTTTGAGCGCTCCTCCTTCTCCCCCAAGCAATCCTTCTCTACCTCCCATGCCCCCCAGACGGCCATTGGATGGTTCAGACGATGAAATCTGAGGATGATGAACCTCGCACACCAACTGCTCGCCCACCATCACCAGGTTGGACAACGGTAAAGCGCGGCAAGAAACCGCGGTCAAGGGTTGAGCCACAGCTATCTCCAACACCAAAGGCGAAAACCTGAGCCGGAGTCCCCTGAACAAATTCGGGCCCCAATTCCTATCGACCTTCCAAGGCCAGAACCTCAGGCACCACCTAGCAAAATTCCTCTACCATTAGCCGCACCCAAGTCAAATCCAAAGCAGCCATATCTAGTCACACAGAATACGCGCCCAAAAAGGTCTACGGCACAGCCAACAGACTACATGGGCATGCAATGGCCAGAAACATCATGGCACTCTACCTGTAGCAACGACGGGATGTTGAGGCACTAGCAGAGGAAGAAGAGGAATCCAGGGACATTGTCATTGGTACCAGTCAGAACTCAACCACAGCAGTGCAGGATCGAGGGGGTGCACAAAGATCCAATCCAGCACCTCCACCAGTTTTACCGCCTGTAGCATTCCACTTGCAATCAATTCCACTCCATACAACTTCGAATCCAGCGCCAAGTCACTGCAGAAAGCCTGGAGACATCGAAGAGGAAGTCGACTTTGCTGCTGCCCTACATGCAACTCCAGTCCATGGAATCTGTCTTCCAAGTCTATGGGATCACAGATGACTACATTCCACTTGCTATGGGCTACGAGATTGCGCTTGAGTCCGCTGTTGAAGCAGCTTATGGTGCAGCCACACGCCCAAACGATGCTCCACGGAATTGGCGCAAAGCCATGGCACGCGATGATGCAGGACAAATGGTTGGAAGCTGCCCAGTCAGAGATACAAGCACTCAGAGACAATGACACCTGGGAGCTAGTTGAACTGCCAAAAGGACGAAAGCAAATCGGTTCACGTTGGGTCTTCTTGATCAAACGAGACTCTGACCGACGAGTACAGCGATATAAAGCACGTCTAGTTGGTCAAGGGCTTTGGACAATCCCATGGCATCGATTACGACGAAGTCTTTGCTCCGACCACGCGACTTGCTTCCCTCAGAGCTATCCTTGCCCAAGCTGCTATGGATGGTGCTTACATCGAGTCCATTGACATCTCCAATGCCTATCTCAACGGAAAATCGAGGATTCGTTTGAGGTTTATATGTCTCAGCCTGAAGGCTTTGAGGAACCAAACCCAAATGGCAGCAAGTGGGTGTGCAAGCTGAAGAAGGGTCTCTACGGGTCTAAAGCAAAGTGGACGACTCTGGTACCAAAAACTTGCAGAAGAGCTAGAACGCATTGGTTTCACTAACTACCGTCTGACCCCCAAGTATCTACCACTGGGCAAAAGACGGGATTCGTGTCACTCTTCCCGTTTTGTTGACGACATCACCATTACGTTCCAAGGACAAGTCCAAGATTGACTGGGTCAAGAAGTCGCTGTCGGAGGTGTTCCAGCTCAAGGACTTGGGTCCAACCACGTACCTCTTGGGTATAAAAGTGAATACGACCAAAGAACCGAGTCCTGTGTCTGTCCCAAACTCAGTACATCCATGACATGCTTGCTCGATTCCGCCTTTCTGACTGCAAAGCTGTCACTACCCCCATGGAGCCTGGGATCACATTGTCCAAGGAGCATTCGCCTCCACCGACGAAGAGGTCAGATGAGATGCACAAGATTCCCCTATATGAACGCAGTTGGAGCACTGATGTACCTTGCTATGGCACTCGACCTGACATTGCATACTCAGTTGCGAAAACTCGCTCAGTTCAAACTCAAATCCTGGTGTTGCTCATTGGAAGGCAGTGAAGCACCTCTTCCGCTATCTGCAAGGAACAAGCAATCTCAAGCTTACCTTCTGCAAATCTGACAATGGCAGTCCCCTTACTTCCGAACTCTTCCATACGTACAGTGATGCAGACTATGGTGGATGCCTTGACACTCGAAGGTCCACTAGTGGTTTTGTAATGAAGATGGGAACTGGGGCAGTCAGCTGGTCAGCCAAGAAGCAAGTCACAATTGCAAAACTCGTCTACAGAAGCTGAATACATATCAGCATCTTCAGCTGGGCGCGAGGTCATTTGGATGCGAAGTCTTCTGACAGAACTGGGATTCAAAATGGACAAGCCTTCTCCTCTCATGGTCGACAATCAATCCGCGTTGAAAGTCCTTAAGAATCCAGAGCATCACAGCAAGATGAAGCACATTGATATCAAAATGCATTGGATCAGGCAGGAAATTAGGCGCCGGAACATTGAGGTCCACTTCCTTCCAACTAGCGACATGATCGCCGACATCCTTACAAAACCTTTGCCTCGAGCAGCAGTAGAACGCCATCGCCTAGCGCTGGGACTCATGTAGCTCAACGGACATTACATTGAGGGGGTGTGTTGGAGTACAATGCACATGCCATAGTAGCTACGACAACGGACTATACAATAAGGACTGACATATACGAGAATATCTATGTACTTCTAAAAGTTTCTATTGTTCTACGACTCTATTGTTCTCTTGTATTACTATTGTTCTTATTGTTCTCTCCAGTTTCGCTATTGTTCTCCCTTATATATCCTATCTATTGTTCTTACTAGTATATAGGTAGACAGTGTGAGTGAGGGTTCTCTATCGAACTATTCCTCACTCACAGGTACGCTCAACATGTATCGTTCATATCTTCACATACTAATTATATCGAACTATTCCTCACTCACAGAGTTGTCGTTGCAGGTTTAACAGGTGAAAGTAAGGGCACACTGTGGTATTATAGGGAACGAGGAAGCTGACAGACTGGCAGGCGAGGGAGCACTCAAACCCGACGAGGACCAAGAAATTGACCTAAACGTAGACCCGAGGGCGAGAATTACAGGGACAAGACTAGTGGCGGCCTCACAGTCGCTCCTGTACCGCAGCATCGTGGAAAAGCAGTCAACAGACAGAGAAGCCCGCAGATTGACGGCGAAGAACCTGGACAGGGCAAGGTACGCAGCCGAGGAACGAATGGGCCACACACCCTCAGACGAGGTGATCTGGGGCTCTATGCGGGCTAACCACCTGATCAGCAACAAGACCAGAAATTTCCTATGGAAAGCTATGCACAACGCCTACAAACTGGGCGACTACTGGAGACGAATTAGCTTCCACCCTGAATGGGCGGAATGTAACGTGTGCGGAAAAGTCGAGAGCATGGAGCACATAATGACGGAGTGCCAGAGGTCAGGCCAAGACGTAGTATGGAGAGAAGCGGAGAAAACTGATGTCAGGGAGAGGAATGGTAGGATGGAGGAAACCGTCCTGGGGTGATATCCTGAGCTGCGCTATACACAAACGGGGAGGCGACAAAGGCCTCAAACGACTGCAAACTATTGTAGTCTCTGAATCTGCCTACATGATATGGCTGATACGCTGCAAGTGGAAGCTCAGCGACGAGAGCGATGAGCTCAAATTCCCTCATAGGCGCGAGATAAGGAACCGGTGGCGCAAACACATGAAATCAAAAAAGCTGAGCGACCTGAACTCAGCGAAACTTCTGACGAGGTACAAAATGCGCATCGCCTTAGATCCTGGCATAATCAGATCCACATGGAATAAGACACATATATTGGACGACGAAGCCACGGGAGAGGGCTAACAACGGGGTTTTAGTGGGTAGTAGCCAGCATCATACGGTCGAGTCCCACATATCCTTCCCACCGCGAAGGAATGCACTAACGCATTTCCCCGGGGGGGTACAACACACCTGCTGGCCCAGGCCGACTATGTCGGTTGTAGAAGAGGAAGACTGGAACTCCCTCATCCCATGGGCGGAGGGTTTTTCCAATTATCCGGCTAGCAGACCTGACGGCATAGCCGTCAGGTCAAGGTACCACCAAAAAAAAAAAAAAAAAAAAAAAAAAAAAAAACTCGATGAAGGGGTTCTTTACCCCAAGCACATTGCGCACTTCCCGCTGTGCATGCCCCTTTCGACACCTGCATATGCTGAATCCTCCGCTCTCTCTCCTCTCTGTCGAGCTTTTGGAGGCTATCGTTGAATTAATTGCACAAGACTTTGATCCAGCAGCACGGGATCTCAAAAATCTTGCTCTCGCTCACCGACAATTTACTTCCCTCTGTCAGCAACGTATCTTTGCAAAATTCATCTGCGAGGCAAGCGAAGATACAGATTGGCGACAGCAGCTTCAATCTTTTCTCCATTTGGTAGCAACAAATCAATGCGTACTGGGGTGGGTGAGGGAAGTCACCCTGCTTGTTTGGCGGAGGATCGGAGACGAAAGCTGGGTGTTTCAAGACGCCGCCTTTGGATCAATACTCAACCAGCTATCGGCCAAGGGCCGCCCTCCAGAAAGGCTTTACATTGACAGCTCTGGCGACCAAGACGTTGCATTTCGCAACGCAGATGTTACTTTGGAAATCCTGTCCCATTCTATAGCGCCGAACCTTGTCAATCTGACCCTCTCATTCTGCCGAGGGGTCCCTGCACAAATATTCCCCCTGCTTCCAAAGCTCAAGCAACTTCGTCTAGACCATGCTGCCCTGCAGCTGGACAGGCACAGCCGTATGGAAGGATTACGCCAGGGATCACATCCATCTCTGGAGATTCTCAAGTTTCGCCACTCTCACGACCTGATCGAGCAGCTGCTGCTTGATTCCGTCGACGAGCTGGAACGGAGGTCTGTGGACTTCTCAAACTTGCGAGAGGTGGAATTTCCACCCAGCGACGAGACACTTCCGTGTCTCCGGAGGCTTCTGGGTATTGCCCGGGTGAATCTCGAGGAGCTGGATATTACAGCGGCAGAGTCACCTACACGCATCGAGATAAGTTCGTTTGAACACCTCTTCGTTGCTACACTACCTAACATCCCATTTTATGCCTGCAGTACCCCCATACACCCCAATCACGTCTTACCTCGACCTTGGGATCCTTCGACGACTTCGCTCGTTCCGTCTGAGAGCACCGATCACATACAGTGATCCTCTAGGGGACGAAGTCGTAGCCGATGTAGCGGACGCTTTTCATGCTGTCCCTCAATCCAACAACCTGCGCCACATCTTTCTGAATTTCCAGATACTAGCTGGCAAGGAGCCTTTTCACCAAGCACGCGGGCAAGAATGGGAACGCCTGGGTCGAGAAATTGCACGCATTGCCTCGGAGAGACAGCTTGATATCGAAATGTGGCTAGGAGTTGGAGGGGAGGACCTATGGGACTTTGGCAACGTCGAAGGTCGGACCGCGCTGTGCGAGCAGATCAAAGCTGACTTGGACTTGGTTTGGAAGGACAAACCTCATATGACTGTTAGGTTCAAATTCAATGTGTGGTTGTCTTAGCCATGTAACAACATTCTTACGGTGCCGTAGTGCATGTCTCTACCCTCTGCCTGTCAGTGTATATAATCTCGTTTTGCCCCTGAGCCAACCAACCGCCATCAGTTGCGCCATCAAATGTCAACCCGACTGCACCGTTGGGCCCGACGCGGCTTTGCTCCTGACCACGACCACACTGCCAGTGACATCGGCGCCGACGCTCCAGAACAATGTCGCTACCAACGAACGGACGCATCATCATCGACACCACGTTTGGTGAAATCGATGTCGAGCTTTGGGCCAAGGTGCGTCGTCTGCAACCGTCTGTGGTCCAGAAGTTCTGACCTTGCAATCCCGATTCTTTTCGTCTTATGACTCTTTGGTTCTCTGTTAATGGCACGTCGCGCACATTCACTTGGAATCCAATATATTGGTGCTTCTTTTCACTCCAGGAAACGCCCAAAACATGTCGGAATCTTATAACTCTGGCTATGGAGGGTCCGTAAGTCTTGTCACCTGAGTTTCGTGCAGTCGTACGAAGACGATTTTGTTCTGCAGGATACTATGACGGCGTCATCTGGCATAGGTGAGTTTGGGATTAGCCAGCCGCTTGATGTGCACACGGCTGATGTTTCGGAAAGGATAGTACCAGGCTTCCTCGCTCAGACGGGCGACAGAACAGGGTCTGGCAATGGAGGAGAGTCATTCTATGGAGGTTGGTAGTCACCATGCAACGAAAGCAGCTTGGCGGACTGACTATCGTGATAATGTAGAACCATTCGAGGACGAAATTCATCCACGGCTTCGCTACACTCATCGAGGATTGCTCGGGGCAGCCAACAATGGAAAGAAGAACTCGAATGATTCCCAGTTCTTCGTCACCTTCGGTAGGCCCCAACCTAACTCATGAAGGGACATCTCTAACAAGGCTTACAGACAGGGCTGATGAGCTGCACGGGAAGCATACCTTGTTTGGAAGGGTGATTGGAGACACTATTTACAGTGAGTCTGTTGCCAGTGTTCATGCGTTGCACTATTCTAACACCCCCTTGCAGATGTGATGAAGCTGTCTGAAATGGGTACGTGCACTAAAGCCCCTGTGGCGTATCAGTATGCTAAGGGCAGATGATCATAGAGATTGACAAGAATAACAAACCTGTTTAGTCGGTCAATTTCTCATGGCGCCAAGAGTGCACGACTGACACCAGCCTTCAGCCCGCCAAAAATCAAGTCCATTCGTATAGTTGACAATCCCTTCCCTGATATCATTCCTCGTATTACCGCTGCCGAGAGACGAGCTCAACTAAGAGCAAAAGAAGAGGCGCAGCGGGAGAGGGAGGAAGAAGCGCGGAGGCGAGGTGCGAAGAAGTGCGTTATATCAAGGCTTCCCTTTGAGCTTGACTGACGTGATGCTAGGAATACGAAGCTTCTAAGCTTCGTCGGTGGGGCTGACGAAGACGCAGAGGAGGAGGAACCTGTTACGTTCAAGAAGAAACCAATCTTCAGACCTGACTGTCCGTACCCCTTCATTCCCTTGATGCACTCCGGCTGACCCTTTTCCCAGTGGTCGACGATCCTCTACCCACAGCGCTCATTCCCGACTTTGTCGCCAAACCCCCTGCACCTCCAGTAGCAACTGTCAAAGCCGATTCTCCAGAAGAACCGCCAAAGGCTACAGAAGATACCTCGGGATCCAAGAAGAAGAAAAAGAAAGACAAGGTCGAGGACGATGACGTGACGAAGATTCGGGAGAAACATGCCAAGGAGCATATGTCTGCAAGGTTTGTATTTCAAGTGCTTCGTATTTCCTGTTGCTCAGCAGACCTCTTCTAGTGACCAGCGCCGTATTCAAATTGAGCAGATGGAGGCAGATATCCGCAAGATGGCCAGCAGGCACGATTCTGAAGATGACTCCTCCAAGAAGAAACCCAAGAAGTCCTACCTTGACGAAGAGTTGTCCAAATACGCGAAGAACCGGGGTCTGCATAGCAAGAAGGGAGACAAAAAACGGAGAGACGAGAGCGACATCCTTGCTGCTCTCGACGGTTTCCGCAGCAAACTCAAGAGCTCCAGGGCAAACGATGATCGAGGAGACGGCATGGACATTGACGGAGACGATGCTGCCCTCCCAGCAGCAGACGACGACGAAAAGGCCAATGACGAGGAAAACCCTATCGAAGTCGATGACGACTTTGGCTTCCTCGGTCACTCGCTCCACTTTCCCAAAGGAAACGAAGAGGAAGAACAGAAAGCGGAGAGGGAGTACGAGGTCATCGATCCGCGAGCCAGAGATGCAAAGGCAAAGGACGAGGAGAGGGAAAGGAAGCGACAGAAGCTTGGAAAGTCGGGTCCGAGGCACGGGGGAGGAGGAGGACATCGTGACAGAGATCATGGCGAGAGGAGATATCCAGCAGCTGGAGGTGGTGACCGAGAGAGGGATAGGGGGTATGGAGACAGAAGTCGCCGATAAGCAAGCCTTCACACGACGGTCCATGGACGATCTATCAGCTGTCCTTATGGTAACACCTGAATTCGATAATCTGACATTATTCCCCGCAGTCAACGAGCCGGAAATTGGTATCTTGCATGGAGACATCGGACACGTTCTATCGAGACGTAAAAGAGCAGGACAGTCGTGGACGCGTCCTACGTCAGCGGGGTGGGGCTTATGGGGGGTTGGCTTTCTGGGGCTTAACTGCACTCATGATTGACAATGACGCTGGCAGAAAGGATGGGGTCAGCACTGGTGACTCCGAGTGATCCATGAGGACGTTTCGGGTGGACGATTATCCGTTTATGGTTATCGTCGGGATTTGTCATGCCCGACGATTTTGAAATTCGGTTTTCGGGAACTCGTTGCGTCACAGGCAGTTGGTATGGTTCCTCTTGATTCCCTTGGTTCTAGACTCTAACAAGATGCGCACATTGAGCCGAGTTGATAGAAGACGATGAACCGTCGAACCCAAGCACGGCCATGGGAAAAGTGCAGTCCCATGACAAGGCCGGCAGTGGGCGAGAGAGCTCATCGCATGGCCACCTGCTTCTGATTTGCTAACCTCTTCAGGGTTTCTTCGCTACGCTCCAGATTGCCGAACGGCAGGAACGAAGCGCATCCATGCCTTTGACCTGTGCTCTGTTCCGAGGGAGGGTATAGAGAGCGGGTGTTGTGCATTGTGGCGTCATCAACCCCAAGTTCCGCTAGGTCCATCCCCAGCAGTAGTTCGCTGCCGTTGCGTCGCTTCCCTGATCTTGTTACCAGTTCTTTGTCACGGTGAGTTTGCCAATCCAGATCTCCGGCGGTGCAGTGCTTATTGACGCTTCGTCCGCGTTTGAATTGTAAACAGGCACGAGGTACCAGGACGTACCTTTCGCGCAGCGGCTGTGGATTACATGGATAATTCTGAGCCCGGTCTACCTTGGAAGCCGAGTGACGGTGCTCGTAAGTTAAACTCAGCGCAAATGGCTCGATGTGATATCTCCTTCAACCCGCACCTGCCGGGCCTTACCAGTTTCTAGCGGGACCTCCAAAGAGCATGCCTCGAGCAGTCCCCTGCAGCCTCTTCGTCTCGACCACATCTGTTCCATGGAAATGCGGGGTACAAGGCATTTCGATTAAGCGCTCCCTCAATCAATGTGGGGTAGAACACCCTATCGCACAGGCCCGCCGCTCCGCCAAATCGTGCCGCAAGGTTTAAGCCGTACCCAATCAGACCCAATGCCGATCGTAAAAAAAAGTGTCGGACATGTCTCTCCGAAAGGAGCTTTCTGTCTCCCTCATAACCGCTTCGTTCTCCAACTACCAACCCACACCATCTCCCCCTCCCTCCCCTCAACCTCCCTTCTGAATCCGTCCTAGGGGTCCCTTCTCTACGTCTCCTTCACGCCCACCACGAACACCGCCAAGATGTCCGACACGAAGCCAGAGAAGGTGATGCTGGACTACAAGCCTGACAATGTCTCAACACCGACTTCCGACGACATCGAGCATGCCGTTTACACAAGATCCGCCTCAGAAGAGTCGACCGAAGATGCAGTCTTCGGTGCCCTTGACTCTCAAGGCCCCAACTACCGCGCTGTAAGTCCCTTCTCATCGAAGAGCCCATTTCCAGAACTAATTTAATCCATAGGTCGGCGAGTGGGGTGCCCTCATCTTGATGACGAAGGGCAACCTTGGATTGGGCGTTCTTGCCCTCCCTTCCGTATTCTCAGTACTGGGTATGGTCCCCGGCATCATTCTCATTCTTGTCATCCAGGCCATCATCGTCCGTGAGAGCCTTCTACCCGTCATTGTGAGACATTGTCTGACCGTACCCCAGACTGCTCCGTCGTCATTGGCACCTTCAAGATGAACCACCCTCAAGTTCATAGTCTCCCCGATGCCGCAGGGGTTTGGGGAGGTCGTGTCGGCAAGGAGGTGGTTAACGTCGCCTACTGTCTTTGTGAGTGTACCAGAAATGCTCTACTTTGCGAAAGAAACTCATTAAGTTTGCAGTGATGGTGTTTATTACCGCATCGGCACTGGTTGGGCTATCAACGGCCCTCAATGCGGTCTCTTCGCATGGGACGTGTACCGCTATTTTCATTTTTGTTGCCGCAGTTGCAGGCTTCTGCGTCGCTTCCATTCGTACACTCGGCAAGATCTCGTGGATCGGCTGGATCGGTCTCTTCTCCATCGTCTCTGCTGTCCTCACGCTCACTATCGCCGTTGGTCTCCAAGCCCGCCCTTCACTTGCACCCCAAGATGGCCTCTGGGACAAGGACATCAAGATCTTCGCCAAACCCACCTTTGCTGCAGCCATGTCTGCCGTCAACAGCATCGTTTTCTCCTACGGCTCTACCCCTATCTTGTGAGTTCTTTCGTGAACAATCTGGAAAGAGTTGCAGCTGACGAGCCGTCCAGCTTCGGGATCATATCCGAGATGAAGGAACCACGCAAGTACCCTCGCATGATGATGGTCTCGATGGCGTTCCTTACCACCATCTACCTCATCATCGGCTCGCTGGTCTACTACTATTGCGGTCAATATGTGGCATCACCTGCCCTTGGTAGTGCCGGACCCTTGCTCAAGAAGGTCTGCTATGGTATCGCCATCCCTGGTCTCCTCGCGTCGCTGGTCATTTTCGTTCACGTTTGCGCTAAAACCTTCTTCGTCCGCATCCTCGCTGGAACTAAGCACCTCACCTCCAACTCGCTTACCCATTGGGCAACATGGCTGGGATGCACATTCTGCACCACAGCCGTCGGCTACATTATTGCATCCGCCATACCCATCTTCAGCTCTCTCATTTCCCTTGTCGGAGCTGTCGTCTGCCCATCAGTATGCATCATCCCCCACACGTTCATGTGGTGGCACGACCACTGGCGATCCGTTCCTGCCAGCGAGCGTAAACGGTCGACCACCATCCATGCGGTCATCAACGCCTTCCTGCTGGTCGTGGGTGCCTTCCTTATCATCGGAGGCACCTACGGCGCGGTTCTCGACCTCATCAACACCACCGTGGACAACGGGCCTTGGACATGCGCAGACAATTCCCACTAACAGGCTGACTTGGTGTCATGGCTTCTTGGGTGGGTTCCAAGAGTCGGTATGCGTCGAACGTTCCCGGAGAAAAGGAACTTCGACTGTCCGAATCATCAAATGGGTTCTACGAGGAGAATTCGCAGGGTTTGGTTCGTTGGAAGTACTCACTCCTCCGCATTTCTGAACAGGCTACCTTGTGCCTCGCCCGTTACGCATCCCGACGAGTGGGCAATATTCCGTGTCTTTTCCTTCCCCTACTTCCTACTGAAGTGACCTTGGTAGACAGGACGAGTGCATTGCTGGTAGCTAATTGGCTCATTAGTCGATCATTGATTACTCGTCGCTTGGGCCACGTAATGCTATACACGATCACTCGTTTATGCCAGGCATTTTCCTCTTGACTCAGACTCGGAAAGGCCACACGACAGGTCGTGAAACCAGAAAAGGAACAATGAGTTCCCACTTTTACAGCTATATTGTACATGAGCATACACCATGACCTTCAAATAACCTATCACACAGAGTATTGGGAGGGAGGTGGGGGGTACATATCGAATGTGACCTTCACTGTAGAGGTGTTCCACAGGGGATTCATCTGCTCGTGCAAAAAGGCGTAGAAATCGCCATGCCCTTCTACCTCTTGGTCCGAGTGATTTTCTGGGAGCATAATGCTGCAGGATATCTCCAGCTCCAATGGATCATCGCCAGCAATGCGAAGGATTTGCTTGACGAGAAGATACCATTTTTGGGCGTGCAGCTCGGGGAAGGGGTAAAGCCCAGTCACGTTAAACTTGAGTAAGAGATAGCTGAGGTTATTTTTTGCGGGTATCCCATCTAGCAGCTGAGCAAGGTCTTCTGCTGCCCTCCTACTTTCTTCATTGTCAAAAATAATTTGGATGAGGGCTTCGAGGGTGCGCAAGCGGACCAACGGCCGCAAGTCTATCAAGGACGGGAACGAAACATAGGTTTCTTCTATAAGAAACTAGTTTAAGTGGAAGAGGATATGTGAGGCGACACATAGCGCACCTCTCATGTATTTCACGACGGTGAAAGAAAGTATCTCCAATGAGGCGGCCTGATTGAGGATGGTCTGCACATGCACCAGCTCTGCGGTTTCGGAGGGGCAGACAGTCAAGCATCGAAGATTTGACCAGCTGATTGACGCTTCAACGCTTTCAGGCCTATTCTCGAGCAATTCATCGATGAAGGGACATGAGTCGACGTAGTCGAGGTGGGTAATACAAGGAGGGCTCCCCAGTTGGATTGAACCGGGCTCCGATTCCCTTGACGGTGGTAGTATTTCATTGAGTGATACTCTCTTCAGGTTGGGAAAGGCGAGAAAGAGTGTTATGGGAACGTTAGAGCATCGCAGTAGGGAAAGGGTGGTAAGGGATGATGCTAGAAAGCGTTGCAGGACGTTGAGGACAAGGTCTGGCTTGTCAAATAGACGTTTTCGTTTGACCAGGCTATCCAGGAAAAGGCGCTGAGGGGGTCTGCCTGAGTTGCAAAGCTCCTCCAGCAAAGAGATGAACTTCGGATGATAAAGAGGAGACTTTTTGACTGCATTCAACCCAAACACTTCAACTCGTATCTCGCGAACCCATCCGCTTGCACGCGAATTCATCTTGAGAGCTTGGCGGAAGTCATCAACCACCTCCAGCCAGGGGGGCTCTCTGCCGGTGGTGCAGGTGAAGGATTCAAATATCTTCTCTTGACAAAGAGCGGTAAACGCTCGGTCTGCCAGGCATAAGGAGAGCAGGTCCTGGGTTCCTTCAAGGGTGTCTGCCAGGTGATGAACTATGCCAGCGAGAAGTTCATTTGATAGAGTCGCCAAAGGTGGGTTGAGCATGGGAAGGTTTGTTTCGAGGGATGCAGGTTTCTGCGATGAAAATGGATGATTTTCGTTAGGGTTGAGGGTTAACATGCGCTGGTGTGGGTAGCATCAGAACCAGTGTATATCATACTTGTGTTTGGAAGCGTCCTGATTCTTCGAATGCTGATATAAGATGCAACAAAGATCCGACATACTTTTTGTTCTTCGGAGGTGATGAAACGGTTAACTTAAACACACACTTCTTACCTGGCGACAGCTTCTTCATTGATGTACCGCCTGGCAGTGTGCTATAAGATGTCCACCACCGGAGGGCGGTAAAATCGCAGGCTGGTCCTACTCACCTTCAATATGCGCTGGTCGCTTGTTGTCCTCGTCACAGCTCTGCTTCAAACCTTGCTATTTGTCACTAGCTCTGGCCGACCTCTCTTCCCTTCCAGTGAATCCGCCGACGTTTTCATCAGAGGGAAATCAGCGACTTCTACTAGAGATTCTAGTCTCAATGCTGGGTCTGCGGCATATCGCGGTGAATCCAAGTATCACAAATGGGTGTATTATCGAAGTCCGAATGGCGATATCGTGCGCGAAAGGGCTAAAGGAGCCCAGTCTGTAGACGGACTCCATGGCGGTATGGCTTTCAACTTGTTCTTTGAATTGTCATGAACGGGGCTTGACTCGTGATTGCTAGATCATATCTTCGAACTGCAGATGGTTATAAAGCATCTCAAGGCCAATGGGCTCCAGTGGACGTAAGTTACGCGTTGGCAAAATTGAGTTCATTTTGTGACAGCTCCATTGTTCAGTGCCCAAGACGTCCCGACGCATGTTCAGAAGCAAGTTAAGGCTCTGATCAATAGCCGTAAGAATGTGGCACCTATCTATCCCTCAGTAAACATCAAAGTAAGCGCCCGTCAGATAGGTCATGCCAGCTCTTTGGCTAACATGGTGCCCCCTACGCAGAAGGGGCAGTCAATCAAAAGTGCCACTGCTGGGAAGGCGTCGAAGACGGTAGACTCAGCGCGCGACAGCTACATTCTACTTTCATACGGAACCTCAAAGAGTGTCGCTGACGACTTGGACAATATTTATAAGAAGGTATGTCTTTTGTGGCTTCTCTTCTCGATAGGCGGCGGTAACCTTTGGTATTCAGGGGATACCAAAAGCAAAGAAAAGCGGATGGGTCACAGCAAGAAAGTATCTCGGACAGATGTTGGATAGCTCCAGGGTTCTCAAACCGGGTGTAGCGGAGCCGCCTACATCGGATTCATCCAGTGGCTCGAGCGGGTACGGATCCGGCTCCGAATCGGGCTCAGCGAGCAGCTCGACGCCAAGCTCACCCAAGGGGAAGGGGAAAAAGAGGGCCAGGTCGAGTAGCGTGAGCTCCACTGCCTCCGGAAGCTCAGATTCGAGCTACCACCCAGGACCCCAGCGAGGCAAGCGGAAGGCAAACAGGAATTCCGGACGTCGGGTTCGTCAGAAGAAATAGGAAGTTGAAGCAAAGAGTAGAGTTGCCCTGATGAAAGCTACCGCTAATCGTCTATATCACTGAGTAACATCCCAGTCGTCCTTCCAGACCCTAAACAGCCCTGAGCGTTGTCGCTGTCTGTCACTAGGTATCTCACGATGTATCTGCACGCCAGTTGATAAAAGACCCTATATCATGGCTGAGATTGAAGAGCATGATCTAAGAGCGTGACAGATGGATTAAACAACAGCTTGATGGTGGAAACCAGCTGAGAGGTGGCTCGAGAGGTGGAGACAGATGCAGAAATCTGAGAGGCTGGTATGAGAGGGTCTGTACAAAGGTGCCATAAGTGATACTAGCAATCTTTAGCCGGTACTCCATCGGGTCTGTACCTGACATTTATATCCGGAACTCGTCCAACTGCACCTTGATCATGTCGTAGAGCTCTCCCCAACCCTCTGTATTCTCACAGATGACTAGGTATTTGCTATTTATACACAAGGACGTATCAAGATCGATTATTTTTCCTGAGGAAAGGCGAGAAATCTCTCGAGCCAGATGGCTCCATCCTTGCGACCGTGAGCAGTTGAAAGGGTCGTGACTAGTGATGCTGAGAGCGTGAAGGATGTTGCGGAGGTGATTTGGTTGTGGAATCCAGCGGCAGGCGTCTGATAGATTCTCCATGACACAACTGGCTTGAGGGTCTTCGAACGAGATTCGGGCATTCAGATGTAGACTGGTGCTAATCTCTCCGAAAGGACACTGAGAACGAGATCAGGGTCTTGAAATACAGCCGTGTTCCGTCTTTACTTCTGGCGCAGACAGCAAGGAGAGCCTCCTTTACATAAATAATCGCGTAAGGCCGCCTTGCGGCAATGCCCGCTACCAGGGGAAAAGTAAGGACTGGAACCACACAGGTGCAATTTATAGGGTTCCAACCGTATAGTGTAGTATACGGTCTATGTGTATAGGCGATATGGGGACAGGTATTCCTAGTAGCAATGTAATAGAGGCAATTTTGTGTCTTATCAAAGTCTATGGCTTGACCAGTGATCTCCTTACAGAACAACGAGCAATAAAATCCTTTGGTCACAGAGATTGGTGGCTCTTCGGCTGCCGGGTTGCTCAGCTTCCCGGGTAAGTTCGCTTTAGCCCTCGTATGGCTCTTCAGTGCTGGCAGACTTTGAGCGTATAAGGCATTGTTGAAGTTGGCTTGACGGGTTTCCGGTACGTCGCAGATCCCCAGGCCGTCATGGAATTCTGGTTGGTGAATCAACAGGGACTACTTCCTGAACAACCAGGCTGTTGGCGAAATCACCCCCCTCCTCCTCCTCCTCCCTTTTCACTTTCGTGTACAAATAATGTGATTTTTCTCACATTGCTAAACCATTGACTACTCAGGCCTCAGGCTGCACTGAGGAGTCTGGGTCGAGTCCCCAAAGTGAAGATTCTGAATGAGAAAGATCGTTGCAATCACAGCCACTAGTACAGCCACTTTGCAAACGCCAGCCAAAATCTGTCACGAAAAGGAACCGTAAAACCCTCTACCTCCGGTAGCGGGAATCAATGCATACGGGATCGCTTTAAAAGCCCAACGAAAGGATCTGAGTTTCACCTTCCAATCTCCAATGATGCGTTTCTGGCAAAGAAATGTAAAGCAACGGTCGACAAGAGCGAGGTTCTTGAGATCGGGTTTTATCTAAAACTCTTCCCCAGTGTGGTCAAAAATTCTTTCTAGAATCTCAACGGTGAGAAGAGCAAGAGGCGGATTTAGCATGAGAGTGGTGGTAGTGTGCAGAAGGGGCAAACCAATGTAGGCGGCGATCTGAAAATGGGGTCCGCACAGAATGCCCACGCCCACAAGCACCCACAAATCAACAAGCACGCACAAGTGACTGGCAGAGGAGTATTTGAGGAAGATATTTCAGCAATCATACTGGCTCCCTCTGATAAAGGGGACATAACGGACCATATACGGGCTCTACTCCACCAGAATAGAGGTTGACGTGGTTCGGCGGTTGCGGTACAGTTTGTTGTGCAGCTCATTCGTCCAAAACGGACTTTCCTCGCGCGTTAAGTGTATCTTTCTGAGGGAGGCACAGAGGCTAGTTGGTGAACAGCGAGGCAGCCCTTCGTACGAGTCGTTCCCAGCGCCTAAATCCATGATCCGCACGTTGCCGCTGATTCATCACGGTGGCTCGACCTTTGCAGATTGATCCGCTGGCGCTGAAACTTCGGCAAGCACTCGCAGCAAGCACCATCAACTTCGTTACTCCGAGTCCGTTTCTACTTAGTCTCGTCCAGAGAGGGTCTGCTTAGTTGAGCCTAACTCCTTTTCGCCATCTATCCACTTCGTCCGCCTTACTTATTGGGCTATTGGTCCGTCGGCGTGCGCACAGCGGCAGCTTGAATTTTTAATGGCTATAAAACCCTCTCGCAGACGATGATGCTGGTCGGGCATCTCCTTCCTTGCCGTGTCATCCAGGTTGGCCCTCCACATCGTACTGCTTCTCCTGTTCAGCTCCCAGCTGTCGTCCATGCTTGCAAAATCCTCATTCCCTAACACGGGGCTGACGAAGCGCGCACCAACTGGCACAGCTGAGTACCAGACTAACGCTCAGCGGTTGGCTGCTGGACTCCCTCCTATGGCACCAAAGCGAAGAGTCTCTCCCTCCCGAGTCGGCCTGGCTGCTCGTGCTGCTGCCTCTCCAATCTCGATGGTGTTTCCAATTCCAAGCAACACCACTCGCGTCCCGTTGTGCTGATTTGGCTCTGGTGAGTTTTCCGTGGTGCTCCTTATTCATATATCTTTTGATGCTCATAAATTCCCATAACGCAGCGTCTCTACTGAAAAGCCTAGGCGATTTTTACGCTACAGAACGCTTCTTGACACAGTCCTCGTACTAACATTTCTTGCATTAGCGTCGACCTTCCATACTCCCTCTCCTCGTAGCCACATCGCAGTACCAGACTTCATCGCGAGAGTCTTGTACTATTCAACGATTATGCGGACCCTGAGAAGAAGCCCCGAGCCGCAAAGTCCTCCATCGAATCCTTCACTGTGTCCCTCAATGGCCTATACTTGACACCGAGGATCTTCTGTTCCTTAGCATTCGAAAAATCCAACACAGCCTTCCTTTCTGGATCAGGCCATGAAGGGGTCAGCTTGTGGCCAGGTAATGCGGATGGCTCAAGCGTGTTCGCCGTGTCGACTGGAAGTATAATGGTCAGCTTCCGGACAGGCCTGAGACTACGAGGCGGTGGCGACGTACCCCAGTCTTGCCAGACCAAAGGTCCAGCGCTGATGAAGATGCGTTCACCTCCCGCCTCCTCCTTTTCGAGAGCGAGAACGTGGGCGTCGGTCAGGTCGCGAACATCAACCCACGCTCCAGGCATGGGAACGTACTTCTTGGTTTCTGGAATCATCTGGTCCCAGAAAGCCTTCATGGAGCCGTCAAGCTTTTCAAGAGAATCCACATCCTGGATCAGCGGCTAAACCAGGTACATCGTCTTATCAGGCCACGGATTCTTTTAGCAGAAACCTGAACAGCTTACCCCGAGCACCTGTGCAGGAGAACATTCAGGGATCAACTCACCCCAACAGTAATTTGAGTGGCTTACCATGGGTGGATGGAGCACGGACATTTGCCAATTGGCCTCGCTTTTATGTTTGTTATAAAACTCCCATGCAGCTGATAAGACGGGATTATTATTATCGCTTCTCTGATCCAACCTCGAATATACTCACCCTTCTCAGCAATGGTCTTCGAAGCAATGTAGATGACGAGGGCTCCAGCTTCGGAGCCTTTCTCAGCAACCGTCTTCTCGGAAACCTCATTCCAATCGACTTCAGTGTAGGTTCTTTGCTCTTCCTTTCCGGCTTCGAGGACCGCAGCGATGCTGCCTGTAGGACTACTTTCTTGACGTTTGCTCTGCCCGCCAACAGATAAGTTGGATTCCACCATTCAAGGCTCAAAAAACATCATACCCTGCCTTGGTGACGCTCTGGAGGATTCCCGTCGTACCCTTCACAGCAGGCTCGTAGAATTCTTTTGGTTGCGTTCAGATCCATTGCAGGCTAACCAAATGTGGGCATAATTACCTTCGACGGTGACACTTGGCTTCCAGATTCCGACAGGTGAAGCCGTATGCACAACCCCTTCAACATCCTTGACAGCCTCGTCGAAAGCGCCTTCCTGAGCCGGGTATCAGCAGAGTTGCATGGTAAACACAGTTCCAAGCTATCACCTTTGTCATGTCAGGAACGATTGCGAGCCCAAGCCTGTCGCCGTGTGCCTTTAAATTGAAGTGGCTCTGCATGTGCTTCCCCTTTTCCGGGGAACGTACGACTGCCCTAACGTAGTAGCCTTTCTGCAGAAGAGAGTGCACAATCCACATTCCAATGTAACCATTGGATCCAGTTACAAGAATCTTGGATTGGGGTTTGACGACAGCCATAGGTGTTGGATGAGAGTATAGCCTGATGGAAAGTTTCTTTGCGATGGGTTTGGACGCATTCGAGTAAAGTGCCATCGCCTTTTTATCTCTCGGTCACCTCACATTCAGGGACCTAGGTCGAAGCTTACACAGAACTTGATGGTCCTTCCAGCGCTATGACCGCACAAGAGCTCCTGGCCGTGAATAATCTGGTGCTTCTCTGTCCGTGAAGCCCGCGAGTGCAAAGTGGTTTTTAATGACGATCGGGGCGCCTATTGGAATGGCGTCAGAATGGTGTCGAAACATTCAGTAGATGCATTTGCAACACGACAAAGAGGCGGCTTCTATTCAAGTGGAAGCCCTTTTGTGAAAGGCTAAGTACTTACTAGTATCTGATACAGCGATGAACGCTCTAAAATCGAAGAGAGCCTTACGCGATATGCGGACATATCTCACCGCCAGAAATCTGAGGTTGTGACATCACACACCAGGGACAGAAATAGGAACGATCATGACGCTATATGACATAAATTTACACGGTACGAAGGCCTCAGATTAGATTGCACTATCTATCACACCCCTTTATCGCAAGGCGTTCTTGTTCTGGATTGTGTAAGTCCTGCCGCCATTCACGACAACCGCTGTCATTGTCATGAGTGTCACTGAATAAAAATAGAAAGAAGTCGGCTTACTGATGTAGCCAAGCAAGCCTTGGTCCAGAGTCGACTGGAGGTATTGGAGTTTAACAACGGCACCAGCACCAGCCTGTTGCATGATGAAGTCGCGGTTGTTGAGCGTCCTTGGGACGGTGTTGGTGTTGTATGGGTAGCTCGCAAAGACGCGATCGTTCCAAGACTCGTCGAAGAAGAACTGACCGATGTGGTTCAACGTTCCCGTGCCGGAAACGAAGGTGCTATTCACATAGGCCCTTCATCAATAAAGATCTTTTGATAGCAATGTTAGAGACATACCCGTTGGACCTGGTCTGCCAAGCGCCGGTGTGCACCATAGTATGGATGTGCGTAGTACGACCGGTATAGTAGCCAGGGTAAATGGTCTTCAACTCAACCAAGCCCTTGTCGTTGGTGAAGATTCCGCCACGCAGCCAAGTATCTTCATGGATTCTGGTGGGCTGACCCGTAGGACCCGTGTACCCTCCGTAAGCGCCTGTCGCATTGGCAGCCCAGATCTCAACGAATGCGTTCTTGATTGGCTGACAGTTCCTGCTGTCGATAAGGCCGACATCGAGGGTGAGCGAAACACCACTGTAATTCCGAGTCGGATGGTTTAGTTTGTTGGGCTGTGAGGGTGGAGGATCTGAGAAGAACTCACGGCTGCGATTCACGGATGTCACTACGGACGTATTCATTTCTGATGTAGTAGGGCCCTTCGATGGTCTCGGGGTGAAGGACGCAAGAAGCCTGTTATACAGCGAGTCAGTCTCTCTTCGTCTCTTGGCCTCCAATGTGGATCAACAGGCGCACTCACGTTGGAAGGGATGGCGGTAGTGATGGGTACTGGGGCGATGAATGTTCCGGTTGCCTGCCCTCCTCATCAACTTGTTGCGCTTGGCCATACGCTTGGCTTCGTATTGTGCGATCTGGTCAGCGCATTTGCGAGCCTCGACATTGCGTTCTTCAATCTCGATCTGATGGTGTAAAATGCACCGTAAGATTTTTATATTGATTTTGCTGATTGTTTGACGTACGTTGCGAGCGATGAGCTCCTCGTTTGAGGCTGGGTGATCATCGTAATCGCCGGGATGGGCTGTGACGGATCGGAGGGATGAATACTAAGTCCTTTTTCCAAAAGAGGCATTCGACTGACCAAAAACGAAAGACACGAGAGCGACTAGAGGGGCGAGTACAAACACACGCATGTTGGCTGATATGTCTGAGGGGTAAGTGTTGGTCTCAGCGTCTGTTGGAACTCGACTCCTCTTTATACATTATCTGAAGCACTCCTTCCCTTGCCGAGATTGATCAGGGAAGGGAAGTCAAGTCGACTGGTTCTTTCAGAGAACTGAGTAACACGAGGTTGTGGGTTCTAATTTGTTTTGGCGAAAGCGGTCTACCGTAGATCCTTCAAGTAGGTATTGGATTGTATAGTTGTCGACTCCAAGGGTAGTTTCCGACGTATGAACGGCTTAGGTGTACGAGGCTCGCACTACCCCACGATCGCCATATTTACCGCACTTTATGCGCAAGAGAGCCGTTCAGTTACGTTTATGTTGTGGCATTGCCCATTCCGTCGGCACGAGACTTCATGCTGATCTCTTCTTGAATTCACTCGACTCGACATCCGGCCCCCTGCGTTGGCTACCGAGCCGAGCTTCTTACCTTCGATCATCGATGGGCCAGTAAAATTTGGAGGATTTGTTGACCCGTCATCGACAAAGACTGAATAAAGTAACTGTATAAAGCCTTCTTTCACTCCGATGTTTTGGATACCTATTCGAGTGGTGTTTTGTTCATCCTGGTTGATTCTCCGGAAGAAGGAGAGCGAGGATTGTGTGATCCATTGCCAAGAAAAGGAAGCGTTGCTGGGGTGGAAACGGAAGAGTAAAGAGTCAAGGAAGGGGAGAAGGTAGTGAGATGCCAAGCCAAGCTAGGAAGACGTGAATTGCCTCAATGTGGGGGCGAGTCCTATTATCCGGTATGGTTTTGTAGGTTCTGGTTCTGGCTTCCGGGTCCTTCTCTCCTGATTAAAGTTGCCCTATGCATCGAAGAGTGGTCCACCGTAGTCTTGGTCGAATGCTCAAGCACAATACACCTCGAATCAGAGACATTACGACGCAGGATCATTCAGATAATCCGTCAAGAAGTCGAGAAGTCGGTCTTGTTGAGTGATGCGCAGCGGTAGCGAGAGCACAAGTGGCGCACAGATGATCAACTTTGGTCTTTTCACCCACACTTCCCCGGCCCCCACACTCGCGAAGCAGGATCGCGGTAAACTGCGGTCCCGGAACGATCGTCTTTGGAACGCTCGAAGGATTGCCGAAGACTTTCCTTGAGCGCCTTCGCTAGGACGGAATGGGAGCGAGGGAGACGGATGAAGAGGGTAAACCGTTTTAGGGAGTTTGATGCCAAAGCTGATCAACGTCTATGGCACTAGCTAGCTGCCTAAAGACTAGTACTCAGGCGTCTATCGTTGCCCTCAGAGGTATCGAACGTGCTGACTGGAGTAAAAGGCGCTGAAGAACGTGGAAAATCGAGGATAGTCAGCATGAAGGCAGGTAGCCGCGGAGATATGGCACCAAGGTAGGAATGCGCATTGAAAGGCCATCCCCGAGGAATATGAGGGGTAGGGTCGCATGACCATGTTGGGTTAGTCTTACAGCTACCTGAATATCGATAGACAGTATTTCGCCGAAATGCTGCTTTTGATATTTGTTTAGTCTCGGAGCCGTACAAATAGCAACGCACCACCAGGCCGTAAGTCTTTGACCATCCTTGGGCTCAGGACACCATTGCAGGTAATCCGCCAGCTCCGTTGTTCGCGCACCGACCCGAAGAGGCAGCTCCAGGTATTTGTCCAGCTCCGAAAGTAAACAAATATCAAAAGCTGAAATTTAGCGAAATACTGTCTATCGTTATTCAGGTAGCTGTAAAATGAAGTGGAGATGTTACCTGCTGTTGGTGAGCCCTGTAAAGGAGGTGAGATATGAGGGATAGAGCCCACTGTGCCTCAATACTTGCTGAATCAAGGGCCTCCCTTGCCCTGCATCGGTTCCAGCTCGGTCCGCGATACATATGTGACGGCTCACCGGCCTCGAACACACATTCAATCTCCCCGCGGGAGACTAGGCCCGCGAAGAGACGTGCTGGAACTGATGGATGAAACTCGAAAAGTCGTATGATTATCAGACAGTCCGCATTCAGATAAGATAGTCATATTGGTTATCGCCTCGTGATTATCACTTTGTTCGGCTGAATCTTATCACATCAGAGATTGAGTGGGACGATGATGCGAAAGTGCAGGCTGTTGAACCCCTCACCGTCGTCAACGGCGCTGATATCTCACACTTTCCGTGCCCGCCCGTCCTCACAACCGAGCCTGATCTTCCCGACCTTTTGAGAGGTCACCACACACGCACCAAATCACTGCGTCATGGTCATGGAACCAAAGTTCCAGCTATGATGATCGCCCGTCCCTCTCCCCCTCGTCCCCTACATTCGGCTATTACATCTCAACATCTTATCATCGGAGGGCATAGATCCGACCTTGAACGTAAACAGAACCGTAGATTGATCGGAGACGGGTCCAATGCAAAACTCATCGCAGTAATCCCGGCGGTCTCGCTAAGTGGTTATCTGCTTCGGCATCGCCTGAGGGCGCTCTGGGATCTCCAGGTCTGTGCTGTTGTACCGCACGATGAAAAAAAGATGAAGAGGACCATCATCGCCTTGCGATGGTGCATCGTTAATGACAGATGAATGTTGAATACCGGGAGTCAAACCTTGTTACGGTACCATGAGATAGTCTGTTTGATGCTTGCCAAGGAGTTAGCAGGGGGACTGTGGGATAGGCGCCGAAGTTGGTTAGACCCTGACAACCCTGAGTAAGTTTTTTTTTTCTCTGCGCAACTTTTTATCTGGGCTGATTATCACTAGCTGAGGACTCTATACATCTCTGCGTAATTTATCTCGTGGCAGAGCATCGAGGGACGATTGAATGAGCTCAAGGCGCGCACAGCTGAGTTTGAATAGGAAATATTTATTTATTTACTTTTGTGTGTTGATCTGCTTACATATGCAACGTGGGACCGAGATAATGGACGGATTCTGATTGGACTTGGTTATCTTGTCACTGTGAGCTGGCCGAGCTTGCTCTTGTACATTCCTCCTCCACCGTCGTCTTCATCGCGGCCAACGACGTCCTCCCTACTTATATTCCTATAATCATCGGTAGGAACAGCTCTGCTCGTCGTCTTGCACAGCGACCAACGATCCCCCAGCCCACTATTGTACCTCTACACGCCGTCGCAAGCTCAAACGTGACCGCACCAGCGCGACCAAGACAGCATGTCGCCAGTTGTAATGGAAGCAGCACCTATTAATCTGCACAACGATAATCTCGCGGCTTTGGCTCGCATGCAGCTAAGCACGCCCACCACCCCACAGGAACCAGCTCAGGCAGAGCAACGCCCAGGTGAGCTCGTCATCATTCATTGGCGGTCGAACGGGGATTAAAAGCTTAGCAGCGGACGACTCAAATTGCGCTACAGGCGTGCTGAGTCCAACCAGGACACCGTGTGTGAACTGTGGCACCACCGATACGCCCCTCTGGCGGCGAGACGCCGAGGGGAACCCACTGTGCAACGCCTGTGGTAGGTTTCTCGCTCACATGATGCTGTTGTTCCTCCGTTTCCCTGTTTGCTTTCATTTTGAAGTCCCCCCAAGACACGATCGGCTTTCTACACGTGTCAGGAACCGAAGCTCTGGCGTTCGGGGAACTGCACACTCTTTGTATAATCCTGAAGTCACTGGCTTCGCGCATCGTCGCCTGATACACGCACCTGAGGGTTGTTCTATCAGGTGGACGCTTTCAGCATGTATAGCTCATGCTCGCGGGTATTGCCTCGTACACGTTGTCCGGGACTTTGCTATCGCTTTCAGATCTCCGGCTAGTCAGCCATCATTACAGCAGGCAGCTTTGGAACCAGCTTTTACCCCTTCTTAATCGACGTTGTGGTCTTGCTTCAACTTGACAGACCGTCTTGCCTTGATCCTTTTTCTTGACGCACAATGTGGCCCTACGATTCCATGCATAGTCTGTGTTTCCTTTTATTACTATATTTCTCCTTCATTGTGCCATTCGGCATGCACGTTGGATCCTCTCAGTGCCCAACGGCGCTTTCTCGATTCATTCGAGGAATTCATTTCATCTCTTATCTTGCTGCTCTTCCTTGAACGTATCGATACTAACCCCATTGTCACATTCCTCCAGGCCTTTATCTAAAATCTCGGCACATGCCACGACCAGTAAACCTCAGTAGAGGCACCCCTACACCTGCTCAGCAACAAGCATCGACTACTTCGTCAGTTGGACCATCGCCGTTTGCCCCAACTCCCGACGCATCCACCTCTGCATCAGCTCCAGCAACGATGCACAAGCTGCTTCAGCAGCACTCTGCAGCCGCAACCACATCTGGCACCAAGGGGGTGCACGTTGGAGGAGGTACCTGCCCCGGCGACGGGCGATGCGATGGTACAGGTGGAACTTCCGCCTGTTCTGGCTGCCCGACATACAACAACGCTCTATCAGCACGGCTAGAACTCGAAGGTGGGGAGACCCAACAGCAAGCATCTCCCAAGGCTGACGGTGCTGCCTCGCCTGCCGCCAACGAGAGCGATGCGAGCGCCAATGGCGCAGTCGCTCCCAATGGAAGAAAGGCCGCAGCCAAACCCACTGTCGGTGCTTTGAGCTGCGCCAACTGTGGAACAAGTACGACCCCATTATGGAGGCGAGACGACATGGGCAACAACATTTGCAACGCGTGCGGTGAGTGCTCTTTCCTCGCCACTTGTTCATTTCGCTCGGTTCTCTATCCATCTTATCGGATGGACAGGTGTGCAAGGCACCTCTTCATTCTGTTTATCTTATCTTCATCATTGCGAGCCATCATCTCCGATCACCCTCTCGTTTTGCTTCCTTCCTTTCCGTTTACCCCAGACGGAGACGGAAGCAAAAATGGGCACGTTGTTCCATCTGATGAATTTTATTCCCGTTATCTATCTTGACCGTATCTGAGCATCGTGCTGATGGAATATGCAGGTCTATACTACAAACTTCACAACACGCATCGACCCAATTCAATGAAGAAGACGGTTATCAAGCGACGAAAACGTGTTCCAGCTGCTCCGGGATCTGCGCCAGGATCTACTCCAGGGCGTCTCTCCGATCAAGCTGCTGCGGAGGCTTTGGTTTCCGTTGGACGAGGAGGAGCGGCCGCATCGGGTGCTGCCACTGGAGAGGAGAGCGAGGGCGAAGCTGAGCAACCCCGCAAGAAGCGTGCCCGTCGTGGCGGCAAGACCCGAGCGTCGAACGCCGACGAAAAGGAAGACGAGGATGTCAACATGGACGGCGAAGAGGAGAGTGAGGGCGGGCGGGAAACTCGCAGTCGTCGGAAACGTGCAAATGGCTGGGAGGGACGGTCCGACTCGCCCATGCACCGCAATTCCCCGCGTGTGGCGCAAGCCTTCCCTGGCGGTCCTGCCTTGACCTGCCACCGTTTGCCGCCCATAACACCCTGGCTGCCCTGTTGGGTCAGTCGTCGAGTTACATGCGATCTGGTTCAAATGTTCCCAGCCGGAGTCACTCGCCGTTGAACCCCGCCAACGCCATGCCCCCTCCATACATGCTCCCCCCACCTCATGGTATCCATGGTCTCCATGTGCCAGGGTACTACGCGCCTCCACCCCCAGCTGACATGACCAGCCTCATGGGTCTCCAGCTGGCAGCCACCCTTCCCAATTACGCCAACCCAACTTTGGCAGATCTCGAGCGTCATTACGCCGAGCTGCAAGAGCAGAAGAAGCGATGGGAGGAGATGATGGAGAGGACGGACAAGATTATGGCTGGTGTGAAGCGGACGATCGATGAGATGAAGGCTGCGTCCATGCCTCCTCCGTCGACGACGGGTTCGCCTCAGGTACCAGCTCGGGCTGGACCGGGCCCTGTGCCGTCTGTACCTAGCTCGCCGCAACCGCCTGCAGTGGATGCTACCCCTGCTGTTGTCGTCGCCCCTGCTGCTGTACCTCTTCCACGTGCAGAGGAGCGTGAAGCCAGGGAACCCATCTGGCCAGTCTCTGAGCCCGCTGCCGTCCGCGAGTAGAGGTGCACGGCCTCTCCCTCTCACCGTCTTGTTGCTCTTGCTATCCTATGCCCCCCACCCTTTCCTCGCCCTATCATACGCCATGTTATTCCAGTATGCATTAATGGTCTGACCGACTCGCTATTTATTCACCTATGTTCGGGGGCGGAGGGTTTTGTGTGCATTAAAAAAGGACTAACCTCTCTTTTCGATGTTCGCCGCCTGTCTATCTATTGACTTTTTCTTTCTTTCTTTTTCTTGCTACCGCCTTCCGCCCTTTACTATTTGTTGTCGTTTTTTTCTTGTTTTCTGATTGTTTTCTTTTGCGACTCGCCTTCGCGTCCTGTCTTTACAGCTCTTTTCTTTTTCTCGCTTCTTTTACACATAACCTTCTTGTTGTCCTTTGTGATTCGCGTATCAGATCGTTCTATTCTTTCACTCACCCTCCCCAGGCTCGCTGACTACTAGTCACTGAGCTCCCCCTCCTCTTGCTCTGTATTCGTCTTCTCTTCTTTCTATCTGTCTCCTCTCCCCTCCTATTACTTAGTGTTTTGGATTACCATATGTATTTTGAGAGGCTGGGTGTCTGCATGTCATGTCTGGCGTAGAGCCACCACACATACAGCTCCGTTGTCTTAATGTATTTTTTGTCGTACTCTCATCCTCGTCGTTGTCATTGCGATTTATATATCTGTAGTAGTGTTGTGTGTGGTGAATTGTAGTGGTACTGTATGTTACCTGGTGGCGTACGCGTACAAATCGTTTTCAATGCAAATTTCGTGTTTGTCGTTGAACTGGATTCAGAAGCAAGGGGTTCCGTCTGCGTTCAGTTCGTGGCCCCCTGGAAAGGATGGATTTAATTTATACAAATTCGGAATACATGGGAGGAACAGCGTCTGTGATATCAACGTCCACCAAGATAGCAGCTTGAAGAGCATCTTGAAATGGGTCGCCTGAGGCAACCACACGCACCTCGACACCTGAATTGGGATCGGCAAGTGGATGTGAAGGTGCAGGGGACCCTGCAGACTGGTTGGGAGATGTGGTTGCTAGGTTTGAGTCGCGGCTAGACAGTCCCGCTCTTGAGCTGCTGGGACTGCCAGCTGTGTTATCTGAAGATGATAGCGCACGTATTAAGCGGTCCTTGGTGGTTGTGCCTGATTGGATTGGTACGGTCGAGGAAGGGTTGTCATTTCGATTTACGCTTTCAAGAGTGATGAAGGGGTCCAAGATGACCTCTTCACCTACGATGGGAACATCGTCTGGAAGTGAAATTGCTCGTCTCTTCCGCCAACGTGCAATGAACCTGGTGAGCAGGAAGAGTCCGAGAGCGAGGAAGATCAAGACACCGAATACGGCGCCGACGATGTCTGCGGCAGAGGTGCTGCTTGAATTGCGAGGCGTGCCAGCAGAGGGCGACGAGGTACTACTGGGATCGGGTAGTGTTTGCGAAGGGGATGCGTCGGGGAAGTGGGAAGTTGCAGGAATGTCGGGACCCGGAAGCTTTTGAGAACGATCAGAATCTGGAATTTCAGGAGGATTGGGATTGGGCTTCAAAACTTCTCCGTCTTCTATCAGAAGCCTGTCAAATTGAGGCCATCCGGCTTCCTCGAGGACTATCCGGATATTGTGAGGACCATGAGTCAATGTAGGCGATTCAAACATGATCCGCTTTGAGACCCAGCTCTCGAAGGCAGTGAAAGGAAAGCTGAATTCGACTTCTGGGCCGTTGTCTAGAATATACGCTCCATGAGGTTGATAGGTCTGAAAAAATGACCCATATATCTTCAGCTTGGTCCCAGTAAAGTCAAGGTTGAGGCGACTATATCCTGTAGAGTCATCAGGATTCCAGGATCCTCTCAGCTCAAGTGCTGGGTCATCTCTATCGAGGACGACAGTGGGGTTGTGAAGAGTTGACGCAATCTGTGGTGAGGGAAAGTATCGGACGTGGTCCATCCAGAAGGGTCGCCCCTTGGACTTGACCTTGACCGTAAGGGTGTGTATCCCATCTTTTACACCCTGGATATCGCAGAGGGCTAAACCGTCCCCAATGTCTTGCCCATAAGGGTCATTGGGCGGATGAAGTGTACCGTCGAGGTAACAATCCCAATCTGGATCCAGTTCTTGCGTCCCCCAGCGCTCATTGGTAACATTTACTCTGTGGCTGGATCCAGCAAGCACCACATCTGACCCTGTAGTAGGGCCCACCTTGGTTAGTGAGAAGCTAAGCAGGCAAGAAAAAAGTGTCCGCACCATGGTATGTGAAGCTGATGGTCCCAGAGTGATTCGTTGCGTGCTGAGCTTGCCTATAAGGGGTTGAAATTCGGCGAGAGAACCGTCGCTTGGAAGAATAATCAACGTCACGAAACCAAGGGCCGCCAGTGAATTTTACGCGCTCGTCCGTATCGTCAACCGCGACGAAACGGAAGGACTGGGTCATGGTTGATAGCAGGAAGCAGGAAGTGTGAGAGTATTCCCATCCTGGCGCAACGGGATTTATTCCAGATGAAGGCAAGAGCAGTGGACCAGAGCATGGTAACAGGCCATGGCGGCGAACGTGAATAGATGTGAATCGTGATGGATTTGCGCCAGCGCATCAAAAAGAACATCAAGGTAGTCTCCGTTGCTGACCATACCACTTCTGATGATGAGTCGATCAATCAAGGGCCAAAGTTGTAAGTAATCTAGCTTCATGTCATTTCGAGGAGCCTCGCGATGGAGAATTGATTCGTGAACCTTTCTCCGTTCTTAATTCTCAAACATAGATTGACCCAAGTAGCAGCATAATCAAACCCGATGGCGCCTCGACTACGATTTTCGAGGCAGGCTTTGCTTCCAAATTCCCCCACGCCAGTGACAACAGGGGCGCAGGGACACTTCAACGGTATGCTCATCTTATCGGGGATTATGCGGCCAGCTGTCACAGGTAGATAGAGTTTAGAATACAGAGGCAGCTGCATCTAAAAGTTGAAAAGATGGTAGTTCCAGAGTGGTTTGTCGCATGCTGAGACTCCTTGTATGGAGTTCATATCTTGGAGAAGCGCCTTTGCTCCAGTTTCTAATGCCAGGAAACCAAGGGCCTCGAGAAAGTTTTACGCACGTCGGTGTTGTCGACGAGAAAGAAGCGGAAGGGCTGGTCCATGGTCCAAAGTAAAACTATGGGTGTAAATTCCGTTCGAAATGGGGAACTGAGAAGACAACCACGGCACTATCGATGATGCTCGTAGATCATGGGAATAGAGCGGCAAAGAACGCGAAGGTTTTTACTCGAGAGTCGAGGCGCATCAAAAAAGAAATTATTGTCGGTTTCCAACTCCGCATCTGGGAAACAGGCGAGAGTTGCACCCCGCGTTGGCAATATCGATGCACTCAACATTACTTAGTATCTGACACTGTGGAACAGGGTGTAAGAAGAGAGCATGAGTGGTTATTTTCTCATCAATAAACTCAATCCACATTCAATAAGTCGTGTTGGGGGTTTAATGGCCAAGACGATCACGACGTCGACACTGGTAGGCGAGCAATAATCCATCAAAAGGAGGCCCAGCCCAGCGACCAAATCTTAATTCTATTCTCCCAATTTTCTTGCCAAATATTACAGGAGAGTTTACATACACCCTCACAAATTCCAAAGCCGTAATTATTCAGGAATGGAGCGGAAATGTCAACTTTCTCCTTGCCTAAGTTGTTTGCCTCCAACCCATTGCACCACCTAGTCACGTAGTCCGTTCGACGGCTCAAAGGTGCGCTTGATGTTACTTCTAAAAACAGGAAGTGAGATATTACGAGTAAATTACTGTAGGGAATATATGGGAAATCACGTCTTGAGGTGCCCATTGGTTGGTGCTATGGTAGACTTGACCTTGCTCTTCTCGACTCTATGATAGGGTCGGATTGACTTTCTGTACGTTTGCGCTTCAGAAACCCTTCTCTTGGATAATCGCTGGGACCGTCTTCTCCTTCGCTTTCCTATGGCGGTCAAGTATGGCGGTCAAGTAGGACATTTATTATTTAGCGCAAACTTTCGATCTCGCGCAAACTTTTTAAGGTTTTCTACTTGTTTCCAAGCAAATCTCGACGAATAGACAAAGGAACATTTCGCTCTGAGAAAATGGAATTTCGCGCAAACTTTTCCATCGAGCGCACATTTCCTGTGGCATCGACGTGATCGCGCGCGCACTTTTTCGGGTTTTGGGTGGGCCTCTCGCGCACATTTCCTCCTCAACGGACGTAGCCTTCAAGTGATTGTCAAATGCCTTTGAAATTGATGTATATATATTATATAATCCAAGTAAAGGAGCCCTGTACTTGACCTCGTTGGTCGAGTCTCTATTGTATATCCAGCCCCTATCCGGAGTCTGCCCCTCCTCACATAGCGCTGTGTTCCTCATTCAACCAATCAATAGAGCAGGGGAATGAGTTTAAACCCTATAAATACATTTAGAAGCAGCTTAAGCAGCGCCGGGACGGCTGATGAGGGACCCAGCAGCCTTCCCTTGAGGACCGTTGGACCCACTGAAAGGCGCTTAACCTGATCAGGACATTGGCCCCTATTCCTATGAGCTGCACGCGAAGCAAGCTCCAGAAAGGCAAGGCTGTAGATATAGAGTAGCAAATGATTAGGAATTCTTTCGCTCCATGAATCCGGCTTACTTTAGGTCTACCTATTGATCTCAGCACGGGAGGATAATTTGCGCTCAGCAAGGGGCCCACCCAAGACCCGAAAAAGTGCGCGCGCGATCACGTCGATGCCACATCAGGGATTTCACTCGAAAATGACCGACAGTGATCATCCATTATCATCGTTGCCATCCAACTCATTGTTATCATCCTGATTAGGGACTTTGTAAGGCTTGATCAGCAATGATAACGCTCGCATGGCTATGATGCGGAGCCAACGGCATGAAGAGCGCAAGGCCAACTGATTTAGCAACTTGCTCGATCTTCGCTGCTGCCGATATTTGGATCACTTTCGCATAAAGCTCCGTATTGTCCAGTCCATATCTAACAGTATCATGCGGCGTCATCGTTACGCAGTTTCAGAGCTCAGTACGAGTATTGTCAACCTATATTTTTGATGCCTGTGTTGGCGAAACTCTCAACCTCCAGCCCGTTTTGGCATCCGGGGCGCTTCCAACCGGCGTCACTGCTAATGGGGTCGTTCCAGGCTGTTCAAATCTTATCCAATATTGGATTTTGAAGGAGCGAGAGGCACGTCGTGCTATTATTTCTTCAGTGCAAACCGTAGGTGCCTACCAAGGCTAGCGGGCAGACCGCTGCCGCTTTCGTCGCATGGCAATAGCACAAGTAGAGCCCTTTACTGCCGTCTGTCTATGCGTGACATTGTTCTGCATTTTTGAGGAGTCGGAGTCAAGATTGCAAGCCATAAAAGAATGTACCGAAGAACGGAACCACAAAGCTTGCTCAGAACCGCGTTATCGGGACTAAACGATACCTTTGGATGATTACATCGTACTTCGGTCTTGGTTAATTTCTCTGTATACGACGTGAACAAGGCGCGAAAGGCTATTGCTAGTAGTTGGCAACTCTTCTTCCTCTTCGTTAGTCCCATGAAGTTCTCTTCGTCAATCAACTCCGCATTGTCACCAGATTTAAGTAGGGAAATATCTTTTTGGGCGTTGTTGCTTGATGGATAGATTGTGAGGTGAGGCCTGTGACGATATGAAGGGTGCGCATTCAATATCCAACCACTGCGAGATATATCAAGGAGACAAGACTCGCTTATATGGGTCACGTAGAAATATCGCAATAACGGCAGCCATAAGTTTCGAGTAATGGACGTGTGTCGTCAACGGTCATTTGAAGGTCTCAAATGGAAGATCAACTCCTAGAGGTGCAATATCTCAGCGAGCCATAGTCCGTTGTCAAGTCGGGCAGAATGTATGTAGTATGTGTTTACGACGGCGAGCCGGTAGTACCGCGATGTACACGCTCGCAGAATCTGTCTCCTTCACTTGTTTCATTCTTCCCTGTTTTTTCTTCTTCGGAAATCTCGCTTGTCGGCTCGGTTTGGATGTTGACGAACGATGATGGCTGGCCGATGGATATTCCTGGTCTCCAGTGTGAATGAGCAGATTGATTGAGTACCTAGTGTCGCTGGAAAGCAATGTTGACATACATATAATCTAGTGACGACCGAGTTCGCTTGGTAGCCTGTATAATAGTGGATCATGGGATAGGAGAAACGCGATATCGTACAGGGCACTGAAGAGTGACAAGAACATCGGAGGTCTGTACAGCGTACCAACCTCCCTGACAGAGAAGAACCTCGGTACATCGAGGTAAACAAGATAATTACAGCCATCGCATTACAAACATAACCATAGGTCAAGGAGGGACCTTGTCTTCACATCGAAAGAACCCTTGCAATAATGCCTCACAGCTAAAAAAAATAATTGTGTGAGTCGTGGGCAACGGGATGGTGAAGTGGCTCACGAACGACATATGCTGTCCGACAACAAAGGTGAAGGCCTGAGAAGGCCGTCGATGACATTGGCGCTGCTGAACCTTGAGTGAGCTGCAAGGAATGGGATAATGAAGTGGCCCACGAACCACATATGCTGTCTGACAACAAGGTTGAAGGCCTGGGCCATCGAAATAGGCGCTGCTGAACCTTGCGTGAGCTGCGGGGAATGGGATAATAAAATGGCTCACGAACCGTATATGCTGTCCGACGACAAGGGTGAAGGCCTGAGAAGGCCGTCGATGACATTGGCGGTGCTGAACCTTGAGTGAGTTGCGAGGAATGGGGTAATAAAATGGCTCACGAACCGTATATGCTGTCCGACGACAAGGGTGAAAGCCTGGGCCATCAAAATAGGCGCTGCTGAACCTTGCGTGAGCTGCGAGGAATGGGATAATAAAATGGCTCACGGACCGTATATGCTGTCCGACGACAAGGGTGAAAGCCTGGGCCATCGAAATAGGCGCTGCTGAACCTTGCGTGAGCTGCGAGGAATGGGATAATGAAGTGGCTCACAAACCACATAGGCCATCGAAATAGGCGCTGCTGAACCTTGAGTGAGTTGCGAGGAATGGGATAATGAAATGGCTCACGGACCGTATATGCTGTCCGACGACAAGGGTGAAAACCTGAGAAGGCCGTCAATGACATTGGTGCTGCTTAACCTTGAGTGAGCTGCAAGGAATGGGATAATGAAGTGGCTCACGAACCACATATGCTGTCCGACAACAAGGGTGAACGGCTTAAAGAAGAATAAGGAGATGTTTGACTGCTGGACGGCTGGTGTCAGCACATCGTGTCGTCTTGAAAGCCAAGGGAAGAAGAGCGAGCCACATGGCTTGTGTCAAGGAGGCCGGTATACTTCAACCTCGCACTGGGCGTCGTGTCGGATCCTCGAGTTCGACCATGAACGTAGTTGGAAAAGTGCAGAGGCTGCTGTGGTTCGTTTCTAGGACATTGAAGTCATCCGGTCTAGGCGGAGGAGTCTCTTTCCAATTGCAGCTCACATCAGATTGCCAAGGACTAGAACCATCATCGATTCGTCGAGCTTCTAGATTGTAACAGTTACAGGATGTTGCTAATTATAACACCAGACGCTACATTTAACGATAGGCATAGGAGCTACTTGGATGATGCCATGAGTAAGGAACAGTGCTGTGAGGGTAACTCGTACCTCAATGTGCTTGCAGGCGCAATAAGCCAGAGCACAAGGAGTCCTCCAACACTGGCGGCAAGGATAAGCTGCCAAAGTGTAGCAGAGGCCAAGGCGAGAGCATTGGCTTCTTCTATGCGAACGCCAACATAGGGTTCTTGAGTGTTGCGAGCTTGTTTGCTGGGGCCACCTCGCCCATTACCCATGACACTGATCGAGAGGCCGATTGGCATAGATAGGGAAGCTGGAGAGGACGTCTGAACCAATCGGAGTTGGAACTGGGGTGATGCTGGCGCACTCTGGTGAAGTCGTGAGGATTGGCGCAGAGTGGCCATGGATAGAAGTCCTGGTGCAGAGGTAGAACTCGCGATGAGAGAGATGGATCCTGACGGACATCCAGACCGAGGATGCCCCTTTCTGCGACGGCCACAGGTCCGACAGTGGGGGTGTGACATAGTGCGATAGGTGGCAGAGGTGGAGAAGGGCTGCTTCGTTAATAGTGCTTTACACTTGTCAAATATTCGACAGAGATTTAAACCATGGGCAATCCTCTTCCGCAGCACACAGCGCTGCCCCGAATGATTAAGTGAATGTAGGCGGGATCATTGCGGGCGTAGTACAATATAGCTCTTTGTCTCGGCTTTACGAAAGGCAGGTATGTGCGCAACATCCTGCGTTGTCAGGTCATATATTTGGCATCGCGCAGCGTCCACAGGCAGTGTCAGCGCAGTCCCGATACTGACTCGGAAGGAGTGAGCTTGGGAACAGCTGAAACCGTTGACTCAGATGCTGGGGTGGAAGCGAGATATAAAGGTCTGGGCTTTGGGTAGCTAGCAGCATTGAACCAAGCACCGCAACTTGAACGTCGAACTCTTGTCTTCACAATTATGCAATCTGAAACACGCGAAAGCTCTGCTCCACTTGAACAAGTTATTCGTACCACAGCGGAACATCGCTACGCACCTTTACCGCGCCACGGTATGTCCAGCGTCAATATAGGCGCAGCGTTTCTCATTCCAATACCTGTAGACACTTCTATGTCGCAAGAAGAGGCATCAGAAGACGACGAAATGGTGGAGGTGTTTACCCACAGGGAAGAGACCAGGGACTTCCGGTTCATGAGTGCAACCGATCTAGCCAGAATTGTGAAATGTCGGGGAAGGGCTATAAAGCGACTGCAGCTTCTGCTGCGGGAAGAGAAAAGGAGGACAGCCCATCAAAAGGAAATATGTAACCGGTTGATTCAGACGATGAAAGCCATGGGGGAGCTTCAGGATTGAAGGCCAGGCTGGGTTTCGCTTCACAACCATCACGGCTCTATGAATGTGCAATGCTCCTTCCTGTAAATCAACAATAAACTATAACATTAGCTATAAACTACGCCTCGTGCTGCTGATATGACTCACTTAATTGTTAACGAAACCACCTGAAGGTGACGTGTGATAAGGAACACTGCAGTTCAATACTTCAATGGCGGATGCTTGCGTGAGGTGGCAGCGAGGAACATGGGACAAGGTTGAGACCAGGGAGGGCAAAGGACAGGGGAAGGTAAGTGGAAGGGCAAGGCTGCGTGCAGGAGGGTGTTCTGGAGTCTCCGGTGACAGGGACTGGCCACTCCTGAAGGAAATGGGAAGCTACATTGCTTGGCTGACGCCAGCCGACATCTCGGCTGTGACACTTGCGCTACATTAGCATCCTTGGGTCCCGCGACACCGAGTTCGCAAAGTAGGCCTGATAAGCGCTTGCCTCAAGCGTTGCAGTGACGTTGGTGGTGTCTTTCGTAATCCATTCGCCTTTTGGTACCTTCAGTGTTCGAGTGCTCGATGCAAGCAGACAAATCTTGGCTAGCAGTCGTCGAGTTGGATATGAGCAAAAAGCCTGCCGTGGAGCGGGACAAAGAGTTTAGAGGCCCAAGCGACTGACGACAAGCAGCCAGCTCAGGTAGTTGACAACGAAATTGCGAGGATCCTGCCATGTCAAGGAGGGGCGCAGCACGTTCATGCTGCAGAAAAGAAAATATTACATGAGAAAAGGGACACCCAAGCGCAAGCAAAACGGACCTTTTGATAACGCAAACACATTCCCTTCAATTCATCGGCCTCAACTTCCCTCGAGAGCAAGCTTAGGTGATGGTGAACTTGACCTGGCCGTTCGACCGACTGGCGTATAGAGCGTGTAAGTGTAAGTGTAAGAAATGAAGGTTCAAGTTCGACCAACGGTTGGAAAGACGCGCGTCGAAGAGACTCGAGAACGGTGCGGAAGGTGTAGGTCCACAACCGCATAATAATGTTGTGTTCAATGGGGATCGTCCGCAGCGATGGAGAAAAGGTGATTTCCAGTACGTTGTAAACTGTCTCAGCAAGCCTGTGGACGAAGGTTAGCCAGATATCCATGTAGTCAATAAGGGAAAGACATGCTCTTTGTGGTCGCAAACGGGCGGGCATCTTCCATTGCCCCTTGTTGGTATCAGGATTCACTGTGCCTTTCCCCCACAGTCGAACATCCCCTCGCCCTTGTCGCTACCGTCTGGCCACTGAACCCTTGCCTTCAAGTTGGGCTCTGTGATGGGTTTGGTATAGACTTTCGAAAGACATTGTTCCCAGAGTCGTCTTCTTTTGGGCGTCCATCGAAGAGATGCAATGAGGCAGGAGATCCGTCGGTTCTAGAGGATAGCGTAGACATGGAAGACTGTGACAACGCAAATACATAATCACCCTAGACCCAAAATCTTTCATGAATGTGCGGTAGAGACGGTTGGCTAAGGAAGGAGGTACTTGAAGGTCGTGCTAGCACGGTGTCGTTCTTGTCAGACTCCCTCCGAGTCGCTCCTCTTAAAGGGGAACGGTGGAGGGACGTAGGAACTGCTAATGGTATCAGACACCCGCTGCCAAGCCATCCGCTCACCATTGGGTTGGATACCTTATGCAGGCCAGTCTCAGATGCCTGGAAGGCAGCAGTACAGCGTCGGGCACGAGACGATATGTGTATTAAGCGCCTACTAGACAATTCTTCTTCCAAATCATCTGCTCCTGCAGAGCGTCACTGGCAGCCGTTTGAAGCTTGACAGTGTACTAGTAGATCATCTTGGAGGCACATCTGCACATGATTGGCATCAGAATACTTAGGCATTCAAGGCGGAGGACTTAGCTTACTCTTTGTGCTGCTGTCTTTGGCGTAGATGATCGAGATGATGGTTCATTCACAAGCGCTCTGCTTGCCGACCACTAATACATCCGAATTGCTTCGTTGGGCATTCATTGATTTGATGGAAGTTTAATAGGGGCTAGCTGCCATTCTCAGCCTGGTCGACCGTCACGACAATGTTTCTATCCAGAGAACAAAAGATAATGGCGGTAAAGAGAATCCCCGTATCGTCTAAGATTAACTGTAACGAAACACCTGGCTTGTTAAAGTCACATGCTTTGACCACTCCCATCCACAGGTGCAGGGCTATCGTAGCTTTCCTGGGATGCGTTCGAAGGGGACGACGACGATGCCGCGGTTTGTGCTGAGCCCCGGGCCTTCCGATTTGTTCCAGAGCGCCTGTACACCCGGAGGCGCAGCTCGAGCAATGTCTCCATAAGCTTTTGCGATAGTGCTACTTCCCGTTCGTAAGCTTCGCGAAAGCGAATGGCTTGCTCTCTGTAGTAGGTACTCTGTCCACCCAGCTCTGTGATTTGTGCCTGCAGAGCGTGATTCCGACTAGATTGAAGCTGAAGAGCCCCCCGAATATCCCCCTCCCCTTGGATGTCATAGTCAAGGGCTACCGTCGGCCTGGAGCCTGTTGCAGAGCTGCCAGCCAAAAGTGTACCGGAGAGAGAGTGGTTGTGAACAGCACGGCTACGGTGAGCTTGCCCCTCCTCATTCGGAGGTGAGTTGTTGAGAAAGACTACGTTGGGAACCTGGGGGTGGCCTGTTGCTGCCGGAAGGGACTGGGGAAAATCTCCCCCAGGCCTGTACGATCCTCCTTTTGACGTCAGCCTCAGCTAGAGCGTATCCTGAAGAGTAACCTACCAATTGCATCGATTGAATGAGCAATCATAGACGGATAGGTAGTGGTATAGGCCTGCTGAGGTAGGTTGTATTCTTCGTCGTGAAGTTGATGTTGATGTTGTGTTACGATTTGTATGCCAGCTGGAGCCGCAGCCATTGTTGCAGTATTAGCAGAAATATTGAAGTGAAGGGTAGTGGGTGTTGTGTTGAGGTACTAGTACCTGATCTTGGGGATCTTGCTCTGCGAGAGCTGTAAATTGACAGAGGCAATTTATATGGCCAGGAGCATTTGCGCCGTCAGCGGCTCTTAGGCTTGTTCTGACTTCGGCATTCCAACTCGAATGGAACGAATCCCCACCCATGTCAACTAATGACTCAATCCCTGATTCAACAATGCGGCGCAGCAGCGCGAGGCTAGCACAGAGAGCGTATGAGGAGCTTAATTAAACACAACCGCAGTCGTGGACGTTGGCCGAGTTGATGTTCCGGTTGCTGGGAGTGCAGGACAAGTCTAATTACATGCCTGCGGTTAGTGCACGCGCCAAACTGGCACCACGAATACCGCAGCAGTTGAAGACGTATAAATCCCCTCCTTCTCAATAACGGTTGTTGGTAGTACTTACCTCAGCTCCCCACTTCTCTACTATCTCAACACTTTCAAGCCAATGCCTCTGTCTGGCCAAATCCAAAATGATGTTCATCCTGATCGAGTGGCTCGACTCGGGTTTGAGGAGAGCCAACCGAACCAGCCTGAGATTACCCATAATGGTAGTGAGCCTTCCAGATTTGGAGATAGCACTGGTAAGCGACGAGTTGGACTCGAATTTACTTTGCCTTCTCGTCATATGTTGCTAACAACCACAATTTGCAAAGAACCTGGCACTATTCCGAACCCACCATCTTATCCTACCTGTGGGCCAAGCAGCCGGGGACCTTCCCAGAGCGACTATGAGGAGGAATCAGGGTTCCGGGTCTCCATTGTTAGTTCAAGGATGGTACCAAGCCAGGAATTAACGAAGGAGGAGATTATCAAGGCCAAGAACACAATAATACGAACTCAGCAGAAGCGCATCAACCGCTTAATGAAACAGTGCGAAGCATTGTACCAGCGGGCACAAAGGTCCAGACGTGTCGCAAAGCTTACCACTGAAACTCTTGTGGTGGCTCTTAATGTGGAGGCCTTGCCGTTGGTTTGAATTCACAGGGAAAGAGCTTGAGACATGTAGTACATATATCATGATATTCTATTGACGTACTCGACTCCACCGCACTATCGAACACAAACATTCTTTTATTCCCCTCCTGATTCCTCCGAATCGTCAACGGGATCGTCTTCCAAATCTGATTCGTCGCTTTCAGGGAAAACCATATGGTCTTCCGTTAGTTGTTCTTCTGGGTTAAGAACATCCTGCTCATCATTGTCCTCTGAGCATTGAATGGGCAGTTGTTCATCCCGTACTGTTTGCATCTCAGCGTCCCCGCTGACAGCGTTGTGCTGTGCGTCAGTTGAAGGTTTGGGTTGATTGGACATCCAGGAGCTGCAAGCTGAGCGAGGGTAGCGATGTCCGACTCCGCTCCCCCATCGGTACCTCATCGACATGTCTCGATCAGCATACCTGAAAAGGCGATGAGAGGATGTAGCGAATATTTTACAAGGACTTACTTATTCACATAGTACGACACATAGTCGTCGCCATCGCACGCCCGCTGAGAAAGCCCTATTTCATCAACCACTGTTCCCAAAGAGAAGCGAGGGATGATATGAGAGCCGCGAACGACGTCCTCTGGATCTAGAAATCCAAATGCACCACTTTCAGTGACATCGGGAAATGAGAGATACTGCAGGTTGCAGGGGCCCTCATTTTCTTGAAGGCGGTACCACCTGACCCACAGGAAATACATCCTCTGCGGTGTTAGATCGATACGATTGGAGGCCAGAACAACGTTGGCGTGATATATGCCAAGAACACGAGCGTAAAGAAATGGATGACCCGTCTCGTTGAGATTGGGGTTGCGAATCATGATGTTGGTTTTGTCTCCTTGGACCCGTACAATGTCTTCGGCACGGCGAACGTCGTACGTGGTATACCGGATGCGAATTATCTTGTGGGAGTAGATGCGAGAATCCTGAATCGATACAAAGGATGCCTCGTCGTCCTGGGGAGAACCGGTGGTGTTATCCCGGTGGCCTGTGAGGAGGGACGTTTTGAGACGAGAGAGGAGATGGAGCTGAAGCTGCCGAATAAATCCCTAAAGAAAATGTGCCGTTAGAAGTAAGCAAAGTACATTTAATGGGGAGACATACCTTCAGCGCGGGGTCATGTTTGTTCCCTTCGTTTGCGACGAAATCCGAAAGGGGGGTGGTAGGTCTTCTGGGTTTTCCCAATGTGGTATGCAGCACGAAGGTCGGGGACAGGTTTTGAGCCAGAACGACCACGCTTCGATTTGATGTTACGAATGTTTGTCCTTCGCCTCTCCATCTTTGCTATCTGCAGGCGATAGGTCTTCTTGTCGGTTCGCTTATACCATGACTTTGGCAATTTGTGCTCAAGTTCGCCCTGCGCGGTTGTCAGAGAGCATGGAGAAGAAAAAAGCATGGATCGCACTCTTTCAGTTGTATATGAGTCTGTAGTTCCAAACCGTCGGATGGTATGGACGTAGTTGGCAAGAGCGTGGTACTTGTATGTTGCAACGTTGAAGCGTTTATGAAGTCTTGAGCCTTGGCCTGCTGAAGGAAGAGAGTTGGCAGCGCTCGGGACTGTTTCCTGAGGTTTGTCAGAACACAGTGCTGCTGCAGTCTCTGCAGTGCCAGCTTCAGTGGCGGGGGTTGTGGTGGCAGACGCTGTAGCGGAGAACGCGATTGCGGACGTTGTGACCGGCTGAAGAGATGGCTGTTGGGAATGCTTATTGCTTGCTGAGTGCTTGAACCGCGCCCTCTGCTCTTTCGCCGTCTCTCTTGTTTTGTACACAGCGCAGGTTACAGAGAGAAAGATAGAGAACTGTTGAGAGAGAGCATCTGTTGCGTTTTCCAGAAGATGAAGCGTCTCTTCAGTGTGCATGCGGAGTTTGGCAAGCGAATGCCATTCCGCGCAGAGGAGCAATAAGGTAACCACAATTTGGTTATGATCTGAAGGAAGAAGGCCGTCGAATACAGGAATCGCACACTGAAATGGAGCTTAGATATCAGTTATGAGCTGAGAGATGTTAAGCTCGCAAATACCTGTAGCATATCCTCATAGTCTCGAGCGCCTAAGCGCTTCTGTTCTGATGCATTGGAATGGAACTGTCGTATCGTATCTTGACCAAACGTGGGCATAAGCCGATACCTAGTTGCTCAGTTGACAAAAGATGTTTTAAGTAGTAAATGGGCTCACCGTCGATCCAATTCACTGACTGTGGCAGACTTTGCTTGACGATCCTCTGCCTCCAGGATCCGTATCAGGTGGATGAATAGGCTCTTCCACACCCCAAGCTCAAATTCATGCATCAAGTCGACAACAAGGGAGCCAAAAACGTTGAAACCGATGCTGGATAATCGCGAAAATGCATTCTGTGAAGGGTCAATATAAACCCGGGGGGTGAACAGGCGGGATGGCTTACCTCGACTGGAAGCATGGACCGGACCTTGAGGAGATTCTCTACTTTGACACTTCCCACAACATAGCCTTCTTCGTAGATTTTCTTTCGTGCACTGGAGATAAGACTCTGGCGTTCGTCATCGTCAATTCGCTCATCGAGGCCACAAGGCGGCCCCATTTGATCCAACTGTGCTTTGTAAATCAAGCAACGAGGACAAGGCCTGTTACCCAGGGTGCGGATAGTTGCAATGAGCGTCCTCCAAGTCAATCATCAGCGCTGTCTGCAGAAACGGGACATCGATGGAGCTTACTTCTCTGGATAGTCAGCGGAGTAGGTAAAAACCCTGGGGAAAAACATGCGATCGACATTGTCAGCGCAGCGAATTCGTATCCCATGATGCATGGCTTCAATCAGCTCATCACTGAGCAGGATTTTCCACTGTTGGTGGAAGACTTCACGATTGCAATGTGCCACAAAGCTCGCAGATGGCGGCCGTCCAGCGCAGCTTCCATACCAATCCTTGAAATGGTCTGGTAGCTGGTGAGTGACGTCAGTTTCTCGATCGCGAACAAGAGAAGGATGCAAGCTTACATGTAGAAAGTATGCAATGTGCATGCACAGGCCAGCGGAAACTGAAGACCGCTGGTACTTTGAGTCGTTGCCAAAGAACATGTAGCAAGGCCACAGCTTTGCTGTTCCAAAATTGGCTAATAGCGTGGCGTCTGTCCAGAACATCAAAGCAAGGACGACTCGTTCGAGGGACCCATCCACAGACGGCAAGTCGAGATTCTGAATTTCTGCGTCCGCCTTAAGGAACTCATCAGAAGTATATAGTTCACCATATACACGCATGGGCTCTGAACTGCCTTCTGGCTGCCACATCAACTTGTATGGCTTGTAGTGAAGGTGGCGATCCTGCTGTGAGTCCGACAGCTTTTCTTTGATAACAGAGACGATGCTCTGGTGATGCAGCGTCCCAACCTCGAATTGGGCAACGTCGCCGCCTTTCCCTCCAGTGGGAAAGGGGACGTCAATGACAACGCTGGTTGCAAGCCAACCGCTGTCGGTGTCGTCGATCCACTCATCGCCATCCAGGGTTTGGGTTTGCGCCAGAGGTTCTGCCAGCTGTTTGTGAACCTGGGACCAGTTCACATCGCCAAGGTCTGCCGTCCTGAAGTGCGGTTGTGTGATAACCTTCAGCAAGTCCATGAAATCAGACATTGACTTGGTTGTCCCGCGATTCCAGTACCAGTCTCCAAGGTCGAAGGAGCTGGAGTTGGGATATGGATAAAAGTCGTCCATGTTGGAGGGAAGGGCCGCATGAATCTGACCGTCGAAGGTTGGAGGCGCCGAAACAGAACCCAATTCACCATCACAGTGTTTCAGAGCAGCATCTGGGTCACGGTCTGGAATGCCTCCACGAAAAATCCTAAAAAGACCATGAATGTCTGCGTTGGTCGCATCTTCACGGTCTCCTGACGCTTCTTCAATTAAAAGAGCATCTCCTCCTACGAAACATAAGTGAGACTCTAAGAAGTATGTCGTCTGCTCAAACATACCGCTAGCACTTCCATCAATGTTACAGGAACTTGACGACGTCGGTGGCGATGGAGCTTCTGCTTGTAGATCTGGTTCGTGTGAGAAACGAGTGCGATATCGAAATAAAGGGCTTCATTTACCAAGGTATCTAGCCCCAGAAGAGTTGTCCTCTGATCGATTGTCAAATGTAGACGACCCTTCGTCGTCTGCATGTTGAGCTTCTGGGTTTCTGGCTGTCTAACAAGCAGTTCAGACTTTCGAATCATCCACGTTGACCAACAATGTTACCATCGTCTGCGAAGGAATCTCTTGCAGATGTTCTCCCAGTCCGGTTGCTTGAGTTGCTTCTACCACCTCCTAGAAGCAATGATCAGTATCCAACAAAGGTATGAGACATGCCGTCGTGCTCACCGCGGCGAAGGCAGTATTGGCGCTGTGGGATAAGCGGCGAACAGACGTTGTTACAGAATGGCGCGCTCTCTTTGCTGTCCTGCGATCCCAGTAGGAGCGTGCATCACCAAGGAGCTCGCTTAGCCCCCTCTTGCCTGGGCGACAGGCGGTCTTTTGGTGCGTAAACAGCCGGGCATGATTAACAAAAGGCCGACCGCAGTCTTCGCAGCGCAACTGATAATCGTCCATACTGAAAACCTGCAGGTTGCTGGTAGCAACTTCTACACCACCTAAGTTCCTGTGTTTTTGTAGAAGACCCTTTGGCAACCGTTAGTACTTCGGACTCTGACTCACAAACATCCTGGTTGGTCCAGGTTGTCGGAATTACGTCTAGTACTGATCGGAATGGGTTGGAATGACTTCCTAACTTGCTAGACTTGAAGCTTGAAGCTCAACTAAACTCTCTGGAGCTTGGCGAGTCACAATGCGGATGCGTTTGATACTCACGTCAGTCACGGTGGCCTGCCAGAGGTACTATTCTTAGACAAAAGATTCAGTGACAGTCACAGCAACGTCGCAGCTCTGACCAGAAGGGGCAATCAAAGTCATACCGATACAGTTGTGAGCACGTTCAGGCCGAGAAAGCTCGATGGCGATAGATCTGGAAATCTCTTCATTGAACAAGTGGTCAACCAGTAGGAACCACTGGCAAGACGACGGCTGAGCGCTGAGTGCTGATGGGCTGGTTGCGGCTCCTTCTTGATCAAACAACACCAAACTTGATGGCTGTGGGTCACTCTTATCGTCGTTCACTGTTTAGTTTAACGAAGCGTAGAAATTTCAGAAACAACCCAAAAAAAAGTATCATAAGGTCAAAGAAAAGAGGCTGAGAGATACATAAAGTAAAGTATTCATCATCCAAGAGGTTGCCATGAGCAGGGAAGCGACAACGAGCGGCCATGTTGCATGCGATGGGTGCTTGGTTGTGATCCAAGAAGTCCTGGGAGGGTGGATGCGGCCAACCCTGTTGCTTGGATCTGTTGTGAAGGCCGTGGCGTAGACAACGTTGTTGGTGTTGCCGTCGACAATGAGCGTCGGTGACTGTCCCTATGATGCAGGGATGGCGAACGGTGACCTAAGGCAGGCACTCTGACACGAGTGTTTGAATTGGCAAGGAAGGTCCGATCAGCGATGTTCCATGCTTCCGCGATAACATTGAATCTTGCAGGGACGTTGTGGGACTGTGGTGCAACAATCTCTCCACTACCTGAAGGGACGCTCGACAAACTCGGAACAGACGGCGTTGGGTGCAGTTGCGAGTCGGGCAATGGAGTGTTGGCCGTGATGGGAGGCATAATACCAATGGCAAGGCCGGAGGTGTCCAACTGGGACATGCTAGATATCGGTATTAGCTCTCAAGTTAATCTTGCGTCAAATGGCAGAAATACCCGAGACCATCGCCCTCGTGCGACGATTCCTCCGCTGACGACTGGGAGTAAACAGAATCGGAAGCGTCTGTGCTTCCCAGTTCGTTGTGGGATCCAATGTGGGCCGATGCGTTCGAAAGTGTCGCAGAATTGGTGGGAACGGACTCCACCAATCGACGATGCAGCGTTGTGGCGAAGTTAGGCTCGTTTAAGGCATATCGAGCGGGCAAGGTAGAGAAATCAGCGCGATATGCATGTGGTACCCGCCTGTTCCACATCACTACTGCCCACAACTATTGATAGCAATCAAATAATCGATTTCAGCGGGCGAATGAAGAACGCAAAGAAAACCCAACGTACACCGCCTATTTCATTGACATTTTCCAAGTTTGCAAGAGTCAGACTCGGGGGGAGGGGACTCTCCTCGAGACCGTCGATACTGAAGGATGGACGGTCAGAAAACTCTGCAGCGCACGGGGAAGGTACAAAAGGGGATTGAACAAAAGGCATCGCAATCGTGGATAGAACGGTACAAGTACAACGTTCAGACTGAAAGCTCAGACGGCAGGATTATTAGCAACAGTGGACTTACAGGATCTGGCGTTGAGTTGCCAGTTCGTCCTCGAGCACTTGATCGCTGTAGAGAATGGTTTGAGAGGGCATGGCAGCTGGACTAGCCACATCCATAGTTGGACGTCTTGTAGAGAGGGTGGATGAAGAAAAGCGAGAAGGCAGGGGCAGCACTCAATTTAGCGCAAAATCACTTGAACCCTGTCATGGTTTTGCCATGTTAGTAGATTTGTCGTATTACATGCTGCCGTTGGCCTCGTTTCCACTTCTCTTCCAAGAAAGACTTCATTCCCTGTGCCGAGGCTCGATCGAAACAGGCAGTGCCTCATTCAAGTTGAACCTACCAAGAATCTGGGTACGTTGACGAGAACAAACAACGTCTGTCCCTTGCGGGAGGTCTGTGAAGGGCAGAAGACAGGTGCGCTATTCTGGGAGGTGCCAGCTGGCCACTGAGAACGCCGATCAAGAGAAACACGAGCAGCGACAATGGCCCATGGCGCCGCTCTTACGCGCTGGTCAGAAACCTGGTGTCAGACCAGCGCCTAACACAAGGCAACCTGTGGAGGAAAGCTCTTTGGCAACTGGATCGCACCTCAACTCCTACTCCTGGACCTTGACTCCTGCACGGTGTCTGTGTCAGGCCGCTCAAACGTTGCAGCACCTCAGTCACCATGACCGTGATGAATCACGATGAGGGCCAATAACGTACCCCGCGAGCGGCGTTCCTCCGTGGAAGGAGCAAATTCAATCGAACAAGTCTTGGAGAACATGAGCTTGGGAATACAGAGGATAAGAACCACAACTTACGTTGATATGCTTCCAGACTGGAAACGTAGACTGGTAAAGCAAGGGGCAGATCCTCCTGAGTCCTGCAATATGGCGGCACAACTTGAAGGGCAAGAGTGAAGAATGCAGTCATAGGGCCTCGATTTCGGCCGTTTCCACATCAAGAATGTCATTCAAGCTCTAAAGTGTCAGCAATAGGGTTCTCCCTTTCTTACTGGTGGATATGATTGCTATCGTTCATCCTTTATGGGCGCTGGAAGCTTTGTTTGAAACGTTGTCCCGCAAAGCTGGGAAGGAACTTCGCAAAACGGCAATTGCCGACATGTGATTGAAGCAGGGGTTCTCGGCCCACTTGAGAAACATGTGTCATACTAGTCTGTTCACACTTCCTTGGCCTTTGGCTCTCTGCGATCGCTACTTCGATCCAGCCCTCTTCTTGATTCTGTTCCAATTCTCTACTTGTACATTTATAAATTTGTGAGTCAACCTCTCTCATACCACCGCCAGCAAATCAAGTCTCACACTTGCACTTGTTTGAAGGCCTCCAGTGTACCATGAATTTTGAGTCCCATCCCTCAACCCCTTGCAACCGCCATACACAGCCAATGGCGCTCCCTAGGCCATCACCCTCCTCTTCTGACGGAACGGTAAGCATGGGGTCTGGGTGTGACCGACCATTGCTCATAGCCAGGTTTAGGTTGGTTCTTTGACGTCGAGCGGCACGCATTCAGGCTCGTCATCAGGGGGCCCTTCTACCCCTTTATTCGACGAAGTCAACCATGCAATCCTAGGCCTGGAATTATTTGAGCCAGGTTCAGCAGAATATCAAAGGTTATATGCAACGGAGGACGTTAGCAAGGCAAATCCCGACATGGCGGCAGCTGCTATTGAAATCAACGATATGAACGACCAAGATTTTGAAAGCGTCCTCGAAGCACTCTCCACCCTTTTCACCACACGCTTGAAGGCTGAGCGGAACAAGACAGTCACAACGACTGAATTGGCCGCTGCGCGGCAGAACTGGATCCGAATGGGAGCCCCGATATTCAGGACCATCGTAGACGCCTTCGGCTCCCTCAGCACAAAGCGTCAGGATATGTTCTCATCTCGTATCAAGAGGTGGTCTACTGGCGGGTTCGAAACCGGGGATTATCTTCTAGATCCTCAGGGCAGGATGGCCCGAAACAACCCACCGGAGCTCGGGTTCAATGTGTCAGCCTAAAGGGATCTTTGGTGGCATATCCTCCGCTTTTCTTCTACCAACCTTGCTCTTTAGTGCAGTATGTAACGTATGAACATTTTCCCTCTATCTTCAACTCGAATATACTATGTTCATCATTTAAGATAGTGGCTCATGCAGCGCGGTGCGAGTCAGTCAGGCTGAGAATGGTTGACCGCGCGAAGCTCTTACTTATTCTGGATGACGTGAGTTTCGAGTGTGGGTTTGGTTTGGCTTGATCCTTCGTCTCATCCTCATCATAACGGACCGTTTGACGTGACGAAAAACGGGCTCGAGTTTTGCAAGGTACGCATTGACTGAAACTCCTCCTGTGTACTGGCTGGTACTTCTGGATCTCTAGCAGTCTGTGGTACGGTGATTCATGACTCAATCATCCTTGTATCCTCAAAGGATGTTTCGCCATCAGCATCCCAGATATGTGGATGTTCGAGGGGAGCTTCAAGTATGAGCATGGTGGCTGCACAGATTGTCTGGGGTTTTGAATCAACACCCTCGATGAGCAGGGAGGAGTCAGCTTCACGTCGAGCCACGAATCAAGCAGTTGTAAGCTATTGTTCCACAATGTCGGCTTCAACGCGCTAACGAGTCTATCTACAGGCTCGCATTAGCCGGCTACGCCACCCTATTAAGTCCCAGTACTATGTGGCATGACTTGGAATGGATATCACACCAATGCTAGGACGTCCTGACTGCCTTTCAGCCAGTACCGTTACTCTGGTACCTCGATTTGGCAGACTACACTTTGCATGCGGAGACTCTCCGCATCGGATTTCCAAAGAGGAGCGGGAGGTAAAGAACATAGTCCTCTATCATGCACTTGTTGTGACCTGGGATATTGGAAGACCAGGCGGAAGAAGCAGCAACGAACTTTAGAAGGATCAATTTGGGAAAGACGTACATGGGGAGTAGTTCGACGAGTCAAATGTATGTGCCCCCTTAACCCAGTTCGCTGCTAGCTGACAAAAGAAGACGTGCAGTCCCAACCTTCGAACCGCTGGGGAGTTACAGACTATCTTCCTGCCTCAGTCTTCAGACATGGACAAGGTATGTTTCTCCCCTTTCTTCTCCCTTCGTCCATTCTCATGAACCCTTTGTACCGAAGTGAACCCCCAGGAAGACCCAAAGCTAATCACCTTCGCATCGTACCTGCTCCAAGGCCTGGTTGAGAGGACCCGTTGCTGCAGGCACAACAGCAGCCGGTGTTACAGTTACGACGGACGGGTTTCTGCTACGCCAGAGCCCCAGATGATATCATGCTGATAAGAGTGATTCGAAGGCGTTGATTGGCGTTTTCTTTTTTCTTTTCTTTTTTGGTGGTCCTGTCTACTTCTGTTACCAGGCATTTACGAATCCAGCTCTTGGTGCAATGACCCCCGAAGCGCTCATCTTGTCTGACAGTTGCTCATTTCGGTCCTTCCGTTGGCTCATCTCCTCTTCACCGTCTCGGCATTTCTCTTATTCCCATCCGCACTTTTCTTTTATTGTTGTCGCTGCAGAAACAAGCCCGCTCTCTACAAGGGCCACGAGTGTCGCTCTTCTGTCGTCAAAGGCACAAGAGGTTAGTACGTGGCTATCTGATAATTTGTTTGGCTGAACATAACGGGAGCCGTAGGATGCGGAAGCGCAACAGACTGAAGAGCAAACTCAAGGTCTGCCCACAGCATTGTGTATCGTGCTGACAAGCGTAGGCCTGGCTCGCTGGGCAGTGCACCTCCCAGGAAGGCCCAGAGTTTTTGGAGATGTGGAGTCTCGTAGCGCTGGCATGTGTGTTCCCGACATGTGGATGTCACGACCATCCAGCACCCATACCTCTTCAACAGTTTAACACTTACCTCGCTTTCGTCCAGCAGCAGCCTCCCAATAGAAATTCCCCCCGCAAGTTGGCAAGAACGAATATGTATTATACGCCTTCCAAATCGATTGATAAAGCCCAGAGCTGAGCATGGTCGACCTCCGAAGAGGTGAGTTCGGCGTTTGGCTTTCACTCGGCAGGTGATGGGCTGACGTTGAACCCCTCTTGCTTAATGGCATCTTCAGACCCAACCATCGACCGCACTTCTCCTACCACCATCACATTCCACTGCATTGCTCCCCGAAGTCAATCAAACCAACTCGACCAATTCCGATGTAGCAGCAGCGGATATTTATACGACTGTGGTGTGCGCCTATCCCTGAACATATCAACAATGAAAGTAGAAGGTGTTGGACTTGGAATGATAATGGACACTAGAGTTGGAGAAGCGGAGGCTCGTGCAGATGTGGATCCCGAGGCATCCGTTGGGGAGAGGAATAAGAGTACAGATTCGAATGTATGAGGTGGTGGAAGTGAATAAAATGCATGATTAGATTTCCGAGGCTCTTTGCCTTGTTCTTTTGTGTGTTTGCCTGTTTCTTTGGTCGAAGCTTTTGATCTAGCCTCCATATTGTCTTGTTTGTTGCTGAGCACTTATATCTCTCACCAGACGCAAGGGCACAAGGCGAGGGGCCCAGACCTCCGGTAGTAACGGTCCGTCATTCAATGCTGCATACCGACTCGGAAACACGCCCTACCTCTACCTGCTGCGGGGCCGCAGCTCGCAGATGACGCTTGGCTTGCGGACGATGATGGTTCGCCCAAACCCCGCCGGTACCTAGGAGACTTCTCAGCTTGACCGATCCTGGCTATCGTTGCTGAAGATGAGTTTGAACTTCGCCGCAGCATGAAGTTAGAATTTTCTGCCCATCATGGCTGCAATCGTGACTACTCATGATGTACTACCACGATCGCAGCCATGACGTGGGTATCTACTATTGACCCTGGTTTGATCCAACCTGAATGTCAGTCACTTGAGTCAATCTTGGTCGATCCACTATTCTTATACTCCGTTCACTCCTACCAAACACACGCATCAGCCACTGTTTCCACTACATTGACTCCAGAAACGTATCTTGTAAGCACAAGACTCTTGAAAGGTGCGTCGCTTTCAGGGGTAGAAATGGCTGGGACACTCAAGCTGGAAGGTTGGCAGCTCCGACGTTCAGCTTTTCTTCGAGGCTTTGCCCTTTGCGAGCTGTCCATGTCTACCTTCAGCAACTCTAGTATCCACAAAGAAATTATGGATATACCCTCAGGCGACGGAACGCCCGTTGGTTTAGGAGGAAACCCCTCTCTCAAACCCCAAACATTGCTCCCCAGCCGCGACGGAGCCACACTCACGAAGGCCACTATGGAAAGCAGTCTTCGAGGCCTGCTTTGCGAGCTGTCTGCACTACCTCAGGTCCTCTCTGTGCGTTACAAGGCTTTGGAAGTGCCTCCTGACCAAGCCGTGGCTTTCTTTCTGGACCATCATACTCCAGCAGATGTACCAATGCTTCCAACACAACGCTATAGAAAGGATTTACAACATGCATTCGAGCGTTTCCAGGACGGGCGGTCTTTCAACGATAGCATTTGATAGCCTACCGGGTGCATATTACCCACCGATTTTAGTAGCTTGAATTTCATTTCGCTGGAAGGGGATTGCTATCTTTGTTCTGTGCTTGATTCGCCTTACGATTCACGAAAGTGCCCGCTAGTACGCCCAAATCTCTGCCGTGGTACTATGAGTCACCGGCATGTCTGCGCCGGCGTGATGCATAATTAGTACTGTCTCAGATTTATTGCTGGTTTGGGAGATAGTTGTAACTGGTTATTCGGACAAGATCTTACGCTTCTAGTAATAGGCAGAGTCAATCTGACATTCAATTTGGCTCAAAAACGTGACTCTACATCCGATCGACTGAGTCAATCTATCACTCGCAACTGGGGAGATTATCACTGGCAGATTATATATAGATGGTGGATCTCGCAGTGCCAGTACACTGGCGACAGCGGTTGCGTTCCTCCCTCCCACCTTCCCTGCTATAATGTCACAGGTCCCCCAGGGCCAGCCACGCGGTAGTACCGCCAACAAAGAGAATACTGCTCCTGAAAGACGTGGCTTTACAGGGGAGGCTTCGCCAGGCCTCAGAGGCACTAGAAGAGACTTTGCAACAGCGATGTTACAGAACGATGGTGGAAATCAGGAAGAACTTTTACTGCTTTCACCACAGGGAGGGACATCGTCAAGTGCTCTTGGTTTGGGTCCCCGAAAGCGGCCGTAAGTCCCTAACCAGCTTAATTCTGCAAAACCTGTGTCGGTACCTTGACCGCTATTTTCGATATGCTTCTCAATTCCTTCTCTTGAGTGCTAGGTCGCTGACGCGAGAATGTAGATGTCGAACAGACCCTCTAGTGCACCACGGGCGCCACTTTGGACGAACAATTCGCGCTTTCTGTCGCGTACAGACGCTTATAAAGAATGGAATCAGTAGAACTTTGCGCATGGAATATGACATGGAGGAAAATAATTTGGAGAGTGAAGACATGCCCGGAGGCGCATCCCAATCTGATCCAGACCCAAGACAAGATCAGTAAGTGTCTTCGGATTTCGCCTAGTAAGCCCAGTCCTGTGACACTCATTGGCCTATGCTACAGAGAACGCCAAGAACACACCATATTCAAACAATTGCTTGACCTGTGCCCTGGATTGGAGCAGCGGTTATTTACAGGGTCGGAGGAGGAGGTTTTTCATGTCGCGGAACTGGTGAGTTTCACCAATACGAAAGCGTTGACGATTGGGCAATCACTAACTTGGAAGCCGGGCAAATAAGATTCAAAAGGGATCGTCTACCGCCAGGGCAGATGACACGAAGGGGCTTAAAGGTGTCATCATAGATTGGATTACCCCTCGTGGACATAATCTAGAGCCACCTCTCATGAGAAACGTAAAAACCGACAGAGGGTTTTACCATGATCGCACTGGTGAGCTATTGTGCCCTGTAGGGTTGGACTGGAAGGACAAAGCGTACGCAAACCTTCAGCCTGACTCAGCACTATCTTTGCTAACGCATTCTGGCTAGGACAAGAGACGGACTTCGCGCTGGGACGATAGTGGTGGCTGGAGATGATTGGCCGTTCTTTGTCTACGAGAATTACACTTTCGACAGTACAGATGTGTGGAAGGGATTGTTTCGAAGCACTTTGCTAGTATGGGTGCGTGAATCTACAGGACTATGGCATTGCCTCTGACTTCAAGGCTCTCCGCAATTGTGCTATGGGGGAACTGTACGACAGGCCTTCAAGCATATCTTCACTTCACCGAGCTCAGTGGATAGAGAGCCACGCGCTACACGATCTGGCAATGCAAGGATACACGGAATGACACAGGTAACTGTCCCTTCCCTGGCATATGTCGCAACGCAGGCAAGTGGAAGTTGGCGCCCCGAACATTGCAAGCAAGGTCTCTAACTTCGGCTCCTGCCTCTGTTAGGTTCGATTTGCCCTAAGCTCATCGCCTGTCTTCTCCCGGACGGACCTGGTGACTGACTCAGAGCGATTTTATACCTCGGTTATCGACGGATTCACTGACAAGGCAGAAGAAGAGCATGTCAAGGAGCTTTTGATCTGGTGGAATAGGTATGGCTGACAATCTGTCTTGATTAATTGACGCCTTACGCATCAAGCACTACAGTCAAATATTTCCAGCAGAGAATCGACCACAGAACCGCACACTGAAGAAGGGGTCCGTCTTAGCGCTGATGAAGGCACAAAGAGAGGCTCGTTCAGCGTAACGGGGCAAGGATCCACGGTTATTTGCGCACACAAGGGTCTAATTTGTCTCAAAGATAAGATACCGTGTGTCGGCGGTTGGGCGTAGAATTTGGTACATTACTTTCCCGTTTCTAATTGCATCTTGCTGTCTCAAATCGTTATACACGATACAGCTTATCTGGTAAAAGGGTCAAACTGCGTGTATCTAAAGCTGTGTGTAGGGTTACTACTACTTTGAAGAGATAACACAACTTGTACGAGGATGTAGGGTAGTTGACATGGAACGCTGGCGCAGGAAGGGTACACCCCTTTTCTTTGCCCAAAAGTACGTAGAACTTAGACCGGTGGAGGTGCTTGGACGCACCCGGAGGTTGTTGTAAAGGATTTGCCGTGGAAGCGAAACCTGAAAGTGCCGTCACCTCAGCGCTTAGATATTTTAAACAGCGCGATTGATGCAGTCCCTTCGGATGGTAACTACGGACAAACAATGCAACTCAACCTACTTACGAAATCAATTCCAGTTACCATTTACGACAGGACAACTTCACACCAGCTGTCACTCTGTACCACTCCCCAGTGCCGCATGCAAGGGGCGCCAGGACTTGTTTCGACTTGGCATCCGCTAATAGGCGTACAGGGAGGTTGGTGACAAGCTGAGCGAGAAGGGAGTTAACGTTAATTGCTCAACCAGGTAAGCTCTCCTAGAACTATATATTGCCAAATCAACTGACGAATTTGTACAGCACTACCCTTCTACTATTTGGCTCAGGGCGTTGTACAGGCTTCTCAGGTCCCAGAGCCATTGATGGAATATGCCAAGCCGCTCACAGCAGGCTGCCTTCGTTCGCTATTGGTGCTGGGGACGGGAGGATGACCAGGGAAGATGGTGAGATAGTCTTGTCAAGACTTTGCGGTTCTGTCTCTAACTCGACATGTAGGCTGTGCCATAGTGTCCTTGCCTCAGAGATCCTCAAGGAAGGTTTAACGAAGCGAGCTTCTCTCAGGGTGACATGTTGGACGTTGTTTCTCCGCAGTAAGTCGCAGCATGCTATTAAGCCTCCGTAGTCTAACAGCATCTTGCAGTCTGTTCACCATGCTTGGTCGTACCGCCAGTGGTCCTCCGATCTCCCTTCTATCTCAAGTAGATGCCATCGTTCCGATTACATCTCGGACGATCGCGGCTATCTTCCAACACATATGGTTGCTGTCTGGGGTTCTCAAGCACCTCAGCGTCTTTGTAAAATCACCCTCTATCCGGTTCATCAAGAGGACATGCAGTTGCCTGAGCAAATCTGCGCTGAGCCACCTTCGAGCCAACTTCAAAATATTTGGATCACCCTCCCAGTCCAATCCCGCTGCCTACCATCACCCGAGAGCTACACTCCGCTTGAGCGCTACATCTACCACAAGGACTCCTCGACGAGTTGCGCCCTGTGAGGCCTGCTCTCGACTTTGAGGACAACCAAGTCAAGATCCCCTCTTTCGGTGCCTTCATCGGGCGCAGCTGCGAAATGGAGGACATCCTCTCGCGGGTGATGCCCATCAATGGCCTTTGGAAAGACGCTCACCGTTCATCACGATCACGATGGTCTTTGGGATGCCATCGAGCTCGTATGGGAGGTCATGCTCACTGCCCTTGCAGGCAGTTGGTCAGGAGTTGCACAACAAGGAAAGGCGGAATGAGCTAGGTTAGCTCTCTGATACCATCTCTCACCTGATTGACCAACGTGTTCCCACAGAATGATACTCATACCAGGGCACCCTCCACCAAATATCTCGCTGGACGAATCAAGAATGTTCGAGCAATCAACGGCCAAGCGCTCACCTATCTAGAGATCAGTAAGCTCTGCACCCTAACGACCGCATGTGTGCTTACAACCTTCCCCAGCGCATCCTGAGCCAAAGGGAACACATGTAATACACTCAAGTCGCTCCACAAAATTGGACAATGCTCACTACAAGAATCGTGGGCTGGGGGATCGCTAGGGGAAGACGGTGGGGTACGGTCGTATCAGGACACTTTTGTGTTTCTAACCCGCTACGTAGATTGCGCTGCGGTCAAATCGGATCTAGGCAAACCTTGGTTACTGGTCAAATCTATCTGTCCAGTCGTGCACCAAGGCCGCCCCTCCTCAAACTCTCATGGACGACAGCGTTGATACGGGGGTGTAATGGACAAACCTAGCTTTTGCGTCGAAGTTTGGTCGGTATGCCTTGAATTTAAACCTCGTCCACTGGATCTGAAAGTTTGTACCACAGATTTGCTGTACCACAGGTGTCATTCCCCGAAGCTGCTTCCCAAGCGGAGGACATATCCACGCGGTGGCTACCTACGTTCCAGCAGTCACGCAGATTTGGGTGAGTCTCATTCTCTCATTCTCTCAGACCTTGTCTATGGGCAGGGCAGCCCAGTTCACAATTCCTTCCCTCTTGTGATACAGCTGATGCCTCCGCAGGACGCACTTTATGTCTCTCACGACATACGTGGGCTCCATACCAGCAAGGGTCTTCTGACGGTGACCACCTATTACGACAACACCAAGCCAATTGCTGAGATACTTACCGCCATGCTCATGTTCACTCGTTCGCGATCCTGGGCCTTGGCTTGGTAGGGTACATTACAGGTCCGGCCGCACATCGATAGCCTCAACGAGGACGAGCCACATGCTTTGATATAGCGACCTTTTCGGGGTGTGTGATGAATCTTCCGGATCTCCTTATGAAGCCCGCGTACGTCCCGATCTTCTGACCTTTTTGACAATGCCTCACGTTTGCCCAGCTACTACCCAGGTAATGACATCACCTCTCCGCCACACTGTTGAGATTCATCCCCATCCCATCTCAAGGATGTGAGGCAAAGAACATCACTCCTGGATGTGCTTCCACGGTCCTGTCCCACATTGAAGCACAGCCTAAGGGATGGGCCACTAAGTCTACGTTTGGTATTCGTCCGATTTAACAGGGATACTTTGATATATAGCTTGTGCTCAATGATCCTCCAGGGCGTCTAGTCGGTGAAATAATATCAATGCCTTTTGACTCTTCGTTTTGGCTCCAAGGTCTAATCGGGTGATTGTGCTAGAGCACTTTGCAATTCGATGCTCCTTGCCCACAAGGTAGTGAGGTCGACGTTCAACGCAATCAGGACTTCATCCCCAACCTACCCGCGCCAATCGCCTAATCCTACTCTGATCTCGTTGGCACTGCGTTGCCCGAGAGCTCGTCTCTAGATGTGATCTCTTCCCTCTGCCGCTTCGCTGGCTAATGCCGATATACTCACAGGTCAGCCATAAATCTGCTATCATTTGTTCACTGGACTGAAATTTTAGGAACCAGCGACTTTAGTATCGCCCAGTCAAGTGTCTTGAATGTCCGACAGGATGGACTTGAGCCCTTTGTTGCACCCTGCCATTAACCCACCACCATCGCCACCACTCGACAACGACCGCTATCAACGCCACGGGGATGCACACTCAAGGTAGATTCCCGTTCTAGCCACTACACAATTGCTAAACGTGTTGCAGAGAGGCTTGAGGATCCCGTTCTGCTGGATTTGACCAGGACTTGTGGGAGTTGGGTTGGATCCGCAGACCAGCGCTGACTCCGCTGCTGAGAGGCAGCTTTAGGCTAGCCTATTGCGCAACGGTACATCTTCTCGTTTTGTTTTACGATCATTCAATTGATGAACTCGTACAGATATTTCCGCTGCTCATCTACTTAGAGCTAACATGATTCAACTGGCATCCACCGTGACAGAATCGCTCTACCAAACGATCCTACAAGCCGAAGCCCGCACCCTAGCGATTGTCTTCGGCTGTTGGCCATTGGGGCTTTGAGCACACGCCGCCTGTTGTATCGAGGTACGTTGAGGCTGCACATCTCTGTTGCACGCTGACGTACCTGGCCCAGGGAATCCCCAGGTTATTCCGAACTTCGCGCAAGCATAGTTGCTCAGACATCTCCGGTCAGCATGCACGACTGCTCAGCCCAAGCAGCGCGAACTGCCACTCCATTACTGTATGGCGCATACTCACTTTCCCTATCCCTCTCTGACACGAACATCGTTCATAAGGCTAGGTTCATACTGTCATAAGACTGGGCACAACTACTGTACACGCGAGCAAGCGTTCAAGATACTGGCGTCGGATCTATGTCACTGAAGGCTGTTTCTACAGGGAAACCAGGACAAACTCGTTGGGATCCTGGGAGCTGCTGCTTTCGCTTGCGTCGTTCAGATCGTCGGTAAGGTCAATTATATCTGAGTTACTTGACGCCATGCTAGGGCCACTATTTTCTTGGCGACGCCTCTTCGAACAAGAGTGTTCTTGAGGAAACTTAGACCTCAGAATGACCCACTTGCAACGAAAACACTGAATGAAGGTGTTCCAGAATTGCGCATCAGGTAAGCCTTCTTCCCCAAGCATCACTAAACGCTTTGCTAACACTCCTTCTTCGTCCGGGTCCCCTTGATCCATTCCTTCGATGTATGTATCAGCACTGTAAACAACGCTAACCTCGAAATGGTCCTACCTCGTTTGGATCCCTTTGCAGGTAACATTTGGGTGATACCGTCCCCTTCAGGGCTAGAAAAGTCATGGTGAACGCCTACGAGTATGTTGACTTCTTTGAAACCTAGAGGCTTTGCTGAAGCATAGTTATAGCCACCATATCCTGACGCCGTACCGCTAGGACCACTTACTTCGGAAGGGATATTTCTTCACTCGCAGGCCGTGGAGCGGATAAAAGTCCTCAAGGCATACTGCATTTGTCGGTTGTCCCTGGTCAGTAAAACAGCGTATACGCTTAGTGAGTGTCTCTACCTGAATAACCGCAGCGCTTTCTAGCACACTCAGCCATATATTGACCAACACTTCCTCCACTAGCTTCCCCGACCACTCCAATGCGACATTCTGTCAAGGCAACATTGTCGATGAACGTGCAAAGGCAGCAGGGGGCAACGAATCGGTGGCATCGCCGATATTCCTCGAGATCGGCTGGCGCCACTCGAGCGTTTATCAGGGAAGGATCATAGATTGCCGCTTGGTCGTTCCTATCGTATACAGGCCTGGATGGTTTCAGGCTACGAATCAAGTCCGATTGCTATAAGTAACTTACCAAAACCACGTCATCATTTCCATCGAGTCGGAATCAAATTCAAGAACCTGACGATTTGGAGTGCTTCGATAATGTTGAGCATGAACCCGCCTCAGGAATGATCTGACGATGGAGTACTGAGGAAGGGCCAGCAGATCTGAAGCGCTCGAGGTGGCCATGAAGGGTTGGATATTTGGGGCAAGCTTGACACGGTGGTTTGGGAGGTCTAAACGCTGCGCCCTTTATACCAGTACTGTATGCTCCCAGGATGCTTCCCCTAAACCCTTTGCACGCTTTCGAACTGGAGGTTTCGTCAAGGTACTGCGGTTTTTGACGCATGCTGTCAAGGTAAAATTTGACTGCGCCGTCTGTTATGGCACATTGCGAGAGTGATTCTCGGATTTTGGCGTTATCTCTGGGTTGGCCTCCCTCAGGCTTTCCTCACACGAACCTAGCGCGTTGTGGCTGCGGAGGGAGTCATTGAAAGTCATCGTGAGTTGCTTGTACCTTATCACTTGGGCTCTGGGGCTCACGGTTCTAACCTGGATCTTAGACCCCAAAGAATTGCTGCTGTGTCACGCTATCTTGTCTTTAAAACGATCGGGGTACGTTCCAGACGCTGGCTACGTTCTTTGGCGCAAAGAAGCTTTCAAGAGGCTCCCTGAAAAATGACTCGAACAGTTGTCTCTCAGACTCCCAGCAGACTGTAAGCCTGTCCATCTCGTTCTACATTGGCGCCTCAAAACACGTTGGATTCTTACAGTATGACATGGGCTCAGAGGAAAAAGCGGTGCGTCGCATCATCTTTCCTTCTGAGCTGTGACTTTGTCCCAACAAACCGTCCAGCATTAAAGACGACCCTTTGTATCGTGTGGGACAGCATGTTGCAAGATATCTTGCCCCATTTACCGACCTTGAAAGGCTACACAAGAATGAAGATAAGATGGCGGGGTACTTGGCTCAAGAGGGGCTTCAATGGAGGGAACTTGAAGACGAGTAAGCACGCAACAGTCTGCTTGGGTTGGGGCCAAAGCATATGATCATTTTCAGGCACCGTGTATCTCACCCCATCTATCTGGAAATTCTACGGCTACTTGATAAGTCTGGCAATAACTGGACAGGCGCTTCGCGTGCTAACAAGGACAATATTATCAAGTTTGTGAGCCAACATCGATGAAAGGCTCTTTCGCTTTTACGACTAACATTGTTCTGCCAGCTGAAGAGCGGACAACATGGAGCGCTGAACCAGGACCAGAAGATGCTTGAAACCACGCTGTGGGCTTGGTTGGGACTTGTAAACCCGGGGGTCGACAAACCAGGCTCACGCACCATAATCAAAGGATTCTGTGCAAAATCAGTGGTTGGTGCATTCCTCTGTCCAGTGACCCTTGACTGGTCGAGGAGCGAGTAAGTAATTCGCTGGGAGTAACTGATAAGAGTACTACTTACAAGAGAATGTCCAAGGGTAAAGCAGCTGCTGGCCTCCCGTCGTCAGCCGCTCACGTTGGAGGAGCGGCCAAGGATACTATACCAGGGTTTGGAATATGATGCAACCAATCCGTGGGATGGATTTCTTCAGAACCAGGTCTTGGTCAAGGTGCGCCTTGCGCTCTTACTACCCGAGCCTCAGCTGAACTCAGATTGAAACAGGCCTTCAAGGCGGTCTATGCACCGTCTCGGCTTAGCGCACATTACGGGAACAGGGGAGCAGGGGTCAAGGTTGAATGCTTGTGCTATGTGACTTTCTTGGTTCGTGGGCTTTCCTTCCTTCAGCAATTCTACCAACAGACATACTAGGTTCTGTCTCTCTTGTCGGACTCGTGCGCCTATGAAAAGGGTGCCATTCGCACATTCTATCGGGCTCTCAGCCACTATTTAGCCTTGCAGTCAAACCAGGCATATGTTTCACGGCTTCTTTACTGGTGGGATCGGTGTGTTTCGCCTTCGATGTTTCAACGCTTGTAGTCCTTGACTAACTCGCACAAGGAAAGTCTGGATTCCTTCTTTCAGTGTTGGGAAGCCAGAAGGTGCCAGTGCCTTGACCAAGCTAAGGAAGGTTGCGAATCCCCCTACGGTAGCTAGACAGAACGATGGGGCTATTTTCTGAATCTCCTCTAAATCTCTGTACATGCTCGATTGCATCGTTTTGGTGACAGTGCTCTATTATCTTAAGATCCAATCTCAAAGATCTATACAGTCGCATCGAACGCTTGGTGACTAAATACCTATTTCACTTGAAAGGTTTGTTAACGTCCTTCTTTGGATCTGCGTGGGATGCTGTTTACAGAGACATGCCAGTGGTACTAGCTTAGGTGTTGGCGCGCAGTGGGAAAGCTCCGGACTCGACCGTTGTTACTTTGACGCACCGTGACGGTAGACGAAGCGTACTAAGCACTAGTCAAGACCCAATATCATCATCACCATCCAGCAAAGGAAAGATTGCGGTAGTAGTAGCACCTGCTATGGTACTCCTTTTAGCCCAATGTTGTGCTAGCATCTGAGTTGCACGTACACCCGAATGGCACTATTTGATATTCGAGTCACCCACAGCGTTAGTTTCGCCAAACCGAATCACGCTGTACTCGCAGCACTAGTTATGTCAAACCAAATCATCCAAACACTCGCAGCATAGAAACGGCGGCTAAGTTCGAATTTGCCGTCACCTACTTCCCTGCTGTATTCGCGCAGCACCGTGAACCCACTGTCAACTTCTCACCCTGGTTCAGCTTGCGGCCGAGATTCAACTGCTATGACTCAAACCTCAGTCGAGCGCGATCGACGACTCTATAAAGCACGCATCTTCAGCAGGTCAACTACTCAGTGCAGCCCCGGAAGCGCTATCTTGACTTGCAAGCCACCGCGTACGTTTCCATTGGCGATTATACCGTGCCTCGTTTGACCTCTTTCATTTGCTTGCAGTGATCAGAGTCAACACCATCGTTCAAGCTATTGCTTCATGAATTCCGCCCAGTTTGCCCCACGCAGGCCTCCCCATTGCAGGCGGTGTGGACTTCCCATCAAGGGTCACCCAAAGCCACTGTGCTCTCAAATCGTCGGACCTGAAGAAGATCAGGACGATATCACTCTACCTGCTATCAAGGAAGATCCGGGGGACATGGCCAGCCCCGAAGTCACTTCCGCTGCCATTCGCCAGAATCTGCAGCTGGCGTTTGCCCAGAGAGCGTTGAGCGCTCCCCCCGAGTCGGCATCCGCTGTCAGGCAAAGGCCTTTTGGGCCCGTTCAAGGACGTTCTGGCTACGCTGAACGTGGCTCGAGCTCAAGCCAGGTTCCAGATACCTCGCTCGTGGCTCCGTTCCAGCAGGAGGAGGCCTCCACCTCGGTTCAAGCTAGGGTTGCCACTCGAGGACCAGCTCAAGGACCCGCCGCCGTAACCATTGATTGGGGCATGTGTTCTGCTTTGGTCAAAGATTACTTGCTTCAGATCATACATGAAGGAGTCAGAGCCTTTCTATATGGCGCTGTCACTGTTGCTCTGGCCTGGTATCTGATGCGTGTTAAAGGTATATGAACACCACTCGAAATTAAGCCGGCAGTGGTGCCTCCCTTTAGCACTGTACTATCGTACTAGTAGCTTTGCCTGTGACTAGATGACCAGTCTATGTATTACCAAAGTTCATTCGTTCGCGCACTGGTCGATTGCCATGAGGCTTGTCCGACTCGGACGTAAGAAAATCTTGTTGACCTACGATCTAGTATGACTATTATACTTCTACGGTGACAGATCCCTTCCAGAGGCGGTGGGCCTTTCTTTCTGCTTCTGCACTCTGTGCTGCGGGGCATTGACCGTGTCACCATGCTTGACCACTAGGTCTACCGGATCGGAGGCGCTCATGAAGCGAAGATCTTTGGTCTCGACTTTGTGAGTGAGCACCTCGACTATTCCATCATCAGCTAGTATGATTGGGTCTTCCGTAGCCGTTTCCGACTCTTTAGCAATGCATTAAATCAGTAAGCGGTCTGTATGCCTTGTGCAAACAGTGAACTTACCGCCACGGTCAGTATATCCGAGTGGAGGCGCACCCCCCCGGACAGTCTTGCTGGCCTTCAACAGGGTATAACGGCGCTTCGCTCTGGTACCAATGATTTCGTTGAGCAAGGTGTTATATGACATGGCTATTCAAGGTGCGGTAAAGGAGAAGGAGCGTCGGATGTGTTGAGATCTCAGTGGGCTGTAGGCCTTATAAGCTGAACTCAATGGCCTGCGCGTGAGTCGGTTGGAAATCACCCGGCAGTACCAGCGGCAGCTAATTGTAGTAGACTTTCAGGCTACCTGATTCAGTGCAAATTGAGTGCGTAAGTGCGTAGCTTGCTTCTCAACGGCCTTAATCATCCCATCCAACTCAACACGGCCATTTAGTGCAATCAATGCCAGTCACATCCCGCCTTGCTGCGCCTCTCGTTAACGGTACGTCAGTGAACGGACATGACCATGACTCTCGAGTCCACCTTCAAGTAGTATGTTGCGCCGCGCTGTGACGATCTGGACCTTTTGCCCTGCGCCGCATTCCTTAGGTTGGTTGGATATCATGATTAGCGTGACTTTGAAGTTATGAGTTCCGCATCGGTTGACCTCACCCGCCGGAGAGGCGCTCTTTCGGGCTTCGCTAGCCATGACTCACCAACGCAAGCGCAGCTGCATTACCTCATCTGCTCACCATGTTAATGCGGTATCATTGGTATCCCTTTTGCTAATGGTCGGTCACTGCGAGTCAGACTCCAGAGGCATTCATATCCAGATTGTGGTGAGCATCTACGCCGACTCGGAAATCCGCATCGTCTTAAAAAACGACTTGTCTGAACTACCCGCTTCTTCATCCATGGATATGCCTCCAAACACCTCTGTCGCACCCAAACGTTATTGCCGTACTTGCGGACGTCGACGAAAGGGGCACCCAAGGTCAGGGTGCCCCTGGTCTCCTGAAATTCCTTCCACACCGACTCGAGTAGCAATCCTCCCAAACTGGATATGATTTACCACGGTTGAGGTCGAAGAATCCACGCGTCGCCCGTCGATCCAATTTCCTCCGGGACGCCCACGGACGCCCCCTCCCCGAACGTCTGCCAGTCAGCATGCATTTGAAGTGCCCTTTGGATGGGTGTTTCTTTCCCTCTGATGGTCTTACTGGATATGTCCCACCAGTAAGGTTCCATGCTGCAACGTGTGCCACCTGCCTATCTTCTTCAGAAAGGTGGACTTCGGATGGCTGCAATTCTCGTTTCTCATGGCCATAGCTTTGTTCAATGGCAGGTAAGTACTTCTCGCTCTCACAAGGCAAGACAATAACATTGGATTGACAGGGCATTATTCACCCGGGCTGATTGATGAGCTGTGGTCGTGGTCTGCCACTTGCTGGAGCCATCGACGTCGACACTGAATGCTTCCACAGATGACGTCGCGATTGAGGCTTGGATCCGGCCAATGCCGCCACGCCACGACGCAGTCGCAAGACCCTCTTCATGGTTGTGCTCATCTTCCTGTGTGGTGATGCATTCGCAATTTCCTCCGACAACTTCTGACTGAGCATCGTACGTAGATTCATAGGTTTCCTGAGTACCCCAGACCGTGACCATAGCTACTCAGGCTTTGTCGAGCTTCGGCTGGCTCCGAGAGAAGGGGGAGGTGGGATATTGCTTAGGGCACCAACAGCAGGTGAGCTCTTGCTACATCATATCAAAGCTGATGGATTAACCGGGCTGCACACAGTCTCGTATCGCTTACGTCCCACTCTGTCAACTGTCCAGCCAATACACCAAGAATTGCAACCACCGCGCAAGGATCGACGCCCGCACCTAAATGAGGTCGGGTACAACACCACGACCTACATATTAATTGGAAACGTGTTAATGGTCTTGTAACGGCTAGGTGCCCCTTGTATGTCACAACTACCTTCGGGAGGCTGGAGATCGTCTTTGATGGGGATGTTCAGCTGGACGAAAGAAGGTATGCACAGTATCCTCAAAGAATGTCCGACGTGCTAACGCTTTTAACCAGCTGATCCTTTTGCGTTTCGCATAACGGTGGTTGAATATCAAAGCTACAGGTTATGAATTGTGCCAGCAATCACCTTCCGAGTTTCCGTGCGACGAGGAGCAAGGGGCCTGCCCACCAGACCCACAGATGCCAACGGTTGTGGCTGGAACCTCTTGTAACTGACATCTGAACCCAACAGCCATGGAATGCATGGCGCGTCTATCTCCCTTGCAGCCGTTATCGAAGGTGCGGCGATTCGGAGAACAAGGGTGAGAAGTTCTCGAGATTTCCTTCGATCTTGCAAGACCGACTGATACTTTGGAATAGGGAATGCTTGGTACCCATTGGTCTGTCTCGCAAGGTCAGGTGCCGGTCGGCTAGCAGCTGGGAGCATGGTGGACGTTACGAGGTCGAGGGCTGAAGTGTTGATTGCACCCTTCTAAATGATTAGCACGTCTATATCCCGATGCTGGCGCCTGCTTTTAGCCGTACTAGCAGTAAATTCACCTATGAATAGATGGGCAGGCTGTGATCAGAACTTCATGGTTTAATTCCAGCTACGGCATCTGGCTCTATGTACTACCGTAAAGCTCATTTGCCCTGGCAGAGGCTCGGCATTCGAAGCCAATGTGTCTTGCTGACCTATCATACTGCGTTGTCAGTACTTGAGAGCCTCAGCCGCAAGAAGGTTTATTCATCACATTCCTCCCGCTCATGTTCTCAGATTGTCTCTGTAGGTCAACTCAGCCCGCCCCGTCCCAGATAGGGAGTTGATGCTCGAACCTTTTTAATGAATCGACGGGGAGGTCTGGCCATGACAATGTTCACCCTTACGTTCTGAATTGATCCTCGCAGGTAAGAACAGCTCAGTTGCGCAACAGGTAGCACCTTGATGACCAACGCTAGGTATTATGCAACACTTGCGATCTATCGATAACATCGCTTCCTCCCCATGTCGTCAGCTGGTCACTCTAGACATGAGCTGGCTCTTCCTTGTAACATAGGTGGTTCATGACCGAACAATTCCATTGCTCCCATTGATGTGCTCGAACGATCATCTGTTGATAAATGTTGGCCAGCTTTTACCATGATTTAAACGCCGGCCGATATGCGATCATTTCTGTCAGCATAAACCCCGCCACTGGTTCATTTCCTGATGCACAGAAAATGTGCGCTCGATGGAAAAGTTTGCGCGAAATTCCATTTTCTCAGAGCGAAACGTTCCTTTGTCTATTCGTCGAGATTTGCTTGGAAACAAGTAGAAAACCTTAAAAAGTTTGCAATCAAAAGTTTGCGCTAAATAATAAATGTCCCATTTGACCGCCATACTTTCCTGCGATTCCACCGAGATTTCGGACTCTCCCCACCGATCTTGACATTCGTCCAGCGCGGCTTGCAGACGTGCTCGAAGCTTCCCAAGCGATGCCCTGACCAGATCATGGGGCATCCATTGTGGAAGAAGACACGGCTGAGCTGGGACATGATGAGGTTCTCCCTGGGACAGCCACCTCAACTGAATGTAAGGCTTTCGCTCGTCTTTGATTGCTTCGAGTACTGCCTCACAGCCGAGACAGGGTCCTCCCGACGTGCCAATGGGATGATATCTTTTCTTCTCTTTGTTCCAGCCCCTGGGCTAGCGAGCGAGGAGGCGGTGGTCGTATTCCTGTCGGAGAGGATCTGGGTTGAATACTGCAAATGGCTTGTTCAAAGAGGATGGGCTAGGAAGTTTTCGAAGAGCCTCAAGAATTGGCCTACTTCGGTTATGCGGAGAGTCTCGAAAACTGGTCTCGCAAATGCGGCGGCGGTGTACAGCTTGAGAGATAGGTATGCCTGTTTCCTGTATTGTCCAACTTGGCAAATTTGACCCAGGAAATAATTTACAACGTCGAGATGCTTGCGTGGCGACATTAAAGAGCTAACGCGGCATTTAAGAAGACCCGCGGATGGAAGCAAGGCAATAGCTTACCCGTTTGCTACGAGGAGCTGCAGGGGCCTCACAAGCATATTGTCTTCGTGCAGAATGTTAGTTGGGATGCGCGGCTGGCTGGCCTTACCATGGCGCGCAAGTGCTGAGCGCCCAGAAAACTCCCGACAAGCGACGAGTTCAAATCGCCCTCTCGAAATGACGGATGCTTACAAAACACCGCAACTCTTGAATGATCGATGTCAAGAAGCTCAGCGAAGGCGTCTAACATTTTCATGATCGGCGGGGGACAGCTTCTTCGACTGGCAGCGCGCTCCGATGACAGTGGAACTTGAAAGGCATTAGGCGCGCTAGGCACGTAGCCAGTAGCGTGAAGGAAATTAACAAGACAGCCGGTCGAGATGAATGCTACCTGGTCGTCCCGTACTTGTTGATCCTCGAGGGACATGATCGGGGGTAGGGAAAGGGGGGTAGGGAAAGAGGGGTGGAAGGGAGTATTTCGGTCGATTTGAATGAGGGCAAGCTGTCTCCAACTCCTGCAGGTCATCGAAACACAGATCGACAATACATTTGTAGCTCGAGACGAACACCTACTTCATTTATTCTGCCTTGTCAAGATAGCGTCAGTATGCGGCACCTGTGCGCTTTGGGCAAACTGTTCAAAAATCGCACTAGGTCTGACTTCCGGCTCCCTATAAGGCCTTCACTACGGCATCGCTTGCACGTGGTGCCATCGCTGGAGGGCTCACATATAGCCCCAGGTTCACTGCCTTTAAGGAATGTCATTTCGTGGTGAGATACAAACTCTTAAGAACGGCTGGCAATGTTTCGCAGGAAGATGGTCGTGGAACGGTATCAAGCGCTCGCTGAGCAGGAACCCGCCAAAAGATAGGGGCATCAACAAGCCCCTATCTATTGCACAGGCCAACAAGCTCGCATATGTCAAACGTATCCTGTGGCTCTCCATGATAAAAATTCAAAGCACTAAGAAGTGAAATTCGAAAGGCAGAAGCCCTAGGTACAAATGTGGTTTACTGACTAACGGCAGCTTTCGCAACCTCTCCTTTCAACCTTCCTGCTACATTGACCGGCACATCGCTCTTCGTGTACACCCTCAGCCCCACACAAACCGAATTGTGGTCACTCAAGGGTAGAAGTACCTTGCCCTTCTCCACCGTCTCCGTCTTCTCAACCATCTTTGTCGACGTCGTCGCGCCCGCCGTGTCAGATTTGTCCTTGCCCTCCTCCGAGTCTTCAGCCTTGGGATGAACGACCAGCGTCTTCGTCTCTGTAACAGTGGTAGTTTTAGTGACTGTCTTTTCTCCTTCGTGATCTGAATGACACTCGTCGATCGCTTCAGTGACCGCGCCTCCGTCCTCTTGTATCTTGGCGAGTTCCGCAAACTCTTCCTCGACGAGCGCCTCAAAGTCAACAGGCAAGTACTTTGCATACTCTTCCTTGTTCAAGTCTGAATACGGGTGATCAGCCAATGTCCGGGAGAGAACGGGTAGGTACGATGCTCACTGGAAGCAATAGAAAGACTCTGTGCACGAGCACTAACGACCCTCGACAGCTTCCTCAGCTGTGTCTCATCGACCGTCGATTCAGTCTCGTTGGACTTGATCGTCCGATCTAGACGAACCTAGCGCAGAAAACAGACGTTAGGGAACGGATGCCTGACCAAAGTCGTGTAAATGTACTCACGTATACGATGTAGTTGCCTGCTTCCAGCTCCTTCTCCAGACTCACGCTCCTCAGGTGGAACTCCGAGTGAGGCACCTCTGCAACAGGTTCCCTTTGCCCTTCCTTCACAAGCACAAAATGCAAAGACCATTTCGCCCTGCCTGCAATGTCCCTGAAATATCGAGTGTCGATCTGAAAAAGGACGATGATGGCAAGGGCTGGAGCTGAGAGCGAAAAGGTGACTGGAAAAGAGGGTTGTTAGCCACTTTCGAAAGTTGCGAACAGAATGCACACTAACAAGAGACGTCTCCAAAAGACCAGGCAGCTGGGAGGGCCGGAACAGGTACTTCCAACCACTGAGAGGACATGATCCAACTCGAGTCAAAGATGATCGTTCGATCAATCTGGGAGAAGCATTCGAGCCAATCCGAGTCTACGATCCATAATCCGAGGCGTTAGTACCATCTCCCAGGAACCATAGCATAAACCTCACATTCCATGACAAATTGTCCGTCTTCTCCAAACATGTATCCGATAGTTGGCATAGCTTCTAGCCATTCAGACGACGACTCTTTTGAACCATCAGACCAGCGGCCTGTCCATTCGGATTTGCCCCATGGGTTCCTCACGATGACGAAGCGCTTGCCTTTGACCTTGACAGCTTTGAGGAGGGGATAGGCGTGGTCACTGATGAGACCTTGGATGGTGAGCTCCCTCGATCCATTGCGGGTTCCGGTGAGGCTGTTGAAGGAGCAACCATTCAGATCCATTAACTCCGTTTGCACATCGAAAGCTTACCCAGTCAGGTCCTCCATCGCGTCACATTCGAGACTACCGACAATGTGCGAAAAATTGGCATGCAACTTCGCATATGCCTTCTCGACGAGTGGGACCCAAGTCCTCCCGGTTTGGCCAAGGATTTGCCGCCCTTCCTCGCCGACTTGTTGTACATCTCTTTGTCGTAATGGTAGACCTCTTATTCTTGCTGCGGAGCTCTTCGAATCTGGGAACCTGGGTGTAGAGCATGCTGCGTGCGGGTTGGCCAACCTGGAGCTGAGTGACAGTATGCGAGACACGCAATCGTCAATAACAACGATTATCGTCCTTGAATAAGATAAATCCGTGCACCCCGACTTGCTCAACCCTCTTTGTCGACCATCAGCACCCAGGCCAGATCTTCAAATCTTGAGTGAAGCGAAACAGACCGCAACGCAAAGCTGCTCAATCAAGCCTCTCGCTGTAGACACCGCGGCTAGCGCAGACAAAATCCAGCAGCCTTGTAGCTTTCCTTGAACGATGCCATTCGATCCTGCAAGGCCGTCGCGGAAGAAATGAAGACTTGAGTAACATGGTGGAAAGAAAACGAAATGCATCTGCGTCTGCTGATGGTGAGCATGTGCCAGTGGCTGTGCGACGTGGCGGCAGCAATACTCGATTGAAAGCTTGATTTAGTGAGTAAACTGCAAGAGATGGCAAAGTGAGAGGCGCCCATACCTGCCGAGGTCTGTCTGTCCATCTTGATTAACTGTTCATGAATCGCACCTATATCTACTAGGCCATACTAGTAGACGCTAGGCTGCTGGGCCTGTACGGCACCCCAATCATTAGTGCCACTGGGTTATCTGTTCACATCTCCCGCACGAACCAGAAGGCAACCAGATGAATAGAAAAACACTCATCCCTGACGAAACAGGTACGACTGTGGACACCAATAATAATTAGCGTGGACGCTCGGGTGTTGACCAGGGAATTTGTGTGCCACATCTGATAGTATGATTCTGAAGTGCGATGAACCACAACGTCCACACCTTTGTGCGATGAAAGCGCGTCAAGCATGTATTTATATAGGTAGGACAGTTACAGTACTCTGGATGATATTGAAAGTCCATAGATCGGGGGCACTGAGCAGTACAGGTTCAACCTACAAAGTGAACGGAAGGTGGCATTTCGAAATGTCAATTTGAATTATCCCCATTTGTGTGGAGAGAGCGACAATATATGGGCGAAGGGGATTGACACGGATAACTGTAGGAGTTGAAAGGTGAGGGGGAAGGATGCAGAGCGTCTCAACCGCCGCTGGAAGATCAGGGCCTTGTAGCCGAACAGCGACCAACATCACCAACCCTGAAGGAGATTCCGTCACGCATAGGAAGTCCGAACCATTGTAGGGATGGAGAGTACGCTGGGAGATTGACCGAGACAACGATGAGCTGCTCCCAAGGTTTTGACCTATTGTGATGTCCCAGCTTGTGAAACCGATGGATGAAACCGCCACAAGGATATGTGGAAGGTGGGTGAAAAACCGAAGCTCCCAAACCTGGCCATGTTGGTGGTCGTGTAGAATCGTAATCAGATTATAATCTGGGAGGCGTCGAATCTGAATGTCCATGCCCTCAGTGTCCCCGGTGTCTCGTTGAATCGCTATCGCAATAAGTCCCCCACTTGGTGAGTATGCCACTCTGCATATGCTTTCGAATGACAGCGATGGAGGCTGTATCCGGCTCCACGTCTTATCGTCACTCAGCAACACCCATACACAATCTTCCGCGAGATAGTGGAATTGGGATGCGTGCTGTAGGAGAGTGAAATCAACGCAGGCGTGATGCGGAGCTGGCCTATCGATTTTTGAGAACATTAACCGGGAAAGTGGCACATCCTTAGGACTTGTGGAAACTGCAGGGAGGCGGGCAGCGTAGAACTTGCCGCCTGGGCGTTCCAAGTACACCGTGCTAGAGTCCCATGAAAACTCCATGAGATCCTGCCCTCCTGGCTCGTATTCAGGGTCAAGTGGTGGTAAAGGAAGGCATAATTCCTGTCTCCCCGAGCAGAGATGGTAAATCCATACGCTGTCGCCATCAATTATCGCCAACCGAGACATATCAGGCGAAGCCTGTGTGTTTGCGCTTTGCCTGACTTTGACGTTCACCAACGCAGTGCCTGCAGAAAACTCCACAGGGCTCTTGAGCTCGTCAACCCAGTACAGCGCAACGGCTTCGCCAGAGGGTATATAACCAAATCGGAACGGCCGAGAAAGCTCGAGGGTGTCGGTGCGGACAGTTGGATCAGTGAAATTGCATACGTTTGCGACCATAATGGAAGTGTTGTCAATAGATGTAACCATGGAACCATCCGCCGATAACTTGGGTCCCTTCGGCGTGTCCCCTCGGAAAGGACTGGGTCCATAGGCGATGCGTTGGTCGTCAACAAGCATGATCATCCGACCGTGCTTTGCCCTTTCAGCAAGGACGAACGCGTCCAGCTTTGCCGAGAACAAGGTATCCGTGAGCACAAACATTGTTTGTATGCTTGTCAATTGACTGGCAGTGGTGATATCCCACAGCCGAACGGTCCTGTCCTCAGACGCCGAGCATAGTTGGTCTTGCCGACTCGAACTCGGAGGGGCAAAGGCAGTAGTTGTGACCCTGCCCTGGTGGCCTGATAGGTCGCAGAGATGATGTTGGGTATGAACCGAGTATATGCTGATGACGGAAGGGTCACAGTCAATAGCCATCATCTTCTTGTCGGACGAGACTGATACAGGGCCAATGTAAGGCGCAATCGCACAACGGGGGATAGCCTTCAATTGTTTGTGGGTGATTCGATCCCAGAATTGGACCGCACTTTGAGTAACTCCCGCCAGAATGGGTGAATCGGGTAATGCAGCAAGGGTCGTTATAGAATGGACCCCACACTCCACACGTGTTTCTTCTGGTAAACATTCGCAGGGATGATTGAGGTTTTGATCACCTAGAAGTAGGTCCGCCTCGGGTTCCCCTATTTGCCACAGGAGTATTCTTCCATCTACTGTCCCAGCCGCGATCGACAATCCATCAGGGTTGAAGATAAGAGATGTTGCCTGCAATGCATTGGGGTTCCATACGGAATAGGATTCATGCTCTGAATGCATCGCGATCGTGGGCGATGAGTTATCGAAGAGCTGTGTCGGTGACGGAGGGAAATGACAGCTCCCGACCAACTCTCCAGAAACGACATCCCAAACTTGGACGCCGCCCGGTATAGTAGCTGCAATGCACCGGCTGTCTGAGGAAAATACAACAGAATTAACCTGATATATGTCCTCCTCAAAGTTGAATGATCGAAGTTGCTGCCCTGATTTGGCATTATACAGCCGGATATGGCGGTAGAAGCGGGTGGCGACCATCGTGCCACAAGGGGACAAATCCATATCCCAAACCTCCGAGCTCTCCTGGAAGGTGACGGAGATCGGATCCCACTGTTCGTCAAGCCCTGAAACGACGGCAATGGGCTTTGTGGAGTCGAGTGCAGAATTGGCATACAACTGCCGTATTTTGGACTTGCTGGGAGCGAAAGGCAGAACGGAGAGGTAGATATGCATGGGGAGATTCCGTGGTATTTCTGGGTGGAGTGAGATAAAGCGTAGAAGGTCCCAAAGCACATCGGCAATGTGCGAGAGTGTAGCCAGGGTGACTCCACCAGCTGAGGGCAGTAGCTTCGTCTGGTATAATATTCAATATTGGTTCATGAAAGAAAGAAATCGTACTGTAAACTCACAATACTGTCGAAAATTAGGCTCACATTGCCCCAAGCGGTATCAAACCGGTTTGTCCAGGCTAAGACTTCCAGCCAGGATAGCAGATGTTGATCCACAAAGATCTTGAGCTCATTTACAACGTCGTCACGACCAATGAGATGGGATAGGCCTTCTTGCATGTGAAGGATCCAGTAAGCACAGGCGTAGGACAGCTCTGGGGGGATCCTATCCTTGATACCAGCAGGTAGCTTTCCTGACTCTACGCCCCAATCTGAGCGCGGCAGTTTGCAGATGTTTTGTTTTAACATCTGGGTCATGATTCGAAGGCAGTTCTGGGCAAGGTGAAAATGTTGTACGGAAACCTCCACGAAGAAGCGAGAGTCGATGGCGCAGCGGGTTTTGTCGGCAACAAAGTCAGGGAAGGACCTGTGGTGAACGTGGAAAGCACCGCCGTCGCGTGTAGGAGCTATCAGAGAATGGAGATGGGACAATGTTCGGATGATGCCATTGGGCTCCATGTCCAAAAGCGACGCCAAAGACTGAATTGAGAGAACGTCGGCAGCCACAACGATGGGGCCGACAACGGCTTGGTAGTCTTCAAACCAATCGCCAACCGGCTCGGGGACGGCGGCGCGAAGCACCTGTATGTATAGGCGATCCATAGAGCTCCCCGCCAATCCGGCTCCTGCCTTGACATCTAAAAGCTGAGCCATTTGCTTCGCAGGCGCAAGACGTATGGGGTCCAAGATGAAGCTGATGGCGGTTGATGCGACAATAAACAGCTTTCCTGCCATCTGCACCAAAGCCTCCTTCTCTTCAGGGGATGCACGCCAGAGAGGTGGCAGTAAGTCCGGGAGTGCTTCATCTATCTGGGTTGGGGAGAGGCAGTAGTTGATATAGAGACGAATGTCGGCTTGAGCTACCGAGTTCTCGATTTCGTGCAGATGGAACACCGCAAGAGGACCTTGGTGTTTCTGAAGGAGCAGCCTGAATGGCCGCTCAGGGCGACAAGTGACAAGGAGTCGGAGGCTGGGGTGTTGCGGTACCATGGTTAAAAGCATGGATAGAAGCTCAACGGCTTCATTGAGGTTGCATTCGTCCATGGCGTCGATGGAGATGGTATGTGTTTCACTCTGTTTCTCCAACATGTAACGCAAGGGTTCGTGAACCAGGGCTTCAAACTGTGTCCGAATGGCCTTTTGCAGGATATCAGGTTGGGCTTTAAGCACCTGGGAAATGCAATCGCGGAGGACGGGATGGTAGGACGCGAGTTGAAACGCAAGGGTCCTGACGAACCCTCGAGTAGTCTTCCTATCCTGTTCGTCGCGAGAGAAGAACCAGCTGGCGGCAAGGGACCTCTCGGCAGCCGCTTGCGCGCAAACCGTTTTGACTATCGTCGACTTGCCAATGCCAGCGATGCCATCCAGGATAAAGATGGGCACAGATCCCGATGTCCTCCATGTCTCAATGTCATGGAGGAGCTGCTGTCGGGTGCCTACGAAGCACTCTGACACTTTGCTGCTGACGACCTCGCAGTCGTGCACTGCAGGGACAGGGTTGAGCACCTCAAAGAGCTTGGACTCTGCAAGGTAAAGATAAGACCTCATGTTATCGGTGGTTGGTGTTGTGGCTTACCTTCGGTAATGTATTGGTTATGAATGTGCGAGACGCTGAGATCTCGGCCAACGTTGGTAAGCGTCCCGCCGCTGATAAATATATGGTTGCCTTGTTGAGACTCGTGCTCCTTGTTTTGGCGGGAAACTAATCCATGCAGTTAGCATTGGCTCGGCCATTGAGAACTTTCCCGAAGGGTAACTAACTCTGATCTTTGCTTTGGTGCTGAACGTCTGAGTTAGTCTTCAAGTTGGGGTGAGATACATCAGGAAGAGCAGGGGGGATTTGTGCACCCAGGGGATTTCTCGCGGTTAGGGCCACATTTTCCTCTTGGAGCGAGGAAGGGAGGGTACTGGCATGTTCTCGGCACCGTCCGCAAACAGAAGGGCTGCGAGAACCGAACGTCAGTGGCCCAATATCATCATCGACGCTTGGTAACTTGGGACGACGGTTAGGTTTTCCATCCAGCGTCTCATGAACTACTCCGGTTATTTAGATGTGGAAGTAGGTGGACTCCGCGAATGACGCACCGAAGGTATCACCACAGTCTGGATACATCTCGAAATCAGGGTGGAAGTAGGTGGACTCCGTTAGTGGTGCACCAATCGAGGTATCACCATTGCCCAGGGACATCTCAACGTCAAAATTACTATCAGGGATTGCGCACATTCGAGAGGGCACCTGTCCGGTGGGAGTGGCGGGCATTGTTTTGGTTGACTTGGTTGTTATCTTGTCACTGTCAATGGCTGACGCCAGTCGTTCCACTGGCAGATGCCCTACCAAGTATGCTGCACCTGATAGGCGTTAGGAGTGCCCTTGGAACTTGAGCAACCCATTCCACTAACAGTATACACTCTCAATCTGTCTCGGAATAACCTCCCACAGTCTCTCCACTGTAACTTCATAGGATCTGTCTTCATCCATCAAGTTTTTGGGGTTCCCAGCTAGGCCTCAATGAGTTCTCTGAAACCCTCACGCAATAGACCGCGAAGCTCACCCGCTTCGACTACAGCGTCCCTCCAATCGTCTTCATGTGTTATCGCGTACACAGCATCTGTCTGGGACAGTAAATATGATGTTATGTTTTCAGATCCCTTGTGCGTTGAAGAAGACATAAACCCAACTCACGAGATTCAACAACATGTTGTTGATTCGGTAAGATGGATAATCGCTTGCAATTGCCGCCTGGGGTGGTAGAGGGTGAACATTTATGGCCCCCATATTCCTGACGGATGAACTGAAGGACGAGGGGGTGAATGAACGTGATTTGGTAGTTCTTCCCGCCTGATGGCCCTTTCCATTGGTATCTTCATTTTGGTCCTCTGCATTGACATGTCCCTGTTGTGGCTCCCTTTGCAGGTCCTGTGTTTCGGTGTGTGTTGCTGATACCTTGGTCGCTTCGCTTCGGGCCATCCATACTGCGGGAGAGGCTGTTATAAGGAAGCCTCTCAGAAAGAGACACTGGTCCTTCGCTTCCCCGGCTTGACTACCTTGGGTTTGTGTCCGGGCGTTCCCTCTCTTTGTCCATACAAAAAAAGGCTTACGGCTCTGGTCACTAGGAACTTCGCGCTTGAGGACGAGAGTGTTATGCGAAGGGTGCATTGGAATGCTGTGAGTTGCTGTTGCCCAGGTAGCCGAGAGGATAGTTCCCGTCACCACATATATCGACGAGCCGTGAGGAAGTGCATGGTGTTCTGCAAGGAAGGCAAACAGACTAGCAGCATTCTCGCACAGGTACCGACGAAGAAGGCTGTGATCCTTCACCTCCCGTAGCTCTGCAGGTGATGTAACCGCTAGGATAGCGCCCTCCTTCTGGCAACAAGAGAATGTGATCTCATCGATGGATCTAGGTCAGGTCCTTCAGCTAATTGCCTCCTTGTGACTCGAGGAATGAGTTACGATTGATGTGCAGACATTTTAACTTCGCATCCGTCGACACCTCCAGTGATACAAGACCCCTCCCCAAAAACCTCCGGATCATAGACGATTGGGGCAACGGGCACGGGTTTTCCGCACAGGAAGCTCTCTGGAAGGCAGTACAAGTTATCGAGTACATTGAATCGGTCGCTTACTATCAATCCGATGTCGCCAATCTTGACATGGGAGTCGCCCCAAGGCTTGGGATTAGCGCAAGGGTAGCCATAGCCTTGAGGATACAGGTGTTTGATGTAAATTTCGTGGGGCATTCGTACTGGCGTTGCACCAAAAGCAAGCTGGGTATGTATGTCCAGATGGTCCAAGGGAACCTGTGTCATAGCAGTGGGACGTGAGAGTCTTCAACGGAAATGGTACACGTACAACTTCGATTTCATTAGTGGGTTCGCGGTACGTGATGTCGCGATTATGTGCGCTGCGCGGGGAGGGAGGCGGAAGCAGATGGCTTTCCATGGGGTCATGGCTGGCTTCTGGGGCTTCTGGACTTGTCTGTGGTGAGACCAGCCAATTTCCTAGGAGCGTTGACCATAGCGACCTCGGCATAGGCTCGGACGGTAGCTTTGGTTCGGGCGATGGTTGGGTGCTGAGCGTGATGTTAAGCTCGATGTGGTTGGCGTGGCCTCCTGCCACTGTCAGATTTGAGCCATTGACAGAAACCTGGCCCGAATCCCTGATTATAGAAGTAGAAGGGCTGCTTCCTGGTCGTGACCGCTTTAGATCCTCCATACCGATGCCGCGAAGACGTCTGCTAGATTGTGGGGGGAAGAAGAGTGCGTCATTCCTTTACCAGGTCTTCGCCATCAAGCACCGCTTTGTCTGTGATCTCAGTGGGCGCTAGACTCGTGACCATCTCTCGAACTCGAGGAGCTTCCTCAGAGGGACTGGTGATGACAGTAAAGAGTTATTTCTTTGGCTTGAAGACGCGATTTGGCCGGCGCGGCGAAGCAATGAGCGCTGAGCGCTCGACTCAAAGAATTTCGATGGCCAGCGAAAGAGGCAGGCCATTGACCGTCGCCCTACGAGTTGAGGTTCCTCCTAGTCCTCAATCAAGGACCGGTCACGATTCTATCCATTGAAATGCATCTTATTCGTTGTCGACAGTAACACTGTGCCCCACCAAAGGAGTGACTTGCTGCTGTTCACAAGCACCTTGCACCTTACTTGGACTGTTTCAAAGATATCAGGCTTCAGGACACGACCCCTACTTCCCTACGTACCCCAGCTCTGATCGCCCCTGCTCATCTTGCTTACGCTTTGGTGGATACACGACGTATCGCAATGCCATCAGAATTTCCGATTCGTAAACCGTGCCTGGTCACCTCCGAGTGTCACTGTGGCTTGACTGCAACTTCGAACTCACTGGTAGAGTGACGCATGTATGATTTAATTCATCAAAAGGACGCCCAGCCCAGCGACCAAATCCTGATTCTATCAGGTGTTTTCTCCCAAATTTCTTGCCAAATATTACAGGAGAGAGCACGTACACCCTCACGCCAAGTTCCAAAGCCGTAGCTATTCAAGAATCCACCGAAAAGTGCAGAAATGTCTGCTTTTTTCTCCTTGCCTCCAACCCCCGGCCATTCCGCCACCTAGTCAGGAAATCCGTTCGCATTAACAGTTCAAAGGTGCGCTTACTGATACTGTACTTCTAAAAACAGGGCAGGGAGATGTTACGAGTAAATTACTGTAGGGATTATAGGGAAAATCACGTCTTGAGGTGCACATTGGGTTGGTGCTATGGAAGACTTGACCTTGCTCTTCTCGACTCTATGATAGGGTCGGATTGACTTTCTGTACGTTTACGCTTCAGAAACCCTTCTCTTGGATAATCGCTGGGACCGTCTTCTCCTTCGCTTTCCTGCGATTCCACCGAAATTTCGGACTCTCCCCACCGATCTTGACATTCGTCCAGCGCGGCTTGCAGATGCGCTCGAAGCTTCCCAAGTGATGCCCTGACCAGATCATGGGGCATCCATTGTGGAAGAAGACACGGCTGAGCTGGGACATGATGAGGTTCTCCCTGGGACAGCCACCTCAACTGAATGTGAGGCCTTCGCTCGTCTTTGATTGCTTCGAGTGCTGCCTCACAGCCGAGACAGGGTCCTCCCGACGTGCCAATGGGATAATATCTTTTCCTCTCTTTGTTCCAGCCCCTGGGCTCGTAGAGTAGGTCCGTTTCAGCCTCTTCCCGATCCCTTTGACTCTGCATCCACATCAGCATTTAAAACGGGGTGCTCGGAACGCATAACTCACAAAGAAGCCATGATTCCACCATTCCAGGTCATCTGAAAGTTGAAGCAAAGCTGTTCCGAGATATAGCTCAGGGTGTACGCAAGGGTCCCTGACGCAGACAGGCTCCCCTTCGAAACCCCCGGCATCTATGATCTCCTCTAGAAGGGAGATAGCATCTTCAGCTGATACATGCCCTTCTTCCCCTGGATCTGGTACAAGGCTATTGCTGATCACCGTCCGCCAGTCGTGGTGATTAGCCAGGCTCGGCGCATGTCGGCTGTGTGGAAGTGAGATAAGTGAGGTGATGGAAATCTGAGGAGGAGGGTGTCCCGCGTTTTGGATCCTACTGTTGACTGGGCCTAAAAGACCGGAAATGAAGGACAGTTGTTCCAAATGCCCGACTTGCATCATGATCCAGGCGATATAGGTCCTCACAGGGTCTCTTTGGCAGATGGCGCCACACAGTTCGGCTATTCTTCGAGGGAGGTGGGTAGTGTCGACGAGGTTAACCTCCGGGATGGGTAGATCGTTTGACATCCGTTCAAGGTGCTGGAACAGAACAGAGGATCCCGCAAGGTCATGCAACAAGACGCCATATCCCGCCAGGTTTGAACAGGTTCGGGAGAATTTCTTGGACATCTTCCGATCCCACTGGTTGTGTTCCATCGCCTGCTGCCCGTCTAGCGCTGCACGGATAACCCTGCAGATTTGGCGTTGGTAGGCTGTAAGGAGGAAGAGTAGGAGGGTGTGAACTTCATCACATGTTTCCTTCGTGTAGAGCTGTCCCTTGGCCGTCCCAGCCTCCCGTAGGTGATGAAGGTCCATGCCTCCGAGAAGTCTGGCCAGCCTGGGGTGGTCAAGACGAGTGAGGAGGCGGTGGTCGTATTCCTGTTGGAGAGGATCTGGGTTGAATACTTCAAATGGCTTGTTCAAAGAGGATGGGCTAGGGAGTTTTTGAAGAGGCCTCAAGAATTGGCGTACGTCGCTTATGCGGAGAGTCTCGAAAACTGGTCTCGCAAATGCGGCGGCGGTGTACAGCTTGAGAGATAGGTATGCCTGTTTCCTGTATTGCCCAGCTTGGCAAATTTGACCCAGGAAATAATTCACGACTTCCAGATGCTCGCGTGGCGATATTAAAGAGCTAATACAGCATTTTAGAAGACCCGCGGATGGAAGCAAGGCAAGAGCGTACCCGTTTGCTACGAGGAGCTGTAAGGGCCTCACAAACGTATTGTCTGCGTACAGGATGTTAGTTGGGCCCGGCGCAGCTGGTGGGCCTTACCATGGCGCGCAAGTGCTGAGCGCCCAGAAAACTCCCCGCAAACGACGAGTTCAAATTGGAGGACGCCCTGTTGAAGCGATGGGTGCCTGCAAGCCACCGCAACCCTTGAATGATCGATGTCAAGAAGTTCAGCGAAGGCGTCTAAAATTTTCATGATCGGTGGGGGAAAGCTTCTTCGACTGGCAGCGCGCTCCGATGGCAGTGGAACTTGAAAGGCATTAGGCGCGCTAGGCACGTAGCCAGCAGCGTGAAGGAAATTAACAAGAGAGCCGGTTGAAATGAATGCGACCTGGTCGTCGCTTAATTGTGGGTCCTCAAGCGACATGATGGACGGTAGGAAGAGAGAGGATTGCTGTCAAAGGGGTACTAGGGTCTTTATGAAGCGTTGCATTGCATGTGGTGTGCAACTGTTGGTTACAGCGTCTTGGGGTTGATACACGGTTCTTTCATAAGAAAGGGGCGGCTATCAGCCCATACATGATACCCTGAGCCAGGAAGGGGCAAAACATCTTCGCGTATGAGACAAAGTTCGGAACAATCGACGACTTCCTCTTCGTGGTTCGTGGAAACTACCGATCAACATGGCAGGAAATCTTTTTGAAAACCCGGTAGAATCGTACATATTCAAGAGAAATTCCTTCACTCTAATCATAAGCTTTGAAGTTATTCGACGAGCAGCGCCAGTCGAGGTGAACCAGGATGCACTACTGTCAGTGCATCATTTCTCTTCTCCCGGTCTCTCAGAGTAGCCTCTTATAGTAAGAGAATGCACCCCAGCAGAAATAATCCACTGCAGTGACTGAATGTAAAGTCGTACACATTTGGTATGACTCGAGGTGTGTCGATATGTCTGGACCTCGGCATGACGCGATTCACCGCCTAGGCGCTAAATGGAACGACAGCTACCGTCATCGAAGTAAGAAAAGAATCAACGTGCACCCACAAGATAATATAGGTGGAACAGCGCCTCTGTGCACCTGGTGGGGCAAAGTCCGCGATGGAGACCTTGGTACAAGAAGCTGTCTGTGGACGCACTCAATCAATCACTCTCCATCATACTACCCTTGATCTGCACCCATTCAGTCCCTGCATAAAACGTGGACAAGGCATGAATCTATTGTTTTGATGGTGATTCTATCTATATGTCCACGTCTTTGTTCCCAATGCGTCATCGTGTGGCCAGCAGCTGGAGAAGTATATGGGTAGCGTAACAAAGGATCGGCGTCCTGTTCGAACCCTATTGATGAGGAGAGAAGAGCCCACCTAAAATCGCAGTACTTCTTTGATTTTGTTGCTTCCTTTTGTTTCTACGCTTAACACGGACACAGCAGCTTCGATCTCGGAACTATGGAATTAGACGCCCAAGTTTTGGCGCCCCACCAACCCCGCTGACTAACCCGATCAATCCCGTTACCGCAACTTGAAGCGCCCGATCATACCTTCTCTTCCGAGTTCACCACAAGGTCCCTGGGCTCATTTATCGCAACGATTGCTCAGTTGCCTCTAAAAGTGCTGTGAGGTTTATTTGAGCACAAATTTTACTGCCACGATTGACACGTCATAGTAGCTGTGTTCAGCACGATGGACAGCGACTGGTCTTTGTCATACACACAGCATCATTAGGCTTGCAGACTGAGCCACACGATCCTAGAATCTCGATGCGCGCACATACACTGCAATGTGTGGCGTCACTGATCTCTTCGTTCGAGAGCCAGCTGGATGGTGACGTTGCAGCCAAACCCATGCTCAAGTCTCTCTAAGCTCGATCCCTGTCTTCGTAACATTGGTGGCGTTACCTTACAAGCCAGGATCCACCGTCCTGATCAGAATAGGACTCGACGCAGCGGCCTATTTGGAAGAGATAAGTCAGTCTCTCCTTTAGACAAATCCCCCCTCCTTTTCGACAGGCGGCTGACACTATGGACTTCCAGGCCTTCCTGAATCTCGATACAGAACCAACCGGACGCGAAACGGCTGGCACCTGCTCTACAGCCTCTAGCCTGGTCTTCGCTGGAGACTGTAGGCTGGCTATCGGCAACACCTGGGAGAATGCTGGCTTTCACAACACGAACTCGTGGTCTCAAGCGCTTAATACTCTGATGTCTGGAGCAATCGGTACGCGAATAGACTTACCATTACCCATAGTGTCTGACGGCGTTCCCGTTACCGCAGGAGACGAGATGACTTTAAGCTCTGTTTCGTCTTCCAGATCATCTGCGAGTGTTCGAGGGGCTTCAACGTCATATGAAACGAGTGTGGCAGGATGGTCCTACGTGGAAGAGGAACTGTCTCCAGCGGAGAAGGAGTGGCGATACATCCTGAGCACCACTCCGTCTGATCCCTTCCACATATTTGCAAGTGCTGCGCCTCAAGATGATATCGATATCGCCCCTGTCACCGACCGCGAAGAGCCCCTCATTCGTGGCGTGTCAAACTCCCTGCCCAAGGGCCCCCCTCAAAACCACTGGTCTCAGTACCTTAGGCCAGTCTCCACAGCGTTATCTGCCTGTGTTCAGCAGCCCGCCATCAATCGTTCCATTCATTCCCCTGCGACGTTTCGACTGCTCGGGCTACCCACTGTTGCCGTCAATGAAAATACCCCTTCAGTTTCACCTGTCGATCTGGTGCAAGGACGACAGCCTCACATCTTGAGCTCTCACCTGCGGCCGAATCCTACCGGCCATGGCCCTTCCGCCAGCGTGCTAGCTCCTTTGCGTGCTCGGCTCGTTGGATGGACTCCGACAACTGCTGCTGATCACCTACCTGTGATATGCAACCCCTCCACCGCTCTCGCTCTACCTCCCCTACTGCCCCCTTGTCCGCGACCGTCTGCCTTGCGAGCATTGCCAGCAGTCGAAGGTCCCCGCGATCCGGTTCTTCCCATAGTCAAGAGGCGCCCACGGCGGAGCAACACATCTTTAATGCCGTCATCTCGTGAGCTCCCTCAAGAGCCCTTTCAGGCCGACGATTCCGACGGATACGAACCATCCAGCTCATCCGAGAGCGTCGCCCTTTCTCGGCGCTCGTCCCCTTTGACCTTCCGTTATCCCTCCCCAGAGCATGACACCCCTGCCAGCCCAAACGAATTTCGCCCTCGCAGAAAGGGAAAAGCCAAGGGCAGCGCCGCTCTGGCGTTGGCTGTTGTTACGCGGATGACGATGCTCCAGAGGGGCTCTCCAGCCGGTGTCGCTGAGGACAGCGACGGCGGCGATCAATATCCCGAATCATCGAACGTTCAAGCTGGTCGAAAACGGAAGAACCATCCCATCCCCCTTCCGGTGCCTGTGCCTCACCTCATCAAGAAGAGTCGGGGTAGGAAGGTCCCTGACGTAGATCCCGAGGGTGCATCATGGGCATCTGGTGGCGATACCTTGCTTGATGAAGAAGAGGAGGAGAAATACCAGCCTTCACGAGGGTCGAGGAATGCACGCAGCAGCCGCAAGCCGGTTACCGCTTACTCTTTGGGAGAGGGGGGCAAGCGAACGTTCAAGTGCGAAGTCAAAGGGTGCGGAAAATGCTTCGTTCGTGGGGAGCATCTCAAACGACACATCAGGAGCATTCACACCTACGAGAAGCGTACGTCGCCACTTCGCGCCTCTCAAGAATATGACGGCTGATAAGTTCGTCTCTCCTCTTTATTAGCCCATCCTTGCCCTTACGATGGATGTGACAAGTCTTTCAGCCGTCGGGATAACCTTGGGCAGCATGTGCGCATCCATCTTCTATCATAACTGTATGTACATCAGAAACTCTGGCTGGCCCATTATCTTTTCCCGGTCATTATATTCCCGCTGCCAGTTCGAACCCTGAACTTTTATGTTACCCTCCGTACCTCCCGACAGAAACGCAGCTTTCCAACCAATAGCTATCCCATACTCGATACCAAAAGCGACTTGCAATATATGGCTTTGTGACCCTTCGATATCGATATACAAAACACGGACCGTATGTTGTAGAGCTATGACTACAAATGGCATGAAAGACTTCAGGGAGTCATCCCTGAACCGTGCCTCTCTCGTCTTCTTGGGATCTTACACGCCCAGCGATGGTCGTGGGCACCGTGTTTTGAGTGTAGACTTTGAGACCGATGACCAACGCATCGTAGTCCTCCAGGACAGGCAATGGTTGAGGAAGTAGTGGAAGCGGTGAGTAGGCTCTTGGAAAGGGAGGCGGAGGAGGTGGCAGTGGCGGGGAGGAAGGTCTCGATGGATGTGGAGACGATGGCCCATCCCGTCCGATAGGCGAACCTGGGCGAGAATTCCCCCTCGCTCTGTCGTTGCGGCTCGACATTCTACGCTGGGCTGGATGGCTGTCCCTTTGGTACATTTCGCCCTCTGTATGTGCCCTGAAGGGTGAGTTGGGAGATTGGCGCCCCCTGGCACCATGCCCTGGGTTTACGAAGCGAGGATGGTTGTATTCATTGTACCCGTTGAGCTGGGGTGGAGGTGAACGATGCCGAGATTTGGGTGTAGCCTGAGAGGCATATTGCTTCGACATCATAGTTTGCGTTGTGGTCGTCGTGGTGAGCGTGATACTGCTGCCTGAACCGATTTCACCAGAGTAGGTTTTGATAGCGTTGATAGCTGCCTTGTCTAGTTGCATCGCATCTTCTGTGAGCACTTCAGAAAGTGTCTTTACCACGTGTGATTTACTAAGAAGGGAATGAGCTGGTTATTATCTGATTCCGATCCACGCAGTCTCACCTAGGTTTGTAGTCTGAAAGTTGAGGAAGTCAACGCAAAGAAGTATGTGTGGAGAGTTTTGAACGAACTGGATGCTATCGAAAAAGTCTTTGCACGTTCAGCCGACACCCTGGAGAATTTGCGACGATCCCATCCAGCGTTAAGACCAGCCCTGACGTAGTCCTGCGCAAGATGTTAATACCTGAAGTTTCGAAATTCGTTTACACGCTGACTTTATCCCTTATGGATGCTGCATCCAGGCGTACCTACCCATACCAGATATAAATGGGAAGACGAAATAATGAATTCAAGACGTACGTGAACGGTATAGTCGCCGGGCTCCAAATCTATCTCCAAGCTGACATTCCTCGTATAGAAGAAGGAATAGCAAGAGTCCGTTATCGGCTCCAAATGTCCCTCTCGGACAAGAGTGAAGTCAATGTTCCAGATGTGGCTTCCTTGCAAGTCTCTAAAATACCGATTATCTGCCCTGGTCACCACCAAAATGGTTGGTGCCCTTGATGGCAGAGAAAACGAGACTTTGATCCCAATCAGCTACTGCAGAGAAACGAGGATCTGGCACTTACAGCTGATGTTTCCATACGACCAAGGGGCGAGAGAGGTTTTCGGTGAAAGGTGCAGCCATTGCGATGATATGAACCAGCTATCGTCAAAGAACAACGTCCTTTGTATCTCTTGCCAAGTAGACAAAAAGTCCTTGTCTAGGATCTTGCCCCTCAGCAAGCTGCGCGGAGTCAAAGAAGTGGTAACGCACATTCCATCACGAATTGTCCGTTCTTCGTGAAGTCATGTCCTAGTTCAGGCAGAATTTCTAGCCATTCGGGTGTCCATTCTTTTGAACCATTAGACCAAGGCCCATCCCATTCGGGCTCCCCCCAAGGACCCCGGAGCACAACAAACCGTCGACCTTTGCATTCGACCGCTCGGACGATGGAATGGGATAAATTGCCCACCAGTCCGCCAACTGTAACATTCTTAACCGTGTTCCTGCCTCCATCGAGAGACTTGAACCAGCATCCAAAAAGCCTGTCTTTATTGCACTTTAGGAGCTCGTCGGTCCAAAATTCATCCACGTTGAGGATATCCTGGTTTCAACTCTTCTCAGAACTTGAGCTTACAAGTGATGGTCGAAGAGGCTTACCTTGCAAAGAATGAGGCTTGATACGCCGCTGCATGGGACAGGTCCCCGTTAGTGAATACGAAACCGGCGAACCATATGGCGGCCTGCTTACCCTGTCATGTCTTCCAAAGCATCGCATGTTCTTCCATACATCACAGAGCCATAGTCTCCATGGGCCTTCGCATACGCCTTTTCGGCTAATGGGATCCATGTGTCACCTGAGACTCCCGCTTTCGAGAAGTACAACGCATCCACGCTTTTCCTTGCCGTCTGATTGTACCGTTCTTTGTCGAAGTGATATATTTCCTTCTCATCCCTGGTCAGCTGCTCATACTTTGGGACCCGAGTGAAGAGGAGGCTGAAGAACCAACGACAAATGAAGTATGGTATGTCAGCAGATGACGACGAGGAAGGGTAATAGAAGCCATACATACTCATCCACGACGACTGAGATCCAATAGCAATCTCGATGAAAAATGAAACCGTATACTCCGACTTCTTCATCTCTCTACACCATGAGGTAGGGTCAGACCAATGTAGTAGTCCCTCTCGGGTAAGGAACTTACGGCGACGCATAGTTGGTGAACCAAGTCGGGCATAGTCGACATAGCCGACAATGCCGAGACAAAGTAGCAGTTCTCGACTGCCCCTTGAATAACTTCACTGGGTGTCGATTGCTCAGTAAAGAAAGTGGGCTTGGCGAATAGATCGGTGACACGCTCGACGTCAGAGGGAAGGAAGGTGACGCTGTCAGTGAGATTGTGAAGACAATTGTGCTTGTCGTTCTCGATGTCGAATTCTATATCCCTGACAAGAGAAATCACGAGCTGGCCATAAATGGGTTGAAGATAATTCACCTAAACCTACGATTCTTCTTTCTGCATTGGGCAGCAATGCGCTCGACTGTGCGTTTGCAGGCCTGATAAGCTCTCTTGCGATCTTCGTGGATACGTGCGCCCACTTGTTGCTGAGCATAGTGTACGGCAGTGGCAGACAAGACCGTGGCGTTAGAAGGGTGGTGACGGGATGGTGGCGCAGAATGCAAGGGGTTCATGTCCTGAGAAGAAAAAGAACGGGAGCTGCGGATGTGGTTGTTGAAAAGGACGAAGCTATATAGAATCGGAGGTTAGAGTTTAAACGTGCTGGAGACCTGACTCCACTTACCTCCGCGAGAAACAGAAACGAGTTGTATGAGTTCAAGTCAAGTCAAGACAAGCAGCAATGTGGCGGGTTAATAACCGGTGTTAAACAGCCTCTTGCGTTTATATAGAAAGGACACCGGTTGGAAACAATAGCTCTGTAGGATGATTATCACCTACGTCAGCTCTTTTGACTCTGACAATCGTTCGAACTGAGAGAAAACAAGGTCAGTAACGAGGCCACCCCGTTATGCAGTATCAGTAAAAGGGCAGAGCGAACCCCTATTGGAACAGCCTCATGTAGCGCCGAGTTTGCTGCTGGCCATGGGCGTCTAATGACGCGTGGAAGAGAATAGGGGATGATCGATCTCATATTTGATCTCAGTGGTTGTCGGAAATGTCTCGACCAAGTATCGGGGGATGTGTGATAGTAGGTGCAAGTGTATTCTGGGATACTTCGGATAATCCTTCAGAACATTGAACCAAGTATATGAAACGATATTACTCACCTCACTGGAATAAAGTTACGCAAAAGCCGTCTGCACGACACCAACCATGGACGTCGCTTCTCGTCGGATGCGACGACTACGGAGGTACGGCGTTCCAAAGGTACACGCTGGTCCTGACAGGCCATCGATAATCATGGCCGCAGACTCATTTGACCAATCCAAGTCCAGAAATGGGCAAGATAGACGTATTGCGCCACATTCATCCGGAGACCCAGGTGTTCAGGCAGCATGGTGAGCAGACGAAAAGGGAGAACCACAGGCAATGACGCTCAGCGAAGGCAGCTCGAGGATTGTGTTGTGAGAAACGCGTAGGACGTATCGCTGATATGCCTCTGGCAAGATTTGGTCGACCAGGGAGTCTTCCTGCGAGTCAAACCAGCACACCACGAGATCAATGCCTCGTGGACCAAGACGCCACCGGGTCTGCAGAGACACTGTGATCCTGTCAATAGCATATATTGACATCGGGCGTCATTCATATCGAGAACCCTGGACAATCCTCAAGGGGATGTTACAAAAGCACTGGTGCCAAGGAGTGGATGATGAAGGAGAATGGTCATTTGGAAAATCGCGCCAATTCTTGGCGCCTAAATGGCAGATTCCGAGCGGAGTCCAAAGTTCCTCCTACAGAATAGGGGGGTCAGAGTCCACGGTTCTGACCTGGTTCTCCCATTGAACTCGGGGATGTGCTATTATCTGGACTACGGCTAGTGCAGGCCTGCGACTATGATTTGCCCAAGATATCAAAATATTCCTCAAAACACCGTCGAACGGGGGACACTGGCCACAAGGAATTGATGGACAGGGTGCCTCGTTTAACCTTTTTGAGCATGCTTCTTTATAGCTTCAGTATCGCTCATTCAACTCGCTTCCATAGTAGTTGCATAGGATACATGTATATAAGCCAGGCCTCACTTTTATCTTGCCACCGATTACCCCATTTTTGCTCTCCCAAGTCTGGTTCTCCTGTTCGCTTCCGCCTGCTTGAGCTCTCGGGATCCGCAAGCATTCGGAATCGGATGTGGTATCCATCTGAGCACTATCCTTTTTCGACAGGCTCTCGCTGTGTGCCTGGATTTTCTCCGAAGTCTGCGACACTCGGCATCAGACTTCGGGCGCCTACTTCAGCTTTGGACGATTTGCCGACTTTCTCATCGTTGGGCGCTTCCAGGAGTCTCGAATATTCCCTGCGCTATCATCTGCTATCCTCGGTGCTGTTCAATTGTTGTATCGGGTGACCTTCCCGCCGGCTGATGGTTTGTACTTATGGCCGGCTCACATGTCCTCTCACCTGTGAAAACAAGCAATGCTGCCGGCTTTTATGCGCAAATTAATGAAACAAAGCTCCAGTAAGGCAGCTGTGCGGCGGTTCCTGGATGCTGTTTGTGGTCTAAGTCAGAGACTCAGAGAATCTAAAACGTGATCAGCAATGGCACGCCTCGACACAGACACATCGGGAATCACTGTGCTCAAGCTCGACAAAGGCTGCAGCGATGGATCCTCTATTAGCCTCAGGTGAGCAGCAGAAGAGAGCCAACTCTCGTATACCCTCTGAAACTGCATATTTCGAGACTGATGTGATTGATCGCTTCCTTGCTCTCCGATACTCACGGACATCAAACTGTTTGCCAGCTCCTTGGAACCAGCTCTAGAGGTTTAGAAACTACGACAGAGGTATTATTGAGAGTCCCTTCACGGAGCTATTGGAGCAATGGCTGGCGTTTCATTGCAAGTTTACAAATGAAAGGCCAAAAGGACAGTAGTGCTTTGTTTGGGAGTGTTTATCCTGGCGCCCATTTCACATGCTAACAAGGTCGTAAAGCATGTGGTAAAGTTATTATGGGGTGAAGAAGACCTGTCTTCGTTTCTCCTTCTCCCATTCAACGACGATGGATAACCCCAAGCCTTTGTCGTCCTCGCTCGATGACCAGGAGGAAAGCGTTCGCATTGCCGTGCGAGCGCTAGGCGACATGCGCAATGCCTCCCTGCGCTCTGATAGTGAGTCTAGAATCTCCATCAGCATGAGTCCCAGTGGTTAATGATACGTGACAGGCTCTCGCCAACCACACACTCAAAGTTCACTCTCGATGGCATCCACCTCACAGGCACATCTATCCCCGTCACCTTCTTCACCCCAACGCCGCGATTCCCAGCCCGATCCCAGCCCAAACTCACCAGCCTTTGTGTCCAGAATGTCTAGTTTTCCGTTGGTAGGCTCTGCTCTGCGAGTCTATGAGCACGGCAAAGCATCGTCTCGAGTTGTAAAGGTACAGTCGTAACTTTCTTTGACCGATCCACCTGCTGACCCTCACACTTGCATGTGATAACTCTATTTCCGTAGTATGGTGCTGAAATGGTTGAATCAAGTGTCAAAACCCTCTCAAGACCTGTCATCAACCGTCTTCCAGTCGATGTTAACCAGCTCGATGAGTTTGCATGCAGACAATTGGACAGAGTACGTCTTTTGCCTTGCATCTCTTTTCAGGGCATCATCACTATCTGCTTCCGCTTGCAAATGATCGACGCTTATCGGAGTCGAGATGGGTTTACTTTATCCCGTGCTTGCACCAGCGCGTAATCATGCACTCAGCTTCGCGTCTGCTTTTCAGCATGATTTCGAGCTCTTGATTACCCTTCTTCTCCCCTCTGAGCGCCACAGAGAGAGCTATGCGAATCCTTTTGCTCTTCTCCTACCCACTAATCCGTCTTCAACTCGATGGCTTACCTCCTTTGCCTTCAGCTGGACCGTTATCGCCGGATACCTGGCGGGGACGCGACTTCTCCTACTACACCCTCCTCCCCTTCCGAACCTTCCACTTCTGAACGTGGCCGAACAAGATCAAGGACGCCAATCACAGCCGTTTCTGATGACGCTTCTATGGAGAGGTCATCGTCAGGAGTTCGACTGCGGAAAGGCTGGAAAGAAGGAGGGGAAAAGGGAGTCCCAAGCTGGCTAGAGGGTGAGCCCACTTTAATATTTCCAGCCCAGTACCTAATCCACCATCTCCAGCCAACTCTCGTTCAATCGCTTCGTCCTCCTCCCATCGACCACGGTCGCGATCTGTCACTCCAACGCAAAAGGGCAATGATGAACGGCCAAGCCAGGCTGACGCACGTTCTGACCCTCAGGACGAACGGCAAATCGCACAACGGAGTCGGTGGCAAGCAGTCTTACTCGAGGCTGGTGGACTGAGTGCAGCTCTCAGCGAGGACAGCATGCGAAGACTGAAATATTGCTTGCATTGGCTACAGGTAGCAACAATGTTTACCTCACCATGCACCCAGCTAACACCTTCTGTCCAGTACGCAACAGCACACATCGATGCTCAAATCCTCATCCTCCGGGAGTTCTCTGCCAGTCTTCAAACTTACCCTCCTGATGCTCCGCCTCACGCAAGACGACCCAACCCTATATCCGAGGAGCACATGCGGAAGCTCAACGAGGTGCGCAAGGACGTCATACAAACCGTGCGGCAGGTGGTGGACGTTGTTTCCAAGTATGCCGGAGGGGCCCTCCCTGAACCTGCCCGGTCAACAGTCCGGGGTTTCATCCTGAAACTACCTCAGAAATGGGCAAACAAGGCGGGTGTTCCGTCTGCCTCTGGGGGAGCTCCAGGGGAGAGGGAGACAGTTGCGGCAGCTGCGGGGTCTGCCACTGGCGCCGCCCACAGAAGGAATGGAAATAGACGAGCAGCCCATCGGGAGAGAGGCACGGACGCTGGACATCGCTCTGCTCAGTCATCGAGAGCTCCTTCGCCATCTTCACCGAGAACAGCTCGGATTGGTTCTCGCTGCTGCACCAACGATTGCTCAAATCCAGCAGCAAGATGGATCCTCTCCTTCTGGATCACCTGGGCATGTATCGCATGGTGCAGCCATGGTTGCTGCTCAGAGGATTCTGGGCTTGGCGACCGAGAGCTTGGATATGATGCGGGGTGTGACTGGGGTCGTCAAAGACAGCTTGGATCGCGCAGAATCGTACGTATACGTCCGTTCTCTTTGCTTTGAGTTGGTTGCTAAAACCTTTTCCCAGATGGGTATCTCGATTACGTTCTGTTGGCTTGCAGCGTAACGGGTCTGAGCAAGAAGGAGAAGGAAGTTCGTCAAGACCTGGAGATTTTGATATCAACGAGGTGGTTGAAGCCAGTGGAAGCTTCCCCCACTACTCTGGGCAAAATCTGCATCACAGACGCCATTCAAGCTCTCAATTTAGCGAAGACCTTACGATGTCACCGTTCTTCTCTGGCGCATCTACCTCAACTCGTAACTCGAGTATACCATCAACACCGGGTGGTCCTCATTCAAATGGTTACCACAACGGAGCGTCGAGTCCAACTGCGATGGTTCTTCCTCCTCTTGGGTTGATGTCACTGCATTCAAGAGCAAACACGCCCAGAAGCATGGTCGGCGAGCTCCCCCCAGACGACACGGAGTTTGCTCTCGGAGGAGGGGTATCCGCGGTGAAAGGTGGCTTCAAGGGAGGCGATGCCAATGTGGCGATTGGGGGCCCAGGAGCAGTGAAGGTTATCGGTGTTGATGATCAAGTAGAAGCAGCGGTGAAGATGGACGTTGACGCATGATGTGGGCGGGGAGTCCAAGATGCTAAGTGTCCTCTACATTCACACCGCAAGACCTCTGGCTCTCGCCTGAATGGCCAGGCCTCGGGACCATCGGCCAAACCAACGCGGTACCTCTTGCCCTTTTTTGAATTCTGATCACAATCCCGCTCTTTCACCCTTCCATCCGTTTCTTGTTTTACTTCTTGGTCTGCAGACCTACTATCATTATCCAATTCTTTCTGCTTCCTCACAATCGCTCTCATTCTCATCGCACCGTTCTTCTTCTTGATTTTGGCCTATTCCATTCAGATACCCGACGTTTTCGTATCGGAAGACTTTTATGGACAGATTAACATATTCAATTATCATCAGCATCCAGTCTTCTCTCAACTGCTCCCTGTTCCACGTTCCGCAGCTGGTGAAGAACGAGTGGTGGGCGCTAAAGAAGCCAAGAGGACGCATGTCTGTTTGTGGGAATTTGCGTTGCGCGCCAAGGTCGGGGTCTCGTAATGTCCACTTCCGACTACCACCGCCATGTTCTCGAAGCTGTTCTTCGACGTCCGTTTATGTACTCCCCAAGTCAGAAGGTCGCGTTCGAAAGGTATTTTGAATGATGCTTGTGCAACTGCGAAGAACGGTTGGACTGATTTCCAGTGTGATATAGAAGTTGACAATTCAACAAGCAATGCGATTGGACGATAAGCGCCTAGAGCTCACATGCAAATTGCCTAGCGCTGGCGGAGGCGAACGGCCGTGCCCACTTCCGATGGAACATCCCACTTTTGGGTTATGGAATAATTCGTCTCGAGACCCAAGGAAGCCAACATAACACGGCGGCTTTGCTCGCCTCTCGAGCCGATACGAATAAGGGTCCCCCGGTCCCGGTACATGGCGTTCAAATCTTATCAAGCTGTCAACTGAAAGGAGACGCTTGTCAGACTTCCAGCTACACCTGTTGACAGACTTTCCTGGGACAAAAGATAAGGAAGAAGACCGGCCTGTGCGTCACCTTTTGCTCTGATTCTGAGCACCGGTTCATCAAGAAGCGCCCAGACAGACTTCCCTGTTCTTCCCCGCTCTCTGTGGACACTTCGACAAGACAGAAGAAGCTGTTGGCGCAGAATTCCGTCTGCACACGATTGAGAAGGTTAATCACAAATTCCCTTGGTTGCCTTATGGGACTTGCTGTACTGGGTACTATCTCTCCATTCAGTCAGGCGGGGTGTCTGTATCCGTGGATCCTCCATTCATGGTAATGCACACGGCGTGCTGTTTATAAGTATGAGGCGCGAGACTCGGAAGCACTTCTTTGGACCCTAGGCCTCGCCATCCTCTCTCATATCACCCTTCTCGCCTTTCTCCTCCCCACAGCCATCTCCAAACCTCTCAAGCATGTCATCAAGAGCGGCGGGTGCTCGAAGGAAGATCCAGGAGCCTGAGCCTCCCAAAGAGAAGAAGTCGAAGGATCCAGGCAACGGCAAGCCTTTGCGCAATTTCTTTTCTAGATCCAAATCAGCCAGTGTTGCCAAACCCAGCACACCCATGCCAGCTTCGCAGCTTCCTGCGCAACCTCAGCTACAGCACCCTCAACCCCATTACCAACTCAGGTCCGAAATCTCCCAGCCTCCCGCGCAAGGCTTCGCAGCACCTCACCCAAGCGTTGGGTATGAGACGCGCGATGGCCGTCTCCTGGCATCGCCAGGGACCCCATCCAGCCGATCTGGATATTCGTCCGGCAGGGATCCGGCCCCATATCCGTCGCCTCGCGAGCCAAGTCGGGTTTTGTCACCTACTCTTTCAGACTTTCCTGTTCCTCCTGGACCACCCCGTCCGTTTATAGAGGCCACCTACCAGCCTCCTCCTCCTCCCAGTAGTTCCTCTTCCCGTCCGCGGCCGCTGCCAATTCGACCAGGCCAAAATGAGAAGTCCCAAACATTTGTGGTGTCAAACCCATCCTCGTCGCCAAATCTCCTTCCCTCTCCGCTGAGGACTCCGCAGTCATTCAATGCTCTCGACTCCCTGCTTCTTAGTCAGCCCTCGAGGGGAGGTGAATCGCCCAGTCCTCCAAGCTACAGAAGCAATTCTCCCGACCACCAGCCGAGCCTGCAGATAGGCACCAATACGGGAGATGTTCAAGAGGATTACGGTTCCCAGTCCGACTACGATTCGGCGTATGATGGAATATACCCATCACCCCCTCATTCCGACTCTGCTCAACTTTACCGAGAAGACTATTCGCCTCATCAGTGGGCGTCCTCAAGCAGAGGGTACCTACCAAGCAGCCCAGGTCGACCGATAATATTGGCCCCCAGTTCCTCATACACGACCGACGACTCGGCTGCAGAAAGTGTGTCGTCCCGGAGTCATGTGCCCACCACTGTCACTTCATCGTCGAATTCCTCCAAACAATCCGCCCCCGAACCCTCCAGTCCAAAGTCCCCAGGGTTCGTTTATCCTGGTAGTCGCTCAACTGCTCGCCCCAAGGTTGGTGGAGGTTCCCCTTTGAAACTCAGATTCAAGAAAAAGAAGAGCAACGACAAGGAGCAGTTTGGGATGCCCGTATCTCCAGCCACCCCCTCTCGTCGCCTTGGCGGCGCTGCACCTTCCACCTCGGCAGCAAGCTCATCGAGCGGCGATGCCCCTTCTCGTCACACAGGTCTCATCACTCCTTCCACCTCGGGAACAGGCTCTACTGGAAGCGAGGCTGAACCGTCAGGACGTCCCCGTGCGACCTCATCCGCAACCAACTACACGACCAACTCTGCAAAGACTTCAAGTACCAACAGCTCAAACTCAAGCGAGTCGAAGGACAAGCCAGCTCCCTTCATCTACCCAGGTGGACGGTCGCGTGCGCAGCCCAAGATGCAGCCGCTCTCTGTCCCTAGTTTGAAGTTCAAGGGTAGATCCTCGAGATCGTCCAAGAAATCGACTGGGTCTGGGAACTCAAGCGGCAACGGAAAGTCCAACTTCATGGTCTGTCTCTGAAGAAAAGAACAAGCAGGGAATCAGAGCGTTCCGACTCCCCAATCGCTTTCTACGCTCCCGCCGTAACCGAGACGTCTATCGACGAAGGAGCCTCTGATATTCTCTCTACAACGAGCAACGGAGGCCCTGCTGGTCCAGAGTTCGAAGCGTATCGAGATCAACGAATGCAGTCGGAGGATCGGCGGCATGAGCGAATCACCCGTATTCGGTCTAGAATTGGGAGCTATCCTTTGGATCCTTACGATTCCGTCTTGCTCGACAAGTGAGCATTTCCTGGGTCTCGCTAAATGATTGTTTTCTGATGCGGTGCCCCCGTTTACAGTGATCGACATACTGGTGATTTGCTCAACCGACTTAACAGCACCGGCTCTCCGACGTTCTTCAACTATGGAAACATGCCACCGTCAGCCGTTCTCGATGTCGGATGTGGTCAGGGGTAAGGTTTTGATCATTCTTCGGAGAATGTGGCTGATGCCTTGAATTTTGCAGACACTGGGTTGTAGACGCCGCGATTGCATGGAAAGGCCACGGAACCAAGGTCACAGGGTATGACATGGTGGACATTTCCAAAGTCGTGATGCCATGGGCAGTTCGACAAGGAGTTGCAGAGAACATCCGGTTTGTCAGAGGGAATTTGTGCGTCTAGCCGTTATCTTGTAATCTGCATCTGTCTAACTTGCTTCTAGCCTCAAGCAGCGGCTTCCATTCCCCGACAATTCCTTCGACCCTCGTTCGAATGTCTTGTCTAGCCCTCGCTATTACCGCAGATGCTTGGATCTTTGTATTCCAGGAGATCCATCGTGTTCTGTCAGTGGGAGGCCGCCTTGAACTGATCGACGACGCTATCATATTCCCCTACGGCAAGCCACGTCAGGCCTTACCCGCGGAACCTTTCTCATCAGGGAGTGCACCCCAATTGGACATTCGCATTCCTTCATCCGCCCTCTCGACATTTTCAATCTATGACGACTCTGAGCTGCGAAACCCGGGGCTCGGAGCAGCAATGAGAGACGAGGACGAGGAGGATATATACGAACTTTATCAGGTTCAGGAAGAAGGGGAGGACGACGTAGACGACGCTGCTACGATCCATGGACAAGAGATTGAGCGGCCACAACAGTTCAGAATCGATACCCCAGGCACAGCAAGACCCTGGAATAGGGATCGATATTCCAGCAGTACCAAGAGCCAGAGTCGATGCCAGACTTGGAGGAAGCACTCTGCCACAAGCCATGACCTCGAAGCTCTGTTTGAGCACATGCTCGCCCACAAGTTTGGGATTCATATGAATCCCGAAGAGTTTGTTCTCGACCTCATGCTCGACGTTTTCGGCCACACCAGGGAAGTTGCCACCATGCATCTTTCACTTGCGCCACCCGATGTTGCACTCGATGACGAGACATCACGCGGCCGGGGGGATGATCCCAGCCCTGCAGCCACCTCCAACCATCCTCCCTCTCCTTCGCCGACGAGGACAGTCAGGTCGACAGCTCGGGCGGTTGCGACGCCCCTGTCACAGTCGCCTGGGCTTGTTCTATTCCCATCGACGTTTATTCCAATGAGTCGACAAGAACTGGAGATCCATACATCTAAACATCTCCGAATGCTCCTGTCCTGCAAGAAGTTCTTGGTGGAGCATGCCATTGAGGCGACAGAAGACGAGGAGATTGACGAAGACTCTATCTTGGAGGCACTTTGGGAATACGAAGGGTATGTTCGATTCTTACCCATGTATGACATCACCCTGACCATCTTTCAGGTTCCTTCGAGCAAGGTTCAACCCTCCCTTTGGTTGCCTTGACAGTGCAGATGACTATGATTCGCCTGCGCCGAGTCTTCGAGAATCTATTATGACAATGTCTTCAGACGGCCAGGACGCCATGTGGGAGTATCAAACGTATGCCGCCTGTCAAAGCCACGCACTCCAATGTTCTTGCTAACTCCTCCTGATAGTGAACTGCGCCAACGCTTCGCATGGCCGACCGACGATGGCCCCAACAGTCCTGGGACACCACGTTCTCAAATCGCTCCCAAGGTTGCCTCCCCGACACAGTCATTGGCACCCCCGTCTCCCCAGGTTAACCAGGGTCGTAAATCTCCTGCACCCAGCACTATGTCCAACTATTCAAGAGGTGAAATGACGCATGTCCGGACTTTCCGAGTCTATGAAGCCATCAAGTTTGACGATAACATGCTGGGATCGCCCTTGAATTGATGGGATTTCGCTCTCCAGTCTGTTATCTAAACCTTCCCCTGGACTTTGGAGAAAACTATCGACTACTATTCGTTCTTTAACTTATCCACACACACTCGCTTTTGGGACTTTTGGTTTTCAATCATCATTCTACCGCCAGTATCTATTTGCATGTTAACTTTCTCACCAGTGTTCAATCGGGTCGTCTTCTGGCGTGCATGTATTCGGAACTTACTTTTAGTTGGTGCCTCGGAATTTTAGAGCATGTCATAGACCGGTGACCGGTCTAAGCATGTCAAACTCATTTCAAGTCACAACAGCCCGTTGTATGGTGCCAGGCAAGCATCTAGACTAGTATAACAACATCAGCAACTCCAATACGCGAAGACTAGAACACCGCATCCACTTACCCTGCTAAAGTTTTTAATAAAAGGGTTCGAGCGGTGCGGGGTACTCGATAGGGGCCTGTCAACATACGGAGATATTGGGTGGGTATTCTGTGCCTGAGTCGCGAGAGGTCGTGAGCAACATCCCGCGTCCCGACTCCCAGAAAGCTTGCACAATACTGCACACGAGTCACTATTGCCACAGTCTCTCAGCCACATGTCGAGCTCAGCATTTCAGCGAACGGAAAACCTCACCCAAGTACCAATCAATCTTCGATTTTGAGCTGTGTCCTCCATCAGGAAAATATAGACGCCCGCTGATTAGGAATACAAAAGCCTCGAGGCCTTGCGGAAATGCCCACTGTGAAGCGCCTATTCTTGCCACAAAACCGCCATGTCTCCTGCCTCAGAGACCGTCGAAACCGTGACCACTACCCAGAAAACCGTGGTAGAAACTCAAAACGCGGGTCATACCCATGCAGCGCCCAAGGTGCTTACCTTTGTGCAGCAAGAGGCAGGGCTGCTCGTAACAGAGGAGTTGGCCAAGGCCATCGAGTCTTGCAAGTCCAAAGTTGATCGCATCGCAAAGGACTGCAGGTCTCGCAACAGGAAGTTCCGGTAAGTCATTGTCTTCGCCATTGTCATGGGGTGCATGATGGCTCACAGCGTGGCAGAGATATCGAGTTTGACCTCGAGAACGATCGTGAAGGATGCCTGTATGGTCTGGTGGTCACCGAGACATACAGCCCTGCAGATGTCCACCGTGTTACTCAAGTCTTTGATGATCCCTGCTTCTTCAGCGATGGCCTGGCAGGTTCGAATGATATCGTGCAAGGAGAGCTGCAAGATTGCTGGTTCTTGTCCGCGCTGGCCACGGTATCTACGGCCAGAGGCTTGATCGAGCAGCTTTGTGTTGCGGTACGTGTCCCTCTACTCAACGTTTGCCTTGGATGCTGATGATCGACGAAGAGAGATGAACAAGTGGGCGTGTACGGATTCATATTCTTCAAGGACAACAACTGGGTGTCTGTTGTCATTGATGAGTACGTGCCTCACGGGCTGTCACTCGGCTCTAGATTGGCTGACCCACTCGCAGCATGCTCTACACCCGGGTTCCCAAATACGAAGAGCTCCGCAGGCAAGAACAAGAGCTCTACCATTACGACAAAGAGATCTACAACAAGTCAGCGAGGAAGGGCGGGAAATCTTTGTACTTTGCCAAATCTGGTGAAACCGGGGAGACATGGGTCCCACTCGTTGAGAAGGCATATGCGAAGCTGCATGGCAACTTTTCGCACATTGTCGGTGGTCTCGAATGTGACGCGATGGAGGACCTGACTGGGTAGGCTTTCAGTATATCACACAGTGAGTGGATCTGAACTCCCTGCTTCACAGTGGTGTCTCGACCGTTCTCCAAAGCAAGGTACAGACTCTACCGTTTCAGCGTCAATAAAGTCTCCTAACCTATGATGTAGGATATCCTCGATCCAACACGCTTCTGGGAGGAAGAGCTCTCTCGAGCTAATAAGGACCGTATCTTTGGCTGCTCCTTCAACAGCCTCACCGGAACCCGCAATGGATCGAGGGAGCTCACCATCCAAGGTCTCATCGGTGACCATGCCTACTCCGTCCTCAAAGCTGTCGAGGTCAAAGGCAAGCGCTTCGTCATCGTGAGGAACCCGTGGGGCAAATCCGAGTGGACAGGTCGCTGGTCTGATGGTTCGAAAGAGTGGTCGTCGGAATGGCTAGAAGCTATGCCAAATATCGGACACAAGTTTGGAGATGACGGCCAGTTTGTTATGGAATGTGAGCGTTTATGCTATGGTTCCTGGGGATGGTGCTGACGCTCTTGGATTAGACTCGGACTGGCTCGAATGCTTCTCCCAGATTGATCGAACGATCATCTTTGACTCGAGTTGGATCATGACCTCGCAGTGGCTGGAAGTACCTGTTCCACCCCTCCCGGCTGCCTGGTCCTTCGGAGACGTCTCCTGTCAGTCCACCTCCCATTCACAGGTCTTCAAATCGACTAACGAAAGTCTCTCCTAGTCACCTTTTCGCTTTCCGCTCCAGCCCTTGCTGTTATCGTCCTGTCTCAGATCGACACTCGATATTTCAGGGACATTGCGGGGAGGGCAAAGTGGTCTCTGCACTTTGTACTCGTGAAGGAAGGGCAAAGGGAACCAGTGGCAGAGGTGCCCCACTCCGAGTTCCACTTGAGAAGCGTGAGTCTTGAGAAGGAACTGGAAGCAGGCAATTACATTGTCTACGTGAGTATATTCGCACTACGTTAGTTGCGCATCCGTCCGCTGATGTCTGATTTCTGCGCTAGGTTCGTCTGGACCGGACGATCAAGTCCAACGAGACTGAATCGACGGTCGATGAGACCCAGCTGAGGAAGCTGTCGAGGGTCGTCAGTGCTCGTGCACAGAGTCTGTCTATTGCTTCCAGTGAGTATCGTACATACCCGTTCTCTCCCAGACTTGGCTGATCACCCGTATTCAGACTTCAACAAGGAAGAGTACGCAAAGTACTTGCCTGTCGACTTTGAGGCGCTCGTCGAGGAAGACTTTGCGGAACTCGCCAAGATACAAGAGGACGGAGGCGCGGCCACTGAAGCGATCGACGAGTGCCATTCGGATCACGAAGGAGAAAAGACAGTCACTAAAACTACCACTGTCACAGAGACGAAGACTCTCGTCGTTCATCCCAAGGTTGAAGACTCGGAGGAGGGCAAGGACAAGTCTGACTCGGCAGGGGCGACGACGTCGACAAAAACGGTTGAGAAGACGGAGACGGTGGAGAAGGGCAAGGTTCTCTTACCCTTGAGTGACCATAATTCGGTTTGTGTGGGGCTGAGGGTGTATACGAAGAGCGATGTTCCGGTCAAGGTTGCTGGAAGGTTGAAAGGAGAGGTTGCGAAAGCTGCCGTTAGTCAGTAAACCACATTTGTACCTAGTGCTTCTGCCTTTTGAATTTTACTTCTTGGTGCTTTGAACTTTTATCGTGGAGAGCCACAAGATACGTTTGACATATGCGAGGGCTTGAGGTCGCTCGTTGGCCTGTGCAATAGATAGGGGCTTGTTGATGCCCCTATCTTTTGGCGGGGTTCCTGCTCAGCGAGCGCTTGATACCGTTCCACGACCATCTTCCTGCGAACGATTGCCAGATTTTCCTGAGAGCCTGTATCTTGGCACAAAATGTCGTTTCTGAAGAAGGTAGATCCCTAAATCTTGCCTGGTATGGCTTGCTTCATACTGAGCCCTCGCCGGAAGTTGGGCATAAACCGTAAAAGTCGGGCTGAAGCGAGTGAACATGCCAGTACCCCCCCCTGCCTCCCTCGAGGAGGAAAATCTGGCCCTAACCCGTAGAAATCCTCCGGGTGTACAAATCCCCCCTGCTCCTCCTGATGTATCTGGCCCCAACTCGAAGACTATCTCAGACGTTCAGCACCAAAGAACAGATCAAAGTTCGTTACCCTTGGGGAATCTTCTCAATGGTTGAGCAAACGCTAACTACATGGAATAGTTTCACGCCAAAACGATGAGCACGAGTTTCAACAAGACAACCGTATATCTATCAGCGGCGGGATGTTTACCAACGTTGGCCGAGATCTCAACGTCTCGCACATTCATAACCAATACATTACCGAAGGCAAGCCAAGACAACCACCACTGAAAACATGAGGGCTTATCTTCACCTTGCAGAGTCCAAGGATAGCAAGCTCTTTGAGCTGCTCAACCCTGTCCCTGCAGCGCATGACTGCGAGGTCGTCAGCAGCAAAGTGTCAGAGTGCTTCGTAGGCACCCGACAGCAGCTCCTCCATGACATTGAGACATGGAGGATATCGGGATCCGTGCCCATCTTTATCCTGGATGGCATCGCTGGCATTGGCAAGTCGACGATAGTCAAAACGGTTTGCGCGCAAGCGGCTGCCGAGAGGTCCCTTGCCGCCAGCTGGTTCTTCTCTCGCGACGAACAGGACAGGAAGACGACTCGAGGGTTCGTCAGGACCCTCGCCTTCCAGCTTGCATCCTACCATCCCACCCTTCGCGATCGCATCTCCCAGGTGCTCAAGGCCCAACCTGATATCCTGCAAAAGGCTATTCGGATACAGTTTGAAGCACTGGTTCACGAACCCTTGCGGGACGTGTTCGAGAACCGGAGCCAAACACATGCCATCTCGATCGACGCCATGGATGAATGTAACCTCAATGAAGCCGTTGAACTCCTCTCCATGCTCTTAAACATGGTTCCGCAACACCCCAACCTCCGACTCCTCGTCACTTGTCGCCCTGAGCGGCCATTCAGGCTGCTCCTTCAGAAACACCAAGGTCCTCGTGCGGTGTTCCATCTGCACGAAATCGAGAACTCGGTAGCTCAAGCAGATATTCGTCTCTACATCAACTACTGCCTTTCCCCAGCCCAGATCGATGAAGCACTCCCAGACCTGCTGCCACCTCTCTGGCGTGCATCCCCCGAAGAGAAGGAGGCTTTGGTCCAGATGGCAGGAAAGCTGTTCATCGTCGCATCGACCGCAATCAACTTTGTCTTGGACCCCCTCCGTCTTGCACCTGCGAAACAAATGGCTCAGCTGCTGGATATCAAGGCTGGAGCCGGTTTGGCGGGCAGCTCTATGGACCGCCTGTACATCCAGGTTCTTCGTGCCGCCGTTCCCGAACCCGTTGGCGACTGGTTCGAAGACTACCAAGCCGTTGTCGGCTCCATCGTTGTGGCTGCCGACGTTCTCTCCATTCACTCTTCGGCGTCACTTCTGGACATGGAGCCGAATGACATTGTTCGCACATTGTCCCATCTCCATTCTTTGATTGCTCCTACACGCGACGGCGATGCTTTCCACGTTCACCACAAGTCCTTCCCCGACTTTGTTACTGACAAAACCCGCTGCGCCGTCGACTCTCGCTTCTTCGTTGAGGTTTCCGTACGACATTTTCACCTCGCCCAGAACTGCCTTCGAATCATGACCCAGATGTTAAAACAAAACATCTGCAAACTGCCGCGCTCAGATTGGGGCGTAGAGTCAGGAAGGCTGCCTGCTGGTATCAAGGATAGGATCCCCCCAGAGCTGTCCTACGCCTGTGCTTACTGGATCCTTCACATGCAAGAAAGCCTATCCCATCTCATTGGTCGTGACGACGTTGTAAACGAGCTCAAGATCTTCGTGGATCAACATCTACTATCCTGGCTCGAAGTCTTAGCCTGGACAAACCGGTTTGATACCGCATGGGGCAATGTGAACCTAATTTTCGAAAGCATTGTGAGTTTACAGTACGATTTCTTTCTTTCATGAACCAATATTGAATATTATACCAGAGGAAGCTACTGCCCTCGGCTAGTGGCGTCACCTTGGGTACACTCTCGCACATTGCCGATGTGCTTCGGGACCTTCTACGCTTTATCTCACTCCACCCAGAAATACCACGGAATCTCCCCATGCACATCTACCTCTCCGTTCTGCCTTTCGCTCCCAGCAAGTCCAAAATACGGCAGTTGTATGCCAATTTTGCACTCGACTCCACAAAGCCCATTGCCGTCGTTTCAGGGCTTGACGAACAGTGGGATGCGATCTCCGTCACCTTCCAGGAGAGTTCGCAGGTTTGGGATATGGATTTGTCCCCTTGTGGGACAATGGTCGCCACCCGCGCTGCCAGCCATGTCAGGCTGTATGACGCCAAATCAGGGCAGCAACGTCGATCATTCAGGTTTGAGGAGGACGACTGTGCGATTAATTCTGTCGCATTTTCTTTAGACAGTCGGTGCATTGCAACTACCAGCCCAGGCGGCGTCCAAGTTTGGGATGTGGTTTCTGGAGAGTTGGTTGCCGGCTGTCGTTTCCCTTCGTCACCAACACCGCTCTTCGATAACTCATCGTCCACGGTCGTGATGCATTCAGAGCATGATTTCTATCTCATATGGAACCCCAATACATTGCAGGCAACGTCTCTCATCTTCGACCCTGATGGATCGTCAATCGCGGCTGGGACAAGGGATGGAAGATTGCTCCTGTGGCAAATTGGGGAACCTGAGGCGGTCCTACTTCTAGGCGATCAAACCCTCGATCATCCCTGTAAATGTTTACCAGGAGAATCCCGTTGGCACTGTTGGGTCCACTGTGTAACTGTCCTTGTCGCACTACCCGATTCACCCATTCTGGTGGGAGTTACGCAGAGTGCGGTCCATTTTTGGGACCGAATCACCCACAAGTACTTGAAGGGTATCCCCCGTTGCGCGACCGCACCATACGTTGGCCCTGTATCAGTCTCATCCGACAAGAAGATGATGGCTATTGACTGTGACCCTTGCGTCATCAGCATACACTCGACTCATACTCAGGACCATCTCTGCGACCTGTCCGGACACCAGGGCAGGATCACAACTACTGCCTTTGCCCCTCCGAGTTCGAGTCAGCAAAACCAACTGTGCTCGGCGTCTGAGGATAGGACGGTTCGGCTGTGGGATATCACCACTGCTAGTCAATTGACAAACATACAAACAATGTATGTGCTTACGGATACATTGTTCTCGGCCACACTGGGCACGTTCATCCTTGCTGAAAGGGGAGAGCAGGGTCGGATGATCAGGCTTGTCGATGACCAGTGCTTGGCCTACGGGCCCAGACATTTCCGAGGCAAGAGGTCGGACGGGCTCAAATTATTGGCTGATGGTTCCATACTTGCATCTTTTGACAACAGTTCCATCATGGTCGCAAATGTATGCGATTTCATTGATCCAGCGGTCCGCACCGACACTGTCGAACGTTCTCCGCCGTTCCGATTTGGTTATACATCCTCTGGCGAAGCCGTTGCGCTGTACTTGGTTGACGAGCTCAAGAGCCCTGTGGAGTTTTCTGCAGGCGCTGCGTCGTTGAACGTCAAAGTCAGGCAAACCGCAAACACAAAGGCTTCGCCTGATATGTCTCGGTTGGCGATAATTGATGGCGACAGCGTATGGATTTACCATCTCTGCTCGGGGAGACAGGAATCATGCCTTCCATTGCCACCACTCGACCCTGAATACGACCGAGGAGGGCAGGGTCTCATGGAGTTTTCATGGGACTCCAGCACTGTGTACTTGGAACGACCAGGCGGCAAGTTCTACGCTGCCCACCTCCCTGCCGTTTCCACAAGCCCTAAGGATGTACCACTTTCCCAGCCAACATTCTCAAAAATCGATAGGCCAGCTCCGCGTCACGCCTGCGTCGATGTCACTCTCCTACACCACGCATCCCAACTCCACTATCTCGCGGAAGATCGTGTATGGGTGTTGCTGAGTGACGAGAAGACCTGGAGCTGGATACAGCCTCCATCGCTGTCATTCGAAAGCATATGCAAAGTGGCATATTCACCCAGTGGGGGACTTGTTGCAATAGCTATTGAACGAGACTCCGGGGAAAGCGACACTGAGGGCGTGGACATTCAGGTTCGACGCCTCCCAGATTACAATCTGGTCGTGACTCTACGGGACCATCAACATTACCACGTTCGGGAGCTTCAGTTTATTGGCCACCTTCCAAACATCCTTGTGGCCAGTTCATCCATCGGTTTCACAAGCTGGGACGTGTCGACAGGTCAAAACCTCGGGAGCGACTCACGTGTGTCTCGGTTATTCACCCCGCATACTTTACATCCCTACAATGGTTTGGACTTCTTATGCGTGACGGAATCTCCTTCAGGGTTGGTGATGTTGGTCGCCGTTCGGCTACAAGGTCCTGATCTTCCAGCGGTGGTTGAGACGCTCTGCATCCTCCCCCCTCACCTTTCAGCTTCTACAGATATCCATGTCAATCCCCTTCGCCCACATATCGTCGCTCTCTCCACACGAATGGGAATAATTCAAATTGACATTTCGAAATGCCACCTTCCGTTCACTTTGTAGATAGAATCTGTACTGCCCAATGCCCCCGATCTGCGGAATTTCGATATCATCCAGAGTACTATAGTGGTCCTACATATATAAATACATTCTCGGCTCACTTTCATCGCACAAAGGTGTTGACATTGTGGTTCATTGTATTTCAGAATCATACTATCATACGTGGCACACGAATTCCCTGGTCAACACCTGAGCGTCCCCGCTTAATATTGGTGTCCACAGGCGTACCTGTTTCATCAGGGATGATCGTTTTCCATTCATCTGGTTGCTTTCTGCTTCGTGCGGGAGATGTGAGCGGATAACCCGGCGGCACTAATGACTGTCAATGGGTTGCCGTACATGCCCAGCAGCATAGCGTCAACTAGTATGGCCTAGTAGATATAGGTGCGATTCGTGAACAGTTAATCAAGATGGACAGACAGACTTCGGCAGGTATGGGCGCCTCTCTTGCAGTTTACTCACTAAATCAAGCTTTCAATCGAATCGCGTGTTGATAGTAGCCCCTATCGAGTATTGCGTCGCACCGCCACACGCCCGCCATCAGCAGAAGCAGATGCAGTTCGTTTTCTTCCTTTTTGTCCACCTTGTTATTTCTGGAGCGATGGCCTTGCAGGATCGAATGAAATCGCTCAAGGAGAGCTGCAAGACTCCTGGTTTTTGTCTGCGCTGTCTGCGGTGTCCACAGCCAGAGGTTTGATTGAGCAGCTTTGCGTTGTGGTATGTGTCGCTTCACTCAACATTTGGCCTGGGTGCTGATGGTCGACAAAGAGAGATGAGCAGGTCGGGGTGCACGGATTTATCTTCTTCAAGGACAATAATTGGGTATCCGTTATTATTGACGCGTGCGTGTCTCGCATACTGTCACTCAACTTCAGATTGGCTGACCCATACGCAGCATGCTCTACACACGGGTTCCCAAATACGAAGAGCTCCGCAGGCAAGAACACGAGCTCTACCACTACGACAAAGAGATCTACAACAAGTCTGCAAAGAAGGGCGGCAAATCATTGTACTTTGCCAAATCTGGTGAAACTGGGGAGCCTTGGGTCCCACTCGTCGAGAAGGCATATGCGAAGTTGCATGCCATCTTTTCGCACATTGTCGGTGGTCTCGAATGTGACGCGATGGAGGATTTGACCGGGTAAGCTCTCAGTATGTAACATAGTGACTGGATCTGAACTCCCTCCTTCACAGTGGTGTTTCAACCGTCCTCCAAAGCAAGGTATGCAACCCCGTGTTTCGTTTCAAATAGATACGCTAAGCCTCCTGTCTAGGATATTCTCGATCCAACACGGTTCTGGGAGGAAGAGCTCTCCCGAGCGAAGACCGTATCTTCGGTTGCTCTTTCAACAGCCTCACCAGAACCCGCAATGGATCGAGGGCGCTCACCATCCAAGGCCTCATTGGCGACCATGCCTATTCCGTCCTCAAAGCCGTCGAGGTCAAAGGCAAGCGCTTCGTCATCGTGAGGAACCCGTGGGGCAAATCCGAGTAGACAGGCCGCTGGTCTGATGGTTCGAAAGAGTGGTCGTCTGAATGGCTGGAAGCGATGCCAAATATTGGACACAAGTTTGGAGATGATGGCCAGCTTGTTATGGAATGTGAGCGTTTATGCTATGGTTCCTGGGAGATGGTACTGATGCTCTTGGATTAGACCCGGACTGGCTCGAATGCTTCTCCCAGATTGATCGGACGATTATCTTTGACTCGAGTTGGATCATGACCTCTCAGTGGTTGGAAGTACCTGTTCCGGCCCTCCCAGCTGCCTGGTCCTTCGGAGACGCCTCTTGTCAGTATTCATCCCGTTCGCAGCTTTCGAAAGTGGCTAACAACCCTCTTTTCTAGTCACCTTTTCGCTCTCAGCTCCACCCCTTACCGCCATCGTCCTTTCTCAGATCGACACTCGATATTGCGGGGACATTGCAGGGAGGGCGAAATGGTCTTTGCATTTTGTGCTCGTGAAGGAAGGGTAGAGGGAGCCAGTTGCAGAAGTACCTCACTCTGAGTTCCACCTGAGGAGCGTGAGTCTGGAGAAGGAGCTGGAAGCAGGCAACTACATCCTATACGTGAGTACATTTACACGACTCTGGTCAGGCATCCGTTTGCTAACGTCTGTTTTCTGTGCTAGGTTCGTCTGGATCGGACGATCAAGTCCAACGAAACAGAGTCGATGGTCGATGAGACCCAGCTGAAGAAGCTGTCGAGGGTTGTCAGTGCTCGTGCACAGAGTCTGTCTATTGCTTCCAGTGAGTATCGTACATAACCGTTCTCTCCCAGACATAATCTGATCACCCGTATTCAGACTTCAACAAGGAAGAGTATGCAAAGTACTTGCCTGCCGACTTTGAGGCGCTCGTCGAGGAAGACTTTGCGGAACTTGCCAAGATACACGAGGACGGAGGCGCGGTCACTGAAGGGATCGACGAATGTCATTCAGATCACGAAGGAGAAAAGACAGTGACCAAAACTACCACTGTCACTGAGACGAAGACTCTGGTTGTTCATCCAAGGCTGAAGACTCGAAGGAGGGCAAGGACAAATCTGACACGGCGGGCGCGACGACGTTGACAAAGACGGTTGAGAAGACGGAGATGGTGGAGAAGGGCAAGGCTCTCTTACCCTTGAGTGACCATAATCCGGTTTGTGTGGGGCTGAGGGTGTATACGAAGAGCGATGTGCCGGTCAAGGTTGCAAGAAGGTTGAAAGGAGAGGTTGCAAAGGCTGCTGTTAATCAGTAGAGCGTATTCGAATAATCGGTCATAGGCAGGGTTTTGGCATTACGAAATTCTATGTCTTGGTACCTTGATTCATCGCATTTGGGTGAGCCATGGGGTGAACTGGAAGCCCGTGCTCGCTCGAAGATAGGGGCATCACCAGTGCTCCTATTTTCCGGCTCAATTCCAGCCCAGCAGGCGCTTGATGCTTGCTTGAACCATATCCACGACCATCGTACCTTCCACACATTGCCCTCTTCCCTTAAGAGCCCGAAAGCTGGCCCAGAATGCCATCACTGACCGAGGTAGATACACAGAACCCATGTATGATGGTCAAGGTCGTGCTGAATGCTAATGTTAGGTTGGTCAGAAGGGCGTGAAGCGTAAACCTAGTGAAGAGGCCCGCACCGACCCCCAATTGCGACAGGAGGAACCTTCGGGGATGACTGTGAACCATTCTCGACGTAAGCGATCTGTTTAGCTCCTCTGAATCTTTCATGTGCTAAAACTATTGCAGCTGCAAAGAGACTAGCAAGGGAAAGCCAAAGTTCGTAACCCTTCTGTACTCTTCTCAATGATCGAGAGAAAGCTAACTGTGTATCACAGGCTCACAGCGAAGCAAGGAGCACCAGTCTCCAGAAGGCAACCAAATCTCTATCAGTGGCGGAACTTTCAATAGTGCTGGCCGAGATATCATCTCTGAAACACACATTCATAACCATTACATTACTGAAGGCAAGTCAAGTACGAACCACTCAGTGAAGGAGAACTCACCTTCGTCTCCCAGATTTGACGAAAAGCAGACTCTTTGAGGCGCTCAATCCTGTTCCTGCAGCGCACGACTGCGAGATTGTCAGCAGCAAAGTGTCAGAGTGCTTTGCAGGTACTCGACAGCAGCTCCTCCATGATATTGAGACATGGAGGACATCGGGATCCGTTCCCATCTTTATATTGGATGGCATCGCTGGCATTGGCAAGTCGACGATAGTCAAAACGGTTTGCGCGCAAGCGGCTGCCGAGTGGAGCCTTGCCGCTAGCTGGTTCTTCTCTCGCGACGAACAGGATAGGAAGACTACTCGAGGGTTCGTCAGGACCCTTGCGTTTCAACTCGCGTCCCACCATCCCGTCCTTCGCGATCGCATTTCCCAGGTTCTCAAAGCCCAACCCGATATCCTGCAAAAGGCCATTCGGACACAGTTTGAGGCACTGGTTCACGAACCCTTGCGTGGCGTGTTCGGGGACCAGAGCGAAACACATACCATCTCTATCGACGCCATGGATGAATGCAACCTCAATGAGGCCGTCGAACTCCTCTCCATGCTCTTAAACATGGTACCGCAACACCCCAGCCTCCGACTCCTCGTCACTTGTCGCCCTGAGCGGCCATTCAGGCTGCTCCTTCAGAAACACCAAGGTCCTCGTGCGGTGTTCCATCTGCACGAAATCGAGAACTCGGTAGCTCAAGCAGATATCCGTCGCTATATCAACTACTGCCTTTCCCCAGCTCAGATTGACGAAGCCCTCCCGGACCTGCTGCCGCCTCTCTGGCGTGCATCCCCTGAAGAGAAGGAGGCTTTGGTACAGATGGCAGGAAAGCTGTTCATCATCGCATCAACCGCCATCAACTTCATCTTGGACCCTCTCCGTCTTGCACCTGCGAAACAAATGGCTCAGTTGCTGGATGTCAAGGCTGGAGCTGGTTTGGCGGGCAGCTCTATGGACTGCCTGTACATCCAGGTTCTTCGTGCCGCCGTTCCCGAACCCGTTGGCGACTGGTTCGAAGACTACCAAGCCGTTGTCGGCTCCATCGTTGTGGCTGCCGACGTTCTCTCCACTCAGTCTTTGGCGTCGCTTTTGGACATGGAGCCGAATGACATTGTTCGCACATTGTCCCATCTCCATTCTTTGATTGCTCCTACACGCGAGGGCGATGCTTTCCACGTTCACCACAAGTCCTTCCCCGACTTTGTTACCGACAAAACCCGCTGCGCCGTCGACTCTCGTTTCTTCGTTGAGGTTTCCGTACGACATTTTCACCTCGCCCAGAACTGCCTTCGAATCATGACCCAGACGTTAAAACAAAACATCTGCAAACTGCCGCGCTCAGATTGGAGCATAGAGTCAAGCAAACTACCTGCTGGTATCAAGGATAGGATCCCCCCAGAGCTGTCCTATGCCTGCGCTTACTGGATCCTTCACACGCAAGAAGGCCTATCCCATCTCATTGGTTGCGACGACGTTCTAAACGAGCTCAAGATCTTCATGGATCAACATCTGCTATCCTGGCTGGAAGTCTTAGCCTGGACAAACCGGTTTGATACCACATGGGGCAATGTGAATCTAATTTTCGAAAGCATTGTGAGTTTACAGCACGATTTCTTTCTTTCATGAACCAATATTGAATATTATACCAGAGGAAGCTACTGCCCTCGGCTAGTGGCCGCACCTTGGGTACACTCTCGCACATTGCCGATGTGCTTCGAGACCTTCTACGCTTTATCTCACTCCACCCAGAAATACCACGGAATCTGCCCATGCATATCTACCTCTCCGTTCTGCCTTTCGCTCCCAGCAAGTCCAAAATACGGCAGTTGTATGCCAATTTTGCACTCGACTCCACGCAGTCCATTGCCGTCGTTTCAGGACTTGACGAACAGTGGGATCCGATCTCTGTCACCTTCCAGGAGAGCTCGCAGGTCTGGGATATGGATTTGTCCCCTTGTGGCACGATGGTCACCACCCGTCTTTACCGCCATGTCCGGCTGTATAATGCCAAATCAGGGCAGCAACTTCGATCATTCAGGTTTGAGGAGGACCACCCTGAGATCACTTCTGTCGTATTTTCTTCAAACAGTCGGTGCATTGCAGCTACTATGACAGGCGGCATCCGAGTTTGGGATGTGTTTTCAGGAGAGTTGGCCGGGGGCTGTCGTTTCCCTTCATCACCAACACAGCTCTTCGATAACTCATCGTCCACGGTCGAGATGCGCTCAGAGCATGAAGCCTATTTCTTATGGAACCCCAATACATTACAGGCAACATCTCTCATCTTCGACCCTGATGGATCGTCAATCGCGGCTGGGACAGTAGATGAAAGAATACTCCTGTGGCAAATTGGGGAACCTGAGGCGGTCCTACTTCTAGGCGATCAAACCCTCGATCATCCCTGTGAATGTTTACCAGGAGAATCCCGTTGGGACTGTTGGGTTCACCGTGTAACTGTCCTTGTCCCACTACCCGATTCGCCCATTCTGGTGGGAGTTACGCAAAGCGCGGTTCATTTCTGGGATCGAATCGCCCGCAGGTACTTGAAGGGCATCCCCCGTTGTGCGACTGCGCTATACATTGGCCCTGTATCAGTCTCGTCCGACAAGAAGACGATGGCTATTGACTGTGACCCTTGCGTCATCAGCATACACTCGGTTCCTACCCAGCATCGTCTCTGCGACCTATCAGGCCACCAGGGCAGGGTCACAACCACTGCCTTTGCACCTCCGAGTCTGAGTCGGCCAAACCAACTCTGCTCGGCGTCTGAGGATAGGACGGTTCGGCTCTGGGATATGACAACTGCCAGCCAGTTGAAAAGCATTCAAACAGTGTATGTGCTTACGGATGTATTGTTCTCCGCAGAACTGGGCACATTCGTCCTTGCTGAAAGGGCAAGGCGTGGCCAGATGTTCAGGCTTGTCGATGACCAGTGCATGGCCTATGGGCCCAGACATTTCCGAGGCGAGAGGTCGTACGGGCTCAGATTATCGGCTGATGGTTCCATGCTTGCATCTTTTGACAACACTTCCATTATGGTCGCAGGCGTATGCAATTTCATTGATCCAGCAGTCCCCACCGACACCGTCGAGCTTTCTCGGCCGTTCCGATTTGGTTATATACCCTCTGGCGAAGCCGTTGCGCTGTATTGGGTTGACGAGCTCAAGAGCCCTGTGGAGTTTTCTGCAGGCGCTGCGTCGTTGAACGTCAAAGTCAGGCAAAGCGGAAACACATGGACTTCGCCTGATATGTCTCGGTTGGCGATAATTGATGGCGACAGCGTATGGATTTACCATCTCTGCTCAGGCAAACAGAAATCATGCCTTCCTTTGCCACCACTCGACCCTGAATTCCACGAGCCACCACGACATTGGGATCGTGTGGAGTTTTCATGGGACTCCAGCACTGTGTACTTGGAACGACCGGACGGCAAGTTCTACGCTGCCCGCCTCCCTGCCGTTTCCACAAGCCCTAAGGATGTACCACTTTCCCAGCCAATGTTCTCAAAGATCGATAGGCCAGCTCCGCGTCACGCCTGCGTTGATGTCACTCTCCTACACCACGCATCCCAACTCCACTATCTCGCGGAAGATTGTGTATGGGTGTTGCTGAGTGACGAGAAGACCTGGATCCGGATACAGCCTCCATCGTTGTCATTCGAGAGCATACGCAGAGTGGCATATTCACCAAGTGGGGGACTTATTGCGATGGCTATTCAACGAGACGCCGGGGAAAGCGACGCTGAGGGCATGGACATTCAGGTTCGACGCCTCCCAGATTACGATCTGATTACGATTCTGCGGGACCATCAACATAACGATATTTGGGAGCTTCAGTTTATTGGCCACCTCCCACACATCCTTGTGGCCAGTTCATCTATCGGTTTCACAAGCTGGGACGTCATAACAGGTCAAGAGCTTGGGAGCAGCTCACCGTTATCTTGGTCACTCACTACGCCTACTCTCCATCCCTACAATGGTTTGGACTTCTTATGCGTGGCGCGATCTCCTTCAGGGTTGGTGATGTTGGTCGCCGTTCAGCTACAAGGCCCTGATCTTCTAGCGGCGGTTGAGATGCTCTGCATCCTTCCCCCTCACCTTTCAGCTCTTACAGTTATCTGTGTCAATCCCCTTCACCCACACATTGTCGCTCTCCCCACACGGCGCACGGGGATAATTCAAATTGACACTTCGAAATGCCCCCTTCCGTTCACTTTGTAGACAGGACTTGTAATATTTGTACCGCCTGGTAGATGGACTTTCAGTTAATGCTACGTGTGTATCACAGATAATAATGACATATATATTCGCCGTCCTCGCATCCCGCATGAATGTGAAAACGTCGCGGTTCACGGTACTTCGAAAGAACACTATGAGACCTGCAGCTGGGCCGAAAGAGGGCTCATGGTCAAAGCCTCGGAATCCTCAATCATTACTGCCAATTACTGCTGTTTCTGTTTCACTGAGTGGCTGCTGTCAGATTACTTTCCTTGTTACTCTCCAGGACAGGTAGGAGAGCGTTAACTGTCGGGGTTTCCTACAGGGCCAGCCGCTCAGCGTCTGTGGCCTAGTAGATATATAATCATCACTTACTATTAGATGAGCGAAAGGAAAGCTTCAATGATTCAGCAGGTGTGTGCGTCTCTCTCTTTGCTCTCGCAGTTTACTCGCAGAATCAAAGTTTCAATAGCGCGTTCATGGTAGCCCCTATCTTGGTGTCATTCCGCTGCACAGCCACTGCGATCAACAAAGAACTTCAAGTTGAAGGTCGCGAGCCTGCAGAACCACATCCAGCATGTTACGCTTCAGCGATGGCTCTACAGGACCGAACCAAATCGGCCTAGGAGAGCTGCGGGGATGCTGGCTCTTGTCGGCGCTGGCCACAGTGTCTACGGCCAGGGGCTTGATTGAGCAACTCTACGACGCGGACCGTATGTCACGGTGTGCCTTGTGGCGTGGATCATGCTAATGGTCGATGAAGAGAGTCGAATAGGCTGGCGCGTACAGATTCGTCTTCTTCAAAAACCATCACCGGGTCTCTGCTATCATCGACGGGTATGCGCTTCGTGAACATCACGTAGCTTTGCCTTAGCTGGTCCACTCGCAGCGTGCTCGACGCCTGGGCTCCGGAGGCAGAGCTCTACCACTGCGACAAGGAGATCTACAGCAATTCGGTTAAGGAGCGCGGCAGATGAGACCGGGAGACATGGGTCCCCGCTCGTTGAGAAGGCATCTGCTAAGCCGTATGGCAACTTTTCGCACATTGTCGATGGCCTCGAGTGCGACGCGACGGAGGATCTGACTGGGTAAGCTTTCTATCTACGACCCAGTTACAGGATCTGAACTTGGTCTTTCACAGTGATATCTCAACCGTTCTTCAAAGCAAGGTACTCGCAGGTTCCATCGTCGAGGACGACTATCAACTTCTCATCTAGGAATCCCTCGATCCGACACGCTTCTGGGAGAAAGAGCTCTCCCGAGCTAACAACGACTGTATCGTTGGTTGTTCCTTCAACAACCTCACTGGCACTCGCAATGGATCGAGAGAGCTCACCATCCAAGGTCTCAACAGTGACCACGCCTACTCTGCCGTCGAGGTCAGAGGCAAGCGCTTCGGATCGTGCGGAACCCGTGAGCCAAGTCAGAGTGGACAGGCCGCTGGTCTGACAGTTAAAAAGAGTGGTCATCGGAATCGTTAGAAGTGATGCCAAATACGGCCAAAAACCTGGAGATGATGGCCAACTCGTCATATAGTGTAAGCCTCAACGCTATGGCTTCCGGAAGACGGTTCTGACTCTTGGACTCTTATTGTAGACTTGGACTGGCTTGAATGCTTCTCGCGGATTGATCGAACAATGATCTTTGACTCTGGTTGGATCGTGTCCTCCCAGTGGTTGGAAATACCTGTTCCACCTGTTCCGGCTGCCCGTTCCTTCGGAGACGTCTCTTGTCAGTGTGCAATCTGTTCACAGCCTTCGAACGTGGTTAAAAACCCCTCCTTTCCAGTCACTTTCTCGTTCTCAGCTCCAGCCCTTGTTGTCATCGTTCTCTCTCAAATCGACACCAGGCACTTCAGGGACATTGTAGGGAGGGCGAAATGGTCTTTGTACTTTATTCTCGTGAAGGGGCTGGAGGACGGCGACTATATCGTCTACGTGAGTGCATTTCCGCGGCGTTGATTAGGCGTCCGATTGCTAACATCTTGTCCCTGGGTTAGGTTCGTCTGGATTGGTCGATCAAGTCCAGTGAGACCGAATCGGCTGTCGATGAGACCTAGCTGGCGAGACTCGAAAGTCGTCAGCGCCTTTCTATTGCTTCTAGTGAGTAGTACGTCTAAGTCCTCTCTTTTACACGTCGGCTGACAATCCGCATTCAGACTAAGAGTATCCAAAGCACTTGCCGGTTGATTCCGACTATCAAAGAATACTTTGCTGGACTTGCCAAAGCGGCGGAATACGGACGCCCGGTCAACGAAACAATCGACGAGTGCCATTCAGATCACGAAGAAGACAAGGTTGTCACTACAACCACGACTGTCACTGAGACGAAGACGCTGGTCGTTCAGGCCAAGGCCGAGGCGGAGAGCAAGGTCAAGTCCGGCTGTGCAGCGGCTACGACGTCGACAAAGACAGTGGCGAAGACGGAAACAGTGGGGAAGGGCAAGGTTCTGTTACCCTTGAGTGATCACAACTCCCTTTGTGTGGGGTTGAGGGTGCACACCAAGAGCGATGTTCTGGTCAAGGTTGCTGGAAGGTTGAAAGGAGATGATGCGAACTCAATAAACCACATTTGAACGTAGGACCCCCTCCCTTTCGAATTTCATATATCAGCTCTTTGAATTTATATCGTGGAGAGCCGCAGGATATATTTGACATGTGTGAGGCCTTGAAAGGTGAGGTCGCTTGTTGGTATCAATTCAAGGCGTGCAATAGATAATCGATAGGGGCTTGTTGATGCCCCTATCTTCTGGAAGGGGGGGGGGGGGGGGGGGGGGGGGGGGGTTCAGTGGCTCAGCAGGCGCTCGATACTGCTCCACGACCATCTTCCTCCAAAGGATCGCCAGCCGCTCTTAAGAGTTTGTATCTTGGCACGAGATGTCATTCCTAAAGAAGGTAGATCCCTAAAACTTGCCTGGTATGTCTTACTTCATATTGAACTCTCAATAGGCAGGCCGGAAGTTGGGCATAAACCGTAAAAAGCCGCGCTGAAGCCAGCAAGGAAGCCAGCGCAGCCTCTGTGTCGTCACAGAAGCAACTCTCGTCACCAGGTAGAGGTACACACGACACAATAGGGTTGCAGCAAAATCAGGAGGGCTTGGCTCGAGGAGGCCCTCCCATTTCTATTAGCGGCGGAACTTTCAACAATGTTGGCCGAGATTTCGTTGCTCATATCCATAACCAGTACATCACTGAAGGTAAGCCGAGGAATACACCACTGATTGTACGAGGACTTATTCGTCTTTCTCAGATTCAAAGGATGTCAAACTTTTTGAGATGCTCAATCCTGTCCCCGCAACACACGACTGCGACGTCGTCAGCAGCAAAGTGTCGGAGTGCTTCGCAGGCACCCGACAGCAGCTACTGCATGATATCGAGACATGGAGGACTGCAGGATCAGTGCCCATCTTCATCTTGGATGGCATCGCCGGCATTGGCAAGTCAACGATAGTCAAAACCGTCTGCGCACGAGCCGATGCCGAGCGGAGCCTTGCCGCCAGCTGGTTCTTCTCTCGCGACGAACAGGACAGGAAGTCAACTCGTGGCTTCGTCAGGACTGTCGCCTATCAACTCGCTTCATATCACCCCATCCTTCGCAATCGCATTTCCCAGGTGCTGAAAGCACAGCCCGACATTTTGCAAAAGGCCATCAAGGTACAGTTCGGAGCATTGATAAACGAACCCCTACGGGACGTGTTTGGGAACCACAACGAAATGCACACCATCTCTATCGACGCCATCGACGAATGCAATCTCACTGAAGCCGTTGAACTCCTTTCCATTCTTTTGACCACGATACCACAGCACCCAGGGCTTCGACTTCTTGTTACCTGTCGCCCTGAGCGCCCATTCAGGCTGTTACTTCAGAAACACCAGGGTGCTCGGGTATTCCATCTGCATGAAATCGAGAACTCAGTGGCTCAAGCGGACATCCTTCTGTACATCAACTACCGTCTCTCCTCAGCTCAGATTGACGAAGCCCTTCCGGATTTACTGCCGCCTCCCTGGAGTGCATCCCCAGAAGAGAAGGAGGCTTTAGTTCAGATGGCAGGGAAGCTCTTCATCGTTGCATCTACCGCGATCAACTTCATTTTGGACTATACGTCTTGCACCCGCAAAGCAAATGGCTCAGCTGCTGGACATCAAGGCAGGAGCAGGGCTAGCGAGCAGTTCTATGGACCGCCTGTACATACAGGTTCTTCGCGCCGCCGTTCCCGAGCCCGTTGGCGACTGGTTCGAAGACTACCAAGCCGTTGTCGGTTCCATCGTTGTGGCTGCCGACGTTCTCTCAATCCATTCTTTGGCGTCGCTGCTAGACATGGAGCCGAATGACATCGTTCGCACACTGTCCCATCTTCATTCTCTGATAGCTCCCACACGTGACAGCGATGCTTTCCATATTCACCACAAGTCCTTCCCTGACTTTGTTACCGACAAATCCCGCTGCACCGTCGACTCTCGCTTCTTCATCGAGGCATCTGCACGACACTTTAACCTCGCCCAGAACTGCCTTCGAATTATGATCCAGCAGTTAAAACAAAACATTTGCGAGTTACCACGCTCAGAGTGGAGCACAGAGTGGAGCAAGCTACCTCCTAGTATCAAGGACAGGATCTCCCAGGAATTGGTGTATGCCTGCGCTTACTGGATATTCCACATGCAAGAAGGCCTGTCGCATCTCGGTGGTCGTGACGACGTTATTGACCAACTCAAGGTCTTTGTGGACCGACACTTATTATCCTGGCTGGAAGTCTTGGCATGGACAAGCCGGTTTGATACCGCATGGGATGACGTTAGCCTACTTTTGAACGCATTGTGAGTACACAGTACGGGCTTCTTCTTACCGGGAACTAAAAACAGTTTGATGTTTATACCAGACGAAGTTACTGCCCACGGCTGGTGGAGTCACCCTAGGCACACTCCCGCACGTTGCCGATGTGCTGCGAGACCTTCTACGCCTCATCTCGCTCCACCCAGAAATTCCAAGGAATCTCCCTATGCACGTCTACCTCTCCGCCCTGCCCTTTGCTCCCAGCACATCCAAAATACGGCAGTTGTATGCCACTTCTGCACTCGACCCCACACAGTCCATTGCCGTCGTTTCAGGACTTGACGACCACTGGGATCCGATCTCTGTTACTTTCGAGGAGAACTCGGAGGTTTGGGATATGGATTTGTCCCCTTGTGGCACCATGGTTGCCACCCGTGCTGCCAGCCATGTCCGCCTCTATAACGCCAAATCAGGGCAACACCTGCGATCATTCCGTTTGGAGCAGGAAGGCTTGCTTTGGGTCAATTCTGTCGTATTTTCTTCTGACAGCCAGTGCATCGCGGCTACTAGCCCAGGTGGCGTACAAGTTTGGGATGTGGTTACTGGAGAGTTGGTCGGGGGCTGTCGTTTCCCTTCGTCACCAACACAGCTCTTCGATAACTCATCGTCCACGGTCGCAATGCGTTCAGAGCATGAATCCTATTCCGTACGGAACCCCGATAAATTGCAGGCAACGTCTCTTATCTTCGACCCTAATGGATTGTCGATCGCTGCTGGGACAGTAGATGGAAGAATACTCCTGTGGCAAATAGGGGAACCCGAAGCGATCTTACTTACGTGCGATCGAAGCTTCAATCATCCCTGTGAATGTCTAGCAGAAGAAATCAGTGTGTTTTGCTGGGTTCACTGTGTAGCTCTCCTTGTCGCGCTCCCTGATTCGCCCACTCTGGTGGGGGTTACGCAGAGCGCAGTCCACTTCTGGGATCGGATCACCCACAAATACTTGAAGGGTATCCCCCGTTGTGCGACCCGCCGTGCCACAGGTTGGCCCTGTATCAGTCTCATCCGACAAGAAGATGATGGCTGTTGATTGTGATCCTTTCGTCATCAGCATACATTCTGTTCATGCTCAGCACCATCTTTGCGACCTATCAGGCCACCAGGGCAGGATCACAACTACTGCCTTTGCACATCCAAGTCCGAGTAGGCAAAGCCAACTGTGCTCAGCGTCTGAGGATAGGACTGTTCGGCTGTGGGATATCACAACTGCCAGCCAATTGGCGAATATACAAACAATGTATGTGCTTACGGATACATTCTTCTCGGAGAGACTGGATATGTTCGTCCTTGCGGAAAGGGCAGAGCGGGGTCGGATGATCAGGCTTACCAACGACCAATGCATCGCCTATGGACCCAGCCATTTCCGAGGCGAGACGCCGGAGGGGCTCAAGATATCAGCGGACGGTTCCATGCTTGCATCTTATCACAACACTTCCATTATGGCCGCAAACGCATGCGATTTCATTGACCCAGCTGTCCGCACCGACACTCTTGAACTTTTCTCGGCCATTCTCATTTGATTATCTACCCTCCGGCGAAGTCGTTGCCCTGTATAGGGTTGACGAGCTCGAGAGTCCTGTGGAGTTTTCTGCAGGTGCTGTGTCGTTGAATGTCAATTTCAGGCGAAGCGCAATCACCCTGGCTTCGCCTGATATGTCTCGGATGGCGATCATCGAGGACGACTCAGCCACTTGCGTATGGATCTACAATACCCTCTTAGGGAGGCAAGAATCACGTCTTCCTTTACCACCGCTTTCCCTTGAAGACGTTCAATACTACCCACCACCACATGGTCGCATGTGGTTCTCATGGGACTCCAGCACTGTGTACTTGGAACAACCGGACGGCAAGTTCTACGCTGCCCGCCTCCCTTTAATTCCCGGAAGTCCTAAGGATGCGGCAGTTTCCCAGCTTATATTCTCAAAAGTAGACGTGCCTACCCCACTTTTTCTGTGCCTGTGGGCTACGGGCCTACCGCACGCATCCCAACTCCATTACCTTGCGGAAGGTTCTGCATGGGTGTGGCTCAGCGACGAGAAGACCTGGAACCGAATACAGCTTCCCTTGCTGCCATTCAAAAACACACACACAATTGCATATTCACCGAGTGGAGGACTCATTGCGATAGCCATTCAGTCTGAAACCCGGGGACACGATGTTGAGGGCATAGACATTCAGATTCGCCGCGTCCCAGATTACGATCTGGTTGTGACGCTACATGACCACCAATACTCCGAGCTTCAATGGCGCCTTCAGTTTATCCGTCACCTTCCACACATTCTTGTGGCCAATTCACCAATCGGCTTCACAAGCTGGGATGCAGCGACTGGCCAAAATATTGGCAGCAGCCACATGCCGCCACAGTCAGGCATCCTGAAGAGTCTTCATGCCTACAATGGCTCGGACTTTTTATGCCTGATAGAAACTCACTCTACGCTGCTGGTGTTAGTGGCTATTCAACTGCAGGGGGCTGACCTCCCAGAAGTGACTCAACAGCTCTGCTTCTTTCCTCCTCACCTTTCAGTCCTCCCAAGAATTTGTGTCAACCCCCTTCATCCAAACATTCTCGCGTTCTCTACACGCAATGGGATCATTCAAATTGACATTTCGAAATGCCCCCTTCCGTTCACGTTGTAGTCAGCATTGTAGTGCTTATTATACCTAATACACTGAGTATCAATACCTTTCAAATTCTTTACTGCATATGCAAAGGTATGATTGATATATTTCATCGCACAAAATCGTCGAAGCAAAAGCTAAGCGCCCAAGACACCCAATATGTAGCCCCTATCTCGTTATTGCACGCGCCGCACAGCCACGCGCCCACAATCAACAGAAGAATTTCCCTTTCATTTCAGCCTATTTTCGCCCTTTTCTCTAGCCCTCAAGACACGACGAGATGGTGAGCCCTTTTCGTTTAAATTCGTGGAAAGGACGTCGCTAGGGTGCTGCTGGACGGTTTTTGGGAGCGCTGAATCGCAGAAATGGGCTGGATGGGTCGAATGACGGACGGATGTACTTTTGGACGGCTTCGCTGACGACTTTCTCAATGTTGGTTGGGTTCTATAGACGAAAGGTATGTTCAAATTCTGTCGACAGGTTTGAATGGATCTCATCGATTTGTATAGGTACCTCGTCCTTTGGGTTCGTCGATTTCATTAGATCTGGCTGGAGTTCTGGAATGACCGACCAATTTGTGCAGTAAGCGACACACCAAGACGCACACTCTGTGCCGCCGATGTGGCAACCGTGCCTTCCACAGGCAACACAAAAGTACGTTCAGGAACCTCCATGATCCAACGACCGGATATTGACTCTTTTGGATCAGCCTGCGCTCAGTGCGGATACCCCTCTGCCAAGTTGAGGTCGTATGAGTGGGGTCAAAAGGCCAAGCGCCGAAAGACCACTGGTACCGGGAGAATGAGGTACTTGAAGGAAGTTTCGAGGAGATTCAAGAATGGCTTCAGGTGCGTTTAGATTGGGCAGTCGATCATTGTATTCGGCTCACGGTTTTTGGACAGAGAAAACACCACTGCGAAGAAGAGGACCAAGGCTGCAGCTTCCGAGTAAATGTATTCAAATACATCGACTTTTTCCTTCGCAATCTCCTGTCGGTTCATGTATGATTCATGCCTCCCATACAAAAATACACATTCCACGCCGCTCGATCAGTCGGGGAAACGCATTGGGGATTGCTTGCAAGGGATGGCCTATTGAAAGGAGCATGACGAGCGACGGGTGGTGTGCAGATCGCTCAGTGAGGATTCGGGCGTGGACGAACGGATTTGAGATATTGAAAGCTGTAGAGGGTGAATGCGGGCCTGTGTCCCCTTATCGCGAAATTCTGCTCTCGAGACCACCGCCGAGCTCTGGTCAACGATCTCGCTTTACATGCTCAACCATCATGGCGTTGAGTGGCTGGGTATTGGGCACACTCGATCCACGTTCCTGCGCTGTTTGATGATGCCTTCAGGTCCTCGCTAGTAGGCCTGAGGCTGAGGACGCATGGAGCAATGTTTTGCTTGTTTCCCTTCCCCCGAAGCCTTCTCTGAGCAATGAGCTTGTCGCTCTTCGAATGAAGGAAAATTCGTTCGTCCTCCCCCCTCTGTTGCTTGATGCTTATGATAGGCGCTGGCTAGCCATCTCGAGGGAGTAGGGGCTCACTCGGCCATTCGACCTGCTCACTGTAGGCTCTCCTAAGCTAGCAAGTGCTATTGGTTGTCAGCGACATCATCTTGTTCCGGAATGTGAACGAAGCTGGAGTCATGGAAACTACAGATGCTATAGGTCTTACTGAAACTGGAAGGTAAATTTGGGACGAGGAGCTTTAGGAGGCTTGAGGTCTCCTGATCGCACCAGGTATGCGCCACTTCCCTATCTTTCAGCTTGCGTTTGATTCCTTCACGAGGCACTCGAACCTAAGACTAGGTTTTCTCCCCTCCAACAAGAGAGTGGGTAGCTCTTCCAGGTGCCTCTGATGTCACTTTCGCATGCCTCTCAGGTCAAACCATAACAGACGGCTAGACTGGGGCAGCTCCAGAGGACTTTGGCCTTGCTTCGGGAATCGACCAGTCTAGTCTGGCTTTACCACTGTGATGCCCTCATGAATTATCGTGCACCTTGGTTGCGCGCAGGTTGCGGGAAATGTCGGAAATCATGGTCGGGCCGTTGGAACCCGTTGCATCACTTTCCAACGGAGGGCAAGCCGCCCATGGGTGCAACAAAAAGCTAACCCGGTGCAACGGCCGGACGTCCCGTTGGATTTGCGTTGGATAGGGTGCCGGAACAGGTCCCAACGCGGTGAGCATCCCGGAAGCCACGCATTTCCCCGGATGACAAACCGTTGCCCCCCTTGCCCACAGACTCCGCGGCATTCGAACGGCGTTCCAACAGCGAGCCGTTGGATACGCCGGGCCGTGATTTCCGACATGAGCTCGCATCCATAGGACAAACCCCACATAGAACACGCTCGAAAGACTGAAAGGATTGTCATATTAGTGACTTTAAATTTCATCGACTGTGAGAAATCGCTGTTAAAACTCTCGGAATCCTTTGCCCCAAGTCAACTGTGAAGTTGTAAGAGTCTGTTTAGTAGTACACAGGCTCACACTCCCTGGCATTTACCGAACAACCGGGTGATAGATGGAATTACCGACTCATGTTTGGTAGTCCTTTGGCTGCATACAGAGCCCATTCGGGATATTCAAGTGCGTACGTTCCATATATTTACGGTTTTGTATGCCATTTTCTACCAACGGTAACGAGATCTACAAAGGGAATGGAAGGACTACTTTAGACAAGTCAATCTGGACTACTCCACCACTGCTGGCAAAAGCTACAATATTTGGGTGACAAGGATTGACATCAAACCATCTGAATCCCTTCACCACAAGGCGAGGGGGGAACCAACAAAAGTGGAAAATCTTTGCAGAAACTTGAGCCCCGCGCAGTTGAATAGCCATCAGCCCGTACAAACGGCGTGCGCCATTGTAGACAAGGCAAATAAAGTCTGACGCCCGGTACGGGTGCAGGTGTAGCAAGAAGATGGGCCCAGAAGGGGAGAAACTATAGCTCCCAATCTTTTCCAAAGTCGACATGTTCCAGCTCGTGAAGCTAAACTCGGAGGATCCTACGACAATGTAGGGGAGGGAGGAAGGAAGGAACTGAAGTTTAAACCCCTTGCCAGGTTTCCAGTGCTCATCCGCAAGAGTTGCAATCAATTCATAGCGAGGGAGCCCTCGGAGCTGAATCGCCATGGTTCGGATATCTTCACCTTCGCCATAGGGTGGCTCTTCACCTTGTGTTACGGCTAACACAACCAGCGATCGATCAGGAGAATAGGCCAGGGCATAGACACGAGATGGCAGGGAGGCTGGGATAGGTGTTTGTACCCAGATCATATCTTCCTGTAGAAACTCCCACACAAATTTTGGCAGGAGTTGAGAAGTCAGGAACAAACCTCCCCAACAGACTCTTTTCAGATCTTTTGGCATGCCTTCGTGCTTTGAAAAAGGAATGGTAGGCGTTGAGCTTGCAGTTGAGCTTGCTTCAGCAGCAAACAAAGGCACGGTGGCAGAGTACAGGTTACTCCCCTGAAGGACATGGATTACACTGGAATCCGCCGAGTACCACACATCGGCGCATTTGTGGGCCTCGTCTGCCGGCAAAGGGCCAAGCAGTGCTTCTAACCTGCCAGAGAGAAGGTTGTACAGGTGCAAGTTGCAGCCCAATCCTTGCGCAACCATGCTAGTCATATCTGGGGAGGTATAGAGACCCCTTAGCGCAGGAATTACAACTCGGAATGATGTCGTTGCTTCGGCGGCTTGGTTGAGAATTGATATCTCTGCACCCTGAAACCCCTGAATGGCGACTAGCTCCCCGTTTGAGCGGAACGACACTGTCCAACTTCTTGATTCGGAAGTTTGACCGGCGAATGATGGAGCTTCAATTAGATCCTTCAGGTTTGAAAACATTGCCATAGGGGAGGCGTAGATGGCCACAGTTGATCCATCAGGGGATAATAGAATATAGCTGGCTCCCGAGTCGGGTCCAAAGGCAGTAAGGATGTCGTTGTTCAGCTTCAGCAACAACCCATTGCCTGTGAAGACAACCCCGTTAATTGAGGCAGAGAACATTGCATTGGTGAGGGTGTGGGAGGTGACAATCTTCTTGAGCTGGATAGCGGCTGTGACATCCCATATCCGGACAGTCATGTCCTCTGACGCGGAATAGAGTATGCTAGGTTCATCCGTGAATGCCATGGTGGTGATTACTCCCTGATGCCCATAGAGAGTGGTGAGATGGCCCAGTCCGCTCGTCGAGTAAAGACTGATGGCGGCAGCGCTACTCTCAGCTGCGAGTACACTGTTACCGAAGGAAAATGAAATGGGACACGAATGTGTTCCTGCTACATGGAAAGGGACGGACTTCATGAGCTTTGGGATACTGAGATTCCACAACTGGATATCGCTTCCCGTCGCGATCACTATCGTCGATCCAGCAAATGGGACGAGGTTGTTAATAGAGTGCCCCCAGCATCTTGCATGAACGGCATCAAACGGACAACCACAAACGGCACTCCTGGATTGGGAGTTGTCTGTAGCCCATAATAGTGGGCCAATACCGCACTCCAGTTGCCACACCAGGATCGTCCCGTCTCTTGTCCCAGCAACAAGTACCGTCCCTGTCGCACAGAATTCCAGTGCAGTTAAGTATGCTTCGCGCGGAGGGTGCGCATACCAAGAACTTGGAGGTCTGCCGAACTCAGGTACCGAGCTTTCGACAATCGGCTTTGTCGATTCCTCAGGGATACCAAACGTTCGGATGAGCTCTCCAGAAGCCACATCCCAACATCGAACCCCCTCACCACTCCCAACTGCGACATATTGACCGTCCACGGAGAAGGTAATCAATGACGGGGGCATGTAACTCTCCATCTCCATTAAAACCTCCTGGACAAGGGCCCCTGATTTCGCATTGTAAAGGCGAAGGGGTCGCGATGAGCCGACTCCGACTATAGAGCCACAAGGGGAGAACGCCATGTTGTCCACAGAGGTGTCCACGACGGCGACTGCCACAGGGTCCCAATTACGACTGAGCCCAGAAAGAACGGTGATGGTTTCTTGGGGTAAGGATGGTGCATAGAGTCTCCTCAGCATTGAGTCGGTGGGAGTGAAGGGGTAAACCGAGAGGTAAAGATGCATTGGGTATGTCCGAGCTATGTCTGGGTGGAGGCTTATGGATCGCAGACAATCTTTAAGGGCGGAGATAACACGCAAAAGGGTGTCACTGCTTGGCCCCTCGGTTGCTAACATGATTTGCGTCTGCAGTCCCATATACTTTTTAGTTCAAGAAAGAGGATATGTATTAAGAGCTCACAATGGTTTCGGAAAGAAGATTGACCGTGCTCCATGCCGTATCGAAAAGGGAGGTCCACACCAAAACCTCCAGCCAGGAGAGGATATGTTGATCAACAAAAGTCTTGAGTTCATCGACGATGCCGTGGTCTTCAGCAACATAGGCAACACCTTGTTGGAAGTGAGAGACCCAGTGCGCACAGGCGTACGCCAACTCGGGAGGTATTCGGTCAGTGGTACCAGGGGGAAGCTGCGTCAATTCCTTGTCCCAGTCTGAATACGGAACCTCGCAGATATTATGCTTCAGCGTCCCGACCATCAGCCGGAGGCAGTGGCGGGCAAGGTGGAAGTGGCGGGCCGACACGTCAATGAAGAAGCGAGAGTCGATAGAGCAGCGGGAGCGGCTGGTGGCAAAGTCGGGGAAAGACTTGTGGTGAACACGGAAGGCTTCGCTCTCCTTTGTCGGTGCAATCAGCGAATGCAAATGCGATAGAGTTCGGAGAATGCGATTTGGATTGATATTCAGAAGGGAGCCTAGGGATTGAACAGAGAGGACATCGGCGGCGACCACGATGGCGCCAACCACGATCTGATAATGGTCAAGCCAGTCGCCGACTGGGTTCGGCACGGCTGCGCGCAAGACCTGCGTGTAGAGACGGTCCATAGGGCCGGATGCTAGCCCCGCACCTATGCTGGTATCCAAGAGATGACGAATCTGATTTTCAGGATCAAGTTGTCTGGGATCCAGAATGAATTTGACGGCGGTGGAGGCGACGATGAAAAGCTTCCCAGCCATTTGGACCAAAGCTTCTTTATCCTTCGCCGATGCGCACCAGAGTGGTGGCAGTAGCTCGGGAAGGGCTTCGCCAACTTGCTCTGGGGAAAGGCAATGGTCGATGTAGAGACGAATGTCGGATTCGACGACCGAGGTCTCAATCTCGTGAAGACGGAATACATGAGCACCGCGGTGCCTTTGGAGGAGGAGTCTGAAGGGGCGTTCGGGGCGGCAGGTGATGAGGACACGTAGTTGTGGGTGTTGCGGTATTGTCGAGAGCAAAATCGAGAGGATTTCGACGGCTTCATCGAGGTCACATTCGTCGATTGCATCGATGGAGATGACATGGGTCTCTTCCTGACCCTCGAATGCGCCTTGCAGTGGTTGATGAACCAAAGCATCGAACTGCATTCGAATGGTTTTCTGAAGAATATCAGGTTGGGTCTTCAGTGCCAGAGCGATGCGATTGCGGAGGGAAGGGTGATACGACGCAAGTTGAAAGGCGATGGTCCTGACAAATCCTCGAGTGGTTTTCCTATCTTGCTCGTCGCGGGAGAAGAACCAGCTGGCAGCAAGGCGTTTATCGGCAGCTGCTCGTGTGCACACAGTTTTGAGCACGGTTGTTTTGCCTATTCCGGCGATGCCGTCCAATATGAATACTGGGACGGAGATAGTCGTCCTCCACCTCTCAATCTCAAGCAGGAGGTGACGACGTGTGCCTTCAAAGCACTCTGTTGTCTTGCTGGACACTGCCTGACAGTCATGTGCTGCAGCGATAGGGTTGAGCGTCGCAAATAAGTTACTTTCGCTCACTCCTGCGAAACGTGTATCAGTTTCTGTTCTACCACGACTTTCGGGGAGATCGCACCATCGTCAACGTAATGGTTATGAATGTTTGTGGTGACATCCCTGCCAGCGTTCATAAATGTACCGCCAGCGATGGATACATTATGCTCTTGGTGAGCGATTGGGTATTGGCTTTGGGCGAAAGCTGTCATGAACGGTCAATAAACGCCGGGGAACGCAACGGACCAAGATTACTTGTACCGGGAGTGTCGGGTCGTTCTGAGCTACCAGGGTCAGGATCTGCATATCCTTGCTGCCGAAAACTACTGGGCACGTCCTGGATGCTTTCAGCAGCAGCATGACCGCCGTTGGCACGGTCCATCCGACCATTGCCTCCTAGTCTCCGAGCGACCTAAGTAATGAAGCCTAAGTGGAAGAATCGATATATGTTGGCTCAGTGATCACCTTCTTCAAGAGTGACATAGGGCCCAGCTGGGCTTTGCAAATTTGGGAAAGCGCCTTGTCGTGGGCTGAGGAAGACTGAGAGCAACCACTGAATCGAGCAAACGCCTGATCATGAGCTGCTCTGATTGAGTATCAACCGAATCATGATGCATGCACCTATACATAGATACTGTCTATTCGAGACTTGACTGAGGCGATGGTACTTAGCCCTCCATTCTGGTGCTTTATAATGACTTCAGACGAATCTTAGACTAAGTTTACACACACTTGCAGGGTTATATTCAATTTCTGCAGGCAGAGGCCCAAGGAATGTTCGTACATTAACTAACAAGTGCGTACATCCGAGAAGGCAATATCAGAGCGATTGATATGCGGGACTGAGGGTACGACATCAAACCCTCCCCTTTCCAATTACCAGCCACGAATAGCAAAGTCCTCCAAGCAGTCCTTGACAGTGTCGTTGATCGACCTATACTTCAACCCAAGGATCTTCTGTTCCTTTGCATTTGAGAAGTCGCAAACCCGTTTCCGTTCGGGGTCAGGAATAGCTGGAGTCAAGTTGCGGCCAAGTGCATTGGCAGCGTCGACTGAAAGAAAAAACCCAATCATCAGCTCAGTTGAATCAAGGTTAACGTGCTTTACTTACTCCAATCTTGCCAGACCAGAGGCCCCGCGCTAACAAAGATTCGTTCACCGCCTGCCGCTTCCTTTTCGAGAGCGAGGACGTGTGCGTCGGCCAGGTCACGGACGTCGACCCAAGCACCTGGTAGAGGCGCAAATTGCTTGGTTTCGGGGATCAACTGGTGCCAGAAGGCTAGCATGGAGGTGTTGAGCGACTCGAGCGATGAGACTTCTTGGATTGGGGGCTGAAGACGCGCCATCAGGTCTCCAGTACGTTTATGGATGAGGAAGGAGTGCTTACGCCGAAGACCTGTGATGAAGAGGCGTGAGCTGAGCAGCGTTACTGAAGATGATTGGAGGAGCCTACCATTGGGGGGTGCAGTACCGTGAGCGTCCAGCTAATGTTGTCCTTGTTCTCCTTGTAAAAGTTCCATGCAGCTAAAGCGATCGTAAGTGTCAGTGTCGTCCTGGTTCTTCACAGAAGGCCCTGCGTACCTCGCTCAGCAAGTGTTTTGGATGCACTGTACATGACGCCGTTTCCAGCCTTGACTCCTTTTTCAGCGAGGATCTTCTCCGACTCTTCGTTCCAGTCCGCTTCGGTGTACGTTCTTTGCTCAGGCTTTTCGATATTGAGGACCGAGGCGATACTGGCCGTTGTGACGATTCCTTTGACGCTGGTGCTATTCGATATAAGAGCTCTGGTCCGTGAAACTGGGAGGTTATGTCGCGTACCCATGCTTTGCGGCACTTCGCAGTATACCCGTTGTACCCTTGACTGCGGGCTCGACAAATTCTGAACGTGGATGAGGGTCGAGAATGAGCAGCTGGATGAAAGCAGACAAACCTTCTACCGTAGAACTCGGAGCAAAGAGGTGCACAGGAGAAGCTGTGTGCACGATCCCTTCAACACCCTTGACGGCTTCGTCGAATGCTCCTTCCTGGCAAACAATGGCTTTAGCACTGAGAAGCATCCCAGAAATAGGACCCAAATGCGTACCTTGGCGATGTCAGGAACAATGGCAAGCTCAAGCCTATCGGCGTGCGCTTGAAAGTGGTTTTTCATATGTCGGCCTTTGTCGGGAGATCGTACGGCTGCCCTAACCGAATAGCCCTTCTCCAAGAGAGAGTGTACGACCCACATTCCAATGAATCCATTGGCTCCCGAGACAAGAACCTTTGAGCGAGGGGAGCGTGACCATAGCTGTTGATTAGGGAGAGAAAGGGATGACTAGGATGGTTGGTTGGTGAGAGCTGAGACACTGGCGCCTTTTATCAGCAGATGCCAAAGGTTTCGGCAGAAGGGGCTACGTACTCAGGCATGTGGTTCCTTCTTCTCCTTCTAAATGACAAAATGACAAAGCTTTACGAATGCCATCTGACAGAGACGAATTCCATCCGTGTAACCCGTCTAGTGGAAACAAAGTCAGCTTCGCGGGCGTTGTAGTCGAAAGACAGTGGGGTTGCGACTGCGGCTGACAATCCAGAGGGTGAATGACTCATGGACTTGTGCCACGATCAGAGATAAACAAGTGAAGCCTTCCTGGGTACGTCATGTCAACAGCTACGCAGGGTTAGAAAAGTCTGAGGCACACTGGGATAAACGCGTAATGTCGCGTTTGGAACATGGAGGTGAAGAGGTGAAGGGCTGGGTGTCCCGGACCGGGCCTAGTAGTGAGATAGGGGCTCATCAAGCATCAAACCTCAAATGAACTGAGCAGCCCCTATCTTCGGCACCCAGTATCAACGTCGTTCACATAATTCAACCATGTCGACGACAATATGCGGCGGACCCTGGAGCTCAAGATTTGAAGTTGGTCAATAACGTTCAACTCCTCTCAGAGGAATCAAAGGTTCCCTCACCCCGGTTCTCGATTTCTCTGCGAACGAGAACGTCTACTCGATGCACAAACAGGTATTTAGTTTCAACGAGGACAACATTGGACTTTATGAACACTTCATGGGCAATATAACCGCCCGTTGAATGAACGACGAGCTTCCCTGAAGCTTACTGGCAGGACAATGTATGATCCATTGCCCTGGAGGACTCGGAGCCCATAATCGGCCAGAGCTTATCAAGAGGCCTGTCGAGGATACCACTCTTGGCCAATGTCAGATGACAGTCTCCCCGCTCTTGTTCTCCAGCAGCTAGTTGGGTGCTGCATTCGGACTTCAACTGCTGCCAGACAATCGGGTGTGCCATAGGGAATCCAATTGTCGGGTCCGACTGAGGTTGGAAGGCAGCTGTATACATACAGCTGCTCCGCCAAGTCTTTGCGCTTCTCCTTCTCCCCCACGGATGGCGGCGAGTCGCGACGGGATGTCCACTCGCCGACCGTAGGTAGCCTTGAAAGGCTCGTATATGGACTCTGGCTCATCTACGATTGTCTTCGCAAACTTGGCTTTGATCTACCTATTTGTGTGCTTCTTCCGTGCATTGTCCATGGTGCCCCCATACTGCGAAAAAGTTGCGGCGACGAGAGACCACTGATGAAGCCGGGCTTTCGAAAGCGGATAGGGATTTGCTTCGAAAGGGGTAGTCCGCTATAAGAAGGACGTGATGCAGCAGATGTATAATATCAGCGCCCTGTACGTCGAGGTGAGCAGGATCCATATGGAGGGACAAACTTGTTCGTACCAAGAAAGCCAGACAACCGCTGGGATTGCAAACAGCACCCCCAAATTCCAGACTTTTTTGCTTCCTAAATCGCGGGAAGGAATGAGAATAGGACATGATAGAGCGGTAAGAACGACATACAAGAGCCTACTCCGTGCCAACGTATAGTTTCCGCAGCACTGACGTTCAATGACCTCGACCCTGACTTCGCGATCGTCCTCTGTATCAACTACGATCTTGACGTATGCAACTCGACGAGCGAGACGACTCGTACCTGTCATCCAAGCCTCTTGAGGTGCCTGGATTGTATCCCCTTCCGCTGTATATGTTCGTAGCGGGCGCGGCTCTGAAACGGGAAGTGCATCCACGGTCTTGCCTCGGGAGGGGTCCAGTCGGATGAGACGCTTTCAGCAGGGATGGGGGACCTCGGAGGGCGTTAGTGAAGTCTCCGGGGAAGCTGAAAGAGCAGAGCATTTTGGAGACGCTGAAGGTTGGTCCAAGGGTCTTTCCCGCGGCTCGTCTCCTTCCAAGTGTTGCAAGAGGCTGAATGACACCAGGCGTGGTCGCTTTGCTCTTCTAACAAACAGGACATTGGATACGATGCTGGAGGGTCGCGCTGCGGGATATCGCCTTCCGTTCCAACGAAGAGGCAGTTTGGGTAGGAGAGGATGAGAAGGAGGCCTGTCAACACGAGCTAATGACCAACGATCGAGAGGTTTGTTGACACTTTCTTCTTCTTTGACGGCCATCAGGAAAGCGGGATCCTCAGGAGCGACTCGCCGGCGGGAAGGTGCACGCAGAGGTGCCTAAGGAAGACTATATCAACTTCCGGCCAGGAACCCTGTGGTCGGCTTGCTTCACTATTGTCCCTGTCGTCTTCCCTGCAACAGGCTCGACCTCGCGAACTGCTTCATCTTCGTGTTGCTGCTGCTGTGCTTGATGTCTGAGCGGGGTCTCCGGTCGGTTGCTGGTGCGCAGCGCGACTCGTGAGACGAATCTGAGGTGGCTCTCGACGGGGCTAGGAGAACAACGTTTGGCGCCAGGCTTTATAGTGGTTTCGTTATGCGTCTAAAGATCTAGGAACAAGGAGACTCACTGCCGCGCCCTTGCCTCATCAAGCATCGAACCTCGGATCAACGAGCGTTTCGCGCAAAGTGAGCTCTAAACGTATATCCATATCTATAGTACAGGTGAAACACGATATGAAAAGTATCCAAAGTCCGTAGTTCAGGTTCAATAAGTAACACCAATACTGCCTACAAAGTAAATGGGAGAGGGCATTTCGAAATGTCAAGTTCTATTACCCCGCTTCGCGTAGACAGAGCAACAATATGTGGATGATAGGGATTGACACAGATTCGTGGGAGCACTGACAGGTGAGGAGGAAAGAAACAAAGGTTCTGGACCACTTCAGGAAGATCAGGTCCTTGTAGTTGAACGGCTACTAACACCAGCAACGCAGAGGGAGATTTGATCAAGCATAGGAAGTCCGATCCATTGTAAGGATGGACATCCATCAAGCTGCCTGAATGGGATAGGGAGTAGCTGTTTCCAAGGCTTTGACAAGTCATCGCGTCCCAGCACGTGAAACCGTTGAGCGAACTGGCCACAAGGATGTTTGGAAGGTGATTGATGAATCGAAGCTCCCAAAACATTTCGTTATGTTGGACTCGGAGAGTCGCAATCAAATCGTAATCTGGGAGACGTCGAACCTGAATGTTTCTGCCCTCCACCTTGCCTTCCTCCGTCCGTTGCCAAATAGCGATCGCAATCAGTACCCCACTCGGCGAATATGCTATTTTGTGTATGTCTCCGAATGGCAGGGAGGGAAGGTGTTTCTGGGTCCATGTCTTCTCGTTGTTCAGCACCCATGCACAATCTTCTGCAAGAAAGTTGAGTTGAGATGCATGTGGTAGACCCGTAGCGTCCAGGCACTCGGAATGCGGTGTTGGAGCGTCGCCGAATTCCCAGAATGTCAGCTGAGAAGACGAGACGTCGGTAAGATTTGCGACAACTGAGGGGAGCAGGGCAGCGTAGAACTTGTTGTCCGGTCGTCGCAAGTACACGGTGCTGGAGTTCCACGAGAACCGCACAACATCTGAGTCCCATCTTGATGGCTCGTATTCAGGGTCGAGTGGTGGCAATGGAAGCCCTTCTTCCTGCCTCCTTGAGCAGAGATTGTAGATCCATGTGGTAGCTGACTCGCTCTCGATTATCGCCAATCGGGACAGGTCAGGCGAAGGCTCCGCGATTCTGCCTTGTCTGGTAGTGACGTCCAGCGACGTGGCACGCGCCGAAAACCTCAGAAGGCTCTCGAGCTCGTCAACCCCGTGCAGCGCAACGACTTCTCCAGAGGGTAGATAACCAAATTGGAACGGTTGAGAAAGTTCATGAGTGTCTGTGTGGACATCGGGGTTAATGAAATCGCATGTGTTTGCAACCATAATGGAAATGTGATGAAAAGATGCAAGGATGAAACCATCCGCTGATAGCTTGAGCCCGTTCGACCTCTCGCCTCGGAAATGGTTGGGTCCATACGCGATGCACTGGTCATCGATAAGCCTGACCATCTGACCCCGCTCTGCTCCATCAGCTAGGACGAACGTGTCCAGTTCCGCTGAGAACAGTGAATCCGTAAGCACATACGCTGTTTGAATGTTTTTCAGTTGGTCGGCAGTTGTGATATCCCACAGCCGAACCGTCCTATCCTCAGACGCCGAGCACAGGTGTTGCCGACTCGGACTCGGAGGTGCAAAGGCGGTGGTTGTGATCCTCCCCTGGTGCCCGGACAGGTCACAGAGACGGTTCTGAGTATGAGTCGAGTGTATGCTGATGACGCAAGGGTCACAGTCAATAGCCATCATCTTCTTGTCGGACGAGACTGACACAGGGCCAATGTCTGAATCAGTCACACAACGGGGGATGCCCTTCAAGTACTTGTGGGTGATTCGATCCCAGAAGTGGACCGCGCTCCGCGTGACTCCCACCAGAGCAGGTGAATCGGGTAGTGCGATAAGGATAGTTACACAGTGAACCTCACACTCTATACGGGTTTCTTCTGGTAAACATTTGCAGGGATGATTGAGGCTTCGATCAGCTGGAAGTAGGACTGCCTTGGGCTCCCCGATGTGCCACAGGAGTGTTCTTCCATCTACTGTCCCAGCCGCGATCGAGGATCCATCAGGGTGGAAGGTAAGCGAGGTGGCCTGCAATGTATTGGGGTTCCATATGGTATAGGAATCATGCTCTGAGCGCATCACGAACGTGGACGTTGAGTTATCGAAGAGGGGTGTTAACAGAGGGAAAGGACAGTTCCCAACCAACTCTCCAGAAACTACATCCCAAACTTGGACGCCACCTGTGTTGGAAGCCGCAAGGAATTGGCTGTCTGGGGAAAAGGCGACGCAATAGTAAGCCGCAGAATCTTCCTCCCTCGAACCCAGTGATTGAAGCAGTTGCCCTGATTTGGCGTTGTACAGACGGACATAATGGCCCAAGTGAGAGGCCACCATTTTGCCACAAGGGGACAAATCCATGTCCACGATGTCCGAGCCCTCCTCAAAGGTGACAGAAGTTGGATTCCAATGTTGCTCGAGCCCTGAAACGACATTGACGGACCGCGTGCCGTTGGGCGCCAACTCGACATACAAGTGCCGTATTTTTGACTCGTTAGGAGCAAAGGGTAGAGCGGAGAGGTAGATGTGCATTGGGAAATGCCGTGGTATTTCTGGGTGAAGGGAAATGAATCGAAGAAGATCCCGAAGCACATCGACAACGTGCGAGAGACTCGGGTTGATGGTTTCTCCACCAGTATTTCGGAGTAACTGTGCCTGGTAAAGCATTCAATGTTGGCTCCAGAGCAAAAGATCACTGTGGCGTAGACTCACAATGCTTTCAGAAAGGAGGCTAGTGTCGCGCCACGCGGTATCAAATCGGTTTGTCCATGCTAAGACCTCCAGCCAGGATAGAAGATGCTGGTCCACGAAGGACGCGAGCTGGCTAACAACGTCGTCATGCCCAATGAGGTGGGGTAAGCCTTCTTGAATGTGGAAGATCCAGTAAGCGCAGGCGTATGCCAGCTCCGGGGGGATCCGTTCCTTGGTACCAGAAGGTAGTTTGCTTGCCTCTACGTCCCAATCCGAGCACGGTAGTCCACAAATGTTTTGTTTCAACAACTTGGTCATGATTCTGAGGCAGTTCTGGGCAAGGTGCATGTGACGTTCCGAAGCCTCAATGAAGAAGCGAGGGTCGACGGCGCATCGAGATTTGTCGGTGACAAAGTCGGGGAAGGACTTGTGGTGAACGTGGAACGCATCGCCGTCGCGTGTTGGAGCTATCAGCGAGTGGAGATGGGACAATGTTCGGACGATTCCATTGGGCTCCATGTCCAGCAGCGACGCCAAATAATGGATTGAGAGGACGTCGGCAGCCACAACGATGGAACCGACAACGGCTTGGTAGTCTTCGAACCAACCGCCAACTGGTTCGGGAACGGCGGCGCGAAGAACCTGCATGTAAAGGCGGTCCATAGAACTGCCCGCCAATCTAGCTCCCGCCTTGACATCCAGAAGCTGGGCCATTTGTTTTGCAGGTGCAAGACACAGGGGGTCCAAGACGAAGTTGACCGCGGTCGATGCAACGATAAAGAGCTTTCCTGCCATCTGAATCAAAGCCTCCTTCTCTTCGGCGGATGCACGCCAGGGAGGCGGCAGTAAATCCGGGAGTGCTTCGTCGATCTGGGCTGCGGAGAGGCAGTGGTTGATATACAGCCGGATGTCTGCTTCAACCACCGAGCTCTCAATCTCGTGCAGATGGAAAATGCGAGGGCCTCGGTGTTTCTGGAGTAGTAGCCTGAACGGCCGCTCAGGGCGACAGGTAACAAGGAGTCGAAGACCAGGGTGCTGTGGTATCGAGTGCAAGAGGATGGAAAGGAGTTCGACAGCCTCTCTGAGGCTGCATTCGTCGATGGCGTCGATGGAGATGGTGTGTGTTTCGCTCTGGTTCCCAAACACGTCCCGCAAGGGTTCGTGTATCAATGCTTCGAACTGCATCCGAATGGCCTTTTGCAGGATGTCGGGCTGCGCTTTCAGCACCTGGGAAATGCGATCCCGAAGGACTGGATGATATGACGCAAGTTGATAGGCAAGGGTCCTGACGAAGCCGCGAGTCGTCTTCCTGTCCTGTTCGTCGCGAGAGAAGAACCAGCTGGCAGCAAGGGACTGCTCGGAAGCCGCTTGCTCGCAAACCGTTTTGACTATCGTCGACTTGCCAATACCAGCAATGCCATCCAATATAAAGATGGGCACCGATCCTGTTGTCCTCCATGTCTCGATGTCACGCAGGAGCTGCTGTCGGGTGCCTGTGAAGCACTCTGACACTTTGCTGCTGACGACCTCGCAATCGTGCGCTGCAGGGACAGGATTGAGCACCTCAAAGAGCTTGCTATCCTTTGGATCTGCAAGATGAGAATGAGTTCCCGTGCGATCAGTATTGGGGGCCTTGGCTCACCTTCGGTAATGTACTGGTTATGGATATGCGTTTGAGAAACGAGATCTCGGCCAACGTTGGTGAAGTTTCCGCCGCTGATGGAAATGTGATTGCCTTGTTGAGACTCGTCGCTTTGCGAGCCTGTTACAAGCACTGAACTTCCCTGCTGTAACAAGCCGGGGCGTGTACTGGCGTCTTCGTTGGCTGCAGCGCGGTGTTTACGGTCGACGCCAAACTTTCGGCCAACCTACTGGGAGTTCAGCACGAAGTCGACCATTGTAGACGACCTTTGTGTACTTGCCTTCTTGAAGAATGACATTACCTGCCAAATATAAGCTCTGACAACAGGTGAGCGAATCTATCGGAGGGAAGATGGTGGTGGACCTCTATCAAGCGCCCACTGATAAGCAGCAAAGGCTAGGAAATAGGGGCATCAAACTAGACACACGCCCCTATTTTTCCCCCTGAGACAAAGGAAAGGACATCATTCCTCAGGAGCCATGCAGCTTTCGAACACAAGGCTACCGTCAATCGCTGCTCACCGCTACCTTGTAGTATAGTCTTCTCACGTGTTCCATTTCCAGGCAATGTGGCCGGTGTGGTATCCCATTTGCGCGGTGGCGAGGGAGAACGATACCCATGATCAAATTCCTACTCATTATCTCTACTGGCTGAACCTCCAACACCGTCACAATCTCGTCCGTTCTCAGCGAGAGATGACGGGTTCTCGTCGCCTTTCCATGCCCTCCATGGTAGATCTTCCTTAGGTTTCGACCCAACAGGTAGATCCCTGTCGATCGATGGTGTTCTCCCTCGGCGCGCTTTCCCCCTCCTTCACGAAAGGCAGAGCATCCAGGACGTTCGGAGCGTCCTGCTGCGGGTCTGGAACTCTGTTGTGACCTTGTTCTGGCTGTATCGAAGCCGAATCTATGGCTTCGTAGGGGATATTTGCTGAAGCCATCCCAATACGCGATTCGTCGCATCTTCATCGACCTTGTAAGCCCCGACGGGCCGTTCCGAGTCTTCCCCGCGAGCCTTGCCATGCAGCCCGAATTCTGCCCCGCAAGGATGTTACTACAAGGAAGGCTTTGAGCGCAGGTGTGAAATGGAAAGGGCAAGACGGCGAGCTTCATGAGGGAGATGACGTTGTAGAGACCGAAAGCGTGATCGAGGCTGCTTGGGACAACCGTCAACCACGCATGACTACACCGAAACCAAGATGCTCACCATAGGCATTTTGTGCTGCACATCCTGCACCGAGGAACCGCCATCAGAACGACACGATGCAGCTGGTGCATAAGATCAGCGACCTGTACGTCGAGGTCAGTGGAATCAATACGCAGGGAGAAACATGTTCATACCAGGAAAGCCAGACAGCCGCAGGCGTCGCGAGCAGCATCACACATTCCAAAAGATCGACGTCGAGACTTTGCTTCCTAAATTGCTTCCTAAATGAGCAAAGGTCATGATAACGTGGTAGGAATGACATACGAGAACCCAATCCGTAGTCTTTTATGGTTTCTGCACCGCTGGCGTTCTACGACCTCGACGTTCGACTCTGGATCGTGCCCTGCGTCATCCCACTACGAGCGTCACATTTGCGCCTCGACGCCACGACGCCACTCGCGCCTGTTATCCGAGCCTCTTGAGCTGCTTGGATCGTATACCCTTCTGCTGTAGGTTATTGTGGCAGAGCAGGAAGATCACCCACGTCCTTGCCTCGTGAGGAGTGCGCGGGAGATGAGAGGCTTTCAGCAGGGATGAGGGGCCAAGGACGCTGGTGAAGCCTTTGAGGAAACTGAAAGAGGAGAGTATTGCAGTTGTGGAGATGCTGGGCGTTTGTCCATGGAGCGTTCCCGTGCCTCGTCTCCTTCCATGGATCGCAAGAGGCTGGATGACACCCATCGTGGTTGCTTTGCTCTTCCAACAAAGCCAAGATCTGATGAGAGGCTGGCAGGTTGTGCCGCGGGAGCGGGCTGTCCGTTCCAACGAAGAGGCGGTCTGGGTGGTAGAGAATGAGGAGGAGGATGCCTGGAGTTGTGAGCTGATGAGCTACGATGGAGGGATTCGTCGACGCTGCCTTCTTGAATGGCCGCCCAAGAGGCAGGATTTCAGGAGGCGACTGGACGATGGGGAGTCACATGCAGAGCTGCATCAGGGCGAGCATACCGACTTCCAGCAGACGCTGGCCGCGAGGGAGGATTGTGATCAGGGCGCTTCAATGTCATCTCAGGTCATCGTGCCTGCAACAGCCTCTGCTTCATCTCCGGTGTTGCTAGTGCTGCTGCTGTGGCTGGTGTTTGAGGGAGGTCGCTGGTCGGCTGTTGGTGTGCAGCACGACACAGTAGACGCGTTGAAGACGCTCTCCACGGGGATAGGAGAATACCATTTGGCGCCAGGCCTTACAGGGGGTTCGTTATGCGTCCACAGATCTAGGAACAAGGAAACTCACCTCCGCGCCTTGCCTATCCAGACCCCAGGTTGTTTAGCGATGATTGAAACACTCTCTACCTCCAACACCGGGGAGATCGTGGTATAGCACATGACGCTGTGCAAGTCAATGAGCACGTTGCTTTCAGAGCTGTGACAGGTTCGAAGTGGTCATGTCGTTTCTGTACGAGTTCAAGCTTCAAGACTGGGAAGAGCGTCGCCCGCTCATCAAACATCAAATCTCGGATCAACGACCAGTCCCTATTTGCCTTGTGGCACTGCCAACTTGTTTCGACTATGTCGGCAAGAACATGCAGTCAAAAGCAAGCTTATCCAGTGGACCCTGGAGCTCCCAGTTTGAATTTGCTCAATAAAATCGAATTCCTCTCAGCTGATCCAAAGGATGACATTTTCCCCGCGCCCCGTACGCTCCAGATGTCGCTCTTTCTGCCAACTCGTTCGGAGGACTTTTGCTCATCGACGATCGCCTGGTCACTGATTGGCCTCAGAAGGTTATTCACTCAGCTTCAAAGAGGATAAGATTTTAATGGGAAGATCTCTGCCCTTATTACTCGCTCTAGAGAGAGATTGCACCTCTCACAACTACCACAATTGCTCGCACTTCACATCTTGTCGAAGCCTTGAACGCTCCCTGGGCAACCTCACCACGTACTCGTTAATTGAACGACAAGCTATTGTATTCAACCTCTAGAAGTAAAGGCTCATTCTAGCGAAGGAGGTCTCGACTCCAGTGCCCTTTGTCCATCTAAGTACGTATATCGCGCGTTCGGGGCTTGCTCCACACCCTTGGTTTTAGACCATCGGACTCTCCAAACCAAGCTGGGCGCACGCGTTCCTCAACAACATCTGGGAGGCATCACGCTGGCATCGTGGAAAGAATTTTCAGCAGTGCATATCCCTACGTAGTCTCAGCTTTCATTCGAAAGCGCTTCGCGCTGCTTTCCTTCATCTTCAAACCCATCTTCGTCGCCCAGTGCGATTCCACGTAAAAAAAAAATACATTATCACCACGCTCCTCGCAGCCAGTTCTGCACGACCTCTTCTGGGTAGATATGCCAGAGACAGAACCAGAGAGACGCCCGAACGGATTCCAGTACCTCGATGGTGCTCAATCGCGTTGCACTTGGGGTTAACACTGGCAACAGCGCATCGCGATAAGCCACTTGCTCGTTGCGGGCTGATTCTAGCCATAACCACCGCGAAGTCAATACGCCGTTGATTCCTCCACCATGCCCTCTTCTTAGACTGATTCGTCCCCGTTTGACTCTTAACGCAACGGCTGCTCTCGAGCAGGCAAGACCGTCCCATCAGGTGTACTCTGACATCGAAGGGAACGGCCCGACGCATCCCAGAATCCCTCAGCCGATTCTCGAGGAGAGACTGGCACACGGTCGTTACCAGCGAAGCACGCACCAAAGAAGGGTGAGAGGAAATCGCTGTACCTATCATATAAATCGTGTATGACATGGCATGCCAACGCTCGTTGGACGTTGGCACGACTGCCATTGGCCTAGCTAACAGAGCCGCCTCAATTGCAAATGAGCACTGAGAACGGAATTGTTTCGCAAAGTCGTCGCAAAGCACAGATTGAATCTTCACGATAAGGCAGTGGTTATCAGGAAGGAGTACGCGTTGCAGAGAGCTAGGCAAAGCTATTGGCTTCAAAGTCCATTGAATTGAGCACAGTCTATCCAGTGTTTGCGCAAAGTGAGTTCAAAAGGTATATCCATACGTATAGTACAGGTGGAACACAATATAAACAGTATCGAAAGGCCATAGATCAGGATCAATAAACTACACGAAATACTGCCTACAAAGTGAACGGAAGGGGGCATTTCGAAATATCAAGTTCAATGATCCCGTTTCGCGTAGAGAGAGCAACGATATGTGGACGACGAGGATTGACACAAATCTCTGGACGAACTGAAAGGTGAGGAGGAAAGAAACAGAGCTGCTGAACCACTTCAGGAAGATTAGGTCCTTGTAACTGAATGGCTACTAACACCAGCAACACAGAGGGAGATTCGATCAAGCATAAGAAGTCAGATCCATTGTAAGGATGGACATCCATCAACCTGCCTGAATCGGATAAGGAGTAGCTGTTTCCAAGGCTTTGACAAGTCATCGCATCCCAGCACGTAAAACCGATGGATGAAGTCGTCATAAGGATGTGTGGAAGGTGTTTGATAAATCGCAGGTCCTGAATTAAGCCTCCATGGTGGTGGTCCACTAGGGTCTCAACCAAATCATAATCTGGGAGACGTCGAACCTGAATGTTTATGCCCTCCACATAGCCTTCCTCCGTCCATCGATAAATAGCGATCGCAACCAGCACCCCACTCGGCGAATATGCTATTTTATGTATGTCTCCGAATGGCAGGGAGGGAAGGTGTATCTGGGTCCATGTCTTCTCGTTGTTGAGCACCCAAGCACAATCTTCTGCAAGAAAGTTGAGTTGAGATGCATGTGGTAGACCCGTGGCTCGCAGGCACTCGGAATGCGGTGTTGGAGCGTCGACGATTTGTGAGAATGTCAGCTGAGAAGATGGGACATCGTTAAGATTTGCGACAACTGAGGGGAGCAGGGCAGCGTAGAACTTGTTGTCCGGTCGTCGCAAGTACACGGTGCTGGAGTTCCATGAGAACCGCACAAGATCTGAGTCCCTTCTTGATGTGTAAGGGAGCGTTAGGTTAGGGTCGGATCCCTCTAGCCGCCACGCGTGGTCGTTGCTCTTTACCTCTTACCACATCCTTGATTTACCTCGATATCGTCACTACGCCTGTGTGCACCTAGTCTATCTGCTATAGAACTGGTCGTACGCACTTGTGACATGAGGTACTGAGGAACTAGGAGGTCCCCACCCGGGAAAGGGCATTTTCCCGGACACAACCCTTACACTTTTTTGCGTACTCAGAGCCCAAGTGGCGCTGTAGCGAAACTAGGTGTACGCGAGCCGCCTTGGTCTTCCCCTCATCCCCCACATTCCTTCCCAGCTCGCACCTCAGCCCCCGCCTGTCTCCAGCATGTCAACACCACCATTCCAGACATGCTCGGATCTCTCAGGGTCCACTTCACCCCAACGACATGCGCTGGCTTCGCCACGCGTTCAACACGTGTCCACCGTCATTGGGGTTGCAGGATATCTCTTAGGGGGCCTTGGACTGGAGGGAGCTGGCTCGAGAGGTTGAGGTGTTGGAGGAGTTGGATGAATCTCATTCCGACTCGGATGGCACCCCTATCATCTGCGAATCGCGTTCGCGTTATCTCGTTGCTGCCCATGAAGCATTGAAGATGCATTTCGACTATCATCCCTTCCCGGCGACTTCGACCCCAGTCACCACCGTTCCCTCTTCCTTTCGACACCGACATTCATTTCGTAAAATTACCGACATACGCGCCTACCTTTGGAAGTGGACCTTTGTGAGGCCTTTGCCGATGACACCATTCCGGCATACGTGTCTCCCTTGGTCACCCATGTCGGCCCTTGCGTTGCTTTGGAGCACCGTGAGGGGTTGGGTCTTTGTGCGTTGAAGGATCTCGATCGGACTTTAGATGGACGGACACCTGGACTGCTTATCCCTTCTCTTTCTTAGTCCACCCCTTACTCTTTCCCACTCATACCATTCCTCATTACTTACTTTCTTCTTCTTTCATGTAGATTCCACCCTGTGGGTTGAATCTAGCGGGGAGAGTGTAAGGGAGCGTTAGGTTAGGGTCGGATCCCTCTAGCCGCCACGCGTGGTCGTTGCTCTTTACCTCTTACCACATCCTTGATTTACCTCGATATCGTCACTACGCCTGTGTGCACCTAGTCTATCTGCTATAGAACTGGTCGTACGCACTTGTGACATGAGGTACTGAGGAACTAGGAGGTCCCCACCCGGGAAAGGGCATTTTCCCGGACACAACCCTTACATGATGGCTTGTATTCAGGGTCGAATGGTGGCAATGGAAGCCCTGCTTCCTGCCTCCTTGAGCAGAGATTGTAGATCCATAAGGTGGTCGCTGAGTCGTCCTCGATGATCGCCAATCGAGACAAGTCAGGCGAACACCGCGTGACAGTGCATCGTTTTCTGATAGTGACGTTCAGCGATGTAGCGCCTGCCGAAAACCTCAGAGGGCTCTCGAGCTCGTCAACCGAGTACAGTGCAACGACTTCGCCAGAGGGCAGATAACCAAATCGAAACGGCTGAGAAAGTTCATGAGTGTCTGTGTGGATAGTAGGGTCAATGAAATCGCATGCGTTTGCGACCATAATGGAAGTGTCGTGATAGGATGCAAGGATGGAACCATCCGCCGATAGCTTGAGCCCGTTCGACTTCTCGCCTCGGAAATGGTTGGGTCCATACGCGATGCACTGGTTATTGACAAGCCTGACCATCTGACCCCGCTCTGCTCGATCAGCCAGGACGAACGTGTCCAGTTCCGCTGAGAACAGTGTATCCGTAAGCACATACGCCATTTGTATATTCGCCAATTGACTGGCAGTTGTGATATCCCACAGCCGCACCGTCCTATCTTCAGACGCCGAGCACAGTTGCTGTTGCCGACTCGGACTCGGAGGTGCAAAGGCAGTGGTTGTGATCCTGCCCTGGTGTCCGGACAGGTCGCAGAGACGCTTCTGAGTATGGGTCGAGTGTATGCTGATGATGCAAGGGTCACAGTCAATAGCCATCTTCTTCTTGTCAGACGAGACTGATACAGGATCGGTGTATGGCTCGGTCGCGCAACGGGGGATGCCCTTCAAGTACTTGTGGGTGATTCGATCCCAGAAGTGGACCACACCCTGCGTAACTCCCACCAGAGCGGGTGAATCGTGTAGTGCAATAAGTATAGTCACACTGTGAACCCCACACTGTACACGGGTTTTCTCTGGTAAACATGGACAGGGATGATTGAGGCTTTGGTCAGCTGGAAGTAGGACCGCCTCGGGTTGCCCTATTTGCCAGAAGAGTATTCTTCCATCTACTGTCCCAGCCGCGATCGAGGATCCATCAGGGTGGAAGATAAGCGAGGTGGCTTGCATAGTATTGGGGGTTCCATATGGCATAGGGTCCATTCGCTGAATGCCTCGTGAACATGGACGACGAGCTATTGAAGAGCGGCGTTGATAGAGGGAAAGGACAGTTCCCGACCAGCTCTCCAGAAACCACATCCCAAACTTGAACCCCACCTGGGCTGGTAACTGCAAGGCATTGGCTGTCTGGGGAAAAAGCAACAGAAGAAACCGCAGCATCTTCCTCCTTCAAACCCAGCCATTGAAGCAGTTGCCCCGATTTTGCGTTGTACAGACGCACGTGGCCCGAGTGAGAGGCTACCATTGTGCCACAAGGGGACAAATCCATGGCCCGAATTTGTAACCTCTCCTCGACGGTGACAGGGATAGGATCCCAGTGTTTCTCAAGCCCTGAGACGACAGTGATGGACTGTGTGCCGTTGGACGCCAATTTGACATACAAGTGCCATATTTTTGACTCGTTAGGAGCAAAGGGTAGAGCGGAGAGGTAGATATGCATGGGGAGACTCCGCGGTATTTCTGGGTGAAGGGAAATAAGTCGAAGCACATCCCGAAGCACATCGACAACGTGCGAGAGACTCGAGTTGATGTTTTCTCCACCAGTGATTCGGAGTAGCTGCGCCTGGTATAGCTTCCAATGTTAGTTCCAGAATAAAAGATAATTGTAGCGTAAACTCACAATGTTTTCAGACAGGAGGCTGACATCACCCCATGCGGTATCGAACCGGCCTGTCCATGCCAGGACCTCCAGCCAGGCGAGCAGATGTTGATCCACGAAGGTCGTGAGCTGGCCAATAATGTTGTCGCTACCAAGGAGGCGGGGTAAGCCCTCCTGAATGTGAAGAATCCAGTAAGCGCAGGCGTATGCAAGCTCTGGTGGGATCCGGTCCTTGGTACCAGAAGGCAGCCTGCTTGCCTCTACGTCCCACTCTGAGTGCGGTAGTTCGCAGATGTTTTGTTTTAACATCTGGGTCATGATTCGGAGGCAGTTCTGGGCAAGGTGCATGTGACGTGCCGAAGCCTCAATGAAGAAGCGAGAGTCGACGGCGCATCGCGATTTGTCGGTGACAAAGTCGGGGAAGGACTTGTGGTGAACGTGGAACGCCTCGCTGTCGCGTGTAGGAGCTATCAGTGAATGGAGGTGGGACAATGTCCGGACGATGCCATTTGGGTCCATGTCCAAAGCGACGCCAAAGACTGGGTCGAGAGAATGTCAGCAGCCACGACGATCGAACCGATAACGGTTTGGTAGTCATCAAACCAATCGTCGACAGGCTCTGGGACGGCGGCGCAAAGGATCTGGATGTACAGGCGGTCCATGGAGCTACCCGCCAGCCCTGCTCCTGTTCTGACATCTAGAAGGCGAGCCATCTGCTTCGCAGGTGCAAGACGTTGGGGATCTAAGACAAAGTTGATGGCAGTCGATGCGACAATGAAGAGCTTCCCAGCCATCTGAACCAAGGCCTCCTTCTCTTCTGGGGATGCACGCCAGGGAGGTGGCAGTAAATCTGGGAGGGCTTCGTCGATCTGGGCTGGGGAGAGGCAATAGTTGATATACAGACGAATATCTGCTTGAGCTACTGAGTTCTCGATTTCGTGTAAATGGAACACGCGAGGGCCGCGGTGTTTCTGGAGTAGCAACCTAAATGGCCGCTCGGGACGACAGGTGACAAGGAGTCGAAGACTGGGGTGCTGTGGTATCGTGGTTAAGAGAACGGAAAGGAGCTCGACAGCTTCATTGAGGTTGCATTCGTCGATGGCGTCGATGGAGATGGTGTGGGTTTCGCTCTGATTCTTTAACACGTCCCGCAAGGGTTCGTGTATCAATGCTTCGAACTGCATCCGAATGGCCTTTTGCAGGATGTCGGGCTGCGCTTTCAGCACCTGGGAAATGCGATCCCGAAGGACTGGATGATATGACGCAAGTTGATAGGCAAGGGTCCTGACGAAGCCGCGAGTCGTCTTCCTGTCCTGTTCGTTGCGAGAGAAGAACCAGCTGGCAGCAAGGGACTGCTCGGAAGCCGCTTGTGCGCAGACCGTCTTGACTATCGTTGACTTGCCAATACCGGCAATGCCATCCAATATAAAGATGGGCACCGATCCTGTTGTCCTCCATGTCTCGATGTCACGCAGGAGCTGCTGCCGGGTGCCTGTGAAGCACTCTGACACTTTGCTGCTGACGACCTCGCAATCGTGCGCTGCAGGGACAGGATTGAGCACCTCAAAGAGCTTGCTATCCTTTGGATCTGCAAGATGAGAATGAGTTCCCGTGCGATCAGTATTGGGGGCCTTGGCTCACCTTCGGTGATGTACTGGTTATGGATATGCGTTTGAGAAACGAGATCTCGGCCAACGTTGGTGAAGTTTCCGCCGCTGATGGAAATGTGATTGCCTTGTTGAGACTCATCGCTTTGTGAGCCTGTTCCAAGCACTGAATTTCCCTGCTGTAACAAGCCGGGGCGTGTGCTGGCGTCTTCGTTGGCTGCAGCGCGGTGTTTACGGTCGACGCCAAACTTTCGGCCAACCTACCGGGAGTTCAGCACGAAGTCGACCATTGTAGACGACCTTTGTGTACTTGCCTTCTTGAAGAATGACATTACCTGCCAAATAAGCTCTGACAACAGGTGAACGAATCTATCGGAGGGAAGGTGGTGGTGGACCTCTATCAAGCGCCCACTGCTAAGCAGCAAGGAAATAGGGGCATCAAACTAGACACACGCCCCTATTGTTCCCCCTGAGACAAAGGAAAGGACATCATTCCTCAGGAGCCATGCAGCTTTCGAACACAAGGCTACCGTCAATCGCTGCTCACCGCTACCTTGTAGTATAGTCTTCTCACGTGTTCCATTTCCAGGCAATGTGGCCGGTGTGGTATCCCATTTGCGCGGTGGCGAGGGAGAACGATACCCATGATCAAATTCCTACTCGTTATCTCTACTGGCTGAACCTCCAACACCGTCACAATCTCGTCCGTTCTCAGCGAGAGATGACGGGTTCTCGTCGCCTTTCCATGCCCTCCATGGTAGATCTTCCTTAGGTTTCGACCCAACAGGTAGATCCCTGTCTCGATCGATGGTGTTCTCCTTTGGCGCGCTTTCCCCCCTCCTTCTTGAAAGGCAGAGCATCCAGGACGTTCAGAGTGTCCTGCGGCGGGTCTGGAACTCTGTCGTGACCATGTTCTGGCTGTGTTGAAGCCGAATCTATGGCTTCGTAGGGGATATTTGCTGAGGCCATCCCAGGACGCGATTCGTCGCATCTTCATCGTCCTTGTAAGCCCCGACGGGCCGTTCCGAGTCTTCCCCACGAGCCTTGCCATGCAGCCCGAATTCTGCCCCACAAAGATGTTGCTACAAGGAAGGCTTTGAGCGCAGGGGTGAATGGAAAGGGCGAGACGGCGAGCTTGATGAGGGAGATGCCGTTGCAGAGACCGAAAGCGTGATCTAGGCTGCTTGGGACAACCGTCAACCACGCATGACTACACCGAAAACAAGATGCTCACCATAGGCATTTCGTGCTGCACATCCTGTACCGAGGAACCGCTATCAGAACGACACGATGCAGCCGGTGTATAAGATCAGCGACCTGTTCATCGAGGTCAGTGGAATCAATACGCAGGGAGAAACATGTTCATACCAGGAAAGCCAGACAGCCGCAGGCGTCGCGAGCAGCATCACACATTCCAAAAGATCGACGTCGAGACTTTGCTTCCTAAATTGCTTCCTAAATGAGCAAAGGTCATGATAACGTGGTAGGAATGACATACGAGAACCCACTCCGTAGCCTTTTTATGGTTTCTGCACCGCTGGCGTTCGACGACCTCGACGTTCGACTTTGCGACCGTGCTCTGCGTAAACCAACTACGAGCGTCACGTTTGCGACTCGACGCCACTCGCTCCTGTCATCCGAGCCTCTTGAGCCGCCTGGATCGTATACACTTCTGTTGTGGGTTATAGTCGCGGAACGGGAAGTTCACCCACGCCCTTTCCTCGTGAGGAGTGTGCGGGAGATGATAGGCTTTCAGCAGGGATGAGGGGCCGAGGACGCTAGCGAAGCCTTTGAGGAAACTGAAAGAGTAGAATATTGCCGTTGTGGAAATGCTGGGCGTCGGTCCAAGGAGCGTTCCCATGCCTCGTCTCCTTCCATGGATCGCAAGAGGCTGGATGACACCCATCGTGGTTGCTTTGCTCTTCCAACAAAGCCGAGATCTGATGAGAGGCTGGCAGGTTGTGCCGCGGGAGCGGGCTGTCCGTTCCAACGAAGAGGCGGTTTGGGTGGTAGAGAACGAGGAGGAGGACGCCTGGAGTTGCGGGATAATGAGCTACGATGGAGGGATTCATCGACGCTGCCTTCTTCAATGACCGCCCAAGAGGCAGGATTTCAGGAAGCGACTGGACGATGGGGAGGCATATGCAGAGCTGCATCAGGGCGAGCATACCGACTTCCAGCAGACGCTGGCCGCGAGGGAGGTTGTGATCGGGGCGCTTCAATGTCATCTCAGGTCATCGTGCCTGCAAACAGCCTCTGCTTTGTCTCCGGTGTTGCTAGTGCTGCTGATGTGGCTGGTGGTCGCTGGTCAGCTGTTGGTGTGCTGCAGGACATGGCAGACGCGTTGAAGACGCTCTCCACGGGGATAGGAGAACATGCCAGGCCTTACAGGGGGTTCGTTACGCGTCCACAGATCTAGGAACAAGGAAACTCACCCCCGCGCCTTGCCTATCCAGACCCCAAGTTATTTAGCGATGATTGAAACGCTCTCTACCTCCAACGCCGGGGAGATCATGGTATAGCACATGACGCTGTGCAAGTCAATGAGCACGTTGCTTTCAGAGCTGTGACAGGTTCGAAGTGGTCGTGTCGTTCCTGTCCGAGTTCAAGCTTCAAGACTCGGGAGAGCGTCGGCCGCTCATCAAACATCAAATCTCGGATCAATAACTAGCCCCTATTTTTCCTTGAGCACTGCTGGCTTTATTTCGACCATGGCGACAAGAACATGCAGTCAGAACCAAGCTTATCCAGTAGATCCTGGAGCTCCCATTTTAAGTGTACTCAGTAACTTCTAATTATTCTCAGCGGATTCAAAGGATCATGTTTTTCTCGCCCCGTACATGCCAATTGTCGATCTTTCTGCCGCCTCGCTTAGAGAACTTTGCTCATCGACGATCGTCAAGTCAACGATTGACCTCAGAGATGTATTTATTCGGTTTCGGAGAGGATTTAATCCTAATGCAAAGATCCAACTCTTATTACTCGCTCCAGAGAGAGATTGCACCCCTCACAACTGCCACAATTACTCGAACTTCACATCTCGTCGAAGCTCTGAACGCTCCCTGGGCAACCTCACCACGAACTCGTTAATTGAATGACGAGCTATTGTATTCAACCTCTACAAGCAAAGGCTCATTCGAGCAAAGGCGGTTTCGACTCTAGTGCCCTTTGTCCATCCAGGCATGTATATCTTGCGTTCGGGGCTTGCTCGACACCCTTGGTTTTAGACCCATCGGGCTCTCCAAACCAAGCTGGGCGCACGCACTCCTAAACAACACCTGGGGAGCATCATGCTGGCATCTTGAATAAAAAAATCAGCGGTGTCAATCCCTATGGAGCCTCAGCTTTCATTTGAAAGCTCTTTGTGTTGCGTTCCTTCATCTTCAAACCTATCTTCGTCGCCCAACGCGACTCCCCGTCCAAAATAAATTACCGCCAAATTCCTCGCAGCCAGTGCTGCACGACCGCTCCTGGGTAAATGTGCCAGAGCCAGAGCCATATTCGCAGCCCAACGGGTTCCAGTACCTCGATGGTGCTCAATTGTATTGCAGTTGGGGTTGACAGCGGAGCATTGCGACAAGCCACTTGCATATTGCGTGCTGATTCCGGCCATAAACGCTGTGACGGCAATGCGTCGTTGATTCTTTCACTATTCACTCTTCTAATCTGTCCCCTTTTGCCTCCTAACGCAACGGCTCCTCTTGAGCAGGCAAGACCGTCCCATCAACCTTACTCTGACATCGAAGGGACCGCTCGGCTCATTCTCAAGGAGAGACCATGGCACACCGTCATCACCAGCAATGCATGCAGAGAAGGGTAAGAAGAAATCTCTGGTACCTATCATATGAACCGTGTATGAAATGGCATGCCAACACTGGTTGGACACTGGCACGATTGGCACTGACAGCCTAGCTAACAGAGCCGCCTCAACTGCAAATGAGCACTGAGAACGGAACTGTTTCACAAAGTCGCCGCAGAGCAAATGAGATTGCATCTTTATGATAAGGGATCGGTTATCGGGAAGGAGTAAGCGCCCATGAGAGCCGGGCAAAGCAAGTCGTTTCAAAGCCCATCGAACCACAACGAAGTATCCAGAATCTAGCGCGGTGCGAGTTCAAAAAGTATATCCGTAGTATCTGTAGTACAGGTTTATCAAAAGTCCATAGGTGGGGTTCAATAAATAACACAAATACTGCCTAAAAAGTGAATGGAAGGGGGCATTTTGAGATGTCGATTTGAATGATCCCGTTTCGCGTAGAAAAAGCAATGATATGTGGATGACAGGGATTGACACAAAGGTGTGGGAGAACTGAAAGGTGGGGAGGAAAGAAACAGAGCTTCTGAGCCACTGCAGGAAGATCAGGTCCTTGTAGTCGAACAGCTACTAACACCAGCAAGGCAGAGGGAGATTTGATCAAGCATAAGAAGTCCGATCCATTGTAAGGATGGATATCCATCAACCTGCCTAAACGGGACAGGGAGTAGCTGTTTCCGAGGCTTCGACCAGTTGTTGTGTCCCAGCACATAAAACCGAGGTCCGAACTGTCCACAAGGATGTGTGGAAGGTGATTGATGAATCGAAGATGCCCAATACTGTCACGTTGGAGAGTCGCAATCAAATCGTAATCTGGGAGACGTCGAACCTGAATGTTTATGCCCTCCAGATAGCCTTCCTCCGTCCGTCGCAACTTAATGGCGATCGCAATCAGTAACCCACTCGGAGAATATGCTATTTTGTGTATGTCTCGGAATGGCAGGGAGGGAAGGTGTATCTGGGTCCATGTCTTCTCGTTGTTCAGCACCCATGCACAATCTTCTGCAAGAAAGTTGAGCTGAGATGCATGTGGTAGGCCTGTGGCTTCCAGGCACTCGGAATGCGGTGTTGGAGCGTCGACGATTTGTGGGAATGTCAGCTGAGAAGATGGGACATCGTTAAGATTTGCGACAGCTGAGGGGAGCAGGGCAGCGTAGAACTTGCTGTCCGGTCGTCTCAAGTACACAGTGCTGGAGTCCCACGAGAACTGCACGACATCCCACTTGGCCCATCCTGGTGGCTCGTATTCAGGGTCGATTGGTGGCAATCGAAGCCCTGCTTCCTGCCTCCTTGAGCAGAGATTGTATATCCATAAGGTGGGAGCTGATTCGCTCTCGATTATCGCCAGTCGAGACAAGTCAGGCGAAAGCTTCGCGATTCCGCCTTGTCTGGTAGTGACGTTCAGCGACTTAGCGCCTGCCGAAAACCGCAGAGGGCTCTCGAGCTCGTCAACCGAGTACAGTGCAACGACTTCGCCAGAGGGCAGATAACCAAATCGAAACGGCTGAGAAAGTTCATGAGTGTCTGTGTGGATAGTAGGGTCAATGAAATCGCATGCGTTTGCGACCATAATGGAAGTGTCGTGATAGGATGCAAGGATGGAACCATCCGCCGATAGCTTGAGCCCGTTCGACTTCTCGCCTCGGAAATGGTTGGGTCCATACGCGATGCACTGGTTATTGACAAGCCTGACCATCTGACCCCGCTCTGCTCTATCAGCCAGGACGAATGTGTCCAGTTCCGCTGAGAACAGTGTATCCGTAAGCACATACGCCGTTTGTATATTCGCCAATTGACTGGCAGTTGTGATATCCCACAGCCGCACCGTCCTATCTTCAGAGGCCGAGCACAGTTGCTGTTGCCGACTCTGACTCGGAGGTGCAAAGGCAGTGGTTGTGATCCTCCCCTGGTGTCCGGACAGGTCGCAGACACGGTTCTGAGTATGAGTCGAGTGTATGCTGATGACGCAAGGGTCACAGTCAATAGCCATCATCTTCTTGTCAGACGAAACTGATATAGGGACAATCCATGGCTTGGTCGCACAACGGGGGATAGCCTTCAAGCACTTGTGGGTGATTCGATCCCAGAAGTGGACCGCACCCTGCCTAACTCCCACCAGAGTGGGCGAATCAGGTAGTGAGACAAGGACAGTTATACGGTGAACCGAACATTCGACACGAGTTTCGTCTGGTGGACATTCACAAGGATGATGGAGGGTGCGATCAGCCGGAAGCAGGACCGGCTCGGGTTGCCCTATTTGCCACAGGAGTATTCTTCCATCTAATGTCCCAGCAGCGATCGAGGATCCATCAGGGTCGAAGATAAGAGATGTTGCCTGCAATGTATTGGGGTTCCATACGATATAGGACCCATGCTCCGAATCTATCCAGACCTCGGATGATAAGTCATTGAAGAGTGGTGTTGACAGAGGGAAACGACAGTCCCCGACCAACTCTCCAGAAACCACATCCCAGACTTGGACGCCACCCACGCTGGTAGCCGCAAGGCATTGGCTGCCTGGGGAAAAGGCGATAGAATAAGCCCCAAATCCTTCCGCCTTCGAACCCAGTGATTGAAGCAGTTGCCCTGATTTGGCGTTGTACAGACGAACATGGCCCCACTCGGAGCGAGAGGCTACCATTGTGCCACAAGGGGACAAATCCATGTCCCTAATGGACCGGCTCTCCTCAAAGGTGACAGAAATTGGATTCCAATGTTGCTCGAGCCCTGAAACGACAGTGACGGACTGCGTGGTATTGAGTGCCGAGTTGGCATACAAGTGCCGTATTTTTGACTCGTTGGGGGCAAAGGGTAGAGCAGAGAGGTAGATATGTATGGGGAGATTCCGTGGTGTTTCTGGGTGAAGGGAAATGAATCGAAGAAGATCCCGAAGCGCATCGACGACGTGCGAGAGGCTCGGGTTGAGGGTTTCTCCACCAGTAGTTCGAAGTAACTGAGCCTGGTATAGCATCCAATGTTGGTTCCAGAATGCAAGATAATTGTGGCGTACACTCACAATGCTTTCAGAAAGGAGGCTGACATCGCCCCATGCGGTGTCGAACCGGTTTGTCCACGCCAGGACCTCCAGCCAGGATAGCAGATGTTGGCTCACGAAGGTCTTGAGCTGGCCAATAACGTTGTCACACCCAATGAGGTGGGGTAAGCCGTCCTGAATGTGGAGAATCCAGTGAGCGCAGGCGTACGCCAGCTCCGGGGGAATCCGGTCCTTGATACCTGAAGGTAGCTTGCCTGAATCTACGCCCCAATCTGAGTGCGGCAGTTCGCAGATGTTTTGCTTCAGCATCCTGGTCATGATTCGGAGGCAGTTCTGAGCAAGGCGAAAATGTCGTTCCGACGCCTCAATGAAGAAACGAGAGTCGACAGCGCATCGAGATTTGTTGGTAACAAAGTCCGGGAAGGACTTGTGGTGAACGTGGAATGCATCGCCGTCCCGTGTAGGAGCTATCAAAGAGTGGAGATGGGACAATGTTCCAACAATATCATTCGGGTCCATATCCAGCAGCGACGCCAACGACTGGATCGGGAGAACATCGACAGCCACAACGATCGAACCGATAACGGTTTGGTAGTCATCAAACCAATCGTCGACAGGCTCTGGGACGGCGGCGCAAAGGATCTGGATGTACAGGCGGTCCATGGAGCTACCCGCCAGCCCTGCTCCTGTTCTGACATCTAGAAGGCGAGCCATCTGCTTCGCGGGTGCAAGACGTTGGGGATCTAAGACAAAGTTGATGGCAGTCGATGCGACAATGAAGAGCTTCCCAGCCATCTGAACCAAAGCCTCCTTCTCTTCTGGGGATGCACGCCAGGGAGGTGGCAGTAAATCTGGGAGGGCTTCGTCGATCTGGGCTGGGGAGAGGCAATAGTTGATATACAGCCGGATGTCTGCTTCGACAACCGAGTTCTCAATCTCGTGCAGATGGAACACACGAGGGCCGCCGCGGTGTTTTTGAAGTAGCACCCTGAATGGCCGCTCGGGGCGACATGTGAGAAGGAGTCGGAGCCCGGGGTGCTGTGGTATTGAGGTCAAGAGGATGGAAAGGAGTTCGACGGCCTCGGTGAGGTTGCATTCGTCGACGGCGTCGATGGAGATGGTGTGTGTTTCGCCCTGGTTTCCAAACACATCCTGCATGGGCTCCTGTATCAATGCTTCGAACTGCATCCGAATGGCCTTTTGCAGGATGTCGGGCTGCGCTTTCAGCGCCTGGGAAATGCGATCGCGAAGGGTGGGATGGTAGGATGCGAGTTGGTAGGCAAGGGTTCTGACGAAGCCGCGAGTCGTCTTCCTGTCCTGTTCGTCACGAGAGAAGAACCAGCTGGCAGCAAGGGACTGCTCGGAAGCCGCTTGTGCGCAAACCGTCTTGACTATCGTCGACTTTCCAATACCGGCGATGCCATCCAATATAAAGATGGGCACCGATCCTGTTGTCCTCCATGTCTCGATGTCGAGCAGGAGCTGCTTTCGGGTGCCTACGAAGCACTCCGACACTTTGCTGCTGACGACCTCGCAATCGTGCGCTGCAGGAACAGGATTGAGCACTTCAAAGAGCTTGCTATCCCTTGAATCTAGGAGATATGTATCAGCTCTCCTGTGATCAGCGGTGGGTGCCTTGGCTTGCCTTCAGTGATATATTGGTTATGGATATTCGTTTGATGCGTTTGAGAGTTGTCAATGAGATTAATGAGATCTCGGCCAACACTGTTGAAAGTTCCACCACTAATAGAAATTTGGTTGCCTTCTCGATTTGAGTGCTCCTTATCTTGCTGCGAGCCTATTTCATTCGGTTAGCCTCTGCTCAATCATCGACAAGGTTATCAGATGGCAACGAACTTTGGCTTGTCGTTTGACTCCGAACATCCGCTATAGCCCTAAGGGGAACCATGTCGTGTGTGCCTCGAGCATTTCTCTCAGCCAACGCTAAGATTCCCTGCTGTAGAGGGACGGGTACATTGGCATCTGCGCTGGCTTCAGCGGGACCTTTCCGATTCACGCCAAACCTCCGCCCAACCTAACGGGAACTCAGCATGAGCTTGACCATACTGGATGAGCTTAGCATGCCTACCTTCTTGAAGAATGACATTCTCTGGGAGAAACGGATTTTTAAGAAAGGTTGGCAATCTCTTGTAGGGATGGTGGTCGTGGATCTGCGTCAAGCGCCCGCAGAGCAGGCCTGCCAAAAGATAGGGGCATCAAATTGACGGCCACGATTGATCTCTTTCCCAAGTCCTTCGAAGTACCAACGATAAAGTACATCGATTTCCAGCAGCGATTCACCTTTTGAATACTAGGCTACCACATAACATCTGACATTTGGACGTTATAGTACAGTTTCTCCCTTCGCAATCATTCCACTGGCATGTATAGTTCTGGCTTGGTGTGCCATTTGAGGCATAATATGTAAGAGAAGGCGTATGAGGTGCCTGCAACACGATCAGATTCCTACTTTGTATCTGTACCACTTGAACCGCCAGCGCCTAGGTTCCTAGCATATTGTACAGACTTTCGTCCATTCTCAATAAGAGATACCGGATTCTCATCGCTTTTCCGTGTCCTCCATGGTGCTGGAAGATCCCTGTCTCCATCGACGGCATCCTCCGCCGGCGGACTGTCCACCTCCTTAGTAAGAGGCAGAGCGTCGAGGAGATTCGGAGCGTCTTGCTGCGGATGTGGATCGCTGTTTGAGTGCTCGTGTTCTGGCTGGTTCGAAGCTGAATCTACGGCTTCCTCATCCATGTTCGTGAGGGATCCTGGTGGATCCATCCCAGCACATGATTCGTCGTATCTTCGTCGAGCTTGTAAGCTCTGACAGGCTGTTCCGAGACATTCTCTTGAGCCTTGCCACCCAGCCCCATTACTGCCCCACGAGGTCGTTGATGCGAGGAGGGCTTCAAATTTGAGCGCAAGGGTGAGTGGAAAGGGACGGGGGAGAGCGACAGCGACAGCGAGCTTGATGAGGGAAAGAACGAGAGCCAGAGCGAATGCGGGTTTTGTACGAAAAAACATGAGGGTGATGCGAGTGCGGTGGAGAACATGGGGGTGACCGAGACTGCTTGAGACAACGGTCAAATACACGTCACCTCCTTGAGAATAAGATACTTACCAGAGACGCTTTATACTGCGCTTCTTGACCTGAGCAACCATTTTGTATAACGTTGTTGTTGGAAACACCATTCCAAGGCGTGGATCTTGCTTAAACATGGTGGAGGTGATCTGAAGGAAGGGCGCGGACGTATTTCTCAGCCGATGGAGATTCGATCGAGGACCACCGTTTGTCAAAGGCGCTCTCCGAAAGTCTGTCTTTTGTAGTTGGTTTCGGGGAGATATCACGCATCCAGCCATTGGTGAATTCGTGGGGAGGCGGGAGTGAGATAAAACCGTCGGGGTTGTAGGGAATCCAATTGGTGTTGAATGGGGTTGGAGGGAGAACGCATACATTGATCTCATCTAGCTCTTCCATCGAGTCTTTGTGTTCCTCTTTCCCCCGTACGTATGACGACGCTGACGGCCATGGACTCTCCACCGGTCGACTGTAGGAGGGTTTGAGGGGCTCGTATATGGGCTCTGGCTCATCCATGAAAGTTTCCGTGAACTTAGCTTCAATCCAGCCGTTGATACACTTTTCCACGCTTGGTCCGTCGGGTCCCCATACCGCGCAAAGGTTGCGCTGATGAGAGACCTGTAAACGATGCCCGGCGGTAAGAGGCTGGTGACCAGGATTCGTATGGCAGGGTCCTGGCTTGTCGAAAGCGGGGAGGGATTTGCCTTGAAGGTGGTAGTCCGCCATAGGAAGGACATGATGCAGCAGGTGCATAAGATCAAGGACCTGTACGTCACGGTAAGTGGAAGCCATACGCGGGGGGAAACCTGTTCATACCAGAAAAGCCAGACAGCAGGCATCGCAAGCCGCACCCATACATTCCAGATGATCAACGTCTCAGATTTCTTTGCTTCCTGGATCACAGGAAAACTGAGCAAAGGCCATGACGAAGAGGAAGATGACATACGAGAGCCCACTCCGCAGCCCTGTGCGGCTTTCGCGTGGTTCCAAGTCGAATGATATACATGCATCCATAACAGAGGCTCATCGAAGCGCAGATGAGGGAAGCAAGAGCGGTGTATCTAGTCAAGGCGTCCTTGGCTGCAGCATCCATTTGAAGAATGGTTAAGATGGCCCTGCGTACCCAACCGACAGTGATGATCAGCAAGCTGGACTAGGCGCTCGATACATTGAGAACTCACGATATTGAACGTCTTCCATTCTCGCATCACAGAGTCAATGAAAGCCTCCCAAGTGCGCTTCAGACTCTCATACGCCGGTGAAGTGGCGGAATGGGGTTCCATGAAGAAGGCATCAACGTGTATGGCTTTCAATTTCGAGGCAGACTCCAACGCCGTCTCCTTGATTTCGCCAAGGCTAAGGTCGGCTTCTTCGAAGATCTTGGCGACACGCGAAAAATAGAGAGATGGGAGCCGCGGAATGTAGTTGTAGGGATCTCCTGGAATTCCCTTCGTCGAATACTCCACAGGCCATTCCAAAGTGCTAGCCCGCTTCTGGGGAACACCTGCCGCAGCTACATCTTGGAATAGCACCTCTGCAGCCAGAGAAGGACCGACCGTATACATGTCCTTTTCGTTCTTGGATGATAGCTCGAATACACTCTGACTTTGCTCCTCCGCGAGGGTCGGTCGCACTGCTGAGCTCACTCTCGGGCGAGGATCCACCCTGGAATCTGCGTATTCTGCTGGCCAATGTTCCGTTCGTGACTTTGACTACGTGATCGTGGCCTGCCTCGTCTAGGTTCGCCACGAATACTTGTTGATGGACGAGAGTGCTGGCGCTCCCAACTTGACTTTTGGCTTCATGGTCGTGCTCTGTATCGGCTGCAACCATCCCAAGCACCGCTTGGTAAGGGAGGTGACCCCCGCCTGCGTCCACGACGGTCATTCGAGCCTCTCGAGCTGCTCGGACTGTACGGCCTCCTGCTGGAACTGTACAGCCTTCTGCCTCGCGAGTTGTCCGTGTGAGATGAAAGGCTCTCAGCGGGAATGGGGACTGAAGAAGCTTGTGAAGTCGCCGAGGGGATTGAAGCTGGAGAGTACTGTGGGGGCACGGGAGGTCGGTTCAAGGAATCCTCTTGGGGCTCGCCTCCTTTCAAGGACCGCCAATCACTGGATGACACCCGGGGCGGGCTATTCGTCATCCCAAAATCGACATCTGATAGGACACTGTGGAGTCGAGCTGGGTTAATGCACCAACGAAGACCCGGCTTGGATAGTGTAAATAGATTCTCTCTGGATTGCCGGGGTAATGAGTGCCGATCGAGGGATTCATGGGTACTGACTTCTTCAAAGATGGCCACCAGAGAAGTAGGATCCTGGCGAACGACCGGCCGACGGGGAGGTGGACGGAGGCGCAACAGGGTGACCATGGTATCGACTTGCAACAGACGCTGGCCGCGAGGGAGGTTCTGGTCGGCGCACGTCAATATCATCCCTCGCCGCGTTCCTTGCAACAGCCGCTTCATCTGGTTGGGCGGTCGCGCGAAATGGATCGTGCGCGATATAACCTTGACCACAGGACGTGCTCCGCATTCGACGTGATTGCCGCTGCCGCTGTTGCAGGGCTGAGGGCTCTGGTCGGACGTGATGCTACACGAGTCTGGGAAGAGAGACTTGGGGTATGCCGGGGCTCAATCTGGTAGGTAGGGCCAGCCTTCTGGCTTTCATGCCCTCGATTGGCGTAACTAGCATGGTCAGGACGTGGTACATCCCGCCACTGTCTCCCCCTACCAGGCTTCTGAGGCTCAGGCGCATCACTAGGCACTGCAGTAGTTTGGTGAACGCGTCTCGACGTCTAGCAACAAGGAAAACGCACCTGCACTCCTATTCTGACCCAATTCTCTGCGCAAGGACATGATGGCGAGAGATATAAGAACACTCTGCCAAGCAGATTATGGTACGTCGCCGAAAGGTGTGTTCGTTGTTGAACGCATTGTCCAAATTGAAACTTGAGCCTCATATGAGGCTGCCATGTTGTTCTAGGAGGATTCTGGTGGGAAAGCAAAGTCTCCTCGCACGTCTTGAAGCTTGAGCACAGCGATGATGGCAGTCGCCAGAAAGGATTGTTTGGCCTTGCTGGGATAGGGGCATCAATATTGCCCCTATTCTTGACTCAACCACTCATCCAACTGTGCTGGTTTTCCGAATGATTTCTGAGTGTCTTCTACGGTATCCCTATGCCTGAGACACACAAGTCGTCTCCTGACACGTCGTTTCCGTTGTTGAATTTGTTTCTGAGGGGGATAGCAGTCCTCTTGCACCAGCGGTCAATCTTCCCGCAGATTTGTTCAAAGAGAATGTTTTGGAGCCACCTTCAGGCGATTTCACACCTGAAGATGTGATCGTCGTGTGGTGTTCACCTCAGGGCGTGTTCAAAGTGCGGGCTGCAACACGGTTCTGGTCAACGCTATCAGGCGAGCTCAGCCCAACCTCTTATTTCGAGATCACGCTTAGACCGGTGACCGGTCTATCTGGCGCGGGGCGATAGGTGTTTTAGGATGTCGATGATGCTCAATCAGGTCACACTGGGGTTGAGAGTAGTGTATTGCCACTTGGTCATCGCGTCCAGTATCCAATGATGTTAGCCATGATCGATACAACCTCGGTTCCTCCAATGCCTCCTCTTTAACTCGTAGTTCAGCAGCTCTTCGGGCAACCAAATCGCTCCTTCCAAGTCCTTCCATGAGGCGTAATCTCAATTCAAAGTGGCCCATGACTCAAGCGATGGTCTTTGAGGTTCGCGTTTCCGCAATGACCACTACAAATACTGCCTACAAAGGGAATGGAAGGGGGGCATTTCGAAATGTCAAGTTCAATTATTCCGTTTCGTGTAGAAAAGGCGACGATGTGCGCACGAAGGGGATTGGCGCAGAGCGTTGCGTAAGCTTCAGATTCCTCCTTCGTACATCTACGACTTGAACCACCAACGCCTATATCTCTAGAAGAGTCATCCACGGACTTTCTCCATGGTGAATCTTCCTTGGATCTCGACCCGGGTGGAAGGTCCACGTCTCGATCAATGGCATTCCCCCTAGGCGAGCCCTTCACCTCCTCAGTGGAAGGTTGAGCATCGAGGAGGGTAGGGACGTGCGGATGTGTTCGAGTGCTCATGTTGGGTCGAAGCAGGATCTATGATTTCCTCATCCATAGTCGTGGGGGATATCTGCTGGAGCCATCCCGAGACGCGATTCATCATATCTCCATTGAGCTTGTAAGCCCCGACGGGCTGTTCCTGAACTACCTCACCTCACCTCACCGAGCCATTCTCTTGAACCTTGCCGCCGATTGCCAATTCATCCCCGTGAAGACGTTGACGTGAGGAGGGCTGCAAATTTGGGCGCAAGGGTGAATGAAAGGGACGGGGCAGCGAGGACGAGGAGAGCGTGATCGAGACCAAGACCGACGGCGAGCTTGACGAGTAGAACGAGAACGAGAGCGAGGACGGTTTTCATGTGTAGAAACATAAGGAGGAAGGCGCGTTTTTAGTGGAGAACGAGAGGGCGAGCGGAGCTATTTGAGATAATCGTCAGATATACATCACCTAATCGAAATCATGAGCCTTACCATAGGCTTTCTGTGCTGCACATCTTCTGCTGAAAAGTCGGTGTTCAGCGCGGTAGTTGCCTGGACATGGGTATGCTGATCTGGAAGGTCACGGAAGGATATACCAGCCGACGGAGAGCCGATCTAGGACCGCCGTTTGCGGGTTGGCTTCTCAGGAAGATTATCTTGCTTGGATGCTTGAGGAGGTGGGAGGGAGATAAGGCCATCCGACATTCTGGGCGGAATCCAACCGTCGGGGTTGACGGGAGGCTGTCCGTACACATACAGCTCTTCCTCTAGCTCCTCCATCGACTCCTTGCGTTTCTCCTTTCCCCGCATGGATGAGGATGGCGATGGCCATGGGCCGTCCACCAATAGACTGTAGGTGGGTTTGAGAGGCTCGTATATGGGTTCTGGCTCATCCACGAAAGTTCCGTGAACTTGGCTTCGATCCAGCCGTTGATACACCTTCTCCATGCCTGGTCCATCGTGTCCCCATACCGCGCAAAGGTTGCGATGATGAGGGACCCGTAAACAATGCCCAGCAGTAAGAGAGTGGTGATCAGGATTCGTATGGCAAGGACCTGGCGTGTCGAAAACGGGTAGGGATCTGCCTCAAAGGTGGTACTCCGCCATAGGAATGACATGATGCAGCAGGTGCATAAGATCAAGGACCTGTACGTCACGGTAAGTGGAAGCCATACGCGGGGGGAAACCTGGTCGCACCAGGAAAGCCAGACAGCAGGCATCGCAAGCAGCACCCTACGAACCCTAACGCAGTGACCCGGGCCGAGCCGCATCGGTTGGCTGACTACGGGAGACTAGCAGCACCCATACATTCCAAAAGATCGTCATCGGACATCCCAGACTTTTTCGCTCCCTAGATCGCGGACGAAATCAGTAAAGGTCATGATCGTGAGGGGGAATGACTTACGAGAGCCCACTCTGCAGCCTTGGAAGGTTATCGCATGGTTCCAAACTGTATAATATACATGCATCCATACAAGAGGCTCATCAAAGCACAAATGAGAGAAGCAAGAGTGCTGTATCCCATAACAGCGTCCTTGGCTGCAGCATCGATTTGAAGAATGGATGGCCCTATTTACCGAAGCAATATAGTTAGCAAGCGAGACTATATGCCAAATGTACCGAGACAACTCACGATAGGAGTAACATCAATGTGACACCAAAGGTCTTCCATTCTCGTATCACAGCATGGATGAAGCCCTCCCAAGTGCGCTTCAGAGTTTTATACGCTGGTAGAGTGGCGATTTGGGTTCCATGGAGAAAGCGTCGATGTGCATGGCTTTCGATTTCGAAGAAGTCTCCTTGGTTGCTCCCAGACTAGGGGTGCCTCCTCAAGATCCTGGCGACGCGCGAGAAATAGACAGATTTGAGTCGCAGCACATAGTAGTCGTAGGCGTCTCGAGAAATTCCTCTTGTCGAATGTTCAACAAGCCATCCTAAAGTGCTTCTGGGGTACAGGTGCCGCCTCTCAGTTTTGGAATGGCGCATCCGCAGTCGGCAACGGGCTGTCCTACTCGTTCTTGGATAGGTTGAATTCGGTCTGACTTTGGTCCTCCACGAAGCTGGGCTACACTGCTTCGCTCACTTTTGGGCGATGATCCACCCTGACTTCGACATGCTCTGCTGCCAACATTCCGGTTCGCCACTTTGACTGCGCGATCGTGGTGTGTGTCGTCTGGGTTCGTCACGAATGCTTGTCGATGGGCGAGATCGCTGGCGTTCGTGGCTTCGACTTCGACTTTGACTTCGTGACCGTGATCTGCGTTGGGTGCGATCGTCACGTCTGCGACTCAGCGAGCGAGACCGTGTGCGCCTCTTGAGGAGCGGCTTGGCAGGTATACCCTCCCGTCGTGGATGGACGTGCTGGTGTTGAATACTGAGTGAGGGTTCTGCAACAGGAAGTGCATCCACGCAATTGCCTCGTGAGGAGTCCTCGTGAGAGGTGAAGCTTTCAGCGGGATGGGGGCCGAGGACGCCAGTGAAGGCTCTGAGGAAGCCGAAAGAGGAGGGTGTTGTGGGAACGCTGGAGGTCGGTCCAAAGAGCGTTCCTGTAGCTTGTCTCCTCCCAAGTATCGGAAGAGGCTGTAGGGCCTGGCGTGGTGCCTTTGCTCTTCGAGCAAGGACGGTATGTGATAAGGTGTTGGAGGGTCGTGCTGCAGGAGCTGGCCTTCCGTTCCAGCGAAGAGGTGGTTTGGGTAGTAGAGAATGAGGAGGAAGAGGCCTATAGTTGAGGGCTAATAAGCTACGGTTGAGGGATTGGTGGACGCTGTCGGCTTCTTCGACGGCCGCCAGGGAAGCAGGATCCTTGGGAGCGACTGGCTGCCGTGCACGTAGAGGTGGAACAGGGCGACCATATCAGCTTCCAGCTGCAACAGGCTCGACCTTGCGACCAGCTTCGTCTTCGTCTTCAGGATTGCTGCCGTTGCGGTTGTAGTTGATGTCTGAGAGGTCTCTGGTCGGCTGTTGGTGCGCAGACGATTTGGCAAAAGAGGCTGGAGTGGTTCTCCACAGGGATAGGAGAGCGTAATTTGGCGCCAGGCTGTATAGTGGTTAGTCACACGTCTACAGATCTAGGAACAAGGAAACTCACATCTGCGCCTTGCCTATTCTGACCCAATCCTAACGAGGAAAGGATGCCAGGTGATAGAAAAGCTCTCTGCGTCCAATGCGGGGCAGATCATGGTACATCACATGGAGCAGTGTACGTCAATGAGCACATTGCTTTCAGAGCAGTGATAGGTTCGAAGTGGTCGTGTCGTTCCTGTACGAGTTCAAGCTTCAAGACTCGGAAGAGCGTCACCTGCGCATCCAACATCAAATCTCGGATCAACGACCGGCCCCTATTTGCCTTTGGGCACTGCCACCAACTGTGTTTCGACTATGTCGACAAGAACATGCAGTCAGAACCAAGTGGATCCTGGTGCTCTCAACCTGAATTTACTTGTTAACGTCGAATTATTCTTGGTGCATTCAAAGGATCATGTTTTTCTCGCCGCGTACACGCCAATTGTTGATCTTTCTGCCACCTCGCTTAGAGAACTTTGCTCATCGACGATCGTCAAGTCAACGATTGACGCCAGAGTTGTATTTATTCGGTTTCAGAGAGGATTTGATCTTAATGCAAAGATCCAACTCTTATTACTCGCTCCAGAGAGAGATTGCACCCCTCACAACTGCCACAATTGCTCGAACTTCACATCTCGTCGAAGCTCTGAACGCTCCCTGGGCAACCTCACTACGTACTCGTTAATTGAACGACAAGCTATTGCATTCAACCTCTAGAAGTAAAGGCTCATTATAGCAAAGGAGGTCTCAACTCCAGTGCTCTTTGTCCATCTAGGTACGTATATCTCGCGTTCGGGGCTTGCTTGACACCCTTGGTTTTAGACCATCGGGCTCTCCAAATCAAGCTAGGGGCACGCGTTCCTCAACAACACCTTGGAGCATTATGCTAGCATCTTTGACAGAATTTTCAGCAGTGCATATCCCTATGGAGCCTCAGCTTTCATTCGAAAGCGCTTCGCGCTGCTTTCCTCTATCTTCAAACCCATCTTCGCCGCCCAGTGCGATTCCATGTCCAAAAAATACATTATCACCACGCTCCTCGCAGCCAGTTCTGCACGACCTCTCCTGGGTAGATATGCCAGAGACAGAGCCAGAGAGACGCCCGAACGGATTCCAGTACCTCGATGGTGCTCAATCGCGTCGCACTTGGGGTTAACACTGGCAGCAGCGCATCGCGATAAACCACTTGCTCTTTGCGCGCTGATTCTAGCCATAACCACCGCGAAGTCAATACACGGTTGATTCCTCCACCATACCCTCTTCTGATTCGTCCCCGTTTGACTCCTAACGCAACGGCTGCTCTCGAGCAGGCAAGACCGTCCCATCAGGCATACTCTGACATCGAAGGGACGGCCCAACGCATCCCAGAATCCCTCAGCCGATTCTCGAGGAGAGACGGGCACACGGTCGTTACCAGCGAAGCACGCACCAAAGAAGGGTGAGAGGAAATCGCTGTACCTATCATATAAATCGTGTATGACATGGCATGCCAACGCTCGTTGGACGTTGGCACGATTGCCATTGGCCTAGCTAACAGAGCCGCCTCAATTGCAAATGAGCACTGAGAACGGAATTGTTTCGCAAAGTCGTCGACTCGTCGCAAAGCACAGATTGAATCTTCACAATAAGGTAGTGGTTATCGGGAAAGAGTACGCATTGCTGAGAGCTAGGCAAAGGTATTGGCTTCAAAGTCCATTGAACCACGAACAGTCTATCCAGCTTTTGCTCAAAGTGAGTTCAAAAAGTATATCCATATCTATAGTACAGGTAAAGTACGATGTCAACAGTATCAAAGATCCGTAAATCAGGTTCAATAAGCAACACAAATAGTGCCTACAAAGTAAATGGAAGGTGGCATCTTGAGATGTCAAGTTCAATTATCCCGTTTCGCGTAGAGAGAGCAACAATATGTGGACGACAGGGATTGACATGAATTTCTTTGGAAACTGAAAGGTGAGGAGGAAAGAAACAGAGCCGCTGAACCACTTCAGGAAGATCAGGTCCTTGTAACTGAACGGCTACTAACACCAGCAACGCAGAGGGAGATCTGATCAAGCATAAGAAGTCCGATCCATTGTAAGGATGGACATCCATCAACCCGCCTGAATGGGATAGGGAGTAGGTGCTTCCAAGGCTTTGACAAGTCATCGCGTCCCAGCACGTAAAACCGAAGGATGAACTCGCCATAAGGATGTGTGGAAGGTGATCGATGAATCGAAGATCCCGAATCGTGTCATTATGTTGGTGTTCTCGGAGAGTCGCAATCAAATCATAATCGGGGAGACGTCGAACCTGAATATCTAAGCCCTCCGCGTCGCCTTCCTCCGTCAGTTGCCAAATAGTGATTGCAATCAGTACCCCACTCGGCGAATATGCTATTGTCTCTATGTCTTTGAATGGCAGGGAGGGAAGGTGTATCTGGGACCATGTCTTCTCGTTGTTCAGCACCCATGCACAATCTTCTGCAAGAAAGTTGAGTTGAGATGCATGTGGTAGACCCGTGGCTCGCAGGCACTCGTAATGCGGTGTTGGAGCGTCGCCGATTTCTGAGAATGTTGGTTGAGGAAACGAGATGTCGTTGGGATTTGCGATAGCCGATGGGAGCGGGGCAGCGTAGAACTTGTTGTCTGGTCGTCGCAAGTACACGGTGCTGGAGTCCCACGAGAACCGCACGTCATCCGACTCTTTCCATTCTGGTGCCTTGTATTCAGGGTCGAGTGGTGGCAATGGAAGTCCTGCTTCCTGCCTCCTTGAGCAGAGATTGTAGATCCATAAGGTGGTAGCTGACTCGCTCTCGATTATCGCCAGTCGAGACAAGTCAGGCGAAGGCTTCGCGATTCCGCCTTGTCTGGTAGTGACATTCAGCGACGTGGCGCGTGCCGAAAACGTCAGAGGGCTCTCCAGCTCGTCAACCCAGTACAGCCCAACAACTTCTCCAGAGGGTAGATAACCAAATCCGAATGTTTGAGAAAATTCAGGGGTGTCTGTGTGGACAGCTGGGTCAATGAAATCGCATGCGTTTGCAACCATAATGGAAGTGTCGTGATAGGATGCAAGGATGGAACCATCCGCCGATAGCTTGAGCCCGTTCGACTTCTCGCCTCGGAAATGGTTGGGTCCATACGCGATGCACTGGTTATTGACAAGCCTGACCATCTGACCCCGCTCTGCTGTATCAGCCAGGACGAACGTGTCCAGTTCCGCTGAGAACAGTGTATCCGTAAGCACATACGCCGTTTGTATATTCGCCAATTGACTGGCAGTTGTGATATCCCACAGCCGCACCGTCCTATCTTCAGACGCCGAGCACAGTTGCTGTTGCCGACTCTGACTCGGAGGTGCAAAGGCAGTGGTTGTGATCCTCCCGTGGTGTCCAGACAGGTCGCAGAGACGATGCTGGGTAGAAACCGAGTGTATGCTGATGACGAAAGGATCACAATCAATAGCCATCATCTTCTGGTCGGATGAGACCGATACAGGGACAACGGATGGCTCGGTCGCACAGCGGGAGATAGCCTTCATGCGTTTGTGGGTGATTCGATCCCAGAATTGGACCGCACCCTGCGTAACTCCCACCAGAGTGGGCGAATCAGATAGTGAGACAAGGACAGTTATACGGTGAACCGAACATTCGATAGGAGTTTCGTCTGGTGGACATTCACACGGATGATGGAGGGTGCGATCAGCTGGAAGCAGGACCGGCTCGGGTTGCCCTATTTGCCACAGGAGTATTCTTCCATCTAATGTCCCAGCCGCGATAGAGGATCCATCAGGGTCGAAGATAAGAGATGTTGCCTGCAATGTATTGGGGTTCCATATGAAATAGGACCCATGCTCCGAATCTATCCAGACCTCGGATGATAAGTCATTGAAGAGTGGCGTTGACAAAGGGAAACGACAGTCCCCGACCAGCTCTCCAGAAACCACATCCCAGACTTGGACGCCACCCACGCTGGTAGCCGCAAGGCATTGGCTGCCTGGGGAAAAGGCGATAGAATAAGCCCCATATACTTCCGCCTTCGAACCCAGTGATTGAAGCAGTTGCCCTGATTTGGCGTTGTACAGACGAACATGGCCCCACTCGGAGCGAGAGGCTACCATTGTGCCACAAGGGGACAAATCCATGTCCTTAATGGACGAGCTCTCCTCAAAGGTGACAGAAATTGGATTCCAATGTTGCTCGAGCCCTGAAACGACAGTGACGGACTGCGTGGTATTGAGTGCCGAGTTGGCATACAAGTGCCGTATTTTTGACTCGTTGGGGGCAAAGGGTAGAGCAGAGAGGTAGATATGTATGGGGAGATTCCGTGGTGTTTCTGGGTGAAGGGAAATGAATCGAAGAAGATCCCGAAGCGCATCGACGACGTGCGAGAGGCTCGGGTTGAGGGTTTCTCCACCAGTAGTTCGAAGTAACTGAGCCTGGTATAGCATCCAATGTTGGTTCCAGAATGCAAGATAATTGTGGCGTACACTCACAATGCTTTCAGAAAGGAGGCTGACATCGCCCCATGCGGTGTCGAACCGGTTTGTCCACGCCAGGACCTCCAGCCAGGATAGCAGATGTTGGCTCACGAAGGTCTTGAGCTGGCCAATAACGTTGTCACACCCAATGAGGTGGGGTAAGCCGTCCTGAATGTGGAGAATCCAGTGAGCGCAGGCGTACGCCAGCTCCGGGGGAATCCGGTCCTTGATACCTGAAGGTAGCTTGCCTGAATCTACGCCCCAATCTGAGTGCGGCAGTTCGCAGATGTTTTGCTTCAGCATCCTGGTCATGATTCGGAGGCAGTTCTGAGCAAGGCGAAAATGTCGTTCCGACGCCTCAATGAAGAAACGAGAGTCGACAGCGCATCGAGATTTGTTGGTAACAAAGTCCGGGAAGGACTTGTGGTGAACGTGGAATGCATCGCCGTCCCGTGTAGGAGCTATCAAAGAGTGGAGATGGGACAATGTTCCAACAATATCATTCGGGTCCATATCCAGCAGCGACGCCAACGACTGGATCGAGAGAACATCTACAGCCACAACGATCGAACCGATAACAGTTTGGTAGTCATCAAACCAATCGTCGACAGGCTCTGGGACGGCGGCGCAAAGGATCTGGATGTACAGGCGGTCCATGGAGCTACCCGCTAGCCCTGCTCCTGTTCTGACATCTAAAAGGCGAGCCATCTGCTTCGCAGGTGCAAGACGTTGGGGATCTAAGACAAAGTTGATGGCAGTCGATGCGACAATGAAGAGCTTTCCAGCCATCTGAACCAAGGCCTCCTTCTCTTCTGGGGATGCACGCCAGGGAGGTGGCAGTAAATCTGGGAGGGCTTCGTCGATCTGGGCTGGGGAGAGGCAATAGTTGATATACAGCCGGATGTCTGCTTCGACGACCGAGTTCTCAATCTCTTGCAGGTGGAACACACGAGGGCCGCCGCGGTGTTTTTGGAGTAGCAACCTGAATGGCCGCTCGGGGCGACATGTCACAAGGAGTCGGAGCCCGGGGTGCTGTGGTATTGAGGTCAAGAGGATGGAAAGGAGTTCGACAGCCTCAGTGAGGTCGCATTCGTCGATGGCGTCGATGGAGACGGTGTGTGTTTCGCCCTGGTTTCCAAACACGTCCTGCATGGGCTCGTGTATCAATGCTTCGAACTGCATCCGAATGGCCTTTTGCAGGATGTCGGGCTGCGCTTACAGCGCCTGGGAAATGCGATCGCGGAGGGTGGGATGGTAGGATGCGAGTTGGTAGGCAAGGGTTCTGACGAAGCCGCGAGTCGTCTTCCTGTCCTGTTCGTCACGAGAGAAGAACCAGCTGGCAGCAAGGGACTGCTCGGAAGCTGCTTGTGCGCAAACCGTCTTGACTATCGTCGACTTTCCAATGCCGGCGATGCCATCCAATATAAAGATGGGCACCGATCCTGTTCTCCTCCATGTCTCGATGTCGTGCAGGAGCTGCTTTCGGGTGCCTACGAAGCACTCCGACACTTTGCTGCTGACAACCTCGCAGTCATGCGCTGCAGGAACAGGATTGAGCACTTCAAAGAGCTTGCTATCCATTGAATCTAGGAGATATGTATCAGCTCCCCTGTGATCAGCGGTGGGTGCCTTGGCTTGCCTTCAGTGATATATTGGTTATGGATATTCGTTTGATGCGTTTGAGAGTTGTCAATGAGATTAATGAGATCTCGGCCAACACTGTTGAAAGTTCCACCACTAATAGAAATTTGGTTGCCTTCTCGATTTGAGTGCTCCTTATCTTGCTGCGAGCCTATTCCATTCGGTTAGCCTCTGCTCAATCGACAAGGTTATCAGACGGCAACGAACTTTGGCTTGTCGTTTGACTCCGAACATCCGCTATAGCCCTAGGGGGAACCATGTCGTGTGTGCATCGAGCATTTCTCCCAGCCAACGCTGAGATTCCCTGCTGTAGAGGGACGGGTACATTGGCATCTGCGCTGGCTTCAGCGGGACCTTTCCGATTGACGCCTAACCTCCGCCCAACCTAACGGGAACTCAGCATGAGCTTGACCATACTGGATGAGCTTAGCATGCCTACCTTCTTGAAGAATGACATTCTCTGCGAGAAACGGATTTTTAAGAAAGGTTGGCAATCTCTTGTAGGGATGGTGGTCGTGGATCTGCGTCAAGCGCCCGCAGAGCAGGCCTGCCAAAAGATAGGGGCATCAAATTGACGGCCACGATTGATCTCTTTCCCCAGTCCTTCGTCGTGCGAAGTACCAACGATAAAGTACATCGATTTCCAGCAGCGATTCACCTTTTGAATACTAGGCTACCACATAACATCTGACATTTGGACGTTATAGTACAGTTTCTCCCTTCGCAATCATTCCACTGGCATGTATAGTTCTGGCTTGGTGTGCCATTTGAGCCATAATATGCAAGAGAAGGCGTATGAGGCGCCTGCAACACGATCAGATTCCTACTTTGTATCAGTACCACTTGAACCGCCAGCGCCTACGTTCCTAGCATATTGTACAGACTTTCGTCCATTCTCAATAAGAGATGCCGGATTCTCATCGCTTTTCCGTGTCCTCCATGGTGCTGGAAGATCCCTGTCTCCATCGACGGCATCCTCCGCCGGCGGACTGTCCACCTCCTTAGTAAGAGGCAGAGCGTCGAGGAGGTTTGGAGCGTCTTGCTGCGGATGTGGATCGTTGTTTGAGTGTTCATGTTCTGGTTGGGTCGCAGCTGAATCTATGGCGTTTTCATCCAAGGCCGTGAGGGATACCTGCTGCAGCCATCCCAGCGCACGATTCGTCGTATCTTCGTCGAGCTTGTAAGCTCCGACAGGCTGTTCCGAGACTCTCTCTTGAGCCTTGCCACCCAGCCCCATTACTCCCCCACGAGGTCGTTAATACGAGGAGGGCTTCCAATTTGAGCGCGAGGGTGGGTGGAAAGGGGCGGGAGAGCGAGGTCGAGATCGAGACGGATAGCGACGGCGAGCCTGATGAGGGGAAGAACGAGAGTGAGAGTGTATGCGGTTTTTGTACGAAGACACATGAGGGTGATGCGAGTGCGGCGGAGAACGAGGGGGTAAGTGAGACTGCTTGAGACAGCCGTCAAACACGCATCACCTCCTTGAGAATAAGATGCTTACCAGAGACGCTTTGTACTGCACTTCTTGACCTGAGCAACCATTTTGTATAACGTTGTTGTTGGAAACACCATTCCAAGGCGTGGATCTTGCTTAAACATGGTGGAGGTGATCTGAAGGAAGGGCGCGGACGTATTTCTCAGCCGATGGAGAGTCGATCGAGGACCACCGTTTGTCAAAGGCGCTCTCCGAAAGTCTGTCTTTTGTAGTTGGTTTCGGGGAGATATCACGCATCCAGCCATTGGTGAATTCGTGGGGAGGCGGGAGTGAGATATAACCGTCGGGGTTGTAGGGAATCCAATTGGTGTTGAATGGGGTTGGAGGGAGAACGCACACGTTGATCTCATCTAACTCTTCCATCGAGTCTTTACATTCCTCTTTCCCCCGTACGTATGACGATGCTGACGGCCATGGACTGTCCACCGGTCGACTGTAGGAGGGCTTGAGGGGCTCGTATATGGGCTCTGGCTCATCCATGAAAGTTTCCGTGAACTTAGCTTCAATCCAGCCGTTGATACACTTTTCCACGCTTGGTCCGTCGGGTCCCCATACCGCGCAAAGGTTGCGATGATGAGAGACCTGTAAACGATGCCCGGCGGGAGGAGGCTGGTGACCAGGATTCGTATGGCAAGGTCCTGGCTTGTCGAAAGCGGGGAGGGATTTGCCTCGAAGGTGGTAGTCCGCCATAGGAAGGACATGATGCAGCAGGTGCATAAGATCAAGGACCTGTAAGTCACGGTAAGTGGAAGTAATACGCGGGGGGAAACCTGTTCATACCAGAAAAGCCAGACAGCAGGCATCGCAAGCCGCACCCATACATTCCAGATGATCAACGTCTCAGATTTCTTTGCTTCCTGGATCACAGGAAAACTGAGCAAAGGCCATGACGAAGAGGAAGATGACATACGAGAGCCCACTCCGCAGCCCTGTGTGGCTTTCGCGTGGTTCCAAGTCGAATGATATACATGCATCCATAAAAGAGGCTCATCAAAGCGCAGATGAGGGAAGCAAGCGCGGTGTATCTAGTCAAGGCGTCCTTGGCTGCAGCATCGATTTGAAGAATGGTCAAGATGGCCCTGCGTACCCAACCGACAGTGACGATCAGCAAGCTGGACTAGGCGCTCGATACATTGAGAACTCACGATATTGAACGTCTTCCATTCTCGCATCACAGAGTCAATGAAAGCCTCCCAAGTGCGCTTCAGACTCTCATACGCCGGTGAAGTGGTGGAATGGGGTTCCATGAAGAAGGCATCAACGTGTATGGCTTTCAATTTCGAGGCAGACTCCAACACCGTCTCCTTGATTTCGCCAAGGCTAAGGTCGGCTTCTTCGAAGATCTTGGCGACGCGCGAAAAATAGAGAGATGGGAGCCGCGGAATGTAGTTGTAGGGATCTCCTGGAATTCCCTTCGTCGAATACTCCACAGGCCATTCCAAAGTGCTAGCCCGCTTCTGGGGAACACCTGCCGCAGCTACATCTTGGAATAGCACCTCTGCAGCCAGAGAAGGACCGACCGTATCCATGTCCTTTTCGTTCTTGGATGATAGCTCGAATACACTCTGACTTTGCTCCTCCGCGAGGGTCGGTCGCACTGCTGGGCTCACTCTCGGGCGAGGATCCACCCTGGAATCTGCGTATTCTGCTGGCCAATGTTCCGTTCGTGACTTTGACTACGTGATCGTGGCCTGCCTCGTCTAGGTTCGCCACGAATGCTTGTTGATGGACGAGAGTGCTGGCGCTCCCAACTTGACTTTTGGCTTCATGGTCGGGCTCTGTATCGGCTGCAACCATCCCAAGCACCGCCCGGTAAGGGAGGTGACCCCCGCCTGCGTCCACGACGGTCATTCGAGCCTCTCGAGCTGCTCGGACTGTACGGCCTCCTGCTGGAACTGTACAGCCTTCTGCCTCGCGAGTTGTCCGTGTGAGATGAAAGGCTCTCAGCGGGAATGGGGACTGAAGAAGCTTGTGAAGCCGCCGAGGGGATTGAAGCTGGAGAGTACTGTGGGGGCACGGGAGGTCGGTTCAAGGAATCCTCTTGGGGCTCGCCTCCTTTCAAGGACCGCCAATCACTGGATGACACCCGGGGCGGGCTATTCGTCATCCCAAAAACGACATCTGATAGGACACTGTGGAGTCGAGCTGGGTTAATGTTCCAACCAAGACCCGGCTTGGATAGCGTAAATAGATTCTCTCTGGATTGCCGGGGTAACGAGTGCCGATCGAGGGATTCATGGGTACTGACTTCTTCAACGATGTCCACCAGAGAAGCAGGATCCTGGCGAACGACCGGCCGACGGGGAGGTGGACGGAGGCGCAACAGGGTGACCATGGTATCGACTTGCAACAGACGCTGGCCGCGAGGGAGGTTCTGGTCGGCGCACGTCAATATCATCCCTCGCCGCGTTCCTTGCAACAGCCGCTTCATCTGGTTGGGCGGTCGCGCGAAATGGATCGTGCGCGATATAACCTTGACCACAGGACGTGCTCCGCATTCGACGTGATTGCCGCTGCCGCTGTTGCAGGGCTGAGGGCTCTGGTCGGACGTGATGCTACACGAGTCTGGGAAGAGAGACTTGGGGTATGCCGGGGCTCAATCTGGTAGGTAGGGCCAGCCTTCTGGCTTTCATGCCCTCGATTGGCGTAACTAGCATGGTCAGGACGTGGTACATCCCGCCACTGTCTCCCCCTACCAGGCTTCTGAGGCTCAGGCGCATCACTAGGCACTGCAGTAGTTTGGTGAACGCGTCTCGACGTCTAGCAACAAGGAAAACGCACCTGCACTCCTATTCTGACCCAATTCTCTGTGCAAGGACATGATGGCAAGAGATATAAGAACACTCTGCCAAGCAGATTATGGTACGTCGCCGAAAGGTGTGTTCATTGTTGAACGCATTGTCCAAATTGCAACTTGAGCCTCATATGAGGCTGCCATGTTGTTCTAGGAGGATTCTGGTGGGAAAGCAAAGTCTCCTCGCACGTCTTGAAGCTTGAGCACAGCGATGATGGCGGTCGCCAGAAAGGATTGTTCGGCCTTGCCGGGATAGGGGCATCAATATTGCCCCTATTCTTGACTCAGCCACTCATCCAACTGTGCTGGTTTTCCGAATGATTTCTGAGTGTCTTCTACGGTATCCCTAAGCCAGAGACACACAAGTCGCCTTCCAACACGTCGTTTCTGTTGTTCAACTCGTTTCTAAGGGGGATAGCAGTCCTCTTGCACCAGCGGTCGATCTTCCCGCAGATTTGTTCAAAGAGACTGTTTTCGAGCCACCTTCAGGCGATTTCACGCCAGAAGATGCGATCGTCGTGTGGTGTTCACCTCAGGGCGTGTTCAAAGTGCGGGCTGCAACACGGTTCTGGTCAACGCTATCAGGCGAGCTCAGGCCAACCTCTTATTTCGAGATCACGCTTAGACCGGTGACCGGTCTATCTGGCGCGGGGCGATAGGTGTTTTAGGACGTCGATGATGCTCGATCGGGCCACACTGTGGCGAGACTAGTGTATTGCCACTTGGTCATCGTGTCCGGTATCCAGTAACGCTACCCATGATTGATACAACCTCGGTTCCTCCAATGCCTCCTCTTTTACCTCATAATGCAGAAGCTCCTCTCGGACAACCAAATCACTCCTTCCAAGACCTTCCATGAGGCGTACTCTCAAATCAAAGTGGCCCTATGACTCAAGCGATGGTATTTGAGGTTCGCATTTCCGCAATGACTACTACAAATACTGCCTACAAAGGGAATGGAAGGGGGGCATTTCGAAATGACAAGTTCAATTATTCCGTTTCGTGTAGAAAAGGCGACGATGTGCGCACGAAGGGGATTAACGCAGAGCGTTGCGTAAGCTTCAGATTCCTCCTTCGTACATCTACCACTCGAACCACCAACGCCTAGATCTCTAGAAGAGTCACCCACGGACTTTCTCCATGGTGAATCTTCCTTGGATCTCGACCCGGGTGGAAGGTCCCCGTCTCCATCGAGGGCATTCTCCCTAGGCGAGCCCTTCACCTCCTCAGTGGAAGATTGAGCATCGAGGAGGGTAGGGACGTGCTGATGTGTGCGCAGCTTTCTGTTCGAGTGCTCATGTTCTGGTTGGGTCGAAGCGGGATCTATGATTTCCTCATCCATAGTCGTGGGGGATATCTGCTGGAGCCATCCCGAGACGCGATTCGTCATATCTCCATTGAGCTTGTAAGCCCCGACGGGTTGTTCCGAGTCATTCTCTTGAACCTTGCCACCGATTGCCAACTCAGCCCCGTGAAGACGTTGATGTGAGGAGGGCCGCAAATTTGGGCGCAAGGGTGAATGAAAGGGTCGGGGCAGCGAGGACGAGGAGAGCGTGATCGAGACCAAGACCGACGGCGAGCTTGACGAGTAGAACGAGAACGAGAGCGAGGACGGTTTTCATGTGTAGAAACATAAGGAGGAAGGCGCGATTGTAGTGGAGAACGAGAGCGCGAGCGGAGCTATTTGAGATAACCATCAGATATACATCACCTAATCGAAATCACGAACCTTACCATAGGCTTTCTGTGCTGCACATCTTCTGCTGAAAAGTCGGCGTTCTGCGCGGTAGTTGCCTGGACATGGGTATGCTGATCTGGAAGGTCGAGGAAGGATATACCAGCCAATGGAGAGTCGATCTAGGACCGCCGTTTACAGGTTGGCTTCTCAGGAAGACTATCTTGCCTGGACGCTTGGGGAGGTGGGAAGGAGATAAGGCCATCCGACATTCTGGGCGGAATCCAACCGTCGGGGTTGACGGGAGGCTGTCTGTACACATGCAGCTCTTCCTCTAGCTCCTCCATCGACTCCTTGCGTTTCTCCTTTCCCCGCATGGATGATGATGGCCATGGCCATGGTCTGTACACCGGTAGACTGTAGGTGGATTTGAGAGGCTCATACAAGGGTTCTGGCTCATCCACGAAGGTTTCCGTGAACTGGGCCTCGATCCAACCATTTATACGCTTTTTCCATGCCTGGTCCATCGCGTCCCCATACCGCGCAAAGGTTGCGATAATGAGAGACCCGTAAACAATGCCCAGCAGTAAGAGAGTGGTGACCAGGATTCGTATGGCAAGGACCTGGCTCGTTGAAAACGGGTAGGGATCTGCCTCAAAGGTGGTACTCCGCCATAGGAATGACATGATGCAGCAGATGTATAAGACCAACGACCTGTACATCGGGGTAAGTAGGATCAATATGCGGGGAGAAACCTAGTCGTACCAGGAAAGCCAGACAGCAGGCATCGCAAGCAGCACCCTACGAATCCTAACGCAGTGACCCGGGCCGAGCCGCATCGGTTGGCTGACTACGGGAGACGAGCAGCACCCATACATTCCAAAAGATCGACATCCCAGACTTTTTCGCTTCCTAGATCGCGGACGAAATCAGTAAAGGTCATGATCGTGAGGGGGAATGACTTACGAGAGCCCACTCTGCAGCCTTGGAAGGTTATCGCATGGTTCCAAACTGTATAATATACATGCATCCATACAAGAGGCTCATCAAAGCACAAATGAGAGAAGCAAGAGTGCTGTATCCCATAACAGCGTCCTTGGCTGCAGCATCGATTTGAAGAATGGATGGCCCTATTTACCGAAGCAATATAGTTAGCAAGCGAAACTATATGCCAAATGTACCGAGACAACTCACGATAGGAGTAACATCAATGTGACACTAAAGGTCTTCCATTCTCTTCTCACAGAATGGATGAAGCCCTCCCAAGTGCGCTTCAGAGTTTTATACACCGGTAGAGTGGCGGTTTGGGTTCGACAGAGAAGGTGCCGGTGTGCGTGGCTTTCGATTTCGAAGCGGTCTCCTTGATTTCTCCAAGGCTAAGGCTGCCTCCTCAAGATCCTGGCGACGCGCGAGAAGTAGAGATGGAAGTCGCAGCACATAGTAGTCGTAGGCGTCTCGAGGAATTCCTCTCGTCGAATGTTCGACAAGCCATCCTAAAGTGCTTCTGGGGTACAGGTGCCGCCTCTCAGTTTTGGAATGGCGCCTCCGCAGTCGGCAACGGGCTGTCCTACTAGTACTCGTTCTTGGATAGGTTGAATTCGGTCTGACTTTGGTCCTTCACGAAGCTGGGTTACACTGCTTGGCCCACTTTCGGGCGATGATCCACCCTGACTTCGACATGCTCTGCTGCCAAACATTCCGGTTCGCCAGTTTGACTGCGCGATCGTGGTGTGTGTCGTCTGGGTTCGTCACGAATGCTTGTCGATGGGCGAGATCGCTGGCGTTCGTGGCTTCGACTTCGACTTTGACTTCGTGACCGTGATCTGCGTTGGGTGCGATCGTCACGTCTGCGACTCAGCGAGCGAGACCGTGTGCGCCTCTTGAGGAGCGGCTTGGCAGGTATACCCTCCCGTCGTGGATGGACGTGCTGGTGTTGAATACTGAGTGAGGGTTCTGCAACAGGAAGTGCATCCACGCAATTGCCTCGTGAGGAGTCCTCGTGAGAGGTGAAGCTTTCAGCGGGATGGGGGCCGAGGACGCCAGTGAAGGCTCTGAGGAAGCCGAAAGAGGAGGGTGTTGTGGGAACGCTGGAGGTCGGTCCAAAGAGCGTTCCTGTAGCTTGTCTCCTCCCAAGTATCGGAAGAGGCTGTAGGGCCTGGCGTGGTGCCTTTGCTCTTCGAGCAAGGACGGTATGTGATAAGGTGTTGGAGGGTCGTGCTGCAGGAGCTGGCCTTCCGTTCCAGCGAAGAGGTGGTTTGGGTAGTAGAGAATGAGGAGGAAGAGGCCTATAGTTGAGGGCTAATAAGCTACGGTTGAGGGATTGGTGGACGCTGTCGGCTTCTTCGACGGCCGCCAGGGAAGCAGGATCCTTGGGAGCGACTGGCTGCCGTGCACGTAGAGGTGGAACAGGGCGACCATATCAGCTTCCAGCTGCAACAGGCTCGACCTTGCGACCAGCTTCGTCTTCGTCTTCAGGATTGCTGCCGTTGCGGTTGTAGTTGATGTCTGAGAGGTCTCTGGTCGGCTGTTGGTGCGCAGACGATTTGGCAAAAGAGGCTAGTGTGGTTCTCCACGGGGCTAGGAGAGCGGAATTTGGCGCCAGGCTGTATAGTGGTTAGTCATGCGTCTAAGGATCTAGGAACAAGGAAACTCACCTCTGCGCCTTGCCTATTCTGACCCAATCCTAACGAGGAAAGGGCCAAGAGATAGAAAAGCTCTCTGCGTCCAATGCCGGGCAGATCATGGTACATCACATGGAGTCGTGCAAGTCAATGAGCACAATGCTTTCAGAGCTATGGCAGGTTCGAAGTGGTCGTGTCGTTCCTTGGTCGTTCCTGTACAAGTTCAAGCTTCAAAACTTGGAAGAGCGTCGCCCGCTCATCAAATATCAAATCTCGGATCAATGACCAGCCCCTATTTTTCTTTGAGCACCGACGGCTTTATTTCGACCATGTCGATAACAACATGCAGTCAGAACCAAGCTTATCCAGTAGATCCTGGAGCTCCCAGTTTAAATTTACTCAATAAATTCTAATTATTCTCAGCAGATTCAAAAGGTGATGTTTTCCTTGCGCCCCGTACGCGCCAATTGTCGATCTTTCTGCCCACTCGTTCCGAGAACTTTTACTCATCGACGATCGTCTAGTCAACGGTTGACCTCATAGATATATTTATTCAGATTCAGAGAGTATATCGTTTGAATGCAAAGATCTCGCTCTTCTCACTCGCTCCGGAGAGGGATTGCACCCCTCATAGCTGCCGCAATTGCTCGAACTTCACATCTCGTCGAAGCTCTGAACACTCCCTGGGCAACCTCACGACGTATTCGTCAAATGAATGACGAGCTATTGTATTCACCTCTAGAAGTCAAGGCTCATTATAGCGAAGGAGGTTTCGACTCCAGTGCCCTTTGTCCATCTAGGTATGTATATTGCGCGTTCGGGGCTTGCTCTACACCCTTGGTTCTAGACACATCGGGCTCTCCAAACCAAGCTAGGCGCACGCGTTCCTCAACAACACCTTGGAGCATCATGCTGGCATCTTGGACAGAATGTTCAGCAGTGCCTATCCCTATGGAGCCTCAGCTTTCATTCGAAAGCGCTTCGCGCTGCTTTCCTTGATCTTCAAGCCCATCTTCAAGCCCAATGTGGTTCCAGGTCCCAAGAATACATTATCACCACACTCCTCGCTTCTAGTGCTGCACGACGTCTCTTAGACAAATATGCCAGAGCCAGAGTCGTAGCCCAACCGGTTCCAGTACCCCGACGATGCTCAATCGTGTCGCACTGGGGGTCGACAGCAGCGCATCGCGACAGGCCACTTGCTCATTGCGGTGCTAATTCTGGCCATAACCGCTGCGATGGCAATACGCCGTTGATTCCTTCACTATACCCTCTTCTGATCTGTCCCATTTTCCCCCCTAACGCAACAGATCCTCTTGAGCAGACAAGTCACTACTCGCAAGACCGTCCTATTAGGTGCATTAATATGTCCTCGAAGGGACGCCCCAATGTATCCAGAAGCCTTCAACAGACCCTTGAGGAGAGGCGGCCACAAGGGCCTTACCAATGAAGCACGCAAAGAATGTTGGGAGGAAATCCCCGGTCCCTATCGTACACTTTGACCATGACCGCGCATGACGCCGGAAGCCTAGCTAGCAGAGACCCTGCCTCGGTGAGAACGTATTTGTTTCGCAAAGTCGCCGCAGAGCAAATGAGAATGTGTCTTCACAATAAGGGAGTGGTTATCGGGAAGGAGTACGCATCCATGAGGGCAGGCGGCGCCACCCCCCGCCCGGGCAAAGCTATTGGATCACAACGAAGTATCCAGAGTTTTGCGCGATGCGAGTTCAAAAAGTATATCCATATCTATAGTACAGGTGAAATGCGATGTCAACAGTATCGAAGGTCCGTAGATCAGGTAAAATAAACAACACAAATACTGCCTACAAAGTGAATGGAAGGGGGCATTTTGAAATGTCAAGTTCAATTATCCCGTTTCTGGTAGAGAGAGCAACGATATGTGGACGACAGGGATTGACACAAATTTGTGGGCGAACTGAAAGGTGAGGGGGAAAGAAACAGAGCTGCCGAGCCACCTCAGGAAGATCAGGTCCTTGCAGTTGAACAGCTACTAACACTAGCAACGCAGAGGGAGATTTCATCAAGCATAAGAAGTCCGAGCCATTGTAAGGATGGACACTCTCAAAGCTGTCTGAATGGGATAGGGAGTAGCTGTTTCCAAGGCTTTGACCGGTCGTTGCGTCCCAGCACATGAAACCGAGGGTCGAACTGGCCACAAGGATGTGTGGAAGGTGATGGATGAATCGAAGGTTCTGAATCCAGTTCATATGTTGGTGGTCTCGAAGAGTCGCAATCAAATCATAATCCGGGAGACGTCGAACCTGAATATTTATGCCCTCCGCGTCGCCTTTTCCTGTCGGGCCCGTCCGTCGCCAAATAGCGATCGCAATCAGTACCCCACTCGGCGAATATGCTATTTTGCATATGTCTCGGAAGGGCAGGGAGGAAAGGTGTATCTGGGTCCACGTCTTTTCCTCATTCAACAGAACCCATGCACCATCTTCTGCAAGAAAGTTGAGCTGAGATGCATGTGGTAGGCCTGTGGCTTCCAGGCACTCGGAATGCGGTGTTGGAGCGTCGCCGATTTGTGAGAATGTCGGTTGAGAAAATGAGGCGTTGTTGCGACTTGCAGAAAGTGAAGGGAGGCGGGCAGCGTAGAACATGCCGTCCGGTCGTTCCAAGTACACAGTGCTGGAATCCCACGAGAACCACACGCGATCATGTCGTGGTGGGTCGTAGTGAACGTATTCGACGGCAAGCGGTGGTAAAGGAAGACATGATTCTTGCCTCCCTAAGAGGATATCATAGATCCATATGCTGGTGGCTGAGTCGTCCTCGATGATTGCCAACCGAGACAAGTCAGGCGAAGTCCGCGCGAATGTGCACTGTTCTCTGATAGCGACATTTAGCGACGTAGAACCCTCCGAAAACTTCAAAGCGCCCCTCGAGATCGTCCACCCCGTACAGCGCAACGACTTCGCCGGAGGGTAGATAACCAAATCGAAACCGTTGAGAGATTTCAGGAGTGCCTGTGTGGATCGCCGGGTCAACGAAATCGCGTATGTTTGTGACCATAATGGAAGTGTTGTCAAAAGATGCAAGCATGCAACCATCCGCCGATAGCTTGAGTCCGTTCGGCATCTTGCCTCGGAAATGATTGGGTCCATAGGCAATGAGTTGGTCGTCAACAAGCCTGATCATCCGACCCCACTTTGCTCTTTCAGCAAGGACAAATGTATCCAATCCTGCTGAGAACAATGTATCCGTAAGCACATACACTGATTGTATGTTTGTCAGCTGGCTAGCAGTTGTGATATCCCACAGCCTAACCGTCCCATCCTCAGACGCCGAGCACAGCTGGTGTTGCCTACTCGGACTCGGAGGTGCAAAGGCAGTGGTTGTGACCCTGCCCTGATGTCCATAAAGGTCGCAAAGATGGTGCTGGGTAGGAACCGAGTGTATGCTAATGACGCAAGGTTCACAGTCAATAGCCATTGTCTTCTTGTCGGATGAGACTGATACAGGACCGATGTATGGCTCAGTCGCACAACGGGGGATAGTCTTCAAGTGCTCATGGGTGATTCCATCCCAGAATTGGACTGTACTCTGTGTAACCCCCACTAGTATGGGCGAATCATGGAGTGCAACAACGGAGGTTACACAGTGAACCCAACATTCCACACGGGTTTCTTTTGGTAAACATTCACAGGGATGATTGAGGCTTTGATCACCTGGAAGTAGGGTTGGCTCGGGTTCCCCTATTTGCCACAGGAGGATTCTTCCATCTACTGTCCCAGCAGCGATCGACAATCCATCAGGGTGAAAAATAAGCGAGGTGGCCCGCATAGCATCGGGGTTCCATACGGAATAGTCCCCACCCAGTATCACGATCGTAGACGATGAGTTATCGCAGAACGGTGTTGACGGTGGAAAAGGGCAGATCCCGACCAGCTCTCCAGAAACCACACCCCAGACTCGGACGCCATCTGGGCTGGTAGTCGCAAGGTGTTGACTGTCTGGGGAAAAGGCGATAGAATAAACCTTATAACCTTCCTTCTTCGAACCCAGTGATTGGAGCAGTTGCCCTGATTTGGCGTTGTACAGATGAACATGGCCTGAGCAAGAGGCTACCATGGTGCCACAAGGGGATAAATCCATGTCCCGAACTTGCGAGCTCTCCTTGAAGGTGACAGAGATAGGATCCCAGTGTTGCTCGAGCCCTGAAACGACAGTGACGGACTGCGTGCCCTTGGCTGCCAACTTGACATACAGATGGCGTATTTTTGAGTTGTTGGGAGCAAAAGGTAGAGCTGAGAGGTAGATATGCATGGGGAGATTCCGCGGTATTTCTGGGTGAAGGGAAATGAATCGAAGAAGATCCCGAAGTACATTGACAACATGCGAGAGACTCGGGTCTCCACCAGCCATAGGAAGCAACTGCGTCTGTTATAGTGTCTAGTATCAGTTGCTAACAAGAAGGAAGCCATGATGCAGACTTACAATGCTTTCGGAAAGGAGGCTAACGTCGCCCCATGCGGTATCAAATCGGTTTGTCCATGCTAAGACCTCCAGCCAGGATAGGAGATGCTGATCCACAAAGGTTTTGAGCTGGCCAATAACGCCGTCACGACCAATAAGGTGCGAGAGGCTTTCTTGCATGTGAAGGATCCAGTAAGCGCATGCGTACGCCAGCTCCGGGGGGATCCGGTCCTTGGTACCAGAGGGTAGTTTGCTTGCCTCTACGTCCCAATCTGAGCGCAGTAGTTCGCAGATGTTTTGTTTCAACATCTTGATCATGATTCGAAGGCAGTTCTGGGCAAGGTGCATGTGACGTGCCGATGCCTCAACGAAGAAGCGCGAGTCGACGGCGCATCGAGATTGGTCCGTAACAAAGTCGGGAAAGGACTTGTGGTGAACGTGAAACGCATCGCCGTCCTGTGTAGGAGCAATCAAAGAATGAAGATGGGACAATGTCCGAACAATGTCATTTGGCTCCCTGTCCAAAAGCGACGCCAAAGACTGGACTGAGAGAACGTCGGCAGCCACAACGATAGAACCAACAACTGATTGGTAGTCTTCGAACCAATCTCCAACCGGCTCAGGAACGGCGGCCCGAAGAACCTGTATGTACAGGCGGTCCATAGAGCTGCCTACCAATCCTGCTCCTGCCTTGACATCCAGAAGCTGGGCCATTTGCTTCGCTGGTGAAAGACGGAGGGGGTCCAAGATGAAGTTGATCGCGGTTGATGCAACGATGAACAGCTTTCCTGCCATCTGAACCAAGGCTTCCTTCTCTTCCGGGGATGCGCGCCAGGGAGGCGGCAGTAAATCCGGGAGTGCTTCATCAATCCGTGCTGGGGAGAGGCAGTAGTTGATATACAGACGAATGTCTGCCTGAGCTACCGAGTTCTCAATTTCGTGTAAGTGGAACACGCGAGGGCCGTGGTGTTTCTGAAGTAACAGCCTGAATGGCCGCTCAGGGCGACAGGTGACAAGGAGTCGGAGCCTGGGGTGCTGTGGTATTGAGGTCAGGAGGATGGAAAGGAGTTCGACGGCCTCAGTGAGGTTGCATTCGTCGATGGCGTCGATGGAGATGGTGTGTGTTTCGCTTTGATTCTTTAACACGTCCCGCAAGGGCTCGTGTATCAATGCTTCGAACTGCATCCGAATGGCCTTTTGCAGGATGTCGGGCTGCGCTCTCAGCACCTGGGAAATGCGATCGCGGAGGGTGGGATGGTAGGATGCGAGTTGGTAGGCAAAGGTTCTGACGAATCCGCGAGTCGTCTTCCTGTCCTGTTCGTCACGAGAGAAGAACCAGCTGGCAGCAAGGGACTGCTCGGAAGCCGCTTGTGCGCAGACCGTCTTGACTATCGTCGACTTTCCAATACCGGCGATGCCATCCAATATGAAGATGGGCACCGATCCTGTGGTCCTCCATGTCTCGATGTCATGCAGGAGCTGCTTTCGGGTGCCTACGAAGCACTCCGACACTTTGCTGCTGACAACCTCGCAGTCATGCGCTGCAGGAACCGGATTGAGCACTTCAAAGAGCTTGCTATCCATTGAATCTAGGAGATATGTATCAGCTCTCCTGTGATCAGCGGTGGGTGCCTTGGCTTGCCTTCAGTGATGTATTGGTTATGGATATGCGTTTGATGCGTTTGAGAGTTGTCAATGAGATCTCGGCCAACACTGTTGAAAGTTCCACCACTAATAGAAATTTGGTTTCCTTCTCGATTTAAGTGCTCCTTATCCTGCTGCGAGCCTATTCCATTCGGTTAGCCTCTGCTCAATCATCGACAAGGTTATCAGACGGCAACGAACTTTGGCTTGTCGTTTGACTGCGAACGTCGGCTATAGCCGTGGGGGATACCATGTCGTGTGTGCCTCGAGCGTCTATTTCACCCAAGGCTGAGATTCCCTGCTGTAGATGGAGAGGTACATTGGCGTCTGCGCTGGCTTCGGTGCGACCTTTGCGATTTACGCCCAACCTCCGCCCAACCTAACGGGATCTCAGCATGAGCTTGACCATGCTAGATGAGCATTGTATGCATACCTTCTTCAAGAATGACATTCTCTGCAGAAAACAGACTTTTAGGAAAGGCTGGCAATCTCTCGAAGGGATAGTGGTTGTGGATCTGCGTCAAGCGCCCGTAGAGCAGGCGGCCTGCCAAAAGATAGGGGCATCAAATTGACCGCCACGCCCCTATTGATCTCTTTCCCCCCGTCTATCGAAGAACCAAAGACGAAGTACGTAGATTTCCAGCTTTCGAATACCAGGCTACCACCAATCATCATACATTCGGACGTTACCGCACAGTTATTCTCTTTGCAATCATATCCTCATTATTCCACTGGCATTTACAGTCCTGGTACGGTGTGCCATCTCATCAATGACATATGAGAGCCCACTCCGCAGCCTTGTAGGGTTTACGCATGGTACCAAACCATATAATATACATGCACCCATACAAGAGGCTCATCAAAGCGCAAATGGGGGAAGCAAGAGCAGTGTATCTGGTTAGGGCATCCATGGCCGCGGCATCGATTTGGAGAATGGTCAAGATGGCCCTGTGTACCCGGCCGACATCGGTAAGCTGGACTAAGTGCTCGGTATATTGAGAACTCACGATAGAAGTAACACAGAAATGATATTGAAGGTCTTCCACTCTCGCATCACAGAGTCGATGAACCCCTCCCAAGTGGGCTTCAGACTCTCATCCGCCGTTGAAGTAGCGGATTGGAATTCCATGAAGAAGGCATCGACGTACATGGCCTTCGATTTCGAGGCAGATTCCAACGCCAGCTCTTTGATTTCGCCAAGGCTGAGATCGGTTCCTCGAATATCCTGGCGACACGTGAAGAATATAGCGATGGTAGCTGTAGCAGAAAGTAGTTGTAGGCATCTCCTGGAATCCCCTTGGTCGAATACTCCACAAGCCAATCCAAAGTGCTCGCCCGCTTCTGCGGCACGGCTGCCGCCTCTAAATCTTGGAATGGTACCTCTGCTTGAACTGGTGTTGTACCGAGCAAGCGGTTTTCCTTCTCCAAGGCGAGCCGAATCTCATCCTCCATTTCCTACCGCTGTTCCTCTACTTCCTTTGCTCTTCGGCAAAATTCCTCCTCTGCGCCTTCTTCTGCCTGCCAATGGCGCTCGCCTTCCTCTTCGCGATTTTGGCTTCGACTTTGGCTTCGTGAATGCACTAGGCGTCGTCCATCCTCGTCACGAATACCGATATGACTGGAGGACTAAGACCGTATGGGAAGAACCAGTGAAGCCGCCGAGGAGATTGAGGTTGGGGAGTATTGTGGAGACGATGGAGGTTGGTCCAAGGATCCGTCTCGCACCTGGCTAGATTGCTGACTCTCCTCACAAAGACAATTTCCGGTGAGGTGCTGGAGGGTTGAGCTACAGGAACCGCTCCATCTGGGCTTTCATCCCAATAGATAGGTGGATCGGGTGGCGGAGACGATTTGTTTCCGGATTTACCAGCTGATGAGTGACGACCTAGGGATTCATTGATGCTGTCTTCTTCCACGATGGCCACCAGGAAAGGGGAGTCCTGAGGAGCTACTGGTCGACGGGGAGGCGCATATAGAGGTACATCGGGGCGACCATAGCGACTTCCAGCGGATCCAGGTTTCGAGGAAGCCTGTGGCAGGCGCGCTTTAATATCATCCCACGTCGTCTTGCCTGCAACGGCTTCCTCATCCTGCCCAGCAGTCGCGCGAAATGGGTTGTGCGCGACATAACCTCGACCACGCGACCTGCTTCGTATTTGGCGTTGTTGCTGCCGACCCTGCTCCTGCTGCTGTGATTGGTGTCTGACTGGGTCTCCAACAGGTTGCTAGCCAGCCTGACGACTTTGTAGAGGTGCAGGGTGCATCAGAACACCACGAGTCCGGGATGCCAGACGTCGGGTCTGCCGTGGCTCGGCGGGGTAGGGAGGATCAAGCGTCCTACCCTCTAGCGGTTGATTGAGTTCACTGACATGGTCAGGACCTGGCCTTTCCCCTTATCGTCTACCCCTGCCCTTGGGGGCTCAGGCGCATCAATCGACACTGTATTGGTTTCATTACGCGTCCAAACATATATGAATGAGAAGAATGTACCTCTGCGCCCCTGGCGTCTATTCCGACCCAATTCTCAGAGCGAGGGCATGATGGCAAGAGATATAAACGCTCTCTGCCGTCAACACTGGCAAATTATGGTACAGCACGAAGAAGCTGTGCACGTCATCGAGGACTTTGCTCGAATTGCAACTTGAGGCGGAGGAGAAGTTGCCATGTTGTTCTAGTAAGAGCTTCGTTGTGGATAGTGAAGAGATCTCCCAGCACTAAGGGCAGGGATGATGGTGGTGGTTGAAGAGGAAGCAGGTCATACCGCCCCGAGTCGCACGGGATGGTCTGTTTCCTGGATCAGGGAACGTGAGTGAGGACACTCCTGAAGGACACTCTACATTGAACTATGCAAAGTCTATAAGTAATGGATACAGAGACGAGTGATGATTAATGCAAGCGGATCCTATGACGGAAGTTTGGCCCGACATGGAAGCCAGGATGAAATGTACGATGAGCAATGTAACCGTATGATACATAGAGGAGCACAATGTGTGTATTGTAAAGCAGCAAAGTAGAAATGAGATGGTTTTCAAAACCGATAATGAGTTCACATCTGTAAGGACATGATCTTCGCAATCCAAGGTTCCTCCTCCACCAACTGACCAGGAAACACCGTCGACTTATCCCTCACCACCATCTGATGTGAAAGCGCCAGGAGAGGCCAATCCTCTTCATCATCCCCCGTCCCTTCAGCTCGTCTCAGTGACGGAGACCTTAAGTATTCACAATCAGCTTCACCCTTTAAACAAACGAAGAAAAAGGACTCACCCCCACACACTCCCACCACTCTCTTCCTCCTTTTCCCAATCCTCCAAATCCTCAGGCCGACAGAGCAAAAACGTCTGATCAACAGACAAGACATGGTCCTTCCCCGTCTCCACATTCGCATGGACCGCATCCCCATGAACCGTCAGCAACACCAAGTCTCTCATCGTCCCCGTGCGATTCGCGACCATCGTCAGAACCGCAACATCGTAAAACGGTCGTCTCGAATCGTCGTACGAAAGCAAATAAGGTCCCAGACACTGGAGGCTATCAACTACCTTTGTCCGTCCTTGGACTAGCACTGCTTGAGGCCGGCTGGTGTGTCCTTGTCCAGTGAAAGGCTGGCAAGCAAACAACTCAGCCATGCCGGTTGATCCTCCCTCCGAGGACGTTTCATGGATCGAACACGAAAAGGTGGCGTTGGTGGTATACGCCATCTCGAGAAGCGGACGATCCTCGTCAAAGTGTCCCATGTACCTGCTCAGACTCGTCAGAGGGAAGCAAGCTTTGCGATAGTCATAGTACGCACTTCATGATAAAAGCCTCGGCAAGGCTGACGCCGATCTCTCGTTCTTCGCTTGATGCCCCATAATCTGAGTGAGCACATCGTTCAACAGGATGGTCAAGCAGCACGTCCGAAGTGTTGCCGTGCCACAAGCCTTGCGACGTAGCTTCCCCATTCCGAGGTGTTGAAGTGTCTGAAGCATTTGCCAACGACCTTCGAGGACGCCTCTTCGGCAACGGCGGAAGGCTCTCCTGCATTTCAACCACCCCCACCATCGTGTTGTCCACCAAGTCAATGGCGCTCATCGAACCTCGCCCTCGAGTTGCCTGACTTGTTTGGACTTCAGCAGGGCGATCCCGAGGACTAGGAGGAGAAGTGGAAGAATCACTGACACGAGGATCTGACGGACCCTGAACATCCCGCAACTTCGATCTCTGTACAGGTCGAAACTTGCGTTTCGGCGATTTGGGAGTGGGGCGGTCTCGTTGGCTCGGTCGGACAACGCGGGGTGCTGGGAGTGGTGGTTCTGGAGCCTCTTGGGAGGTGGAGGAAGCTGACCCTTGCGGAAGGCTGTCAATGACCATGCTGGATGAGCCAGTAGTACCTGGTTGAAGCTTGACGTGCTTTCGAGAAGGCGAGTTACTTGTCCTGGGCGGGGTGCCTTTCCGAACGGCCTCAACGAGACGACGCTGTTCAGGTGTTGCTGAGCTGTTGATTGAACCTGCAATGCTCTCATGCTTCTCCTCGGGAAGCAGAGTATCGTTCCAGACAGCGATAGGGCTTATCCTACATACAAACGCAAAATATCAGCCGTGGCTCCCAGACAAGAAGTAAATGAAATACCATTCGAGAACCATGCCATCCTCCCTGAATAGGCGCTTGGTCACCGTAAGCCGTTTTCCTTCCAACAGCTTGACTTCCGCTCTCATAAATGTCTTGCGATTCTTCTGCACATCAAGATTGGACTTCCTGCAGTTGTCCGGCCATTCGTAGTGTTCGCAGCGAGACGTGATCAGCCGATGTTCAGCTTGTTCAGGAACGGTGTCGATGTCGATTGCCTCTGGCTCTTGCTTGACTGGCGTATGTGGTGGGGCTGTTATACGTTCGATTGCACTGGAAATAGGCGAAACAGTAGCGTTTGTCCGTGGTCTATTAAGAGGAATGGTAGGTTGGGCTTCTGGTGGGGGAGATGCTTCCAACATCGGCATCGGCTCATCAACCTCCTTCTTGACGGTCACTACGACCGAATGGATCTGTTTTTTCGTCGTCGCTGGTGTCACTGGCGGAACATGGGGGTGAACTAGCCTCTGTCCACGGATTGGTAGAGGTAGAAGTGGCTCCATTGTCAAAGTTGAGGAAGTCTGCGAGGAGGTAGCTCCAGATGCTATCAGTGAAGGCTTCTCCGGCAGTGGATCTGGTTGGTACAACGGGGCTGAGAATCCCTGAGCATGAAGCCGAGGTGCCTCTGAGCCTGTCAGCCAATGTCGCGAGAGCGAAGCAATGCCAGAGATTGACACTGGGTATTCGTGAGATGAAGGTGGGTGAGGCGAAGCATCCGAGACGCTGGAAGGTGAAGGTGTCGGGTAGAATCTCTGCGGTCGAGGTGGTAGCAGGAAGGTTGATGATTGAGCAGAGGATGATGCTACTGGGTCCTCCTGCCTGTTGATGTCGGGAGGTGGTGGGGTTACAAATGAATGCTGCCCACTATGGGCGCCTGTAGAGGACGCTGGTCGTTGGGGTAACGATGGCCGAAGTGGGTGGTTGACGTGCTGCGACTTGTGCTTCTTCGTCGGATGCAGCCCATTCCCTCCCTCGTTCTGCCGTTTCCCTCTCCATGCTTGCTGTGGAAATGCAACTAAATACAAGTCAGAGAGAATAGAAGCAGAGAATCTAGAGAATCTCTAACCTTGATTAGAAGCTGAAGGCCTCGGATTATGCGCATGGTGTCCACCTCGTCCCCTTCCTGAAGCGCCAAATTCTCGTCGACCAGGATATGCCTGGCCCAAAGACACCACAGCCGTTCTCAAAGCTGGTGGCCCATTCGACCTTCCTCGCAAGGACTCGTTCGGCTGATGATCTTCGACCTCCGAGCGACCCGAAAACGACGCTTGGTATCTTCCGTATTGTACTAAAAGACGATGGTCCATAGTGCGAAGCTAAGTAAACACCAGCTGCGATGTGATGGTGCTCGCAGTGGATCTACTGGGGGGAGTCTCTAGACCATGAGGCTTTGTGTTTGTCCAGGTTGGGGTGAAGGGAGATGGTAAGGGTGCAAGGCACGTATTAGCGCCCACATCACAGCTGAGCGCGGGAAGAATCGAAGATCACGACATCGACGCGCCGTGACGTACGGATGATAAATAGGCGTGGTCGAGAAAGCAAGTAGCTGCCTCTGTGCGGGTTCCTTCACAGCTTCCAAAAGGTACGGTTTTTACACACCAAAGAGAATCATAACACCTCGCCTGCGCCTCGAGCGTCTCAACTTCCACTGAGCAATAGCAAGGCAGTGCTTGCCGTCTTCTCCCTATTTCCTCTCGATCTTTCTCTTTTTACATCTGGGCATAACGGTTAAATCCACTCGCTTTCGTCTTTGAAATACCTATTTACATTACAAGCGCAATGCTGTGTTCAACGTGCTACAGACTGGTCGAACGAGAGCCGTCTGAGCGAATAGACGCCCGCCAAGCCCATCAAGAGCGGGAAGAAGCAGAAGATCATGACATTGACGCGACGTGCGGATCCCAAACTGGGATTGGCGCTGCCAGCCACCTGAACAGGGGAATGGAATGCAATGAAGGTCTATTATATCTTGTACAACGGGGTATGTCTGTGTTTTGGGTAGCGATACGATACGGTAGCCTCCTCTAAAGAGCAGTGAAATAAGAATGCAAAGATAGAGAGCAGGAGAGAAAAGGAAACGGAAGAATGAATCATGGCATGATGATAAGATCGTGACAGGGCAGGAGGAGATGACGAGAGGAAGGCTGGCATAAACGTGGGGACAAATAACAGGGACGGAAAAGGGTAAGCGTACGTGAAGGTCTGAATACGAAGGATTAAGTTAAATAAGAGGACTGTAAGAACGGAACGAGAGGGAGCTAGGCTAAATAGTAGGATAATGTACAGAAACGTTCATGGAAAGAGGGGCATGGGGGGAAGGCAAGCAATCCAGCTGCCGGTCTATGTGTGTCGTGTGATGGTCAAACTCATTCCTATTCTCCGTGTCCAAAGAACCGGTGTACCGCGGTGAAGCAGGGTATCGCAATCGTTGCTGCTGTAAAGCCTACGCCCTAGGCATGAGAATAGGGCTCCTGGGCACATTCTCCACATTCGGTCGGCAAAACGAGCCTCTTCTTGTCGGCGGGCTCGTGGAGATCGCACTCGGAACGTCAGGCTTGGGCGCTTGGCGCTTGAACCTCATCGGTGCATGCAGAGCGGCCATCGCAGGCTCGTTGGTCATCTGAGCTGGTGTCTGCCATCGCAAAGTCGGCGACGAGGGTGGGCTGGACAGAGACGACCTTCTCGAAGGTGATGACGTCGATGATGAAGGGACTTTGGGCGGTGAACTCGTAGGCAACATGGACATCTGAGGAGACGTAGGTGGTTGAGGAGTGGAGGAATCGTCGTCATCGTCATCATCCAAGTCAATTTCAATGCCGTTTATGTACATCACATTCTTCTTCTTGGCAGCTGGTTTGGGTGTTGGTGCAGGTGGGGGAGGAGGGACAAAACGGGTGAGCTGAGGGCGGCTGGGTGCAAACCCGTATGGAGGATAAGGATTTGAAGAGAGGCGCATGCTACCCAAGGAAGGGGATATACTGGGATATGAATTTGGCTCTAGATTGGGCTTATATTGCGGCGGTGGTAGCTGCATGAACGGTGGTTCAGGGGAGCACGAGGATGCACGAGATAAAGGGCTACTTTCGAGAGAGGCGTTCGATAAGGAAGGTGTTGGTGGGCCGCTGTCCGATGGAGAAGGGGACGGTGATCTCGAGCGAGAACCATGAGGGCTCCCGTCTAGCAATGGGAGGAAGGCAAAGCGAGATTTTGGCTTCGCTTCAGCACGGGTTGCCTGAGGCAAATGGGAAAGATTCGAGGGGTGATGCGAAAGATTCGACCGGTAGGGAGCCCCAACTGAAGGAGGGGTCGCTGGCAAAGGGCAATTGCCGCTGTTTGGGCGGAAAGAGGCCCAGCTGGATGACATCGGTGACGATGTAGGTCTTGACCGGGACTCGGTAGGAGATGTTTGCTGCTCGCCAGACGGTGAGTCGGGGAGCAAAGGCAAAAGCCCAATGGGGACCTTCTTGAGGTAGTGTGACCCCGATCTACCGGTCAGGGCATCTGCAGGTTGGTCCGCTCTCGGCAAGGTTCGCTGAATCTCCTTGAGCTCGAGCAAATCCCTGGTATTCTTTCGTTAGCCTTCGTTCCAGAGAATAATCATCGATCGCGCTGGCGGTCCAAGCTACCTGCACGTTCGATGAATAAGATAGAAACTTACTGATAAGACAGGTTCCTGGCAGGTTCCGTGGGTGTCCTATCCCATTCGTCGGCCATAAAGACCTGCTCTAGGGAATCCGAGTGGAAGAGCACCGTCTTGCGAGGCGATAGGGGTGCCTGTGGCCCATTACAAGGCAGTGGCAGATGCTTGAGACAACCCTTCATTTTGACTACGGTGGAGGATGCCCTGGAGGAGACGAGACGGTGACCTTGGTCGGACAGGGGCTTCTAAGCACGTCTAGGAGAAACGGAGAGCCAGGCTGGAGGAATGAAACAGGAAAGAGGATGAAAGAGGATTCTGGGAAAAGCCAGGTCACTTGAGCAAAACAAGACAACGGCAGGAGTCAACGAGTGTACACAAAACAGCAATGCCAGATGGCGCCCCGATCACCTCCGTTATTCCGTCTCCGTCCGGCGGCTGTGTTTCCCGGTAATATTTCCAAGAAGCCGACCAATCTCTTGCAGAGAATCAGGATTTTCATCAGCAACTGCACATATTGTGCGTTGAACCCAGCTTCAGTCGAGAGGAGCGAGCAGTAACAGACAGGCCACACGCAGGTCCTGATGGCATGCAGGAAATCCTATTTGGGCTTGGCGCGACCTTGGCCTCTTAAAGAGGCCCTGAAAGTACCTCACTTACCCCACCATCTGACCTCTTCTGACCAGGTCAATTCAGAACCCTCATTCAAGCATCAAGGAAAGCTCAAACTTTGCTTGGAAGTCGCGTAATCAACACCCCAATAACATTCGGATGAGCCTTGAGGTCTATTTTACTCGCCGAATTCCTGGCGGTCTGTAGGGATCACCTCCGCCGGAATACCATATGGAGGTGTACTTCGCATCTTCCTCCTTCGTGATCACCCCTCGGTACATTCGCGGCAGGCAACGCCTCGAGGCCATTAGCTATTCTTGAAGTTAGGATGTAGAGGTTGTTATAGTCTTCTTTTCATCACTCATGTACGAATAACTCCACTGCGCAAGTTCTCCGGTAGGATAGCCCACCGATGCTGAACGGTCGGTCGGTCGTACCAGCCCGAAAGCGATATCGCACTGAGGGAATTAGGAGGCACCGACCGAGGACATCGCTCTTCCATGATACATTCCCACATTTTACTGACATGCTAACAGAAGGGACGTCGCATGATATATGAAGGGCCTACCCCACACTTCGTGATAATAGCCAAAGACTGGGGTCGACCCACGCTTTCCGAGTCGTGGATGACGAAAACGGGGCTCCGTCGACAGGGTGTGTTGTCAGAGCCGTCGCCCAACGGGAGGTGTTCTCCGCTAGAAATGGCCTGAGAACAAGCCTAGTCTTAGTTATGAAAATCTCAGCGGTGTTATTTTTTATTTACTTCACAATGCATTGGGCTGAAAGCGCTAGACTTGAATGAGGAAAAGAGGAGATACCTTCATACCTCGACCATATTGCAAGCTTTAGATCTACTGGTGAACGCCTTTACCCCGAGGTGTCCCTCCGAACCTGCTCGATAGCCCATCATGGTCCTGCTATTCGCAAGTTGCTGAAAGGTCCGTCCGCGTGCTCGGATCCAAGCCCCTGAGTGAGACCCTTGGGCTTTGTTCAATATCCGAGTAGTGAGCAGGGTAGCTGAACTTGTTCAAAGACATACATCCTCGCATTCGCTCTAATCTCCACTTGATCCAACAGCCTTCGTCTACTCATTTGCTCAACCTTCAGGTACGAGACCTTCGGCGCTTAGTATCCATTCGAACTCCGATTCGGGTCAACCTATCAATTTGAGCTGAGCACTTCCGAGCTGCTTCTTCAGTCGTTCGAGGGTGACCACTTGGTGACGTCGTCGCCTGACCACCAGAGACCAAATATAAATCTCTTCTATTCGTATCCGAGAATACCACAGACCAGTGGCAGAACTTCCTCACCTTCCCAGAGCTTTATTTATCTCGTCTGCCGAACTGCCAGTGCTCGTGTTCTTCTGACTTAAGTCATGCTCGGATTTGAATATGCGTACACCTGTAGTTCGCTCATGAGAAGGCCTCAATTTCTATTCTGATGTGTCGTGTGACAAGTATCGAAAGTGAATAGCGATCATCTGTGACGGCTCTCGACCGCACAGGGCTCCCGTTTTCACCTGGAAAGACTCGAATAGGCATTCCATAACCGTCGAAGCGAACAGTAGCACGCGTCAACGATGATGTACCCTGGCATGGAATAGTACATGTCGAGGCACCCTTCACTATGCAAAAAGTTACTTTCAAAATGTGCCACTGACATTGGGCGCATCTTTTTCTCACCACGGAAGCGGAAGGACCTTCACCAGCCCACTGGTTGCCGAGTTCACACCCTGAATGTCCAAAACAGAGCAACGACTTCCCCTTCCTGCCATATACCTTGCCCACCGACTGCCATACGTTTGAATCATCTTCCGCGCAATCACTCCGGAGGCCGGCCGTTCGCCGTACCATCTTCAAACCTACCTCGCCATGCAACTTCTGACCAACAGTTCTGACTGTAAACTCCTCCTTGCGGATATCCAGAATTAGAAGGTAGGAAACTCAACCTAGTCTCGCCTCACACGCGCCTCAAACCTACGACAACCTCGACGCGAAGTTACGCCGTACGATGAATGGAAGCCATGTCCAAAGAGGCAACCGTCGGTCAAAACTATGGAAAATGGGAGGATGTCGCCTTTGGCCTCGTTCACGCCGCGCTGTAGGCACGTTCCTCTCGTCGACCTTATCACTTGTTTTAGGCAGTGAAGACCCAACAAACTGTGCTTATCATGCAGTAGGTGTTGGTGACAGTTGGTCCCAGGGCATTTCTGAGCGCAACCTTGCTCGACCCCTGTGTACCACCACTATGCATCGTGCTATCCTTCTCAGAGCCCCGAGCCAACGAGGGGCTGGCTTACGCTGCCAGCATCTGAGATGGAGGTTTGCGTTGGTAATGCGCACTGATTAGTCTAAGGAGATTTTGACCGCACTGCTTCAGAACTTTATCGTTGCCTTGTGAAAGACGTTTTGCGGGCTTGGGCGTCAAACCCATGAGCGTTTGCCTGGAACCAGGCCTTATCCTACTCTCTGGTTGACCCACCTTTAGTCTCGAATTCGCATACATTTTGTCTTCTGAACCTGGCAGTTCGTTCTTGAGTCGTCTTTTAAGTGATCCACGTGTGTACCAGTCACATTGCGCTGATGGCTGGCAGCCTCCCCGTCTCCTCTCCAGATAATTAACTGTGAAGTGAATCGAAGGTCAAGATATCACCTACGTGACGCCGCAAATTATACATATTGGAGGCGCCGCCGGTTCCTCAGAATTTATTCTCCACAATCCGCGCCACGCTTCTAAGAAATTAACCCCGTTGCATTGCGCCACAAAGCTGCTCTTCGTCACTTAGGCGCTCAAGACGAGCGCGGTCTTTGAATAATCTTGTCTCTGGGTTATGATGTGGCTTGCAGCCAGGGGACTCATTGCAAAGATAGATCCCGTTGATGGCGCATATGGTGGCGTGCCTGAACACAATCCAGGGATGACGATCCCGGTACTCATCGTGTCTATTGTGCGGTGACCATGGGTCATACGTATTGAAATGAAAATACACCCTTGTTCATCACGTCGAATACCACTGTCAACGGGTAATCTTGGGATCTAGCATGTCTCGTACCCTTGGCATGAAAGGATACTTGTCGGTATCCTGGGCATCCATAAGGATCGGAATGGCCTCAAGAAAGGAAAATTGCCGATAAACGGCACTTGAATTCTCCAATCGACTACGGCCGATGTCGATCAATATCAATCCCTCTTCCTCCTGGGATGGAATTCAGACCTTGGGGTTCTCTCAGGCTTTCATGCGCAGGACAATCAGTTAGTTATTTTGTGTCGAGAGGGCCGCTGATAGTACGCAGGCCGACTTGTCCATCCTCGGCTCTCAAACTTCACCGATCGCGTTCTCCATAGCCAGTCGGCGTAGATCATCCGCCTCTTTAACACCGGCCTCAGATTAGAATCTTCAGAGTCGAAGACCGCCCCTTTGATATTTAATACGAGGGACAACGGCGCTGCCGTCCAATGGATCCGAAGAACCGCAGAAACTAAATCCTACATGTCCGGCCATGCCTTTCCGTACCCTGCGTCTCTCGTGTCACACACTGAACAAATACGGTGATCAGCGTTCAATATTCAAGAGGATTTTTGACAAGATGTAGATACCAAGGTATCCCATCTATTTGCCACGGTGGCTATGGGAGTATGGAATGCTCTCACGCGTTCAGAGGGAGCAGGTCCATAGTAATGCGATTGAGTTACCCCACACTCTGCTTTTGAATTGTTTGAATCAAGGTTGCACACCAGGCAATTCATTGCGACCAACGCTGACAAGTGCCTAGTGGACAGGTCACACTCCCTTCACCAGCGTGACATGATCATGAGGCCACCCAGGAAGCCTGACAGTATGCGCAGTTTTATATTCTGATTGAGATACACTCTTCTATCACGAGAAAACTGTACCTGTCGATCGCTGAGCCATTGGCAGACGACAATAAGGGACAAGGGCCTCCCTTGCTCCCACGAGGCCCGATTTGATAGCAAAAGTAACGGAAAAGGTGCACAACTGAGCCTCTTGGAACTTCATCACGGTGGCAGTTGCGATACCAAGTGAGCGGACCCAAAGAGGACCTCATGTTACAGTGTGAAAACGCTGACATAAAAGGCAGCGGGTACTCCTCAGCGGTCTGCTGCAGCTTGCTACTCACGCGAGATAGGAAACTGTTCACCTCTCTCAATATCCCGTCAATCACTGTTTCTGTGTCACTGTGGCTTTAGAGTTCTCGGACTTGGGGAGGATGCTAAGGTGCAGCAGCAGCAGTCAACTTCCTTGATTTTCGCCCATTTGATTGCGAACTGGCGAAGCATTCGTGGGTACAGCACCCTATGGGAAGAATCAAGCCCGTATCACACTCATGATAGCGGATGATCACGACAGTCCATGAAGTCTCGTACAATTGACGACTGCTATTTCACCTCAGGATACCTATTGGCTGCTTACAGGGCACTCAAGGCACAACTACCTCATGCTCAGGCTGGAATACCTTAGCGGTGGATGTTGCAGCTTAGGGGGAGGAATGAACGAACGGATGGATGTAGGGACCATCACGGATGTGCAGACCCGTTGATTGCATCAAAGCCAGAGATCGGAGCCGCCAGTCCCCCAAACGCTCATGGTGCCCCGACTTCAGGCACCCTGAATAATCTCGGCGATACAGCTCATTACATCCAGAAGCTTTTGGTGGCGAGGATCGAACTCGTACCTCGGTCACGATTTAAGTTTCTCGTACTTAGATACCAAGTAGTTTAAGCTGGGTCTCATGATCAGCGGACGCTCAGTTCAGAATTTACATGGGGCTTGACAGGAGCCTGGCAGTTGGGAGATTTGAAGCAGATCTGACGAGGCGACAGCTGAAGTGTATCAGCGAGTAATCAGCGAGCTCACACTGTGTATACCGGCGTATACGGAGCTACTATGCAACACTCGCCAGCAGTACTTCAAGTTGTTGAAGTTCTCACAGGACACACCGTTCCTGACGTCGGGATACACACTTACGAAGTATGCACAGAAAGGTCCTGTTTAAGCGCATTTAGGGAGGTGGTACGACTACCTGCTCACTCCTGTAAGCACAAAATATAGAAGGAAAAAGATCACTTTGTTTGGAAGTCGTCCTCAGATTTCGGGGGTATATGTGAGATTTGAATCGCCTGATGGATGTGACGCCAGACAAGTGAATTGCATCTCGATTCTCGTTCGACGTAGGACAATGCACCAATTTGGGTATTATGCAAGGACCCTACGCCTGCTGGGAATCCTTGGATTCACCTTCCCTATCCGCAGGATTGAAACTCGAGGCGCTGCACCTTACCACTTGGATCAACCCTAGAGCTCATCGCGTCAGGATGTATAAGTAACCGGAAGGTCAATAAGAATGCCGCGTGGTTTTGGCAAGCACGGGTTGAATGTGAAGGCACGAGAAATAAGAGCGCTGTCACTGACGTTGAATGGTCTTACCCAGGACTTACAGGTACATTCTGGGGAGCAGCATTATCAGGATTCGCTGTGAAACACGAGAAGTACTGGTGTCAAAGCACACCACGAGCCAGCAGTCGCAAAGGCCGTACAACACCAATCGCGATGCGAGTATCGTTATCGTTGTCGTACTCATGCTGACACCTTTGAAGTGAAGGAACCCGACAGTGAAGGGTTGACCCCCGACAACTCCCAGCCGGCGCTAGGCCTCGGTCGTATAGGCGAGGACACCGCGTCTCTATTAAGTCTTCACAGCGATCAGTGCAACGCAGAAGCGGCCCGCCTTCTTAAGGATGTGATAGCGATAGCGAGATGAGACGAGTATCGGAGCGAGATTCGCTGGGAATTCTGCCCTCTTGGTCTTCCAAATGCTGCGAAGAAGTGCCCGATACGCTTCTCTGAACTCAATATAAATTGGCGACGAGGGGAAGACCGTGGTGGGGAAAAGTGATAGGGCTACGTTCTTCAAAACCTCTGGGAACAGGCACCCGTTGCCAGCTATCCAAAATAAATCATCGATAGGAATCTTTAGGCTGCTTTATTTGTCGGCTCTGCTCAGTTGAGAGGAACTAGACGACTGTGTATGCACTTCATTCGTTCGCATGCGAATGGCCCTCTCACAGATAATTATAACCGACGTGTCATTGGAGGACCTGCGCAGCGTTCTCCCCTCCCATGGTGACGCGTTAGAGAGCGATGCGATGCAAAATGGAGTTGGGTTCGAGCATGAGGGTAGGTAACGCTTGAAGGGGAAGCGAAAGAATGCGTAACGTACCAATTGTATTGAGAACAGCATTTGATCATTGGGCAAAGTCAGATAGACTTTCGACCTGGCTACGATCCTTACTCTACGGAGGTGCCGTTATTTTGTGGGGTCCGGTTCCCAGGGCCTTTCGTCCAATTGAGTAGAAACCGGGTGTCACAAGGGCTTGAATAACCGAGTGCAGTTCCTCAAACGAACATGTGAACCCAAGCGAGTAATACACTTCACGTAGGGTTGCCGGTAGCCCTTGGTCATACACATCGTAATACCCGAGGGCAGCACTGGCAAATATAGCTATTTGGAAGTGCACCGAGCCCAAGGTGCAATGCAGTAAACAGTGAGAATAAAAGGTAAGCAATGGTTGGGTATTCATACATGGGCCTATACTTGGCCTATACATCGATAACGCATGAGAGAATCGATCCCAAGAAGGCTGATGACACTCCCGAGTTGTGAAGGACCGCGATGCGAACGGGTGCCCGTCGAGCGCACGCACCCTTTTGTGAATGGAACCCTTACATCTGTAGCCGAACGCTAGCATAAGAGTCGCCTTCTCTTGTGGCAGCCAGATAGCGATACATCAGGGTAAAGCGACATCGTTTGAACGTGTGATTCGCAGGGAAGATGCAATGGCCCCATATCTTGGTACAATACCCATATCAAGCATTTACTAGGCAAGACGAAAGCACGAGGCGTCACACACATCTACTCGCCCTGTCACAGCGCCAGTCAATATGAAACTGGATCTGCCCCGAGCCCCAGATTTTAAGGTGGGCCATTTTCCGACACGGATGTCCTTTCCACATAGCGCTAGCGATACCACCGGACGCGATGGATGGGTTTGAGACACGCCCATCCGGAATGGCAGGGAAAGAGATTCCTTTGGGAGTATGGTGCACCCAGCCTCCAAGGAGAGTGAAAGGCGCTATCGTTTGACGTTTGAAGGATGAGAATTGTACACACCAGGCACGAAATAGGAACCTGAGCGACCCAGCCTTCGCCTCGTGCATGAGGTATAGGGTTCATGCCACAGTAGAGTTTGCCACCTTGGGAACCAACTATGCAGACTAGGCGCTGGAACTTAGAACCACGAATCCGGCGCTCAGCTCCAAGGCACCTTCCACCCAAGGTTAAAGTGCTCCCCATTCGACCCCAGATTCATAAAATACCACCAGACACGCCCTCAGGAGACATTAAGAGACCGGCCGGATGTCGTCTCGAAATACCCCGGTGAGCGAAAAGTTTCAGTGACTGACAAAGCCAGAGAAGCGTTTTCAAAAGTGGAAAGTGGAAGCAGGGGCAGATGACAGAAGGCTTGGGGTTTGCGTAACTGCCGTGAAAGTAATTTTACCCCCCTGGGTTGGGTTAAACACCGGGGTTCCCAGAGGTATTCAAGCAAAGTTAGAGTTCATCCTTTCAGAGTTGATGTTGTTGTTGTTGGTCAATGGTTGGTGATAGAGGGCACGCCAAAGATGCCAACCAACAAGGCACCAAGATGGAGATTCCAGGCGTCACGAGAGATGCCAATCCAGTTACACTCACGGGTTCCCAGCCTAGAGATGGATGGCGAATTGTATGTAGCACGATGTCTCCGGTCAGGTCGTATCATTGCCTTCTCCCCTTTGGCATCTGTCCAACACAGGCCAAGCTGTTGGTCGCGCCATGGACAGGTGAACGTGGTGGGTTTTGTTGTTGGTTACATCCCGGATGTGTCGTCGCGGTCTTTTGCTGTGCACGAGGAGAATGTTCCCGATGAGACTTTGGTTCCCTTGAGATTCGGCGCTTTCGCAGTTTCGTGCTGCCCAAGGAGAAATAAGCACGGGCCGTGCGGGTATCTGGGGTGTGTCCAACACCGGTAAGAAAGATACCCCGCCTCCGACCAAGGGGTTGTTGCTGATGTTCGATGGTGGGAGAATAGGCCGAGGAGGTTTGGGATAACCAGGTTGAGTGGGGAGTCGGTGAGAAACGCGCCCGGCTGGGTGAGCCGGAGGGGGATTACTTGGAGCCCAAGCGCATGGCTCATTCACCAAACTTCACGATGAGACAGGTATTCCCAGAGATTCTCCCACAGTCGTCTTGCCGGTCGAGACTAGAAACCTGAAGATGAAAGGAAGAATCATTTCACCGAGGCATTCCAAATTGCACGTACATTACATTGACATGCTGCGAGGCTTGCTCTTACCCATACTCACCAGTGAGACCTACATTCGCCCACCTACGGCCCACCACTGCCCCTTTCGATGGGCCCGGGGAGACATGAGGGGTTGCTGGTTCACGACAGGCGATAGGGGTATTTTACTCGGACACCCGGATCAACCTTTCATCGGTGCGAGAGAGTTCTCGGGAGATGCGTTTTGGTCTTGCACAGAGACCAACACACAAGCGGCTGTCTGCTGTAGTAGGAAACCCCAAGGAGAAAGCATGTATCATCTTGTTGGAGTAGTCTCGCAGAAGACTTGAAAAGGAAGATGCGAAGGTGTGCAATTCTCACATTGGGCGTACCGACGTGCATTTCTGTGTGAATTCCTAAGAATTTGAAGTAAAATCACTATCAGCATTTATCAATAATTTGAATTCGTTACACTGCCCGTATCTAGTCGATCGTGGTTAGCACGCACTCTAGCATTATCAGGTGAAGATTACAAGGACTGCATGGATGCAAAGCGCAGATTCTTCGGCGACGTAAATTCGATGCGTCTTCCACATACCCCTCTTTACCCTGTGCAGTCCATCGGCGTGGCCAAACTTCGAAGAACGGTTAGCTGTTGTAAATCAAGATATCAGAAAATGTCAGTACAAAGCTTGCAAGCAGCTAAGAAAGTTGTCGAGATGATGTGATTCTAATAGTAAAAAGGGGGAAAAGAAGCCAGAGAAGCACATACGTAGGGAAAGAAGTAAAGACAAGAAGCAGACAGACAGACACAAAGAAGGTGGTCTGGGCGTGACGCCGACACCGGAGACGCTGAGTGAAGCGCTGACTGCTGACTGGGTGAAAAGAGAACATCAAAAGCCAGAGCGATAGAGATAGATCGGGCTCATAATTAATTCCACCCATTGGTATTCCGAGAAGCGTCACCAGCGTGTACCCAGAGAACAAGCGCACCAACTGCGCAGTAGCATTTCCTATTGGTCTTGGTGAGAGATTGGGGTAACGTTATCGCCGCAATGAGAAATAGCTTGAAAGAACCTTGGACGAGGAAGAGCGGCCGTGGGGAGACGAGTGGCTGGATCTTAATGAGCGTGATGTTGGGTGATGTTTTCTCAGAGATGTGAAGTGGGAAAATAGGGTAGAACTAAAGAAACGAAGACGATCGCAAAATCGGGATAAGAGGGTTTGATTTAACGAGGTTTGGGATAAGTGATTTAGACGCGCGGATTGGGGAAAATTGGTTTTCTGATTTACGACAGTAGGGAGGGAATTAGGCGCCGTAACCTGGAAAGCGCCCGCGATGAGGCATCCTTTCCCTGGTTGGGCAAGAAGACGGTCTGAGCTGCAGCGATAGCATGGCTCCTTGGTATGGTTCATCATCGTAATCGTAATCGTAATCGTGATGATCGTCTTATCTTCTGACCTTTGACAATTGAAAGGGAAAAAGAGTTGTGGCGCGCTCACCCTTCACAGAAGCTGAACAGCATGGAACTGTATGAAGAAGAAAAACCTATACTTCAGTACCCCAAAGAGAGAACTGAATTTGAAACGCAACATGAACGACCACCTTGAGCACCTGACCATGTTCGGGTACGAGTATGTGGGTAAGTGGGAGATTTGCTTTGCCTCGAGGCCAGCTGGGCGCTCCCTGCTCTGTGCATTCATCCATACAGGACCGTTGACGGGTCCTTTTGGTTTCTGCAATTGGAAATCTATATCGGGAAGAGCGAAGGAATTTTAAACAAACGCCACACGACCCGGGTTCACCTTCTTCCACACCTTCTTTCTCACTGTTGATAGGTTTCAACAGATCCTGTTTGGGAATACTCTGAAATCTGCAGGAGGACCGCGCCGTGCTGCTCCACTCGGGCCTTCGTTCAAGTCTGCAACTCCAAAAGGTTCATGAAATCCAAGTGCAGCTCGGGTGTCCGTCCTTGAACATCGAAGAGCAGCTCTGGATGAGGATTGCGTTTCCCAGCGATTTCGCCTGCTTGCTCTGCTAGATCGAGGAAGAACTAAGCAAATAAGTACACGAAACCCCATAATGGGTAAACTCGCTCTTACATCCCGATGTGGGCAAATCGCAAAGACCACCCCAAGCCTGTTTCTGCTTTCCGTGACGCCATCGCAGAAAATCAGGAAGCAACCAGCGTCTAGATTCGCGTGGAGATTGTGAGCTCTACACAAGGGAAATGAATATGGGCGTCAGACTTCGGAGACTGTAGGGCAAGAGAGCATGTGAGGCGAGATGATCCTATAAGGCAAGTCGATAACTTACAGTCTTTGAGTGCTCGATTCTGAGCCCGCGATGTTGGACGTGTTAGGCAGGTATATGTATATGACATAGTGTCCTGTATCATCGTAATGAGCTATTCAGTGCAAGTGAATGAACACACGCACATGGGTGAATCGTTGATGAACGACGACACAATGTTGTCTGGGTGAATGGGGTGCCGGTCCCAACAAGGTGTTTCAGTAAGTGCCGTGTCGTATGAAAATCTTGTTTTCTTCATGCATCGGCAGTCTCATCCTCTCCTATGCCGTCGCAGTCGCTTAGATTGTGAGCTGCGCTCTCAGGCTCTCGCTTGCCCCATCCTTTTGCTCCTACACCGGCAAACGACCGATGGACCCAAGGAAGCATTAGTACCACGTCCAAGGAACAAGCGATAGCCTACGGGGTCGAGACCCACAAGAGAGAAGATGGGACCACAAGAGATCCTGGGATATACCCTGGGGACTTGCGCTGGACGAGGCCCTGGGCATGAGGTCAGAGACGAAGCCGTTTGGGTTTCTTCCCGTGATCAGGTAGCGGATACGGATGGGAGTTGTATCGGAGGAATCCTAGAATTGGGTGGCGGTAGGATTCAGAGCGTAGAGGGATGCGGTGTCGTGCCCTTCACGAGAACAGGTCACAGAAGAGAGCATGGTGGCTGAGATGAGATGGTTTCACATCCATACGCTTGAAATAGTTCAAGTAGCTGGAAGAGCCTCAGGCCTTGTACACGATGGGCTGAGACGAGTATCCTAGCGCTGTGCCTTGTTTTCTGAAACGCCAGGTGTTCTGGGACGTCGCTTGAGATGCTGACTCTGATCACAGAAACAAAGATGAAGAGTTTTGGGCGCCTATGCGGTGTCAGGCTGGAGTGGCTTTTGAAAGGGGTTGATCATACAGCCATTTCTTTCCGCTCATCAAATTGATCCAGTTGTTCCGATGAGCGATCCGGAGGTACGCTTTGTGAGGTACCCTTCTCTTCCTACTTAAGCTAGCTAATACGTTTTTCAAACGTGTGTGTAGGGGAATGTACAGATATCTTATGAAACATCCATGCTCCCAGATTTACTCGGTGAATGGATTGTGGGCAGGCTGGTCATTGCCGGAAGCCGTAGGAATGATCCGGTGAAACCAAATTCGAGATCAGGCGTGGTCATAGGGGGTTCTTCACTGCAGTTGACAACGTCGACCACACGCTCTTCATCGTAAACCTCCATCCTATTCACCACTTTACAGGGTTTACAATGCCTATCAAGCACCTGGAAGTAAAGAAACAAGTCTCATGTCCTGAAATTCCAGTTCAATGACTGACGATGCTTGTACAAAAAATTAGACCATCTCTCGCAACAAAAACATATCCAGACTCTCCCATTATCTGTTCTGTCAGAAACACGGCTAGGCATCGATGCCTCGCACTACATTCAATATCTGCTCGATGCACCAGCATCGCGCGAGCCACTGCTAGCTGCAACTGGGGGATTACCACTAGCTCTAACAACGCGCATCGAGGCCGACCTACGTGTCCTCGAAAAGCTCAACATCAAGCCTGTATTCGTCTTTCCTGGAATGCCGCCCAACAAGCGTTGAAGATCAGTCCGCATGCAGAGTCGGCAGAGGCGTGCAAGGATCGACGGGACGCGTGGAACAAGTATGAGAGTGGACAGGAGGAGGCGGCGACAAAGTTGTTCGAGGGACGATATTGTTTGCGCAGTGGGATCTGTGGAGGATGATCCTCAGGATCTTCAGACATAGGAATGTCGAATTCATTGTCGCGCCCTATCTTGCCTGGGCACAGGTATGTAAGCCTCGAGTCGTGTGGAAATCGAATACTGACTGGTTTACAGCTTATTTACCTACAACGCCATTCGAAAGCGTACATCCATGCCATCTACGGGCCAACAGACACTCTGCTTTAACCAGGAGTGGACAAGGTCATCACCCACATCGACCTGACCTCCCCCAACCCATCCTTTCAGTTCGTCTCCAAGCGTAGTGTCCTACAAGAACTCGCCGTAAACGAAGACCAATTCCTCGACATCTGCATCCTCGTCGGGTTCGACCACTCCCCAGCTTTCCCACCAACCATCCACGAACAAGCGCTCAAGGCAACCGTGGACATGGTCAAATACTACAAGACCGGCTTCGCAGCCGTCTCCGCCTTTTCCGAACACCCAGCCGTCAAAGCCATCCAATACCCTCGACCATTTCGCTCGCACGCGGTCCATGATCAAGTACTCTCTCATCTCTCCTCCGAGGGATCCGTGATGCCTCTCCCACTCGCCCTCTCCATCCCCAGGCGGAGGACCACACCACCACCAACCCACAGCAGCCGACATCCCCTCTGACCTACACGAAATATTCACCCACCGTCTCCCAGACGAAGTCTTCTTCTACCTTTCCCGAGGCCTTCTCGGCCCTCAAGCCCTCATCTGGCTCACCACCGGCCAAATCATCGAGAACCCTCCATTGGATAACGGCGAAACGACCGAATACAAACGGTTCGTCAAGGAGGTGATCACAGACGCCAAACCGGTCCCCGTGCAACCAGTCTGGCGTTGATCAGCAATGTGTCGCATAATTTCTGGACGGCGAGAAAGGGTGCAGGGCTTGTTTTGGTTTGATCAGCCTCCGATGCCGCCGATGCAGCAGCAGCCGGGGCAGCCGCCTCAGCCTCCACCTCAGCATCAGCATAAACCGATTGCGCATAATTCGCAGCAGACGTTGCAGTTGGTTGAACGTGTGGGAGGGTGGAATGTGCCGTATGGGATCATTGAAGAGGAGTTGAGGAGGCAGAATGTGAGTTGTCGATTGGATTTTGGGATGTAGAGCTGTGCTGATGAAAGAGTTTCTAGTCCTCGACGATTGATTTCGCGTTGTGTTTGGGCGCTACAGCAACAGATCGACTGGCAGCTCGTACCAAAGTCAAGAGTCCCACCTCTGCGCCGCTCGAGAAGAAGGATGAATCCGTCGCAAACGTCATCTGGCGTTTCCTTGAACTGAGAGGGTAAGTTGGCGTTGCCAGTATTCGCAAGTTGCCAACATCTAGCCCCTGCCTTGATTAGATTCCTGTTGAACACCCACACCCACTCGGCATTGGCCCGTGCGATGCACACAGCGATCAAGCAAGCCAAGCTCAACGACAAGTTCCAAGATCCGCTTTACCTCTTCCTCGAACTCGTCCGCGCGGGCGTGATGCATGGTCATCTCTGGTCTGGTCGGGCGTTCAGTGGAGGGCCCAGTTTCGGTGGAGGTAAGTGTGGTGGTCGCTGCGCTTTCTGATCTTTTTCTTGTGATTTTACTTCGTGGCGTGATCATGATGTCCGGAAGGCTTACTTTACGATTCGCGTTTCTGATTCTTCTTCTCCTCTCGGCGTGTTTCGTTCCGTTTTTGTTTTCTCAGGTTGCCTCGTTCCGTCGAATGTTCGGCGTGTTCTCGTTACGCCCACCTTTTGCTCTCTTCTTCCTTTGCTACGTGATCGTCTCTTGTGGCGATTTGTTCATTTCAGTTCGTTCTTCTTTTCGTCATCTTTTCATCTTCTCCATCCTCTTCGTTCACTCTGTGTCGTTTGATGCACACACACGCTCGCTGGTGTGGTTCCCTTGACATGCATCCTAGCCGGGCTTTTGACAGGTCTTTCGCGATGTATATCCTTGACACTCATCAAGCCGACATCCGCTCATGTGGCATTGGCGGTATCACTCGATCTTCCATCCTCATTGCCTTGGGATTGTTGCGTTCAAAGTTGGATTTCTCCTCTTTTGGATAGTTGATTTCGACCTGGATTCTGGTGTTCTTGGATTTTTCTTGGATTGGATTTCCCATTCTCTGGATCTTGGTGTCGTCGAGTGCTCGTACTGACCTACCTATGCCTGAACCTAGATGAAGAAAAGGCGTCCATGCTACTCGTAATGCGCGTCCTAAGCATTGTTCCTCTCAACTTCAAAGTGTGTCTCCCGTCCCCTGTTCCCTTTCTACTCTTACTCACCCCTCCGTTCACGCAGCCTCAACCATGGTCCGCCCCCCTCTCTCGCGAACTCCTCGTCTTCAACTCGTTTGTGCGGTCTCTCACACGCGCCTTGCGGACCTTGCTGGAGGTCACGTCTCTGAACCTGTTGTTGCGAAACGACGCTCGAAAGGCTCGAGATGATCTTTTGGATATTGCGTTGAGTTTGCCGTTCCAGACGGAGGTCAACACCGGGTTCGGGGTATGTTTCCAGCTTCCTTGTCTCCTCCATTCTTGAGATGCTAACCAAAACACCCTCACTCTCCTAACAGGTCCTCGCCAAAGTCTACCTAGACGCTCTGACACACATCAATGGAGGTGTTCGCGTGACAGATGGGAATGCGGAAGGCGTCAAGGATATGAAGGAGCTTGCACTCGAGATTTGTGAAGAGACGTTCTTGGGTGTCAAGTCTCCACGTGCAGAAGTTGAGAGAGGGTTTAGGTTCTGGGATGTGGTGCGTTCTTTCTTCTTCTCTCTTCGCTTTCCTTTCCTTTGTGATCTTCGCTCCTTCGTCATTTCTACGTGTGCCGAGGACTGTTACTGATCATGTCCTATTCTCTTCGACAGGCACTCACGGCGATGCGCCAGCTTCATTCGGAAGGTGCTGTGCTGAGAGAGTTGATTGATCAATTTGAAGCTGCCGAGGCTTGGTTGGCGCCCATGAGGCCGTGAGCGCCCAAGCTGTCGGGTTGAAGGAGAGTGAGGCAAGTGTGAGACCAGATTGGTGGCTTGGGTTGTTCGGCTCGTTTGGCTTGGTGCAGGGATGACGATGGGTTGGCAAAGATGACGATGACGGATAGGTCGGGGAAACGATGATCGTAGGCTGGGAGGTCGGAGGAGATAAGATCATGCATGCACTAAGAGACGCCGTTGGCGCAGGAGGCCTTGGGATAGGTGATAGGGGGTGGCGTTTGCGATAATCTTTTCATCGACTGCACTTCTTTCTTGTTTGACGTGCTGTGTAGGAGGGTGTCTGTCGTTCTTTCTTCTTTGAAGTGTCTTTTTGGAGGTGTTCGCATTCTCGGAGGTGTGTATTGTGTTGTAGGCAGATATGAATGTATGTAATGTACGAGGGGGTGTACTATGCACCCGCGGTTCTATCGTGTGCCATTCCCCGCTCAAGCTTTTCTTCAAATTGAAGCCGTCGGCAAGTATAATTGCATGACATGTGAGTTTATGGACGACCCTTGAACATGCATGTACCGAGAGGCAAAATGCGAGTGGAACGAACGCGAACAGCTAACAACATGCATGAGAAATAAACCCTTGCACTGCGACATGAGAACGGATTTCGAAACCCTTGCTCGTACTCCAGGGAGTAAGGGTTTTCTCAAAAAGTTCTCATGAGAACGACCTCCTATTGTCGGAGGACCGGATGAACGATGGCGCACCGCGCAGCGTGTGTTGGCGTGTGCAAAAAGGAACTTTTGTTGTTAGCGGCTGCTGCGTAAAGTCGTGTGCACGAACAGTGGGTCGCAGAGTAATTTGGGTGGTGCATAGAGTAATGGGTGATACAGTTGCACAGACGATAAGCTGCGGCGTTGTGGGCCCGGTCGGGGTACCCACCGTAAGCGTTACTCGAGTACAACTGTGCGATGGGCGATGATGGGTGCACAGACTGTAACGCGTGTGCGTGTGCAAAATATTCAAGAATAAAAGGGATAAATTTAGGAGAAGCGTCGAGGCAAGAGTAAACTCCGTGACAAAGGGTGTGCGGCACGAGAATACGGTACTTGCGTTGGCGGAGTCGACATTTGCACGACGTTCACATTGCCACTGAGGGCTTCTTTTCAACGAGTAGATAGAAAGAGGCGTTACTGAAAGGCTTGTGAAGATACCGCGCCGCTAGGTATACATATGGACAAGGACTGTGGCCCAGAGCAATTCGAAGTTATTTTACTTCGTGTGAGTACAGAGTGCCAGGTGGTGGTTGGTGGTGGGTTATTATGATACTAGTATGTGAAACCTGTTTTGGGTGAACATGCGAGCGCTGGTTTCAACAGGAATGGTTGAACGGATGATGGGTTTAGAATCAGCTCCTGAAGCCCGTCGAGCAAATGAAGTTATGTGTTTAATTAGTGGCGTCGGCAATCGATACCCACCCCATCCAGCTTTAGGGATCCTCAGGAGGTGGCAAGAGGGTGTGTGGGATTTCTCATTTGAAGGGGATTATTCTCAGGAGGGCATGGTGTGTGGGATTCTCGAGGATTCCCTCTTCGGATCGGCGGCGTTGGAAATCCAGTGAGGGATCACATTGAGAGGGCAAGAATCCCAGGACTGGTAAGGAGGTCCTGGGAAGACCTTTCCCGTCCTGGGAATCGCTTAACCCTTACCATATTAATAACCGTTCAACTTAGATCTGATGTCAATACAAGATGTGCAAAAAATCGGATCTTCATTCACCAGATCCACCATCGGGCTATTGAAGAGAGAGGACGAAAGAAGATGTCAGTCGTCTACCCAAGCACTGCTGGCGGCGGCGCGGGTCTGCCATTGACACACACATACACACGCCCCCAGGGGAAGTTTTTCTCCCTTTGGGCTTCTTTTGGCATGAGAAAGTTTGGGCTTGCTCTTGATTCAAAAAGGTGTTCGTTCCCTTGTTGCCGGTGTTCAAGCCAGTCTTGGGTTTTATATAAATCCCTTTCGTTTGTCTCACCTCTTTTTTAATTTGTTGCCCCCTTCCGCTCCATTATTCATAAGGACCCTCGAGTCCCTCTCTTGCTTTGCATACTTTGCTTTCAACTTTGCTGGCACTAACAACAACCATGTACCCAGCCACTATCTCGTTGACCGACGTCACCTCTTCTCTCTGCATCGACGATGTCAGCGTAGTCGACAAGACTGCCTCGAGTCAAGTCTTTGTTCGCCAACCCTCATACGGTGGCCTACAAATTATCCAACTGGAAGAAGAGCCCGCACCACCACCACGTCTCCTCCCTTCTTCCTCCTCCCTTGCCTCATCCGAGAGCGAGAGCGCGAGTGGAAGGTCATACTGGAGCTCGTCATATTACTCTGAATCGCGGTGTTCAGATGATGAAGACGATGAAGAAGAGCTAGAAGATGGAGAAGATATGGAAGAGTACTGCTCCTCCGAGGAAGATATGGATGATGAAGAGGCGATGGACGTGGATGGACAGAAGGAGATGGGTTCTGAGATGGATGGCTCACGGATGAAGCGCATCCTGGCATGGCGTGCTGATTTCTATGCTCAAGCCGATGCAAGCCTCAGTGGTAAGAAACTTTCCCATTCCTTTGTCTTTACTGTTATTAATGACTTCCTTTCAGAATCATCACTCCTGAAGCGCAAGTTCGAGGAGGAAGACGATGAAGTATCATCCCAATCTTCCAAACGCTCGCGGCGCAGCACAGCCAGCTCAGCATCGACATCGCCTTCATCATTAGGCATGCACGCCTGCCCAGCCTGTGATACCTTTTTCGACACCCAACACGGGCTTCGCCAGCACGGGCTTGATGCCGCTGCATCTACAAACGAAGCCTGCTGTACTGCCGTCGAGTACGAGTTTGAGTGAACGCCCAGCCGCTCTTTCTCCTTTGCTCATACTCCCGCATATTCCGGCGCGAGGACCAATCTTCCTTCCGACGCTCTTACCCCTCAAAGCCATCTTTCCGACCTTCTATCGGAGTCTTGTCCAAACGCGTTCAGCACTTCATTGGCGCACATCTACATTTGACTCGCTTCGATCCTCGCCCAAGTCACGTCAACGCCTCTGCCTACCAACGTCACTATCTACGTCCCATCCATCCCGAAACAGCACTTCGGCCCGCTTCGACAACTGCTGTACTGCGGGCTACCCATACCCTGTGCACTCCGTCTCCGGAGCGGGCCTCTTGTGCTTCTCGAGCAGAGGATGTTCCCACGTCTCGCAGGCCGTGGGGTCTGTCTCTCTTCGACACCAACAGCATCAACAACTCCTTGTGGTCTCCTCTTCTCATCTTCTTCCACCACAACACTCGACACCCCGGCCCAACGTTTCGCTCGCTTCTTTTACGACCTGCGTCAACGACGAATTTACCAACATTCAAAAGCATTTCGACCATCGCAATCATCATCGGCATTCATCATCAACCATGAATTTCAAAGTCTCGGCAAAATTGAAAAGGTTTCTTGCATCTTGTACAACTACCATCATCATCATCGTCTCATTGCATATGGACTCGGTTTCGTTATCTTGCTACTCTCTTTGTTAACGTTCGTCCTTGGCGTTGGGCTACCTCACTGGCTGGGGTGTGCTCTTCGTCTTGAACGACTTTCTTTCTCTTCTCTCTCTTGTACATACTCCCTTCTTTCCTTTCACGCCCTCCTCTTACGTCTAAGCAACATCGCCGATGCTTCTCTTCTTGACCATGTTCTCGTCAATTACCTTACCCTTCCTATATAATATCTCGTACTGCACTACTTAAACCATCGACGAGGAGTATCTTAACTCGTACTTATCAATACCTTATTCTGTCGCATTATTATTTTCTTCCTTCTTGTCACAAAATTGAAAAAGTCTTTGCTTGCTTCTCTTTGCATAAACCCCTTGGTCATTCGGTGTGAACTGAGAACTCGGGAACTTCTTCGGTGAAATGATGAGGGTGTTGGTTCTGTTTCTCGGTGCGTGACGAATGAATGGCTCTTGCTGTGATGTGCGAGTCTTCGCGAGTTCTGTTCGGTCCCGCTTGTGTGGTATCGTGAAGGCGTGCCCGAGCTTAAACTACAGCTCTCCTTGGGCGCCGGGCCAAGGTTTGGTGGAGGAGTATGTATGATTCGCGACGTTGTGCATGGTAAGTTATGATAGGTAAGTAGGACGATAGTCAGAGTGACTGGGGATCTGGGCAAGGTGTTGCATAATATGAGAGTATATCTGACTGGGTGTATGGTGACTCTTGTCCTCTGGACATACAGAGGCTTTCATCAAGACTTTGCGAAGCTTCTTTGGCTGATGACTGACTGACGCGTGACTGGAGGGAAAGTATGTGGGTATGAGCGTATGAGCGTATGAAGTCAGTGGCTACTCCTATCTTCTCTTACTCGCAACTAATACATCTCCGGACGTGAGGGTCTTGGCTATCTATCTATCTATACCTTCGCTGTCGGGCGGCGAACGTTCGCTCATCAAGCCGTGTGTGTACATAGAGCGTCTCACATCTTTTAGGTTGTACGTACACTTCTGAGAGAGTTACGTTGTGTCTTAAGCCTCAGTGACGCGGTTAACAAAGATGGTTAGATTCAATACCGTATCGTGTATGTGATAAGGCCAAGATGGATTGAAGATAGAAGATAGAAGGGTGAGGTTGAGTGTGGATTGTGCGCAGCGTGTGTGTGAAAGAGAGGATTGAACGGTCCGGGAGAGGTACAATGAGGCGAGTCCAGGCCAGGGGTTCAAGAAGAGTGCAGATTAGCCAGAAGGAAAGAAGATGGATGGAAGAAGATTAGATAGGCAGATCCTTGGCACTGTTCGATCGAGGAAGGAGGGTACCAGCGCCATATTTACGCACAAGAAGAAACACGTCGGAGTAAAGGCAAGATGACTTGGATTATCGATACGATTACCTGTTTAGCCTAATGGTCCCTGCAGCGTGCATACGCAGTAAGATGACTCCTTCGTACGGCTTGAATAAACACGTTGTTCAAGGAAATCCGAGGAGGAGGGTTTCAGAAGCTTTCTTGGGGAGCTGATCAAGGTTCAGCGCTCCTCATGCTCTTGATCAAGGTTCATGCACCTATGAGTGACTCTAGATCTCCAAAGAAGCGCAAGGCGTAATTTAAGCTACTGCTGGAAAGCTAGACATGAGGCCTTGAGATACGTAGACAGAATGACGAAGTCTATGTGGACCTGCCCTTTATTGAAACCAGGGTTCAGGTTCTCAGGAGGACCGGTGCGCGCTCACGGCCTCGAGGCTAACAGCACAAAATGGACATATACCTCATCGCCTTCCTCTATACTATCTTTAGCACCCTTGATACTAATGCATGCACAGCTCCCTGCTGCGCACATACGCCAATCTTGACGACCAACGGAAATAAGCACTAATCCTGGATGTAAATAGAACCCAATATATACGGTCATCCTTGGCCCTTGGCGTGAAGTTGTAAAATGAGCTTAAATGAGATACTGTATGTAAACAGGGCACTTGCGAACATGAACGGAGATTGGGACTCTCGATATCTGCTCGATGTGGTTAGTTTTGTAAGTAAGTAGGTTGTTTGAATTCCCCTGTACTGTTGGGTAGAGCGGAAGCGAAGGTGCGAGCCTGAGGTGCTAAGGGAAAAGAAAAAACTGCTATCTGACTAGATGGATGGATGGAATCATTGAAAGATAGATAGAAAGATGATGGCGAGAGGCTCGCGGATGATGGAAGGATAGCAGGTTCTTTAGCCGAAGTGTGTGAGACAGTGAGAGTGCACGATGTGAACTTGATCTCGAGTGAAGGACTAGATAAGATCTGTATAGTTTCTTTCCCCAAATTCCGGGGTTCCCTTTTGACTTGTCACGGTTCCGTTGGAAGGTCTAAGGAAGTTTGAAGGGTTGACAGTCAATAACGGCGTCGCTCATGTGATAGAACGTGTCGCCACCAAACTCCCTGATCACATCCCCCCACACAACCCCATCTCCTAGACGCGAGCTGTAGCACTCATGATGACAGAATCGATACAAAAAACTCCCAGAGCACCAGTCCCATGACACTGTAAAACATCTCGCTTGGGTTCCCTCTTTGAGAAAGGTAGCTGCGCTTTGCGTCGCCTTTCAAATTCGCCTCCGTGGCCATCGAATCCTCCCACCAGCCATTGAACCGCTATCGCCTTGAGGCTTTCCCTCTCCGCTAACAGTTCTGCATTGATAATAGCGTTGCATTGATCCCACGGATTCCAATAGCCGTATGTATGCATCTCGATAGGGATAGTAGGTTGTTCGATGAGAACAAATCCCTTGAATGGCAATCTCTCGAGCGACTGCCGATCTGAATGGGTGTGGGGAGGAACCGATCCCCGAAGCAGCGAAGCGCGACTTTACCTTGACATATTCCAGAGGATCTCTTCTGAGGCGTCTCGTCAAAAGGGTTTGTGGAGCAAAGCTGACATTCGTGATGATTAGAGTTGAGATCCAACCCGAATCTCACTCGTTTGTTTTTGTTCTTGTCAAGAGGCCTGGTGGAGGTGTCAAGAACCTGTCAATGGGCTGGATGGACGGCTATGGACGTATGGATGGGAATCGGATGGCATTTGGTCGAACGGCACGACGGCTTCTGCCATGACAGGTTGAATCCATAATGAATGGCCGTACATGAGGCCCAAAAGTCCAAGGAGGTAAGCAGTAGACCTTGCATAGCCAGGCAACAGACACACACTTGTGACCACAGTCTGGATGTGCGCCTGAGTAAGTGTTTACTGAAATGGGATAATTGGCAATACGTTCCGCAGCAGCCGCGGCTGCCGCCTCAGGCTTGCCTTGGTTTCCTGCGGCGACGGCGAGGCATTCGCGGGTGTAAATTAAGGGGGTCAAGTGGTGGTGTTGGGTGTGAATTTCGAATGACCTGTATGCAGAGCTGGCTTTGTTCTGCCCAAGACTGAACGTCCTTTGTATATGCGTTTGTAGGCTGAATACAAGACGAGCGTTGTCGATGCTACGACACCGCCGGAAATTATGCGTACTTTCTATGCACTGTGGATTCAACAGCGCCTACAGCACCAGATGCACTCCTTTCAGTGGCGCATGCCTACAAAGTCAGCTAAGCGCCAAGGCTCCGCCTGCCACGGCACCGGCGCTGAAGGTCCAATTATAGGCGCCCAAAAATGTGAGGAAAAGCCGGCGTCGATCGGAGTGTCTCCCACGTCAACGGACGACGGTTGTCCGGCTACATTCATAAACGGTCTCTCAAAGGTTGAAGAAAACTTCAAGTTGGCACTATAGTTTACGCATCGCGTTCATATTCTTTCTAATGTATGAAAGCTAGTGGGAGGTTGTGGGGCGTTATGTGTGCTTCGCCGCGGAACCTGGCTTTCATTTTTGAATGGCTCGTTGGAGGGGTTGGGATTACTGGATAAATCTAATGGGCAACCCCTTTACCCCTGTTACCGAAGGGGTTGCCGAATAACTTATCTAGCATCCCATGCGTGTGACAATGGAGCAGCGGCCGGTTGGTTTGAGGTCGACGGTGATGCACTGATGGGGCGGCGCGTCGGCGCCTACTTGGTTTTTGGTGCGCGATGGCAACACAGGGAAAAGAAATCAAGATTGACGTTAAGCGCTGAGCTCGTAAGAAATTCTGACCACATATTTAGCCTTTGTATACCACCTAGTCTCAGATAGCCTACAAAAATTGAGTCTACCGGCAGAAAACGCTCATTAATATCCAGATTGACGGTACACGCAATGTTTCAGCAAGATGCATTTAAGAGGGTCTAACGAAGGTTGTTACGAAAAAATCTAATGGGTAAAGCTGTACCTGTAGCAAATTTCTGCGCAATAAAACCTCTATCTAGTCAAAGATAACCTTTCTGTAGAGGATTGACAAAGGTGGCACTGATTACTATCCCTGCCAATTCATAGGGTTGACGGAACAATTTGTACGATTGTGACCTGTCTGGCGGCAAACGGTGCACCGCCGACCCCCTCCACGACCTCCAACATGGATATTGGCACCACCACCTCGTGGAGGTCCCTCGGTTACTCCTGTAAGACGTGCTGTACGCGGTCTTCCTTTTGGATTGATGGATGGCGGATCGCGAATCCCGTCGTGTAAAGCAGCCAGGGATTGAGATGTACTAATCGGTTGTGAGTACAAATGTTCATGAAAGTGTGATGCAATGGCGCGTACCGAAGGTCATTTAGCTCGCCCAGCAGCTCTTCGAGCTGTTCTCGTGTCTGAACTCCTGCTAGGAGGGGCTTGATAGCTTCCTGGGCCTCATGAAAGACCATCCGCGATGGAAGCGTCTGGGTTGTGGGTGTTGGAAGGCTTGATGCTAAACCATGGGTCTGTCGAAGCTCTACAGTGGGTGCTATGGCACTTCCAGGACCTGTTGAGTTTGCACCCAAAATGGGCTGTGACGTTGGCGCAGCGACATCGACGCGTCGTTGAACATTGCTCGATGCTTCGTTCACTGAGACTGGTGGTACAGAGTTCAGGTCAAGGGAGGGTTCTTGAAGCCACCTAGAATCAGAGCGTTTTGAGTATAAATGTAACATCTGAAGAAGGCATGCTAAAGACGTCTACCTTGCACGAATCACCCTCAGACTAAATTTGAGATTTTTGACAACGCTTAGTACCTGAAAGTAGTGACGGCAGGGAAGCCCAAGATTAGTTCCCATGCCACAGTCACAGATGTAGTTGTGGTCGTCAAGAAGGGCGACCATATGCACCGAATTCAAGCCACGGTTGTGTCACTCGAAGGAGCTGGCATACTCTGTGACCTCGTCCGTTGACAAGCCGAAGAAGCCATTTTGTCGAGATATAAGCCGAGTCATTTGTGAACGAGTTGATCATGCTCTGAGCGTATTACGCGGTGAGGCATTGCTAAACAGACGCATGAAATGGGCTTACTAACCTTCTCTTCTCCTCCTTGCCATTCAAATCCTCGCTCTTCGCCCACCTCAACAGCGTATTCGTTCTGACCAAATGGTTAGGAAAGTCTTATAGCACTTTAAGTACTAAACTCACCCAATCCGTCATTCCACTTGGAAGTTGCAAGACCTCCGTATGGTAAAGCATGCTGGAGTCCATTTCTTGATAGCAAGTCTGTACTGCATGGGCACACGCGTATTGGCGAATGACCAAAAGAGCACCAGGAAAGACTGTCTCAATCTGCTTTGGATGCTGCCGACGCGATGCCTAGGACATGGCAAGATATTGTCAGCTAGATATTGCATGTAGAACCGTAGTTTTACTCACCTCACGAGCACGAATCATCTCGTTGACTCCCTGACCATCAGTCCGCTCGTTGAGAGCGTCGAAGACCTGTTTAAGGCCCTTCTTTGGCCCGCTGAAAACCTTGGTGACGCGATTCTCGCACTCAGCCCTGCCGTTTGTCTTGGGATAGAAGCTTTGGAATGCGCTTGACAGCAGTGGAGTGGCTATAGACGTTCTGGAGGAGACGCAACTGTAAGTAGGCGTTAGCATATTCAGCAGATAAATCCCGGCAACATGACTCACTTTAGAGAAGTGATAAATATATTGGTGCTCGCTTTGATCAGTGGTAAAGTGCACCATGACTGAACGCTTTCCAGCGTCAAACGCTGCTTGCATTCCACCTGTAATCTCCAAGAGATCTCCAAGGTGAGGAATCACCTCGTTGGGAGCAATGAGAGTGGCTTTAGCAGAGGCAGGTTCGTCGTCCAACCATTCCCATTTTCGAAGGGATTTAGCAGGAGCAAATTGCGGGTATGCATCCGCAGATCTAGCAATAGCTTCGATCGTAGCAACCTCAAACCATTGCCGAGAGAAAAGAAGATTAGGAGCTGGGGTGGTGTAGGTGTTGAAGGACGACATGAGAGAGGGATGGACAGGAAAGAAAGCTCGCCGAAAGCGATACTGACTTTCTCTTGACTGATATCCCACATATTTATACATTCTCACTGCTCCCTGAACCCCAACCAATTGAAGTACCATAACTTGCTTTCTTGAACTCAATAGCCGACGACACCGGCACAGAGTGCTTGGCTGAAGGCGTGTTATTGCCCAGAAATCGAGCAAAGGCCCTAAGAGCGCCATTGTTCGTCTCTGCTTGTGACGCTTTCCTGTATAAAGGGTGAAATTGCACTCATGGCAGACGAATCGCAAGCTAAAACCACAACGTGCTGCCTTCATGATAGAAACAACCCTGATATTCGGATTACAGGTCAGATAATCAGTACATGAGGCGCTTAGGGCGAGTTATCTACAGGAGGCATGTACTAATGAAAGGGGAGAGCGCAGCTGGATGGATGTTGCCGGGTGATTGGGTACTGTAAAGTTTTGAGAATCACTTGAGACGGCGCCTATCATGCGGCAGCGGACCCAGCTGCCCGACAGATCATTCTCTCTCCGGCGAGGTGCAAACACAGCCAAGCAGCAGAGTTGTTCGCTTCACGAAAATTCAGCAGAAACCCGGGTTGCCAAATGGTAGGGGGTTGCCCATTAGATTTATCCGGGATTACTCCTCCGAGGAAGGTTACCGAAAAAGATTTCGTTGGGACACCATACAGTCGTCGAAGCCCTCATTCATCGAGGTGTTGGAGCCTTTGCCTTATTGAATAAAATTTAACACACCCTTTTTCCCCAACGTGAGTATCTCCCACTGGCACTTCTTGACACATCCTTTCGCCCGCTTGTCACCAGCTTGGAATCCCTTTCCCTTGACTGATACGAAGCAAGTCCGATGCCATTGGCCTCAAGTGTCCTTGTCTTTCGTGCAACGTTTTCGTGGTGTTTCTTGTAATCACCCTATGTACGTAGACGACCCACACGGGCTTCAAACTCCTGAGAGTCTTGAGAGACGGCGATTAAGATCTATGCCATGAATCCACCAGCTGGTAGGGGCTTGGACATGTCATGTGTCCCCTCTTCCTCCTCAGCCTCGTTGCGCGGTAAGCGAGTTCCCAGTCGAAACAGATCGAAACCTTCTCGTGCCTCATGAGCATCCCAAGTAAGAATAGGATTCCGTGTTCCACGCATCGCGCGGTGTTGGACAGTATTTTTGTAAGGTCGATACTGCCAAGGGTGGTTGAGATCATTCCAGTGCGTAGATACTTGTCGCAGTGTGTCGCCCGTGTCGAAGAAGCGATGAGTATCGACTCGGATGGTAACCGTTAAAGGCTGAGTGACGCTATTCGTATGTCGGTGTGACGTGGGAAGTCTTGATTCAGCCCTCTGACCAAAGGAGAGCACTCGGGTGGTTGGTATTGATGAAGGCGTTGAATCGAGAGGGATTCCTCTCCGTAAAAGGGAATATGCCAGTCTGTTAGCAGGCGCGAGATATGTTATACATCGCTCTTCGCCTCGCACGGCCGATGTCGACCCTTGCACAATAACCTTTTGACGTTGCCCAGACAGGTTTGCATTCCTGAGATCATGTTTCCCAAGCGCAGGCAGCTGTGCGTCTAGCAATGTTGATCGCAGGCTGTTCAAACGGACTCTTGAGTTCTTATGGCCTGACCACCATCATCCAAATCGTCACTCATCCTCTTTGAGCGCCTTAGGGATTCCAAGCAAGCAGCGGAATCTCAGAGTACCCCACATGAGAACGTTTATACTTTAGTATGGCATAGATGCTGTTTGTGTACTTTTTAAGCTTCGCAAGTACTCACGCTAACCATATAAAGGGCTTTGGGTAGCCTCACTCTTGCGCTTATTTAAATTTTAGGGATGGGTATCGGATTCACCTCCGCCGAATCTCAGGAATTGCTTAATCTCAGTCAGGATTTCTCATGTCTCCAGTCCCTGCGTGTGCGACCGGGCTGGTATATCCTTGGCAATGAATATTGAGAAGGCATTCCGTTTAACGTTTTACGCTCACTACGACCTCGGCAATAGCTGACCACAGCCGAGGTTGTATGCACGTTTTACGTTTGCCAAGTGGCCTGAGGAGTGAGAAAGCGAAACAGTGGCTCTTACAGGTGACGGATTGTTTGGACACACCTACACGCGCCAGGTCCCTTCCTTTCTGATAACAAGCACCAGCCGGTCCTCCTCACCGGGCACGAAGTCAAGGTGCCACACTGGAGAACTTCTTCGAATGTTTCTCCAGTCCCTCCTGCGAATTGTGCACCAAAATCTCCCAGACGAAGATCCCCCAAGTTCCCTCGCGTTCCCCATAAGCATATATTTGATGACGCTGCCGGAGAAGGATACCGTGTGGACAAAACGGGAACGGAGGTGAGCGATGCCGTGGGCGCAGACGCCAGTGAGAAAAGAAGCTCTGTGCAACACGCAAAGACATCGTCTCGGCGTTGCTCAGCGTTGCTCTGCGCGGCCTAGGGGAATTGGTTCTTGGCAACGAAGTGAACAGGTTCTTTCAATAGTGAGGCAGGCGGCTATGATTATCAGTGGTTCCTTTAGCGTCAACTCGCACCCCTATCTCGTTGCTTGATCTCAATATCATGTTCAATGACAGGCATCGAAGAAGGGTGAAGTATCTCAAGATTGTATGTAAACTACCAACCGGCCACTTCAAAAACTCTCGAGCACACCCTCGGAATCCGGAAGAGGGTTGAAAAGGGGCGCAAGAATCATCCAAAGGCGTCTTATCGATGTTGGGAAGCGACTGAGGGAATTCGAAGCATGCAGGCAGGCAACGACCCTTTGCAAGAGTAAGACAAAGCCGAGGCTCAGTGTCCTTGTTTTCACAGCAGCTGTTAACACTTTTTAATGGAGTTGATCCAACGGATACATAGATGACAAACAGGGATGGCAGGGATGGCGAGGAGTCGTCGATAGATGGGCCATGCCTTCAATCAAAGTGCTCGGGGTGTTATTCACTCGAGGTCGTTCCCCACGCAGTCCAAGTTGCTTGTGCTCGAGTGACCCTGGACACGAAGAGCGATCACGCATGTCGGATGGAAGACAAGTCTTCTTTGTGAAATGCCTGGGTCATCAGTCCTCTGTGTGGAGCGCAAAGGTTGAGGGAAGGTTTTGTTCGGGTCACCGATGGTAAGTGATATCACCCCATTCCTGCCAGGTGCCAATCCGAAAACTTCAAGAAGGTGCCTGCTCCGCTCTTTCTCTCAGGATTGTTCAGGAAGACCTTCTACAAAACCCCGAGATTGTGAGCCTTAGGTCTTCTGAATTTACGATGGAAGGGTTCTCCTTTTGCCTTGAGGCCTGCTCGAGGCGCCGGCGAACCTGCCATGACAATGGATTCGGAAAGATCAGCGACAGTGGCACGCTCCAGCTGGAGTAAAAATATGTTCATGCGAGAATGTTCCGAGCTGTGTTATAGACGTGACCAGCAATGGGGCGCATCGAGCATAGGACCCTTTGCCAAAGTGTACTCTGACATTCGCCGCAACCCACATCCTCACATACGTACTTAGCTATCTCGTGAGTGGGAACCTGACATGAGAAACAGAATCCGACAAGAAAAGCTCCAATGATGTTTCGTGTGAGTGGGTTGGCACACACGATGCGACGGCGAACTACCTTGAGGGATACCCACTTGGCCAACATCGAGAACCCGTGCCGAATGCACCTCGAGGCCCTATGATCCTCGGCTAATGTACGCCCGGAGACCTTCACATCTGCTTCCCTGGTTTTCGGTGGAGAGGCTTCGTTGATAATCTGCCTGTTGGTATAGAAGATGTGTATGTAAGAGAAGCGGGATGTTGTTGGAGCGTTCGGACGTGTTATGTCGAAGCCAGAGCGATCAAACTTCTTTGATTGCTGTCCTCGAGCGTCATGCATCAAATGGCGGCCTATATACGCTTGTTAATGGGGATGTTGTTAAAGCGCCCTTAGACGCGTACGGGCCCGTGCACCATGCCTACGCACACACACGCAACTGCACCAACTCTATGGAGTGGTAAGTGGGTGCAGAAACTCGAACACCATCAGGTTAGCCAATGCATTTGTATGTGAAAAAGTGAGGCTTGCCTTCGGTAGGCGTGCATCACAGTCTAGATTTTCTACTTGTTCCCTCCTCGGTCTGCGAAGATTGGACACAGAGGATATGTAGTTTGAAGGTCAACGACTGATCCCTACATGCATTTAAAGAGACACAAGACCCTCTATGCATTTACATATCACATCAGATTTACTTGAATATCCCAGTGAGGTTGGAATCCCGTCTCGAGGATCCTAACACCTCGACGAACAGGGGCCATTTCCAGACCGCAGGACTTCGGGATTTTTCCCAGTTGCTGCCCGTCTCAAGTATTTCATCAGCTATGTGTGCCTTCAAATGCTTTGTTTTCGTATCAATTTCTCAGCCCCTGGCTTGATAGCCAATACAGAGGCTGAGAGTAGGATTGCGATAATAGAGCGCTGATGTGCTTAGTTAACCGTGGAATAGATGCAGCCTGCAGGTCCTTCACTCTCCATGAGGTTGTGCGCCAGAACCATCAGAATACTGGGATGCGATAGGAGCTAGGGTGGGCAGCCCATCTGGACTGTGGGACGCGAAAGCAACGCCGAAACGCCGAGAGCATATCCTTGTGAGGAGGATTTGAACGGCCCTTAGCATATCATAGCTACATTCAATCAGTGTTGTGTTCCTGACGACACTTTTATACTGAAAATGTTAGTTGGTCGAGTACGAGCAATTAGACGCCCGTCACAGGCGACATCGCGCCGCAGATTCCCCGACAATTCTAAGCCGGCCCAATCCCACGGTGCTGTGTGAGAAGGCTGGGGATAGATGATAGGACGCGTGCCCTAAAGTTTGACCTCGTAGTATGTTCTAGTGCATCAATGGTCAGCCGCATCGACAGGCTGCAGGTGATTCTTTGCTTGCAACGTTGCTCCTTCACGAGTACTTACTTACTTCTTGACAAGCAAGTCTTTTGTATGTGTTCAACTGGGGTGATGACAGCCGTGAAAGAGCGTGACCTCTCAAAACCAGGGCGTCGGCGAGGCAAGAGCTTTCTAAGCCGCCCTCATATTCAATTGTTCCGGTCCATAGTGAATTCCGTTGAAGACAACTTGAACATCCTCTTGTATCGGATGTTTCAAGGCACATAAGGTGAGAGAATTACAGCAACATATCTCGATTCTTTCAACGTGGATCTCGAGGACATTGCCTGGGCAAGCCCATTTTTGACGGTAATTCCCGTCGTATATATACAGGAAAAGGAACGTAGCTTTTCAGAGGTGCTGGGAGACTAGTGCCGCAGTTTCGACACAGAATTAGGCTGTGTGTGAATGCCGTTTAACGGCTGCGCCCCGCCGTGGATTGTCGATACGAACTGCTGGGGGTTTAAGGAATAAACAGAAGGATCTTGCTTTGTCAGAGTCGCGAACTAATGTCTGAGGGACTAACGCGCAAGCGCAACTCACTGAAGCACTCACCCACCTCATATTTAGATATCCTCAAGCACTCACAGTACTGAATCATGCATGATGCATGAGTGCTTGAGCTGTCGCTAGAACTGCACCGTAGATCAATGTTGGAAATCAGAAAGTGTCTCACATCCCAAGCTAAAAATTAACGAGTCTCTCAAGATTTGAGGAATCTAGATTGTGTGCCTTTGTGTACATATCCCCATCGCCTAAACAAACAGAATCAATAGTTGCGGTTGCAAAATCGTATTTCGAACACGGGCTGGGCTCTCGGTTAAGGGGCGCTTTATTGAAACGTCCCTGATTTTCGGAGCGGCTGCCAAGCCACCGCGGATGCCGTCACTGATAATTGAAGTGGGCCGGCAATCAATTATCAAGGCACCAGGTTGGCTTTTCAGGACTTGCACTATTGAGAGAGTAGATTCAAACAGAAACAGGGTGCTGCGCATAGCTTAAGATACGCTTGTGACTCCTGTGCTACACATTCCGTTGACGATTCGTGGCCTCGCGCTTGGATAGCATCCTGCCTTTGTTTTGACATGTAACAATCACATGTCCTTGCAAAGGAGAATCTGGTAAAAATCCGAGGATTTTGATGATGAAAGCCAGGATTCGATTCTCACCGCCACTGGGAGACATGTAGTACAGTGAATGGTACCTGGAGGCAGCGTTATTGGGTTTGAAAGGACTGACAACACCTACAAACCCAAACTAGGTCAGCGAATAGGACTTGATTAGACTCGACTTTAGTTTAATGATTAATCATAGTGAAATCGGTAGCTCGTTGTCGTCTTCTCTGCCTCTTGATTGAACTGCTGTAAATCATGTTGTCTGGAGCAGTTAGGAACAGAGTATCGGTCAACCATGGTTAGCACATCATTGTAGTCGAACTATTCCGCAAAGGCGCTGTGAGTACTAGCGACCTACCGGTCCGCAAGAGTAGCACCTCGAGTTCGTCTCGCATTCGTGGCCAAAACTCCTGCCAAATTGTGGTAGCAATTGTCTTGAACTAAACACCACTCTTTCTCGACCCGTCCTCACGTCACTCCTCCTGGTGAGGTCTTTTCTTTTCCCTCCACTTCTGCAACGTGAAACGAGTAGATCTACCGTCCTTCTACTTTTACCCGTGAATTCCTATATCACTATGCTCCCACATACAGGCGTAGATCTTCGCATGTTCTTCGTGTGTTACCTGATGAATGCCTCGCCTTCTTGCCATACGTGAGACTCGTTGGCGCTGCGAACGTCTCCACGCTCATGCATTTGATTTCTCCGGGTAGTGCAATGAGTTTCCCGGCCTGACATCCTTTACTTCAACGGGGAATTCGAAGCTCCCGAGCTGTTCCCTGTGTGAGGACTTGGAGATAGGCCTGGACACTTACTTAGATACCTTGCGCAAGTGCATCCATGATATCCTTTCATGGGCTTATCGAACAAGACCTGAGTGTGGCTACACGGAATCTCAAGGTGGTCGTATACCTGCTTCCCGCTACGATAGTGGTCGGTATATGACGCATGTTATCTTCCGCACAATACTAACCTTTTTCAGCAAGCTATAATCCAACTTGGTCTACATCGCGAGTGCCACTCTCATCCCCGGAGAAACCTCGCGACAAACCTTGTTGACTTCCTCGGTGGCCTCGATGACGCCTGTGTGCCACACTCTTTCCCACTCGAGGTCGCCGTCCGGTGCGAGGGACCGAAGTCACTGAGACCCTCCTGCAACTCCTGTTTTGTCTCATGAAGATCGTTTCTAGAACGGCATCCACCTTGATTTCGGCAAGCGCTCTTCAGCTCTGTGCTCTCAGCATTACGTCGGAGCTCCAAGGGGGTGCACGCTGTCAATGATGAAGCAATGTAGCGATATCCAGATGCTTGCCGTCTCATAAGGTTCGAGAATTCGAACCTTGGCCTCGGAGGTACTTGCCTGGAACCCACAACGGTTGGATCTTGAGAGAAGTTGTGTCTTGGGATTGACCTTGAGACTTTGTCGTCAGGATCTCAAGAGACCTCGAGCTGACGAAGTCCATGGTCTCCGTTCCAGCAGGTTGCCGTTTGCAAGCCTGATCTCTGTTAGGTACTTGCAATGAACTGGATCAATGGCAATGCAATGGCACTGTATATCGGGTGACTTGAGCCGATCGAAGACCTGTCAACGTCCGAGTCTAAGATGCGACAGAGCTGGAGAATTGAAGGGAATGAATGAACACTTTGGTCGCACAAGAAACAGGGAGACAGCGCTAGCCGCTGTATCGACCCTCGGGAAACATATGCTTCCCAAGTGCCTGCGGGGCTAGGTGGTCGCAAATCGATCAAGGCGGCCGATTTGAACAACATGGGCAGGGATCGAGCTTACGAACCAGGTGAGAGACAACGAAACAGAAAAGGTGCCACACCAAGTACCAAGCCCTAACCTGTTGGACTGGCAAGTTGGGCACGCCATGTCGCGGAAACGAGCAATGTCGACGTGGGTGGATCTGTGGTTCACATCTCCTACTTCCTGAGGCCACTGGGCAGGAAACATGTCAGCCTTGTGAGAGAAAGTATTTGGAGAAAGCATCGGTCGTTCGAAATCATGGCTCGGCCGACTTGGGTGCGCCTTGCCTGAGCTTGGTGAGAAGGATCGTCCCCCCCGCTTCATCAAAGGAAGCGAGCCCAAGCGTGCGGATAGATTCTTCGAGAGAAACCCAGACGGGTAGTAATGTATTGTCGAGGATAGATATACTCAGGGTATTCTAGTTCTTCCAGCTAAAAGAACCAGGAAGCGATCAGGGCGAGGTCTACCATCATCATCATCTCGATGAGAACTCACATTTTGACTGTACAGTCACGGCCTCCGCTCACTACCTTGTCCGCCACAAAGTCTACGCAATACACCTCGTCTGTATGACCCGGTAGGTCATTTTTGATCTTGTACGTCTTGAGGTCCCAGATCTATCGAGAACAGGTCAATCTCCGCGTTTCGAGACTATACTAGGCAGTCGACTGACCTTTAGCGTACTATCCTTGCTAGCGCTGATGAGCATACGCGAGTCTGCACTCCACGCTAGTCTGTATACAGCACCGACGTGCCCTCGCAGGGTTGCTACAAACTTGCCAGTTCGGCCCTCCCAAATACGCACACTGCTATCCCAAGCACCAGACGCAGCCCATCTGCCATCTGGTGAGAAGACGACATGTGATATCTGCCTCTGGTGACCTGTGAGCCTTGTGAGAGGCTTCGTGATGCTCGCTTGCGAGGAAGATCCAGCAGGGGACGCTGATGGGAACACGGACCACAAAAAGAGGGTGTGGTCATCTGAGCCTGATATGAGCAGCTCGGGCGTTGATTTTAAAAGGTTATCGAAACGCTCTTTTGCCATCCTTTGGGCTGCGGTGATCGAGTTAGCTCCCGTACCCCATGAAACCGATCAACTAGGGAGAAGGGCTCACCATCTTCTTCGTTTGCGGGTCGTTTCCCTGTATGGTCAAAGGGTCCCGTTCTGAGGACAAAGTCTGTATTAAGAGTGAGCGTTGTGACCCAGTGGGCGTGTTCCTTGAGTGTGTGAAGTGGCCGTCCTTGGTCTGCATCCCAGATGCGAACAGTGCGATCGCTTGATGCGGTATACAAGACACCCTTGGGTCCGCCTGAGCCACCCCATTTCACGATGTTGACACTGGCGGAGTGACCACCGATGCAATATTCCATTCTCCGGGTTGACGTGTTCCATACGCGGACGGTACCATCTTTCGATGAAGATGCTAATCGAGGCGAGGAAGCGTTGCTGTGGGAAAAGTCAGTATGTTTCGAGATTGGATGAATAGTGACGAACATGTGTATAGGTTCCCAAGCGAGAGACATGATCCATTTTGTGTGTCCTTTCAACGCGTCTCCGATCGGTTGGCCCGTCTTGGGATCCCAGAGGCGGACCTATTGGGGTTGTAAGCGGCATGCGCAGATGAAGAGAGAGCAACGAGGCGCAGGTTTGAACGAGCGACGAACGGATGCAGGAGAAGCACCGTGAGATCCAGCCAGTGACCAAACTGTCCTCAAGGTAACACGCCTTGCGCATGCAGGATGCTGCCCACGACCTAGCATAGAAACGGGCGTCTCACCTGTCCGTCATGCCCACCGCTTGCAAGTTTGCGCTCCATTGCTTCCCATTCGACGCAAAGAACCCAGCCCTTGTGGCCAGACAGCACATGGGAGGGCAATTCAGTATTGAGATCCCAGAGTCTGACATTCATGTCACCAGACCCCGTAGCCAAAACGCTCCCGGTCGCAGAGAAGGCCGCACAGAGGATGGGATTTTTATGGCCTGTAAAGGTATATTGGCATGATCTCGAAAATACAAGAGTTTGAATTGAGCTCTCTCACCTGATAGCGTTGACGAACACCGTGTTGCAGGCCGCACTTTGAACACGCTCTGAGGTGAACAACGCACGACGATCACATCTTCCGGTGTGAAATCGCCTGAAGAGTGTTCCAACACATCTGCTTCTATCGATTGTGAGAGGACGATTCTGGTTGGCGCGCCAGACGGTGCATCCTTATTCTCCGGCACGTTGATATGAAACGAATATGGGACTGGATCTTCCCCTTCCTACTTCAATACTAAAGATAAGTGTCTTGAAATAACAGGAAACAAGTAAATACTGACCTTTTTGATCAATTTGTTCAGTAGAGACTCGAGATTCTCTCTGGATAAATTTGCCGGAAGGTTGACCACTGGGGCAAGAGAAGTGCCATCTTCCTCGGAAACGAATTGAACGACAACATTGGGAGACGGTTCTTGTGGCTCAGGTACTGGTTCAGGAACACCGTAGAAAACCTTTTGGCGCTTTGGAGGTGGTAATTGGGTGGCCATAGTGGAAAATGAGAAGGAAGCCACTGGCAGAGTTACGCGATGGATGAAATTGCTGAGTGGCTGTGTCGGGAATAGGGGCAACATTGATGCCCCTATGGCAGCGGTGGAACAAATCCTTTCCAGCGCCCACCATATCCTCAACATGCGCTGGGGGATTTCTTCACTACTGTCCAGCACCAGAAACCTCCTGGAACAACATGGCAACCTCTCGTCAACCTTAGGTTGCAATTTGGCAATGATTTCGACGACATACACCGCTTTCCGTGCTTTCCCATAACCTACCCGATCTCGCCATCATGTCCTCGCTCAGAAAATTGGGCCAGAGAAGGCGCCGAGGTAAGTTTTCCTTGGTTTTAGATGTCTAGACGCGTTCACTGAACTACTATAGCTCCTAGTGATGCGCCTGAGCCTCAGAGACCTGGTACAAGGCGATGGTGGTGGGATGTACCACGTCCCGACCATGCCAGTTACGCCAATCGAAGGGACGAAGGCCAGGAGGATGGCGTTAGCTACCATATTGAGCCCCGGCATACCCAAAGTCTCTCTTCCCAGCCCCGTGGAGGACCACTGCCGGGCAGAGACCAGCAACAACCACATCGAATGCAGAGCGCGTTCCGTGGTCGTGGTTATGTCGCCCACGACCCCTTTCGCGCGACCGCTGGACAAGACGAAGATGCTGTTGCCAGGGGCGCGACGTGGGATGATATTCAGACGCACCGACCAGAACCTCCCTCGCGGCCAGCATCTGCTGCAAGTCGGTATGGTCGCATTGTTGCGCCTGTGCGTGCAGCTCCTCCATCGGTTGAGAAATACCTCCACGACCTTCCTTCAGATCGCCATGACCATGTTCAGGCAACATCCGTGCCTCGGAATGGTGTTCCGAACATCTTAACTATAAGGACGAGCTCGTCGCCACAGGATGTGCAGCACAAAATGCCTATGGTAGGTATCTTATTTCAATAAAGTGTCACGGGTTTGACGGTCGTCTCAAGCAGTCTCGCTCATCCTCTCGTTCCCCACCGCACTCGCATCCCCTTCCTTCGCACGGAGATCGCCGTCGCTCTCCTTCTCCCCCTGGTCAAGCTCGCCGTCGCTCTCGATGTCACTCCCCCGTGCCTTTCCATTCGTCTTTACGCTCAAAATCAAAGCCCTCCTCATAGCAACGACTTCGTGGGGCAGTACTGGGGTTGGATGACAAGATCCTATAGAATGACTCGGAAAAGCCCGTCGGGGCTTACAAGCTCGACGAAGATACGACGAATCGCCCCACCAGGTATCCCTTACGACGATGAATGAGAAAGCCGTAGACTCCGCTTCGACCCAGTCAAGAACATGATCACTCGAACAACGATCAACAAACGCATCAGTACCCTCCGAATCTCCTCAATGTGCTCAGGAGGTTGACAGCGCGCAGGGGGACGAGGCCGTCGATAGAGACAGGGATCTTCCAACCGGGCCAATATCCAAGGAAGATTTACCATGGAGGACGCAGAAAAGCGACGAGAATCCGGCATCTCTTATCGAGAATGGACGAAAGTCTCCGGACTCTGCTAGGAACGTAGGCGTGGGCGGTTCAAGTAGTAGAGATACGAAATGGGAATCCGATTGTGTTGCAGGCGCCTCATACGCGTTCTGTTACATACCACGGCTGCGGCTCGAATACGCCATGCCGCCAGAACTGTAAATGCAGCTGGAATAATGAGCATATGATTGGAAAGGGTGTAACTTCCAAATGCCTGGTTGTTGACGGTAGCCGCTGCATCGCTGCTGGAAATCGATGCACTTCATCGCAACAGACTGGGCCCAGCCAGGCAAAAGATCAACAGGGGCGTGGTGGTCAGTTTGATGCCCCTATCTTTTGCCACAGCTCCTGCCCTGCGGCGATTGACGCAGATCCACGACCACCGTCCCTACGAGGGATTGTTAACCTGTCCTGAAAGTCTGTGTTCGGGAGAGAATGTCATTCTTGAAGAAGGTAGATATACAATGTTCGTCCTCTGTGGTCAAGCTCATGCCGAGGTCCCATCAGGTTGGGCGGAGGTTTGGTGTAAACCGGCAAGGTCGCACTGAAGCCAGCGCAGATGCCAGTATACATGTCCATCTACAGCAGGAAATCTCAGCGTCGGGTGAGACAAGCGGTCGAGGCACACAAGACATGGTCCCCCCCACGTCTACAGCGGATGTTCAGAGCCAAACGACAAGCCAAAGTTTGTTGCCGCCTGATAACCTCGTCGATGATTGAGCAGAGGCTAACCGAATGGAATAGGCTCGCAGCAAGAGAAGGAGCGCTCAAAACGAGGAGGGAACCAAATCTCTATTAGCGGTGGAACTTTGAACAATGTTGGCCGAGATCTCATTTACAACTCTCAAACGAATGTCCATAACCAATATATCACTGAAGGTAAGCCAAGGTACCCACCAGTAATGACAAGAGCGCTCATCTCTATCTTGCAGAGTCCAAGGACAGCAAACTCTTTGAGGCGCTCAATCCTGTCCCTGCAGCGCACGACTGCGAAGTCGTCTGCAGCAAGGTGTCAGAGTGCTTCGTAGGCACTCGACAGCAGCTACTGCATGACATCGAGACATGGAGAACAACGGGGTCTGTGCCCATCTTCATCCTGGATGGCATCGCTGGCATTGGCAAGTCGACGATAGTCAAATCTGTCTGCGCACAAGCGGCTGCCGAACGGCGCCTTGCCGCCAGTTGGTTCTTCTCTCGCGACGAACAGGACAGGAAGACCACCCGAGGCTTTGTTAGGACCCTTGCCTTCCAACTCGCATCCTACCATCCCGTCCTTCGCGAGCGCATCTCCCAGGTGTTGAAAGCCCAACCCGATATCCTGCAAAAGGCCATTCGGATGCAGTTCGAAGCATTGATACACGAACCGTTGCGGGAGGTGTTTGGGAACCAGAGTGAAACACACACCATCTCCATCGACGCCATCGACGAATGCAACCTCAGAGAGGCTGTCGAACTCCTTTCCATCCTCTTGCACTCGATACCACAGCACCCTGGTCTTCGACTCCTTGTTACCTGTCGCCCTGAGCGGCCGTTCAGGCTACTACTCCAGAAACACCGAGGCCCTCGCATTTTCCATCTGCACGAGATTGAGAAATCGGTGGTTGAAGCAGACATCCGGCTGTATATCAACCACTGCCTCTCCGCAGCCCAGATCGACGAAGCACTCCCGGATTTACTGCCGCCTCGCTGGCGTGCATCCGCCGAAGAGAAGGAGGCTTTGATTCAGATGGCGGGAAAGCTGTTTATCGTTGCATCGACCGCGGTCAACTTCGTCTTGGACCCCCTGTGTCTTGCACCTGCGAAACAAATGGCCCAGCTTCTGGATGTCAAGGCAGGAGCTAGATTGGCGGGCAGCTCTATGGACCGCCTTTACATGCAGGTTCTTGGCGCCGCCGTTCCCGAGCCGGTTGGCGGTTGGTTCGAAGACTACCAAGCCGTTGTCGGTTCCATCGTTGTGGCTGCCGACGTCCTCTCAATCCATTATTTGGCGTCGCTGCTGGACATGGAGCCCAATCGCATCGTCCGAACATTGTCCCATCTCCATTCGCTGATAGCTCCAACACGCGACGGCGATGCGTTTCACGTTCACCACAAGTCCTTCCCCGACTTCGTTATGGATCAATCTCGATGCGCCGTCGACCCTCGCTTCTTCATTGAGGCTTCGGCACGTCACATGCACCTTGCCCAGAACTGCCTCAGAATCATGACCAAGTTGTTGAAACAAAACATTTGTCGACTACCGTGCTCGGATTGGGATGTAGAGGCAAGCAAACTACCTTCTAGTACCAAGGAACAGATCCCCCCGGAGCTGGCATACGCCTGCGCTTACTGGATCTTCCACATTCAAGAAGGCTTACCCCACCTCATTGGGCATGATGATGTTGTTAGCCAGCTCGTGTCCTTCGTGGACCAGCATCTTCTATCCTGGCTGGAGGTCTTAGCATGGACAAACCGATTTGATACCGCATGGGGTGATGTGAGCCTCCTTTCTGAAAGCATTGTGAGTCTACGCCACAGTGATCTTTTGCTCCGGAACCAACATTGAATGCTATACCAGGCACAGTTACTCCGAAATACTGGTGGAGAAACCATCAACCCGAGTCTCTCGCACGTTGTCGATGTGCTTCGGGATCTTCTTCGATTCATTTCCCTTCACCCAGAAATACCATGGCGTTTCCCAATGCACATCTACCTCTCTGCTCTACCCTTTGCTCCTAATGAGTCAAAAATACGGCACTTGTATGTCGAGTTGGCGCCCAACGGCACGCAGTCCGTCAATGTCGTTTCAGGGCTCGAGCAACATTGGAATCCAATTTCTGTCACCTTTAAGGAGGGCTCGCGCATCGAGGACATGGATTTGTCCCCTTGTGGCAAAATGGTGGCCTCTCACTTGGGCCATTATGTCCGTCTGTACAACGCCAAATCAGGGCAACTGCTTCAATCACTGGGTTTGAGAGGGGGAGACTATATGGCTTACTATTGCATCGCCTTTTCCCCAGACAGCCAATGTCTTGCGGCTACCGGCCCAAGTGGTGTCCAAGTCTGGGATGTGGTTTCTGGAGAGTTGGTTGGGAACTGTCCTTTCCCTCCGTCAATGCCCCTCTTCGATAACTTAACGTCCGTGATGCGCTCAGAGCATGACTCCTATTCCGTATGGAACCCCAATACATTGCAGGCAACATCTCTTATCTTCGACCCTGATGCATCCTCGATCGCAGCTGGGACATTAGACGGAAGAATACTCCTCTGGCAAATAGGGCAACCTGAGCCGGTCCTGCTTCCAGCTGATCGAAGCCTCAATCATCCCTGTGAATGTTTACCAGAAGAAACCCGCAGGGGGTGTGGGGTTCACAGTGTAACTATCCTTATCGCACTACCCGATTCACCCGCTCTGGTGGGAGTTACGCAGAGCGCGGTCCACTTCTGGGATCAAATCACCCACAAGTACTTGAAAGGCATCCCCCGTTGTGTGACTGATTCATACGCCGATCCTGTACTATCAGTCTCATCCGACAAGAAGATGATGGCCATTGACTGTGACCCTTTCGTCATCAGCATATACTCGACTCATACACAGAACCGTCTCTGCGACCTGTCTGGACACCGGGGCAGGATCACAACCACTGCCTTTGCACCTCCGAGTCCGAGTCGGCAACAGCAACTGTGCTCGGCCTCTGACGATAGGACTGTTCGGCTGTGGGATATCACAACTGCCAGCCCATTGTCGAATATACAAACGGTGTATGTGTTTACAGAGACATTCTTCTCAGCAGAACTGGACACGTTCGTCCTTGCTGAATGGAAGCAGCAAGGTCGGATTGTCAGGCTTGTCGGCGACCAATGCATTGCCTATGGGCCCAGCCATATCCGAGGCGAGATGCCGAAGGTGCTCAAGATGTCGGTGGACGGTTCCACGCTTGCATCTTTTCATAGCAGTTCCATTATGGTCGCAAACGCATGCGATTTCATTGACCCAGTTGTCTACACAGACACCCCTGAAATCTCTCAACCGTTCATGTTTGGTTATCTACCCTCTGGCGAAGTCGTTGAACTGCACAGGGTTGACGTGCTCGAGAGCCCTCTGCGGTTTTCGGCAGGCGTTACGTCGCTGAAGGTTACTATCAGGGCAATAGAATGGCAACCTTCACCTGACTTGTCTCGATTGGCGATCATCGAGGACAACTCAGCAACCACCTTATGGATCTACAATCTCTGCTCAAGGAAGCAGGAAGCAGGTCTTCCATTACCACCACTCGACCCTGGCTACGAGGCACCAGAATGGGAAGAGTCGGATGTCGTGCGGTTCTCGTGGGACTCCAGCACTGTGTACCTGCGACGACCGGACAGCAAGTTCTACGCTGCCCTGCTCCCCTCAGTTGTCGCAAATCTTAACGACGTCTCATCTTCTCAGCTGGCATTCTCACAAATCGGCGGTGCGCCAGCCCCATGTCAGCAGTGGCTAAACGCTAAGGCTCTACCACATGCATCTCAGCTCAACTTCCTTGCAGAAGATTGCGCATGGGTTCTGCTGAACAACGAGAAGACATGGACCCAGATACACCTTCCCTCCCTGCCATTCGAAGACATATACCGAATAGCATATTCGCCGAGTGGGGTGCTGATTGCGATCGCTGTTTGGCCACAGACCCCGGGGGGCATAACCATTCAGGTTCGACGTCTCCCAGATTGCAATTTGATTGCGACTCTGCGAGACCACCAACATACCGACAGGATTCAATTCATCAATCACCTTCCACACATCCTTGTGGCCAGTTCGTATGTCGGTTTCATGTGCTGGGACACAACGACTGGTCAAAGCCTTGGACACAGCTACTCCCTGTCCCATTTAGGCAGGTTGATGGATGTCCATGCTTACAGTGGCTCGGACTTCTTGTGCTTGATGATATCTCGCTCAGCGTTGCTGGTGTTAGTAGCCGTTCAACTACAAGGACCTGACCTTCCTGCAGTGGCTCAGCAGCTCTGTTTCTTGCCTCCTCACCTTTCAGTTCGCCGAGAAATTCGTGTCAATCCCTGTCTTCCACATATTGTTGCTCTCTCTACACGAAACGGGATCATTCAAATTGACATTTCAAAATGCCCGCTTCCGTTCACTTTGTAGGCAGTGTTTGTGTTGTTTATCGAGCCTAACCTATGGACATTGGATACTATTGAGATCGCATCTCACCTGTACTACATATATGGATATACTTTTTGAACTCAACTTTGAAGTTTGCGCAAAACGCTGGATACATCGTTTGTAGCTCAATTTGAATATTGTGATCCAACGTTTGATGTTTGATGAGCGGGTCGGCGCTCTTCGACTTGTACAGGAACGACACGACAACTTCGAACCTACCCCTGCGCTGAAAGCAACGTGCTCATTGACATGCACAGCTCCATATGCTGTACCATGATATCCCCAGCGTTGGAGGCAGAGAGCGTTTCTCGCTAAAAGACTCGGGTTAGGATAGGCAAGGGCGCGGAGGTGGGTTTCCTTGTTCCTAGATCTTGAGACGCGTAACGAAACCGCTGTAAAGCCTCACACCAGAGCCTGTTCTCTGAGGTCCATGAAGAAAAACTTCAGCCTGGTCTTCCAAGCCATTCTTTGCACCGCCGCCTACTAGAGACTCCCCTCACATATCAAACACATTCACAGCAGCGGCAGCTTCAGCAACACCGAAGGCGAGGCAGGTTGCAAGGTCAAGGCTGTGTAGCGCATGTACACTCTCACGCTACTGCTCAACAGGAAGAAGAGGCTGCTTCAGGGAAGACGATGGGGACGATAGTGCACCTCTGCGTGCACCTCCCCTTGGGCCAGTCGTCCTGCGTCCCCAGCAGCCATCGAAGAAGAAGACAGCGTCGACGAATTCCTCCATCGTAGCTCACTAGTCCGCAACTACAGGCCTCCTCCTCCTTGCTCTCTACCACTCAAACCGCCTCTTCGCTGAAACAGAAGGCCAGTTCCCGCTGCATAACCCTCCAACGCCTTGTCGGATGGTGCCTTTGTTAGAAGAGCAAAGGAAACACGCTGGGTGCCGTCCAGCCTCTTGCGATACTTGGGAGGAGACAAGCCCCGGGCTCCCAGGACCAGCCTCCAGCGTCTCCCCAACAGCAATACTCTCCTCTTTCAGCTTTCTCAAAGGTTTCGCTAGCGTCCTCGGCCCCTCCATCCCTGCTGAAAGCCTCTCATCTTTCACGCACTCCTCATGAGGCATGGGCGTGGGTGATCTTCTCGCTCCGTCACGATAACCTGCAACAGAAGGTATACGGTCCAAGCAGCTCAAGAGGCTCGGGTGACAGGCGCGAGTGGTCTCGCTCGTTGAGTTGCAGATGTGAAGGCCGTAGTTGATGCAGAGGACAATCGCGAAGTTAAATTCGAGGCCATTGAACCCCAGTGCTCTGGAAACCATACGTTGCTGCGGGGTGGGCTCTCGTATGTCGTTCTTGCCGCACTATCATGAACTTGACTCATTCCGTCCCGCGATTTAGGAGTCAAAAAACAATCTGGGATGTCGATCTTTGGAATGTGTGAGTGCTGCTCGTGATGCCTGTGGCTGTCTGGTTTTCATGGTATGAATACGTTTCTCCCTGCGCGTTGATTCCACTCACCTTGATCTACAGGTCGCTGATCTTATACATCGGCTGTGGCATCGTGTCGTTCTCATGGCGGCTCCTCAACACAGGACGTGCAGCACAAAATGCCTATGGTGAGCATCTTGTTTTCGGTGTAGTCATGCGTGGTTGACGGTTGTCCCAAGCAGCCTCAATCACGCCCTCGGTCTCTACAACGACATCTCCCTCATCAAGCTCACTGTCGCTGTCGCTCTTGCCCTTTCCATTCACCCCTGGGCTCAAAGCCTTCCTTGTATCAACATCCTCGCAGGGCAGAATCCGGGCTGCATGGCAAGGCTTGTGGGGAAGACTCGGAACGGCTATTCGGGGTTTACAAGGTCGCTGAAGTTGCGACAAATCGCGTCCTGGGATGGCTCCAGCAAATATCCCCCTCCAAAGCCATAGATTCGGCCTCGACACAGCTACCTGCCAGGTCGAAATCCAAGGAAGATTCCACCCAAGACGAGTAGCTCGCCTTCTAGAAAGCACATCAAGCTTCAACCAGGCACTACTGGCCTGGACATTGACAGCCTTTCGCAGAGCTCAGCTTCCCCCACCCCGCAAGAGGCACCAGAGGCACCACTCCCAGTACCCCCCGCGTTGTCCGACCGACCCAACGAGACCGCCCCCACTCCCAAATCGCCGAAACACAAGTTTCGACCTGGACAGAGATCGAAGTTGTGAGATGTTCAGGGTCCGTCAGATCCTCATGACAGTGGTTCTCCCATTTCCCCCCCTGGTCCTCAGAATCGCCCCTCTGAAGACCAATCAAGTCAAGGCACTCGAGGCAAAGGTTCAGCGAGCACCGTTGACTCGGTGAACAACATGATGCTGGGGGCGGTTGAGATGCAGGAGAGCCTTCCGCCGTTGCCGAAGAGACGTCCTCGACGGTTGTTGGCGAATGCTCATGACGCTTCAACGTCATGTAGCGTGGAAGCTGGTGTTTTAGAAGGCCCGACGTCTATCCCACCAGCTTCAAGACCATCGTTGCTCGACCGTCCCATTGAGAACTATCCTCACTCAGATCATGGGTCATCAAGCGAAGACGAGAGATGGGCGTCAGCCTCGCCGAGGCTTTCATCATGAAGTGCGTAAAACGTCTATCGCAGAGTCTGCCCTCCTCTGACGAGTCTGCCCTCCTCTGACGAGTCTGAGCAGCTACATGGGACACTTTGACGAGGATCGCCCACTTCTGAGATGGCGTACACCGCCGACGCCACCTTTTCTTGCTCGATCCACGAAACGTCCTCGGAGGTAGGATCAACCGGCATGGCTGAGCTGTTCGCTTGTCAGCCTTTAACAGGACAAGGTCATGCCAGTCGACCTCAAGTAGTCGTAGTCCAAGGACGGACAAAGGTGGCTGATAGCATACAGTGTATGGGCCCTTATTTGCTTGCGTATGATGATTCCAGGCGACCGTTTTACGATGTTGCGGTTTTGACGATGGTCGACTGCACTGGGACGATGAGGGACTTGGTATTGTTGACGGTTCATGGAGATGCGGTTCATGCGAATGTGGAGACGGGGAAGGACCATGTCTTGTCTGACGATCAGACGTTTTTGCTCTGTCAGCCTGAGGATTTGGAGGATTGGGAAAAGGAGGAAGAGGGTGGTGGGGGTGTGTGGGGGGGGTGCGTCCTTTTTCTCCTTTGTGTTTGCCCAAATTGTGAAGCTGATTGTGGATATTTGAAGGTCTCCGTCACTGAGACGAGAGGGTGGAGATGAAGAGGGTTGGCCCCTCCTGGCGCTTTCGCATCGGATGGTGGGTGGGGGACAAGTCGACGGTGTTTCCTCGTCAGTTGGTGGAGGAGGAGCATTGGATCGCGAATATTATGCCGCTGCATATAACCTAGCCTTTGGCTTTCAATTTCATCTCGTTTCGACTTTTGTTGCTTGATCATACGTCCATTATGCTCCTCTATGTATCAAAGTATTGCTTTCTTGTCTGAGTTCACGAACATGCATTGCTCATCGTACATTTCAATCATTTCGCCCCGGTTTCTGTCTCGCGGCAAACTTCAGTAATAAGATCCTGTTGCATTAATCAATAGTTGTCTCTGTATTCACTACTTATAGACTTTGCATAGTTTGCTTTAGAAGTTCCCTTCTGGAGTGTCCCTTCCATCCTCACTCACGTCCTGATTCAAGGCGTATATCATCCCGCGCGACTCGGGGCTGTGAAGACCTGCTTCCTCTCCAACCACCACCATCATCCTTGCACTGAAGACGCGCTGGGAGATCTCTTCGCCATCCAGAACCAGAATCCTACTGGAACAACGCAACAACCTACAGCCTCAAGCTGCAATCTGACGGCAATGTGCTCATTGACCTGCACAGCTTTTCCTGGTGTACATACCATAATATGCCCGATGTTGGCGGCAGAGAGCTTTTAGTTCCTTTGCCATCATGTCCTCGCTCAGAGAATTGGGTCAGAATAGGCGCCAAGGGCGCGAAGGTACGTTTTGTTATTCCTAGATGTCCAGACGCGTAATAAAACGACTCTAGTGCCAAGTGACGCGCCTGAAGCGCAGGGGCGTGGTAGAAGAGGGTGGCGGGATGTACCAGGTGCAGACCGGGTCAGCGATATCAGCCAGCCGTTGGAGGACAGGACGTTTGATTCAGCTTACCGCGCTGAGCCTCGGCAGACCCAAAGTCTAAACTCTCGGACTCATGGCGTCCCAGGGCAGCCTGCCCCTCCCAAGGCAAACCGTCTTCAGGCTGACCAACAGCCAGGCAGAGACCCGCTCATATATCGACCACAGCAGCAGCAGCAGGAGCGACAACAACGACAGCATCAACACCAACACCGTTTGCGGAGCGGATCGCGTGGTCGCGGGTATGTCGCGCATGACCCCTTTCGCGCTACGACTGGACAGGACGAAGAGGCTGTTGCAGAGAAGACGACGTGGGATGACATTGAAGCGAGCCGACCACAGGCTTCCTCCCGTCCTGCTTCTGCTGGAAGTCGATATGGACGTCCTGCTGCACCTCTGCGTGCGCCTCCCCGTCGGCCAGTCGCCACCCAGGATCTTGCTTCCCTGGTAGCCATCGAAGAAGAAGACAGCATCAACGAATCCCTCGGTCGTAGCTCGTTTGCTCGCCAATCCAGAGAGAGTTTGTCCTCACCACGCTGGAACAGAAGCCCAGTTCGACAGTCCAGCATCCTATCAGACGTCGTTTTTGTTCGGAGAGCAAAGGTGTCACGCCGGGTGTCATCCAGCGTTTCGCGGTACCAGGAAGGAGAGGAGCCACAGGAGGAGCCCTTGGACCGACCTCCTGTGTCCCCACAATACTCTCCAGCTTCAGCTGTTCCCGAGGCTTCACTCGCGTCCCCAGCCCCCCTTCCTGCTGACGGCCTCTCGTCTCGCACGAACACCTCACGAGGCAGGAGCGCGGATGTTCGTCCCATTCCGACGCCCTCGCTCAGCGCGGTGAGCATCGACAGAAGGGTATCCGGTTCAGCCAGCTCAAGTGGCCCGAACCGTCGCCGTGAGTGGAGACGAGAGTGGTCTCGCTCGCGAAGCCGCAGACGTGACAATCGCAGTCGACGCAGATCACGGTCACGAAGTCGAAGCCGAAGCCGTGAAAGCCAACGGTCCTGCTCTTCCACAAGGTGTTGTAACCGGCGTCGTCCATCCGTATCACCGCCACGGAGTCGAAGTCGTCGAAGTCGAAGTCCTGAACCGGAACGGTGGCAGACAGAATATGTCGAAATCAAGGTGGATCCTCGCCCGAAAGCGAGCGAAGCGGTGGAACTGAGTCTAGCGAAGGAGCATACCAAGAGCCAATCGGACCATGGGCTTTGGGAATCCAAGGACGAAAAGTACTTGGAATCGCTCGGTCCGTCGCCAACTGCGGAGGAGCCATTCCAAGATGTCGAGGCAGCGGCTACGCCTCAGAAGCGGGCAAGTACCTTGGAATGGCTTGTGGAGTATTCGACCAAAGGAATTCCTCGAGATGCCTACAACTACTTTCTGCTCCGACTACCGTCTCTCTATTTTTCGCGCGTCGCCAGGATATTCGAAGAAGCCGACCTTAGCCTTGGGGAAATCAAGGAGATGGCGCTGGAGTCTGCCTCGAAATCGAAAGCCATGCACGTCGATGCTTTCTTCATGGAACCCCATTCCGCAACTTTACCAGCGTATGAGAGTCTGAAGCGGACTTGGGAGGGGTTCATCGACTCCGTGATGAGAGAGTGGAAGACGTTCAACATAATATCTGTATTGCTTCTATCGTGAGTTGTCTCGATACATTTCGCATATAGTCTCACTTGCTAATGACATTGCTTTGGTAAATAGGGCCATCTTGACCATTCTACAAATCGATGCTGCAGCCAAGGACGCTGTTACGAGATACACTGCCCTTGCTTCCCTCATTTGCGCGTTGATGAGCCTCTTGTATGGGTGCATGTACATCATTCGATTTGGAACCATGCGAAAGCCATACAAGGCTGCCGAGTGGGCTCTCGTATGTTAATCTTCCTCACTATCAGGACCTTTACTGATTTCGTCCGCGACGTAGGAAGCGAAAAAGTCTGGGACTTCGATCTTTTGGAATGTATGGGTGCTGCTTGCGATGCCTGCTGTCTGGCTTTCCTGGTATGACCAGGTTTCTTCCTGCGTATGGATTCCACTCACCTCGACGTACAGGTCGCTGATCCTGTACATCTGCTGCATCATGTCATTCGTATGGCGGACCACCACCTTCGAGGCAGATCCCTTCCCACTCTCAACAGCCCAGCTCCTTGCCATCAGAATCCTGATCACTAGTCTGCTATTGCTGGGAATCATTTACGGGTCTCTCATCATTGCAACTTTTGCGCGGTATGGGGACGCAATGGACCGGGCATGGAAAAAGCGTATAAATGGTTGGATCGAAGCCCAGTTCACGGAAACTTTCGTGGATGAGCCAGAGCCCATGTATGAGCCCCTCAAGCCCACCTACAGTCTACCGGTGGACAGTCCAAGGCCATCGCCATCGTCGTCCATGCGGGGAAGGGAGAAACGCAAGGAGTCGGTGGAGGAGCTAGAGGAAGAGCTGTATGTCTACCGACGGCCTTCAGTCAACCCCGACGGTTGGATTCCGCCCGGAATGTCGGATGGCCATATCTCACTCCCACCTCCCCACGAAATCGCTGGTGCTTGGATGAGTGACGTCTCTCCCCACGCATCCAAGCAAGATGGTCTTCCGGAGAAACCACCTCACAAACGGCAGTCCTCGAGCGACTCTCCGTCGGTTGGTATATCCTTCCGCGGCCTTCCAGATCATCGTACCCATGCCCAGGCAACTACGGCACTGAACGCCAACTTTTCAGCAGAAGATGTGCAGCACAAAAGGCCTATGGTACGCTTCTTGATTTCGATGTGGTAATGTGTACCTGACCTTTATCTCAAACAGCTCCGCTCGCACTCTCGTTCTCCACTACAATCTCGCCTTCCTCCCAATGTTTCTCTGCATGAAACCCACCTTCGCTCACGCTCAAGTTCTCGTTGTACTCGTCCAGCTCGCCATCGGTCTTGGTCTCGATCTCGATCTCGTTCTCCTCGTCAAGCTCGCCGTCACTCTCGGTCTCGATCTCACACCCCCATCTCTTTTCATTTACCCTCACGCCCAAATTCGAAGCCCTCTTCACATCAACCTCCTCACGGGGCTGAATTGGTGGTGAGTGGTAAGATTCAAGAGGACGAACCGGAACATCCCATCGGGATGTACAAGCTCGATGAAGATGTGACAAACCGCGTCTCGGGATGGCTTCAGCAGATACCCCCCACGACTATGGATGAGAAAATCATAGATCCAGCCTCGACTCGGCCAGAACATGAACACCCAAACAGAGAGCCGCGCCCAGATCAGCATATCTCGAACCTCCTCGGCACTCTGCCCCTTACTCAGGAGGTGAAAAGCGCGCCGAGGGAGAAAGCGGTCGACGGAGACACGGATCTTCCTGGTCGGTCAAAATCCAAGGAAAGTCTCCCACGGAGGACAGGTAAAAGTGATGAGAACCTGCCATATCTTGTCGAGAATGGACGAAAGTCTGTGGATGACTAATCAAGGAACCTAGGCGTTGGCGATTCGAGTAGCAGATATACAAAGTAGGAATATGATCATGTCGTAGGCGACTTGTGTGCCTTAGCTTAGCACAGCTCAAATATACCAGAACTGTAAATGCCAGCGGAATGAAGAGGATATTATTGCAAAGGGAGTAACTGTACTATAACTTCCAAATCTCTGATGATTGACGGTAGCCTGGCTATCCAGAGCTGCATGGTACGCTATCGGGAGGGGCAAGGCCAATAGGGGCGTGGTGGTCAGTTTGATGCCCCTATCTGTTCGCAAGGCTTGCCCTACGGGCGCTTGACGCAGATCCACCACCACCTTCTCTTCGAAAGATTGCCAACCCTTCCTAAAAGTCTGTCTTTGGCAGAGGATGTCACTCTTCAAAAAGGTACATATACGCAGCCCGCCTACTGTGATCAAGCTAATGCCGAGTTTCCATTAGGTTGGGCGGAGGTTGGGCCTGAACCGGAAAGGTCGCGCTGAAGGCAGCGTACCTGGCTTACCACAGAAGGAAGTTTTAGCGTTGATTGAGGGTGATTCTCGAGATACACATGATGTGGTTGCCCCCCGAGCTATAGCAGATCTCCAAAGCCAAAGTTCGTTCGCTGCTGATAACGTCACCGATAGTGATTGAGCAGAGTTTAACTGTATGAAACAGGCTCGCAGCAAGATGAGGAACACTCAAGGCACGAAGGCAACCAAATCTACATTGGCGGTGGAACGTTCAATAATGTTGGCCGAGATCTCATCAACAACTCTCAAATCCATAACCATTACATTTCTGAAGGCGAGCGCAGGCACACTCCACTGATCACAGGAAAACTGATCTTTATTTCTCAGATTCAAGGGATAGCAAACTCTTTGAGTTGCTCAATCCTGTTCCTGCAGCGCACGACTGCGAGGTCGTCAGCAGCAAAGTGTCAGAGTGCTTCGCAGGCACCCGACAGCAACTCCTACATGAACTAGAGACATGGAGGACAAGGGGATCTGTGCCCATCTTTATCCTGGATGGCATCGCCGGCATTGGAAAGTCGACAATAGTCAAAAGTGTCTGCGCACAAGCCGATGCCGAGCGATGCCTTGCTGCCAGCTGGTTCTTCTCTCGCGATGAACAGGACAGGAAGACGACTCGCGGCTTCGTCAGAACCCTTGCCTATCAACTGGCATCTTATCACCCCATCCTTCGCGAGCGCATCTCCAAGGTGCTGAAAGCGCAACCCGACATTCTGCAAAAGGCCATTCGCATGCAGTTTGAAGCACTGGTTCACGAACCCTTGCGGAATGTATTCGAGAAGCAGAGCGGAACACATACCATCTCCATCGACGCTATCGACGAATGCAACCTCAATGAAGCCGTCGAACTCCTTTCCATTCTTTTAACCACGATACCACAGCACCCCGGACTCCGACTACTCATCACCTGTCGGCCTGAGCGGCCATTCAGGCTGCTACTTCAGAAACACCGCGGTCCCCGTGTATTCCACCTGCACGAAATCGAGAATTCGGTAGCTCAAGCGGACATTCGTCTCTATATCAACTACTGCCTCTCCCCGGCACAAATCGACGACGCCCTCCCGGATTTACTGCCGCCCCCCTGGCGTGCATCCCCCGAGGAGAAGGAAGCATTAGTCCAGATGGCAGGAAAGCTCTTTATCGTTGCATCGACCGCGATCAGCTTCGTCTTGGACCCCCTGCATCTTTCCCCTGCAAAGCAAATGGCTCAGCTGCTAGACGTCAAGGCAGGATCAGCATTGGCGGGAAGCTCTATGGATCGCCTGTATATTCAGGTTCTTCGCGCCGCCGTCCCCGAGCGTGTCGGCAATTGGTTCGAAGACTATCAAGCTGTCGTCGGTTCAATCGTCGTGGCAGCCGACGTTCTCTCAATCCAGTCCTTGGCGTCACTTTTAGACATGGAGCCCAACGGCATCGTCCGAACATTGTCCCATCTCCATTCTCTGATAGCTCCAACACGCGACAGCGACGCGTTCCACGTTCACCACAAGTCCTTCCCCGACTTCGTTACCGACAAATCACGATGCGCAGTCGACTCTCGCTTCTTCATTGAGGCGTCGGCACGTCACATGCACCTTGCCCAGAACTGCCTTCGAATCATGACCCAGATGTTGAAACAAAATGTCTGTGAACTGCCGTGCTCAGATTGGGACGTAGAGGCAAACAAGCTACCTTCTGGTACCAATGACCGGATTGCCCCGGAGCTCGGATACGCCTGCGCTTACTGGATTCTCCACATTCAGGAGGGCTTACCCCACCTCATTGGGCGCGACGACGTTATTGGCCAGCTCAAGACCTTCGTCGACCTGCATCTGCTATCCTGGCTGGAAGTCTTGGCATGGACAAACCGATTCGATACTGCATGGGGTGATGTCAGCCTCCTTTCCAAAAGCATTGTAAGTCTGCATTACTGTTATGTTGTGTTCTGGAACCAACATTGAATGCCATGCCAGGCGCAGTTGCTCCGAAATACTGGTGGAGAAACCCTCAGTCCAAGTCTCTCGCACGTTGTCAATGTGCTTCAGGATCTTCTTCGATTCATTTCCCTTCACCCAGAAATACCGCGGAGTCTCCCCATGCATATCTACCTTTCTGTTCTACCCTTTGCTCCCAACGAGTCAAGAATACGGCACTTATATGCCAATGCGGCACTCAAAACCACGCAGTCGATTACTGTCGTTTCAGGGCTCGAGCAACGCTGGGATCCTATCCCTGTCACCTTGAAGGAGAGCGATCCTGTTTGGGACATGGATTTGTCCCCGTGCGGCACAATGGTAGCCTGTCGCTCAGGCCATGTCCGTCTGTACAACGCGAAATCAGGGCAGCTGCTTCAATCACTGGGTTCGAGGGAGCAATATTTGGTGGCTTATTCCGTCGCTTTTTCCCCAGACAGCCAATACCTTGCGGCTACCAGCCCGGGTGGCGTCGAAGTTTGGGATTTGGTTTCTGGGGAGTTGGTCGGGAACCGTCCTTTCCCTCTGTCAACACCTCTCTTCAATAAATCATTGGCCACAGTCATGATAGATTCTGAGCATGGGTCGCACTATTCCATATACAACCCCAATACATTGCAGGCCACCTCGCTTATCTTCGACTCTGATGGATCCTCGATCGTGGCTGGAACATTAGATGGAAGAATACTCCTGTGGCGAATAGGGGAAACCGACGCGGTCCTCCTTCTGGGTGATCGAAGCCTCAATCATCCCTGTGAATGTTTACCAGAAGAAACCCGGTTCGGGTGTTCGGTTCACCGTATAACCGACCTTGTCTCACTATCTGATTCGCCCAGTCTGGTGGGAGTTACGCAGAGTGCGGTCCACTTCTGGGATCGAATCACCCACAAGTACTTGAAAGGCATCCCCCGTTGTGTGACTGATTCATATGCCGATCCTGTATCAGTCTCGTCTGACAAGAAGATGATGGCTATTGACTGTGACCCTTGCGTCATCAGCATACACTCGACTCATACTCAGAACCGTCTCTGCGACCTGTCCGGACACCAGGGGAGGATCACAACCACTGCCTTTGCACCTGCGCGCCCGAGTCGGCAACAGCAACTGTGCTCGGCCTCTGACGATAGGACGGTGCGGCTGTGGGATATCATAACTGCCAGCCAATTGGCGAATATACAAACGGCATATGTGTTTACGGATACATTATTTTCGGCAGAACTGGACATGTTCGTCCTTGCTGAATGGGAGCAGGAAGGTCGGATGGTCAGGCTTGTCGGCGACCAATGCATCGCGTATGGACCCAGCCATTTCCGAGGCGAGATGCCGAAGGGGCTCAAGATGTCGGTGGACGGTTCCACGCTTGCATTTTTTCATAGCAATTCCATTATGGTCGCAAACGCATGCGATTTCATTGACCCAGTTGTCCACACAGACACCCCTGAAATCTCTCAACCGTTCATATTTGGTTATCTACCCTCTGGCGAAGTCGTTGAACTGCACAGGGTTGACGTGCTCGAGAGCCCTCTGCGGTTTTCGGCAGGCGTTAGGTCGCTGAACGTTACTATCAAGGCAATAGTCGCGCAACCTTCGCCTGACTTGTCTCGATTGGCGATCATCGAGGACTACTCAGCGACCACCTTATGGATCTACAATCTCTGCTCAAGGAAGCAGGAAGCAGGTCTTCCATTGCCACCACTCGACCTTGAACACGAGCCATTAAGATGGGGCTCGGATGTCGTGCGGTTCTCGTGGGACTCCAGCACCGTGTATTTGGAACAACCGGACGGCAAGTTCTACGCTGCCCTGCTCCCTTCAGTTATCGCAAATCCCAACGACATCTCATTTCCTCAACCGACATTCTCACAAATCGTCGACGCTCCAACACCGCATTTCGAGTGCCTGGACGCTACGGGTCTACCACATGCATCTCAACTCAACTTTCTCGCAGAAGATTGTGCATGGGTGCTGAACAACGAGAAGACATGGACCCAGATACACCTTCCCTCCCTGCCATTTGGAGACATACACAAAATAGCATATTCGCCGAGTGGGGTACTGGTTGCGATCGCTATTCGGCGACAGAGGGGGGAAGGCGACACGGAGGGCTCAGATATTCAGGTTCGACGTCTCCCCGATTACAATTTGATTGTGACTCTCCAGGACCACCAAGATGACTACGGGTTCCGGGAGCTTCGATTTATCGGTCACCTTCCACACATCCTTGTGGCCAGTTCGCCCTTCGGTTCAAGATTCATGTGCTGGGACACAACGACCAGTCAGAGCGTTGGAAAGAGCTACTCCCTGTCCCATTTAGGCAGTTTGATGGATGTCCATGCTTACAGTGGCTCGGACTTCTTGTGCTTGATGAAATCTCGCTCAGCGTTGCTGGTGTTAGTAGCTGTTCAACTACAAGGACCTGATCTTCCTGAAGTGGCTCAGCAGCTCTGTTTCTTTCCTCCTCACCTTTCAGTTCGCCCACAAATTTGTGTCAATCCCCTCCGCCCACACATCATCGCGTTCTCTACGCGCAATGGGATCATGCAAATTGACATTTCAAAATGCCCCCGTCCGTTTACTTTGTAGGCAGCACTTGTACTATCATTGCGGAAATGGATACTTTCATTATCAGGGTGTCCCTTCGACTTTACAGTACGCCTGATGGGAGGGTCTCGCGGGTAGCGACTTGGCAGCTCGAGAGCAGCAGGTGCGTCAGGAGGACGCAAAAGAGGGGATAATGAAAGAGGGGGGAAGGAAGGAATCAACGACGTATCTGTATCGTAGTGGCCATGGCCAGAATCACCGGGAACCACCCTCGATGAGCAATTGGCACGTCGCGATACACTCCTATCAACCCCATGCGACGCAATTGTAGCATCATCGACGTCTCAAAACCAGTATCGCCCTGCGTCAGACACACTGGTCACCGCTCTAAGCACGATCTTGAAATGCATGAGTTGAATTGGGCTCGCCTGATAGCATTGACGAGCACCATGTTGCAGACCTCACTTTGAACACGCTCTGGGGCGAACACCGCACGACGATCACATCTTCCGGTGTGTATCTTTATTCCCCAGCACGTTGATATGAAACAAATATGGGACTGGTTCTTCGCCTTCCTACTTCAATACTAAGGGTAAGCTTCTTGAAAGGACAGAAACAAGTAAATACTGTCCTTTTTGATCAATTTGTTCAGCGAAGACTTGCGATTCTCTCAAGATTCTCTCTGGACAAATTTGCCGGAAGATTAACCATTGATCATGAACGTTGAACCGCCACCTTCCTCGGGAACGAATTGAGCAACAAGGTTGAGAGATGGCTTTTGTGGCTCGGGAACTGGTTCGGGGACACCGTAGAACACCTTTTGGCGCTTTGGAGGTGGTTATTGTATTGCCATAGTAGAAAATGAGAGGGAACCCAGCAGAGTTTCGCGATGGATGAAATTGCTGAGTGGCTGTGTCCAGAATAGGGGCATTGATGGCTGGCACGAATTGATGCTCCTATCCAAGCAAGGTCTCCCGAACAATCCTTTTCAACAACCACCATCACCGACGGGCTCAAGGTTTTCACTATCCAGCAGCAGACCATCACTGGAACAACAGGACAAGCTGTAATCTACCTCAAGTCGCGGTTCAGAAGCAATGTTCTCAGCGCATGCACAGCTTTCCCCGCTCTCCCATAGTTTGCCCGATGTTGGCGGCGGACAGCTTCTACATTTCTTGCCATCATGTCCTCGCTCAGAGAATTGGGTCAGAATAAGCGTCGAGGGAGCAAAGGTACGTTCTCTTTATTCCTAGATATTTGGACGCGTAATGAAACCACTATAGTGTCAAGTGATGTGCCCGAACCTTCAAGGCCTCCAGTCAGAGGTCGACAAAGAGGGGAAGCGCCCGGGGCTGACCATGTCTGTGATGTCAATCAACCGCTGGAGGGTAGAACGTTTGACCCTACTACCCACCGCCCTGAGCCGCGGCAGACCCAAAGCCAGACATCCCGGACTGGTGGCGTCCCACTACAACCTGCCCCTCTCGCAAGTCGTCTGGTTGGCCAGCAGCCGCCGGTCCGAAACCCGCTCAGGCACCAGCCACAGCAGCAACAACAACACCGACTCGTACAAGGCAGGCCGTACGGCCGGGGATACGTCGCGCACGATCCATTTCGCGCGACTGCTGGACAGGATGACGAGGCTGTTGCAGGCAAGACGACGTGGGATGACATTGAGGCACGCCGACCACAACCTTCCTCGCGGCCAGCGTCTGCTGGAAGTCGCTATGGTCGCCCTGATGCACCTCTGCGTGCGCCTCCCCATCGGCCAGTCGCCCCTCAGGATCCTGCTTCTCTGGTGGCCATCGTAGAAGAAGACAGCATCTACGATGCTTCCGATCGTCACTCATTAGCTGGCAGGAGAAGGAGCCTGTCTCCACCACCCGAGCGGGCTCCTCGTTACAACGAAAGCCCAGCTCGACACTCCATCGACTTATCAGATTTCGCCTATTCCGGAAGAGCAGAAAGGTTACGCCGGGCGTCATTCAATGCTTCACGATACTTGGACAGAGACAGACCACGAGCGGCACCCCTGGGCCAACCTCCTACGGCTCCACGATATCCTGAAATTTATATGCCTCGACCGACAATCATTGGCCCCTACACCCCCCCTGGAAGCCCCTCCTCTAACACGGACATTACACGACACTGGAGTGTGGAAGCTCTTCCAATCCCAGAGCCTATAGTCGCCACGATAATTCACAACGCAAGGACGCACAGTCGGAGCAGCTCAAGAGGTTCCAGCGACCGGCATAGGCAAAGGCGTGAGCGGTCTCGGTCACCGAGCCGTGTTCGTGACCGACGCAGAACACGATCCCGGAGTCGAAGTCGAAGTCGAAGTCGAAGTCATGAACGCCAGCGGTCCCGGTCTTCGACAAGGATTTGTGATGAGTGTGGGCGACACATAACACGATCGCGAAGTCAAAGTCCCGAGAGGGAACATTGCCATGTGGTATATGTCGATGTCAAAGACAAGGTGGGTCCTCATCCAAGAGTGAACGAAGCAGTGCAACTGACTCTCGTCAAGCAGCAGAGTCAGAGCGATTTTCACCTATCCAAGTGCGAAAAGGACTCGGAATTGCTCGGCCCAGCTCCGACCGCGGAGGTGCCATTCCAAGATGTAGAAGCAGCAACTGTGCCTCAGAGGCGGGCAAGCACTTTGGAATGGCTTGTGGAGTATTCAACCAAGGGGATTCCCCGAGATGCCTACAACTATTTTCTGCTCCGACTACCATCTCTCTATTTTTCGCGCGTCGCCAGGATCTTTGAGGAAGCCGATCTTAGCCTTGGCGAAATCAAGGAGATGGTGTTGGAGTCCGCCTCGAAATCGAAAGCCATGCACGTCGATGTCTTCTTTATGGAATCTCATTCTGCTACTTCTCCAGCCTATGACAGTCTGAAGCGCACTTGGGAGGGGTTCATCTACTCTGTGATGCGAGAGTGGAAGACGTTTAACATCATTTCTGTGTTGCTTCTATCGTGAGTTCTCAATACATCGAGCACCTAGTCTCGCTTCTCATATCATTGGTCGGATACAAAGGGCCATCTTGACCATTCTACAAATCGATGCCGCGGCCAAGGACGCCGTGACCAGATACACTGCCCTTGCTTCCCTCATTTGTGCTTTGATGAGCCTCTTGTACGGGTGCATGTATATCATTCGATTTGGGACCATGCGAAAGCCATACAAGGCTGCGGAGTGGGCTCTTGTAAGTTACTCTCCTCTCCGTTATGACCGCTGTTGAGTGTTTCTGCATTCTAGGAAGCAAAGAAATCTGGAACGTCGATCTTCTGGAATGTGTGGGTGCTGCTTGCAATGCCTGCTGTCTGGCTTTCCTGGTACGACCATGCTTCTTCCTGCGTGTGGATTCCTCTCACCTTGACGCACAGGTCACTGATCTTGTACATCTGCTGCATCATGTCATTTGTATGGCGGACAAATACCTTCGAAGTAGATCCCTACCCGCTTTCGAGTCCCCAGCTCCTTGCCACCAGAATCTTGATCACCAGCATATTACTGCTGGGCGTCGTTTACGGGTCTCTCATTATCGCAACCTTTGCGCGGTACGGGGACGCCATGGACCAAGCTTGGAAGAAGCGTATAAATGGCTGGATCGAAGCCCAGTATACGGAGACAATCGTTGATGAGCCAGAGTCCATATACGAGCCTCTCAAACCCATTTACGCTCGAGGGATGGACATCCCACCGATGCCCGTCCCATACCCGCCATCCCTGTCAATGCGGTCCTTGGTGGAGAAGCAGAAGCGCAAGGACTCGATGGAGGAGCTGGAGGAAGAGGTGCATATGTACGGGCAACTCGCGCCCCCTCTCGGCTCTTCTGTCCCCCGAGCTCCCGACAATTGGATTCCACGATCCCACGTGGAGGATATTGGCCCACTCCCATCTACCCACGAAATCAACAGTGGCTATTTGCGTGGCTTCTCCACCATACGAACTCTGAATGACAGCCTTCCGGAGCAAACTCGCTCACGCTCTCCTTCTCCACCGCATTTCAGCCCAGGTTCCTTTTCTGTTAAGGTTGTCTGCGTTTACCCACCACAATCGAGGTCTCCTTCACCTCAAAGCGTTATCTGCGTTTACCCAGCACGATCGAGGTCTCCTTCACCTCAAAGCAGCTCACATGGAGCGCTGAGGCTTTCGACAAGCCGTCAACAACATCCTCAGGATGACAATGATCAAGAGGGTGACTCGGAGCAACCCAACCGGGCCGATATACTCGATGAAGACACTACCAATCACGCGCTCGGATGGATCCAGAGGATGCCCTCTACGACCGAGAAGGAGAGTGTTATAGATTCTGCGTCGACCCAGCTAGAACGTGAAAACCCGAAAAGGCACCCCGACCCAAACCTCCTCGATGCTCTACCTTTCACTAAGGAGACGGATAGTTCAGCGATGGAGGTTCCCGCAATGAAACCCGCCGATGAAGAAAGAGATATTTTGACTGGGATAGAATCTCAAAAACATTTCGCATGGGGGACAAGTGGAAGTGACGAGAGCCGGCCACCTCTTGCTGAGGATGGACGAAAGTCTCTGGAAGGCTCTTCTATATCTAGGAAGCTAGGCACTGGCGGTTCAACCAGTAGTGGTAGGGAATAGGAAATTATGGACCTGGTGCAATTGAAAAGGGACTAGCTGTAATATATCATCCAATTGTACGAAGATTAACGGTAGCCTGGTATTTGGGGGCTGCATGGCTACTGGAGAACGATATCCTTGACGGATTAGGCCAAGCCAGTGGTCAGCTTGATGCCCCTATTTTCGAGCTTGAATTTGATGCCCCTGTTCAAGTAACCTTCTCCTTCCGTCCATGACCAGCGTCTATTGCAAGTGACGACAGTGCCATTAGCCATTACATTTGGCATTCAATGTCTTTCTTCAAGAGGGTGCGTGCACTGTTCTTCAGCAAGCCCTGGTGCTTAGCGTCACACACAGCTCAGTCGCAAAGGGGGAAGGCATGCCGATGCGAAGCTCGGGAATACAGTATCCAGCACATTAACCAACGTTCAAACTCGAGATCAGGAAGAATCGGGCGCAAAGATTTCCTTGCAAAGATCAGGAGACCACCCTGTCGTCGCAAGCCACACTGATCAAAAGGATGACCAGACAGATCTAGATGAGGTTAGCAGGAGTGTGGCAGGTTGGTTGCGTTTTGGCTTCAATTCCGTTCTTTTTATTCGGCTGACACGAGACAGCATTTGCTCTTGACCAGGGCACAAGTACTCAAACTGTTCAAAACATTTCAATTAGTGGAGGTACGGTTACGAGCGTTGGCCGTGACCTTATCAATCAGACCCTTATTCAAAACCATTATGCTTCCGAGGGTAAGCCTGCCATTGGATGTTTCGTTAGCCGGAAATCTTACTTCTTCTCGCAGAGACAAGGGACAGCAATCTCTTTTTGAAACTCGATCCAGTTCCTGCGGCACATGATTGTCAAGGAGTTACCAGCCGAGGGACAGAATGCTTTCCAGGGACCCGTCGCCAACTGCTTCACGACATCGAGGCTTGGAGGACGGGCAACTCGGTCCCCATATTCATCATCGACGGTATCGCCGGGATTGGCAAAACAACGGTGGTGAAAACCGTTTGCGCTCAAGCTGCAGCTGAACGCCGCCTTGCTGCCAGCTGGTTCTTCTCACGCGATGAGCAAGATAGAAAGACCACCAAAGGCTTCGTTAGAACGTTGGCCTTTCAGCTTGCTTCATATCATCCCATCCTTCACGGTCGAGTAACCCAGACTTTGGAGGAGCATCCCGACATCCTGCAAAAAGAAGTTAGGGTGCAATTCAATGCGCTGGTTCACCAACCTTTGCGAGACGCCTTTCCCGAGCAGGGAGGAACCCATGTCATCTCTATTGACGCCATTGACGAGTGCGATCTCGATGAAGCCACCGAAATCCTGTCCATCCTTTTATCCATGATTCCACAGCACCCACAAATCCGGCTTCTCATCACATGCCGCCCTGAACGTCCATTTCGATTGCTGCTTCAAAACCACCGCAGTGGTCCTCAGGTCTTTCGTCTACACGAGATTGAAACCTCGGTGGTCGAATCCGATATTCGCCTTTATATCGACTACTGCCTTTCCCCTGAGCGGGTCGCAGAAACTCTCCCGGATTTGCTTCCACCCCCCTGGCGTGCGTCCGCCAAAGAGAAGGAAGCTTTAGTTCGTATGTCGGGCAAACTTTTCATTGTCGCCTCCACAGCAGTCAAGTTTGTGCTGGACCCCAAGCGCCTTGCTCCGGGAAAACAGATTCTCCAACTTCTTGACCTCAGCACAGGGCCAGGATTGGCGAGCAGTCCCATGGACCGCCTGTACACTCAGGTTCTCCGTGCCGCCGTCCCAGAACCGGCTGGCGATTGGTTCGAGGATTACCAGGTGGTCGTGGGCGCCATTGTCGTTGTTCTTGACGTACTCTCCATCCAAGCTCTGGCATCGCTCCTGGACATTGAGCAAAACGATATCATCCGAGCGCTATCCCACCTCCACTCGGTCATAGCACCCATCAACGAAAACGAAGCGTTTCGTGTTCACCATAAGTCGTTCCCCGATTTTGTGGCGGACCAATCTCGATGTTCCATCGACCGTCGCTTTTTCATTGATGCCCCCATGAGGCACTTCCAACTTGCCTGCAGCTGCCTTCGCGTCATGAATAGGATGCTGAAGCAAAACATCTGCGAGCTAACAGTCGCGCAATGCAGCGAGGAATTGAAGAAGCTGCCTCCCAGTACTATCGGCCGCATTCCTTCGGAGCTGCTGTACGCCTGTACCCATTGGGTCTCTCATCTACAACAAGGCGAATCCCACTTCGATGCCAACGAGATCATCACCGGAGAACTCGAGACCTTCGTAGACAAGCACCTCCTCTCTTGGCTCGAAGTCCTGGCGCTAACCGGCCAGTATAAGGTAGCTTGGTCCAACGTGAATACGCTTTCCGAGATAATTGTGAGTACTTCAACCCCGCTTCTGCGTAAAAGCCTACTGACCTTTCTTTGCTGTTTGGCACAGTCGATGCCGTTGCGTTCCCCTGGAATAGCCCCTACTTCAACATCTCTATCCCATGTTCTTAGGGTCCTTCAAGATTGTCTACGGCTCATTGCCCTCCACCTAGACATACCACAGCTATACCCAATGCATCTATACCACTCTGCGTTGCCCTTTGCCTCTCTAAGCTCTACGATGAGGGCGTATGAGGTGTGCCTACCCAGCAAGCCTATCCTCGTCTCAGGGCTTGAGGGTCACTTGGATCATATCGATGGGGTCTTTCATTCTTGGCGGCGGCCTCGAGAGATGATGTTCTCTCCTTGCGGTGAAATGGTTGCAACCTCCTCCGACTGCCTTCGGCTTTATTCTGCAAATTCAGGGTCGCTGATTCGAGTGTTCAAACCAGTCCAACACTCACACCGTTTATTCTGGGATGGTATTTTCGTCTTTTCTCCAGACGGTTGCTTTATCGCAGGTGAAGCCGAACGTGGTGTTCAAGTTTGGGAGGTAGCTTCTGGGGAGACAGTCGCAACCTTCGCCATCCCCGATTCGTACTGCAAGCCTCTCGCAGTCAGCGCATTGTCTCCCTCACATGGCAGACCTCAATTGCCTACCCCTGGCGGCACGCACGCGGCCAGTCCTACATCGCTTGGCTTCTCCTCAGATGCCAAGACGTTGGTAGCTGGAACTAGGGATGGAACCTCCTTCCTGTGGCACATCGAAGGAGACTCCAACGCAAAGGTGCTCAAGGTGGAGGGCCAAGACCTCGAAAGCATTTGTGAATGTCCACCTGAAGCAATCTTCGAAACGTGCTGGGCTCACCGCGTCGAAGACATCGTCCCCCTCACTGATGGCCGAACAATGGTCACGGTTACGGCGACCGGTGTCCAGCTCTGGAATACCGCCAACTTCACACTATCAAAGGCTCATCCCCGACGAGTGGATGAAAATCATCGTTGTCCAGTCTCATTTTCTAGCGATAAACAGATGATGGCAATCGAGGCGGCTGGTTTTGTTATTGAAGTTCACGGGACAAGTAGGGCTCACCGCCTGGCCACTCTAACAGGCCACTACGGCCTTGTCACAACCACGGCATTTCCCCCTCATTCTGAACAACTCTGCTCTGCATCAGAGGACTTGACCATCCGATTATGGGATATCATAGCTGCAACGCAGCTGCGAGTCATATCTACCTCTCATATACTCACTCACGCCATTTTCACGACGGGGGTCGACGGGTTCATCTTCAGAGGCAAGGAGTGGATGTCCATACTAAGGCTGAACCACGAAGAGCCGGCCAGTTTTGGGCCAGAGATAACAGGCGCGCACCTTATCCGGTTCTCTCCTGACGGATCCACCGTGGCCATTCGCGACTACGGCCCAACGATGGTTTCAAGCCTCGCGAGCCTTTCTGCTATACATGCGTATAGGATTAGCTCTTCACGATCGACTGTTGGATTCTTGCCCTCTGGAGAGCTATTTTCTATCCGCGACTTCAGAGGAAAGTGGGAAGTCTCAGCAACGCGGGGTACCGCATGCTTCAAATTCCCTGCTGCAGCGGTCAGAACTTCACCAGATATGACCAGGCTAATGGCGCTGGGAGAAGATGCCAGCGCCCTCGTCTATAATATTGGGTCAGGGAGACAGGAGGCACGGCTTGGGCCACTTGTAGATGGATGCTTTGGCGCATGGCTCTGGTTCTCGTGGGACTCAGGAACTGCCTATATTCGACGGCAAGATGGTTTTCACTTCGTTGTCTTACCATCACCCGAGGAAAACACGCCTAAGCCCCTGTCTTTTTCCAAATGCGAAGGCATCCCCGCCCCCGATTGGTTTTGTTCCACTGGAGCTGGCCCGCCTGCTGCCCAACTGCACTTTCTGGCAGGGGATTGTGCATGGACTCTACAACAAGACAGGAACACCTGGGCTGCGGCGCGTGTCGGCTCACTTGTAGCCGACGTGGAGTGCATGGCGTATTCTCCCTGCGGGACTTTGGTTGCGATCATCGGGGACAGCGGGCCAAGTGACCAAGATAAGGAAAGCAGAGCCTCGCGCATTCAGCTTCGAAAGATCCCGGGCTATAACCTCATCGCATCTCTCGAGGTGCGCCATAGCATTTTTCTTAGCCCTGGGTTGACAGCCCAGTTCCTTCCCTCGCTCCCACACATACTCATCACCCATTGCCATCTTACTCTCACGAGCTGGGATATATCTACCTCAAGATTAATTGGTACCTATCATTTGCCGCATCAGCGTGCGGGCATTGTCAACATCCACCCCCTCAACGGGTCAGATTTCCTTTGCCTCGTCAATAACTTTGTTAGGGGCAAGTCAATGACTGCGTTAACCGCCCTTCAACTCCGGGGAGCTCTTCCGACGGTAGTCCACTACCTGTGTTGGTTCCCACCTCACCTGGCGATCAGGGTTCTCAAGGTTAACCCTCGTCATCCACACATGGTCGCTGTCTCAGGGCCCGCCGGGGCACTTGAAATAGATATATCTAAATGCTCTTTGCCATTCGTCCTGTAAAGCATAGATCGCACCCAATCACGTACCTCTCTCTCTAGTTTCATTGGTACGGCCCTCAGCCGTTCCACCATGTCCGACGCTGGTGTCGCGAACTCACCGTAATTTCAAAAACTCATCATGACCGTTCAGAATTCGAAACCGGGTCACAAGCAATCCATTCATCAATTTTCATGTAATAGGCCACCATGATATGGCACTGCGAACGTCATCTTCCGTCTGCAAGGTCATGGGCTATGGCTTTCGAGTACTTGACGGTGGCGATGACACCCTTGTCATGCCCTCCTTCGTCCTTGTTGTAGATACTCCTAGCGCACGTTTCTCAGCTCCCACTCCTTGAATCTCGTTGGGAGCGTCGGACAGCGCCTCCTTCGCCCTCTCTTTCCCGCGCGTCCGAATCGCTGTAGTTGAATGGCGTTGCGTGGACTTGCTAGGTTGAGTTGGGGGATCAGCTACTTTGGGAGGCGGTAAAGGAGGAGGGGGAGAGACAGGCGATGGATTCAACAACTCGGTTGTGTTTTTGGTATCGCGAGGGATGCCTCCACGGGTTGCACGCGACGGATCGGATGCTTTGTGCCGTCTTGTTCGTTCGGTTCCAGCTTGTTGTCGATGCTGAACATCCTGCTCGTTGTCGAGAACGGTTGGGGGCGCGTCGCTGGTTTCGAAGGCTACCTCTGGCGAGCTTGGTGATGTGTGCTTCTCCGTTGCTTTTGATGGTCGTCTCGGGGGTCTGTACCATTGCTGATTCTCGCGACGATTGGACGAGTGGGATGGTCTAGACGGCGGAATGGTTCCAGACAGATCCTCGTCTGAGTCGACTAAAGGCGGGACAAAGGGCGAGCCCTTCATCGAAACATCATCTTTGCCTGAAGTTCGAGTGCGCCAGTGCTCTTTTGGATGAGGACGATGAGCATAGTACTGATGCGGTGCAGATTCACCATAGTATGGCTGTGACGCGTAACTCAGTGGGGTAATCCATGTCTTGACACGCTGCTTCCAAGCCAAGTCCATGACATCCCCATACCGGCGAAAGGTCAGAAGGACAAGGGCTCCGTAAAGCATCCCCAGTCCTAGCAACACCGTTACACCAACTCTCACGGCAAGTAGTCCCTGATCACTGAGTGGACCTCGATCGACTCCATGGGTGCTAGTTCTCCATACAAAGGCCATGATGCAGCAGATGTACAGAATCAAAGACCTGAAGAAGCGTAGCCCTTGTGAGTATGAGAGGAGCGAGGAGGCAGTAAGCAGACACTTACCACGAAAGCCACACAGCTGGCATTGCAAGCATGACCCAAACGTTCCAAAATATTGCTGTTTTCGATTTTTGGGCTTCCTGAAATACCGAAGGTCAGCCATATAGAGCGCTATGCAGAGGGGCTAAGTGTACCAGAGCCCATTCTGCAGCTTTGTACGGTTTACGCATAGTACCAAAGCGAATGATATACATGCATCCGTAGAGCAGGCTCATCAAAGCACAGATGAGAGAGCCAAGTGCGGTATACCTTGTAATGGCATCGGTAGCGGCAGCGTCGATCTGTAAAATGGTCAAGATTGCCCTGTGGTCAGAGTTGGCACAATTAGTTCAGACAAGCCAAGTGGGTTTGGCTAGACGCACGAAAGGAGCAAGACTGATATAATGTTGAATGTCTTCCACTCTCGCATAACCGAGTCAATGAAGGCTTCCCAAGTGTTCCTCAGGTCCTCGTACGCAGGCGGCATCTGCTGTGGCTTTGGAAGGTACCACACTGCGTCGAACGCTCGTGATTTTGTATTTGAAGCAGCAGAGTCCAGCGCCATCTTCTTGATTTCACCCAATGTCATATCCGCCTCTTCGAAGATCCTGGAGACGCGAGAGAAGTAGAGGGCTGGCAGGCGTAAAAGAAAAAAGATGTAGATTTCTTTTGGAATGTCTCTGGTTAGATAGAGAGCAAAGGAGCGGAGCTTGCGCTTTGGCTTCAGGCCTGGCCTCGAGTAAACAGGTTGGGAACCTGGGCCGTATGAGATAATACCGGGAGGTGTGGGTGGCATATGGGCGGGTCTGCTTGGGATGACAGGAGGACGCTGGTATCCAAAAGCGGGATACATCTTCTCTGCATGCTCCGACAAAGTGCTTCCATTGGGAGATGGGGGAATGAATGGGGGAATGAATGGCTGGTGAACCTCGCTGTCGTCAGCATCAGCTGATTTGCTTGGCTTGGGACGTGGATATTGAGGAACCGGGGGCACCTGGGGAGGTGGGACGCTATAAGTCGGAATATGATATGTGCCCCAAGTATCTGGCATTGGCCGTGTTTGACCCAGTGATGGTGGCTGGTGCACTTGTATAGGGTAGACGGAAGGGATAAAAACAGGCTCTGGGACAGGCGACGGAGAAGTGTACATGTCGTAGCCAGCTGCTTGTGGGAACCACGCATGCTGGGTTGTCACATTTGGAGGTGGACCAGCGTCAATGTCATCGAATGTGGTACTTTGAGGTATGCCCTCATCCTTGCGGTTGGAATTACGGTGGAAGGGGCTGAGGCCTGTGTATCCATCGGCAGGAGGAGGAAAGTGGTGTCCTGGTCCACGCGTTCCATGCTCATTGGCGTATTGCCAGGGTGGAGGATTAAATACCATGACAGGAGGTGTTGGGGGTCGGTGGTTAGCGACTGGATATGCCGCCGAGTATCCACCAGGTCCTTGCCCATGCGTTCCATATTCATTGGCACCGTACTGCCCGGGTGGAGGATTGAATATGACTTCAGGAGGTGTTTGGGGTCGGTGGGAGGCAGTTGGATATGCTGCCGAGTATCCACCAGGTCCTGTTCCATGTTCCTTACTGGTGTGATACCTGGAAGGACCCAGCGAAGGATCAGTTCTTCGAGTCCCTAGGGGCGGTGAGGGTGGACGCCTGGTGCTCAGATATTCTGTCGGGCGCTGGTGAGAAGGTTCAGGACCACCTTTGCCATCGCTCTCGATGATAATATGCGCTCGACGAGAAGGTAGGCGCCCTGCTTGACCTGGAGGGTTCCTGGATTCTGTGGCGATATTCAGAACACGTTAGCGTGTGGCGAAACGTTTACATTCGAGCATATACGCACCCGGAATTTTGGAGGAGGATGAGGGTTCAGCCTTTTTAGTAGACATTGCTGGCGAGGGTACGGGAAAAAGCGTGAATATCCTGCCATCCTGTCAAAATCAGCGCTCAGCGATGAACGCGGAAGCTATGGTGCTGGCTATTTTTATTCTAAAAGGATATGCTGGCAGCAGTGTGAACTTGGTTCCCAGGTCTAAAGGGTTTCCCATAGTGGGTGCTCAAGCCTCAGTGCTCAGCTCAGGCCTGATTGCCGTCGTGGTCTGGTAGAAACATTGAAGAACGGGGGGGAATCAAATCAAAGCAGAATGATCGGGGCACGCCGCACGATACGCCTGTCTAGGCGTGAAAGTCACACGGTTGGGCGCTTACACCCTTCTTCGATTCGTTTATTGTTCGCAGAGCAGTCGTAGACGCTCGTAGTCTATATGAAAGAAGACCCCCAAACAAAGCCTTCCGCCCCTTCAACTCCAAACGGCCCTTAGTTTCGTTCTTGGAGACTTTTGGGCTTGATGGTAACCCGAAGACTTCCAATATTCTTGAGAATTTAATACCACCAAACGTCACCGGTCGCCTGGCTAGCAAGAATCATCCTGCGTATCAACATATGTTGTCCAACAGGTACGTGAATGACGGCCTTCAGGCCCTATCAGAGGGCCAGTCGTCCACAGCACCAGAGACGAGATCCCGTCGTCCATTGACGCGCAAGCAGGGAATGCGAGGGAGTGTATAAAATACTGTACAATACAAGACCGGGCAAGTTAAACTATGGTAAACTATGGAAATGTGATCCCTTTGCGTTTTGAAAGAGAGAGAATCAATAATAAAATCCGGTCTGGTGCACTATAGGCGGGGAAGGACCTGAAGCTTAGTGACGCTTCCAGGTCTTGATGCGCTCCTTCCAAGCCTTGTCCATAACATCCCCATACCGGCTGAATGTCAGTAGAATAAGAGCCCCGTAGAGCATCCCCAGCCTCAGCAAAGAGAACCTTGCCGCTGAGTGGCCCTCGACCAATTTCGTGAGTACCAGTCCTCCAGACAAAGGACATGATACAACAAATGTACAGAATCAATGACCCGAAGACATGTCGTCCTCCTGAGCAGGGCAAATAATAGTAGGATGCAGGATCCTTACCAGGAGAGCCAAACAGCTGGCGTTGCAAGCATGACCCCGCCAGGGAGCTGAGGGCGCCCTCTGCTTCAAAGTGAAGTAAGGCCTTTTGGGAAGCAGTTGATAGTCTTTTGCGTCGTCCTCACCTCTGAGGCAGCGGATCCAAAGCTTTGTCGGAGTACCAGACGAGATTGAGATAGGGGTTAATTGATGCCCCTATCTCTGGGTCCATGGCTCGCATGAGCATTTGTCGAGATATGGGAATTGCTCTTTAGTACTTTACGCTCATGGCTGGTGGTTCAAGTTGAAGCTAACTCCAAAGGCTGGCAGTCTGTAATGCTGGTATCGTCTGACCAATCGCAGAATCGCAGAGATTTGATTGAGGTACTCGGTTCCCAATGCACAAGCGGTCTGCCGTTGCTCCAAGACTCACAGGATTCGTATCGCATCAGAGAGAGCTTCGGAGTGCAACTTATCCTTCCACCTGTTGTTCAACACGCTTGCAGGCACACTATTAAAATTCAACCCCAATTTCTTGGGGCTAAGAATCAGTTTGCATGCAACCGTTCCTAGGTCTTTGCGTGAATGATTGGTAGACGACCCCGACAAAGTAATGGAAGCAGCCATGATTGTCCACAAGAAAGATGAGAGGCTATGGTTTCGGAGCAGTCAAAGGCGGTGATGAGGCTCTTGCCATGCCCTCCCTCACTCTCGTAGCGGATACTGCTGGCGCACGTTTCTCAGCCCCCATTCCATAAATCTTGTTGGGAGAGCCCGGGGGCGCCTCCTTCACCCTCTCTTTCCCGCGAGTCCGAGGCGCTGTAGCCGAATGATGGTGTGTAGATTTGCTGGGCTGAATCGGGGGAGCAGCTACTTTGGGAGGCGGCAAAGGAGGAGGGGGAGAGACAGGCGAGGGTTTCAGCAACTCGGTTGTGTTCTTGGTATCACGAGAGACACCTTCACGGATCGCATGTGACGAATCGGATGGTTTGTGTCGTCTTGCACGTTCGGTTCGAGCTTGTCGAGGCTGAACATCCAGCTCATTGTCGGGAACGGTTGGGGTTGTGTCACTGGCTTTGACGACTGCCTCTGGCGAGCTTGGTGACGTGTGCTCCTCCATTGCTTTTGATGGCCTTCTCGGGGGTATGTACCATGGCTGGTTCTCGCGGCGATTGGACGAGTGGGATGGTTTAAGGGGCGGGATGGTTTCATGAAGATCCTCCTCCGAGTCAGTCAAGGGTGGAACAAAGGGTGAGCCCTTCATCGAAACATCATCTTTGCCCCAAGTTCGAGTACGCCAGTGCTCGGTCGGAGGACGAGGAGCATAGTACTGATGCGGCGCAGGTTGACCATAGTATGGCTGGGACTCGTAGCCCAGTGGGGTAATCCATGTCTTGACACGCTGCTTCCAAGTCTTGTCCATGACATCCCCATACCGGCGAAAAGTCAGAAGGACGAGGGCTCCGTAAAGCATCCCCAGTCCTAACAACACCGTTATAGCAGCCCTCACGGCAAGCAGGCCCCGATCGCTGAGTGGACCTCGATCAATTCCATGGGTGCTGGTTCTCCAAACGAATGCCATGATACAGCAGATATACAGAATCAAGGACCTAAAGAGAAGTAGGTTGTATGAGCATGAAAGCACAGCTAAGATTTGAGGGGAACTTACCACGACAACCACACAGCTGGCATTGCAAGCATGACCCAAACGTTCCAAAAGATGGCGGTTTTTGATTTCTGGGCTTCCTGGAATCACGAAGTTGAGTCGACGAGCATCCCGCAGAAAAGAGGTATTCGTACTAGAGCCCATTCAGCAGCTTTATACGGTTTGCGCATGGTACCAAAACGAATGATGTACATACATCCGTAGAGCAGACTGATCAACGCACAGATGAGGGAACTAAGTGCGGTGTACCTTATAATGGCATCGTTAGCAGCAGCGTCGATCTGTAAAATGGTCAAAATTGCCCTGGGATCGGGGTTGGCACAATTAGTTCAGACGGCACAAACAAGTTCAGGCAGACTCACGAAAGGAGTAGAACCGAGATGATGTTGAACGTTTTCCATTCACGCATAACCGAGTCAATAAAGGCTTCCCAAGTGTTCGTCAAACCATCGTAGGCGGGAGGCATCTGCTGTGGCTTTGGAAGGTACCACACTGCGTCAAACGCTCGTGTTTGTACATTTGAGGCCGCAGAGTCCAGCACCATCTTCTTGATTTCACCCAGCGTCATATCCGCCTCTTCGAAGATCCTGGCGACGCGAGAGAAGTAAAGGGCTGGCAGGCGCAATAGAAGAAAGGTGTAGATTTCTTTTGGGATTCCACTTGTTAGATCGAGAGCGATGGAGCAGAGGTTGCGTTTTGGCCTCAAGCCTGGTCTGGAGTTAACTGGGTGAGGTTGGGGACCTGGGCCGTGTTGATTGAGGATGGGGGGTGAGGGTGGCATTGGGGCAGGAGACGAATGCTGGGCTGGTCCCTGTACAGGTGGGCCAGCGTCAATGTCATCGTATGTTGTGCCCGGAGGGATACCATCATTCCTGCGGTTGGAGTCATGGTGGAATGGACTGAGAGCAATGTACCCATCCATGGGTGGATGAGTGAAGGTGACATGTTGATGCCTGCCTGCACCATGTTCATTAGCGCCGTAGTACCCTGAAGCTGATTCTGGCTTCTCGGGAGGGGGAGGGGGGTGGCCAACGCGTGCTTGGATATCTCGTCGGGCGCCTGCTAGGACCTGAACCATGTTCATTGGGGCCGTGATACCAGGAAGCTGGAAATGGAGGAGGGGATGCGGCTGGCAAATGTGTGCTTGGATATTCCATCGAACGTCTGTTAGGACCTATATTATGTTCCATGGGGCCGTGATACCAGGAAACTGGACCTGGGGGAGGGGGAGGGGTTGGCAGACGTGTGCTCAGATACTCCGTCGAGCGTCTGTGAGGACCTATATTATGTTCCATGGGGCCGTAATACCAGGACGGCCCCAGCGGAGGATCAGTTCGCTGAGGCTCCAGGGGTGGTGAGGGGGGACGCCTGATGCTCGGATATTCTGTCGGGCGCTGGTAAGAAGGTTCAGGAGCGCTTTTGCCATCACCACCAACGATGATATGCGCTCGACGAGAAGGTAGGCGCCCTGCTTGACCTAGAGGGTTCCCGAAATCTGTGGCGAGATTCAGAACGTGTTAGCGTGTGGTTAAATGTTTACATTCGAGCATACACGTACCCGGAAATGAAGTTTCAGCCTTTTTAGTAGACATTGCCTGTGAGGGTACGGGAAAAAGCGTGAAAGTCCTGCCATCCTCAAAATCAACGCTCAGCGACGAGCGCGGAAGCTATGGTGCCGGCTATTTTTATCCCAAAAGGACACGCTGACAGCTGTGAACTTGCTTCCCAGCACTGTAGCCTGTAGGGCTTCCCAGAGTGAGTGCTCAGCGCTCGGGCCTGATTGTGGTTGGGGGTTTTGTGAAACCAAGAACAGGTGGAATCAAGGCTACTTAGATGATCAAGGATGATGCCCCTGTCTAGACCTGAAAGTCACATGGTCGGGCGCTTAGCATTCTTAACTCTTACCATAACCAACGACTGAGTGAGATTCGACGTGTTTTGTTCGCCCTGAGTTTGCATAGGATCAGATGTCGTTTCTGAAGAAGGTAAGTAAGTATTTTCCGTCATAGAACAGCCAATCAATGCCTGCGAACAGCTTGGCCGCAAAGTTGGAGGAAAGCGAGCCAATGCCGGCCATAATGCAAGGGAAGACGACGCTAGGGCATTTGACGCGCAAGGAATCAATATAACAACTTCCTCAAGTACGCAGAGCAGGAGTGAAGCCACTCCAGGGAGCAGTGGAGTTGGTCTCACAGCTCGATCTGAACCCCATCTTCAAGAAGGTCTGCTCTCTAATGTCTTTTCCTGCTGACATCTGACCTGTTTGGCCCGTTGCTCAGGCTTGTTTCGAAATGCTGCCGCGCTCCACACAGTCAATATCAGCGGTGGAACGTTCACAGACATTGGAAGTCAAATAGTTAACGTCCACAACCAATACATTGTTAACGGTAGGCATCTTGCACGTTTGGACAGGCCCCGTCTAAAGGTCTCATCTCACAGACGACGGTGAAAGCAAGCTTTTCGCCATGCTCAACCCCGTGGCCGCCGCTCATGATTGTCAGGAGGTCACGAACAAGGTTACGGAGTGCTTTGCAGGCACGCGCCACCAGCTTCTCCAGGATATCGAAAAGTGGAGGACGGGGGACTCGTCGGTACCCATCTTCATCTTGGATGGTATCGCCGGAATAGGCAAAACGACAGTGGTCAAGACAGTTTGTGCTCGCGCAGCTGCCGACCACCGCCTCGCGGGAAGTTGGTTCTTTTCTCGTGACCAACAGGACAGGAAGTCGACTCGAGGATTCGTTGGGACTCTCGCCTTCCAGCTCGCCAAGTACCATCCGGCGCTTAGGGATCGCATTACCCAGGCACTGAAGGACCACCCGGACGTCCTTCAGAAGGCAATTCGGGTTCAGTTCGATACCTTGATTCACGAGCCTCTTCAAGCAGTACTCCGGGAATTGGGAGGAACCCACTCCATCTCCATCGATGCCATCGACGAGTGCGATCTCAACGAAGCCACCGAGATCCTATCCGTCCTCTTAGGCACAGCACCAAAACTCCCCCAACTTCGACTCCTTATCACCTGCCGCCCAGAGCGCCCATTCAGATTGCTTCTTCAAAGGCATCGCGGCCCACATATCTTCCACCTGCACGAGATTGAGAACTCGGTCGTTGAATCAGACATTCGCCTGTACATCAACCACCGCCTCTCCCCAGAGCAGGTGGACGAGGCTCTCCCCGATCTCCTTCCACCTCCTTGGCGCGTGTCTGAGAAGGAGAAGGAAGCGTTGGTCCAGATGGCTGGCAAGCTTTTCATCGTTGCCTCCACCGCCGTCAACTTTATTCTGGATCCTAGACGGCTTTCCCCAGCCAAACAGATACGTCAGCTATTGGACGCCACAGGATCGGGGCTGGCAAGTAGTCCTATGGACCGCCTGTATACCCAGGTGCTTCGCGCCGCTGTCCCTGATCCCATCGACGATTGGTTTGACGACTATCAGGTGGTCGTCGGTGCCATTGTTGTGGCTGCTGACGTCCTCCCCGTTCAGTCCCTTGCATCACTTTTGGACAAAGAACCGAACGACATCGTTCGAACACTATCCCACCTCCATTCCCTGATAGCCCCAACAACCCGCGACGAGGCGTTTCGTGTCCACCATAAATCATTCCCTGACTTTGTCACCGACCCATCCCGGTGTTCCATCGACTCTCGCTTCTTGATTGATCCATCTCGCTGTCACTTCCACCTCGCCCGTAGCTGCCTACGAGTCATGTTGCGGATGTTGAAGCAGAATATCTGCGAGATACCGCTCTCAGACTGGAGCAAAGAGAAGAAAGAACTAGCCCCAGGCACTCTGGGCCGAATTCCTCCCGAGCTGGCGTACGCCTGTGCTTACTGGATCTCCCATTTTCAGCAAGGCATCTCGCACTTTACCCAAGACGTCGGTATCGTGGATCAGCTCAAGCGCTTAGTGGAGGAACATCTTCTATCTTGGCTTGAGATCCTGGCGTTGACTGGCCGGTTCGGCACAGCATGGAACTCTGTGGACATGCTTTCTACTCTCATTGTAAGCTTTCGAGTTTATCGTCTCCCGTTGCAGCTGGCTAATGGCGCGCCATCCAAAAGGGACAGTGTCTCCCCGCATCTCCTCCTGCAACGTCAGGCGATCTTTCAAACATCATAAACGTGCTTCAAGATTGCCTACGTTTTCTCAACCTTCACCCAGATATTCCTCAATCATATCCGATGCAAATATATCACTCTGCATTGGCCTTTGCACCAAACGGATCGTTGATAAGCCGATTGTATTCGAAGTCTTTGTCCAAGGAGTCAGTCGCTATCATCTCAGGCGTTGATCAGGGCTGGGGGCCGATGATTATCTCCTTTTCCGGTGGCGGTTTGACTGCGGACATGCAGTTTTCGCCCTGTGGTGAAATGGTCGCCATAGCTTCCGGTCGCATTCGCCTGTATAATGCCAAATCAGGCTCACATATCCGACAATTCTATCCACAGGACTCAACAGAACTTCGTTACGACACGGCCATCGCTTTTTCTCCAGACGGCTCTTATATTGCAGGAGGAAATGGAAGCGGAGTTTGCATTTGGGCTATTGCATCTGGAGCGCTGATTGGAGCATTCAGCATTCCTCTTTCACAAATGAGGCCCCTTGTATACCGCCCTCACCATATCCGGCGCTTGCATAGCCAAGAACTCGGACCAACCTCAATGAACTTCACTCAGGATGGAACTGCGCTTGTTGCTGGTGCCCGAGATGGGACTGCCTTCCTGTGGCAAATGCAGGGCGATGGTCAACCGCAGGTCTTGAAGACCAATAAACATGAATGGGACTCTACATGCGACTGCCCGGCTGGAGCACTGCTTGACACTTGTTCGACTGATTCCATCATAAACACGATCGCAATCCCTGGCTCCCGTTCAATGGCGGTGGTTACAAAGGAAGCCGTGCAGTTCTGGAACCTCAATCCTCCCGAGATCACCAACGACATTCGCCGCAGGCCTGCCATCTTCCAGGATATGGAGACTGATATCTGTCCCGTCTCGGTTTCCCGCGATCGAAGGATGCTAGCAACAGAAACCAGCACTTTCGATATCCGAGTTTATGCAACGAGGAATCCACGGATCCCCGTTGCTATTTTATCAGGGTACCATGGCGGGATCACAACAATCGCCTTTGGATATCAACTCGAACAGCTTTGTTCCGCAGGACGCGATATGACAGTTCGTTTATGGGACATTGCAGCTGCTACTCAGCTGAGAAAAGTTTCAACCTCTTGTACCCTGAGCAACGCCATGTTCGTCAGCTCGGTCAACAAATTTATCCTGGTTAATGGGACACAGATATTCCAACTAGAGGAAGACGCCACTGTCCCCCTAGGCATGGACTTACCAGCCGACCTCTCCTCGCCCTTTGGCATGCTTCGATTGTCCCCAGATGGGTCAAATCTGGCCATGCATGATCCCTACGCCACAACTTTCGCGAACCTCCAAGACCTCATCGCAGCCGGGCCAGGCAGCCGGCCCATTAGCCGGTGGCCCGCCGTCAGATTCCTCCCAACGGGAGAGTTCATGACTATTGATATAGAAGAGTCACCGGAGAACATCTGCAACGTCTCCCTACCTGAAGGCTCTTGCCGAGTCTCAATCACCCCTGAGACTGGCCAAGAAGCTCAAAGAGCCTTTTTAGTTCAGGGCTCGGCCGGTGAACGCCTGCTATCACCAGACGGATCCAGAGTCGCCCTGCTGGGGCCAGGTTTTAGCGTATCAATTTCTTCCCTCCTCTCTGGCCAGCTGGAAGCATATCTCCCTGGTGCTGCAGAGGCTTGCCATAAAGATCCACACGTGGTATTCTCTTGGGACTCCAACACCGTCTATGTGGCGCGATATGATGGGTTTTACTACGCTCAGCTTGTTCCTTCGTCAAGGACAGGAAGCGTGACTGCCGCCTGCAACGAAGGCCCCCCAGCAATGCCACCCCGATCCTTTTCCAGATACCACGGCATACCAATCCCAGATTGGTTCGGTATCGGTGGGAATCAGGCACCACCCTCCATCTCAATTACACTTCCTTGCAACAAACCGAGCCTGGGTGCGACAGCAAGGTGAAGGGGGCTGGGATGAAACCCCCGTCGCTCACCTGCCATATTTTCATACAAGCCACGGCCTATTCTCCTTCTTTTGCGGGGGTTGCAGTTGGTGGAATACAAAGCATGGAAGAAGGAGTGGATGAGACCTTCGAGCTTATTGTGCAGCTTCGGGGGCTTCCTGATTACAGCCTATTGGCAACTCTCCCAACTTCGCGTTCTCGGCACATAGCCAACATGGGTTTCCATCTGCGGTTTCTCCCCTCACTTCCTCACGTACTCGTGGTCTCTTCACCGATGCATCTCATAAGCTGGGACACTTCAACTTTGCAAATCCTTGGGAGCTACGAGCTGTCATCCCCATCGGAAATTTTGGTGGATTATTTTGCATATGATGCGTCAAATTTCCTCTGCCTCATGCACAGTGACTCAACTTGCGCGCTGGTGGCGGTCCTTTTTCGAGAAGACCTTCCGGCGAAACTACATCGTCTCTTTTGGTTCCCTCCTTATCTTGCCATTGCAGGCGGTGCAAAACTTCATGTCAATCCTAACCGACCGCACATTGTCGTCGTATCTGGGTCAACGGCGCTGCTCCAACTAGACATCTCTGCCATTCCTCTCCCTTTCGCCTTGTAGATGGTATCTGCTGTATCCATGATATCCTATGCATGAATACCATTGAATCCCGTCCGACGCATGCGTGTTTCCAAGTATTTGGGCCCTATGGCGCTCTAGATCGGGCATACAGATCCTACAATCCTGAGAAAACCTAGGCTAGGTTCACGGTGAGGACAAAGTACAACTAGTAGACACCCTCGCTTGTGCAATTCGGGCATCGCCAATTCGACCACCGTCCGCAAGTTAGCTTCCATCTCGTCCACCTGCGTCCCCCAAAAATCGTTGGTTGAGTAGGAGCAAATGATATGGAGACGTGCGAGTTGGGGAAACCTCTCTGGTCGTAGCAATCGCCCTTCCATCCGTGCTAAGATTGGGTGGTGGAAGTACTTGAGGGAAATCTTTCCTTCTGGTATCCAATTCTTGATACTGATTTGTTCCAGGGAAGGGAGAGGATTGGCGTGGTTTAGCATCTCAGAGACCTTCTGGAGCAGATTGATGGTGGAAGCTTCGTCGGGGTGAGCCAATTGCCACTCCGTAAAGTCGAATTCAAATGCTTCAGCGAGGGGTGCAAGAATGCCTGCATGATAGAGGCGTTTTCGCGGAAAGGGCCTAGGTAAATAATCAGGTTAGCAAGGGGGCCGATAACAGATGGAGTTTTTGCGCACTCAGTGAATATACGAAATGCTTGAAGAATGGGAAGCCCTCCAATTGCTTGGAAAAGCTTCAGACACGGGCCTTCATACATTCTTCCACAGCCGACTCGGAGCCGTTTTAGTTTCCTGGGGATAAGCTCAAGAAGAGGTAAAAGCTTGATGTCGGCTGCTTTACCGTAATCCAGGAGGCAGAGGCTCTCTAGCTTTGACAAGGGCGCGTGGGCCTGAGGTCCGTCGATTTCTCGTGGATAAGGGTGGAATTTGACGGATGAGACCTCGAGTTCCTGAATGAAACCTACGCCATTGAGCAGTGCAATGGGGAATGTGGAGAATTCCGCAATGGACAGTCGCGTCAGGTTGGGAGTGCAGATAGTCTCTTTGATGACTTGGAGGATTCTTATCGGTAAGTTACATAGGCTCCCGGTTGACTGAAGGTGAAGTGATCGGAGGTTGGAGAGCTTTTTCAAAAGACAACCAAATGGTTCGGTCGTATAGTAAGTGGGTCTATTGTCAGCTCGTGGACAAAGTCTGCAAGCGATGGATTCGCTTCGAGAACCTCGGAGATACGCCCTGAACCGAGCAGGGCAGAACGACCCCGCCGTTGAAGGAGGTCGACTTTATCAAGATACGCAGCTGAGCAGGGCCGCGGAATGCTCGACAAGAAAGACCGATGCTACGCAGGTCGGTGCTCTGCACGAGGGTAAACGATTTTTTAGAGCAATTCTGGTGGTGTGTCCATGGCTGACGTGCTGAAACGCGCTGTTAGGCTAGCCTGAGGGTTAATATTTAATAGCTGTCACGAAAAATTCATATTTTGCCAACATACCGACGTCCAGTTGTCAAATTTGTGGAAAAGAAGTCAATAGGCGCCGATCGCAAGCATGCTGCGCGAATTTAAATTCAGGCGGGGTTTGAAAACTAAATGGTGAGTCCTTCATGGAAAAGGCCCTCCAGCAACAGTCCATCATCTCTTCTGGTTACCCCCTTATCTGGCCATAGAGAGCGATGCAAAACTTCACGTCCATGCTGACAGGCCGCACATCGTTGCTATAACTGGACGATCCGATTACCCCAACTTGATATATCTGCCGTCCTCTCTCCTTCGCCTCGTCGAGTAGACGCGCTGTATGTGAAGTCTCGTTCACAGATTATGCGCTGAGTACTATAATCTACTCTTGAATCCCATGTGGTGCACGTAGCCTGAATACACGTATCAGCCTTCGTGCCGAACTGAGAGGGAGGGTACATGGAGGGAGGGCTGGAGACAGAAGACATTATGATGGCAAGAAGCCTAAGCTAGGTTCACGGTAGGAGTAAAGGCAAGAGCCCGTAAAGCCCCTCGCTCGTGCAACGCCGGCATCGCTGATTCCACCTTCTTCCTCAATTCAGCTTCCATATTGACCACTTTCGTCGCGCCAGAAAGTCGTCTCTTGAATAGTAGCAAACAATTTCGAGGTGTTTCAACAAGGGAAATTTATCTCCTGTAGCAGAGCCTGTTCAAGGCCCGGCACTATCGTTGGATGGTGGAAATATAGAAGAGAACTTTCCCCCTCGATACCCAATTCTTGATGGTGCCTTTTCCAAGAAAGGGAGAGGGGGTGGCATGGGTCAGGATGTGGAGGCGTCCTGAAGCAGATTGAGTTTGGATGCTCCATCGGGCTCAGCCCATTGCCACTGCATAAGGTCGATCTCGACGTGTCTTAATGAAGGATAGAACGATCCTTTACTGAGAAAGTTGTTTTCACTGAACGGATCTGCATGGATGTCAGCATCGTGCAATACGGCTGCTGTTTAAGATTATGCGTACTGAGCGAATAGACGAAATGCTCGAGAAGAGCAAGTTTCCCGATTGCTTCGAGAACTGTGGCACATAAATGCTCGTAAATATCTCGGCAATTGAGATGAAGCCTTTTTAAATTCCGGGGTATGAGCTCCAACAAAAGCGAAAGTTGAAGACCAGGATTTTCTGAAAGGTATGGTTGCAGACACAGGCTTGCCAACTTTGAAAGAGGCACGTCTGCATCCGGGGGCCCACCAATTTCCTGTGGGTAAGGGGTAGACTTGGTGGTCAGAACCTCGAGTTCCTTGATAGAGGTTGCGCCTTTCAACAGCGCGATGGGGAACTCAGAAAACCTTGCGATCGACAGTCGCGCTAGGCTGGGAGAGCAGAGCGTCGCCTTGAGGGTTCCAAGAGCGTCCGTCGGCAGCTTTGAAAGGCTTCCCGAAGACTCGAGATGAAGCGAACGGAGATTTTGGAGATTTTGTAGGAAGGAGACCAGACTTTCCGGGTGTACACCCACAGGGTCCATCGATAGCTCGTGGACAAGGCCCCCGAGTGATGGATTCACTTTGAGAGCGGCATGGATACGCTTGAAGCGAGCAGAGGAGAAGGTACCACCCTTGAAAAGGTCTATCTTACCAAAGATACGCCTCTGAGCAGGGCTGCAGAATGCTCGACAAGAGAGGGCGATATGGCAAAGGTCTGAGGTCTTCTGCACGAAGGAAATGATTTCCGCAGCAATTTCTGGTGGTATGTCCATGACTGGACGCGTTACAGCGCGTTATCGTACTATAAAAAGGTTGATAACAGTCAAGAACAAATCGTGTCAACCCAACATACCGTCCAATCGTCACAAGTGATGAGTGTATGGAAACAACATTGAATTGGCCCCTATCGCACTTTGCGACGTGATTCGGCGGAGTTTGAAAGTAGACCCCTTGCCTCGCGGCTCAACATCGTGGATGCTTTCAAGAGCTCAAGGTTGAGGACGTGAAGCCAGATACCTGATAATTCTGTCCAGGACTATAACCAGTCAATAATTTGAACCCTTACAAGTCGCTTGTCGAACTCCAGAAAAGACCAATAATCTTATCTTATTGGGACCAAAGCTTCCGATCTTTGTATGACGACGACGGGGCAAAGGTTTGTGTGTCGTCATCGTCTTGGACATTGACCACGCTGTTTTCCCCAAAGGCTAACGGATATATCAGGGCCCAGCTGACCAGGATGTGGCCAGACGACTCTCCACTCATGTTCTCTCCAGACGTAGATCTAGTCATCGACTTTCGCGTCAGCAAGACGCTCTCGGTCACGAAGCAGCAGACCAGGGAGGAAGCCAGGAAGGCTGAGAAGCAGTATACGCGCCTCATAGAAACTCTGACACATGCTGGGCTGAAAGCCGTTGGGAGGAGGGGCGAATTGCTTGGCCATATCCTGGTCTTCGTCAGTTGCCCTCAGGCACTGTTGGACAATCTCATCAAGAGAGAAAGGTGCGTAGAACAGCATCAATCGGTCGTTATTGGAACTGAACCCAGGATTGTAGACGTTCAGACTTTTGTCTGGTCTCCCTGTGACGCCAATTGCTGCTGGAAGCTCTACTCAGTCTCTGTCACCCGCAGACCGTATTCGTATCATTCACTCCTATATCTCGTCGACCCCTAGCGATGGGGGCCTAGGGATCTCGTCAGATTCGTCTGACTGGGACCTTGTCCATTCAATGTTCCCTCTCCACAACCGACAGTTCAACTCTGCATGGGTCAAGACATGGAAGCCACGCAATATCACGTCCATGAGTCTGAGCAGCATTCGTGAAGAGGTAAGAGTCTTTTTCTCCCTTGCGGCCTTATCTTTAACACACGTTTTCTAGTTCGGTGACGCCCTGGCTTACTACTTTGGGTTCCTGTCGTCATACACCTCTTTCCTCGCATTCCCAGCAGCCCTCGGAGTCTTCGCCCACTACTTCCTCCTCCCATTCTCCCCCGCCTACTCCATCCTTATCGCCCTCTGGGCAACCTTCTTCATCGAATGGTGGCGCGTCCGCGAACAAACCCTAGGCCTCAGATTCGGCACACGCAACTCGTTCCGTGTCGAGAAACGTCGTGCACAATACAAACCAGGTCTCTCCTGGTGGCAGCGCGAATTCCGCATGCTCCTCACCGTCCCCGTTATCGTAGCCTTTGGTGCTACACTCGTCGCCATCCTCACTGCAACCTTTGTCTTTGAGGCATTCATCACCCACCTCTACCAAGGCCCAGGCCAACAACTCATTGGCTTCTCGCCTACCATCGTTTTCGTTCTCTTCGTACCGCGATTCCTCGCGCTGTACAATGCCATTGCCATCCGGTTGACCGATTGGGAGAACCACGCCCACCAGTCCACATACGCCAACTCGATGACGCTCAAGATGTTTGCCCTGGGCGCCCTCGTGTCATACTCCGGCATCTCCCTGTCAGCGTTCGTTTACGTCCCCTTTGGTGAAGGCGTCATGCACGCGGTCCAAACCCTTCTCTTCAAGCCATCCACTGCCACCGAGACAGGCCTCAGAGCACTCGTCAAGAGCGTCTTGAATGGCACGGCGAGCGCTGTGCCCACAGGTGCTGAAAAGAGTGTAGCTTCGGACGGTATGCAGTCAAAGACGGCGCCCGGGCCTCATGGTGGCCTTTGGGACATGAACGTCATGAACGCACGCAAGAAGCTTAACCCGGGACGACTCCGCGACCAGATGTTTGCGATCACAGTCACGAACCAGATCGTCAACTCGTTCTTGGAGATAGGCTTGCCATTCGTTTTGAGAGCAGCCAACTCGTTGTTCAAGAAGGGTGGCAAAACCACGACGTCATCGACAGAACGGTGATTCGCACAAGAAAAGGTTGTGTTTGAGGATGAGAAGGAGAAGGGTGGGGCTACAAGAGCGAGAGTACTTGGAACGTGTGCGGAGTGAGGCTGCGTTGCCCGAAGTATGACCTTCTTCCTCGATTACAACGAGATGGTCATCCAGTTTGGCTTTGTCGCTCTGTGGGGCACGATTTGGCCTCTTGCTGGGAAGTAAGCACGTCATTGCTTTCCCGGATGCCTGCAGTTAGCTGACACTTTTTTCAGCCATGGCTTTCATCAACAATATCTTTGAACTTCGAGGAGATGCGTTCAAGATCAGCGTGCACCACCGCCGGCCTCTGCCCGTCCGAAACAGACACGATCGGGCCATGGCTCAACGCTCTCACCTTCCTCACCTGGTTGAGCGCCATCACCAACACTGCTCTCGTCTACCTCTTCTCCCCCACCCTCGCTCCCCGTCCCTTTCAGCACCCTTGTCTACGACACCAACAATGCCACGTTCACAGCAAGCAATGCCGATACCGTCCTCACATCCAAGGAACATCTCGTTGCTGCTGCTGGAGGCACTGGAAACCCCGACGCATGGGGCATCGACGGAACCACCACTCCAGACAACTACGAAGCCACCAAGGAGCTCCTGCTCAAAGCAGCGACTTGTCGCACTCGTCGCTTCAGCACGTGTACCTACTGGCACGGATGTTCATCCGACACGTCGTGGTCAAGATCTGGTGGAAGGGTAGCAACGAGGTTGTGGAGAGGGAGCGGGAAGAGACCGAGTTGAAGGAAAAGTTCTTGTCAGGCGTTGGAGTTGGCTTGGAGGAGGTTGCTGGTGTTGGGTCGCATCCTAGCACCAGCGGAGAGGCGGGATGCGATCAGGCCTGATGATTCGACAAAGTCTGATACGAACGGGTTCTGGGATCATGACGAAGGGGTTGAAGAGATTCAGAGGATTGTGAAGGAGGCGTAGGGGGCGTTCTTTGACATCGAATTCTCAGATCCGTTCTCATTGCTTTTGGTTGATCTTGGGGCTACGGGTACACTAATGAACACTCACGACTTATGCTTTTCAGTGTCATCCAGTTCGCATTCTCGGACAATTGTACTTACCAAATCTCACAAGCAGGAGCTCATCGTCTCCCTTCGCGCTGTTCGTCGTTCGTTATCCTTCTCGTTGATACGTCCGAGATTACTGCTTCCATGGAAGGTTTTAGTAGTTTAGTACCCTTTCTACACCTCTAATATAAAGAGTTGGGCACGTCTCCCAGGGGCTTCCAATGTTTGGTATGGACCGCATGTAAAGTAAATCCACGGGTTGAAAGCGCAGAGATAACGTGTTTGAGCAATCTAGATTGTCCAGACGCAACTGCAACCAGCCCCACCTTCGCTCAACACCAGGCTTCGCACCGCATGCATTAGACATTGACAGGCGGAGCCAAGGGCGCGAGAAAGGCTGGGGGAGGGACGACCAGCAACTCGTGTCACGAAACATTACCCTATACTAGATCTGTTCTCCTCTATCGAGATTATTTGCTGCACAGTATATCCAACAAGTAATAATTGTATATGGTAGTCTACCAGCCACATACTACAAAGTGAAAGGAAGAGGAAATTTGGAAATGTCCATAAGGAGCGGCTGCCTTCCTCCTTTAACAAGAATAATGTGAGGGTGGCAGGGATTTACCTCCAGCCATCGGTATTCGACTGACAAATGCGGGGGAAACCAACAAATGTTGCAGACCTTCGCCGGAAGGGCTCCACAAAGGCGGATGGCTGCCAATCCAACTGCTGATTCAAGGGCCTCCTTGAAGATGAGGCAAAGAAAGTCAGAGGCGTTGTAGGGGTGGGCGGAGAGAATAATCGAAGGGCCAGAGAAGTCGATGCGCCCGAGAGTCTTCAACGTTGTTGTGTCCCAGCTCGTGATGCCTAGAGGAGAGTGGGCCACTAAGATGTGCGGAAGTGAGGGAATGAATTGGATTGCGGTCCCATGTGCGTGTTGATGTCCCCCCAGAGCTGCAATTAGATTGTAGTCAGGAAGGCTTCTCAATTGTACTACACTTGGTGCAGCAGAATTGTCGTTGGATCTCCCTATGACCGCAACGAGCGAACCGTTGGGGGAATAGGCCATTCCGTCGATACAAGATGGCAAAGAGGATGGCTCGGTGTAGGTCAAACCGTGTGGATGCTGGAGAAACCATGCACGATGGCCTGAAAGGAAGTGCAATTGTTGATCAGGGGGAGGTCTTAGGGTGCTGAAGCCCAGATGAACCCAAGGGGGATCTGGTGCATGCGTGTATTTTGAGAATGTTATGACAGGTGGTGTCTCTTGATCACTGGCTTGCCTCATGCTCATGGAACGGGGCACCGTGGCGGCGTAAAAGCTATGGGAGGGCCCGTCGATGTCGTGTTCAACATAGACCGTACGGGAGTCCCAAGAGAAGTGTACCCATGATTGTGCGCTGGTCGGAAGCTGGAGGAATGCTTCAAGCCGTTGCGGGTTGAGGTTGTAAACAGCTACGCCGGATGACGGCCCCGTGACCGCCACTCGAGCCATGTCGGATGAGGTCACGAAGGAGGCCTCAGCCTCTATACCTGGGATTTGGAATGATGTGGATGCAAGCACTATACCGTCACGGTTCAAGTCGGAGATGACGACCTCAAGGAACCCTAGCCTCCTGTTCCAAACAATGACCAAGTCTCCAGTTGGAGAGAATTTTGCACGGTACCAGGCATTGGAGCTCAAGTCAAATGACGGAGTGTCAATTAGATAACTGAGGCTGGAGAAACCTGTGAAAGGAGATGAAAAAATGGCAACGGTTGAGGCATCCGACGATAATCGAACCGAGTTCCACGGGTTATCTCGTTGTACCACTGGCCCAAAGGCAGTGCACTTGTCGTCGGCAAGCATCACCATGCGGTCGTCATTTCGAAAGATGTATCTCCCGATTGATTTTGCAAAGAATGCGTCGGTGAGGATACTGGGTGCAGTTGAAATGATTCGCAGCTGAGTGGAAGTGGAAATATGCCAAATGCGAACTGTCATATCTTGCGACGCCGAACAGAGCTCTTCGTGCTCTGTTGCAAAAGCCATGGCTGTGATCAATCCCTCGTGGCCTGACAGGACAGCGATACACCGCGGCTGACTCGTCGAGTAAATGTTGATGGCGCAAGGGATGGATTCGATTGCGAGCATGGCCTTGTCCAGAGATAGAGAGGTAGGGCAGCCACGGGCCTCATGGGCATGGCGGGGGATGGTAGCCAACAGTTTGGAAGGAGCAAGGTCCCAGAATTGGACACTGTTTCCCCTGACCAGAATGAAGGAGAGGGAGGTGGGGAGTGAAATAATATCCTCAACAGTGTGAACAGAGCATGCAGGAGGCAGTCCGTCTGGTGGATACCATGACACAAGCAAGAATCTGCTTGGTGGGCACCTGCAAACGCCTTCGGAACTACCCACGCTGTGTAAGAACTGTCTTGAGCTGCCACCATCAATTTTCCAGAAAAACGAAGTCCCTTCCACCGCCCCTGCCACGATCGATGCTCCGTCCACAGTAAACGCAATCGATGTCACCCACGGCACCCACGGCACCCATGACTCCTTGTCTTTGTCCTCATCCTCGTGCTCTTCCTCAGCCGCCTCGCTGGCATCAAAGGTTTGTATCGACATGGGCGCGATTGAGAATTCGGCAAGGAGCTCCCCAGATGCAACGTTCCAAATGTAGACCCCAGTTTTTATCCCCATTGCAATCAAATGACCGTCTGGAGAAAAGGCAATATGACCTCTGGAGTATTGCGATATTAGGCTGGGGTAACCGATGAACTCCCGAATGTGCGCCCCAGATTTAACGTTGTATAGCCGGAGGGTGTCAGCGAGGACTGCGACTGTTGCACCGCAGGGGGACATCCTCATATCGGTGGTCGAGAAGACGCCCTTGAACACAACGGCGATTGGATCCCAATCCGGGTCAATCCTTGAAATAACTCTGGCAGATTCGTTGGGAAGACATCGGGCGTATAGCTTGCTCATCATTGATGCACTTGGGGCAAATGGCAAGGAAGACAGATAAATGTGCATGGGACATAGCTGTGGTAGGTTTGGATGGAGAGTGATGAAGCGGAGGAAATCCTTGAGGACGTCGACAACATGGGAAAGGTTTTGCGATATCATCTCACTTGTCGTCAGTGGGCGCATCGACAGCTGGTAGCGCTCGTCATTGTCCCGAACGGGAAGATATAGCGGCACAGACTTACAATCACCTGGGATAGTACATCCACGCTGTTCCACGCCGTATCAAACCGGCCAATTAACGCTACGACTTCGAGCCATGAAAGCAGGTGTTGGTCGACGAAGGCTGTGAGTTGGTCGACAAGCGCAGCGTCTTCGCTGTTGAAGTGGGAGAGACCTTGTTGAAAATGTGGAATCCAATGGGAGCAAGCGTAGGCCAACTCGGGTGGAATTCGGTCCATGGTACCTGGCGGGAGCTCGCTAAGCTCCTTGCTCCAGTCAGACAGCGGCAGATCACAGATGTTCTGCTTTAGCATCTGTGACATGACTCGAAGGCAGCCAGTGGCAAGGTGTAGGTGGCTCGCAGACGCATCAATGAAGAAGCGAGAGTCAATGGAACATCGGGACGGGTCTGTAATGAAGTCAGGGAACGACTTGTGATGGACGCGGAAAGCTTCGTTGTGGTTCGTTGGGGCTATTAGGGAGTGAAGGTGGGATAGCGTTCGCACGATTTCGTTCGGTTCCGTGTCCAAAAGCAAGGCGAGAGAGTGAATGGGGAGAACGTCTGCAGCCACAACGATGGCACCAACGACGGCTTGATAGTCGTCAAACCAATCGTCGACGGGATCAGGGACAGCGGCGCGAAGGACCTGGGTATACAGGCGGTCCATAGGACTGCTCGCCAAACCTGATCCCGTGGCATCCAATAGCTGACGTAGCTGTTTGGCTGGGGAAAGCCGTCTAGGATCCAGAATAAAGTTGACGGCAGTGGAGGCGACGATGAACAGCTTGCCAGCCATCTGGACCAACGCTTCCCTCTCCTTCTCGGACGCACGCCAAGGAGGTGGAAGGAGATCGGGGAGAGCCTCATCGACCTTCTCTGGTGAGAGGCGGTGATTGATATACAGGCGGATGTCTGATTCAACGACCGAGTTCTCGATCTCGTGCAGGTGGAAGACACGAGTTCCGCGGTGCTTTTGGAGAAGGAGCCTGAACGGACGCTCCGGGCGGCAGGTAATAAGCACCCGAAGCTGGGGGTGCTTAGGCACCGTGACCAGGAGAATCGACAGGATCTCGATTGCCTCGTCCAGATCGCATTCGTCGATGGCGTCGATGGAGATGTCATGCGTTCCTCTCAGCTCGCTCAGCACGACTTGGAGAGGTTCGTGGATCAGTGTATCAAATTGAGTACGAATTGTCTTTTGAAGTATGTCTGGATGGTCCTTTAGGGCCTGGGCAATTTGATCCCTAAGTGAAGGGTGATAACTTGCGAGTTGGAAGGCGAGGGTTCCAACAAAGGATCGTGTTGACTTCCGGTCCTGCTGGTCGCGAGAGAAGAACCAGCTGGCAGCGAGACGACGCTCAGCGGCTGCGTGAGCGCAAACTGTTTTGACGACGGTCGTTTTGCCAATCCCAGCGATGCCATCCAGGATGAAGATGGGTGCCGACGAGTCGGTTGTCCTCCACTTCTCAATGTCCGATAGAAGCTGGCGACGGGTGCCTGCGAAGCACTCTGTGACCTTGCTGGTGACTTCCTGGCAATCATGAGCGGCAGCAACGGGGCTGAGCATTGCGAAAAGCTTGACATCGTTCTCGTCTGTGACGACAAAACTTTAGACGAGTGTCATTTTAACGACGAGCTGGACGCTTACCGCCCGTGATGTATTGAACATTGTTTATTTGATTTTGAATCTCTGTAAATGTTCCCCCACTAATGTTGACTGTTTGGCCTGGTGTCGTATTCGTGGTAGAGCCTGGTTAAGGAGAAGGTTGTCAGAGTCTCTCCTTGAGCGCCTATCCGAACACAGTACCGTCTCCAAGGATTGTGTCGGATTGAAGCGCAGCCGCTCGTTGAGTATCCTCAGAGCTCTTCACTCCACCGCCTTCCGCTTCACGTATCGCTTTGTTTTGGGCATCTTCTTGGACATCCGAGCTCACTGCGCTGACTTCGCCACCGTGTTTACTACGCTTTCCCCCGATCTTGCGCCCCGAGCTGGTTGTGACATTCAGTGTAATGGTTGAAAATAGGCAGAATTAGTTAACCTTCTTGAGAAAGGACATTTCCAAGAATGCGAGAGTGCTGGAAATTCAGTTGTCCCCGGTTACAAGCAAGTGATGGTAGTGGAACGGGTCAGAGCGCCCAATGGCAGTGGCACCAAGATCAATAGGGGCATCATCGCGATCAATCTCCCCCTATTCTCGCGTTTTCATTATAGGTAGAATTCAAGTCTTGAGATTGAGATAGGTGGCACCGCGTGTGTTCAAGTCCCTTCCAGGAACCCAAGAGTCACAAAGCTGGCGGTACCTCGAGGTATCACAATAAGTTGCCGAAGACAATGGGTTTCGAAAAGGTCCGCTCTAGGCACAACCAGTGCCACGCACGAGGGCTATGGTGGCCGCATGAAGACGAGGCGTCTTGAAGGAGTCTGATATTCTCGCAAGATGGAGCGGCTCGAGAGGCAGCAGATATCTATAGAGACAAAGGCATGGATAATGTGTAATTTCTGGTCATTAGGTTATAGAAGAGTGCCATATTCATCTTGTACAGTATCTCCAAAGAGACATTGGCAAACGGCGACAGCGGGCCAAGGTGGTTTGAAGTTTCAAGGGGCCTTATAACCTCGTTTGTCTCTTTCAGTCGTGAATTAATTATCACTCTGAAGCGCTTTGGGCGCCTAGAAGTCTTGCCTGACATGATGGTCAGCAGTCAAATTCGCCATACACCAGCCACCGAGTCGGAGACACCCAAATGTCGGATTCAAATTCTGGAGTGTGTTGAGTGGCTTTGAGTAGGCCAACAGGTTCACTTCCGAATGCCTAGGCAATCTGAATCATGATTAATGACTCCTTTAGTTATGCAATAGACTTAAGGAGCTTGGCATACCCAGATGTCTCGTTATCTGGGTGAGCGCAGCACTATCCAAGTGGTTATATGGTGCGTAAGAGTTTGATCCCCTGAACATCTTTCTTGGCAGAAGCTCTTACGAGGTCAGGAATCGGTCATACTGCAAGAACCACGACCATTTGCGTACAATTACAGACATGCGTCGTTGTGAAACAGGAACTCGGGGAAGTCGGCTAGATGCGTGCTCTGGCGCTTGCTTGGAGGTGCCGACCAGACACGTACACGGGCACTTGAGTCAGGGTACGTTATCTATCAGTACTTCTATAAAGCTGTACTTGTATGAAGATGCACTAGGAGCACCCAAACAATTACCACCATGGCTCATTTTGAACCTTCTATCGTCCAAATCCTCGGTATACCACTGTGCACGGTTCTTATCTGGGCTACGCTGAAGCGTGTCTTCAGCAGGCGTCCCTTTGCCATGCTTCCGGGGCCTGAGGGTGGAACCTTTCTTCTTGGTGCGTGCTGCATCTCCTCTGCGCGATGCACATGTTCTCATTGATTTCCAAAAGGCCATATGTCCAAACTCTTCGATCCGAAGGGAGGCTTTCAATTCCAAGAGCGTGTAGTTCAAGAACGTGGGTCCTGGAGCCGCCCTATCTCTAGTCATAAACTGACATCAGTATGATAGACGACCAAGTTGCCAAGATTGGGGGACTGCTGGGGGTAGGCTGGGCTCACCTTTCTAATGTTTACTGTATCTGACAGGCACTCAGAGTGATACGCTCCTGGTCTCTGATCCTAAAGCGTTGCACTATATTCTCGTCAAGGTATGTGGTCGGTCTGGTTATTACAAGTTTCACTGGCTGACGCCATGAATTCAGGACCAAGACGTTGCATGGGACGAAGGAGAAAACTTCCTCGCGTCAGTTCTGCGATATTTCCAAGTGTTCCTTTCTCCGAAACTAACCTTCTGTTCCTTCTTTTAGGTCTAACAATGCGCTGTTCGGCCCTGGTGTGATATCAACTCATGGCCACGAGCATAAGAGGCAGCGAAAGGTGCTGAACAGTGTGTTCTCCACTAACCACATCAGGAACATTGGTACGTCTGCCATTGTTGCGCATCTTTTACATTGCTAAAACTCGACTATCTATAGCATCCATTTTCGACGAGAACACGCTCAAGGTGACCTAGACTCGATGTTGATCACGGAACCTCCACTTAACCCCTCTCTATAACAGTTAGCAGAAACCCTGAGCAATATTGCAGGGCAGGAGAAGAAGGAGGTGAGAGGCTCACTCTTTCGATGAATTCCTATATACCGATCCTATATTTCAGGTTGAGGTGTTCGACTGGGTGACGCGAGGCGCTCTGGAGATCATTGGTCAAGGAGGGTTCGGGTACTCGTTTGATACCCTCTCAGAACACGACAAACCGCACCCATTTGCCACATCGGTGAAAATCCTCCTGTACGTGTCATGGGTCGTTCGGCGTATCGTCAATAGCTGAGCCGTTCCATTACAGCCGTTTGCTGAACGAGACGATTGGGGCACAACTTTTTATCTTCCCTCTTGTCCGCAAGTACAACATTGGAGGAAAGCGAATCCAGCGGTTTGTAATGAGGTACCTGACTTGGGGCTCCGTGCGTCAAATCGTCGACGTTGTTGATGTTATGCACCGCACGTCGCTTGATATCTACGAAAAGAGGAAGCAACATCTTGAGCTTGAAGGTGAAGATGGCGACAGGAAGGACATTCTCAGCGCTCTCAGTAAGCTTGTCGTCCCCGTGTGTCGACGTGCCTTGACTAACTTTATAATATCCCCCAGTGCAGGCCAATACATCGAGAGAGGACGGTGACAAGATGAGTGACGATGAAATCATCGCTCAAATAAGGTAAGTCGAAAGATAGCCACATACTTCCTTGCACATTCCTCGCTTATACAAACGCAAGCACTTTCGCTTTTGCTGGGATGGATACCACATCGAGTGCACTGGGAAGGCTCCTCTTTCTGCTAAGCGAGAAACAAGACGTGCAGGATCGTCTCCGAGCGGAAATTAGAGAAGCGAAAGAGGAGTATGGACGACCGACCTACGACCAACTGATGGCTCTCCCCTATCTTGACGCGGTATGCAGGGAGACATTGAGAATGTGAGCATAAAAAACAGCCCCTTTCCCAACGACATCCTGATCATATCCATTCAGGTACCCACCAGGCCCTGTTGCTGCTCGAATGTAAGTTTTAGCTCCACATCTCGAGCAGATTTTGACATGCATTTAGTGCCAAGAAAGACACGGTTGTTCCTCTGCTCACTCCAATCAAGGGAACAGACGGGAGAGACATCAACGAAATCTTCGTACCTGGAGGCACAGATATTCTCGTCTCCCTACTAGGACCCAATCGCAGCACCAAGCTATGGGGTCCGGACGCCGGCGAATGGAAGCCTGAGAGGTGGATGAACGAGCTCCCCAAGAGTCTGATCGACGCAAAGGTGCCCGGAATCTACTCCCATTTGTGAGTGATTTCGCATCTTCAGGACACTTGGACAACTGCTTAAACACACCTACAGATTGACGTTCGCAGGTGGAGGAAGATCATGCATCGGAGTGAAGTTTGCCCAGTTGGAGCTGAGTAGGTGGCTAGTTGTGATCTGCCGCCGTGCCTACCTGACGTCTCGCGATTGCAGAATTCATGATATTCAACCTCCTTGACCACCTGAAATTCAGCCCAGCAGACAAGAAGATTATCTGGAAGTTTGGTGGGCTTGTCACCCCAGGTGTGGACCCGAATACTCGGCGACCTGAGCTACCTCTGGATCTTGAGCAAGCAAAGTGAGCGGCGTCGGACGACCAGAGGAATGGACCACGACGACAGTTATTACGAATGAGGTACTTGCCTTGCAAAGTATATACGACAAGTATGCGATGGGAAACATTTGGAAAACATAGCGTAGGCTGCTTCCAGAGACATGATCGATCGCATCTCGGTAGACATTCAGATGGGCACTATCTTCTGGAGTTCGTCGATGGTGGAGGAGAGATGGAGGCCCTGCTGAGAATCCCCGACCGTGCAAGTTGATGTTCGAGGGATACTTCATTACTCCAGCGATTTAAATCGTCGGTCTTGAGCACCATAAAGCAATTGTTGAGGAAGGGATCGCGAACGTGACACCAATAGCGCTGTCTCCATGAGCAATTTCACCACGCCTTCCAGTGTGGTGGTATGTGTGGAACGATGGGATCAGCGAAAAGAGAAAAGGGAATAAAGGGAGCTTATAGTTGGTGTAGATGTGATAGACGGTACTAGTATTACATTCGCGAGGATGTTGCAGTGACCGTCGACGTGAGGAGGTGGTTAGCGTTGAGATGATGCGGCCGCTGCTGAGAGGAACATAGTCGCCCCAGTATGAAGGATTCATCGGCTCAACCAAGACGGTTCAGGCCGATGACATCGAAATTCGTTCAAGAGTCCAACAACCGACTAGATAAACGCGCCAAATAGGGTTGAAGCTTTCAAAGTCTCCTTCGCCGAAAAAACAAGGATTTCCACACACTCCACGAGCTTGTTACTGGGTCAGGGCGTTGGAGGTGCAGGAATTGGAGTTTTCGGCGGTGTTATTGGCGACATGGTGCTTGCAGAGTATTGTTGCGAGAATTTCGCGCCTGTACCGCCGTAGCTGAAAGTGGTGGCATGAACAAACGAAGAAGAGTCTGAGAGGAGATTGGAACTCAGCTTTGATGCGATCATAGACTTTGATGCTCGACGGAACAAACTCGGGAGCTTTACCCTTCCCTTCCTCCACCATGATCTGCAAGAGGACAACTTCCTGCAGACGTAGGGGCCCTTAGAGCCCGTAACAGCCATGATTGTGCTATCTTTATGTATATCCTATGCTGTTCTTGGTTTGGTATCCCTCTGACGCTAGACTAAAGCCTGGAAACAGGTGAGGCTGACAGGAGCGGCCACCTCTTCGTTGGTCTGATCGCCTTGCACATATGTACGTCTCATCTCATCTATCCTCTCGGTCTCCAAGTGAATTGGTTCACGACACTAATTTAAAACAATCTAGATTCATTGCCCAGGAGTGCTTCAAGGACCCTCACGGCCTGCCTTCGATGAGCTCCACTCCATGCCGCTGGCTTCATTCACCCTCTCGAAAAGGCTTCCAACAACCCCTGGGTCTCGTCACTCAGGATTCCATTGCTCCTATGGGAAAACCTCACGCTAATATTGAAGACGTCAAGATTATGGCGAACAGCAGGGACGAGAGCAACTTTCCGTCCTTTGTGTCGTCTCGCCGTGACGCCAGCTGTAGGAGATTCGCCAAGCCTCTATTTGCTGCAGATCGTTCCAACACTACCTGCTTCTATATTTCATCTGCTCCTAGAGGTGGATGTCTCTGAGACTCGCCAGATTTCTCGGACTGCCAAGGACTGGCCACTTGTTAGCTCTATTTCCTCGCCACGACCATCGGTTCCAAACATGAAACCGCGATGCTATATACGATACTTGGAGAAGTAAGACTCTTGCTTTCTCTTGCTACCCTCTCTAACAATGATTATCTACGTTAGCGACGCCCTGGCATATCAATTCACCTCCATCAATCTCCTGCAGGCCTCGCAGCTTTCTCCCAATGCCATTACTTCCCCCAGTTCCCCTTCGCTCTATCCTCGTGGGCGTGGACGTAAGGCCGTCGAGTGACTGCTCAAGGAAATTGCGGGAAAGGACGCAAGCCTTCACAAGATCGCGACTTGCACCAGAAGGATGTTTTCAGAAGATGAGAGGAAGGAGGATGGGATGGAGGACCGAGGCTGCTTGCCTGTGTCGGACCTTTCCCCCGAGGATGGTCATCAGTTTGGCGTCATCGCTCTGGAAGGATTGATCCCTGGCTGGAAGTAAGCACCCTTATTTCCGTTCAATCGCTTCAACTTGTTGACGTCTGCTGTAGTGTCGTCGACAGCCTTCCAAGCCTCGAGGCGACCCCTTCGAAGTAAGTCTACCATCGCCCCCGTTACAGGCGATGACAATATCCTCCTCATGTTTCGTAAGCATCCCATCGCTGCCGCTGGGAGCACCCAACGCATGGTGTCTCATCGGAGCCTCCACCACAGGCAACTGAGAAGCCACCAAGGAGCTGCTGCTCAAAAGTAGCACTTGTTGCACTATTAACTACTCCCTTCGCACGTCTGCGTGTTAGCACGGATGTTCATCAGATAGATCCGGACCGGAAGCAACGAGGCTGTCAGGAAGAGAAAGGTTTTTACCGGGCGATGGGGTTGTGGGGGGAGAGGTTGTTGGTATTGGGCTCGCATCCTGGCGTCGGTGGGGACAGGGATGCAATCAACACTGGTGGTACGAGAGAACCTGCAATAGCAAAGGCGTTCTGGCATTGTGATAAAGGGGTTTCGGAGATTCAGGGTATCGTGAAGGAGGCTTCGGGCTCTCGTTGACATCGAACGCTCACATCCGTTCTCGTTTCTCACCTTGAGCTTGGGGTTACGGATCATGATGCCTTCGAAGTAGTGGGCCGCTAAGATGTGCGGAAGTGAAGGAAGGAACTGTAACGCCTTGATAAAATTGTGTTTGATGATTCTCAAGCAGTCCGATTAGATTATAGCTACTCGGAATGCTGCGAAGCTGTATCACAATTGGTGAAACAAACTGTCGTCTTGTACTCCGCCCAGCGCAATGTTAACGTTTGGTAAGTATGCCATCACACGAATGCGGGTTGGCAATGAGGACGGGCTGAGGTGGGCCCAATTGTGTGGATCCTGGAGACCACGCTTTCTTTCTTGAAAGGAAGTATTGATTAGCAGGCGGAGCCCAGGGCGAACTAAACATGAAACGCACCCACATTCGTAGCACTGGGCAGGTGGCCAAGGTCTGTGCTGGTTGCCTATTAGGTCCATTAGATAAGACAACGTGGCTGGGTGACTGACGATCTGCACCTGCAGGCCACTGGCCCGCGATGATCATACAAAACGCTCCGACTCTCGATCCATTTTTAGCTGTTTACATACCGCTGTCATATTAGAAGAGGAGAAAGAAGAGCTTATAGCTTGAGCAGATTTTTTATTCTGTTGAAACTCAAGTACCGCGCTCCTTTACTGCTGGATGACTCAGTGTGAATGTCAAACACGTTGCAGGGGTGCAGCACCCCGCATCCAAGGACGACATTGCTATTAAAAGTATCCCCGTAGGCCGGAATATGTGGGCAAAGATTTGGGGTTCTCAATGAACGGGTGGGCCCCAGGACCTTTTGCGGGTCGCCCCCGAGTCGAGCCAGCTCGAAACAGGAAATAGTACGTTCTGGAATGCTTTTTGATACCCTTCGAGTGGGTTCTTTCACATCTATCTTTCACTCTTCCAGTTTAAACAAAGTCGATCATCAAACAAGTTGAGCCCTCTCCATTCTAAACAGCAGGCATAAACCGCGTGGAAGCCTGGTACCCATGTATATAGCTCGAAAGGCAAGTTCTCGACACTCCAGTCAACCCAAAGGCATTCCTGAAAAGCTCTGAGACCTTCTTTTCGCTTTCGCTACTCTATTCTCTTGCAACGAGCCGAATACTGTTGCGGGCTTAGGAACCACTGTCGACTTGGACCTAGATTTCTATCAACGACAGCTCTGATGTTCGAACACATACAAAACCTGCAGCTCCATGGGTGCATTGTAGAAAACCATAGTCGCCACACTCACTACCACCGGTACTACCCTCAGCGCAAGACAACTCGTGAGTCACAACGCCCTGACGCTCAGTCGCATCCACTCATGTCGATGATTGTCAAGGCCACTCTGAACGCCGTTCGTATTTCCGTGCAAGATCTACCACTGCTAGCCAAGCGGACGGCTCACAGACTGAAGCTGCGGGCCCGTCACTCTCGCTTTCCGTCATCCAATCTCCATTGTCCCCCGGAATTTCCATCCCTGTTCGTATAGGCGAACAAACTCCCATTAACGTTACGACCAATCGGAATTCAACAGACGCGAGACAAATTCAGCGCCAGAACCACACCCTTGACACCTTGACACGTGCCATGGAAGGTCTATCGTCCAGAGTGGACTCCAGCGGATTAGACGATCCCCCACAGGGTCCAGAGCCCTCTGGCACTGAACCTGCCTCCAGCTCAGCTCAGCAAGGTGGCCATGGAAGATCTAACACAAGGGGCTAAGTCAGCAACATCGGTCCGAGCAAGGAATTGCCCTCAGTATCTCCTCATAGGCTCCTACGCGCGTTGTGGAGGTCTCCCGCTAACGTCATGTATACTTTTTTATTTCCCACTGACTTGTCAAGAAGGACATTTAACCTTATTCTAGTATTCTATTCAGTTGTATTTATGTTCACTGACTGACACGGACGCCCTTGAGTGGATCCAGGTGGATCCCTCACCTCAATTGTCTCAGTTAACATATGATAGTATCTATTCTGTCAGTGCGCATTTTATTCATGTTAGCGGATATGCGACTTTCTCTCCTGCAACCTGGGTCCTCTTCGTTCGTTAAGCGCCCAAAGCAATCCCGAACCGAGCGCATCAAAGTATGATGATCGTGTCGGCGAAATCAAGGGTCAGCACGAGGTTCGCTCTTCTCACCAAGAGGCGGCAAATCGCCGGAATTGCCAGCTAGATCTCGTGCTAGTTTGTCCGAACTGTTGGTCAACCGGAGCGGTCAGTGGACGCTGATCATCACTCGGATCGCGTCGACTACACGGCATGAGCACGACTACGAGACCTCTCCCTCATCCCCCAACGCAGCAGTTCATACATTTAGAAGCGAGAAAGCTGTAGTCAGCTGTGTTTGGCGCAATGTAAATTCAACTCAATCTCTTTGACCCAATATAACACAGCGCAATTCTAACTTAACCATCTGCTGAGTGCTACAAACCCCAAATGCGCAAATAACCACTCGCCTCTATCGATACTGGGAGGGCCAATCAACAGAGGATAAAGGTCGCTGGTGGTCTGTTGCACTTCAACTCCCTGACGGGGGTGTAGATTGTTACACTACTGGCCTTTCGCCTGCAAGAATGCGGGTCTTGCTTGACCTGCATGGACTTTGAGGATGCCCAAGACTGACTAATAGCTGCGCTGGCAACCTTCAGGCTACTAATAGGATGTGCTTGGATTCCGAGAAAGAGGTTGCGTGCTTCATAAACGCAGCGACAATGCGCAGACCCAGCACTGCCGTCGACTTGCCGTTCATGATCCAATCATCGGAACTTTCATGTAGATAGCCCCATTTTGGGGGAGGGGGGGGGGAGGGGTGTGCCGTGGGATTGGGCGGTAGATCGGAGGATCTGACGCCTCTTGCTTCTCACTCCCTGGGGCCTGAATGCTGCTCGTCTGACGCCCAGATGTTGCAGCTCATCTCGATATCTGCCGACAATGTTACTTGGGGCTGGACTCTGTTCTCTTACTCCAACGGGATACTCGGAAGCCATATAATTCAAGCAACTCTGAGCCAGCTTTGAGCAGTCGACACTATGGCGAACGGCGACGATAGCGGTACCTGTAGCCTGCTGCTCCTATGAAGCTAGCCGATCTTGCCAGCAGACTGTATGTATTGGTGTCGTCTACCATAGTGACCCCCGGCAGTTGATGGCTTGAAAACTCAAGAGATTCCTAGGACTCTGACGCTCTTCATGTCTTCCCTCTCCACGACAGCCAGGTCACTAGTGCGTGGGTCATGACATGGACACGGGAATCTATGAGGAGGTAAGGCTCTTTGTTCTTCCGGATGTTCCCTTCTGACAGAAGCATTCAGGCCTGGTGACACCTTGGTTTTGGCTGCCCTCTTTCCTCCTCTTTCCCACTGCCCAGACACGCTCACAATCTTTGCCCGCTACCTTCTCTTACCCTTTGGTCTAGATTGGAAATTTCTCATGAAGGAAGAGAAGGGAATGAGGGAGGTGGCGAAGTTCCTAAAAAGAACAGGAAGGATGAGAGCGATAGTGGGGGTGGAGGAAAGGGGACGAGACGGCCTGTAGATAGGTGGGGTTTCATGCCCGAGCATGGTTAGGGTGGTGGGGGAGCCAGGATCGCGGCTAGACTACTAACTTTCTCATTATTATAGTACTCACACTTACCTCACCACCAGCAGGCGTACAGCTTCCATAATCGTGCACGACCTGACCATAATGGGAGGGCCGGGTACGCGAAAGATTGATATGCCATTTACTTACAGAAAGGACAACTAGTTTATAATACGCTACTACATACATGTAAAGTCCACCTAGAGCCACACGCTCCCCCAGGACTATAATATGAAACCATCATCATCATCATCATCACCCTTTGGTCCATCGTCGGTCCATCCTGATTGCCCTCAGGCCGTAGGAGTCCTTCCTCACCGGATGGTGGCGCATTCGCAAGCAACTCCTCACACAACCTGATCCATGCGGAGAAGCGCCGTTTCACACCACAAACCAGTTTATCCTGGCAGCAGCGCCTCGCCGTCCCCGTCACCGCACTTGACGCGAGGCTCATTGCTAGCTTTGCGGGGACTGGGCACGCATCGCTCACATCTACCAGGGATGGGCAGCAGTCATCAGGAAGAGTCTGACCTTGGGTTGGATGATACCGTAGCCCTCACCTGGACGTTTTGCCGACGAACGTCAGTCAAGAACCAACGCCGACTCTTCGTACAAGAACAAGGTTGCCTCGAGAATGGGAAAGCGATCGAGGTGATGGAGGAAAGAGAATATTTGTACGATTTGAGGACAGAGGCTGCCTTGCTCCAGTATGGCCTTTCGTCGCCTACAACGAGATTGTCATTCAGTCGCATGGGACATAATTTGGCCCGGAAGTAAGTCCTTCGTTTCCCCTCCAAGCACGCACCTTTACTGATGCCCTCTGCAGCCGTGGCTTTCATGGAGCTTCGAAGAGACGCCATATAGTTTTCATCGCTGTCGCTCTGTACCTTGTGAAGAGGTAAGATCCCTGCCTTGCCTTTTCTTGCCCCCATCTCTAACAAGGGTTATCTAGGTTGGCGACGCCCCGGCTTGCCACTTCCCCTCCATCGATCTCCTGCAACCCTCAGAGCTTTCCCCTACTACTTTCTCCTCCCCTTTCGTTCTATCATCGCGGGCACGCGGCAACCTTGCTTGTCGAATGGCGGTACGCACACGAACAAGCCCTATGCCTCAGATTCGGTGAACGCAGTCTAATCCGTGTTCAGGCACATGTGGCACAGCACAACCCAGGTCGTTCCTAGTTGACAGGTCGAACCGCGAAGGCCACACTACCCAGTCGTCGTTGCCATTAGCGAGACGCCTATCGCTATCTCACCACAACCTTTGTCTTCAAGGACATCATCACCCACCTTTACGGTGTCGTGCGCCCACGTTCAATACGTCCCTTCCGTTTGACTAGGGGGTTATCACCGCCACTAGTCCAGCATCAACAACGTAGACAGATTGGGCGCTTGGGATAGCTCTCAATCGATTCAAACAACGTTTGACCATAAAGGATGGCGATGGGAGCAATGTTGCTGTTGCTGTGGGCGCCTTCGCGTTGTCGGTGTGCAGAGTCAGCAGAGGACGATAAAACCCTCAAGGTCATTTGTATTGTGGGCTGTTTCTAATCGAGCATTGCTCTTCTGTCTCTCTTGTATGTTCATATTCGAGTTCTCAGGCCTGCTACGAGTTCGATGCTAACAGATGGTCTCAATCGAAAGAATGAATTTCAGCTAAGAAGTGCACTGTGCGGAGATATGTATCAACTTGAAGGGCCTGGCTTGTCCTGTTACGGAGTTGGTTCAGTCGCCATTCCTCGCCATGAAACTCAAATGGCTCTAGATCTCTGGTTCTGTAGCCTGTTACCGCCTTTTCCGAGCCGCTGTACTCACTCTTCGGATCAGAGCGTACACCGGCTCTTTGAAGTCAGCAATGGCCCGATTCAATTGAACTGTTCGTATGAATGGCTATGTTTAAATTTAGATGCTTATCGATTATCACCCGCAGTGTCAAGGCTTTGACATGGCAAGTGTTCGTGGTCATGCCCTCGTTGCCGAGAAACCGCGCTCGATCAAAGCCTGCCTTGCCTTCTCGCCATTGACTTGGACTTGGAGGCAGTCGACATGGATTGCCCTCCAGAGGGGTGGACCTTCAACCCTGCTCGGGATAGCGTTTTCCAAAGCGCTCCATCCAACCCTCCTCCTTCTGGAACAATTGGTGGGCAACTTTTATCTTCCGGTTGCTTCGCAGAGGTTGACATCGAAATGCTTATCTTGCAGGCGGAGGATCACCTCAGGCTGTCACCTATGGCCCTGTATACAACATGGGGTCGGCAGGAAACATATTTTCGGGCGTGAACCATGGTAAGAGCACATTGCACTATCAGTTACCGTGCTGATACTGACTGGGCTCAGGGTTGGTCATCATGAGTTCAGATAGTAACGAGTTCATTGTATGTCCTTTGACTCTTTCTTGCGATCATCGCTCATTCCCCAGTTGTGCAGACGAACCTCTCCAGCCGCCTTAAAGTTTCGGTCAAGGCGGAATACAGGTACTACGCTTGTGGAGATGAGAAGGCTCTGCGTCGTAGTTCCTGCACCCCAGGCACTCGGGTTGTGATCATCGGGCTTATCACCCGTTGGGCCCTCGACACATCCCTCAACAGCGAACCTGTCTATTGGCTTTCAGGTCAAGCGGGCTCAGGCAAGACGACCATCGCATATACCGTTGCCTGCCAATTCGAAACTCTCATCAGCGACGTGACCAGCAGGGTAGTGCTGGGGGGCAGCTTCTTCTGCTCGCGCCAGTTCCCGGATACTCGGTCTGCCTCCTCGCTCGTCCGCACAATTGTCTACCAGCTCGCGCTAAGATCAAAGTCCTTCCAGTCCGCGTTAAAGGAGCACGGAAGGTTCGAGACCGTTGATCATGGCCCGGAATCACAGTTGATGGGTCTCCTCGTCGAACCATGGAGAATGTCAGCAGCAGGACGGCTAGCGGGAAATGAACCCTGCTATGTGATTCCCATTGACGCCCTAGACGAGCTGGATGGGACAGGAGGGATGGAGTTCTTGGGGACGCTACTTGACGTTCTCGAGCGGCAGAACCTACCAGGCCTCAAGTTTATCATCACCAGCAGATCAGACCCAGCTCTGGTCAAACGGATCAACGCCTATCCGAACAAACAAGTTTGCCGCCTAGAAGAGGTGCCGATTAAGGAGAGCAACGCCGACATTAAATTGTACCTCAATCAGAACCTCGCTCATTGCGCCAACGACTCGCAGATTCAAAAACTCGTGTCCGATGCGGGTGGGCTGTTCATTTATGCAGCCACCGTTGTGGAATACGTGAAAGGCCGTGACGTCGAGGAGCAAAGGAGCTTATTGAAGCGACTCCTGACTACTCCTTCCCCTCCCTCCCATCGACGATCTCGTGGTGCGACCGCCACACTGGACAACCTGTACCTCCAGATACTCGAAGCGTCCCTCGTTGATCCACGAGATCGCGATGACCCTGATGTATTTGAGGACTGTTTATCCATTCTCCGCACCTTCCTCTGCACCAACGAACGTACCTCCACCTCGGTTGCTGTCGACATCCTCAACGCAAGTACTGGTGATGGCGACATGGTGCTCGACGCCGGTACCGCAAATGGCGTTCTGCATCGGCTGCATGCTGTTCTTTACACCCAAGGCAGCAGAGTCATGTGGTTCCACAAATCGCTCCCTGACTTCTTGTTCGACAAGCGCCGCTCGCAACAGTTTTTCTGCAGTCAGGAGCAACACCACCGCCGTCTTGCAGACGGGTGCTTCAGGATCATGAAAACCCAATTGCGATTCAATATTGCGGATATCCCCAGCTCATACCAACTAGATTCTGACGACCTGATGCTTTCAACTCGTATCACGGCCAACATCTCACCGACCTTGAAATACGCTTGCAGAAACTGGAGCGCCCATGTCACTCTCGCATGCCTCCAAGCCCGCGCTGGCCTCGTGGAGACGTTGAATGAGTTCTTGCAGATACGAATCTTGTTCTGGATGGAGTCAATGAACCTTCTGGGACGGCGTGGAAGCTGTCAGGCAATGCTGCGTGATGTCCAGCGGTGGCTCGCGAAGTTCAGGGTTAGTCCACTTCCATGGGATGACAAATAGCCGTGCTGATCTCCATGCAAGGACGCAGCAGAATTAGTTAGCATGCTAGCAGACGCCGTCGCCTTTGCCACCTATCACAGCACAAGCAGGGCGGCGCTGTCTACGCCTCACCTCTATCTTTCATCTCTCGCGACCTTCTCTCGACGTTCGGCTATTGCGCAGACGTGGAGGCGGCAGCTTGGCGGTATCCCCAAGTTCATTGGCGCAAAAGGAGTGGATGTTGAGGCGCTACTGCACTCCATTGATGTCGGAGGCGAGGTGAAGGCCCTTGCTGTCGCTCCGGATGGCACCAACGTAGCGGTAGGAACACGAGATGGGTTGGTGCCCATTTGGGACTTGTCAACAGGAGAAGAGGTGAGGGTTCTGAAGGGACATCCCTACGGCGTCAGTGCAGTGGCATACTCACCCGATGGTGCCTCTGTCATTTCTGGTGCCTACGACCATACAGTCCGAGTATGGGATCTTTCTACGGGAGAGGAGGAGAGGATCTTCAAGGGACACTCTGACGCTGTCTTGGCAGTGGCATACTTGCCTGACGGAAACCGTGTCGTCTCTGGCTCAAAGGACGCTTCAGTCCGTGTGTGGGAACTGTCTACAGGACACGCAGTAAAGGTGCTCGGGGGGCATACCGCGTGGGTTTGGGCAGTTGCCTGTTCGCCGGACGGAACCCGTGTTGTCGCTGGCTCAGGTGACAACTTTCTTCGGTTATGGGACCTATGCACAGGACAGGAGGTAATGGTCCTCCGTGGCCATACCAACATGGCCTGTGCGGTGGCCTACTCGCCTGACGGAACCCGCGTTGTCTCTGGCTCAGGCGACTCCTCAATTCGCGTATGGGACTTGGCTACAGAAACGCAGTTGAGGATCCTCCAGGGACACACCAGCTGGGTCACTACAGTCGCCTACTCACCTGATGGAACCCATATTGTCTCTGGCTCGGGCGACAGATCCATTCGGGTATGGGGCCAATCCACAGGAGACGAGATAAGGGTTCTCAAGGGACATACAAACACGGTCAGGGCAGTAGCATACTCCCCCGATGGAACCCATGTTTTCTCTGGCTCCGACGACAAGTCAATCCGTGTGTGGGACCTGTCTACGCGAGAACAGATGGGGGTCCAGAAAGGTCATACGGACGTAGTCAACACAGTGGTATATTCCCCTGATGGCACCCGTGTCGTCTCCGGCTCACGCGACGGATCTATTCGAGTTTGGGACCTATCTACAGGAGACGAGATACGGGTTCTTGACGGAAACGCTAGCTGCGTCAATGCAGTGGCATACTCTCCTGACGGAACCCGCGTTGTCTCAGGCTCGAGCAGTGAATCGATTCGCGTATGGGATCCATCTACAGGAGAGGAAGCAAAGATCCTTCGTGGGCATTCCAGGAGCGTCAATGCAGTTTCCTTTTCACCTGATGGAACCCACTTTGTCTCTGGCTCCGACAACGAGTCAGTCCGGGTGTGGGACCTGTCTACAGGAAAGGAGGTGAGGATCCTCAAGGGGCATACTGGCATGGTGTATGCGGTAGCATACTCGCCCGACGGAACCCATGTCGTTTCCGGCGCCTATGACGAGTCAGTCCGAGTGTGGAATATGTCTACAGGAGAGCAGGCGAAGATCATTAAGGGACATGCTAGCACTGTCTGGGCAGTGGCATACTCCCCTGATGGAGCCCATATTCTCTCTTGCTCAGGCCATTCAATCCGGGTATGGGACTCGTCCACAGGAGAGGAGCTAAGAGCCCTTACAGGAGGTGCCCACAGCTTCTGTGCAGCGGAATTCTCCCCTGATGGAACCCATATTGTCTCTGGCTCGGACGACAAATCTATTCGCATTTGGGACCTATCTACAGGAGACGAGATAAGGGTCCTCAAGGGACATACCTGCCGGGTCAGTGCAGTGGCATATTCCCCTGATGGAACCCATGTTGTCTCTTGCTCAGACGACCATTCCGTCCGAGTATGGGATATCTCCCCGGAATATGCCCCTCGCTATGTCCGCGAAATGGGTCCGGATGGAGAGTGCACTGGGTGGCTGCTTTCCCCGAATGATCCTTCCATTCGCCTCTTATTCGTTCCACCTTCAGCCCAACTACCAGACGATTCAAATATCCTTACACTTCCAAAATCTGCCGTTCCTCACCTCGACCTTTCCAATGCCAAGCTCGGAAATAGATGGACCGAGTGCTACACTCCAACATCCCCATAGCCAAGCGACGGCCATATATCCTTTCTGTTTGCTGTCCATCACCTTTCTTCTGTTTGCTTTCTTCTTTGCTTGCATGTATAAAATTCTCTACATTGTGTTTACCAAGTATTATTTGCCTTCAGCCTTTCGTAAATTTTGTAAGCGCAATGAACGAACAGTCTTACGCCCTGCTCCCCTAGTCCCTGATTCTTCTCTTTCCAAAAGTTTCCAGATGTCTGAGACTCTGAGTCCATTGCAGTTTTTGATGCGATCAAAGAATCTGGAACAGGCGCGGAGTTCTGCTCGGAAGCTTCGTCTCTACTACCTCCACCTGCAATCTTGAGGACGGCGATCTTTGACGTTGCTATTCCTGTTTTTGACATTGGCATGAATCCGATACTCAGTACGTCCCTCCTATATTCCATATCTTACAATGCTAATCCACCTTTTCTCCAGATTCGTCACGGCCCGACCCCTCACAAGCAGCTTTTCTTACACGGCACCCTTCTCGTTCGGACGCGTCACCTCCATGCCAAGGTTCGGGACGTCGACAAAATGGCGAGCGCTGACGACGGCCACCATCCAGCTTTGTGTTGGGACCTCATGGAACACCAACTGCCGCTGGTAGCCCCAGCCAGTCCATCATCTTCGAAACATACTCGAATCGCCTTCTCCTCGATCTATCAACCCCTAGCAAACAAGGCCTTGTAACCTTCTTGGATTCAACGGACTGACCTCGCTCGCGCTCTCGACTTTCCCCATTCATAACCGCCACCTCAACAGTGCATGGCTAAAGACATCGAAGCTGAAGAAAACTATGTCATTGAGCCGGAGAAGCATTCGTGGAGGTTCGGATCTTTGTGCTTCCTAGTTGTCCATTCTGCCTCAAACCTTGTAGCTCAGCAGCACCCTCCCTCATCCCGATCCCTTTCCCCATCCAGCCCCCCAGGTCTTCAAACACCACTTTCTTCTACCCGCCTACTCCATATCGCCGCCTGGGCAACCTTTTCGTCAAATGGTGGCTCGCCCGCAAACAACACCTAGGCCTAGGTTTTGGCACCGGCAACTCATTCCGTGCTCCAACGATGGGCAAAAGCACATCCCCGTTTTCCTTGTCTCTGGCACGGCGGTCGCCGCCATCCTCCCCGCCATGTCCGTCTCCAAACCGTAACCCCCCTCTACCAGACCCCGCTGCTGTCAACTCGTTGCACTCTCTCCCCCCATCGTTGTCGTCCAACTTGCACGCAACTCCTGGCGTCTTGAAACGCCATTTCCATCCAGACGACGCACCGGGATAGTCACGATAATCAACTCGCAACTCGCCTGCGCCAACCCGATGCTACTCGCCATCAGCATTGCCATCCCACTGCAGCCATTCACGACCCACCTTTACCGCCAACTCATCGAATGCTTGCCTAGCATCGTTATCCTTCCCTTCGCGCTGCAATTCCGGGAGCACCACGCCATTGCCGTTCGGCTGGCAGATTGCGAGAACCATGTCCACCTCCTCCAGCTTGGTGGTGCTTTGGTGGGGATCGAGATGTTCACCTTCGGCGCATTTGCGTCACAGTTCGGCTCTCGGCCTTCTCTTCTGTTCCCTTTTGGCGAATACCCAAACCCTTCTACTCAACTCGTCCACCGCCACCGTCGAGGCAGGCCGTAAAGCCCTCGTCGATACTGTTCTGAACGGGACGACATCGACGAGTGGTGTGCCAACAGATGCTGATGGCCTCGGACGGAAGATAGTCAAAGATCGGCCCGGCTTTATGGGTGTCTTTAGACATGATTGCCCTGAACGCACGCGAGACATTCGACCCTGAGAGGCGCCGTGACGACCATACGCTCGCATTGCGGCGTTGAACAAGGTATCCACACATACCTTCGCCAAACCACGATTCGCGTAGGAAGGCCGTTTTCGGAGACGAGAAGGAAATAGCCAAGATAGGGGAGGGAGGCGTCTGCTCGAGGGTCTGACGCTTGAGTACGGCCTCTTCCTCGACAACGACGAGTTCTCGCTGGAAGTGAGTCCATGACTGTCTACTCGAAGTTTCCAGCTTACTGACGCCTGACACAGCGATGGTTTTCATCAACATGATCTCGAACAGAGATGCTTCCACGACCAGCGTGCTTGGAGAGGGGATCGACCCTTGGTTCAATCTCTTGCCTTCCTCGCTTGGTTGAGCCCATCACAAGCACCGTTCTCGTCTACCGCTTCTCCTGCCCATGTCCCCTTCAATACCCATGTCCGCCCTTGTCCACGACGCCAACGAAGCCAAGGTTACGGGGAGCAACAATGATGTTTGCTTCACCTCTGAAGGGCATCTCATCGCCGCCTTGGGAGCTGGAAACCCCGACGCATCGGGCCTCGATGGAGCCTTCAACAAAGATGACCACGTACCAACAAGGAGTCCCGGTACAAATAGCTCCCAGTTGATGCCTATTTGCTTCCTGTCACACCTCTGACGCAACCAATTGAGGGATCTCGCCCACACCAGACAGATAGAGTTGTTAGGACATGCATAGCGGCGGTATTGAGTATACCATATTACAGATATGGATTCATGTGCTAGCATAATATAAAGCTATGCTCAGTGGCTCTCCCAGGGGCAATTCCTTCGAAGGTCGTTGGTGGGGGTCCCCATAGTGTGTCTAGACACAATCACAATAAGCATTCAAATTTGGTGAACGTGAGGCTACGCACGGCGCGCGTTGGTTATTAGGTGAGGAAGACGGCAGCAGAAAATGATCGACTAACACCTACCTGAGAAGAATCTCCCGCAATCGCGCTAAATTATGCTTTTTATCCAGGCCCTTCACTTCACAGAATCCCAAGCAAAGTATAATTGTATATCATAATCCACCAGGTATACTCTATAACGTGAAAGGAAGAGGAAAACTGGAAATGTCCACCAGGAGCGGTCGGTTTCGTCCTTTAACAGCGATAATGTTTGGATGGCAAGGGTTCACCTCGAGACATTCGGCGTCTATCGACAGATGAGGGGGGAACCAGCAGATGTGACAAGACTCCGCTGGAAGAGCAGCTCGTAGTCTGATGGCTACTAATCCCACCGCCGAGCCAAGGTCCTCCTTCTGGATGAGGCAAAGGAAGTCGGATGCATTGAAAGGGTGAATATGTCGGAGAGAAAATGAAAGGTCCGGTAGAGAATAGTACCCAAAGGTTTCCAACGTCGATGTATCCCAACTCGAGAAGCCTCTGTATTGCCGGGCCACTAAAATGTGTGGAAGTGAAAAAAGGAATTGCAATTCTATCCGGCCTCCCTGCCGAGGGGTCATTAGATTTCCGACCAAATTATAGTCTGGAACGCTTCGCAGCTGTATCGCTGCTGGGGCAGTACGATCACCGCTATCGCCTGCACATAGCGCAACTAGTGAGCCATTGGGAGAATAGGCCGTCGCTTCCATGCGAGTACCAGGCAATGAGGAAGGGCTGATGTGAGTCCAACTGTGTGGATGCTGGAGAAACCATGCACGATCTCCTGAAAGAAAGTGCAATTGATGGGCAGGCGGAGCCCTGCTCACACTTAGATGACCCCAGGGAGGGCTGGGACTATTGTCGTATCTTGAAAACGGCACGAGTGATAGGGTCTTGTTGTCGCAGCCTGAGGCTTGAATGGTAGGTTGCAGTGTGGCAGCGTAGAAGGTATGGTTGTCGTCGAAGTCGTGGCGTTGAACGTACACCGCATTGGAGTCCCAGGAAAAACAAACTCCGGGTATTACGAAATGCGCACCATTCATCTGTGGTTCGAGGAATGCCTCGAGCCTTCGTGAGTAGACGTTATAAACCCAGACGGCTAATGATGCTGAGACAACAGCCACTCGAGTCATATCAGGTGAGAACACCAAGAAATTCCTCGAGCCTGTGTCTATGCCCATGATTTTGAACGACGATGTGGCTTCCAGCTCTTGAGTCTCCCTGTTCAAGTTGGAAATCACAACCTCTACATCATCCAGCCCCTTGTTCCAAATGGTGACCAACTCTCCAGTTTCAAGGAATCTCATACTGTGCGGGACGCCTTTGATATCAAATCGCGGAGTTTGAGTCAAACGACTGACGCTGGAGAAGATCATGTAGGGATGTGCAGAGATGGCAACATTTGACCCATCCGACGATAGCCGAACCAAACTCCAATATTGTTGGTCTTGTTGTAGTGCTGGCCCAAAGGCACTACACCCTGTGTCAGAGAGCATTGTCATCCCATCTTTGTTTCGGAATATGAACCTCCCAACCGACTTTGCAAACGCCGCGTAGGTGAGGACATCGGGCCCTGCAGGAATGATTTGCAGCTGAGTGGCAGTAGCGATATCCCAAATGCGAACTGTCATGTCCTGCGACGCTGAACAAAGCCTTTCGGACTCTGATGCAAACGCCATGGTTGTAATCAATCCTTGGTGACCCAACAAAACAGCAATACACTGTGTCGTGTTTGTTGAGTGAATGCTGATGGTGTAAGGACTGGCTTCGAATGCAAGCATGCTCTTGTTGAAAGAGAAAGAGACAGTACAGGCATGCGTCACATCAATGTGGCGGTGGAGAGTTGTCAAAATATTTGGAGGGAAGAAGTCCCAGAATTGGACCGCACTCCCGGTGACCGAGATCAAGGGCAAGGGGCCGGGAAGTGCGACGAGATCTCGGACAGAGTGGGCATTGCATTCCTCAAGAAGTTCATCAGGTATACACCCGCACACGTCGTTGGGCCTGCCTGTTTGCAAGGTGTGCCTTGGCAGGCTGTCCCCATCCAATGTCCAAAAGAAGACAGTTCCGTCCTCCATCCCTGCTGCGATTGAATTGCCATCGCCAATAAAAGCAATCGATGTCAGCCACTGGAGTCGTACCGTTTTCCGGTCGCTCGGGCTGTCCTTGGATATGACTATATGTACCGGTGGCCCTGGGATGGTAAATGTGGCCATGATCTCCCCAGATGCAACACTCCAAATGAAGATCCCGTCTGCGCGCCCCAATGAAATGAGGTTGCCGTTTGGGGGAAAATGCTAAACAACCATCAAGGATTACTCTGCGGGTTGGAAGGCTGAAGTCTTGAACTTGCGCCCCCGTTTCGCAATTGTACAGCCGCAGTATCCCGTCGGTCCAAATCGCAATCATTCCGCCACAGGGAGAAAACCTCATATCTAGGGCGCCACCGGTGTTTTCAGTGCCGAATGCTACGGGCATGGGGTCCCAATTCCGATCGATCCCTGAAGCGACTGTTGCAGATCCTTTGGGCAGGCGTCTAGCATACAGTTGGCTCATCATAGACCTACAGGGGACAAAGGCCAAAGAGGAAAGGTAGATGTGCATGGGGTACAGCCGTGGTACGTTGGGATGGAGAGTGATGAAGCGTAAGCAGTCTTGGAGCACGTCGATAACATGCGAGAGGGTTTTGAGCATTGTCCCAGTTGCTGTTGGGAGCAGCAGTGACTGGTAGAGCCAGATTGACGCCGTATGTTAGCTCAAACCGAAAGTTATACTTGGAAAAGCTCACAATTGCTTTAGAGAGTACATTTACATTGTTCCATGCCGTATCAAATCTGCCCCCTAGTGCTAAGATTTCAAGCCATGCCAACAAGTGCTCATCGGCGAAGAGCTTGAGCTGGCCGACCAGAACAGCGTCTCCATTTCCATTGAAGTGTGAAAGGCCTTGCTCAAAGTGAAAAATCCAATGGGTGCAGGCGTACGCCAATTCCGGAGGTATCCGCTCTAGGGCACCCGGTGGTAGCTTGTCAAGCTCCTTGCTCCAGTCTGAGAGCGGCAGGTCGCAGTTGTTCTGCTTCAACAACTTCACCATGATTCGAAGGCAGCCACGGGCGAGATGATGGTGACGTGCAGATGCATCAATCACGAAGCGAGTGTCGATGGAGCAGCGAGAGGGGTCAGTAACAAAGTCGGGGAATGACTTGTGGTGGACACGGAACGCTTCACTGCGTTTCGAGGGAGCTATCAGAGAATGGAGGTTGGAGAGAATTCGAACGATATCATTTGGTTGCTTGTCCAGTAGCAAGGCAAGCGATTGAACGGGGAGAACGTCGGCAGCCACAACGATGGCACCAACGACAGCCTGGTAGTCATCAAACCAATCATCCACGGGATCTGGGACAGCTGCGCGTAGCACTTGGGTGTAGAGGTGGTCCATCGGGCTGCTTGCTAGCCCCGACCCTCTAGTGGCATCCAACAGCTGCCCAATCCGTCTTCCGGGGTCGAGTCGTCTGGGATCCAAGATGAAGTTGATGGCGGTGGACGCGACGATGAAAAGCTTGCCGGCCATCTGGACCAGTGCCTCCTTCTCCTGTGCCGATGCCCGCCAGCGAGGTGGAAATAGGTCCGGGAGGGCTGCGTCCACCTGCTCTGGAGAGAGGCGGTAGTTGATGTACAAGCGGATGTCCGCTTCAACAACGGAGTTTTCGATTTCGTGAAGGTGGAAGACGCGAGAGCTTTGATGTTTTTCGAGCAGCAGTCTGAACGGACGCTCTGGGCGACAGGTGATGAGGAGCCGAAGCTGTGGGTATTTGGGCACTGTGTCCAAGAGGATCGACAGCATTTCACTTGCTTCATCGAGATTGCATTCGTCGATGGCGTCGATGGAGATGGCATGGGTCCCTCCCAACTCTTGTAGCACGGCTTGAAGGGGTTCATGGATAAGTGTTTTGAACTGAACTCGGATCGACTTCTGAAGGATGTCGGGTTGATCCTTCAGGGCCTGGGAAATTCGATCCCGAAGGTCAGGATGGTACCTTGAGAGCTGATAAGCGAGAGTTCCAACAAATCCTCGTGTCGACTTCCTGTCCTGTTGGTCACGAGAGAAGAACCAACTGGCAGCAAGCCGGCGCTCGGCGGCTGCACGAGAGCAGACCGTCTTGACCACAGTAGTTTTGCCGATTCCAGCGATTCCGTCCAAGATGAAGATGGGCATCGATGACTCGCTCGTCCTCCACGTCTCAATGTCCGAGAGAAGCTGGCGACGGGTGCCTGCGAAGCACTCCGTGACCTTGCTGATCACCTCCTGGCAGTCATGCGCTGCAGCAACGGGGTTGAGCGTCGCGAAAAGCTTGCTCTCTTTGTTGTCTGTCAGGTGATATGTTCAATGGGTGACTTTTCAAGAGCTTGCTTAGCACTTACCGTCCACCACATTCTGGATGTTCGTCTGATTTCCAATGTAGACGTCTGTAAACGCCCCTCCGCTGATGTTGACGGTCTGAGCTGGCACCGAGCTAGGAATGGGACCTAATGGAACGGGACGATTGTCAAGATCGATCTCTGGGCGCGTATTTCGAACATATTACCGTCTGCAGGGCTTTTATCATATTGGCGTGTGGCACCTCTTCCTATATTCTCAGATGCCCCCACTATATCCTCTTGAGCGCGATGCATCATTATGGGAGCAGCCTGTTCTTGGATATTCGAGCTTGCGGTATCGAGGTCGCCACTTTCCCTGGCATGTCTTTGCCTTCCCCCAATCTTGCGCTTCAGCTGTACGCGGCATTCATTGCGATGCATATGTTGGAGCGAATGGAACAAACCTTCTTAAACAAGGACATGGAGAGCGTAAAACAGCGCCACAAAGACGGGCTTCCGTGGTCTCAAGTAGTGGAATGGGTCAGAGCGCCTAATGCCCATCCAGCCATCCGTCACGCGTCACACGCCAGCCAATCAATAGGGGCATCAATCAATTTGCCCCTATTCTCGCCTCTGCTTCTCGGGGCAGCAAGTTTCGCCATCTGACTCTGGGAGATCCTGATTCGATAGGCCACGTCGACGATCAAGGAAATAATAATAATAAATATGATGATAAAAGGCCAAGCTGGAGAAAGGACTTTGAAAGGGCGGGCGAAATGGCCAAGGATTCGGGTTAGCCAGACTCCGAGAAACGCGGTATTCGGTAAGCCTTTCATTCACAATAGGCCAGATTGTGAAGTTGGGACTCTTTTTGCGGTCTGTAGCCTCTAAATAGTGGTCACAATTTGAGAGCTCCCTTGTTCCAGTTGTGATCAGAGAGTTGGTCCAATCCGCGTCTGGTTTGTTTCTCGGTCGTGTCAAGGCGCATCATTTGATGGCGGACCTCATCTTCTTGAATTGAGCAGGACCCGAAGCTTGAAGGAATGCTGATAAAAGATTACAAGGGCGACTAGTTATGCATTCAAATACATTCATATCTCTAGAAACCGCGCTTGTCAAAGTCATCCAACATGAATTTGACAGTGTCCTCCAATGGTGTGTACGTCATCCCTAAGATCTCAACCGATTTCGTGGGAGAGAAGTGCATGCCTTTGACACTCCTATCGAGGTCTTGGAAGCCTGGCGACAACTTTCGGCCCGGAGAAACCTTGTTCGCAATGTCAACTAGAGCAAGGAGAGAAATGTATCAGTTTTCGCCGGATGCGAAGAAGCAGATGGCTACTGACGCAGGTCTTGCCAGACATGTTCGCCAGTGACGATAAAGAAGCGTTCGCCGCCTGCCCTCTCCTTCTCGAGAGCCAAAACGTGCGACTCGGCGAGGTCTCTGACGTCGCCGAACACGAAGGGGGTAGAAAGTCCCTCACGAGTCTTTGGTGCCTCTGACAAAATATTATTCCAGAAAATCGCGAGGGATCCGTTGAGCTCGGCAACAATAGAGACTTCACCCAGAGGTGCCTAGCATAATATTAGCTGTGTGGTACGCTAATGAGCGAAGTGAAGAAACTAACGCCGATTACCTAGTAAACCTGTCAGTTGTGGGGATTCGGCAAGGTGTAAGGAAACGTACCAAGGGAGGGAATATAACAGTCAAATCCCAGCTAACTTCGTTCTTGTGTTTCTTATAGAAATCCCAGGCAGCTGTGGAAACACATTCTTGAGTAATCCATAGAGCTCGTTGACTATTCGACGAACCTCTCTCTGCATAGACCTTTGAAGCGGCGTAGATTGTTTGTACTCCTGCTGCTGAGCCTTTCTCTTTGACTGCCTGCAAAGCTGAATCGTTCCAATCATCTTCAGTGTATGTACGAAGAGCTTGGTCAAAGTCTGCGACTGCGACAACGCTCGACGTATAGACGATCCTCTTGATGTCGTTCCTGCGCCGCTGTGGTCAGTGCCGGACATTGGCGAATTCGCTGAGACGTCATGTACTTGTACTTCAAGGCGCTTTCCAGGATGCTCAAAACGCCTCTAATTGTGGGCTGAATGAAAACTTGTGGCGTTGAAATTTGTATTTGAGCACAAACCTGGCCTCATTGTGAGGGCAACTCACCTTCGGGATCGGGATTGGCATTGGAAGAGTCGACAACTGTGGCGATGTGTTCAATGGCCTGAACGCCTTTGACTGCCTCGTCCCAGGCGCCTTCCTTTGGATCGATTAATTCTCGCAGGATTTCTTGAATGCCTGAAGCAACATACCACGGTCATATCCGGGACGACGACAATTTCCAGTCGGTCTCCATGTGAGTGGAAAAGTTTTTGCAAGAGGCGCCCCTTGCTCTCAGATCGGACGGAAGCGCGAACAGAGTTTCCTCTCTCGAGCAGCGTCTTTACAACATAAAGAGCGATGAAGCCGTTGCCTCCGGTGACCAAGACCTTGTCGGTAGATGTGATAGTATGCATGAGGATGTGAGCGAGCGAGTAAGTGAGGTGAAGTGCGTTGGTTCTAGGATTTGTTGAAGCCCTTTATATAAGTACTGGCCATGTTCATTGAGAACCAAGTCGATAACACGGGCAAATGCTTGTCAAATGCCTCGTCGGGGCGGCTTGTCAACTGCGTTGTCAAATGCTGTGATCTGATGGCCTGGTGCAATTCGTGCCCCAGCGCTCTCCCTGCCTTCTACTTCAGCTTGATCTATGTTTTCAGGCGCTTGGAACCATATTTTTGGCAACTAGGGACACTGAAATACTTCTGTTACATACATCGTGCCCAATATTTCGAAGTCTGGCAAACTTTACTGACCTTTGGCAGACCCCTAATTCAAATACAGTTATCGGCCGGTAGAGTCTCGTCGTTAAGCTCAGAACTGAGTAGAAATAAGCTCTGCGCCCCGTTGTGTACCTTCTAGCACAGACCATTTTCTAAGCCAAGTGTTCAACGCCAAATTTTGCCTCCATCTAGAAGTTGGGCATAGCAGAAGGCGGGCCGATGAGCACAGCATTTGACAAGAAATTTGACAAGCATTTGCTCACCGTGTAAGCGACGGTCTCATGGAAGATAGGCGCTAGGGATAAAGCGCCTTACCAAGACACTATCTTTGTAAGACATTCTCCAGTGCTTAGAAATACTCAAGTAATCTCTTGACCCTCAGTACCCCAGAGTGGTCTGCGGTGGAAGGCTATTACTATTAGCGCCTTACTAAATGGCCCCGAATTTCGCAATGCCAAGGCGCTTACTGAGATTGGACACAGGGCAATCGATTGAGTCAACATCGTGAAGAAAGGGGTCTTCAGAAGCACTCAGAGGAAGCAGGGTCCAAACGAAGAAGATATAGCTGGCGTGCTACAAGCATGCGCGTAGGAATCAAACGTTCCTTGTTTACGTGAAGATCGAAAATTATAAGCGCCCAAACGTCCCGGTTTCCAAAAGGCGGCATGCTAAGTACAACTCTTCTTCTGGTTGGCGCTTGTGTAGGGGCTTGTTTTGATGCGATGGAAGACGCTCGACGGAACGGACTCGGAGGCATTTGACTTGCTTCCATCTGTCCTCCTGCAACCTCAAAGAGGTTGAAATTCTTGCCGCCGTGGAAGCCACACGATCTCTAACGAGGCGGTCCTCCCAACTTTCGCTCTTTATTGCCTTTGGCTTGGCCGACCCGGCTATGAAGGTCTACACCCAAACTCAACCTCGATTCAAACCACAACCGCCCAGTTTCGAAGGCGTTAGCACTGTGGCAAATAGCAAGACAGCAACAAGCAACTTTCCAACGAAGCGTCTGGTGTTCCTGTGGCGACAGTTGCTGCTGGGTAGTGGGAGCTCGGTGCATCCCCCCGTCACCTACAGACCGTTTTCGCATCATCCCCTCCCATATCTCATGGACCCTCCGCGATGAATTCCCTGGGATCTCTTCAAATTATATGCACTAGGATCTTGTCCGCACCATCCTCTTCCTTCACAACGGCCAGTTCAATAGCACTTGGGTCAATATCTGGAAGCCGCGCTCTATCCCACCCATGAGCTAGAACAGCATTGGTGAAGAGGTACAGATGGTTCCTTCTGCAAATACTTCTTCTGACAGTACTCCTAGCTATGCCCTAGCTTTCTCCTCTAGGCCGCCCGGCCGTCCGCCTCCTTCCTCGCGTTCCTTGCAGCCCTCGGACTGTTCGAATCCTTCCTCCTACCGACTGCTCCACTCACAGTGCGTTGGGTCGAGCCTTCTTCGTCGATTTGGTCTGCGAACAAACACCACGCCTCACGCTCGTCACATACGACTCATTCCGTGTCGTGAACCGCCAGGCATATAACGAGCCAGGTATATGTGGCTGAGAACGCGAACCTTGCATATGTGCATACTCCTCGCCATTCTTACCAGCCACCACAATCCCCGTCGTCAAAGCGTTCCTAAGACCGTTCTACCAAGGCCCACTGCCATTGCGTTCTCTCCTGCCGGCACTTTTGCCCAATCTGTATGCGAATTCTGGGTTTGCACAACGGCATTGTCATCCATCTCATGCACTGGACAATCACAGCAATCAACTCGATGAGGCACGAGATACTCGTCTTGGACGTGCTCATATCACGCTCTGGCCCAGGTATGCTGCCCCCAGCCTTCGTCTATGCCCTGCTTGGTGTTTCTTTCCAAGCCATCGGCTGCTCTCGAAACAAGCCTCAGAGTGATAGTCGAGAGAGCATTCTGAACGGGACGACGAGCGCTGTGCCAGCAGCCGACAGGAAGGGCGAAGCCTCGGACAGGATGCTAGCCATGTTGTGCCGGGACCTCATAGTCGTCTGCAGGACATGATCGTTATGAACATTCGCAAGAATCGTAGCCCTGGCGGGCGTGAGGCGCTCACTACTGCCAACCTATACCCGTCCGAGCAGACGCAATCAGCCCGTCGGTCGACCCAGTCATCTTCTTCGCCTGGCCAAGCGCCATCGCCCTCGCCCCTTTCAACATCCGCGAGCGTGGCATCAGCAACACCATGTTCACTGTGGTTTGCCTAACAGCCGAAGAGCATCTTTTCTTGCTGCATAGGGAGACACTCGAATTTTCGACGCATAAACGCCCAGATGGCGACTATGGAGCCATTCAAGAGGATCCTCAACTGTCCTTGATGGCTGCGACCTATGTTTCTGAGACGCATCGATCAGGAAGCGGGAGTCGATTGAACAACGGGAAAGTCGGGGGAACGATTTGTGGTGGACACGGAAAGCTTCGTCGCGGCTTGTAGGACCTATCAGAGAGTGGATGTGAGACAGTGTTCGAACGATATCGTTTGGTTCTTTGCGTAAAAGTGCGGCCAGGGATACGACAGGGAGAACGTCAGCTGCCACTACGATGGCACCAACGATAGCTTGATAGTCGTCAAACCAATCGTCAACGGGGCCAGGGACAGCGGCGCGAAGCACCTGGGTCTAACGTCGGCCCATAAGGGAACTCGCTAGGCCTGGCCCGGTGTTGGCGTCGACAAGTTGGCTAATTCTCCTTCCGGGGTCGAGTCTTCGAGGATCCAGAATGAAGTTGACAGCGGTGGATGCGACAATGAAAGCTTGCCGGCCATTTGGACCAATGCTCCCTTCTCCTTCCGATACGGACTCCATGGAGGTGGGAGGAGGTCTGCAAGAGCCTCGTCCACCTGCTCTGGAGAAAGGCGGTACTCACCATTCTCGCCTTTGGAGAGATAGCTTTGGGAACGATGTCACGTAGAAAGTCAACTGGATTATCTCCGAACGTGCGCGCAGCGCGTTAGGCATTAGTTGGCTTCTGCTACTTGTTAGCCCTAGTCGTTAATTCACAATAGGCTAGATTGTGACCTTGGGACTCTTATTGCGGTCGGCACTACGGCTCTCAGCAGTTTGTGATGCGATCAGAGATTTCAGCGGAACAGACTTGGAGCCTCGGATCAGTTGCTGGGAGGCTTCGTCTCCACCTCCACCAGCAATCTCGAAGAGCTCAATTCTTGTCCTTGTTTTTGACATGAACCAGACACTCGGTCTGAGTACGTACCTACGTTCATGTCTTAGAATGCTAATTGACCTTTTTCTCTAGATTCCTCACGGCGGCTTGAAACTGCTCTCAAGGCCCTTTCCGACCTGTTCTCGACCCCTGAGCCTCACAGCCCGCTTTCCTTGTCCCCGTACCTCCAGCGTCAGGACATCTTTTTCAATCCGTTATGTCACTTCCACCTTGGTTTTCGAGTCATCGACGCAATAGCGAACACCGACGACAGCTACTCTCCAGTTTTCTGTTCGGGCCTCGTGTGACGGTGACCGCTGCTAGGAACCCCAGCCAGTCTATCGTCTGAAATCGTATTCAAATCGCATATCCCTCCATACATCGACTTCCTAGCGAAACCTGAGAATCTCCTCATATTCCTGGGGTTGAGCTTCCTCGTCCTCTGCACAACCGCCAGCTCAACATTGCATGGGCCGAGATACTGAACAGGAGCAAAATCCCACCCATTGGCCTAGGCGGCATCCATGAACAGGTATGGATTTTTGTTCCTCCCAGTAACCCCCTCTGAGCAAACTTTCCTAGCTCAGCAACCCCCTCCCTTATCACTCTGACATCCTCTCGCCATACCCCTCTTTCCTCATGTTTCCAGCCGCCCTCGGAGCTTTCATACACCACTCCCTCCTCACCGCCCCCTCCTTATTACCACCAGGCCAATCTTCTTCGTCGAATTCTCGAGAACCACGTACACCTATACCCGCTCGATGGTGTTCGACATGTTTGCCTCAGCGCCGTCGTACCATACCTTGGCGTCGGGCTCTCAGCTCTCCCGTCACGCTTTTGAGACCTCGCCAAGACCATTCTGACCGGGACGACGAACGCTGCGTCGACAGGTGCAGTGAAGAGCGTAGCTTCGGACGGTATGCAGAGCAAGACTGCACCAGACCTGATGGTGGACTTTCGGATGTAGGCATCTTGAAGACGGGCAAGCAGCCCAGTCACTGCCCCACGCTACTTCCAGATCGTCAACTCGTTCATGGAGAACTGCCCTCAGTCAAATCGCTGCTCAAGAAACACCTTATCAAAGGCACAAGCGCATCTTCTCCAGACCACGGCTCGCATACAAAGGCTGTTTTCAGAGATGAGAGGGGGAAAGCCGGGATGGAAGAACGAGGGCATCCAGAACATGAAATTGCCACTCTGGGGCACGAGAAGTAAGTTTCTTGTCGTTTCTTCGAAGGTCTGCAGTCGATTGACATCTACTTTGACTAGGACTTTTATGAACAGTGCCTTCCAATTTCGAGGCGACACTTTCAAGATCAACAGACACCTCTGTCCGTCCCGACAGATGCGATCGGCCCCTGACTCAACACTCAACACGCCAACTTTCATCACCTGGTTGAGCGCCATTGCCGCCAGTGCTCTCGTCTACCTCTTCTTTGCCTCTCGCGTCCGTCCCTTTCAGCAACCACATACACGACACTGACACAATCGTGCTCACAGCGAGCGACAACGACGCTGCCCTTACCTCCAAAGACCGTCTCGTCGCCTCTTCTGTAGGAGCTGGAACCCTCGGTGCATGAAGCCTCAATGGAGGCTCCACCCCAAACAACTGCAAAGCCATGCAAGAACTCCTGCTGAAAGCAGCCCTTGTCACTCGCTTCGCACGGGTACCTGCTGGCACGGGTGTCCTATATGACAGGTCGTGGTCAAAGTTTGGCGGAAATAGAGTAACGGGGTTATGGAGAGGGAACGTGGAGAGTAGACAGGGTTTAAGGAATAGCTCGTGCGGGATGTTGGAGTAGTGGTGGACAAGGCTGTTGGTGTTGGGTCGCATCCTGGCTTCGGTGGGTCAGGGATGCGTCAGCACTGGTGGTCTTACAGGGCCTACTACGGAGGCGATCTGAGATCACAACGACGGAGCTGATGAGATTGAGAAGGTTGTGAAAGAGGCATAGAGTCGTCGATATCGAATGCTAGATTTCCCTCTCACTGTTTTCCATTGGTCTTGGGCTTACCGGTACGCTAATTAATCCACACGAGTTACTCTTCCCACTGCCTTCTCTGTTGCACCTTGAAACATTTCGTACTAACCAAGTCGCCATCGTTTCCTATCCCTACTCTTTCGTCTGAACATGTAGAGTCGTGCTTGCCTTGGAGTGTCGCTTCTAGTAGTACCTTCATGCCATCAGGGCCAGCAATACTTATCTTCGAAAAACAATTACCCCTACATCGCTAGCTTATGCTATTACCTTCCCTTGATCCAGGCCCTTCACTTCACACAACTAGAAGCGAAGATGGCAATCGTATTCTGCTGCTCGTACTCTACAAAGTGAAAGGGAGAGGGAACTGGGAGATGTCCATGAGGAGCGGTCTTTTTCCTCCCTTAAGAGCAATGATGTGTGGATGGCGGGGATTCACCTCAAGCCACGTGTATTCAATTGACAGATGCGGGGGGAACCAGCATAGGTAACAGACCTTCGCCAGTCGAGCTCCACGAAGGCGGACAGCCGCCAATCCAACAGTTAATCCAAGGGCCTTCTTTTGGACAAGGCAAAGAAAGTCAGAGGCGCTGTATGGATGGGCGAGTCGGAGAAAAATCGAAGAGTCGGAGAAGTAAACATGTCCCAAGGTCTCCAACGTCACTGTGTTCCAGCTTGTGAGGCCTTTCCAGGATTGGGCCACTAAGATGTGCGGAAGTGAGGGAACAAATTGGATCTTAGTCCCATGTGTGTGTTGATGGTCCTCCAGACTTCCGATTATATTGTAATCGGGAAGGCTTCGCAATTGTATTACACTTGGGGTACCACCAGACATGTCGTGTTTGGCTTTGCCTACTACGGCAACAAGCAAGCCGTTGGGAGAGTAGGTCATTGCTTCAATGTGAGCCGGCAATGAGGATAGATTGATATGGGCCCAATTGCGTGGAATCTGTGGATTCTGAAGAAACCATGCACGATCTCTTGCAAGGAAGTGCAATTGATGGGCAGGAGGAACCCTCAGGCTCCGAACACCCACATCAAGACCCCAAATTGGTGTTGGCCCGTGTTCGTATTTCGACATGGCTATGACGGGTGTGGTCTCTTTGCTACAGGTTTGGCTTCTGCTCTTGGAAGATGGCAGGGTGGCACCGTAGAAGCTACCCAGGCGTTCAGCATACACCGTCTGGGAGTCCCAAGAGAAGTGTATACATGTCTTTGCGCCGAATGGAAGTGGCTCGAGGAACGCTTCGAGCCGTTGTGAGCTGAGGTTGTAAACAGCTACACTGGATGGCACCCAGGCTGTGACCGCTACTCGAGTTACGTCGGGTGAGATCACAAAGGAGGCCGCAGCTTCTATGTCTGAGATTTGGAACGATGTGGATGCAAGCTCTCTCCCGTCACCGTTCAAGTCGGAAATGACAACCTCAAGGGACCCCAGCCTCTTGTTCCAAACAGTGACTAAGTCTCCGGTTGGAGAGAACCTGGAACTGTATGAGGAAGTGGGGTCCAAGTCAAATGGCGGAGTGTCCGCTACGTCGCTGAGACTAGAAAAAACTGTGAAAGGTGCTGAATAGATGGCAACGGTTGACCCATCTGGCGATAATTGAACCAAGTTTAATGGGTCACCTCGCGGCACCGCTGGCCCAAAGGCAATGCACTCGTCATCGGAAATCATCACCATCCGATCCTCATTTCGAAAGATGAACCTCCCGATTGACTTTGCAAAAACTGCATCAGTGAGGATGGTGGGCCAAATAGGAATGATTTGCAGCTGGGTGGAAGTGGTGATATGCCAAATGCGCACTGTCATATCTTGCGACGCAGAACAGAGCTGTTCAAGATCCAGTGCAAATGCCATTGCTGTGATCGGTTCCTCGTGGCCTGACAGGACAGCGACGCAGCATAGTTGCCTTGTCGAGTAGATGCTAATAGCGCCGGGTGTGCACTCGATTGCTAGCATGGTCTTGTCGTGAGAAAGGGAGGTAGGGCACCCACGGGTCTCGCGTGTATGGCAAGGGACTGTGGCCAAAAGTTTGACAGGAGCGAGGTCCCAGAATTGGACATTACTCCGTCGGACCAAAATAAAGGGCAGGGGGCTGGGAAGTGTGATTAGACCCTCCACAGAGTGAACAGGGCAGGTTGCAAGCTGTCCTTTTGATAAAGGCCGTGGTTCAAGCAGGAGTTTGTTTGGTGGGCAGCAGCACAAGCCTCCCGACTTGCCCATGTTGTGCAAAATCTGTCTTGGACTGCCACCTTCAATTTGCCAGAGAAACAAAGTTCCGTCCACTGCCCCTGCTGTGATTGATGTTCCATCACCAGTAAACGCAATGGATGTCAGCCACGGTGTCCATGATTCCTTGCCCTTGCCTTCAAAGGGTATTGTCAACATCTCGGACGCGATTTCGAATTCGGCGATGTGCTCCCCAGATGCAACATTCCAAATGCAGACCAAAGTTTGTACCACAACTGCAACAAGACAGCCGTCCAGAGAAAAGGTGATACGACCTCTGAAGTATGGCCATGGGCGTTTATTGACAAACTCCCGAATCTGCTCCCCGGATTTGACATTGTACAACCGAAGAGCGTCGGTCACAATTGCGACTGTTGCACCGCAAGGGGACAACCTCATATCGGTGGTTACCCCGCCAGCCTTGAACAGGACGGCCACAGGGTTCCAGTCCGGATCGACCCCTGATACGACTTGGATCGACTCGTTGGACAGGCACTTGGCGTATAGCTTGCTCATTATTGACGCGCCAGGAGCAAAGGGCAGGGAGGAAAGGTATATGTGCATGGGGCATAGCCCTGGTAGGTTTGGATGAAGATTGATAAAGCGGAGGAAGTCCTTGAGGACACTGGTAACATGAGAAAGGTGATGGGATATTATCCCAGTCGCTTTCGGGTGTATCAGCGACTAATTGCACTTGTTAGTACGTCGAACGGGCATATATATCGGGAAAGACTTACAATTGCCTCAGATAGTAAATCCATGCTATTCCACACCGTATCAAATCGACCAGTAAGCGCTACGACTTCGAGCCATGACAGCAGGTGTTCATCAACGAAGAGCCCGAGTAGGTCGACAAGCGCTGCGTCCTTGTCACCGTTGAAGTGTGACAGGCCCTGTTGGAAATGCGGGATCCAATGGATGCAGGCATATGCCAACTCGGAAGGAATCCGGCCTGTCGTCCCTCGTAGTAGCTCGCTAAGCTCCTTGCTCCAGTCTGAGAAAGGTAAGTCGCAGATGTTTTGCTTTAGCATCCGGACCATAACTCGAAGGCAAGCGCCGGCAAGATGAAAATGGCTTGCAGATACATCGATTAGGAAGCGGGAGTCGATTGAACATCGGGATGGGTCAGTGACAAAGTCGGGGAATGATTTGTGGTGGACGCGGAATGCTTCAGTCTGGTTCGTCGGAGCTATCAGAGAGTGGAGGTGGGATAATGTTCGAACGATATCGTTCGGTTCCTTGTCCAAAAGCGAGGCGAGAGACTGGACTGGGAGAACGTCAGCTGCCACGACGATAACACCAACGACCACTTGATAGTCGTCAAACCAATCGTCGACAGGATCAGGGACAGCGGCGCGGAGCATCTGAGTATAGAGGCGGTCCATAGGACTACTCACCAGACCCGACCCCGCAGCGGCATCCAATAACAGCCGCATTTGCTTTGCAGGGGCGAGCCGTCTGGAATCCAGAATAAAGTTGACAGCGGTGGAGGCGACAATGAAGAGCTTTCCCGCCATCTGGACTAGGGCCTCCTTCTCCTTCGCCGACGCACGCCACGGAGGGGGAAGGAGATCCGGGAGAGCGTTGTCCACCTCCTCTGGAGACAGGCGGTAGTTGATGTAAAGGCGAATATCAGATTCAACGACCGAATTTTCGATCTCGTGCAGGTGGAACACATGAGGACCCCGATGCTTTTGGAGCAGAAGCCTGAATGGGCGCTCAGGGCGGCAGGTAATGAGCAACCGAAGCTGTGGATGTTGGGGTACTGCGCCTAACAAGATGGAAAGTATCTCGGTTGCTTCGTCGAGATCGCACTCGTCAATAGCGTCAATAGTGATGGTGTGTGTCTCTACGGAGTCCTTGAGCATCGCTAGCAGAGGTTCATGGACGAGGGCATCGAACTGAGCCCGGATCGTTTTCTGAAGAATGTCTGGTTGATCTTTGAGGGCCTGTGTAACGCGATCCCGAAGGGCGGGATGGTACTTCGACAGCTGGAATGCAAGAGTCCCAACGAAGGCCCGTGTCGACTTCCTGTCCTGCTGGTCACGAGAGAAGAACCAACTAGCAGCAAGGCGGCGCTCTGATGCTGCACGAGCACAAACCGTCTTGACCACGGTCGTTTTGCCGATACCGGCAATGCCATCCAGGATGAAGATGGGAACCGATGAGTCTGGCATCCGCCAGTTCTCAATTTCCAGGAGAAGCTGGCGACGGGTGCCTGGAAAGCACTCTGTCGCCTTGCTACTGACTTCCTGACAGTCATGAGCTGCGGCGGCTGGGCTAAGGGCCACGAAAAGCTTGCTATCGTCTGTGTCTATTGAGCAGCGGGTTCAGCACGAGTATCACCGTGTTGGAGAGGCTTACCGTCAGACACATTGCGAATGTTTATCTGAGTTCTGATGTAAGCCTCTGTAAATGTCCCTCCGCTGATATTGACTGTCTGGCTTTGCGTCCAATTTGGTACAGAACCTAACCAAGGGGTGCGCTATCAACATCTTTATCAGGGCGCCCATTCACGAACGGTACCTTCTTCAGGGCGTCCACTGGATGGAAGTGGAAGGCTTCTTCCACTACCCTGAGCCTCCGTAGCTTCATCAACTTCCGCTCTCCGTATTTCTACGGTCTTGACTTCCTCTGGCATATCGGAGACCGTGGCGTCGGCTTCGCCACTATGCTTGCTTCGCCTTCCTCCAACCTTATGCCCTAGCTGTATGTAGCATTTAGTGCGAGGTTCACGGCGAGACGTGCAGAACAAACCTTCTTGAAGAAGGACATTTAAGCGTGGGTCAGAGTGCTGCAAATACAGTCATGCACGGTTTCACGGCAAGCGATGGTAGGAGAACTGGTCAGACCCTTGTTTGATGGCAATCCAGAGGATCATCACGATCAATCTTCCCCTATTCTCGCCATGCTCTCTCTCGCAGCAACCTCGACTTCAGGCAGCATCCTGGTACCATGGGGTGGTGGGCCAAAAACTGACATGAGGTTTCAACAATGAATCCACTAGCCAAGACCCTAGTAGGTGGTCGACCCAACGATTCAAATTGCCGGTCCTGAAACTCATCAACAGAGCAATTGGCACCGTTTGCTCGAGGGGCATCCAGTGCAGATGGTGCTTGTGGATTGTGAAGCAAACAGTTCATCTACAAGGGAAGCCGGGGTCAGAAAATTCATCACTAGTCTAGATGGGATAAATGAGACTAAGCAGTGGTCAAAATTCTTCGAGGTCTTCCGTTGCGCGGAGCTCGGTTTTGATGCGATCAATAGCGCGAACGTTCCAACGGAGCGGAACAGATTTAGAGGCCTTTCCTCTCTTTCCACCAGTGCCTGCAATCTCGAAGAGGTCGACTCTTGCGTTTGCGAACGTTAAAAGAGCAGTTCCAAGTTAAAATTTTACTTTGATAAGGTAGATCCTGTCTTCGTTTTTGTTTGCCACCGGTTCAAGTCAGAAGGCAGATGAAATTGACGAGAGGATCCCCTCCGACTCTCCTTCTTTTAGCTCGTCTCCTTTCCCTCTGAAACCCGCTGGCCTTACCCTTTGCAAGGTTCAAGCGCTCATGCGTCCACAGCCGACCTCCCCTAGCCTCGCATTACCACCATATCACCCTTCTCCAGCCACGTCCAAGCCAGTGGTGAAGCCGTCGGCACCATGGCGAACATACACGATAACAGCGACTTTTCGAGCGACTGCTTCGTCTTACTCTGATACCAGCAGCCGGAACCCCTACTCAATCTCTGTCACCCGCAGATGGGAATCATATCATCCAGCCCTAGCTCTGATCATCCTCTAACCATAAGCGCCTTGCAATGACTTGAGATTCTTCGTTCACCCAAACATCCAGCCCAGAACGTGATAAACGGGCGCCTGGTTCAAGACTATGAAATGACATATATGAGCTGGGGAAGCACTTGCAGAAGTGAGGATCTTTGCTCTCGCTAATACTCCCTTCTGACAGAGGTTTTCTAGTTTGGCTGGATTGTATTGCCTCCTCTCGCATACCTCCTCCCTCGCTTGTTAGAGTCCACTGGCGTCTTCGCTCACGACTGCCTCCTGCCTGTCGTCACCATCCACGCCATCTTCGGCGCTTCTGATGGTGCATCCACGAACAAACACTAGGTGCCAGCTTTGGCGAACAGTGTCGAGAAACGTTACGAACCAGGTGACCCAGGTCTCCCCTGGTGGCACCGCAAATTCTGCATGTCCTCGACATCCCCGTCATCGTTGCCTTTGGCATAACACTCAGCGCCATCCTGACCAGAACGCTCACCTACGATGCGTCCTTCAACCACCTCTCCCATTGTACAGGCCAGCAACTTGGTGGCATTTGTCCCACTATCTTTCTCGTTAACTTTGCACGCAATTGCTGGCAATTTCCAACGCCATTTTCATCCGGTTGAGAGACTGGGAGCACCCAGTTCATCGATCCACCTACGCCAAAACGACGATGTTTGAGAAATTCACCCGACATAGGACGCCCCGCGATCCTCGGCGCCTCCTTTCAGCCTAGATCGTCGTCCCTTCTGTGAAGGCTCCACGCTGTTCAAAATATCATCTCCAAGCCACACACAGCCACCAAAACCACACAGGGCTAGAGGATTCTGCCTCGGACGATAGGCGCTGTGTCGACACGAGCTGAGAAGAGCGTAGCTTTGGTCGGGATGCTGCCAAAGGTTGCGCCAGGATCTCACGCTCTTCTGTGGGGCATGAACGTTATGAATCCCCACAGAATTCCTTACCTTGGAAGGGGCAAAGCGTTCGCTACCGCCGACCGTTACTTTTCAGAACACACCCATCAGCCTGTGGGTGAATACCCACCTCTTCTTCGCCTGGCTACCAGTGAGCGGCATCAGCAGCACCGATCTCATCTCCCTCCCTCTCGCCTCATCCCTTTCAAGATCCTCTTGCGCAACATCAACGATGCCCACAGAGGTTCGCCTCACGGCCAAAGAGCATCTCCTTTCGCTACCAAGGGAAGCAATAGAACACCCGATGCATGAGGTCTGGACGGCATTAGATAACTAGGAAGCCACTCAGGAGTCTTCTGCTGAAGCATGCTCTCCGCACTCGTTGTGTAGTGCGTCTATCTCCAAGCAAAGGTGCCCATCCGCCCTATCGCGGTCAAGGTTTAACGGAAGCAAAGTAACGAAGTCGTGGAGAGGGATCAAAAGGAGAGGGAGCCGAAGGAACTTCCAAGGTAGGAGTGGAAGAAACTAGTGGTGGCGTGCTGCATTCTGACACTGCGTGGAGGCCGAAGTGATCAAGCCTGGGGGTTTGACAGAGTCCAGTACACGGGGAATCTAAGACGCTATCAGAGTTAGCGTTACGCCAATCTTCATACACCTTCTTTCTTGCAGGCACCCCTTGGGCAAGCTTGTTTTCCATCTTGGTACACCGACATCGCTCGACAAGCCACCACCACGCTGACATGTAGCTCACTCAACGAAGGTCTGGTAGACTCTACCGCTCCCGGGGCATGATTCAGAGAAGCCCAGAAGTCCCCAGATAAACAAATCCGAGCATCTAAGAACCGGTATCATACTATGCATGGTGAAAGCTACTGTACCTGACGGCGAATTGAGAAGCGACGCACGCTGCCCGTCAGGAACTTACATCAAGGTACCGTCAAGCAACACATGGTCTGCCACCAATAGCTTGGAAGAGATCGGGACACACTTCATCAGCCTGACGTATGTAGGAGGTCAACTGGCTATCTTTCTTTGTCAGGCAGTTGCTTCGAATTGCATGTGGTTTAAGCGGGACCGTGTTAAAACGAAATAGATAGCGCAACTAGATACCACTACTTACATACAACAACAGCATTTGGTAAAGACACAACAGGAGAATTACAACTGAGCCTTGAATTACTGTACAACGAACCAACGAAACTTGGAGCAGAGAAACGATAAAAGAGATCTGCAAGGAACCCAACACAAATCACCAACCCCACTCGCCCACATTCGGCACCTTCACCGTCGTAGTTTGTATGCATGCATGATAACCCAAATCTCCGAGAGCAGATGAATCCACTGAAAAGGGTGGAGGAGGCCACAGAACGTCGTCGTCCTTGTCTTCGTCCGTCCATAGATATCGACACCTTTTCTCCCATTTTCGTTTTTGTTCTCATGATCATAGCGTATACTTGAAATCCGGATGCTTATCTCCAAGCTCTATCCAAGCCCGTTCTCCGCCGTTCGGATCCTGGTCAGTCACATAGGGCGACAAAAGCTTGTCACGGTTCAGCTCCTTCTTGTTTTGCATCCATCTTAATAGGCAGTAGTTGGCGATGCAGGAAAGTGCCATGATGGCGGCGCTAGTGGAGAGAAATGGTAAGCGATAAGGATCAAATGAATGGGATGGATGGGATGGATGGGAAGACAGATCATGGCGTGGCATGGCAGGGCCAGACATGGCATCAAATGGAAGTCCAGACCAGAAAGGTGGGGAAACAAAAGGGAAAGAGCGAAAGACCGGAATATACTCACAAAGTGATATTCATAATCGTCGTCTTTGTGTATCTTGGTCCTTCGGTAGGAGGGAACCGCCATGTACTTAGAATTCCACCCTGAAATCGTCGTTAGCACCGCGGCGTCGATATACCCAAAATGAGAGGGCAAAGCAAAAGTCAAGAATAGGTACTTACTCCATTGGTCGCCATGAATCCCCAGGCAATGCTGCTGGCTCTGCGGTAGTAAGGCTCCGAGTTATTGGATACCCATGCCGCAGCAATCGGTGAAGAGGCGAAAACTCCGGGGACGATGAGGAAGAAAGAGCCGTAGCGTGCCCAGGTGCCTTCAGCAGCTGATTTTACAAAATGAGCAAAAAAAGGCCTTCAGAGAGGTGGAGAGGAGACACACCATAGAACATGATCCAGCCAGCCAAACACATCAAACACAATGGGAACAGCACGATTGCTCGCTGGTTATATCTGTCGGACACCCACGCCGAAACCAAACTGATCACAAACGCAAGCGCAAACGGTGGTACGCTTAGGAGCTGGCTGCGAATGGGAGAGAACGCCATACCGCGGATGATCGAGGGAAGGAAGAAGGCAATTCCGAAGAAGATGGCACCGCCAACGAAGAAGACGACGAAGATGAGGAAGACGTGGGGAGACGTAATAGAACGGACGATCTCCTTGGCGTTGAACTTGTCTTTGGACCCAACCGGGGGACGATCAGCCTTTAAGGCTGCTGCAACGGCACTAGATGGGTGGTTAGGTAAGGAGCATCTAGGAAAGGGTGGAATAAAACGCACTCTTTCTCTGCTTGGGTCAAGGCAAATGCTTGCTGAGGTGAAGGGGGAACGAGCCAGAATGAGGCAATGCCCACAACGGCGGTGAAGAGACCCTCCTATATCCAAGCTTCAGAGAGGGGATTTTTATTTGTGGATTTAGTAGACTTACGAGGATGAAGATCCATCGCCACGCTTGGAGGCCCTGTACGCCATTCATCTTAGTGATGGCAGCCGCCAGGAGACCAGAGAATGCACCAGCCAACTACAAATCGAATGCATGTCAGCTAAGCTATGAAAACGCAAACGACCAGTCACAGGAACTCACCGAAGCTGAAGAAAAGAAGCAGGCCACCCTAGAGAAAGAACCACCATCAGCCTTAGATTCTCCTCGGGGAGATCGGCGAGATGAAACTAATCTACCTGAACGAAAGTTCCTTGCGAGTGTAGAAACCCGATAGGTAGAGCACGATGCCTGGGAACATCGGGCCCTCCAGCAAGCCAAGCATGAAACGCACAGCCAGGAGTCCAGAGTAGTTCTTCACAAACCCTAAAACCCGGACGTTTCAGCACCTCCTGCACTCCGAGGACGACCTCGATAAGCTCTTCGCACCTTGCGCGATAACGACGACGCCCCACAGTGTTAAGATCGTGGGCATGACCCTATGAGGGCCAATTTTCTTGAGGACGAGATTAGAGGGTAGCTCAGTGCAGATGTAAGGTCTATGAACGAGGAAAAAAGCGAATCAGTTGGGAAATGAGGGCCCATAGAGAAACGAGGTGTACGCACACATAGAGGATGGTGAGTGCAATTTGGTATTGGTACGGTGTAATCCCCAGATCCGCTTCCAAACCAACAACCCGGGCATTTCCTATCCTCCTCGTTTAACCTCTGTGCTCCTTCCTCAAGTTCTCGGTATCTGCTCACCAATATTAGTTCGATCCTGGGGTACTCGTTAGCATCAACGACAATGAAGTGATTGCGAAAAGCGACGTACTAGATACGAAAGGAGGTAGAACATTGTCATGACGGGAATGAGCCATCGATCCAACTTCCGCCTGGCGCTCTTTGCGAGCGCCTGTTGCTCCGGTGAGAGGACGGTGATGTGTCCGTCCACAATGGACTGTGTCTCCATGCTCGAGTCGGACATGGCCGTCGTCCTCTTCTCGTCCGGGAAGTCTGAAGCGGTGGACATGGCTGGGTTGTGTTCTTCCTGGGACTTTCTACTCCTCTAGTGTCGATGGTGGGCCTAGTAGTCAAGAACCCTGAAGGAATGGGGAGGCAGGGAAGAGGGTAGAGAGCTACAGAGGAGGAGGGAGAAGGGTATATCGCAACTCGTCCAAAAGGAAACCGTCAACCCGTCCGTTTAACCCCTCGAATATATGATGGTCCTGGAATCCAAAAACAGAAACCGTACCCCGGATAGCAACTCGCAAGAAAAAAAACACAGGTCCCAGTCAGTCGGGACGGGACATATGCAGAAGAGGCAAGTGTGCGAAGAGTTTCCATAAGATCCAAGACGTTGATGATGGATAGATTGCAACAGGGTGGGAAGCAAAGGTACACATCACCTGGCGGAGGAGAGATGGAATTATGCACAATCACCGTCCGCAACGCGCTCAACTCACCGCCCTTGAATTCAGTTGCTCCACCCCCTGCGTCGACCAGCATACACCGTGGTGGAGAGTCTCCAAAAGTGAAGTGAAGCTTCGATTCTCCAATTGCTGCAGAGCCCCAGAGCATGCAGGTAGTAGACGTTCATCGACCCTCGTCGATTGACAGGGCCAATGGTACCTTCCAGTGGGCCGGCGTAACTCCACTGACAGCGCTTCTTTTGCTTGGCCCTGACAGGCTCAGCGGTCAACTTCCGTTTATGGTCGTCCTCCGGTATCTACTGCAACTGTCAGTTCCTGCACTTCTTTTTTTGCTCGGCGCTAGGCTGATCCTCATGGCTCCAATATCTTTTTCATTATTCAAGCAATTCGACGATTTGGCACGTTCCTGGAATGTGCTTTCCACCGGGTAGCGGGACAGAATCTAAGCGCTAAAAACGATCGTCGCTACTTGGAGTGGTTCATCCAAGCGATGGGCGTTATCTTCCAGGCTAAGACGGGCTCCTTGGAAATAGGATCCAGACCACCCGTCAGAGCCTAAGTCACATAACCTTTCCATGTCAACCATGCCTCCAAGTTATGTTTGGCTTTCACCTCACGGAAAACCATTCCAACGGTATGCTAGCGGTTCCATAAACTCTCATCAAGCCTCCCTTCTTGAGAAGGCCGCCGGGAGTAGCGGATCCTGACACAGGGTGCTATAAGCGCTCGTGGTGGGTCGTGCGTAGGTGATCTCGATTGAGATGCATGCGAAATGACCATAGAGAGCGAGAAAGCAGGCGCTTCCGCTTCGATGACCGCCTTGGAACGCCCTAAGGAAGGATAACATCACATACACGTGCAGATTCTAGGAACGCAAAGCACAGTTAATTAAACATGCTAAACGTCCAGGTTAAGCAAACCGATTATCGTTTATGGTTTAGTTTCAGGTCCCTTTCTCCGCAAACCCTGGACATGCTCCAAATTCAGGAACACAAACGCTCTCATCGGCACCCACCTATTCGCCTCACCCCCTTCCTGATACATCCAATTCAATTCAAACAAACGACCCACAATCAGTTTCGTGGAAAAAGGAAGGGCGGTGGTTCTTCCTTGGTTCTTGGCCCTTATTTCCTCCGACTAGGGTGGAATAGAAGCTCACTGTGTTGCTACGAATACTTGGAATTGGCGTTTTGGGCAAGAAGCAGCGGTGAAGCAGCGTTACCGCGAAGCAATCGCTTATTGTATGCTATGCTATGTCACATAGTTCTGCTGATTCGTTCCTGAAGGATGTAGATTAGAATCACTTTGTGGTGAATTGCAGTATTGACTTAGTATTGACTTGGTACTACATATTGCCAGTCTGATTGAACGTCCGTGCTAAGCATAACGATGTCATGCCATGCCATGCCATGCAAAGCATGGTATGTATCCGGTGTATTTTGAAGATGTCGAATGGAGACTCATCGAGCGGGATGAACGAACTCACTTGAGTGCGTGCTGTTGGAGCTGCCTAAGTACCCCAAGGATGTAGAGTTGCTCTGCTCGCCGCCCGAGCTGAGCCAAGCGACTGAAACTGGCGGCGATGATCGAGGAGACGTGTGGCATTGGCACAACCGGCGCCCGGACCTGTTGGCCTCCAAGGCTCCAACCCTAGAGACTTCTGTCAGGCATCGAAACCTTTGGTTGAGAACTCCGATGTTGTTGAGCCTGTGCCCCGTCCCGTTGACAAGCCCAAACCTCCTTCTCCCGCCGATCGAACAGTCGAGTTAGACTTTTGACAGATGGTGGTAACTTATGGCGCCGGCAACATACCTATTGGTGCACACCTATACATTTCGGATGCGTGTATGCACACGATGGATAAACTGACCAATGAACAGAGATGATAGTCACTGTGAAGCTTGGCTGGCCCCGTTTCAAAATCCCGCCAGCCTTCAGGGGCTTCGGCAAAGCCCGACAGGCCTCTATTCGAGCATCCAGCTTGAGGCAAACCTGGCTTGCAGAGTACCGCTCACCCCTGGATAGACCATCTCTCGCAGTTAACGAACGAGCATACTGGATCCCATGCTCCCGCCACAATCGGCGCTATGAGCGCTTAAACTATCGCAAAACCCCACACTCCTGCCGTGAAGGGTTTTCCAGGTCACGCGAACGAGAACCGCCTACAGGGACTCATCTACATACACATCCACCAAAGATCCATCTCTCGCACAAGCGCTGATCTTTGTGTGCGTGTCTAATACCTTACCCTGCTCTGCTCCAATAACGTCCTCGCCATCCAACCAATAAACCTGTCCCTGACGCCGCGTGTCCTGTATCCAAAGACACGGTCAATGGAGACTCCTTGGAAACTTCTCGACCCCACCCACGAATGCGCCACCATCTTTACCTCACTCTCATGAGGGTTCTCGAACGGTCAAGCTTGGTCCAAGACCTGAGGAAGGGTAACCGGCGGATGGAGGGCGGCGCATTGACTTCGCGATCTTATCTTATCACCCCTTTCTTTCCTTCCATCCATCCATCATCAATGCGCTCATCCATTCAAGATCGTCGTTTGCGCTCTTTGGACTCTTTCTTTACGCTCGTCCATTCATCTTGCAAAGTCCAGGGAAATTGGCGCAGGGTATTCATACTGGGAATATCCTTTTGAATTCATCTCACACTCGGCGCTTTCCAGTAATGATCCTATTCAGTTTAGCACCAGCAGTTATTGACCGCTCAGTGTAGGACGTTGAGCCACAGCTATGGCCTCAGCGCCAGAAGCGGAGCGTGCAAAGCGACGGGCACCCTTCATCGTTATTGAAGGACTCGATCGCTCAGGAAAGACAACCCAGACGGCCCTGCTTCAGGATCGGCTACGAGATGAATTAGGCGCCTCTGTGCGGTTGATGAAGTTTCCTGGTGCGTGGTTCAATCTGGTTTGCATCTGTACCCTATCCCAAGTGTGACCTCCCCTCGTGGCAGATAGAACGACGCCCATAGGCCAGATGATTGATTCGTATCTCAAATCGACGTCAGACCTAGATGACCATGTCATTCACCTCTTGTTTTCAGCGAATAGATGGGAGTTGGCGTGAGTAGTTTCTTGAGAAACTTTCTCACTTTCCTCACATTCCCCATGACCCCTCCCCATATTGCGACCCTTTCCCCGTGGGCATAAGAGTACGACCCTCCCCCATGACCTTTCATTTAAACCTCCTACCCAACCTTTATTTCCTAACCCTTTCCGACCCTTGATTCTGTACCCAATACCCCACTTCACATCGCACCCGCAAGCGACCCTGCTACACGTACATCTACTGACACCGACATTAGATCGACAATCGAAAGCCTGTTAAATGAAGGGACCACAGTTCTCTGCGACAGATACGCCTTTTCCGGGATCGCTTTTTCTGCTTCCAAGGTCTCTTCCTCTTCCTCTCCGTCGGTCATCCCTTCTTCCTCCTCTTCCTTACCTCCCTCTGTCGGTCCCACTTCCTCCGCTTCATTGACCCCTACCGGAGCATTAGCATCGGTGCCCAAGCTCCCATTCGAATGGTGCCGCGCACCAGACATCGGCCTCCCCTCACCCGACGTTGTCCTCTTCCTCGACATCTCACCCGAGAAAGCCAAAGAGCGGGGTGGGTATGGTGAAGAACGGTATGAGAAGGAGGAGATGCAGAAGAGGGTGAGGGAGGTGTTTGGAAGGATTGGTGGGGAGATAAACAATGGTGGTGCTGGGGGTGCTCTTGCTGCGGAGAGTGCTGTTTCCGCGGGGGCAACGACTGCATGGCACGTCGTAGATGCAGGACGTGACGTCGAGACCGTCGCTGCCGATCTTTGGGCTCACGTCCAGTTGCTCGTCTCGAGTGGTGTGGATGGACCCATTGGTAGGTTGTGGACCGATAAGCTCTTGTAGACGTAGATGGATCAAGCGACTGAGGAATGAATTCGCATGAATGACCATCTGTTCCATGGGATGCCTCCGTCCCTGGCGCTGCTCGGAGCCTGCGCTGTCCAGTCTCTGGATGTAGGAGTCTTTAACACAGGCGTCACTGCAGAAAAAGAATCAGAATTGGGTACTTGAATAACATACATTTCAGAGGGATAGCCCGTAGCGTAATCGATAGAGAGGGTAGCGAAGATGATCCAAGATAGAAAAGAAAAATAGACAAAAGAAGGAACAGAAAACCGAGTCGAGCAACCGAATAGATAATGAGAGTGGGTAGACCTTGGATGTAAAAAAGGAGAGGTGTGGTTGGTTGGTGTTGGTATGAAGGTATGTATGTGGGTGGGTAGATAGGTACATCGTGCAATTAATCGTAAAGAATAGCAAACGAGAGACGAGAGCGGTAGAGACAGGATGAGAGGAGAGGAGAGGATAAAAAGGTATGGAGTGGCGGAGAGCAAGCAAGCGAGCAACCATAGACGTAAAAGCATGGATGCACGATAGCCGAAAGGTGCGTGTAAAGGTGCAAACACACCGATAACAAACAGCTTTCCAACGACAAAGTGTCGAATCGTCACTAGGATCAAAGGAATCCCAGAGCGATCGTTAATTCGTCGTTGAAAACCTGGAAACGATCACGGCAAGCGCAATCAACGCGCACCACCGCCACTTCTCATAGATGACCTGCTTCCACCCAGTCGCCCAAGCCATCGGCCCTACACCCCTCGCTGCACCGACTGTCCCTGCGCCATTTCCGTTGATGTTCCCGAGTGGGTGTTCATTGGCTGGCCGTACGGGTGCTACCACTGGCGTCGGTGTGGGTATTGGAGGTGCCGAAGTTGTTGACCCTGGCTTTGGTGCGATCACAGGCATGTTGGGGACGTCCTTTGGTTCAGGTGTGCAGTACTATTCTATCATCAGTTATCATTGGCATCCTAGGGAGATACGAACACGTACTTCAGGAAACGCATCTTTGAACCTGTTCTGGGTGAGGTTCCAAGCATGACTCCGTGCTGCAAAAGCGCGTTTATGGGTGTCGGAGGATGTCACGGAGCCTGTTGTCATTTCGTCTGAGAGCATGAATGAGAGAAGGCCTGTCAGACTGTTTTTTTCGTGTGAAGGGTGGCGGGAGGTGATAGCCATCGTCGTATGAGTTGGAAATGCGGTTGAGGTGATAGTGTTGATAAAGGGAAGGATTGGTGTTGGTCAGAATCGAAATGAGCGTGCATAGGAGGAAGATGAAGCTCACATTGTTGCTACGCTCCATGCTGGATTCCACTACAACAAGGCACGCAATCGTTCAGCCATGTTAAACTTGCGATGGTAGGTTGGTAACTCACTGTCCCTGGGTGGAAATCAGACATTGAGAAACAGATCTTCTTGTCTGGTTGGAAGCGGCCTGAAGGCGTGTACATCTATTACAGCCAGGCATGCTGGTTAGTTACCACCCAAAAGAAAGAAAGCCTGTCAGAGAAGGCAAATTGACAGCCGTGACATACCTTGATTCCAGGTGGTTTGAACGGGTATTCAGAAGGAAATAAGAGAACGCCATGATATTCTCCCCCGGCAAACGGGGAATCTGGTGGACCGCGCTATAAAGCCAAAGGTTCATTCGCTTAGTCAATGGGTCGTCGGAGGGCTATAAGCCGATTGAAGAAGGGAGCTCGTACGATTAGATAGTTCCCTGTAGGTAGAGTATTATCAGCAAGTATGCTCCATCAGCAGTAACGAAGGTACAAGATGGAGGGATGGGACTGGGGAAGGGAGAATAGACTCACAAGTCAAGATGTTCTTCTCGTCAGGTGCCGCCCAAATGAATGGCGGTGGTTCCCTCTGCATAGCAACATATTCCTTCGATAACTATTCCTCTCCTTCGTCAGCTTTCGCATTTCCTTCACTCCTTGAATAGACTTCACTGACTCGTTTCTGGGCAGGCTTGCTGGCCATTACTAGTCTGAAAGGTCCGAAAGGTTGAGAAAGTGGCGGAGGGATGTTCTGTGGGTGGTGGAGTCGGAGAGAGAACCAGTTAGATGTGTGATGGTCACAGGTGCGGAGTGAATTAGGAGAGGGGTTAGGGTTTGCTGCAGGACCGCCTGATGGCTGTGCGGAAGATCTTCCGAATCGGGATTTGTGAAGAGCGCATGGCAGGCATAGTGAAAAAAAAACTTGCTGGGAAGGAGAAGGTGACGGGCAGAAGATGACTACGACTGTGAATGGGAAAGGAATGACATGAGGGCACGAGGGGCGATCACTCCCATTAGCGCTGTTTGATCATCGGTATGGTGGATGGAGGTCTGATCATTCGAGACCTTGTTCTGCGTCTTTTAAGGGAACGAGCTCGTAACCTTTGCTTTAGTTTGGAGGGGGCGGGAGGTCCAAAGTCTAAGCCACCAATGGGCTGGCGTGCTCATAGCGCTCAAGGACAACTTGAAGTCACCACTGCAAGCCCAATAGGGGCGAAGCGATCGCAGTGATGCCCCTATTTATTTGGCGGACATCACAGAGCGCCGGGGTGTAGAGCGCCTTGACCCCGTTCCACCACCAATACCTGGTTGAGACCGCGAAATAGGATACTTGCAACGCTTTTTGCCTGCTCAAGAATGTCTTTTTTCAAGAAGGTAACTTGTCTTCGCCTCTCTACAAACATCGTACAATGAACACAGTGTACAGCTGAAGCGCAAGGTTGGAGGAAAGCAAAGCAAGCACGGCGGGGGAGCCGATGCAGATATTCAAGAAGGAGAGGATGAGACAGCGGTACACAAGGGTCAAGGGAATGGGACAAATGTTCAAACAGGGGTCGTACCTCAAGCTGACAAAGGCCTTGGCTCAGGTACGTTGTTCGAAACAAGCGCCCAGAAAGAATTTAACCGTGTCCTCCTTCAACAGGCCAGACAGTCAACATCAGTGGGGGAACCTTTACAGAGATTCAAAATCAAAGCAATATTCAATATTTCATGAGTGGTAAGGTTGTAGCTCTCGATACACGAAACAGACGATCTGATGGTATGCTCTTCCTACAGACGATAGCGAAAGCAAGCTCTTTGCGACCCTTAACCCCGTTGCCGCAGCTCATGACTGCCAAGAGGTTGCGAGCAAGGTCACGGAGTGCTTTGAAGGCACGCGTCACCAGCTTCTCCTCGACATCGAGAACTGGAGGGCGAACGAATCGTCGGTACCCATCTTCATCCTGGATGGCATCGCCGGTATCGGGAAAACCACCGTGGTGAAAACGTTCTGCACTCTTGCAGCTGCTGAACGTCGTCTCGCTGCCAGCTGGTTCTTTTCCCGTGACCAACAGGATAGGAAGTCGACCCGAGGATTCGTAGGGACTCTCGCCTTTCAGCTTGCCAGCTACCATCCCGCTCTTCGGGATCGAATTGCTCAAGCCCTGAAAGACAATCCGGACATCCTTCAGAAGACAATCCGGGCTCAATTCAACACTCTCATTCATGAGCCTTTACAGGCGGTGCTCCAAGAGCTGGAAGGGACCCACTCCGTCTCCATCGATGCCATCGACGAATGTGATCTTGACGAAGCCACCGAGATCTTGTCTATCCTCTTGGGCACCGTACCCAAGCACCCACAGCTTCGAGTCCTCATCACCTGTCGCCCAGAGCGTCCCTTCAGATTACTTCTTCAGAAGCATCAGGGCCCGCATGTCTTCCACCTGCACGAGATCGAAAACTCGGTTGTTGAATCCGACATACGGCTATATATCAACTACCGCCTGTCTCCAGAGGAGGTGGACAACGCTCTCCCGGATCTCCTTCCCCCTCCGTGGCGTGCATCTGCGAAGGAGAAGGAGGCCCTAGTCCAGATGGCGGGAAAGCTCTTCATTGTTGCCTCCACTGCCATCAACTTCATTCTGGATCCCAGACGTCTCGCCCCAGCTAGGCAAATGCGGCAGCTCCTGGACGCCACTACAGGGTCGGCCTTAGCAAGCAGCCCTATGGAGCGCCTCTACACCCAGGTTCTGCGCGCTGCGGTGCCAGACCCTGTTGATGATTGGTTTGACGACTACCAAGCCGTTGTTGGCGCCATCGTTGTGGCTGCCGACGTTCTCCCCATCCAGTCTCTTGCCTCACTTCTGGACAAGGAACCGAATGATATTGTTGGAACATTATCTCACCTCCATTCCCTGGTGGCTCCAACAAGCCACAACGAAGCGTTTCGTGTCCATCACAAATCATTCCCCGACTTTGTCACCGATCCGTCCCGTTGTTCCATCGACACTCGCTTCTTGATTGATACGTCTGCACATCATTTCCATCTTGCTGGTGGCTGCCTTCGAGTTATGGTAACGATGTTGAAGCAGAACATATGTGAACTACCATTCTCGGATTGGAGCAAGTGTATTAGCGAACTTCCACCAGGAACCGTGGACCGAATTCCTCCCGAGCTGGCATACGCTTGCACCCATTGGATTTCCCACTTTCAGCAGGGCTTGTCACACTTCAACGGAAGTCAAGACTCCCTGTTCGTTGACCGGCTCAATGCCTTCGTCAATGAGCACCTGCTCTCGTGGCTCGAAGTCGTGGCACTGAAGGGCCGCTTCCCTAAAGCGTGGAGCAGTGTGAACGCACTTTCCGAGGCACTTGTGAGTTTTCGTATCTACTTTTTTCTGCTTAGGTCATGACAGGTATGCTATCTCTACTAGTTGGTGGTTCTTCAAACGGCCTCTGGGCCAACGTCAAAGACTCTCTCGCATGTTGTTGACATGCTCCAGGATTGCCTCCGCATCATCGGCCTCAATCCGGACCTACCATGGCTGTACCCCATGCAGATTTACCTTTCCTCTTTGCCCTTTGCCCCCAGAAGTTCAGCAATGAGCAAGAACTACACAAAGTACCTGCCCAAGGAGTATGTGAAAGTCATTTCAGGGGTTGATGAGAATTGGGATCCTGTGGCCGTCGTCTTCAAAAATTATGTCCGAGATATGAGGTTTTCCCCTTGTGGCTCCATGGTCGCAAACTGGAGGGGCTGCCTCGAGCTATATGACGCTAAATCTGGGGGAGTGTTTCGAGAGCTCCACCTCTCAGACCCCCCAGATGAAGACCATTTTGGTGTTGCATTTTCTCCGGACGGCCATCTGGTTGCAGTGGGATTGACAACCAGGGTTTATGTTTGGAAAGTTGCCTCTGGGGAACTTGTCGCCGAACTTCTGGTGCCCTTCGCTTCACGTGAAGTGTTCGAGAACGAGGACGGTAACAAGAATGATGACGAGCGACGAATACCGTTACTGACATCAATTACCTTTATTGGCGATTGGACATCGATTGTGGCGGGCCGAGAGGATGGTACTCTCTTCCTCTGGACATTGGAGGGAGACAGACTTCCGTGCCACGTCGTGCATACGAGGAAGCTCAACGAAGCGTGTCGCTGTTCGCCAAGTGGATTTTTGGAGACATGTAAGGCTCACCACGTCGAGGATCTCATTGCACTTTCCACCCCTCGACGCATGATCTCAGTTGCAGGGCGGGAAGTCGAATTTTGGGACCCCTCCCCTCCCAACTCTCTGACTACCATTACCCGTCATGTGGAGGGGGACCACGCCTGCCCCGTATCTCTATCGCTCAACAAGGCCATGCTTGCAATCGAACTCAGGTCTTGCATTATCGGTGTTTACTCGACAAACCAGCCTCGCTGTACTGCCGTTCTTTCAGGCCACCAGGGACCGGTCACGACCACGGCATTCTCACCAGATTGCGAAGAGCTCTGTTCAGCCTCAGAGGATATGACAGTTCGCCTTTGGAATATCACTACTTCCACTCAGCTGCGACTTCTTACTACCACGCCCAGTATCCTCACTGACGCAGTGTTCGCAAAGTCAGTCGGGAGGTTCGTCTTTCGAAGCGAAGATCGGATGGCGATGCTTACCGACATCGACTGCACTGCCTTCGGGCCAACGATAATGCGATCCGACAGAAGGAATTTAGTCCGACTATCGTTGGATGCATCAGCAATCGCCATCCACACACGCTCTTTTACAATCTTCTCAAGTCTCAAGGATTTGACCTCAACTCCGCCATTTGACTTTGATAACTTTCCCCTTATGATGTGTTTCTTTCCAACGGGAGAGCTAGTTGCTGGGTGGAATAAAGAGCCGGGGCTCGTCGAGTTTATGATCTCCGAATTAAAGGGGAGTGCACAAGTTGCGTCCACATCGTTCAAGATCATGGACATCGACCCTGACACCCAGTCCTTTGTGGTATCACCGGACCGTACTCGAGTGGCAGTCGTAGGAGCATTGTCCAGCGTTCTGGTTTACAATATCTACTCACAAAAGCTGGAAGCATCCCTCGGACCACCCCCCGAGGACGCAGAATAGGACCCAGAGCCATGGATATTCTTCTCTTGGGACTCCCAGACGGTGTATGTTGAACGCCAGGACTCCGAATTCTCCTGCGGCTTCTACGCTGCTATCCTGCCATCTTCTACGGTCAGACGCCAAAGTTGTAGCAATGAGCTCCCTTCCATACTACCGTTTACAAAGTACGGCCAGAGTCCCGACCCATCTTGGAGATACATGCTTAGCAAGACATTCTGCTCCAGTCGGATTGAGGAATTCACGGGGAGCGTACAGCATCCGCAAAGTTGGATCCACGTCAAACCATCTTCATTGCCAGCCGACATTGCCACGATAGCCTACTCTCCGAATGGTTCGCATGTTGTGGTAGTAGACGCCGAAACCCACATAGACGATATTTTCGCACCACGGGCGATACAGTTGCGAAGCCTTCCTGATCATAGCTTGGTCGGAACTCTAAAAGGCAATCGACATGGACATGAGATAAATCTTCAGTTCCTTCCCTCCCTTCCGCACATCTTGGCCGTCCATTGTGGGAGACTATGACTGCTGGGGCATCCGGCATATTCACCCATACAATGCCTCTGACTTCCTCTGCCTCGTCGACGTGTTCGACGAGCTCGGTTTGACAGCCGTCCAGCTTCGAGGAGCTCTTCCAGCAAAGGTCGTTCATATCTGCTGCTTTCCCCGTCATCTATTGATAGACCGCGACTGTTTCGAGATAAATCCCTGCCATCCACACATTATTGCTCTTAAGGGGCGAAACGGACCGCTTATCGTAGACATTTCACAAGTTCCTCTTCCTTTCACGTTGTAGAAGACGCTCTGTGTATGTTAATCCTCTTTTATCCGTAGTTTTTTCTTGTCCCTCTTGAGGCTGAGCACGACTCGGAGGGAAAGGCTGACTTGGAAGCCAAGGCAAGGAAAAGTGTCAGGCAGACGCCACTGGTGATCGTGCGACGTCGGGCGACAAGTGAGCAAGTAATGGTAGGACGTTGCAAGCTCAAGGAAGAATGAAAGAGGGAGGAAATAAGTGGTAAAAAACCCATTGGCCATTCCTCCACCAGTCGAAAGGAGTGGAAAAGGGACACAAACATTCAACATCACCAACACCGCACCCTGCACCTCCTTCATAGCCCTCTGAATTTCTTCTAGCGTTTCCTCATGATCCCGAAATCCCTTGTGATAGACCCTGTCCAAACTTGATTCTTGATTGCATCCCTATCCCCAATGGCGCCAGAATGAGACCTAACACCAACGATGCCAGTGCCTCCAGGAGCAGCGACGAGGTGTTCCTTAAATGTGAGGGCAGTATCACCAACGCTTGCTGTAAACGTTGCGTTGTTGGTGTTGTGCACAAGAGTGCTGAAAGGGACGGGGCGAGGGAGGGAGGGAGAGAAGAGGTGGACGAGAGTGGTGTTGGCGATAGCGCTCAGCCAGGCGAGGAATTTCGGACCGTTGAGCTATGGGCCGATGGCTGACCTTGAAAACATCACTTTGATGTTCGTAGCTGATATTGGCGAAAGCCACCCTGTTGCAAATGTCAGTAAGCTGAGATCCCTGAACAAAAAGTGTAGTCACCTCCAGCGAGAGGCCAAATTGTGCCCAAGAGAGCGACAAACCCAAATTGGGTTCTCGTGCCCTTCTTGTCCCACTCGAGGAACAGGTCGTACACAAGAAATGCAGCCTCGCCCTGAGACGTTGTGAACGTTCTCGTTACCTCTACCAACCCCTCCTTGCATCCTCAGATACATACAACCTTCTTGTGCAGATCGTCGTTGACTGGCAAGGATGTCCACCTTCTGCTATCGCCTTCTTGAACAGCGAGGCGACTTCCCACAACGGGGAGGGTAATCCCACTTCCGCGACCATGTTTGTAGCCAGGCCCTTGTCGCAGAGAATCCCAGAGACTCCCAGAGGGAGCGTCTTCCTTGTGCTCTTGATCTTCAAGAGCCAAGGGTCACCATGAAGTCCGGGTGAAGCTTCGTCTGTCGGCGCCTGTGGGCACAGTGCTCGTCATCCCATTCATAACACTCTTCATAAAGAGCGCCATGAGGCCTGCTGCGACCAGCGTCAACATCACGAGCGTCATCGGGTAGGCGGAGGTGGGTTGATGCGAATGGTTGTCCTACTCGCTCCACTGAGTAGCAATGTTGGTGTGAACCACTAGGGGGCAATGTCGAAAGAGGGGGAGCGAGATGGGCAACAAGAATGAGTGGCACGGGCCAAGCCTGATACGTGGGTTCTATTCGGCGACGCGCTACCAATCGAAGATTATTTCCCAGAGGAGAGAGTGTGCGGTAGGAGGAAAGAGTGGGCAAAGATTCGACTCTGGGAACGCGAAGGAGGAGGTGAATGGCCAGCGGAGCCTGAAGAAATAAGTTTAGGCATCACCAAACTAAGAATATTGTCAGAGGGAGTAATGGGACAAGCAAACAACCGTACCACTTCACCAACGCTATTCCAGGTCATGGATGTGATAGAGCGCTGGCTCCATGTATTGACCCAGACGCTATTGAACTGGCCTTTGTGAAGAGGGCGGATGGCGTGGACAAAGTCTTAGTGCGAGGAAGATATCGGAGGAGATTCCAAGGTCTCTGTCTCTAAGATTCCACGAGAAATGGATGACACAAATATGGTCTGCGGGTGGCTGGGTATGTGCCGTGCTCCCAACTGTAGAGGAGGATGAGAAGAAGGGTCGGAAAACTGTCGCGGTTGTTGCTCAGGCTGTCGCTGCTGTTTGCCATAATGCTGACGGCTTGAACACTTGGAGGGAAATGATTTGAGGGAGCATAACGGAATGGTTGTGATACGAGACAAAGTTTGGGTGTGGACCTTCGCAGCTGGGCGGGCCAGGCGAACGGCGCCAAAGAAGGAAAGTTGGGAGGGGTCTTCTCGTCAATATAGCTGAAGAAGAGCGTCAGATTAGTGTGAAACAAAGAATAAGTGAACAAGTACCTAGTTCAATACAATATTAGCTGTGACGAGCGCATGTGGCCACCACGGGGGCAAGAAGTTTGACCTCTTCGAGATTGAGGGAGGAGAGATGGAAGCAAGTTAAATGCCTCCGAGTCCTTTCCGTCGAGTGTCTGTGACCGCATCAAAAGGCTTCCACACAACTCGATGCCCCTATCGACTGTTACATAACGTTTCAACTTGCAACTACCCCATATGAACTCCTTCTCGCCTCTCCTCACCCTCATCCCCAACTCTCAACAACGACCCTCACCACCACCTGCTCTTCTGAGACGCGCGACAACGTTAACGAACGCGACAATGACGACGACGATAGTCACTGTCCAACGAGCTGGCTACGGCTTCCTCTACCCTCTTCATCCACTACAGCCATCCTGCCATCACCATCGTCGGCTTCACCGCCCAAATCGACGCGCCTTTAGTCAAAGCCATCCAGCTGACGTATCGAACGTCCCCACCGACCTATAAAGGGTACTTCTTCCGCGCAGCGTTCGGAGAATACCTGTCCTCTGCGTGTTAGGCTTGAGTACTATCCCACACCATATGTTCGTAGGCACCCCTCAATTGGATCGCCCCTTTAGATGATCGGGGGGCTACAAAAATTGAAACATATGCACTTAGGTATCCTTTCAAAGCGTTTGTCAAGAAACAATTGGAGATTTCGATGAGGAAGGTACTCAAAAAGAGGTCGAGATTTCACCAGGGGCTACCCATATTTGGTAGTGCAATCAATATTCCTGCCAAATCCCATCAATTCTACGATCGAGTGGTGTCTACGAACATATGGTGTGGGATAGTAGCGGCGATATTGTCATGCATATGCTCGCTTTAGCCCACGATTATATATATTACATAACAATATCTACCCAATCTACGCGTGTTTCCCCTACTTCTAAAATTGGTTTCGGAAGGTGTAGGCGTAATTTTATTGCGGCGATGTCTATATCCAAGGCCCATAAGCATCTAGAAGACGGCTCAAGGATGAGCACCTGGAAGGTCACAAGGCCTTAATCCGCTTCCAGGTGCTCTCCAGGCCCAGACTAAAGATCGATCTGTGATCTCCTGAGAGGGGTTCCAGGTCTGTCCAGTTGCGAAGGCTTCAGAGTACCTTGTCAGGTTTTGTCAGCCCTCGAATTGACTTTTTTTGCCGATGGCCACAGGGGCAGATTCGATCGAGACGATGGGTCTATCCATTATTTGGCATCACACTGAGGGCTGGCTGGCTCAGCACTTGAACCGAGCTTCAACGTGTTCCACTCCCATCGCGTACGGGAAACCGCAAAGACTGGATTTTGCAAGGTTGTACTTGCTGTCAAATGTCCTTCTTAAAGAGGGTTAGCCGCTTCCATTATTTTACCAAGATGAAATTAATGCCGCACACAGCTGAGACGCAAGGTTGGAGGAAGGCAAAGCGAGCACGGTGAGGGAGCCGATGGAGATCTACAAGAAGGGGCCGATGAGACAGAGGCTCGAAAGTCTCAAGAGCTTGGGACAAACGAGGCAGATGATATTCGAACAGGGGTCGTACCTCAAGCTGGTTCTGACAAAGGTACCGTATTCGAAACAAGTGCCCAGAAAATAATTTGACCGTGTCCTTCTTTAACAGGTCAGATAGTCAACATCTCTGGGGGAACCTTTACAGAGATTCAAAATCAAACCAATATTCAATACGTCATGAGCGGTAAGGTTCCAGCTCGCGATGGACGAAGCCCGCGGTCTGACTCGGACATTCCCTTCCCACAGACGAGAGCGAAAGCAAGCTTTTTGCGATGCTCAACCCCGTCGCAGCAGCTCACGACTGCCAGGAGGTTGCGAGCAAGGTCAAAGAGTGCTTTGCAGGCACCCGTTGTCAGCTTCTTCTTGACATGGAGAACTGGAGGGCAAACGAATCATCGGTACCCATCTTCATCTTGGATGGCATCGCCGGTATAGGGAAAACCACCGTTGTAAAAACGTTCTGCACGCGTGCAGCTTCTGAGCATCGACTGGCTGCCAGCTGGTTCTTCTCCCGCGATCGGCAAGACAGAAAGTCAACGCGAAGATTTGTTGGAACGCTCGCCTACCAGTTGGCACTCTATCATCCTGCCTTCGGAGATCGAGTTGCCCATGCCTTGAAGGACCATCCAGACATCCTTCAGAAGACAATCAGGGCTCAGTTTGATACCCTAATTCATGAACCTCTGGAAGCCGTACTCAAGGAGCTGGATGGAACCCACGCCATCTCCATCGATGCCATCGACGAATGTGATCTCGACGAAGCCACCGAGATCCTGTCTATACTCTTGGGAACCGTACCAAAGCACCCACAACTTCGATTCCTCATCTCCTGCCGCCCAGAGCGTCCCTTTAGATTGCTTCTTCAGAGGCATCGCGGTCCCCATGTCTTCCACCTGCATGAGATCGAAAACTCTGTCGTCGAATCTGACATCCGATTGTATATTGATTATCGCCTGTCTCCAGAGCAGGTGGACGATGCTCTCCCGGACCTCCTCCCCCCTCCGTGGCGTGCGTCTGCGAAGGAGAAGGAGGCTTTAGTCCAGATGGCGGGGAAGCTTTTTATCATCGCCTCCACCGCCGTCAATTTCATTTTGGATCCCAGACGGCTTGCACCAGCTAGGCAAATGCGACAGCTTCTGGACGCCACTACAGGCTCTGCCCTGGCAAGCAGCCCCATGGACCGCCTCTACACACAGGTCCTGCGCGCTGCTGTCCCCGACCCCGTTGATGATTGGTTTGACGATTACCAAGCTGTTGTTGGTGCCATCGTTGTGGCTGCCGACGTTCTCCCTGTTCAGTCCCTTGCCTCGCTTCTGGGCAAGGAACCAAACAGCATTGTCGGAACATTATCTCACCTCCACGCTCTAGTGGCTCCGACAAGCCAAAGCCACAATGAAGCGTTTCGCGTTCACCACAAATCATTCCCTGACTTTGTCACCGACCCGTCCCGTTGTTCCATCGACACTCGCTTCCTCATCGATGCGTCTGCGTGCCATGCTCATCTTGCCCGTGGCTGCCTTCGAGTCATGGTGCAGATGTTGAAACAGAACATCTGCGAACTACCATTCTTAGATTGGAGCAAGAGGCTTAACGAGCTTCCACCAGGTATCGTGGACCGAATTGCTCCCGAGCTGGCATACGCTTGTACCCATTGGGTTTCTCACTTTCAGCAAGGCTTGTCGCACTTCAGCGGAAGTAAAGACACTTTGTTCTGTGACCAGCTCAACACCTTCGTCAATGAGCACCTGCTGTCGTGGCTCGAAGTCATGGCATTTACAGGGCGATTCAATACAGCGTGGGAGAGCGTGAATGTACTTTCCGAGGCGATCGTGAGTTGTCCCATTCACTCTTTCGTGTTTGAGGTCATGGCTCATAACAATCGTGCTATCTCTAATAGCTGCTGTTTCTCCAAACAGCCACTGGATCAACGTTGGCGACCCTCTCGCATGTTGCTCATGTGCTCCAGGACTGCCTCCACTTCATCAACCTCCATCCGGACCTACCACGGCTGTGTCCCATGCACATTTACCTCTCCTCTTTACCCTTTGCTCCCATTGGCTCACCGATGGGCCGCCTGTACGCAAAGTGCAAGTCCAAGGAGCCTGTGAATGCGGTGTTAGGGGTCGATTGGAATTGGGATTCCCTCGCTGTTGTGATTGAGAGCTACAATACGGTGGATTTGAGGTTTTCCCCCTGCGGCGCGATGATCGCAATTTTGACTCACTCCCTCGCGCTATACGATGCTAAATCCGGGGGACTGATTCGAAGGTTCTACTCTCCAGAAATACCTCTGCCACGCTTTTGTTGTCTAGCATTTTCTGCAGATGGCCATCTTGTTGTAGTGGGATCGGCAACCAGGGCTTATGTTTGGAAAGTTGCCTCTGGGGAGCTTATCGCCAAATTTCTGGTGCCCATCACTACACGCGAGGCATCCGATAACGATGGCGGAAACGAGGGTGAAGGCGAGGACGGTAACAGTGACGACCAGGTGCCAATAACATCAATTGCCTTCACTGGCGATTGCGCATCGATTGTGGCGGGGCGGGAGGATGGTGTCCTCTTCCTATGGTCACTGGAGGGAAGTGAGGTCCCGCAACATGTTGTGCATACAAGGAAGCTCAACGAAGCGTGCGGTTGTCCTTCGGATGGGTTTCTGGAAACATGCGAGGTTCACCATGTCGAGGATCTCATTGCGCTTCCCACCCCCCTGAGCATGATCTCAGTTACAGGGAGTGACGTCCAATTTTGGGACCCCTCCCCTCCCTATTCTTTGATTAACATCCCCCGCCATGTGCATGGGACTCGTCCATGTCCTGTCTCTCTACCTCTCAACAAGACCATGCTGGCAATCCAATCCAATCCTTGCGCCATTGACATTTACTCGACAAGCCGGCCACGCTGTATTGCCGTTTTGTCAGGTCACCGGGGGCTGGTCACGACCACTGCGTTCTCACCAGAAGGCGAGAACCTCTGCTCAGCATCAGAGGATATGACGGTGCGGCTTTGGAATGTCCCCACGGCTACTCAGCTACGCATTATCCCTACGACGCCCAGTATCCTCAGGGACGCAATATTCGCAAAGCCCGTCGGGACCATCTTTCGAAACGCAGATCGGATGGTGATGCTCACTGGCATCGAGTGCACCCCCTTCGGGACAACTACGACACGAGGCTACTCAAACCACTTGGTTCGATTGTCACCTGGTGGATCAACAATTGCCATCCACACATTCCCTTTCAGAATATTCTCCAGCCTCAACGAGTTGACTGCATCATCATCTGATTTCAATGACTTCCCATATATGACGGGATTCTTTCCAACGGGAGAGTTGGTCACTAGATGGAACAAGGAGCCGGGCTTCGTGGAGGTTGTGATTACCGAATTGAAAGGCGGCACACAAGTTGCGTCCGCATCATTCAAGATCAAAGGATCGTCGTTTATAACTTCACCGGATAAGACTCGCATGGCAGTCATTGGAGCGTCGTCTAGCGTATCGGTTTACAACCTCCATTCAAAAACCTAGAAGCATCCCTCACGCCACTTCCGGAGGACACGCAACGGGGAGAGCCATGGGTATACTTCTCTTGGGACTCCCAGACAGTGTATGTTGAACGCCAGGACTCCGAGCTCTCCCACGACTTCTACGCCGCCATTCTGCAACCTCCCACTATCAAAAGCCAAACCTGGAGCAATGAGCTCCCGTCCGTCGTACCATTTACAAAATACGGCCAGAGTCCTGACCCATCTTGGAGGTACCTTCGTCGCAGGACCTTCTACAGCAGTCAGGTTGAGGAATTCACGGGGAATGTACAGCATCCGCACAGTTGGACCCATGTCGAACCAGCCTCATTGCCGACCTACATCACCACGATAGCCTATTCTCCGGATGGCCTGCGTGTTGTGGTAGTAGACGAAACCCGTGAACGCGATCGTTTTGCATCACGGAAGATACAGATGCGAAGCCTTCCTGACTACAGCTTGGTCGGAACTCTGAAAGGGAATCGACACGGGTATGGGATACAAGTTCAGTTCCTCCCATCCCTTCCGCATATCTTGGTGGCCCATTCCCAACACCAAGGCTTAACAAGCTGGAACACATTGACTTGGGAGATCGTGGGAGACTACGCCTTTGATGGCGTCCGGTGTATTCATCCGTACAATGCCTCTGACTTTCTCTGCCTCGTGGACGTGTACCATTGGCTCTGTTTGACGGCCGTCCAGCTTCGAGGAGCTCTTCCAGCAAAAGTCTGTCACATCTGCTGGTTTCCTCCTCATTTATTGATGAAAAGCGACTGTCTTGAGGTAAATCCTTGCCTTCCACACATTGTTGCTCTTAAGCGACGGAGCGGACCTCTCCTTGTAGACATTTCCAAGTTCCCTCTTCCTTTTAATTTGTAAACTCATATTGCAGGCTATGTGACTTGGTAAATACACGAAATCATCTGAAAGTGCAAGGAAGAATGATCCAGAAACATAGGTCGCAGCCATCAAGGATACTCTTTGGTGGCTCCATAGTCGTCTGGTGCCATCTAAGCTTTATGCGTCGGAAACTCCAATGTCTCTCTATGCAGCAAGATAAGATAGTCTTTGGCTGTTAGGCAAACCGCTGTGAAAATGGTGTCGCGGATGCCAGGCTCGCGGATGTTGAAAGGGATTTGGGCGACAGAGGTAGATTTGAGCGGCGCGGGCTGATTGTTTCGGTTTGGCCGGATAGAGGTTGGCGGCAGTGGGCGCCTCACGCGTACCAGGGCTATGATTCTTGCGAATATTCATAGCGATCATGTCCCGCAGACGACCATGAGGTCCCAGCACAACCTTCGACTGCATCCCGTCGGAGACTTGGCTCTTCCTGGCAGCTGTTGGCACAGCGCTCGTCGTCCCGTTCAGAATGCTTTCTCGACCATCACTCTGAGGTTTGTGTCGAGAGCAGCGAATGGCTTGGAAAGAAACACCAAATGGGATGTAGATGAAGGCCGGGGGCAAAATACCAGAGCGTGGCATCCGAGACGGATACCTTAAGCGTCATCGAGTTATCGTACGCGTAGGCGAGTTGATGGGCATGATCTGTGCGTCAGATGGATAGCAATGGCGTTGCACAACGCATTCGCAGACAGATTGGGCGAAATGGTGGCAAGGGAGAGTGCAATGGGGTGTTGGGCTGCAGTGGGCCCTGGTAGAGCGGTTTTACGAATGCTTTGACGACGAGGGTTGTGGTGGTTGGTAAGGATGGCGACGAGCGCCGCGTCAAAGATCACAATGACGGAGACGGCGAGGAGTACACAAGGTTCGCGTTCCCAGGCACATATCCCTGGCTTGATATATGCCTGGCGGTTCTCGACACGGAATGAGTTGCATGTGACGAGCGTGAGGCGTGGTGTTTGTTCGCAGACCCAATCGATAAAGAAGGGTCGACCCAACGCACTGTGAGGAGAAGTCGGTAGGAGGAAGGATTCGAACAGTCCGAGGGCTGCAGGGAGCGCGAGGAAGGAGGTGTACGGTCGGAGGGGCCAAGAGGAGAAAGCTAGGGTATTGTCAGAAGAAGTATTGGCAGAAAGAAACATCTGTACCTCTTCACCAATGGCGTTCCGGTTCATGGGTGAGATAGAGAGCAGTTTCTGGGTATTGATCTGGGTGCTATTGAGATGGCCGTTGTGAAGGAGGAGGATGGTGTGGGCAAGATTCTAGGGCAAAGAATTTGAAGAGATTCCAGCGACTCCATCGCCCAGGATCCATAGGTAACGGGAATGCACCGAGCTCCCAGCAGCATCTGTCATCACAGGAACACCAGACGCTTTATTGGAAAGCTGCTTGTGGCTGTCTTGCCATAGTGCTGACGTCTTCAAAACTGGGCGGTTGTTGTCTGAATCGAGGTTGAGTTTGGGTGCAGAACTTCATAGCCGGGTCGGCCAAGCCAACGGCAATAAGAGTTAAAGTTGGGAAGACCGCATCGTGAATCCTCCTCGATGGCCGAGCGTCAGGCTGGTGTCAAACAGAGAAGAAGACAGTACCTACCTAGTTGAAGCGCAATGGCAGCTGTGACGAGATCGTGTGTTGACCTCTTCGAGATAGCAGGAGGAGAGATGGAAGCTAGCAAAATGCCTCCGAGTCTCTTCCGTCGAGCGTCTGCGATCGCATCAAAAGGCTTCGATGCCCCTATCGACTGTTATGTAACGTTTCAAGCAGCTCTTCCAGAGCTCTTCCGAGAATCGACACCATACGAACTCGAGCATTTGCTAGAACTCACGCCGGGAGCCTTTACACAAATTACAAGTTCAATTTGATCATGACACAAGCGCCAACCAGAACCAGAGCTGTGCAACGCCGCCTTTCGGAAACTGGGGCGTTTGGGCGCTTATCGTTCTCCGCGATAAACAAGCAAATCGGCCTTTATCTGCCAAGCATAGGGATAGAGCTGGCGCGCTATAAGCATTTGCATAGGAATTAAACACACAGTGACAATCTTCACCCCTTCTTCATTTCGACCCTGCATCCTCCAAGTGCTTCTGAAGACCCCTTTGTTCACAATATGGTGACGCAATCGATTGCCCTGGGTCAAATCTCAGTAAGCGCCTTGATGCCCAACCATCATATTGCGCAATTCAGGGCTATTTATAAGCTGCTAATAGCCCTCCACCGCAGATCACTCTGGGATACTGTACTAGTACTGGGGGTTAAGAGAATACTTGAGTATTTCTAAGCACTGTCTTACAAAGATAGTGTCTTGGTAAGGCGCCTTGCCCCCAGCGTCCATCTTTTTTGCAACCCCATGAAACCCGTCGCTTAGTGACTTGGTTCTCGATGAACATGGCTACTTATATAAAGGGCTTCCACAGATCCTAGAACCAACGCACTTTTCCTCACTCACTCACTCACATTCTCATGCATACTATCACACCTTCCGACAAGGTCTTGGTCACCGGAGGCAACGGCTTCATTGCTCTTTATGTTGTAAAGACGCTGCTCGAAAGAGGAAACTCCGTTCGCGCTTCCGTCCGATCTGAGAGCAAGGGGCGCCTCTTGCAAAAACTTTTCCACTCACATGGAGACCGACTGGAAATCGTCGTTGTCCCGGATATGGCCGCGGTATGTCGCTTCAAGCATTCAAGAAATCTCACGAGAATTAATCGATCTAAAGGAAGGCGCCTGGGACGAGGCAGTCAAAGGTGTTCAGGCCATTGAACATGTCGCGACAGTTGCCGACTTTTCCGATCCCAATCCCGATCCCGAAGGTGAGTTGCCCTTATATTGAGGCCAGGGTTGTGCTCAAATACAACTTTCAACGCCACAAGTTTTCATTCAGCCCACCATTAGAGGCGTTCTAAGCGTCCTGGAAAGCGCTCTGAAGTACAAGTACGTGACGTCTCGTCGAACTTGCCAATGTCCTGCGCTGACCAGAGGCCCTGGTGCGCAGGAACGATATCAAGAGGATCGTCTATACATCGAGTGTTGTCGCAGTCGCAGACTTTGACCAAGCTCCTCGTGCATACACTAAGGGTGATTGGAACGATTCCGCTTTGCAGGTCGTCAAAGAGAAAGGCTCAGCAGCAGGAGTACAAACAATCTACGCCGCCTCAAAGGTCTATGCAGAGAGAGGTTCGTCGAATAGTCAACGAGCTCTATGGATTACTCAAGAAATGTGTGTCCACAGCCGCCTGGGATTTCTATAGGAAGCACAAGAACGAAGTTAGCTGGGATTTGACTGTTATATGCCCTCCATTGGTGCGTTTCCTTACACTTTGCCGATCCCCCGCAACTGACATGTTTACTAGGTGATCGGCGTTAGTTGCTTCACTTCGCTCAGTTGCGTACCACACAGCTAACATTATACTAGGCACCATTGGGTGAAGTCTCCACTGCTGCCGAACTCAACGTATCCCTCGCAATTTTCTGGAACAATGTTTTGTCAGAGGCGCCAAAGACTCGTGAGGGACTTTCTACCCCCTTCGTGTTCGGCGACGTCAGAGATCTGGCCGAGTCGCACGTTTTGGCTCTCGAGAAGGAGAGGGCAGGTGGCGAACGCCTCTTTGTCGTCACTGGCGAACATGTCTGGCAAGACCTGCGTAAGTAGCCATCTACTTCTTTGCACCCGGCAGTAAACTGATACATTTCTCCCCTTGCTCTAGTTGACATTGCGAACAAGGTTGCTCCGGAACGAAAGCTGTCTCCGGGCTTCCAAGACCTCGACAGGAGTGTCAAGGGCATGCACTTCTCCACCACAAAATCGGTTGAGATCTTGGGGATGAAGTACACACCTTTGGAGGACACTGTCAAATTCATGTTGGATGACTTTGACAAGCGTGGTTTCTAGAAATGTAAATATATTTGAATGCATAATTAATCGTCCTTGCTCTTGTATCAGCGTTCCTTCAAGCTTCGGGTCCTAGTAGAGAATCGGTCAGATGGGTTCGGAATGGCAGATTGATTGCGATGATAAGCCCTACTTACCATCGCCCGGGAGTTGTTGCACTCTGATCCATTCCATCAAAATTGCTTGCTTGAAACCGCAAACACTGTATTTGCAACTCTTCTGGCTGTTCTCTAATGTCATTTCTTAAGAAGGTGAGTTGTATCACTTTCTATATGAGCCTCGAAATGAATGCCGTATACAGCTGAGGCGCAAGATTGGGGAAAGGCAAAGCGGCGCCAATGAAACGGGCGAACACAACACTGCGAGTTTGGTTGTGCAAGAAGCAGCTCCTTCAAAAGCGATAAACAGGTCACAAGGCAATGGGGAGGAGAACTCCGACGATGTTGAAAGAGGTGTTCTAGCTAATTCCGACAAAAGTCCCGAAGCAGGTAGTGTGTTGTAAATAGGCGCCCGGAGAGAGATGCTGACATTGGACTCGCTTATAAGGTTCTATCGCAAGCTCGCTACCACCCCAAACTATGAAAATTAGCGGGGGGACATTCACAGAGATCGGAAATCAATTCAACAACGTCAATATTCAATATGTCATGGGCGGTGAGCGATTAGCGTAGTTGGCATTGGGTTCTGTCTAAATCTCTCTTTTCACAGAAGAAGACGATAGCAAGCTATTCGGGGCTCTCTGCCCCATTCCTGCAGCTCACGACTGCAGGGAGGTCGCTAGCAAGGTCACAGAGTGCTTCGCAGGGACTCGTCACCAGCTCCTCCAGGATATCGAAAAGTGGAGGACGAGCGAATCGTCGGTGCCCATCTTCATTTTGGATGGCATCGCTGGTATCGGCAAAACAACTGTTGTCAAGACGGTATGTGCCAGAGCAGCTGCTGAGCGCCGTCTCGCTGCCAGCTGGTTCTTCTCCCGCGATCAGCAGGACAGGAAGTCAACACGAGGATTTGTTGGAACTCTCGCCTACCAGCTTTCGAGGTACCATCCCGCCCTGAAAGATCGAATTTCCCAGGCCCTGAAGGACAACCCTGACATCCTTCAGAAGACGATTCGGGCTCAGTTCGATACCCTGATCCACGAACCCCTTCATGCCGTGCTTCAACAGCTAGGAGGGACCCACTCCATATCCATCGACGCGATTGACGAATGCGATCTCGACGAAGCCACCGAAATCCTGTCCATCCTTTTAGGCGCAGTCCTCAAGTACCCCCGAGTTCGACTCCTCATCACCTGCCGCCCAGAGCGTCCATTCAGATTGCTCCTCCAGAGGCATCGCGGCACTCATGTCTTCCACCTGCACGAGATCGAAGACTCGGTAGTCGAATCAGATATACGCATGTACATCAACTACCGGTTGTCTCCAGAACAAGTGGATGAGGCTCTTCCTGATCTCCTTCCACCCGCCTGGCGGGCGTCTGCCAAGGAGAAGGAGGCCCTGGTCCAGATGGCTGGAAAGCTTTTCCTCGTTGCCTCGACTGCGATCAACTTTATATTGGATCCAAGACGACTCGACCCCGGAAGGCAACTTCGACAACTGCTAGACTCCAATGCGGGTTCGGGGCTAGCAAGTAGTCCCATGGACCGCGTGTATACCCAGGTGTTACGCGCTGCTGTCCCTGACCCCGTTGATGATTGGTTTGACGACTACCAAGCCGTTGTTGGCGCCATCGTTATCGCTGCCGATGTTCTCTCCGTCAACTCGCTAGCCTCCCTTTTGGAGAAGCAGCCAAATGAAATCGTTCGGACGTTATCCAACCTCCATTCTTTGGTCGCTCCAACAAATCATAATGAAGCCTTTCGTGTACACCACAAGTCATTTCCAGACTTTGTTACCAATCCATCGCGGTGTTCCATCGACTCTCGCTTCTTGATTGAAGCGTCTGCACACCATTTCCAACTCGCCTGTGGCTGCCTTCGCGTTATGATACAGATGCTGAGGCAGAATATCTGCGACCTGCCGCTCTCCGACTGGAGCACCTTGCTCCATCAGCTACCACTAGGTACCATAAGCCGGATTCCTCCCGAATTGGCGTACGCCTGTGCCCATTGGATTTCACACTTTCAGCGAGGCCTGTCGCACTTTATCGCAAACGAGAATGCTGCCCTTGTTGATTGGCTCATGGTCTTTGCCAATGAACACCTGCTGTCATGGCTGGAAGTCGTAGCACTGACAGGCCGATTCGATACAGCATGGAATAATGTACAGATGCTTTTCGAGGCGTTGGTGAGTCTTTGCCCATTTTTCTCCGTTTCAGGTGATGACGAGGAGTTCTGTGGCTGGGACAGTCCCTGGTACTTCCAACAGCAAGTGGGAAAACATTGGAGACCCTCTCACACGTCACCAACGTACTCCAGGATTGTCTTCGCTTCATCACCCTCCATCCAACCATTCCCCAGCTGTGCCCCATGCACATATACCTTTCTTCTCTAGCCTTTGCCCCCCGTGGTTCGAGGATGAGTGAGCTCTACGCTAGGTACCTGCCCAACCAGTCTGTCGCTATTCTTTCGGGGATCGACAAACATTGGGCCCCCATGGCGGTTGCCTTCCGCAACCAATGGAGGACCGATGATATGAGGCTTTCCCCATGCAGCGCAATGGTTGCAATCTCGTCTTACATGCTTCGGCTGTACAACGTCAAATCTGGAGCACAGGTTCGACAGTTCGACCATCCAAATTATCTGGGTATATGGGTTAAGGCTATCGCCTTCTCTCCAGACGGTCACCTTGTCGGAGGGTGTGAGCGCAAAAGGTGCTACATTTGGGATGTAGTATCTGGGGAGCTTATCGCCGATTGCCTTGTCCCAACAATATCCAGAGGCGAGGATGGGTGCAAGAAGCCACAGTTGTTTGAGCCTACATCAATTACCTTTACTGACGATGGCATATCGATCGTGGTTGGGGCGGCGGATGGAACCGTTTTCTTCTGGGAATTCGAGGGAGACAAGCCCCCACAGCACCTTGTGCAGACAAGGTCGCTCAACAAGGCATGCAGCTGTCCACCAGCGGCCCTCGAGAAATGTTATGTTCACAACATCGAGGATCTCATCGCACTTCCGAGCCCCCTACATTTGATATCGGTAGCAGGGAGTGAAGTCCATTTCTGGGACCTCCTTCCTCCCCATCTTTTAACGTCCATCCCCCGCCATGTGGATGGGACCCATACCTGTCCTATCTCTCTTTCACTCGACAAAAGAATATTGGCAATCGAATCCAGCCCTTGGATCATCAGCCTCTACTCGACAAGCCTATTTCACTGTATCTCCGTCTTGCCAGGCCACCAGGGACCAGTCACAACCACAGCGTTTGCATCAGGGAACAAAGAGCTCTGCTCGGCGTCGCAAGACATGACGGTTCGCATTTGGCGTATTTCCACTTCCACCCAGCTGCGGATCATTCCCACCTCACCCAGCATCCTCACCGACGCAGTGTTCGCCAAGTCAGTCGGAAGGTTCTTATTTCAAAACGGGGATGGAATGGTGCTGCTCACTGACACCGAGTTCACTGCCTTCGGCCCAGCAGTACAACCATCCTTAGTCCGATTATCGCTGGATGAGTCAACCATTGCCATGCTTTCAGGAGGATATTCGGTCTTCTCTAACCTCAAGCATTTGACCGAAACTCCGTCATTTGACTTGAATAGTTTCCCGTATGTGACGAGATTCTTTTCAACTGGAGAATTGGTCACTATGTGGAACAAGGGGTTGGGGTTTATCGAGGTTGTCATCTCCAACGGGGGCGACCAAGAGCTCGAGTTGGCGTCGTTCAAAATCATGGGCATAGCCCGTGGTTGCTTCCCTGCGATTTCACCTGATATGACTCGAGTGGCATTTGAAGGGCCGGAGTCCAGCGTGTCGGTTTACAACCTCTACTCCCAGACCTTGGAAGTCTTCCTTGAACCACTGCTATGTGTGGAAGGGCTTGGGCCGCTATTCTATTTTTCTTGGGACTCCAGCACGGTTTACGTCGAATCCTACGGTTGCTACCAATCTGAGGATTCGCGCACCTTTCACGCTGCCTCACTGCAACCTAATACTAGCAGGAGTACATCCCGTGACAAGGAAACCGCATCCGTTGCAACGTTCACAAAATACGACAAGATTCCTGAACCGTCTTGGTGTGACCTGGGTGTAAAGGAGGCTCCGCCTGCCCATCAAGTGCACTTCCTTTCAGAAGATCGTGCATGGTTTCTCCAGCATATACACGGCTGGACCCAGATTAGCTTATCCTCCTTGCCAACTTACGTTGAAGGGATGGCTTATTCTCCGAACGGTTTGCTAGTTGCGGTATGGGGAGTCCAAGGCGAGAATCATGACGCACCAGCAGCGATACAATTGCGAAGTCTTCCAGACTATAATCTAATCGGAACTCTTGAGCGGCACCAACACATAGACAAGATCAAAATCAAAATCCTCCCCTTGCTTCCATCCATTATGGTGGCCAGCTCTTCAGCAGGCATTACAAGTTGGGACACATCAACCTTGGAGACTGTCGGAGACTTCGACTTCTCTCCCTCCTCCTTGACCATTCTCCGAGATATCCACCCTTACAATACCACTGACTTCCTTTGCCTTGTTGAAATGGCAGGGCTGGAATCAACGGTTGGGTTGGCAGCCATCCGGCTGGGAGGAGCGTTGCCACCAAAGGTCTGTCACATCTGCTGGTGTCCCCCTCATCTGGCAATAAAAGGCTGGTGCCTAAATCCTTGTCGTTCGGGCATTATCGCTCTTGAGGGACAAAGTAGAGCGATCCTTGTGGACATTTCAAAAGTTCCTCTTCCTTTCACCATGTAGATAGTATAGTATGCTCTGTGTCGATTCCTGTCCCTCTCAAGTCTGAGCACGACTCAGAGTTCAAGGCACTGATGACTTCCATGAAAGGAAAACCGTTGGGCAGACGATACTCTTCATCGTCCGTCATTGAGATAAAAGTCAGTGAGAAACGGGATGAGTACACTTACAGGCGCAAGAAAGAACAAGAGAAGAACATAAGGGGTAAAAATTCATCGGTCATCCCATGACCGGAGACCAGTCAAAAGCAGTGAGAAGGGACCCAAATATTTAACACCACCTAGAGTCGTGACCATCCCTCGCACGAGCGGTTCGTCTCACAACATTCGCCGAGGGACCAGTCACAGGTCTAAACACCACCGACAGCTCCTCCATAGTCCTCTGAGTCTCTTCGATGCCCTCGTTATGATCCCGAAATCCCTTGTATTAGACCCTGCCCAATCTTTGTTCTTGATCGCATCCCTGTCCCGATCGACGCCAGAACGAGGCCTGACCTTTCTACCGCACCGCAACAACCAACAAGAACCTTCGACCCTGTTTCCTGCCGTTCCCTCTCCACAACCTCGTTGCTCCTTTCAACGAGTCGCGACCACAACAACATGCTGGATAAACGTTCACAGCAGGGGGTATACACGCCGGGCAACGAGTGTGACGAGGGCCACCGTGAGTAAGAGCTCCTCGATAGATTCGTAGTTGTCTGGGGTGGCGGGTTCCGGTCTAGGTTTGACGCGTCGGGGGATGCCAGTGCCTCCAGGAGCAGCGACGAGGTGTTCTTTAGATGTGAGGCCGGTATCGTCATTGTTTGCTGTGAACGTTACGTTGTTCGTGTCGTGCACAAGAATACTGAAAGGCGCGGGGGGAGGGAGGGAGAGAAGAGGTGGACAAGAGCAGTATTGGCGATAGCGCTCAACCAGGCGAGGAATTTCAGAGCGTTGAGCATTGGCCGATGGATGACCTCGAAGCGTCTTTTTGAAGTTCGTAGATGATATCGGTGAAAGGCACCCTGTTGTAAACGTCGGTCAGCTGGAATCCCTGAACAAAAAGTAGTGGTGCACCCACCTCTGGCGAGAGGCCATATCGTGCCCCAGGGAGCGACAAATTTAAACTGGCTCTCGTGCCCTTCTCGTCCCACTCGAGGAGCAGGGGGGAATGTGACCTCACCCTGGCACGTTGTGAATACTCTCGTTCCCTCTACCGACCCCTCCTCGCATCCCCAGATACAACCTTCTTGTGCAAATCGCCGTTGACTGGTAAGGATGTCCACCTTTTTGCTATCGCCTTCTTGAACAGCGAGGTGACTACCCACAGGGAAAGGTTGATCCCGCTTCCGCGACCATGTTGATACTCAACCTCTGTTCGCAGACCTTCCCCGAGGTGAGAGTCTTGCTTGTGCTCTTGATCTTCACGAGCCAAGAGCCACCATGAAGTCCCGGTGAAGTTTCGACTGTCGGCGCCTTTGGGCAGTGCTCGTCGTCGCATTCATAACACCTCTGTAAAGAGGGCCATGAGGCCTACTGCGGGTGGCGGTTAACGTCTTGAAGAGAAGGGCGTGTATAGCACGTAGGACGCCCCCACCTTACGTAGACGAGGGCTTGGGGGGAAACGCTGATGTCTGGCATGAGTACGTCCAGGGCAAACGTCGTGAGCATCACCGGGTAGGTGGGGGGTGGACTGATACGCATGGTTCTCCTAGTCGGTCAACCGAATAGCGATGTTGGCGTGGACCACTGGGAAGCATTGTCGAAAGAGAAGGAGCGCGATGGCCAACGAGAATGAGTGGCGGGGGCCAAGCCTGATGCGTAGGTTCTATTCGCCGACGCGCTACCAATAGAAGAAGGCTTCCCAGAGGAGGGAGTAGGCGGTAGGAGGAAGGAGTGGGCAGAGATTGGCTTCTCTGAACGCGAAGGAGGTGAATGGCCAGAGGAGGCTAAAGGATTATGCTTGGGCATCAGCGAACTAGGAATAATGTTAGAGGAGTAATGAGACAAGCAACATCCATACCTCTTCAGCAATGCTGTTCCAGGTCATGGATGTGATAGACTGTTGTTTCCGTGTATTAACCCGGGCGCAGTTGTAATGGCCGTTGTGAAGAGGGAGGATGGCGTGGATAGAGTCCTGGTGTGAAGAATCGGAGGAGATTCCAAGGTCTCCATCTCGAAAATTCCATGAGAATGGATGATACGAATACGGCCTGCGGGTGACAGGCTATGTGCCGTGCTCACAACAGTAGACGAAGACCAGAGGAAAGGTCGGAAGGCTGTCGTGGCTGTTGCTCCGGCAGTCGCTGCTGTTTGCCATAATACTGACGGCCTGAACGCTGGGTGGAGAAGAGTGATCAGAGGTAACAGAATGGAGTGGTTGTTTTGAAGCCGGGTGGGCTAGCAAGCGGCACCAAAGAAAGAAAGTTGGCAGAGGTCTTCTCGTCAATCCCACTTGCCGTAAGCGCGTCAGATTGGTGTTAAACAGAGAAAAAGACAGTACCCACCTATTTGAAGCGTAATGACATCTGAGACGAGATCGTGTGGCTTCCACGGTGGCAAAAAGTTTGACCTCTTCGAGATTGCAGATGGAAACTAAGCCAAATGCCTCCGAGTTCGTTCCGTCGGGTGTTTGTGATCGCATCAGGAGGCTTCCACAACTCGATGCCCCCTATCGACTGGTACGTTTAAAAGAGCACCAGCCAGGCTCTTCTTCAGCCCACACCCAAGATTATTGGTTTGGTTGCGTACGTTGTCGCGCCGTTTCCGCTCAAAAGTAGACAACTGGTCCGACACCTCAGCTGGCTCCAGCATCCTCCAAGAGTTTCGCATATTGAAACGCGAAACCCTTGATTCGCCCAAAAGTACGGAGCACCACCTTGATACAAATCAAGGAGTGTAAGTGAGGAGAGCAAAAGCCACCAAGACGAGCTGACGATGGAAACGAGACGCCTCAGTGTAAAGAATGGTTATGAGTGAGAGGCTACCCACTTGGATGGCTGTCGGAAAGAGGTACTTGCGTCTCAAGCCTAGATCATAGAACCCATTGGTTGCTGAGTGGTTTGCTTTTCGACCTACAGATCGACACAAAGGACCTAATCGAAATACTTTTGGCAAGAGAGTGAGACACATTCACCTCACTTAGTCTCAAAATTAGCTTGCTACGAGCACTCAGCGAGAAACAGCAAGGTCTACTGCATGAATCCATCCGCGACCTGATTACTCCGTCACGAGATGCCTGCAAAGATACGAATGCACATCTCTCTCAATCCGAGAAGCTGCGCCTGGACCTTACAGAAGCGCTCAGTGCTTCCGATTCAGAGACGACTTGGTTCGAGAAAGCGCTCGACTTCGCTCACTCGACACTGGAAAAGACGCAAAATGAAGGAGCACGCGGCTTATATGAGCAGGAGGCACGCCAGAACCAAGACTTGCATTTCCGGGTACAAACCCTTCAGAAGGCACTCAAAGCGGCTACTGCTGAGCGAAGCAGAGCCACTCCGAAGCTGCTCCGGCCGTCAAGAGAGGTTCTCATGGTGAAAATGTGACACATAGGGAACTGAGGCTCCCGCTAAAACATGAGGCAGTGGTCGCGGTCCAAGGCCTCCTCCCTACAAGCATTTCCGCTTTCACCACCTGCGGACGGCTGCAAAGGGTATCCTCTGGCATCCAAGGCCGTACCGAAGAGCCAGGTTCCCTCCCTATCACATCTCGCAGTATCTACTGTTGCCCCTATTTCATCTCGTCCTACTTCAAGAGTCCCGCCATCCACTCCCCCACTCCTTGCTCTACCTCACTTGCATGACCAACCAACCTCACTGATCGTTTTGGTCATGTCAAGGCGCATCATTTGATGGCGACGCGTCCTCTTGAATTGAGCGGGAGCCGAAGCTTGAAGGAATGCTAATAAAAGAGTACAAGGGCGATTCATTATGCATTCAAATACATTTATACCTCTAGAAACCGCGCTTTTCAAAGTCTTCCAACATGAATTTGACGGTGTCCTCCAAAGGTGTGTACTTAATCCCCAAGATCTCAACTGATTTCGTAGTAGAGAAGTGCATGCCTTTGACACTCCTGTCGAGGTCTTGGAAGCCTGCGGATAGCTTTCGGCCAGGAGCAACCTTGTTCGCAATGTCAACTAGAGCAATCATAGAAACGTATCAGTTTACTGCCAGATGCAAAGAAGCAGATGGCTACTGACGGAGGTCTTGCCAGACATATTCGCCAGTGACGACAAAGAGGCGTTCGCCGCCTGCCCTCTCCTTCTCGAGAGCCAAAACGTGCGACTCGGCGAGGTCTCTGACGTCGCCGAACACCATGGGAGTAGCAAGTCCCTCACGAGTCTTTGGTGCCTCTGACAAGATATTGTTCCAGAAAATTGCGAGGGATACGTTGAGTTCGGCAGCAGTGGAGACTTCACCCAATGGTGCCTAGCATAATGTTAGCTGTGTGATACGCAAGTGGGCAAAGTGAATCAACTAACGCCGACCACCTAGTAAACACCTCAGTTGTGGGAACTCGGCAAAGTGTAAGAAAACGCACCAATGGAGGGCATATAACAGTTAAATCCCAGCTAACTTCGTTCTTGTGTTTCTTATAGAAATCCCAGGCGGCTGTGGACACACGTTCCTTGAGTAATCCATAGAGCTCATTGACGATTCGACGAACCTCTCTCTGCATAGACCTTTGAAGCGCTATAGATTGTTTGTACTCCTGCTGCTGAGCCTTTCTCTTTGACTACCTGCAAAGCGGAATCGTTCCAGTCTTCTTCGGTGTATGCACGGAAAGGTTGGCCAAAGTCTGCGACTGCGACAACGCTCGATGTATAGACGATCCTCTTGATATCGTTCCTGTGTCTCTGTGGTCAGCGCCGGACATTGGCGAGTTCGATGAGACGTCACGTACTTGTACTTCAAGGCGCTTTCCAGGACGCTCAAAACGCCTCTGATGGTGGGCTGAATGAAAACTTGTGGCGTTGAAATTTGTATTTAAGCACAAGCCTGTCCTCAATGTATAGGCAACTCACCTTCGGGATCGGGACTGGGATCGGAAAAGTCTGCAACTGTCGCGACATGTTCAATGGCCTGGACACCTTTGACTGCCTCGTCCCAGGCGCCTTCCTTTAGATCGATTAATTTTTGCGAGATTTCTTGAATACCTGAAGCAACATACCGCGGCCATATCTGGGACAACGACAATTTCCAGTCAGTCTCCATGTGAGTGGAAAAGTTTTTGCAAGAGGCGCCCCTTGCCCTCAGATCGGACGGAAGCGCGAACAGAGTTTCCTCTCTTGAGCAGCGTCTTTACAACATGAAGAGCAATGTAGCCGTTGCCTCCGGTGACCAAGACCTTGTCGGTCGATGTGATGGTATGCATGAGGATGTGAGTGAGTGAGGTAAAATGCGTTGGTTCTAGTAGGATTTGTGGGAGCCCTTTATATAAGTAGTCATGCCCATTGAGAACCAAGTCGATGAGCGGTGGGTTCCATGGGGTTACAGAGAAGATGGGCGCTGGGGACAATGCGCCTTACCAAGACACTATCTTAGTAAGACATTCTCCGTTGCTTTGAAATACTCAAGTCCTCTCTTAACCTCAGTATCCCAGAGTGGTCTGCGGCGGAATGCTACTAGCACCTTACTAAACAGCTCCGAATTGCGCAATACCAAGGCGCTTACTGAGATTTGACCCAGGGCAATCGATTGCGTCAACATCGTGAAGAAAGGTGTCTTCAGATGCACGCAGAGGATGCAGGGTCCAAATGAAGACGAGGCAGAGGTTTTCACCTGTGTTTGATTCCTATGCGCATGCTTATAGCACACCAACTCTATCCCTATGTTTGGCAGATAAAGGGCGTTGTGCTTGTTTATCGCGGAGAACAAAAATGATACACTGACTAAACAAAAGTAATGTCCCATAGCAAATGTCGCAATAAATCTGTTCACTGATCCTGGGTGGCCCGGGGAGGTCTTATATATTGTAATACGGCTCGATTAAAGTATAATGGTCCAAAAAAGTAGGGTATTTCGTGCCGTTTGCGTGAGGAGGAGGGGAAAGGGGGAAAACCCGGAAATTGGCCCTGAAGAAGGAACTATCAGGAAGGCGCGAAATTCGGATATAGTAGACCTACATACTACCAGACTCGTAAATTGAAATAATCTCCAAGATTGTCACCCAAGTTATCGAGAACGAGGTCATACAAAGTCGCGTTTTCAGGGCCGAATTAGGAAATCCAGCCCCTTTCCCCTGAAAATCGGCATCTTGTGAGCTCTCGTTCTCAATAACTTGGGTGATGATCTTGGAGATTATTTCAATTTACGAGTCTGGTAGTATGTAGGTCTACTATATCCGAATTTCGCGCCTTCCTGATAGTTCCTTCTTCAGGGCCAATTTCCGGGTTTTCCCCCTTTCCCCTCCTCCTCACGCAAACGGCACGAAATACCCTACTTTTTTGGACCATTATACTTTAATCGAGCCGTATTACAATATATAAGACCTCCCCGGGCCACCCAGGATCAGTGAACAGATTTATTGCGACATTTGCTATGGGACATTACTTTTGTTTAGTCAGTGTAAGCGCCCAAACGCCCCTGTTTCCGAAAGGCGGCGTTGCACAGCTCTGCTTCTGGTCGGCGCTTGAGCCATGGTCAAATTGACCTTGTACTCTATGGAAGGGCTCTCAGCATGAGTTCTAACAAATGTTCGAGTTCGATAGTCGCATGGGGTTGATGCTCAGAAGATCTGCTTGAAACGTTACAGTACAGCGGGAATTCCGAAGACGAGCGCCGCAAATCAGGGACAAGTACTCTTGCCTCATACGTAACTTGACTTTGCCCCAGTTACGGCAAGCCCTTGGCTCGTCCTCAAAGAACTGTAGACACTTCTGGCGTACCTCGTGTCCCCTTGGGTGCAGGCTGAACTCACGGGCTCTGGGTGCTCCCACAGCTTCTGGACCGCCGCACTTCAGCCATACAGTGGAAAGAGAAGAGCCTGTTACGAGGAGCCCCAACCATTTTTAACATTCGCGAAATATGAAAACTTGAAGTGTCCCTCTCCGTGGATGGAACGTCCTGGGTACACAGAGAGCCTGGTCCTCGTCCAGAGCTCCTCTTTCTGTCAGGAAATAATGAATTGTCTCCCAGCATACTAGGCCCCACTCAGCCCCATAGATCGATCTTCACTACCAAATCATGTCCACGCAATGGCATATTCCCCAAACACAACGTTAAACTGACTGTCCCAGACAAAAGGTTCAGCGTTATGCATCACTGCCAAACTTCTCGACATTTACCTTGGCCTCGAAACCTCCGAAATTTTGAATAACGCAAAGGTGATAGAGCAAGCGGTGGCTGCTGTGGTTGAGGGAGGGTCAAGCGTTAATAGGGGTAGATTGATTGCCATCTGATGCCCCTGTCTCTACCGCCCCTGCGCTTCCCTGGCACTCTGTCTCCTTTCACCACAAGCGCCCGCACGGATTTGAGCTGTCGTGTCTGGGAAAAGTCTAGCCTTGGATATTTTATGTCTTTTATTAAAAAGGTAAGTGTGTAACTCTGTCGTAAAGGGCTCATGACAAACTCTACCCAAAGCTTTCGCGTAAAGTAGGAGGAAGGCTACCGAAAATCAAGCACGACAGAAGGAGCGAGGATTCGGGCTCAAAGTCTCGAGAAGACGATGAGGGAGAACAGCCTGGTTTTGCAGAAGTCGCTACTCGCGCTGAACCAGGTATTTGAGCAGGCCTTGCGAGCAAAATTCGTGCTCAATCTTGAGCAGGCTCTCCCTTGAAGTCAGCGCTCGCTCAAACCGTCAGCATCAGCGGGGGGACTTTTACCGACGTCTACATTGGAAGTCAGACGAACATTCAGAATGTTTTTGAGGGTAAGCTTCTGCAACCTCCAGGGAACTCTCTCTAAAATTGTCAGCTAGCGCCGTACAGCAACGACAGCAAACTGTTTGTGATGCTCAATCCTGTAGCGGCAGCACACGACTGCCAGGAGGTCACCAGCAAGATTTCAGAGTGCTTTGCAGGTACTCGCCAGCAGCTTCTCCAGGACATTGAGAAGTGGAGGACATCCAACTCATCGGTGCCAATTTTCATTTGGATGGCATCGCTGGAATTGGCAAAACCACGGTGGTCAAGACGGTTTGTGCTCGCGCAGATGCAGAGCGCCGTCTTGCTGCGAGTTGGTTCTTCTCCCGCGATCAGCAGGATCGGAAATCGACCCGTGGCTTTGTTGCAACTCTCGCCTTTCAGCTCGCGAGCTACCACCCCGCGCTTAGAGATCAGATTTCGCAGGCCCTGCGGGACCATCCAGACATCCTTCAGAAGTCTATCCGGGCTCAGTTCGATGCATTGATCCACAAACCTCTTCAAGCTGTGCTTCGGGAGCTGGGAGGGACCCACGCCATGTCCATCGATGCAATTGACGAATGCTGCGATCTCAACGAAGCCACCGAAATACTGTGGATCCTTTTGACTATAATCCCGCAGCACCCGCAAATTCGACTTCTCGTTACATGCCGCCCAGAGCGCGCCTTCAGACTGCTCCTCCAAAAGCATCGCGGTCCTCAGGTTTTCCACCTGCACGAGATCGAAAACTCGGTCGTCGAATCCGACATCCGCCTCTATATCAACTACCGCCTGTCTCCGGAGCAGGTGGACGACGCTCTCCCGGATCTCCTTCCACCTCCATGGCGTGCCTCTGCAAAGGAGAAGGAGGCCTTAGTCCAGATGGCGGGGAAACTTTTTATTATCGCCTCAACAGCAGTCAACTTCATCTTGGACCCGATGCAGCTTGCTCCTGGGAAGCAGATTCGACAGCTGCTGGATGCCATGACCGGATCGGGGCCTGCAAGCAGCCCAATGGACTGCCTCTACACCCAAGTGCTTCGCTCCGCCATACCTACTCCAACTGGGGATTGGTTTGAAGACTATCAATGTGTCGTAGGCGCCATTGTTGTCGCTGCCGATGTCCTCCCTGTCCATTCCTTAGCCTTGCTTCTGGACAAGGAACCAAACGACATCGTTCGAACACTATCCCACCTCCACTCCTTAGTAGCCCCAACAAATCACGATGAAGCGTTTCGTGTCCACCACAAGTCGTTTCCTGATTTCGTAACCGATCCGGCACGATGTTCCATCGACCCTCGACTCTTCATTGACGCACCAGCCCAACACCTCCGCCTCGCCCGTGACTGCCTTCGAATCATGACCCAGATGCTGAAACATAACATATGCGGAATTCCTGTTCGGGAGTGGAGCAAGAGCGTCCCTCATATTTCCATTCAAATCAGAAAGCACATTCCTCCACAGCTAGCATATGCATGCGCTCATTTCGTCTATCACCTCGAGGGAGGCCTGCCACGGTTCTCCGCAAGTAGGGACGATCTTGTTCGACTCAAGGCTTTGGTGGATGAACATCTCCTTCCATGGCTCAAGGTCCTGGCATTTATCGGTCGGTTTGATTCAGCATGGCACCAAGTAAATCTGCTATCAAATCTGCTATCCACCATCATTGTGAGTGAATGCTGGCAGTTGCTACGCTGTAGCACCCTTACTAACTGTGGGCACCGCCTTTCAGCCGCAGTCTCTCCCTACATCTCAGTGTACAGCATCAAACGACCTCTCGCACATCGTCAGCGTGCTCCAGGATTGCCAGAGCTTTCTTACTCTCCACCCAGACTTGCCACGGCTGTACCCTATGCACATATACCTCTCCTCCTTGCCCTTCACCCCCACCGAGTCACTTATACGGAAACTGTATGCGAAATGGCTACCAAGAGAGTCCTTTTCCATTACTTCGAAAATCGATCGCACTTGGAATCCCGTCCATGTGCCATGTTCCATTAAGCAGATGACCTACGATATGAAGTTCTCACCCAGTGGCGAAATGATTGCCATTGCGTCCGACCGCATCCGACTTTACAATGTCAAATCAGGGGGGCAAATTCGAGAGTTTGCTTCACAGCACGACTCTCAGGAGCATCGACATGACACAACGATCTCCTTTTCTGCTGACGGGTCCCTCATCGCGGGGAGCAACACCTACAGGGCGCAAGTTTGGGACGCTGCGTCGGGGGCTCCGATCGTGACATTCGACATACCTCAGTCGCATGTACCTCAGTCACCAGCCCACTCGCCCGAGAACCAACGCGGTCCGACCTCAATCTCGTTCAACCGCCCCGGAACGGCGCTTGTTGTCGGTACTCCAGATGGAAGGGTCTTCCTGTGGCAAATGGAGGGCAAACGACAAGCACAAGTTTTGAGAACACTCAAACACCAATGGAATCACGGTTGCGACTGCCCACCTGAGGGACCGCTGGAGATGTGCTTGAATCATGATGTTGAAGACCTCTGGCCGGTCCCTGACTCGGAGACCATGGTGATTATCACGGGTCAGGCTGTCCAGTTCTGGGCTTTGGATCCTCCCCAACTCTTGAACAGCATCGCTCGCAGGGTGACTCGCAATGAGGATACATGTTTTGTGTCGGCATCCATGGATAGTACTTTGTTGGCGGTCGAATGCAACCCTTGTGTCATCAAGGTGTTCATGACATCCAATGGGGACAGCCCCGTTGCTACTCTCTCAGGCCATGAACGCTCAATCACAACCATGACCTTTGCACACAATGCAGAAGAGCTATGTTCATCGTCACTGGACATGACTGTTCGTATCTGGAACATTGAGACGTCCACCCAGGTCATGGTTCTTCCGACCGCCTACGACCTCTCACGCAGTGACGTCCTGTACGCCGCTTTCCTCGATGCATTCGTGTTTGTCGGCGAAAAACAGATCCTTCAGTTGGATACAGATGTTGTGTCTGTTATAGGGAAGGGGCCCCCGATTATCGACTTGATTCGACTCTCTACGGATAGATCGACCCTGGCCATATACGCCCCCGAGTCGACAACTTTGTCCACCCTCCAAGGCCTGATCGAGTCATCAGCAAACGGTCTCCTGGGTACCGCCTCTTCAGGCTCTCCACTGACTATTTCTTTCCTCCCGACAGGGGAGCTCCTCACAATCTGTGGTAATTCGACTAGCGAAGACGAATCGGAGGTCTCTGTGTGCAATCAGATCACAGAGGAAACGGTCACCCTCAAGCTGATGGTCAAGGGGGCAAACACAATCACCCCCGATGCGACTAGAGTGGCAACAGTTGGACAAGACTGCAGGGTGTCGGTTCATAACCTCCACTCTGGCAGGCTGGAAGCATACCTCGAGCCCTTGGACAAGGCCTTATTGCAACGTGGGGTAGTCTTGCCCACTCTGGCATTCTCCTGGGACTCTGGTTCAGTGTATGTTCAACGGGAGGACGGCCTTCATGCTGCCCTTCTGCCATGCGCCATAGGTGGAGGTCACGATCTGGACCCAGCAGCACCGTGTGCACTCCCTGCATCGTTCTCGAGATATAAAGATATGCCGACACTTTATTTGCCATACCTCCAGGGGGGATCTGCTCCACCGATCCCTTGGTTGGACTCTCTTGCAGGAGGCGAAGCATGGGTACTCGAGCAGGATGGGAGGCGCTGGAAAGGTGCCAACCTTACCTCTCTTCCACGGAGAATCGCAGCCTGTGCGTATTCGCCTGGCTTTCAGGGGGTTGCTGTCGTCGGAGGACAAGACGGGGCGGAGCCTCACGAAATTGTGAATCCAGTTGTTGAGCTCCGAACTCTTCCCGACTATAGTCTTGTTGCATCATTCCCATTTTCACATTCTATTGAAAACTCGCATCACATGAAACTTCGGTTTCCAGCATCCTTTCCTCACATTTTGGTAACCTCCTCGCCTAGCAGCCTCGCAAGCTGGGACACCTCGACAATGCTCGCACTCGGCAGCTATCGCCTCGCATACCCCACGGGAAATAACATCCACTTCCATGCCTACAGCCCGACGAACTTCATCTGCCTTGTGGACAATGAAGACACAACGAGAGGCTTGGTCGCCGTTTCGCTGCGGGGAGCCCTTCCAGCTCTAGTCCATCATATTTGTCGGTTCCCATCTGCCCTAGCCATTGGATACAGGGCAGAACTTCATGTCAACCCTTGCCATCCGCATAGAATATGCGTTTCCGCACGATCTGGCACCCTTCATATGGACATTTCAAATGTTCCATTCCCCTTCACATTATACTAAACCATGCTTGGTGGAACCGCAGGGTCCGACCCCAGTTTCTGCGAGAATGATCTTATTTGGTATATTTCGCTAGCATATGGACAGCTCTCGACATCAAGTAGTGTACGATATGAAGAAAGGCGTGTAAGAAGGAAGAAAATAGTCGAATATGTTGTACAGTATTCTTGAATTCCCTTGATATGGTCCCAGATCCCTTCGGATTCGACTCTGTCCAGTCACCAGCCTTGATCGTGTCCGCCTCCCCACCACTACCAGGATGCGATCCCATACCAAAACTACCCTCACTCTGATGGCCGACAAAAACCTGACCTTACGCCTTGTGTCCTCCCGAGATCTCTTGACCAGTCGGATGAACATCCCCCCCGGAGGCAGACATGCGACGCGAAATGTGGGACAAGCACTGTTTCAAGGGACGATGGGGAAGAAAGTCTCATCGAGGTCTATGCGTTGAGAAAGGGGCGATTGGATCGATTCGGGCAGCTAGAGGTCGAAGGTAGGATCTTACACGTTTCTCCCGCGTCGACTGTTCACAGGGCCCTCTACTTCAATCGCAGACCATGCCAGGTGGTACTGGCGCTGAGAGAAGTACCGCCGCCGATTCACGTCGCTGAGTCTTCTTTGGGTGCGATTACAGGCATGTTGGGAACGTCCTTGGGCTCAGGCGTACAATACTATATCAAGGAATGTTAGCTCAACGAACGGAAGGGAGAAATGCCGAGAAAGTGTAAACGAACCTCGGGAAACGCGTTCTTGAACTTGTTCTGGGTAAGGTTCCAGGTATGGCTCTGTGCTGCAAAGGCACGTTTATCGTCGTCAGATGAGTTGACAGAGCCAGTTGTCATTTCGTCCGAGAGCATGAAGGAGAGAAGGCCCGTAAGACTGTTTTTTCGTTGGCCGGTAATTGGAGCAGAAGTGATACAACGACACGAATATTATAAGGTGGATGGGCGCAGAGGTCGAAACAGTGGTGTAAAGAGAGAAAAAAGATGGACGTTGATCAGAATCGCACAAACATATAGGACACGAGACAAGACTTACATTGTTGCGGTACTCCACGCTGGGTTCCACTACGGTAAAGAAGGATCCCATTCAGTTCCCCTACTTTCGCTTGGGATAAGAGATTCAAGCAACTCACAGTACCAGGGTGGAAATCAGACATCGAGAAACAGATCTTCTTTTCTGGTTCGAAACGGCCTGACGGGGTGTACATCTGCGTGATTCGTTAGCCAAGAACCTACTAGATCGTTTGCTGCGTCGAGAGTAAGCGCCACGTACCTTGATTCCAGGAGGTTTGAATGGGTAGTCAGAAGGGAACAGTACCACACCATGATACTCTCCTCCAGCAAACGGCGAGTCTGGGGGACCTCGCTACATGGACCAAAGATTTGTTCGATTAGCCAATCGATCGCCCTGGAAGCTGGTGCCCTTACGATTATATAGTTCCCTGTGTATGGGGTACTGTCAGTCAGAGTTGGATATATGAGATTCGGGGAAGAAACTTGCAAGTCAAGATGTTCTTCTCGTCAGGTGCCGCCCACACGAATGGTGGTGGTTCCTTCTGCATCGCAGCATATTCTTTCGATAGCTGCTCATTATCCTTTTTAAGTATTCCACTTTACTTTGTTTCCGATATCGAATAACTGACTCGTTTCTGGGCAGGTTTGCTGGCCATTTGAAAGGTGGTGGGAGTCACAGAGAGCGCAGGTGCGATGGCGATGATCGCGGAGTGTACAGCAAGCTGTGTTGGGTTAGGGTCGCTTGAAGACATCTTTGTAGAGGTGTGTTAACAAAGGATGAAGAGTGGACGATGGATATTCTGAATGAGCTCTCAAGCTCTGTAGACCATTTTTTTCCCAATGTTCATAGATAAATCACGAATCCAGGGCGTTCTTCAGAGGGATGGCAGGTGGATGAAGGGTCAAGTTGTACTTAAGAATAGGGGCAAGGTGATCGCACTGATGCCCCTATTTGGCTTCTTTCAGCAAAAAGAGCTGGTTGATTGAGCGCTCTGACCTCGGCCACCACCACCCGCTCGCTTGAAACCACGAAATAGCATATTACCAACGATTTGAATCCTTTTTGATGTCCCATCATAAGAAGGTGAGTTGTTCTCGTCGCACGATAAGCCTCACACTGAATGCCATATTCAGCCAAGGCGCAAGGGCGGAGGAAGGCGAAGCAAGCAGGCTGGTGAACTCGGCGTTGCGAGCGTGGGTATACCAGTAGAGGTTGCTTCAAAATCACCACAGAAGGCGCAAGAAAATAGAGCGGAGAACGCTGAGGGCATTCAAAGAGAGACCAAGTTTCGATCTGACGAAAGTGCTGGCCCAGAAGGTAGCCACATGCTGAGAATAGGCGCCCAGAAAAAGAAACTGACAACGTCCTGTTCGGTTAGGCTCCATCCCGAGCTCGATCCAAGGCCAGACCGTCAACATCAGTGGGGGGACATTTACAGACGTCTACATTGGAAATCAGACGAATATCCACAATATGGTTGAGGGTAAGCCTTCCACCGGTGTATTCAATGCGGCGCTTTGCCTGAGTTTTTCTCTGCACAGAAAATAACGAAAGCAAACTATTCGCGACACTCAAACCGATTGCAGCAGCTCATGACTGTCAAGAAGTTGCAAGCAAGGTCACGGAGTGCTTTGCAGGCACTCGTCGCCAGCTTCTCCTGGACATCGAGAACTGGAGGACGAACGCATCGTCGGTACCCATCTTCATCTTGGACGGCATCGCGGGTATCGGAAAGACCACCGTCGTTAAAACCGTGTGCGCTCGTGCAGCCGCTGAGAGACGTCTTATTGCCAGCTGGTTCTTTTCTCGTGACCAGCAGGACAGGAACTCAACACGGGGACTCGTGGGAACTCTGGCTTACCAGCTCTCAAGGTACCATCCCGCTCTTCGGAATCGCATATCTCGAGCCTTGAGGGATCATCCTGATATCCTTCAGAAGGCGATCCGAGTTAAATTCGAGATCTTGATCCACAACCCTCTGAAAGCCGTGATCCATGAGTTGGGAGGGATCCATACTATGTCAATTGACGCAATTGACGAATGCGATCTCAACGAGGCGACCGAGATCCTGTCACTCCTTTTAGGCACAGTGCCGGAGCTTCCTCAACTTCGACTCCTCATTACCTGCCGTCCAGAGCGACCATTTAGGTTACTTCTTCAAAGGCACCGCGGCCCTCGTGTCTTCCACTTGCACGAAATCGAAAACTCAGTCGTCCAATCGGACATCCGCCTCTACATCAACTACCGCCTCTCACCCGAGCAGGTGGACGAGGCTCTCCCTGACCTCTTCCCACCTCCATGGCGTGCATCTAGCAAAGAGAAGGAAGCTTTAGTCCAGATGGCTGGGAAGCTCTTCATCGTCGCCTCCACTGCCATCAATTTCATTTTGGATCCTAGACGGCTCGATCCCGAAAGGCAGATCCGACAACTGCTGGACGCTGATATGGGGTCGGGTGTAGCGAGTGGCCCCATGGACCGTCTCTACACTGAGGTGTTACGTGCCGCTGTCCCTAATCCCGTCGACGGCTGGTTTGACGACTACCAGACGATCGTTGGCGCCATTGTTGTGGCCGCCGATGTCCTTCCTGTCCAATCCCTGGCCTCTCTCTTAGGCAGGAAACCAAATGACATCGTACGAACGTTGTCCCATCTTCACTCTCTAGTAGCCCCGACACACCGCGACGACGCATTCCGTGTCCACCACAAGTCGTTCCCCGACTTTCTCACTGATCCATCCCGCTGTTCCATTGACTCTCGCTTCTTGATCGATGCATCTGCACGTCATTTCCATCTTGCAAGTGGCTGCCTTCGAGTCATGGTGCAGATGTTGAAGCAGAACATTTGCGATCTGCCGCTTTCGGACTGGGGCCGTGAACTCAACCAACTGCCGCCAGGTACAGTCGACAGGATTCCTTCCGATTTGGCCTATGCCTGCGCCCATTGGATTCCCCACATCAGTAAAATGTACAATGGTCTTGATGGCGCTTGAGGAGCTTGGCCAAGTCTCTCAAGCTCCGAAACGTAACTGCTTGCACAATACAGGGCCATTCTTTTGTGCAAGCGGTTGAGCGCTTGGCCAAGCTGCGCAAGACTCCCAAGTTGGTAGTAAGAGCTCGCCTCAAGAGGGTCCCAAATAGCAATATAACCGGTTGGGACCTGGTTGGAGAGATCTTGCGTAGCGTGTTACTGCTTTCGAAAAGCGCATTTTGAAATATTAAAAGCAAAATTTATTTTGGTATTACTGATACAGCTGTTACTACGTTCAATACAGGACTGTGAAGTATACGTCAATACCAATAAACGATCCCGAGATGTATACCCCTGAATCCTGATCTGTGCAGCGACTAGAACTCCACACCAGCGTCATCCGCGAACTGAAGTTCGGGAAAAGCCCTGTACAACCCCCTGAAAGAAAAGAGTGGGTGGGACGAACGACATCCCAGTATGAGGAGAGATGGCATCCGTAGCCGCCACGACTGTGACTGTACACTGGTCTTCCTTCTGTCGAGGTGTACCTGTTCAGCAGTGTCAGGCTACTGGGGATGGAGAATAAATCTCATATGGCCTGGAGATGTTGACGGCCATAGCTTGTGGCGTACCTATAGACTAAGGTTGGAAAGAGTCATTGCAGAAGCCCGCATAAACCACCTTGACTTGAAGAAAAAAAGATTTGGTCAGAAGGGAAAAGGAGGGAAAACTGTGTGAGTGGCGTGTGGGAGCATAGATTGACCTTTAAGAGAATAACAGGCATCTCCGCTCGGCCCTCGACTCCTGGTCATGAAATGCTCATGGGTGACGAGTGTGGAGCCGGAGGTAACTTCCAGACTAAACGGGTACTTGACGGTGCATACGTGGGGCCCATTGACAACTGCGAATCGCAAGTCCAAGCTCAAAGCTGCTAGCCAACCGCCAAAGTGTCCCAAGACCAAGCCCAACCGACCCACACCAACCCCAAGTGCATAACCTCAAGCTTAAGCGCCCCAAGCCCAAGCCCAAGCGATGTCAGTTTTACTGATGCACTTTCAGCAAGGCCTGCCCAACTTCAGTGGCTGCTCAGACACTGCGCTTGTCGAACAACTGAAGGTTTTTGCCGATGAACACCTACTTTCGTGGCTCGAAGTTATCGCACTGACAGGCCGGTTCGATACCGCTTGGAACAGCGTAGACGCACTATCCAAGGCGATTGTGAGTTTTTGTAACCTTTTCCCTCAGTTTTTGGGTCATGACAGGTCCTGCTCTGGCTCTGCTAGTCGCTGTCGCTTCCAACAGCAACCGAGGCAACCTCGATAATCCTATCGCATGTCATCGATGTGCTTCAGGATTGCCTCCGCTTCATCACCCTCCATCCAAGCCTCCCACGTCTGTACCCCATGCACATTTACCTTTCCTCTTTGGCCTTTTCCCCCAGTGCGTCGCTGATGAGCAATCTATACGCGAGGTGTCTACCCAACGAGTCGGCGACAGTTATTTCGGGGATCGATTGTCAGTGGAACCCCGTGGCCGTTGCTTTCAAGAGTTGCCCCTGGACGCTCGATATGAAGATTTCCCCCTGTGGCGCAACAGTTGCTATTTTGACCGAGCACCTTCGTCTGTACGATTTCAGATCTGGGGCGCAGCTTCAAGAGTTCAAATACCCAGAGGGTGTGCGTTCATGGCGTCGTTTTGCCTTTTCTCCAGATGGCCATCTCGTGGCAACAGCCACATCCGCCGGGATCTACGTTTGGAGTGCCGCATCTGGGGAGCTCATTGTCGAATTTCCCATCCCAAAACTATCATCAATACCCTTTGGTGTAATTAAACCATACGAGGACGAGGACAAGGGGACGTTCCAATCGCTGACGTGGCCGCCGTCCCCGACTTCCATTGCATTTACCCGTGATGGAATCTCAATTATGGTAGGGAGAGAGGACGGAATTGTTTTCCTCTGGGTTCTAGAGGGAGACAGGCTCCCGCAACATATATTGCAAACAATTCAGTGCGACGAAGCCTGCAGCTGTCCACCGGACAGATTTCCCGACACGTGCAATGCACACTCGATCGAGGACCTCATCGCCCTTCCTAGTCCCCTACCATTGGTCACGGTCACGGCTAGCCATCTCCAATTCTGGGACCTTCCTCCTCCTAATCTTTTGAAAACAGCTCCTCGCCATGCGAACGGCTCTCGGACCAATGTCTGTCCTATCTCTATTTCCTCCGAAAATACCATGCTGGCAATCGAATCCAACCCTGGGGTCATCAGCATCTACTCGACAAGCCAACCACGCTGCATTGCGGTTTTGTCAGGCCACCAGGGACGAGTCACAACCACAGCGTTTGCACCACTGGAGCCTCAAGAGCTCTGCTCTGCATCGGTCGATACGACGGTTCGCATTTGGGATATCACTACTTCCACTCAAATACGAATCATCTCTACAGCGCCCAGTATCCTCAGCGGTGCGGTTTTTGCCAAGTCAGTCAAGAAGTACATTTTTCGAAAGGAAGACGGGATGGTGATGCTCGTTGATAACGAGTGCACTGCCTTTGGGCCTGCGGTCCAGTGGGATGATTTCTTTGGTCGGGTTCGACTATCGTCGGATGCATCAGGCATTGCCATTTGCCACGAATCTTTCACAATCTTTTCCAGTCTTGAGGATTTCAAAGACATGCCGTCATTTAACTTCGAGTATCCCCTGTACGGGATCGGATTCTTCGCAACTGGAGAGCTGGTCACGGTTCGGAAGTCCCAGCTGGGGATCCTCGACGTCGTGGTCTCCGACTTGAAGGATGACTCACAAGGGTTTTGGCCCACATCGTCGTTCAAAATCCTGGGCAGAGAACATGGGACCTTCATGGTGCCTTCACCCGATATGAGTCGGGTGGCAGTCATAGGGGCGTCATCGTCTGTATCAGTTTACAACCTCTACTCACAAACCCTGGAAGCTTTACTTGAACCGCTGCCACTAACCGCACCAGGGAATGTGCGATCGATACACTTCTCTTGGGACTCCGAAACGGTGTACGTTGGACGAAGCGACCCGGGAGACTTCTACGCAGCCATCCTGGAACCCTCAATTAAGAAAAGTCCAAGCTGTGACAAGGATACCCCGCCAGGCGTAGCATTCGTAAAATACGACAAGAGGCCTAATCGAGATTGGCGCGAGTTGTTTGCAACCAATGTCCCTCCTGGCCATCAATTGCACTTCCTTTCAGGTGATCGTGCATGGCTTCTCCAGCATCCCCACAGTTGGAGCCCCGTCAACCCGTCCTCATTGCCAAGCCGCATTCGCTTTATGGACTATTCTCCTAACGGATCCCTAATTGCGGTAGCCGGAGTACAAGATGGTCGTGATGATGATATCGATCCAATAGCAATACAGTTGCGAAGCCTTCCGGACTACAATCTAATTGGATCTCTCGAGGATTGTCAACACAGACGTGTGGAGGCAATTCAGTTCCTTCGTTCAGTTCCGCACATTTTGTTGGTCAAATCCCCTACTGGCTTCACGAGCTGGGACACATCAACTTTGGAGAAGGTCGGAGAATATTATCCCACGGATCCGTTGATTACCATCTGGTATATTCACCCTTACAACGCTTCCGACTTTCTCTGCCTCATCCAGAAGACGTCCCTGGAATCAGCAATTGGTTTGATAGCTATCAGACTTCGAAGAGGTGCTCTTCCAGCAGAGCTCTGTCACATCTGCTGGTTTCCCCCCTCATCTGTCAATAGACGACCAGTGTCTTGAGGTAAATCCCTGCCACCCACATATTGTCGCCCTTAAAGGGCTACGCAAACCACTCCTTTTGGACATTTCCAAGTTTCCTCTGCCTTTCAATTTGTAGAATTTGACCACTGTATTGTAATATGAGATGAACAAGAGATGATTGATCTTCTGAGTACCTGCTTGTGACAAGTACGCAACTTTGTGAGGACACGGAAGTTGAAACTGTAAGGAGAAGGAAGCGGAAACGGAGAAGGAAGACCCAGTACTAGTTACCTGGTACACCCCCATCGCAACACCCGACTGTCGACAAGGACTTTTCCTTGAAGTGTCTCCTCTGGCTCCCTCTCCACAACCTCACTGCTCCTCTTCTGCAAAATCCTGAGCGCGGCATGGCCGATGAGCCTTGGTACGAGGAGGGAGACAGGTGAAAGACCGTACCAGAGGTAGACATAGTCCAACGAGGGCTGCCTTGGGCAGGAGTTCCTTGGTGGCGTTGTACTCCCCAGGGGAAGAGGCTAAGCTGAGCGCCCATGCATCAAGGATACCAACGCATCCAAAGGCAGTGACGAGATGTTCTTCCGATGCAAGGAGAACGTGATCCTCGCTAGCTGGGATGATCACGCTACCGCTGTTGGTATGGTGCGCTGACAAGGGTGTTGAAAGTGACCGGGAGGGAGGTAGATGAGAGCGACGTCGACCGGCTGAGCAAGCTCACTCATCGAGCCACGGCCGATCTTGAATGTATGTCCTCGAACATGTTGCTGAGAACTGCGTCAGGCATCAGCCAGCTGAACGGCCGGAACGAAAAGTGGTGTACTCACTACCCGTGAGACGCAGCCATCTTCTGTGCGGAGTTGGTGGACGATGGGTTTGCATGGGCTCGGACTCTCCTTGAGTAGTGAGTTGACCGCGCTCGACACCAAACGTAGTCTCCCCACGAGCGAGTTCACCATCTGGTTCAACACTGCTTTGACACGAACATATGCCCCGCCTCTCGAAGTCGAGGTTCTAGCATGCGATTGTGTTCAAAACACCTAAGAGGGCCTCGGTCGATCTTTGACCATCCTAGGCTACCTCCCCAGCACACAGAATTCGGCGTCTCGTTCAGACGGGTGTCGCCTGCACAACGCCTTGTGTCCAAAGGTACGCGAATGAGAGAGAGGCGTCGTGTATGGCACGAGAGTACAGTAGGCCAACAGATTAATTGTTATCGAGTTGGCGGAAGTGGATTGATGAGCTTGCAACGCCAGGACTCGCGGTACGAAGGGACCAAGGCGATGGTGGGAGAGAAGGTGATGAACTGGTGGCCTTGTCCTCGAAGGCTCGTGGAGCTGGGTGATGAGCTCCTCTAACTTGAACACAGCGGTAGCAGTGAGCGTAGAGACGGGCGACACACCGACGGCCACGACGATGGGAACAGTGAGGAGCAGTTCTGGTACCGGGAGACACCCGGTTGGTTGTGTCCAACGTCTCTTAATAGACTGAGTCGCAGATGGCGAATCTGAGGCCAAGGTTTTGCTCCCAGACGCGCCTCCCACTTGACGAAGGGTGGCGTTGGCTGGTGAGAAGGGCAGGGCGAAGTAGGGTGCGATGCCTCTGAAGGATGCTTGGAATGTGAGGAACAAGGTGTATGGCGAGAGGATTCCAAGGTCACGAGCAAGGGTGTTGCTTAACTGCGAGGTTTCGATCAACAGGGACTATTGAGAAGAGCAAAGGTCTGTACTTGCTTTTCCGGCTAGGTATATGAATGAGAATTTGCTTGCTTCTCATGCCTCGACCGGTGGACTATTGAGCTGGCGGTCATGGATAAGAAACAGAGTGACGCCATAATCCGAAGAACCTTGTGGGATAAAGGTAGCAAATATCGTCCGCGGATGATACGGGATGTTTGGCGTTTCCTGAACTAGCAGGGAAATCGCAATGCAGAACGACCAGATAGAAAGCCGGATAGTTAACGCCGTCGCTGTTTGCCATCGTGTCGGCTGTTTGACCTGGTGGGGGGTGATGCGGCCGATTGAATTCAAGGCTAGGAGGTGGGTTCTAAAGCTTTGAAACGGTTTGAACTTTGAGCCAAGCGAGCGGCAAGGGGTCAAGTGGCAAACCTAAAGCAAAGAGAGTCAGTGTCGTGACATGTAGCGCCGTATGAGATTTCAGGCGGAAAGTCCAGAGGATAGATCAGACTTACATATATACATGGCTTTCTGGAGGTAGCTGGGCGTTAGGGGCATGCAAAAGAGAGAAGGAAAACAAGGACTAGGTGTCTGGGGTCAGATGGAGGGGGAGACGGAGCAACCAAAGGCCTTCGAGCTTGTTCCGTTGAACGCGTCTGATCGCATCAAAAGCTTAGCGGAAGTTTCGTCAATCTCGACGCTGACCTCGTCCCCAACTCTCATTGCGCCCCAAGACATGGCTTTCCCAACAAGAGACTCAGGGCATAGTTATAAATCTCTATGGACATACGAACTATGAACTATGAACTACGAACCATGATACCGCAAGCAACCTTGCTCGGTATCATGGTTTCGAGTTGGGTCGACTCAGGGCATCCACCGCCTCCCTCCACTTCCCTTGTTCTTGCACTTTTCCTTCCATGTGCAGTCTTCTCAAGTTGTGAGGCGTTGGAATCTTCAAGGCGGACAGTGGACTCACCTTTGACGGAAGTGCGCCTAATCCTGAGGGCTCTTTAACGGGGCAGTGCGGCCAAACAGCGCGATCTTTGATTCCGAAGAATCATTCTACAGAACAGTAACAGAAGCAATGTCCTTCCATTTGGTGGAATAGGAAACTGGTTTATTCAAGATCACTTCCCTTTACCCCCCACCACCTGGAAAAGCCGCGTTGAACAACTGTATCTGCAACGCTCTTGCATGCTCCATAATGATGTTCCTGCTTAGGAAGGTTAGTCGCACCCGCCTCTGTGCGATACCGACCACTGATGCCGCATAAAGTTAGGGCGCAAGATCTGGAGAAGGCGGAGCAATCCGTGCAAGCATGGTGGTGAGATCAATAGATTGCCCTTAGATGCACGGGATGGGGCCACTACAATAGCAGAACTAAAGGGTCAAGATGATGAAGCGAACGAGGCTGAGAACATTCGAAAAGCAGTTACGCATAAACCTGGTAAATGCCATGAAAGAGGTACTGTGCTAGAAATAGGCGCCCGTGGAAAGACATTGACGGCCTTCTTCTTGCCTAGCTTCCATCCCGAGTTTGGCACTAGGGCAAATAGTCAACATTACCGGGTCAACGTTCACAGAGATTCAGAATCAAACCAATGTTCAATATGTCATTAATGGTAAGCTTCGAACGGGTAATACATGTTGCAATTTTGCTGAAATCCCACCACGCAGACGAGAGGGATACCAAGCTCTTCTCAATGCTCAACCCCGTCTCCGCCGCTCATGACTGCCAGGAGGTCGCCAGCAAGGTCACAGAGTGCTTTTCAGGCACCCGTCGTCAGCTGCTCCTGGACATCGAGAAGTGGAGGACAAGTGACTCTTCCGTGCCCATCTTCATCTTGGATGGTATTGCCGGAATTGGCAAAACCACCGTTGTCAAGACGGTATGCACCCGGGCAGCTGCGGAACGTGGACTGGCTGGTAGTTGGTTTTTCTCTCGTGACCAGCAGGACAGAAGGACAACTCGAGGATTCGTTGCAGCCCTCGCCTTCCAACTCGCGAGCTACCACCCTTCCCTTCGAGAACGAATTTCCCAAGCCCTGGAGGATCATCCCGACGTCCTTCAGAAGACGATCCGGGTTCAGTTTGATACACTGATTCACGAACCCCTCCAAGCCGTATTCCTTGAATTGGGAGGTACACATACCATATCCATTGACGCGATCGACGAATGCGATCTCGACGAGGCCGTCGAGGTGCTATCAATCCTCCTAGGCTCCGTACCCAAGCTCCCCCACCTTCGACTCCTCATCTCCTGTCGCCCAAACCGCCCCTTCAGATTGTTTCTTCAGAAGCATCGCGGCCCTCACGTCTTCCACCTGCATGACATCGAGGCCTCGGTTGTCGAATCCGACATCCGTTTGTACATCGACCACCGCCTCTCTCCGGGGCAAATTGATGAGGCACTCCCTGATCTCCTTCCCCCTCCTTGGCGTGCATCGGCAAAGGAGAAGGAATATTTGGTCCAGATGGCCGGCAAGCTCTTCATCGTCGCCTCTACTGCAATTGACTTCATCTTGGATCCCAGACGACTCGATCCTGGAAGGCAAATTCGAAAACTCCTTGACGCCAACACAGGTTCAGGGCTAGCAAGTACTCCTATGGATCGTCTCTACACCCAGGTGCTTCGCACCGCTGTACCTGAACCTGTTGACGACTGGTTTGGCGACTATCAAGTGATAGTTGGCGCCATTGTTGTGGCTTCCGACATCCTCCCCGTCCAATCCCTAGCCTCGCTCTTAGATAAGGATCCGAATGATATCATTCGGACTCTCTCAAACCTCCACTCACTCATAGCTCCAACCAACCGCGACGAAGCATATCGTGTCCACCACAAATCATTCACCGACTTCGTCACCGACCCATCCCGTTGTTCCATCGACCCCCGCTTCCTGATTGACGCTTCTGCAGCGCATTTCTACCTCGCCCGTGGCTGCCTTCGTGTTATGGTGCGGACATTGAAGCAGAACATCTGCGACCTACCGCTATCAGACTGGAACAAAGAGCGTAGCCAGCTTGCACCAGGAACCTTGGATCGAATTCCTCCAGAACTCGCATACGCCTGCACTCATTGGATTCCACACTTTCAACAGGGTCTGTCGCATTTTAGTGCAAGCGAGGACGCTGCACTTGCGACTCAACTCAATCTTTTCGTCGATGGACACCTGCTCTCGTGGCTCGAGGTCCTGGCGCTTACAAGCCGGTTTGATACTGCTTGGCGCAGCGTGGACATGCTGTCCAAGGCAATTGTGAGTCGTCGCATCCACATCCTTAGATTAAGTTGATGAATCTGAGTTTAACAGTCATTAATCCTCTCAACTGCAACAGGGAAGACGCTAGAAACCCTCTCGCATGTATCCGAGGCTCTCCAGGACTGTCTCCGCTTCATCGCCCTTCATCCAAACCTACCACGACTGTTCCCCATGCACATCTACCTCTCTTCAGTGCCCTTTTTACCTAGGGGATCGACGATGAGCAGGTTGTACGCAAGGTGCCAGCCTAGCAACTCTGTTAAAGTTATTTCGGGCATCGATCGGGGTTGGGATCCTGTGGCCGTTGCGTTCGAGGGTGGCTTTTTGACCACTGACATGAAGTTCTCCCCTTGCGGTTCGACAGTTGCAATCGCGACTGACCTGCTGCGACTGTACAACGTCCAGTCTGGTGGTCAAATACGGGAGTTCACCTATCAGGGCTCATGGCAATACTCGGCCAGAGGTCATATAGCCTTTTCTCCAGATGGTGATCTTATTGCATTAGGGCAAGGAACCGGGGTCTACGTTTGGAATGCCGCATCTGGGCAGCCCATCGCCGACTTTTCAATCGAACCGATGCCCACGACACCCTCCGTTGCTCGCGAAGCGTCGAGGAGTAATAATACGGAGAAGGAGTTATGGCTGCCATGGCTGACGGCAATCACATTTACAAGCGATGGAACGTCAATCATGGCAGGGGCAGTAGATGGCGCTGTCTTCCTCTGGAATTTTGAGGGCGACAGCCAAAGACAAATTGTACAAAATACAACCAAGACCAACGGAACCTCCAGCTGCATACCTGGAGAAGGCACATATTACGCTCACTATATCGAGGATCTTATCGCGCTTCCTGGATCCCCACCCTTGATCTCGGTCGCAGACAAGAAAGTCCAATTCTGGGACCTCTCTCCTCCCAATCTTTCGACGACCATCCCCCGCCACGTAGACGGGACCCATGCCTGCCCCGTCTCTATTTCTCTAGACAAAGCCACCCTCGCAATCGAATGCACCCCCTGTTCTGTCAGCATCTATTCGACCAGTCAGCCGCGCTGCATCGCGTTCCTGTCGGGCCACCAGGGGTTGATAACAAGCATGGCATTCGCACCAGACTCCGAAGAGCTCTGTTCGGCGTCTCAAGATATGACGGTTCGCATTTGGCACATAGCCACGGCCACTCCGCTGCGCACCATTCCTACGCCTAGTAGTATCCTGACCCACGCAGCATTCGCCCAGTCGATCGGGAAGTTCATCTTACGAAACGAGGATCGAATGGTGATGCTCACTGGCAATAAGTGTTCTTTCTTTGGGCCTGCGGTACCGCGAGACAACCCATGGAACTCGGTTCGACTGTCGTCGGATGGGTCAACCGTTGCCATTTTTACAGAACCTTTTACAATCTTTTCCAGACTCGTGGATTTGGCTGAAATTTCGTCATCTGACTTCAACGGTTTCCCGTACAGGGTAGGGTTCTTTCCAACTGGAGAGTTGGTCACCGTTTGGGACAAGAGGCAGGGGTTCCTAGAGGTCGTGATCTCCAACTCGAATGCCCAGGTGCAGGACCTGGCGTCTCGCTCGTTCAAGATCTTGGACATCCAGCCTGGCAGCTTATTTGTGCCTTCTCCCGATATGAGTCGACTGGCAGTCGGAGGGGCATCATCCAGTGTATCAATTTATAACCTTTACTCTCAACAACTCGAGGCATTTCTCGAACCCCTCCCTGATGGCACGCAAGGAGCACCCCCCTTGATCTGTTTTTCTTGGGACTCCGACACAGTGTACGTGGACCGCGAGAGCTACCACCTCACTAACCTATCCCACAACTTCTACGCTGTAACATTGCCACCTTCCATCAACAAAGGCGAAGAAGCCGAGCCAGTCATACCATTTTCAAGATGCAAGCATCGTCCAAATCCTCCTTGGGGCTATCTGGGTGTTGGCAGGGCTCCTCCTGCACACCAATTGCACTTTCTTTCAGGAGATCGTGCTTGGACTCTCCACCATTCGCAAAGTTGGACTGAGGTCAGGCCATCCTCGTTGCCAACTCGCATTGAGGCGATGGCGTATTCTCCAAACGGTGTGCTGGTTGCTGTGGGCGGACTCTACGACAGTGACCATGGCGCACCTAGAGCAATACAACTGCGGGGCCTTCCCGACTATAACCTAATTGCGACTCTTGCGTATCATCAACACAAGTATGCCACCACAATCCAATTCCTTCCCTCGCTTCCGCACGTTTTGGTCGTTCATTCCACTGCAGGTATCACCAGCTGGGACACATCAACTCTGGAGACCATCGGAGACTTTTACTTCTCGGACCCTTCGATCACCCTCCAATATGCTCACCCATACAACGCGTCCGACTTCCTCTGCCTTATCCAAAAGATGTCTTTGGAATTCGTGGTCGGTTTGGCAGCCATACAGCTTCGAGGAGCGCTTCCAGCAAAGGTTTGTCACATTTGCTGGTTTCCCCCTTATTTATCAATAGATACCAGATGGCTCAAGGTCAATCCTTGCCATCCATACATTGTTGCTCTCATGGGACGAAGTTCAGTACTTCAGCTTGATATTTTTAACTGTTCTCTTCCTTTTGCTTTCTAGATTGTGCTCACTATATGATCCGTCACACCACTTCACGTTCATAGGTTGAATTCTACGCATGCTTCTCCGATCCAAGCTTGGCCACTCCAATGATAAAGAAGGGAACGTCTGAATCAGACATATGAAGTAAAGGCCGGCGCCAGATTTCGATGAATATGAGTAAGCGACGAGGAGGGGTTTCGGGTGACTCCCGCATGCCTTATTGGTGGACTTAGCTCACGGTCATGATCTAGACTTCCTGCGATGGATGCTGTCCTTGATTCTTGTCCAAGGAAATTGCACATTGGGTCGCACCTATAGTGAGCATAAGGGCCGGTTGATTGCCGTGATGCCCCTATCTATTCCTATTGACCGGAGGCTGGATGCTTGGGCGTTCTGACCTGTTCTACGACTATCGCCTGCTTGAAATTGCGGAATACCGTGGTTTAAACGCGCGGTGCAATCAATGTCGTTTTTCAAGAAGGTTTGCCGCATTCAATTCTCTGTGGGCCTCACAATGAATCTCAAATACGTTGACAGCTGGGGCGCAAGGCTGGAGGACGGCTCAGTAGCAAAGTCGATGCAAAGAGCTTGGATATTCAAGAAGGTGCTCATGAGAAAGCAGTACCAACGGATCAAGACAAAAGATCAGGCGGTGCTAGCAATGGTCGAAGAGGGGACAAAACCCCAGGAGAAGGTATGGTGCCAACAATTGGTGCCTAAAGAAAGATCTTGACGACATGTTCCTTGGCTAGGCTCCATCCACAGCTCGACTCCAGCTCAAACGGTGAACATCAGTGGAGGAACGTTCAACGAAGTTCAAAACCAATATATTATAAATGGTAAGTTTCCAAATGCCAATCGACCTTCAAATTTGCCTGAGCTTTCGTTACACAGCGGAGAGTGACAACAAGCTGTTTGCGACGCTTAACCCTATTCCCGCAGCCCACGACTGCCAGGAGGTCGCGAGCAAGGTTACAGAGTGCTTCGCAGGCACCCGTCGCCAGTTGCTCCTGGACATTGAGAAGTGGAGGACAACCGAGTCGTCGGTGCCCATCTTCATCTTGGATGGTATCGCTGGAATTGGCAAAACAACCGTAGTCAAGACTATCTGTGCTCGCGCAGCTGCCGATCACCGGCTCGCTGCCAGCTGGTTCTTCTCCCGTGACCAGCAGGACAGGAAGTCAACGCGAGCCTTCGTTGGGACTCTCGCATTCCAGCTCTCGAAGTACCATCCATCCTTTCGGGATCGAATTGCCCAGGCCCTAAAAGATCAGCCAGACATTCTTCAGAAAACGATTCGGGCTCAGTTCGATACCCTGGTTGATGAACCTCTGCAAGCTATGCTCACGGAAGTCGTAGGGACCCACACCATCTCCATCGACGCCATCGACGAGTGCGATCTCAATGAAGCTACCGAAATTCTGTCCATTCTTTTGACTATGATCCCCAAGCACCCCCAAATTCGACTCCTCATTACTTGCCGCCCAGAGCGTCCCTTTCGACTGCTCCTCCAAAAACATCGGGGTCCTCACGTCTTCCACCTACATGAGATCGAAAATTCTGTCGTCGAGGCAGACATACGCCTTTACATCAACTACCGCCTCTCTCCGGAGCAAGTGGATGAAGCTCTTCCTGACCTTCTTCCCCCTCCGTGGCGTGTATCTGCGACGGAGAAGGAAGCATTAGTTCAAATGGCTGGGAAGCTTTTCATCGTTGCCTCTACTGCCGTCGACTTCATTTTGGATCCGAAACAACTCGATCCAGAAAGGCAGATTCAACACCTGTTGGATACTACTACGGGTGCGGGACTAGCGAGTAGTCCCATGGACCGCCTCTACACTCAAGTTCTCCGCGCTGCTGTCCCCAATCCCGTGGGTGATTGGTTTGACAGCTACAAAGTGGTCGTTGGCGCCATCGTTGCGGTTGCCGATGTTCTCCCTGTCCAATCGTTGGCCTCGCTTGTGGACAAAGGACCGAACGATATTGTTCGAGCATTGTCCCATCTCCACTCCCTGATAGCTCCCACAAACCGTGATGAAGCCTTCCGTGTTCACCACAAGTCGTTTCCCGACTTCGTAACCGACCCGACTCGGTGTTCCATCGACACCCGCTTCCTGATTGATGCCCCTGCAGCACATTTCCACCTCGCTCGTGGTTGCCTTCGGGTCATGGTGCAGACGTTGAAGCAGAATATCTGCGACCTGCCGCTCTCCGACTGGAGCAAAGAACTTAGCGAGCTTCCACCAGGTACCATTACGGCGGACCGAATTTCTCCTGAGCTAGCGTACGCTTGCTCCCATTGGATCTCTCACTTTCGGCACGGCATTTTCTATTTTAACGGGAGCGAAGGCGCTGCGTTTGCTGACCAACTCAACACCTTCGTCAACGAACACCTGTTATCATGGCTAGAAGTCGTAGCGCTAATGGGACGCTTCGATACGGCTTGGAACAGTATCAATGGACTTTTGGTGGAAATTGTGAGCCTTTCTCACTGTCTTCTTTCCTGGTTTAGTCGATGACAGGTGGTTTGATGGCTTTTCCAGTCACTAGCATGCTCCACGGCAACTGGGAAGTCAGGAAAGATCCTCTCACATGTCGTCGACGTGCTCGAGGACTGCCTCCGCTTCATCACCCTCCATTGCAATCTTCCCCGTCTGTGCCCTATGCACATTTACCTTTCCTCTTTGCCCTTTGTTCCCCGTGATTCAATCATGAGTAAGCTGTACGCCAGATGCCTACCCAAGGAGTCGGTGGGAGTATCTGTGGGTATCGATCGCAGTTGGGATCCCGTGGCCGTAGGATTCAGGAGCAATTTCGATACCGAAGATCTAACGTTTTCTCCCTGCAGTACGATGGTCGCAATATCTTCTGACGTCCTTCGACTGTACAATGTGAAATCAGGGGGGCAGGTTCAACAGTTCAGTGACCCAGAGGGCGTGGGAAGGTGGCATGGCCATATTGCCTTTTCTCCAGACGGCCGTTTCATTTCAGCGGGGAGCAAAACTTGGGTTTACATCTGGAATATCGCATCTGGGGAGCTCAAAGTCAAATTTCCCATCCCAAGCGAAACTTCGCCCACGTCAATCACCTTTACTGGGGATGGAACATCAATCGTGGCAGGGACATGGGATGGAACTGTCTTCGTCTGGATGTTGGAGGGAGAGAGCCTCCCAAAACATGTCCTCCAAACGAGGAAACCCAACGATGCGTGTAGATGCTCATTGGGAAAGTTTCTCAGGACATGTAAAGCCCATGTTGTGAGGGATCTCATCTCACTTCCAAGTTCCTCTGGCTTGATCGTGGTCACAGCCAGTGAAGTTGAATGCTGGGACCTCTTTCCCCCAGATATCTTGGCGACTATCCTCCGTCATGTGGATGGGACACATACCTGTCACATCTCCCTTTCTCTTGACAAGTCAATGCTGGCAATGGAATGCGACCCTGCTGTAGTCAGCGTTTACTCAACAAATCAGCCGCGCCGTATCGCTGTCCTGTCAGGCCACCAAGGACTGATCACAACCTTGGCATTTTCACCAGACCCCGAAGAGCTCTGCTCGGCATCACAGGATATGACGGTTCGCATCTGGCACATTTCCACTTCCACACAGCTGCGCGTCATTTCAACCGCGCCTGGTATCCTGACCGACGCGACTTTCGCAAAATCCATTGGGAAGTTCATTTTTCGAAATGAGGACCGGATGGTAAAACTCAGCGACAATGGGTGCGTCGCCTTTGGGCCAGAGATACGGCGCGACAAACCGTGTCACTCAATACGACTTTCGTCAAGCGCAATGGCCATTGCCATCATGACAGGAAACTATACAGCCCTCTCCAGTCTCAACTATCTCGCCGAAGCACCATCATTTGATCTCAACCGCTTTATTTACAAGATAGGATTCTTTCCAACTGGAGAGTTGGTCACTATCTGTAACAAGGGGCTGGGGCTTATCGAGGTCGTGATTTCCAACTTGGACGGTGACGGACAAGAGCTCGGGTCCACATCGTTCAATATCATGGACATAGACCCTGATGCCATCTCCGTGACTTCGCCCGATATGACTCGAGTGATGGTCACAGGGCCGTCATCTAGCGTATCAGTTTACAACCTCTACTCGCAAACACTCGAAGCATTCCTCGAACCGCTTCCGGATAGCCGTCAGCCGTGGATATGTTTCTCTTGGGATTCTAGTACGGTGTACGCTGAAAGGCGCGAGGGCTCCGACCTCTCTCGCAGTTTCTATGCTGCCATCCTGCAACCTTCCACGAACAGAATTCGACTCCCTGGTGAAGACACCCCGGCACCCGTAGCAATGTCAAAATCTGAGCATGGGCCAAATCCATCTTGGCGTCATCTGCGCGTGACCCGGGCCCCTGCTGCCCATCAACTTCACTTCCTTTCAGGAGATCGTCCACGGTTTCTCCAGCATTCGCGCAGTTGGAACCAGATCAACCCATCATCATTGCCAACTCGTATTGAAGCAATGTCCTACTCTCCGAACTGCTCGCTCGTTGCAGTAATAGGAGGCGCTAAAGACGATGACTATGGGGAACCAAGAGTGATACAGGTGCGATGCCTTCCTGATTACAATTTAGTCGGAACTCTCGACAATGATCGCCATGCCTCTGCGACCAAGATCCTTTTCCTTCCCTCACTTCCGCACGTTTTGGTGGCCAGATCCCCTTTAGGTTTGACAAGCTGGGACACAACGACATTGAAGACCCTTGGAGACTTTTTCTTCAAGGACCCCTCGATTACTCTCTTGCGCGTCCACCCCTACAACGCCTATGATTTTGTTTGCCTCATCCACAAGACGGCTTTGGAATCTACTGCGGGACTGGCAGCCGTCCGCCTTCAAGGATCTCTTCCAGCAAAATTCTCCCAGATTTGCTGGTTCCCCCCTCATTTGTCAATAGAAGACCGGTGTCTTGAGGTAGACCCTTGCCATCCACACTTGATCGCTCTCGAGGGGCGAAACGGACCGCTAGTTGTAGACATTTCCAAGTTCCCTCTTCCTTTCACTTTGTAGGACATGTTCGATGTGTTATCAACTTGAATTAAGATTATTAGTTATCGGTGGTACTGAGAGGCAAAGGGCTTTATAATGGAGAAAGAACAATTGGCGTCTAGCAAATTCTCCTTAGGTACTAAACGAAATCTCCCGAAGTCAAAGCAAGAAGATGGATATCCAACACCTTGCGCCTCCCTCACAATCCTGCTCATCTTGCCCAAACCCCTTCAAAAAACACTCTGTCAAATCTCCAGTCTCGACGTCCCCCTTCGCTATCAGCACCCAGACGCGACTCAAACCTCCATATTGGGAGACAGCTTGTCCTTCAGCGAATTAATTCCCCCATCCAACCTCACCACCTTGTTCGACCGAATCTCGAGTACGACGTGCCAAGCACCATTGGATTGGCGAAGGCGGATTGACGGGCATAATTCAGATCGCCACCAGAAAGACCTGGCCGGCATTATGCCTGATGTTTCTCAACACAAGGCGAGGAGCTTGGTCTGTGCCTGGGCGCTTAATCTCAGCACCCGGTAATAGCGGAGACTGAATTCCGTTGGTTTGGCCATGCGTCATCTTGACGCTCATTTGTGATTTCACTCGTTCACGACGGTTTCCATTTCCTCGATTTATGCCTAAAGCTTGCTCATATTATCTGGAAAGAAGCGTCGGCGATACTTGAACATCACCACCATCTGGTTCTGGGGAAGGTCACCTCCCAAATTTAGGCACTTGGGGACTAGCAGCGTTCAGGGGCCCAGGCTTGTCTTCTCCAAGAGTCTCACTTTTCCCGACTATGAAAACGGCCTTATTCTCATAGCTCCTCTTACAATGACTCCTGGTATGTCAATATGGTACAAATTCTCGGAAATGTAACTTACAGAGCTCTAGACCATGGTCCCGTAGCATTCCCTGGCTCTGAGCCAGTGTCCAGGCAGATTGCGCAACCGAGACCACCACACTTGCCATTCCGACGGATATCATTACCAACAGCGCCTACGCTCCTTCATCGACACTCAGTAGTAAGCGTAGCCTCCTTTGATTCCCATCCCGAGGAAGAGGGGCTACATGGTGTGCTCAGGAGTCCAGGCAAGAGGAAGACTAGGTTAGAATCACCGAGAAGAAGGGATCGAAGCATAAAACCTGACCCGTCTCGTCTTCTCAAACGGAGAAAGATTATCGACGAGCTTTACGAGACAGAGAAAACGTATGTTGAAGGGCTGGACCTCGTTTATACAGTACGTGCCATGCTCGTCTTTGGGGTGTAGAACGTCATTGAACAAGGGGAGCAGCACTTTCTGGTACCAATCATCAAATCGCTGGATACACCCAACCCCATCCTGAACCGCGCAACACTCACCATGACGTTCTCCAACTTTATCGACATTTGGAACTTTCACCGGTCCTTCTTTGAAGCGCTGGGGAAGTCTAAAGAGTCTATTGGCCCCCTTCTACTGTCACACTTTCCCTATCTTTCCCTCTACAATCCATTTATAACCCAATTCACGTCGATTGTCACTTCACTCAGCGATCTAACAACGCCGCCCACCAATGTACGCCCGAACTCGCTGTACAACGCGACATTTTCTGCGTTTCTCCAGGACCGAGAGGCTGACCCACGTTGTGGGAGGCTTAAACTCAGAGACTGGCTCCTTTCGATTGTTCAACGGTGTCCACGCTACCTCCTCCTGCTCAAAGACCTCATCAACAACACTGAGGCTGACGACCCTGAATACGCTCAACTTACCAAAGCTCATGGATTGGTCTCGAAGAGTAAGTTGCCAAGACCAGTACACGCTTTCCGTTCATGCTAATGATGCGGAACAGTTACAGAGGCATTGAATACATCAATCCACGCTCATACCCAAACACTGGCTTTGCTTGCACTGCAAAAGTCTACCTCAGGTTTACCGTTTCAATTGATCTCACCGGGACGGACGCTACTTAAACGAGGGGTGCTTCTACAAGCCGAACGCAACGACCCTCCAAGACCCCGAGACTTCCTTCTCTTTTCCGACTGCTTGATATGGCTGGCGTCCACCGATATGTCAGGGAACTCTTGGGAGTGGGATTGGAGCAGTATGGGCGGGTGGAATAACAGTGGAAGCAGTCAAGCGTCAGCGATACCCATGGCACGTCCTCCTCTAAACAGGAGCAGAAGCAAGAGCGAGGCAGAGCTGCCACGTTTGGATAGTCCCTCGAGTTCCCCGACCCCGCCTTCGATGCTGCGGGATGGTAGCTCGGCTGGAACCCCTCCTTCACCTCTGGGCAAGGCTCACTATCAGAGAAGGTCTCACAATTTCGCAACTCCACCACCATTGCCTTCCGCCCCTCCTATGGTCAAACGCCGGTCTACGACCGTTTCGTCGGAAGAGCGATGGACGTTCAAGGGTCGGGCGGACGTGGTCAACTTGGAGGTTACTGTTGGATCCGTTATGGGGGAGGAAAGGAGGTTTGAGATCCTCAGTCCCGAAGGCAGTTTTGTCGTGTATGCAGGTTAGTTCCTCCCTGCTCTGTTTGACGACAGTCCCTCATTCCTCTGTCTTCAGATTCAGAGCAAGAACGGGATGAATGGGTCTCTGCCATTCGCCAGGCCAAATCCCATCTTCTAATGACCTTGAACGTCACCAATCCCAATTCAACGTTGACCTCATCTGCATCAACGAACCATGTTCGAAAGTCACTGCAAGCCCTCCCCTTTCATCCCTCAGACGATCGCCTAGCTGCTCTCAACGCCGAAGGTGGCGACCACCACAAGGTCTTGACTCCGGTCTCGCCAAAGAAAGCCAAGGCTGGCAAAAAGGACAAGGGTCAGGTAAAGGTGGAGGTCAGACGAAAGGTTGAGCATTGGGTGCCACCTATTTGGATCCCAGATGGGAAAACCAACGAATGCATGAGATGCAGCAAGCTCTTTGGTTGGAGAAGGAGGAGACACCACTGCAGACTATGCGGCAGGTGTGTCTGTGCCGACTGTTCGGGGCGGGTTAGTCTTGATCTATTTCTCGTTCACAAAGAGGCTCACGAGGTGTACAGACTTTCTTCATCGCGGATGCCAGTGGCAAGGCAGAAGGAACCAAGCCGGCCCGGGCATGTGACGCGTGCTACGAGTCAGTCTTCCCTCTCGTAGACGACCCTGTCGTCGACAGTCAACGCGAAGCCCCTCCTGATCACCGCCCAGAAGAGGCTGATACAATCTCTTCGCTTTCGAACCTCCCATCCTGGGTTTCAATGCCTTCGATAACGTCTCCAAAGCACTCTGCGCCGCAGGCCTTGATGGCCTTTGACTTGACCTCCCCTCTTTCTTCGTCGAATGAGGCTGAGCGGATGGCAGGGAAGGGTCTTCCTCAACCTCACCGAGGGGACGAACGAGATATGGACGATCATGATGGGCAGCTGAGAGAAAGGCGAGGAGGAGGCGTTGTTCGAATGAGGCCTCATTCCAAGCTCAGAAGCTACCACGACATTGTGGAAGACTTTCAGACACAGGGGAACCCTCGACCGAAGAGCGACGCAGTGGCTTATGATAACGGAGAAGGCCTGGAAGAAACCGATGTCCTTCACGAGCTCGAGGATGCCGACGATTACTCCCATCTCTTCTTCACTCCTCCAACCTCGCAAGGACCTTCACCCATCACCTCACCACAGCGAAGGAAGGAGGATACCGCTCGGAGGAGTAAGCGGTTCTCTCTCCCCGCCTTGGCTTTGCATACCACGTCGGTTACTGCTCGTGCTTCAATGATGGTTGAGGAAGATGCAGACGTGTCGAGAGAGGACGACAGTAGCGTTGCTTCAACACCCAACCGGCCGAAGAGATTCTCAGTCGTGCTGTCGCCTGGCAAATCCGGACACGGCCATGCAGGATCGTCGGCAAAGGAGGAAGATGTAGTGGCGAAAAGCTTGGCGATGGATACCTTGAGCGAACTTTTGAATAGGCATTCGGTGCAAGGGTAGGCATCGTAAAGCGCAACTGGTATCAATGAAACCGGCGCTGCTGTCAGACCTAAAGATACGACTGAGAATGCGCGTCGTTCTTCTCCTTTGCTTCTAGATCTTCTGTTCTATCTTTCTTTTTCTTTTTCTCCTTGGGACCAAGTCGTGCAGTGTAATTATCCATTCACAGTATCCAACATCTTACCATAGTATTTGCTCGCTTGAGCTGCCAATAGACAGGAATATAACGTCTTCAATAACCCCTTTGCCGTCGCTCGACTAGGATACAGCCTGCGAGTCCCGTGGCCCTTATTCCAAGTGATATCGAACAAGAAAAGTTTGCGCAACGATAAAGAACCTTGACCCGTCCTCGAGACTCAAGAGTTCTTTCAACGTCATGAGCAAGCATTTAGGTCTCGAGAAAGCGAAACATGTTGGAGTTCGTCGAAGGCTTTCTTTTATTGGTTTCGTAGCTAAGATGCAACAGTACAATGCAGAACGCTATGATGGTACAGGAAGACCGAAGAAGATGATACAATGGCTACACATCGACGACGTTGAATGAGAAAGGAACAGAGAAACACCTCTAATCTAGACCATCTAGTAGCACTGGCTGTAGAAGTCGTTGATCTTGTGGCAAGTGTAAGGGCTAGCGCAAGTGGTAGGGCCGCTGTAGCCAGTGCCACCGCACTGACCCCACTGAGTCTGCTGGCCACCAGGAGCAGCAGTGGTGGTAGCAGGAGGGCGAGAAGTGGTGGGGGTGACGGGGGGGTTGGAGGGTGCCAGGAACAGAGGTGCCGACAGGGGGGTTGATGGGGGTGCCAGTGAAGGTAGATCCGATGTCACCAAACTTAATGTTGGAGAAGATAACCTGGGCATCGGGGCTGGCGGCCTCAACTTCGGAGGGCTTGCCTGAGGTGGTTGCGCAGGTACCACGAGCAACACCAGGGGTGGAGGGGTTAGCGTCGATGGGGTAGGCCTGGGAGTCGAGCCAGAGCATCTGTGCGTCGTAGTCATCCCAGATGGAGAGGACGAGGACGTGACCCTTGCCCAAAGACTTGCCCATCTGGACGAGACCGCCGTTCTCCTTGAAACGGTTTGCGGTCATTGAAGGCAGTCTTCTGGGCGTCACAGAATTTGTCAGTGACCGAAATCGAGAGCGTCTTGGCCGGGCTGGTTGGTTTTGGAGTTGGCGTAGACCTTGCCGTCCTGGACGTAGAGGCGACGGATCTCAACGAGGTTGCCGGTGGTGGAGTTGTTGTCGGTAATGAACTGAGTAACGACGGTCATCTTCTTGTTGGGTGTCGATTGTCTTGCCGGGTCCGTAGTAGCTAGTATCACCTTGACGGAAGAGTTGAAGTCGCAACCGTCAGGATCGCAAAGACCCTCGTAACGGGGGTTGTTGCACTCAGTGCCAGAGCAAGCGTTGATAACCGCCCTCGTTGGTGGTCTTGCAAGGGTGAGGGGTGTAGGCAGAGGAAATGGAGTTGGCCTCCCAGATATCCATCTCAGCGCAGCAAGCACCGTAAGTGCCCTTGCCAGAGTTGGGGCTGTTGGGGGAGGGGTTCCATCCTTCGACGTTGGCCTACGGTTGGATTAGAAAAAATCTTATACTACAAGAGCAATGATACTCACCTCTCCGTTGATGTACTTGATATCACGGGGGCACTGCGAGTCACAGTAACCAGTACCCGAACTTAGCACCGGCCTTGTTGGAGGCGTACTTGGACTTTCCACCATCCTTGTCCATCTGGACGAAGTAGAGGGCACCGTTGAGGCCGCAAGGAAGCTTGGAGACGTCGACGTCAAAAGTGAACTCCTTGTTCAGGAGGTTTGAACATCTTGTAGTTGTTGTCATCCTCCATGAGGTAGACACGGGAGCCGACGTTGGTACCCTCGCTCTTGGTGACGAACTTCAAGGTAAGCGAGTTGCCGCTGGCGGTGATACCGTAGGTCTGCTGGTAGTTGCCACCCTCAAGAGCGCACTTCTGAGAGCAGGTTGCTCCATTGGTGCAGACAGTGCTGTTCCAGGAGTTGCCGGTGTAGCAGTTGGTGAAGCCGTCAGCGACGTGGACCCATCGCCCAGTTGGCGTCGAGGGGTGACGGAGGCGCTGCTCTTGGTCGAACAGCCGCCGTTGCGGGAGCACTCTTGCCAGGAGAGCGTGGGGTGAACTTCGGCGGTGACGTTACCAGCCAACTGCGCAAAGGCAGCGGAAGCGAGGGAGAGGGAGACGAGAGCCGCAGAAAGCATCGTAGAACTGTCAGCGGGGTGCTTGCTGCTGAGAATAACGAGGAGGGGGCACCTTTTATATTTGAGGAATCGCGGAAATAACCGGGTGTGAGTTGGAGGGATGCCAAATCTTATGCGGACAAAGGTCAGTTGTCCATCTCGCGTGGGGCTACCACCATAACACTGTGGTAAATTGTTCAGCTGAAAGCCATGTTACGATGATCACGTCCCAAAAAGGCATGCACGCGTCCGAGAAGGGGAACTCCGTCAAGCTCCGTCGTTACCTGGCTTCCTTTCTGCGATAGCAGGTACCCGAAATGACTCCGCCGCACCGGTTGCTGGTGTTCTGAGCAAACATTGCACCCACCGCACGCCGGCCACGAGCAGCCCGCTGAGGAGCCGCCCGACTTTAACCCGACGAAGGCCTCTTCGTCGGATAAATACTGGGAAGGTGCGAGGAAGTCGATCATTATGTGTCTGGAGGACAACCCGGAATGTCATGAGACTCTTCGTCGGTGAAATGGCAACAGCGTACGAGGTGAACAACCATTGTTTGAGCTCGATTGTACCGCTGGAGCGTAGACAACCCTAGTGTATGTTCGCGAAGGGGTCGTTTATTGGTTGATAGTGGCGAGCGACGGCTTCTGCGAAGCCCTCACGTGGCATGCTAAGGGCATCCTGGATTCCAAGACTTCGAAGCAATGATTTCGGAGCACTCTTCATGAACTTTGATTGTCAGGGAAGCGCCCGGGAGCTGCGCTAAAGGAGCTTCCACAATTGCTTCCCAACAATAGCCCGGTTGCTGTCCAAATCAAAATCAGGCCCCGACGACGTAGGTGACGCGGAGAAATGTGGGGAAAATGAGGGGAAGCGTGTTGAACAAGAGACGCACATAACAGTTGCTAGGACTCTATTGCAACTGTGATATAGGAGGTGGTAGATCCTTGGAAGAATCACAGAAACCAAAAGTGCGAGATAGCTTGCCCCTGTGCGACCAGCAAGAGGATTTAAGATGTTCTGCGAGCACGTTTCCGCATCGACTCCATCGTTCGGACGCTGATCGACCGCGCCACATGGCTGTGGGTGCGGACGCCATGCCCTGTAGAACTGGAAACCTAATTGCAACTCTTCCGAGCGAGCCGTGAGCGTCACAGATTGGAGCATATACAGAAGAGCACTACACCACGCTGGACCCCAATTCTTCCTTTCTTTCGAAGCCTTGGCTGGATGGAGAAGACGTGGATACCGACGGCCTTTGTAAGAGGAATAAGGATGCGTGCTTCTCAGGCAGTGTTTGTTTCTATTGGGACTTTCGCTAAAACTTGAGCTCTTCGGCCTTCACTAGGCTGGTCACCTGTGGCTCGACGTAACCATGAACTTGGGCATGCCCGACACGACCCCACTGTACGTTGGTACAGTTCGAGACACCTGAGGAAAGGATCAATGTCGATTGGTTTACTTCTTGTCAAGTAAACGCACCTCTCTCTCTCAATTCTTATGTTCCGAAGTTCATGAACTCGAGCGATAGAGTGCGGGCAAGCGGATATATCTCGCACCTTGAGGCCTGGTGTTTGATGGTTCTGGATGGTTTACCTCCCGAGCCCGCGATATCTTAGGCGAAAGTTCTAGACTCGTGTCGGACGAGCTCAGACAGCTCGAGGAAAGCCGAATCTTGATGTATATTAGAAACAGATCTGGTAGTTAATACTCGTAAACAATGGATCACTGCAAACCTGATTCAAGATGTAAAAGATGGTACAAATGTTGGCTCCACTCGTTCTTCATAGCCGGTAGACACCCTGTCGAGGAAATTTCATAGTCAGAATAACAGAACACTCTAGGTTCTTCAATGGACTCACAATGTAGGCAGTCCGAATGAGCATCCGGTCTTTGCAAGGCCATTTCCCAATAGTCAACAAACAACCAATGTGGCGGCAAGTCCGCCTTCGCGGTGCCGCCGGCTTCCAAGGCTCGTCGTTTGTGCTGCAAGCGGGGCACTTCCTCCCTCCAGAGATCGTTATGCACGTCAAATCTATCCCAATCCCACCGCAGTCGCATCTTCCGCTCTCCAGCGTTGGTCGACCAGTCCGCCACTTGTTTTACCAAGTCTGATTCTGCCTGAATCGCAAGAGCAACGTTCCTGTAAGGTCTTGTCTTTGCGCCACACGCCGGATGTGCTGGGCTCGTCGTACGGTAGAAGATCTTGACTTGGCGTAGTCTATTCATCCGCTCGATTACGATCTGCATCTGAGGAATAGGTTAATTCGACGGTACCGAGGGACCCTGAGCGCTTGAGCACTTGGCATGACTTACCATGTCTTGGTAGACCTCCTCAAGAACTTGGTGTTCTGCTTCGACCGTCTCACGGTTGGGCAACATGTGGAGTGTGCCACGAGACCACTGTGAGGACGGTGTTAGTGCCTGCGCCACCTCATAAAGCCAAGAGACATACGTGAGCTCCTGTGTTCATGACAACAAGCGAGTCGTCTGTGACGGTGTCTTCTTCGCCTGGCTTGGGGGTCGTGAGATTTTGCAGGTAATCCTCCCATCCAGGAATACGCTTCATGTCCAGATACCAAGTGAAGTTCTTCTCCGCTCCATGGCTCTCCGTAATATTGCGGATGACGGGGGGTTGTAGCAACATATGTTCTTCGATGATCTGGAACACAGGACGCTTCATTCGAGAGTCTGGGACGCCAGCTCGTCGTTGCAATTCGAGAGTTTTGGGGTGATTTGGACGAAGAATGTGGGGACGAATTCCTGGAGCCGCTTCCCCATGCACGTAGGCTGTTATCATATCGAATGGTATCCCACCCTTTTCAGCGCTCACGCCCTGTTCGAGGAGAGAACCAAAAGCATGTTCCCATCCTGCAGAGACCGAATCTGGACGTGGTTAGTAAGTTGAAGCAGACGTTGGATAGGCTACTCACCTCCAAGGAATGAAATCCCAGCCGGTGTCTTGAGCAGACGTACAACAAAGTCTTCTGCGTCCCAGGGCACTTGCTTGCCGTGATTGGGTTTCCAGACATAGTTTATCACATTGAGAAGGCGCTGCGTTTTCATGGCCTCGACTTCGTCCGGTGATTTGCCTTTCGACAATGATTCATCTTGGATTTGACACTCGTGCCACGGTGAAGAGCCTCGGGAGGAAAATTGGTCCTGAAACTCCTGCAGGTTTGCAAAAGGAGGATCACGAGGCACCCAACGGCCAGATAAGCAATCGTTGTACTGGCACCACTTTGACCGTGGCTTGGGCGGTGGTTCCTGTTTAACGGCAGGTGGGTCCACCCCATGTTGTGGTTGTTGAGTTTCGTCCTTGTGAGGCTCATGTTGCAGCGGTTCCTGGGCCGCTGCCTCGAGATGTCGTCTAAAAGCCAGGAAGCTGAGATGCAGAAACAGGAAAAGACCAACAAAGGCCAGAAGGTTGTTCCTGCGCCTCATCTAGGTGAATCAACGTGAAAGCAGAAAGCAAGGTCAAGGTCCTGAGCAAGAGAATGAAAAACAGCAAACTGGAACATCGTGGCTGTCACAACGGAACGATCATTGGGCGCTCTGCCCCCGAATCTTTCGGACATTCAATTTGACACATGTGAGAATAAAATATTAGGCGCCCGTTCGGAATTATAGCTGATGGTTCCTCTTGGAGGGGGCCGGGCCCTACGATAACTGAGGGCAAGGGAGTAAAGCCCATGTACGGTATGTATCGAGCGGGGGCATTGGCAAGTCCTCGTGCAAGCTGAAGTCTGAGAAATTTAATTCTTCACGCCATCACGATCGAATCGAACCAACCCTGCATCCTCGAGCCTGGAGGCCTGACTCCTGAGGCCCTGGCAGCTGGCTTGAGACCTATCCAACAGGGTGCGATTTCCAAGTTCCAGGGGAGAAAAGTGGAGGACCGGCTTTGTGTTGCCCTGCTTCTGAGCAGATGCGATCATGATGCAGCAAAAGAGCGAGGTCGACCAGATTACTGGAGGGTCCTCAAGTGAGGTTTCGTGAAGACAATGCAGAATTCTTCACTCTGGAAGTCATAAATCAGTATGCCGGTGGACTTGAAAGTACGATCACACCAATCTAGTATCTCAACAGATACCTAACACGATTGAACATGTTTCTGTACCTGCCCTCCGTCAGGGTGACATTCGATGAGTAGAATTCAAAGCAAAAGGTGATTATTATAACATATGGGATAGCAAGCAAATGTCTAAACGAACACCTCAGGCAGAGCACCTTGGCCAGTCCTTCGTGCTAAGTGGTATCGGCGCTTCCCTCCCTTCCTTTCTTGGAGCCTTAGGTTGACCTCTAGAAGGATATCCTTCTGCGGCACAAATCCGTGTAGGCCCGTGTATTTCAGTAAGCTCTGCATCTACAAAGAGAAGAAAACAGCAACGAGGGGTGAATCACGAGAACCCTGCCTCTAGGTGCAGGATATGCAATATATGGCGGCTCCATTCATTATATATAGCAGGCAAACACCCTATACATCGTGTTAGCCGCGATCTGATGTACCGGCGCCTAGACTCACAATGTAAACAGTCAGAATGGGCATCCGGCCGCTGCAGCGACATCGGCCAAAAATCCACAAACAGCCATTTCGGTGGCAACTCCGCCTCTGCAACTTCTCCCTTCCGCTTCATCTCCTCCCGCTCGCGCTGCAGCCGCGGGATCGCCTGACGCCACAGATCATTGTGAACGTCAAACCGGTCCCAATCCCATCGTAGGCGAACTTTGCGGTCGACGGGGTTCGCGGCCATGTCGGTGATTTGGTCGATAAAGTCAGCTTCTCCTTGCAGAGCGGCATGATAGCCATCGTATGGTTTGGTCTTTTGCGTGTGCATTGAGGGTGGGCTGCGTTGGTGGCACGGTACAGGATCGTGAGGCGACGCATGGGGCTCAAGTTTCGGATGACGATTTCTATCTAGGGAGGATTAACATCGTCAATAGGATGCATGGGGCTGACTTACCATATCCTTGTACACCTGGAATAGAACACGATGTTCGGCAAATGCAGAACCAAGCTCAGGCAGCATGCTCAAAGTTCCACGAGACCACTGAAGATAGCATCGACATCAGCACAACTCGCGAAAGACAGAATCAGTACTCACATGGGGACCTGTATTCATCACAACGATAGAATCACCCGTCACCACACCCTCTTCTCCAGCTCGCGGTGCAATTAACTCTTGCAGGTACCCCTCCCATCCCGTCACACCTTCAGCTTCAAAGCCCAACGGCCAAGGCTTCCCTGCGGCGCTCCGTTGCGTTCGGTGATATTCACAAGATCGGGATACCAAGCAACATGTGGTCCTCGATGCTGGTAAACACAGGAGCGCCCATACGTGAGTCTGGTACCCCAGCAGCTTCTGGAGCTCTAAGTCTTTGGATGTCCCGGTGCCAGCGTAAATGACCTGATTCCTGGAGCTGCTTCACCATTGACAAAGACTTGATCTCGAGGAACATGATGCCGCCCTTTTCCGCGCTGACGCCTTGCTCGAGGTAAGAGTTGAAAGCATGTTGCCAGCCAGCCGTCACAGAATCTGTAGTAAGATTGGATTTAGCACCGATTGTCAAGTAAACCAGTTGATGCCACGCACCTCCGATGAAGATGATACCAGCTGGTGTTTTCAACAAGCGCACGAGAAAGTCTTCAGGATCCCAAGGCACCTGCCGACCACGCTCCGGCTGCCAGACATAGTTCATCATGTCCACGAGACGCTTTGCCTTGAGCGCCTTTGCTTCTCTCAGACCTTTCCTCTCCCTGCGCCGGATCCGGTATGGGGCACTCGTGCCATGGTGACGAGCCTCTCGAAGCAATTCCTCCTGGAACTCTTCGAGATTTGAGAAAGGAGGAGTACGAGGCACCCAGCGACCCTTCAACATTCGTTGTATGGCACCACTTGGACGGGGGTTTAGGGTGACTGCGGCAGGTGGTTGCTCTACTGGCACAGGCGGTGGAGCTTGCTGATGAGTATCATGGTAGCCACTCGCTCTGGATCCTCCGAGTCAGAGATGTCGTCGGGTAGACGTGCTGCGAGATGACGTCGAAAAGCTACGATATTGAAGTGAAGAAAGATGAAAAGGCATAGAAATCCGAGGCACCTGTTGACTGTGCGGTTCATCGGTGCAATGAAAGATGAAAAGCAAATAACATTTCCAATACAGCGCTGGCAACCACAATGCTGCCTTGATAGTGGTGGGTCCAAAGCGGGTCCATTGAGGCTAATGGGCACAAGCAAGCCGTAAGAGAAGCTCTGGTCCATCAGAAGCGGAGTTTATAAACAGCCGTCGGGACATCGGCGCAGCTCGCGTGTCTTGGATTCGCCAGGCTTTGAGCGGGGCAGAAGTGGTACTCACAGCATCTCCCCATGCAGAGCACTAGATATTCGAACTGAAGTAGATTCGAGATCATCCCTCCGTCCATGGGACGCACTCAAACTCCGACCTGAGTGAGTAATTGTAACCGCGATTCTGTGCCTTGAGAGTTCTCCGTAATTTAGACACAAGCGTTTCATGAACATTCTTTGAACCTTCCTCCCGGCGTGTCATATACTACTACTGATACAATGGGTAGACCTTGATGCTAAAACTGTTCCCTATATCGTCATCTCTTCGACCTCTTTTCGCTAGCGCTCCTCCTTGATGCTCTCCACAACTTTACAAACTTGCTCTTCTCCTTCTGCGCTCATCAAATCTGTACTCCATCGCTCAAGCGGCGCAACATCTTCCAGACCAACTCCGTGTTTTTGAGAATCGCTACGGGTCATCGTCGATCCCCCTTCTCCAATCGACCGTGAAGAAGCAAAGTCGAGTCCCAAATGCACTGATACCTCTTAACGTCTTTGTTGGGCACAGTTCTAAAGTTTTATTCAGACAGGATGATATCAGTGGATCCTGACCCAGTTGGATGCTTGAATTACATACCAACGCGAGAGAGCAAATGCATCCTCATCTGAGCATCCGCCTCTCGAGCAGGGGACTCGAGCGCGGAGGCCTGGCCATAAGAAGTAACAGAACTGGTAGATTGTCGTGCTCGACCTCGAAAAACATGAAACCTAGGTGAGGATGCTCTCCGATTTGAGTGTCGGGTGGTCGCTCTCGGGCAGTCATCTGGATGTGGGATCGGGGATGACTGTGAAATTCTGATCGGGAGGGAAGAGGTGGTTCAGGAGCTTGTTATAGGGGCCACACAGGTCCGATTCTGAACCGTTTTCAGGGATGATTTGGAATTGGCGAGCGATTCTGATAGGCCAAGGCATCTTGAGAATCGACAATTCTAACACAGGGTGAGCATCCAGCGTGCAGTACTTCGATACGGATGGCACTCACATTGCCAAAGTGATGGTCGAGAGGAAAGCCTTGTGATGTCCGAAAAGGCAGAGGTCTGAGGACCTCACTGAGATGCAGCGGGACTAGCTAGACAACGCGAGACACATGACGATGATGCAATGTATTCTCAATCGTGGGGCCCTTCGTTATAGAAATCAGGTCGGGTGGCCGCAAGGCGGAAAGAAGCCACTCATTAGCGCCCAGGCTCGGTCCAGGCTGGTTCTTGTATGTTCAGGGCAATCAGTGCTCGGTTCATACAGACAAGGGGAAGGGAGAGGGACCAGAGGGGATTTGTGGCAATTACCATTGCTTCTTCTGTAGCGGCGTGTTTCGAGCCTGATTAGTGCCATTGCTATCTTCAAAAGAGGCCACTGGCAGTGGAGATCATATATATCTCCTCAGCCGAAACCCAGAGGCAACCGGCCAAGGCTACTAATCAAAAGCAGGATCTTCCAGGGTCGATAGCTGCAGTATTCAATATCATTTCTCGTGAATAAAAGGAGAAGGAAGGCGGTGAATATCTGAATCAAACATTATGGCAGGTATCGACGAAAAAACTGTGCGGCTTACCTACGTCTACCAGCTTTATGCACTCACCAGCATTTCGACTGCCTCAGAGTAGCGCTTTCTAGTTCCCTCTACCACAGATTCATCAATAACCCATCCTTGCCCCTCTTTTCCTTCTGGTCCACTTTCCAATCCCTTTTTGAAACCTGCCCAACCAGCCATCTCGCAGGTACTGTTTGTCGAAGCTAGGCTGTCCTTTACCAACGGCATAGCCCTTTAGAGGCCAGTAACGCGAGGAATCCGGAGTCAAGACTTCGTCAATGAGGATCAGTTCCTTACCATCCCCAGTCGAAGACGGTACGAGTCCAAACTCGAATTTTGTGTCTGCCAATATCACCCCTTTGGACAATGCGTATTCGGCAGCGGTGGAGTATAGTTTCAAGGAAGCTCGGCAATTTTTCATAGAGGTCCTTCCCAACGATTTCGGCGGCTAAGGCGTATCATAAGCGCCTGTGTTAACAAAGCGCAAGGTTTACCTTGCTCGGGTGAGATGTTCTCGTCATGAGCACCCTGTTCGGCCTTCGTTGACGGGTAAACAAAGGCTCGGGAAACCTCTGACTCTCCTGCATGCCTTCAGGCAAAGCGATCTTGTGCACGGTTGACGTCTTTTTGTATTCGGACCACGCCGAACCTGAAGAAAACTTACCTTTTAGCGAGTGAGCGACGACGAGTTGACGAGGGGCATACCGGTGAGATCCTCGTACAATCGCCTCGAGAGGAACGACCTCGGCCTTCCTGACCAACATGGCCCGGCCCTTTAGCTGATCTTTGTATTGACGAACCTCTTCCGGCATCTCGTCGACCTCATCGGTCACAAAGTGATTCGGAATGATGTGGGCCAGCTTGTTGAACCAGAACAACGAGATCTTGGTCAAGAGTCGCCCCTTGTCTGGTATGCCCTGATCCACGTCAGAGAGCTCAATGCCTCCAAAGCAAGTGTCTCGTAGCTGAACACACGTTTTGCAGGATAACATCGTACGCTGATATCCGATCCGTTGCAACGAAAAGTAGATGATCGGGAGAGCTGGTGGCGTAGATGTCGCGAACTTTGCCCTTGGATAAGAGCTTCAAGCCAGGTAGCTCTGTATGAATTAACGCGGTCATAGTTCTAGGTGGAGAAAAGGAAAAAGCAAAGTCAGGCAAGGCCGGGAGAGCAGAGGATTATCGCGGAACGGGTGCAAATCGTTGTCGGCGTTCGCCGAAGTAGGGATAGGGGCCTATTCCAGTCAAGCGCCCGCAGCAACAGAAGCTTTCCCGCTAACCACGAAGTCGAGAGAGAAGAATTGGTCCGATGTACGTTTAGGATGAATTTTTAAGTCATGATGATATAAATTAACAACTAATAGATGTTCGAAGTCGTACGCAAAACCTTGGACAAGTTTGTTGAGGCAAAGACACCAACGCCAGGCCCGAATCTAGCTCACAGGAAGATCATCGCCCAGGACACCGTTTCTCGAGCCACAAGGTCATTTCAGAGCACTCCACACAGGCTGCCACTGCGGACTCGAGCTTCGTGTCTGGGCAGCTGCCTGCCCTTGACGAGTCCAAGATCCAAAGTTTCCATCGAGTGGTGTGGATGTTGTGAACTCAGACGCGTTTGCTGCAGCTCGGCGCTTAGCGGCAGCATACCTGATAGTAAGGGTAAGATTGCCGTCTCAACCTTGCTAGCGACCAAAGGCCAGGAGGAGGCTGGCTTTACAGCCTTTCCAAAACTCAGGCGAGTGACGCTTGCAGTTTCCCTCTCGAATCAGTTTCGATAACTCTGAGGCAGGAGGAAGCCCTTTGCTACTCTTCTACACTCTATGTAACACTCAAGAGTATATCCATGGCCCAACGTCGGGCCTGGATCAGCAGCAGGAGTCTCTCCTGGTGTCGTCATCTTCAAAGACGACCTGGATCATGCCTGCCTCGACCTTCCTATCGACCAGCGGCTAGTGGTGTCTGTCATCACTGTAGCAGCTCCTCGATACCGAAAGCTCACACCTGACGGAGAGCAATTCAATGATCCTTCGGTTTTGGAAGATCTACGAGCCAAAATTCGCCTGGTGTACAGAATGGCTGCTCAGAATGGGCAGCAGTACCTCATCCTTGGTATGTATGAATGGGAGATAAAAGTCTGAATGATGCGCTGACGAATCCCACAGGTGCCATGGGCTGCGGGGCGTACGCTTGCCCACCCAAACTCGTCGCTGAAGAGATGAAATCGATCCTTCTGGAGAAAGAGTTCAGCGGCTGGTTTGGCAAGGCTGTCTTTGCCGTCTATAGTACTCCGAGCGATGGTCCAACCAACTTCAGCGTGTTTAGCGAGACGTTTAAGGGGTTACTCTCGAGAAGCGTAGGATTGATTTTGTTGCTATTTTACACCCCCCTGTACACAGAGATCTATTCCCTACAACACAGAGATATCATGACCGCAAGTGTAATGGCGACGCTCCTCGTAGTCCATCGAAGAGACTCTAATGCCACTGGTCCGTGCGCTGGTCGACCTCGTACGAGGAATACCGTCGATAGAACGGGCGTAGGTCGCAATGCCATGGGCAGCAGCCTTGACATTGTTGAGCCAAACATCCGTTCGGAGGTTGTCGATCGTGTCACACTTGGCATGGTAACACGGGTCGAAAGCCTTGCCAGCTTCACCACCCCACCATTCAGCCTGCTCTGCGGTCTTGATAACCTCAGCGCCAGTCAAGACACCACCTGAGGGAATGCCAACTTCGATGAATGGCCCGTAATCGCTGCGGCCATTGAAGGGAGCGTCGGCAGTCTTCAAACCCTTCTTGGCGTACCAGGCGTGGAGGACGATTCGATGTGGTCGCTTCCGGCTGGGCCAACGGTGCCATGGGTGTCGCCGTTACCGTCCATGACAAAGTAGCCAGAGTTGCCCGAGGCAAGCATGTCAAAGTTGAGGTAAAGTGCGATCTTGCTGCGTTCCTCTTCCGAGAGGTTAGCGACATGGTACTCGGAGCCTACGAGACCAAACTCCTCAGCGGTCCACCAGCCGAAGCGAACGGCCTGGTTGACCTTGAACAAGGGAAGGCGAAGGGCAATATCAAGAAGGGCGATGGTTGCCAATAGGGAAGGCAAGGGCAATATAAGAAGGGCGATCGTGCCAGATCCATCATCGTTAATACCCTTAAAAGAACGCGTTAGCACCTCGTGGATTTCGAATTGAAAGAAATAGGCGTACAGGTCCAGCAGCCACAGAATCAGAGTGAGCACCTGCAAAAACGATGTTGTTCTTGTCGCCCGACTTCGTTGTTGCAATAACGTTACTCGAGAATCGGTTCTCGGTAATGGAAGTCGTGACCAGGGTGCCAACAGGTTTTCGCCGTTAGCGAGGCGGGTGGCAAGTGCTGCACCCTCAGCTCCGGGAAGACCACCGATGGGCACGTAAGGGCCTTCCGGGCGGCTGGGTTGAGATAGGGTTCCACTAAGGCTGCCGTCGATGTTGTTATAGATGACAGCACCCTTGGCACCGGCAGCACCAGCATGAGCGACCTTGAGGCCGAATTCACATTCGCCACGCTTGATGTAGGCGATTTTACCAACAACGTCCGCTGGGAAATCAGCCTGGAGTAGCTTGAGTACATTTCCTACCCGTATGCGAAAGGAAACACTCACGGGTGTGCAGCCAAGGTTGGCAACAGGCACGAGTTGGGCGGTAACTACACCACCGGGACCGTACGTGAAAGCGGAGGTAGGGAGGTCTACAGTGTCAACGGATAGTTTGGCGGTCACTTCAGAGTAGAGGTATGGGAATGTCTGAAGCGAGGTGTCGTAGTATCCTGTTGCATCGAGCAAGGCTTGATGTAGCTGACAGTCGCGTTGTGGCCCTTTGTACCAAAGGCGCGAGTGCCGTTGCTGAGTTTGGCGAACCTCTCCAGCTGGTGGGCATGGCCAAGGAGTGTAGGCTTGACCAGAAGGGCTTGAAGAAGTTCAGAGTTCACCAGAGGCCTGAGAGGGCCAATGGTAACGACATTGGGGTCGGCGGGCTCCGCAGCCGCAAAGGATGAGAGAGATAGGGCCAAAGCCACGAATGAGAGGGCGAGCTTCATGATGCCTGTCCGTCTTGACTTGCGGGTACCCAGCACAGGGGTTTATATATGCCAAGGATAGGCGTTACGCTGGACAAGAAGCCCCGGAAAATGTTGAGATGCGTGCTTGGAAATGTAAAGATCATGCTGATCCTGTGGGGCACACCGGTAATAATTGAGCCTTTGAATGGCTTATCATCGCCTGGCCATGCTGAGTTCATAGCGCTGCCACATCGAAATGTCTTGTAAACGCAAGGCGGAAAAGAAGAACGGGGATTGAACTGTGATTGGGAGTGTTTGAGCATGAGGTGTTCGCGAATCATGCTTCAAATGAGCGTACCATCGCGCCATCCGAAGCCTGGATCCTTTTCCGAATGCTGGGGAAGCGTATGTAGAGATTGAGAAGCAGCATGAGTGTTCTAAACCCACCGAAGGCCCAGGTGAGCACATGGTGCGGGTCTCTTCGTGCATGACACCGCCGTTTTCCTCGGAGAAGTGCCTCCCAAAGAGTTAGCGGCCTAGCGGGATGCAAGCCTCCACCACTTGCTATAGCCGTACAGTCGAGCAGTAAGAATGAATGAAAATGTGAGTGGTTCCAGGGATATAATCGGAGCCCGCTGTAGTATCCGAAACGGACCTGTCAAATGTTTACCAAATTCATGCGATAGAAGAGCACCTGGCGCTGAACGCGCAATTGTTCAACAGGCAGTAACTGATCGCACGAGACATCCAAACGGTAGGTGGGCAAATGTTATCGTATAGCCGTAAGACAAGATGTCAGAGCCGAGGTCTGCTCGGTTGAGTGAAAGAAACAGATCTTCATCCCGTTAAACCAACACCTGACGGATCAATGCTAGATTGTTTGAGAAGACGCCACAGCTGTCCCTGCAGTGAGAAAAGGTCGAACAAGACGGTTTGGGATGCTCACCATATAATGCAAGTAAGAAACAGATAAAATAAAACAGAATTGACCTCCACCTTTGTTCAAAGCCTCCGACTTCAGTGGCAATGCTTGGAAGCTGAGGAGAATTCGGAGGCGGAAAGGCTGCAACTGGCTCCTCTTTGGTGGCCAACGATGAACCTTCGAGCTCTTCGGCGATTTGAGCGCCATGCACATCGTCCCATGGGTTATCGACCACAAGTTCCAAAGACGGCAAAGAGGTTGCTGCTAACGTCGACCATGCAGAATGGTCAAAGGTTTCTTCTGAGGATAGGCAAGGCCGGGCTCAAGCAGCGTCAAGGATGACGCCGACGCAGCCGAGCCTGACCAGGACACGAGAGCTGGAGGTTCAGCTGGGAGAGACAAAGAGATGGATCTGGCTCCAGCCATCTCTTGAGAGTATCGATATGCCGGAGATGCGTTGGCGTTCATCGGCAGGAGCGGTTGGGCCAACCTCAAAGGCTAACTCCACGAGTTCTGTGAACAGAAGCATCAAAGGAATACACTCCTGTTCTATAGTTAGCCAGATGCGAGTAGAAGTATACAATAGCCACCTACCTTCCGCTCTGAGCATACCCCCCTTGCCATTTCTACAGCTTCAAGGCATTTGTTCTCCATGGGAGAACCATGGTGATCGCCCATGGTCAAAGATTGCGTTCAAGTGTAGATGGCCATCCACGTTTTAGCGCCTTTCAACCAACAGAGACAAAATCCATGACATAAAGGGCCTCGTGGTCGTGAGGAGAATATCACTGTGGCATCGTGGTCGAGGTCGTTAGACAAAGGAGACAGGACAGGGGTCTGCCAGTGGGTGCACCAAATAACTTCTCACGCACGCGAAGCTTTGCTTTCGATCCTTGACCATGTACTACTACTTCTTCCGGGCTGTTGAATTAATCTGGGCTTGGCAGTGTCTGGTTTCGAGCGAACGACTAACTTCAAATTCCTTGACCGAATGCGATATGATATAAAACATGATACAAAGCAGAGTGAAGCAAGAAACAGTAAAATAATGGATTAGGCGTTCTTCAGAACCGAAAAGATATGCTCGAGGTCTACCCATCGTCGACCACATTGCAAAAGATACTTCTCCACCACGTCGTTCAGATTATTGAGGAGAGTTGATTGACTTCCAACAACAGCGAGGACTTCCTCTACAGGTCGGGTGCATGTTAGTAGATGCAAGGGCGGTAAATCGTGTGGTCGCACCTGCAGATGAGGTTCCATTCGCAGCTTTGATAGCCTTCTCCCTGTCGAACAATACTTGAAGTACCGCAGTTGGTTGTACAGCTTTGTATCCGAATACTATGGCGCAAGTTCGACATGGATTCCGCCATAACGAACCAAGGGACATACCTCGAATGTAACCCTGCCTCGGCACCCAGGCTTCAAACAGCGCTTGCCATACACACCCATTGCGCGAGTCCGATTCTTGCACGTCTCCTCATCACAGATGGTCCAACCCTCGTAGTACTTTGCAATGTACGAACGAATTTGAACCTCGAGTTGCAGCTGCAAGTTCACCCCAGTGATCGTCTTTTCACACGACAAACAGGTGGTGCCTGCAACTTTAACCAACGGAGTCTGCAATCGACACCTCTCAGTCACCACCGCCTCCTGAGAGAGAAAAGGGCACTCACAGATCGGTCGTGTAGGGGCTTAAAGTCTGTCACGGATTGGCAAGATTTGCATCGTACATTGAAAGGCTCTGACTCTCTGAACCTTTCTGCATCGGACATCTGCGAATCAAGGGACAAGAAGAGCTTCTCATCCGATGTGGTCAAGGTTCGATAACGATTGGGGTCCAGACCTAAGCGGGTTGTTAGTTCTTGACGACGCAAAAGTGGTAAAAGAAGGGTCGTACCCAGGCATTCAGCTAGTCGAGCGCGATCAGTGCCCTCGATAGAGTCGCAAAGACGTTCGATCGGAGGGAGAACTTGGTGCGCAAGGTAGTACTCATGGTCAACCTTGACATCTGCTCCTCCACGGCGGACTTCATCTGGATGCTTAGCACGCTCCGCCTGCGACGTTTTTGACGTGTCCTCTGACTCTGGTGGAGAACAGAAGATGTAGGAGATGACATCTCCATTACGGGCAGACTGGCCCTTGGCCTTCATTCGGAGAGCGACCTGAACGTGAGGCTGGGATTTGGCGTCTGGGTAATCTTCAGGGTTCTTGCCCAATCGCTATTGGAGACGTGTTGAGCGACGGCACGATGAGACCAAGAGCAAGCACTGTACTTTGAAGATGATAAAATCATCGAGCTGAACCTGCCCTGTCCGAACGTTGTTCGAGACAGTGGATAAGTAATCATGGATACTCTCCACCACATCCTCTGTGCTATCCCCAGACAGGATGCGTCCCAACACATATCTATCACACATATTAGCTAGTGCGCCAAAGGAACAGCAGATGCACTCACTGCGACACATTCTTAGATAGCGCACAGTACTCTCGACGCTTCATATCAAGACCTTTGACCTCCACACTCGTCCTTGTGCCATCCTCCACCTTCAAAGCAGCATACTTTTTCTTCTGCAGCAAAAGTAGTCGTTGGAAGACACCATCCAAGTCGATCTCAAGCAGATGGTACTGCTCATTGACGGTCTGCTTGAACTCGGCAGAGATCTTCAAAGCTTCCGAGAGTTCGGTCACGCCAGAGTTGACGAAAACGGAGTCCAGTGTCACCGTAGATGACCTGGAAATGGTTAGATATGGTTCGCTTGCCAATCTGTGGAACAGTACCCTCGAGATTCATGCCTTCTGCAATTTCCTTGGTGTGCGTCAAAATCTCACGACCCTTGAACGTCGTGAGGGGCAGCCAACGGCCGTGCATAGAACCTGGAATACTCAAATCCAAGGCACCCGTACATACTGTTGGCAGTGAGCTTGAGGGGCTTGTTGCTTGATATCGTACTAAGAATGCTAGGGTCAGCGGGCGTAGTGACTGCTACTGAGGAGAAGCACCAACCTGAAGTAACTTGGCCGGCGTAGCAGACTTGTCCTTCATCAACGACTTGACCTGCTTTCGGCGGTTTACGAGGTTGGCAATAAGACGTGGTAGGACACCAGCCGCAACTTCTTCGAAGGTGGATCAGGAATCTTCTCTTCTCCATTCTGTCAAGTATGTGTTTATCAGCATCAATGTCACAGTGGGAGAGAGGAAGAACGTACCTCATCCTCATCTGTAGGCTCGACTGTGGTAAAGTCGATATTGTACTCCCGAATGATGGATGGGTATAGAGAGTTGAAATCCATGACGAGGATGTAGTTATCCCATAGGCCTCGCTTGGGCTCAAAGACGAGACCACCCTTGTACTTGTCCCGCTTCGCCTTTGTCTTCGTCCCTGTCCCTGCCCCCTCCTCGCCATCCTGAGGCTCCTTCTGAACTGGAGCAGCCTTCTTCCCAAACATCTTATCCGGGCACACATACTTGAGACGATGAAACTCGTGCAAAAGAATGTACTCGTTCCGCTCCGCACGACCTCCATTGAGAGTCTTGTTCCACGAGTTACCAGCAAGGTTGGTGAGTTGGCGGGTTAGAGGAAGGATCTGGACTTGGCGGCGATAGCCATTTGGTAGTGCGCATCGAGTTCGCAGTGCTGCACAAAGGTCATCATCTTCTGTGGACCACCCAGGCCTCCGTCCAAGTAGCTGGCAGTGTCGTCTGGGTCGATATCTTGTCGTTCCAAGCCTAGATGAGAGCTGCACATCTCAGTCAGCGACCAGGTGGTTGAGGAAATCATGCCCTGATCATTTATCGTCAATTAACGTGGCTACAGAGTGTGGTGATGTTCGTACCTTTGCAGCATCGCTAGCAAGGTCACAGACCAAGCGACCATTCAGGAACCTCACGTTCGTTCCTTGTTTGCCAATCATCGGCCACTTGAACGTCTAAAACGACCAATACGTGACCAATGGTCAACTTTCAGGTCTCGCATGCGATGTAGCAGGACGTCAAGGGAGACACCGAGGAACTCGTGGCCAACGATGATGTCTGGATCGGCTTTGTTGATGGCGCCTATATGATACTAGTGAGCCAGAGTACCACTTTGAAGCTGGTGTTCCACCTACCGAGCAGCAGGCCCAGGAGCATGCGTTCATTCTGAGCGGGCGAGAGCTGGCCACGTGTATTACGCTTCGCTTGCACCTCAAAGTCAGGAGGGAAGCGATCCAATGGGCGAATGAAGGTCTGGACTTGACAGGGAAGCGTTTCTGGTGGGGTACCATCGTCGATGGGCACTGATGGGCTGTTAGCAAAGGGCAATGGATGTAGAACGCGGGATCGTACTATTATGCCATGTCCTTGCAGATGCACAAACAATTTCTCGTTTGTTCTCCTGGTGATTGACCACAGTTCGGACGCTCAAACTCATCACCGTAAGCGGTGGTAGTTCCTTCGCTTGATCAATGGACTCTGAAAGCGGTTGGACGTCCTTGGGGTCGGTAACTGATGCCTCAAATCGGCACCAAGAGACGCCTTTGAATTCAACCTGTGGGTTCTTGATTTCCACCAGCAAGGCCCCATAATCTTGCGCTTGAGCACAAAGAGTTCAAATGCACTGGTATTAGTGCCAAAGACGTGCGAGATGTTCGGACTCCAGACACCTAGAGGAATTTGAGGCTCTACAGACTTCATTAGTCGAAACCAAACCAAGGGGTGGAGATGATACATACGGGTGAACGGGTAGACAACCTTCATCCATCGCTTCTTGCCGCGGGGAACGTCCTTCTCGCCAAACGCGTAACTTCTGTCCACAAACTTGGCCTTGAAGGATTTGATTTTCAGGTTTTCTCCGCAGCGCGTCGAAATCGTTTGCGTACATCCTCCTCAGTTGGGACATCGTCAGTCTCTGTGACATCGTTCGTCTCCTCGTCAAACTCGATCGTCTTCTCCCGTGGTAGAACGAAGAGGTTGCGTTCGAGACCGTCCACCGTAAGGCAGGAGGAAATCCATGCCTGAGTCTTCTTGTCCTTAACCTTGCCGACGAGATAGAGACGTCCATCGTGCTCCAGATAGTCCAGCCAGTAGAATCGCAGAGTGCCGTCTGGCTCCAGCGCGTCGATATTACTGCTCTTGCTCGAGGCGTTCGACTGATTGAGTGGGCCAATGTGTTCCTCGTCCTTTGCCACGGCCAGTGAATCGTAGACCGAAAGCCATGTTGGTTTCGCATCCACTTCCTCCACCTTCGTCTCCTGCACGGCTACTCTGGGAGCCTTCTTGGGTAGTTTGATTTCTTCGGGCTCGGGCTTCACAGGCTTCTCGTCCAATTCCATCATGACATCGTCGTTGTCGAAAAAATCATCGTAATTGACATCACCCCCAGACTCGAAACCATCAGAGCTAGTATGGACGTCGAGGTCTGCCATGCGTTCGATAGTGGGTGTCATACTGACGTCTTGAGGGTCATGACGGGGTCGTTTCTTTGGACTGAATAAGTCGTCGTCGTTGGGTGTTGACGCCGAGCTCTTGTGGGGTGAATATTCCACGTCTGAAGAGTCTGGGGGAGAGGGCTTTCGTTTACGGGCCGAGGTCGTGGGTCTGGTTATTGTGGCGCTATCCATCTTGCCAAAAAGGTTCGCCATAAAGTCCTGCTCTTGTTCTGCCGATATTTGGGGACGATACGCCGTTATTGAGGGAGCAGGTGCAGGTACAGCTGGTTTTGCCTTTGGCTTCGTCTTTGTAGGCTTAGCTTTGCTATTCTTCTTGGCTGACAAGACGTTAGCTTGAATACAGATCTCTGAGGGTCGACACCTTACTCACCTTTCTTCTTCCCTCGATCCGAGTCCTCGTCAGATCCATCGTCCCCGCGTCTCAAGCCAGTCATCCTGGCCGTTGTCCACATATCCTAAGCTGCCGTCCCCGTCTTCGACGACGAAATCGTCGCGTTGGAGTCTCCCCTTGACAATGTCCTTGTATTCGTCCTCACTTATCTCATCGTAGATCTGGTCGTCCTCTTGCTATGGTGCTATCAATGGCCATGAACATCCTCGGGGCTGCATGCTCGTACCTTCAAGACCCGCTTGCCCCCAGCACGAGCACGCTTGAGCTCTTCGAGAGCACTGAGTTTGCTGGCCTTTTCTCGTCGAGAAGCCATTGATTGTCGTTGTCGTCGCGGTGAGCAATGGCAAAGCGTGTCCAGGAAATCGGATTCATCACCCGCCAAACAGCCTGCCCTAAGGAAGTCACGTGCGACGCGTCCACTTAATTAGGCGCCCAAGAGAGAGAGAATGATGCCGGGAACATGGGGGCAAATCTAAGGACATATACAAAGATAAACTCAGAGATCTCCTTACAACTTGAAATCCAAATCAAATCGCCTTGGACAATTCCGTCGACTTCCCGAAAACAATGTGGCTTCAACAATTAGGGGTGATAGATGTATGTAGTAGAATAGGTACTATGAGAGCAGACGCTCACGAAAAGAGCGGCAGCACAAAGAGTGATGCTTCGATCGCAAGAAGTAAGCTATGAAATCAGCTCAAGGTTCCCAAAAGAGACGCTGCATTAGATATCCGTGAGCACAGATCAATGAATAAGAGGGGCCACAACGTGAAACTCACAACTTTAGTCAAAAGAGCAGCGTTCAGGTTACCATGTCCAGACAGGCGAATATTCGACCCAGACGGTCCTGAGACGTAAAAGTACGTCGGCGTGATTACTGCGTGAAAAGGCCCGTCAGCCACTAGCAAAGGTGTTTGAAAAGGGCGCTATATCTTACCGTTACTATTAGGATTGACCCAGACCGCTGGTAGAAATGAGATGAACGACCAAGTAAAGGTTACCACCAGACAGTTTCACGTACCAGTCAGCTCGTTAGAAGTGGGATTCAACTTCCAGATGAATGATTCACTTCCTTGAGGCTAAGTTGAAAGAGGGCGATAATTAGTATCATAATTCTTGCATTGCATAGACGCACTCACCCCTGATGAAGCGGAATGACCGACAGTCTGTGGAGGGCCGTATGGAACTTCAAAGGACAAAGTTAGAATGCGTAGCTCTGGGCCGGCTCAAGTCAAGCACACCTGAGTTTGTTCTAACAAGATTGAATGCATTCGCGTTGCTAGAATGAGATCGTTAGAGTGCTCGCACGCGGGTTGAATAAGATAACACGAACTTTGAACCGAGGGTGCTACCAGCAACGCCCACATAGTGATAATTTGCGGTATCCTAAATCGTGTGATTGGTGAGTTTATGGACGGGGCGCATAGCCTACTTGCAATGTGCATACCTGAACGCCGATCTCGAAAACGCTTCCGGAATCATAGTAGGTGAACGACACGGGAAGTTTTCCCGATGGATTTGACGTGTACACAATGCTAGATAGCCATTATCAGTGTACACATCTGAGCGGTAGAACCTGATGCTTACTTTCCGCTCGCTAGTCCGTTTGCCATCCATCCCATGGAGGCTGTACCAGAATTATCTCTGATAGCGATGGTCCCCGAGTACCTGGAAAGGGTGTTTCAACATGACAAGACATAAAAAGAACGTAATGTGCACTGACGAAATGGGGGAGGCGGCAGCACGGGCAGCCAACCCAACCTTTGAGGGAGAGAACCTCCGCTTCGGGGCCATAGGGGAGAGCCCAGCCGCCAAACGCTGAGCGTTGGTCTGGTACTCGCCCGTCTCAGTAGGCACGCGCCTCGCCAGCCCCATGTTGGGGAAGGTAGGCTTCGCAAGCGCGAAAGACAGCTGAAAGCTGAGGATGAGGAGCAGCGCAAGCTGAAGAGCCGACCTAGGTGACATGGCAGAAAAGCAGGGGACTGAAGAACCACAGCACCATCAGCAAGAGGCTTATATATCTTTAAGGGCCAAAAATTCGGACTGTCACAGCGCGGTGTGCGGGGCCATTCTGCCAGTCCAGCCGAAGAAAAAATAACGTATGAGTTTGATTGTGCCTGCTGCCAGCACGTTACCGCGCGTGGGTCGACCTGGGAGGTCATTGGTTGGACGGAAGCTGAGCACTGGCTCCTAAATCCACTCCAGCTTTGAGCCGGTCACCACAGGCACGAAAGGGCAGGCGAGAGGACTGCGGAAGACCCGGACATTCTGACAATTTTCAACACAAGGTCTAGCAGCGGAAGCAGTGGGTGCCTAAAATAGCCGACGCCCGATCGCGAGAAACACAATGGAGAGCACAAAAATGGGATAAAAAGGCACCCTAGATCTATAGAAAACACTCTAGCGCAATCAGGTCTGGCAGAAAGATTGATACAGCTGGATCTGTAGAACGGGTTCGTGGCTGGTTCTATTCAGTTACACGACATCCGAGTCGGATCCTATCTTGAGGACAGGTGCAAGGGAGGTGCAGGTATGAGTTCCTCCGCGCACTAGCCACAATCAGAATAGAGGTCCAGAACGCGCGGCCACCCGACTGGAAGATTACTGAGAAGTCCCTAGCACATTTACCCCCTGAGTCTTAGGCGCTGCCTAGAGGCACGTGCACCTGGCGAACCTATTCAACGGATTCGCGAAACAATATGATCGTGCTAATTATTGGGAGTATTATATTTATGGGTTAATTATAGGCAGCTTTAGGAAATGCGGAAAGTAGATCCTCGTCAAAACCGATAGTAGCGCAGCATCCAGGTCGTGAGAGCTAAGTCGCGAAAACAACTCATACCTCCAGAAAAAGACTCTGCTTTGCAGAAACTCATAACCACTAGGATAAATGGAAAAGCAAAAGGAGGAAACTCACAACTCTACGTGACAGAGAGCGGTTAAGGCTCCCACTGCCAGAGAAGCCAATGTACTTCGGCCCTGTATGGGCGTAGAAATACGTCTCTGTGATCATTGCATGACAAGACCAAATCAGCTCGACCGTGGTGCGCGGTTGGCCACACCCGTGCTAGGGAACGCAGGCTTTGCAAGCACCACCGGCAGCTGGAAGCTGAAAAGGAGGAGCACCGCAAACCGAAGAGCAGACCTGGGTGACATGTCAGGGACAGGGAAGAAAAAGACGGGCCACCACTAGCATATCTTCGTCATACGAAAGATTTATATTCCATGACCGAAAATTCAAGCTGTCATTGAGCTAGTGGGCGGAGGCCGAATACGTATCGATTTGATGGTACCTAGGTGGTTACTTTCGTCTACGTCACACTTGGGGTCAATGTGTTAGTTAGATAAAGACTGAGAGACGGGCTACGGCGTATATGATAGGGATTCAGCTATGGCTTTGAGCTGACCGCACGGGAAGGAGGTGGTGGTGGTGTAGACGGAAGGGTCTGACAACTTCCAACGCACGTTCCGAGTACCTCATCCGAGTCGGACAGTATCCCAAGGATAGCAGAAAGGAAAAGCAGATGTCACAGTGGGTCTCATGAGGTCCTGAATCGACCTGTTTTCAGATGTGCTATAATGCAAGGAGGTGTACACATCGCCCACATGCTCATAGTTGGTAGAAAGACGGCCTGGAGCCTGGGGATACTTGCTATTCGGCTCTTACGATGCGCCTCAGGAAACTCTCCAAAAGTTGTGGCTCGGGAGGATTGACAAGATGTTGCGAGGCTAAGTTCCTTATCATTGACGAGCTTACAATATTGCATATCGAGCGCCCAGCTTATCACAATTCCAATAAGACGGCGTTGAAAGCTGTTTCAAGTTCTCAGCTCGAACAAGATGGTGCTAAACTTCGTCCGCTATTAAAGGTGGTATATAGCACAACCAACGGAGAGCGAGTCATACGAAAAATTCGCAACATCGAGGAAGATGCCCCACCAGCGAGACGACATATCCCCTCAAGCAACTCAAGGTTCCAAAAAGAACCGCTGCGTGACAAACAAATCATCAGCACCAACATCTACATCCAGACAAACAAAGAGAGAGTGAACAAGCAAACTCACAACTTTACTCCAAACTGTAGGGCTAAGATTAGGGTTCCCAGAGATACGAAGGGTATTCCCCTGGGCATTCATATATAAATATGTTGGCGTGATCACTGTCAGAATACCTCAGCAACTATCCGGGAAGTAATCGTAAGGAGGCTGTATCGACGTACCTCCGCCGCCAGGATTCGTCCAAGTGGCTGCATTCGATATACACCGGTCAACAAATGGCCTTGAGGAGTCAATAAAGAGCCAACTACGCACCCGTCAATTCGTTCGTAGAAGGGTCAAACTTCCATATATAAGTTTCGCTGGTCGCAGGCTAAGATTTGTTTCAAGGTCGCGATGAGTATGAAAATGCCTCCGAAAGAAGGATTCATGGACGTACCGACGACGCGGAATGGCCGTTGGCCATTGGCGGGCCAGGCGGAACTGAGGATGAGTCAGTCAGCCAGTCAAAGGTCGCTCCGTAACAAGTCGTACTGGACATACAAGAATTACTCCTTACAATGTAGCCGTTGGGAGAGGACCTGATAGAGGGACCGACATTAGGGCTCCTGGATTGGTGTGAACCTAATATCACACGAACGTGGCGCTGAGGGTGCTGGCAGCGACGCCAACATAACGATACACAGCGTTATCCTAGATCACGTTGTCCTCGTAAATTGGAATGCCGTAGGTATGTCGGAAGGACGCACCTGGATGTTAAGCTCGACAAAGGTTGCAGAATCAACATAGGCGAACGATAATAGAAGCCGCTCGCCAAGATTCGTTGTAGGGACGAGGCTGTATACTCAAAATCAGTAAAATGGCAACCAACAGCATTGCCCACCCAGCCAACGGGTGCGCCTCCAGAAAGAGTCCTGATCCGGATGGATCCCGAGAAACTTGAAAGAGTCGAATTAACACGATAGCACGAATGTAGCGCGTAATTGACAATACTCACAAAATCGGTCAGCCAACCCGACCGTCGTAGGAGAGAATCGGCGTTTTGGGGCCAGAGGCGGAAGTCCGGCAGCCAACCGTTGAGCGTTCGTCTGATACACGCTTGTATCCGTCGGGGAACGCTTGGCCACTACCAGGTTGGGGAAGGCAGGCTTTGCGAGCACAGCGGACAGCTGGAAGCTGAAAAGCAGCAGCAGGACAAACTGGAGAGCCGACCTGGTTAACATGCTGGCACAAGGAGGGATGAGGGGGCCCGGAGGTGAGAACCAGCACCATCTCCTCTTTATGTTCTCAGAGGGGTGAACATTCCGACTGTCAATCGTCTGGGGGTAGAACACTGTAGACCATCAGCGGAAGAAATGTGTAACGTGAGTGGGCTTGATCGTACCTGCTGCAAGGATGTCTCGGGAACGGTGCCCCGGAGCCTAAGTGCAGAAGCATACAGACCCAACAGAAAAGGAAGCGGGCTACCTGAGAGCGAGAAGGCCTCGTGCTCTGATAGTACCCCGAAGCTTGCGCTCGTCACAAAGGCAGGGGAAGGAGTCAGAGCCATCGTTCCTGCAATAGATGGTACCTTGCACCGGAAATATCATGGGAAGCTTGAAGGCGGGAGCAGTGGCTGCAATGAGATATTACCTGAGCACCATATCGTGCCTGCATGGAGCAACTCCAGTCAAGCGTGTTGTGCAAGCACCCACTATCACGACTGGGAGTTCGTTCCTTCAGAGACAAGTAAATTTAGCTTGCAATGTTCCTCTGATTGTGAGCAAACAATACCTGCTGTCAACGCCACCAGCTGTGGCACTGTCGAATGGAAACGACGTTTGGAACATGACCGGAGGCACAGAATTGCGTCGAAGCTACTCACACGCAAAAGGCAGCGATAAACGGTACAAGTTAAATATGAGAAAGAACGTACAATCACGTCTAGTGACAACTAAATAGATCAGAGGCATTTACGCAGCAGCAGAATCAGGCGCCTCTTCTCCTCCTCTCCGCTTCTCCTCAAGCCGAACCTGGGCCTTTTCAATATCCGCCAAAAACGCCACAAGTTCCTATCGAACTGAAGTCAGCATGTCATTCGTATATCCCATCGGAGAACAAACGTACCCCATTCGAAGGCTCATGGCTCAACCCCACCCTGACAGCATCAGCAGCCTCCTTGGGTCGTCCAATCGCCAATAACGCTTTCGCTTTGCGGAAATGACCTTTTGGCCAGCTCTTGCGCAGAGCAATCACGCTCTCGGCGTCTGCCAAAGCTGAGATGTAGTCGCCCAGATCAAAGTAAGCTGCCGACCTAGGACCAATACCGTGTCAGGAGATGCAGAATTTAAAACGAGGGCTGGGGAACGTACCGGTTGGAGATGACAGTGGTCAGTTCTTCACGGAGGATGGCGTTGTTCTCCCAAGGAGGTCTCTGGATAGCCAGATGAGCAGCATTGGAGTATTTAACCAGCGCTTCTTGCAATTTCCGAGACTTGAACGCAACCTAAGAGCATATCATCGTCAGCACTTCCGTCTTCCCCAACAACACATCACCACCAGATCCTCTGCTGCAGCGAAAGCAGCCACAACAACACACAAAGGCGACGAAGACGGAGGGTAGAACAGAATGAGGCAAACACTCACATTGCCCTCATCTTTGGCAGTCATAACCATCGCCGTCAACTGCTTGTTTGTCACATTCGCAGGTGGGGGACACAACAACCCCGGATTCGCCGCCAACACCCTGGCCAACCTATTCGTCTCTACAAAATTCACCCGACACTCTGGATGATCGCATTTCTCCAACCCATGCAAGCTGCAAACTGCACAATGGTTATCATTGCCCGGTTGAAACTTTAGGTTGACAGGCTTGAAATCGCCGTCGATGAGCGCTTGGGCGACGGGGTCTACAGGTGGTAGGCCGGGTGTTTGGGGTGGTTCAGGGCCGTGCGAGTGAGAGTGTCCGCCGTGGTCGTGACTGTGTCCGTGGTCGTTGCCGTCGTGCGAGTGCCCATGGTCGCCGCCGTCGTGTGAGTGTCCGTGGTCTGCCATTTTGGTTTTGGTTTGGGAGTGGGAGGAGGAAAGTGATTGCACGTCGCGGAGAACACGATGTGCATTTCGGTCGCCACGTCTTTGATCGCCGGTCTTTTGTATGTTTGCCGGTCAGCGTCTGGCTCTCCTCGTCGTTCCCTAGATCTCCTCATTTCAGATACAGCTGAACGGATTAAGGACAATGTATTCGGTGCTAATGCTAATGTGATGCCAACATGCTGCTCTAGATACATATAAAGAAAGCTGGAAAACAAGTTGAGAAAGAGAGAGATATCAGTCCATCCGAGGGTACAAAACGAAGAGTGTCCATCCGAGGAGTACAAAAAAACAGAGTCAATCTACAAAGGCGAGAGAGAAACAATTTTACTGTAAACTAGTTGTGCCGGCGTATGTAATCGTACAGAGAAAGGTCGCAATACATTAGGAATGAATAATGATACTAGTCATAGTCTATAGTAGTATACTCTAATGATGAAGGAACAGGGGATGTATCGTCGGTCGTCGATGAAAACGAAAAACGAAATTGAATGAATGCGCGCTTCCCCAGAAATGGCTCCGAGTGAAAGATGGATGGAGGGTATGCAGAAGGATGTGACAAAGCCGAAAGGGGACGAGCGCAAAAAACAGGGAGGGTATACGACTATGTAAACTACAACGATGGATGATTCGTGAATGAAAAATGTATCGCGACAAGGCAGGCACAAGAATGGATGGATGGATGGGACAAGACTGATACACAGAAAGGAATAAAGAAAAACATGACGGTCATCAAGATGAAAAGGGCTCGTAAATCGACAACAACAGGGTGCGAAACCTGAAATCTATCCGCATAATGAAAGAGAGACAAAGCGCCTCCCAGGCCGAACGAAATATTATGTGTGGCGAAACGAAAATGCCGGCGCCGGCAAAAAGAGAACGCAAAGCGCATCTAGGAGGGAGGGCGTACCAGCACCAGCGAGCCGTACAAATACAGCAGATAGACAGTCCAGGTCGAAGTGTTCATTAGATGTCGAGGGACGAGCGTAAGGTCGGAACTGAAACACATATTTTTGGGGTTTTGGTGGGTTGGTTGGAAGAGCGGGAGCGGCAGCACACGAGCATCGAGGACATCGCCATGGAACAGGGATTTACCACCAGCCGTTGCCTCCAGCACCTCCACCGTAGGAGGGTCCGCCACCATATCCACCACCACGGCCACCGCCGTATCCTCCACCCCCACCTCCGCTATAGCCACCATAGCCTCCTCCACCTCCAGCACTGAAGCCTCCTCCGCTTCCTCCACCGCCGCCAGACCTGTAGTCACGGTTTCCTCCTCCACGACCTCCACGACCGCGTCCTCCGCCACGACCACCTCGGAAGCTACCACCGCTGCCAAAGGTAGCCTCATGAGCGACAGTCTCAAGCCAGCTGGGGATCTCCTGGTTGGCCTCCCTAAGGAGCTCGACCATGTCACGGACAATGCTCTTGTTGCCTCGGTTGAAGAACGCGGTGGCGACACCAACGTTGCCAGCACGGCCAGTACGACCAATACGATGGACATAGTCGTCAATGTCGGAAGGAAGATCGTAGTTGACGACGTGGGTGACGTTGGGGATATCCAAGCCACGAGCAGCGACGGCAGTGGCGACAAGGATGGGAGTCCTGCCGGTCCTGAAGGTCTGGAGAGCCATCTCACGCTCGCGCTGGGTTCGGTCGCCGTGAATGGAGGTGGCGGGCATGCCGTTGCCAAGCAAAAAGTCGCTGAGCATATCGGCCATGCGCTTGGTCTCGACGAAAACGAGGGTGAGACCAAGGTCATCCTTGCTCTGACTGGCGAGGATGTCGAGGAGGACACTTCGCTTGTCATTGTCCTCGACGTACTCGATCTTCTGGGTGATGTTCTCGCTGGTGGAACCAACACGACCAACGCTGAGGAAGATGTAGTCCTTCAAAAAGTCGCGGGCGAGCATTTGGATGTCACGAGGGAAGGTGGCGCTGAACATGAGAGTTTGGCGGTCGGCGGTGCCGGGCATATCCTCGCCTTGGACGATGCGGCGAATCTGGGGCTCGAAACCCATGTCCAACATACGATCGGCCTCGTCGAGAACGAGGTACTTGATGTTGGCAAGGCTGATACGGCCACGCTCAATCAAGTCGACGAGACGACCGGGAGTAGCGCTGAGAAGATCGCAGCCCTTCTCGATCAGTCGGAGTTGCTGGTTGATATCAGCTCCACCATACACAACAGCGGGGCGGACCCAGGAGCGGTAGGCGAACTTCCTGGCCTCCTCGTGAATCTGAGAGACGAGCTCACGAGTGGGGGCGAGGACGAGGGCAGTGGGATAAGCCTTGCGGGTGCGGCCATAGCCAGCACCCTGAACAGGCTCAGGAGGGGAACGAGGCCCGTTGGTGAAGGAAGCCGAGAGAATGGGGAAGAGGAATCCACCAGTCTTTCCGGAGCCAGTCTAAAACAGGGTCCATCAGCAGGAGTAACTCCGATGAAAATGGAAATTTGAGCCTACCTGTGCACAAGCCATCAAATCCCTGCCGCCAGCAACGATGGGGATGGAGTATTTCTGGACAGGTGTCGGGGTCGTGTACATGGCATAGCCGATGTTCTCCAAAAGGACAGGGTCCAAGGGAGGCGAGGTGAACTGGAGGACAGGCTCAGGGACACCAGCACCAGTGGCCTCGACAGGGATGTCGTCGTACTTCTCAAAGTTGATACCAGTGTGTTGCTTGCTGGTGTCGTCGGGAGTACCAAAGAGCTCCTTCTCGAGACGCTGGTTACGTCCACCGACGACGTGCTTGCCATCTCTCCAGGCTCCAACGCCAAAGGCAGGGGGACCTCCGCCGCTAAAGTCACGTTCGCCGCTGGCCCATCGTCCTCCTCCCCCACCGCCTCCACCACCGCGGCTGAAGCCTCCTCCACCACCACGGGGGGAGTCGAAACCACCGCCGTATCCGCCTCGTCCTCCAAATCCACCAGCTCGGGGAGCTGGAGCTGGAGATGCATCGCCCCATCCACCGCCACTATTGACCGTAAGAAACTGCCCATTATGAAAAGCGACAAAGAACTCACCTGTTGCGATTGGTAGAAGGAACAACTGGGGAAGAAGCAGCCCGCTGCTGATTCCTCATGTGCGGGGGAACATAGGCACTCTTTCCGAGACCAAGAGCCGCTGTCGACGTCGTTAGTCACCCATCGACACACACGAAACTTGGGCGGCGACTCACAAAATTGGCCCTCGATACCGGTGCTGCCATTCATTGGTCCATTTGTCATATTACTGGGATGTAGGTTGGTTCTTCAAGTCTATGAAAGTTTTTTTCGATGTCGACTGTCGATGCTTGCGAGCACAGATTTTTGGGAAAAGTCTTTCGTTAAAAGTGAAAGTAACGAGCGACTTGGAGTAGAACTTGAAAAAATAAAAGCTTTGAAGAAGAAATAAACGTCGAAAAGAAGAGAAATTGGTCTAAAGGACGTCGAGAGTGTGTTGTTTGGGGGTTATAGATGATGGTCGTACAAGATCAAGACGGTAGAAAAAACGATAATTTGAGGTGGCGCTACCGTGACTAAGCAGGTTCCCACTGCCTCCACTCCGCAACCGCGCTGAGTCAACTTGAGCGCAAAAATGAGACGTCTTACTGATAACACTTCGGTGGATAGCATTGTCCGTCGAGTTCGTCGAGGTTCACGAGTATTCGCGTAGAATTTTATACGCCGCTATTATACCAGACGCTGGGCTGACTCTGTGTATGTAAAAGTGTGTAGAGGATAGATAATCATACAGGTATAGTAAACTGGGGTTGCGGTAGACGATTGGATGGAGCCCGTCCTTCGTCAACATCTTCTCCCAATTACTCCTCCGCATCGAAATAGCACTCGGAAGAATCTGAATCGGACCCATCTTCATCAGGACTGTCTTGCACGGACAGTTTGTTAACATCACAATGAAGGCTTGTGGCAACAACCTTTCGCGACTCGAATTCTTGCAAGAGCTTGACGATACCACCGTGCCCACTGTCATGCGCCGCCGACATCGCAGTGTGTCCGTCTGAAGTACTCCGAATCGTGGTGTCAATGTTGGGCATATCGAGAAGCAGACAAACGATGGCTTCGTGGCCGTCTTGGGCTGCAATTTTAATCGGTGTGTCCCCATCCTTATCAGATGCATTGGGATCGACTTCCTTGGCGGCGAGAAGGAGTTGGACAACTGCATTGTAGCCGTATTGAGCAGCCAGTAGGAGCGGTGTCGATCCGTGGTGGTTGGGCAGGTTTACCTGGATCGCGGAATGCGCCAGAAGGAGCTCGATGGTACCTTTGTGACCGTTCCTAACAGCCATCATCATTGCTGTCCATCCCTTGATGTTGGCCAGGTTGACCTTGGTCTCGGGGTGCGCGAGGAGGGACTCAACAGCGCCTTCGTGGCCTTCCGATGCAGCCAGCATGAGTGATGACCACCCATCAGTGCTGTCAGTCAGGTTGGCCTCAATATCGGGGTGTGCTAGGAGGAGTAAAACAATGCCTGTATAGCCATGCCTAGCAGCTATCATGAGTGCCGACCACCCATCATGTTTGACCAGATTGACCTGGAGGTCGGGATGAGCAAGAAGGAGCGCAACGACGCCTGTATGGCCAAGTTCAGCAGCCATCATGAGCGACGACCACCCCTTGTTGCTGACCAGGTTGACCTCGATCTTGGAGTGCGCCAGGAGGAGCTCGACGGTGCCTATATGGTCATTCTTGGCAGCCATCATGAGTGCCGACCATCCATTGCTGTCGGTCAGGTTGACCTGGGTCTCCGAGTGCGCAAGAAGCAGCGTAATAACGCCCGGACGATCATTCCTAGCAGCCAGCATGAGTGCCGACCACTCATTGCTGTCGGTTAGGTTGACCTGGATCTCGCTGTGCGCAAGAAGAAGCGCAACAATCGGCGTATGGCCATTCAAAGCAGCAACCATGAGAGCTGACAACCCTATGGAGGTCAACAGGTTGACTTGAATGTCGGGTAATGCAAGGAGGAAGGCGACGATTCGTTCGTAACCAAATCGAGAGGCAATGATTAGTGGTGACTGTTGGTACAAGTTGGCCGTCATATTTGGGTTGCAAATGACGGCATCTTTAACCAATTCCAGGGGAAGATCGCAGAGGCACAAAATGTGGAGGGGAGAGAGTATGTCGAAGAGAGAACCCCGATCAGGACTGGTGAATGTAGGGAAAGCATTGCATCCTGTAACGAACTGCGTAGTTCGGCGTAGGGTGTCCTCTTCATGCAACCCTGCGCGAGCATGGAAAGCCCAAGCTTCGGATGCATAAGCAAGTAGAGGGTCCTTCTCTAGGACTGTTTTGAACTCCCCCTCTGAGCTGATCGTCGTATTCTGGAAGCCACATTCGGTGAGATGGGTCATGCAGACGGCGGCGAGTAGGGTGTGAGGATGGGGGAATGCTTCATGGAGCAGATTTTTCAATGTGTCCTCGGCGGTATAGTCTGTCGAATTATGAGTCAAAATCCGGAAAAGAGGCTTGCTCCGCCACTTACGAACGAGTCGAACAAGTCTGCTCTCTTCCTCGACAGTGATCAAGCCACCACATAGAGAAACGAGGGTGGTCCCAGGAACAAGCTGCCTGGGCTCAAATCTGTGCGCATCCGGGGAGGTAGCAACAGCACGTTCGAGCTCTTCTATCGTCATGGACCTCGACGCGTTGAGGACCCAAACCAACACAGCCTTCGCCAGGGACGCATGCTTCCGAATTTGATTGGAGATCCTGGCCCAAGTGCGGCGATACACGTCCTCGATACTGGAAGGAAATGCTTCGAGGGTATCGGTCACGTCTTGAGCGCTGAGGCATTCGCACAGTGCATCGAGCTGGAGGGAGGCATGCAAAAACCTAACAGTATGCCCGGTCAGCTCCATGCCTTCACGTCTGCAACGGAAAACCTTACATGCCCCCGCAATTTCGCTTGATAGTTGAGACAATTTCATCCTTTAATGCGGGGTCGTCCTTCAATATACGTTGTAGTTCCGCATTCTCGTCGATTCCTTTCGCGATGTGAAGTTCGATGTCGGCGTCCTGGGCAACAATGTGGAAGGTATGCGCATCCGGGAAGCTGGCCTCCACTGTCTTCAACGGCCGGGACGTTATGAAAAGCTTCACATTCAGCGATGCGAGCGTCTTCACAACCGCCACCTGAATCTTGGTAGGAGCTTCGTCCAGAGCGTCGAGAACATAGAATGTTGTAATCATCCTTCCGGTGAGTTGGCGCAGAAGGGCCAGTAGTTGTGCTTCGGTCGGCTCTGTCCTTTCGCGGAGATGTCGATTGTAGGTTTCTTCGACCAGGGCGAGGCACTCAGGGTGTCGCTCGAGGGTTTGTATCACGAGAATCTCGAGCACACTGCGCACCGTCACGTCTGAGCGGTCGCTGTAGCGGAAGAAGACATAACAAACGCAGATTTTGCCTTCTGTCTCCTTGTACAGGTCTTCGAGCTGCTCAATGACAATTGATCTGCGACGAAGCTTCAGCGACAGCCTGAGAGCAAGCTTGAGAAGTAACGTACGCTAGCAGAGTCTTTCCAGCACCGGCTATACGATGGGGCATGAGAGGTGGAAGATAGTGCGCATACCAAGGTAACATACGGATTCCTGAGCCCCAAAAGATCTTGATGTCGCCGTTGGGCTCGAGCCAGACGCGAAACTTGTCGCCTTTGATGAGCCACATCCCGGTCCCTCGCGTGGCCTTGCTCAACATGTCGTGGTAGATGTTTCGGAAATTGGGTATTGAATGCAAGATTGACCATATGTCTCTTGGGCGCTCATAGTGGTAGTGAACATGGTGGTTGTGAACGTGGTGGTTGTGAACGATATCACCTCCAAAGACGGTGAGCGTCGAGTCCACAATCTTGACGTCTTGGACGTTGGAGAACATTGCCGTCGTCCTGAGTGCAGGAGAGCCATGTTCAACCGCTGCAGGCGATTTAGTTCGACAGTAAACCATCACGCAGACACAATCGCCTACCTTCCCCACTCTGCCTCGTCGGCCCGACAGCGAGAGACCTCTGTATGACCTATCAAATGGGGTCAATCGCAGCACGAAGAAGGTAGAACGAAAGAACTCACATTATGCGTCGGAAGCTGGGCCATCGACCAGGGTGTAACAAGGCAGAGACGGTGGGAGTAGTGGAAGGAGAGGCACGATTGGTCACTCGAGCGGGAAGACCTTCCATAAAGGGTAAGTAGGTCTGATAGGCGCTCGTATAGCTGGTGCCAATATCAGGCCTGTCTACATCCCGGGCATGTTACAGCTAATTAGGTATCGATAGACAGTATTTCGCCAAAATTCAGCTTTTGATGTTTGTTTAGTTTCGGAGCGATCCAAACAGAAACGCACCACCCAGGTCGTAAGCTCCAAGTAGGCGCTTGTCTATTCTGGGACCCAATGAGCCATTCCAGGAAACCCACCGCCTCCTTCGTTCGCGCGGCTACCTGAACAGGTAGCTCCAGGTATTTGGCCAGCTCCAAAACTAAACAAATATCAAAAGCTGGATTTTGTCGAAATACTGTCTATCGATACCTAATTAGCTGTAAGTTGCCTACTTTCGTATACGCTTTCGCGAGAATTTTCCAGCGTCTGGACTACAGGCTCATGTACGGTGCCAAGGTCCCTAACAAGACTGGTACTGATGCTCTTCAAAGATGTTCACTGTAGTAGGGGATCTTCGAATTCGAAAGAGTCGAAGTTCGAATGACCTGGCGATGGGTTTCGGCTCGCCGTCTTCGTGTATCAATATTACTTTTGTAAATATGGGTTGTGATGGGATTATACTGGAGAAGCTGATGACACAATGCCACGGGATAGGAGGGTTGGACCCGGTTGGTGTTGGGTGCGAAATCTATATATATGAGTGCCGCCAATCATTTGTTACCATGTCTGCCTTTCGCCCGCCGCCAGGGCAGAGGTTGAGTCCAACATACACAATTTAAATATAGCATAGTTGTATAAGTGTGTAGATGATAGGTAATTCAGATAATTGTATCAAGATAATAAGCTGAATTGCGACAAATGATGAAATGGATCGAATGAGCCCAAGTCAGGTTTCATGAATCTAGATCATATCAGTGTCCTCAGTCCTCAGCATCAAAATAGGATTCTGAAGAATCAGAATCGGATCCGTCTTCGTCGAGAGGGCTCGCGACAATAGGCTTCCGTGACTCAAAGTCTTGCAAGAGTCGGACGATACCAATGTGGCCGTTGGCCTCCGCCACCGATATTGCTGTGTGTCCGTCTGCAGCACTTCTGATCGTGGTGTCGACGTTGGGCATACCAAGAAGCAGACGAACAAGGGCTTCATGACCTTCTTCAGCCGCCACCTTGATCGCTGTATCCTTATCGCTGTCGATTGCGTTGACATCGAAGCGGCCAGTGGCGAGAAGGAGTTCAACCACGGCAGTTTGGCCACCATAGGCAGCCGCATGAAGGGCCGTTGAACCATGGTTCTGGTTCATGGCCGGGCTTACCTGGATCGCGGGATGCGCCAGGAGGAGTGTGATAACGCATGTATGGCCATTACTTGCAGCCAGCATGAGCGCTGACCAGCCATCGCAGTCGACCAGGTTGACCTGGATCTCCGGGTGCGCTAGGAGGAGCTTGACGATGCGTTTGTGGCCATTCTTAGCAGCCTCCATGAGTGCCGACCACCCAACATTGTCGACCAAGTTGGCCTGGATCTCAGACAATCCGAGAAGGAAGGCGACGACTTGCTCATGGCCAAATCGAGAGGCTACCATCAAAGCCGATTGTTCGTACACTTTGGTCATTAAATTGGGGTCGGCAATATCTTTGATCCATGCCAAGGGCAGATTGTAGAGGACCAGAATATGGAGAGGAGTGAGGATGTCGAAGTACCAAGAGTGGTCAGTACCAGTGAAAGCAGGGAAAGCTTTGCTTTCTGCGACAAATAGGGCAGTTTGACGCACGGTGGCGTCGACATCCAATGCTGCGCGAGCGTGGAAGGCCCAAGCCTCGGATGCATAGGCAAGTAGAGGGTCCTTCTCCAAGACAAAGTTGAACTCCTCCTCTGAGTTGATCGTCGTATTCTGGAAGCCACACTCTGTGAGATAGGCCATGCAGACGGCGGCGAGTAGAGTGTGTGGATGCGGAAATGCGTCGTGGAGAAGGTGTTCTAACGTCCCCTTTGCAGTATAGTCTATCAGAAGGTAAATCAAAACGATGAAATCGGAGTTGTTATGCAACTTACGAACAAGTCGAACGAGCCTACTCTCTTCCTCGACAGTGATCAAGCCACCACATATGGACACTAGGGTGGTTCCAGGAACTACCCTGCTGGGCGTGAACTTGTGCGTATCAGGGGAAGTGGCTACGGCCCGCTCGAGCTCTTCTATTGTCATGGATCTCGCCGCATTGAGAACCCAGACCAAGACGGCTTTCGCAAGGGGGGCATGCTTGCGGCTCTGATGGGAAATTCTGACCCAAGTCTGACGATACACATCCTCGATACTGGGTGGAAACTCTTTGAGTGTCTCCCTCACGTCTTCTGCGCTGAGGCACTCGCACAACGCATCGAGTTGAAGGGAAGCGTGCAAGAACCTGATGAAACGACACAGTCAGCTCTACACCCCGACGCCCGCATGACGACTTCTTACATGCCACCACAATTCCGCTTGATGCTTGACAGGATCTCATCCTTCAATTCTGGGTCTTCCTTAACTAGGCGCTGCAGTTCCGCGTTCTCATCGATCCCTTTTGCGATGTGGAGATCGATGTCAGCATCCTGGGCTACAATGTGGAAAGTATGCGCCTCAGGGAAGTTGGCTTCCACTGTCTTCAGCGGCCGCGATGTTATGAAAAGCTTGACATTCAGCGAGGTGAGCGTCTTCAAAAGCGCCAGCTGAATCTTGGTGGGTGCTTCGTCCAGGGCGTCGAGAACATAAAATGTAACAGCCATGATCTTGGCGAGTTGGCGGAGAAGTGTTAGCAGCTGCCCCTCGCTTGGCTCTGTCCTTTCGCGGAGATGCTGAGTGTAGGTTTGTTCGATGAGGGCTTGACAGTCGGGATGTCGCTCAAGTGTCTGCATCACGATGATCTCGAGGACATAGCGAACCGTCAGTTCCGAGCGGTCGCTGTATCGGAAGTAGATATAGCAAACGCAGATTTGGACGTCTGTCTCCTTGCAAAGGGCCTCGAGACGCTGGATGACAATAGATCTGTAACCAACCTTCAGCAGGAGAATGCACGAGCTAGACGTTACTTACGCAAGAAGAGTCTTGCCAGCGCCAGCTTCAGTAAAGCATTAGAGATGAAAGGGGGGACATGCCAGAGTGACTTACGGATTCCTGAACCCCAAAAGATCTTGATATCACCGTTGGGCTCCAGCCAGAGACGAAACTTGTCGCCTTTGACGAGCCACATCCCAGTCCCTTCCGTAGCCTTGCTCAGCATGTCGTAGTAGATGTTCCGGAAGTTGGGTATCGACTGCAAGATCGCCCATATATCTCTTGGGCGCTCATAGTGGTAGTGAACGTTGTTGTGATTGTGGACGACATCCCGTCCAATGACAGTGCAAGTCGAGCCCACGATCTGCAGATTGTGGGCGTTGGAGAGCATTGAGGGCGAGCCGTACCCAATACCTGCAGATAGCTCAGACCGACCATTCACGATTAGGCAGAGGTAAGAGTCTACCTCCACTACTCAGGCTCGTCGGTCCAACGGCACGGGATCTTTGACTGGCCTATTAGATCGGGTTAATTGCGCCCATGCACACGCTAATACAAAAGTGCTCACATTCCGTGTTGGATATTCGGCCATCGATTGGAGCAGAAAGGGAGCGTAACAGGGCGGAGGGAATGGGTGAGTGAGAAAGAGTGGCAAGAGCGGTCATTCAATGAGGTCTGCACCGTGGCCTGATGGTGCCAATACGTACCGGTCACGGAAGAGTTTCCATGAATAGAACTGATAGGCGCCCATTAGCTTTCGAACAAGCAGGGAAGGGGACTGCTACTCACAACTTGAACGTTCCGAGTCAGTGATGCTGATACGAATATCTCTTGTTCCAGGCGTGAACTCGCTGGTGCCTGTTCCTATCCCAGATGTCATGACGTCGCCTACTTGCCTATCCATATTCTCGACAGCAGCACACGTTCGCAAGAGCAGCATTTTGAGTACAGGTTCATATACGGCGCCAAGGTCACTGGCAGTAACAATATTAAATACTGAATTTAGTGGAGGGCTTTAAAGGAGCGTGGCTTTGTAAAGAGCGGCTAGGTGTAAACAAAGATAGCAGGAGAAGCGCCATCAATGTTAGAGGGTCCGTATACTCGTCCATGCACCTAAACTAAGGCGCTCAGGCAATGAGCTAGCGCTCTCCACGATGCATCTAGCCTAGGATCCCGGCGGAAGGGACTGGCAAACAATACATCAGAATCATGCACGGTGAAGAGAGACATGCAGCCGTACCTGGCGTCGTCGCAGCTCTCAAGCCGGTGATTCCTGCCTGTAATTCTCCATCCGTCTTGGGAGTGCAACTGGATCCAGGCGCACGGGAATTGTTTGGAATGAAAAAGTGACGGGTCCGATAGGGGTGCTGCTCCTCTCTCTGGCACTCATGGTGCTCTGAAGCAGCCAAGATGGGCAATCACTAGACCGAGAGATTCCTGCGCACGTACAGCCCGGCGCATCTGAAACAGCTGGGGTCCGTTGGGGAAGACGGAGTGGTTGGGAACAGGGTGTGTCTCGATCTGCTGGGTGCTCTCGTCCATAACTGAAAAGCGTTGGTCGGCATTTCCTTATTGTCTATCAATACATCAGCAAAGTTGATGGAGAAAGATTTCGTGGCGTACATGAGAGCGTGGATGCATACGGGGAGGGTGATCCCTGGTTCCAGCCGGAGGCTGTCCCCAAGGGCCAGGTAAAGGCTCACGAATTCAGATGACAGCCTCTCCTTGACCGAAGTGCTCTCCCAACAGCTCATCAGCATCAAAATAGCACTCCGAAGAATCAGAATCGGATGCGTCTTCGTCGGTAGTGTCTTGCTCGGACAGTTGGTTACAATCGGAAGGGTTTGCTACAGCAGCCTTTCGCGACTCAAAGTCCCGCAAGAACCCAACGATGCCATAATGGCCGTTGACCTGCACCGCTGATATCGCGGTGTGTCCATCTCCGAGACTGCTGATGGTGGTGTCGGCGTCGGGTATAGTGAGAAGCATACGAACGATGGCTTCATGGCATTCCGTAGCTGCCAGCTTGATTGCTGTGTCCCCATCTTTGTTGGATGCATTGACGTCGACATCACCAGTGGCGAGGAGGAGTTTGACAACAGCTTCGTGGCCATATTTGGAGGCCAAGAGGAGTGCCGTCGACCCGTAGCTATTGGCCAGGTTGACACCGATCCCAGGAAAGGCGATGAGGAGCGCGACAATGTCTGTGCGACCATGGCTAGCAGCCACCATGAGTGTTGACCACCCGTTGTTGTTGACCTGGTTGACCTGGATCCTGTGATGCGCAAGAAAGAGAGCAACAACTCCTGTATGCCCAACACTAGCGGCCAGCATGAGCGCTGTCGATCCATCGCTCTTGGTCAAGTTGACCTGAATCTCGGAGTGCGCCAGGAGAAGCTCAACGGTGCCTTCGTGGCCTTCGTTTGCAGCCATCATGAGTGCTGACCAGCCATCACCGTTGACCAGGTTGACCCGGATCCCGTGGTGAGCCAGGATGAGCTTCATGTGGCCTTTGCGGCCATGCCTGGCCGCCATCATGAGTACTGACCACCCATCGCTCCCTGTCAGGTTGACCTAGGTCCTGGGGTGTGCCAGGAGGAGCTTGACGGTGCTTTCGGTGCCATACCTATCGGCCAGCATCAGTGCTGACCACCCTTCGCGGTCGACCAGGTTGACCTGGATCTCAAGGTGCGCCAGGAGCAGCTTGACAGTGCCTGTATGGTCGCGTCTTGCAGCTCCCATGAGTGCTGACCAGCCCTCATCTGAGATTAGGTTGACCTGGATTGCAGGTAATGCAAGGAGGAAGGCAACGGCTCGCTCATGACCCAATCGGGAGGCTAATATCAAAGCCGACTGTTGGTGTAGTTTGGTTATTAGATTTGGGTCGGAAGTATCCTCGATCCATTCCGGAGGCAAATCGTAGAAACCCAGAACGTGGAGGGGAGCAGTGAGGACGTCGAAGAACACAGTGCTTTCGAAACTGGTGAAAACGGGGATCGCGTTGATTTCTGTAATAAATTGAGCAGTTCGGCGCTCCGTGTCCACGACATCCAACCCTTCACGAGCGTGGAAGGCCCAAGCCTCAGATGCATAGGCAAGTAGAGGGTCTTTCTCCAGTACAGATTTAAATTCCTCCTCTGAGCTGATTGTTGTATTTTGGAAGCCGCACTCAGCGAGATGAGTCATGCAGACGGCGGCGAGTAGAGAGTGTGGATGTGGAAATGCTTCGCGGAGGAGGCGTTCTAATGTCCCCTTCGCAGTATAGTCTGTGGGATAGTGAATCAGATTCAGAAAAAGAGGATCACTCTGCAACTTACGAATGAGTCGAACGAGCCCACTCTCTTCCTCCACAGTGATCAAGCCGCCACACAAAGACACGAGGGTGGTCCCAGGGACAAGTCGACCAGGCTCGAATTTGTGGGTATCCGGGGCAGTGGCTACGGCTCGCTCGAGTTCCGCCATCGTCATGGACCTCGAGGCATTGATAACCCAGACCAAGACCGCTTCGCAAGGGAGGCATGCTTGTGACTTTGTTGGGATATTCTGGCTCAAATGTGGCAATACACATCTCCGATACTGGACGGAAATGCTTTGAGCGTATCCCTCACGTCTTGAGCGCTGAGACATTCGTCCAATGCATCAAGCTGGAGGGAGGCGTGTAGGAACCTAAAAATAATAATGAAATAGTCAGCTATGCGCCTCGACATTTACATATGGCCTCCTTACATGCCCCTACAATTGTACTTGATGTTTGAGACTAGCTCATCCCTCAAGGATGGGTCAGCTTGTAGTACACGCCGTAATTCCACATTCTTGCTGATTCCGGTAGCGATATGAAGGTCGATGTCGGCATCCTGAGCGTGAATGGCGAAAGTGTGCGCCTCTGGGAAGTTGGCTTCCACAGTCTTCAACGGCCGTGATGTTATGAAAAGCTTCACATTCAGCGATGCGAGTGTCTCCACAACTGCAAGCTGAATCTTGATGGGGGCCTCGTCCAGGGCGTCGAGAATGTAGAATGTGATAGCCATGTCCTTAGTCAGTCGATGAAGAAGCCCAAGGAGCTGTGCCTCCGTTGGTTCTGTCCTTTCGCGGAGATGCCGAGCGTAGGTTTGTTCAATGAGGGGTTGGCAGTCGGGATGTCGCTCGAGTGTTTGCATCACGAGAATTTCGAGGATATTGCGCACCGTCATTCCTGAGCGGTCGCTGTAGCGGAAGTAGACATAACAAACACAGATTCTTGCGTCTGTCTCATTGCATAGGGTTTCGAGGTGCTCAATCACGATCGATCTGGGGCCGAGTTCCAGCGACAGAGCGCACGAGCAGTGGGGAGGTAACTTACGCAAGAAGAGTCTTTCCAGCGCCGGCTATGGAAGAGGTGTTAGAGATGGAGGGTAATGTGCAGGTCAAAATGACCTACGGATTCCTGACCCCCAAAAGATCTTGATATCGCCGTTGGGCTCGAGCCAGACACGAAACTTGTCGCCTTTGACCAGCCACATGCCAGTCCCTTGCGTGGCCTTGCTTAGCATGTCGTGGTAGATGTTACGGAAATTGGGTATCGACTCTAGGATCGCCCATATATCCCTTGGGCGCTCGTAGTGATAATGAACACTATGGTTGTGGTTCACATCACGTCCAACAACGGTGAGAGTCGAGTCCACAATCTGCAGATCACGGGCGTTGGGGAGCATTTCCGCTGTTCTGAGTGCGGGAGAGTCGCGTTCAACTCCTGCGGACGATTCAGATCGGCAACGAACGAATGATTAGGTTGGTACAAACACGTACCCCCGTTCTGCCTCGTCGCTCCTCTCGCGAAAGACCTTTGCACGATCTATTAGATGTGGTTAGTCACCCATGTATGCAGTATAGCGAAAGTACTCACATTGCGTGTTGCCATTGATTAAGGCAGAAGGGAGACGAGGGAGTGGGTGAGGGCGAAAGGGTGGCAGGAGCGGTCACTTGAGCTCTGTTCCATGACTCTGATACTCTGATGGCGATGACACCGGTCACGGAAGATTTCTCATGAATTGAACTGATAGGCGCTCGTCAGTCTTTCGGAGAAGTAGGGACGGGGATTGTTACTCACAACGTTCCAAGCCAGTAATGCTAGCACCAATATCCTGTGTTCCAGGCACAAACTCGCTAGTGACCGTATCATTGACAGCAGTCCACGGTTCAAAGCATTTAGAGTACAGGTTCATGCACAGCGCCAAGGTCACTGACAAGGATAGCACTGATAGTATTAGCTGCTGAGTATAGTATGGGAGCTTCAAAGGAGCCTGGCATTATAAAGATCGGCTAGGTCTAAGTGACTATAGTGGAGAAACTGGTGTCACAGGACAAATTTCTGCTGAATACCTTGATGGTGCTCACCCATTATTGCCCCCTCCGTCCTGGCCCATTAATGAGACTCCTTCATGGTGCCGGTGTGGCATGAGCAGCTAGATGGAAACTGATCGCTATAGGGACTTGAGAAGGAGCGATGAAATAGGAAGGAAAGAGGTGTACAAGCTGGGGACACTGCGGATGCGTGAAGTCGATAGATCCAAGGTTTGGTACAGGCATGAGGACCGCTATCAGCTGACCACGCACATCGCTGGGGATAAAGTCAGCTGAAATGACTATAGAAAAGAAAGGATAAAACGTACAATGTGAGGAAACTGGGGGCGATGGTGCATGTCCACCCCGAAGCCGCCTGTCCTTCCCGTCGTTACCTCGACACCTTCGGCATCCGGTTCGTCTGTCTGGCGTTTTACGCCTTCTATCTTAAGCCCCGCCATATGGTGGTAGTGTGAAAACCAATGACATGATTCCATGGGACAACAGGGTTGGGTTTAGGTGCAAGAAACTTGGTGCCATTGGTTTGCCATGCTATCCGTGCTGAAGGCGAAGAAGACATACCCTGACCGACGTGTTGAGAATGCCAATAAATTTGGTAGTACGACCTGGTAGACCGAAAAACCTCGTTTGATAGACCCACAGAAATATATAGGGAGGCGCTTACCGCATGTTGCCACCTTTCGAGGCGGGGTTTCACGCTCTGTATCGTACACGCGCCACCTCATTTAGAGGCCTGATTTTCAGCGGCACCCTCGAAACGAAATCCTAAAACTCTAGGGATCTATTCAGGTCACTCAGATAAGGGATTGAAATGGAGCTGGTCAAACTGGCAGACGCGACTTCGACGCGACCTTCAATCAAATCCCACGGTCAGTATTTGGTGCTAATAAAGCAATTGCTCCTGTCCTTGACCAGGACCTCGAGGTCTCCAGCGCTACACCAACTCTGTGTAGTGACACAAAATATGCACTGAAACTCATCGACTACTTGGACGTCACGCGTTCCAAACGGATTCGACCGCTCCCTCCCTTGCCTTTCGGTCTCTTCGTTCCCTATCCCACCCCCTTTCCTCTTCTCCGCTCTTCCCCATGCTATAACCCCTCCAGATGGGCTGGCGTACTCGGGTCGCATTTGGGCCGCATCCCTAACCTCTGAGCTGCCGCCTTCACTCGCCATGAGCCCGTCGTTCAGTAATGCAGGCAGCTCGCTAGCTTGCCTGGCCTGACCGCCGCGACATCTCAGCTTGTGAGTTCTATGTCGTGCTATCACACGCCCAATGTACCTCATCTTCGTTGCCTTCCTCACAGGGATGCGTGCGAGCTCGCTGGTGCTGGCCACATACCCGGATCGTCCACCTTGCACCAAAACCCCACAGCGTCCTCACTTTGTATGTCGTATCCTTTCTCGTCTACGCTCATTGCAGCTGACGCTCTCTCCAGTAGTGTTTATGAGCTCGCTGACAGCGGCTTTCGGGCCTACACCAAACCGGCAAGCTTCACATCCGCAGTGGCCTCAGATTGTCCTTCCTCTAACTCCACTCGTCTCTCCAGTGGTATACTTCAGTTAGCTGGTGATACCAAGTCACCCAAACCTAGTCAAGGAACGCGTCATGACGGAGGGGGTGCCAAGGGATGAGCACTGCCAAGCCATCTATGGTCTCGCTGAGACCTAGCTGCCTTGCCGATAGGAAGACTCTATTCCCCTCGTAGCATGTGCAGGACGGCGATGGGCAACGGCAGGCTGAACATGCTGTCGTCCCCTTCGAATTTTACCCTCAACTCCGGCACTGCGATCGGAAGTTCCACCGCAAAACATCAACTCAAACATTTCCCCTTCGTTTTCTTGCTCTATAAGATTCACCACATCGCTGATCACCATTCCCTAGGCTGCGAATGACGATGACAGGTTCCCCTCTCCTCAACCGAGTCCTTGAGGCCACTTTGAAGTCTTTCCCGCTTTCCCCTACTTCTCTCCAGGGCTTCGATCGGACTCAATGTCTGTCCCATCTGACCTTTAGGGCTCTGTCATTCACCAAATCCATCCCTCGCTTCCTGCCCTACGTGGTGAAAGTCCTTGGAAGCCTTTCTAACCTTCCTCGCGCTCCCTTGTCGTGGGATCTGGCTCCAGGAGCGAGTTGAACATTGGCGGAGCGGTGATTCACTACTGAGGGTTGGTGTTTGAGCCCTAATACGTGTCCGGAACCACGTAGTTGGCGGGACCTTTCTGCCCGGCTGTAGTGTAGAAGTCAAGCCGACCAACGAATTCTTTGTAGGGAATGTTGTAGTACAAGTTTGCAGAGAATAGAGAGCCTCGATGACTGTCTGTGTGTAATGCTGGGGCCGGCAATAGAAGAGTGAATGGACATCTAACCAATCCAGGTCAAGGTACACGAATTCAGATAACAGACTCCCCTTGATCAACATCATCTCGAAAAGAGTCCTCAGCATCGAAATAACCTTCGGAAGAATCAGAATCGGATTCCCCTTCATCACGATGGTCTCCCAGGGACGGTTGATGAGTAGCCAGAGCAGCCGCCTTTCGCGACTCGAAGTCTTGCAAAAGATGAACAATACCACTATGCTCATTGGCCTGCGCCGCCGACAACGCGGTGTGTCCGTCTGCAGTACTCCTGATTGTGGCGTCGACATTGGGTATATCAAGAAGTAGACGAACAACAGCTTCGTGACCGTATTGGGCGGCCATCTTGAGTGCTGTGTCCCCGTCCTCGTCAAATCCATTGAGATTGACGTTGTTGGTGGCGAGGATGAGTTCGACAGCGGCCTTATGGCCAAGTCGAGCAGCCAGCAGGAGTGCCGTTGAGCCATCGCTGCTGAATAGGTTGACCTGGATGTCGTGGTGCGCCAGGAGGAGCTTGACGGTGCCTTCGTGGCCATACCTGGCAGCGTGCATGAGTGCTGACCACCCTTTGTTGTTGAGCAGGTTGACCTGGATGTCAAGGTGCGCCAGGAGGAGCTTGACGGTGCCTTCGTAGCCTTCGCTCGCAGCCTTCATGAGTGCTGACCACCCTTCGTTGTCGACCAGGTTGACCTGGATATTGGGGTGTGCCAGGAGGAGCTTGACGGTGCCTTCGTGGCCATACCTGGCAGCCATCATGAGTGCTGACCACCCTTTGTTGCTGACCAGGTTGACCTGCATATCGGGGTGCGCCAGGAGGAGCTTGATGGTGCCTTTGTGGCCATACCTGGCAGCGTGCATGAGTGCTGCCCACCCTTCGTTGCTGACCAGGTTGACCTGGACATCGGAGTGCGCCAGGAGTAGCTTGACGGTGCCGTCGTAGCCATGCCTGGCAGCCGTCATGAGTGCTGGCCACCCTTCGTTGTCGATCAGGTTGACCTGGATGTCGGGGTGTGCCAGGAGGAGCTTGACGGTGCCTTCGTGGCCATACCCGGCAGCCATCATGAATGCTGACCACCCTTTGTTGCTGACCAGGTTGACCTGGATGTCGGGGTGCGCCAGGAGGAGCTTGACGGTGCCTTCGTAGCCTTCGCTCGCAGCCTTTATGAGTGCTGACCACCCTTCGTTGTCGACCAGGTTGACCTGGATGTCGGGGTGCGCCAGGAGGAGCTTCACGGTGCCTTCGTAGCCATCATGTGCAGCCATCATGAGTGCTGACCCCCCTTTGTTGCTGACCAGGTTGACCTGGATGTCGGGGTGCGCTAGGAGGAGCTTGACGGTGCCTTCGTGGCCATACCTAGCAGCCAGCATAAGTGCTGAAAAGCCATCATCTTCCATCAAGTTGACCTGGATCTCAGACAGTGCAAGGAGGAAAGCAACAAATTGCTCATGGCCACATTGAGACGCTAATATCAAAGCCGACCGTTGGTGCACTTTGGTTGTTAGGTTGGGATCGGTCGTATCTTCGATCACTGCCAAGGGTAGGTCGTAGAGGCCGAGAATATGGAGAGGAGTGAGGATGTCGAAGTAGAAAGCGCGGTTGAAACTGGTGAATGCAGGAAACGCATTGCTTTCTGAAACGAACTGGGCAAGTCGCCGCTTGGTGTCCTCTATATCCAGCCCTGCACGAGCATGGAAAGCCCAAGCTTCGGATGCATAGGCAAGTAGTGGGTCGTTCTTCAAGACGAATCTAAAGTCCTCCTCTGAGGTGATTATCGTATCCTGGAAGGCGCATTCAGTGAGATGGGTCATGCAGACGGCGGCAAGAAGAGAATGAGGGTGGGGGAATGCTCCATGGAGCAGATCTATCAATGTGTCTTTGGCGGTATAGTCTGCGGAACATGAGCCAGAATAAGAAATGACAATATCTCCGCCACTTACGAACGAGTCGTACGAGCCTGCTCTCCTCCTCGACAGTGATCAAGCCACCACATATAGATATGAGGGTGGCCCCAGGAACAAGTCGACCAGGCTCAAATTTGTGGGTATCCGGAGAAGTGGCCACGGCACGCTCAAGTTCGTCTATCGTCATAGACCTTGCCGTGTTGAGAACCCAAATCAAGACAGCTTGCGCGAGGGAGGCATGCTTGCGACCCTCATTGGATATCCTGGCCCAAGTTTGGTGATACACATCCTTAATACTTGAAGGAAATGCCTTGAGTGTGTCCGTCACATCTTGGGCACTGAAGCATTCGCCCAATGCGTCAAGCTGGAGGGAAGCGTGCAAGAACCTGGTAACATCACGCAGTCAGCTCGAGATCTCAATGCCTGCATGGGAAAACCTTACATGCCGCCACAGTTCCCCTTGATAGTGGAGATAATCTCGTCCCTCAACGACGGGTTGGCATTCAGAACACGTTGTAGCTCCGCATTCTCGCTGATTCCCTTTTCGATGTGAAGATCGATATCCGTGTCCTGGGCGATGATGTGGAAAGTAAGCGCATTCGGGAAATTGTCTTCGACAGTTTTCAGCGGCCGTGAGGTTATGAACAACTTCACATCCAGTGATGCGAGCGTCTTCAAAATCGCCAGCTGAACCTTGACAGGGGCCTCATCCAGGGCATCGAGAACATAGAATGTAGCTGCCATCCCCGCAGTGAGTTGGCGGAGAAGGCCCAGCAGTTGTGCTTCGGTTGGTTCTGTCCTTTCATACAGATGCTGTGCATACGTTTGTTCGACCAGGGCTTGGCACTCAGAATGTCGCTCGAGTGTCTGCATCACCAGAATCTCGAGGATGTTGCGAACCGTCATTTCTGAGCGGTCGCTGTAGCGGAAGTAGACATAGCAAACACAGCTTTTGACGGCTCTCTCTTTGCATAAGCCTTCAAGGTGTTCGATGACTATTGACCTGGGACCAAGCTTAGTAAAACATCGCACAAGCCAAGGAGGTAACTTACGCAAGAAGAGTCTTGCCAGCGCCGGCTACGGTGAGGCGTTAGCAATGGGCAGTGTCCATGTCAAAGTGGCCTACGGATTCCTGAGCCCCACAAGATCTTGATGTCGCCGTTGGGCTCAATCCAGAGGCAAAACTTGTCGCCTTTGACTAGCCACATCCCTGTCCCTAGGGTTGCCTTGCTCAACATATCCTGGTAGATTTGCCGGAAATTGGGGATCGACTTCAAGATTGCCCATATATCTCTCGTGCGCTCGTGGTGGTAGTGAATGTTACTGTAAACGACGTCACGTCCAGCAACGGTGAGAGTCGAGTCCACGATCTGCAGATCGCGGGCGTTGGAGAACATCTGGGCCGTGTTGAGAGTGTGTGAGCCGCCTCCAATTCCTACAGATGATTCAGATCAGCCACAAAGGGTGAGGTGAGTGTAAACGCCTACCCTCATTCTCCGTCGTCGGTCCTGTGGCAAATGACCTTTGCACAACCTATTAGATGGATCAATTCTCTCACATGTGCACGTTGGAACGAGAGCGCTCACATTGCGTGTTGGATTATGAGCCATCGATTAGGGAAAAGGGGAGCGCAACGTGACGGAGGGAGAGGAACGGAGAGGGGAGAAACTAACAGTGATCGTTTGAAGCCTTGAGGCAACCTTGAGAATTGAGCTTCGTATGTGCTCTGACAGTGATGGCGATGACAACAGTCATGGAACACTTGCCCTGAATGGAAGGTACTGATAGGCGCTCATCAGCATCTTGTCAACGACGGGGAATTGATTCATCGGACGTATCCAATTCCAAATAATAATACACGAGCCCCATCCCATCCCAATCCGATCCAACCCTACCTTCACTGCTGCTGTTGCTGCTTCATCTTGGCCGCATTCGCAGCAGCAATCGTCGCCGCCTGATTGAGCTGTCCCAATCCCTGCATTCCACACCATCCATAACCGCCCCTCCTCTGCTTGCCCCTCCTGCCACAGTATCCATCGCAGCCTGAGCCTGAGCATTCCTAGCACGAGCCCATGATACACTTGCTGTTGCTGTCATGGCTGCCGCTCTCCGAGCTTCGACGTCGTTGGGATTGATTTGAGCATGGGCCTGAAACGCTGCGTAGGCTTGGTTAGCCCTTCGATCTGAGCTGTTGAGCGACCTGGGTTATCGCTGGCCTGTCTCTGCACTGAACCTCGCAGTAACGGCCATCGGCGGTGCAGAAGGTTGGCCAGCCTGCGACTGCCCGGATGTAGACATACTGATAGGACCAGGAACGCTTGTGGATGGTCTGCTGGTGCGGATAGAGGTTTGGTGCTTGTCCGAATGTTGGATTGCTTGACGTAGATGGGCTGATAGCACTGGGTGGAGGAGGCTGAACGTTACTGCAAGAAGTCGCAGCTTTTGCCTGAGCTACGCTGTTGACGTCCGGGGATCTTGGTTTAGATGAGATTGCGATGCTGGTGCTACACCTGGAGAGAGCCTTCGTCTATCTGTTGGTGTTGCGGATTCGGTGCACTCGCCCGCTGGGCAGTGGAAGCCGGCCTGGCTTTTTGGACGCCTGAGGTGCCGTGCCTGAAGGTGCAGGAGGTACGGGAGACCCTCGAGACACGAACTGGTGGGTAGCTGTACCGGACAAAGGCATGGTCGAGTATGTTGATGTTGGATATATTGGCTGGGAGTTATACGGAGTTGCGTTGTAGATGATTTGAGCTTGGTGATCGAGGGTGCGAGCCATCGCGTGTACTTGCGTAGGTGCACATGTGGGGATCTTCGGTGGTGGACGCATTGGAAGACTATTCAGATAGCTATGATTGGGCGCAGGTGGAGGATCCTCGGCCGTCTCGTGTGCCTGCGCAGACTTCTCCCGTTTATGTCTGACAAACGTTTCGTAGAAGGGGTGGTTGCGTTCGTGTTGCCTAGCGTTCCGTGTTGCCCTGGAAGTCATGACCTTCGTCCACCTTGTCATCTCGGTCTCGCCTTCCTCTGGTTCATGAGCAGAAACCTTTCGCTTTAGGGATACGGGTGCCGTCGAAGTCGATGTTCGAAGAGGATGATTGGCAACTCGTGTGAGATGGGGGGGTAGGGTCATGATACAGCAGAGGAGCGGTTTCGAGCTGGTTTAAGGATGAGTATAGACCTCGGTCAATATGAAGTAACTTACCGACAGCTTTGACTCGATGTCCAATGCTCCCCGATCCGTTCAATTGGACTTGCATACAACGTTCCTGGGCTGGATGCGGGATGACTCGGCACAGGTCAGGCGTATGTGGCTGATTATCCTTGCTTTCCTTCGCCTGATAGTCCAGCGGTTCGACGATTATGCACCCTGATGCAAGGTTAAGGATAGCCCAAAACTTTGAAGGGTTCACTCACCGTCGTAGAACAGGGCCTTCAACCAAGTCCAGGAAGTATCCTGTGAGCTCGAGTGTCATCCAAGGGGATCTATACCACCCGTAAGTTAGATGCAGCCATTTCAAGCCTTTATACACGTACAGTCGTCAGGCCGCGGTACAGAAACTTGGAACCATTGTGCAGACCCCAGTACTCGAAGATGGATGGTCATTGATAGGCCTGGTCCTCGGACTTCTCAAGCTTTGCTTCCACATATATCGTCCGCTTGTAGCCCTCGAGGAGTCCTAGAGTCATCTTGAGCAACAGTGGCAGCAGTCGAGGGAATAATTGGCGCCCAAGCTGCAAAAGCGCTTCCGTGCACAGGTAAGCAACTCCCACGGTCAGTATTCCCTCTCCTCGACTATAATCTTTGACGGTACTCTCCAAGCTTCCAGCGCTGCACCGTCAACCAGATCCATGCTATGACGCAGAGTATGCACCGAGCTTCACCAACAACTGGGACATCTCGCACTCCAAACAGGTCTGATCGCTCCGAGCACCTCAGGACTCCTCGTCAACCTCTTATCCGTGGGGCGTAGAAGCCTGGCCAATGGCTCTCTTCGTTCCCCATCCCACCCACTTGCCTCTTCTCCGCTCTTCCCCGTGCCATCCCCCCTCTGGTGGAATCAGCGTGCTCCAGTCGCGTCACCACCCTCTAAGCTGCCGTCTTCGCCAGTGATGAGTACTCGAGTGGCAGGCAGTCGGCTTGGCTTGGCTGGCTTGGCTGGCTTGACCACCCCGGCTTCTTCAGCTCGTAAGTACCCCCCTCATGCCTGCCGCACTATCAACATAACTGATTGCCTTCTTCCTCCTCACAGTGATGCACATGAGCTAGCTGATTGAGGGACCATGCTCATACTCTCCTCTCTGTACCATCGCCCTGCTGAGTCCTCAGCGTGTATGTCGTATCTCTCCTCTCCTACATTCACTTCAGCTAACGTCCTCTCCAGTGATGCGCACAAGCAGCCGACAGCGACCCTCGTTCCTGCACCACATCTATCAACTTCCCGCATCCGCGGTGTTCCCAGCTCGTACGTGTCTCGCTCGGTTTTGCGACTCTACTCAGTGCTAACTTCGCACTAGAGATACGTTTACAGCTAGCTGGCAAACTCGTATCACCAAAGCAAGACTCAGCAATAACTGCATTCGGTCGAGGGCATAGCCGTTGCGCCAACAGAATAGCAGCATTCCTCTATCTCATAACGCACCCACCGTCATGAAGACTTCGAGGCAGGGAACGGCCAGCCGAAAACAATGTCTTCCCTCTCGAGTGCTACCCTCAATCTCGGAACTGCGATCGGAAACGACGGCATTTCTGGGAACCTGTTATCATCGCTCCTAGCCCAGGGGATTAGTGACAGGGATGTGGTTGACCGAGACGCAGAGAAGGTGGAGAAGGAAATGTATTGTGTGAGGCTCGATGGTGGAACGCGGGGGAGAGACAGTAGAATCAATCTGGCTCCTTAACCTAGTCCCAATCTACAGCCTTTCGGAAACGAAAGCCAACTTTCCTCCCACCTTTCGCCACTTCTTAAAGGTGCCTCGATCGGACTTAACGGCAGGCACGCATCACCTTCCAAGGCCAACTTTTTACCCAAACCCATTCCTCACTTCTTGGGCTTAGGTTCTTGCAAGGCTTTCCACTCGTCCCCCCGGCTCTCAAGTTGTCGTGGGGCCTGATATGAGAGCGTGTCAATCGCTGGCAGGGCGGTGATACACTACTGAGGGGTGGTGCTTGAGCCCTGCCGCTAGGCGATTTCGTTTTGTGTCTGGTGCTGGTGCTGGTGACCCAAGTCGTGGGTGAAAAGCCGCTAGCCTCGGAGTCGGTAGTTATGTGCCTCATTGCCGCGCGCTTGTTGATTCGGCCTTTCCGAATGATGCACCTGCAACTCCCTTTCACGTCTTACTCGGTCTACCGGTAGTGTACCAGAGGTTGAGCCGACCGATCAATCCCTTATGTGTAGCATGGTGGTACAAGTGTGTAAAAAACAGAGAATTCAGATACTCGTATTTATGTAAATCATGATGACCTGGAAAAGAGGAGCGAATGTTTCTATAATTGGCCCTAGCGGTAAAGGCTCACGCGCTCAGAAAACAACCTCTCCTTGATCAGGGACCTCTTCCTCGGCATCGAAATAGCACTCCGAAGAATCTGAATCGGATTCGCCTTCATCGCGACTGTCTTTCACGTTCAGTTGGCGAGTACCTAGAACAGTTGTCTTTCGTGACTCGCAGTCTTTGAGGAGTTCAATGATAGCAATGTGTCCATGGGCTCGCGCCGCAGACGTCGCGGTGTTTCCCTCTGTAATACTTCTGATCGTGGTGTCGATCGCCTGATTTGGCTGTCCCTGCATCCCCTGGCCACCACCACCACCTCATCCAACCGAAAGGCTAAACTGATGCGTTTGCTGAGGTACACCCCCAATCGCCACACCACCCATCACTGCCACTCCCCCTCCTGCTCCTGCCATGGCCCCCGTCGCAACCTGAGCCTGCGCATTCCTCGCACGAGCCTAATGCACGTGCTGCCGCTGAAGCGTCAACGCAGCGATCCGTTGCCGAAGCTGCGCTGGTTGAGTCTGCGCAGGAGTAAGGGACACTTGGAAACTTGTCCCTGTCCTCGATGCTGGTGCTGCTGGTGCCATCTGTTCGCCGCGTAGTACTGATAATACTGCTGCATCGTCTGCTGGTAATGCTGTGGCGTCATCTAGTTCGTCTGGCCGTGCGGAGACTGCTGTTGCATTTGCATTTGCATCTGTGCTTGCGGTTGGTCTTGTGGTTGTCCCTGCAGAGCCGCCTGAACCGACGAAGGCAGACTGGCACCCCTGTTGAGCCGCCTGGAGCTGACGAGCCTGCATCTGGGGCGTTCCTAACGGCTGTGTCTGCGTTTTTGGTGTTCGAAGCTGTTGGTTCTGGATCTTAGCTGTCTGTTGTTGCTGGGTTTCGGTCTGTGGCGTTCGAAGTTGCTGATTCTTGGCTGATTCTGCATCCGAGGTGTTCGCTTTTACTGTTGCATCGCTGGCTGATGCTGGAGTTGCTGCATTTGTTACAGAGACCGCTGGGCGTGCTCGGCGTCCCAATTCGCATCGCAGTCGGATTATGATTGTATGGTGCAGTGAACGTGAACCGTCCAGGTAGCTGCGGCTGTTGGGGTTGGCCAGGCACCTGCAACGTCTGCTGCTGAGGTTGGCCTTGGGCAGGCGTCATCGTGCAATGGAGCTGTTGAGGTTGCTGAGGCTGTTGCATCATCGGATTTGGAGGTTGCTGCTGCTGAGGATGCTGCTGTTGTCCTTGGATTGACAATCCCTATACCCCTATCATGGGGCTAGCTCTTGCAGGCGAAGGCGTCGGAGCTGCCGACGGCTGACCACTTTCTTGAGAGCCACTCGCCACAACAGATTCTGAGGCGTAGCTCGACCCGTGACGAGCTGCTGCGAGATAGGCGGAACTCCCAGGTAACCAGGTGCTTGTGGTCCATCCGATCCAGCTGCCTGCGCTGCTGCGCTGCTGCTCTGACGCTCTGCATCTTGACGTGGTCGACGAACGCGTCGAGCTTGTGCTAGTCTTGGGCCGCAGTAGCTTGAGCCATCGCTGCCGCTTTACGGGCTTCAACATCGTTGGGATTGGCTTGAGCGTGGGCCTGAGCCGTCCCGTAGGTTTGGCTAGCCCTCATCGAGACCGTTGAACAACCTGGGCCATCGCTAGTCTCTACGCTGAACCTGCACTAACGGTGGCCGCCATCGGTGGTGCAGAGGGTTGGCCTGTTTGCGATTGCTCGGATGTGGAAACATGATAGGACCAGGAGGCGACATTCGAGGGATGTCCGATGGTCTGGTGGTTCGAATAGTAGTTTGGCGCTTGTTTGCACGCCGGATTGCCTGATGTAGATCGGCTGAAGGTGCTGGCTGTGGGTGGTTGAGGGGTACTGGGAGAAGTTGTACCGTTGACGTTTGTGGGCTTGGTTTAGATGAGGTCGCTACGCAGGAGCCACATCCAGAGCGACGTTTTGGTTTGCCAGACTCAGGGTCTGCTGTTGCATCTGTATCTGTGGGTGCTGCGGAGTTGGAGCATTGCACGCTGAGCGGTTTGCAGCAGCTGTGGCTTCCTGGACGCTGGGATACACCCGAGGTGCCATGATAGGAGGTGCTGGAGGTGGTGCCTGAAACACGAAGTGGTGGGTAGCCGGACCAGAAGAAGGCACCGTCGGGGACGAGTTGCCTCAGGGTTACCAAGAGTGAGATTGTGTGTGACTTGACCCGATCTGTACAGGGGCACCAGCCATCGCTTGGACGGGTGTTGGCGAAGGTGTGGGGACCTTTGGTGGTGGATGGATTGGACGACCATCGAGGTGGATGTGGTTGGGAACTGGGGGAAGCCGTCTTGTCTCCCCGCGAATACTTTTCCCGTTTGTGTCTGAGTAGGAGTAGTAGGGTGCGTGCTGCTATTGTTCCGTGGTGCCATGAAGCCTTGTGTTCCCAGTCTCGTCTTCCTCTGGTTCATGAGTCGAATGTTTTCGTTTCAGCGACATGGGTGCTGTCGGAGTCGATACTCGAAGGACATGATTGGCAATTCGTGTGAGATGGAGAACAGGGACAAAATACACCGGGGGGGGGGGGGGGGGGGGGGGGGGGGGGGGCAGTCGCAAGCTGGTTTGAAGATGAGCGCTGACCTCGGACATCATGCAGTGACTCACCAGAAGCTTTGAGTCGATGTCCAATGCATCACGGTCTGTCCAATTGGGTTTGAACCTTGCGCAGACACCGGCGTATACTGGTTCTGGGTTGGGACGCAGTATGACTCACGTCCGGTCTTGTTTCTCTGGTTGAGGATGCTTGCTTCGCTTTTCCCGATAGTCCAGCAGTTCGACGGCCATGCACCCTGATACGACGTCAGGAACAGTCCCAAGCTTTGCGGGGTTCACTCACCATCGTCGAACAGAACTGCTGCGTCATCGGACAGGCCCAGGAAGTATTTCGTGAGCTCGGATGTCATCCAGTAGGATCTACACCAAATTTAAGTTAAATATATCCATTTCAAGCCTTTGGAAACGTACAGTCGTCTGCTTTTGGTCGGATGGTACAGAAACTTGGAACCATTGTTCAGGACTAGCATTCGGGATGGAGATGGATGGTCAAGACCAGCTGTATCCCCGGTCTTCTCGAGCAGTCCTTCCACATATATCGTCTGTTCGTAGCTTCGAGGAATCCGGGCGTCATGCTGAGCAACAGTGGCAGCAGTCGAAGTAATAATTGGCGCCCGAGCTGTAAACCCGGAAGCGCCTCCGTGCACAGGTACATAAGCAACTCCCACGGTCAGTATTCACCAATTGCTCGCGAATCCAATCTTTGACCGGCCCTCCAGCGCTACACCTTCAGCCAACTCCATGTGGCGACGCTCGATACCCACCAAGACTCACCAACGACTAGGATCCTAAACAGATCCGATCTCTCCCAAATCCTCGTTCGCTTCCTATTCGCGGGGTGTGGAGGCGTGGGCAATTGCTCTCTTCGTTCCCCATCCCATGCCCTTCCCTCTTCTCCACTCTTCCCCATGCTACTCCCCCTTCTAGTGGCAGCAGCGTTCTTGATTCGCGTCGCTATCCTTTGAGCTGCCGTCTTTGACAGCCTCGATTCCTTCACTCAGAGGTCTCGAACAGGTAGACGACTTGTTTGCACGGCTTGCGCACTCCAGCTTCTCAAGTCGTAAATCCTCCCTCGTGCTTTACACGGGATCAACGTGACCGACCGTCTTCCCCATCCTCACAGTGACGCGCATTCGCTGATCGTTGCCCCGTGTCCATGTTCTCTTTCCTGCACCCTCACCCCGCAGTTTACTCAGCTTGTACGTCGTGACCTTCCTTTCCTATATTAATTCCAGCTGACGTTCTTCCCAGTCTTTTGTATGAGCTAGCTTTCACCGGCCCTCACGCCTGCACGCCTATGAACCTCCTGCGTCTGCAGTGTCCCCAGGACCCCAGCTTGTACGTGATGCCCTTCTTTCCATAGCTCCAATCGTGCTAACGTCTTTCCAGAGATGCATTTAAGCTAGCTCGCAATACCATACCACCTACATGAAACCCCAGGAATGGGCCAAGACGGAAGGGGCGACATTGGCCTTCGACTTGAAACTAGCCGTCGCGCCAGTAGAAGAGCGCCATTCCCCTTCAACCTCGTAACACACCCACCAGCAGGGCTGCGACGGGGAACGGCGCGTCGAATGCACTGCCGTCCCTCTCGAGCCCTACTACCCCCTCAACCTATGGGACTGCGATCGGAAACATCAGGTTCACAATACTGTGTTTCGCTTCGAGTGCCACCACCAAAGATCGTTCCAAACCCTTTTCTTCTCATTCTCGTTCTCTGTACATCCCAACCAAATCCAACACCTCGCTGCCAATTATCCCTGGGCTACGACAGCAGAGCCCCAATAATCACGTCTCCTCAAGCGAATCGTACTCTGCAGCTTTCTCCAACGGCCCCCACTTTCACCTCTTCTCATCAACGGCTTCAATTGGACTCGACGACAGTCCCGCCTCCCTCTCATACCCTGCTTTTCACCAAGCATCCTCCGTCGCCTCCTGGGCTTAGGTGAGGGAAAGCTATCAAGGCTTTCTCTCTTCCTCGCGCTCCCGTGCTGTGGGACCTAGGCCGCCTTTATGACTCCTAAGAGCGCGTCAAACGTTGGCAGGGCGGTGATATACGACTGAGGAATCGTGTTGGAGCCCCGCCACTTTGCGGTTTTGTTTGTATCCAGAACCAGGCAGTTGTTGGACCGGCCCGTCTGAGGGTCGTGCACCATGCCGTCTTTTTTTTTTGCATCTATCGTGGACCTCTGTGCGCCCCAAAGCAGATGTTCAAACGTTTGATCAATTCATTGTATGTAGCGTTGTAGTACAAGCGTACAGAGAATAGAGAACGTAGATGACGGTCTATATGGTGGCCGATGATAGGAGTGTGAACGTTTCTCTAATCGACCCTAGTAAAGGTTCATGGGTTCAAATAACGGCCTCTCCTTCATCAACAGTCTCTCCCGATAAATCCTCTGCATCAAAATAGCACTGCGAAGAATCTGTATCGGATCCAACTTCGTAGGGACTATGCCGTAAGGACGATTGGTGAGTACCGAGAAAGCTTACAAAAGCAGCATTCCGCGACTCAAAATCCCGCAAGAGTTCAAGGGTAGGTTACGATACCGATATGGCCGTTGACCTGCGCCGCCGACATCGCAGTATGTCTGTCTGCGGTACTCTTGGTCGTGATATCGATGTTGGGTATAGCGTTCCTTGCTGTAGTCCGACGATGCATCAACAAAGGTTGATTGAGAAGTATTTTGTAGCGGATTTACTAGTGGGTGAAATCAGATAAAAGCTGTCGAAAAGCATGGGATACATACTGAAGGAGGCCAACATTCGTTGGGGGGCACTCTGTGACTGGAATGCATTTCGTAGAGAAGATTGGTACCTGCTGAAGCACTAACTTCCGTTGCAGACCGGCGCATGAAAACATGGATGCATACGGGCAGCACGATCCCTGCTTCTAGCCAGAAGCTGTTCACTGAGCCGCCAGCGGGATGTGCAAAGGGGAGCAGGGAAAGGTCCTGTCCTTCCCGTTGTTACCTCGGCACCTTTGGCTTCCCGCTCGTAATTCTGGGGATTTGCGCTCTCTTTCCCTGCACACCGTAACGAGATAGTACCGGAGGAGCTGGTATCACGATGCCAGGGGACAGGACGCTTGGTGCTAGGTGCAAGAAACTGGATTGTCATTGGTTTGTTATGCTGCTCGTGCTGAGGGGGAAGAAAATGTACCCTGACCGACGTGTCGAGAATACCTAGGCATTCCAATTAGACTGGAAATACGGCCTGATAGACCAAGAAATCTCGTTTAACAAAGCTACGGAAATATATGGATAGGAGCTCACCGTATGTTGCCACCTTTTGAGGTGGATCCCAAGCACTTTGTCGTCTATGCACCACCTCGTTCAGAGGCTTCAGAGGTATCCCTGGGATCGATTCCTACGATTCCAGGGATCTATTCAGGTCACTCAGATAAGGGGTTGAAATGGAGCTGGTCAAACTGGCAGACGCGACTTCGACGCGACCTTCAATCACATCCCACGGTCAGTATTGGTACTAATAAATCAATTGCTCCTGTCCTTGACCAGGACCTCGAGGTCTCCAGCGCTACACCAACTCTGTGTAGTGACACAAAATATGCACCGAAACTCATCGACTACTCGGACGTCACGCGTTCCAAACGGATTTGACCGCTCCCTCCCTAGCCTTTCGATCTCTTCGTTTCCTATCCCATCCCCTTTCCTCTTCTCCGCTCTTCCCCATGCTATCACCCCTCCAGATGGGCAGGTGTACTCGGGTCGCATTTGAGCTGCATCCCTAACCTCTGAGCTGCCGCCTTCACTCGCCATGAGCCCGTCGTTCAGTAATGCAGGCAGCTAGCTGGTTGCCTGGCCTGACCGCCGCGACATCTCAGTTTGTGAGTTCTATGTCGTGCTATCACACGCCCAATGTAACTAACCTTCGTTGCCTTCCTCACAGGGATGCGTACGAGCTCGCTGATGCTGGCCACGTACCCGGATCGTCCACCTTGCACCAAAACCCCACAGCGTCCTCACTTTGTATGTCGTATCCTTTCTCGTCTACGCTCACTGCAGCTGACGCTCTCTCCAGTAGTGTTTATGAGCTCGCTGACAGCGGCTTTCGGGCCTACACCAAACCGGCAAGCTTCACATCCGCAGTGGCCTCAGATTGTCCTTCCTCTAACTCCACTCGTCTCTCCAGTGGTGTACTTCAGTTAGCTGGTGATGCCAAGTCACCCAAACCTAGTCGAGGAACGCGTCAGGACGGAGGGGGTGCCAAGGGATGAGCACTGCCAAGCCATCTACGGTCTCGCTGAGACCTAGCTGCCTTGCCAATAGGAAGACTCTATTCCCCTCGTAGCATGTGCAGGACGGCGATGGGCAGCGGCAGGCTGAAGATGCTGTCGTCCCCTTCGAATTTTACCCTCAACTTCGGCACTGCGATTGGAAGTTCCACCGCAAAACATCAACTCAAACATTTCCCCTGCGTTTTCTATAAGATTCGCGACATCGCTGGTCACCATCCCCTAGGCTACGATTGACGATGGCAGGTTCCCCTCTCCTCAACCGAGTCCTTGAGGCCACTTTGAAGCCTTTCCCGATTTCCCCTACTTCACTCCAGGGCTTAGATCGGGCTCAACGTCTGTCCCATCTGACCTTTAGGGTTCTGTCATTCACCAAATCCATCCCTCGCTTCCTGCCCTACGTGGTGAAAGTCCTTGGAAGCCTTTCTAACCTTCCTCGCGCTCCCTTGTCGTGGGATCTGGCTCCAGGAGCGAGTTGAACATCGGCGGAGCGGTGATTCACTACTGAGGATTGGTGTTTGAGCCCTAATGCATGCCCGGAACCACGTAGTCGGCGGGACCTTGCTGCCCGGCCGTAGTGTAGAAGTCAAGCCGACCAATGAATTCTTTGTAGGGAATGTTGTAGTACAAGTGTGCAGAGAATAGAGAGCCTCGATGACTGTCTGTGTGTAATACTGGGGCCGGCAATAGAAGAGTGAATGGACATCTAACCAATGCACGTTAAGGTACATGAATTCAGATAACAGACTCTCCTTGATCAACATCATCTCGAAAAGAGTCCTCAGCATCGAAATAACCTTCGGAAGAATCAGAATCGGATTCTCCTTCGTCGCGAAGGTCTCCCAGGGATGGTTGATGAGTAGCCAGAGCAGCCGCCTTTCGCGACTCGAAGTCTTGCAAAAGATGAACGATACCACTATGCCCATTGGCCTGCGCTGCCGACAACGCGGTGTGTCCGGTTGCAGTACTCTTGATTGTGGCGTCGACATTGGGTATATCAAGAAGTAGACGAACAACAGCTTCGTGACCGTACTGGGCGGCCATCTTGAGTGCTGTGTCCCCGTCCTTGTCAAATCCATTGAGATGGACGTTGTTGGTGGCGAGGATGAGTTCGACAGCGGCCTTATGGCCAAGTCGAGCAGCCAGCAGGAGTGCTGTTGAGCCATCGCTGCTGAATAGGTTGACCTGGATGTCGCGGTGCGCCAGAAGGAGCTTGATGGTGTCTTCGTGGCCTTCACTTGCAGCTAACATGAGTGCCGACCAATCTTCATTGTCAACCAGGTTGACCAGGACATCGGGGTGCGCCAGGAGGAGCTTCATGGTGCCTTCGTAGCCATCATGTGCAGCCTTCAGGAGTGCTGTTGAGCCATAGTTGTCGAATAGGTTAACCTGGATATCGGGGTGCGCCAGAAGGAGCTTGATGGTGCATTCATGGCCTTCACTCGCAGCTAACATGAGTGCCGACCAGTCTTCGTTGTCGACCTGGTTGGCCTGGATGTCAGGGTACGCCAGGAGGAGATTGACGGTGCCTTCGTAGCCACCATGTGCAGCCATCATGAGTGCTGACCACCCTTCGTTGCTGACCAGGTTGACCTGGATGTCGCGGTGCGCCAGGAGGAGCTTGACGGTGCCTTCGTGGCCTTCGCTCGCAGCCATCATGAGTGCTGACCACCCCTCGTTGTCGACCAGGTTGACCTGGATGTCGGAGTGCGCCAGGAGGAGCTTGACGGTGCCTTCGTAGCCTTCACGTGCAGCCTTCATGAGTGCTGACCACCCTTCGTTGTCGGCCAGGTTGACCTGGATGTCGGGGTGTGTCCTGAGCGATGATGTTGAAAGTATGCGCATTCGGGAAATTGCCTTCAACAGTTTTCAGCGGCCTCGATGTTATGAACAGCTTCACATCCAGCGATGCGAGTGTCTTCACAACCGCCAGCTGAATCTTGGTGGGGGCTTCGTCCAGGGCGTCGAGAAGATAGAATGTAATTGCCATGCCATCCGTGAGTTGGCGGAGAAGGGCCAGGAGCTGCGCCTCGGTTGGCTCAGTCCTTTCGCGGAGATGCTGTGAGTATGTTTGTTCGATGAGGGCTTGACAATCCGGATGCCGCTCATATGTTTGCATCGCCAGAATCTCAAGGATACTGCGAACCGTCACTTCCGAGCGGTCGCTATACCGGAAGAAGACATAACAAACACATATTCTTGTGTCTATCTCCTTGCACAGGGCTTCGAGGTGCTGGATTACGATGGATCTAGGCTCAAGTTTCAGCTACAGGGTGCACTAAAAGGGGGAAGAGTAACCCACGCAAGAAGAGTCTTGCCAGCGCCAGCTAAGGAGAGATGTTAAAGGTGGAAGATCATGTGCATTTTCAAGGTGACTTACGGATTCCCGAGCCCCAGAAGATCTTGATATCGCCGTTGGGCTCAAGCCAGAGACGAAATTTGTCACCTTTCACTAGCCACATCCCGGTTCCTGCGGTTGCCTTGCTTAACATGTCATGGTAGATTTGCCGAAAATTGGGGATCGACTGCAAGATCGCCCATATATCCCTCGTGCGGTCGCAGTGGTAGTGAATGTTGTTATTGTAAACGACATCGCGTCCAGCCACGGTGTTCGTCGAGTCTACTATCTGGAGATCGCGGGCGTTGGAGAACATTGAGGGCGTTCTGAGAGAGTGCGAGCCGTCTCCAACTTCTGCAGATTATTCAGATCACCATTCAACGATGAGGTGAGTATGAACGCCTACCCTCATTCTGCGTCGTCGTACTTGTGGCGAATGGCCTTTGCAACGCCTATCAGAGGGGGTCAGTATCTCGCATGTGCGTCGAAACAAGAGAACTCACGTTGCGTGTTGGATACTGGGCCATCGATTGAGGCAGAATGGAGCGCAATGGGACGTGGGGAAGGTGAGGATGAGGTTGAGGTTGAGAGAAAGGGGAAGCAGGTTTAAGAGTGATCATTTGAGGCCTTGAGGCAACCTTAAGGCTTGAGCTGTGCACTCTGATGAGCGATGACAAGAGTTATGGAAGACCTGCCTTGAATGGAAGGTACTGATAGGCGCTCATCAGCATCTTGTCAACGATGGGGAATTGATTTATCAGAAGTATCCAATTCCAAATAATAATACACGAGCCCCATCCCATCCCAATCCAATCCAATCCAATCCAACCCTACCTCCCCTGCTGCTGTTGCTGCTTCATCTAGGCCGCATTCGCAGCGGCAAACATCGCCGCCTGGTTCGACTGTCCCTGTCCCTGTCCCTGTCCCTGTCCCTGCATTCCCTGACCATCACCACCACAACCACCACAACCACTACGTCCTCCAACCGAAAGCCTAAACAGGTGCGCCTGCTGCGGTACACCCCCAATCGCCACGCCACCCACCACCGCCCCTCCTGCTCCTCCCAGCCATCGTCCCCATCCCAGCCTGAGCCTGCGCGTTCCTCGCACAAGCTCAATGCTGTTGAGGCGTCAACGCAGCGATCCGTTGTTGAAGCTGCGCTGGAGTAGGACCACCTGGAACCTGTCCCTGTCCCGGATGATGCTGCTGCTGCTGCTGCTGCCCGTTGTTCGCCGGGTAATACTGATAATATTGTTGCATGGTCTGCCGGTACCGCTGTGGCGTCATCCGACTCATCTGGGCTTCTTGTTGGTGCTGGTGTTGCTGGACTTGCGGTTGTCCCTGCATCGCCGCCTGGACCGAAGAAGGCATGTTCCCTTGCGGCGTGGCGTCCCTGTCGTACGGCCTGGAGCTGCTGCTGAGCTTGCATCTGAGGCATCCGTAATGGTTGCGTTTGCGTTTGTGGCGTTCGAAGCTGTTGGTTCTGCATCTACGGTGTCTGTAGTTGCTGGGTTTGCGTCTGTAGCGTTCGAAGTTGCTTATTCTGCATCTGAGGTGTTCGCATCTGCTGTTGCATCGCTTGCTGATGTTGGAACCGCTGCATCTGTTGAACTTGTTGTTGCTGCTGTTGCATCTGCTGAGGAGACCGCTGAGCGTTCGCAACTTGGTTGGCCACCACCAGGAACAGGAGTACCCGTGGCCATTCTTCCTGCATTACCCTGAGACACAGGAAACGTGAATTGACTAGGAGGCACATTGCTCATCCTCCCAGTTCGCATCGCAGCCGGGTTATGGCTGCATGGTGCGGTAAACGTAAGCTGTCCAGGTAGCCGTGGCTCTTGGGACTGGCCGGACACTTGCAGTGTCTGCTGCTAAAGCTGACCTTGGTTATCGTCGGATTTGGATGTTGCTGCTACTGATGAGGATGCTGCTGATGTCCTTGCATCGACAACCACTGTACCCCGACGATGGGGCTCACTCTTGCAGGCGAAGGCGTCGGAGCTGCAGACGTGCCACTTCTGAGGTGTAGCCCGACCTGCCACGAGGCGTTGCGTGGAAGTCGGGGCTCCCTGAGTACCGGGTGCTTGTGGCCCATTCGCACCGGCTGCCTGAGCTGCACTAGGACTCTGCATCTTGAAGTGGTTGACGAACGCGTCGAATTTGTGCTTCTATTGGACGTGGCATGAGCCATGGCCGCCGCTTTATGGGCTTCAACGTCGTTTGGATTGGCTTGAGCAGTCGCGTAGGTTTGGTTGGCTTTCAGAGAGTTGAGCCGGAGCTGTTGAGCAACTTGGGCTGTCGATGATCTCTGCCCTAAGCCTGCGCTAGTGGTAGATGCCATAAGGGACGCAGAGCTGGCCAGGCTGCGACTGCGCGGAGGTGGAGATGCTGAGAGGACCAGGAGGGGGGTTCAAGGGGTGTTGGATGCTCTACTTGTTCGGGTGGCGCTTGTCCGTCCATCGGATTGCCTGGCGTAGAGGGGCTGTTGGCACTGGCTGAGCTGTACCGGGAGAAGTTGCGCTTTGAGTCTGGAGCTGCGCTGTTGACGCCTGGGCCTTGGTTGCGATGCGGGAGCCACGTCTGGATCGAGTTTTTGGTTAACTCGACCGACTGCCCTATCCGAAGCATCTGCATCTGGTGGTGGTGGTGCGGACTCCCTGCATTTGCACGCTTGGCAGGCGCATCCGCTTTGGCTTCTTGGACGCTGTGATGTGCATGAGGTGCCATGCCGGAAGCTGCTGGAGGTGCGGTAGACACCCGGGACGTAAACTAGTGCGCAGCTGGACGAGACGAAAGGGCTGTCGAGTAGGTCGATGTCGGATACACTGCGCGAGGGTTATTGGTAGTGACCTTGTCGATGACTTGAGCTGATCTGTACACAGGTGGGACGAGCATCGCTTGCACTGGTGTCGGTGTGGGTGTGGCGACCTTTGGTGTCGGACGTATTGGAGGACCGTTGAGGTAGGTATGATTAGGAATTGAGGGACGACTCTTGGACGTCTTGTGTGTCTGCACGTAGTTCCTTCGATTATGTCTGACAAACGTTTCGTAGGAGGAGTAGTTGCTGGTGTGTTGCCGTGTGTTCCGTGGCGCCATGAAGCCTCGTCTACCTCTGGTTCGTGAGTAGAAGCTTTCCGCTTCAAGGACATAGACACCGTCCGAGTGGATGCTCGAAGGACATAATTCGCGTGAGATGGGGATCAGGGTCAAGAAACAGCGGGGGAACAGTCGCGGGGCTGGCTTGAAGATGAGTATAGGCCTTGGTCAATACAAAGTAGCGTACCGAAGGCTTCCACTCGATCTCCAATGCACCAGGATGCACCCAGTTGGATTTAGCCCCCGCATTCAATGCAGACCTCGTTTCTGGGTGTGGATGCAGTACGACTCGCATCCGGTCTCACTTCCTTGGCTGCAGTTCGCTGCTTCGTTTTCCCACTAGCTTAGTAGTTCGACGAGCATGCATCCTGATTCAAGGTCAGCCATGGCCCCAAACATTGTAGGATCCACTCACCATCGTAGAACGGGACCCCTGTGTCGTCGAACGAGTCCAGGAAGTCGAGAGATATCCTGTGCGCTCGAATTTCATCCAGAAGACTCTATACCATAGTTAGGGTTAGATACCGCCGTTTCAAACCTTTGTAAACGTACAGCCATATGGTTGTGGTACAGGAACTCGGAAGGTTGTTCAGACTCGTGATGGAGGTGGATGGTCAAGGACCGGCCTTGTCCTCCGTCTCCTCAAGCATTTCTTCCACATATCTTGTCCATTTGTAGCTCTCGAGGAGTCCTAGAGTCATGTCGGGCAACAGTGGCAGCAGTCGAGGTGATAATTGGCGCCCAAGCTGCAAATCCGCACAAGCGCTTCCCCGCATACATAAGCAACTCCCACGGCAGTATTCCCGCTTCATCAAACCTCACCAATTGCTTGACTGGTAAGTACCTCCAGGCCTCCAGCACTGCACTGTCAGGCAACTCCATGTGGTGATGCAATATACGCACCGAGCCTCACCAACGGCTCGGACATCTCGCATATGAAACAGGCCCGATCGCTCCTCTATAGGACTCCTTGTCAGCCTCCTATCGGCGTGGTATATGAGCACGGGCTCTTCATTCCCCATCCCTCTTCTCCATCCTACCCCATGATACCCCCGCTCTGATGGAAGCAGCGTTCTCGCGCCGCGTCGCAACCCTCTGAACTGCAGTCTTCAGCTCGCCGAACCCTTCTCCCAGCAATATGAGTGCTCGAACAGCCAAATGACTTGCTTGCCTGGCTTAACCGCTTCAACTTCTCAAATCGTGAGTCCTTCCTCATGACTTCCTTGCGGTTAAAGTGACTGAAAATCTTCTCTGTCCTCAAAGTAACGCGTATTCGCTGATCATGGCCTTATGCTTATATCCCCTTCCCTGCACCACCACTCCTTAGGATCCACAACCTGTACGTCGTACCATTTCTTTCTTACATCCACTGCGGCTGACATTCTTCCCAGTTATGCGCACGAGCTAGTTGGTAGTGGCCCTCATGCCTGCACCAAATCTATCGACTGCCTGTGTGTACCCAACTTGTACGTGTTTCGCTCCATTTCTCGACGCTCCTCGTGCTAATGTTTCTCAAGTGCTGCACTTGAGCTAGCTGGCACTGCCATATCATTACCACCACCACCACCACCACCAAGTCCAAATCATAGCAAGACGGAGGAGGCGACAACGGGTGGGCACCTCTCAAGACATTCGGTCGAGAACCTCAGCGTAACCACCAGGCCACTAGGAAGACATCATCTGCCTCCAACGTACCATCAGGACTGCGACAGGGGAGCGACGAGTCAAAAATACCGTCACCCTCCCTCAAATTCTACCCCTCAAACCATGGGACTGCGATCGCAGACGGCAGATTGTCTCGCCCTTCGAGATCCTCCGCCAAAGTATCACACCAACCCCATCTTCTCCTTCTACACCTCAATCAAATCCACCGCCCCACTACCAAGCATCTTGTAGGCTACGAACGACGACGACAGGTTTCCGAAAGCCGTGTCTCCTTGATCGGGTTCTACTCTCCAGATTTCTCGAACAAAACTCGACGCTTTCCCCACTTGTCACCAGGGCTTGGATCAGACTCGACGACGGTCGCGCCTTGCCTGTCAAGTTCCGCCTTTCATCAAGCACATCTCTCATTTTCCCGGGATCAGGCGAGGAGAAATGGGCCGACGATGGGAGGGTACAATAAAGGCATTCAACGGATACTCTGAAGCTAACCATCGCGCCATTCCCACTAAAAAGGCTACACTCCCCTCCTACTTCGTAACACACCCGCGATGGGGAACGGCAGGCCGAAATTTTCACCTTCACCCTCGCCATCTACCCCTCAAACCAAGGGGCTGGTACCAGATACAGCAGGACCATCATACGGTCTCTCCCTTCCAGTTCCACCACCAAAATATCGACAAAATATTTCCTTATCGCTCTCTCCCGGTCGTTCTTCCTCTCCACATCTCGACCAAACGCACCACCTTGCATTCAACCCTCCCCGAAGCTAAACATGGCAACGGCGATAGGAAATCGTGTCTCTCAATCGATTCCTAGTAGTCTTCAGCTTTCTAAAAAGAAACGACCACTCCCCCACTTCTCGCAAGAGCTTCGATCGGACTCGACGCAGTCCAACCTCGCCTTTCAACAAGAACCATCGTTTATTCGGTGGACTTCAGTGGGTTTCAGACCTCCTCACGCTCCCTTGTCGTAGGACCAGATCCGCCTTTACGATTCCAAGAGCGTATCTTGGCGGGACGATGATACACTACCGAGGGGTGGTATTTCATCCCTGTCACTTCGCCTGGTGGCCCAAATTGTGTTTGGTAAAAGCCGCTGGTCTCAGTGTCCGTCGCTTTGCGTATGGGTCGATTCGGCCTTTCCTATGGTTGCGTACTCTGTCATTCTGGCTCGGTGCAAATTCCATTCGATGTACTAATTACATTCAACAGGGACGTCTCATTCACCGCCTGTGTACTCGAAGAGTGGTTCAGCCCAGCAATCGATTCCTGTGATGTACCATAGTGGATATACAAGTATGTCAAGGACAGAGAATTCAGAACGTCGAACGTGTGTCAACTGTATTGAATTGCGAAAGGACCGGTTCAGGTCAAAGTTCATGAATTGAGTGAAGCCCGACTCCTCGACCTCCCGATGAATCACTGGCATCAAACCGAGAATTAGAATCGGACCCCTCTTCATCGCGATTGTCTGCCACATTCATTTGGTGAGTATCGAGGACAGCTGCCCTTGACGATTCAAAGTCTTGCAAGAGTCGAACGATAGCAATGTGCCTATTAGCCTGCGTCCCCGACATCGCGGTGTCTCTGTCTGTGATACTCCTGATCGTAGTATCGATGTTGGCGATATCGAGAAGCAGACGGACAGCAGGTTCTCCTCGAATCAACGCAATAGCCACGAATGCGATATTATCATTGGTTCCCCAAGGGAGCTAGTAGAAACCTATGCAAGCCACCAAGGGCACTCACACGCAGACAAAGTTATGAGGGAATCCGACATCGATCGCATAAGTTCCTTGAACTTGCAGCAAAAGACAGTTTAGCCTTTGAAAGCGAGGCGCTCCGATGGTCCGCCTGGCGGTCGGAGCAGGCATTGATGTTATTGGATGCATAGTATAGCAGGAGGTTTCAAAGGAGCGTGGCGTTGTAATGAGAGTGGCGATGTGTATCGAAAGGTAGTAGGTAAAGCACCATCAATGCCAGACTTCGAGGCGCAGGATCTACACAAACAGAACCGACCATTAGCTTCATGCTACAAGACAATGAAGAGATAAAGGCAAAAACTCATGACTCGATCCCGCCCACTCGAAGGACCAACGACATCACGCTGAAACAGAGAACAGGTGCCCGATGATTACTGAGCGAGCACGTCTAAGTACATGGGACAGCCTGTTTTCCAAGGGGTGCTTAGCACGAGGGATGGGAGGGGCACATAGTCAGACGGATGCCTTCAGAGTTTAGGCTTGTCCATACGCCTATAAGTTATAACCCAAGGTACTCAGGCAGCGAGCCAACGCTGCCCACCGCGCATCTAGCCAACAGATCGTGCCGGAGGAGACTAATAAAAGATACATCAGAATCATGCACGATGAAGAGAGACATATCGGCGCACCTGGAATCATGGTATCCGCCGAGCCGGTGATCCCTGCATGTGTTCCCCGCTCGTCCTGGGAGGGCAGCTGTGATGTTTCCCGAGGTCGGAGTCAGGCGCACGGGGTTGGAATGAAAAAAGGTTACTGGTCCGATAGGAGTGCTGCTCTTCAGTCTCCAGTCCTGGTACTTTGAGGCGGCGGCCGAGATGGGCAATGACAAGACCGCGATGGAGCAGACACCGAGGTGGACCAGGCCATCCGTACAACGTCTGAAGCTCTGATTGTTCATTGTCAAAGTCAAGGTCAGCTACCAAAAGGATTCAAACGCTGTTTACTTACGGTCGGGCCACGCATCTGCAACAACTGCGGTTCACCTGGGAGGATGGAGTGGCTGGGAAGAGGGTTCGTCTCGATCCACTCGGTGCTATCGTCGGTCGCTGAGAAGCGATGGTCGGTATTTCCTAAATGTAGTCCATCGATACATCAACAAAAGTCGATTGAGAAGGACTTCGCGGCGGGTTCGCTGGGGGGTAAGATCAGATCTGCCGAAAAGCATGGGATACGTACTGACCGATGTCGACATTTCGTTTGGAGGACTCGTTGACTGGAATGCATGTCTTAGAGGAGTATTGGTATCTGGTGAAGAAGTGACTTCAGTTGCAGACCATCGCACGAGAACATGGATGCATACGGGCAGCATGTCCCCTGATTGCAAACGGAAGCTGTCCACCGAACCGCCAGTTGGATGTGGGGAGGGGAGCAGGAACAGGTCCTATCTCCCCGTTGTTACCTCGTCACCTTCGACTTCCCGCTCGTCTTGCTGGGGTTGTAGGCTCTCTGTCCCTGTACGCCGTGATGAGGTTGTACCAGAGGAGCTGATATCACGATGCCAGGGGACAGGGCGCTTTGTCCTAGGTGCAAAAAAACGGATTGTCATTGGTTTGTAATGCTGCTCATGTTGAGGGCGAAGGAGATACACCCTGACCGACGTGTCGAGAGTACAAAGGCATCCCAATCATATTGGCAATATTGCCTGACAGACCAGGGAATCTCGTTCAACAGACCCACGGAAATACATGAAGCGGAGCTCACGGTATGATTCCACCTTTTGGGGTGGATTTCATGCACTTTATCGTCTATTCAACACCTCATTCAGAGGCTTGGGCTTCAGAGGCACCCATGGGATTGGGTCCTAGCATTCCAAGGATTGGTTTACGTCGCTCGGATGAAGGGTTGATATGGGGCTGGTCAAGCAGGCAGACGCGACTTCGACGCGACATTCAATCAATTTGATCGAAACCGGGCCACGGTCAGTATTTGTGCTTGCCCTCAATTGCATCATTGACCAGGACCTGCTGCTTGTTGCATTGTCAGCCAACACCATGCAGTGACTCTCCAACAAATGGGACAACCTACATTCGAAACAGGCCTGATTTCTCCCTACGCCTCAGGACCCCTTGTCAGCATCTTATCTGAGGGGTATAGGTGCCTCTGAGCCTTTCGGTCTCTTCGTTCCCCATCCCATCCCCTTTCCTCATGCTATTACCCCTCTGGATGGGGCGGCGTACTCGAGTCGAGTCGCTTCCCTCTGAGCTTCCACCTTCACTCGCCACGAGCCCGTCATTGAGTAGTGCAAGCAGCTAGCTTGCCCGCCTAGCCTGAGCACCGCGATATCTCGACCTGTGAGCTCTACCTCGTGCTATCACACGCCCAATGTAACTAAATGTCGTTTCTCTCCTCCCAGTGATGCGTACGAGCTCCCTGATCGTAGTCCCATGCACGTATCGTGTACCTTGCACCACAAAACCCCACTGCGTCTTTACCTTGTATGTCGTATCCTTTCTCTTATACGTTCGCTGAAGCTGATGTTCTCTCCAGTGATTCTTATGAGCTCGCCAATAGCAGTCTTTGGGTCCGCACCAAACCTATCAGCTTCGCATCCGCAGTGGCCTCGGCTCGTCCTTCCCGAGACTCCGCTCGTGCTAACGTCTGTCCAGTGATATGCTTAAGTTATCTGCCGATGCTAAACCACCAAACCGACTCGAGCAATGCGCCAGGGCGACAATGGGTGAGCACTGCCAAGCCATGTCGCCGAGAGCCTTTACCTAACTTTCTTGCCGATTGGAAGACTCTATTCCCCTCGTAGTATGCACAGGACTGCGATGTGGAACGGCACCTCGAAAATGCTGCCCTCCCCCTTCGAGTTTTACCCTCAACTTCGGGACTGCGATCGGAGACGGCAGGTTTGCGACACAATCTCTCCCCCCGAGCTCCATCATGAAACGTTAACTCAAGCATCTTTTCTTCGTTCTCTTTGCTCTATAAAACTCACCACCTCGCTGGCCGTCATCCACTGGGCCACGAATGACGACGGCAGGTTCCCACAAATCGCCTCTCCTCAACCGGGTCCTAGAGGCTGCGTTGCAGCTTTGCACAACCTTTCCCACTTCCCGCTCCTTCTCATTAGCGCCTCGATCGGACTCAACATCTGTTCCATCTTGGCTCACGCGGGGAAGGTCCTTGCAAGCCTTTCTACTTTTCCTCGCGCTCCCTTGTCGTGCGAACTGGACTGCCTGTATTGCTCCAAGAGCGTGTTGAACGTTGGAAGGACGGTGATACACTACTGAGGATTGGGGTTTATGTGTCTGGAACCACGCAGTCGGTGGGACCTTTCTGCGGACCCCTGGTGTAGAATTCAAGCCAACCAATGAATTCTTTGTATGTAATGTTGTAGTATGAGTGTGCAGAGAATAGAGAACCTCGATGGCTATATGTGTGTAATACCGCGGCCGGCAATAGAATAATGAATGGGCACTTAACCAATCCAGGATTCCAGGTCAAGGTCCACGAATTCAGATGACAGCTTCTCCTCAATCAACGGCCTCTCCGAATGACTCCTCAGCATCGAAATAACCTTCGGAGGAATCAGAATCGGATCCATCGTCGTCGCGATTGTGTGGTGCGAATAGTGGGCGAGTACCAAGAGGGCTCGCCACAGCAGCCCTTTGCGACTCGAATTCCCGCAAGAGTTCAACAATACCATTGTGCCCGTTGGCCTGCGCCGCCGACAACGCGGTGTGCCCGTCTGCCGTACTCCTGATTGTGGTGTCGATGTTGGGTATATCAAGAAGTAGGCGAACAACAGCTTCGTGGCCGTATTGGGCTGCCATCTTGATTGCTGTGTCCCCGTCCTTGTCAAATCCATTGAGATGGACATTGTTGGTGGCGAGGATGAGTTCGACAGCGGCCTTATGGCCAAGTCGAGCAGCCAGCAGGAGTGCCGTTGAGCCATCGCTGCTGACCGGTTGACCTGGACCTCGGAGTGCGCCAGGAGGAGCTTGACGGTGCCTTCGTGGCCTTCGCTCGCAGCCTTCATGAGCGCTGACCACCCTTTGTTGTCGACCAGGTTGACCTGGATGTCGCGGTGCGCCAGGAGGAGCTTGACGGTGCCTTCGTGGCCTTCGCTCGCAGCCATCATGAGCGCTGACCACCCTTCGTTGTCGACCAGGTTGACCTGGATGTCGCGGTGCGCCAGGAGGAGCTTGACGGTGCCTTCGTGGCCATAGCTGGCAGCTAGGATGAGTGCTGACCACCCTTCGTTGTCAACCAGGTTGACCTGGATGTCGGGGTGCACCAGGAGGAGCTTGACGGTGACTTCGTAGCCTACGCTCGCAGCCTTCATGAGTGCTGACCACCCTTCGTTGCTGACCAGGTTGACCTGGATGTCGGGGTGCGCCAGGAGGAGCTTGACAGTGCCTTCGTGGCCATACCTGGCAGCCATCATGAGTGCTGACCACACCTCGTTGTCGACCAGGTTGACCTGGATGTCGCGGTGCGCCAGGAGGAGCTTGACGGTGCCTTCGTGGCCTTCGCTCGCAGCCATCATGAGCGCTGACCACCCTTCGTTGTCGACCAGGTTGACCTGGATGTCGCGGTGCGCCAGGAGGAGCTTGACGGTGCCTTCGTGGCCTCCCCTCGCAGCCATCATGAGTGCTGACCACCCTTCGTTGCTGACCAGGTTGACCTGGATGTCAGGGTGCGCCAGGAGGAGCTTGACAGTGCCTTCGTGGCCATACCTGGCAGCCATCATGAGTGCTGACCACACCTCGTTGTTGACCAGGTTGACCTGGATGTCGGGGTGTGCCAGGAGGAGCTTGACGGTGCCTTCATGGCCATCCCTGGCGGCCTTCATGAGCGCTGACCACCCTTTGTTGTCGACCAGGTTGGCCTGGATGTCGCGGTGTGCCAGGAGGAGCTTGACGGTGCCTTCGTAGCCCTCCCTCGCAGCCATCATGAGTGCTGACCACCCCTTGTTGTCGACCAGGTTGACCTGGATGTCGGGGTGCGCCAGGAGGAGCGCAACGATCCCGGTATGGCCATGCCTTGAAGCCTCCATGAGTGCTGACCAGCCATCGTCTTCGATCAAGTTGACCTTGATCTCAGATATTGTAAGGAGGGAGGCGACGGGTTGTTCGTGGCCAAATCGAGAGGCTATTGCTAAAGCAGACTGTTGATGCAATTGGGTTGTTAGATTTCGGTTGCCTGCAGCGGTATCATCAATCAAAGCGAGGGGTAAGTCGTAGAGTCCCAGAATGTGGATGGGACTGAGGATGTCAAAGTACCAAGAGTGGTCAGCACTGGTGAAGGCAGGGAAAGCGATGACTTCTGTAACAAACTGCGCAGTTCGGCGTCTGATGTCCTCGGAACCCAACTCTTCACGAGCATGAAATGCCCAAGCCTCGGATGCATATGCAAGGAGGGGGTCCTTCTCTAGGACAGATCTAAACTCATCCTCTGAGTTGATGATCGTATTCTGGAAACCACAGTTGGCGAGATGGGTCATGCAGACAGCGGCGAGAAGAGAATGAGGGTGGGGAAATGTGTCGCGGAGGAGATCTTCCAAAGTGTCCTTGGCGGTATAGTCTGCAATATATGAGTCAGAATATGGAATGAGAACATCTCCGCCACTTACGAACGAGTCGTACGGCCCTGCTCTCCTCCTCGACAGTGATCAAGCCACCACATAGAGAAACAAGGGTGGTCTTGGGAACAAGTCGCCTGGGCTCGAATTTGTAGGTATCCGGAGAAGTGGCAATGGCCCGCTCAAGCTCATCTATTGTCATAGACCGCGACGCATTGAGAACCCAAACCAACACAGCTTTCGCGAGGGAGGCGTGCTTGTGACTTTCATTAGAGATCCTGGCCCAGGTCTGGTGATACACGTCCTCAATACTCGAAGGAAATGCCTTGAGCGTATCCGTCACGTCTTGAGCACTGAGACATTCGCCCAATGCGTCAATCTGGAGGGAGGCATGCAAGAACCTTATAAGATGATACAGTCAGCTCTATACCCCAATGTCTGTAAAGGGACTTCTTACATGCCACCACAATTCCCCTTGATAGTTGAGATAATCTCGTCTCTCAATTCTGGGTCATCCTGCAATAGACGTTGTAGTTCTGCACTCTCGTTGATCCCTTTGGCGATGTGAAGATCAATGTCGGTATCCTGGGCAATGATTAGGAAAGTGTGCGCCGCCGGGAAGTTGGCCTCCACAGTCTTCAGGGGTCGCGATGTGATAAAAAGCTTTACATTCAGTGACGCGAGCGCCTTCAGAACTGCTAGCTGAATCTTGGTGTGGGCTTCGTCGAGGGCATCGAGAATATAGAATGTGGCTGTCATGCCCTTGGTGAGTTGGCCAAGAAGTGCCAACAGCTGTTCCTCTGTCGGCTCTGTCCTTTCGTGGAGATGCTGAGCATAGGTCTCTTCGATGATGGCGAGGCAATCTGGATGTCGCTCAAGCGTTTGCATGGCAAGGGTCTCCAGGACATTGCGAACCGTCATCTTGGAGCGGTCGCTATAGCGGAAGTAGACATAACAAACGCAGATCTTTCCATCTGTCTCCTTCCGCAGGGCTTCGAGGTGCTGAATGACGATTGATCTATGACGAAGCTTCAGCACTAACCCGTCACGAGCTGGGAGGTAACTTACGCAAGGATGGTCTTGCCAGCGCCGGCTGCGGTGAGACATTAGAGGCGAAAGGTAGTGTGCATGCAAAGCTGACTCACGAATTCCTGAGCCCCAAAAGATTTTGATATCGCCGTTGGCTTCGAGCCAGATGCGAAACTTGTCGCCTTTCACCAGCCACATACCGGTCCCGAGTGTGGCCTTGCTCAACATATCGTGGTAGATGTTTCGAAAATTGGGTATTGACTGCAAAATCGCCCATATGTCCCTTGAGCGCTCGTGGTGGTGATGGTGGTGGTGAATGTGGTTATTGACATCACCCCCAAAGACGGTGAGAGTCGAGTCCACGATCTTCAGATCGTTGGTGTTGGAAAACATTGCAGTTGTTCTGAGTGCGGGAGAGGTGCGTTCAACTAGTTCAGGTGATTCAGATGGACGGTAAATCGATAGGCAAAGATAAGGGTCTACCTTCACCACTCTGCCTCGTCGGCCCCACGACGAGAGAGCTTTGCATGACCTATCAGATGAGTCAAATCACCCACGTACGCGCTGTAACGAAAGTAGTCACATTGTGTTTTGCATACTGAGCCATCGATGAATATAAAAGCGCAACGGGAGGGAGCTGGGAGTGGCAGGGTGAGGGTAGAGGTGAAGGTGAAGGGCTGTAAGAATGATCACTTGAGGCCTTGGCAACCTCGAGGCTTGGGCTGTGCACTCTGATGGTGGTGACAGCGGTCACAGAAGGCCTTCCATGAATGGACAGTACCGATAGGCGCCCATCGGTCTTGGAGGAGAAATGCTTCCACGTTCCCAAAATATGCAGTTAGAAGGATATCCAATTCCAAATAATAATACATGAATCCCATACACATCCAATCCTACCTCCCCTGCTGCTGCTGTTGCTTCATCTTCGCCGCATTCGCAGCAGCAATCATCGCCGCCTGATTAGGCTGTCCCTGTCCCTGCATCACCTGTCCACCACCTCCAACCGAAAGACTAAACTGATGCGTCTGCTGCGGTACTCCCCCAATCGCCACACCCCCCATCACCGCCCCTCCTCCTGCCATTGTCCCCATCGCAGCTTGAGCCTGCGCATCCCTCGCACGAGCCCAGTACACTTGCTGTTGCTGAGGCGTCAACGCAGCGATCCGTTGCTGAAGCTGTGCAGCTTGCATCTGCGCGGGAGTAGGACCACTTGGAACTTGTCCCTGTCCCGGATGCTGCTGCTGCTGCCCGTTGTTCGCCGCGTAATAGCGATAATATTGCTGCATCGTCTGCTGGTACTGCTGTGGCGTCATCTGACTCATTTGGCCTTGTTGGGGCTGCTGCTGCATTTGCATCTGCATCTGGGCTTGTTGTTGCTGCTGCTGGGCCTGTGGTTGTCCCTGCATTGCAGCCTGAACCGAAGGAGGCATGTTCTGCTGAGGCGTAGGCTGACGCTGTTGAGCCGCCTGGAGCTGCTGAGCTTGCATCTGAGGTGTCCGTAACGGTTGCGTCTGCGTTTGCGGCGTTCGAAGCTGTTGGCTCTGCATCTGAGGTGTTCGTAGCTGCTGGGTTTGCGTCTGTGGCGTTCGAAGTTGCTGATTCTGCATCTGAGGTGTTCGCATTTGCTGTTGCATCGCTTGCTGATGCTGGATTTGCTGCATCTGCTGCTGCTGTTGTTGCTGTTGCTGTTGCTGCATCTGCATCTGCTGAGGAGACCGCTGGGCGTTCGCAACGCTTACTTGACCGCCACCAGGGACGGGAGTACCTGCTGTCATTCTTCCCGCGTTACCCTGAGACACGGCAAACGTGAATTGGCCAGGAGGCACATTGCTCGGCGTCCCGGTTCGCATCGCGTTGGGGTTATGGTTATATGGTGCGGTGAACGTAAACTGTCCGGGTAGCTGCGGTTGTTGGGGTTGGCCGGGCACCTGCAATGTCTGCTGCTGCTGGGGCTGGCCTTGAGTGGGCGTCATCGTGCGATGGAACTGTTGAGGTTGCTGAGTCTGTTGCATCATCGGATTTGGAGGTTGCTGCTGCTGAGGATGCTGCTGTTGTCCTTGCATTGGCAAACCCTGTACCCCTACCATGGGGCTAGCTCTTGCAGGCGAAGGCGTCGGAGCTGCAGACGGTTGACCACTTCCTTGAGAGCCACTCGCCACAAGGTTCAGGTTCTGAGGTGTAGCCCGGCCTGTCACGTGCTGCTGCGAGGTAGTTGGAACTCCCTGAGAGCCGGATGATTGCGGTCCAGTCGCACCAGCTGCCTGCGCTGCCGCCCTGGCGCTCTGCATCTTGAAGTGGTTGACAAACGTGTCGAACTTGTGCTTTTCTTGCACCGCAGAAGCATGTGCCACGGCTGCCGCTTTACGGGCTTCAACGTCATTGGGGTTGGCTTGAGCGTGCGCCTGAGCCGTCGCGTACGCTTGATTAGCCCTCATAGAATTGAGTCTGAGCTGCTGAGCAACCTGGGCCATCGCTGGTCTCTGTGCTGAACCTGCACTAGCGGAAGCTGCCATCGGTGGTGCAGAAGGTTGGCCAGCCTGCGATTGCCCGGATGCGGACATACTGATGGGACCAGGAGCGACGCTCGAGGGCCGCTGGATGTTCTGCTGGTTCGGATAGTGGTTTGGCGCTTGCCCGTACGTCGGATTGCCCGACGTAGATGGGCTGATGGCGCTGGGTGCGGGTGGCTGAGCTGTACTGGGAGAAGCTGCGCCTTGGGTCTGAAGCTGCGCCGTAGACGTTTGGGGGCCTTGGTTTGGACGAGGCTGCGATGCTGGAGGCACACCCGGAGAGAGATTCTGGTTCGCCAGACTCAGGGTCTGCTGTTGCATCTGCGCTTTCTGAAGCATCTGCATCTGTTGGTGGTGGTGTGCAGCCATAGCTACACTGTTGCCAGCTACTGGAGTCGCAGCGTTTGCACGTTGGGCAGTTGCAGCTGCTGTGGCTTCTTGGACGCTGCGATACACCTGGGGTGCCATGCCAGTGGCTGCTGGAGGTACGGGAGACGCCTGAGACACAAACTGGTGGGTAGACGGACCAGATGAAGGCACAGTCGAGTAATTTGGCGCTTGATACGTCCCTTGAGTATTATCGGGGGCGACGTTATAGATAATTTGGCCCTGATTGTCGATTTGTACAGGGGCACGTTGCACAGGTGTAGGCGTAGGCGTGGGGACCTTTGGTGGGGGACGTATTGGAGGACCGTTCAGATAGTTATGATTGGGAGCAGGGGGAGGGTTCTTCGCCGTCTCGTGTGCCTGGACATACTTCTCCTGTTTATGTCTGACAAACGTTTCATAGAAGGAGTAGTTTGGTGCGTGTTGCCTAGTGTTCCGTGGCGCCATGAACGCCATGATCTTCGTCCGTCTTGTCTTTTCCGTCTCATCTTCTTCTGGTTCGTGAGTAGAAGCCTTTCGCTTCAAGGACATAGGTACAGTCGGAGTCGATGCTCGAAGGACATGATTCGCAATTCGTGTGAGATGGGGAGTAGGGTCAAGACAGAGTGGAGGAGCAGTCGCAAGCTGGTTCGAAGGTCAGAATATGCTCCGAAAAGCAGACATTAACTTACCAAAAGCTTTGACTCGATCTCCAATGCATCACGGTCTGTCCAATTGGATTTGGACCTTGCATTCAACGCACAGACGTCGGCATATAATGTTTCTGGGTTGGGATGCAGTATGACTCGCGTCCGGTCTGGCTTCTCTGGCTGAGGATCCCTGCTTCGCTTTGCCCGATAGTCCAGCAGTTCGACTACCATGCACCCTGATGCAAGGTCAGGGTGAGTCCCATGCTTTGCAGGGTCTACTCACCATCGTAGAACGGAACCCTTGCATCATCAAACAAGTCCAGGAAGTCGACAGGAATCCTGTGAGCCCGAATGTCATCCAAAAGACTCTATATCCCTCCAACGTTAGAAGGGACCACTTCAAGCCATTGTGAACGTACAGCCATCTGGTTGTGGTACAGAAACTTGGAACCATTGTTCAGAACCCAGTGCTCAGGATGGAGGTGAATAGTCAACGACGGGGCCTTGTCTTCCGTCTTCTCGAGAAGTTCTTCCACATATCTCGTCCGGTTGTAGCTCTCGAGGAGCCCCAGAGTCATCCCGAGCAAGATGGGCGACAGTGGCGGCAGTCAAGGTAATAATTGGCGCCCAAGCTGTAAACCCGCAAGTGCATCCGCGCACAGGTAAGCAACTCCCACGCGGACGGTATAGGGGCATCAGCCTTTGAAACTCGAGCCTGTTCATCGAGGGTGGGATGATTCTTTGCATCGTTGCGAGAGGCGCTGAGATATCAATAGAAGCACGGCAGCCTTTGCAGGCATAGGTTGAAGGGAATCTACTCCGAACCCTATTGTTTCCCATGGCCGTTCCAAAGCCTGGTGGCGCTGACAGCGCTACAGCTGAATCAGAAGAACATTGCACGCTGGATTTCATCCTCCGTGCAGGTAAAATGCTGCTCCACCACTGCTACTGACAGAAGGCACTTTCAGGTACGTTCATGTGTGGACACAACGCTTCTTCCTTTCAGGTGCATTGACTCCCCGACACCTCGAATTTTCATTCCTACTGGAATATAAGGCTCAGGCACACATGTCTGTCATTGTCATTCGTCCCTTTCGAATTTTGCCCAGACCTGTCATGCAGCTTGCAATTCTACTCCTTATCAGCCTTCAACTGTCGTTAGTGCTCTCAACGCCTCTCAAGCTGACTCCCCGCTGTGTCTACACCGGGTCCATCGTGGTCAAGGAGTATTCTGGCAACACCACCATTGGTTGGATGGGCAGTCTCGCCTACGGAAGGTGAGCATTGATCACTCCTGGTACCACTACAAGGACACTGACTTTGGTCTTTCAGCTTTGCCTACACGACTAACGCGGTTCAAAAGACCCCACTGTCCTTCACTTATTCGCATGATCCCAACGCCCCTCTGGAAATCACCGTCGCCGTATGTGCCTTGACCTTTTGCTCTTGACCAGTGGGCTCATATGCTGTAGGACACTGCACCCCTCCACTCTGTGGGTGCTATGGGTGATACTCTCGGTACATCGTTCGTGTTTTCTCAACCTCCCTGATGGTAGAGCTCTAATAGACCCTAACAAGAAACGGGAATGCGTTTTATCTTGTGAGGTCGAACCCAGGTATGTACAGCACAAACTCTCCTAGATGACTTGGCGCCCTCAATGCCCTTGTCAGTCCCCTATGGCCCCTCGCAGATCGTTGGCCATTCTGCTGCATCAGGGGTACGTCTTTGGGTAACTACGCTTCCATGCAATGTTTCTGACCACATACGTAGCCCAGGCAAAGTCAAACCCTGATCTGGAAATTTAATCCCGTCACGAATGAGTTGAGTGGCACTTGGGTCAATCCCGATGGCACGGTACTCCCTACCATCTGGTACATCCCACCTGGGGGCACGAACATTCGTGTCTCTGCCCATCCCAATCTCATCCTTCAGAAAGTAGTAAGTCCTTTCCGTTTCTCTGCATGATACCGCTACTCTTGAAGCTGATGAACCTTTGATGATACAGCGTCTCTATTGGGATGCTTGAGGTGTCTTCAACGAGTTTCGTGGGGCTTATCCTTTCAACGTGCCCAGGCCCAGATTCAAATAGACTCAGATGGGGTCATATTTTACTATATTCTGCTATCCTAGTGTCTTCGTCGTCGTCTTCATACACGAATGTCCAATGTAACAAGTAACGAATAAAGTGATCGAACAATTATTAAAAAAAGACCGATGGTTGAGTACCTTAGATCCCAGCAAGTTCTAAACTCTTTCAACTCAACTTTAGTCCGTATGTCTAACTCGTGACCAGAAACTATCCCCTCCTCCCTTCCCATTGCGGTGTCGGGCTCAAGTTGCGTCGGAGTCGGGCGATCTCTCTTTCAGCTCAAATTAGACAATTAGCGCAGTCGTCAGAGTAGACCCTGTACCCTGATATTCTCCGAGATTTCATGGACGCCTCCTTGTTGACAGAACTTGTGGCCAAGTGTTCCTTGTGCGTACATCATTCTGAATATCTGAGGAGCTTTCTCCAGTGTCATCGGTCAGATTAATTCCATACCAGAAAGCCCTGCACGCCTCGGAGGGTTGCTTCCTCCGGAGTACAACAGTTTTTTTTGGGCAACAGGTAGTATGAATGTCCGTATAATCGCCTGGATTTCTTTCCAGGTTGCGCCACAACGCTTCCATGCATACCAATGATTCCCATTTTTGGCCAACACATCATTGCACTCGGATGCCACAACTGGCAAGATTGACAGCACGCAGCTGCCATCAGAAACATGGTCCACTCAATTTCTAAATCGAAGCAGGCACGCAAGGTCTCGAATAACACTGACAAGAGGCACGAGCTATCAACGTCGGGGAGCGTCTACCTCCGTACAGGTGCAATGTTCTCGAACAACTGGGAGACTCGCTTTCCAGGAGGTATAAAACCTCTCTCTCAAATAGTACTCTCCAATAACACTCACCCCTCGCTTTACATAGGCTGGTACAGAACCCGCGCCAAGAGGTAGGCATGGCTCGGAGTTTGAAAATATGATGGCCTGAAGAACGGCACAAGCAGTGAAATTGGCACTGGTCACATCACGACGCATAGAACATAGAATACCACTGCAAACTCACCTAACCGCTATATGAAGTAGAGGTCAATCAAATATATGGCTTTATAGTCCAAATGTCGAAGAAGCGCTCTGTGATGCATTCACACCTCGCCCTTTCCAAATCAAAGACACTCTTGCCTGTGTGGAAGGGGAAGAGGCCTTCGTTGCAGTTACCACTGGACAGCGAAAGGCGGTAGCCTTCTAGCGTCCTTGCTTAGTGCCATGAGACAAGAAGAGAAAGGGATAGGAATCTTATTTGTGCCCACAAAGGCATTATTGGAGCAACAGGTCAGTAGCGCGAATGGCTTATTAAAAGTTCACCGTAATATTCAGGAAGCTAAAAAGCGATCTGAGCGCGACAGAGCAGGTGCGGGTGATATTCCGAACTGTAGAAGAGCCCCAGACGATCGCGAGGGACAAAGAGGTGCATGGGGAGTGCCGATAGGCAGGGAAGACTCTGCGAGGGTATTAGGTCGATCCACCGCGATAGAAACACCCAACTGGTCATTTAGTGCGCTTCCAAGAGTAACATTCGAGTTACCTGTGTGCTTCGACCCACTTCAACCTCAAGCAACACTGACATGGAAGAGATAGGGGCTAAATCAACCTTCGTTTCCTTTCAACTCATCAAAAATTCAAACTCCGAGCCATGCCCACCTCTTGGCGTGGGTTCTTTACCAGACTCTATGACGGGAGAACGATTGTCTTCTCCGAAAGTCTTAGAGGAGGGTTTACGAGACTAGCTTTACAATGTCTTTCGGAGCTATTACACAAGCTGCCGCCCTCTTTCTTCTCGGTTTCCAGCTGTCCTTCATCAACGCAAAGCCGGTTCAGCTGGAGCGTCGCTGCCTCTATACTGGATCAATCCGTTTGAAGCACTATGCAAACAACGCTGACCTTGGATGGATGGGGAATGTGCAACCCAACCGGTAGGCACCATGCCCTAGATGCGTGTACGAGCGCTAACTCTGACTACATAGCCTTTACTGGACGACAAACTCGCCTCAGAAACTTCCCCTTTCTTTCACATATCAAGATCCCAATACCGTATTTGCAATCAAGATTGGTGTATGATTATGCTCTTTGTGTTGTAATCTGAACATCTTGAAGGAGACTGCTGCAGGACACCTCACCTGGCTATCCCTTCGTTGGTGTGGCGGGCGAGTCTACTCTTACCACCGTGCCGTTCGTGTTCTTTCAACCGATATCCAAAGCTTCTCTCATTTCCCACTGTCACGATCAGATCCTCTCCTGCGCCTTATTTCACGAGGAGCAACGCAGGTGTGCCTTTTCTTAGATTTAGATAATTCGAGGAGGAGACCTGACATAATCCTTGACAGTTCCATTCGGTCTACCGCAGAGCGTCGGTAACGCTGATACGGTACGTTCGCAGACAAATATTTAGCGGTCCTTCGCTTCACAATAACATCAGACTGGTAAAAGTCAAACTTTTGTTTGGAAGTTCAACCCCGCTACAAAAGAGCTGAGCGGTACGTTTTCACTGTTTGTTCATCGCCGGCACTTGTTACTGATACTGACACCTGCCATCGTAGGCGTTTGGACCAATCCCGATGGCACAGGTGGGCTCTCTAAAACTTGGTGCTTAAGTTAATTCTATGCAAACACCGTCTGTGAATAAGTGATCCCGACCTTCTTCTACACCAGTCCGGTGTGGGCGACCTACCCCGAAATTCGCATGGCGGGCGATGACGGCTCTGGTACTATCTTGAGAAAACTTGTGAGTCCTAACCACTTTCCCGAACCGTCCATCCGTCCAGAAGCTCCAGGGCTAACCAAGCTCAACGGCACAGCGTCTCTATTTTGAAGAGGTGTGAGCCGGAAGAGTACCCTAGAGCGAGCAGTGGTCGTGTCACCCATCCACACGCTTCCACACTTCGCAAGTCGTTCCTCTCGGGCTTTCGACCCCATAGCAATATCAACCTTTTCTTAGTTAATACGGAATGTGACAGCATTTTTTGAGGTAGATGAGGAGAAAGGCGATATTCCAAAAGCTCGGTTGCAGAATAAAAAGGTGGGTTGCCCTAAAGACAGGGTGGTATTGGCCCAAAGATTTCGGCTTGAAGATCGATGCGCATCTCACGTTCAGCATGGCGTTATGATAGGCGCTGCCTCAGTTAAACTCAAACGCCGACATACGATCACAGATCTTTCACAGAAAGTGGCAGCTTGTCGTTTGCGACGGGACTATTGAGTCTGACTGATAAGCTCATGAAATAGCCTAGAGCAGCGAATTCTTCGATAAAGGCTAATGAAAGAGAGACTGGACGGTCACGGCTGGTGATTAAATGGGATTTGTTAGGTTAGAATGGTCCTTGAGGAGCCCTAATTTGTAAACGAGTTCGACAGGCGTTGAATCATGGCTAGATATCGCTACCACTCGCAGAGGTGTATCACAAATAAAAAGGGCGACCAGAAGGTAGTGAAGTGGCCAGGCGTAGCGTTAGACGCCTTTGATCTGTCCCTCTACGTTGTTCATTCAATAACATCTTTTTCTTTCCAGTCATTTTGACGGTCTTCCTAATCTCAATGCTCGTGGTCCGCCCTCTGAATCTGATTAAACACTTTCTGATCTTTAATAGGCCCCCCTTATCGTTAGCGTTGACTGGACGCCTCGCGACCAGGTGTTCCTTGCGACTTGGGTCGATGAGGGCTCTCTGGAGTGCTATCTTTCAGGCTGGTCCGAAAATCCCTCGGAGACTAGCTTCACCTATTGTACAAGAGTGCTTGCGGTAACAGGTGGTACGGACGGCGGTATAAACGCCTGTATTTCCTTCCAGGTTGCACCACAACGCTTCCATGCATGCCATTGATTCCCATTTGTGGCCAACAGATCATTGCACTCGGAGGCCACAACTGGCGAGATTGACAGCATGCAGCTGCCATCAGAAACATGGTCCACTCAATTTCTAAATCGAAGCAGGCACACAAGGTACAACGACAGGAGGCATGGGCTATCAACATCGGGGGACGTCTACCTCCGTACAGGTACAATGGTCTCGAATAGAAGGAGACTTGCTCTCTAGGTGGTATAAACCTTTCTCAGAACGAAGGCCCTCTCCACGAAGTACTTATCCCTCGCTTTGCAATGTCTATCAGATCTATCGTGCAAACTGCTCTCCTCCTTTTCCTCAGCTTTCAGCTGTCCTTTACCAACGCAATGCCGGTCCAGCTGGACCGTCGCTGCCTCTATACTGGATCAATTCGTTTGAAGCACTATGCAAATAACTCCGACATTGGATGGATGGGAAATATTCAACCCCAACGGTAGGCGCCATGTCTTAGCTGTCGTGCAATTGGACTGACTCCGATCCTACAGCCTGTATTGGACGGCAAACTTGACTGAAAAGCTTCCGCTTTCATTAACTTATCAAGACCCCGACACCATTTTTTGCGATCAAGATTGTGGTACGCCAATGCTGTTTATCCCATACTCGCGCTCTGAAGAGGTCGTTTTGCAGGACGCCTCAGCCCTTCCCTTCGTTGGTGTGTCTGGTGACTATATATTTTCGCCTTCGTATGTGTTCTTTTGGTCATTTTCTGACGCGTTCATCATTTCCTGCGATCAGATCTACTGTCGCCCCCCATTTTGTAAGGAGCAACGCAGGTATGTTCAGTGCCAGTGAGAGGGGGATGAGAGCCATTGACCTGAGATTGTAACAGTCCCGTACGGCCCATCACAGAATGTTGGGAATTCTGCCCCAGTCGGGGTGAGTTAGCCTAGCCTTCCAGCGGGATCTGTCGTTGATCCTCCGTTTTGAAATGCGTCATAGACAGGAAAAAGTCAAACCTTTGTCTGGAAATTCAATCCCACTACGAGCGAGCTGACCGGTATGTATTCATCCTCTCGTCTATTTGCCACAGATCGTTCCTCATGCTCGCACCTATCCAAGGGGTGTGGACCAATCCCGACGGCACAGGTAGGCTCTTTGCATTTTTGCGCCTGTTCTTATGCATAATATCTGTGAATCAGTAATCCCGACCTTCTTCTACACCAACCCGGCGACGAGTATCCCCGAAATTCGCATGTCTGGCCATTCCGGTACCAACCTCATCTTGCGTAAAATTGTGAGTCCTTCACAGTTTCTTTGACTGTCCGTTCCTTTGATAAAAGCTCAACTAACCGAACTCAACGACACAGCGGCTCTATTTCGAAGAGGCGTGACCTGGGAGAGTAACTAAGCACAAGTAGCTACAGTCGAATCTCTCATAACGTATAGCGTTTGTCCAGCCCTTTTCCCTATGCATTATGAGATTTATGCATTGCTGGATTCGTGGGAATTTATTCCGCATCGGAACCCCTTCCGAAAAAGGAGATTCAGCCCCTCAGACCGTGCAGCAGGGACTCGAAAAAAGCATCTGAATACAAATGATACCCAATGCTATTCCAAATGAATGTCCTTCTTTCACTTCATCCAACGCATCCTTCTCTGCATTGGCTGTGCCATGCCGCAGACGGAATTCTCTCAAGCGCCCCCTGAATACACTGTTGGCATGTTGCAGCTCACCGAACTATACCCTCGGGATCCGAAAAATGGTCCAAAATCTTGTTAAATTCAATGGAATTGACGGGATATCCCCCAAAATGCATAGTTTCCAGGCTTTCTCGGCCCCATGTGGTGCATATTTTGCACAATTTGGCCCCCCAAAAGTCATTTTGATAATGCATATCCCCCTTTTTGACCCTATGCATCATGCATTATGCAATATCGACCCGTTTTACTGCCAAAATCAAATGAACCAGCCCTCAAAAGCCATGCATTATGAGATTTATGCATTATGACCCCATACGTTATGAGAGATTCGACTGTACTAGCAGTCTTACGATTCTCGGGTTGTAACCTTTCTCGATTACGAGCGCCTGCAGTATCAGTCAACAGGAATCATAGCAAGAAAATGTTCGATTGTTTAATCCTACTGTACTTCTGGACGCATTCGAAGACCCGGCAGCCCGTCTACTGTGACTTAACGCCATCCTCCGTTTTGATAGTTTTCGCTCACAGTCTTCTTACACGGCAGCCCTTGAAAGTCTTTATGGTCGTAAATATGCTTGACATGATCTTCATAATAGTCACTTCCTGGTTAGACGTCGTTGATCCGGAAGCGATCGTCTCTATCGAGCGCCTGCCGTTTGGGTTGATGTGTAGTTCGAGGCATCGTCCTTCAAACACGCTGAGGTGCTCCAAACCCCAATCTAGACCCATAACTTTGAGATGCTGTATGCCATCGCTCAGCGCTTCCTGCGCATTCAGTCGTAAGCTAGATCGTTAACCAGGAAAGGAAGTGGCCAGCACTCACCCTATCGCATGAAGCGTAAACCAGAACCAGCGATCGCAAGCCAGGAAGCATTTTCGATAGTTTTTCCAAAACGTGTTCTGTCAAGGTTCTAACCTCGACATGCAGGTGCCTTAGCTCAAAAGACCGGGGAGCCAGAGCCCGTAAGACCCTGTCGAGCTCGTCGTCGTCAAGTTTACGATCCAATAGGCTCAAGCTCTCAAGATGAGTCAACGAGCGCTGGATGATAGGCAGGGTGCTGCCCGTTGTCATACAGGGAATCATCAAGGATTCCATGTTCCTGAGGAGTCGTTGATCGTGTGCGAGCTTCCGATGAATAGGCTCCCATGTGCGCTCTCTAAGTGCAACCAAGGTATCTTGATCTTTGAAGTTGTGATCTGGAGTGCGTTGCCGCAATTCCACGTGCAGGAGTGTCGAATCATGGGAGCACAGGAAGTCGAGGAGAGAGGCTGGATTGGAGAGATGTGTTGCGTCAAAGTAGATATGCAGGGATATCTTTCGAAGGGAGGGAAAGGGGCCAATGGCGGAGAAGAATGGCGAAAGGTCGGCCCAAGAGGCAGAGGAAATCGCCAGACTTGTGAGCGAATCTCGCCGCGAGTTGACGAATGGCGCGATAGACTTCATGAGGTGCTCGTCAGATTTGTCTTCAAGCGAGCTATAGTCGAAGTGGAGATCTAAATCGTCCAAATGTTCAAAGTCGGTGAGCTGGAAGACTGAATGGAACTTGGGGATGTTCGTATGAAGCGTCAGCTTCCGGAGGTTGGAGCCAAAAGATAGCCTCGCGGTTGAGAGGAAGAGTTCCGTGTCTTTGGTGAATGGTAAATCTCGTAGCTCAAACGTATACGATATCACGTTCGTCATGAGCTTGGTGGCAGATATCATGGCGTTGAGGATTGGCCTCAACGAGGACCCGCCATTCGGTGCTGTGACAAGCTTGCCTTGCGCAAAGCTTTTGGCGAAAGCCTCTTCGGCACATTCCAGCGTTGCAGGTGGCGCCTCGTCGATACGAAGGAGCCTTTGAATACCTTGTCTCCATCTCGAAAGGTTTGAGGGTATCGTTGGGCCAAAGGATTTGTCTCGAGAGATGAGGTATTCGATGAACCAGGCATGAAGACGCAGGCGCCTAACACGCGTCGCGGTCACCGGGCTTCTGCAGAGTTGGTCAGATATGTTCGATTCGGCAGCTCAAATCCGCTTACTGCAAATATTGAAGCTCACGAACAGTGTGAGCATCCAATTTGGTCCAGTGCACCTCTTCGTACTTTTGATCGAGGTAAAAGTTGAAGAAATGCCTATTGATAGACATGAGAAAGGCAGGGAACTCCTTTAACGTCGTGGCTTCGACAACTTCGCTCGCAATGAGTCGCCAAATCTCATCGGGGACCTCATCCAGTCCTGGAGATACCATGGTAAGGGGAAGAACAAGTAGGCGGGGGCGATGTCTGCATGCTCACCTATTTAAGTCAGATTCGCTGCGGCCAGGGCTGTGAATTCTTTTGTCCGAAGAAGACAAACGCGACCTGTCAACGTGTGCGGGGGTGGTAGAAACGTGGACATTTCTTGACAGATGCGGTCGTACTACGGACGCCGCCAGTGCGGCTGCTGCGTATCAGCAAGGTAGGGAGCAGGAAATGGTGTCCAGGTCATTTTGCGCTGAGGTTGATAGTTTTCGATCTCCGACAGGACCGTTCGGGATTGGCCGTGCCATTGGGCGCCTAGTAGCACTGTCGCGAACGTCCGTTCATGCTCACCTCCATTTTGTCACTGTGTTGCCATTATCACCCGAATGGAGACACTCAGAGACACTTAAAAGCTCTGTTCTCCTGATTTTGAGCTCTGTGATGCCATGTGTATGAACATGGTCCGACGTAGCGAATGATTTCAGCAGAATCGAAGTGGGAAGAGGAACTTTATTCGGATAGGCAAGGCATGACTACCACATGACGCGATCATTTGAACAGGAAGCAGAGGGTGAGCCATAGATACTTTCTTATTCTAGGATGGGCTTTGTTTGCATAATTTAACCTCTCTATGCACTGCGTATCATCGACGATAGCTAAACCCACCCTGAATACCAAATCACTGCCAATTCGCATTCCGATACTCGTGGTTGATAATGGCAGCATCACTATAGCCCATAGCGTCCAAGGTAACCTGCGGAAGAAGCCGAAGCTTCATCCCCCATGTCCGCAGAAGGCGATGGGCTTCATCGGCGGACGTATCTCCGTCAACAGGATCCCTAGCAATATAAATCGTGAACCTGAACTCGCGCGTCTCCAAGATGGGTCGTAGAACCCGCAACCACGATACGAGAACGTCCATGCTCGGCGTCTCTCTGAACGTCATTGATTTCAGAGACGTTGGCCAACCAAACGAGGGAGATGCGATGGGCACATCGGTGGTGACTGTGCTAATCTGGAGATGCTGGAGCAGTGGCAGCTTGAGCAGGATGCCCGCTGCTGTCCAATTCTGAAAGACGTGTTTCCCTAAGGCGAGTTTGAAGTTTTCGTATTGGACTTCGGACCGCCTGATCATGCCTGCCAATGCTAGTGCGTTCTCCTGCATAACCTCGGGGGGATGGTCCTTGTACCCGGTAATCTCGACCAGGGTTAAGCTCGGGCAGGTTAGAAGTTGTAGGAGTAGCGTTTGCGGAGCGTCGGGGTGAATAAGGAGATGTCGAAGGGAAGGAAGGCAGATGTCCGGCTCGTACGCGCGGTTGGAGGTGATATACCACAGCACCAACTCTTCGAGCTCCGGGAGAGACACGAGAACATCGGTGAGTGCCTGGATGGTAACGCTGACCTCGTATAGCAATAGGGAGCGTAGGTGTCGACGAGGGAATCGTAAAAAGGGTTTCGCAGCGAACGACCCGTGATGGAAGTTGAGAGCGAGGCTCTCGAGCCGGGGGTACGATTGGAAGAGCTGTGAAATGAACTGTCCGTGCTTTGGGTACAGCGAGGGATCGTTGTAGAGCATCAATGACAAGAATCTCAGGATATCTTGGACAGCAAATGTGTAGGCCTCGATGGGGACCTTTTGCATCATGATGAGCTTCGTGATAGTGCTGCCGAGGTGAAGGTACTCGAAGCGGTACTGGTTGAGAAGGGATATGATGGTCGGTGCCTGGATCTCTCCATAGGAAGAGTACCCAGGGAGGCGCCGCAGCGCAAGGTGCAATCCTGCTTCATGGCCTGCCTGAGAAAACCATCCGTGTAGCTTCCTGAGAAAGACTTCATGGGGGTTTTCGATGTTGACGTCCAGCTTGCGCCAGAGGTCTGGAGTGGAGAAAGCGGCTTCTCGCCATTGACGACAGACCATCCTTAGTCTGAGAAATTGACGCCGGTCGCACTTTCCCAGAAGTCCCTTCGGGTCTCCCAGTGCCAATTCCATGATCGACGAGGTCAACTCCGGTGGAAGGCGAAGGATAGGAGGCTCGCTCAGCGGGAGAACTGGGTTCGTAGCTCCAGAGGAGGCAAGTTGAGGATTCATTGAGAAGTGTAGCCGTTGAGTGGGGGACGGTTGAGAAGTTGGCTGCGGGTTTGGATGGGTTAACGAAGAGCTTGCGATGGGGATAACGGCAAACTCAAGGATTGGGGTAAGTACTGCGCAGCGTGTTTTGCCAAACAAACCCCTAATCTGTTCGGCGCAAAAACCTGACCTTTGTCTTGCGCTGCATCGTTTTATCTTCGTTCTCGCGTAAACAGGGGTGGATGTCGAGAGGGTTGAACTTGAATCTCCGATGGTCAAAGTGTGGGCGCTTATAATAATGATCACGTGGAAGTGACGTCGACGATAAGATCTTCCCAAGCGGAACTTTTACCGACTTTTGACTCTCAACCAACCGCAGCCGCAAATGGAGGCCCAACTGAAAGAGGTTCGTGGTCGTTTACTCTCCAACGTTTGACATTCAGACCAAATGAATAGGTCTTCAATCTACCCCGGACATTCGGCTCGACCAGCTTGTCCCTTTCCTCCGAGATCGAAATCCACAAGCACGACAGATTGCTCTAGAGCATCTGCTACCGCATACAGTACAAGGCTCTGCGTATAGAGACACCATCTTCTTCAAAGGCTCGGGTGGGGGAGGCCTGCAGAAGCCAAAGGATAGCGATATCATCCGGGACCTCAAGCTTCTGTGCCGAGACCAGCTGGTACGTCGAACATCGCAGTCTCTGGGATGATCTGACGCAAATCTCTGCAGAGTGTCGCCCATGATGCGTTCAGAGCATTGGTCAATCTTTCGGACTCGTCCATGGTCGTCAACCCCTTGTCAGAGGTCTCGTTCCTCACCTTCATCGTCTCCTACATCATTGTGAGTCATCTGTATTTTCCATCCCTTGCAGAGTTAATCCCCTGCCTAGAATCCGCATTCCATATGCGCCGACCTTGCTTCAATGCTACTCTCCAACCTCACATCGTCCTCTCAAGCCTGCTCAGTCATCATCAACATGAAGGTCTCAGTGATCGCCTACAAGGCACAGGATGGATCCTCACTGCTTTACCCCGTCGACTCAAGAAGTGGAACATGCCCCGCACCCGTTCCTTTTCCAAGCGCAGAGCCTGAAGAAGTGCTCGCTCTGCCTCTTTTGATAGACGCCTTCGTTCAAGGAGCCTCGATGAGTGACATTAGCGACCTGTCAAAACGGAAACGAAAGGGAGAGTTGAACTTCCTGGCGAGCGTCTTTGCGAACCTGACGGTGGTATGTGCAAATCCCATGCCAGATTGGCAAATGATATTAACTCAAATCGTAGTCCCCGGCTGGCCGACAAATCTTCTTGACGCCTCATTCATACGACTACGCCAAGCAAAAGCTGGACGAAAAGAACGAGGGCAACAAGTCGCCCGTCTTGGAATTCCCGTTGGCCAAGATCGTCCCCTTCACAGAGCACAAAGATAGCGTTCGAAGAAAGGGCGTTGCATCGACAATCAAGCAAGTAGTTCTCTGGTCGTGTCCGACGCGATGTTAACCATCCGCAGAAACTGTGCTTTCTACGTCAAGGCGCACAAAGCTATGCTCAGTCCTGAAACCACCCAAGTCGCTGTATCTCCTTCCAAGGTGCTCTCACCAGGAGTCGATGCACTCCCGTATCTGCTGTTACCTCTCGCGGGCCCTGACGAATTCGATCTAGACGTAAGCTTTCCGGTTCTTCCTTCGAACGTGTGCTTACATGGTGAATAGGATCAGGAAAAGCTCCTACCGCCTCTCCAGTTCCTCCCTCCAGAGAAGAAGCGCGAGTCAGATCCATCCATCCGGTTAACGCACATCGAGGCTCTCCTTTTACTGTGTCATACTCGATGGGGACGGGAGTACCAACGCGAGCATGGGGTGTACGAGATCATTCGCGAGTTCCACATGCAGGAAAAGGACGAGAAGGTGAGCTAACCCTTTGCTCATTGTATCCCATCTGACACCCCGGTGGAAATAGATCCAAGAGCACGTCGAAAGGCTCGTTGTGTTGCTGAAAAGCGAGGAGCCAAAAGTGCAGAATGTGGATGAGGAAGAGGAGGATGTTCAGCTGGACCAAATGGCGGCTCAAATTGAGGCGAAGAAGGCTGATGAGGACGACGATGAAGATATGATCATTGAGGAGATCTAGAGTGTACCTCGCGGATTCACCACTTCAGCCTTCTTGGGCTGAGCTACCCAACACGAGCCGCCCTATCGCTTCCGGTTCCTCTACAAGCTCCCTGGTACCAAGAGTACATCCATGATCCTGGGCATCTTCCAATTCCATTTCCAAATCGTGTATGGTATAGGAGCTTGCGCTGAACCAATACGCCAATTATCAAACGAGTGCTCAAGAATTGTTCCAAGGTATTCGAGCGAGAGTCAGTGAGATGGTCGAAATATCGTGTGTTGTTCCCTAAGCACCTCCACGGCTCCACCGAGCCTTTTGCATAAGTTCGCCCTCCTCGGTCATCCATACATGGTAGTCAATGCTACGGGCCACCACGGGCCTGGCGGGTGCAAAAGCATCCGTCTGCCGCGTCTGCCGTTATAGCGCGGGTATCAATCCAATATCAATCCTTGTCCCTCTTTGTCTTCCACCGTGACCAGTTGACCACAAACTATGCTTTGCTCTTTATCTTCTGCAAAACCTCTGGATATTTCTAGTCTCGCTTCCTTTTTCAGCTGGCCATAGTAACCGGCGCTCATTATCGTCATCGTCGAAGTTTGGGAAACGGCTTCACTGTCAATGGTGCCTACGAGAGCGCGAGAAAAACCATCCCGAGATACATCCCTCCAGCTATGACGCTACCCATAGACCTGTTGAGCTTCGTGCACATGCGTTGGCATACGGGGCCCTGCCATCTTGATCATCCATTCTGTTCCATGCTTCAGGGAGCAAAAGTAACTGCTGCCGGGTTCAGGTCTACTGAGAGTCACGATGGCGATTCGGAAAAATAATATGGAGGAAGGTGCAGTATATAAAAATGCGGGACCTCTGGAGGCCCAAGTTTGCACGTTGTGGTCACTATGCTACGCCTTTCTTCGTTTATCGTCTTTGTGTTCTCAGCAGCAGCTGCTCTCCCTCTCGCTACGGCTGTGGGTACGCCTTTTGGTCAAGCTGCTGGGACCACCGGAGGTGGAAATGCTAGTCCTCAAACTCCTTCGTCCTTGTCCGAGTTGACCAACTGGTTGAGCGACGGGACTGCTCGAGTGATCCTCCTCGACAGGGTTTGGGATTTCACTTCGTCCGAAGGAAGTAGGACGGGCACTGCTTGCAGACCATGGACGTGTTCTCCCAACCCGCAGCTTGCGATCGACTCCAACAACTGTAAGTAATATTGTGCGACCAGAGTCCTGTGGTGCCTTTCTCACCTTGTTATACAGGGTGTAGCCGCGAGCAACCTAACGCTGGAAAGACGACAGTGACATATAGCGTTGCCGGAACAAACCCTCTCAAAGTGGGTAGCAACAAGACCTTGCTCGGCAAAGGGAGCAACGCAGGAATGTAGGCTTCAGAGCAATTCTTTGTGTGCTCGTTGACTGACCGCACCTCAGCCAAGGCAAGGGACTTATCATCAAGGGAGCCAGCAATATCATCATCCAGAATATCAAGATCAGTGCGTGATCTCAAGCAAAGAGGAATTCTCGAGTCGCTAACGTTTGGTACTTCAGCGAATATCAATCCTCAGTTTGTTTGGGTAGGTCACTAACCTCTCGCCAATGCGCCTTTGAACTTACCACTTCTCGTCTAGGGTGGAGTACGTTCGACATTCTTACCATCTCCTTTTCTTGCCATGAACCTTTCTTCAGGATGCTATTCAAATTGATGGCGGTAGTCGAATCTGGGTAAGACACCTCTCATCTGTGAACAATAGTCATACTGAGGAAGGATTAGATTGATCATAACACGGTACACGGAGCTCCATCTTGAGAGGTAGCACGGCGCTCAACACACATCCAGATCCAAAGCATTGGCCGACAGATGATCGTCACTGTAAGCAAAGGAAATGAATAGATGTCGGACGGTCCTACTAATCTTCGAATCTCAGGGATATGGCGCCGTCAAGCAGACCACAGTGAGTGTTCCGTTGACGCCTGTGGGCTTTGCTTAACTTTGCTCTGGCAAGATCTCCAACAACGTATTCAACGTGAGGAACCTCTCGCGTGTCATACCCCATTCAAACCACTAACCTGATACTTTAGGGTGACAGCACTTACTCCGCCGTTTGCAATGGACGCCACTACTGGGTCAGGATTCTTAGATCTACATGCTGCATGGACGATTTCTCACTCTCCACGCAACATCTAGACCGCACTCTTCACTGGACAGGGCGATCAGATCACCTTTGCTCTCAACTAGTAAGTCAAATTTGGTCAATGTGGACGCCAGTGGCTGACTTACTGTGACCACAGCCTCTACAAGTGCGTTCCTATACTCGGCTTTCTGACTGAGAAGATGCTCAGACAGTTCCCATAGGACGAGTGGACGAGGACCACATGTGTAGGTGCTTCCTCATGTGCTTCGAGGCTTGACTGACCGTATCCTTTACAGTGGGTAAATATCGAGAGTGTCCTATTAAGTGATCGGTCATGAACTAAACTCCCGCAGTGGAACAAGCGGATACTACCAGAGCATTCACATCTACAACAACGTGAGCTTTGAGGTCAACTACTAGACTGCCGCCTGTACTGACATGATCCTTCCAGTACTTCGGTACGGCGAACCCCTAATCGTCCTCTAGGCACGGCTGAACTTCCCCCTTTATAGTTGATATCGACGGACACGCTTTGGATGCCCAAGCCGGGTCCAAGTCTCTTCTAGAGGGTAACTACTTTAACAAGGTATTCGTCGGTCGTTTTCCATGCCCGATGGCCTGCTGACAAGCACTCCCAGGTCAAGACCCCTATCCAAAGGACTAGTGGACAAGCGTACGCTCCTGTCTCATCGTCCGAAACCTCGGCCTGCTCTGGGAAGCTTGGAAGGAGCTGTGTCGCGAACGCTGGGTAAGCACATGTCTCCTCGAAGATCCACCTTTGTACTCAATGAATTTTCAGCTTGTCATCGGGCGCGCTCCCTGGAGTCGGTACCGACACTGGAACGCTCAACGACTTTACCGGGGTAAGTAGTCTCGAGCTGTTCCCCTCAATCGATCTATGGTTTACCTTGTTATTCGGCAATCAGTCCGCCTTCAAGTCCGTCTCGATTATGGCGGCGTCCCAGGTTGGAGGCCATGTCCAGAGCAATGCTGGTGTTGGCAAGGTCAACTAGGCTTGGCAGGGATGAGATTTCCCAGTTCGTGTGATTCTGTTGATACATGATCGCGTTTATCTCATAGTAGTAGTTAACAAACGCACGTTGTTGATATCTCGAGCATGAAGCATGGAAACGATGACTGGCATTGATAGATAGAAAAAGTGTCTTCTCTAGACTCTAACGGTATTCTAGGATAGCCGTCAGTCATTTGGCCCGCATCAGGCGGGCATGACCTTTGGCGATGTTTGTCGACCAACCAAACGTGCAATGTCATTGTAAACCGAAGTGTGGTTCCCTTGCGTCATCCTATCACCATGTATCAGGTAGGGATTGAAATCGTTGGGATAAACGGAGAGCTGAACCTCTAGCAGCAAGAGGGTCGTGACCAAGATAAAGGATTATGGGCCCTCACCTCAGCGCCTCCAGCCCCAGCTCAAGTCGCGCCGATTGAGATCCTCGAGCAAATCTTCGAACGCACACTCATTCCCCATTACCTGCTCGACCACACAACAGCGTTTGGACGTGACTCTTTCCTTTGGCTCGTCACAGGACAGCAAAAGGTCCTAATGTCAGTCTGCAAAGGCTGGTATTTTGCTGGAAAGCGCTTCTTGTATCAGGATGTCGACATCAAACGTCCCACTCAACTCTTCGAGCTCTTGTTGTCTCTCAAGAGCGCACCAGAGAACGGCGAACTTGTGAGGGGCCTTCATATCAGCTGTTTTATTGCCTCGGCGTGGGGGGCCAAATTCTCAAAGGCGTTACAATCGACAGTCGATCGAATGCCCAATTTGCAAACATTCACCTTCAAATCATCGACCAAAATACCCGAATCGTTTCACATCCCTATCTTTCACCCATCCATGGTCAATCTTGCCGTTCTCTTAGAACTTTCAAGCTTTCGGCCCTGCACCACTCCTCTTCTCCCACAGGTGACGCCTGGATTACTATCCTCGCTGGTCATGCTACGCCTTACACCCTGTCCTCTGGCAGACAAACACACCGATTTCCTGGACCTTCACCTGTTATCTTTGGAAGAAATATGCATTGATCTTTCAAAAGACTCACGAGATCTTCTCAAAACCTGGCATATGCCTTCTCTCCGCCGAGCGACCCTGGTGCTGAGTCGTGGCTTTCAAGAAGTGACCTCTTTCATGTGGTTCCTGAAGAAACACGGCTCACTTATACAAGAGCTACAGATTTACAGAGTATTGCCCAGAAACATTCACCTGGATGATGTCTGCCCAAACCTTCAACACTTGGCCTTCTACGCAGACGCGGACTATGGACAGATGGAGTGGATCCACACCATAATCTCGCATTGGAAACTAAAGTGGGTCGATATATGGACAAAGTTCGAAAAGTCTGCGGAATACGTGAATGGTTTCATGCTCAGTAAAGCCCGGAGGACATGTCCTTCACTGCGAGGAATACGTCTGCTAGACATTGCCCTCATCCATCTTCTTCATTTGCCATTCCGACTTCCTCCTTCATCCGTCCTTTCTCTTTCCGATGCTTATGATATTAAACTCTTCGGTTTCCACCTACGGCACAGACCGTGGTGCATATCTGCCCTCAATCAGCCCTTCAAGGGAGTGGGCGCGATCCGCAAAGAAATTAGACCACAGGGGGAGGCAGGGAGTGATTCCGAGTGGTCCTCAGACGACGGGTGGGGGTTTGACGATTCTGAAACATCAATATTATCAGACAACCCAGGAGCCGAGGACCTAACGGACAGTGATTGGGAAGAGTTTTCCCTCACTAGATCAGACCTCAGCTCTGGATCTGAATTCTCGGATGGCGAATTGGAGGAGCTGGAAACACTTGAGGGCTTTAGGGCTGACTCAGAGGTCGAAGGAGGATACATGGACTTTTTTTCATCGTACGACTCTGAATAGAAGATAGCTCAAAACGCAGCGTACCAAGTGGGAAACCAAGTCCAGAGCTACGTCTTACGCTCAGGGCCAAGCAATGCCCACATCCGAGTCGGGTGACGTCACCATGACTGCCTCGTTCGCAAGCCTCAGCGCAAGGCTGAAAATTGATCAAACCTCAAGGGCGGCTGCCCCTCAGATGCTGGAGTTACGAGAAAAGAAGCTGGGGGGAGCAAGGTATGGGCTGCTGGGGGGCTTCGCGGACCACTTTTTTTCTCCCATGAAGCGTGAACTTTCACATCAAACTCGGTGTAAATACGTATACAAACTTCGCGACTCTCAAAATCAAACTGATGGGATATAGCACGATCAGTCTGGGAGAGGCCGTTGCGAGAATCCCTACTACTAGGCTTTGGAATGGGATTGCATGGGCTGTACGTCGCTAGGATCTGGACACACTGTGACCCACTTGGGTCCATGATGATATTACACATCAAATAAGTTACTGCGAGGAACGCTGCGCGTAGCGGTACATTGATTCCAGAAGGCAACATAAAATAGTTTCAGACTTCAACCAATGGAGAACACTGTCAACAGGCAGCGCAAAGGTCGCCCATTCATTCGCGCTGTGAGTGACTAGCTTCAGGTGACGCGCTTCTCTCACCTCAGGCCTTTTCAAGCTGTTCACGATATTGACCCCATTGAAACCCACAGCCACGCGTTTCTGGGAGCGATTCGGACTTTGCTGCGGTAAGTGGTTCGGCAAAAGTGCGAGTACGTAGCCAGTCGCAAGTTGCTACCAAACCGCGCTGCCCGAGTCTTCGTAAACAGAAACATTGATTCTCTCAGCACAGACGGCACCATTGCCGAACACGCGACAAAGCAGGGTTCAATGGTATATAAGGGTGCGTGGAAGTAGGAGAAGGACCCCAGACCAAATACCCACATCTACAGCTCTCCTCCACATCTCAGAGCTCTCAAATCTTGTGAGCCGCGTCTTCGTCAATATTTACAAGCTTGGTGCTAATGCCTATGTTCCTCCTGCAGAGCCCAGGCAAAACTATACCACAATGAAGTTCACCATCGTCTTTGCCGCTCTTGCGCTCGCCACCGGCGCCGCAGCACAAGTCGACAGGCAAGACGCCATGCGCAACCTCGCTCGCTCGCTCATCGCCGAGTACGAAGACTTCCTCGAGGAGCGTGCTGGTGGCTGCCAGGCGCGCTCGCCCCAGGGTACCTCTGGTATGGAGTGCGACCCCTATAACTGTGACAAGTACTGCGTCATGGGTGACAAGAAGTGCAAGTGGTCGGAGCGCCCCAAGAACTGCAAGAAGTGCACTTGCACAAAGGCTTAGATCGTCTACAGTTTTACTCAGTGCACCTGGGATAGTGAATGCCATCGCCTTTCATCCTTATAATCTACTCTTTGTAGTGTCAATAATCCAGACCTAGTATTGTACATTCATGCGAAGCTGCAGCACGCAACTAGAATGAGCAAATCAAGGGGAGGTTACCCTTGAGAAGCAATCGAAACCTGTCTAGAGCACAGCTGCACCCATGGTTTCTGTCCCCATGATCTGAGGATTCACGTTCGAATGACAGCTGGACAGAGATCCTTTTCTCGAGTAAAGCCACTTTGATTGAAGTCCCAATGGGGCCCTTAGAAAGGGTGTTTGAATAGAGAGGGAGTGGGTCGTCCTACGCGTCCGTAAACAACAGTGAAAGCGAAGGTCTGTGGTTTCCGCAACAACTCGAATCAAGCGGCTTCGCCCTGATATCACTCGCGGCGGTATGTTTTTGAACATGGGAAATCCTAGGTAGTAAAATTGCTCCAAATTTACCAAATAATTTAGGTAAACGATAACTAACTGGCATCGTTTACCACCGGGTGGAAAAGGGGAGGGAAGAGAATCCTTTCTTCCCAGGGTCGTCTCTTTGGTCTTGTTTGGACTCAGCGCGCTGATCTTGAGATCGGTGGCGGTCGTTGCGACTCCTAGACCACTGACTCCACCATGAGTAAAGTAAGAGTCGGGAATCATCATTTAGGAACTATCCAACCCAACGCTAAGCTTGAGGCCCATGTTCCCAAGCAAGCATTGCTTATCACATCGCTTGCCCAGGTCGCGCTGACCGAAATCTTGCAGCGGCAAGCATTTCCTCCTCACCATCTACTCGATCACACAGTAGCATTCGAGGCAAAGGCTTTTCTTTGGCTGACGACGGCTCAACAAAATGCTATCATGATGGTCTGCAAGACTTGGTACCTTTGCGGAAAGCGTTATCTATACCAGGATATCGACATCAGGCGGCCCCCGCAACTCTTCCAGTTGTTGGCGTCCCTCAAAGAAGCGCCAGAGAATGCTGGGCTTGTCAAAGGGCTCCAAGTTAGCCGCCTTATTGACACCAACTGGGCCTACAAATTTTCGGAGACTCTCCAATCAGTAGGCAACCAACTACCGAGTCTCCTGGTGTTTACACTTAGATCACCTTCGACAAATTCAGAGGCCCTCGACGCGTTTTAAATCCCTTCATTCACAACAAGGAACGGAGTTTTGAGCATCTTACTGGACGCAAATAACTGAGCTGTGCACGTCGACACAGCCATCTTCCGAGGGCTAAAACCAGCCTTATCATCCCAGCTCGTTGGGCTGCAATTGAATTTCAGCATGGAGCAAGAGCACACCGAACTCGAGCATCTCCAGCTCCTATCTCTGGAAGCTATTGAAATCACTCTTTCAACCTGGTCGAAGCCGGTCGTGATGACTTGGCAGATGCCATCTCTCTGTCAAGGGACTCTGGTCCTCACTGTCTCTGGAGGCCATGAGTTTGAATGGTTCCTAGAGAAACACGGTCGACAGGTGAACGAACTGCAGATACATAACATCTTTCAGGAAGTCATAGATCTGGGTAAAGCCTGCCCCAACCTGGATCACTTGGTCCTCAATTTCAGGAACATCACCTGGCAATGCCATTGGGAAAGTACCGCGATCGTGTTGCACCCAACACTCAAATGGATAGATGTCTGCATGGAGCGCAGACCGCAGACCGCCAGAGGCGCTGAGGAAACCATGATCAGTCACAGTCAGAAAACAAGCCCCGCACTCCAAGGGATCCGCCTGTGGATTACAGCCTGATCCATCTTCGCGGGTTGTCGTTCCTCCTCCCACCTATGTCAGTCTTGTCCCCTCATGACGCATACGACATCGAATTTTTTGGCTTCCACTTGCGGCATGGATCGTGGTGCATAGTCGCCCTTGACCAGCCAATCCTAGAAATCGATACCACCCATAAGCAGGATACGATATGGGAAGATGATGATTCAGATTGGGAAGGTGTGGATTCAGATCGTGGGGACGTTAGTTCCAACGGGAGTTGTGTCACCTGTGGCTTACAGGCGAAGGACTCAGACAAGGATTGGGAGACATCTTCACAGTCAGAAATCGACACAAGCTCTGGCTCGGAGTTCTCTGGGGGGGAGCTGGAAGACCTGTTTATCGAGGCCAACCCAGAGTACGGAGGGAGATCGAGGAACTATTTCTCCTCGTACGACTCAGAGTAGACAAAAAGATTAGAGGGCGGGGTCGAAGATTGGCTATCAAAGCCAGGGTACTGTGGGGGAGCTCAACTAGACTTTGGCACAATCTCATCTAGATTTTAGGGCACAACTACTATGGGCCGTATATTAGATTCCAAAGCACCTCAAATTTACCCTCGAGCTTTGACTTAACTTACAGAACATGGGGATTTCGGTCTGGTCACGAAGAACAAATGTTTGTGCAAGCCTCACAGGGCTATCAGCGAAATTTGGTATTGTTTGCGCTCAGATCACAACATCGCGCAGCGCTAGGAAGGTCGACTCTGAGGACAAAACAACCACCTCTTCACCATGTCTAAAGTGAGAACGAAGAAACAGGGTTGATGGTGTTGCTGATGCTGGACTCAGCTTGGATCTCGTGGCCTAATCTCGAGCCAAGGCTCACTTCCTGCCGGGCCACTTGCTCAGGATGCACCTACCGAAATCCTGCAGCAAATATTCGAGCGCTCGTTTCTACCTCACTGCCTACTCGACCACACTAGGGCATTTGGACCCAGGTCCTTCCTCTGGTTGACTGCAGCCTAACAAAAAGCCATCATGATGGTCTGCAAGGCCTGGTATCTGGCGGGAAAACGCTACCTGTATCAGGATATTGATATCAAGCGGCCCACTCAACTCTTCCAGTTGCTGGACTCGCTCAAAGGAGCGCCAGGGAACGGCGAACTGGTCAAAGGGCTTCACGTCACCTGCTTCATCGGGTCGGAATGGGCTGCTAAATTCTCAAAAACTCTCCAATCAGTCGTCCATCGGCTACCTTGGCTCCTAACATTCACATTCCATTCATCAATGGAAATCCCTTTAACGTTCAAACTTCCTTCCCTTCTTGCTCAAGGACACGGCCTTACTCTTTCTTTGGATACCAGCCGCGCAGCCATAGGCGTGGAAACCCCTCTTTTCCAGAGTGTCAAGGCTGCACTGTCTTCCGCGCTGGTCGGACTACAGCTTGCCCCTTTCCCTCTATTCCTGGATGGCAATCAGCTCAAGCACCTCCGCTTCCCATTCCTGGAATCCATCGAAGTCTCTCTTGAATTCTACTCGAAACCCATCCTCGAAACTTGGCATATGCCACGTCTTCACCGCGCTACTCTAGTCCTCAACCGCGAGCGTTGGGGGCCTGAACATTTCATTTGGTTTTTAGAGAAGCATGGTCAGCAGGTAACACAGTTGCACCTTCGCGGACTCAGATCTCAGGGAAACATGCTCCTTGACCATTGCTGTCCGAACCTTGGGCACTTGGTCCTCTGAATCCCAAGGCTTTACGGTCAACAGGGTTGGGAGGACAATATCATCGTTTCGCATCCAACACTTCTGTGGATAGATGTGTGGCTATCGAATATCGCAAGGCCGTTGGAGGAAATCAAGGACAGTATGCTTAGACATACCCAAAAGACATGCCCTGCGTTGCAAGGAATGCGGTTGCTTGATTATGCCCTTGTCCACCTTTCCAATCTGCCATTCCTTCTCCCCCCTTACTCTGTTCGCAACTCTCGTGATGCATACGAGGTCCAATTCCTTGGATTTCACTTGCGGCACGCATCCTGGTGCGTGTTTGCGTTTGATCAAGGAATCGAGGGGCACTTCACTGTCCACAACCGCGACAAGGGAGGCTCCGAAGCAGAAGACAGTGATTAGGAAGACGTTACAACAGACTGGAGCTGTGAGCCTAGTCAGCCACTTCCAGACGATCGGCGGAACAGAGATTGGAAAAAATCTTCAGAGCCAGACACAGACCCCAACTCCGAGTTCTCCGAAGGGGAGCTGGAAGACCTATTCTCTGGAGCCGACTCAGAGGACGTAGGGGGAACCATAAACCTTTTCTCATCGTACGAATCAGAGTAAAATGACGCCCCCAGAACCATGGAGCAAGCTGGCGGACTACAAGGTGATGTGGGGGGTTCAACACGGCTTCAGCACGTCCTCATCCATGCAACCGTCGTGGATCGGAGATCCTCTATGTCTTCCGACTCTATCGCAGTGAGGTGGTCTAAATACGATTAGCAAGAGTCTAGATGGACCAGTATCTCTCCACGCTTTCAAGTAGCCTAGGCGGTGATAGATTTTGGACCGATTATCTTTCATCGCGAAAAACTCTGCAAGCCTCACCTTCGTGGAGGGTTGTCCGAAGTGAACTTTGGCCCTGTTTGGGCTAAGCGCAACATTGACTGGCCTTGACTGGCAAAATTGAGCTCGACTCCGACGACCACGAGGGAGCGAACATATTGTCCCGATATACAAAGTGAGGACTGAGAACTCCTACGGTTTACGGCGCTGCTAGCATCTAAGGGAAAGGCGGGATTGCTCTATGCCGGACCGCTTATCCCGGTTGCACCCACCCAAGTGGCCCAACAAAATTCCAACGAGCGTTTTCACCAATCGGAAACCAGTTCTGAGTTCGCAGGAGGAGAGTGGAGGGACCTGCTCTCCAGGGCCGACTCGGAGGGCGAGGGAGGATCCATGAAGGTCTTCTCCTCGTAAGATTGGAAATGATGAACAGGGCGAATATCGAAGGGGAAAGGCAGTACAACAACGAGTACCTACTAGGTACTGTAAATGAAAGATCCCGATTAACAAGTAGTGCACAACAAATGGTCGAAGATGGATAGCGACAACAACAAGAATGAATCGAAGAAGCACCGAATGCCTGCCAAGATGGCAGCAGTCGGCTAGGGTATACGGACTAGAGTAATAGGTGAAAAGAACCTGAAAGGGGCAACACAGAAGTGACCATTAAGAGGACTGGAATTATGAGAAGATGTCTACGTTAGCTCAATGTCCATAAAGTCCTTGCGGAAGGTCAAAAGGGAGAACAATCGAATGAGGGGAGACTGAAAGGAAGGTAAGGCGGAAGCAAGGGGTTGGCAAGCAAGCGGTGCAAGGACGCAATTGGAACCGTTCATGCCCTTGAATCGCCTCGAGCATCGCGTGACTCTGCGTAGTCGCTAGTACCGTCATTGATGTCAGAGCCATGTGCACCTTCTGCCATAGCATTTTGAGCAGCGATATTCGCACGTCGCTTAGCCGCAGTTGTATTTCCGCTGCTTTTCGTGCCAATGACCGAGGTACCGTTCTTGTTCACAGTGCCGTTTGTATCCTTGACTCGTTTTTTGATCTAGGTTTGTCAAAAAAAAAAAAAAAAAAAAAAAAAAAGTTAGCACGAGTCAAACATTATCAAGACATGCAGAAGGAAAGAAAAATTGCGCTCGCGGGGTGTGCGCCAAGGCCTTGGACCCCGATCAATGAAAGATACGCACCATTTTAGCATATACCAGACCACAAGCGTTGCACAGGGTTCTCGGCCCTGCAGGGAAGAAAGTATTAGCATTGATCGCACGAGCAAAGAAGAAAAAGGGATGATGGGCGGAAGCTATGATGTGCAACGGAAAAGTGGAACAAGACCAAGGAGAAACCAAGGGAAGAGGTAGCAAAACTCACCCATCGGACCGCGCCTCCATTCCGGTGTAGAGGTCGCACCACATCCCAGGCAGACCTGGCCCTCGTCACCGTCACCGTGTTTCTAGAAACCGATGTACACAATGTCAGCACTTGATTCGTTCCAGGTGTCCAAGGGTTTTTAAAAAAAGCTGCAACGTACATTCCGCTTGCCACTACCCCCAGTCCCACCTCCGCTTCCACCACCCGATCCATTCGCAGAAGGTTTCTCGTCACCAGGATTGTGCTGGTGAATCTGCAGTTGCATCGTCCCCTGTCCAGGATGCACAACTTCCTTCTTAGGTGTTTTTGTCCGTGCAGATGCAGGCGGAGTAGCAGAAGCACCCGTATTCGAAGGGGGGTTGTGAGTGATGAGCGTAGTGGTCCCACCAGGGCCAGTCAACACAGTCGTTGTGGTCGTTGAAGCTGCATTCGGAACCGGATGTTGCGAAGAGGACATGGGTCGGGGCGCGGCTGGAGGCGTGGGTGGATTAGCACCGTTCAAGGAGGATGAAGTGGTTGATAGTGGCGGTGGGGCATGAGCGGACGACGTGATGCTGCTAGTCTGTGACGGATGTGAGTGGACGGCCTGAGGTGCTTGCTGGGGCTGCTGCTGCTGCGACGGGTATTGGGCCTGCAGTGGCTGCAAGTTGTTGGGATTTGCAGCGGCTTCTAGGACTTGTGCACCATAGCTGGCCTGCTGCAGCAATCGATCCAAAGCCTCAAATGGGACTTTAGGTTGGTCTCCGTAGCCATTGGGTTGTTGGTTTTGAGTTCGAGCTAGCGAGTCGCACGTCTCAAGCATCCCCTTGTACGAGTCCATAAGCTGGAGAATGAAACAGGTTTTAGGCACGAAAGCCAGTCTGAAATTCGTGAGAATGTACCTTCAAAAAATCTAGCCCCGAGGGCGCTGTTTGAAGTTGCTGAACTGGTGGAGGAGCTGGCGTGAGGGGTAAAGGTGTTGCTCTGTCCCTCCTCCCAGAGGCATGAAAAGGAGGCGGAGGCGCAGCCGTGGGCGGAGGGACATACTGCGAAGGAACTGTTGAAGGTGGAGGTGGAGGAGGTTGCGGCTGTGGTTGCGATTGTTGATGTTGAGGATGGTGAGGGTGGTGCTGAGGATGATGCTGTTGGTGGTATTGGTGGTATCCTTGTGATGGGGATTGGTGAGGTGCTGCTGCGGGAGGAGGCGGAGGAGGTATCGAGCTAGGAGGCGGACCCCCCGGAGGTATCGGTCTCTGATGTTGTGCAGGCTGGTGCTGAGGGTGTGTTTGTGCGTGAGCGATAGAAGACGTTGAGTACGAATGATTCGGGGGGTTCTGGCTATGGGGCGCTAGTGAGGATGTCGATGTTGATGGTGGGGGAGGTGGAGGAATGCCAGCAGACAGGGAGCTCGACGAGGCCGACGCAGGTGGGGGGTAGGCCACATATCGATCTTCTACACGCTTGCTATGCCCATCATAGCCGGGCGGCAGAAAGTTAAGCCGCGCTGTGGTCTGGCTCTGCGATTGCGCTTGTGGTTGCGGTGGTGGGTGGTGCTGGTTCAACTGTGAATGGGGATAGTATCCACCCTGACGCTGCTCTAACGAGGACGAGATTGGCGGTGGCTCTGCAGCACGAGACGGAGGGGCAGGTGCATATGAAGGCACATGGGGCTCGATCGCTGGAGGTGGGGGAGCCTGGGATGAGTACGGTTGATTGTAGTGGCCCCAACTATCGTTTTGTGCTGGCGGATTACTCCAATGTGAGGCTGGTGGAGGGGGAGGGGGAGGCTGCGGCTGATGCTGGTGCTGCTGATGGTGTGGTTGGTGATGCTCTGAGTGATTATTATGCGATGAAGGCGGCTGGGGAGTTGGATAGGTTGTGTATGATGGCTGGGCGTAGGTATTTTGAGGCTGTTGGCTGTAATGGGAGGGTAGAGGCGGCGAATGCGCCGACTGAGATGACGAGCTTGATCTGCCAGCACGCATTGCAGGCGCCTGAACTTGTTGGTGGTTAGCGTCGTAGGAGGACATCGGGGGAGGATATCCGCCATAGTCATAGCCGTTGTTGATACTGGAGTGCTGAGAATACATATATCTTCCGTCCGAGGCCATTGAAGATCCCAAGGTTTGCACCTGAAGAAGTACAGCAGGTTAACACGATGACCTTGTATAGTCACAGAAGCACAAGAGGGAGGGATTCTTACCAGGGAACGAGATGGCCAATATCACCGAGCCGTAGTCGTTATAGGCAAAAGACGCTCGGGTCTTTTTTGACGTAGAAAACCGACGTGAGAGTTGTTCAGGGTTATTAAGCGACGACGTCGAGCTAAATTGACATGGAAGCCTGCGTCAGTTACCAAACCATGAAAAGTGATGGGAAAGGGATTCAAGTCGATCGCAAATAAGGAGACGAATAGGCTGCTGCACCGGGAGGCCGTCTATCATCATCGTGACGCGCAAGATCGAAGAAGGCGTGATGCATTTTGGCACTTCACAACCTTCACGGCATCGAGAACCCTGAAAAGGACAATTCGAGAAATACCAAGCCTCGAAATAGCCCGGCGGCGTGCATATAGCGGACCCACAAAATGCCCTAAATAGGGCAAAGAGGCGACAACACGCCTGTCGACGAAAGACCATGCGCAACTCACCATTCAGTCACAGAGTGGAACCCTAACGCAAGTTCGTTATCGTCGGAAGAATGCCTTCCTTCACGAGGTGAAGAACGAAACAATCGGACCCCAAAAACGATACAGGGTCAAGCTTTTGAAAAGTTGATCCTGTTTGCAAGCGCCTCCAGAAAGCCACGACGCGTTCAACTGCATTAGAAAAAGGTGCAGATCGAACGGAATGAGTTGGCAGTCTGCATGGAATGGCGATCTCGGCGGGCCTGGAAGACGTACTAGGTATGGCGGTTGCGAATCTCTATCTTCCTGCTCCCAATTCCAGGGAAGACAGACAGGGCGCCTGGTACAGTTCCTGAGCGCAGATGGGTATACCTCTGAGCTTGTGGCTGCTTGCTCAACTGGTGTGGGCGACCCAGGCCAGCGACGAAGGTTTCGAGCTCACAGAAGCCCACTGATCAGGTTGCCAGTTGTCCTATGGGTGTAAAACAACTCTAAACGCCCGGGTTTTGAAGCGAAGGTGGCAGGAGGAAAGCAAGCTTTGGCTCACTGCGAAGCAAACAGCGCGATTGCTGGCTGAAATGATCGGACCGCTTCTACCCGGTGTGCCATATGGTTTCCGAGTATTTCTACGAATTCTGTGTGCCTCAAAACCCTTGGAAGCTGTATGGGATGAATCTCTGACTACGCCACATACAGCCTGTCAATTTTATCTCATAGAATAACCTGGGACCAACCCACTCATGAAGGCTGAAAGTTGTCACGAGGCGCGTGCGATGAACAAAATCTCAATGGCGCAATGTATACCTCAACACCGACCGCTTAACGCACTTAGCAAACATTTTAGTCACCTAGCATAACTCTAAACATCTGTCTTGACATATCACGGAAGCCGCTTGACAGATCCATGAGAACAGATGAGCGGAGGGTGGGCGATGTGGACAGGTAGGTCGTGCGGACTAGCAAAGCCCTTAGAAAGCAAAGTAGTATGCAGATTAATGAAATGGATATGGGTTGACGGGCAAGTGATAGGATAGGTGGAATAGATTAGGCTTGTACGTACAGAGTTTGCAGTGGGAATATGAATTCTAAGTAGGGACCGCAGGGAGAGCATGGACGAAAAAAAAGGGTTCAGACATTGCAAGAAAAGTCAATGCAACCGTGGCAAATGGTATATATGTACGTGGAGATGAATGACTCGGATGACGAAGAGCGAGGAGGATTGATGAATGACGGCGAGAAAAAAGGTGGTGGTGGGCATCAATTGCGAAGATGAAGAGAAAGAATAACCCCCGTGACCACCGTTTCAGAGCTAAGAAAAGGATGTGATAGCGAAGTAATGATGCATGAAGAAGACTGAAAAAGGAAACGTGGAAAGAAGTCGGAACCGGGGTGCTATGATAAATGAGACGATGGGCTGAAAGAGGAGATAATGAGGAACTAGGAATGAACAGATAAAAAGGGAAGGAGAGAGGATGAAGGAAAGGGACAGGCAAAATAGAGGGCACCAACAGCACACCAAGCCAACCCTACTATTGAAGAAATAGACGCTGTCACTTGATGCGCTACCTCATCACTATCCAACCGGCACAGCTTGACCCTCCACATACCCATGATGATAGCCTCCTCCCCCTCCCACCTCATGCCTTGGTACGTTCCCATATTCATCCGTTCCCCCTCCTCCCCCTTCATACCCGGGATCCCCATCATACTCATCTTCGTCCCCACCCTCATCCCGCTCCTCTTCAGACTCTTCATCCTCAACGGCAGAGGGATTGCCAGCGGGCTGACCAGTCGGACTGTTTGCAGGAGCAGCTGCACCGCCAGTCGCTGCTTTCAAACCCGTCTTGACACCACTGGCAGCAGCAGCAGCCCTCTCCCTCGCCCTCCTTCGTCTCTTCAACACCTTTTTGCGGTTCTTCACTCCCCTCCTAAACAAGGCATCGTCCCCATAAAACAGATCATATTCGCAGAAGAGACAGATCCATTCGTCTCCTGCGCCGCCTGTGATGGACCCGACGCTCGCGCTGGCAGTGACACTCCCATTGACATTGCTTCCCTTTTTGGACTTGGAGCCTCGCGGAGGAGGTAAGTCAGCGCTAAGGAATCTCAGAGGAGGCGGTCCGAGGAGGGTCTGGGGAGTTGTAGATGCATTCGGATTATGCCCTCCAGCCGACTGAGGAAGCCGGGAAGGTACATAGTTTCTGAGATGATGAGGGTTTGAAGCGTTCGCTAAGGCCGAACGTTTCTTTTTCTTTGGCTTCGATGAGGGCGGAAGTTGCTGGGACGCATCGGCAGCCTGACCTTGTTGAGGTGTAGCGCCTGGTGGTTGACCTTGACCCTTGGCAGGGGGTGCATTCCGAGCAGCTGCCAGTTGCTGAGGGGTACCCGGGGGATATTGCTGCTGCTGTTGGGTCGTACCAGGCTTCCCCGCCGATCCTACTTTCCCCTTTGCCTTGTCCCGCTTCTTAGACTTTGTCGGCGCGGTATTCGGAACAAGCGTATGTCCCTCAGGTGGAGGTGGCATCTTGCTTGCAGCCGCTAGTTTAGCAGCGTTCATCGCTTGCCTCTCCAGCTCGGCTTCGAACCGGTTACGCAACGTCGCCACTTCTTCCTTGGTCGCCATTAGCCGCTCTGCGGCTACGATCCGAACAATATACCAGACGGACATTGCGAGTGCGGATTGTGGTGACGGAATCGGAGAGGCAGTGCCAAGAAAGCGGAAGGTACATGTAAAAGAAAAAGATGATTAGAACCGAAGATGTGGCAGCAATGAAATCGTAGCCCGTAGAAGGCAAGGCAAGGCGGTGATAGAAGATAGGAGAAACACTTACTCAGACTAGGGCAGGCAAACGCAAAGCCTGACGTAGGAAGAATTGTCTTGCCTTGAGGTGGTGGGGCAGGCGGCGTTGATCTTGCAACCCTAGCCAGCCTAGCAGACGGTCGCTTCGACGCCCGTGTCTTGACCTGTGAGCCTTTATCCTCCTCGACATTCTCTTTCCCTCCCCCCAGGCTGGGGGTCGGCTCTTTGGCAAAAAGGGCTGAAGGTGGCATCCCCAGCGGCCCTCCAAACGGATAGGCGCTGCCTGCCATCGAAAGTGCTTGGTCCAACGCGACAGAGTCACCTTGGGTAAGGGCCCCCATCACGGCAGCAAGCTGTCTCTTCCTCGTCTTTAGATTTTCCTTGTGCTGCACTCCAGCGACCATGGCTGCCGTTAGCCTACCTCTTGCCTTCCTGATGTTGCTCAGCTGGCCAACGCGGGCAGCTGTAGGTGCCGACATTGTCAACGTCGAGAGGGCAGATAGTGGCATACGAGCCGTCCGTGGGCTCGCCAATTGGGGGGCCGAAAAGGTCGGTTGTATACCCAGTCGGGCACCAGTACTGTCGAGTCCAAGGTCTTGAACCTCTCCTTCAACAGCGGAATCTTGATGGCCAACGCCACTAGCCCCGACAGTTCCACCTCCGCCGTCTTCATCATATCCTCCATCAAGGCCAACCCTTTGTGCAGTATACGGGTCCCCCACGCCATCCTCCCCTTCAACTTCATCCCCACGGCCCTCTCCTCGCAGATGCGACATTCCAGCGTTGGCAGGAACCTTCCTCTTCTTCGAATAGTTGGGTCCAGGCTGTCGATCTTCTCCATAATCGTCATCCTCCTCTTCTTCTTCTCTTCCAGTTCTCCTCCTCACATCAACACTGATCTCGCCGTGCAGAACTTGACGTGATTGCATGGACGGTGTGACTGGTGCGGTTGTGGCACCATCAGCAAAACCTTCCTCCCCAACCGTGCCTTCAACATATGTTGCTCCCTGCGAAGATGCCTCGTTCGATTGATGGTACTGAGGTCGATAGAAAGGTGCCTGTCGCGACTGTGGCACACCATTCCTGTACTGTCCGCCATTAAGCCCTGCACCACTCAACCCCGCTTCGTACCCAGCCGCAAAGATGGCATCCAGATCCACGTTTCCCGATGGTGGGTTAAGAGTGGAAGGAACGCCGGGAAAGTTGGGCATCGCGAGTTTCTCCGTGATGTTTCGCAGCAATTCAGCTGGTAAAGCCCTGGCTTGCATCGCTGCCTCTGAAATCAAGTCAATGTCGGCTTGGATGGCGTTGCTGAGCTCTTCGTGTGTGGGACGAGGTTCGCGAGGATCGTTTGATGGTTCATCTACGGTGGAGGTAGCTGTTTCCAAAGGAGATGAGCCAGCCGCCGCTGAGGCGAACGAGGGCGTCACCCCAGCCTTTCCCAGCGAGTCAAGGATGTTCTGAGCAATATCCGGAAGATGGTTCATGTAGATCGACTGGGAAATCTTGCGCGTTAGAAACTCGGCATTGGCAATGAATTGCTCGGTGGTGATGCTGGAATTGAGGGGCTCGTCGAGCAGTTCCAGCGGGATCTGCGCACTGTAAACCTGCTCAGTTGACTCCCCTGATCCTGGCTGCTGGACCACTGGTGCTGAAGATGCATTGCCCGTTGATGTTGATGTTCGCCTACGCTTGGGCAGCGGCTTGACTCGACGTAAAGTTGGGAATTCGTGTAGATCGAAAACCGGTGACGGTTCTCGATACATCTTGTTGTGAACTCGTCCTCGTAGGCGTCAACGCGTTATATGGGGTTATTGTTCCAGATCGAAGTCGACCTCTAGGAAGTGACGATTAGTTATTACTGAGCTTTACAATCGTCCAGGGAGATGAGGGAAGGAATAAAGACACAAGACGCCACTCGAAATCAGCCACCAGGGAGAACGGAATTTGTAATCAGAATTGAAAACAAAGGAAGGGGATTGAGTCTCTTGAAAGCCATGCTTGAACATGAAAAGGCCTTTATAACCACGGTTTCTTTGATATAGCAGATGCGAACAGTTGTCGGTGGCAGAAGGCATTTGTTCGTCGCCGCTGGCATCGACCCTGACAAGCCAATGTCCATGTCAAGTCATCGCATCTGCGCAGTGCAGCCATAGCTACTATTGGCAATCCCTGTCGTCCAATAGTGGTAGGGGTCCAATTCCAAATGAAAGGCATGTGGCCAGCAGACAGTACGAGCACTCACCAAGTAACTTCAGGCTCCAAGGGACCCAGTAAGCCACCCTTTTGTAAACGGTTCCCCTCGAATCTGCAGAGCCTGTGTCGTGGCTCCCTCAACAGTTCGCAACACGTCGATAGACACAAATCTTCTAGCCAACTTCAGAAAGTGCGTAAATGGGCAGTGACGGTGGACGTTTCGTGCGGCAAGCTCTTCGGAATACTTCGAGCAATGGCTGAACGTTTGGTGGTCAAGTTCGTCACTCTACGACGATTCTGAATAGCTGAGTAGAAAGTCGTGTGTGATAGTAATGGATCAAGTGGTGAGCTGAATATGCTCGTGGTGGGTGGTGGTCGTCCTTGGCCAAGGGATGCCGTGTCATGATCGCACGGATCGGCACACCGGAACAGTGGCAGCCTACTTACAAAGAACGGGTTTCCCATTGGTGGTCATAAAGGAGTTTCCGAAGTGGTAAGGAGGTGTAGCGAAAGGTCAATAGTAGTCCTCGACGGAGAAATAAATGGATGGGTAGATGGGAGCTGGTGGGATACAAAAAGACAGGAGGACGTGAGCCTGACAGTCGATGATCATTGGCAAATATAGGATTAACGGCGTTCTCGGACAACTAATTTACTCCAGTACCTACAAAAATCCGTGTAAACATACAACTTTAATGTTTCTGATCCAATTCTCTATCCAGAACCTCCCCTGCCTCTACACACTCCTCTGGGTGTCTAAACACTCTCAACACAATATGATTGGGCACCAGCGTCCTCGCTCTCCACACTCTCAACTGCAACTCTGCCCTCCTCCGGTCTTCCATGGCAGGTGCGCTCGCCGAGACTCTAGCCATCTTCTCCACTCTCACTCTGAACGCCTCTTTGATCGCATGTCCTCCTTCCGAGAACCTGCTCCGTCCCGAGGAGACAGAAGAGGCAGTCGAGATAGACGATGCTGTATCGCCTGACCGCTGAGACCGACGCTCAGCAATGGATACGAGAGAAGCCGCAGCTGGTGTTGTGACTGATGCACGAGACGCCGGCCGGGGTCTGGAATTAATCGAGGGAGCAGGCGTGGCCTTTGGGCCTTCCGTGATGAATTGTGCAGCCTGCCTCGGTCGAGGAGTTGCACCCTGCATCGAGGAAACCTGCTCGACCCTCGGCGTAGGATCCACGTCGACCAAGGGTGGATGATTCGCAGGAAAGTCCTCCGGTTCCGTGGCATAGACGGATGATCGACCGGAGGTTCCTGGATTGGCATCAAAGTAGGATGGATCGCCTCCCTCGCGGTCTCTAGACGAGAGGTATGACGAGATCGAGCTTGTTTTCTTCCGGGCGTTGACGAGCAGGTTGGTCATCGACCGTCGTGTTGTGTTGGACGGCCTGGCGTCGGATTCATCTTCACTTTCCGAGTCGGAGGCCAGGTTCGCCTCAGAATCGATCCCAAGGGTACTGCTTGTGGCATGGGCGACGACAGCACCCCAGCCCGTTGGATCGTCGATGGGATCAGTCACTCCTTCGATGGTGCTAACGTCACGAATGAAGATACCTAAAACACTTGAGGGCCGCTGCCGTGCCAGACTAGGTAGATTCAGTGTCAAGAACAAAGAGAGGATAAACCAATACATACTCAGCATAAAGCTCCAGATCCTGCTCGCCACTGTCACCGATGAGGAAGAACCGAGAGTTGGGGAAAGCATCCAATATCTCTTCAACTCCAGCACGTTTTCGTCCAGCTGCACCGGTCAAGAGTCCGTTAAACAGCGACCGTCTGGCAAACGACTTGAGTTTGACCGAGCCTGAAGAGCAATTAGCTGAGGAATCCATCTGTGACATGAATTTCGACGTACCTGGAGGGAGTTGCGATAGAGCAAAGTATTCATGCAGAATCGTAATCATCTCATACGGGCCATTAGACTAGAGAGCGTCTTGGTAAGCGATCACCGTACGTCAAGAGAAGGATTGAATATGGAAGACTCACGACGTAATGAAAGCGTACTCCCTTCTTGAACATGTCCGAGTACCATTCACCCATGCCAGGTATGATACATTCCTCCAACTCCTTTGCAAAGACATTGAAAAACACTGCTCGTGCTCCGTTGAGGACACCCGAGTTCTTCACGGTATCATCGATATCCGAAACGACACGAATAGGGCTATAAGAAATAGGGATGTGAATTTGACTTCTCGTTGAAGGCTGTTTGGCGGAAGAGGACGAGGACGAGGAGTGCGAGGAGGTAGGCCTCGGTCTTCGACTGCTGGTGTACGGGGTGTACGGAACCGAACCACTTTGGCTAGGAGAAGCCTGAGGATGCTTCAGAAGCTCAGCCACAACGATAACATCATGCTCCTTCGCCGTCTGACCAAATGCAATATGCAGCGCTCTAGGATGGTGGCAAAGTTGATCCCAACCAATAGTGAAGCCAGCCTGGAAACTTCCATCGGTGCCAGTCATCACCTCGGTTGTGGCCAGAGGCTTGTTATACTGCCAATAGCTTTCATCGTCCAGGTCGTCGAGGTTGGGGTGGCTCCCATCTTCCGTATGAGGTGAGGCAAAGATGTGGATTCGGACCGTTCTGCCTGGAACTACACTCGACCAGAATGGCTTGAGGCGTTCCTCAAAGTTGGAATGCATTCGATGGATGTTGTCCGTGGACATATTGACCAGTGACTCTCCTGGTGGTTGTTCTTGAAAGTTGAGCTCAGGTTGAGTGTCCTCCGTCTCTGCGAGGCGGGTTGCTTTGGATTTGGCTGCTGGTTGGGAGAGTTCGGAGGCTTGGTTTTCATCTTGGCGATAGGCTGTCTCGTATGCAGCGTCCATTTCATCTGGACGGGGAGGTAGGTGAATGGGCCCTGTTTCTGCTAACAGGTCTTCTGTTGAACGCGATATCCGGGGTGCCGCATTGGGCGGGGAAGGGGCTGCAGCCTCTGCAACCAGCTTCGGAAGGGAGGCGAATCCTTCAGGCAAAGATCAATGGAAGACAAGACATATAAGGGGGACGCTGACGCACCCTTTGCCAGTCTCAGGAACGCTCTGTGAGCCCTGGTCATCGTATCTCTATTCCTGTAGCTGATCACATATCCAGAGGTGAACACTTCAAGCTCAAACGGCACTGGTGCTAGATACAGAGTCAATTGAGTACAAGTTGAGTTCATAACAGCACTGTTAGAGCTTACCCTCTGCAGATGGTGCCTTGTTGGCATATCGTTTTGCCGCCCACCCAGGAAACAGGGTCACCAATTCCGTGACATCAGCCCCCGGTGGTGAACCTGGTGAAGGGAGAGAGGTTGTCGACGAGCCTGCCGTTCCTCTAGCCGCATATCCGCCTTCTGCTCCAGTGAACTGAAGCCCCAAGCCGATCCCCTTGGCTTTTGCCTTGCTGAACTTGTCGCCCGCCCATTCACGCCATCCTTGTCTTCTGGCGGTCTGCCCTGGCGTGCTGGGTCCTGGCTGGTTATACAGCTGAGAAGTAGAGCTATAGCTTCTGGAATGCTCGGGCGCCGATGGGTAGCCCGGTGCCTGTCCATACGGCGAGTTCTGCATGTTGGGCATCTGCGATCCAGACAGTGGGCTCCTGCCAGAATTCGAAACTGAGCGAAAGTTGGTGGAGGAGTGTCGAGCCATGGACGCTGCACGATTCATATCAGGCTGAGACTGAGGAAAGCTCGGCTTGGACGTCATTTATCGCAGTGAAAGGGTCTGTCTGGGCGAGGACATTGGGGTCGACCACGATGCCGGATTGGCCAAACTACGTCAACGATGGGAGCAAAGTCACTGCCTGGGCGACACCGCGCGACTCGGACCCTATGGCAGCACGCGATTGCTGCCCCTGAATATCGACTCTGCCCTCATTTTCAACTGCGGCCAACTTGCCATGATCTTTCCATCACCGCCCACAGCAGCGAGATATCCGGGCTCAATAATCCATATGTTGCGCAGCAGCTCAGGCTTCTGATAAAACCTGAAGCCGTGTTTACACCGACAACAGACACGCTCTCCCGGAAACTCCCACCACGATGACCTGGGGTGTAACACCAGGAGCTGAGTTCCTTGCTCGCTATGTTGCTGCGCCCACTGCCCTGCACTATGGGCTGCTCACCATCGCCTCTCGCCTGGTCGCGTCCAACGTGCCTGGTTTTCCCGGCATCCCCAGCTGGGCAATTCTCGCCCTGTCTTTCCTGGTCATTCCGACGCGTATCTTTGCGCGCATCGCATACAGCCGCTGGAATGACCAAAGGGAGGCAGAAAAACGCGGTGCACGACTGGCTCCTGCCTTGGTTGGAAAGAAATTCGGCAACCGCGACCAGCTCAAGTACTTGCTGGACTGCTGGAAATACGGATATATTGGTGCGTACATACAGAAGGCGCCAAGGGACAGCAGCTCACATTTTTGTTTAGGCGATGGTCTTAGAGAAATGACCGAAGACCTTGGCCCGGCTTTCAGTCCTGACCTACTTTTTGGCAGTGTTGTTTTCACTGTATGGCCAGAGCACGTCAAGATTATCCTGAGCACCGACTTTAACAACTACGTCAAGGGTGCGTACAATTGACCGTCTTCCCTGCAGGACCTCGCATACTCAACCTCACACAGGCGAGCGGTTCCAATTTGCCATGTCTTCCGTCCTGGGCTCTGGAGTGTTCAATTCCGACGGCGAAATCTGGAAGTACGTGGATTACTTACGGGTCCCGAGACAAACTGTTTAACGTCCGCAGGTTCCACCGCTCCATGACCCGACCTTTCTTCTCTCGCGAACGCGTTACCGACCTTGACCGATTCGAAAGGCACACCCAAACAGCCCTCTCTCTCCTTGTCGAAAAGGCCAAGACCGGCTACGCCATGGACATCCAGGACGTCGTGCAGAGGCTCGCTTTGGACGTGTCAACCGACATTCTCTTTGGTTCTTGCGCGAACACGCTCGAAGTCTCTGCCAAGGACTTGGCTCTTCCATACAATCACCCTCAGTATTCTGTGGCCTCTTCGAAAACTACCAACAGAGCAACCGCGTTCTCGGATGCCTTCCTCAATGCTCAGTTCGTTATTGCCAATCGCGAGCGTCTGGGCCATGTATGGCCTCTGTTTGAGATTTTTGAAGACAAGGCGAAGCCTCATATGGAGATTGTCAACCGGTTCGTTGACCCTATCATCCAAGAGGCACTGAGGAAGAACGCGGCCAATCCCAAAGGGGCCGAATCAAACGAAATCGAAGCAGACGAAACCTTGCTGGACCACCTTGTCAGGTCTACATCTGGTACGTCCGCATACTACGCTGTCGCTACAACACTCTGGATAACTGGGCTTAGATCACAAGCTGCTTCGAGACGAAACGCTGAACATTCTACTGGCGGGACGCGACACGGTATGGCTTGATTCATAACCTCTTGCTTCTCTATCGCTGACACGTCTTAGTCCTCGGCTGTCCTAACCTTTACGGCTTACTTCTTGGCTATGCACCCAGAAGTCATGGAGAAGCTCAGGGAAGAGATTCTAACCCAGGTTGGACCTTCCAGGGCACCCACGTACGACGATGTCAGGGCGATGAAATACCTTCGAGCCGTACTCAATGGTAAGCTCTACCTTCTATTCTCTGTGGCTCAAGCTCAACCCCGTTCAGAGAGCATGCGTCTCCTGCCTCCTGTGTAAGTTCCTTCAGAACGAACGCCCTGCCAAGTGAGACTAAAAGCATGATAAACTCGTCAGACCCAACGACGTTCGGTAAGCCACGGTTTATCCTTTCAGGTAACGCATTGACTGACAGAGACCTATAGCGAATGCGTGAATGGAGCCATTTGGCCCTCACCTGATCCGAATGAAAAGCCGATTTACATCCCACCTGGTTCTTCGTGAGTTTGCTGGTATTTCAGATCAAAAACATAAATAACCTCACTTGTGATTCCTACAGCACACCCTACAGCCCTATTCTCATTCACACACGCAAAGACCTTTGGGGACCTGATGCAGATGAATTCGATCCCGACCGATTCATCGACGACCGTGTCAAGAAATACCTAGTCCCCAACCCATACATTTTCATCCCCTTCAACGCTGGCCCTAGGATATGTCTCGGTCAACAGGTAAGCACTAGGCGCTTTGAGAATTCCGTGATATGGGAACTGATATGGGTCTCATAGTTCGCATACAACTTGATGTCGTTCGTCTTGGTCCGCTTGCTACAGCAGTTCTCTTCGTTCTCACTGGACGAGGAAGCGCTTACGCCCGAGTTGCGCGTGCCCAAGGAGTGGGCGGAGACAGGGAAGAATAGCCGCAAGGCAAAGGAACGGTTCCGTCCCCACACCGTCCTCACCATGTCGAGTAAGGGCGGGATTTGGCTCAAGGCAACTCTGGCAGATGCGTAGAGGGTGATTCGCGAAAGAAGGGGCAGTGTACTTCTTAAATGTACTTCCTAAACCTAAACAGATGGAGGAAGATAAAAATGTATCCTGTGCGCACACGATGCCCCGCAATGGCTAAGCCCTTGTGTAGTCTACACTTTCTCAAATTCCACGAATCGTGTCAGCAGGCTGGCTCTACCCAGGACGACTGCCGGGCGAACGAGGTAAGCAACGCAGTCACGAGCAGGATGACTGAGGGATCACTTACACAAACCATAGTACTCCTCTTTTGAGATGTCGGGTAGGACATTGACCTGTGGGCCATCAAGGGACAGGCCAAAGCGCTATTGAGGAATCAGTTGGATACAAATTTCATGAGCCACAGGAGCTCGTCACCTTGGGTTGGACGGTGTTCCTACGCTTCTGCCGTATTCCAAGCTCTTCTGAAATCTCAATGACACTCTGTGAATGCAGGTAGTCTTGGAAGGCTGGGCCGGTGTCGACAAACACGTCTAACGACTCGATGAGGCGGATTATCGACGGCGAATGTAAACCTTGTTCTAGCAGTTTCTTCAGACGGGGTCGCTGTAGTCAAAACTCGTCAGAGGCGGAACGGACTCGTATGGTGCCAAATGAGGAGCTCACAAGTGATGGAATGTTTTTACACCTCCTCTTCAGCATCTCCAGGATTGTCTCTGGGTTGGACAGCAGGTCCCGACTCGGAGAACCTGACCCTGTCTGCGTCCACCTGGAAAATGACAGGACCAAACACGAGTGAGGGTTTTCATGTTTCAGGAGAGGTGCCCAGTCGTGTAAGCACACTGATAGATTCGTGTGGTCCGGCATAGATCCCAGATCCACCCTGTCAAACAGTGCCTCCGTAAGGGACGGCAGAACACCCACTGGTAAACCTTTCGAAAGGACCCTTGGATCGTATTGGGTGTGGTGTATGCTGATGTTGAGGCTCTTAATTCGATTGACGAATCTGCGGAGCTCTTCTCTTACATGAAAGAAAAGATATCCAAAAATGTCGGAGGGCTCCAGCCTGTTCGTTTGTCCACTTTCTTGAGCCTCATGCATATCCCAGCCTTGAAAAGGGAAGATGTCATCGGGACTGCCCAGCCAGCTGCCTTGGGGTGTAAATAGAGCGCTATTAATAAGAAGGCGTATTCAGGATATAAGATAAAAGTAAAGACACTTTTACTTACCGATTGGGCTCTGTGAACTCCGTCAGATCAAGCGAGTGAGGAGCCAAAACACCAGTCTTCCAAAAATGCACAACAGCCAATCGGTGAGCTGGTTCGAAACTTGCAAGTATCTTGTGCCTATCGTCGACTGTGGATAGATCGAGCAGCGTGTCTCTTCTCCTTCGTAATGCTTTTGAAAGGTCGTATCGAGAGAGGAACATCTCAACCGGTCGTTTGATCGAGGTTGCCGGCTGGGTAGAATGCAGCTTTCCCTTGCCTCGTGAGGCAAAGGTTCGTTGAAATGTCATTTCCGCTGGCTTGGTCAGATCCCCATAGATCGAGCTGACGCAGCGGCGCACGTAGGCCGAGGCCAGGCTTGTCAACCTTGCGGAATACATCAGATGAAGGGCGAGCTCGGCGACTTCGTCTACCGGAGGACCAGGGGTGAGCAGGATGTATAAGATGAGAAGGTTCCGATTGGCTGATATGGCGTCGGGATCGTTGAAGAGTATGTCGCATTGGCCTTGGTAGCTCTGAGGTAACGAGTTCACTGTTCGTATTAGATTACGGAGGTCACCTGCGCCTAAAGGATGGGTGAGCAAGTGGTTCTAGCAGTGAAGGGAGGTCTTTTACTGGTGAGACATATCTTGAAGTCTTGATATAGTGAGGAAGACTGGCCTTCATTAAGCTTCAGGTTGAGGACATCGAAGCCGGGTACCTCGTTCCAAAGGCTGCCCCCAGTCAGGGATATATGCACATTATCTGGCCTAAAAGAAGGTCGACGACCATCGACAATCCAGCTTGGTTGCCATATGGTGTTGTTCAGCTTGCTCTCGCACTCAGTGCGATGCCTTGCCCAATGCTGCCTCTGACATCGACCGGAGCAATACTGGGACTCCTTGAGGTGAGCGAACCAGATGTCGACGATCGAATCCACTGACCTTCACGAGGCCGCACTAGTCCAGACACCATGAGACGATATCTCTCGTAAGTCTTGGCTGAGATACTGACCTGAGAACAAGAAAGCTGCGCCACCATTGTGCATCTCCCTCGCTCCTCTCCCGTCGCGCGATCGTTGCTGCAGGCGACGTAGGTGATAGATCGTCCACCAGCTCCTGAGCCAATTCCATAAGATACATGTTGTTCGAGAGAGAAATCCACCGTTGATCTTCGCTCTTTGCGATTTGATATGAGAGATAAAGTTGGCCGTCGCACGATGGCTAGCATACTCCTGTAGTCAGTAGAGATATCAAGGCCATTAGCAGAGTACCGCAGACTGAGAAGTCGGCGACCCATGGCTTCCAACGAGGGGAGAGCAGGGAGAGAGCCATCTGGAAGCTAGAGAGACTTATAACGCTGGCCAGGTTCTTCGAATTTAGGCTTCAAGCGAAGGAACGGGGAGTGGCTTAACTTTCATTACGTGCCAAGAGAGAGGCGCTCAGTTCCCATGGGGCGACACAAGGTTACGAGCTTCTATGAAGAGCCGCGAGTAATCGGAGGACGCACCACGCTGGATTCAAAGCCATTTCATGAAAGATTTGCAGGGATCCTCTGGCGCTCAACAGTGAGAGAGTGATTGCAGATAATATGCCCATATTGTGACGGGCTAAGGATACACGGAACGAGCCATCCTATATTCAGTATACGACGCAATAGCCACTCTTACTCTAAGCCAGATTCCAGATGTAGGATATGAAGTAAATGGCGGCTCCATTCGTTGTACATCGTCGGTAAGCACCCTATAGGATACCATTATTCAATTGAGTTTCAAAGGCGCTCGACAGGTATAGATCACTCACAGTGCAAACAATCCGAATGAGCATCTGGTCTCTGCAATGTCATTCCCCAAACGTCGAGGAAGCGCCAGGCGGGCGGCAGCTCCGCCTCAAGGCGCCCTTCTTTTTTGAGGATCTCGCGTTCTTCACCCAACCTCCGGATCTCCTCCCTCCACAAATCGTTGAGCGTGTCGAACATGTCCCAATCCCAACGGAGTCGGACTTTTCGTTCACGTGGATTGTTGGTGGAATCTTTGAACTGCTGTGCCATGTCTGATTCATGCTCGACCGCGTCTGCGAAGTCTTGGTAAGGGTGCTTCTTGTTGCTGCAGTCCGGATGAGCTGCGTTGGTCGCGCGATACATGATCTTGACACGGCGGAGTTGGTTCAGCCGTTCGACCATTATCGTCATCTACAACAGACAAGAGGATTATAAGCGTGACATAAGATACAATAGTGAGGAAAGTAACTTGCCAGGTCTCCGTAGACTTGTTTTAAAACACGATGCTCTTCGTCAACCGAGTTGCGGTTGGGAAGCATGTGTAGGGTGCCTCTTGACCACTGCCAAAGAAAATCTAAGTCATGCGCCTTTCTGCGATGGTGAGCAACGTACATGGGCTCCTGTATTCATCACGACGATAGAGTCGCCGTCGACTGTCCCCGCCTCATCTGCATTCGGCGTCGTCAGGTTCTGCAGGAAGTCTTCCCATCCTGGCACTCGTTGCAGGTTCAAGACCCAACGAAAGTCCTTCTGAGCCCCTCGATTCTCGGTGATCTCGCGGATAACGGGGGGCTGAAGAAGCATGTGTTCCATAATCTTGCTGAAGACAGGTCGCTTCATGCGGGAGTCTGGAACGCCCGCGCGTTTCTGTAGCTCCAAGGTTTTGGGATGGTTCGGGCGAAGGATGCTGCATTTGATGCCCTTTGTGATTTCGCCTGAGACGTGAACCGGAATCGGGTCGAAGTGGATGCGTTCGCCTGATCCCTTTGAGAGCAATGCGTTGAAACCGTGCTCCCAGCCCGATGTGATTGAGTCTGAAAGCAAATGTCAGTCCTGATGATGCCCTCTGCGTACTGCTTCGGAATCACTGACCTCCAATAAAGATGACACCTGCAGGTGTTTGGAGAAGGCGAACTATAAACTCTTCTGGGTCCCATTGAACCTGTTTGCCGCGATTGGGTTGCCAAACGTAGTTCATCATGTCGACTAGACGCTGGGACTTCCTAGCTTGAATTTCTTCCTCTGACTGTCCCTGCGTCTCCGTCTCGTTTTGAACTGGGCATTGGCTAAACCACAAGAATTCCTCCTGTAGGTCCTTCAAATTTGCGAATGGAGGTTGGCGAGGTACCCAACGTCCCTGTAAGCATTTGTTATACTGACACCATACCGAACGCAACTCGAGAGGACTGTCGCCTCCTGCTGAGGGCAGAGACACGTTCATCAGAGATAGCTGTCCCTCGAACTGTTTCTGTTCAGTGCCAATCGTCCCGTCTGGTGAAGGAGGCGCGTCGTGGTGCCGCTTGAAGACAGCATAACTGAGATAGAGAAATAGGAGAAGACCAGAAAAACAGAGAAGCCTGTGTCGTCGTCGCATTGCGAGGGGAAGGTTAGAGAGGAGAAAGCCAGCATGCAGGCGCTTCATCCATCCATGGAGCCATTCCTGAACTTGAATGGTTAGAATCAAATCGTGGTTGAGCGTGTGCGGATCAAGAATCTGGTTATTATGGTGGCAGGTCTTGAAAGTAATAGAAGAAGGGTAAGAAGCTGCCAATGTAGGTCTCGGGTAGGAGTGCTGAACAGGCTTCGAGAGCAAGCATTGTCATTGTGGAAGAAATGAGTGGCAGAATTGATCTGGGGCCAGGGTCCCAAAGATGAAATCAAGCGCCGCTGTAACTTCCACCCACGCGCCTTCAATCCAGAATTTGAGTTTGCCACTTATGCTTACCGTGCCCTGTGCGCTATTCAGCCTGTCGCATTTACTATAGCGTGCATCACCTGGTGGGCAACTACGCCATTGCCAACTTGTCTTGGACAATGACATACAATCATCCGCACGCCTGATGGAAGCCAAGCGATCGTCCATTGCTAGCACAGCTCAATGTGACGCGGGCGCTTAATTCACTGTGATTCTCAGCTTGAGCGCTCAATACGTAGCCAAGAGCCGCAGTACTTCCCGACCTCGACAGAGAAACATGAGTGCTTGTCGTCGTTGAGGCCCTCTTCTGAAATTGGAACTCGCACGCAATCCGAACAGTTACCATGCTCAAGCAAACGTCCCTATTGCGTTTCGAGCGGGGTGACGGCAAGACAGCTGGAATGTTGGCTATAGTCAATATATATAACACCCTCACCTACACGCTTCCGAAATATCCCTATTCTCTTTCCCTGTCATGTCTCTCAGGTCTACTTTACAGGTTGTGTTGCTCTTCGTCCTCGGCTTCCAGCTTTCGCTCGCGTTCGCCAAACCTGCTTTCCACAATCAGCAGTTGACCCAGCGATCGCCTACGGGCACGAGCGAGTTCCTGACCAACGCTCAACGGTTGGCTGCAGGGTTCCCTCCTCTACCTCCCAAACGCAGGTTCTCTCCGACAAAGGTCGAGTTGGCGGCTCGCTCGGCGCCCTCGCCGACACTGTTCGTGACCTTTCATTCTCTTTAACGCTATTTTCCTCACCAAATTGTCTAGTTATTCAGGATCTATCCGTATCAGAGACTACGCCAGTCCTCAGGCACCTCAAGGTTGGGTCAGTAAGACATCTGCGGCCGGAAAGTGAGTCACCCCGCGGGATGCATGCCATTGTTCGTGTTACTAACCCACTCCGAAGCACTGTGCGCCTGACACCAGGAAATGGAGACAGGCTTCTGATGTCGTTCACCTACTTTGCCCCAGACAGGGCCTTCGAGGTGGCGATTAGTGTAAGTTGATTTGCAGCTCGCGATTATATGCCTCTGATTGCAGAGGCGCGAATCAGGACAACGACAATTTCCACTTCCTTGGTGCGGTAGGAGGCGGTCTCACTTCAAGGTCTGTAACCTTCAGCTAGCTTTCAGATATCATGACGATAACGGTCTACTATCAGCGCCCCAACTCGCAACAACCTCGTCAGGACGAATTCAGGTGAGCTTCAGAGTGATAAGCCTCCCTGACCGTCCGCTCATCGTTTGCAGCCACACCGAACTCTGGGCCTCAGAACGTCGGCAACGCTGTTGGAGGGGTACGCTCAGCTAAATCTATCTCGAGTTAACCCGCCACGCTCACATTGCGCCCACAAAGACCAGCGAGTCGTACATCTGGAAGTTCAACCCGACCACGAGCGAATTTTCCGGTATGAAGTTTCCCCTCGCCCAACGTGTTCCGTGACTTATTCACTCTTCGGTGGCCGATTCAGGTGTTTGGTCTAATGGCCCCAACAACGGTAGGCCTTCCCTTTTTCGGGGTTTGGATTTTCCTGAGTATCCTTTGTGCAAACAGATGTCCCGGTCTATTTCTACTTGACGACTGCTCCTCCCCAGAGGATCTTGTCCATCTCTGCGAACCCCAACCTCACTGGATCCACCAAAGTGGTACGTTGTGCCTTGGTTTCTTCTTTGGCGGCGCTTGAACTCGAGCTCACGGATCTTTACTTGCAGCGATTGTTCTTGGACGTTTAGGACTCTATCTCGATGCACGCCAGTTACTTGTATTGAACAATGCCACTCTTTTCTTCCCTGTCACTCCTTTGAAACCCACTACATACTATACACTAGTTCATAGCACATCCTTTCTTAAGATGCACTTTAATTGAACATATACCCCTCCCTTATATGCCGTTGTTTAAACTGACTGTAAGACTCAGCGGGGATATCAGGTACAAGACGAGGTGGTACGAAGACCCTTTTACTAGGGGCCTCCTCGTTTGTGGCGCGATCCTTTGACACTGTCGAGCAAACATTCCTCATCTCGTTTACAACTACCCTGGGATAGACGAAGCTGATGTTGTTAGTTTATCCCTCTTGGTGGTGGTTGTTCACCACGTTTAAGGTCTTATCCATATCGACGTCTACTCACAGGACGCGTCGCGTTCTCCAGGGAATAGGGGCAGAAGTTACCCCTAATATGAAGACGTGGGATTTTGATCACTGCGAGAACTCCGAAGGGGCTGACTTGACCACGATCAACTTCCAAATGGATGAGCACCAGACTTCGTTCACGGCGAATGCCAATATTGGCTTTCTGTGTCTACTCTGGTAACCTTGATTTTCTCATGTAATTCGTGTCTGAGCATCGTAGACCGCAAGCTTGAAGCACGTTCCTTCCGCATTGCGAGCCATATCCCTCTCGAACGAAACTTGGCAGAAACTGCTTATCCCCAGTTGCTTGCCTAGGATTCCAGCATTGGCAGCAGATTTAAAAAATGGCAGCCGACATTATCGCGTGCCACACGAAGAGGGCTAAAAGTCAAGCTGCAAGCTTTGGTCCCCATCTTTGCACCCTCGAAAGAAACTGGTGAGCGCCTGTCAGTTCCATTCACCGAAGGTCTTCCATATAAGAGCTGCCGTTACCATCAAAGCACCGCTCAAGCCTCAAGGTTGCCTCAAGGCCTCAAATGATGACTCTTTCACCCTTCTCCCTCACCCTCCCTTTTCCCTCCCCCAGTACCGCTCCCTTCTGCCCTAATTAATGGCTCAGTATTCAACCCACAATGTGAGCGCTTTCGTTCTAACACGTACTCGTACGCAATTGACCCGTCTGATAGATTGTGCGAAGGTCTCCCGCCGTCGGGCAGGGTAGAGGTGAGTGCCATCCATACCTAATCATCCCTCGTCGATCTGAGATATCCACAGGAGTTGGGCACGGCTCTCCCTCACTCACTACGCCCGAAATGTTCCCCAACGCCCACAATCTTCAAATCGTGGACTCGACCGTCACCGCCATTGGGGGTGATGTCGTTCATGACTACAGCCGTCACTACCACTATGAGCGCCCAAGAGACATACGGGCGATCTTGGAATCAATACCCAATTTCCGGCAAATCTACCACGATATGTTGAGCAAGGCCACTGAAGGGACTGGGATGTGGCTCGTCAAGGGTGACAAGTTTCGCGTTTGGCTCGACCCCAACGGCGATATAAAGATCTTTTGGGGCTCAGGAATCCGTGAGTCACTTTTGCGTGAATACTACCGCCCACCTCTAACGTATCCTCGTAGCCGGCGCTGGCAAGACTCTTCTTGCGTAGGTAACTTTCCCAGCTCGTGCAATCTCTTGCTGAGGCTTCGTCCCAGATCGATTGTCATCCAACACCTCGAAGCCCTATGCGAAGAGACAGACGCCAAAATCTGCGTCTGCTACGTCTACTTCCGCTACAGCGACCACGCAGAGTTGACAGTCCGCCATATCCTCGAAATTCTCGTGATGCAAACACACCAGCGACATCCCGAGTGTCAAGCCCTCATAGAACAAATGTATGCTCGGCATCTCCGTGAAAAGACAGATCCCACGGAAGCACAACTGCTATCCCTTCTCTGCCAACTGAACGAAGGGATGGCTGTTACATTCTACATTCTCGACGCTCTGGACGAAGCCCCCACCAAGATTCAGCTGGCGATTGTGGAGACGCTCGCTTCGTTGAATGCGAAGCTTTTCATAACATCACGACCCCTGAAAGATGTGGAAGCCGACTTCCCGGAGGCATACACGTTCCATATCATTGCCCAGGAAGCCGACATCGATCTTCACATCGCCGAAGGAATCAAGAAAAATGCGGGACTGCGGCGTCTACTGCAGGCCAATGCATCTTTGGGCGACGAGGTTATCTCGACAATCAAGCAGAAGTGCGGCGGCATGTGAGATTTCCATGTGCAGCCCCCGAGGTGTATAGCTGAATGTATTATTTCACCAGGTTCTTGCACGCGTCCCTCCAGCTTGATGCGTTGGCCGAATGTTTTAGTGCTCAAGACGTGATGGAGACACTGAAATCATTTCCGTCCAGTATCGAGGATGTCTATCAGCGGACTTGGGCCAGGATATCTAACGGAGGTCGCAAGCACACCTCCCTCGCGAAAGCGGTCTTGGTATGGGTTCTCAATGCGTCGAGGTCCATGACGATTGAGGAACTCCAGCGGGCTGTAGCCACCTCCCCGGACAACCATAAATTCGAAGCTGGCCGACTTGTTCCGGAGACCACCCTCTTGTCACTATGTGGTGGCTTGATCACTGTTGAGGAAGAGAGTAGGCTCGTTCGACTTGTTCGTGAGTGGCAGAGCAACACTCATCCCTGCATTCTAACTCACCCTTCTGCAGACTATACCGCAAAAGAAACATTGGAAGGTCTCCTCCATGAAGCATTTCCCCATCCCCATTCTCTTCTTGCCACCGTCTGCATGACCCATCTCGCCGAGTGTGGCTTCCAGAATACAACCATCAGCTCGCAGGAGGAATTTGGAAACACCTTGAAGAGGGACCCCTTACTTGCATATGCATCCGAGGCTTGGACCTTCCACGCTCGTGCGGAGTTGGATGCAGAGGACATCAGACACCAAACTGCGCAGTTCATTACAACCGGCCGTGCTTTCCCTGCTTTCACCGCCGGTCCTAACCGTACTTTCTACTTTGACATCCTCACTCCCCTCCATATTCTGGGCCTCTACGATCTGCCCTTACCATTGATCGAAAACACTACCAACCCAAATCTGAGAACAAAAGTGAAACAACAGTCGGCTTTGATAATAGCCTGTCGGTTTGGTTATGAAGGGCTTGTTGCCTCCCTCCTTGCATTGTCTGAGATCCAAGTCAACTTGGTCGAACACGATGGCTGGTCGGCACTCATGGAGGCTGCTGGAAATGGCCACGAAGGCACCGTCAAGCTTCTCCTGGCGCACCCCGAGATCCAGGCCCACCTGGTCAACAGCGATGGGGCTTCAGCACTCTTGCTGGCTGCTCGGAATGGTCACGAAGGCACCGTCAAGCTCCTCCTGGCGCACCCCGAGATCCAGGCCAACCTGGTGGACAACGATGGGTGGTCAGCACTCATGCTGGCGGCTCGGAATGGCCACGAAGGCACCGTCAAGCTCCTCCTGGCGCCCCCCGGGATCCAGGCCAACCTGGTGGCAAACAATGGGTGGTCAGCACTCATGGTGGCTGCTCAGAATGGCCACGATGGCACCATCAAGCTTCTCCTGGCGCACCCCGGGATCCTGGTCAACCTGGTGGACAACGATGGGTGGTCAGCACTCATGCTGGCTGCTCAGAATGGCCACGAAGGCACCGTCAAGCTTCTCCTGGCGCACCCCGGGATCCTGGTCAACCTGGTCAGCAACAACGCGTGGTCGGCACTCATGTTGGCTGCTTGGAATGGCCATGAAGGCACTGTCAAGCTCCTCCTGGCGCACCCCGGGATCCAGGCCAACCTGGTGGCAAACGATGGGTGGTCAGCACTCATGGTGGCTGCTCAGAATGGCCACGAAGGCACCGTCAAGCTTCTCCTGGCGCACCCCGGGATCCTGGTCAACCTGGTCAGCAACAACGCGTGGTCAGCACTCATGGCGGCTGCTCAGAATGGCCACGAAGGCATCGTCAAGGTCCTCCTAGCGCATCCTGCAACCCAATTAAGCCCAGCTATGCACCAGAGGCACTGGTCAACACCCCTTCATGCAGCTGCTTATGGTGGCAAAAAAGCGGTGGTTGAACTCCTTCTCGCCACTGGCCATTTCGATGTCAGTGCAATCGACAGTGATATGGACACAGCGATCAAGTTGGCGGCGAAAGATGGCTACGAAGCTATTGTTTGTCTACTCCTTGATGTACCCAACATAGACATCACCATCAGGAGTACCTCGGATGGACACACTGCGATCTCGGCGGCACAGGCCAACGGCCACAGTCGTATTGTTGAACTCTTGCAAGAGTTTGAGTCGCGAAACGCTGCTGTTGCAAGCCCCCTGGGTACTCACCAACTATCAATGCGAGACATTCCCGCTGAAGATGGATCCGATTCCGATTCTTCGGAATGCTATTTCGATGCCGATTGGAAGAGGACGTCGATTAGGGACTGGCTGCTACCTTCCTTCTTGAACCTCGACCCGAGCTTCCTGGACATCTGTTTACTCGTCTTCCGCAAGTCAGCATGTATTCTACACACAGACAAGCATCTAAATTCTCTGTTCTCTACATACTTTTACAACGTTCCATACCATACCAAAGGAGTTGATTAGGAAGCTGAACATCTGCTCGAGTACACTAACGGTGCCAGTAGACTGTCCGCGAGCCGAGCCGGCGGACAGCGCCGCGCTCAACGATTTTTTTGCACCAAAAATTATCCAAATCGGCCAAGAACTGACCGAGTTATGCCTCAATAAAGTTTGGCGCCTAAATATTAATTATTCGTAGCACTGCGGGCCAAATAAGGGCATAGATCACATGTTTTGGCCGCGGCTTTCCAAAATGGTCGAGTTGATGACAGAGATTTGGCCATTGTGGCAGCATCACTCCGTATTGTGCTGCTTAACTTGGCAAGAGCATAACTCACTCAATTCTGCACCGATTTGGATAATTTTTGTTGCAAAAAAATCATTGAACACGGCGCTATCCACCGGCTCGGCTCCCGGCTCGATCCGGCTCTGGCTCGGCTCGCAGACAGTCTAAGCAGTGGACAGAGGTCTCCGATAAATGCGAATGAATATTAAAAAGGCATTTGCAAGACCATAGCTGCCTAGCACGCAACCCTCAGAAACGGTCAACTCGACAAGTGCGTAGTCATATTTACCATGAGCATAGATATCCCACTACGACGTCCAGCAACTGGCCGCCAGGACGAAAAACAGAGCAAAAAGGGATGGTCTTTGGTGAAAGGCAATACAGGACTGCCGTCTCCAATCGAAGCTCCGGTCAGAAGTCGGGGAAATGTGAACTAGGAAACAGTTGACGAAGGCTGCGGAGTAAAGCTTGACTGAGGAGACAGGATTCTGGGACCCTGCCGTCGTCGTCCGTAGCCCAAGGGGTGATTGGCAGTGAGGTGGTAGGTTTGATCGAGATGCGGAGAAGACGAGATGGAATGGTTGGCTGATATTTGGCGGTGGAACTCGGAGAGCCCGTGATTTGAGAGGTAGAAACCGAGGAGGAAGAACGGTGTTTTCTGCCTGCCGTTCCATCTCGCAGTCCTGATTGTGGGTACGTTACGAGGTGGGAGATGTATGGAGCTGTTCTATTGGTATTATGGTTAGACTGAGGCCATGGTGGGATGTCTCATCGTGCTCACCCATTGTTGCTCCCTGCATCCTCGCCGATTGTTGGGACTTGATGTCGGTGGTTTGGTATTGCCGGCTAGATCGATGTGCGTCACTAAAGAGACGTTGGAGCGAATGGAGTGCCAGAAAGGAGGGAACATGTGCAAGCTGGGGGCACTGCAAATTCAAGACGCTGATAGCCATGGTGCAGGCAAGACGGCCATTATCAGCTAGCCATATGAGAGACACTGTAAAGGGCATCAGCTGCAGTGGAAGTATGAAAGGAAGGATACGACGTACAAGCTCATGACTTTGGGGTTTGGTGGCAGGCGACAAGCAGCTAGCACATGCGTATCGTCAGGAAGTAGAGCATAATTGATAACATTGCATGTGCGTGAGGCACGAGGGGGACGCCTGAGACTAAGAAGTTGGGTCGGAAAGGCCAGGACTGTTTGCTCAGGCAGTCGCCAGTCAATATCAGGCTCGGGGCTGGCGAAGACGGTGGCTCAGAGTAACAACGCGACATGAGCAGGCCGCTTCCGTTGACGAAAGGGGGATAACATCGCAATGTATGGAGCTGAAGGAAGGCGATGGGATGGGGAACGAAGAGAGAAGGCTCACCGGGCGTATATAGCCATGGATATTAGGCTGACTTGAAGCAGTCCTGAGGCGTTACGCGTTAGGCCTTTAGGAGCGATCCGATGTACCGGTTCTTATTGCGTACTTTCCGTCGCTTCATGGCGTTGGCTAACAGTGCAGGACTGGAGGCCTGGAGGTAAAAGTGAAGGATGGGTTTGAGGGGTTTCATGGCAAGCGCGACCACTGGCCGTGGGATTCGGTCATTTGATTGAGCGTCGCGTCGCAGTTGCGTCTGTCGGTTTAGACTTCTCCACTACAAACTCATGCCTCGTTTTCGTAGAATTTAATCCCAAGGATGCCATCTAAGCCCAAGCCTCTGTAAAATGTGGCGCGTATACGATAAAGTGCCTGAAGTTCCACCTCAAAACATGACAACGTCCGGTGAGCCCCTCTCCAAATACTTGTTCTGCGGGTCTGTTGAATGACAGTTCTTGCACCCCATTACATACGAGCTGCCAACTACTATCAGACAGCTCGCTTGCTATAGCACCATCACTGATGGTGCAGCTGTCCCGGCCGCGTCGCAAATTAAGACCATCAGCCACGTGTCGGCCGGCTGGCCCTGGCAACCATGACAGCAGAGTGGGCCCATCACGTATAGGACCATCGGTCATGGTTGGGCGGACTCCGCCAGATGGGCGCGCACGATGCGCGCCATCACAACGCGGCTCAATCAGTCGTTCGGGATCGGGGGACCGAGCGGGGAGGCCGATTCGAGAATCATTTGGCATTCGTAGGCCTACATGAATACTATATACATTGAATGAAAAGGATGGGGGATGTACTATTCTTTATTACCCCCGGCAGTTTTCTTGTTGCCTGCTATAAATTATAATGGCTATGATGTCGATATCGCGCTGACGAAATTGAAGACCGTTTTCCACCGCAGCTATTTGCTTGGTCATGTTCGCGGACAGCTCAAGGTTACGCTGGTAGTGGTTAACAAGAGTGAGCAGCCACCGCTGAAGATAAACGAGCTGGGACTCGAGGGCAGCGGAGGATATCATCCCCACTTGAAAGCCGGCAAATTCTCTCGAGTCCTCGATGGACGCCTTCAAAGAGGCCTGCCAGTCCGTGGGGAGCGATTCGAACACGGACTTCATGCTGTTTTCGTCTGCTGGCTCGTTGCGAGGTCGCTGAATGCCAGCCGCATCATTGTGTCGATCATCTCGGATAACTTGCGCTTCCAGAGGACTCCACTTGAGGAATGGAGCCACAGGAGGAGGATGAGTCTCCATGCCTTCCGTGGTGAGCGCACTCATGAGCCTGCCTGCCTCACCATGGGGAAGCTTACGCGCCCATTGCAGAGCTTCCTCTTCCGAGTTGAACGGCATCCAGCAAGATTTGCCTTTTTCCTTGGCAAGAGGCGTGGGCTCCTGCGGCTTCGCTGTCTGCTCAGCAACAGAGGTCGGTTTTGGTGCTGAAGTGGGCAATGCGGTGGCCGCCGGGGGAGGTAGCGAAGCGAATGGCGCGCTCGGGATCGGGGGCAGAGTCGGTGACGTAGCGACCGAGCGATCAATATCGTTAGTCGGTTTAAGGGAAGCGGCGATTGGGGGGTGTGGATCGGTACCCCCCTCATCAGAATCGGTAGTCGGCTTCGGTAAGATGATACGAGGGTGGAATGGGGAGCTGGTGGATGCTCCAAAAGAGAAGTTGAAGTTGGGAAGAGATGGAGCTGCGGAAGTCGTTCCAGGGGCTGGTGCGGTGGAATTGTAGGCTCTATGAAAGCCTGATGTTGCACCGAAGGAATGGAACGATACCTCAGGCACGGGAGCTGAGTTCTGGGATGCAGTGGAATACCCAACAGAGGATGTTGCGCTAGGCTGGTTGCCGTCGATCTGGAAATTGATGTCCGGGTATGAGAAGGTGGTGGATGCTTTTCGGATGGGAACATCAGTGGGGACTTCTTCTTCCTTGACAAACGCGAGGTCTGCTGCAGTAACAGAATGTCCGCGCAGAAAGTCAAAGGATAAATCATCGTCATCCCCGTCCGTTGGAGATGATGGCTGCACGGTAGGGGTCGGAATCAAGCGCGAACCGATTCTGAGAAAGTCGAGCATCGGCACTTCGTCGTCACTGCCATGTTGCTCAACCCCTTCGCTCATGTTTCTCATATGGGTGTCTGAAAGATTGGATGAAAGCATTATCTTCTGCTGTGAGAGATCACATACCTTCGAAGGCCATAATGGCTGGGATCTTGGTTCGGGATGAGGCTGATCTGCTCACAGCGATAATACAATCGCGATCGGCAGTTACCGACGTCGCAAGCCCGAGCGCGTTACCGCCGTCTGACCTCCTGATTCTTCACCACCATGTCCAACAACAACTACGAGTCCATCGTTTTCTATCTACATGCATACCTTGGATTGCATTCGCATTGGGCGACTAATGCAGAAGGGAAGGAAAGGGCGCGCATCGTGGTCATGGGGCTGGCGGTGAGCTCAAATGTCGCGCACGCTGGAACCTGCTGACGTCAAAGCAGATGATCCTGGCCAATGGGCCGAAAGACAGGTTGAAGAAGAAATTTGTTGGAACCCTTGTGTACGATTTTCTTTGCGCTCTTTCGCAAAGGCAGGAGTGGACCACGGCTGGCGCGACCATAGATCCAGAAGACTTCGTTCAGCCTGGCGTCGACTATGCTCAGGATCCGATCCTGAGACAGGTCGAGCCACTCGGATTTGCTGAACTTCACAGGCGGTCAGTGGAGATTTTGGAGGTGTGGAATCACGCGTCATCCGAGTCCAAGACCGGCGGAATGGTGGCTGGAGGGGGGAATGGTGCTTTGGCAGGGTCAAGCGGAGGGTCAGGAGGTGTCGTAGACGCGGCGCCATCTGCGAACGAGGATGCGAAGAGACGTTATGTCCCAGGTGAGTTGTGCCGTAATCTTAACTGGTCGTTTCTGAGGGGCAAGTCCATTCTACAGCGCAGGCTTTCAAACCACTGTTCAAATATTGTCGGGGGTGCCGTCGAATGCAAAGGAAGGACGTCGTCTGCTCCCCACCAGGCTCTGAACAGGCTTGTTTCGAGTGCAAGAAATGGAAGAAAAAATGCACAAACCGCAAAATGAACTTGAAGTTCCCAGACGATCCCGATCGCGACATGGACAATGAGCGCGACCTGACCGAGGAAGTCGGTCCTGCACCGGGTTCGCACACGGCCTCGGACAAGCAATGGCGTCAGCCGAGTGCTGCCCCTCCCGCAATCCACCTCCCCGACGCCTCAAGAAGTGAGGGTCCCTCTCATTCTCCAACGACACTCGCCGTACCCCAACAGGCTAGAGGCAGAGGTCGCTCCAAATCGCCTAAGCCAGCAAAGCAAGCGAAACCCCGATCGCCGTCCGTCCGCGTGACGCAACCCCGATCGCCATCTGCACGCATAACGCGAAGTCGGTCTCGTACGCCCGCGCCAGCTCTACCTCCACCTCATGTATTCAATACAGCATCCACTTCGACCTCATTGCAAGGAGCGACGGGCGATCAGGTTCACCAGGGAAATGAGCACTTCACCGCTCTTAACTCACGTGTCGAGCGGTTGGAAACGCTGTCGTCAGAGCACCAAGGCCATATTGCGGCGTTGCGGTCAGAAACAAGGGGACTTGTCGCAGGCTACAAGGATGCAAGAGACGATGTGGGACTGCTCAGGGAGATGGTCAAGGTGCACGAAACTTCGATTGCTCGGTTGGAGGAGTTACGTGCGAAGGAGGTCCAGCAGTTCCAAGAAGAGCTTGCTGAGCGTGGCCGTGAGATCGTCGAGCTCAGAAGGGATTTGCGGGCGGGTAAGTCAACCCTCATCATTCACTTGTGTGCTATATTGACAATATGTCTCTAACAGCATTAGCAACGGTCCCGTCTTCGCTGTCATCCGATGTGGCAGCAGCAGGACGGTTGAGCCAAGGCGTCGAAGTTATCCCCCCCGCTATCCGTGTTGCGCAAGAATCGCCGAATCGGTCGAATGCCGACCCCGCCATCGCTTTCACGCAAGTCACCAAAGTCGGGTCTTCGGTCGCCGTTCAATTGGTAAACGTACCGAGCGCGTTCACCTCATCGGTATCTTTGAACGGCAGCACTGGTGAGGACGTATTCTCAGGGAAGACCTACAAGGTCATTTCAACCGCTCCCCCTGCCCCTGAATCGATGTCAAGTGCCAAGCCATCCCCACCACATGGGCTCATTGCTACAAGCGCCTTCTTGGGTACAACCGACGCCAATCTGAAGGGTATTGTACCCCGGTACCCACCACATGCAGCCAACGCCAACAGCATGAACGGGGAATCAGACGTTCCTCGATCAGCCACCCCGTCCAGTTCCGCAGGCTCCGAACTGACTGATATCGAAGACGCAGATGACTCGGCATCAGCATCAGCCTCGAACAGCGGCAAGAACAAGAGGAAGGCTGCCACCAAAGCTGATTCGACGGTTGCGAAAAAGAGCAGGGTGGCCTCTGCGTTGTTGAAACCTACCGCAGCTGCACGAGGGAAGGGAAGGGGGCGAAACCCTGGTGTTGCTGCAAGTCGACGATCCATAAGGCTTAACGATGTCTCCCCTGCTGTGAGTCCGAATAAATAGCACTTTCATAATTGTATTTGTAGAATACATATAGACATCTTGTTTCCTTTCCGATTTTTGTACTTTCAAGAGATCCGTTTGACTGTCTTCGGTTCGCGTTGGACTCGGTCCTTTGCCAGACCGACTAGTACGGGGGCGGCCGATCGCTTCCGTGGACTTTGCTTTGGAAGCCTCTTGGGGACGTCGTCTTCTTCCTCAACCCAGCCATCGTCTTGAGCTGCTCCAGTGGATTGTTTCGACCCGCTGATCGTTGGCTCAGCAGCGGCCTGAAGCTGTTCGTCACCCTGATTTGCCTTAGAATTGCCCAACACCTGCTTTCCACCCCTCCCAGCCTTTTCCCTTGTCTTCTTTGCTCTTTTGGCTGGCTCGCTGCGACGTAGCTCCCGCACGTCAACATGCTCACCTTGCTTCAAAGCCACGTCAATCCCTTGAAGGGTTCTTCCCAGCTGCTTTGGCTTGAATTGCAACTGAATTCGGTGGCTTGCCGAGACGATCGGTTTGCGAACGGGGCTCGACGCCCATACACCAGGCGAAAGCTCCACCAGTTCCTTGGTCGTTGCCTCCCATGTTGGATGACCTTCTGCAGGAATATCAGCCTCAAAAGGAAGCAACTCTTCGTCAGATTCAATGGCAGCTGGAAGTCCACCAAAATCTTGCGAAGTGCCGACTGCCTCTTCCGATTGATGGCTGCGATCGGCTCTCGCGATTCCCCCCGACTCGGGGATCACATGAAGACGGACTTCAGGTTTGCTACGCTCGGTGTGAGCGGCATCGGTCTTCGGTACAGAGCCACGATGTTCGGTCTCAGGTACGACAGGGAACGGGGGGAGGTCCCTAGGTGCTGGAGTTGGTGATCGAGAAATCCCTGGAGTAGCTTGTGGGGAGGGAATTGGTGGATGAACCTGTTTCGTGACCGGCTTTGGTTTAGTCCGCTTCCTCGCATGCTTCTGCACACCTGTCACCTCCTGTGCCGTGTTCTCTTCGTTGATATGCCGATTGTCCTTCATTTGAAATCGCGGCTGCACTGTATCCCCCTGGCGGCTGTATAGATGCTTCAACACTTTCAACAGATTGGTCTTGCCCATCTTGGACGGCTCTTTGATCAGTTTTGTGTATTCCTCAGCAAGGACCTCAGGAGAAAAGTAGCGGTCTGGTCTGGCAGCCATGTCTGACCAAGGTGGGCTCGATCGTTGCTCTTTTCCTGTTATAAGGGCTGATATATCATGAGAGCTGCTCCAGGTTGACTTGGTTGGCAGGACGTACCATAGTGAATAGTAATAAAAGTTCTGAACAATGCCACTAGCCATTCCACCTGCTTCACCTGAGGAATGCGATCAGGGTTTGGCAGGATTGGCTCCCCGAACTCATTGTAAGATAGCTTGAGCAACGGAAGCGCACCCTGCCGAACCCGGTGCCCGCGTTCGGCTACGGGCTCGGTGCTGGAGGCCCAGTCACGTTTCGCAAATTGCGCGAGGGCGGTATAGAATCCGGATTCCTCAAGAAAATCATCGTTTTGCTTCACAAATGATGCACCTCCCCCGAGCTCCTCGTTGAAGTCTTGAACAACAGCTCTTATGGTGCCCTCCTTGTCCTCAAATGTAATGGCGTACACCACCTTAACGCCAAAGTGATTCCACAGATGCTCTGCGCCCTTTCGCATGGCGTGGGTTAAAGATGTTTCAACGTTTCTGTTCAGTTTATCAGCTCCCCTCACATGGCTGAAAAGTGCGGCCGAACCGTTTCTTGTCTTCAATCGACAACCCCTTTGCTCGAGCAACTTTCGCCTTCAGGACGTATTGGTTCCTCTCTGCTTCAGGTAGGTCTGAGAGGGCTATGGTTACTGCTTGCTGGTAGTAGCGAAAGGCAAGATTTGCAATCTCCTTTGCAGTCGGTGCAGGTAGTGATGAACAAGGGTCACCCGCGGGTCCTGGCGCAGTGACCCGTACCCGACCCGCTGGAAACCCGTACCCTTGCTCACGGGTACGGGTTTTGACGGGTTTTTCAAGGGTCGGGTACGGGCACGGGTAACCCGTGACCCCCACTCCATATAAGACTTGATTGAGACTTTAAGCGCTAGTTAATTAACAGTAACTTGAAGCGGCAACTCAATGGTCGAAACGTCATTAAGCGCTCATCAGCCGCGGCGCTAAGTTTCGAGATGCGATTACGGGCTCGGTTTTGGGGCAATAGTTACATTTCGTACATCGTTCGAATCGTTAGAGTCAGGGCTACATTTAGATATATTACGCATTACTGATAGGCAAGAACTGAATGAGAGCGCCCACAAATAGTGGACGCAAATATTTAAATAATGTATTGGCGCTGATCTTTGTCTATCAATAGTGAAAGCGCGGATACATACACACCATTCGAAAGAGACGAATTTTAGCTTTCGAACGCGCCTAGATACACACCTAACGAGTCGATATTGACAGAGCTGTCAAAGTTTTGAGGATATGACGGGGACTTCTTGGCGCAGCCGTACCCGTGCCAAAGGCTGCGGGTTGGGCAAGGGTCCGAAATTCCTGACCCGTACCCGACCCCTGAGTACCCGTACCCGCGTACCCGGCGGGTTGGCCAGACCCTTGTTCATCACTAGGTGCAGGAGCCGACTCAAGCAGCGAAGGCGGAGCCGATCCCGATCCCGACTCCGACCACAAGTCCCCGTGATCGGTGACCGACCCTGATCTCTTCGGCACCCCTAATTCATCTTCTTCCCCACCATATTCCCCAATATCATCCCCATCAACCACCATATCCTCCTCATCTTCTTCGCTTCCATCATCAATAGCCAGCATCTCTTCCTCAGTCACTTTCACCAGCTCCTTGTCCACTACCTTGTCCACGGAATAGGGGAATGGGACTGTTTGGTCCTTTTCAAATAGACGCTTCTGGATTTCACGAATCGTCCTTGGTTTGGTCCTGCAGAATATGGTTCTTGCAGTAACCTTTCCTATGCTCTCGCCCGCAGGCACCTTTTGAGTGACCCTGTGCTTTTTGCGAAACCAAGCCCGGACAGCCTTTGGTGCGATTCAGTCATATCCAGAATCACAATAAAATGCTTGTTTATACCTCGTACAGCTCCTGGCGCTCTCTGGGCGATAGTGGGGTTGCCAAATTATCTTGCCGCTTGGCCGCAAGCTCTCCTGACGCTTCATCTGCCACCATCTGTTTTGCGATTATCGTCACAGCATCTGCCCATCGTAAGTCATAACCCTGTAGCCAGGATTGCTCCTCCTGAGAGAACTCAAAGAGGCGGGGCATTGATAGTGTTTCACAGTCGAAAGGAGAATCAGAGAAGACGGTATATAGATGTGTGATGCCCAATATATATGCGGGGAAACTTCGCAACAAATTGAACAAGAGCCAGCTTCTGTCTTGATCATGTGAACACATGCTCTGCTTCTGAGTCATACGCAATCAGCACTGTTATCGATGTTCCCTCTCAATCTTCACCGTCAACCCCTCTTTTGTCAACCCTCATGTCTCGGTGCAAGTCAATGAAGATAACACAAGCGTCCCTTGTGGAATCACAATTTGTCACAGTTCACAGCTCCCGCAAGAGCTATGTTCGCCTTGTCCCCATCAAAAGGAAAAGGCAATCACTATCCCAGGCATCGCCTACACCCAATCCAAGCAAACGCCCAAAGGCAGCTGGGGATGAAGATCTGCCTTCTACTGGCAATGATGAATGCGTTGAGGTGGACTCTTTCAACCCTTTCAAGACTGATCCACTTCAGCCTGTTGTTCCAAATGTAAGTGCAATAGTCCTTTCCTGCAAGAAGACCTTGAGCGATAAAACTTTCAAGAGCAACTATGACTATATGCTTCAATGGGCACCAAAGATCGACACATTCCTGGAAAGCATGTATGCTCATGCCGCCATTGATGCTAATCCCCTGTGTACCAAATGCGGGAAAGGCGAAGCTATATGGAGATGCAAGTCTTGTTTTGGATCACCACTCTTTTGTGCAGCGTGCTGCCGTACAGAACACACAAAGCGACCTTTCCATCGGATCGAAATGTGGACTGGGACGTGTTTTGAGCCCTCTTGGCTCTGGAAGGTTGGATTATGTCTTTATAGTGGCCACGGAGGGTCTCCTTGCCCAAATTCTCCCCCCACTTCCTCTCCTACCCTCTCGGCTCGCGAGTACCAAGAACATGCGAAATCTTCAAAAGCAAATTTAAATGACTTGACATTTGGGTCATCGCCTAGTCAAGGGTCACATGCAAGTGTCCGCGAGCTGGTAGTGGTCCACACCAATGGCGTTCACGAGATCCTCCTCCATACCTGCCAATGTGAGGATCGCAAATCTGAAGATCTTCAAGTTTTGGAATTAGGTTTATATCCATCAACATTCACCTCGATAAGCACTGTTTTCACATTTGATGTATTGGACGACTACCTGTTAGCAACCATGGAATGCAACACCACTGCTCAGCAGTACTATGGGAAGTTACGACGAAGGACCAACAAGAACTTCCCTGACTCTGTCAAGGTGGGTAATCTTGTCCGAAAACATTGACGCACGCTAACCGAGGAGCAGGATCGGTATCGGGAGTTACTTCGGGTGGGGCGGCAATACGACTTCCTGCAGCTTCTCATGCGATTTCTCGCTTTTTCTTCTGGAGAAGCCAAGGAAGAAGGGGATTTAGCCTTATTCTGTGCGGCATGTCCACAACCCGGAAAGAATCTGCCTGAAGATTGGTCGAACGATCCTGAAAGGTGAGCCAGTTTGCTGGGTGGCGGCAACCCAGAGGCACTGATTGCAAAGAAAGCTGGAAGTACGCGATGTCTTTTGTGGGTGATGGAAACTTTGTATGCACTCATCTCAAGAGCAAAGGCGCTGGCCAGGATTTGTTCCTGAAGCAAGGACAAGGGTACTTCGTTGGGCCCAAGGCCTACAATGAGTATATCGAGAAGGCTAAAGAGGAGTACAAGGTGCGTACTCAATAACTTCATGTTCTTCCATGGGCATAATTAATCGCAGGAGTCCACCTGCAACGTTTTCCGAGCCATTGCCGACCGAAATCGGTTCAACAAGGGCTATGATGCGACCGGGATCGGTGCGATCACGTGCGCACGGCACGGGGCAATGGTGCCGGCCTCAGTGGTCGATTTTCAAAAGGGCGAAAGGCAGATGAATATGGACTACTCGCTTTGCAAAATGGTAAAGGTAGTGGTCCATACACAGACAAGGAGGATCGTGTACTTCTACGACATCAGCTGTTTCTACTGCGTCAACTTGGAGGAACGTATCGCATGAAGAATACTACTGCGACTAGCGAGTAGATGTCTTACCGAGTAGCTTGTAGGCTTAACTGGTAGGTTAAAGTGATAGAGATTGAGGTAGCTACGAGCGTCCTTATATACATATTGCGTGTACTAATAATAGAGCAGTGTAAGGACTGAGTAAGCAGTCACATGTGTGACAAGCAATCATATGAGTCAGTATGAGTAGTAACGATGAAAGAATGACGAATACTATAGATGTCGCATAGCCTCATAAGAATATATCTAGGAGAGTCCGAGTCGGAGATAATCCGAGTCGGAGAGTCGCGAGAGTCGCGAGTCAAATCTAATCTACATAAGATAAGATCAACACTCCCCCTCAATGAGTGCATCTCCTAACGAGTGTACCCATTGGACTAAGACGAGTAGAACTCAAGTCCTAGTAATCCCCTGAAGTGTTCGAACTTCACACGTCCCAACGGTTTGGTGAAGATGTCGGCGATATTGTTGTTGGTATCAACTCGCAAGACTTCGATGTCTCCATTCTCGATGAGTTCACGGATGTAGTGAAACTTGACATCGATATGTTTCATGCGACGCTCCTGAATAGGATTGTTGCTGATGAAGATAGCACCATTGTTGTCGGAACAGATAGGGATTGGCACGATGATCGGCATGCCAAGCTCTTTAAACATGTGCTTGAACCACATCACCTGTCGACTACAGTCAGACACAGCCATGTATTCGGCTTCGGTGGAGGAATTAGCGACAGTCTTTTGAGCGTGTGAAATCCAGCTAATGCTAGCATTTGCCAACATCACCATGTTTCCAGTCGTAGATCGGCGTGCAACCAGATCTGCGGCGTGATCAGAGTCCGAGTAGGCGATCAATCCATTTTGGGATGCGCCATCAAGAACCAGAGCGTAGTCCATAGTTCCTCGGAGGTATCTGCAGATGTACTTGGCCTTGCTGATGTGTTCCTCGGAAGGATTAGCTGCGAATTGAGACAGCTTCACAACAGCATAAGCGATATCTGGACGAGTGCCCAGCATCAAGTAGAGCAGTGATCCAATGATCGACTGGAAGTAGTGGCGTCGTTTCGTATCGACAGGTCCAATATGTTCGAGAGGCCTATAACCCTCGACCATAGGTGTGGGTGCCGGTCGGCAATCCTTCATATCGAAACGTTCCAGGACCGTGCCAAGGTAGGCAGATTGGTCCAGACGGATATTCTGTCCGTCACGTCTGATCCTCATTCGTAAGAACTCGGTAGGATTTTCGAAGTCTCGACATTCCCATTTGAGCTTGAACGCCTCTTTCTTGGCATTAACAAGTCTCTTGTTAGGACCCGCGAAGATGAGATCATCGACGTAGGCAATCATGATGACAAAGCCACCATGTCCATCCTGAAGGATGAAGATCCCGGTATCGGTCGATAGCCGTTTGAAGCCAAGAATCTTCATCGACTTTGCAAGTTCCATGTACCATGCACGAGACGCTTGCTTTAGACCATAGATAGCACGAAGGAGCCGGTACACCTTGTGTTCTTTGCCCTTCATGACAAAGCCTTCGGGTTGACGCATATAGATCTCCTCATCTAGTTTCCCATAGAGGAATGCGGTCTTGACATCGACCCCAGTGATGTGCCAATCCTTGAGAGCCGTGAGGGCTAACATGGTTCGGACTGATTCGAAACGAACCACCGGTGAGAAAATCTCGTTGTAGTCAATGCCTTCGATTTCTTGGAAACCCTTGGCAACAAGTCGGGCGCGTTTACGACCGTCAGATTTGACGTCGAATACCCAGCGATTGGTAATCGCTTTGCGACCTTTGGGAAGATCGACCATTTCGAATACATTGCGTTCAGAGAGTGCCTTTAACTCATCTTTGCAAGCATCGATCCATCCTTTCTTCTCCTGCGGTGGCATCCGCAAGATGTCTTTAAACGTCCACTCACGTGGAGCGCTATCGACAGAAGGAACTGAAGGCAAAACCGCTTTAGAAAGCAGCAAATGCATAAAATTAACTCCCCCTTCACGCGTCAAGCGTTCTAAGTCCTCAGGTATGTCAAAAGTCGAATCAGATTCACTTTCGGACACGGGAGTAGCAGGTTTCGGCGCGGGAACACCTTTTTCCTTGCTTCCAGCACCTTGATTAGATCCAGATGGCCGTCTGTCATCTTTATCAAGTGCTTTTCTCCGATCCGTCTGATGCTTTTCTGTCGGAGTTTTATTTCCGTAGACATCGCCAGGCTGAGGCTTGGTTTGGGTCCGATTCCGCGCAGATCTCCTTGGTTCATCACCAGGAGCGTTTCCCGGCGCGGGGTTCGGCGGGTGCTGGTCAGCTGGTTGTTCACCAACGTTCCGATCGACGTCACGATCAGGACCGCTACCTCTTTTAGGGGTTTGGGAGTTTGATGGACGAGGAAGGAAATCTTCGTCGTCATCATCATCTTCAGATTCAGATGGAGGTCCATCATTACCAAACGAGGAAGATGGGTAGTCTTCAACTCGTGGTTGGTCTTGAGGTGCTTTCGCATCAGGACACCTTGGGAAGTGAAGTTCGTCAAAGCGAGCAGTGGTCGCCTTGAATAGAACATTCCTTGGCGATCTTATGAAGAGATACGCCTTCATGCCTTCTGGGAATCCTAGGAAGATCATATACTCCGACCGTGGAAGGAGTTTGTTAGATCGTTGTTCCTTGGGAATATACACCCAGGCACCACATCCGAAGACTCTTAATTTAGAGACGTCCGGAGCTTCTCCTTCTACAGCCTCGTGTGGAGTAATCCAACCAAGACGCTTGAGAGGCGTGCGGTTATACACGTAAACGGCGTATAGAACAGAAAATTCCCACCATGATGGAGGTAGGCAAGCGTCATGACGCATTGACTCAGCCTTCTCCATGATAGTGCGATTGAAGCGCTCAGCGCGTCCGTTCTGCTGATGCATATACGGAGCGCTGATCGATAGCTTGATTCCTTTTGATTTGAAGAATGCTATGAGTTCTTCGTTGATGAATTCTCCACCACCATCCACCTGCCATTCTTCGATTTTCTCATGGTATATTGTCTCAACCATGGTAACGAAGTCTTTGATCGCTTGGATTGATCCACTCTTCTGTCGAAGAAGGACACACGATCCACGACTCGTGCAATCATCAAAGAAGGAGATGAAATGTTTGAATTTGTGGTATGACTCGACAGAGAATTCTTTCAGATCCGAATGGATCTTCTGGAATCTGCGCTTCGCACGCTTGCTTGAAGCCGGGAACGGCTCAAGCGTCATCTTCCCTTGCGCGCAACCGCGGCACAAAGGTTCATGTTTGGGAATTTCCACCATAGGTGGGAAGTTCGTGGTATGCTTTTTGGCTCGTTTGAGCACTTCCCGCGATGGATGACCAAAGCGCTTATGCATAACCTCGTAATCGACAGGTGGTCCAGAGACCTTCTGCACTTCTTTCGGCGATCCGTTGGAGTTCTTTACAGACACCCAATAAATCGTGTCGTCCGGATGAAGTGGATGACCCTTAATGAGATTCTTCCCATCAGAATCATTGATTCCCATGGATAGGGAATCGCCCCAAAGAGTAGTCTTGGGTTGACTCAAGAAAGTTCCCGTAGAGAACAATCGAGTCGAAAGGTTGGGTATGTGATATACTGGTTCGATGATAGATTCTACGTCTCGATCATTACCATCAGCACCTTTGATGGTGTGAACCACTCGAAGCTTTCCAATTCCTTTTATGGACAGGGTAGTACCCTTGGAAGCGGTGTTAACCGATGGACTGTTCTTAACGACTTTGTATTCGAACAAGTCCTCTTTCGAGGGGGTAACGTGCATTGATGCCCCAGAGTCCATCATCCAATGTATGAATGTCTCAAATTTCTTACAGGAGGCGCAATGCGCATCTTTACACTTAGCGGTATTCGTTGTATCATGAATCGAAACAATAGAATTTAATGCGCAGCACAATTCTAAGAATACATCGTCGTCCAAGCTATCAAAATCTAATTGAAGAGGCTGTGGAGGCCACGAGTTAGCCAAGTGTTTCCTGGTAGAAACAGAGGGGACGTACTTATCGTCGTCGAAGTGACCAGTCCTCAGAGCGTCCCAGTCCGGTAGGAAGACGGATGGTTTTGCATCTGAAAGGCGATCTGATCCATAACGATCTGGAGATTCGCCTCCCATCCCGTCGTCGGAGCCCCAGTCGGAGACTTCGTCGTCGGGGTGGAGTGGGTCCTCCAGTTCTCCGTCTCGGATCCTCTCCCAGACCGTCTTGGGGGCGCCGAATAGCGAGGGGTCCTCTCCTTCGTCGCCGAGGGAGACGCTGTCGTCGTCTTCCTCCAAGGCGTCGGTGTCAGAGAGTCCGTCCAGTGCTTGTGAGCCGTCCCCTTCCATAGGCAGTCCAGATTGACACACCATGGTTGGTTGGGGAACGTCGACCCCTTCTCCAGATCCACCGTGTGCCAGTGGGGAAGATGGGAGTCGGTGCAGAGGCGAGCTGGCCTCATGCACCTCAGACTGTTCGGCGGGCTCGATCGATCGTTGACGTTTGGAAGGCCTGGGAGAACTGATGCGGTCAATAAGGGCTCGCTTCCGCTTATCCGCTTCCTCGAAAGATTTGAGGTTGCGGGCGGTTTTTGGTAGATCGAGCTTACCGCAGTTCTTCCTGGCGCGTTCCACGTCGGGATAGCACGAGGTGTTGGTAGACGGAGCGACCTTGGCTTTAGCAGCCGAGGCCGGGAGATGGGTAGATGGAGTTAGATCAACTGGGCGTTGAACGATAGAGGGTCCGGTCTTCACAAATGAGAGGACCGAGACCTTGGCCTGGGGAGGCACATGCTCCTGAGGAGCGGGAGAGACGAGATGGTCGCCTAAGAAGGCGGCCTGTACCATGTGGGAGTGACCTTGCGACTTCCTTTCTTTCTCCTTCTTCTTGTTACCACCCTTGGATCCGCGCTTCTTCCCCTTGTTCTGGGAAGAACCCGAGTTTTGGTTACCCGAGTTGCTGGAATCCTTCTGCTGCCCCTGTTGCTGCTGGCGGAAGTTAGGGTTTCCCCCCTTTCCTTTTGATACCAGTGAACTTGTTGAGGGTAGCCGGGTTGGCAACGCGATCGTACTCAGCCGTGATGGCTTTGACGGTGGTCTCGAAGGTGAGATCCTTCTTGTTTTTGTTAAGAAGGATGGCGACGGTGTTGTCGTACTTGGTAGGAAGGCTACTGATCAATATCATCGCCTCGATGAACGAGTCGATAGAGACGTTGTTCGTAGCAAGTCGGCCCAGGTAGTTCTGGAGCTCGGCGATCGCAGGACGAGGATCTCCATTCCCAATGTGGAACTTGATCGCTCGAGAGAAGTCCACGAAGATCGCGGCGTTACCCGGACTGCCGTAGAGCTCCTTGAGAGCATCCCATAACGCCATCGTCGTATTCTTGCCCGCAACTTGGGCACAGACATTTCTGTTGATACGAAGGAGAAGAGCTCCCATGGCCTGGTCATCGTCCTTGTCCCATTTTTCGATTACCTCTTCCTGAGCAAGCTTCTCCGCCGCAGTGGCATCTGAGGCAGCACCATCAGGACGAGTACTATCGATGTAGGATCCTAGACGTTGCATTTGGAGGTACTGCTCCGCACGCATGGCCCACTCCAGGTAGTTGGTACCATCGAGCATGGGGATACTGTTGTGAGCGTTGTTAGAAGACATGTTGTTAATCGTTGAGATCTGTCAAAACAAGATTCGTCAGCAACGTATATCACAAATCAAAGAAGGCAGCCATAACAGCGCGTTCTTTGCCCCATTCTGCGGCCATTACAGCGCAGATCTCTGCTGCCATAACAGCGCAGAGTAAAGGCATAGGTTCGGCCTATCAGCCACTTGGTTAGACGTGCATAGTCGCAGCGATTAAGCGCAGACTAGTAGCAGTCTTTGGAGGCAGCCATTACAGCGCCAACCAAGTTTGTAGAGCAGCCATTACAGCGCATCTACTGAGCTTCGGGGCTCATAACCTGAAGAATACTACTGCGACTAGCGAGTAGATGTCTTACCGAGTAGCTTGTAGGCTTAACTGGTAGGTTAAAGTGATAGAGATTGAGGTAGCTACGAGCGTCCTTATATACATATTGCGTGTACTAATAATAGAGCAGTGTAAGGACTGAGTAAGCAGTCACATGTGTGACAAGCAATCATATGAGTCAGTATGAGTAGTAACGATGAAAGAATGACGAATACTATAGATGTCGCATAGCCTCATAAGAATATATCTAGGAGAGTCCGAGTCGGAGATAATCCGAGTCGGAGAGTCGCGAGAGTCGCGAGTCGAATCTAATCTACATAAGATAAGATCAACATCGCAAAAAGCGGTGGCCGACTTTCGCTACCGGAGGTCTTGCAGATAATCTTCGGCATCGGGCAATTCCACGTCCATGGCCACCAGGAGACCTGCTTTGGGCGTTTCTCACCCGTATTCATTGAAGGGATTGGTTGGGTCTCAGGGGAAATCGTGGAGTCTAATTGGTCACTGATCAACCCGGTGGGGTTGACCTGCATTACAATGACAGCCGCGCACTGGTACGAGGTGCTCGACGCCAAGATGCTGGACTTGAACTGGAAGAAAATGACGCACTTAGGTAAAATCACTTGTCGGATAATGGGTGGTCGTGTACTAACCAGCTTGCAGTGGAAAGCCTGCCCAAGGCATTTGAAAGAGCTAACGTCGAATTTCGCGATGCCGAAGAAGCACTTGCAATGCTTACCGAGGCCGCTGATCCGACTACCGTGCTGAAGTGGGAGAACGAACTTGCGACAGCCCAAGAGGAGCGGTTGAGAGGCAACGTTGCTGCCATGGATGTTTTACGCGCACGGATAGCCAAAGGTATGCTCGTCTTGTCCTTCGACGGCAATCTGCTCATTGACACTGTCAGTCCCAACGCGAAAGGAGGTGCAGGGAAGCCTCATGGCAGGGGAAACAAATGCCAGAGTTGGCCTAGGGATCACCAATTGGATTTCTAACGGCATTGGCATTCAAGAAGACCAGTAGGTACTGTTGATGCAGGTATCACATGGATCTGATACAAACCGCAGGATCGCAATCCTCGATTTGGTGGCAAGGGTCGGTAATTCACCGACCGACAGTCAAAAGGTCGACGTTCAGCGAAGGCGCCAGGACCTATCACGGCGGTTCGCAAAGCACACGGAGGAGACGTCAATGCTTTTTACGGGTGTTGAAAAAGCGACACAGTTTGGACCAACGCACATTCGGCAACCTTGTGAGTGTGCAGAGGATGATGTTTGTGGTCACATGGGCCTCGATGTCGACCCATTCGCCTGGCCGAGCCCGACTACCGACTCGACCAGCAAACAACGAGCGTGGGAGCCGAGCGATCCGGGTGCGGTGGAGCGATTGGAGGTACCGCTCCCGTCTTCGGCCCTCGTGACTCGGGCATTTGATCGGGAGACGCGGCAAAAGGAGATCCGCCTGAGAGTAGCACAGGCTGAGGAGGCTCTCCAAGGAATTAGGAGGGAGGTTGGCTACAAGTCCTTCCTGTTCAAAGCGAACAGGCGCCTACTCCACACCAAGGAGATGCGCACGAGGGGCTACAAGGTCATCGCAGACGCCGATCGCGAAATTCGACGACACGTGCGGCTTTACAATCTCGCCAGGGCATCCTTAATGAGGCTCTCCAACGATCGTGTCGCGCTGTCGAAATATCAAGAAATCACGAAGTCGGACCTGAAACCTTTGTCGTCCATTTACGGACCCAACGACGTGGGCGGAAGCAAACTGACTCTCTCCTGGTTGTGGTCCATCCAGCTTGGCATTGCACATCCTGCAGATAGTCCCTACATGGCGGAAAGTAAGTCGTTATTCCTTATTCGTTATTCCTTCCATTATACTGAGACAGCTGAAGTCGCTCGCATCAACTATCTCCGAGTCCGATGCAAGCGGGATCGGTGGCACGAGGAATTGAAATTGAGCAAATCGGAAATGAGTTGGACCATTCGATACTTCAACTGGAAGGGCGACGAAGCGCTTGCGAAGTCCGAGAAAGGCTGTCTACAGGGTCAACGTGAGGTCTGCATCCAAGCAGCTGAGACCTGGAAGCATATGGCAGCCCATGCAGCATTTGAATTTCAGCCGTACCTTTGATCCGAATTTGATCTCCGCTCTAAGCCCGTTCCCGTTCCCGCGACCGAACCATCAATGTCTTATCATTTCCATCTTGACCTACTCCATCTCAAGCACACATATCCACCATGGGGCCGACACGACAAACGAGGATTTTTTCCACTAACATACTCGAGTCGGTCGGAGGCCCTAGCGCTGCGCCAGCTTCGGCACAGACCGAAGGTGAATCGGGCCCAAGTCTACCGCGACGCAATCCCAACAGCCTCCTTCGAACACCCTTCTTCTGGTTTGAAACTCTTACGCTGGAGGAGATGCATGGTCTGTCCACGTATCTCTCGAGCCGCATTCGTGCAGCTGGACACCAGTATTGTCAGGACATCATGTCCATGACCGAGCTTACCTGGATTAAGTTCTTGAAGCACTTGTACGGCGAGGTGGTGAGTTGTCTTAACTCCTCTTTTTCCGCTTAAAACTTAGCCACCTGATGTAGACGATGTACACAATCTACTGGGGCCTGGCGAAATTTCGCTTTGGCGCCAATCTGCCAACTCCGGACTGTTTGAGTCGTGTCGCCCGCCTCATGATGCAGGAGACCACAGGAGATCCCTCAGTGCTTTCTGCTGCCTGTGCCAACGACCCCCATGTCCCCGATCGTATCCTCCGCCACTACGCACACTGTTGGTGGGACCCATTCGACATATCTAAGAATTGGGATGGTCAAATTGCAACAATCATCAAGGTATATCGAAGTCAAATCCGCCACATGGCCCCTGCTCCCATCCCTCCCCTCGTCACTGCGCATCTCTCCGATCTTGCCACCGAAGCATTGTTGGAATGTCTTCGCTCCCTCAAGACGTCACGCACAATGCTCGATCTTGATACCACCGAAACACTGAAGGAGGTCGGCCGCACCATGCTGCTAATCAACCGCGTGCAGCCCCTGATTTCGCAGGTCAAGGCAGAAGAGGCTGAGCAAGCGGAGGTCCTTATGACTTCAAACATATCAGAAGCAGCAGGCGTTAGTACCGAGGCTGCTGCCGAACTTCTCCGACTTTCTAAGCACAGCGACTGCTCGATGTAATTACGTAATCTCGAATCGATGGGATGTCTTCCTCTATCATTTACACTTGACCTTGAACCTCATGCTCGACTTTACCGTTCTCTCAGACAGGGACTGGGCCTCCCTGCTAGACTTCCTTTGTCTCCGTATCATGCTAGGCCTCCGCGCAGCTGGTGAGGGGTCAGATCAATGGAAACATCTGCGGTTCCAATTGGAGGCGGAAGTGGTAAGCACGACCAGCGCTGGCGTTGCAACTGTAGTAACGCATTTCAGGACAACGCATGCTTTTGCATGGCCATTGCTCACTTCTACTCGCCCACGTTGGCATACAAGAGCGCCTTTATGTCTCTCTTGGTGGACAAATGGCCCGATGTCTTTGTGGAAGCCGAAGCTATTGTCACCGACCAAGGCCGTGCCGCCAGCGAATCGCTTAAAGATCGCTTCGCAGCCGCACCCGAGTTCGGTACCATATCACGTGACGCTTCGGTGGTCCCCAATATCGTGCCCGACCACCTCGGGGCCGCCTCACAACCGGCTTCGCTCGCTGACGCCCCCTCAGCAGATCGCTCCATCGGCCGTAGTCCCATGCGACCATACAGCAATGATGTACAAAACGATGCCAATATCGAACTTGATATCTCGTCTTTGAACACCATTTTGCAGGATTTTCCGGGGGATCATGACATCCCGCACGCCTGGTGGGGCGAAGGAGAACTGTCGACCTCAGTAATCAACCCACTAATGGCCTTGAGGTATTGGAGGAGATACTGCTCAAAAAACCTCGGCGCCAACACGCCAGTTCCAATCATCTGGCCGTCGAAGACCCTTCTTTCTCTTTGGGAAAGATACTGTGAGGCACTAGACGAGGTCAAGGACCCCCAGGCAGCACATGTTTACATTGTCTACGAGGGAGGGGTTGCTCAAACGGCGGAAGCTGTCGATTGCGTGGTTAAGGCGGCGCTTTATCCCATATTTCCTAACCTTCATCGCACCGATAAGCCTCACGATCCTTACGCAGTCGCAGATCTTTTCGATACAGAATCTTTCTAGAGCCATTGATAACCGTTGCTTTGGTAGTGAAAAAAAATCTATTTGAAACCGATAGTGGTATTGGCCAACACTGCGTGGGTGGCCTAAGTGCAACGCCCGAGCTGACTCGGTAGTCGGCAGCGACACCGAACGCGGACTCGCTCGTGATCCCGACTTGGAGTCGGCAGCGACGCCGAACGCGGACTTGCTCATGATCACCGACTCACGTCGCCACCGAACGGGCCCGATCCCGACTCGCCCACCCCATCCTTACTTCGCAACCTCGCTGCCCATTTTGCGACGCGCAGCTGCAATCCCTCTTCGAACATCGTCTGATGTTGGAACCGGGCTGTTGTAGTCCTGCGCCTTCTTGAGCAAATGGACCACCACTTCAGGTCTCATGAAGCTGGCGATACACCCACGTTCCCCCTCCACTTTCCCCACCCCATGCTCGATCGCGTTGCTCAAAAGGAAGACGGCAGTACCAGGCTGATAGACCCACCTTGTGTTCAGTCCAGGCGTATCCAAATGCACTCTTTCGTGCTCCCTGAACGTCAGAAGCGCGTCGTACCACCCCACAAAGCCTTTGGTGTCGCAGTGAAGCGGACTCTCTCGGTTACCAATGACTTGAGCGACGGTGAATGGGGACGCCCAGGACTTGAGTACCTCAGCCGTCAGCTCTTCGAATCCTTTGGCTGCTTGTGTTTGCGCATTATTGGCCAACTGCCTCCATGCCTGTAATCCTACGCTGTACTGCGCCGGATTCAAGATGGAAAGAGTTGCTCCGATCAGTGCAAACACCTCTTTCGTGCCCTTCACAAACGGCAACCCCCCGTCTGCGCCGTTCAATCGGCGGATAGTGCCCGACGGCTTGGGCTGGAATGCAGGCGCCTGGATGATGTGTGATTAAGTGGGTGGTGAAAATTGGTATTATCACTTACCGGGCGACCCATTGTGAACCAGCAAGGACTGTAGCTGGCAACACCTACAGGTATCATGCCCTTGCGGGCCGATTGATTGAAGTACTGCTCGTGAGCTCTCCAGTGGCCGTCTTTTTTCGTCGTGAGCTGGCACTCGGTCGCCTTGCCTAACTCGCCCACAGCGTGGCTAAGCTGTTCCTCTTGTTCCCTGCGTAGAAACCCAGGGAGGTAAACGAGCAGTACTCTCCCGTCCTTGTCCTGCACGTGACATGGATAATCGATGATAGGAAGGACCGCTCCTTCTGCGGTACCGGGTCCGAGTGTCGCTCGGATATCTTCGGGGAGTCTCCCAGCAAAACCGCGTTTACGCGAATGCGCCTGCGTCAAGACTTCGGACAGAGACCAAGGCATGGTCACTGCATCCCACTATTAGCAGACGTTAATATGAATGGCAGTCCTTGCGCTCACCGTATCTGGCCATTGCCTCCACAAAAACGTCTCCAGCTCGATAACAGCTGAGAATGTGATCGACCGAAAATGGGTCGGGCGCTCGAACGTGGAATGGAGGCGTAAGCCTAGCGGCGGCCACTCGCAGAACAAAGTCAGCCGTTTCTTCAAGGAAGTCCATGCCTGAGGGCGTGGCCTTAGCAGACATGGTGGTCAAGGTCAGGTCAGGTAAGGGTCCTCTTGCACCGTGCGTCTCCGATCCCGAACCACCCGATCACCAACAACCGATTGAGCCGCGTTTTGATGGCGTGCATCGTGCGCCCATCTGGCGGAGTCCGCCCAACCATGACCGATGGTCCTATACGTGATGGGCCCACTCTGCTGTCATGGTTGCCAGGGCCAGCCGGCCGACACGTGGCTGATGGTCTTAATTTGCGACGCGGCCGGGACAGCTGCACCATCAGTGATGGTGCTATAGCAAGCGAGCTGTCTGATAGCAGTTGGCAGCTCGTATGTAATGGGGTGGTTCTTGCTCTATTAGGGCATATCGCTAAACTGTTTGGCATGCCTAGGCGTCCTCGACACACCGGTCAAGGTATGCCCATTCTTTGCCTTTGGCACGAGCAGTATAACAAACGGCTGGCAGCACCCATATCTCTCGCATCTGACACCAAACCCCCTGGCGCTTCACTGGTACAATCTTATCACGAGATCTAGGGACAGAGGGAAGAAAGAGGAGCTGGAATCCAAGGGTGTAGAGGTAGCAATGGGAAGGACAGGTGACTTCAGTGTCGACCTGAGGAGATGGGGATGCTTCCCCGATGCTTCTGTGCTGCCTTATCGCGAGGACGTCTCTCAAGATGATGCCGAGGAGTGAGCCTTCGCCATTGATGATGTATCCAACGTGTATCTCGTGAATATGATCATTTACTACACGCTTGGACTGGCTCAAAGGAACGAATCACGATTCAAAGTGTGGTGGAGTTGAAGAAGGTACAAAAGTGTTCTCTGAAAGTGTCCTAATCACACCTTCCGGAGCTGAAGCTTCCAACCTTTGTTATGCCACCCAGTGTGCTCCTTCCGACCCTCTGCGCAGCTACACCACTCCCGCCTGCCCTCCTCACACCACACTTCCCTGACATACCGCCTGTGCACATTTGGCTTGCCAGTTCCGCCAAGGCCTTGCTGTTGTAACTGCCAACCATCGCCTTCCTGCCTCCGCTGGCTGGTTTACCTCCTAGACATGGTGTAGACCAAGCACAGGAGGCCGATCGGACAGCGAGCCAAAGCCGATCGTCGGAGCTGCACTATTAATCATCGACTTGTAACCCGTCGCTGAAGACAGGAGCATAGTTGGTGACCCTGGCGAATCATCAGGAACGTCCGGGGCGTGGTTCGGTGGCACTAGATGATGTCCTGATTCTACAGAATCCTTGGTAGTAAGCATAAATTCATTATGTAGAATCTAGGGCAACGTCTGTGGGCCGTTTCTGCAGAATATCAGGGCTCTCCCTGGCGACTTTGCTCTGGCCCAATTTGGATAGCCACGCCGCTCCTCTGGGCTACCCCTGTGATCAGCGCCTCGGCTTGCGCCGGCACGTCAATCAGAGGTTGATTTACAAGCGATTGCCACGACCGGCGGGAGGGCCTACCTCAAATGACCCTCCCCTTCATCCTAAAGCGGAAGGAGGCGGGAGCGGCGGTCCCTGCCCCTCCTCGAATGCCACGTGAGCAAAGTTCGAACTTCTTTTTATTCCTTCGAAAGTTCCGCTTCCCCACAAATTCACACGTCAAGTCGTAGGATTAGATTAGATTACGATGTGTCTGCTTCGACGAGCACATAGGGGTCTCGGCCTTCGTCCATTCTAAGCAGTTCGCCCCTATTTTCCGCCCATAACGCCTTTGCCCTCGTAGAAATCCTGTATCGGATGTTAGACTGCTTTTGAGCATAAGAAACTTTACCAGCTATCAAAGTGAAGAGACTCAGAACATCTTCCTTGTAGTTCTCGCCCATAGAGTTGAGCTCGTTTACTGCAGGCGCAACGATGTTCGCATGGTTGCTCACCCACGCCGCTCTTCGCTGCCATCGATCCCTATCCCAATCAAAGAAGGCCAAAAATCTCCTCATCTCCTCCTCTACCAATAGACACTCCTCTTGCCAGCGATGAGCGCGGGCACGTGCTTTACACCACTCAATGCGCATGTCTAGAGAGTTAAAATTTGTGACAGATCAGTTCCCAAAGCTGACAGGCGTACCTGATGATGTTGTGGCGTCAGCCTCATCTTCGCTTCCCTTGACAGTCCAGATCCACGTCAGTTGCTTAGCACCTTCCCCGCCTTCGTGTTCCCCTGTCATCCCACGCACATCTTCATCGCGTAACACTTGGACCGTTCCTTCCCAGGCATTATCCCCAGTTACCAGCGAAAGGTTTATCAGACAGGCACGAACAACCTGGTACTGAGCAACGAGATTGTTGATCTTCTCTTTGATCTCGTCGATCAATTTATTGCTGCGGGTGGTGCGATTGTAACCATGTGAATAGCGTCGCTTCGAAAGAAGCATGTGAGATCGAAGAAGGAGTAGAGTCCGAAGGTCTCGGAGAATTGTCTCCCCTTGAGCTTGACGGAACTCTTGTTCGTATCGAACAAAGCGAAGATCGAGGGCGACTGTCGAGCAGACCGATGATGGGAGAAAGAGTGCAGTGGCGAAAGCGGGGACTGACGGCCCATTGGCCTCTTCATTCCTAGCCACTCGCATGGCCGATATGGAAGGCATGAATGATGTTTGCATGGTGAACCATGCATCGATGCGTCGTCTGATGGAGTTACCTCGTTCGGCTACCTTCGATCGTGATAGGTCTGTTGAGTGAGTCCCAAGACATTTTACGTCAATAGCAAGCTTATGCCTAGAGAGTTTGGTGAGTGTCAAGTGTAAGTGCACAGGTGGAGCGGCATACTGTGCTTCTTCGAGCTCAATTCCCAGACGGATAAACGTACTTGGCGTGACGTCGCCATGAGCTGGAACAATGCTGCCTTCCTGAAGTGCAGCAGCATCTTCGTTGGCCAGCTTCAAACGAACCGCATTCTGAGTCAGAACTATGATGATATTAGAGATGTTGTTGAAAACAGCGAACTCGACATACCCTTTGATGTTGATACAAACGGATTGGGCTTCGACAGATCACGTTCCCAAGCCTGAACTTCTTTGGTCCAACGGGCCACGTTTTCGTCGGGTAGTCCAGCACTAAACGCCAAGAACGCAAGAACCTGATCTTGACGCTTTTTGACAGCTTCCAATCCCCCCGTTAGAAGACTCTGAGCTGAATCGGGCATGTCATTGTCATTTACGAGTAGAAATACTATTTTACATCAACATACCCATATGAGTAACCTTCAACCAGTTGGCATCACCGAAGTTATCATCCAAAGTATCACGGCGACTCCCTGGACCCATCTCGTGTGTGCTGTAAGCCAAATCGTTGGTACTGGACCAGCCACGCTCTGGCAACTCGCCGTCAGTCCTACCAACACCTGGTGCGTAGTTGAGGGAGTAGGAGGTGCGGCACGAAGCAACGTGAGCGGGCAGATGGAACTTGGGGACGTAATAGAAGAATGACGTCCCGCAGTCAAACGGGTTGAGATGGGATGGATATTGTGAGCAACGCGCGGGGAACTTCTTCGACCACTGACAGGCGATGTCGTAGGAAACAACTACCTCACAAGGGGGGTTGTGCCTGAGAGTGGATGTGACGAAATAATCCATGTTAACATATCTCAAAAGTTGAGTTAGGCAGTAGTAGAATCGTAAGCAACAGGCGCACCTTTCACCTTTCTGCAAGTCACCAGCCCCTTCAGGTCGCCGCATGTCGTGGCGGCTACACTGCGCTATTCCAACTCCACTAGCAGCAGTGCCCCTTCCTCCCCGAACGCTTGCAGATTTGATAGCATCGTGATTGTTGCACGTTGATTTGTCCTCAGTGATGACCTCGCCAAACTCCGCGAGGTGCTCTTTGAACCGAGTCTCTCCAACGATAAAAGCGTGACCCTGATTGAGACCAGGATCACGCTCCTCACTTGACACATCCTTCCGGCGAAGGCGGAAGTTTGCATCCACTGCAATGAAGAGTCGATAGATGAAACTATGTGTTTGTTCAGCGTAATTCCAAAGGGCAACGATGTTATTATACTGACCTGCGACCTGCTGCCGCCTGCTCCCAACCATCAGGGAGATTAATCCCGGGCATTGGACAGGCAGGGCAAACGACAGCGCACGAGCCAGGCGCTGTGGCTGCCTCAGGCTCGAAGCCACGTCCTGAGCGTTTCAACAGGCGGACATGGCGCCATATGCGCATGATCCGCAAGAAGCTACGGTAGCGATCCTAAACAAGGTATCAAAAAGGGTGGTCATATAGTGGAAGTATCACTCACAGGAACAGGTGCCGTTCCGGTGTTGTCTGTGCGGCATTGGAGGGCAGTTACAAAGTCGAAAGCCGATATTTTGGATGTGAATGATAACATTTGAAAATTTTCTAGAACGTCGAATGTTGCAGCAGTTTGAGGCTCGCCGACAGTAGCGGGGAACAAGCGATGACGTAGAAGCTGGATAAAATGGCTTGTGCTGGAGGCGCATCCGCAGAAATCCAGGCCAACCGATGCGATACCTCCGCTGTGGATGATTGTGAATTTGTCTTCAGTTGGTCTACGAGGAGAGGGACAAGGTCCCGAATGTGAGCCCAATTGGATTCGGACTCCAAGATCCTTCAGGGAAACTTGCTGCATGAAGCCGTCGATCCAAGCCTGTACATGGTGTCAGCCATTTGGGAGATAGGAAAGGAAGGGTTGATAGGACACACCTCAACATTGTGGAGCGGGAGGTGGCGATGTGCATCAACAATGCAAGGCGCACAGTACAGAAGACCCGGCATACATGTGCGGCATCGAAAGCCCCGGTTCTCCTTGTTACACACAACAGCAGAGCAGCCAGAACAAACGGGCGAGGAGTCATGAACGAATGGAACTTCAAGGCGAAGGAGTTCAGAAACAAATGTGTCGATCAGTGGGATGAACAATAGAAAGGGATTATCTGTCTGGAAAGATGAAAAATATTAGTTGAAACCCATCATGATCGAATGCAGACGCACCGGCTTCTGAGATCGGGGATGAACAATGTCGTCCTCATACTCGCCACTGCCAGGATCCTCAGGAGACAAGTAGTCGAGTGACAGCGGAAGGAAGTTGTCTTGAACAACTTCCTCAATGTTGACAGGAGTCTGAGAAACAATTGTGCGAGCTGTGCGCTTCTGGGGAGAGGGAGGTACAGAGAGATACGTCTCACGAGGAGGAGCTCCTTGAGTGAAGATCGTATGTGGCTCGAGAGCCGCATCTGGCGGTTGGTCTGGAGGAGGAGGGTTGAAGAATGAGACCCCCTCAGTCTTCTGCTTCTTGCGACGGGGGACAATGGGATCCATTGCTTGATGAAGGTGAAGGGAATCATATACAACCAATTTATACGATTTTTGAACGCGTGAAATCGACCTTAACGGCTAATATATGAGGACTTATCGCGGTATCCTAGGCATTCCCATTGACCAGCCATAGTTTCGCCTAGCTGCAAGGCAGCGACATCCATCGTTCGTGGTTGGATGGGAGTTAATAGAAGACCAAGGTGGACCCGGGTGGAATTGCAGCGCCCCCCAACGCTGGCCCGAGATGGAGCCTAAAACAGAACGAAGTTGTCATATTCTATTAAGCGGGTTGTGCGAGAGAGGCTAGGTACAAAAATATCAATAGGTATAAGCGATGGTAGTCCAAAAAAAGTGCCCAAGTGACATCCGAGTCACCAAGGATTTAGCGACGAACTAACTTTATATCACAAGGCTCGTTATGGATGTTGAAAACAGGGATCAGCCTGAAATGTTCAAGCCTAAGGTCCTGGGGGGGAACATCTTCGTCTGAGTCGTCTACTAGAATCTCAGCCCCGTCTGAGTTGTATACAGGAACTCCTGGAGGGGGAGGTGCGTATGCGGGTGCTGGGGTGTTTCGGGGGACACGGGGGGGACTGTAGGTATCAACCGGTTCTTCGTCCTGCTCGGTAAAACGTTGAGCCTCTTGCAGCTGAATTTGGCGCCGCCAAGCCCGTGCTTGTGCCATGAGCCTTTGGCCTTACGTGAGGACAACAGGTGCCTGAGACAAATGTGTCAGTTTACAAGCGGGGACAAGTGGATGTTCAAATTCTCACAGTTGTAGGACGCGGGCGAGTTTCTTCGTGGAGCAGGCGGAGTGGGCGCTTAGCAAGTGTCAATCAGCAAATAATGGCTCGTAAGGTGGCTACACACCATAAATCGCTCATAGGCAATGGGGTTAAGCTGGAAAACTCGACGCCAGTGCAACTGGGGCCGAATCCTACCACGAGCAGCCGAACACCAATACAGATCCTGTGCAATGAGCTGTGCTTGTCAATATACAGGTCAATAGTATAAGCCAACTTGCCCTTACCATACGTTTCATCGCCTTGCGTTGATTGATGCTTTCTTGAGAGTCGTCATTAGGCTCGGGGAACCGTTCAAAGAAAAGGTTGCAACAGGCGTCCATAAACTCGTCTCCCTTACCCTCTGACACTGCTTGGTTGAAATAGAAGCTGAGATCGCTCAGCAGAGCCTTCTGGAGAGGACCACCGTACTTCATTGTTCCGGAGTGTTGATGATGTGTGGTGGTGAGCAAGCAACGACAAGAGATACCCATGAGAGCAACGTCACTCTATAAGACCTCCATAGCAGGCTAATTCTGTAGAATTACTTGGGCAGCGGCAGACAGGGTGATAGCTAACTTCTTGGTGAATCCCTCAGAGCGACTTCGCGAACCTCCGAGGACCAAGGGCCTTGAACTCACAGATAACATATCCTCGCCTCTGGGGGCTACTCTTTATCACAAATAGCAAGAAAAGGCTTAAAATAATGTACTCGACAAGAGCTTTCCAGTGATGTAAAAATCTTGCATTTCCGCGGGGTTTTGGGTAATTCGGTCAGACAAATTTCAAAAGTGCCATTGAACTCGTGCAAATTCCACAGTGAAACCCCGTTTCACCTCTCACTGCCATGGGTCTCAAGCGTGGTCCAAAGCCAAAATTCAAAACTGAAGAAGAAAGAAAGGCACGAAGATGTGCAATCAGCAACACCTCTTATTACAGGTGAGTTTGGTGTCCTATGATTGCAGAGCACTTGTATTTAAACCCACCCAGAAACCGTGAATCAATTTCGCACTCACGATCCATGCGATATCGTGAGTTGCATCCCAAACCGTGCGTCTCTCTAACACCTTGATGTATTGCACACATTAATTGTGGGTCACTATCTAGGGTTGACATTGTACGGAGAGCGCAGGAGGAGGCTGCCTCTCATGAGGACGCTGAATTGTCGTATGTCCCTTGCATGGATTTAAACTCAAAACATTGCTGATGGCCCGTATGTGATAGGGATCCTTTGTATTGGGTCAGAAGGGCAACGGGCATCCCCCCGCAGCTCGTTTCTATTATTGGCAAGCAACCAATGTCCTACTTTGCCAACCAAGCGGTCATATTGCTCAAGATACTGGAGGGGAACAGTAGCAATAACCAAGCCCTTTCCTCGCTTAAGGAGAACCACACGCACACCCTGGCACTCTCTAACCTTATTAACCTTATCCACGAGAAGGTTTTGAACCTGGTTGGAGTAGGGGAGGCACTGGCAGAGATAGGGAGAATCAAAGACCAAGTCGACAAAGGTCGGCGGTGCTTTGCCGAACTAGTCGGATATGCAGAGATGGAGGATGGTTGTGCCTTGATCAAGGACAAGCTAGATGGCAAACGTTTGATGTTCCAGTCAGTTTGGAGTTAGCTCTGTTAATTATAAATTTACCCACTGCCGTGTTCTGCGAAAGCTCAATCATCCGAAGGGGGGAGCGCCAACCTACCAAATCGGAACTAAGCGCTCTGATTGGCACCACAGTCGTGCAAGGGGAGGTTATTGATATCTGTCCTTCTGCACAAAAGAATCAGGAGAATCAAGAAAAAATGTGTGCAATGACATTCGAGGGTAGACTAATAGTACAAGTGGCAAGGCGGGTCAGGCGGGGGAAGAGCGAATGGGAGACTAGATAACTTTGACGACATCGGCCTTGCATGCTTCGTCCCATGCAGCAATAGCATCATCCTGAGTTTTGTACTTTTTGTAGACAGCGCCCTTGACGCCTATGACCATCGATGAAACCACTGACCTGCGAGACGTTGAGACGTTGAGACATTCAGCTAAACACGTACTCACCAGTCACGATAAACCCCAACCGACCGTCCCCGAGTGACCGCATACCAGGTGGAACTAGCATCATGGAGGAGGTTGTGAGTCTTGCAATTGGCACAGGTAAAGCCGGTAAGGTTGGTATTGACGTAGTGCGGGTTGAGGTGACCTGCATATACCGACGTGTTGCCGCTTCCTCCCTGAGAGGATGGAGTACCAACGGGGCCAGGGACCTTGGCCGCATTCTCCTCGTCCTGCAGACGCTTAGCGAAGTTAGCGTCGGCCTCGACTGCGGCTGTAGCAGCCTCAGCCGAAGACATGGTAAACGCTGCTAAATCTGCTTTCGTATTAGCAAATTGTTCGTGAACCGAGAGGCAATACAGAAACCCACCATCATCAATCTCAAAGCCCATGTCTTGGAGGGCAGAGATGATTGCGTCAACGGCAGTGGCGCTGGCGGCGGGGGTCGGAGCCTGCGCTTGTGCTTTGCCCTTCGCAGCAATGACTGGCGAAGGCAGGTGTGAGCACAGCATGCAAACAAGCAGGACACGGACTTACTCGTGTCATCCTCGGTAATCTCAAAACCGAGCTGCAGAAGAATGGAGCGGAGGGTGGAGGTAGTGAGAGAGATCGTGGCCTTGGGAGCCTGGGGAGAGGGTTTAGTGGGTTGCATGACAGTAAGTGCTAAAGAACTTGGGGTGTTGGGATGTGGGGGATCCTTGGGCAGCGGTTGTGCATATATACGAACCAACATCCGTGGTCTTCGTTCCGGGGGGGGTGATCTTGCCAACCCGAGACCAAACAAAGACGCTGACGTGTCCCGCCCTTTCTGCTCAGAGAGGTACACAAACTCGTCCTGCATAACAAAGTAAAACCTAAAACTAGAACGGTGAGTGGCAAGTTCGCCGAAACGGGCAGAGAATTTACCTGTTGCGGAAGATGTCGAGTAAGGAATATGAGTGGAAAACTACATGTGCAACCGTCGTGTTTCTCGAATCGCACCTCCCCACCTTCCTGAAAGCCCAGAAGAGCAAGCCAAAAGGAACAGCCTCGTTCCTGAAGGCCATGATCACTGCGGCGGACAGTAAATGGCCCACCCCAGAGGCAGAAGTGAAGCTTACCGAGGAGCTTCTCGCCACAAAAGAGGCTGAGCTCAATGCAGAGAGGAAGGAAATAGAGCGCACAGAAGCATTGGGATGCGCAGATGACGAGCAGCAAGGAAGGCCTCAGGACAAAAAGAGAGCTCGAGCCGCAGCCAAGAAGCAAGCGGAGTTGGATACCAGGGCGAAGAAGTTGGCGAAGATGAAGAAAGCTCTTGTGGAGCGTGTCATGCCACCAAGTGGCTGGTCAAACGAAGCTTGGCGAGCCCATCGAGCAAAGGTTAGTCCATATGAAGCAATGCCGGTATCGTCTGATGCTTATCACGATTCGCAGAAACTTAGTCACTGGTTCTATAACAAAAGTGGAAGCAAAGGAGGAGCTGGGCCGAAGATTCAGATCGTCGTAGGGGTCCCAAACACTCGTGTTTTAACCCCGATCGAGGTGTATTCACGAATGTTCTACACCTCGCGAGTGAAAGCAACAGTGGACGCATTTGTGAACGAGAAGGGGATACCCAAAGATCGCGCACTCCCCGAACGTGTTCGAATCACAAGAATGATGTTCGAAAAGGAGACTCCCGAGGTTCGGGAGAGCGTCCGCCTTGCCACAGAGGCTTATGCGCAAGATCGAGAGAAGGATCAACAGATCTTCGAAAATGCCCTCGTAGACGATGGGATCGAGGAGCGCGCCCCTGAAGAATATCACGAGTGAGTGGTTATCCATGGGATCATCATTAATCCACTCACATGGAACTAAGGTTTATCGAACGGATGGGAGACATATTACCACCCATCTTCACGCCCCTAGCAAAGAAGTCGGGCTGGGTGTTCACAGTGTTGGGTGGTGGCCCTGACCCTTCCAACCCTGAGGGAGGAATACGAACCATGTCGTATCATTATGGGGCCGGTGATAAGGCCAGCTTCCACGACATCTTCAGCGACTGGCAGAACGAGGTGATGAAATCTTACTCTGCATATATCCATGGGATCTTTCGTGAGTGAGCTTCAGTGCCGATAGCCAGTGCACCTATTGAACCCCATTAGCTAAAGACGTCCGCGAATCGAGGGCGCTCAAACGCGATCAAACTGCATTGGTCGAGACCTTGCGATCTCTGCATCAGCAGGGCGAAGATCCTATCGACACGTTCAGTGGCTCTGGCCCAGGGATCTCATCTCCCGAGGAAGGAACCTTTGGTGACCATGCAGGCCATACCACGACCCCACCCACTCAGCTCCCAGCCACAGTGCCGCAAACCTACTCAAGCTCATCTGATTCCATCACGAACCAGAACCCAGCAATGGAAGATGTCCTCGAACAAGGACCACAGCTGCATCTGCCTCAAGCTTTCCAGCTTGACTTCCCTGCCAGTGCTCCCGAACTCAACGTTGCAGGCACTTACACGTATGACCCCTCAGGATTCATTCCTGGACAAGACTCTCTTGGGAACGCAATGCTGGGTGGAGGTTGGTTGGATTACGGAGATGCTGCACATATCGGTTCTCAGCTCAGGGATAATGCTAGCCTGACGGGCGCATACCTTTCTACTGCAAGAGAAGGAACAATGACCCCATACGAACTTCCGACGGAGATGCAACGATCTGGCCCCGTGGTCAACCCTCTGATTGCCTCATTTACATCCATCCCCGCACCCCAAGCTATACCCGAACCGACTACATTGACACCCCACCCCTTTGCTCTGCCATCCATCCCAGAGTCGACGCGTCGTGACAGACCTCTCCCTGCGATACATGTGCCGTCCAATGGTTCATCACCGACTCCAGCCCAAACCGGACAGGGGGAAACCGATCTAGGTGACGTCAGAACCATCAAGAAGCAATCACGTGCACCATGTACCAAGAAGCGTCCAGCTGAGGAAAGCGCTCAAGAACCAACTGGAAAACGAAGCCGTCGATTGGTGACAACGAAACAGCAGCCCCCTGATTGGGTCATCGCCGCATTGGAGTACCTCAGGGCTGATGTTGACAACGCTGTGTGGTCAGAGTGTCTTGCTGCATGGGCCCAGTTCGAAACCGCTGCGGCTGTCTTTTCTGAGAATATGGGTCGGTTATCAAATGCGAAGGGAAGGCCAGCGGAACTGACGGCATGGTGCAGCAAGAGGAAGGGAGTGGTGCTTCCGAAAGAGCCTGAGCTGGAAGATGTTCATGACTTTGCAGCGAGGTGGTTGGCGTGGTGGAACGGCATGCAGCCTGATTGGCGGAAGGGAGAGGGAGAAGCACCGATGACAAAGGCGATTCGAGGAAACGAGAATTTGTCTGGTCTGAAGAAGCCTGGGACAAACGGGCTTTTCACTGCGCTAGTTGCACTCAAGTGGTGGAGGGGAGGAGACAGCCGTCGATGGAGGATGGCAGTTGATGACATGAAGAACTGCTTCGTGGCATTGAGCGAATAGAAGCCACGTCAGAATATTTCCCACGGTTTGTTTTCGGTAAACCCTTTCTCCTCGGCATTTGGATCCCGAGTCCTACCTTTCTAAGGCTTGACCCTCGCTTGACTAACTGCAGTGATTTTTGTTTTTGACATTTTTTTATGCTTTTGTTTTGTTTTTGTTTTGTTTGTTTTTGGAATGCGAGTGTTTAGCTTCATAATGGACTAGCTGTATCGCTGAGCAGAATAAAGCAACCCTTTCTTGATATTATTGTGGCTTCGGATTCGGATGGCTCGAGGATGCCCAATGCAGCATTAATGTCGAAATGGGGTTTTCCGTCACAAAAGTCTGACGTCACCAGCGTGAAAAACAACCTGTGCGACAGGAACCAGGAACCATCAGGTCAAAGAAGACTGACCAAGGGAAGCACACAAGAAGCCCGCGTCCAAAGGAGCGCGCCCGATCACTGGTGCGGCGCCTCGTGTCAACCCGACGCCTGTCGCGAGCGCCCCATGGGATCCTCGATGCTCGAAGAGAGCACCATCAGATCAGTGAGATAGCATCAATGATGTGATTGAAAGTTGACATCCGGGGCTGCATGTGACTCTTGGCGTTTTCTCCAGAATTTCTGCCCCCGGTGGAAAGCATAAATTCTACAGAATCTCTGCGCGCTGCTTAGCACAAAATTCTAAATAACTGGGACGTCCCCCACTCTCGGTGGGGTGTACATCGAGGGAATGGGATGAGGGAGTGATGGGTTTGCGAGAGTGTTTGTGTATCACCTACATGGGCAAGGGCATGAGCGGGTTGACAGCCTTCAGCGCTATACTGAGCGACATCGCCAGGGCGGCAAGAGCTCCCTTATCTGAACTTGAAGTTCTCCAATCCCTTGGCAGGCTAATGCAGGGACGAAGGGGGAGACTGTCATTGGCGTAGGAGCGAGGTGGAGGAACTGGCCAGAGGTCGATGAGCCGTAACATGGCGTAGTCTGTTCAGAATAGGAATCAATTGTGGGGGCAGGATTTTGGGACCTGCCGTCGTCGTCGGTTAAGGTATCAGTGGCCACTGGGGATATAGTCGAAAAGAGAGAAAGAGACGGGGTGATTGTCTGATGTTTGCTGGCGAAACTCAAAGGGAGAGAGCGCGATGAACCTGCGGTCTGCGATTGCAATCCCGTGGCTTGAGTGGGTGAAAACTCTAGGGTGGAAGACGGTATTTTGACTTGCCATTCCCCGCCAAAGTCCTCGCGGTTGGCGCTTGCGATATGCGAGGGGAACGCAGTCTTTCTATTGACGAGTTGGTTAGGTTACGGCTTGCTTCCGAGTGTTTCAATCGTACTCACCGATCATCGCTCCTGGCCATTTCAGGAACTTTGTTTCGGTAGTCTGGTACTGCCGGCTACCTCGAAACACATCTCTGGAAAAGGGTCAGTATGAATAGGGTCACGAAAAGCAGGGGTTCACCCACAAGCCAGAGGAACTGTAAGGGCTGGAAACTGATGATGGTGCTGCTGGTGAGCTCGTACTCATTAGCAAGGAGGACATTAACTGGAGTGATAGAAAGGATGCAACGTAAGAGCTGACGACATTGTAGGTATTAAAACCTCAAATAGATCACACCGCAAGTGGGAGATAGTTCGATAAGATTAGAGAGAGAATAAAGAAAAGACATGCTCTGAGACGTACCTGCAAGTGGGAGATAGTTCGATAAGGAACTAGTCACTTGCAGTAGCTACTTATATACGTGTAAGTACAATAGCTTAAGAGTACAATAGAGTTGTCCATAAATAAGAGAACAATAACTAACAAGGGAGAACAATAGAACGATATAGTACAATGTAGTAGTGAGAGTCCATTGTTCTAAATATAGACCGGCTATTGTTTGTTGAACAAGAGCAAAGAGAATACAAGGGAGATAGAGTGGAACCGTATGTACATGACATGCGCATTGTATTCTAATAGTAGGTTGATGGCGCTAGGAGGAGGAGAACATGGGCATGGGCATGGGGACAATTGGCTGCCCTTGCTACTAGGCTTGTCATCCCCATCGTTTCCAAAATCGCGAGCTATTGGGGAGGGAAAAGTGACAATGTAGCATGTCCCTCAAGAATGGATGGTGGAGGAGGCATCGAGTACGTGCTGGGCCCGTTTCCGAATCTCAGAGATGGGGCATGGCGAAATCCCTGACTTGTATTCTCAACCGTCGAGAAAATTCTTCTTGAAGTTTCCAGATGCAACCATACTTGCAAAGGTGATACCGATACGGCGAGCCCAAACCGGTCAACAGACCTTTTGAAGTTCTACTCCTCACCTGTCGTTCCCACATCAGCCGTCAAGTTAGGCAGGTAGATCCCATCAAACTACCCGTCTAGTTAGGTGGCTTTCTGGGCTCCTCGTCCTGTCCCAGTTAATTCTTGCTCAATTCTTGCATTTACCTGTAAGTCCCTTGGTGGGTGGGAATGCTTCCGGCAGCCCTCGGATACATCAATGCTGCGTCGGCGCAGCGCGTTTTCCATATCAGGATGCGCTTGTCATGTACTCATGGTATCCGCCTGTGTCGGCACTGTTCTTGGTGGGCGCGCTCGCTGTCCGCAACGATGAGCTCGACCAAATGTGTATTCCCCTTCGTTTAATGCCACAATTATTTGACATAAAGCTGCATATAATGTCTCTAATAGTATTTTGATGCTCTTTCAACGCCTACATGCACTGGATGAGGCGGCAATGCCTCCGCCTAGGTCAACCATGCAGGGCTGTATCTCGAAAGCTAGCAAGTCTTGAAGTAATGGAAATAGGGATGGCAGCTTTAGAGAATATTTTATGACGGTAATCAACGCAAGCCATAGGAAAGACGGGTGTAGTACCCTCATGTACTGAAAACCAAAGGGGGCGGGCTATAACTTCTTTCTACCAAACCCGACAGAGGTATAGTGTTCCCTTATGCACCACAATGTCCTAGATAGTTTACTAGACTCACCTTTAGTTGCATGCAACACCCGCTATGTCAATGAGGGGCATTATAGGGTATACTCAATTACATCAATTTGCCACTACTCTTCTGCAGTTACAGAGGTCCCAAAGCATTCTAAAATTCCAATAAAATATAATAAATGTAGCCATATTTAAACGTTCTCAGTTGCAATTTACGCGAAGGAAATCGGTGAGGAACTCGACAAGATACTCAAAGAGGTATGTTAAAGGACTGAGTTGAACGTGATGGCTATGATCGACTCTGATGAAACTCGTGCACTTTGGAGACTTTGACTCATATCTTTTTATTGAGAACCAAGAACTGCTCTCGGACACACATCTACGGGTACAGAATTACTTTAGCTCTATCCAGACCGTTCTTCCGTAGAAATTAGCCGGCTATAAAATATGATAAGCTGCAATTACAGTTTCTTTCGTCCCTTGTTGTAGCTGGATGTTTATGGTGCAGTAACGATGGCCAGGGGTCTCACGGGCTCAATCATTCAGTATTAAAGACTACAAGGAGTACTTAAGGTGCAAAATATGGAGACCGCCGACAAACTACACCTCATGCTGTACAGTTATTTGCTGCAAGTTAGTGAAACGTGCACAATAAGATATTGAGCATTTGAGGGATATAAGAGCTGTGCATGACATTCAGGGAGGTGCTGATAAGCACCAGTTATGCATTGAAGCAGTCAGACGCCCGTCTTTCATCTTTCCTGTCGTTGGAAATGGGTTATGGATGAGAAGGCAGAGCGCCCTTTTCTCTATCATAAGGCTGAACACGGGTGCACCCGGACAGGTACCCGCACCCGCGATCCGGGTACCCGGGTCCAAAAATCCCATACCTGCACCCGACAGGTATCTTTCCCACGGTTCACCTGCACCCGCAGGTCAGGTACCTGCACCTGCCGGGTATCTACAGGTACCCAGAGGTATACCCATAGGTACCTTCTACTTTTGTTGAACACACTGCAGAATGTATATACTATTTGCTATGTAAACAGTAGTGCAGTAGTCCTGGGAGGCCATCCGCCCGTAAAACTCAAATTGCATGGGGAGGTGGCGGTCCTAAGTGCCGAAAAAATATGCGTTATAGAGACGCTAAAAGGGGGTACAATTTGACATCTTAAATGTATTGATCAGTGAACTATTGGGGGTACACTACACCAAAGACCCTGCCAGCTCGAACGCGATTTGCGGGCGGCTGCCCTCACCGTTAGCTAAGCGGGGTGGTGCATTGAAAGGCCCTCAATTATAGCTTCAAAATGGTATATTAATATCAAAAACGCGAGCCGATCTGGGACCACCATGAGCACATCAAGAATTGATGCCCTCCCCATAGTACCCAAAACTCGAACCGCGATTGCGCGTCAACACCTCACCCATTTGGAAAGATCTTTTTTGCATCTTTTAGGTACTAATGGTAGCTATAGTTTGATATAATTGATGTTTGTAATGAGTGACAGGTACCCACAGCAGGTACCTGCCAGCAACGGAATCTCTACCTGCACCCGTGCGGGTTTATTCCCACGGATCACCTGCACCCGTGATGGCGGGTACCTGACCCGTTTCCCACGGATCAACCTGCAGGTACCTTCCATTAACCCGCACCCGTGTTCAGCCTTACTCTATCATCATGCACTCTGAAGCGGTGTGAAGTCATCAAAATACTATTAGAGGCATTATATGCAGCTTTATATCAAATAATTTTGGCATTAAACGAAGGGGAATACACATTTGGTCGAGCTCATCGTTGCGGACAGCGAGCGCGCCCACCAAGAACAGTGCCGACACAGGCGGATACCGTGAGTACGTGACAAGCGCATCCTGATATGGAAAACGCGCTGCGCCGACGCAGCATTGATGTATCCGAGGGCTGCCGGAAGCATTCCCACCCACCAAGGGACTTACAGGTAAATGCAAGAATTGAGCAAGAATTAACTGGGACAGGACGAGGAGCCCAGAAAGCCGCCTAACTAGACGGGTAGTTTGATGGGATCTACCCGCCTAACTTGACGGCTGATGTGGGAACGACAGGTGCTACTCCTCGCCATTGACACATTCGCCGCCCAAGTCCATCTCCACTTCATAGTCTTCACATCCTCGTCGCGGATATGCTCCTTTCTCAATTCATGTCAGCCGAGAGTTGAGGTAAAGTCGTTGGGACATACCTGCGACCCACAGAACCTGAAACAGTTGAGGGACTCTCCTCGACACGTTGCTGCTGCATTGAGATCCTCCGTATACGAGCAGCAGTGCTAAGCTGGTGATGAAGGAACCGAGGAGGTACCGGATCCAGACGCAGGCTTGGTTGAGGGGTATCATTCCGAGTCCAACAGGTATAGTCGCCGTGTTATATTGCCGGCTAGCTCGAAGCACGTTACTGGAAAGACGTTAGCACGAGCGCAGTCATGGGAAGGAGAAAGCCACGCACAAGCCAGGAGCACTAGATGCAGGAGGTTGGGTGTACAGCCACGAAGGCTGTTGCCAGCTAGCGCATACGCGTAGCTGGAGAGCATGTCAGCTGTAGTAAATGCAGGAGAGAAAGGATCTACAAGCTGAGGGTGATGGTGCATGCAGGGGGGACGATACGGCCATGGGGCCACGATCGGCTAGCTCCATCCCTGTGGCGAAGGAGACGGTGGTTGACTCCATTGATCATGGGAGAGGCTTGATGTCACTCGCAAGCTGAGAACTTGGGGCGGTCAAGCAAGGCCAGCAGGTGGTCTGCCTGCTTGAGCACTTGTCGATCAATGGCGTGCTCGAGGCTGTTAAAGATTCTGGCTCATATAGGAGCGACGCGACAAAGGTACATCGCTTCCCATCGCAAGAGGCTATTGCTTATCATGGGGAAGAGCGGAGAAGAGGGAAGGAGGAACAAAGAGACCGAAAGGCCAGGGGGTCGACAAAAAGTGCTGAGCCTGTTTCGAATATGAGATGTCCCAGTCGTTGGAGAACATCAGCGCGTATCTTGCATCGCCAGGTGGAGTTTGAAGTTGACGAGGAAAGGTGCAGATGAGGGGTGAGGAATGATGGGAGCCTTCGGGCCTGCCAAGGCCAAAAATAAGCGCCGCTGGAACTCTTGGCCATGTCCGTTCCATCAGTGAGCACAGACACCGCACTTTCGTTCTTTCCTTCTAGGACATGTTGATCCATTGGTGGTACTGGGTTCACTGCTCTGCACTACTGTTGATCTTATCTTACGTAGATTAGATTCGACTCGCGACTCTCGCGACCCTCCGACTCGGACTATCTCCGACTCAGACTCTCCTAGATATATTCTTATGAGGCTATGCGATACCTACAGGATTCGTCATTCTTTCGTCTTCACGACTCATACTGACTCATACATACATGTGACTGCTTACACTGCTCTATTATTAGTACATGCAAATATGTATATAAGAACGCTCGTAGCTACCTCAATCTCTATCACTTTAACCTACCAGTTAAGCCTACAAGCTACTCGGTAAGACTCTACCTGCTAGTCGCAGTAGTGTTCTTCAGGTTATGAGCCCCGAAGCTCAGTAGATGCGCTGTAATGGCTGCTCTACAAACTTGGTTGGCACTGTAATGGCTGCCTCCATAGACTGCTACAAGTCTGCGCTTAATCGCTGCGACTATGCACGTCTAACCAAGTGGCTGATAGGCCAAACCTATGCCTTTACTCTGCGCTATAATGGCTGCAGAATGGGGCAAAGAATGCGCTGTTATGGCTGCCTTCTTTGATTTGTGATATACGTTGCTGACGAACCTTGTTTTGACAGATCTCAACGATTAACAACATGTCTTCCAACAACGCTCACAACAGTATCCCCATGCTCGATGGAACCAACTACCTGGATTGGGCCATGCGTGCGGAGCAGTACCTCCAAATGCAACGCCTCGCGTCCTACATTGATGGATCTCGTCCGATTGAGCTCGCTTCAGAAGCCACCGCTACTGAGAAAGCAGCTCAGGATGAGAGAATCCTGAAATGGGACCAAGACGATGACCAGGCCATGGGAGCCCTACTCCTCCGTATCAACAAAAATGTCTGCGCCCAGGTTGCGGACAAAGGTACGACGAAGGAATTATGGGACGCTCTCAAGGAGCTTTACGGAGCTCCAGGACTCGCGGTGATTTTTGCCTACTTCAAGCTTGCGATCCAGTTCCGTATTGGGAACGGAGATCCTCGCCCGGCGATTGCTGAGCTCCAGAACCACCTTGGTCAGCTCACCCAGAACGATGTCTCCATTGACTCGTTCATCGAGGCCATGATCTTGATCAGCAGCCTCCCTTCCAAGTACGACAACACTGTCGCCATCCTCCTTAACAACAAAAAGGAGGATCTCACCTTCAACGCCGTCGTCAAAGCCATCACGGCTGAGTACGATCGCGTCGCCAACCCGGCTACCCTTAACAAGTTCACTGGTATCAAGAGGAAAGGGGGGAACCCTAACTTCCGCCAGCAGCAACAGGGGCAGCAGAAGGATTCCGGCAACTCGGGTAACCAAAACTCGGGTTCTTCCCAGTCCAAAGGGAAGAAGCGCGGATCCAAGGGTGGCAACAAAAAGAAGGAGAAGGAAAGGAAGTCGCAAGGACACAGCTCGCACATGGTACAGGCCGCCTTCTTAGGCGACCATCTCGTCTCTCCCGCTCCTCAGGAGCAAATGCCTCCCCAGGCCAAGGTCTCGGTCCTCTCATTCGTGAAGACCGGACCCTCTATCGTTCAACGCCCAGTTGACCTCACCCCATCTACCCATCTCCCGGCCTCGGCTGCTAAAGCCAAGGTCGCTCCGTCTACCAACACCTCGTGCTATCCCGACGTGGAACGCGCCAGGACGAACTGCGGTAAGCTCGATTTACCAAAATCCGCCCGTCACCTCAAAGCATTCGAGGAGGCGGACAAGCGGAAGCGAGCACTTATTGACCGCATCAGTTCTCCCAGGCCTCCCAAACGTCAACGATCGCTCGAGCCCATCGAACAGGCTGAGGTGCATGAGGCCAGCTCGCCTCTGCACCGACTCCCATCTCCCCCACTGGCACACGGTGGATCTGGAGAAGGGGTCGATGTTCCCCAACCAACCATGGTGTGTCAATCTGGACTGCCTATGGAAGGGGACGGCTCACAAGCACTGGACGGACTCTCTGACACCGATGCCTTGGGGGAAGATGACGACAGCGTCTCCCTCGGCAACGAAGGCGAGGACCCCTTGCTATTCGGCGCCCCCAAGACGGTCTGGGAGAGGATCCGAGACGGAGAACTGGAGGACCCGCTCCACCCCGACGACGAAGTCTCCGACTGGGGCTCCGACGACGGGATGGGAGGCAAACATCCAGATCGTAATGGATCAGATCGCGTTCCAGATGCTCAACCATCCGTCTACCTACCGGACTGGGACGCTCTGAGGACTGGTCACTTCAACGACGATAAGTACGTCCCTTCTGTTTCTACCAGGAAACACTTGGCTAACTCGTTGCCTCCACAGCCTCTTCAATTAGATTTTGATAGCTTGGACGACGATGTATTCTTAGAATTGTGCTGTGCATTAAATTCTATTGTTTCTATTCATGATTCATCGAATACCGCTAAGTGTAAAGATGCGCAATGCGCCTCCTGTAAGAAATTCGAGACATTCATACACTGGATGATGGACTCTGGGGCATCAATGCACGTTACCCCCCTCGAAAGAGGACTTGTTCGACTACAAAGTCATTAAGAACAGTCCATCGGTTAACACCGCTTCCAAGGGTACAACCCTGTCCATAAAAGGAATTGGAAAGCTTCGAGTGATTCACACCATCAAAGGTGCTGACGGTAACGATCGAGACGTAGAATCGATCATCGAACCAGTATATCACATTCCCAATCTATCGACTCGATTGTTCTCTACGGGAACTTTCTTGAGTCAACCCAAAACTACTCTTTGGGGTGATTCCCTATCCATGGGTATCAACGATTCTGATGGGAGAAATCTCATTAAGGGTCATCCACTTCATCCGGACGACACGATTTATTGGGTTTCTGTAAAGAACTCCAACGGATCGCCGAACGAAGTGCAGAAGGTCTCCGTACCACCTGTCGATTACGAGGTCATGCATAAACGCTTTGGTCATCCATCGCGGGAAGTGCTCAAACGAGCCAAAAAGCATACCATGAACTTCCCACCTATGGCGGAAATTCCCAAACATGAACCTTTGTGCCGCGGTTGCGCACAAGGGAAGATGACGCTTGAGCCATTCCCGGCTTCAAGCAAGCGTGCGAAGCGCCGATTCCAGAAGATCCATTCGGATCTGAAAGAATTCTCTGTCGAGTCATACCACAAGTTCAAACATTTCATCTCCTTCTTTGATGATTGCACGAGTCGTGGATCGTGTGTCCTTCTTCGTCAGAAGAGTGGATCAATCCAAGCGATCAAAGACTTCGTCACCATGGTTGAAACTATATACCATGAGAAAATCGAAGAATGGCAGGTGGATGGTGGTGGAGAATTCATCAACGAAGAACTCATAGCATTCTTCAAATCAAAAGGAATCAAGCTATCGATCAGTGCCCCGTATATGCATCAGCAGAACGGACGCGCTGAGCGCTTCAATCGCACTATCATGGAGAAGGCTGAGTCAATGCGTCACAATGCTTGCCTACCTCCATCATGGTGGGAATTTTCTGTTCTATACGCCGTATACGTGTATAACCGGACGCCTCTCAAACGTCTTGGTTGGATTACTCCACACAAGGCTGTAGAAGGAGAAGCTCCAGACGTCTCTAAATTGAGAGTCTTCGGATGTGGTGGCTGGGTGTATATTCCCAAGGAACAACGATCTAATAAGCTCCTTCCACGGTCGGAGTATATGATCTTCCTAGGATTCCCCGAAGGCATGAAGGCGTATCTCTTCATGAGATCGCCAAGGAACGTTCTATTCAAGGCGACTACTGCTCGCTTTGACGAACTTCACTTCCCAAGGTGTCCTGATGCGAAAGCACCTCAAGACCAACCACGAGTTGAAGACTACCCACCTTCCTCGTTTGGCAATGATGGACCTCCATCTGAATCTGAAGATGATGATGACGACGATGATTTTCTTCCTCGTCCATCAAACTCCCAAACCCCTAAAAGAGGTAGCGGTCCTGATCGTGCCGACGATCGGAACGCTGGTGAACAACCAGCCGACCAGCACCTGCCGAACCCTGCGCCGGGAAACGCTCCTGGTGATGAACCAAGGAGATCTGTGCGGAATCGGACCCAAACCAAGCCTCAGCCTGGCGATGTCTACGGAAATAAAACTCTGACAGAAAAGCATCAGACGGATCGGAGAAAAGCACTTGATAAAGATGACAGACGGCCATCTGGATCTAATCAAGGTGCTGCAAGCAAGGAAAAAGGTGTTCCCGCGCCGAAAACCTGCTACTCCTGTGTCCGAAAGTGAATCTGATTCGACTTTTGACATACCTGAGGACTTAGAACACTTGACGCATGAAGGGGGAGTTAATTTTATGCATTTCCTGCTTTCTAAAGCAGTTTTGCCTTCAGTTCCTTCTGTCGATAGCGCTCCACGCGAGTGGACGTTTAAAGACATCTTGCGGATGCCACCGCAGGAGAAGAAAGGATGGATCGATGCTTGCAAAGATGAGTTAAAGGCACTCTCTGAACGCGAAGTATTCGAAATGGTCGATCTTCCCAAAGGTCGCAAAGCGATCACCAATCGCTGGGTCTTCGACGTCAAATCTGACGGTTGTAAACGCGCCCGACTTGTTGCCAAGGGTTTCCAAGAAATCGAAGGCATTGACTACAACAAGATTTTCTCACCAGTGGTTTGTTTTGAATCAGTCCGAACCATGTTAGCTCTCACAGCTCTCAAGGATTGGCACATCACCGGGGTCGATGTCAAGACCGCATTCCTCTATGGGAAACTAGATGAGGAGATCTATATGCGTCAACCCGAAGGCTTTATCATGAAGGGCAAAGAGCACAAGGTGTACCGGCTCCTTCGTGCTATCTATGGTCTGAAGCAAGCATCCCGTGCATGGTACATGGAACTTGCAAAGTCAATGAAAATTCTTGGCTTCAAACGACTATCGACCGATACCGGGATATTCATCCTCCAGGATGGACATGGTGGCTTTGTCATCATGATTGCCTACGTCGATGATCTCATCTTCGCGGGTCCTAACAAGAGACTTGTTAATGCCAAGAAAGAGGTGTTCAAGCTCAAGTGGGAATGTCGAGACTTCGAAAATCCAACCGAGTTCTTACGAATGAGGATCAGACGTGACGGACAAAATATCTGTCTGGACCAGTCTGCCTATCTTGGCACAGTCCTGGAACATTTTGATATGAAGGATTGCCGACTGGCACCCACACCTATGGTCGAAGGTTATAGACCTCTCGAACATACAGGACCTGTCGATACGAAACGACGCCACTACTTCCAGTCGATCATTGGATCTCTGCTCTACTTGATGCTGGGCACTCGCCCAGATATCGCTTACGCTGTTGTCAAGCTGTCGCAATTCGCAGCTAATCCTTCCGAGGAACACATCAGCAAGGCAAAGTATATATGCAGATACCTCCGAGGAACTATGGACTACGCTCTGGTTTTTGATGGCGCATCCCAAAATGGATTGATCGCCTACTCGGACTCTGATCACGCCGCAGATCTGGTTGCACGCCGATCTACGACTGGAAACATGGTGATGTTGGCTAACGCTAGCATTAGCTGGATTTCACACGCTCAAAAGACTGTTGCTAATTCTTCCACCGAAGCCGAATACATGGCTGTGTCTGACTGTAGTCGACAGGTGATGTGGTTCAAGCACATGTTCAAAGAGCTTGGCATGCCGATCATCGTACCAATCCCTATCTGTTCCGACAACAATGGTGCTATCTTCATCAGCAACAATCCTATTCAGGAACATCGCATGAAACACATCGATGTCAAGTTCCACTACATCCGTGAACTCATCGAGAATGGAGACATCGAAGTCTTGCGAGTCGACACCAACGACAATATCGCAGACATCTTCACCAAACCGTTGGGACGTGTGAAGTTTGAACACTTCAGGGGATTACTAGGACTTGAGTTCTACTCGTCTTAGTCCAATGGGTACACTCGTTTGGAGATGCACTCATTGAGGGGGAGTGTTGATCTTATCTTATGTAGATTAGATTCAACTCGCGACTCTCGCGACTATCCGACTTGGATTATCTCCGACTCGGACTCTCCTAGATATATACTTATGAGGCTATGCGACATCTAGAGTATTCGTCATTCTATCGTCTTCCCGACTCATACTGACTCATACATACATGTGACTGCTTACACTGCTCTATTATTAGTACGCTCAAATATGTATATAAGGACGCTCGTAGCTACCTCAATCACTATCACTTTAACCTACCAGTTAAGCCTACAAGCTACTCGGTAAGACCTACTCGCTAGTCGCAGTAGTGTTCTTCAATCGGTAACGCGACGCCAAGGTGAACCACCCTTGGACTATCCCGATTACTATGTGAACCCGTACGTCGTATTGAACACTTACTCTTGTACAGATTCTGATTTGCGTGCATGGCGGCTTCCCTGACCGCGATATGCTCTTCCAATTTATTGGCGGTGCTCCTGGCCATGGACACCCACTTCCATACTATCCCTTACGCCCCCTGGAGCTGTATGGCAATCATGCACCAGCAACAAACAGCGATCATGCATCAGAGTCTGATTCCGAGGCAGAGAGTGAAGAGTCAGATGGGGAGCATGATCCACAACTTGCCCAGCAGCTTCTTCGTGACGAAGTGGACGACTATGCATACGAGATCGAGGAAGAGCAGGAGGTGGGCACTGGCGAGGGATTGGGCTCAGGGGATGATTCAGATGAGGATGGCATGAATGAGGATGACGGCGAGGAATCTGAACGAGACTCAGATGACGAAGCCGATAGTGACCAGTCAGAGCTAGGTGCGGGGGACGGGGAGGAGATTTACTCTTTCATTGATGATCCTGCTACATTTGGTTACGGAGATTTGTAAAAGGCTCAAGCAATGTGTATTAGCCAATAACGATGTTATGCTATTACTATTTCCAGTGTCGACGGCCCCTGTTCCAACCCTCCAATACAAGGCGCAAGGTTGCAAATCTAGGTAATCTGGCAGGGACTTGCGACGCCGTTGCAAGATTTGCGAAATCTTGCAAGGAGTGCCCAAGGTTTCCGAAATCTTGCAAGATTCCGCAAACCTTGCAAGGCAATTTTTTCCTTGGAAGACGTCTTCCAAGATTTCTGAAACCTTGCAAGGGCAACCCTCACCTTGCAAGATTATGTTGTGTCAGCAATGTGCGCAAGATCCTGCAACTTTATCTACCTTTTGGTGATGTACCACGAAATCAGTCCCGAGGGTGAATCTCAGAAAGTAGAGACCCATGAACAGAGCCATATGGAATTAAGATGAGGAGGGTTAGTGATAGTAAGAGGTTAAGTTGAACGAGATCAAAAAACGCGTCGCGTCGCCGCCGTTAACCTACTTTCGGCTACGCTGAGCGTCTAGTCTTTTACCAACAACACTAATGGTTTGTGTATCATTTCAGACGCTTGGGCTGACGTTCGAAAGGGATCGAGGCGTGTCGGATTTCACCTCACCTGCATTGTACCCAGCCGATGATCCAACCTACCACATCGCGATAAATGAGATGGATGTCCGCATCTGGATCGGACATAGCTGCCGACCAAGGACCGATGGCTGCACAGGAAATCGGGGTAGGGCCAGATTTTTTGGCATTTTCGTCGCATAAAAATCGGACATAGGGGCCTTTCGACGCCCGTTTTGTCCGCATAAGGATCGGACATCATTCAGTATATGTGGGGGGCCTCTGTCGCGCCGAAGCCGCGGCCTGTTGTTCAAAGGTTTGACCAACCCTACCTCAGAAGGTGACAACATACGTGGTACAAGATTCGCTGCTTCACTACGGCCCACCCATCGTCACCTCTAGCCTGATCGCATCCAATGCACCTGGCTTTCCCCATATCCCTAGCAGGCCAATTCTCGCTCCGTCTTTCCTGATGCCATCCCGACGCGTATCTTTGCGTGCATGGCATACAAGGGCTTGAATGACCAAAAGGAAGTGGAAAACGCGGTGTCCCCTCTCTCCTGTCTTGATTGGAGAAAAGGTTTGGCGACGATGACCAGCTCGAGTACTCGCTGAGCTGTTGGAAATATGGATATATCAGTGCGTACACAAAACGCACTCAAGGGACAACGGCTCACAGTATTGTCTAGGTCGTGGCTTGAGGTAAACAATGGAAGACCTTGGCCCCGCTCTCAGTCCCAACCTACTCTTCGAGAGCGTCGTCTTCAGTATATGTCCAGAATACATCAAGATCAACTCCAATAAGCACATGAAGGGTACGTGCGGCAGCCCATCTTCCCTCTCCGACTCGATCTTGCATGCTCATCCTCACCCAGGTGAGCGACTCCAATACGCCATGTCTGCCGTCCTGGGCTGGAGTGTTCAATTCCTATGGCGAAATATGGAAGTACGTGAATTACTTACGGGTCCTGCTGCAAATTGTTTAACGTCCGAAGGTTCCACTGTTCCATGACCTGACCTTTCTTCTCTCGCGAACGCCTTACCGACCTTGACCGATTCGAGAGGCACACCCAAACAGCCCTGTCCCTTCCTTTTCGAAAGGCCAAGACTGGCTATGCCATGGACGATCAAGACGTCGTGCAGAGGCTCGGATTGGATGTGTCGACCTACACTCTCCTCGGTTCTTGCACCAACGCGCTTGAAGACTCTACCGAAGACTTGGCTCTCCCCTTCGATCATCCTCAGTACTCCGCGGCCGCTTCAAATCCCGCGAAGGGGGCATCCCTGTTCTCGATGCCGAGTTCGCCATTGCCGACCGTGAGCGCCATGGCCATCTTTAGCCTCTGCTCCAGATTTTCTGAGACAGGGTCGAGCCTCATATGGAGGTGGTCAACCGATTCGTCGACCCTATCATCCAAGTGGCACTGAGGAAGAACGCGGCCAATCCCAAGGGTGCTGAATCGAACGAAATCGAAGCAGACAAAGCCTTGCTGGACCACTTGGTCAGGTCTACCTCTGGTAAGCCTTATCTATACATCCTGACCAGAACACTCGTGTCAACATGGCCCAGATCACAAGCTGCTTCGGGACGAAACGCTGAACATTCTACTGGCGGGACGCGACACGGTATGGCCTGATTCCCAACCTCTTGCTTCCACCGTTGCTGACCACTTATTAGTCCTCAGCTGTCCTCACTTTAGGGCTTATTTCTTGGCTATGCGCCCAGAAGTCATGAAGAAACTCAGGGAAGAAATCCTTAGTCAAGTCGGACCTTCCAAGGCACCCACGTACGACGACGTCAGGACGATGAAGTACCTTCGAGCTGTTATCAACGGTAAGTTCTACCTTCCATTCTCTTTCACTGAAGCTCAATCCTGTTTAGAGAGCATGCGTCTCCTACCGCCTGTGTAAGTTTCTCCCCGATCAACGCCCGCCCCACAGAAACTAAGCCGTGGTACAACCACCAGGCCCAACGATGTTCGGTGAGCTATGGTTCGCTCATTCCCACAGCCCGTTGACTGACATGGAGCTAGCACATGCGCGAATGGAGGCATTTGGCCCTCACCCGACCCGAATGAGAAGCCGATCTACATTGCTCCTGGTACTTCGTGAGTTTGCTGCCATTTCAAATCAGAATCACAGCCAAGCTGACGCTTCCAATCGCTGCAGTACCCCTTATATCCCCATCCTCATTCACACACGCAAAGACCTTTGGGGCCCAGACGCAGACGAATTCGATCCCGACCAATTCATCGACGACCATGTCAAGGAATACCTAGTCACCAACATGTTCGTTTTCATCCCCTTCAACGGTGGCTCGCGTTCGCCAGATCTGCTCTCCACAACCTCTAGTTGATCCAGCTATCGCCTACGAACACGAACGAGTCCCAAACAAACACTCAATGGTTGGCTGGCGGGGTCCCTCCCTAAACGCAGGTTCTCTCCGACAACAGTCCAGTTGGCAGGTCGCTCGGCGCCTTCCCCGACGCTGTTCGTGACTTTTGGCACTCATTTATTTTATTGTCGTGACTAAATTGTCTAGCTATTCAGGATCTATTTGTATCAGGGCCTTCGCCAGTCCTCAGGCACCTCAAGGGTGGACCTGTAAAACCCTTTCGGCCGGAATGTGACTCACCTCGCAGGCCATATGCCATCGTTTTTGTTGCTAACTCATTCCAAAGCACTGTGCGCCTCACATCAGGAAACGGAGACAGACTTTTGATGTCGTTCACCTACTTCGCCCCAGACAGGGCCTTGGAGTTGGCGACCGGTGTAAGTTGATTTGCAGCTTGCGATTATATGCCTCTAATCGCAGGAATTAGGACAACAACGATTCCCACCTCCTAGGCGCGGTAGGAGGCGGGCTCAGTTCGAGGTCTGTAACCTTCTGCTAGCTTTCAGATTTCACGAGAATGACAGTCTACTATCAGTGCCACCACTCGTAACAACCTCGTCAGGACTCGCTCATCGCCTATGGCTACACCTAACTCTGGGCCTCAGAGCATCGGCAACGCTGTTGGAGGGGTACGTTCAGCTAAATCTATCTCAAGTTAGCGCGTCACACTCACATTGCCCCCACAAAGACCAGGGAGTCGTACATCTGGAAGTTCAACCCGACCACGACCGAATTTCCGGTATGAAGTTCCACTCACGCCCACGCGTTCCATGACTTATCTACTTTCTGGTGGTCGATTCAAGTGTCTGGTCTAATGGCGCTCACAACGGTAGGCCTTCTCTCTTTCGGTTTTTGAACTGTTCTGAGTATTCTTTGCGCGAACAGCTGTCCCGGTCTATTTCCACTTGACGACTTGCTCCCCCCCAGAGGATCCTGTCCATCTCTGCCAACACCAACCTTCCTGGATCGACCATAGTGGTATGTTGTGCCTTGGTTTCTTCTTTGGCGGCGCTGGAACTCGAACTCATGGATCTTTACTTGCAGCGATTGTTCTTGGACGTTTAGGACTCTATCTCGATGCACGCCAGTTACCCGTATTGAACAACGCCACTCTTTTCTTCCCTGTCACTCCTTTGAAACCCACTTCATACTATACACTAGTTCATAACACATCCTTTCTTAAGATGTGCTTTAATTGAAAATATACCCCTCCCTTATATGCCGTTGTTTAAACTGGCTTGCGAGACTCAACGGGGGCACGAGGTGCAAGGCGAGGTGGTACGAAGACCCTTCAAGAGGCTCCCTCGTTTGTGGCGGGATCCTTGGACACTGCTGATCAAACATTCCTCGCCTCCTTTACGACTACCCTGGGCTAGACGAAGCGTGGCGTTGTTAGTTTAAGCCTTTAAGGCCTTATGCGTATTGATGTCTGCTCACAGGACGCGTTGCGTTCTCCAGAGAATAGGGGCAGAAGTTACCCCTAATATGAAGGCGTGGGATTTTGATCACTGCGAGAATTCCGAAGGGGCTGACTTGACCACGATCAACTTCCAAGCGGATTGACTCCGATTGAGCACCAGACTTCGTTCACGGAGAATGCCAATATTGGCTTTCTGTGTCTACTCTGGCAACCTTGATTTTCTCATGTAACTTCGTTTCTGGGCATCGTAGACCGTACACTTGAAGCACGCTCCTTCCGCATTGTGAGCCATACATATCCCTCTCGAACGAAATTTGGCTCATCCCCTGCCAAGGACACCAACAGTGGCAGCAGATTTACAAAATGACAGCCAACATTACCGCGTGCCGCCAGCATAAATGTGGAAGCTGCGAGTTTTTGCGCCCATCTTTCTATCCTTAAAAGAAACTGGTGAGCGCCTATCAGTCCCATTCGCAGAAGGTCTTCCATAACGGCTGCTACTACCATCAAAGCACAGCCCAAGACTCAAGGTCGCCTCAAGGCCTCAAGTGATCAATCGATTATCCTTGCTTCCTTCCCCTTCTCCTTCACCCTCCCTCCTCCCCCGTCCAGTACCGCTCCCTTCTGCCCTGACCGATGTCCCAGTATTTAACCCGCAATGTGAGCGCTTTCGTTATAATGTCCACAAGTACGCGATTGACCCGTCTGATAGACTGTGCGATGGTCTCCCGCCGTCGGGCAGGGTAGAGGTGAGTCGCATCCCTGCCTAATCATCCATCGTCGATCTGAGATATCCACAGGAGTTGGACACGGCTCTCCCTCGCTCACAACGCCCGAAATGTTCTCCAACGCCCACAATCTTCAATTCGTGGACTCGACCGTCACCAACGTTGAGGGTGATGTCGTTCATAACCACAGCCACCACCACTACTCTGAGCGCCCGAGAGACATACGGGCGATATTGGAGTCCATCCCCAATTTCCGGCAAATCTACCATGATATGTTGAGCAAGGCCACAGAAGGGACTGGGATGTGGCTCGTCAAGGGCGACAAGTTTCGCGTTTGGCTCGAGCCCAATGGTGATATCAAGATCTTTTGGGGCTCAGGAATCCGTGAGTCACTTTGACCTGAGTATTACCCTTCGCCTCGAACACCTCCTCGTAGCTGGCGCCGGCAAGACTCTTCTTGCGTAAGCAACTTCCCCAACTCGTCCAATCTCTTGCTGAAGCTTGGTCCCAGATCGATTGTCATCCAGTACCTCGAAGCCTTGTGCGAAGAGCCAGATGCCAGGGTCTGTGTTTGCTACGTCTACTTCCGCTATAGCGACCACGCAGAGTGGACGGTCCGCCATATCCTCGAAATACTCGTGATGCAAACACACCAGCGACATCCCGAGTGTCGAGCCCTCATAGAACAAACCTATGCTCGGCACCTCCGCGAAAAGACAGATCCCCCGGAGGCACAACTGCTGTCCCTTCTCCGCCGACTGAACGAGGGCATGCCTATCACGTTCTACGTCCTCGATGCCCTGGACGAAGCCCCCACCAAGATCCAGCTGGCGGTTGTGGAGACACTCGCATCGTTAAAAGTGAAACTTTTCATTACATCGCGACCCCTGAAGACTGTAGAAGCCAATTTCCCGGAAGCGCACACTTTTGATATCATCGCCCAGGACGGCGACATCGACCTTCATATTGCAAAAGGAATCAAGAAGAATGCGGAACTACGGCGTCTACTGGAGGTCAACCCGTCACTGAGGGACGAGGTTATCTCCACAATCAAAGGCAATTGTGGCGGCATGTAAGTCCCCCATGCAGGTGTTGAGATGTAGAGCTAACCATGTCGTGTCATCAGGTTCTTGCATGCTTCCCTCCAGGTTGATGCGTTGGGCGAATGCTTCAGTGAGCAAGATGTGAGGGAGACACTGAAATCGTTTCCGTCTAGTATCGATGATGTATATCGCCAAACCTGGGCCAGGATATCCAACGAGAGTCGCAAGCACGCTTCCCTCGCGAAAGCGGTCTTGGTTTGGGTCCTCAACGCGTCGAGGTCCATGACGATAGAGGAGCTCGAGCGGGCCGTGGCCACTTCTCCAGATACCCACAAGTTTGAAGCCGGTCGTCTTGTTCCTGGGACCACACTCATATCTCTATGTGGTGGCTTGATCACTGTCGAAGATGAGAGTGGGCTCGTTCGGCTCGTTCGTAAGTTGCAAAGCAGAGCTCGTTTTTGATGCTGGCTAATGATTTGATAGACTACACTGCAAAGGAGACGTTGCAAGATCTCCTCCATGAAGCATTTCTCCACCCCCATTCTCTTCTTGCCGCCGTCTGTATGACCCATCTCACGGAGTGCGGCTTCCAGGATACGACCATCAGCTCAGAGGAAGAGTTTAAATCTGTCTTGGAGAATGACCCCCTGCTCGCCTATGCATCCGAGGCTTGGGCCTTCCACGCTCATGTAGATTCGGATGGAATAGAGATCAAGTGCCGCACAGCCCAATTCATCGCAGGCAGCCATGCGTTCCCCGCTTTCACCAGTCCTGACCGCACTGTCGTCTTTGACGTCCTCAGTCCCCTCCATATTCTGGGCCTCTACGACCTTCCCTTGGCATTGATCGATAATACTACCAATCCAAATCTAAGAAGCAAGGTGCACAAGCAGTCAGCTTTGACAGTAGCCTCTTGGTCTGGCCATGAAGGACTTGTCGCACTCCTCCTGGCGCACCCCGGGATCCTGGTCAACCTCGTCAGCAGCAATGGGTGGTCGGCACTCATGCTGGCGGCTCTGAATGGCCACGAAGGCACCGTCAAGCTCCTCCTGGCGCACCCCGAGATCCTGGTCAACCTCGTCAGCAGCAATGGGGTGTCAGCACTCATGCTGGCGGCTCAGAATGGCCACGAAGGCACCGTCAAGCTCCTCCTGGCGCACCCCGGGATCCAGGTCAACCTGGTGGCAAACAATGGGTGGTCGGCACTCATGCTGGCTGCTCAGAATGGCCACGAAGGCACCGTCAAGCTCCTCCTGGCGCACCCCGGGATCCAGGCCAACCTGGTGGCAAACAATGGGTGGTCGGCACTCATGCTGGCTGCTCAGAATGGCCACGAAGGCACCGTCAAGCTCCTCCTAGCGCACCCCAGGATCCAGGTCAACCTGGTCAAGAGCGATGGGGGGTCGGCACTCATACTGGCTGCTCAGGATGGCCACGAAGGCACCGTCAAGCTCCTCCTGGCGCACCCCGGGATCCAGGCCAACCTGGTGGCAAACAATGGGTGGTCGGCACTCATGCTGGCTGCTCAGCATGGCCACGAAGGCACCGTCAAGCTCCTCCTGGCGCACCCCGGGATCCAGGTCAACCTGGTCAAGAGCGATGGGGGGTCGGCACTCATGCTGGCTGCTCAGAATGGCCACGAAGGCACCGTCAAGCTCCTCCTGGCGCACCCCGGGATCCAGGTCAACTTGGTCGAACACGACGGCTGGTCAGCACTCATGCTGGCTGCTCAGAATGGCCACGAAGGCGCCGTCAAGCTCCTCCTGGCGCACCCCGGCATTCACGTTCGCCTGGTCAGTAACCACGGGTCGACCGCACTCCTATTGGCCGCTCAAAACGGTCACACAACCATCGTCGAACTCCTTCTTGCCACTGGTGCTTTCGATGTGAATGCATTCGACCACGATAGGGACACAGCAATCAAAATGGCAGCAAAAAAGGGTCATGAAGCAACTGTCCGTCGACTTCTCAAGGTGCCGAACGTCAACACCTCAATCATGAGCATCAAAGACGGTCACACTGCGATATCGGCGGCGCAGGCCAACGGCCACAACGGTATCGTTGAACTCTTGCAAGACTTTGAGTTGCGAAGGGCTTCCGCCGTAACCCCCCTCGGTACTCACCAGCTGTTTTTGAACGACGATGGACATGAATCCGATTCTGATCGACATTTCGACGTGGAGGATTCATTGGGAGGGGACGTTGATGCAGTGGCTCCTACCTTACTTCGTGAACCTCAACCTGAGCTTTCTGGATACTCATTCAGTCTCCTTTCGCAGGTCAGCATATTCTACACATAGACGAGCATTTGAATTTTTCATTATCTACACGCTTATACAATGATATTATATCGAAAGACTTGTTGACGAACCGGCCAAACGTTTGCTCGAGTATACTAGCGATGGCCCGAAGTACCGGATTGTTAATAAAACATAAAATGGCATCCGGAAGAGCCGTAGTTGCCTAGTCCGCAACCCTTGGAAAAGCCCAAATCGACAAGTACGTGGCCACGAGCATTGGTAACGACCACGACGTCTAGCAGCTCGCCGCCAGGTCGAAACACAAAGGGCTGAGCGAGGGATGTCCTTTGGTGAAAGGCAGGGCTTGAGAGGTCAGGCAGGACTGCCGTCTTCGATCGAAGCACGGTCAGAAGTAGGGGAAAGATGAGCTGCGAGGCAGTTGGAGGAAGCTGCGGAGTAAAGCTCGAATAAGAATTTTGAGAACCTGGCGTCGTCGTTCGTAGCCTATGGGATGGCTGGCGGCAAGGCGGTGGGGTTGATCGAGATGCGGAGAACAAGACAAGATGGTTGGTTGATGTTTGGTGGTGGAACTCGAAGGAAGAGACCGTGACTTGAGTAGGCAACGAGGAGGAAGACAGTGTTCTGAATCCCTCTCGCAGTCCTGGTGGTGGACAGGCTATGAGGTGCGAGGGGGATGGTGTCGTTCAATTGGTAGGATCGTTAGGCTGATGCCATTGACGAATGACTTCGTGCTCACCCGTAGTCGCCCCTTCTGTCCTGGCCCATTGCTGGGACTTGTTTTTGGTGTTTCGGTATCGCCAGTTAGCCCGACGTGCATCACTAGGGATGTTAGAGCGAACGGAGTTACAGAAAGGCGGGAAACGCGTACAAGCTGGGGACACTGCAGATGCGGGAGGTTGATAGGCAAGGTGCAGGCACGAGGGCCGCTATCACCTAGCTCATGAGAATCACTGTAGAGGACGTCATCTGCGGTAAGCGTAAGAAAGGAGGGATACTACATACAAGCTTAGGGCTCTACGGGGTGGGTAGGAGGTTACTAATGGTTTGGTCCTGGCACCACAAGCAGCTCGCTCATGCGCGTCGCTGTAAGGACATAAAGAATGGTTAATAAAATTATCTGCGCGTGAGGCACGAGGGAGACGTATCAAGCTGAGGAGTTGGGTCGGTAAAGCCAGGCATGTCTGCTCAAGCACTTGCCACTCAATGACAGGCTCGGGGCTGGCGAAGACGGTTGCTCAGAGAAGCGACGAGACATGGGAACGCCGCTTCCGTTGGCGGAAGGGGGAATAGCTGAGGGAAGAAGAGTAGAGCTGAGGGGAGGCGATGGGATGGGGAACGAAGAGAGAAGATTCGCCAGGCTGACAAGGAGTTCCGAGGTGTTGTTCACGATCAGATCTTTCTCGAATGTGTGTGGAAAGTCGAGTCGTTGCGAGTCTCGGTACGTATTTTGCGCCACTGCATGGAGTTGGTTGACGATGTAGTGCTGGAGGCCTGGAGGTAGCGGTCAATGATAGGAATAGGGAATGGTTTTTAGATCAGTAACTGACCGTGGGATCCCAGTCAACTGATTAACTGTCGCGTCGAAGCCGTCTGTTGTGCATAGCTTTGACCAACCCCACCTCAGAAGGTGACAACATACGTGGTACAAGATTCGCTGCTTCACTACGGCCCACCCATCGTCACCTCTAGCCTGATCGCGTCCAATGCACCTGGCTTTCCCTATATCCCTAGCAGGCCAATTCTCGCCCCGTCTTTCCTGGTCATCCCGACGCGTATCTTTCCACACATTGCATACAGGTGCTGGAATAACCGAAAGGAGGTGGAAAACGCGGTGCATGCTCGCTTCTGTCCTGATTGGAGAACAGGTTTGGCGACGATGACCAGCTCCAGTGCTCTCTGAGCTGTTGGAAATATGGATATATCAGTGCGTACGCAAAACACGCCAATGGAGAGCGGCTCACAGTGTTGTCTAGGCCCTGGCTTAAAGTGATCAATGGAGGACCTTGGCCCCGCTCTCAGTCCCAACCTACTCCTCGAGAGCGTCGTCTTCAGTAATGTCCAGAATACGTCAAGATCAACTCCAATAAGTACATGAAGGGTACGTGCGGCAGCCTATCTTCCCTCTCCGACTCGATCTTGCATGCTCATCCTCACCCAGGTGAGCGATTCCAATACACCATGTCTGCCGTCCTGGGCTGGAATGTTCAATTCCTATGGCGAAATATGGAAGTACGTGAATTACTTACGGGTCCTGCTGCAAATTGTTTAACGTCCGAAGGTTCCACTGTTCCATGACCCGACCTTTCTTCTCTCGCGAACGCCTTACCGACCTTGACCGATTCGAGAGGCACACCCAAACAGCCCTGTCCCTTCCTTTTCGAAAGGCCAAGACTGGCTATGCCATGGACGATCAAGACGTCGTGCAGAGGCTCGGATTGGATGTGTCGACCTACACTCTCCTCGGTTCTTGCACCAACGCGCTTGAAGACTCTACCGAAGACTTGGCTCTCCCCTTCGATCATCCTCAGTACTCCGCGGCCGCTTCAAATCCCGCGAAGGGGGCATCCCTGTTCTCGATGCCGAGTTCGCCATTGCCGACCGTGAGCGCCATGGCCATCTTTAGCCTCTGCTCCAGATTTTCTGAGACAGGGTCGAGCCTCATATGGAGGTGGTCAACCGATTCGTCGACCCTATCATCCAAGTGGCACTGAGGAAGAACGCGGCCAATCCCAAGGGTGCTGAATCGAACGAAACCGATGCAGACGAAGCCTTGCTGGACCACTTGGCCAGGTCTACCTCTGGTAATCCCAATCTTTACATCGTGACCAGAACACTCGTGTCAACATGGCCCAGATCATAAGCTGCTTCGAGACGAAACACTGAACACTCTACTGGCGGGACGCGACATGGTATGGCCTGATTCCCAACCTCTTGCTTTCACCGTTGCTGACCACTTATTAGTCCCCAGCTGTCCTCACCTTTACGGCTTATTTCTTGGCTATGCGCCCAGAAGTCATGAAGAAACTCAGGGAAGATATTCTTACTCAACTCGGACCTTGGAAGGCACCCACGTACGACGATGCCAGGGCGTTGAAGTACCTTCGAGCTGTCATCAACCGTAAGCTCTACCTTCCATCATCTCACACTGGAGCTCAATTCTGTTTAGGGGGCATGCGTCTCCTACACCCTGCGTAAGTCCCTTCCGAGTGAACGCCCTCTAGTAACGACTAACGCACGACAAACTCACCAGGCCCAACGACGTTCGGTAAGCCATGAGTTATACCTTTATGTAGACCATTGACTAATCTAGGCCTAGTGAATGCGTGAATGGAGGCATTTTGGCCTTCACCCGACCCGAATGACAATCCCATCTACATCCCTCCCGGGACTTCGTGAGTCCGCTGTCTTTTCAAACCAAGAGCTTACCTGTATCTGACATTTCCAATCACTACAGTACTCCTTACGGCCCCATCCTCATTCATACACGCAAGGATGTTTGGGGACCAGACGCAGACGAATTCGACCCCGACCGATTCATCGACGACCGTGTCAAGGAATACCTAGTCCCCAATCCGTTCATTTTCATCCCCTTCAACGCTGGCCCTAGGATATGCCTTGGCCAACAGGTCAGTACTCAGTAGTTTGCAGACCAAACGGCGATAGAAACTGATCTTTGGATTGCAGTTTGCCTACAACTTGATGTCGTTCGTCTTGGTCCGCTTGCTACGGCAGTTCTCCGAGTTCTCACTGGACAAGGAAGCCCTCACACCCGAGTTGCGCGTGCCAAAGGAGTGGGCGGAGACAGGGAAGAATAGCCGCAAGGCAAAGGAGCGGTTCCGTCCCCACACTGTCCTCACCATGTCGAGTAAGGGCGGGATTTGGCTCAAGGCAACTCTGGCAGATGCGTAGAGTGTGATTCGCGAAAGAAGAGGCAGTGTACTTCTTAGATGTACGTCCTAGACCTAAACAGATGGAGGAAAATAAAAACGCGTCCTGTGCGCATACGATACCCCGCAATGGCTGAGCCCTTATGTAATCTACACTTTTTCAAATTCCACGAATCGTGTCAGAAGGTTGGCTCTGCCCAGGATCACTCCCAGGCGAAAGTAAATAACACAATCACGATCGTGATGATTGAGGGATCGCTTACATAAGCCATAGTACTCCTCCTTTGAGATGTCGAGTAGGACATTTGTGGGCCATCAAGGGACAAGCCAAAGCGCTATTGAGGAATAAGTTGGATACAAATTTCATGAGCCACAGGAGCTCGTCACCTTGGGTTGGACGGTGTTCCTACGCTTCTGCCGTATTCCAAGCTCTTCTGAAATCTCAATGACACTCTGTGAATGCAGGTAGTCTTGGAAGGCTGGGCCAGTGTCAACAAAAACGTCTAACGACTCAATGAGGCGAATCATAGATGGCGAATGTAGACCTTGTTCCAACACTTTCTTCAGAAGAGGTCGCTATGTCGAGGTCATTAGATGAAGACCATACTCGTACAGTTCCAAATAAAGTGTACAAGTGACGGGATGTTCTTACACCTCTTCTTCAGCATCTCGAGGATTGTCTCTCGCATGGATAGCAGGTCCCGACTCGGAGGACCTGACCCTGTATGCGTCCACCTGGAGAACGACATGACCAGGCATGAGTGAGGGTTTTCATGTTTCAGGAGAGATGCCCAGTCCTGTAAGCACTCTGATAGATTGGTGTGATCCGGCATAGAGCCCAGATCTACCCTGTCAAATAGTGCCTCTGTCATGGACGGTAGAACCCCCGCCGATAAGGCTTTCGAAAGGACCCTTGGATCATGGATCATATTGGGTGTGGTGAATGTTAATGTTCAGACTCTTGATTTGATTGACGAAGTTGCGCAGCTCTTCTCGTGCGTGGAAAGAAAAAGGCACCCAAAAATGTCAGAGGACTCCAACCCGTTCCTTTGTCCATCCCCTTGAGCCTCGTGCATATCCCACCCTTGCAAAGGGAAGATGTCATCGGGTTTGCCCAGCCAGCTACCTTGCGGTGTAAATAGAGCACTATGAAGGCACTATCAGGGTATACACTACACAGAAACAGCTATCACTTACCGATTAGGTTCTGTGAACTCCGTCAAGTCGAGTGAGTAAGGGGACAACACACCCGTCTTCCAGAAATGCATAACAGCCAATCGGTGAGCTGGTTCGAGGCTTGCGAGTATCTTGTGCCTATCGTCGACTGTGTATGGATCCATCAGCATGTCTCCTCTCCTTCGTAATGTTTTTGAAAGGTCGAATCGAGAGAGGAACATCTCAACTAGTCGTTTGATCGAGGTTGCTGACTGGGTAGAATGCAGCTTGCCCTTGCCTCGTGAGGCAAAGGTTCGATGAAATGTCATTTCCGCTGGCTTGGTCAGATCCCCATAGATCGAGCTGACGCAGCGGCGCACGTAGGCCGAGGCCAGGCTTGTCAACCTTGCGGAATACATCGGATGAAGGGCGAGCTCGGCGACTTCGTCTACCGGAGGACCAGGGGTGAGCAGGACGTATAAGATGAGAAGGTTCCAATTGGCTGATATGGCGTCGGGATCGTTGAAGAGTATGTCGCATTGACCTCGGTAGCTCCGAGGTAGCGAGTTCACTGTTCGTATTAGATTACCGAGGTCACCTGCGCCTGAAGGATGGGTGAGCAAGTGGTTCTAGCAGTGAAGGGAGGTCTTTACTGGAGAGACATATCTTGAAGTCTTGATATAGTGAGGAAGACTGGCCTTCACTAAGCTTCAGGTTGAGGACATCGAAGCCGGGTACCTTGTTCCAAAGGCTGCCCCCAGTCAGGGATATATGCACGTTATCTGGCCTAAGAGAAGGTCGGCGACCATCGACAATCCAGCTTGGTTGCCATGTGGTGTTGCTCAGCTTGCTCTCGCACTCAGTGCGATGCCTTGCCCAATGCTGCCTCTGACATCGACCGGAGCAATACTGGGACTCCTTGAGGTGAGCAAACCAGATGTCGATGATCGAATCCACTGACCTTCACGAGGCCGCACTAGTCCAGACATCATGAGACGATACCTCTCGTAAGTCTTGGCTAAGATACGGACTTGAGAACAAGAAAGCTGCGCCACCATTGTGCACCTCCCTCGCTCCTCTCCCGTCGCGCGATCGTTGCTGCAGGCGGCGAAGGTGATAGATCGTCCACCAGCTCCTCAGCCGATTCCATAAGATGAATGTTGCTCGAGAGAGAGAAGTCCACCGTTGAGCTTCGCTCCCTGCGATTTGATATGAGAGATAAAGTTGGCCGTCGTACAATCGCTAGCATACTCCTGTAGTCAGTAGAGATGTCAAGCTTCAAGGCCATTAGTGGAGTACCGTAGACAGAGACGTCGGCAACCCATGGCTTGAAATGAGGAGAGAGGAAGTAGGTCATAGAGGCATCTCGAAGCCAGCGAGGTTTATAAGACTGGCCAGGTTCTTCGACTTTAGGCTTAAAGCGACGGATCGTTCATTTGGGGGGACTGGGTTAACTTTCCATTACGTGCCGAAAGAGAAGCTTTCTGTTCACATGGGTCGACACAAAGTTTCGAGCTTCTATGAAGAGCCGCGAGCAATCAGAGGACGCACCAAAGCCACAACACGAAATATTTGCGGGGACCCTCCTAAGCTCAACATTGACAGAGCAATCGCCGATGAAATCATCGCATATTGTGGCGGGCTCAGCGAGTACGCCCTGGGAGAACAGCGAAGCCAACGACTCTATACTGAGTACACGAAGCAACGAACCCTCTTACTCTAAACCTGATTCCAGATGCAAGACATAAAGCAAATGACGACTCCATTCGTTGTACATCGTCGGCAAGCACCCTAGAAGACATTATCAGGGACTGAGCTGGGTTAACCGGGCAGCATAGACCACTCACAGTGCAAACAGTCCGAATGGGCATCTGGTCTCTGCAATGTCATTCCCCAAACGTCGAGGAAGCGCCAGGCTCAAGGCGTCCTTCTTTTTGGAGGATCTCGCGTCGCTCACCCAACGTCCGGATCTTCTCCCTCCACAGGTCGTTGAGCGTGTCGAACATGTCCCAGTCCCAACGGAGCCGGACTTTTCGTTCATGTGGATCCTTTGTCGAGTCTTTGAATTGCTGTGCCATGTCCGATTCATGCCCAACCGTGTCTGCAAAGTCTTGGTAAGGGCGCTTCTTGTTGCTGCAGTCTGGATGAGCTGCGTTGGTCGCGCGATACATGATCTTGACACGGCGAAGTTGGTTCAGTCGTTCGACCATTATTGCAATCTACAAGAGCAAGTGATAATGGGTGTCACTGAAAAATGCCACAAGAGTGAGAAAAGTAGCTTACCATGTCTCCGTAGACTTGTTTTAAGACATCATGCTCTTCGTCAACCGAGTTGCGCTTGGGAAGCATGTGTAGAGTACCTCTTGACCACTGCGAAAGAAGGTTTAAGTTATGCGCCTTCTCTGCGACGCTGAGTGACTTACGTGAGCTCCTGTATTCATCACCACGATAGAGTCGCCGTCGACTGTCCCCGTCTCATCTGCATTCGGTATCGTGAGGTTCTACAGGAAATCTTCCCATCCCGGCACTCGCTGCAGATTCAAGAACCGACGAAAGCCCTTCTGAGCCCCTCGATTCTCAGTGATCTCGCGAATAACAGGGGGCTGAAGAAGCATATGTTCCATAATCTTGCTGAAGACAGGTCGCTTCATGCGGGAGTCTGGAACGCCCGCGCGTTTCTGTAGCTCCAAGGTTTTGGGACGGTTCGGACGAAGGATACTGCATTTGATGCCCTTTGTGATTTCGCCTGAGACGTGAACCGGAATCGGGTCGAAGTGGATGCGTTCGCCTGACCCCTTCGAGAGCAATGCATTGAAACCGTTCTCCCAGCATGATGTGATTGAGTCTAAAAGCAAATGTCAGTCATGACGATGCTCTCTGCGTGCTGCGTCGGGATCACTGACCTCCAATGAAGACGATACCCGCTGGCGTTTGGAGTAGGCGAACTATAAACTCTTCTGGGTCCCATTGAACCTGTTTGCCGCGATCGGGCTGCCAAACGTAGTTCATCATGTCGACCAGACGCTGAGACTTGCCTGCTTGAATCTCTTCCTCTGACTGGCCCTGCGTCTCCGTCTCGTTCTGAACTGGGCATTGGCTAAAACCACAAGAATTCTTCCTGCAGATCCTTCAAGTTCGCGAAAGGAGGTTGGCGGGGCACCCAACGACCCTGTAGGCACTCGTTAAACTGACACCATTCGGAGCGCAGCTCGAGAGGGCGGCCGTCTCCTGCTGAGGACATAGACACGTTCATCAGAGATAGCTATCCCTCAGAATGTTTCGGTTAGGTTCCAATCGTCCCCTCTGGCGAAGCAGACGCGTCGTGGTGTCGCTTGAAGGCAGCATAACTGAGATAGAGATGCTGAGCGACATCGCCAGGGCGGCAAGAGGTCCCAGATTTGAACTTGAAGTTCTCCAAACTCTCGACAGGCTAACACGGTAACGAAGGGGGATGCTATCGTTGCTGGAGGAGTGAGGTGGAGGAACTGGACAGAGGTCGATGAGCCAGGAGCCGGCAACGTGGCGTAGTCTGCTCTGCATAGGACTTGATGGTGGGGGCAGGTTTTTTGGGACCCGCCGTTGTCGTTTGTTGAGGCATTGGCCATTGGGGATACAGCCGAAAAGAGAGAAAGGGAGAGGGTGTGATTGGCTGATGTTTGCTGGTGAAAATCAAAGGGAGAGAGCACGATGAACCTGTGGTCTCCGATTGCAATCCCGATGGATCTGTTAAGAGGTGGACAGGGATGGAGTCTTTCTACTGGCACATTAGTTGGTTTAGGTTGAGGCTCTCGATCGAATATCATGGTATTACTCACTCATTGTCACTGCATCCATTCTGGCCTACTGATGGATCTTTGCATTGGTGGTACCTTATTGCGAGATAGCTCGAAGCACATCACTGGAAGGACGTTAGCACGAGCGCAGTCATGGGAAGACGAATGACACGCACAAGCCGGGAGCGCTGCAGATGCAGGAGGTTGATGAGAACCTAGGTGTACGGGTATGAAGGCTGTTGTCAGCTAGCGCATACGCATGGCTGGAGAACATGTCAGCTGTAGTGGATGTAGGAGAGAAAGGATACGACCTACAAGCCGAGGACGCTGCAGGGTGATGGTGCAGGGGGGACGATACGGACATGCAGCTAGCTCCATCGCTGTCTTGAGGGGGAAGGTGCTCGATTACATCGATCATGGGAGAGGCTTGAGGAAACTCGCAGAGTGAGAAGTTGGGGCGGTCAAGCGAGGCGAGGAAGTTGTCTGCCTGCTCGAGCGTTCGTTGATCAATGCCGGGTTCGAGGCTGGAAAGGGTTGAAGCACAAATAGGAGCGACGCGGCACAGACACGTCGGTTCCCATCGCAAGGGGGTATATCCTATCATGGGGAAGGGCAGAGAAGAGGGAGGGGGGAACAAAGAGACCGAAAGGCCAGGGGGTTGACAAGAAGTCCTGAGCGTGTTTCAAATGCGAGATGTGCCAGTCGTCGGAGAGTTTCAGCGCGTATTTCACGTCGCCAGATGGAGTCTGGAGTTGACGAGGAAAAGGTGCAGACTCTGGGAGTGAGGAATGATCGGAGCCTTCGGGCCTGCCAAGGCCAAAAATAAGCGCCGCTGAAACTCTCGGCCATGTCCGTTCCATCAGTGGGCACAGACACCGCACTTTCATTCTTTGGTTTGAGGACATGACAATCCATTGGTGTTTGCTGATTTGCGCTACGGCCCACCCACCGTCGCCTCTAGCCTGACCGCGTCCAATGCAACTGGTTTGCCCCATTTCCCTGGCTGGGCAACTGACCCAGTCTTTCCTGGTCATCCCGACGCGTACCTTTTGCACGCACTCCGTACGGATGCTGGAGTAACTGAAAGGAAGCGGCAAACGCGGTGCCCGACTTGCTTCTGCCTTGATTGGAAAAGGTTTGGCAACTACGACCAGTTCGAGGACTTGCTAAGCTATTGGAAATATGGATGTATCCGTGCGTACACAAAACACCCCGATGGAGAGTGGCTCTTAGTCTTGTCTAGGCCATAGCTTGGGGTAGATCTTGGCGCAATTTTCAGTCCCAACCTACCCTTCGAGAGCATCGTCTTCACCAGAGGCCAGAGGACGTCAAGGTCGACTCCAATAAGTACATGAAGGGTACGTGCAGCTGTCCATCTTCCCTGTCCGAGATCTTGTATGCTCAACCTCACCCAGGCGAGCGATTCCAATATGCCATGTTTGCCGTTCTGGGCTCTCTGGAGTCTTCAATTCCGATGGCGAAATATGGAAGCACGTGGTTTATTTACGGGTCCTGAGGCAAACTGTTCAACGCCCGCAGGTTCTGCCGTTTCATGACCTGGCCTTTCTTCTCTCGTGAACGCGTGATCGACCTGGATCGATTCGGAAGGCACACTCAAACAGCCCTATCTCTCTGTCGAAAAAGCCAAGACTGGCTATGCCATGGACGTCGAAGACGTCTTGTAGAGCCTCGCTTTGGACGTGTCAAACATTCTCTTCGGCTCTTGTGCGAACACGCTTGAAGTCTCTGCTAAGGACTTGGTTCCCCCGTTCAATTATCCTTGGTACTCTGCAGCATCTGCGCATCCCGCGAAGGAGGCATCCGCGTTCTCGAATGCTGAGTTCGTCATTGCCGACCGTGAGCGCCATGGCCATCTTTAGCCTCTGCTCGAGATTTTCGGAGACATGGTCAAGCCTCATATGGAAGCTGTCAACCGGTTCGTTCACCCTTTCATCGAAGACGCACTGAGGAAGAACGCGGCCAATCCCAAGGGTGCTGAATCGAACGAAATCGAAGCAGACGAAACCTTACTGGACCACTTGGTCAGGTCCACCTCTGGTAAGCCCAATCTTTACATCGTGACCAGAACACTTGTGTCAGCATGGCCCAGATCACAAGCTGCTTCGGGACGAAACGCTGAACATTCTACTGGCGGGATGCAACACGGTATGGCTTGATTCTTAACCTCTTGTTTCCACCGTTGCTGACCACTTATTAGTACTCGGCTGCCCTCACTTTCACGGCTTACTTGGCTATGCACCCAGAATTTATAAAGAAGCTCGGGGAAGAGATTCTGACTCAAATCGGACCTTCCAAGGCACCCACGTATGACGACGCCGGGGCAATGAAGTACCTTCAAGCTGTTACCAACGGTAAGCGCTGCCTTTCATTCTCTCGGACTGAAGCTCAATTCTGTTTAGAGAGCATGCGTCTCCTACACCCTGTGTAAGTTTCTCCTCAATGAACACCCGCCCACTAAGACCAAGACGTGATACAATTGCCAGGCCCAACGACGTTCGGTGAGCTATGGTTCGTTCATTCCCACAGCCCGTTGCCTGACATAGAATTAGCGCATGCGCAAATGGAGGCATTTGGCCTTCGCCCAACCCGAATGACGAGCCCATCCACATTCCTCCTGGTACTGCGTCAGTTCACTATTCTTTCCAACCCGGAAGTTAGCCATATCTGAGACTTCCGACTACTACAGTACTCATTACAGCCCTATCCTCGTCCACATGCGCAAGGATCTTTGGGGTCCGGATTCAGACGAATTCGAGCCCGACCGATTCATCGACGACCGTGTCAAGGAATACCTAGTCACCAACCCGTTCATTTTCATCCCCTTCAATGCTGGGCCTAGGATATGTCTCGGCCAACAGATCAAACTCATGGGTGGATCAGTAAAACACCTTCAGCCGGAGGCGCTTGCAGGATATGTGCCCTCGTTATTGTTACTGATCTCATTCCGAAGCAATGCGCGTCTCACGCCAGGAAACGGAGGTAGGCTTTTGATGCCGTTTACTTACTTTGCCCTGGACAGGGCTCTCGAAGTGGCGATCGGTGTAAGTTAGTTTGCGAGCCCTCAGAAATCATGACGATAACGGTCTACTATCAGTACAGTACCACCACTCGCAACAACGTCGTCATGACTATTCAGGTAAGCTACAGAGCGATGGGCCTCTGTGAACGTCCACTCATCGTCTGCAGCTACACCTAACTCTGGGCCTCAGAGCGTCGGCAATGCTTTTGGAGGCATGCGTTCGGCTAGATTCATCTTGAGTTAGTACGCGACACTCACATTGCCCCCACAAAGACTAGCGAGTCGTACATCTGGAAGTTCAACCCGACCACGAGCGAATTCTCCGGTATGAGGTTTCCACTCACCTCAACATGTTCCATGACTTATTCACCTTTCCGCGGCCGATTCAGGTGTCTGGTCTAATGGTGCCAACGGCGGTAGGCCCTCTCTCTTCCGGTTTCCGGCTTGTCCTGAATAGCTTTGCGCAAATAGATATCCCAGTCTATTTCTACTTGACGACTGATCCTCCCCAGCAGATCCTGTCCATTTCTGCCAACGCCAACCTTGCTGGAGCCACCAAAGTGGCACACTGTGCCTTGGTTTCTTCTTTGGCGGCGCTTGAAGTCGAGCTCATGAGTCTTTACTTGTAGCGATTGTCCCTGGACGATTAGGATGCTATCCCGATCCAGTCCGTTGACTTGCTGCATTGAACAATGTCGCTCTTTTCTTCCCTGTCACTCCTTTGGACCACACTAAACAGTAGTACATAACGCATCCTTCATCAAGATGTACTTTAGTCGAAAATATACCCATCTCCTGCATGCTGTTGGTATGAATTGACTTGTGAGATTCGGCGAGGACATCAGGTGCAAGGCGAGGTGGCCCTTGAAGTGGCTTTCTCGTTTGTGGCGCGAACCTTCGACATTCTTGAGCAAATAATCCCCCCGTCTACGGCTACCCCATGCTAGGCGAAGCGTCCTTCTTTAGTTTATACCTCTCGATGGTGGTTGTTTAAAGTCTTGTGGGAGTCCGCGCACCGCCTACAGGCCGCGTCGCGCTCTCCAGGGAATGGGGGGCACAGGTTACCCCTATCTAAAAAGACACCGCGACCAACCCCCAAACGGATGAGCACCAGGCTTCGTTCGCGGAGATTGGCTCGTTGAGGTTGCTCTGGCGACCTTGCTTTTCTCATGTTACTTGGTTTCTGAGCATCTTAGGCGCAAACTTGACACGCGTTCCTTGCGCACCGCGGGCCGTCTCCCTTTTGAAGAAACTCTGGCAGAGACTGCTCATCCCCAGCTGCCTGGCCGAGGGCACCGACATTTTCAGCCTATACCAAATGGAAACCAGCATTATCGCGTGCCAACAGCGGGAAGATGGCTAAAAGTCAAGCTGCGAGTTCTGGTCCCCATCTTTGCATCCTCGAAGGAAACTCGCTTGAGCGCCTATCAGTCCCATTCACAAAGGTCTTCCATAACGGCTGCCATTACCATCAAAGCACAGCCCAAGACTCAAGGTCGCCTCAAGGCCTCAAGTGATCAATCGATTATCCTTGCTTCCTTCCCCTTCTCCTTCACCGTCTCCCTTCCCCCGTCCAGCTCTGCTCCCTTCTGCCGTAATCGATGGCTCAGTATTCCGTAGGGAGTTCCACAACGTCTTAAGACGCAGACCATGTCCAGCTTGAGATGATACCCGACTCAATTAAGCCCCGCTCAACAGCTCATCTTGATTGAGACTCGAGATTCATTTAAGACATCTGTTACTATTGAGACGACAAGTACGATAATTAAGACACACGTAGCTTAGACTCATTGAGACGTCTAATTGAATTGAGACGTTTAATTGAATTGAGACGTCTGATTGGATTGAGTCGACAATAATATAATTGAGACAAGGAGTAACATTTGGACATGGCTAGAATGAGACGACTGTTGAGACGATGGCCATTGGGAGGTTATGAATGAGAAAGAGGGCCAACAATTGAGACGAAGCCACAAGGAGATGATCGTGACTGAGTTATGGGCTAATGATTGAGACGGAGGATTGGGGTTGAGCATCACGGATTTTCGACTAGCCTCAGAGCAATCATGGGCGCCCACGAAAGGCAGCGATGACGGAAGTTATTGGGAAGGATCCTTCGATACTAGATTCGGGGCTCAGACGTCAGCCGGGTCAATTGGGGAGGGTGGGCACACATACCGCGATCACTGAAAGCAGCGGCTCGAAGAGTCCGAAGCTCTTCCCTTGAGTTGAGTACATGCTCAAGAACCGTTGCCTCGTCGATCAGATCAGGGAAACCAGCCTGTTTATAGAAGATGCTGGAACAGCGGCGTGCCTGTTCTCGGTAGCGCGCAGCGGTCTTTCGAGCATATGCAGCTTTGCCCTCCTTCTCGACATTCCCCAAAGCTTCAGAGAGGCGAAGCCAAGCCGCTGCCATCGTCTCGTAGTGCCTGATGGCCCGAACAAATTCCACAAGTTTCAATTCGTACTCTTCCTGCCACCGCATCATCTCTGCTTCTGCTCGAAACCACTGCACACGATCACCTGGAAACGATGAGCAACAAGTTCTGAGATTCCGAGGGAGAGAAAGTACCTTCGCTCATCCAGTCCTCAATCTGCTGGCTTGTAACACCGTGGGGTGGGGAAATACGCCAAATCCATCCAGTTTGGGCTTGAGCATTGGAGGGGATTGCTTGCGAATAGGATGTCGAATCTTGGGCTTCATTGGGAACAGGGGCGTCTGTGGCTGGTGGAGCCATTTTTGCCTTCTTGTTTGTGTTGTGTGCGGTCACATCATTCTTCCCTGCTCCCCCTTCAGTTTGAGTGGCCCTTGATGTGAAGAGAGCTTACTTTTGGGACGCTGCTGGGACTGCGTCGTCACCTTATCTTGCTCGTCGACGGCCTGCGTGTTGATGAGAGGTGCGAACGTCAAACGTCGGGTGTCCCCACCCATACTGAGGGTCCAGATGAGCCCATCAGGCGCATAGGTGGTTCCTAGCCCTGGTGCAGCATCGGTTGACTTCCGGAATGTCGAACGTATTGTCATCGGAGGAAAGTGGGGGTCGTCTGGGGAAAGGCCTAGATTGAGCATGCATGCACGACCAGCAGAGTATACCGCCATGTCATAATCTCGAAGAAACTCAGCATCTTGAACCTTGCTCATCGCGCGTGTCTTGGGGCCCTGGCCGCTGGCGTTGGCACTCTTCTCAGAGACCAGTGATGAGACGTAGCGGATATGTGTCCGTAACTGTGATAGGACATCGTAGATGGCACCTTCCCATAGGGTGCGTTCCATGTTTCCAGCTTCCGTTAGGCGTAATAAGTCCCGCTGTTTCTGGTCAAAGTAGGAGGGCGTGTACAGAATCTGATCTTCCACAGGAGCTGTCTCGCCACTCTTCGCACCCTGGATCACAATTTCGAGGTGGGGGAAGAGGGCAAGCTGGAGGTCACGGAAGCTTTTGAGTTGCCTTTCAAGTCGATTCCGCAGGGTGGTGATGTCACTTTGGATGGACGGGAGCTCGCCGTGGGCCTTGTTGAAGGCAAGCTTCTGCTTGATCTTTTGCCTGTAACCAACCTATCAGTAACCCGCGGATATCAATAGTGAGGGACCACCCACTGTAATCGGACAAGCTCGATGGACCGGTCAATGAGCGCAGGTACAGTGGCTTTACTTGACAACGTTTCTTTGTTCATACTAGCAAGCACCTCGTACACCTGAGCCTGTGATGGAACTACAAGGCGTGTCAGTAGTCAGACTGTAGAAAATGACAGTGGGTAGGTCACTCACTGTTGGATGGATTGTGTCGGTACACGCACATCACTTCTTTGTTCCCGTCTTTGGTGCGGGCTTGACGGTCCAAGAGGTCCCAGACTGCGATCTTGTCGTGATAGAGCTTGCAGAGGCCTAGGAAGACATTTCGCTTAGAAAGTCGATGCCTCTTGGCTCGCGTGAGCTCATTGAACAACTGTGCCGCTACCAGATGTGTAAGCTTGGGATGCCGCAGGGAAATTGAGAGGATGACATACGGAGATTAATGTACTTCTTCCAGTTCCAGTTGTTGAAAACATCGGCATATAAATCATGGCGATTTCCGTGACTCATTTGCCGTCCCTGTCCTCCAAACTGGTTCACGTAGACCCATGGGTGCTCAGCAGTTTCGCCGTGAAAATGGCCAGCGCCAATGGCAAACGCTGACGAATAGAGGTAGGTGCAGTTGTCCTTGTGGTTTTGAATGTGAAGGAGGGGGATAGTGTACTGGCAGTTCTCAAAAAAGGGGTAGACGTCGGGGTACTGCTCCTTCATGCGGTCGTCTACGTTTACATGCCACGAGCATATAATGTCGTAGGAGAGAGCCGTACTGACGTTATCAGGCTTGTCGGTATGGGGGCGCAAACTTGGGGTGGGCTCTGGTGGCGGGGTAAGACAATGAAGTGGTTGAACAGCTGGAGCAGGATGCATGGCTGGCTGCGAGTTCGAAGAACTAGAGACCTTTGGAGGCCTGATGTCGTGCCGGTCAGGGGCTTTTAAAAGGGGTAGATAGCGCCATCTTAAGCCTTGCACAAGCCCAAAATCGGAGAGCCCAAACCTAAATGGCTTGTTAGAGAATTCATTAAAGAATCAGTTTGTAAAGGCTCACTTTTCCCCTCCCTTCAAGTTAACAGTCGAAACAATGAACACGTGGGGGCATTGAATGTTGACGATGCCGGAAATGTCACAGCCAATAAACTTCTTCGTTTCTTGCTTGCTGACTGCCTTGAGATATGCACATGTTGGCTTCTACTGAGGAATGAGACTATGATACACTGATATAACATCAAGGGAACGAACCTCATTAATGTCAAGCCCAAGACCCTTCATCACCAGTTCAAACGGCTCTGGCTCTGGAAAAAAGGCTCGTCCTTCGAAATAGGACACAAGATTGGGGTCTGAATGCTTGATGAGGTGATTTGCGTGATAATTTCCATCGAGGGTCAAGCGAACTTGCTTAAGATGCCTGGCAGTGTGTCAGATTGGTACCAGCATGACGAAGGCAGCACTCACCGAAGCTCCCTCGGCCACTGAACACTTCTGTCGGTGTTGACGTTCTGCTCAGGGCATGTAGGACATCCAACAGCCAGATGGCCTGGAGGTCGATCAAGAAGAACGGAGTCAATGTTATGGTTGTGACCGTAACGCTTCTCTGCTAAAAGGATCCTCCACATCTTGAAAACATCGCGGAACTGGTTATATGGGTCGGCAGCGTCCTCGAAGAAGAAGGGATCGGTCAAACGGCGAAGGGCTGCGATGAAGCCATATGCCGACTCAGCCGACTCGAGGTGGTGAATGTGATACTGCTTAAGAACAGCAAAGGTAAAAGCGGTCTTCGGTTTGGTGAGTGTCGCTGGGAAGAGATTTGCCTTCATGAGTTGCGCAACTGGTGTATCGGCCCCTTGACAAGTGCAGAACCGAAGTCGAGTACTGTGAATCCCGTTGGTGTCAATGATGAGGAACTCGTGGCGAAGCTTGTCTGCAAAAGAGTTTGGACATTGCCCACTGGCATGGCCCATTTGAATGTGAGGTTTGGAACACAGAGCCGACATATCACATCTGATAGTGAAGCCACGTTCGAGTGACCATACTTCTGCCCAGTGGGTCGGCATCCGAGAGTGTGCTGCAATGAAGCAATCCTCGCACGTAGGCACCCGATGCCAACAGTCACTGCATCTAACAGTTGCAGTTGCTCCCGAAAGACAGGAGCTACAGGCCTCACCATAGCCCTCGCTACTGTGCTGGTGATAGAGGAGATCTGCCATGTGATCTTTTTCCTTCTCAAACTGGTCCCAGAACTGTGTACGATCCGTGGGTGGCAGTTCTAAGGTTTGCTCGACGTCTTGGTTGGCATTCTTAGGGACTGCGTCATCAGACTGAATGGGATCCTTCGAGGATGCAGGATCATCCGAAGGAATGTCTGATGAGCCGGGGGCATGTGCTGGAGGGGGAGGGGGATAGTTGATTTGGGCTGGAGCATTGACGGAGACCCGTTGGGTGACTGAAACCACTCGTCCAGCTTCCATAATCCGAGAGGTTGATGTTGTTGTCCGTTTCTGCTTTGAGACTAAGACCTTGTCTCCCGCCTCTGCCTGTGCAGCTCCAGTGAGCCTTTCCCACTGAGCTCGTCGAGACGCCATGGTGAGGTTGCAAAAAGAGACTTTGGGGAAATGTCTAAGCCATACTTTATATGTTTGGGGAGGTATGTACAATATATCAATAAACGAGGCACTAAACTACCACCATGTGCAAATTACGGATCTTGTCACAACGAAATCCCATTCGGAGGCTGGGGCTAGACTAAATAGCGGGGGACAACTGGATACCGGCCAAAATACTCGAAGAACTTGAGGGCATAGAAATTGTAGAGGGTGGATTCCAGAGAGGATATAGTATCAGTAGATGTATATTGGATATCTGAGGAGAATTGATTAGGTATGGTGACCTTCCAGCATGTGAATAGTTGCTTGAGCTTGATGAGTTGAGGGAGGCGTTCACGAATGTCAGCTGATGCAAGTCCCTGATGGGCCTGCTGAAGATCAATGACCAGTAGGGCACGGGGTGCAGATGTAGAACAGACACAGTCCAAGATGTCTGGCCGCGTTTCGTTGGGAGATAGGTTTCGGGAGAGGCGTTCATTCAGCGCCCCAAGTTCGATGCGGAAGTTCAACTCGGCCAGTTCCCAGAGTACCTGCTTTGCAAGGCCTGAGTCGGATAGAGCATCTGGTGAAATCTCCTCGCCCCGGAAGATAGGTGTTGAGGAAAGGATAGTGGCGAGGGTAGTTGTGGTTGTGGCTTTGGTCGCATCCACACAAGCTGACAGGAACACGGCTGCACGGAAGCATTCTCCAGCTGCTTTGCTGACTTTGGAGTTGGAGGTTGGGGTCAGGGCTGAGGCGATGGTGGATTGATCAAGTCTTAGCACCTGGCGCCAGATACGACCAGGCAGAGGAACGGCAATGGGGACGGTGGAGGATGTGACACCTAGTCTTTGGATGAGAGTCGGGCGAAGCTGGAGGTAGCGGTGGAGTAGTTGTGTGCGAACAGCCTTGGTCCCAGGGTCAATGAATGTGTTGGGGTCAGGTAGGATGTACCCGCGATCGGATGGCAGCTCCTCCGGAAATGCTGAGGTGCTGATCGATGACAACGCTTTGAGCCAGCTCTCGTGGATGCCAGGTGCCGGACCACCAGCAATTGGGAGTTCCCTTGGGATGGATGCCATCTTCTTGTGCTGGTCTGGTTTCAGCTTAGATACGGTGTCTAGTGGTAAAGTTTCAATAGGAATATGAGCAATAGTTGAGGGAGCAACGTACATGGGCGTGGTGCTCATCAGGAAACAGTGTATTTTCTCTGTGGGGCCCCGAGTTGCCCTGACTGTCCTGAGGGCATTTACGTTGCCCGGGCACTACCAGGACTTCTCAGAGATTGGTAGGGATCAACAGGAGTTGTCAGAGCACAGCAGGGCAATATAAGGATCTTTAATATGATTTGAGGGTTTATTACAATGCTCTAGATACACTTGTCATGTCCAGTACTTAATGGGATGCCTTCTGGGCTTCTCAATGTTGCTGTGGACTCCAGAGAGTGTCATTAACTTGTTATGATTTGGATTTTAGTTACAGTTAGTAGTCAGACAATAACACCGCTGTGCAATAGCGATATTGGGATGCAGGTACAACCAGGAGGGGTCATTTTTGTTGACCGCATTCAGGGCCCAAATGACCTCGCGTTTGGACGATTCAGGCGTCATTTTAAAGCTATACCTAGTGGCTTTCCAACGCACCAATTTTCATAGCTAACGGTGCGCGCGTTGCCCCGGAATCCCGTGTTTCATTCCAGATGTATTTGCAATCCCACAAGCCCAAATGGCGCTCAATCCGGGCGCTCAATGGCTGAAATAAGAGCACTAGTTCATACCTTTCTAACGGATTAACTCACACTGTAAATGGCCCACGCGTTTCCTCACAATAAGGGTGTTGAGTTGATGTGCTGGCATCTCAGTTATAAGTCAGGCGAGAAATAGTATTATAGATGCTATATAAAACAAGAGAAGTACTACAGTAATAGTAAAGATAAGTAAAGAAGGACTTGGAGGGTTTGAGAACGCAAAGTGCTGGCACATATAACTGCTGGCAGAAGCGTGGGAAGTTACTGTCGGGTAGGCAGTAACTATTCCACGCTCCAGTGGCTGCGCAGTTAGTCTTGGCAGACACGTCACAAGTTGGCACGTCAGTTAGCCACGTCACTGCCGAGGCCCGGGTGCATCAATTTGACATGTCACATTACAGAGTAAGCTACAATGCTGGCACGTCTGACTTGTCTCAAACGTTCATCGTCCATCTCTGTAACTCCCCCGCTTCCCCCTGTTTGTCTGCTGTCCTGCCCATCCTGCAAGCACTATATGTTCTTCTAAGAATGGTAAGTCTAGTTGGCTTGTATGCGCTTAAGCTTTACTAACTATACTCCTTTGTTCTTATATCTGCTAGTTGTGCCTATGTCTGTAGACGTTGGAGGAATACATTTGGGTGTGTGTTCTGCTGGTAAGTTTTATTCAATTCTATTTATTCGTACTAAATTATTAACTGTCAGCATTTACAGATCCTTCATTGCCCCTTTCTGCCTATTCCCCACTGCCCTGGACTTTGTTTGATTACTTTTTACTGTATCTGTAATGTGGTGTAGAAAATGTACTTTGGTAGACATAAATATATATATCAGTCTCAACTCTCCTTGTGATGTTTGACATTAAATCTAAGTGAATTTTAGAGGACCCTATGCCGCTTTTAAAGGTGTTGAAAACCTCTCAAGGTGCTTTACAATGCTTTTTAATGTCTTGAGGATGCCCTCTGATTCCTCAGCAATCCCTGGCAGTCCCTGGGAATTGGCATCAAAAATAAGGTTGCCCGGGCAGGCAAGCCAAAGATTCTTTGTGCCTTGAATCCCTGGCATCCCTGGCATGCCCCCAGGGACTAATAAAGATTATTAAGGCTTCTTAGGAAGTGTCAGTGCACCTCAGAGATTATTGGCTGTTTCCTGATGCTGGAGCAACGCGGACATTACGCTGGACAGTACCAGAAGCTGAGGGACGATACATGTAATTTTCAGCATCTGCAGGAGTCTCTGCCAGGGAGAAGACATCACTGCAGTGCGTTGCAATGCGTGATCCAATCCGCATTTCAGTGATTCGGCGGAGACTGGTGGCGGGCCCTTTGAATATAATGGGCATCTTGGGTTTGGCGTCGTCGAAGACGAGGGTGGGCTGAGGGAGACGAGGCTTGCGCAATTCCTTGACCCGCACATGGCCGACGTCGGAGACTGGATGGATGAACCAAAATGGAATACCCGCCGCCTGCAGCTCCTGGGCAATCAGAGGATCCTGAACGAAAGCACCGACAACATTGGCAACCGCCGTTGGACGTTGCGCAAGTCCATCGATACGGGGTTTGACATCAACATAGTAGTCAATGTATGCCATAGTCTCGCGAGCGTATCGCTGCGTCTCGGCAACAGAGCGAAGTAGCTCGTTTCGGGTCATTGGGAGGTCCTTGACGCGAGTCATGAAGTTCCACATGAGGTTGGCGGCCATGAAGACGTTGTTGTCGTTGTCGTTGTAGGGAGGGTCGAATCGCTCACGATATCCCTCCACGTGAATTTGTACGCTGCTCACAGAAGATTCGAGCGCGCGCTGGAAGTCTAGGTCGAGCCTGTGGATGACACCTGAGACCAGGCGTGTGCCAAAGTCGAGGGGTGAGATGAACAGCGTTTCGAATGGATCTCCACGAATAGGGGGATTGCGGAGGACGCTCAGGTGAGGATGCATGTAGTTGTATGGCTGCGGCCATTGCAATGGGTCGTCGTCAGCGTAGCGGAAGTCTGCTCGCATCCACACTTCGCGACAGTGACCAAGGGGAGGGAGAGGGATGTATTGAGCGTTTGGGGTCGTAATGAAGTAGTGGCCGTTATCGATAACAGCGCCGAGGTTACCATCCATGGGGGACACTGCGCAATGGTCAGCTTCTGATACCATTAGGGAACGACCACATACAAGGGCGCGAGCTTCTCGGAGACCTGGAAACCAGGAGTTGTGGGTCGGCTTGCAGTTCCACTGCGGTGGGAGGTTGAGGGTTGGGAGCCATTGTGTCGGCGGGTTTGAAATACGGGTCCTAGCACAGAAACCGTTGCTTGAAAAGACCTGTCTCGACTGAGGCGAACTCGCGTCGTTGACAAGGCAGGTGCAAAACGTAGCGTAGCGATTGAGACGAACTCAAGATCGACTACACTACAAGCACAAGAGACCTGTAGTGTGAACTTGCTGGATTGGTTAGCTTGGACGACACAACGCGAAACTTGACTTACCTGCGCCAGTGGTTGTCGTTGAGAGGTAAACGACAAATTGATGTGCGAACAAGCGCGACTCTGTTGAATGGTTGTCCTTGTTTGGACACAAGGGTAACAGCCACCCATCCGCGCCCAAGCACACCCAAAACGGAATTGAGACGTTCTCAATTCCTCTCATCATCCAATCACTTTCGTCTGTGCTTGTAATCCCTCCTCCGTTGTCTCGTCTGGCCATCGAAGAAAGTGACAGGCACAACTATGTGCTTGAATGTGAGTTTTGAGGTCCCGGCACGTTTGCAATGGTCTTGCTAACCATGACCGAGCAGCTGTATCACCTGGTGGCTACCAATCGGGACTCTGACCTACGCGAGTTCGCCTCAGTAGGTTCAGTTGTCGACACTCGTCCCCCAATCTAACCGAGTTCGCCTCATTAGATTGGGGGAACCTCCCTCGTTTGCCTCAATAGGCGCAGCCGTCGACACCTATCCCCGATCTAACCGAGTTCGCCTCACTAGATTCGGGGATCCTCCTTGGTGCTATCGACACCGACACCTGTAACTCCCGATCTACCCGAGTTCGCCTCAGTGGATAGGGAGAGTCTCCCTCAACATGGAGACTGTCTAGGTGAATTCCAATCGAGCTCACCTCGTTGTTAACCTACTTCGCCACAACTGCAAAGAGACATCCACGACAGTGCCGGACCCTCTACTGCATCGGCCTAGTGTCGTCCACCGGAGCAGGCACTGTCTGGTGGTGAATCTAATCAGTGACGGTGCCAGGTTATCACGCACCTCTTCGTCACCTGTCCAGGGTACGGCCAAACTCCCCATCTTGTCACCTGCAACTCACAGATAACGCATACCAGGGGTCAAATGCAAAACACTGGCGACTACCGAAAGGGCTCCTCTGCTGCGCCGAGGATGAGATCGAACCAGTCGGTTCCAGTGAGTGCCTAACCATCCGAGATTTCCGTCAGCGTCTAATCTTTGTCAGAACGCAGCAGCACCCAACACAACTTCCTCCTGGCCCGATCCGTTTTATGGCCACAAACCAATGGCTCGCATGTGTACCAGGTTCATCACACATCTCTTCGCATGTCCAGAGTACCCGCCAACGACGACTCATGCGCAGGCCAAGCTTCCCCATTTCGTCGCATATGCCCTCCATAGAACAAAACTCCATCCCTCCGTCACTTTTGCCTCCCTGATATTGCTCCAACATTTGCCACCCCCCGAGCCAGGCTCCACCGGTATGCAGTATCGACGATGCACTGCTTACGGTCATTGACGACGCTTCGCCGGTACATCGTTGCCATCAAAGTTGCAGCATTTGGACTATAGTCTCTCGCTCATCCTTATACCCGACCCACATATACCATGTTATCAGCATTACGGCCAACGTGTAGCAAGTATTTCTGTGCAACTAGAAGCGTTTACTCGGCTCTCCATGGCATATGCTGCCTTCGTCTGGTGGCGTTGTGTCACGAACACCATGGGTACTTTTTCGCATGCATATGCAAAATTTCAAGATTATCATTAAATGGAGATGTACAGTAGAAGTCGGACACGAAGCGACAGTGGTATAGGTAAGTCTCAGGGGATTCAAGTCAAAGCAGAGGCTAACAAGTGTTGGTGTCATATGCCACAACACCCCCTGACCCCTAACCGCTGAACTCCGGACCATTTCCGGACCGACCGATGCAGGTTGCACCTCACCCGAACCCCATCCGTCCCACCGTTGCTCGATACCATCCCCCTGCCTCCGCCGCCGAGCAACCGAGCTCCGGCTCGCTTCGGCGCGTTTCCAACCCATATCCCGAGTACCCGAACATTCCCGCGCCTCGGGCCCGGACCCGAAACCTTCGGCCATCCAGGATACCTTCGGTATTGACTTCGGTCCCGACATTTGTCCATTCCACTTCCTGATCCGCAGCGATCCCCTCGTTCCTTCCGTTCCTGATCCGTTCCTGTCGATCGCTCCGGACTCCGAGACTCTTAGACCTCTGTATTAGCTGTAGGATTATCCGGACTCGTTCCAGTATATAAGGCTTTGTATCCTATGCTTGTACAGTAGTCGAAAAGTCAACTAGAACACACCTAGCTTGTCTCCGACGTTTTCCTGTCTGTCCGCTTCGCCGGTCTCCGGTTTCCCGCGGTGTAGCGCGCTCCGGCCCGGAGCTGTGCTCATCCCTTCGGGATTCCCTTCGCTCCTCTCCTCCGCCTAAGACCTGGTCGCTCCCCGACACAAGTAGGACCCCCGGGGACTAGGAAGGGCACAGCATGTTGGGAAGCATTGCTGAGGCCAAGGTCCTGTTCGTTCCTTTTTCCATTTGAGATCCTGATACATTCCGGGCACTCCGCTCCGCTCCGCTTTCCCGCGCCCGGGTGTCCCTGGTTCTAACAGTTGGTGTAGATTGCCTGGCTAGTCGTCACTTTCAGAGTCAGTGCCAGTAAGGTCGATGACCTTGTGGAGGGAGGGGTGAGGCTGAGGCTTGTTGGCCCGTTGCCTCTTCGCGTTGGGCAACGCACTTGAGCGAAAGGCCTCGTCAGCAGTCCGTTTCTTTGCAACGCTACCCGACCATCAGCATGCACCTAGATGATGCCAAGTTGGGAGGTCATGCTTACACCGCAGTGGAGATGTGTGTTGGGTTACCAACCAACTTGAGCACCTTGATGAGGTTGACGACGGTCTCAACTTTCTGCTTTACCATCACCCTCTGGAGCACATTCAGACGTGGGGACGATAGAGAGCAGCACCCTCCCCGGCACTGTGGAGAAGGGCATGGTGAGTAAGCGACCACTGCTTGTATGTGACCTGGACTTACAGTTACTAGTCGCTGGCCGTAGGTGGTGGGGTCAACATGTCCCATTAAGACCGTGGAAGAGACGCGGTGGCCCCCTGGGCAGCGGTGCTCGATCTGTTCTATGACCATCAGGTGAAGAACGCGAAATTCGAGGCTACGAAACTGGAGAGCGGGCATTGGAGTAATGAGTGTGGTAGGTGGTGGAAGACGATGAAGAAGGGCGGTAATGGGAAGGGCTAAACACCCATGGTATTTAAGCGTCCTGAGGCGCACAGACCATGAGGATCCAGGCCTTATTCTCACAACCTTTCGTCGCTGCAAGATGTCCAAAAATCGGCCCATACTCCCTTCTCAATACTTGCGACCCACATGTTGCGCAAGTTTTGTTAAACCGACCTCTCCATTTGGCAGTGCGACGCTCAATTTGTTTGTATTCTTGCAAAAAAAAAACAGCCATGATCCGACCCTCCCCAACCGTTTCATCTTTCAGCTCCGCTGCGTCTGGTTGTTCCTCAGCCTCCCGTGCTCTAGACGCATGCGCCAACCTCTGTCTGCCTCCTCACCCTGTGAAGTTGAACACGCTCTTTGAACTCTTCCCTTCTTTCAATTCTTCCCTTTCTCCTAGACTTGCATTGGGTGGTTGTAGCCCTGTCACTCCTTTCTCTCTCTATTCATTCTACATTTACTCCTCTTGAGGCTTTGGTCTCTGCCAGCACACTATCGTTCCTCAACGGCTATATTCTTCTGTCAGACAGGATGCCCAAGGCGCCTAAGGAACCCAAACGTGATGTTCATCTCGGTCGACCCTCCGAACTGATGAGCCATGCGCAGATGACACAGGCCAACGAGATGCACCTCGAGGTCAAACGGTATGCACAGTCGCTACCACCTGGTATATCAGAGCAGGACCGGAAACGGCTTCTCACCGCCAAGCTAACGGTGCTTGCTTCTGAACTGCTGGACACCCCACTTTTCATGGTCGATATCAAAGAGGGTGACCCAAAGCGTAACAGGGCTAAATGGATGGAGGTATGGAAAGTTCGCTTGGGCAACCACTACCTGCTGACACCTCCACCCCCAGGCGCTGAGGCGGAAGGTAAGGAACCAGAAGTCTCGACAGCCCAAAACGGACACTGCCAGCGCAGGTGCATCGTCCAGCAGTGGTCCCGTATTACCTCCAGGCCCCCTTGATGCGGTTGAGGACGAAAAAATGCATACCATCCGCCGTTGCTTTCTTCTCATGCGCGGCGAATTCTCTGCCCGAGAGCTGTTCATTTTTGAAGAAGGGGAAGCAATCAAGGCCGAGATGCAGCGCCTGGCGGACAACGGTTCACTCCTGGTTGGAGGAGCACTGCGCAATCATGCTATCAAACTCCTCTGGACTGACGAAAAGAAGGAGGAGTACGCTGACAAGGTGGACCCTGACCTTGGTGATATCGAGGCGTATGTCCATGTTTTAGCCCTTACGTTTCCATGCAGCGCTGACAAGGCCAACAGGAACCAAGACCTGTTTCCCACCCTTTTAGCGAAAGCGCTCGCCGATATCTTGAAACGTGGCGTGCTGGGTACTGCTCTAGTCAAGGTTCTGGTTGCTGTGCAGGATCCAACCGGAGACCTAACCTCGTCAATGTAAGCACGATACTTGGTTTGCACATCGAAACGTAACTCAATGCTTTCCCAGTTTCTACGAAGGCTTCGATTCTGCGAACTCCAAACCAATCACGCACTTGTCACGGAAGGCTGAGGGTGATCCCCAGTGAAAACCCGTCCCGCATCACTCGGCATCTCTCTGCAACTCTCTGCATGCCTACAGAATTTGCATAGTCATGCCGAATATGAGACTGTTTTGCAGAACGCTTCTGCACGCTTCTGCATATGGGGTTTTTCCAGTCCAATCGAAATTCCAGAAAGATGCAGAAAGGCGCAGAAGGAGATGTAATTAACCAAATCTATCTACACATAGGGTCATTGAGCTCCTGATACTCGCTTCTGCACCCATCTGTAGTCGAGCTAGAGCAGGAGCTAATGGGATTCTACCCCCTAGCTACGCCAAGTGTCTTGGGGTTGTCGGTGTCCTGTTACCGCTCCTTCGCTCTTCAGCGTCGTTATCGTCCTTGTGCGTAGCGTGAAGGGCCGGTTTCTGATCAGGACATCGCAGCGGAAGAGACCATTAGCCGACGCCTTGCACAAGCATCGAAAACCATACCTGCCTCTCCTTGGGATTGCTTTGGCCGGATCGCGTTGAAAGTCGACAGAAGGCGGATGGTATCGACGCATCGGCACTTGGTACATCGACCGGTCAGAGCTCGTTCAAGCAGATAACCATGGCGTGCTCACAGAATGTGTCAATGAAAGTCATGTCGTTTCCTCGCCCTTCCAGTACACCTTCATCGATAGAGGTGAATAGCGTCGGTCGCAGAGATGGTCCTACCGACGATGGTCAAGCTGCGATGTCGATGCTGATGATGCCATCGCCGCCTAAAGGCGGGGAATTCCATCGAGGCTATGAGGAGAGTCTAATGGGCTCCATACAATCTGGTGGATCGCATCCTACTGTACGGTCGAAGCGGAGGGACAGGAGTTATCGATAATGTGGGTCTTAGGAAAGCGAAGCAGCAGTGTCCAGTGAGGAAGCAGCCAGTTGGAGTGGAGAAGTGAGCAGTGGTCTTTGTCAATATAGGCTGGCCGTGTGCCTCTGAGAAACGGTGGGCGTATCGCCGTTGATGTCGACTCAGCGGGTCCATGGTGGTCGAGAGTCGAGATTCGACGTTTCGGACAACTTGAAGTCAGCTAATGGCCGTGGGACAATCGCGCGATTCCCACTCGTGATTTTGGAGTAAATCGTTTCAAGCTTATTTGTGGGTTTGCTCAGGACTTGTACTTACCCAATCTATGTATTTACTGCAATCCTGCAGACACGTGCAGAAGCTCTTCAGTGTATACAGAGCTGGAAGTGACTCCCAACTCAATTGCAGGAGCTTGCCGGGTGATGCAGAGCATTGCTGAGAGGCACAGAAGCTGCAGGACGGGTTTTCACTGGGGGTGATCAGTGGTTGAAAGAAGCTGGCTCCATCTTACCACGTGAGTAACTCTTCGATTACCGCTGTGCTGCCCTAGCTCATGCGAATTCAGGCTTCGAGCATCCTATGCCCGACCTCCCAATGGGCGAGGATGGTCTTCCCACTTGGCCTCCAATCGACCTCCAGCACACGACCAACGCTCAGATTGCAGCGATTGTGAAGCGCTACACGGATGCTGTTTGGTGTATGTGGCTACCCCCCTGGGACCCTAACTAACACTGATGCCTTTCTCCCGCTCTCCCAGTCCATGCTGTTCCTCAAAGTGTTTGCAACCCATGTTTCCCTGCAACGGAATTTGCGGACGATCCCCACATGTTCTTGGACACCCGCATGTTCAAGATCCCCACCTCGCTTCCCCCTGCGACGCTGGACGATAACTGGAAACTCGCTCGGTTTTTCGAGGAGGCTTCGAGGGCTGGTGCACCATTTCACTTCCGTCTTGCGGTTGAGATCACCAAGAACCGTCGCCCAGTGGCGGGAGACGACGGAGCGGGTGCTGCTGCTGGCAAGGAGGCATACCTTGCTCGAGCCCTAGAGGTTCAGGATCCTGAACTTGAACTACCACCCAATACCGAGGGAGATGATGACGCGGCGCAACCAACTCCTGTCAGCAAGCCCACCGTCGGTGGAGTGCAATCACCCCCAGTCGACAAGACTGCCATTGACATGGCCCAAACACCTCCAGTCGACAAGCCTGCCATCGCTGCAGTTCAGCCACCTCCAGTCGACAAGCCCACCGTCGACGCAGTGCAACCACCTCCAGTCGACAAGACCACCATCGACACGGTCCAAACACCTCCAGTCGACAAGCCCACTGCCGATGCAGTGCAATCACCTCCAGTGGAGAAGGCCGTCGCTCATGCATTGGAGCCACCTCCAGTCGAGAAGGTCACCGTCGATGTGGTGCAATCACCCCCAGTCGACAAGACCGCCATCGACACGGTCCAAACACCTCCAGTCGACAAGCCCACTGCCGATGCAGTGCAACCACCTCCAGTGGAGAAGGCCGTCGCTCATGCATTGGAGCCACCTCCAGTTGAGAAGGTCACCGTCGATGCGGTGCAATCACCCCCAGTCGACAAACCCGCCGTCGATGCAGCACAACCCCTTCCAGTCAACAAGGCCATTGATGGAGTGCAGATGCCTTCACCCGCCAACATGTCTCACCCCTTTCCAGGTATGGGTGGTCTTGATGCACTGGTAGCGGCGGCGGCAGCAGCAGCAGCAGCAGCAGCAACCGAAGCAGCAGCACCCACCACTCTGGCGCACCATCTTGGCACTGGTTTCGCACCAATCCCGCTGGTGCGAAGCCCCTCTCACTCCACAGCAGGGCTTGACACGCTTGTAACGGCTGCTGCTGCTTTGTCGCCCTCGCATCTGCCTATCACTCTGGACTTACCCGCCAACGCAACCAAACCAACCATGGGGGAAACGCATCAGCCACACCGCCAGACCCGAAGTTCCTTGCGTGCTGTGCTGGCAGGTAAAGGGAGCTTGTCTTCTAGTGAGAGCAATGGCCTTCCTGCCCAAGAGGAGGGCGACCAACCTACAGGAAGCAAGAGAAAGAGACCGAAGTATTACTGGGAGTGCCCACTTACCGGCCGGCACATCGAAAACGACGATCTTCCCAACAATGCGCGCCAGGCGAAGAAACCGAAACGTGCTAGCTCTGCGTATAAGGAAAATGCTGTCCAAGGCTCGAAGGGCTCCAAGGGGCGTGGCAAGAAGCCCAAGAAACAGTGATACTATGTTACTCAACCCCTCCCCATCTCAGTTCCCCTTGTTTCAACTTCGATTGCCTCATCTTCACTTCAATTCCCCTCAGCCTCATCTACATCTCATCTTCATCTCAACACCCCTCTTGCATAAGTCTTAATCCTTGTCTCAATGCCCATTTGCCTTATTCCTCATCTCAATTCCCCTTCGTCGTATCCTAGGCTTGCTTCAACTCGTATTGCCTCGTCATGCCTTAATTCCCTGTCCCAATTCCTTTTGTCTCACCATCGTCTCAATGCCTATTTTGTGTCGTCTCTACTAGCCTTCGTCTTAATTCTCCCTTCCTTTGTCTTAATTCATGCCCCAATCCTTTTGTCTCACCATCGTCTCAATTCCTATTTTGTGTCGTCTCTACTAGCCTTCGTCTTAACTCTCCTCTACTAGCCTTCGTCTTAATCCTCCCTTTCTTTGTCTTAATTCCTTATATGGTTGTCTCCTCTAAAATCTGGTTGCCCCTTCGTAGTTACGCCGCTGTCTTGATTGTAAAGCTCGTCTCAATCGCAATGGTCGTCTCAATCGCGATGGTCGTCTCAATCACCGTAGTCGTCTCAATCGCGATGGTCATCTCAATCACCGTAGTCATCTCAATTACGTGCTGTCGTCTCAATCATAAAGGTGCGTCATTCTGTAGCGATTCTGTGTCTTCCCCTGATCTCGTTGATTATTTCCTATCTTTTCCACGCCTTTTACCTTATTTGTTTCGGAAGTCTATACAAACAAAACCCATATCCGTACCGATACTCGTTGTACCTTTCTCTTTAGTTCCTCTTGAATCCTATCGTGTTAAACCGTTAGTTCGAGAGACCGACTCGTGTGTCGAAACCCCCGCTGTCGACGCTTCCAGCCACAACAGCACACGCTTTCGCCACATATTTTTTAATGAACAACACATCGACTATCGACTGTCAACTATCTTCCGACACCTTCCGAAACAACCCGAATCGACAAAAAACTCGACAAAACAGTTTTCTCTTCTCTCTTTTTCTTTTCTTTTCTCTCTCTTCTCTTCCGACCTCGACTAGGACGACGACGGCCTGATCAACCGCCGATCCTACTCGACGATACCCTTTGAAGCCCGGGCCCCCTCTAAAAGTTGCGCAACTAGAACCTTACGACCATGGATTCCCCTGTCGCCCACCGAACCCGTCGCCGAGCTGCGACACTCGCTGGGCCCATCCCCCTCGCGAACACTCCTCTTGCTCCGCCCCCGTATGCACCTGCAGCACCTGTCGGCAACGACGGTGATGTGCCAGACGCAGCGGTGGCCGTCTCCAATACTGAGGGTTCGGACCCTACGGCTTCGGAGGCTGTTCCTCAGCCACCGTCGCCAATGTCTGATCTCAGCTCATCGAGGGATGACGTCCCTTGTGCTGCTGACCTCGACGCTAGTCGTCGAGGCCCTACTGTGCCCGATCCTCGGATTCTGGCAGACGAGTATGGGCGCGAACGTTCTCTGGACGTTCGTCCCCCATCTGGACATGTACTACCTGTAGTAAACGTTCGTAATGATGACAGTGGTTGGGACTTTGTCCCTCAATGTCGAAGGACCCCGAGTCCTATTCAGGACTTGGGTCGTCAGGACCGTGCTGTCCGATTTGAGAATACCAACAGGTACGCGATGCTGCCTGTTATTGAACCACGCGATGAGATCATGGCTAGGGCCGAGGAAGGCCTCACCCAAGGCCAACGTGAGACCATCGCTCGACGATACGAGCGGGTTAGGACCCCTCGTCCCTCTGATACGTCCGACTCTGAGATGTCTGACCACCGTCCGAAACCCGATAAGGGCAAGGGACCTGACCCCTCCAACTGGGGTGATGCTCGCCTCCCCGAGGATGAGATGGATCCCGAGGTCCAGCATGCGCTGTTGGATGGCTTTCCGAGCTGTCCCTCACCGTGCTCCTGAGGCACCTCCTCAATCTGGCCCTAGCCGCCATGAGGATCGCCTTCGGTCTGGTACTCCTCGAGTTCCCATTGGTGGAATTCAAACCTCCACTCCTCGTCCTGGCCTAGCCCAACCAATTGACCAGATGCCACCTGGCAGTGTTCTTGCCCATCTGCGTCAACGGGAGCGTGCTAGCCTGGAACCCAGCCATCTTGCTAGGGACCAGGGATTCACCAGCTTTGGACGTCGGGACCCTTCACCTTTCCGCCGTGAAGAACCTCCTCGTCGTCATCGGTATGATGACTATGATGATAGAGACCGGCGTGACATGCCTCCCCCACGAGCTCCTCCTCGTCAGGCGCCTGCACCTGGTGGACCTCCGGGTGGTGATGATGATGGCGACGACGGTTACAATCCTCGACCCGACCCTTTCGATGGTCGTGGTCGTGGTCGTTTCCGAGAGCCATTGCCTCGTCGCCGAACTCCTCCTCCCTCGCGATCCCCTCGTCATCGTCCGTATGATTACTATGTTGAAAGGATGCGAGGTGAACCTGACCGTCATCACTACACATTTAATGATGACTACTATGAACCTGCTCCGTATGGTCGAGGGAAACCTCTCATTGCTCCCACCGCACCTAAGACGTATGATGGGTCTGCTGACCTTGGCAAGTACCAGAGGTTCCGTACCGAGGCAAACACCTACTTGAAACGTGGACGAGTTCACCCTTCGGAACAGGTTGAGGTCATTGCCCCATACTTGGATAAGAAGGCGCACGATTTCTACCTGCAGCGTGCCGCTGCCAATCCTAGTGCATGGGAGTACTCTGACTTCATGGACTCCTTGTTCAATCATTGCTTTGACAAGAACTTCATCGCTAATTTGCGAAGGGAGATCGACGGCTTTGTGCAGAAGACCCAAACGGTGACTGCTTATGCTCATGAGATGGAGACCAAGATGAACACGGTTGGCATCGTTGATGAACGCGATCGAGTTCATCGCCTCTGGAATGGCCTTGACCCTCGCATCGAGTCCCAGCTCTGGTCCAGGGACCTCCATCCTGCCCTCAACACCTGGGATGAAATCCTTCGTGCAGCCGAGGGAGCTGAGCAGTCTATCAAGGTTGTTGACCGGATGAAGCAGAACCATTCGAATTACCGAAGGGATCAGCCAATTGGCTCTAGCCACCAGACTTCGAACAACTCTCGTTCGAAGCGGCGGATCTCAGAGTCGCGACCGAAATGGGAACTCCAATTCCCAAAGCGGTAACGGCTATCGCGGAAACTCGAACCAGGCCTCTGGATCTGGCAATGGTAATGGTTCGAGATCTCAGGGATCCAGTTCAAATGGGAATGGTCGTGGTCAGAGTCAGGCTCCGTCAGGCTCTAACAACCAGACTTACCGTGGCAATGGGCAATCAGGCTCGAACAATGCGTCATCGAGCAGACCATCTGGCTTTAGCTTGACCGACGCCGAGGTTCAGGCTCACAAGGAGAAGGGTCAGTGCTTCAAGTGCCATGGCTTTGGCCACATGTATCGCAACTGCCCTCGGAACAATGTCGTTCGCTCCAATACACCTGGCAAGCCACCTGGAATGGCCATGTTCAACTTGGAGATGGGATATGCGGATGAGGATGACGAGATCCTCGAAGATCTCCCTGTTGCATCTATGCACTTTGGTCCCTCTGGTTGGGAAACTCGAATTCGGGATTCAGTTGCCCTAGTCGCCCGGTCAGAGCAGACCGGTTCGATCCCAGACTGGATGTTGTATGATCCCCAGATGCCTGCCACGCAATCATATTGGTGACACCTACGCCATGACATGCTGAGTACTGTGCTGAAATGTAGTCAGCCGTACCCTGGAGACCCTGCGCCTATCATTCGTGCCAATGGTGTGACGAGCCGGTTCGCTGTGCATCGAATCAATGACAGCAACTACGCAATCTGGGACAGGTACCTGGAGACTGCCGTGGTGGTTGAATCTGAACGATTGAGGCATCCTACTTTCAAGGTTGCTCGTTACTACGCCCGCATGAGAGCATTGACTCTTAGAGATCCGACGGTGATTGGGCCATATGCCATGCCTATGGGGGATTCAATGTGCTCTATTGTCTCATTCCTATTACGCGATGGTATCCCCAGTCACTATCCTAGCTTCCATCGTCAGACGGACGCCGAATCCCGGTTCGATGTACGTCCTCTGAGCACCGACAATGACACCTTTGCGATCTATGATGAAGATCGGGGTGTCTACACTGTCATTGACTGGTGCTCACCTTCGAAACCCTTGTTTCAACCTGGTTCGGTGGTATCAGCTGGTTGTGAACGGGTTGAGAGGTCTCGACAAGGACTCACATCCGATTGACGGGTGGTTCGCCCCTGACGAACGCGCTGAAGACTCTGATGAGGACGACGAACCCTCAGAAGATGACAGTGGAGATGAGGACGACGACAGCAGCAGCAGTCGTCGATCTCCTTCGTCTGCAACAAGTCTGCCGAGTGACAGCACTCACAGCGACGAGCCAGGCATGCCTGGTCTCCAATCGGTCAGCAATTCATCATCGGATTCGGATATCGGATAGCAGCGAGTCCTCAACAGATGATGCGCCGGATGAGTCCACCCCGATTGATGGACCTGACGATCCTATGCCCTCAGACGACCTGAGAAGGGTCAGTGACTACACGGAGCCTCTTGCCAACCCTCTGGGCAATGTAGCTCGATGGGTGTTGGCACGAGGTGCTCCTTACCCAAATGATCCAGTTACTCGACATGTTCCTATTGCTGAGCGCTTCGAGGTGTTCCCAGTACATGATGGAGATGAGTGCACTTACCAGATCCTTCGATCACCTGCGCTTTGAGACGTCGCTGGTCCCAGCAAACGAGCTGAGGAACCCATCTTTCAATCTCGGTCTGTGGTATGCCCACTACCTGTGCGATGGATCCTGATGTTCTGGACATCGAAGGTGTGCTTGTCCAATGTCAACTGGCAGGCATTAATCCCCCCGAGTGGACCATGATGAATCGGTTTCTGGAGAAGGACATAGAGCGAGTGCTCTTCCATGGTCAGCCCTTTGACGGTGACATTGAACAACAACCGCCTTACCCAATTCGGCGGTTCGTTGTACAACGCGATCCAGTTTCCATCCACCACCTGCTGGTGATGGACAAGCTTCGCGGGCGCGTGCTCTCTCTGCCTCTAGATGAGCTCGAGTCGCCTGGGTTCGATCTGTACACCTGGTATAATCTGGAGGTCGAGCAGTGGAGGTTGAGAAGCATGATGGTTGAAGATCTCACCTTTACCGGCCCTTCCAGCCTGTTTCATCGCGAGCGATCACCCGCCGAGGGCCTATGAGCAGGTTGCCAGCAACCCTCGGGCTTGGGACCGATGCAATGCACATATGAGAGCTGAACTTCGTCGAAACAGGGAGCTTCGTGAGAGGAATCGACGCGCTAATGAGGCGCCGATTGTTCTGCAGTACCTAGACGACGTTGTCGAAGTCTTCGGCATTCAAGTGCCTCAGAACACATACCCTGCTGTCCAGCGAAACGCTGCACTGCTTCGCGATCCTCAGATCCCGAAGCCTGTAGTTGTGGTCTGTAAGATCAATGGCGAACCTTCCAGAGCTCTGATAGACTCTGGCAGCCTCGGCGACTTCATCTCTTCGTCGCTGGTTGACCAGCTGAAGCTCAAATGCGAAACCTTGGAGAACCCGATCCCTCTGCAGCTTGCTGTGCAAGGATCGCGTTCGAAGATCAATTCTAAGGTCAAGGTTAGCTTTGAGTACCAAGGGATCAGATGTGAGAAGTACTTCTATGTGATCAATGTGCAGAACTACTCGATGATCTTGGGGACGCCGTTTCTGTACCAGCACCAAGTGTGCGTTGGACTGAATCCGACTCGGGTGGTGATTGGCAGTGACGATCCTCTGCCAATCCCCAAGGATCTCGAGACTCGTCCGCTCCGAGTGAGCAACCTCGAGCCCTGAGAACGACGAGATCTCTCAAGCACGTTCTCTGCTCGAGTCATTAGCCGAACCACTCTGCAAAGACGTTGAGGAGACGGGCTTACCTCCGCTTCGTGTCATCAACCACGAGATCCCTCTCATCGATGAATCCAAGGTCTACCCTTGGCGACCTTCGCGTTGCCCTGATGTCTTTCGTGAGCAATGGGCAGAGAAGCGACAGGCAGTACCTGAAGTCTGGCCGATGGGAGATGACTACAGCCGGCAATACCGTGCCTATGCTGCTCATCCCGAAGCCTAAGAAGGAGAAGGTTGAGTTGAGGACGGTCTTTGATCTTGCGAGAGCGCAACAAGAATACTCACAAAGCTCTCCTCTCCTCTACCTGACATCGATGGTATCCTTCGTCGCGTTGCCCGTCATCGCTACCGAAGCGTACTGGATCTAAAGGCGGCTTATGAGCAGATCAGGGTGATCCCTGAGCACGTCTCCCGCACTGCAGTGACCACCCCAGATGGCAACATGGTGTGTCATGTCATCCAGCAGGGCGATTGCAACGCTCCTGCCACCTACCAGACCCTAATGAACCATTTGTTTTCTTCACATATTGGTGTCTTCCTCGATGTGTATCTGGACGATATCATCATCTACTCCGATTCACTGTCAGATCATGTCGAGCACGTCAAGATTGTGCTTGACATCTTGAAGCGCGAAGAGCTTTACCTTAGCAAGGGAAGCTTCGGCTTTCTTGCTGATGAACTCGAGATCTTGGGTCACGTCGTCGACGATGAGGGGATCCGAATGGATCCCTCACAAAGTCGACTCGGTTCTGAAGTGGAAGACGCCGACAAATCGCGATCTTCTTCGCGGTTTTCTTGGATCCGTAGGGTACCTCGCCGATGACATTCCCGGCGTGAGGATACCTATGGGAGTCCTCAGTGCTATTACTGGCGACACCGTTCCCTTTCGTTGGACTCACGAGGAGCAGCGCGCCTTCGAGGAGGTTAAGCGCCTCACTCACGAGGCTAGGGAGCATCGTCGAGTTCCCCTGGACTACAGCCCTGGTGCGCCACCGATCTGGGTGATCACCGATGGGTGCAAGACAGGTGTAGCCGGCGCGATTTCGCAAGGCGAGGACTGGAAGACGGCTAAGGTCGCTGCCTTCTATTCGGCGAAGCTGAACCCCTGCCCAGTGCAACTATCCCGTGCACGAGATCGAGATGCTGGCAGGCGTTGAAACGATGCTGAGGCATCGAGATGTCCTACAAGGTGCTAAGTTCACTTGGGTTACAGACCATAAAGGTCTGACTCACCTGCTGAAGCCTACGCCTCAGGAAGACCTCGTTGGTCGTCGCGCTCGTTGGATGGAGAAGATCGGAGTTTTTGACTTCGACGTCTTGTACGTGGAGGGCGAGTCTAATAAATTCGCAGACGCGTTATCGCGTATGTACTCCAACGACTCACCTGGTACGGTTCGTGCTCGATCTGAGTACACCTACCATGACGTTATCGACGAGGACTCGCCTGTGTCTGTCAAAGGCCCCGCTCCTGTATTCACTGGCCTCGAGGCTCTCGCTATCTCGCCGAGCGCGAAGAGAGCAAAAGGAAAGGCCTGTCGCGCCTGCTGAAACTGGTCGTCCCGAGACTGGTGCTGAGTTCGCGTCCCGGAATGGCTGGTCACTTCGTTCTCAAAGGTCCTAGAGAACGAAGGGAGGGCGAGAGTCGGGACAAAGAAGTCAATGACTCACCTGAACGCCTCTTCATTCGAATTCGAAGGCCGAAGCACACGGAAGACGTAAACGAACCTTCTGCCGAGGCATCGAGTTCGAACCAGGCTCAACCTTCGTCTTCTGTCCCCCCAACTGTCTATGACGATTTCCACCCACTTCCTTCGCTCTTGGATGTTGTGGATGGCGACAAAAGCCTCGGTGAGGCTGGCAAATCGTTCCTGGAGTCTATGAAGGCTCTCTACCCCAGCGATGCGGTATTCAGAACGGTTACAGAGAAACCAGACGAGCACCGCAACTTCCAGCTGGAGGAGGGTCTCCTGTATCTCAAGGACAAGGGGAGAACTCGCCTGTGCATCCCCAAGGGTCTCATTGGATCTAGGAGCGCTCGAGAGATCGTCATCTCCGAGGCTCACTCTTTACTCGCCCACCTTGGCTCGTCCAAAACTCTGGACTACCTCCGGGACCACGTGTTCTGGAAGGGTATGGCCAGTGACATTGACGCGTTCTGCAAGACGTGCATGACCTGCCGACGCAACAAACCGGATAATCAGAGACCTTTCGGTCTTCTGAATCCTCTTCCCATTCCCTCGTACCCCTGGGAGTCAATTGGCATCGACTTCGTCGGCCCTTTGCCTACGTCGAAGAACCGCGATGGTTCCTTCGATAGCATCACTGTCGTCATCGAGCACTTGACCTCTATGGTACATCTGGTGCCTAGCAGGATTAACTACACCGCGAAGCAGACTGCAGAGCTCCTGTTCGAAGCTGTCTACAAGCATCACGGTCTCCCTCGCAAAATCGTCTCAGATCGCGATGTCTTGTTCACAAGCACGTTTTGGCAGCGCCTGAACGAGCTTATCGGTCCAGAACTTCGTATGTCGAGTGCCTACCACCCCGAGACGGACGGCGCCACGGAGCGAGCCAACAGAACACTCGTGCAGATGATTCGAGAAGCTGGTCAATGAGAAACAAACTGACTGGGTGCTCAAGCTGCCCTATGATCGAGTTCGCGATCAACTCAGCTCGCTCTAGCTCGACTGGCTTCGCACCGTTCTTCCTGAACAATGGCCGCATGCCTAAGGCGATGATCTGGAACTCCGCACCACCTGCAGAGTTCCCTGCAGTTCGCAACTTCCTGCTCCAGAGGAAGATCGCGCTCTTGAGTGCTCATGACTCACTGATTGCAGCACGAGTCAAGCAGGTCGCCGACGCGAATGGAGGGCGACGCTTAGCTCCCTTCGTGGAGGGCGACCTTGTTTACCTTTCCACAAAGAACATCACCTTCCCAAAAGGTCTAGCGCGCAAACTCATTCCGCGATACATGGGACCGTTCCCCATAGTCAAGGACTTCGGGAACCAATCGTTTCGCATCGCGCTTCCCGCTAACTTGAAGCAGCGTGGAGTGCACGACGTTTTCCATGCTTCCCTGCTTCGGGAACATCTCCCCAACGACGATAGACTCTTTCCTGGTCGCTCCGACGGCCAGATCGCACCTCCTGATACCGCTGAACCCGAGTGGTCCATTGATAGGGTCTTATCGCACGTTCGATCGCGTGAGGATGCCCTTTTCGAGGTAAAATGGGGCTCTGGGGATGTGACTTGGCTCCCTTATGGGGACCTCGCCCAACTCCCATGCTTGCAGGCTTACCTGGAGTTGATGGGAGTGGACACTATTCAGGCACTGCCTGATGGTACCGGTACCCTCCCGGCTAACCATCCAGAGGCTCAGCTGCCCTGACTATCTCACTTCTCACTTATTAGTCTTTTCACCACATGGACATGGATTTAGTTCTCCTTTTATTCGCTATTTTGATCCGATTTCTCTCCTTAATTCTGCGCATTTTCCTACTTATACCCTTCACCTTGGACACTCCCAATTCCCCCATCCTTTCGTTTGTTTTCGTTCTCTCTTTCGCGCTTGAAGCTCGACCATCGCGCCCACCAGGACCCATCCACAGCCACCGCCATCAACCTCTCGTCACCGTCGCCGATCACTTCTCACCCATGGTAAACATGGATCATCCTTCCAAGAAGCGTCCCAACAAACCCTCTTCCTGGGCGCACAAAAAGAAGAAGCTTCGCGAAGGTTACGAGCTCCATGGATCGTTCGGTATTCATCCTTTCGTTCGCCGATTCGAAGGCAAGAACTTCCTCGTCACCGACCCACGAACCGACGTTGTACACATCATGTCAGCCTGGTACTGTCGCCAACTGTATCAGCATCAACTCCATTCTTCGCGACAATCGTACTCCACCCCACTTCGACGCCGCCTACCCTCTCCTTTACCTTGCTTGGAACTCCGGATCCAAGGGCCAGTGCGACTTCACAGGCCTTTAATCCCCTCACCAACCGAATTGGCCCCAAGCGCGGCAAGGCTCTTAACTGGAAGCATTTCGGCATCCAACAAAACCACTGTCGGCTTCTCCGTCGCCCCAGACACCATTGACAACAACCCCTGTCCGCAAGGCCATAGCCCTCAATGCCGCCTGGAAGGGAGCCGAAGAGACTCACGACCTCAAGGCTCAACTCAAGGCGCTCAAGGCCGATCTCGATAACGCGCGCGCTCTCGCCGTTTCCGCCACTGCCGAAGAAGAGAGATGATGTCATTATTATCACCGAGAAGAAGAAGTCCAAGAAGTCACGAAAGAAGAAACCCAAGAAGGACGCTGAGGCTGAAGACCATACCACCTCGCGTGCTCCTTCCCCTTTCGTCGAGCACGATGAATTCCTCCCTCCCGTCGATGACTCAAGCCCAGCTGTCCAGGAGGATACCGCCGCCGCCGACGTCAACATGGCTGCCACTGATGGTATCGACGCCACCGCCTAACTCCCTCATTGGCTCTAACATCCTCAACTTCGCGATCTACCTATCCCTTGACATTCCACCTTCATTTGACCGTTTTGATCACCTTTTAACTTCGCCGAATTCCCTTTTTTGACTCACGTCACCGATGGACCTTAGCATATGGCTGTCTATGTTACTATGGTAGTTCCTTCTTACTTTAGTACCCTTATGCTATCCTCGAAGGATAGCAGGAGGGCGTATGTAGCGATTCTGTGTCTTCCCCTGATCTCGTTGATTATTTCCTATCTTTTCCACGCCTTTTACCTTATTTGTTTCGGAAGTCTATACAAACAAAACCCATATCCGTACCGATACTCGTTGTACCTTTCTCTTTAGTTCCTCTTGAATCCTATCGTGTTAAACCGTTAGTTCGAGAGACCGACTCGTGTGTCGAAACCCCCGCTGTCGACGCTTCCAGCCACAACAGCACACGCTTTCGCCACAATTCTCACAACCGGGCAAGCGGATTTGAGTCGGGTATCATCTCAAGCTGGACAAGGTCTGCGTCTTAAGACGTTGTGGACCTTGATTTATCAGTATTCAACCCGCAATGTGAGCGCCTTCATCCTAACGTGCACACGAGCGGGATTGACCCGTCTGATAGATTGTGCGAAGGGCTACTGCCGTCGGGCAGGGTGGAGGTGAGTCTCATCCCAGCCTAATCATCCGTCGTCGATCTGAGATATTCACAGGAGTTGGACACAGCTCTCCCTCGCTCACAACGCCCGAAATGTTCTCCAACGCCCACAATCCTCAGTTCGCGGACTCGACCTTCACCACCATTGGAGGTGATGTCGTTCACGACCACAGCCGTCACTACCACTATGAGCGCCCAAGAGACATACGGGCGATCTTGGAATCAATACCCAATTTCCGGCAAATCTACCACGATATGTTGAGCAAGGCCACTGAAGGGACTGGCATGTGGCTCGTCAAGGGCGACAAGTTTCGCATTTGGCTCGAGTCCAACGGCGATATAAAGATCTTTTGGGGCTCAGGAATCCGTGAGTCACTTTGACATGAATATTACCGCCCACCTGTAACGTTTCCTCGTAGCCGGCGCTGGCAAGACTCTTCTTGCGTAAGTGAAGTTCCCCAGCTTGTGCAATCTCTTGCTTAAGCTTGGTCCCAGATCGATTGTTATCCAGCACCTCGAAGCACTGTGCGAAGAGACAAGCGCCAAAATCTGCGTCTGCTATATCTACTTCCGCTATAGCGACCACGCAGAGTTGACGGTCCGCCGTATCCTCGAAATACTCGTGATGCAAACACACCAGCGACATCCCGAGTGTCAAGCCCTCATAGAACAAACCTATGCTCGACATCTCCGCGAAAAGACAGATCCTACAGAAGCACAACTGCTATCCCTTCTCCGCCAACTAAACGGGGGGATGGGTGTTACGTTCTACATTCTCGACGCTTTGGACGAAGCGCCCACCAAGATTCAGCTGGCGGTCGTGGAGGCACTTGCATCGTTGAATGTGAAACTTTTCATAACATCGCGACCCCTGAAAGATGTGGAAGCCAACTTCCCGGAGGCGTACACGTTCCATATCATCGCCCAGGAAGCCGACATCGATCTTCACATCACCGAAGGAATCAAGAGAAATGCGGGACTGCGGCGTCTACTGCAGGCCAATGCATCTTTGGGCAACGAGGTTATCTCGACAATCAAGCAGAATTGCGGCGGCATGTGAGATTTCCATGTGCAGCCCCCGAGGTGTATAGCTGAATGTATCATTTCACCAGGTTCTTGCACGCATCCCTCCAGCTCGATGCGTTGACCGAATGTTTCAGTGCTCAAGACGTGAGGGAGACATTGAAATCATTTCCGTCCAGTATCGAGGATGTCTATCAACGGACTTGGGCCAGGATATCTAACGGAGGTCGCAAGCACGCCTCCCTCGCGAAAGCGGTCTTGGTATGGGTTCTCAATGCATCGAGGTCCATGACGATTGAGGAACTCCAGCGGGCTGTAGCCACCTCCCCGGACAACCATAAATTCGAAGCTGGCCGACTTGTTCCGGAGACCACCCTCTTGTCGCTATGTGGTGGCTTGATCACTGTTGAGGAAGAGAGTAGGCTTGTTCGACTCGTTCGTGAGTGGCAGAGCGACACTCGTCTCCGCATTATAACTCACCCTTCTTCAGACTATACCGCGAAAGAAACGTTGAAAGGTCTCCTCCATGAAGCATTTCCCCACCCGCATTCTCTTCTCGCCACAGTCTGCATGACCCATCTCGCCGAGTGTGGTTTCCAGAATACAACCATCAGCTCGGAGGAGGAATTTGGAAACACCTTGAAGAGGGACCCCTTACTTGCATATGCGTCTGAGGCTTGGGCCTTCCACGCTCGTGCGGAGTTGGATGCAGAGGACATCAGGCGCCAAACTGCGCAGTTCATTTCAACCAGCCATGCTTTCCCTGCTTTCACCGCCGGTCCCAGCCGTACTGTCTACTTCGATCTCCTGACTCCCCTCCATATCCTGGGCCTTTACGATCTGCTCTTGGCATTAATCGGAAATACTACCAACCCAAATCTGAGAACCAAAGTGCACCATCAGTCCGCTTTGATAGTAGCCTCTCGGTTTGGTCGTGAAGGACTCGTCGCCTCCCTCCTTACGCTGTCTGGAATCCAGGTCAACTTGGTCGAAGGCGATGGCTGGTCGGCACTCATGGAGGCGGCTGGAAATGGCCAAGAAGGCACCGTCAAGCTCCTCCTGGCGCACCCCGAGATCCAGGCCAACCTGGTGACAAACGATGGGTGGTCGGCACTCATGCTGGCTGCTCAGAATGGCCACGAAGGCACCGTCAAGCTCCTCCTGGCGCACCCTGAGATCCAGGCCAACCTGGTGGAAAACGATGGGTGGTCGGCACTCATGCTGGCTGCTCAGAATGGCCACGAAGGCACCGTCAAGCTCCTCCTGGCGCACCCCGAGATCCAGGCCAACCTGGTGAAAAACGATGGGTGGTCGGCACTCATGCTGGCTGCTCAGAATGGCCACGAAGGCACCGTCAAGCTCCTCCTGGCGCACCCCGAGATCCAGGCCAACCTGGTGGAAAACGGTGGGTGGTCGGCACTCATGCTGGCTGCTCAGAATGGCCACGAAGGCACCGTCAAGCTCCTCCTGGCGCAGCCCGAGATCCAGGCCAACCTGGTGAAAAACGATGGGTGGTCGGCACTCATGCTGGCTGCTCAGAATGGCCAAGAAGGCACCGTCAAGCTCCTCCTGGCGCAGCCCGGGATCCAGGCCAACCTGGTGGAAAACGATGGGTGGTCGGCACTCATGCTGGCTGCTCAGAATGGCCACGAAGGCACCGTCAAGCTCCTCCTGGCGCACCCCGGGATCCAGGCCAACCTGGTGGCAAACGATGGGTGGTCGGCACTCATGCTGGCTGCTCAGAATGGCCACGAAGGCACCGTCAAGCTCCTCCTGGCGCACCCCGAGATCCAGGCCAACCTGGTGAAAGCGATGGGTGGTCGGCACTCATGCTGGCTGCTCAGAATGGCCACGAAGGCACCGTCAAGCTCCTCCTGGCGCAGCCCGGGATCCAGGCCAACCTGGTGGAAAACGATGGGTGGTCGGCACTCATGCTGGCTGCTCAGAATGGCCACGAAGGCACCGTCAAGCTCCTCCTGGCGCACCCCGGGATCCAGGCCAACCTGGTGGCAAACGATGGGTGGTCGGCACTCATGCTGGCGGCTCAGAATGGCCAAGAAGGCACCGTCAAGCTTCTCCTGGCGCACCCCGGGATCCTGGTCAACCTGGTCAGCAACAAAGCGTGGTCGGCACTCATGTTGGCTGCTTGGAATGGCCACGAAGGCGCCGTCAAGCTCCTCCTGGCGCACCCCGGCATTCACGTTCGCCTGGTCAGTAACCACGGGTCGACCGCACTCCTATTGGCCGCTCAATACGGTCACACAACCATCGTCGAACTCCTTCTTGCCACTGGTGCTTTCGATGTGAATGCATTCGACCACGATAGGGACACAGCAATCAAAATGGCAGCAAAAAAGGGTCATGAAGCAACTGTCCGTCGACTTCTCAAGGTGCCGAACGTCAACACCTCGATCATGAGCATCAAAGACGGTCACACCGCCATGTCGGCGGCGCAGGCCAACGGCCACAGCGGTATCGTTAAACTCTTGCAAGACTTTGAGTCGCGAAGGGCTTCCGCCGCAAGCCCCGTCGGAACCCACCAGCTATTTGTGAACGACGACGAACATGGGTCCCATCCAGATCTTCATTTCGACGCGGATGATTCATTGGGAGGGCACGTTGATGGAGTGGCTCCTACCTTACTTCGTGAACCTCGACCTGAGCTTTCTGGATACTCATTCACTCTTCTTTCGCAGGTCAGCATATTCTACACATAGACGAGCATTGGAATTTTTCATTATCTACACGCTTGTACAATGATATTATATCGAAAGACTTGTTGACGAGCCAGCCAAACGTTTGCTCGAGTATACTAGCGATGGCCCGAAGTACCGGAGTGTTAATAAAACATAAAATGGTATCTGGAAGAGCCGTAGTTGCCTAGTCCGCAACCCTTGGAAAAGCCCAAATCGACAAGTGCGTGGCCACGAGCATCGGTAACAACCACGACGTCTAGCAGCTCGCCGCCAGGTCGAAACACAAAGGGCTGAGCGAGGGATGTCCTTTGGTGAAAGGCAGGGCTTGAGAGGTCAGGCAGGACTGCCGTCTTCGATCGAAGCACCGTCATAAGTAGGGGAAAGATGAACTGCGAAGCAGTTGGAGGAAGCTGCCGGAGTAAAGCTCGGATAAGAGTTTTGGGAACCCGGCGTTGTCGTTCGTAGCCTATGGGATGGCTGGCAGCAAGATGGTGGGTTTGATCGAGATGCGGAGAACAAGACAAGATGGTTGGTTGATCTTTGGTGGTGGAACTCGAAGGAAGAGACCGTGATCTGAGTAGGCAACGAGGAGGAAGACAGAATTCTGAATCCCTCTCGCAGTCCTGGTGCTGGACAGGCTATGAGGCGGGAGGGGGATGGTGTCGTTCTATTGGTAGGATCGTTAGGCTGATGCCATCGACGAATGTCTTCGTGCTCACCCGTAGTCGCCCCCTCCATTCTAACCCCTTTCTGGGACTTGGTGTTGGTGGTTTGGTATCGCCAGCTAGCCCGACGTGCATCACTAGGGACGTTAGAGCGAATGGAGCCACAGAAAGGCGGGAAACACGTACAAGCTAGGAACACTGCAGATGCGGGAGGTTGATAGGTGAGGTGCAGGCACGAGGGCCGCTATCACCTAGCTCATGAGAATCACTGTTGAGGACGTTATCTGCGGTAAGTGTAAGAAAGGAGGGATACTACATACAAGCTTAGGGCTCTGTGAGGTAAAGAATGGTTAATAAAATTACCTGCGTGTGAGGCACGAGAGAGGCGTCTCAGGCTGAGAAGTCGGGTCGGTAAAGCCAGGAAAGTCTGCTCAAGCACGCGCCGCTCAATGTCAGGATGGGGCTAGCAAAGGCGGTGGCTCAGAGTAGCGACAAGACACGGTAACGCCGCTTCCGTTGGCGGAAGGGGAGAGTAACACTGGGAAGAAGGGAGTTGAGGGAAGGTGATGGGATGAGGAACGAAGAGAGACGTTCCGCTGGGCTGACAGGAAGTCCTGAGGTGTTGGTCACAATCAGATCTTTCTCGAATGTCGAAAGTCCAGTCGTTGGGAGTCTCGGCACGTATTTTGCGCCGCCGCATGGAGTTGGCCGATGATGCAGCCCTGGAGGCCTAGAGGTACCGGTCAAGGATGGGATTGAGGGACAATTAGCGGAGGTTTGATGGTAAAGCGCGATTACTGACTGTGGGATTTCAAGGATCCGGCGGCCCGGACATAAGGCACGGGCGCTTATTTGCTTCTCAGCACGCCGCCCAAGCCCCACATTTCATTTCCAGCGGGACAACGGAATGACAGCTCAAATGTTGATAGAAAAAACTCGCCTGTGCATTCCCCCCGTCACAATATTCTGCTTGCTTCCCCTTCTCATCATGTCTTTTAGGTCTACTCTACAAGTTGTGTTGCTTCTCGTTCTCGGCTTCCACCTTTCGCTAGTGTTTTCCAAGCCTGCTTTTCATAACCAGCAGGTGACCAAGCGATCGCTTACGAACACGAGCGACTTCCAGACCAACGCTCAACGTTTGGTCGCTGGGCTTGCTCCTCTACCCCCGAAACGCAGGTTTTCTCCAACAAGAGTTCAACTAGCTGCTCGATCAGGGCCATCTCCGACCCCGTTCGTGACCTTTGACTCTCTTCTACCATATCATCCTCGCCAAATTGGCCAGATATGCCGGGTTTATTCGTATCAAGGACTTTGCATATCCCAACACGGCCCTGGGGTGGATTAGTAAAACCACTTCGACCGGAAAGTGAATACGCTTGGTGGCATGCATTCCAGTACTGCATCTTCTGACCTGATTCCACAGGATACGCCTCACGACAGCGCTTCCGGATAGGCTTCCCATAGGATTCACTTATTTTGCCCCTGACAGGCTCTTTGAGATGGCGATCACTAACGTGGGTTCAGCTGCGACTCGCTAAGCCTATGCTCATCTGATTGTAACGGCGCAACTCAGGATAACGTTCAGTGGAAGTACCTTGGGGCCACAGGCCCCACTCTCAGTTCGAGGTTTGTGGTGTCTTTCCATGGAAAACATAACAATAATTGTGCCTCATCAGTGCCCGAACTACCAACGGCCTTGTCAGGACAAACTCAGGTAAGTATGCACGAGCGCAAACTCCTCTCACCAACCACTCACTCTCTCACTCTCTCTTTCAGCCACACCTAATTCTGGTCCCCAGGTCGTCGGTCATAGTGCAGGATCAGGGGTAAGTTGGCACAGCTCCTTCTCTGACGACAAGCCAGAATTCAATTCTCGAGAATAGCCCTCCGAGTCGTACATTTGGAAGTTCGATCCGACCACAAACGAATTCTCTGGTACGAAGTCTCCACAGTTCCCTGCGTCTAAAGTTTTCATCGCTCATTCGCCGACGGCTGGGTCTTAGGTGTATGGTCTAATAGCGCCTCCTCTGGTGAGTGCTCTCTCGCTCGCTCTCGATGTTTGCTTTGCCCTGAGTATCGTTTGCCCAAATAGAAGCCCCAGTGTACTTCTACATGACAGAAGCCTCTGGTCTTAAGTTCCTCTATATTTCTGCCAACCCGAACTTGGGCTCTGCTGACGGTTTGACTAAAGTCGTGCGTTACTTGTTCTCTCCTATCCTCCGCTCTGGTCATGAATCAATCTCATGGATCTTCATTTGTAGCGATTCTACTTGGAAGCTTAGGACACCACCCCCCAACCGTCGATTCCCTTTCAATCCTTACCCAACCACGTCGCTCTTTTTCTTCCCTCCGCTCCTTTGTGAATTGCGATACACTATTTTACAGTATGCACTCCCTCTGATGTACTTTAATCGAAGCTATACCGGTAATACTCATTCCTTCCCCACACCCGGGACCTGAGTCGAAATCTGCTCATGAAGACTTATTGCGTGCACCGTTCCAAGAATAGGTGGAACTGTGGCTTTCGTCGCTATTCAGTAGGCACTTCAACATCTCTTCCACCCTACTCATCATTCCGAATCATACGAGGAGAAGAACTCCATCGACCCTTCAACACCCTCCGAGTTTGATCCCGCAAAAAGGTCTTCCAGCTCTCCTTCAGAGAATTCAGAGCTGGTGTCCGATTGTGCGTCTGGATCTTCTGTCCAGTCCTCGTCTGTTGGATCGTCTGCAAGCGGCTGACCGGTTTCCCAACTCCAGTCTGGGTCTTCGCCTTCCGATCCATCATTGCTTTGTTCTTCGGGTTCCTCGTTGTCCCAGTCGCGGATGGGATGAGGCTCTCCGATTTGTTGGTCAATGGCGAATATGGACCACGATGTATGCCGCAAATGGAAGCCAAGAAACTCGATGGCGTATTCATCACGAGGTGCGAGGACTGCAGTAGGAGGGAGGAGAAAAGGTAGTTGAGGGAGGTGGACGAGGGCGTAGTCCAGAAGGCGCATCCCTTGCAGTGCAGGGCACGTCTTTTGTGTATGTCGAAGTAAGGCATCTTTCATGTCTTCAGAAGGCTTTGCGATGCTTGACAGCCAAACATCTATCCTGCGAAGTGTTGGATGCGAAATGATGATGTGGTTCTCCCAATCCCTTCGCCCCTCCAGACTTTGCACATGGAGGACAAAGTGTTCAAGTCTTGGACAGGAGCGGCCTAAAGGGATGTGTTCCTGAAGTCGGAGTCCACGAATTTGCAACTGCTTCAACCATTGACCATGCTTCTCTAGGAACCAAACGAAATCTACCGTCTCACCAAGCCAACCATCGTGATTGTTAATGAGGAACAGAGTTGCACGGTGAAGGGATGGCATATGCCAAGTCTCGAGAACCCGCCTGGAAGAGATATTGAGACCAATCTCAATAGTTTCCAAGGAGGGGAAGCGAAGGTGCTTGAGATCAAGGCCATCCCAAGCTAGTGGGAGAGAGGCGAGCTGCAGGTTGACCAGCTTGGACGACAGAGCAGCCTCGACACTCTGCGAGAGTCGACCTTGCTTTAGCATGGTCTCTGGAAGTCTGAATTACTAAGAATGTGTGTGGGAATCTGGCAATAACAAATAGATACAAAGCTTTCGCGAAATGGGCACTTGCACTCTCGCTGATTCAAGTTTGGATGGGTTATACAGCAATTGGAAATTCAATACGGCCTCTATTCTCTCGTTTCGCGCGTCTCTGCTCATGTCTTCTGACGTTTCACAATGATTATACAGTGACTTCCTTTCATTCGCGAGCGCGAGCGCGCCGCAGGCGCGCGGTAGCGAATGCCTATTTGGATCTGATTCCACTATCTTCAAGTATTCATCTACGAATTCTGGCATAGAAATTCTCGAATGCCCTCAGTCTCAGCATCACCCAAGAGTGGGATGCTAAAGCAAGGTCCAGAGTCGCGGGACGCGGCCCTTTTATAGAGTATTGGTGCCCATGATGTACATCGCACCAAACGAAATGGTAAACCCCTCTCCTTGGGCTAGAAAGGTTGGAATTCTGAACGTATCATGGATTCCGTATGCTGAGGATTCGAATGTGAACTTTCGGAGACCAGGCAGTCGATGGACGACTGATTGGAGGGTCTTTGAGAATTTGGCAGCCCATTTCGAATCAATGAAGCAGGTGATATGGCATCGGCAAAAAAGTCGCTTCCAGGTCTTCAACCCTGTTGAAGCTCTGTCGAAGGCCTTTTCAGGGGGCACAAGGGCGGGGGATGACTCAGAGGAGTTCTCAGGTAAGATCGAGGCGTGCTAGAGGGCTGTTAACGCCTGGAAGGTGCTTCCAGGGCTTGTGCCGCTCTTCAAACCACCTCGCCAAACCCTATTAGGAAGGAGTGAGGTCTATATTTAGCTAGAAGGGTCGATCCGCCCTTCGGCAGAGCTTCGGCACACCGCGAGGATATCATCAGAGCTCGTGCGCGACCTTCTTCACCTCTCGAGAGACTCCTTCTTCCTCAAAAACACGTCAACAAGCATCGGCACGTCCACCAAAGTAACCGCAAAGGCTGGCGCAAAGGTCCGTGCGTGACATGTGCCTGGCGGACTTTAAATGAGCATCATATAATCCCAACGCGACGCGTCGAGACTCTTTCTTCCTTTCCCCCATGTTCCCTCTCCTCTCTCTCTCACCCCGCTCGACGCGTCAAGGGGCTTTCCATCTCTCTTCGACGCCAAAACATGTTCCCTCGCTGTCCAAGACGACGATCAACGCCTTTGGCCACCCTCCTTTCACAGTCGAAGGCTGACCTCGAACTCCAAGCTAACCCCAGTTCCTCTGCACGACGCGACGTGACGCGTGTTTTCGACTTTGGCGATATCCGCCTTGTCTGAAAGCTCTCGATATGGCACTTTCAGCGACATAGGCGCTAAATCTCAGTCCTCAACACCTTGCCCTCCCTTGCTCCGCTGATACTCGCGACGACGACAACGCCGATGATCAACATCCATCAGCCCAGCTCCGTTTCCATTGAAATCTCCGCGTCCCACACTGGCCTGCAGCTACCCATCGTCGACCTCGCCCTGGACTTTGGCGTGGACTTGGATCCGTCTAGCCTTGCCTTTGGTCGGTGTCACCGTCGTGAGCATAATAGCATCTCCCGCTTGTCCATGGAATGTGTTATATCCGGTCAGTGTTCCTCCCTAACACATGCTTATTTATTACGTTTACTCATGTCATGCCACAAAACGTTGAGGGTTATCTTTGCTCGCATACCAGCCGTATCACCTGCGCTCGCCTGTAATACACTACATTGTCCGTGTAATCTATTTGTTTTGTTTCTAATCTTCATGGAAACAGTATCGGGATGCGTGTAGGTGCGAATTTGATCAGCCTTGCGTCTACGCACAAGGGCTGTTAGCGTCTGAGAGGTGGCTCAAGGCCTGTGGACGCCTGGAAGGGTACAAGGCCTTGATCCACCTCCAGGTACTTCCAGGTCTAGACCTAATCATAGACCTGCGGTCCCCTGGGAGGCGTTTCCAGGTCTTTGCAGGTGTACAGGCCTCCAGCACACCTTGTCAGGTGTTGCCAGGCCTCGAACCGACTTTTTTGCCGATGGGAGACCTGTGACCAGACCGGCGTTCTCTGGTGCTGTTTTGAGGGACACCAATAGCTGGAAGAGCTGTGTGGGCCGCCTAATGACGATATCCTGATACAGGTAGGGCTTTCCGGCCAGGTACCAGGTCCTACAGGCCATCATTATAGCTTTTTGTTGGAACGTAGTTAGACAAAGGAAAGACTTGCGCCCAAATGCTAATGTGTGCTCCAGGAGATAATGAGGCAGAATGGCTCGTTCGAATATTTGTTGCAAGATTTCGGTGGGTACAACCTGGGCAAGAGGCAAGCTCTTCCTTGCAGTCGATCCATAAGATCCGAGCTGAGCCGCGCGTTAGCAATGCCATAAACCATATCCCTTGATCCTCACTTTGTCCATGGTAAAGAGATGGCTGTTTTGTCTTGAGACTTAACTGTGCCGATGGACAACTTTGCAACCGAAGTCCAAACATAACCAAAGCTCATTGACGACCTTGCAATCGCATAACATTTTAGAGTCCTTTGTGGTACTTGTAAAGTATTCTGAACCCTCTACAGATACTGAAGGTAGTTTCGGCTTTCGGCTGATCTGGGTGCTTTACGGCCATATCGAAGCCATCGCCACACATCGAAAGTCATCTGCGAAATACCTATGATAAGATCCAACCTGGGGCAGCAACGAGGTCTTGAAGGACCTTAACCCTGCATTGTGCAGCACTCAACTTGCGACACGGTTTCTGGAGTGTGTGCTTACTCTGAGTCGTACGCTGAGAAAAAGTCGCCGGATTCCCCTCCGTCCTCCGAGTGGGCTCCAGTAAAAAGGTCTTCCAGCTCTCCTTCGGAGAACTCAGAGCTGGTGTCTGTTTCTGGGTCTGAAGATGGCGTCCAGTCGAGGTCTGTTGGATCTTCCACCGGTGGAACACTGGTGTCGTAACTCCAGCCAGAATCAAATTCTTCCTGGTCTGATTCCCCGTCTTCCCATGATGTATCCCTCCCACGGATGACACTGGGTTTTCGGATTGGTTGGCCAAATGAAACTATGTACCATGATTCATGCCGCAAGTGAAATCCAAAGAATTCGATGCCGTATGCGTCATGAGGGGAGAGGACTGATGATGGAGGAAGAAGGAATGGTAATCCGGGAAGATGCACCAGGGCGGAATCTAGCAGGCGAATGCCTTGCAGCGCGGGGCATGTCTTCTTAATATTTCTGACCGTAGTTTCGTGTTTTGTGACGCCCATGGAGGACTTCCGAATGCAGGCCTCCCAGACATCAAGCCATTGGAGTGTTGGATGCAAAACGGCCAGGGTGCCCTCCCAATATGGGCGAGAATCGAGTTGGAGGACCAAGTGCTCCAGGTTGGGACAGAGACCACCCAGATTTATCGTTCCATGGGGGAATCTGTGAATTTGCAGCTCGTTCACTTGGCGGCCATGCTTCTCTAGGAACCAAAGAAAAACGTGGGTTCCCGAGAGGACCAGAGTCGCTCGATGGAGGGATGGCATTTGCCAAGTCTCCACGATCCACCTCGTCCAAATTGTCAAATGGATTTCGATGGATTCCAGCGATAAGAGCTGAAGATCCTTGAGCTCAGCGTGCTCTACATCCAGCTCGATCGTGAGCTGCAGTCCAACTAGCTGAGGTGTTAGCACAGACTTTAGGCCCTGGAAGAGAGGTGTATTGACGTCTAAGGTTGAGTTTATCAAGTCCAGGGAGACGGCCAATCCTTCATTCTGCCTTGCGAACAAAGGAATTTGGAACTCATCGAGTGTCGCTGAATCCATGGCGTGCGACCTGAGCGTGAAGTCTAGAAGACTGTGTAGTCGGTCGACTACTGATTGAAGGGTTTTCGAAAACTTGCGGGCCCACTTGGAGTCAATGAAGCAGCTAACGTGGAGCCGTTTGACAAGCTCGCCGTTTTCTGGTGCCCTCTTGAGAGACGCTAATAGCTCGAAGAGTTGTGTGGGCCTCTTAATGTCGATATCCTGGTACAGGTAGCGCTTTCCACAAAGGTACCAAGTCTTGCAGACCATCATGATAGCTTTTTGTTGGGCCGTCGTCAGCCAAAGAAAAGACTTCGCCCCAAATGCCACTGTGTGATCGAGTAGATAATGAGGCGGAAACGCTCGCTCGAATATTTGCTGCAAGATTTCGGTCGGCGCGACCTGGGCAAGTGATGTGATGGGGAATTGTTGCTCCGGGACATGGGTTTCAAGCTTAGCAGTCTGTTAGTAATTTCCTCAGCGAAGTTTCTTAGTCCTTACTTTGCTCATGGTGAAGAGGTGTTGGTTTTGTCCAAAGAGTCGCCAGGTCCGCCACCGATCCAGACGCGCTGGATCTGGCAAACAAGGCCAAAGAGGTCACAGTGCCCTAGCGCTTGAAGGACTCAAATTCCTTCCCTTTCTCCTGAAGAAATTTTGTACTTGAATAGATGTCGTTTACTCGAATCCATTTGTAGCATTGGAACACTCTTGCAACTTAATACTCACCAGGTACAAACAAATCGACACCTTGAGTGGTATAACGGCAAGACAGGCGAGATACGGGCCATTTTCTGAAGACATTAGAGGCTATTGTCTTTTACCGGTACCCCTTCGAGATCTGACACTCCTTACGCTCAGACAGGCTGGGGCGATGGTCGATAGGAATAGGGGCGCACGATTGCCCAATTTGAGGTCGTGGGATTCTGATCAGCTCATTAAACGTCGCGACAAAGTCGCGTCTGCACGTTCGTCCACTTCCATCTCAATCCCATCTATCCAAGCGACATTGAAACCATTTTTGGACTCGCTGAATTCAAACTCTCATGGATGCCGCCGAATTTCATGCAGCAGTGAGCGAGGATTCATGTGTCGACGTATAAACACTCAATGACGGCCTGCTGAGGTGTACGATAAAGTACGTGAAATCCCACCTCAAAAGGTGACAACCTACGGTAAGCTCCTTTTTAAATACTACTGTGGATCTTTTGAACGAAATTACTGGTCCATTAGGCCATATCGCCAAACTGATTGGCATGCCGAGGCATTCTCGACACGTCGGTCAAGGTATGCGTTCTGCGCAACCAGCACGAGCGCTGTGACGAACCAATTGCAGCACTCAAGTTTCTTGCGCCTAATACCAACCCTCCTGTTCCATGGCATCGTGTCATTGGCTCCTCGGGTACCATCTCATCACGGGGTCCAGGAACAGAAGGTGCTCAGCGCCAGAAAGATGAGCTGGAAGCTGAGGGTGTCGAGGTATCCACAGGAAGGACTGGCGACTTCAGGGTAGACATGAGGAGATGGGGGTGGTTTCCCGATCCTTCTATCCAGCCGTCTCGGGACGATGTTGTCGCTCAAGATGATGATGATGACGAGGAGGAGGAGTGACCTTTGCCATCGCTGATGTATCTCGTGAATATGATCATTTGCTAAACATTTGGACTAGTTGAATAACGAATAACAGTCAAAACGTATGGTGAGTGGAAAAACGAAAAGTAAATTGTCCCTCGAAAGTGTCCCAAGTCACAGAATTAATCGTTCCATCCAGATCTGAAGCTTCCGAACTTCTTCGTATCTCCCAGTGTACTCCTTCCAACCCGCTGCACGGCTACACCACCCCTGCCTCCTCGCCTCATACTGCCCCTACTTCCCACTTTCCTGACATGGTGTCCATGCACGTTCGGCTTGCCCGTTCCACCGAGGACGGCCATAGCCTTGCTGTTGGAACTACCAGCCATCGCCTTCTTGCCTCCGCTGGGTGGTTTGCCTCCCGGCCATGGTAAACCAAGAACAGGCGGGCTATTGGGTGGCGAGCCAAAGCCAATTGTTGAGACGGGGCTAAACATCACAGAGGTGTGCCCTGTCGCTGGGGAAATTGGTGTGGTTGGTGAAGCTGGTGAATCATCAGGCACGTCCGGAGTGTGGTTCGGTGGGGTGTACGTGGGGGGAATCAATTGAGGAAGCGATGGTACTGCCGGAGCGTTTGCGTATTGTCCCCCGTTTGGCGACATGGGCAAAGGTGTGAGTGGATCGACTCCTTCGCTGCTATACTGGATGACATTGCCAGGGTTGCTCGAGGTCCCAGAGTTGAACTTGAAGTTCTTCAACCCCTCGGCAGGAGAATGAAGTGACGAAAGGGGGTAATGGGAGGCGGTTGTTGGTGTAGGAGTGAGGTGGAGGAACTGGCCAGAAGTTGATGAATCAGGGACGGGTGACATGGCGTAGTCTGATGGAGTCTTCATGTACGCCAGAGAGGATGGCGACTCTGCAGTGGTGGAGGGGTCAGAGGCCGTCGTGCTGTAAAAGGTTGACTTTGGGATTTGGAAGTTGGGAGCAATCTTGCGCATGTCTCGCTCATCCTTCTCCTTGATTTCCTTGACGGCCTTGCATACCTCCGCAGCAGCCTTCTCCCTCACAGACCCCTCGCTCCCCTTCCTTGGCACAGATTGGCCATCCTTGCTACCAGGCCTCGTGATCCCTTGCTTCTCCAAGATCGCAAGGTGCTGAGGAGGAAGAGGGGACAATGTTACGGATCCCTCGGGAATGGGTGGCGGTGGAGGCCTTGGGTACGCGCTGGGCCCGTTTCCAAAGCTCAGAGATGGGACATGGGGCGATCCCTGACTCGTACTCCCAATCGTTGATACCGAGTTCTTCTTGAATTTCCCAGGTGCTTCCATACTTGCAAAGGTGATGCCGATACCAGAAGACGGCGAGTCCAAACCCGTCACCAGGCCATTCGAAGTTCGACTCCTCACCTTCGACACATGCGCTCCCCAACTCCATCTCGGCATCCTAGGCTTCAAATCCTGCTTCTGCATCTCTTGTATATGCTCCCTTCTCAACTTCATGTCGGCCTGGGAGTTGAGATAGAGCCGTTGGGCCATGCCCGCGACCAAGAGAACCCAAAACGGTTGAGCGATCCTTCTTGACACGTCGTTGCTCCATTGCGATCCTGCGCTTCCATACACTACCAGCAACGCCAGGCTAGCGATGAAGGAGACGAGGAGGTACCAGATGCAAGCTCGGTTGAGCGGCGTCAATCCGAGGTTCAAGACTCGTTCGGTACGTTGACGAGACCATCTGAGCAGGGCGAGTGCCAATGTCGTTCCGAAAAAGAGGGTGGAGGCGATGTATGAGAGGGGATGCCACGCGGGTAGAGGCTCTAGTCCACAGTTCGTACCGTACTCGGGCAGGTTGGGTTGCGCGTCAGGGTAGTAATCGACGTATTCGGGTACTTGGAATGCGCGGTGTTGTGTCGCCACTGCAATCTACATCTGTGGTCAGATCTCATCGTTAGAATCAAGAGCATGTCTACGCACCCAACTGATAGCCATAAACGCAGCCAATATACCTGTGAGACCCATGACCATCCTATAGTTATCACGAACCCAGAGCGATGTCGTGCGCTTCGCTGCGAGGATGGCTGCTGAACTGAGGACGAAGATGGAGAAGAGCTGGGCGAGGGAGATGACGCTTTGACATGACGAAGTCTTGAGTGCAAGAGAGAAGAGGGCGGTGAGAGCGTAGGACAGGGCGGTGTAGCGGACAATGAGGAAACTGTTCGAGAATGGCTAAGGATAGCCTGGCACCAATAAAGGAAAGGGGCGTACCAAAATGGATCAGGAGAACGCCACGAGACTTTCCTGAAGTCTTTCAAGAGTCTGATTTCGTCTGGAAGGAACGTGACGCTGGACGGAAGATGTGAGTTACTTCCACACATTATAGCAGAAATGTAGAGAAAGCTCACAAATCCCAGACGATCAGGGCGAATGAAACGAAGCCTCCAATCGCAAGCGCCGCTAGCCATTGCATCCTTATCAACTCTGTTCCAACTCGCCAAACAATGGCGCTCACCAATATTAGCTGTAATCATCTGCGGCAACACTGACGAAGGGATTGGGTCCACAGCGTTGGCAATGCTACTGTAGTTCGTGAGGCCGACTAGTGCTCCTGTCGCTGGTGCCATTTTTGCCGTCTTAGCAAGAGCTTCTTGGGCTTTGCGTTTCCGTCGTAAGAATAGGTTGAAAGAGTAGAGCAGATTATAAATGTGCCAGCATAAAGAACGTGTTCGAGCGAAAGAAAGAACGTGAGAGGAAAAATCCAAACGAGAGCCCAGGGCACCCACACGAAGAAGGTAAGGAGGGGGAACGGGGGAAAGGGGAGGCCTTTCGAATGTCCCAGTGGTTTTATGCTCGTGTAGAACTACTCCTTTCCCATGTTAAGCATCGATAGCACAGCATAGGAACCAGCGACAACTGGACAGGACAGAGCGATCGGCAGATGGTAGAAGCCAGAAAGGGGGGAGAAGCGGGAGTACCTGTCAGGGCGTTCCACAGGGTGCATATGGGCGCACGGAAAATCCCAGCCTATATGAATGAGCATATGGCTTCGCGGGCCTGACAATGTCTACGAAGCTGTTGTCGTCGCGGTCGCCAACCCGAGGCAGCAAAGTGGACACTATAAATAGCAAGTTTAGGGAGCCTTTCAATTGCCTCGCAAGGACGCGGAAGAGAGGATTAGTAAAAGAAGGCAACCAGTTGCCCCATCAATCCAATGGACGTCAACAAGCGACGTCTGTTTGATAGCCAGGTCGAGGGAGTGATGGTTGTGGTAGAACGGGAGAGAGAGATTGAATGATCAGATGGCTCGAAGGCACAAATGATCAACCTCGACCAGGTAATGATGTTTTCGATATTATAGACAGCTACTCACCAGTGGCCTGAGATCCGAGAGACGAGCGAAAGTGATCATAGTCAATGAGCGAGGTAGACATTAGATAGTTACATGTTTAATTTGCGGTGGGTATAGGATTCGGCACTCCCACTGCCACATCCTCAGGCTTCCCTCCAAGCTTCTCAAAGAGATCTGTCCTTTGGAACATGTGGGCTGCCTGGATAGCGTTTGGTGTACCCTGTCGTGGATCTGCCCCTGTTGAGGAGAAAAAAGATAAAGGCGATCAGTGTTCCTATGTCAGATGGTGCCAGTGTGAGCGGCACGCAAGCCGCTCCCTTGGCCTAAACAACCAGGAGGGAGACCTACCGCGCTCAAATAGTGCCTCTACAACTTCTGTATACCCTTTGAATGTGGCGCCAGCGACGATGCTCTGCCCAAGGTCGTTCAAGCGGTTCGGATCGGCACCACGCTCGAGAAGAGCCCGAGTAAGAGAGGCATGCCCTGCATAGGCTGCGAGCATCAAGAGCGTGTTTCCTGAGCATCGGGATTGTAGATTTAGTCGAGATAAGGCTCGAAAGGCTTGATTAAAATCCACCTTTGTCGTTGGTAAGGTTAGCAGGTAGACCTGCGTCTACTGCTGCGACCAATAACTCTTCGTTACCAGTTCTTGCTGCCTCGAACATCTTCTGTGCAAATTCGATGGTCTCTTTGGGAAGTGCTTGAGGGGGATCCATGGCTCTACGTCAGTATTTGGCTTTGGCTAGAACACAGATGAAAAGGTGCTGGTAGTAGTTAGCTTTGGATGAAGGTCGAGTTTAGGGGCATTGATCACGATTGAGGCCCAAGATCAGTCATCCATGGCAAACTCCGGCCAATGAAATGTGGTCATGCAGGGCACGCGAGGATTATTATTAGCGCCCGACGCGCTGGTGACATCACAATTTATGGCCTTCTAGGACCCTTTTATACGTGGCCCAGCAAGTTTCAGTCTTTAACTTTTCACTTCTGACTCGAGACTCCAAAGTACCTCGTCAACTGCGCAGGAACAGAGATATGACCAAACACATCCTCTTTGCAGGTTCTACAGGCTACATCGGCGGCTCTATCCTCTCTCGCATTCTCCGCCATCCCTGCTTCAAATCAGGGAATTGGAAAGTGACTACAGTCGTCAGGCCAGGAGACACGCCCCCAGATTGTCAAGGTTTGTCTGTTCACCGTGTTCAGAAGTGATTGAGTGTTGATATTTGAGCTTCCAGGCAACACATCCTCGCACGCGAAAGCGTCTCACCTCGAAGACCTTGGTCAGGAGCACAAATGCCATTCGGAGCACGATGGCTTGACCACTGTGGTGGCGGACTCTGACGATGAGGAGATCATCACAGACTTGGCTTCGAAAGCCGATGTCATTGTTCAAGCAAGCGACGCCAGGAGTCTGGAAGCTGCTCGGGCAGCTCTCAAGGGCCTTCGCAAGAGGTATGAAGCAACAGGGCAGAAAGCCTCACTCATACATACGAGTGGTATTGAAGTTCTCATTGACGATGCTCGAGGGGCACATGCGGCTGCGACAATCTACTGTGACATGGACGTCGAGCAAATGGCCAATATACCAACACCTCCTACGGAGACTAGCGCACGTCAAAGGCAGATTGACCTAGAGATTGTTGCTGCAGATGCAGAAGGTGGGTACGTCAACTCGTATGTCATACTCCCTGCGAGTGTGTACGGCTTGGCCGACCATCATCTCGCGGAGAAGGGGATGACAAGCCCTCATTCAATCCATATTCCTAGTCTAATTCAGGTAAGCTCAAGATTCGATTTTCGAGAAGAATCGGGAGCTGACAGGGAGATCAGGCAAGCCTGAAGAGAGGAAGCGCAGCCATCGTTGGCGAGGGCAAGAATATCTGGAACGAGGTTAACCTTGACGATATCAGCCAATTCTACGTCAAACTCCTCGAGAGCGTAGTAGACTCGGACACCTCGTCGCCAACCGTACAAAACATCAAGAAATGTCACGGTACTGAAGGATATTATTTCGTCGAGAATGGGGAACACACGCTCCAGTGCATTTCGGCCAAGATTGGCGAGATACTCCACAAGAAGGGCGTGATCAGGTCCGCCACTCCCAGACCTCTGACAGAGAAAGAAGTGGAGGAATACTTTGGTGGGGAATGGTATCTAGGAACGAACGCGCGGTGCAGAGGGCTGAGAGCGAGGGAGATCGGTTGGGTGCCAGAAAGAACGACAGAGGACATGTTGAAGGGCATTGAAGGAGAGATAGAGGCGTTGCTTGCAAGAAACGACTGAGGTTTTCGTTGAAGGCTTTTTATCTATTCTCGGCGAGTGCAGTTCATAGGGATAGGGGTAAATGACAACCACTGCATCCGAACATCCTGACCGGCGGCAATCAGCGGAGACATTTACCCAAAAGCCAATTGGTGCGTTGTCCTTTCTACTCGTTGCACATGCACCGTCTCCGTTTGTTTCCTAAGACCTCCAGGCTGCCAATTTCCAGCCTCTCTAGGATGAACAGCTCTGCTCAATCGCGTCACACCCAAGGACCAGACGGATCGAAGAGAACCTTTCCGCCCCTTTACAAGTCGACTGGGAATCCAGCGCGAGATAAACTCGCTTTCATTCATGTTTTGGAAAGGTTGAAGGTCGGTTGGCTTTGAAATACTCATCCCAATGCCCGTCTCTCGTGAAGTCCAGTTGCCCCTTGTGGTGCGTCTCAATATCTTCCCCGGAGTCTTCCACTTTGGCGACAGTGGTTTTGTTTCTGGCTTCCCTTGACCCTCCGAACGTTGAATGGCCCTCTGATGACGATGTACTTCAGACGCAGAAACGAACTGGATGGGTGAACAACGGTGTACGACACCTCTTCCCTCTGTCTGGTTTGGTCTGATGAGCTGAACCTCTGAGGGCTGACAGGTTCAAGGAGCGGAGAGGTATGTTGAGGCCTTTCATCCCGCCGCCTCTATGGGCCTTCTCGAATGTGTGCTAGCGGGATGTCTAACGTAATCCTTCTTCCTGACAGTATCTCAGACCATATGTACAGAATGGCCATGCTTAGCATGCTTTCCACCGACGAAAGTCTGGATGTATCTAGGTGAGATATGAACCCTCTGTCTCCCGAGCTAGAAAGGCTAACGTTTCGATGACCAGATGTATTCAACTGTCCCTTGTGCATGACCTTGCAGAAGCCCAAGTCGGCGATATCACACCGCACGAACCATTCACGAAGGAGGAGAAGCATGCTCTCGAAAAGACCGCAATGCAGAACTTTGTGCAGGAGATGCTGCACGGCACTCCAGAAGTCGGACAGAAGATTCAGAGTTTATGGGAGGTGTGCTCAATTGCCTGCCTCGCCTGGTTGCCTCGCTCATTGATTTATGCTAGGAGTATGAAAAACAGGAAACGTCGGAAGCTAGATTTGTCAAGGACTTGGATCGATTTGAGATGGCGGCTCAAGGTATGTTGCACTTAAATTGAACCTGGGTCAACTTGTACCAACTCTCTTCTTTCAGCTTTCGAATACGAGAGGTCTACAAGCATCCCTCTCCAACCCTTTTTTGATTCGTCAATACCAAAGCTCCAACACCCCGAGGTCCAGAGCTGGGGCGAGGCATTGCTGGCAGAAAGGGAACGGTTTCACAAGACAAGGGCAACGTCACAAGAGGAGTAACCCGCATGCGGTTGATAAACGTTCAATAGATGATATATACAACAATAAGATTCATTTATTTTTACTTCTTCTGCTGGCCCATCTACGCCGCAAGATCGACAGGCCCAGTTCCCAACCCTCCGCGCATGTTTAGTGGTGGAACAATCTCAGGGTGGTGTGAGCAAACACCATGCCCAGTTCGTCCGCCGCCTTGATGCACTCGGCATCCATCACACTTCCACTAGGCGCAGCGAGGTACTTGACACCGCTCTTCCTCGCCCTGTGGACGTTGTCGGGGAACGGGAAGAAGGCGTCACTCGAGCAAGCGACACCATCCAATTTCTTGCCCCATTCCTTGACCTCGTCTTGTGAAAGAGGGGCAGGAACAGACTCGAAGAGGGATTCCCATTGAGACCTTTCGGATCCTTCCAGTTCTTCACGCGAGACGTACAGATCGATCGCGTTGGCCTTTTCAGCGCGCTTCACGCCCTTTTTGAATGGTAGTTCGAGGACCTGGATGCAGAGTCGGGTTATGAGCTCTATATTCTTCAAGGTGAAGCAATTTCACCGTACCTTGGGCTGATGCCTCAACCACCACAAGTCGGCCTTTCCTCCTGCTAGACGTGTGCAGTGAATACGCGACTGTTGGCCTGCGCCAATGCCGATGACGGCACCCCTGTAGGCATATGAAACCGAGTTCGATTGCGTGTACTTGAGTGCGAGGGTGGCGACGATCAGGTCAGTGAGTGCTTGGCTTGGAACCTGTCAAGCGAGTGAAGCGTCAGTTTCTAGGTTTCGCGAATATACAAAGGTATGGCTCACCTCCTTGTTCTGGGTAACGATGTTCTCAAACAGCTCCTTGGAGATCTTGGCGTCGTTCCTGTTTTGCTGGAGCGTAACACCAAAGACCTGTTTTCGCTCAACGGCTGGTGGAGCGTAGTTGGGGTCGATCTCCAACACGCAGTATTTCCCAGCCTTCTTCTTGCTGAGGATCTCGAGTGCCTGGGGCTCGTAGCCTGGAGCGATGATACCATCCGAGACTTCGCGAGAGATGATACGCGCGGTGGCGACGTCGCAAGGAGCGGAAAGGGCGACAAAGTCACCGAAAGAGGACATGCGGTCGGCACCTAGCAAAGATGTTAACCGCGTCTTTGACTGCCGAAAGGAAAAGAACACACCTCGGGCACGAGCGTAGGCGCAGGCGAGAGGAGTCAAAGCCTCCTTCAAGTCGTCGACGCCATACACCTTCTTCTCGGTCTCGTCCAGCTCGACACCGACAGCAGCACCAGCAGGCGAAACGTGCTAATCAACCGTTATCAGATTGATAGAAGGTCTTGATCGAAAACGAGGTACCTTGAAGGAGGCGGCAGCAGGAAGGTCGAGGGCTTCTTGAAGCTCCTTGACGAGCGCATACGAGTTGAGAGCATCGAGAAGATTGATGTATCCTGGTGAACCGCAGAGAGCTGTTCACATCAAAGTGTCAACAAAGGTTCAGAGCCTGCACACAAGGAACAACACACCCTTGAAAGGCAGCTCTCCCTCGGTCACGTATGCCTGAGCAGGCTTTTGATGGGGGTTCGCACCATACCTCAATGGCATCCTCTGGACTTTACCAGCCCTCTCCTCCGCACTCAAATCACTGCTCGCATACTTCTCCCGGAAGTATCCACTGATCGCCTCGTCGTAGGTTGCGGTCATCTCGAACGCCTTGAGCGCCAACTCCTTTCGGAGCTTGTCACCGACATCTCCTTGACCCTCTTTCCAGCTCTTCAAGAAGCTTGCATAGTCCTTGGGGTCGGAGAGGATAGACACACGGGCGTGGTTCTTGGCCGCCGCACGGAGGAGAGTTACACCTCCAATGTCGATTTCCTCGACAGCATCGGGGAGGTTGCAATTTGGCTTTGCGATGGTCTCTGTGAAGGGGTAGAGGTTGCAGACGACGATGGAGATGGGAGAGATGGATTGGGCCTGGAGGTCGGATTGGTCGGAGGGAATGTCACGAGCGAGGATTCCACCGTGCACTGCTGGGTGAAGGGTCTTTACGCGACCTCCCAGCATCTCGGGAGCCTTGGTGATGTCGGAAACATCCCTAGAGCTCCGTTAGGCGGAATGGTGATTCCGAGGGCTAAGAAAGACGCACTCGATCTCGAACCCCGCCTCTCTGATCTTCTTTGCAGTTCCTCCAGAGCCAAGGAGCCTGACTCCGCTCTCAACAAGACCTTGAGCGAGTTCAAGGAGGCCAGTCTTGTCATATACCGATAGAAGTGCTGAATGATGGAAGGTTGGTGATCAGAAGGGGTCTCTCAAACATTCACTACGATACCGCTCACCAATGGGCTTTGACATACTTGTAGATGGCGAGTGTAGGGAAACCTGGAAGAGTTTGAGAAAAACTTCAGTTATGCTGTGGGGTATTTTCAAGGCAGAAAAAGTTCGGGGAGATAAGATAATCGGATTCAATTGGCGGATGTTTCCTTATTTGCTTGGCATCCTAATGCGGCAAGCATCCGTGTTTGCGAGGTCGCCTGCGTCTGGACAGGATTAAATTGACGCCATACATTCACGAGGACAGCATAGAAGCCGCGCCCTCACGAGCAGCTGCTCAAGAGCTGCTGAATGCCAAATGAGAGCCTATGAGAGTTCGCCCTCTCGGAACGGAAGCAATTACGATATGTGAGTGACCCAATTGGTTCTCGGGGTTTCTAGAGCGTCATAGCCCTCTCTCCCAAGAGGCTCGAACATTGAGGGAGGAAAAGTAAGGTCGAGATCTTGTCGAGATCTTGTGAAAGACTGGGTCTCGTAGCGGCAGTAGTTGGCACATTAGGCAGTGAATTAGGCAACGTGGTGGATTAGATGGTTGTAGTATGACGTTTAGGAAGGCTTTAGGCCTTCGGCCGTACCTAAGCCTGCGAGGAGGGACGAGCGTAGCCCTTTATGATGAAGGAACTGAGGTGCCTGATGGAGCAGCCTCTTCTACTTTGGGAATGATACTGCTGTTCTCGAGGAGTGTCTCGAGTTCACCCGATTGATGCACTATAAAGGTATCGTCAATAAATGATGCATGGCAAAAGAGTGAAGGGCGCACTGTTAAGAAGGATATCGCAGCCACCAATGAATTCTCCATTCACGTAGACCTGAGGAATTGTTGGCCATTCCCTGTAACAAAGGTAGGACCGTCATTTACTCGGGCCGTGTCACTTCCAATGAATAATGGCTTACGAGAATTCCTTGATACCATTTCTAAGCTCCTGGTCCGCAAGAACGTTATACGTGTCCATCTTCTCACTCGGGACGCCGTGCATTTCCAGTATCTGGATCACAGCTCTTGAGAAGCCGCACTGAGGCGCGTCGGGGGTACCTGTTATAAGTTTGTGAGCCCTCATCGGTGATTTAGTCTCGGAAAACACGTACCTTTCATGAAGAGAACCAAAGGCTTGGCTTCAATGGCCTTTTGGATTGTAGAGCGCGCCTCGGTTGAGAGGAGACGGTATGCTGTCAGGTGAGAAGCCGCAAGCGACCGAGGGGGCAGAGCATGAGCCAGAGAGGAGGTGGGCTGGCGCAAGGCACGAAGCTAGTCTCCCCAGCACGGTTAAACGGTTGCAGACCAATTGTAATCCAATGGTTGGTGAATAGCATTGTCGAATGCACATAGCATCGGTGGGACGTCCAGGGATAAGAAAAAGAGCAAGTTTCGTATTAGTAGTCTTTCGTTCACATAGACTATGTGTATTGGTACGCACAGAGGTTGCAAACGATGCTCGGAACATGGTGACGGTGACAGTAAACGGAAGAGTAGCGCTGAGTGAGCCAAAGCGCCGGTCCGAGGATTGCGCAAATGATTGAATGATGGATCGCGTAATCCTGCTCTGGGCGCTTAAGTTCCAGGCTCGCAATGGACCAAAGGGACGAACGGCTAGCCCACTAAATACGTAGATACAGTGCAAGTGACAATTCATCAGCCATCTCACCTAATACAAGTGCGGTCACATAAGAGTAAAAATCTCAGAGTCGCATCGCCTACCCGATGACTCCCGTCCTCAGCACCAGCGGCACTTTAAGTAGCACTCTGCGAACCTTTCCTATCTCAGGAAATATTTCTGTAGCTCATTCTCGACTCCTTTTAATGTAGCGCTACGTCTGAGTCCCTAGGTCTGAAGGCAGATTTGCAAGTCGCGTTAAGAACAGGGGCGTCCGACCGCTACGGACTTCGTCCACGCCATGACCATTACCCCTGTCTTTCTTCCTAACCACCATCATCCCGCGAAGGTAACCTCGAAGCCTGAGCGAGATGGCTGAAGGAGGCCCTGGGGTAAGTCTCTGCTCTTTCCAAAGATTGTCGCTGTGCTCAAGATCCCCCTGTCAGCCAAGGGCTTTCCCAGGAGCAAGCAACTTCCAGCTGAACGGCAGTACCGTCAATAACGTTGGCGGCAACATTTACAATAACATTCATCACACCTACAGTCCCATTCCTCATATAATACTTCCTGCTGACGAAAGTAATGTATTATTGCACTATCGGCGCCCATGCATTAACGACAAGCTTCGGATTCCAGGGGTCCAAATCGCGAATTGGTTTTCGCCAGTCAGCTTTAGAGCGTACCTGGTAGACAACCTAGAGTGGCGTACGCCCGATACTAGGGTGGACTATATCAAGTCCGATTACTTCTTGGAATGGCTCGAATCTAATGGCGGAGCCATTTGGGGCACAGGAATGCGTACGTAGTTTGCCGCCCTTGCTCGGCGAGGATGATGCTCAAGTCAGATCGCAGCCGGCGCTGGAAAGACCACCCTAGCGTAAGTCAAACACCACAGATTCTCTTTAATCTCTGACATAGGCTCCTCTCTAGGTCAATTGTGACCGAAATCCTAGAGGAACGCGAGAAGCTGTCCCCTGCTGGGACGATTTCCGTCTCATTCATTTACTGCCGCTATACAGAGCGTCTTTCTCTGCGAGAGGTTTTGGCGGCAGTCGTGAAGCAGAACCTGCTCAAGCATCCGAAGCTACTGTCGCTCGCTAGACCTATCTATGAGAGGCATATTGGCGAAGGAACGGCCCCAACACGACACGAGCTCACTACCCTACTTATGGAATTCACGAAGCACTTCCGTGTCAACTTCTACTCGTTGGACGGCTTGGACGAGGCCCTCGAAGAGGTCCGATCCGATTTGCTGCGAGTTTTATCCTCTCTTCCAGTTAACCTAATGGTGACATCACGCCCGCTAAAGGGCCTGGAGTACTTGGTTCCAAAAGCTAGACACTTCTACATCGTCGCCCTCAAAGACGACCTTCGCCTTATGATAATTCAAAAGGTAGAACACAATGCAGAGCTGCGGGACGTGGTTGAGCGGAAGCCTGAGCTCTTGGACGAACTCACGTCTCTAATTTACGAGAAGGCCGGCGGCATGTGAGTGCATTGACCAACCTTTTTGAGCCCAGAGCTCACCTTTTGGAAGGTTTCTCCACGCATATCTTCAAGTGCAGGCGCTTGACGGATGCACCACTGTCCGGGAAGTTCGGGCTGCTGTCGATGCATTTCCACACACAATTGAGGCAATGTACAGCCTGTCGGTGAAGAGGATCAAGGAGCAGAAGGGGCCCCAGGCCGCTTTAGCACTTCGTATACTGCATTGGCTCGTCTACGCGAACGAGGGACTTACCGTGGAAGACATGCAATACGCCTTGGCAGCGTCGGTGGATACCGATAACTATCAGTACGCTGACGATAATGTTCCTCACGAGAACTCCATTGTATCGGTTTGTTGTGGTCTTGTTACTATACAACCTGCAAGCCGACGGGTACGACTTGTTCGTGAGTGGCGCTACGGCCCTCATGGTTTGTATTTCTTACTGACTGAGAGTTAGATTATACGGCACGGGATGCACTTCGCGCTCTATGGCGAGAGATGTACCCTTCCAATCCAAACCCCCATTCCTTGCTTGCATCAGTCTGTGTCGGACGGCTTATTGCCAATGGCTTCCACAGCAGGCCTGACCTAGTCGACTACGGTCAACTAGAGGAAGAGTTCAAGGAGCACAGGTTCCTTCGATATGCTTATTTTAACTTTTGGCCTGTCCATGCACGCCCATGTCTGGAAGGACACAACGACCCTGCTGAAGCGAGCATCCGATACTTCGTCCAGAGCTTTCACGCCTACCCTCATTCTCTGGAAACAGCTGTCGACCACTTTCAACCAATTCACATTGCTGCTAGATACAACCTTATCGGTCTTCTCCCCAAGCCGCTGGACCCCCAGAGCTATTGTATATCGACGAGGCTGGGCCAAAACGCTCTGACGCTTGCGTGTCGCGGGGACCACTACCTGCTTGTAGAGGAGCTGTTAACAAGAGGAGGAATTGATATCAATGCACAAGACAATTATGGTCATACTGCCCTAATCTGGGCCTCCCTCCGTGGCTACGAACGCATTGTGGCAAAACTACTTCAGTACTCTGAGCTCAACGTCAACGCTGTTACTAGCGATGGGCACAGTGCGTTTTCCTACGCATGTGACAGGGGGCACGTAGCGGTTATGGATCTGCTTCTGCAGCACCCCCATATTGCCATCAGCCATCAGGACCCCAGCGGGCAGACACCATTGATGCTTGCTTTGTGGAAGGGAGAAAATGGAGACGACGTGGTCGACAGGCTGCTCCAGCACCTGCGAACTGCTGGAGGGGGCCCTGCTCAGCCCACCTGGCCAGGTTACAGAGAATTGAAACTGGCTGTCATCCAAGGAGACGAGGGTTTGGTGTACCGGCTATTCAAAGAGTTCGACATTGACATCAACTGGGTTGATGACCAGGGGCACTCGCTTCGGGATTTGGCGCAGGATTGGGAGGTGGTTAACCAGGCAATTGCGTCTGCAACGTCGGACAGGGCACGTATAGCACCCCCATAGAATGTCACCCGAGTCAAAGACTGATTCTTATGGTACGATCGAGTTATGCACATCATTGTTTGGCCTTCTTAGTTTCGAAAGTAATGCCCTGGATCCAAGCACACCGATCCTGACCAAAGAATTCCTTCTTGGGCGCTACAGAGAGTAGACCGCTGTAAGCCTGATGAGAAGCACGGAACACAAGACACTACGCACTCCATTTCTCTGACTTTGATGTTGGTAGCATGTACAATGGTCGTATCTCCCCCAGCAGGCGCAAGTAACAGCGAGGATCCGCAGTTCGAGCAGAACGATCGGGTCAGCGCCTTTCCGGATTTGGTATTATCGACCTTGCTTTAGCATGGTCTCTGGAAGTCTGAATTACTAAGAGTCTGCGTGGGAATCAGCCAATAACAAATAAATGCAGAGCCTTCGCTGGATTGCAGGTCTCAAAAACGAGTGCCCTCGAGAGACAGTACTTCATTGGGGACCATGTGGGATTGAAAAGATCAATAAGTAGTATTTATTTCTTCATCGACCATTTCGGGTCATCATGCTTCCGCACTCTGTTTTCTCCAGTGATCCAACTGTACAAGTTTGTCTTCATTCGCGAGCGCGAGCGCGCCGCAGGCGTGCGGTAGCGAGCGAATGCCTCTTACCCAAAATGTAATTAAAAAGGCATGAATTCCGCCATCTACCTCAGGCGTTACATCACACAAAAGTGGGGTGCTAAAGCAAGGTCCTGAGTCGCGGGACGCGGCCCTTTTATTGTCCATACGGCGTTTTACAGCCTCTTGTCCTATTTATCAGTGCGCTTACGTTCAAAAAGAGCGCCACAGAAGGTAGGCTTAGCCTTCCGAAAGTGATGAGTAACTAGACAAGGAAATAACTCACCTGAGGCTTGTAGAACGCGTTAGCCTGGAAAGACACTCCTCCCGATTGCTTGCGGTTCTTGCAGTGGCAGATGACGAACGTGACCGGCTCCCCTTTGCATTCAAAAGTAACTTGGCCACAGAGACGGTTCTTAATTTGGCATTTCTTCTCAAGTGAGTTCCCACGGTACTGAGTTGACCAATGAACGCCAAAGAACATGGGATCCTTGGTGGGCCTCCGAATTTCACATACAATCTCAGAGACTCCCATAGAGACAGTACATTGCTTTCCCGATCCCTGAGGGTGGCTCCATTGGGTGTAAGCACTGGCCATTGCTGACTCTACCCATTGCTTCCGGCGACGATCAAATATTTGCGCACTGATCTGCAGTGTTGGCCAGGTGCATTCCCTTCTACAAACGCCCAACACACGCTGATCAAGTTGCTAAGGAAATTGCTTCTGCGCTGCGCAAAGTCTAAAGCTTCGCGGAAGAGCTAGTGCAATGACATTACAGCCTACAGCCCCGTCAGCATCGCTGACATATTTCCATGGATGTTCACCCGCTTTGTTTCACGAGCTTCGGGAGGGCCCCAAAATTCAGTAAGGGTTTCCTACCTCGCCCTTCGAAGTGCATGAATGCCGAAGGTGAAAGACAAGATGAAGCAGCGTATTAGGAATCAGTAAGAGCTGGGTATGTCCGCCGTGTCTAATATTAGTATCCCGCATCTCATAAAGCATTGTCAGCGCAGCATCTCGCCTTCCTTGGTACGTATCACGATGGAGGCGGCGTTTCACCAAGACTTCTTTGAGAGCTTAAACCGCGTCGGGCGAGCGACTCCACGGAGGAGATTCAGAGTTTTGGTAAATTCTTGAAACCCTTCGTATATTCCTACCAGCACCGACGTTAAACACGGGAACTTCAGTTTTCAATCCGTGTACTGTGGCCAGTCCGCAGAGAATGGGCAAGGCGTAAAAGGTGAATTTGCGCTGCCAGATGGAACGGTAAATCGTCACCAGTGCCAGGTCTCCATCTGCCGCTCACAGCCGTTCGTGCGTGAGCTGATCAACGCGCATATTCTGGGCACTTACCAACGCGAATGAAGGGTAAGCTCTTTCCCAACACCTACATTCCAAAAATTCCTTGATCTATTCTCAACCTTTGGGGCCGCTCGATATGTAAGTCGGTAGCTTCCCCTGACTAAAGCCACAGGGAGGTGCATCCTGCCGAGGCATGCCATGTAAAACCACACCGATAGAAGCTATATTCAGCACGGCCCTGCAGTCGAGCTCATCAAAACATATGTTTATGTGGCGGCCATCGCATCTTCCTCTGCACTCGGCAATCGCGCTCTGCAGATCTGCGTAACCACTCCTTGGGGTGCTGCTCTCTGAATCTTCCAACTTTCCCGACTTTTCCGATTCCCTAACCGATATAAATAAAGGCTTCAAGATGATATGGCCATACCGCGCTCACTGGCTTTCCTGCAACTGAATTTCCTCCCCATTTAGCTCTGGACTCACTGCCATGGAGCTTTTGCCAACGAATACCGTCATCACTCGCGAACAACCCACCCTCCCCTGGTTTCTCCATTCGGAACGACCGTCAAGCATCACCGTCGTCGACGAGCTTGCTCCTTCAACACCGAGAAAAGAGAAAGACCCGGAGCATCCTGCAAGCGATGTGACAGAACCAACTCTTTCGCGATCACGGAAATGGGCGATTACGATTGTTGCTTCCCTCTTTACGCTGCTAGTCTGTGAGTTGCCATTCTATATGATGCGTTCACTATCAGGGCTTACCATGCGTTAGCTGCGGCAAGCACCTCATATACGACGGGTTTCGACTCCATGATGCACGATCTTGGTTGCTCACGGCCTCAAGCAGTCCTGGGCCTGACAACCTACGTTGTTGCATTTGGAGTATTTCCTCTATTTACATCAGCGTTCAGCGAGGAATTTGGGCGCCAGCCTCTCTACTTGTGCTCTTGGGCAGTCTTCCTCATGATGCATATCGCTGTTGCTTTGTGAGATGATCCTCCATATGCCCTTTGTCCCTGACCTCATCCCCATGTTCAGGTCACCTAACTATCAAGTGATCGCATTGGTGAGATTCATTCAAGGCGCTGCGGGCTCGGCAGGGGCGACCATGGTAGCAGGCACCATCTCTGACATCTGGACTCCTCAAGAGTGGGTTATCATTTCTTTCTGCCACTCTCCAAATTGACGATGGTCACTTGCAGGCGTGGGGTACCCATGAGCATTTATTCCTCTCTTGCCTTAGCGGGAATGGGGTTCGGTACTGTTGTTGGTGGTTGGGTTGAAATGAACCCACACTTACAGTGGCGATGGATCCAGTGGATCTTCTTGATGTAAGGGTTATGTCGCCTTTGCATGGCACACTGCTGATCGAGTCTATCATGACATAGCGTCGGAGCCGTCGTTGCTGCCGCTTTCTCATCGATCGTGCGAGAGACGCGAGCAACATTTATTGCCAAAAAGAGAGCAAAAGCAGCCAGTTCAAAGCAGCCAGAACGCTATGGGAAGCCTAACTCGTCTGCAAAAAACCTCAACTTAAAGCAGTTGATTTGGGTTTCTGCAACAAGGCCACTAGGTATGCAATTCTCACCCTCCTCTTCGCGTTGATTCTCTAACCTTCCCTCTCATAGTTCTTTTCATTTCTGAGCCGATTATCTTCTTCATTTCCGTGTGCATTTCTCTGCACTCATCCCCGTGCCTGAACTGACCTTGAGTCTTAGCTCTACATTGGCTTTGCATGGGGGGTTTTCTACTGCATAATCGCATCGGTTCCAGCTGTTTTTCGTGAGCTTCACGGCTTCAACATTGGTCAGATTGGAACCGTCAACGTCGTTATTATGTGAGTGTCTGTGTATTTTTGCCTTTGGAAAATTTACTCATCAAGGTTTCAGCATCGCAGTTTCCATCGGATATATCACCAACCTTTGGCAAGAACGTCTCTATCAGTGCGCATCTTTTTTTGGACGGAGCGAGCTCTACCCGGGCTGACATGGAACCGTAGGAGGAGCGTAAGCCGAAGATTTGTAGAAGCCCGATTGTACATGTGCTGTGTGGCCGGGATCGTCTTACCAGGCTCGATGTTCATGTTTGCGTGGTTCTGCCGATCCGACATTCACTGGATGGCCTTGACTATTTCTCTCACGGTAAGTCACCTTCAGGTGTCCGATACGCTCTCTGACCAACGGGTAGTTATACATGTGGGCTGTGTTCACTATCTACCTGGCTGTCTTCAGTTACCTTGCCGACTGGTATGCTTCCTTTCTACCCTTAATCCATGGCTGATACTGACCCCGATTTCTCCAGCTATGACAGCTTTGCATCCTCCGCTCTGGCTGGCCAGAGTCTAGTCAGGAACGTCATTGGGGGTGTCTTCCCCCTGTTCACCACACGACTCTTCGAATCCCTAGGATACTCATGGGCAAACACAATGTTTGCTTTCATCGGCGCTGCTATGATTCCCATCCCTTTTGTACGTCGCCACTTTTACAGGTGAATACAGTCTGACGGCGATCCATGCAGGTCCTTTTCTTCTTTGGCCCTAAGATCAGGGCTCGGAGCGCACGCTGTGTCCAAGATGGTGTAAGGTCACCACGAGTCCCGAGGGGATCGCGGTGAGCCTTCACTTTTTTCACCGGATTTCTTATTGTTTTACTAGGAACTTTCTCTTGACCATGCAATGCGCGCTCAGGCCTTCGGCGCGAGTTCCCTTTTTGGATCTTCTGCTTCCCATTTCGTAGTATTGATCGCGGGCGCAGTCTCACCCGACGCCCGCCTTCCTTTGTCCCCCTTGTACCTATCTGATGTTTTCCTGATGGAATATCGCTCTGGGCCCCTCGTGTTGGGCCATGCGATGATTGGAATTGATCTGTACCAATATTTTTGATCACCAAAGCCCTTAATAAGGGGACTTCGAAACCCATGTACATTAGTTTAGGACCCCCAATTCACTGTTCACAGCTCACTCGTCGTCGTCTCCTGCTCGTACCATTAGCTCGAATCGTTCCATCTCAATTTCCCTGCGTTCTCAGAGCGCCAGTTGACTATCTGAACACGCCTCGTCGTCCCCTCGATCCCACAACAATCCATTGCAATCCAATTCGTTTTCGCTTCCCAAACTCACTGAGAGTTTCGTCGTCATCTTCGCCGTCATTGTCACGCCATCGCATTCGGTGTATTGACCCTATCTACCATATCTAAACTGTCTGGAGTACTTGCCGGTGACGGATCCTAGCCTCATCGCACTAGCAAGAGACTCTAGTACGTGCCCAAACCCGTAGACTTCCTCACAATGGGGTTGTTAGTCAACAGCCAGACCTCGAGCAGGCAGACACCTCTATTTCTGAAAAATCACGGCGAACGCAGAATCTGCTCAAGCACATTGCCCAACTTGGTGAAGCGATGGGTACATGGTGTTCTCCTACGTATGTGACAGGGGGCAAGTCCCGGTCATGGATCTGCCTCTGCGGCATCCCGTCATCAGCCATCAGGATCCCAGTGGGCAGACACCATTGATGCTTGCCTTGTGGAAGGGAGAAAATGGGGTAGATGTGGTCGAAAGGCTGGTCCAGCATCTGCGAACTGCTGGAGGGGGCCTGCTCAGCCCACCTGGCCAGGTAACCGAGAAGTGAAACTAGCGGACATCCAAGGAGACGAGGGTTTGGCGTACCGGCTAATCAAAGAGTTCGACATTGACATCAAGTGTGCTGATGACCAGGGCACTCGCTTCGGGATTTGGCGCAGGGTTGGGAGGTGGTCAACCAGGCAATTGCGGCTCCATCGTTGGAAAAAGTACGTGCAGCACCCCCATAGAATATCAGCGAAGTCAAAGAGTAATTCTCGATGTACGATCGAGTTGTGTACATCATAGTTTGGCCTTCTTAGGTTCGAAAGTAATGCCCTGGATCCAAGCACACCGATCCTGACCAAAGAACTCTTTCTTGGGGACTAAAGAAAGTAAAGCGCTGTGAGCCTGACGCGAAGCGTGGAACATAAAGCACTACGCACTCCATTTCTCGCTACCCTTGATATTGGCAACGTGTGCAATAGTTATATCTCCCCCATCAGGTGCAAGGAACAGCGAGGATCCACAATTCGAGCAGAACGATCGGGTAAGCGCCTTTCCGGATTTGGTATTACCGTCGACGTAGCGTTTGACAAGCTCTCGTCCTGTCAGTACGCTAACGTTCTACAAGAGCGCCACAGAGTATAACTTAGCCTTCTCAAAGTGATAAGCGACGTGACTGGGAGATGGCTCACCTTACGCTTATAGAACGCATTGGCCTGGAAAGGCCCTCCTCCCGATTGCTTGCAGTTCCGACAGTGGCAAATGACGAAGGTAAACGGGTCGCCTTTGCATTCAAAAGTGACTTGTCCACAGAGGCAGTTGCCTTCATACGAGGCCATTGTAGTCCTTTCCAAGGACTGTCGAGCTGGACTCGGAAGCTTGAAGGAACATGGGGGTGGCCATAAACAACGGGTGTGATCAGTTGCCGGTGTGCCGACTGTTGACAAATTGCTTCCGGTTGATTATCAATTGTTTGGGTCCTCCTGATCCGCTTCGCCAAGCGCATTCTCCTTCCACCAACACCCATGATTTGCCCATGATGCTGTTGAGCAAATCGCTCTGCCCTACGCGAAGTCACAAATTTAGTGATGAGATTTGTGCATATTAAAATTTTAAACCAGCAGCTCTGACGGCTTGTCCCACACATTTCCATTGCATTTCGCCCATTTCGGTCACGACGTCCGGTCGAGCCCCAGAATTCAGGACAGGCGCCAACCTCAACCTTGGAAACGCATGAATGCCGAAGGTAGAGGACGATGTGAAACGGCGTATTAGGCATCAGTGAACCCTGGTGAGGATGTTTGCCGTATCTAAGATTAGCATCCAACATCTCACAAAGCATGCTCAGTGCACCATCTCGCTGCCTTGTTTGGCAAATGTCACAATATCAGGCGGCCTTTCGCCCACGACTTCCTTGAGAGCTCGAGCCCCGTCGGCCGAGCGACTCAAAGGAGGACCCGTGGTGGAATCTCGAAACCCTTCGCATATTTCTATGAGCACTGGGGGGCAATCATTGGAACTTCAGCCTTAGATCCGTGTACTGTGGCCACTTTGCGCAGAAGAAACGAGGTGCGAAGGTGAAATCGCGCTGCCGGAAGCAACGGCAACTTGTCCGCATATTCCGGACGCTTCCCGACGCGAATGAAAGGCGAACCCTTGCCCAACACCCACAGTCCAAAAATTTCTTGATTTAGTCTCAACTTTTGGGGCCACGCGATGTGTATATCGGCCGCTCCCCCTGGCTAAAGCGGCAAGAGGGAGGTGCACCCGGTCACGGCAGGATCCAAAGTCATGCAAGGCCGAACCTCTGATACCTGTAATCGGCACGGCCCTGCAGGCGAGCTCATACCAGAGCATACGCTTGTGTAGGATAATAGCCCTCTCGCATCTTCCTTTGCCTCCGGCGATCACGCTCTGCAGATCTGAGGAGCCACGGCTTGTGGTATTGCTCGGTGAAGCTTAGTGAGTCTTCAATGTTGCCTCACTTTTCCGATCCCCTAACCGGTATAAAAAGAGGCTGCAGGAAAATATGGACATAGTGTCCTTGCTAGCTCTCCTGTGATCGAATTGACGCCTCCTTCGGCTCTGACTTTCCTGCCATGGAGCTTTCGCCAACGAATACCGTCGTCGTCCGCGAGCAACCCATCCCCCCCATGCTTCTGCACTCGGGGCGAGCATCGACCGTCACCATCGTCAATGAACGTCCTCCATCAACACCGAACGAAGAGAAAGACCCGGAGCATCCTACAAGTGATAAAGCAGAAGCAACTCTGTCACGGTCACGGAAATGGATGATCACAATTGTTGCTTGCCTCTTTACGCTGCTAGTCTGTGAGTTGCCATTCTACCTGTGCTGATCGTCAGGGCTTAACAAGCATTAGCCGCGGCAAGCACGTCGTATACCATGGGCTTCGACTCAATGATGCGCGACCTTGGTTGCTCACGGCCACAAGCGGTCCTAGGCCTGACAACCTATGTTGTTGCATTTGGAATATTTCCTCTCTTTACATCGGCATTCAGCGAGGAATTCGGACGCCAGCGTCTCTACATTTGCTCTTGGGCTGTCTTCCTCGCGATGCATGTTGCCGTTGCTCTGTGAGATTCTCCACATATGCTTTGTTCCTGGTCTTATCCCTGTGCCCAGGTCACCCAACTATCAAGTGCTCGCATTGGTGAGATTTATACAGGGCTCGGCAGGCTCGGCAGGTGCGACCATGGTAGCAGGCACCATCTCTGACATTTGGACTCCTCAAGAGTGGGTCATCACCTCCAAGTCCCACCCTCTACATTGCTGACAATTACTTTCAGGCGTGGAGTGCCCATGAGCATATATTCGTCACTTGCCTTGGCAGGAACAGGGTTTGGTTCCGTCGTTGGTGGTTGGGTCGAAATGAATCCCCACCTGCAGTGGCGATGGATCCAGTGGATCTCCTTGATGTAAGCATGCTACTTCTTTCCATGACACTTCGCTGATTGTGTCCATCGTAATATAGCGTTGGAGGTGTGATTGCTGCCGCGTTCTTGTCGGTCGTTCGAGAGACGCGAGCGACAGTTTTAGTCAAAAGGAGAGCCGGTTCAAAGCAAACCGAATGCCATACGCAACCTTCCTCACCCGTGAACACCCTCGACTTGAAGCAGCTCATTTGGGTTTCTGCGACAAGGCCACTGGGTACGCTCTTATCCGCCCTTCTTCGCGCCAATGCGCTAACCTTCTCGCCCATAGTCCTTTTCATTTCCGAACCGATTATCTTCTTCATCTCCGTATGTATTCCGCCACACTCATCCTCATGACTGGGCTAATCTTGGCTCCTAGCTTTACATCGGCTTTGCTTGGGGCGTTTTTTATTGCATAATCGCATCTGCTCCAGCCGTCTTCCGTGAGCTTCACGGCTTCAACATTGGTCGGATTGGAACCGCTACTGTCGTTGTCATGTGAGTTATTTATGTATTCTTGGCTCTACGAACGTTACTCACCACGGTCTCAGCATCGCAGTTTTCATCGGATATATGACCAACCTATGGCAAGAGCGTCTCTATCAGTATGCATTTTGTCTTGGAGAGAGACCTACCCGGAACTAACGCGGAACTCCAGGAGGAACGTTGGCCGGAGATTTGTAGAAGCCCGATTGTACATGTGCTGTTTCGCCGGGATTGTCTTACCAGCGTCGATGTTCATGTTTGCTTGGTTTTGTCGATCCGATATTCACTGGATGGCCTTGACTACTTCTCTCACGGTAAGTCACCTTCTTCGGGCCTCCGATCCACACTCTAACCAATGGACAGTTATACATGTGGGCGATGTTCACCGTCTATCTTGCCGTCTTCAGCTACCTTGCCGACTGGTATGCCTGCCTCGTAACTTTATCTTGCGTCTGGCACTGACCCATTTTCCCCAGCTACGACAGCTTTGCATCTTCCGCTCTCGCTGGCCAAAGTCTGGTCCGGAACGTTATTGGAGGGGTCTTCCCCCTGTTCACTGCACAACTCTTCGACTCCCTAGGATATGCGTGGGCGAACTCCATGTTTGCTTTCATCGGCGTCGCTATGATTCCTATCCCCTTTGTAAGCCGCCTCCTTTGACACGCGAGCAGAGTCTGACAGTGACCCATGCAGGCTCTTTTCTTCTTTGGCCCTAAGATCAGGGCTCGAAGCGCACGCTGTGTTCAAGATGGTGTTACCACCCAACAACCCGACCTGGAACAGGCAACTACCCCTATTTCTGAGAAATCGCTGTGAACGCGGCCACTGCGACGAAGATGCTTTCACTGAGCACGTTTCCCAACCTGGCGAAGGCATAACCTTTGAGTAGATCATCATCACCAGCCTTTCTCTCTTCAAATCACGGGACGATACTACTTCTTCTGTAGCCTTCCTTTTCTTAGATGGCAAGGCTTCTTCGCCCTAGACATCATGGTTCACGCTCACCAACCAGACTTCGTAATTTCATACTACACCATTTCTTCATTATCTAGACGACATGTCGGGCCCACAATTGTTTGTTGCTGTATCTTATTCCCATTTGGATCATCTAGCTCTCGCTTTCAGAATCTTGCATATATTACAAGCATTATCGAATTACTCCATATCGTCCGTGCCTTCTTCAGCCTCAGACCCATGCCCTTGGCTCACGCAGCACCGTTAAAAGTTTAGCTTCTTCACTTCCCTCGTCCTCACCCATCTCCGACATATACTCCCATCTCGCTGTCTCCGGCAAGCTCATGAGTATGCTTTCGATCCTAGCTCCAGGGGTCATTAACCCAAACTTGGTCCCCCGGTCGTACACCAGGTTGAATTCGACGTAACGGCCGCGTCTGATCAACTGCCATCGTCTTTCATGAGGGGTATAGGGCATCGAATGTCGAATCTTGAGGATAGGGATGTATGATGGCACAAAGGAGTCGCCTAGCTCTTTCACAAACGAGAAGATTTCGTCAGGCGTGCTAGGGCGCTTGCTTTCACCGCTTGAAGGGATTCGCGCGTGTGGGCCTTCGTTGAGATCGTCAAAGAACAGGCCTCCGATTCCGCGTGATTCTCCGCGATGAGGGATGCGGAAGTATTCGTCGCACCACTTCTTGAAAGTCGGATAGAGGAAAGGGCCATGCTTCTCGCAAGCATCCTGGAGAGTCTTGTGGAAGTGCACTGCGTCCTCTTCGTACAAGTACGAGGGTGTGAGATCGCAGCCTCCTCCGAACCACCACGCCAGGACTTTCGGAGGGTAGCGTGTTTCCGTCATCGTCAACTGGATCTTCCAACAAGCTCTGGTGCTCGGTAATCTCGAAGTATCGGTAGTTGGCATGGACAGTTGGTGAATGGGGGTTTCGGGGATGGATAACGAGGCTGATTCCGGCAGCAAAGAATGGCAGGCCCTCTTTCCGATCCGGCAGAGGCATAGACGTATGGTCTGCGCGCATCTGCTTGATTGCTGCTGGTGGAAGGGTCCCATGGACAATCGAGATGTTGACCCCGGCCTTCTCGAGCACTGGTTCGCGCTCTGCTGGGGTTTTAGTTGCAACATCGTCTGGAGGGACTGCGAAAACACAGGAGCGACCGGTTCCTCCTTGCGCTCGTACCCAGGAGTCCCGTTTGAACTGGGGCCCCGAGGGATCAAGCTCCTCCAGTGCAATAACGATACGGTCCTGGAGGTCGTTGATGTACTCCTCCATCTGCTCTCGCATTGGTTTGGGTCCCCGATAAGGCATCTTTCAAAGTCACTCTTCGATCGCTGTTAGCGGGATGAGATCTGGTGTATGCGGGCTATTAGACCCGGTACCGATGGCAGATAGTACTCCACATACCCTGCAACTGCTGGCTGCCGTTCCTTCCACCGAGTAGAAAGGTTGGGAAGAGGGAAGGATATGAGAATGGAATGTGGGCAAGGGTTTCGTCTCCGTCCTGGATCTTTATAGGTCTAGAGAACAGAACAGTGGAGTAGATTGTCCAGCCCATGGTCTGGATGAAGTCGAACTTTCCCGCGCTCGTCTCGCCTTTTGGGTCTGAATCAGCATCCGACTCGGGCCCGGGGAGGGCTAGATTTCGAGGGTGTGATGCTCAGAGGGAAGTGGTTCTGCTTTGAAGGCAGAGCTGGCCGCATTTATTGCGAATTGGTGATATCTAGTCGCAATTCAAAGCGATTCTCGAAGTAGAATCTCAACATAGATCTGTCATTCGACTCGCCCTAATCATGCAAGCACAAGGATTGGATCTACCCGACACAACTGCCTGGTGGGGCTCACGATTATTCAGAGATGCGTATCGACGACAGTTGCCGTATGATGAGAACCACCGCTACTGCCGGAGAAGCGCAACGCGTCTCTCTGAGCGAGGCGTTATTTCACATTGGTACGGTCTAGGAACCCTAAAGCGTATTGTCAGGATTCCAAACAAGGAGGCGAGAACAGTAGCCAACGTACGCTATCAGTTTCGATGGTACATCATACCTGACCGGTATGGGTTGACCATTCTCGTCCGTTGCGGGCTTGATATCAAAGCATGAAAGGAGAGAAGCAAAAATGACGGGAATTGCAATGTTACTCATGTGCCTTCCGGGACAGATTCTGTCGATGTGGCATGCTTGTATAGGTCAAAAGACACTGATAGACAAGTTGTTCACTCACCGCCTTCCATAACCGAACGCAACATCTTCCGGGTCTAGAACGTCTGGGTTGATCTTACCATCCTTGAGATATCGTTCGGGGTTGAATTCCATCGGATTTTCGAATACTTCGGGATCATGCAGTATTGCCCTGGTCTCCGCCAATCAGAAGCAATGTCAGTCGTACAGCCCTGTACACACCATGCATTCGAAAGTACAACGGTTTTCGCAGGGATGCGAAAACCCTTGTAGATGTCTTCTCCAGCTGTTGCGCGTGGGGTTGCTGTAAAGAGGCAGCTTAGTTCAAACATGCCTACAGAAAAGGGTGGTTGCGTACAGAGAGGAACGACTGTATGCCATCGAGCAACTTCTTTCATGATCGCTTGGAGATAAGGAAGTCGTTCAATATCGCCAGCGTTTGGGAGTCTGTCAGTGCCAACGACAGCATCAAGCTCCAATTGGGCTTTGCGCTGTACCTTGGGGTGCATTATGAGAGCAAGACAGAGCACTGAGGTTGCGCAGAATGTCTGTCGCGAGGGCTTGCGTTGGCCGAGTTACAGGAATTGTCACGATTTGACCCATACCGTGTCGATCCCAGCTGTATTAGACGGCGTGAGCTGGTTTCTCGGAGTCGTTAGTGGTTTCACTTGCCTACGTAGGCCTGTCCAGCAACGTTTCTCGCTATTGCTCTTTGGTGTCGGTAGGCTTGTTCATCCACGTCCTTGTCAGGCAGCGTTTGGATCAGCTCTCCAGCAATATTTACATATTCGCTCTGAATGCCTAAATTCTGTTTGGAAAAGTGAGTTCTGTTGTCAATGGTTCGAAGACACAAAAATTACCACTCGCTCCTCCGCAGCATTAAAAGGCTCGGTCCTGATTTGCTCGCTAAGGCGACCCAAGTCCTTGAGGATTCGCTTCCAGCCTGCGCCAGGAAACCATTCGGGCACATGTTGAAGGCTATGAAAGATGCTGACCAGAAGACGACCTGGTACGGCGTAGGTGGCAAACCCCTCTACTACTTCTGCAGCCGATTGCGCCAGTCGCTTGTTGTATTCAGGATCCTCTGCGCCGTAGGAAGCCCGCATGATAATCATTCCCAGGAGCCTGCAAAGCAAACGCGATTGAGCGGGTCATGCAAAGATTTTCAAGTATCTCACAAGTGCATTTCCTCGCGAAAGCCGTTAGGATTGTGGAGTAGTCTGGAGAGGAAAGCCGATACTTCTTCCTCGATGATGGGATTGAATCTGTGGACCTGCGTGGGGTTATAGAACCGATGAAACTCGCGTCGATGTTCACGCCATAACTGCCCGTAGTTCATACCGACAGCAAAGCTGACGGAACGCGCTTTGATACTAGAAGAATTTGCGTAAGTACAGCCAGTTTAAGCCTCTCCCCCAACTCACAGATCAAGCAATGGCCCGTCGGGCCGATCGGAATAGTTGGCAGCTCGCGAAACTAGAAGGTCCTTGATTGACTCCAAGGAGTTTAGAACGAGAATGGGCTGACCCAGTGCTTCTAGATAGATAACGTCACCTGTGTAGCACGGTCAAGGATGAGAATACAAAAGGTGACGCAGCGAATCGCATACCATATTGCTTAGTCCACTCCTTGTAGACTTTCCAGGGCTCTTGGGTGGGTATTTGAAGAACGTTCCCAATGAAAGGAAGTCCTCTCGGTCCTGGGGGAAGTGGTGCTCTTGTCCTTCCTTTGATCAGTCTCCAGACCTGCACTGCAACGAAAATGGAGAGGAGGGTGCCAGCTACGGCTTGCTTCTGGGACCGTAGTAGTTCGAGCGTTATTGCGACTGTCGACGACATGAAGGTGGTGTGTTTCAGAGGTACGGTTGCCCAATGATGTGGCAGTAACAGTCAAACTCGTTACTTGGCAAGGCACCGTGCACGTATTAAAGTTGTATTAAAGCCCGAAAAGGCCTGGGTTGACCGCCCCTATCAGCATCCTGGAACATATAGATTACCCAATCGGGTATAAGAACCCAATGCCACAGAAGTTCTTATTCATCGAGAGCTGGCTCCAGGTCATGGCGTTCAATCTCCCCGAACTGTATAGCTGCTGTATGGGTCGCTGCGCTAACCCCGAGAAGACCTTGCAGTATACACAAACGACCCGCGAGGGAACACGGTACTTGATCCCGGTCTTTACCTACCTGCGATGTGATGATGTCAAAGTTAGTCACTCTTGGCGCCCTAATTTTAAGCCCTGGCATCAAATACATGCACTCCCCAGGATCTGTAGTCCTCAAAAGCCCGAAATGGTTAACAAGTATTCGTTTGAAAGGGTGATCAGAACTGTCCACTGCGTAAAAAAATACCTTGAAATTAGTGTCGTAGTAGCGCAATATGCATCTCTGAGCGAGGCGTAATCTCGCGAGCTGCTAGCATACGTGATAAGACTGGACGGTACTTGATGTAGGAGCCTAGGGAACCCGAATACAGCCTCGAGTTCCATTTGAGCCTTGCGCTGAACGTCTGGCTAGAGCAAGGCATAATGCTGAGGTTGCACCGAAGGTCTATCAGTAGCTCCCTTGCAACATCGACATGTTAACTTTCTTGGCCTGTTTTCTGGATAACTTGGGTTCCAATCTGTTGGAGTTTGAAGGAACTTAACCACCAGCCATTCCCTCCTCCACAGCGTCAAAATTCGTTCAAAATCTCTTCAGTAAGCTCGCCCAAGTGTTCGATGATCCCGGGCCTTTTCTATACGGGGTATTGACGCAATCCTGGGAAACGATGCCGAAATAATTCACGTCCATTTGTCGGTCGCGTCTTCCTTTCAACCTTACACTCAACATTCCACCTGGTCTTGCTCGCCTGGCCATGGCTGAGGCCCTGAATCGACGCGCAACTGAAGGCTACAGGCTGGGGAAACTTGTCGAGTACGTATGTCCCTACGCCTCGTTATTCTGCAAGACACTCTGTACTTTGCTAGCTTCTGCTAACAGGTGTTCACCCCAGAGCTCGCGATCTGTATCGAAAGGTAGTGAATACTGCGCAAGTATACATCATATAAACTCCTTAACGAGACGATATAGGCCTCAAAGTCGGACCAAGAGGACCCAAAGTACCCGTCCAATCTAAGCGCCGTCCTCTTTGAGCTGGGGCAATATGGTGACTGCGCAGAAGCCATCAAGCGTGCTTGGGGCGGACTCGCAAAAGCAAACTTGTTAACCCCAGAAAGCCCTATGGCTCTCAAGCTCGCGACCCGGTTCGCCAAAACAGTCTATCACGACGCGTCTCTCGCCAAAGAGCTTGATTTGGCGACTGACATTGCTCGGTATGTTGATCAGCATCCTAGCGAGCGTGATCCAAAAGTGGTAGACATGAGGGATTGGTGGAAGGCTGCTCGTTCTGGTCCATGCATTCCTCCAGGAGACGCGGAATTTCGTCGCGCACTCTCTGTTCCTATATTCAAATCCACCGAGTGAGTTGTTTCCTTCACCAGCTGTGCACGCCACTCTGACCTTGAGCCCACAGAGATCCTACTCTGGAGTACTACCCCGTAGGTTGTCGCTCTATGGTATTGAACGCGCATGTTCTGATTCGAACAGTTTGGCCACAATGTTGTACAATCCCTTCGAGATCCCATAAACGGTGATGAAGAAACCCAGATGACAGTGGAATTCATGGGCGAGTCCGAGAAGAAAAAGTTCTCCTGCCTTATAGGGGGTGTCGGGGACGGTACGCTCTCTTCAACTTTCACTTACCGTTCATGAATAAGCCTTAAAGCTCATAGGACGCCACGCATTCGCAACTATCGTCGACTTTGGCTCTTCCAAATGCTCAAAACGATTACACCTAACCCTTTTTGACGTCCATCCCTCCTCCGCCGCTAAGTTGGTCGTTATCTTCCAGCTCCTACACGACATCCGAACTTCGAAGGATCCGGAGGAGAAGACGGAGCTCTATGCAACCCTGACCTACCTTTATAGCTCGATTGTCATGCCACCATACTGCTCTGCCAGGTCTGTAACTCACTCAGCTCACACTGACGCCCCATCTGACACAACTCCCAGATTGAGAGCAGCAGCAGCCAAGCTAGTCACAACGCTCCAATCTCCATCGTCTTCAGGTCATCGCCTCCTGTTCGGGTATCTCTCGATACCAGAAAGCACGGTTCCAAAAATTCTCGATTCCCTGGAGTATTGGTCGGGCGAGATTCAAGCCTCCACCAACACATTCCTCAAACGCTGTCCTCGCAAGATCTACAAGTGGGACGAGCCTGCCAGCGATGAACCTCGAAATCCACGTACCTCAGGCGACGTCTACACGAACAACCACTTTGAACAAGAGCTCTACAGCAAGGCTGGTGTCCTTCTACCACCGCCGAGTCTTCTCGAACGCCATCCAGCTATCAACAAGGCGGTTCAACAAAAGAAACTTTCCTCCTCGCTTGTGGGCGACGCCAGAAGGGAGGTACATGGGACCTGGAAGCCCAATGCGACACTGTTCGACTCTCGTCTTTTCGTTCGTCCTCATTTTTTGTCTCGCTGTCGTGCACATTGGACTAACCCTTGACTCCCAGTTGCACTCTCCAGATGATATCAAACGGATACGATCGGTCGACAATGGGTGTCCGCAGGTCGAAGACGATCACGCCCACATCATTGGCACTTTCCACACTTTTGTCGATCGCTTCTCCTTCCGCGATCCCGTCCTGCGACTCGGAAGAGAAAGGACGGTCCCAAAGACCGCCTGCTCAGTGATGGGACGCTTCTTTGAGCTCGTCCTCGAGGCTTTCACCACCCACGAAGGGAAGATCACGGTGGAGCTGGTGGTGGACGATGTCTTTAGTGGACTACAGAGACTGTACCATGATCCTGGCCGACCTCGGCATTATCCTACAAAGTTCAGTCGCATGTGGCTGAGCAACGTTCCGTGAGTCGCAGCTACCGTTTCGCCTCGCCTTCATCGTTGCTCATTGTTGCTGTTAGCGACTACACTGGAGGAGCGCTCACCAATGCCATATTCCTAGTCCCATATCTAATCGAATCTCCAACCTCGCTGATGGCGTGGAACTGTCTGCTTAATACAACGGTTTGGATGGGAGGCTCTATCGCCGACGCCGAATACCAGTAAGAGTCCTTTTGCTATCGCAACACTCGAGTATCTCTGACCACCCCTACGAAGCTATACTCTTGTTCAAGATAGCAAGCATCCCAGCTTCCTTGGCTTTCAACTTGTCCATCCAGAAGAGCCCGAAGCCGCTGACACGAGTGCCATACCAACCGGTCGACCACTGCTTCAGAACCTTCCTTCCAAAGCAGATGTCCATCTCTGGCTCTCTGACATCCTCCTGAACATTGTCAAATCCTCTCGAAGTCTCAGGGGTCTTCGACGTATCGACCAGCCTCATAATTTCGGAACCTTTGTTCATCTCTTGATCTACCTCCACTCTCATATTGGTATTCCTGCACATTGGATTACCGACTTTCTTTCGATCATGATCCATAACAAGCTTGATACCATCGCCATGTATCACCGAGGTGAACTGCCCATTCCTCCCTCGCATGACCAAGAGCGGCTTGATACTCCGAGAAGAGTCAATCTTTTACCATGGCTTGAAGACCTCCGCCTCGTCATCTCCGATCTCAACCCTCTCATCCACTTTCCACTCCCTATTGACGCGCCTTCCGACTATATCCTCCCAGAAAACAACATCATCACCCTCCACGCGCACTTTAAACCCCAAAGGCACCTAGAAGGTGACTACCTAAAGGCTGGGAACCCATACGTCCCCACAGTCGGCATGGCCTTTCACAAATTCGTCCCCGCTCTCGAAGGAGACCCTGATTTCGGCGTCGAGTGTCTCTTGTTGCATGATGGTATTGTCGAGTTGCTCGAGGGCCCTGTGGAGGCGATGCCAAAGGAGATCGGAGGGTTCCATATCTCGATGACGATGCTCTCTGTGGATCTGTTGCAGAAGAATACGGCGTCGTGGAGGATGAGGAAGGATTTGTATGAGAAGATGGTGAAGGAGGGATGGAAGGTGGTGCTTTTCCGAACGGAGAGCGGGTTGACGCGTACGTTTCTCTTCTCTCCTTCTCCTCTGTTGAGTAGGATTTTGTGCTAATGTCTTGTTTTCGATTTCTAGTGACTGAAGCGGTCGGTGCTCGTGATTGGAGTGAAGCGCCGTAGGTAGTGATCGCTCGGCTCATCGTGATGAATCTTACTGATCAACCAACAGGGTTGTGCCACCAGGACCTGCCGCTGAGCGTGCAGTTACGCCTATCCCTGAGCAAAGCGTAACAACTGTCAGGGAGCAAGGCGTAACACCTGTGCCCTCGTTCTCCCTCTTGACTGTCATTGGCACCTTACTCCTTGGGATCGGTGTTGCTCATCTTGTACATGTAAACAAGTCATCTTGACCGTAGTTTCTTGATAATGCCACATTGGCCCCATCCGACAGCGTCGTAGACTTGATCATCGGGCTTGAATCCTAGTGAGAATTCGATTTAGTCGGATACATCCAGATATCCTATCTTTCATGGTTACCTGAGACCTGAGGATATGAGAGGCCATAGATTAGTCGTGCCAAGAGTGCAGATCACAGTTACCAGAGATATCCCAGCACACCTCTCACATATTCAACTAATTGGGTATATGACGGTCCATCTGAATGCATGGGGAGAAATAATATTTGTTTGAAAGGATTATCACAGTTGTCCACTGCACAAGAACACCTTGGAATTAGTGTCGCAGTAGCGCAATGTGCTTTTCTGAGCGAGGGGTAATCTCGCACTCATACGGAAGCGGCGCCCTGCAAGAGATGAAGTAAGAAACCTGAAGGCCAAAACCGAAGCAGGGGCAAACATACGTGATAAGGCTGGATGGTACTTGATGTCTAAGCGGTATTGGTTGGCCATCCTTATCTTTCGCAGGTTTAATGTCGAAGCAAGCTAGAAGAGATGCAAAAATGACGGAAATTGCGATGTTGCTCATATGCCTTCCTGGGCAAATTCTGGGGCATGTGTTTTGTGAGTTCGAGGTATTTCAAACGACGCAGATTTCCCTCACCGTCGCCCAAATCCAAACGCTGCATCTTCTGGGTCCAAGACATCTTGATTGATCCTACCATCCTTGAGGTACCGCTCTGGTTTAAATTCCATCGGATCTTCAAAGACGTCTGGGTCGTGCAATATTGCCCTGATCTCCAGTAAATTCTAGTGTCCTCCATACATCTTCATACTCACCATGCGTTCGACAAAACGACCGTCTTTGCGGGAATCCGGAATCCCCTGTAAATGTCCTCACTAGTAGTGGCACGTGGGAGAGCTGTAAAAGAACGCCTCAGGGAAAGATAGAGAGAAGCATTGGGAATTGCCTACAGAGAGGGACAACGGTATGCCATCGAGCACCTTCCTTCATGATTGCTTGAATGTAGGGGAGGTTCTCAATGTCCTGAGAGTTGGGAAGCCTGTGAGCCCCAATCACAGCGTCGAGTTCCATTTGGGCCTTGCGCTGAACGTCTGGGTACATGGCTAGAGCAAGGCATAATGCTGAGGTTGCACTGAAGGTCTATCGGTGATGTTGGACAATCCGTCGAATAGCCGTGAAATGAAACCGTACCGTGTCGATTCCAGCTGGGTAAGAGGGTCAACGGTGACGTCTTGATAACTTTGACCCAATTGACGTACCAATGTAGGCCTGTGCGGCAACATTCCTAGCAACGAATCTTCGATGAGCGTAAGCCTGTTCGTCCAGATCTCTCTCAGGCAGTGATTCAAGTAATTCCTTTGCAACATTGACAAATTCGCTTTCTTGGCCAACTTTCTGAACACCTCAAGGTCAGCTCTATTAAATTTGAATGTTTGGCCACCAACCAATCGCCCTTCCACAGCGTCGAAAGGCTCGTTCAAAATCTCCTCGGTAAGATCGCCCAAGTGTTCGATGATCCTTTTCCATCCAGCACCAGGGAACCACGAGGGTACGTGTCGAAGGCTGGGGAAAGTGCTGACGAGGAGGCGGCCTGGTGCCGCATAGGTCAGGAAACCCTCAACGATAGTTGCAGCTGATTTTGCCAGCCTCTTGTTGTAACTGGGGTCGTCTCCCCCATAAGAACCACGCATGATGATCATCCCCAATACCCTGACGAGTCATGATAGTGAGCATAGGTCAAGTGAGGTGCGAAGAAACCTACGTGTGCATTTCTTCACTGAAACCTGTTGGATTGTCGAGCAGCCTGGAGAGGAACACCGGCACTTCCTCTTCAATGATAGGGTGGAAACGGTGTATCTGCGTGTGGTTGTAAAACCGATGAAAGTCACGTCGATGTTCGCGCCACTGTTGCCCATAGTTCATCCCTATCGCGAAACTCGTGGATCGAACCTTTGCGCTGAGTGAAGGTACATGAGCAGGCATAGACAACCTTGTCAGTATCAGGGCTCACAGGTCAAGCAGTGGCCCATCCGGACGATCTGAGTAGTTGGTGGCGCGAGACACTAGGAGATCCTTGACCGATTCCAAGGAGTTTAGGACCAGAACACGTTGGCCTAAAGCTTCTAGGTATATAACGTCACCTAAAAGCAAAGTCAAAAGAAGAAGACAACGTATAGGGAACCACGTACCGTACTGCTTCTTCCATTCGTTGTAAACCTCCCAAGGCTGCTCAACGGGTATCTGGAGCAGGTTTCCTATAAGAGGAAGTCCTTTTGGGCCTGGAGGAAGCAGCGCTCGTCCTCTGGCTCTGTTAAGTGTCCACAACCATATAGCAGCAAAAATAGGTAGAACGGCGCAGACGATCAAGGTCTTCTGCGTCCCTAGCAGCTCGATGGACATTGTCGCTGTCAGACCTTGAGGGGGGAAAGGGACCGCATCCTGCCCAAGGTTGAAGGACACATGGGATATATAAGCAGGGCGTTTAAGCTTTCGAAGCCTAGGAACGTGGTGTCACATCCGCTCGTATCCGAGCAAACCTTGAGCCGAACTGGTACAAGTAACGAGAACGTACCGAATTGGGCGAAGCAGTTCCCAAGAGGGCTGAAGTTCGGTACCTAACAGCAACTCGCAGTTCTAATGCTCGCGTGTATGGCTCACGACAGTCGAGAGTCCGTTACATAAAGACATCAGGAAGACCTGTTTCTGTGTCTTCGTAACGCCACCCAAACCGCCAAGCCCATTTCAGGGTCGCGTTTATCGAGGAACCAAGCTAGAGATTCGGCAGGGGAGGGGTTCCTAAGCGAACCATAAATTCCCGACACCCAGACACCCGAATGGATGTTAATGCTCTAATCATGGCCCTGTACCCAATCGTTGCCATTCTAAGTCCATTGTGGTTCTGACTCTTGAGCTAGAGCTCGAAGAAGTGTGCAGTGATAATGCAACAGATACATTGAGATGAATTCGCGATCGGAATCACTCAATGCACAATCGACTTCTTCACCGTCTAAGTAGCGCAATGTGTTTCTCCGAGCGAGGTTTAATCTCCCACTCGTGGGGAAGAGGAGCCCTACATGGGATGAAGTGAGATAGTATCCGAAGGCAAAGGAAAGTACAAGGGCCAACATACGTGTTCAGGCTGGATGATACCCGTTGTCTGAGTGGCATCGGCTGACCATCTTTGTCTTTTGCAGGTTTGATGTCAAAGCATGCCAGAAGAGATGCGAAAACGACGGAGATTATGGTGTTGCCCATATGCCTTCCAGGGCAGATACTAGAACATGCGTTTCGTGAGGTCAAAGTATTTCATCCAATGTGGGCCTCGCTTACCGTCTTCCAAATCCAAAGGCAACGTCTGCTGGATCCAAGACATCTGGGTTCATCTTGCCATCCTTGAGGTACCGCTCAGGTCTGAATTCCAGGGGATCTTCGAAGACCTCTGGATCATGCATTATCGCCCTAATATCCAGTAAGCCACAAAGGTGTACATTCATCTTTGCGCTCACCATGCGTTCGGCAATATGAGTGTCTTTGCGGGGATCCGGAATCCTTTGTACACGTCCTCACCGGCGGTGGCACGTGGGAGAGCTGTGAAGGAAGAGATTGGCAAAAGCTTGTCAACAGAGATGAACTTGGTGTTGCTTACAAAGAGGGACAACAGTATGCCATCGAGCACCTTCTTTTATGATTGCTTGAATGTAGGGGAGGTTCTCAAGGTCACGAGCGTTTGGAAGCCTGTGGGACCCAACCACAGCCTCGAGTTCCACCTGAGCCTTGCGCTGAACGTCTGGGTTTATGGCGAGAGCAAGGCATAGCGCCGAGGTCGCACTGAAGGTCTGTAGATGAGTTTGATGTCGGTCAGTCCGTCCAATGGCTGTGACGGGAACTGTACCGTATCGATTCCAGCTAGGTGAGATGGTTGAGACTACGGTCATGACATCTTGGACTAAAGAAGTACCGATGTAGGCCTGCGCGGCAACGTTCCTGGCAACAAGTCTCCGATGAGCGTAAGCGTGTTCGTCCAGATCCCTCTCAGGCAGTGATTCGAGTAGTTCCCTTGCAACATTGACATATTCGCTTTCTTGGCCTGCTTTCTAGACCTAAGGTTAACTCTGTTAGATCATTCGAAGGGCTTAAACGACCAACCATTCGCCCTTCCACGGCGTCGAAAGGTTCGTTGAAAATCTGTTCGGTGAGATCACCCAGGTGTTGAAGGATCCTTTTCCATCCAGCGCCAGGAAACCATGAGGGTACGTGCCGAAGACTAGGGAAAATGCTGACAAGGAGACGACCTGGCGCCGAATAGGTCACGAACCCATCCGCGATGGTTGCGGCCGATGTTGCCAGCCTCTTGTTGTACTCGGGATCCTCTCCCCCGTAAGAGCCACGCATAATTATCATGCCCAGTGCCCTGAATAGTCACGAGAATTAATGTCGATAGATTGAGCTGCTTTGGAAATCCTTACATGTGTATTTCTTCATGGAAGCCACTCGGATTGTCGAGCAGCCTAGAGAGGAACACCGAGATTTCCTCTTCGATAATGGGGTGGAATCGGTGCATTTGTGTGTGGTTGTAGAACCGATGGAAGTCACGGCGATGCTCCCGCCATGGCTGCCCATAGTTCATGCCTACCGCAAAACTTGTGGATCGAACTTTTGCGCTGAATTAAGGCAAGTAAGCATAATAGCAGGCGCGGGTCTCTCAGTTCAGGCTCACAGGTCAAGCAGTGCTCCATCGGGACGATCTGAGTAGTTGGGCGCGCGAGACACCAGGAGATCCTGAATCGATTCCAAGGAGTTTAGAACCAGAACACGCTGGCCTAAAGCTTCCAGGTATATGATATCACCTTGAAGCAAAGTCAAAAGAGGAGGGCAAAGCATGAGGGACCACGAACCGTATTGCTTCTTCCATTCCTGGTAAACCTCCCAAGGTCGCGTAACAGGTATCTGGAGAAGATTCCCAATGAGAGGAAGCCCCTTTGGGCCTGGAGGTAGTGGTGCTCGTGCTCTAGTTTTGTGAGGCCCCCATAACCACAGAGCAACGAAAGCGGGTAGGAGGGCGCCGACGACCAAATGTTTCTGCGTCCCCAGCAGTTCGATGGCAGCCATTGTCACTATAAGTCCCGATTGAACTGAGGGGGGGATAAGGGTGCGCACCCACCTACGACAGAGGGCAATATATAGACTCTGCAGTTAAGGTTTGGAAGCCCACAAACAATTATCTCATACCCGTCCGGGAACATGTCATGTGAGTCAACGCAAACCCTGAGCTAAACTGGTATAAAAGCACCTAGATAGTATGCAACGAGGACGTACCAAATTAGATTAAACGAAGTGCCCGAGAAGATATGAAGATTAGTATACCCAACAGCAGCCCAAGCTTCTGAAGCTCGTGTGCACAACCTCTGGGAAAGAAGAGTATTATGGTGTTCCTCGAATAACGATGCCCTAGACTGTACAGCGGGATGAGGCCCCTAGCACCGATTACTCAATACTCGCTCCTATGAAGTGGTCAACACCAGCTCATAACTTGACCAGCAAGAAGTTTCATTGAACGAACAATGTCTTCCGGCTCCTCGACCCTGATCGAAACCGACAACGTTAGATATTGGTTAGACGAAGTGTTGGCTCGAATGACAGGCACCCATCGTGGCCGGTAGCAGAGTTGTTACGAAGAGAAAAGTCGTATGGATAGGGGCGTCACTCGTGCGAATTTCGTGATGGACAGCGAGCTCGAACAACAGACAGCGAACGGCATGTCGTTTCTCCTTCGGACCTCGAGACCGCCATGGACAATATCAAGGTCAAGGCTATTGTCGACCGCACAGAAGGCTGAAGACCTCTTTCTGAAACCAAATGTCGCGGAATTCATCGCTGCTGCAGGGTCCATGAAGTCGATACCGCCCTCCACAGGGCTGCCAGAGGTGTGTGCCACAATTTTCTTCAGAGGCGCCTGCTTATTAGCTGTCTAGGTGGTCGTAACTGGTTAGCTGCTGATTCAGGCTGAAGCTCGATGGTTTACTCACTGCGGTTCTGCTATAGGTCGAGCGAATGCTGGCAAGTCGACACTTTTCAATGCCGTTCTAGGTAAAAAGGCCTTGCTGCATACAAGTTCTAAAGCGGTTCGTGATACCCAAACAGCACATTCGCAGTGGCTGACCTTTGGCTAGGGTAGGACGCGTGAATTGAACTTCTATCGCGTCGGTGAGGAACCAGGCAAGCTCATCCTTGTGGATGCTCCAGGCTATGGGGCTCGAGGACGCGTTGAATGGGGGCAACTGTTCGACGGGTATCTCGATACACGCAAAGAGTGAGTTATGGTCGAACTTGACACGGTTGTCCTCTCTGACATTTTGATTAGGCTTCGCCGGGTCTATATCCTGTTCAATGCCAAACACGGACTGAATAACTTTGACCGGCAAATGCTGGAACATCTTTCCCAGAAGCTTATATCTGAGGACGGAAAACAGCCATGGACTCTGCAGGCAGTTATCACAAAGGCAGATCTTGTCCCCAGTGGCTCGCTGGCCACAACCATCACGCAAATGCGAAAGGAGATCTTTGCAGCTGCCCCGCTCTGCCTGCCGCCGATTATTACCAGTTGCGAGATGAGTCCTTCCTTTGGTATTGACAAGGTTAGGACCAATATTGCACAAGCTTGTCATCTCGTATGAGACATTGAATTGTCAATCTGCTTTGTGCATCTGTTTTTCATGAATGCCCAGGCGTCCATTTAAAGAGAAGCAGGGCCCTCTTTCATGTCTCTTGTGGCTCTCATATCGTTTGAAGTTTGTTTTTGCTATTATCCTCCTCTGTCTCCTCTCCTCCTCCCTCGCGCAGGATGCGTCTCCTAACGCTCTTTACAACGGTCATATGCTCATGTGCCGCTATCGGTGCTGCCAGCGGCGCACTCGCTTCTTCTCCCAACGCCCCAATGCTTCCCCGACCTGCAACCATGGAACAAATACTCGAAATGAGTGGATTCAGACAGATGGGTGGCCCGGAGAGGAACGTCGAGGCCTACAAGGCTTTGGCCAAACTTCGTGCCATGATGCCCACCCGGTCACAGAAGGTCGCTCAGCCACCTCCGAGGAAGATGACGAACGCCGAGAGGCTAACGAAGGGATTACCTCTGAACCCTCCAGTTCGAAAGCAGACGCGTGAGTTCATTATACCTAGCCTTTCAATGATACTTACTATGCAGAATAGATCCTCGAAGGCAAGCTTCCCCCGGTCCTCCAGTGACGGCCAATGGACCATTCGTGCTCACCGACGAGAATGGCGATAAACTGGGCTTCTTCACCTCCACCCTTGATGAGAGTGGGGCACTCATAATTAGTCCCAGTATTGACGATGCCATTGCCCTCTCCGCCACATACGATTCCTTGGTCACCAATCCAAGTCAATTACGGGTATCAATTACTGCAAGTCCGTTTCTCAAGCGACGACTGGAAGAATACTAACATCCGGATAGAACCCAACTGATCCCAAATTTCCTTTGCTTGGGCTGCTGCAGGGAAGAGATAATCAAGGTCTCGATATAGGCCCTGGCTCATACAAGTAGGGGATGACGGGTCCTTCGGAAGACTTGGCTAACCGTGATCTCTTCTGCAGCTATCTCTATCTCATGACCGTTGACGCAACCGGAAGTAGGTTGATTGTCGCCTTGTAAGCCACACAATTGGACTAACTCCCAGTCAGCCCCTAAGGGCTCTTCAGGTGCTCTCATTCCAAACGCGTACACCGAACTCACTGGTATCGACCTTCTCGTCCAAACCGATATCTGGACACTGGAAACAGCAACTGGACGACTTGTCCCTCAATGGGTCAACTCTGACGGAAGTGAGTCGGTTGCTGTTGTCCAGAAAGCTCGTCTGAATCCTTGTTGGGTAGGCATGATCACTGGGCAGTTGTATATGCAGAATGGGGGAGTCTACGTCTTGGGGGATCCTATTGCATTTCAAGCGGAGTATCCTGATGCACTTGTGCCTGTTGTGAGTTGCTTCATCGTACTTGACTGTGATGAAAGAAGCTGAAGGTATGGTTCATTCAGGACATCTACCTCACCGCCCCAAATTGAGCCATGATTGAATTGATCAATGGCTACGGGCGGAAATAGGTCAACATGTTTTCACCGTTTCTGCAGCATTTTCTTCCATACTGTTGTCCTCCTTCTATGCCATCCTCGTTTATGACTCGCCTCTGCTCATTTACTTTTGAGTGACGCAATATCCCGCCGATAGGGGTAAAAGTATTTGTCAATATTTACCAGCGATCATATGTACGCCTTCCTGGCCCAGTCTGATCCCTGAATTGCACCCCGATGACCAGCTTGTGACCTTTTCGATATCTCTGTATACGATCTACGCGACATATAGACTCTCCAAGGCGCCGAAGATCAGCCCAACTATCTTGCCAAAACTCCCGCCAAACCCACTGGAATCCCTACGGTGATTCGAGGCCGATTCGACATCATAATGGCAACGATTTCGACAGCCTTGCGGCACTTCAAGGAACCAACAAAAGAGCAGCTAACCGAGATCTTCTTCTCTGTTCCTCCTTCGACATTGGTTCCGGATGCAAAGCCGAATGGGCAGGAACCGCTCGAGAAACTTGAAATCAATGCGACTCTGACCGTGGCTGAAGCTGACGAGGATTCCTATGTGAGTCTTTGAAATCTGAATGCATTACCAGGGCGCTTACGGTTGTATCATTGTCGTGGTAGGCAGGGAAGCTATACATCATACCCCCCATACCTTGCGTTCACGTCTGTGGATCGGAAATCTGTCAGATTTACCGTTCCTCTCTGCATCATTCGGCGCGTCGAACGGCTGAACGCAAGGGCCGGTGTCTATGCTTTGAGCCTGGCTACATGGCATGGACTCAAGTTTGTCGTTCAACTCACCGCTCTTAGACCTACCGCAGACCATTTCTGTGGGGTCCTCCGCGAGTCGCTCAAGGAGCAGCTTCAGAAGGGTCAGATGAAGCAAGTCAAGACGTTTGTCAAGACATGTTATTCGGAGGCCCTCGCTTCAGATACTCCCAACGATGCAGCCGACAACGAACGAGAGGACGGGAGTCTTCTCGACAACTCTTCCGAGGCGAAATACCTTGGAGGATTAGGGCTGAAATTCAAGTTTCCTGGTGACCCTAAGAAGTGAGCTCTTATCACGTATAGATGTCGTTGCGAGTGCTCAACAGTGATCCAGGCTAAGGGAAGCTTCGAAAGTCAAAATGTGGACAAAGTATCTGAAAGGTCAGCTTGTGTCACTTGTTCACCTCGATACAGCTGAAGAACCGTTTGATAGCACATGGACGGAATCTGACCCTATTGCGATACCCCCAGTTCACAAGGCTCGTACAAGTCGGTCTTCCCAATCGTCTTCGAGGGGAGATGTGGGAAGTTCTCTCAGGCTCGATCTATCTGAGATTCCAGAATCCGGGATACTATCAACGGTTATTGGAAGAGAACAAGGGCAGATCAACAACCAGTACCGAGGACATCGAGAAGGATCTTCATCGCAGTCTTCCCGAATATGCTGGGTATCAGAGCGAAGAGGGCATTAACGCCTTGCGGAACGTTCTGCAGGCTTACTCGTTCAAGAATCCAGATTTGGGCTATTGCCAAGCCATGAACATCTTGGCTGCCGCCATTCTCATGTGAGTGTGTCGTCTATCACATATGCACAGATACTCATAGCTTCCAGCTATATGTCGGAAGAGCAAGCCTTTTGGCTCCTAGAAGTGCTTTGCGACCGCTTGCTACCTGGCTACTATGCGTAAGCGGTTTCGATCTACAGTTGGACGAGGTTTCTTACTTTCGCCGTAGGCCATCAATGCATGGTACGATGCTAGACCAACGAGTGTTTGAGTCGCTGGTACAGCGATGCCTCCCCATCATACATGAACACTTCCAGCTGGTTGACGTCCAGTTATCAGTGGCATCACTGCCTTGGTTCCTAAGTTTGTACGTTTTCAGCTTCCCTTATATATTCTCTGATGTCCTGATCTCTTTTTCAGGTTCATCAACAGCATGCCTATGGTCTTTGCGTTCCGTATTGTCGACTGCTTCTTCTGTATGGGTCCCAAAGTGCTGTTCCAAGTTGGGTGAGTGTTTCCAGATCCTCGTTCCAAGGTGAAGCTAAAGCCAGTTGTCAGACTCGGTTAGTTGCTTCCCGTCTAGCTCCTAGCCCTGTCCTAACTCTGGTGCTCTAGCTATCCTCAAGATCAACGGGGAGAAGCTCCTTCAAATCCAGGATGATGGCGGCTTCCTGAAGTAGGCAAGCTCTAATATCTGTTCTCAACCCTGCTCTTACCTTCAAACAGCCTCATGCGCGACTACTTTGCATCACTTGGTGAATCAGCTCATCCTGACTCACCCGATGTCAGGACAAGAGCCATTACCAACTTCCAGGAGCTTCTCCTTGTCTCGTTCCGCGAGTTCTCAATCATCACTGACGAAACAATTCAAAACGAGCGCCGTTACTTCCGAAGCGAGATCATCCACAGCATCGAGTCGTTTGCGAAGCGCTCTGCTGTCCGAAATTTAAAGAGCTTTGGACGATTCACCAAGGAGCAGGTAGGTTACGTCTACGACGCCCTGTACAAAGCGTTATGCCTTGTTCCATCTCCTCCGGTCGCTGCGCCTCCTCCTACATTGCTTACGACCGCCGATGGAGAGGGTGTAGAACCTAAAGCCGAAACCAGAATAACCTTACGGACATTCCGGCAGTTCTTGAGCGAGGTAGCCACCTGGGCAAGAGACGAGAAGATTGTGATGAATGGGCTGATTGTAAGTGTCTCACAGTCACTGGGGCATTCATGGGTGTAGTCGACAAAGCTAACGAATTCCTTCTCTTCGGTAGCAACGCATTGACCGTGAAGTCGCTGACCACGAATTCATCGACCGGCTGTTCTTCTTCTGGGATACGTCATGTCGGGGTGCTCTCTCTTACCAAGTTAGTACTGCCTTCTCAATGTCTCCGTCTGTTTCGCGATGCTCAACTCTCCGGTCTCAGGATCTTGTGTATGGCCTTGATGGAGTGATGTTCAACGATTTGATGGATAACATCGAATGGTTCTTCAACTTGCACGACAAGAACAAAGATGGATTCCTCACGAAGGATGAGGTTCTAACTCTGTCAGAGTCCCTTCTGGTTCGTCATGGGAGCGCTCTGCAGTAGAATCTTTGTCCTGATTTATTTGGCAGTTCATCTTCCGGTTCGAAGTCGGTGATGCCTACTTGGGGGCCATCAGTCGGTTCATGAGCAACGCTTTCGAATACGGTGATGCTTTGCTGCCACGACCCGAAGAGAAAGAGGGCGAGGAGCCCAAATCTCCACCTCCAATGGAATCCAACCAACCGTACCTGAACCTTGCTACGTGCGTTGCCATTCTCTGACTGCGCCATTGTTGGGCTGACCATGACTTCAGATTCCGTATGGTCGTTTTGGCGGACGAAGTACTCGAGTCATTCTTCGAAACCGACCTCTCTGCTTCCTTCAAGCTGGTTCCGCTACCAGAGATGGAACTTCCGACGTCAAGCATGAGCTCATTCGCCCCCATTGCTGGATTCCTATCGAGCCTGGTAACAGACGACAACAAGAAGATGTTCAATTATGGCATGGACAAGCTGGGCACGTTCGTTGGTGCACACCAGGTCAGGAGGTGTCCCTTCGTTATGCATAGGAGCTTGCTGACACGGTGGCGTAGGTCATTCACAAACCATCCATTGGACGGTATACGAAACTGGACGAGCCCAAGGCGCGAGAATCTTTGCTTACTCCTTCGATGCGCAAGTCTGCCTCGAGCTCGAGCCTCCGACAAGAACCCACATCGCCTTCTAAACCGACCCAAGAGGATCTTACAGGGCCTGCAGCCACCCCTATGGAGACGGCTCCATCTCATCCTTCCCTCGGGATTCACATCCCTACGGCAGGGCAGACCAAGAATCTCCCGTCTGTCCCAGAGAGTGGAAGTCTATCAGCGATGCCAATGCTCAAGGTGGCGCAGCAGGCTTCGTTGATGGAAAGAACGCCGTTCGCAATCGACAACGCGGAAGATGAAGATGAAGAGGACGATGAAGACTTTACTGATAGTGATGCGGACGACCAAGTCCTCGATGAAGTGGACGCATTTTTGGAAGCTCATGATTCTGGGTTGTCAGAGGCTGACAAGCAGCTCGCTAACGGTACGCTCGATCCAAATCTGATGAATGTGAAGGAGCATAATTAACTTGAATCTCTTCCAGATCTGTTGAAGGCAGAGCCCGTGAAGTAGCCGGTCTCTTCTCGCTTATTAGTTCCTCCGTCGACCATGCCATATTGTTGCTTTGAGGCTTTCCATGGATCTCTCATACTTGCTGCCCATACCACGCAATGCCAAAAAAAATTCGTCATATTATACAGAACAAGAATCCAGGACGGGTTGTACGGATATAACTACAGAATATCTAACGACGGGGTATCGAGTTTTTGGGGTGTGGCGCAAATCCCTGGGAGAGATCAGAGGATCATTTTGGTTCAGGCACTGGGTCGGTTGGCACGATCTACCCAAAGTCTGATGGACAAGTCCTTTTCAATGGAGCCAGTGGCAATCATGTTTGCTGACGGGTGTGTCTTTGTGACCACATCAGCGGGTGCTCGATAACAGGCAAAGAGGAAGGGACTTACGGCCACCGCCACCACCACATCTGAAAGCAAAAGACATAGGAGTGAGCCGGAATTCCTGGAATGATGGACAGTTGGGGCCATACCTTCGTGACCTTCCAGAACCTGAACGATATCCTTGGTCTGGAGATCCCAGATATAGGTTTTGTGATCTTCGCTGCCGGCAACGATGTATTTCCCGCCTGTAACGCTGAAGCAGGCCGAGATGCAGTACGCCGCATTCGTGTGGCCCGTGTATGTCTTCAAGCATCGCGAAGACTGGTAATCCCACAGCCGGATAGCACTGTCGTGGGCAGTGGAAAGGATATACTTTGAATTTGGAGAGAACTGAACTTGTTGGCTTGGTCTAACGTTAGTATCTGCAAAGGACGGTATCAGAGGAACGAAAGGTACGGACCATATGGCCTCACGGTTCTCCGTTAGCGTCTTCAAGCATTGTCCATTATTCGTATTCCAGATCCGTCTGGGGAAGAAGAGTCCATGATTAACGATGAAGGTTCCCCATCCAAGAAAGCGCCATCACCTACATTAGGCCGTCTAGGGCGCAGGATACGATCAGAGAGGCGTCTCGGTTAAAATGAACTGCTGTGACATAATCGAGGTGTGCATGCAACGTCTTTATGCACTTCGCTGCAGGACACAAGAAGCAGGCAACAAGCACGCCAGAGCATGGATCCAAAGGAGCGGTGGGGTTCGGCCAAATGCGCAGGAAGTTCGATGAATACAGGGTACGGGCGACTAGGTTAAAGTCCGATGGTACGCACCTTTTTTGGGATCCCATATCCGCACATCGCCTTCGCAGCCTCCCGAGACCAGGAGGGAGGAAGCGGTGTTATAATTAAGGCAGAAGACCCATTTGGTGTGGCCCTTCAACACCTTCCGGGTGATCCCCTGGGGTAGGCCCAGATTTAGAAAGAAATAGGACAATCTGAGAACGGGGGATCACCGACTGTTTCGACATTCCATATGCGGATGGTAGTGTCATCAGAAGCTGAAGCCAGAAGGGTGCTATCTGCAGTCCAGGCAATATCGGAGAGTCCCTCGGTATGCCCCGTTAGGTTACGAATGAATTCGCCAGTTTCTGGCGACCAAAGTTTGACTACATTTTCTGCGCCTGATGTGTGCAAGAGTGCAAGCCCAAGATGCAAGAGTTGCAGAAGCATAAGCGCCAGAAATAAGAGCGTCAGTAAGACATTCATAACGGAGCAAGATCGAGCTGGAAATCTCGAGTTCTCTCCAGTACGCACCACAAGAGGCAAGGAGTTTCCCATCAGGACTGAACTTGACAGCGGAGATAGACTTTGTATGGCCCCTCAGAATATGTCGCTGCTGATAATTGGGCCTTTCTCGCTGAACATTCGACGAAGAAGCGGCCGGTGGAGGCTGCTGAGCCGGGGGAGGAGGTGGGGGCATCTGGATCTGCTGCTCAGGCACTTGAGGGTCATCCTCAGTGGTCTGTGAAGCAGTCTCATCGTCGGTGGAAGAGTCGTCAATGCCGGCCAATGGATCCATGGTATTAGACTCGCTCGAGATCGAACAAATCCAATGACAAGCGCCGAGGCACGATCCAAGCCAAACCGGCGCTTGTTGCTTCCGAATTCAACAAGTCACAACAACGTGGGATCAAACGGCACAGTTTCAAACGGTGCTCTTGTTCCTGGTTTCATCTGTAAGCTCTCAAAAACAGGAAAGGGCTTGCAGTAATGCCTTTGGTTATCTCGAGATATACTCTCGGGAAATCATTCTCTTTTTTGAACGTGCCTGGACTGAATCTGCCTTACTTGCGTAGGCCTGGCCTATCAAAGAGAGCAAACTGGGGACATCTAGGCTCAGGTTTCCTCCATTGCCTCTAGAGATACCTTCTCGAACACTACGGTATCTCTCGATTCTGCGGTCGCTTTTCTGGTATTATTTGCTACACTCGAGCCTAGAGATCCTTCTCGAGATCTAGTTGACTGGGTTGAACCTCCTTTCATCTTGCGTTGTCGGATTATCGACCCAGCCGCATAAAAGGTCATTCCGAGCTACCGCCGAAACATTCTGCTCCTCGAATCACACAGGCGCTCTCCTTTGTTCCTTTGCCACTGGTACCATGTTCTCTTCGACGTATTCGGTTCGCAAGAGGCCACACAAGAGCGATTATCACGACGTCTCATCTCTTCTGGAAGCCCCGGAGGCCCTAGCTTCATTATGACAGTTTGCGCTCCACTGGTGCTGGAGTACGTGCCGAAAGCTAGCCATCGACCGGTGAACTACCCGCCAATAGCCACCAACAGCCACAGACAGCCACCAACCTAAACCGAAAACAGGGACCGCGCCTGTAGATCTACCTCGTTGATTGTGATGATGGTCAACTTTTCTGAACTTGGTGCTGCTCGGGGCGCTTCGTTCGGTTGAAAGCACGGTGATCCATCGTCTTGAATGGAAGAAATTGATCGCTTGGCTCATCAGCTTTAACTCTATAATAACATAGGATAATCACTTCGTTTATTCGGAGTTTGCAGCTCGTCGAACACCCTCCAACATCTGTCTTTACCGTCTCCAACCACCCCGGAAACTGTGGCAATGGATTGCGCTACTCCCGCTCCTGCTATCCTCTCGCACCCCCAGCTTTATTCGACTGCATCCATTGCCAGCTTCGTACACACCAGACCTGAGAGCCCTTCCCGCTCATCTCAATCTTCTCCAAGTCAACGGAGTAAGATGGGTCGGAAGACGTGGAAGTCTCTCAAAGAGAAGAAAGAGGCGGTCTGGCCTGACTTTCTTGAGGAAGCCCTCCTTGAAGGTATGTACCACTCTATTTTCAAAATGCAATTGATTTGATCATTGACTTCTGCTAGCTCTTGAACGCTATCGCCCCACATCTTCGAAGGACCCGCGCCTCCTGCGTCGGTTTCCGAAGCGTAACGCGTTCATCTCCAACTACATCAAGCAGCAGACTGGCTGTAGCCGCACCCCGAAGCAAGTGGGCAGTCGGCTTCAACAATTGCGCGAAACCTGCACAGATGCCCGAGGTATGGCTAGCTTTGCCATTACAACTCCCAATATCAACCAATATTACTTTTAACCAGTGATTCGCTTGATTTCTTCAAGAGATTTCGACGCACCTGATCGCGCAGCTCTCAATGCTCATAAAGCCGCCCCCTACCCACGGATCAATACCTCCTCTGTGCCTCAGATCCCGACAGTGGTCTCCGCCCCCTCGCCCGAGGTGGCTGAACTCGGCCTGACCCCCACCTTGTCTATCGAATCCCTCACCCTCGTTGACCCCTACGATTATCCGCTTGCTGCCTTTGCTGACGAGATCAATCAATGCACCTCCCGCCGTCAGCAAGTGGCAGCGTTGGCCACAAACAATTCTTGGCCGCACGCCTACGTTCACCTCGATCTCGTCTCTACCGGCGAACAATACACTGCCGCTTCGCAGGACTGCGTCACGTCGTTCACCCTTGACCTTGACGAATCAGGGTTGACCGATAGCCCTGTACTCACAGGCCCGGATGCCTGGAAGTGGCAGCGTCGCATTTCCGTACAACCTGCCCTTCCGCTGTGCTATTACGTCCCTAACGTTATGGTCAGCTCGTCAATCCTGTCCTCCGAGGTTCGCTACAAGTCGCTCTTCCGCGTGCAAAAGGAGCACAAAATCCTCTTCGAAGAATCTACCGAGTTGGAATGCGTATCCGATGGCTCATCCCGCCCATCCCTCTTCCGCACGTCCCTCGTCCCGCAGTCCTGGGGAAGCATTTCCACCAAAGTCTCTGGTAAGCATTACGCGTAACTTTATCTCAGAAAAAATCTCTTAATCTTATTCCGCGAAGATCTGCGTCAGGTCGTTGTTATCCAGGACATCTACGAGGTTCCTCATGGTGCTGAGCGCTCCGCCGATCCCATCTACTCTGTGATCTACAGCTTCTATGCCTCCTGCTCTCTTGAGCATAGCGCGGTCGAGTCTCCTTACTTCCCCACGTTGCATCCTTCTCCCCTTCATGACGAACGCATCCCTCTCGCTCCTATCCTCACCAATCCGACCTACTCCCCAGAGCTCTTGAACTACGACTACCATACGGGCGAAATTTCCCTTTTGCCTGCCCTCTCGGCATCCTCATCGTCAGCAGCCTCGCCGTCTGTTCCCGTTGACCAGCTTCATCCGACGCCCATCACGCAGTGGATGAATCCTGTTTATGTCTCCAATAACTACTACCCGGCGGCTTCGTACAGTGCGCTCTCCGGCCAAGAACCCTGTGGCGGGTACTTGGAGACCGAACAACTCCCTTCTTATTCCTCACTCTACCCTTTCTGATAGCGACATTATTTCATGCTTCTCTTATTCGTTTCTTGATCGTACGATTCTTCATTCATTGTTTCCCATCACTATCAGGCACATCGCTTGACTTTTCTCAATCTTCAACATCGACTGGGCTTCGGGGATTGTGGGTTGTTCCAACTCTGAAACTCATGACTCCCTGTCCAACGACGATTCATAATAGCATTCACCCTTTCACAAAGTGATCAACACCACAACGCCACATTACTTGCTGCATCAATTTATCTTCCATTATCCTTTCTTCATTAATCTTTCCTCACATTCTTTCACGTTGGTAGACGCCCTTCACCTTCGACCCAACCGTCCAGAGTTTTGCTCACTTCGTTCCACTTGCTCATGGACAATAACATATCTTTATGACTACTTATTGTATGTACGACGACCTTATGTATCGACGCTATCTTCTCTACTTCTCACTTGATACGCTGACGACTACGCCTACGTCCCCCTCCTCCACGCCGCTCCTTTGATATTCCAACTGCCCTACCCTCATCAGACGTTTCCTTTCTCTCTGTCATCCCGTTCCTTTGTATCACCCCGAGCTGTAATACGTTTTGGGCTTGTAATCGACGTGGCAATGGTCCAGATCTCGTACCCTCGTCAACACAAGGTTCTATCTCAGGGCCTGTGCCTGGTGGCCACTGCTCAATGCTGGGCTCGGGCGACAAAAATTTGCTCTTGGGGACAGAGATACAGAAGGAAGGTAGCCATGCAGAGAATATGTAGATCACATCTGCATAGAATGCAGCACGAATAGCATTAGACATTAAACGATTTCGATGATTGAAGGCCATATACTGTGTGAAGGATAGATGATCGGTCACCCAGCAGAATGGTACGAGGCGAGACACTGACCTAAGAAAGCCTATGAGAGCTTGTATTAGGGCAAGCAGGAAAGGGATCCAGCTATAGATGGAGCGACGGTGAGTATCTCCCATGACTGTAGAGGTTGCTCGAACGTACGTTGACATGTGGAAGTGACCAGCTCTGTAAAGGCCAGTCGTGATGAGGCTTAAAAGGATCGATCCCACAACCGCACCTGCAAGGGTGGCAAAGAGGAATACAAATAGCACAATGACTGCGAACGCAACCCTCGAACGACGTTCATTGACCCGAGGAAGTTTGGAAGGTGCAGCAGCGCCTGGAGGCGAAGCCGGATGCTGCATCCCAGTTGGCGAAGGTGCGACGAGTTCATAGGTCCCAGAATCCTTGTGCGTCGACAGACGTCGAGGCCTCTCGGAAGGTGAAGGAGGGAATGTGTAGTTCCAGAAGGCGTAGAATCCGCAAGCCAAGAAAAGAGGAGTGTAGAAGATGATAGTCCAGTAGAAGGTGAACCGGAAGACATCTGAGGGTTGATTGAGTGAGAATCGCATCGGTTGAATCAAGATACTCACCCCCAGTTCTATAGAGGTATTCGCCCTCGGGTTGCGTTGGTTCGTTGTTGGTGATGTTCAATATCTCCACCCCGGGGTTGTACAGGGCCGGCCATTGAGGTACATGTGAGCTGGAGCTGGCCATGTTTCTGCTAAAGCAAAGTCTTCATGTCAGGCACCAGCAGGCTCAAAGGGATCCCATGGGCCTCAAGTCAATAAAAGTCAAGCAGGTGTGATGAGAACAAGACGAAAGCGGATGCAGTGGAGGCCATGCCGAAAGAGGTTTGTTCCTGTTTGTGCGTCGGGAACCGAGTCGGTGCAGCAGTCTGGAGGTAGAAAAGGGTTCGGTAGTTGCTTGAAAGTCCGAGGGGGTTCATAAACGTCCATGAAATGGCCCCCATGCGTTGATTTACGCCAACACAGGTCTACATGTGTCGATATATGTCCTACGCACACAATGAAAGCAATCATGTTGCCCAATGCTGGTCTGACCGTGGCTACTCGCAAGGCGTCGCGAGCTAGATGAGAAACCGCCGTTGAAATTTGAGAACGCGTCGATATTTGGCAATAAACCGGTACATTGCCCTCTATAGGGTGGCATATTTCGAAAGAATTGGGGTAACGCGAAAGAACTTGAGCCGTATGTGTACTTGGGTAAAATCTAGGATTCATTCGAGGTACTAGTGCGTCGTGCTTGTCAGAAAAAGAATGGTAGGGTAAAAGGAAGGAGAATGGATGGATTCCTACTCCGCAGAGGGAAGTTTCCGCATGCTCTCCTTCCAAGTCATGGCCGGGAGGTGACAGTTGCCTGCACACCAACCGCGATATTGACCAGACTTCAGCAGAAAGTGTAGGTAATAAACGAGGTCAAGCACTAGAAGAGAGAGTAAAGGTTCGCGTTCAAAAGGAAAAGAAAAGGATCTGGACACAGTAGCGAACAGACAGCGCGGGTTCCCAGTGGCAGCCCGGGCTCAGGCCATTCGATCGAGATATTAGGTGTGCATCGAAGGCATAGAGTGTCATGCAGCGAGAGGAGGGCGAATCGAACGCTGAATGTTTTGGGGGTGATTGGAGCGTAACCACCAAGGGTACGGCGTTACTAAATGGACGAGGTAAAGTCAGAATATAGCGCAGAGTGAATCGTGAAGGCGACTCACGGTTGGTCATCCGCGACTGCCTTCTCAATAGAGAGATGTGTCTGTCGGGCATCGCTACTGCAACTACAAAAGGTCAGAGTATGTCCAAGAGTGAACGTCACCGAAAGGACTCACGATGCGCGATGCATTTTATCCGTCCAAGGCGAAGAAAACGTTTTACAGGAGGCGATGTTGTAGAGTGCCCTTGTCGACAGTTCTGCACTATGAAAATACAGGCATGGTGAGGATGAGAGAAGCTTCAAGAAAGCATAAAACACTCACAAGACTCATCGCTCAAGTCAAAGCCCGAATCCCCGTGATAAGCAACGATAGTCTCAAGGAATCTTGTTTGCGAGGAGCCACAAAGGGACGTGCTGCGTTGAAAGGGCGAAGAAGAATGAGGCGCGAGCTGACAGACGGCCAAAATGAAGGACACGCACCAGTAGTGTGCGGGTGATTCGACAACCAGCGGACGGCTAGTGACAAGGATGGGACCAGAACAGCTGCTCAGAGAAACGCGCCGGAACGGCGTTCATATCAAAGGGGTAAAACTGTTCAAAGCTCGCGTTAGCTCTCGCTACGAAGACCAATGAAAACAGTCTTACCAGATGCTGAGACACGAATCGCCATCGCACAGACAAGTGCAGGAGGATTGAGATGATGGTGGGTCGTGATAATGGTTGGGTATGAGATGGAAGCAGTTCTTATAGGCGCAAGAAAGGAGGCTGACGTTAGACTGAGACTGACTGAAGATGATGGCTGACGGACCTATTCCTTTCGATCCTGCCCTTCCTGGCCAGGTTCGATCACATATTGGACGGTATCGAACGTCATTGGAAACGTCAGAACACCGAAGTTGAATAACAAATGGCGAGGAGAAGGACTTCGAATCACTTTCAAAGGCTCTTAGGTCGCTTGCCGAAGGCCACCATAAGATAGTGTAGTGCTCGGCTAGTACGGAACGAGGGAAATCTGTATGATATATGATCCATGTTATTATATTCCTTGAGAGTTCCGCTGAACGATGTCTAAACTAAAGTGTAGGTATGTTGGGCTACTGTATAACGCGGATTAACGCATAAAGGGTGTACAGGCAGAGACAGGTGAGCATAGGGTCGTAACGGGGTCGTAAAGTGGTGATGAGTGTCATGCGTGTACAACAAGTCAGAGCTTGTCACGAAGTATAGAGTGATAGCGAGCAGTACAGAAGGGCTTAATGCCTTTGGACGCAGAGGAAGAACGAAACACAAGGTTATGCACGCCCCAACCTCGCAGCTATCTTCGCCCTAGCCCTCTCCATCATCTCTCTGACTTCCGGACTCTCAAATTGCTCCGGTTCCTGGAGCAAGCTGGTCGAGGAGGGCGATGCCCCAACACTCCCACCGCCGTTAGACGACATGCCCCTCCCCCTGGTCGGCGTTGAAGGGAGACTCAGTCCAACCTGGGTGGTATTCCCATAAACCGCACCACTTCCGTTCGACACTGTTGAGCTCCTGCCAACACGACTCCGCACACTTCCGGACCTCCTCTTCCTCCCCAGCGCACCGGGGATTCCAAATTCATCGTCGCTGACCCATGCCCCGGACCCATCATCCTCTTCGTCCTCCTTTGCATCACTCAACACGACCACTTCCTTCCCAAGCGCCTTCTTTCCCTCCTCGATGAGCTGCGCGAGTCTGCCGCCAAGCCAATCCATCTCGTCGTCTTCGTTCTCGGGGCCTTGGTCTTCCATACCGACGTCCATGGATGAGTCTGGGTAATGGGACGAAGAGGAAGACGCAAAAGAGGGCTCATAAGCTGATCTTGGACGCTTCGCGGGTGAGGGCGCAGCTGGAGGATGTTCAAAGTCGAATTGCGATGGGATGGGTGGCCTTGAACGGGTGGCTCCTCCAGCCCTGCCCATACTCTTCGGGACAACGCGTCTCGTCGATTGCCCACCCGTCTTGCGCTGGCTCTTGGGCGTAACGGCCGCCTTGTGCTTTCCCTTCGACTTGGGTGTGAGTAAATGTGGCTGCTGTAGGATTTGTTGCTGATATGCAAGAGAAGGTTGCAAATAGGAAGACTGCTCCTGAGAGTAGTCGGTTGATCTCCACTCGTGGTTGTATGGGGGTGGCGGAGAGGAGGGAATGGCATCCATGTCTTGCACTATAATTTCATGCATCTTCGAGTCTTCATTCGGGAAATCAGACTCGTCTTCTGGTTTGCCACGGTCTCGCCACCTGGTACATTGTCAAGATCGGTTAAGTTAGGCAAGAGACAAGACGCACAATTTATACACCGTCATGCCAACTGCGGTGCCGATGAGAGCTGCGCTCCAGGCTGTCGAGACGATTGAACCTGCGAGGCCGCGTCGCCGCTTGGCTGGTGGCATGTCTGTAACGCCAGGTTCGAAGGGCGGGCAATAGATGGGCGATGACCACGAGTCATGGGGCAAGTCAGGGATGAATTGGTCAGCAAGTGCCATTAGAGGGGAGTAGAGATAATAAGCGAGGAAGAAAGTTGGAAGGAGGTAACTCGAAGAAGCTTCGCGGGCAATGTGAAATGTGAAGAAGGCGTGTGTTAAGACATCCTGTCAATGAAAAACACGTGCATCATCCGGATTGCCGTGAATCGTCGCTCACCATCCTCAAACATCGCATCCTTTGGATAGAAAGATAGCAAAAGTGGGGGAAGAGGAACGACGACGCCCAGGGCCAACTTTATGGGCGGAGTATGACGACATCCGATCGGTGGAAGATCATCCCCATCCGCAAACCAGCCTCCCTTGGCCCACGCCACCGTCCAAGGAACTTCGCTGTCACATTGTGACCTCCGAAAAGAAGAAGAGAGGTCTAAATGCAAGTAGGGACTTACCGTCGTCGGCTAAATCTCGGACTCCGTGAACATATTGAACCTCCACACCATGCTGCCCTGCTAGATCGCGGTACCTCGCAGGAGTATCCAGGTAGCCATTCGTCGACGCCAGGGTCGTCTCTGACGGACTTGGGGAGTAGGAAGGCTCCCAGCCTCTCTTCCTGTTGACAGGAGCGGGTGAAGGAGATGGAGAGGCCGAGAAGTGGCTTCTTGGAGCTAAATGAGATTGGCCATGGGCCCTGGAGAGAGATGTTGAAGGCGTGGTGTTTGGAAGTGGATGAAACCCTGGGATTGAAGGTCTTGTTGTCCGAGAGGAGGGACGAGGGGCTACTGAAATGGGGAGAGGTCGAGTCGGCCTGACGAGTGAGCGTGTTCTTGGCTCAGCATCGCGTCCAGGAGGTTTCGTTGGCACTGGAAGGCTCTTGGATGTTGTCGGACTGGGTGGGTTGGTCGCCAGCGAAGTAAATGGGTTTGACAGTCCTGGGACGGTAAGCTTGAAGGTGAAAGGAAAGGAGGTGAGTATGTTCATTGTAACTCGGTCGTAAGCGTCGTGATATAGCATAAAAGTGTTCAAAGTATCGGATTGAAGATTCTTGAAAAGAGTGTGCCGGCTTTGGGGTTCGCAAAGGAACAAGGACAAGGTGGGTGAACACGATGCCACAGACTTTGACCTGAGGAGCCGACCAATCAACCTGTCAGCCGAAATCAGCAAGGAAAATCAGAAACACTTACTGCAAGCTTGCGACCGTCCTGCGCTTTCTGGAATCACCTGCAGGCAGGCGACCACGATGCAGAGGCTGAAGCAAGCGAACTCGAACAACATTGCCCAACCACAAGCGAGTGGCTGTGACAATCCGGACCTCCAATTGTATCCGAACCCCAGCCATCCTGTTACGGCAACAAGCCCCTGTCTTGCTTGAAGGCGATGATGAATTGTCGCGAGAGGCAAGATTGACGAATTCTGCCACAGTAAAGCTCATACATAGGGCATTATTACACGATGAATTCTGCACACCGTCGTGGACAAGCTTAGACGCCAAGAAGGACCGAGTCGGAGTCATGGGCGTGAGTACTCCCTCCGTTTTGCTCGGGACGGCATTCTGCACCCAAGAGGTTTCTCTGCGGGGCAAAATCGAGCAGGCGCTAGAAGTCTCTGTATAGTTACTAAAACTATAGAAGGGAAGAGGAAGCTATGTTCTCTCTTCAAGCTAAGTTTCGAGTGCAGCTTGATAGGCCAAGGGGCACGAGCATTGATGCTTTGGTGCATACGAGCGATTCACTCAGCGGAAGATAAGCGTACGTCTATAAAGCGCTTTTGTGCAGGCTATAACATAGTGAGTTTCGGGACTGAGCTGCATCCACCAAGTAATAGAGCGCATGTACTTGCATTTGCCACTTGCCCAAATGTGGTGATGGTTTGGCACTTAGAGATTGGCTAAGTCCCAAGATTAAGCGTGATGCTTTATAGTTGGTATTACTCTATATTCTTATTTCTGCCTGCCGAAGATCTACTGTGTGCAATGGGTCTGTGGGCATCAGTGCGAATGATACCAAAGCGATAAGCCTGACGGTCGCGGTCGTCTCGCATAGACTGTAGGATCAATTGGTGGATATCTAGGTGCATATTGTAGCACCGTGTCTCTGATGGAACGCCCCATTCCTTGAGCGTGCCCAAAGCGTGGAAATCGCTGAGTCAGCAGCGTCGGGAGAGTGGACTTCTCTCATCAACCTTTTCATTCTGCCATTTTCGCGCCGCAACCGCGTGTCCATTTTCTGGCAGTTCATTGTGCATTATGTGACTTATCGAGGGCATGCATGTCACTCTCACACCCGAGGAATGTCAGGCACCCCTGATTGTCTCGACATTTAGCCGGCTTTTCGACGACCAAATCTGCCGCATGCCCGGTCAGGATGAACGTACACCAGTGATGTCCCCACACTTAGTATCGCGGCATGACTCCAACTCGCAGCATCGTATCTGGAAGCGGGGTAAGAGCGCTATGGACACCTGGATTTCGCGTAACTATGTGTAAGTGACAATCAGACTCGCGTCATTCTCAGTCTTCTCTTATTTGAACAAGTAATTAAGTGCCGGATCTTGTAGCGCACCTCACCTCAGTATAAACTTTATCAACCGAATGGAATGCCCTTATCAGTGAGAAGAGATGCAACGCCCCGCAACACAAGGCCAATTACACCTTCTGGGCCAGCTTAGGTCTTCCATACAACCTCGTACAAAAGACTTGCGGCTGGAGGCGGCGACTTCCAATCTCTCAGGAGCAGTGCTTCCAACATGATAGCCATCCTTCCCGCTTGTCGAAACTTGGCCGATGGCAGCCTCAAGGCTCAAAGACAATAAGAGCGATAACAATAAGAAAGGCACTTTAACCGATCCCGACTCGGGAAAAGCCTTCTACGGGTGGGGTCACGTAATGCATGCATCTATTTCTTAGCCATTCCTCAAGACTTGTGCTTTGTGAGGCGCCAGATGGAAGCTGCGATGAAACAATAGGTGCGCAAACACAGCTCTGTGTCTATACATTCTTCTGTGATGATTGAAATGAAGGGCCCATAGGGTATTTAAAGGGCGGGGGACAGCATCCGGCACTGGCAGTCGTTCAGATTGCCCAATATAGAACCGACCCTCGGTGACTGTAGCGAAGTGGCTAGGGAACGCTTTTTCTCAGCACATCATCATCCGACCTGCCTTTGGCCTCGAGGAGGGTGTGATTTCAATACGAACCTGGTGTCTTGGGTGGTTCTCCGTCTTTTGTTTCCCATTCCGCTCCTATATCTGGGTGTGGACGCCTGATTTCTTGGTCTATCTCGACCTGCAAGTGCACCCCTCTCACGCGATCTCGGGGCTGCTACCAGCTTGACCTCGGACGGACTAGTCGAGTCGGGGGTAGTATCCAACGAGGGGTATGGCGCAAGGCTTGCCACCCCCATTACTCCTGGTCCCTCATGAGGTCCTCGACGATATTCTCTCCGCCCTTGACCAGCACCCCGACCTCCTTTCTCTTGCTCTGACATGTCGCCATCTCGCCTCCTCTGTCATCCCCTACCACACAGACTACCGCATTTTGCGCATTCGAACTCTTCACCCTGCCATCTTCGCTCACCTCGCTCGCCGACGCGACCTCACTCGGAACGTCCGTGAAGTCCACATCTGCGAACGCCACAACTACACGAGCGCGGATCGCATACCTCGGCAATTAGTGGACAAGGACCTGGACTTGGATTCCGCCACGAATGGGACAAACGACGAGAGGGTCAGGGTATGGAATGTCGTTCGGAGTCTACGGTATATGTGGGATTTGAGGGTGTTTACATGGAGCTGGAACTTTCCTGCCGGGACGACGCCTCAAGCTCAAGGTCAGGATTCAAGCGGCACGAGCGTGGGAGGGATGGGAGGTGGTCCAGGGAGAGTTGGAGGTCCTGTGAGGCCAACTAGCGACCATCGATACGAGGAAGCCATTCTTGCGGAGGTGGTTCGCAAACCTACACTTCGACACTTCGGTCTTTCTGGAGGATTCGGCCTTCATGTCCCAACATTGCCTCTGGACAAAGGCTACGGCTATCCTGTGAGTATTTTCGTTGCTTTACTCAGCCATAGGAGACCCATCATCTAATAACTAGGACCCCGCCTTGCAGGTCTGGCATTTGGGTAACCTGACCAGTTTATGTTTGCTGGGGGACGCATGGCTTAAGTCCTGCAACGCTCTACCTCTCTGTCTCATGCTGGCAAAATCACCCAACCTTGAGGTATGTTAGACGAAGGCTTTGACTTCTACCTTCGGCCTTAACATTTCTATGGCAGTACCTCGAGATACCGCTGGAATTCAAGCACCTCCACACACTCCGTTTCCCGTCTTTGAAGAAAGTCAAGCTCCATCTGCAATCAGGGGCTACTGCCTCTGTCGACTCGTCCAGTGCACGGTTCCTCGAGAACAACCCTACCATCGAGGATCTCAGCTGGTACCCAATTGGAGTGCCTATTTTCCAACCTCATGCAGGGTCACGCGCTCTTGAGGATGAACACGGAATGGAGAGAGGAGACCAAGCCAAGGGAGAAAAGCGAGGAACTCAACTCGTTCTACCCAACCTAAAGTGTCTAAAGACGAACATGCAAGGGTTGGAAGCATTTGAGAACGAATGGGAGCTTAAACGGCAGCTTGTGGAGAGCCAGGATGAGCCGGGTGACGGCATGAGCACACAAACAAGGTCTAACCCTATGGAGAAGGCGGCGGAGAAGTTACCCAAAATCGCAGAAGAGGATGAGGCTGAGCATGACACCGAAGATGGGGAAGACGATGCCGAAGGTGGATATGCGACATACCCCTCCCCCTCTTCCAGCTTTTCCCAGAACCCAAATCGGGTTTCGACGGGGAGTATGAACTGGGCCTCGTATCTCTCCGCGCCCTCTACACCCATGTCTCCTTCGTGGCCTTGGCCTGCGGACCCTGCTTCCCCTGCAATTTCCCCTGGTTCGACCTTCAGTCAAGCCCAAAACACGCCGTATGGCCAGATACAGCAAGACTTGGACTTTAGCAGATCGTACTACGGCTCTGCGTCACCACCTGCCTCGCCATTCGGATCGACTTTCGGTCCTCCAACCACACCCACTGCAACCTGGGCTACTTCATCCTTCTCGACATTTGCCTCCTTCAGCTACCCGTCTGGGGGGTCATTCCTGCCTTCTTCCGTTCCATCAGCATCAACTTCGACATCCATTCTACCGGTGCCTTCATTGAATCGGCTTCGAAGACGTCGTTTGACTTGCTTGGATGTGTCAGGTCTGACACCCTCACATCTCCTCTCTCTTCCCTTTCTCAGCCCATCGTCTCTCAAGAGGGTATCCATTCATCGCTTCTCCACTCACGCAGACGTTGAAAGACTTGTGGATGTTGCGGAGAAGTTTGGGGGGCTAGAATGGGCTGCTTTCCCGGCTAGTGTCAGACACGCCGGTAGCACCCCCAGCAGCCGGTCAAGCAGTGAAGGCGGCAACAGTCAAGAAAGCGATGGTGCCGTCGACGAGAACTCGGCGAAGAGCGTCGAAGCACAGAACGGAGAGTGGTGGAGCTCAGGAACTTCTCCTACCCCTCCTCAGTCGAGGTCTTACATCTCACTGGAGACCCTACTTCGTATCCTCCCGCTTTTCAAAAACCTCAGGTTTCTCAGAGGGAGGGCACTATGGAGCGCTGTCATGAACGATGGAGATGGACCTGATGCAGCTCCTAGCTCATCTCAACGTTCACGGGATGGCCGTGCCATAAGCTCTAGATCGGAGAGGCATTCGCGACGAGACCACCCAACAGAGTATCATAAAATGAAGATGCACCAGATCCTGGGAGAGCTGATAAAACTCTGTCCAAGGTTGGAGGAGGTGGACCATTGCGATTGGTATGAGAAAAGATGGGCGTGGAAAAGGGTGGTGGTCTTGAGGCGGGGGGCATTGGTCGAGGATCAAGGACGAAAAGGCCAGATAACCAATGTCGACAAAGGCAAAAAGAAAGAAATTGCAAGTCAGCAAGTGGAGGTCATTGGGTACGAGGTACGGAAGCCTTTCATGAGGTATGCTGCCCCTTATCCAGCTTCGCTTTCAGTTGCTGATCTCACTCCTAAGGGACTGCTTTGATGTATTGGATGGTGCTTTCAACTGAGAGCTTGTATAACGAAACATCACGACCATAGACTGAGTTGGATGGATGAGACCAGAACTTTCGATTTTCATTTTGGACCTTTTTGTGCTGTGGACAGGGGGTTTCTAGTACGAATCTGTACGATTTCTTACGAGCTGAGATGATTTGATTACCATGCATCCTATTGAACCATTCACAATTGGGCCCTTCACGCCCCCCGAGATCGCCGTGGCACAGCAGTTCATTTTGCGCGGAGCTTCAACCCGGCGCTTTCGATCAGGCGTCGAGTCAGACGTCATTGTTCAAGCTTGATCTGCAATTACCTCGACAACCATGGCACTCACCAACCACGAAACAGTGTTCAATGCCCTTCAGGTACTCGGTCTTTTCTACAGGGCTTGATTTCGTTTCTCAAGAGTCTCATGAAAGCAAGAATTCTGCCCACCTCTGGATTCCTCCCTCGTTGCAGCTCTGTTGGCCGATGTTGATTTCAACACTGGCCCTGAGGAGGTTTCACAGGCCGTCGATGGCCTGAAACTGATGTTCCGGGAGTTGGCTGCCCATGCAGAAGTTGATTCTGCCCTTAACGCTTTGTCCGTAGACGAAGCTGATTCTTTCGACGGGGCGGAGGAAGATAGGGAAACTGTCACCACAAACAGTTTGTTTGGAGAGAATGGCCGGAGCCTGACAAAGTCTTCGAATACTACTCCCGACTCCGCCCCTTCAAGTGATCCTCCGACCTCCAGCACTAGCGACACATCCGATGAAGCATTCGAGTCTCCTCTTGGATTCCTTCAGGCTGCTCTGCCTGACGTTCCCACAAGGAGGCTCCGAAAGGCCCTCAAGGACGCTCAAAGAGAAGGACCATCTCAGTTTGACGATGCGGAAATGGACATGTGGGACATCATTGCTTCTATCTTGACAGATGAGTCCATCAAGGAAATGGAAGAGCGAGGTTTCGAGGGGCTTATCGCGGGTGAAGAGGACGAAGCCCTTGCAAGACGTCTGGCCGAAGAAGATGGGGAATGGCCTGAGCAGCGCACCCGCAAAGAGGAGAAGGAGTGGATTCGGTTCCAACCCAAATTACCGAAGAAGAAGCAACACAAGCAGAAATCAGCGTCGGTCAAGATCACTCTCGGGGATGTTCGCCAGCTGGGCGGTACCACCGTGAAGAAGGAGGAAGACGCGGATGATCAGGCAGCTGGTCCAGATCGTTGGACGCGGGTTATCTCACTGTCCTCGTTGTTGTCAACCCTCTTCCCTTCTTACCCCGCATCATTCTTCCAGTCCCAGTTTCATTCGCCAAACTACCCTGATTCATACGCTGCATGTGTAGCAATATTACAGAAGATTGCATCCTCTCCACTGCTATCTGCGCCAGAGGAACTTCCATCAAACGGTCAGGGGAAGGACTTTGATCAGAAGGCTCAGAAGGACTTGGAGGCCCCAGACAGACCTCGTCAACGAGGTGGAAAGCCGAAGAGAAGGGCTAGGGCGGCCACAGACGGAGATCACCACCCACCCCTAAAACATCCAACCTCATCCTCGACCAGCTCGACCAGCGAAGACCCTCAGCAGGATATCGAAGACGATGAGCAAAAGACCAAGGAGACCGCCCTTCTTTACAACCTCCTCGATATTCTATTACCACAGTACGGGCTTGACCCCGGCATCTCGCCTCTTGCAGGAGGCGAGACAGAGGAAACACAGCGGATGCAGTTGATCTCAGAGATTCAGCTGGCTGTTAAGGCGACGAGGGGGAGGGAGGACGATACCTTGGATCTCTTGAAACTCTTGCGAACGCTGGATGAAGATCGGAAAGAGAGGTTCCCTGAGCTCATGGAGGAGTGGTACAAACATGGTGCTGTTGCTCCTGGAGAAGGCCGGGGTGGAAGGAAAGGGGGCGTCAGCTATGCTGATTCCATAGGAGGGGGTCGAGGCACCAAGCCCCTGGCGAAAATCGTGACCAGCAAAGACGAAGATATGTCTACTAGAGCGCCTTCTGGCTCGGTTTCTCTCCCCACGTCGCCTACTTTGTCCCGCCCTGCGAGGGTCTCCCTGTCCACTTCCAATTCCTCGATGGCCAAAGGCAAGAATAAGCCTAGCCCATACCAGTGGCAGGCAGTGCCTACAAAGAGGGCGCCGGAGAAACAGCCTTACAGAATCTTGCCCCATCTTCCAACCTACACGCGTGACGTGAATGGAATCAAGAGACGAGGGCATGGTGCTGTGCCCACCACGAACACGTCCTCCATTCTCGATGACTCGGCTACCGTTTGGAGAAACGGCCTGGCTATGCTGCCTGATGACCATCTGCCTAGCTCGTCCAACGGTAGAAAGACGTATGAAGCTGAAGCTGAAGCAGCTGAGATGGATTACAGGCGGAAGATGGGGGAGAACACGAGGAGAAGGGATGAACTGCTCAGGGAGGCTGCGCGAATGTGGTCTAGAGGGTCGATGGGGGGCTATGGTACCAATGTGATTGGGGGTGATAGAACGAAGAGCGGCCGGGGAAGAGCAAATGTGGGTGGAGAGGTTGCTTGGTATTTCGCTGAGAGGGTACGTCCGTGTTTGCAGCCATTCACTCATTCGATGACTAACTAGTTTGCATCAAGGCCCGAGAGTTCCAGGAAATGGCTAAGAAGGAAAGTGTTAATGCTGCGAGGGCTATGGTTCTACGTAAAAGGTCTGTTTCCAGGAACGTACGGAAAGTGTGCATTGCTGACAATTGTGACAGGAATGCCTCCGGGGATAAATCCTCCATAGATCTCCACGGAACAACTGTAGCTGAAGCCATTGTCATCGTGGAAGAGATCCTTGCAGAACAGCCTACGTCTCAAGCTCGACCTTTGAAGATTATCACCGGTCGAGGATCTCACTCGGTAAACCAAACGAGTGTGCTGAAACCAGCTTTGAAGAAGAGGCTCGTGGAAGATGGCTGGGTTGTTGGGATGTGGGAGGCAGGCCTGGTTGTTCGTGGGCGCCGGTAGCTTTGTTACGCTCGGTAAGGGAATGAAAATGTTGTATGCTCCATTTATAAACTGTACCTTAATTTGGTTTGACGTCTGACTGGAACACTCGAGATTTGGCAGGATGCTGTCCGCGCGTTTTTGTCCCCGTTGTGGACTTCCCATTGCTCAGAGAGCCTGCAACGTTCTTCTCATCGACACGTTCGGGACTTCCATGCTTCTGTGGCAACGACTTGGCCATCCTGCTCGTGTAGCAGGAGACCATGAAGGGGAAACACGTCCTTCCGAGTCCCGTCTCCATCCGCGACTCGGATGACGGCTCAACGCGACACGACAGAGAGAATTGAGACGGATGGCCGTTGACACTCGGAGGGCCCTGAATGGTAAAACAGTATAAAGCCCTCAACTACTCAGCCCTCAACAACCCACTCCTCTTCCACCATGTCCCCTCGATCTGCCCTGCAGCTTCTTCTCTTCCTTGTTCTCAGTTTGCAGCTTTCGTTGGGCTTTGCCTCACCCACTTTCCATGATCACGCGGTCTCAACGCGAACGTTTGCGACGAACGCTCAGCGTTTGGCCGCTGGACTTCCACCGCTGACTCCCAAGCGAAGGTTCTCCCCCACACGTGCCCAGCTAGCCGCTCGCGGGGCTCCCTCTCCAACACCGTAAGCGTCCTCCCCCTTCATCCACGCATTGTCGCGCTCAGGGACAAGCCTTGGTAGATTTTCAGGGTTCATCCGTATTAGTGACGTGAACGGTCAACCCACCAGGGACTGGCTACAAAGACGAAAGGCTTCGTTGGTAGGGTGAGCACCCTATCGTTCATTAGCCAAGTAATATCACTAACTCTAGTTGCATAGCGTTGAAAGGACAGCCTACGTAGACGATAAACTTGCCGTAGCTTTCACCTTCTACAGTTCGGACATCACCTTCGAAATCGCGATAAGAGTGCGCGTTTTTGCTTGCAATCAAATGCCCCCCTGTACACTAACGCGAACGGCCTCTTTGCCAGGACTTAAATACCGATTTTCCTTACCTTGGATTGGAAGGGAGCACTTTCGGTTCAAAGTTCGTACCCTTTATCGATACCCCGGAACCGACTCATCGCGCTTTATCTTCAGCCTCAACTCTATCACAAGAACAAATTCTGGTATGTGCAAGCGATCTTGTGCCACCTATTTTAGTTACTTACCTGTTATGCCTCTCATCACAGTTCCGTCTGGCTCAATGGCCAAAGCAGTTGGAAGCTCACCACCTGGGACTGTGAGTCCACAAGCTTTTCAGGGCGATTCAATACGCCGTTCGGTGCACGACTCACCCGAGAACTACTCTAGACCTCTGAGTCGCACGTATGGAAGCTGAATCCTACCACAAATGAGTTGACTGGTAAACCTTCTTCTACATGCATTCACCGAGAAAGCCTCATGATCACCTGACAATCTCCTAGCCGTTTGGATAAACCCTGATTCCAAAGGTAAATGATAGCTGTGCCCGTCTTTGTTGTTTTGGGCTCTAATCGCAAACTACAAACAGAGGTTCCAGTCTATTTTTATATCGACACTCGCATTAGCGCCTCTGGTAGCCCCACCATGGGCTCATTTTTGGGTTACCCGCGAGCGGTAAGATATCTTCTGACCCCAGTAGGGTTCTAGGGCTGATGAACCTTGGGCCCGTAGCGCTTGTACTTCGAGGCCGCCTAGCGGGAGGGGTGCAACATTTTGCTATCACTCTTCACTGAACTTTCCCGTTATCCTTCGCTATACCACGCTCTTTTGAACGCGACCCTCCTTTGATACACTTCACACTTTAGACCTGTCACTATACTACAATTGACCTTGCTATAATTCAGTTGGCAAAACAACACTGTCAGGGTCATTCAAAAGGTGAGTAGGTCGAGGCAGGCCTTCATCTCGGGCTCCGCCATGATCCCAAGACCTTTTTGTCTTCTGAACGCACGCCTAAGTTGAGCACGCCCACTAGCATGTATTGCGATTGATAATATAACCGGCATGAGGTTGATATTGCTATCCGGCAATTGGGCCCTGAGGCAAATCGCGCTGGCCTCAATCGTCGAGGCTGTTTAGCAGCTAAGCACCACGGCGAAGCGCACGGTCAAGAGTGAAGAACGCTTGAGATATTTGTACTTGTTTCACCATAAATAGGAAGCAAGCCAGGCCGCATTGATGGGTGCCAGCGCCCCAGTCACCACAGTCGTGAAAGGAAGAATTGAGAACGGCCTTGCTTGACAAGCTGTAACCGTCCCTTCACCTCGGCGGAATCATGCTGATGCTTGCATATGCCTGATTGCGCAGGGCCACCCCAGCTTCCTGGCGACATATGGGCATGGCCCGGAACCTTGATGCATTTCTTGTCAACTGCGCATGTGAAGATCTAGCAAGAAGTAGCGAGAGAAGTTGTATAATAGTGGGAATACCTAGTACAGCCTAGCAGGTTGTGTATCCTCGCTGGTAGTAGAGCAGAGGTGACGGTGCCTTTGGGCTTCCGTCCGGTCCTGCATTAGAATGGGGGACCTGCTCTACCCTCAGAACTCTCGCGATGAAGAGCTCTGATACGATGTCCCTACCACCGACACCCCCCTCAGTACCTGCGCCCTCTTCCAGTTCTTCCACCACTGGCTCTTCAAGCTCTCCGTCGAATGCGTGGCCCATATCGCAGAGCTTGAGGGGAGGGCCTACGAGTCTGCATGATATTGCAGCTAAGGAATCGTGTAGGATGGGTAAGCCGTCCTTTGAGAGTGTATATGGGGTATCTTCGAATGGATGGGGGAATAGGTCTGGTCTTGAGAACTTTTGTGCGATGGAGGATTGTGAATGGGAGAGGAGGTTGATGACCATATGAGATGTAGGCTTGGAGATGGAGGAAACCTTTGGGGGTTTATGGTGAGCAGAAGATGGTATATGGCTCGGGTTTGTTGAGCCTGGGCCTGGCTTCTTAGAAGCAGAGTGGGAGGATGGATGTGAGGGGAGTTCAGAGGCGAATTCGGATAGAGTTGAGGCCATCCGCGAAGGTATACGGAGTGCAAAAGCAACAAGTGGGTGTGGGTCCATTGATATTGAGGTAAATGAGGACAAGGTAGCTCCGTGGAACCTCGAAGGGTCACTCTGGTTGCCTTTGACGGGGGGAGATCCTAGCTGTTGGAGACTCCGAGAAGAGGAACCAGCATGATTTGGCAGCAGAGACGTGACAACAGCCACAGGTTGAGCTGTGTCCCTGAGTAAAGTCCGAAGCTGACTTTTCAGCAGCGAAGACGACGAGGAACGTCTCGGATGATGCAGAGGACCATCCCTGCTCAGAACGCTGCCCGACGGATTTGGTGTCGGGTGCCTGTGGTGTTCCTGCTGGTGACGGCTGCTACCATCCTGGACATTTGTAGAGTATAAAAGTTTTCTGAGGTCCTGACTGGCTCTGCAAAGGTTTCTGCTGGGTTTCGGGATGACCATGGTCGAAGAGCAAATGACGTTGCCTGTCGACGCGGGTCGCGTCGCGATTTTGAAACTCCGCAACCAATCCGGCTGATCGGCAGCCGTCATAATAAACAAGGCTAGGCATTGGCTAGGCATCGCACTGCGCATCTATTCCAACTTACACAACGACCACCATATAGGACGACACGGTGAGCAAACTGTTTCTTATATTGCTTTTGTTTTCATAGTCTTCGAATGCACCACTAACACCTACACGTTCCCACAGGCCAGGGTTTCCGTAACCCGTAAATCGGAAGCTTTCACTATATAACAACCAGTTGCCACCATGCTGTTCTACTTATCCCTGGTGGCTCTTTTTTCTTTATTGGTTATGTGTAAGTTCAATTGACTCTTGAGACCTCTAGAGCGCGAAATCTGACCAGAACTCATCCAGTTTCTTATCGCTACCGTGGTTTTATTCTTCCTCATGTCCCGGATCGTGTCAAGTCTCTTTTCCCCAGCCTCTCTCATTATACACCACTTTCCACTTTCTCTGACCAGGTCAATGCGGGCATGACCTCCGACTCTTTTGATATTGAGGCCAACAACATTTCGGCGGGCGATGGACGTATGGGATTGGATGAACAGGGCTCAAGGGAGGTTAGGGATATCATGAAACGAGAACGAGTCAAGTACGTGGCGGCTGACGATGGAATATCGACCAAGTGTATGAACCTGTTCCTTCTAGCTTTGACCAGGCGCGGTTAATCCGCCAGAATCGAATCCTCGCAGCAAACGGTATCGACCCGTCTGGTAAGATCGTTGATTGTGCGAATCGAAAGTGCGCTGACAATTGTTCATAGGCATGCCTCTCGACTCAAAGGCAATTACCCGCCTGTAACTGGGTTTTTCAACCGACTGTATCTCTATGGCAAGAACATCTACTTGAACTTTAAGTTTGCTCACTACTTCGATCTTCAACACTCATTTAATACCTTTCCTGGCTTTGCCTGTATTCCACTGTAACTTTTGTTCAGGTACCCAAATTCTATCGGCATTATGACTGACCTGTCCCTTCGAGAATCAGATTGCTGTATTTGTGACAGTCCATGCATCCAGGATCCTCCGAGCAACCGCCTGCCTCATTGTTTGCCGATACCGAAGCAAATCGGACGTGACTTACAACCATTATCGCGACATTCAGGTATCTAGCCACATCGGCACTATAACTGATGTTTGTGACAGCTAGCACGAATTCACCAGAAAGTTCTGAGCGGGCGCCCTTGCCTTCCCGAAAGGCTGAATCAGGCATGATTGCCTTATTCCGGGTGTCGTCGTTCAAGCACTGATAATACCTCGCGGCCTGTCCATCGTCGTTACAACACAATCTAGAGGGATGATCGAGATGCTGCCGACGGACCCAACTGGTTTTGTACACAAGATTCCAAGGCTTCCCTTCCGGGGACATGATCATCCATTGTGTGGGCGGGAAGGTGAGCACGGTTGAATGCTGTAGGGGATAGCTGTGCCAGCTAAGCGCCCATTCCATTTGCAGAAGACAAGGCGATGTCACATGTCAGTGGCGTCAGAGCCTGCCTTCTTAACCTCTGTCGAAAAGAAGATGTGCTCCTGTCTCCCGCCCACAACTCAGCCGACGTGTTCACATCAGGGTCATGGAAGATCCAAGGCAACCATGGCCCGTGCAAAGTTCTGCCTTGTCAATGATCAAGGAGTCGGGCCAGGTGTCCGTCAAGGACTCGAATCTCACAATGGCAGGGGGCCACGTCAATCATATCGCAGTTAGTATCGCTCTCAATCGCCAACCGTCACCTGAGCCCATCCCACGATCACTGTGGTTGAGGACTTTGGGAGAATGGTTACTAGGCCCTCAAACACGCCTCATTCCACCCAACCCCCCACTTCTGGAAGCTCCGGAGGGCCATGCTTTGTCCCCTAGAGTTCCTCTAAATAACGGCGGAGAAGATATCAATAATGGTATTGACATCGTAAGACAATGTTTGAATCAAAGTGCCTCTCAAGAGCCTAACCTCCGCGCCAACAGGTGCCCCTAGAGCATCTGGACATACATGCCCAGCTTGCCCTGACTGCGGCACCAGTGCGAATGCCCCACGAAATCTATGTCAAGAAACTGTACCCTCGAGGCCATGGATACCCCTGCGCTAATCCCAGACCACGGGGCGCCCCCATAAAAATAGGCGACATTGGGTTACTAGCAAGTGACAGGTTCAAGGCACTCCAAAACCTGTACAACCTCCCCGAAAGTTTCTTGGGCGGACATCCCGTTCCTGAGGTTCCCCTAATCTGTGATCCAAACATCTTTGTAGAAGGAGACACTGTCACCGGAGGTACAGATGGTTGCACAGTCAAAATGACGAAGTGTCAAACGTACGTCTTACCACGCCTTCAGAGGATTCACACACTAAACCGAGTTGATACTACAGGGCCGTTGACGCATTCACTTTTCATTGCTGCCAAGAAGAGGGTGCCGTTCTAGCAATAACATCGCCCGCAGAGCTGGAAGAGATGGAGGAGAACGACTCACTTCGAGAGTACCTCTGTCAGCACGCGGACAGGCTATTCAACTTCCTCGTTGAAAAGTACCGGGTTCCTGAAGGCTCGTCAATTTACATCGTAACAGGGACCATCACATCCGCATCCTGGGCGACAGCAACCTACGATAGTCCAATGGACCCATCCTACAATTCGCTCGTTCTCAAGCGAGTCGCTAACAACCAGACCCGACGGTCGTTTTCGATGTGGACCGAGCGAGGGAATGCCCAAACGAATCAACATGATGGCACCTGCAAGAACCAGATCCTCTTCTTGAGAGGGTTCCTCATGACAGCGTCTCCTGCGGTATGGAAGGCCCGCAAAGCGCTCATCTTGAGACAGGCACATCCCGAAACATCGGTGAAGCAAGATGCCTTGAGCCCAACCGCGAACGAAACGGCGGGCCGGGATGTATCAGCCAATGGAGCAGTTAACGACCCAAATTCTACCTTATGTTCCCTTCCGTCGGGCTCTGTAGCCATGAACGGTGTATCAATCCACTCTATCCCAGCTCATGCAATCCCTGGGGGTGATTATCCATCTTATCGAGTCAACCAAGCGCTATTGGACTTTGTGAGTGGAGGGGAAAACTCTGGAGATCGCTTGGAGATCGCTAACTCTTGAGCACTCCCAGACTGATGCTGATTTTGCTATAACTCACGAGAACGATTGGAAGGAAGCCATAGGGGAAGCCGGTAAGCTCGCGACATGCTGTCTAAGGGTCTGAGGGAACTGATTCATGGCCAATAGCAACTATTGAGACTGTTGAAGAACAATCTGAACCAGCATTGGATATGCTTGGCAAGGTCTTTACAATGCATATTGAAAGGGTCAACCGTGAGCTCACTCTTCTTTTTCGTACTGGATTCTTTGAAATCATCTAAACAGCCCCTTAGGTGTTGCACTTCTGGCTTCGCAGTCACTAGCGGAGGAATGTCGTTCTGAATCAATGCATGTGGTTTTCACTCCAAACACGAACGAAACCTCGAAATGTGCGTTTCCAGCAGAACGGAGCCCCATACAAACTGATGCTTGAAGTAGATTCGGATTCCAGCCAACTAACCGTCCAGCCGTTGCTGGAGAAGCAGCCAGAAGGTGTGCTTTCTACCCGGCCCAAAGTGGAGACGAATGTCGGGGCTAAGTTTGAGGGGGGCATTGGAACAAAGCCAATATCCTCTGATGAAGATAGTGGCAGAGCAAGTCGCAGTAGGATAGCAAGGGTGGTTGCTGTAGATGTCGCTTTTGCTACCGCCGGCCCTAGCCCCGAAGTCAGCTCGTCAGAGCCGCTTCCATTGCCGGAAGCGGTGGTGGACGAATTCTCCTCGACCTCGGCAACGGGTGCGGGTGCTCCAAAGTCCTTCCAGCGGTTCAGGAGTGCATTGCAGACGGCAATAAGGCCCAAGAAGGCATCAAAACTGCCAGTGGATGAAATTGCGACAATAGTCAAAAGGGACAAAAAAGGAACCAAAGTAGCAATTCGTCGAAGTGGCAGTAGCAGCAAACCAGCAGGCGACGATGCAGCAGGCAGGCAGCCCGAAGAACGAGTCGCTGGCCTGAGGGGTTTCATATCGCCGTCTCTACGCCAAGCATCAGTATCATCTCCGGCACTACACCTTCCCTCGCAGGTATTGTCGACAACTAGGCCCCAGCCGGTGGCCATCGCGCTCTCCTCATCCAATGCGGACGTTCTGACATCCCCAAGACGACCCAATGGCAGGCAAGTCAGCCTCCAACCTCCAGCCGTAAAGGGAGGTGGTGCACCATCTCGACACCGGTTGGCCCGGCCAGCACCTTTAACCATCCCCCCTTCTCCTTCGACACCGGCCCTCCCGCTACCTGCATCATCTCAGTCACCGGTTTCGTCGCGATCCACTCAGCTTTCTGTTGCGACACCTCAATCCCTAACACGTCCGTCCTTGTCACCCGCTCGGCCATCATCTAAAATCAGGACTTCATCCGCTACGTGTGTCGCGAGCCCCAGCCTAGTACACTCCACTTCTAACACTAGATTCCGTGCCTCAACTCCCTCACGTATCGTCTCATCATCTACATCGCATCTTCCGTTTTCGCCCAATCCTCTCCTCGAGGGCCGGCGCACTTCAGGTGACTCCACACGTCATTCTGCCGTTGGTGTCTCCCCCCCAGCACGCCTATCCCCGATCCCTGGACATTCCCATTTCAGACCACGTGCGAGAACGCCATCCCAACATGTCTATTCTCAAAATCGCCCAGTCAGTACCTCCACGAGACCACCTCCTCCTAGTCTGACTACTGATCATGAGCACTGTAAACTACTTCGAAATGCGACCCTCCATGCTTTGCATGGAGATTTCGAAGCCTCCACCCCACATGACAAAGACGGAGGTGGGTATGAGGGACTGGGAGGATGTGGAAGTCCGGACGAGAGGTCTGGTACGGCTAGAGAGGATGCGGAGCAGAGGAGGCATCACGACGGTTACGGCCCCAGAAGAGGACATGGAGAGGAGGGTCTTTGGCGAAGCCCTCCGAGATGGCTTCGTGCTCTGTCAGTAAGTGTCGCTCTCCAATCCAAAATGCTGGGCCACCTCTGACGCTGCCCCTTCGATAGGTTGCTGAACAAGCAGAGAGCCAGTTCAGTGGTGCGTCCTGATCCACGAGAGGAGGGATTTGCGAAAACGTCCAACATCAACAAGTTCCTTGCTGGTTGCGCCTCCTACGGTCTTTCAAACGACGACCTCTTCCACCGTGACGACCTGGTGGAAGCCACGAGCGACTCCCTTGCTCGCGTCGCACGTACCATTATTGCTCTCATTCAATTCGGTGAATCATCTCAGGCGGCCAGTGGGTACGTGGCGGCGGCAGCGAACGGGACCAAGCAACTACCCAAGCCCCTACCACCCAGCCCCTACGGTACATCGCCAAAATCGACCTGTTCTACACCCAACCTTCACACTCTCATCGAGGTAAATACCTCACGTGAGCGTTATTCGCCTCCATCTAGCCCCCCCTCGCGTTCCCACAACCCCAGCGGGAATTCGCAAGAGTCCACCGTTCACGAGACCGACGGTGATACGATTCTAAAAGCGCAGGACGAAGAGGATAGCGAAAAGAAAGGGGACAGTCCCATGATTCGAATACCTCCGCCACTACCGATTAAATCTGCCCTTCGAAAGCACCAGTCACCTAGGGTAAAAGAGCACATTCGGTCAAGGGTGCCTCCCTCTTCTACCAGGACTTCAGTCGCAAGTTCTTCCCAGAGCATGGTGGGTACCATCCCCATACTTGAATCGGACATGAATACCAACGTTCGTCAGTTTCAGGTGTCTAGTATCTCGGCTACGACAATAGGCGTATCAACGATGCCTTCCAACCTCTTGGATAAGGAGCAGAGGCTCTCTTCTGGCAAGAACGAGTACAGGACCATTCGAACAGTCACTACCAAAACGAGCCCCGCTGGACCCCCCCTTCTCAATTAACCCGCAACACTACCACAGCAAACCCAAACTTCCTGTTTTCCTTCCTACCAGCCCTCAAACCCGTTACATGCATACTTGGCCACATCACTTTGACACCAGGTCCATTTTTGCTTCTCCCTTCCCTCAAGGGGATGATGCGCTAGGCAGCTACGACTTCGCAGTGCGCAATTCGGCGGTACCAGATCCCCATGGCTCAGTGCCAGTCTCCCAAAAGGTCACCAATGATGACTTGCTCGCATTGGATAATGATGAACTCGTTAGCGAGCAAAAGTTGTCCGAAGCTTTTGACGAGCCTAGCGCACAACCTTCAGCAAGCCCAGCAGCTGTCAGCCAGGCCTCCGACATCGCATCTTCACCTGCAGCCATGTTTCTATCTGCCTTCATGAGTCCAAAGGCAGAGCCACAAGCCCTGGAGGACGGTGAAGGTCAGATCGTCAGCGGCTACACGCTGGGAACCGTCATCGGATTCGGAGGCTTCTCTACAATTAGAAGAGCTACGTCTGACTCGGGCTCCCTAGTTGCCGTAAAGATCATCCGGGGAACCGACCTCATTCGAACGGGGCATGCTCCAGAAGAACGACGGAAACTGCAGCATGAAGCCAAAATCTGGTCGACTCTCAGCCACGAGCACATTTTGCCGCTGTTCTCTACGGTCTACACGTCCTATGCCAACTATTTCATCACCCTCTACTGCCCGGCTGGTTCTCTGTACGACAAACTGAAGCGGGATGGCCATCCAGCCCTGCCCCAGGACGACGTCGGGGTGATGTTTAGGCAGGTAGTGCGGGGGTTGAGGTATTTGCACGAGGAAGCGTTGTTGGTGCATAGGGATATGAAGCTAGAAAATGTCTTAGTGGACGAGTCTGGCGTTTGTCGGATTGGAGGTTTTGGTTTGAGTATCCGAATGGGTGGTGAGGACGAAGACATCCTTTGGCCAGATTGGCAGAAGCATGCTCACGATGGGTATGGTGGCATCCATCGCACCCAGTCCTTGAACGCCGCTACTTCCAAGCGTCCTACCAAGGTGACATCGATTAACTCCGCCATTGCTCGACACCATAGTACGAAGCATTGGAACACTACATCTGCTCCTCTCTCCCATGTCCATCAGCCTAGGTCACTTCCCTATGCGGCGCCAGAGCTTCTCCTACCACATACGTCCGAGATGCAGCCCACGCATCCTAGTCAAGACATGTGGGCTCTTGGAGTCACTCTCTACGCCCTATTGACGGGGCACCTTCCCTTCAGTGATTCCTTTGAGCCTCGTCTACAGATGAAAATTCTCAACGGTGTCTTTGAGATCCCCTCGGACCTTGATCGAGGAGCGGAACGCGTCCTTCTGGGCTGCATGGAGCGTAATATGTCGAAGCGTTGGAACATCTCCATGGTCGACGAGGTGGCCTGGGACGTAGGGCGGGTGAGCTCAATGGTAAGCAATAGGTCCGAAGTTTCGAAATCTCTGTGACCAGCGCCAATTGCCCTGGTTTGGAAACTGAGCGCTCTCAGTGCTGACTCCGATTCATGCCTACCTCTTGGCGCGGGTTCTGTACCAGCCTATAGCTACTAGGAGCTACCTCGTATGTAACTGGAGCAATCGGAGATGAAAAGAAATCATACTTATGGACTATACGGTTATCTAGGATAGCATGCACTTTGTAAACTACGGCACAATGCGAATATATCAAAATCCTTCTGAAGTTATGAGAAAATGTACCCGCCGAAAGCTTTCAGGTAAACAATAAGTGTCCAGGTACAGCTGGAAGCTGTCTACCGGTCTGTGTCTATCGACATCCGCAAGGATTCATCACGTAGACAGACCGGTCACTGGCCTAATGTCAAATTCCCGGTTAAGGGCGTCGTCTGGTACCTCACGAAGGCTGTAAGCCATCCCGGCGAAGGGCTGAGATTGCGACCTTAGGCTTGGTCGTCGCGGGCAAAGGAACTACGGAGTTACATGAGGCGTCTATCTAAGGGACCGAGTCTCACCTATTCTGACATCTAACATCGAGGTCCCGTCACTGGAAATGTCTCGTTCGCGTCCTCATCTGGGTGTCCTGTGGACCAGTGGTTGCTTTGCGGTGCGCAGGCTTTATCCAGATGGGGCCTTTGACGGTGAAATTGGGATTCTGATGCTCTCTGATGCTTCTGTTCCTGGGTGATCATCGTCCTACCTGAGAGCCTGAATGTAAGTATGCTACCTTCTACCGCCCAGCGTCCATCGTGTTCACACGACATAATTGCAGCGGTTTTTGAGCCTAGCAGTGTCTTCGTACTTGCATGCCACCCTCCTCGACGTGCCTATGACAACTAGCTCCTACACAATAGACCGCGAGAGCTTCCAACCTTGTGCACCTGTGGTACATGGCGAATGCTTTGAAGGTCTGCTCCTCTTCTGACACCAAGCCGCCGCCTGTTACGATGGATTTAAACGAGCTACCAGGCCTTCCAGCAACTCAAGGTTCTCAGCCGGTGTCAAATCTGGCATGCCTGTAGTATGACTAGGGCTATATTCTGAAAATGCTGTGAGCTCCAGCTTTCCGGTTTCGAAAGAAGCTGATTGGATCCTACCAGCTCTGCCACTGGTCATGCATCACCGCTGATGCTGGCTGCGAGAAACGGTCACACAGCCGTCGTTGTGCTCCTTCTTGCACATCCCAGGACCCAGGTCAATTTGGTCGAAGATAATGGGTGGTCAGCACTCATGCTGGCTGCCAGGTATGGCTATGAAGGCATCGTCAAGGTCCTCCTGGCACATCCTGTAATCCAGATCAACCTGGTTGAAAAGGAAGAGTGGTCAGCGCTCATGCTGGCTGCTTTGTATGGGCACGACAGCCTCGTCTCCCTCCTCCTTGCATTTTACGAGATTAAGGTCAACCAGGCCAACAATGAAGGGTGGTCGGCGCTTACAATGGCCGCTAGATATGGACACGACGGCACCGTAGAGCTCCTCATGGCGCATCCCGAGATCCAGGTTAACCTAGTCAACAATGAAGGGTGGTCGGCACTCATGCTATGGCCATGAAGGTGCCGTCAGGCTACTCCTGGCGCACCCGACGACACTGGTCAACCATACCAACAACGAAGTGTGTTCAGCACTCATGGAGGCTACGAAGTATGGCCATTCAGGTGTCGTTACACTACTCCTTGCACATTCTGGGATCCAGTCCAACTTAGTTGATGAGGACGGATGGTCAACACTCATGTTCGCCGCAAACGAAGGCCACGAAGGCGTAGTCAAGCTTCTCCTCGCGTATACCGGCATCCAGGTCAACTTCACCGAAGACGAAGGGCGATCAGTACTCATGCTAGCCGCGATTGAAGGGTGGGAGGCCATTGTCAAGCTCCTCCTGTTGCACCACGGGACGCAGGTCAACTTGAAGAGCAACGATGGGTGGTCAGCACTCATGTTCGCTGCGATCGAGGGGCGAGAAGGCGTTGTTGAGCTCCTTTTGCATCATGGAACGCAGGTCAACTTGAGAAACAAATATGGGTGGTCAGCGCTCATGCTGACTGCGATTGAGGGCCGGGAAGGCGTTGTAAACCTCCTCGTCTCGCAGGGATGGCCATACAGGTGTCGTCAAATCCCTCCTGGCGCATCCCGGGATGCAGACCAACCTGGCCGACAGCCACGGGTCGACAGCACTGCTAATGGCTGCTGAACGTGGTCACAAAACCGTTGTCGAACTCCTTCTCGCCACTGCCAGCCATTTCAATGTTAATGCATTCGACAACGATGGGGACACAGCAACCAAGATGGCAGCTCAAGCAGGCCACGAAGCCGTTGTTCATCTGCTCCTCGACGTACCCAATATCGACATCACAATCCGTAGTACCACAGATCGACACAGTGCAACGGTCACAATGATGTTCTTGAGCTCTTGCAAGACTTTGATTCCCGAAAGGACTTTCGTAAGGCCTCTCGACATCAGGAAATTATTTGTGAGGGGTAGAAATGGTGGAACTGATTCCGGTTCTTCGAAATTGTACAGGAACAATTGCGCGAGGATCTTGATTAGTGATTGGCTATTCGAGGACCGTTACATTCTACAATAATACTAGCACTACATTCATGCAAGGGGCTAACCCGTCGGCTTCAATTTCGATACCACCAGCGGGCAGAGCCTGACGCCCCCGCCATTCCCGAGCGGCCATTTGCCTGAGATTTGAGCAGATTTTTGGCGCAACTACGTCTGGTCGCACAGGGAATCAAGCGGGGCTTCAATAAACTTTGACCGCATCGCGGCCCGGTGCGTATCCGCGTTCATCATATCGGCTACCCTACAAACCAAGGCTGCAAGACACGCCGTGCATTCTGGGAAGCTCATAAACATCGCTCGAGTGAGCGAGCCTAGCGAGTTTGGGCAACATCCGCGCAACACCTATTCGAAACAGCCACCAGCAGAACGAGCTCAACTCGACTGCTTCGACGAGAATGACGTTTGAAAGTTTTCATCTTGGGACCCTTCGCTTATCTTGGGCGCTTGAAGGTAAGATAAATACTATCTAGTGCTGTAGCACCATCATTCATCAGGATGGGACAGCTACATACGTCCTTCCAAGATTGGGATAATGGGTCCTGCTAAAGAAGACGTACAGCTGCATACCTAAATCGACAGCCTAAGAGCCCGTTCTATTCACAGAACTCAAGGCGATGCTACGTTGTTATGCACCTATTCGGCCTGATTAAAGACGGGCAACAGCAACCTTTCCCCTTCCCTAGCTATCCACACTACCGCCATGGAAGACCCCTTGCAGCGACCAGCCACACGCTCTACGGGTATGTCTATGGTTAGCGAAACCGGACTGGTGTCCGTCGCCAACTCCAATCTCTCAATGGTGGGAGGTCATGCAACCCACGTCGCAGTGAACATCGCGCTCAATAATGAGGCACCTAAATCCCCACCTATTACGAGATCTCGGTGGCTGCAGCTGCTGGGTAAATGGCTCGCTGGGCCAGAAGCAGCATCCCCACCATCCTTATCTGCGTCTTCTCCCCCTGAAGTCGAGCCCACGTCTGTATCTGAATCGCCCACAATGGGCGACAGGGCCTCCCCTGCACTTAATTCAGAACATGGCACCAACGGCGGTGTCAGCTCACACAAGACTTGCAGTGACATAGAGATTGTAAGCCATCTCTTTTCGCATGAACCATCAGTAACTCACTGGTATCTTCTCCTTCCCATGCGTATAGACCTCCTTGGACTATCTAGATATACAAGAGCGACTCGCTCTCACTTCGCCGCCCGTGCGGATGCCTCACGAAATCTACGTCAGGCAGTTGTATCCCCGGGGCCACGGATACCCTTGTGCTAATCCCAAGCCATACGGTGACCCTGTGCAAATAGGCGACATCGGTCTGCTGGAAAGCGACGGGTTCAATGTGCTTCAGAATCTATCTACCCTCCCCGAAGCCTTCCTTCGTGGAAACCCTGTGCCCCAGGTCCCAACGGTGTATGATCCGGAGGTGTTTGTTGAAGGGGACACCATCACCGGAGGTGTGAACCGTTGTCAGGTCAAAATGACCGAAGACCAAATGTAGGTCCCTCTCGATGCGCTAGTGAACAAATTGCTCACCAAAGCACGTAGGGCCGTTGACGAGATTTCCGCCCATTGCCCCGAGGAAGAGGGCGCTTTGCTGGCGATTACCTCCCCTGCAGAGCTTCGCAAGATGAAGAGTCACGACGCCCTACGAGACTATCTTTGTCAAAACGCTTCCCGACTTTTCGACTTTCTTGCACAGCACCATTCGATACCTGAAGGAGCGTCAATTTATATTGTGACCGGCACTATCCTTGGGGCGTCTTGGGCGACAGCGACCTACGACCGCCCAATGGACCCTTCTCATGACTCACTAGTCCTCAAGCGAGTCGCTGGTACCGAGACCCAGAAACCTTCCTTCGTTTGGACCCAGAGAGGAAGTGCTCAAACACGCACCCATGGGCGCCAGGTCAGGGACAAGAAGGATCAGTGTCTCTTCCTGAAGGGCTTCCTGATGTCAGCTTCCTCTGCCGTGTGGAAAGCTCGTCAGGAGGCGGTCAAGTTGCACAACACGCAGATAGAGCCCCAAGATATGCCGTTGAATGAAGGAATGTTCACCAGGGGTGTACATGCACAGGGGAAAAAAGATGATCACTCGGCAGGTCACCGCGTCGCCAGGAGTAGCAACACTCTCGCAGACGGTGTTTCTGCCACCTCTTTCCCATGTGCTGAAGCCCTTGGTGGTGTCTCCATCCATCCCATCCCAACTCAGACAGCATGCTCAAGCGACCACCCCTCCTACCTAATCAATAGAGCATTATTAGATTCTGTAAGTAAACGTTCCTTTTTCTTTCAAGCATCTTCGGGATTATTGACCTCCGGTCTGTCATTGTCGTTTAGACCAACTCCAACTTTGCCATAACACACGATGACGATTGCAGCGATCTTCTGGCGAAAGCAGGTAGGTTCAAGTGCTCCCTCTGCGAAACCTCTGATGGAGCAACACCGATAGAAACGCACCAGATCGCGAGCATGAAGCAACAACCTGAACGAATGACCGAAAGCATCAAGGAGGCCTTGGAGGGCCATGTCTCGACTCACCATGGTAAACTCTCATCGCTGCAGGAACTGCCAGGCATTGACGCCCTTCAGATGTCGCGTTCTTTAATCCATCCCCAGCCGGCCACTGCCAAGGGGTTCTGGTACCTGACGAGTCTGTCGTCGAGCCGATCTTCGCTAGAAGTGAACCCCACCCTCTCAATCTTGCACTGGAGCTTCATGGCGACGTTGAAGTGCAGGGGGATGTTAAGCACATCATACCATCGATAGATTTCGATATTTCAAGTGATGGTAGGTGCATTGCCCAACATCTCGATGTTCGTTTGAGCCTGATGGGCTCCCCAGATAATGACCTCCAGCCAGCCATTGCTTCAGCCATCGAGCTGGAATTTCCACCAGCAGATGACAAAGACAAGATAGGTATCCCAACAAATCCAACATCGCACAGAGGTGACGACAAGGGAAAGAATACCGCAAGTTGGCAAGGACACGAAGCCGTCATTCAGGCACCTCTAGGGGCTACCCAGGATGGTGTTGAGGATTCTCAAGAAGTCAAAGAATCGGTCAGAGTCAGGTGAGTCCTTCGATATAAAGTAGCGACTTGTCGACGTCGCTCATCGCTTATCCAGTGTGGATCCGTGTGCGAGATGTGGAAGTTTCTTGTGTCGGTATGATCACTGTCATGATCAGAACGAGCGTTCCGATTGCAAGAGCTATTTGGGCGGTGGTCATGAACGCCCTTGCGCATCATCACCCTTTTTCCCCTTCGAGGTTAAAGGGAGGGGTCAGAAAGTCCAATCATTGGGCACGCGAGAGCATGAAGTCCATGGGAGCCAACATATCTCAAGGTCTATGGAGAGCCCCCGAGCGCATGTAACACCGCCCAACCAAGGCCCAAAGAGTCTTGCGATCCCCTTGATGTCTTGTGCTATTGATCATAGGGCCGCGTCCCCGCCGAGTCTAACAGGGGACGGACTATTCCAGCCTTTCATTCCATTCCAACCCTTCAATCTATCCCAGCCCTTCACTCCACCCCAGCCCTTCAATCCATTCAGTCCTCTTGACTTAGACAGCTCGGAATCATGGGCTAGTCCAATGTCTCTCTCTCCTGACTTTGACGTGCTTGGCCTTAACGATACCAGTTATATTTACGGACACGACATCTCCATCAGCGACGAGAACGAGCATGGGGCCGAGCAGATCCCAACAGGTTCCGCATACGACACCTTTTCTCCCATCCCGTCCCCGTTCAGAGTTGATCAGCGCGCCTCCGATAGCGACGAGTATCTCATCGCCCAATTCCCCTCGGGCAACGCCAACATCAATCTTGTCACTTTCGAGGACAATCCAATGGGACAGTTCTCTCTTCCAGAGTCGATCGAGAATGTGGGTTTCCACCAGCCCGAGCAACATTCTCCCGGCTCGTTCTCTCACGAGATGGTCTCTAATTCTCAGATGGGCGCATCATGGTTGGGCTCCGCCTCACCATCCTTATTGTCACTCGGCCCAACGCAGCAGAATTTTTTACCCCTTTCTTTCTCCGCTTCCCGTGGGATTGCACCAACAGAAGAAGATTCATTCCTCAGCTTTCAACCTCTTCGCCTTCTTTCCAGACGGCACAGCGATCCAACTCGAGCGGGCGGGCCCGAAGGCAATCATAAAGGGCGCCCCAACGCTCATACAGTACAATGCTCTCACCGCTCCTCTCCCCATACCGGCCGGGTCCAATCAGTAGCCTACTCCCCAGATGGTACCCGTGTTGCTTCTGGCTCATCCGACTTATCAGCTCGGGTTTGGGGTGTGTCTGCAGGAGATCCCTCCGGTGCCGGTCTTGCAGCTGGACCAGAGCAAACACGACTCTCGTCAATTCAGGCAGGTTTGTGTCACCGTGGTGTGAGTCGCGACCAATCAACCAGCTTCTGGCTCAACCATCATCGTGGTGGGGTATTTGGGGGAACAATGGGGACCGGGACGGATATAGCGGCAGGTAGCGAGATTGTGGTGCCTGTGTCTCATGCAGACGCTCGATCACCTCCTTTGACTTCCTTCGTGCCACCGTCGACCTCATTTACACCAACGACGTTACAGCCCGTGACATCCAAGCTGGCTGTCATAGCTGGTGAACAGCGACGACAGAAGGCCCCAAGTTTCACCTGTCCTATCTGCCCCCAGACTTTCACATCGAACCATAACCTGAAAAGTGAGTTCACTTGCTTTTCGGCAACTTGACTATTAGCTAGTTCTGACAACTAATTCATGTAGCCCACACCTCCACTCACCTTGGCGTTAAGCCTCACCAATGTGGATCCTGCTCGCGTGGTTTCACGACACGGCGCATCCTGGAGAGGCATGCCAAAATATGCAAGCAAGCCCCATCGCCAACCCCAATTGAACCAGGCCAACACAGTCATGTTGGGAATGTGCGGTAAACTGGAACTCTCATTGCATGAATGCACTCCGGATCTGCCAGGTCGAGCCAGTCTCCCTGTGCACTTTTGGTTACGCCGGGTTGAGCCAGTCTCCCTGTACTCTGGATTACACCAGGTCGAGCCAGCCTCCCTGTATTCTCTTGACTATACCGGGTCGAGCCTGTCTCCCTGTATTTCCTCTGGATACACCAGGTCGAGCTAGTCTCCCTATGTGGTTTTTGTTGCGCTTGGTCGAGCCAGTCTCGTTCCACCGGCTACACATACTAAACAGCCCCAGAGGCGACCTTCCAGACCACCTTGCTTACCATTCATAAAACCCTTCAGCTTGATAATCTTCTGGCAGACGTACATTCTGACCAACTCTTCCACCTGGGAGAGAGGACCTTGAACGGTTGTCTCCAGACACATCGGCGAACTGATTGTCCCGAAGTTCACATGGCTTTCTTCTATGGGGCAGATTGGGGTGAGTGGACCGTTGGTCCAATAGCTGACCTCGGAACTTTTTACAACGATAACCAAGAGCTGCAGTGCTCTCGTTCTCGTGCTTGATTTTAACATGTTACGCCTTGGTATTCTTGTATCATCCCTAATCGGAGGATCTCAGCTTTCCCCATCTCTTCTTTACATTGTGGCTCTTGTACTATCCCAATGCGACTCTCGCTCAGATACTCATTTTCATTACCCCCCCGTCAAAATGTGCACCTGAGATCATATGGATCCGTCGGAGAAGGCCTGAAAATAGCGGGGCTTCACGGAGACTCGGGAAGTCTCCGAAAGTGACTGGCATTCCGATTCTCATCTGAATCTTTCTGACAACTCAGGAGGATCCGCCTCGCCTTTGAATGAAGCAGTTGGAGATGAAACAAAACCACATGAGTGATATGGTGAAAAGGCAAGGGTCCTTGGGAAGAGATAACAACCGTTAGCTCTGAAGCAAATTGCAACTGATGCATTCAACGGTTGTAGGATTCACAAATATCATGTATTGAACGTGTGTTACCGCGAACGACGCGTCGACCGCCACCCCTTCTGTTCCTACTGTATGCGAGGTGAAACGCGACCCAACATCGTTCAATGCTTTCCAGTCAGCCGCACTGATTGCAAGTCGTCGCTGGGTGACAAGAGCGGCTGGAGGAACTGAGCGGCGATGGTGGTGGTGGTGGTGGTGGTGGTGGTGGTACAGAACCAAGAAAGGTTAGTATTCTTCACGATGTAGGCGGGAAGGTGGGTACTACTGAACGCCATAAGCGATAGCTATGCCATCTAAGCGCCCATTCCATTCACAGAAATTAAGGCGGTGTTTGAAACATACCCAGTTGAGCAGATTTCAGTAGACCGCTGACCATAGCTCGATGAGCGATTCGGGAGAATCATGGATCCTCTGACTATTATTCCTCATTCAATGACAGGCGAGGAGTCCAAAATTTCGGGTGCAGTTAGATTTACGCTGTTGCAAGTTGTGAAGGGGGCTCAGGTTGATTTTCAACCTAGACCCGGGTGATTATCGCCTTTCAACCTGAAAACGGGGACTTTTAGGTTGATTTCAGGTCAACCTAGAGGCTAGGTTGAGCGGCAACCTAAGCAGTCAACCTAACTGCAGGTTGAATCTAACTTGCTGCTGAGCGCTTCGGAGTGTCAATGCCGGAGGTAGACGCGGCAACGACCGAAATCATTTTCATGCTTGCGACTCGATCTTATCTTTCTTGTTCTCTCTCTATCTCCCGCGCCTCTCTTGCCCATTGTTCAGCTTCCTCACTCTCACTCCAGTAGGTGCTCTATCACTCCAGAATGCGTCAGGCTTGGATGCAATAGCGGAATCTGTGTTCAGGGGCTAAACGTACGCACCCAAAAAAATTACGTCACGAAATGGCTGATGATTTTTGTAAACAGGGCTTGCTCGACAGTACGGTCTAAACCCTTCCACCGGCACCGTAAACAACCGGCTCGAACGTCAAGGTCGTGATGGGATGCTTCAAATCGCTCCTTTCATCAAAGCGGACGGGAACTGGGGTCACGCTGGCACGAAGGTGAGCCTTTGACATATGTCTGCCTCATCAATACTGATATTTCTATTGGACAGCGCACACGAGCAGATATACGATCCAGCGTAAGACCACAGCATGGGTGTGTCGTGCTACAATTGTCTGCAGACCCCCTGTGTGCATACTATACTTGTATAATACACCCCAATGTATAGTAGACAAAATATGAAATAAGATTCATGGTTCGTTCTACTGTTACATTTACCCCTCGCTGGCCGCTTTCGACCCTAGATCTAGGGGAAATCAACCTGAAAACTGAATATGCCCAACCTGCTGTAGGTTGAATATAACCCACCCCTGCCATTCTTTGCGTAGGTTGAAATTGACGAAATAAGGTTGTTTTTCAACCTGGCAGATCAACCTAGGGCATCAACCTAAGGGTAGGAGAAACCAACCTACCGAGGGGGGATCTTCAACCTGCGGAAGGTTGAAAACCCAGGTTGAAAATCAACCTGAACGCCCTTCACAGTGCGGCTGCAATGAACTTGGATCCTCATTAAGAAGGCCAAGTCGCGATCACGTCTCATCAAACGCCCGAGAAAGTCACCAACATGTCGCTTGTGACTAAATTTACAAAAACACTTTGATCTTGTGCGCACTTTGTGACTTTGGGCTGCCTGAAAGTCGCAGGATTTCCAGCCCGTTTCTCGCGAAATAGTCACCGGGCTGCCCATATTAGTCACACCATAATCTCGGAAATATTCAGAGAATGCACAATATATTCCATCTATCATATCTCAGGTACTTAGTGGTGTAAAACTTAAGGAGAAACCCGAGGAATTGATGGAGCTGCATCATGCGCAGGACAAAACTTGTCAGTCTACTTGTTTCTCCTTGACAATAGGTTGGTTCTAACTTCTTGTTCTTGACATAGTCAAGGTGTGGCATTCTTAGGGAAGCCCTTGTCAGGGCAGACGGTTTCGTCGCTTCTAGACGAAGATACTCCGATGGACTGGGGCCTGTTGAACACAACACAAGGCAATCCTCCAAGTGCCCGTAGCCGCAAAACATCACGCAAAAAGCTGGGCAAGTCACGCATTGGCAAGAGCACGCCGACTTCCTCGGCTCGTGATCAACGAGAGGTTGAATCAGGGAGGTATAGCCCTTACAGTCAAGGTGATTCTTCACCAACGCAATACGCCGGCCGTTGCTGACTCGTCTCAAAGTGATACATCAGTCGGTAACCCCCAACTCCGACTCTGAGATCGACCTCCAGCACCAACCCGGGGTTTAACCTCTCTGGTTCCACCCTTCCAGCCACGGTGAGTCTTCACCGACGCAATACGCCAGGCGTTGCTGACAGTCCCTACAGAATCATGTTCGGTTCGATGATTTACGTGGTTTGTGTGCGGTGTTTCCCCCATGTTCTTGGTGAGCCAACGTGTTTAAGGTGTCCTTCAATCGTAGGAAACCCGGGATCGGGACCTGCAATGCCAACCTGGCACGGCAGTCTCCCCGAAAACCAGCTTGGTATAGGCGCTGGTCGGTGAATCCCGATCTGGTGAGCGTCTGATCAATACCATCAATCTGGCATGGACCTGGCCTGGGGGGTCACCAACCTGGTGCTACATGTTCAAGTCTGTGTAAGTTAGATACAGCTATGCTCAGTATGGTAAATTTATGGCATATACACGATCAATCTAATTGCAAACTGTCAAGTGTCTTGACCAATTGATGACTAGCTGACGCACCTTGGCTTGCATCTACCAGGTTGTCAGTACTGTTGGGCTTCAAACACGCAAGCTGTGTACTAGATGTAAAGAATTGACTTATAAATACTCAAAATCAAGCTCGCTGTCTCTGTATAACCGTCATGCTGGGAGGCCCGTGCGCGCCAAGGGCATCGGACTTTGAAAATTTATTTATCCAGTCGCGCGACGCGTCCTGTCCAAGTCCTGTCGCCTTCAAATCTTTCTTCCCTCCCACCACATCCATCCCCCTTGTCCACCTGCTTGCCGCTGCTCTCGACGACGACGACGACGATATTCAACGCGATTTCATTGGCGATCTTGTAGACATCAACAGTATCTTCCACTACTGTCTCACTTCTGTCGCACTGACCCCGCCCAGATGCTCGTCGCCGCCCACGTCCCTCGGCAACGAGGGGCAACCCGCCCTTACTCAAAACATCCGCGGATTGCATGTACGTCTTTCCCCCCTCGTTTTATCCGCACAGGCTCTCACCACGCGTCTATTTCGTCTCTGCTCGTCGTCGTCCCCATCCTTTACGCGATGGAAGTCATCCCGCCTTTACTCAAAACACTTGGGATGTATTTCCACTCACATGTAAGCTGTATTATGGTCGTTTTTTTTCCCTCACGCTCATTGCGCTTTCTAGGTTTCAGCGCGATACGTGATTGGAGGAAGCAAGGGCCCGGCGTGGATCTGTAAGTGGTGTCAGATGGTCGAGACCGTGTATAGCACTAACGGCTACATAGATATCGCGTTCTCGTTCACAGCGGGTACGCTGAGGTCACTGTCTGATAAAGTTCCCTCATGTCTTCCGCCTTGTCCATGTAGGTGTAGCCTTGACCGCGTTTGCGCATTCAATTCTACTGCATATTCCATAGCCCTTGTATCTTATATACTATAATTCATGATTTTAAATATTTTATTCGACATGCGGCCGTGGCAAGGGCAGAAGATGTAGAACCGATGACAGAATACCAGTCCCTGAAGCCCATTCTGGCATGGCCCTTGTACCCCACATAACTACCTGGCGACTGTGGTGCCAGGTCATGTCAGATAGGCGCCCCAGATCAAAGATGGGATCTGGCACGGGCTGGCAGCCGTTCGCAAATCTGGCATGCCTTTTATGGCTGGCATAGGGTTGGCATGGTCTGGTACTATCGAGGACCAGATGTTCGGTTTAGACCAGGTGTTCGGTTTGCACGCCATTTCCCGTGAGATTGCTGACAAAGGTGGGCAAAAATGGCTGTAAACCGAAGACCTGGTCCAAACCGAACATATGGTCCTCGATAGTATGGGCTGGTCCTAGGCCCGGGTTTCGTACGATGACTTTAAGTCAGCATGATTGAGGTATAGAAGAGCGAGTATATGCAGTTCACAGCGAGTGTATTATAAAACGATATATAAACCTTATGAGCATACCTCAGAAACTGAATGGAAGGGACAGCGATGAAGGAAAAGAAAATATCTTCGAGAGGGAGGTGAGCATGCAAGACTTGGACCGGAAATGGTCAGCAAGTTTGTCAGTTGGGGGAAATTTGTCGAACCTGTCGTGTAAAGCAACCCAAATTCCAAACATACACTGGCAGGATGTTGGAATGATGTCCCTATATCTCCGCATACCAAAGCCCTTTATGCAATTGCTGCAGCGCTCTGCTGGTACAAGGGCAGCTTTGTGAAGCTTTGCGTGCTTCGTGTAAACTCAACAGCTAGGAACAAGCGCTCGTCGGAGACAAGGTGGTGTTGAAAACGGAGACAATACTCTTCTTCTTCTTTCTCCCACAACACAACAGACGGGCTCGCGGTATGGGCGATCGAAAGCAACCACGACCAGGCACCAGTCTTCCTATGTCCATAATCAAGGAGTCAGGCCAGGTTTCTGTCAGCGACTCAAATCTAACAGTAGCGGGAGGTCACGCCAACCACATCGAGTTTAACATCACACTCAGTACCCAACCATCGCCTGAAACTAAGCCACCGGTGGAGCCTATGCCGAGGTCGCTATGGTCCATGCTTCTAGGAAAGTGGTTAGTCGGACCGCAGACAACCCCGCTGCTACCCCTTGCTCCGCCAAATCCAGGAGTTCCAGAAACCCCGAGCCACGAACCAATGGAAGGCCGCCCATGTCCTCCCCCCCTTCTACCAAGCACTCACAGCTCCGGCATCGCCTACTGTGAAACCGCCAACAAGATAGAGGTTGTACGTACCGTTCCACCATAGGGGGTCAAAACGTTCAAATCCCACTCTTATGCCACAGGTCCCCTTGAATCATCTCGACATACATGCTCAACTTGCCCTAAGCGCAGCACCAGTACAAATGCCCCACGAAATTTACGTGAGCCACCTGTATCCTCGGGGTCATGGCTACCCTTGTGCCAATCCCAAGCCTCGGGGTGACCCTGTCAGGATCGGCGACATCGGATTCGTAGCAAGCGACCAATTCAATGTTCTTGTGAACTTACTACACCACCAATTTGGTTGGGTCTCAGTTTGATGTGCCGATTTGATGTCTGATCATGCTGGCGAACGGGATCCGACAGTGACCCATCTGATGTCCGGGAACTTGAAATGTCACAGAAAAGAAGATTCGCATGATGTCCCAGGGGATGTCCTCAGGATATCTGCCATGGTATCGACAAAATATTGTTGGGTGCCACGAAGTTAATGCAATGTTTGAGCGTCTAAAAGAGGTCCCATGGGATTGTTGAGCGGTATATGTATTACCCCAAATGCCAACCTCTGCTCACCCCCTTCACCTTCTTACAGGCTGGCGCAATGGACGCGCAGCACAAGCAAGGGCTCGACCTTGGCCCAATTTCGCGAGTGAAGGTGTTCGAGGCAAAACGCGACTGGGAACTGCTGAGTAATCAATCACGTGATATTCAAGTTGAGTTCGCGCGTCTCTTTCTGCCAGCAAACTCGCTCTCTCTTCCGACCGGGACCATCTCAAGGCGTTCTGAACAAGTAAGTGATGCCCATATTCCGGCGCTCGTTGTGTATATCTAATCATATTTCTATGTCCTTCTAGACTTTGTCTCCTGCTCGTGCTGAAGAGAAGCGCACGGCTCGAGCAGGGTGCCTTGCACCATCCAAGGTTCGTGTTCATATTGGCTTCCTGGTCCCTGGTAGACTTAAGCTTGCACAGGTTTTCCTCTAGGTTATTGCTTCTCTATTCGACCTCTTAGGCTACGTGTAGGACGTCGGAGCTTTCGAGGAGGGATTTACTCGAGGGTAGCACTAGAGTGTGCTGTGTTTGTCCACAAAGTCCCTACAACTCCAACAAAACCTTGTCCACAAAACCCTACAAGCATATCCCGCAGATCTTGTCCACAATCCTCCTGCAGAAGCACTGGATTGACGTGTGTTCCTATTGGCTCATGCTTTGCTATTCTTAGAGTCCCGGTACCTTTTGGTTGGATTGGCATCAGTCTTCGGCCACTATGGTCTAAGCGGTCGGCCGGACTCGGCGCTGGGCGGATGGATGTCGGCATATTCACTTTGGGACGAAGCGTCATGCCAGCGTTCACTGCCACAACCGGGTCTGTGCGCGGCAACTTGAATGGGCGCTTAATCCTCTGCTTGTCGAGCCGCCTGCCATAGAGGGCTATTGTTCATCCCGTTGCTTTAAACCTTGCTTAACCGAGACTCATGACCATGCTTGTGCAATAGGTACGTGCTCGGGTTGCTATAAACACAAATAAGTATTATTTTTCTACCCAAAGTCTGGGAGCTCGGTTGCGGCTCCGGTCCTGCACAGCTCAAATGGGCTTTGCATCCAGCAGCACTTTGGTAGCCATTATGTCTTACCTTTACCCTACTTCCGACAGAGCCTGAGTGGTTGATGTTGCCCATGGACTCTCGAACACTGCGGTTGCCATGCAGCTGCTAGGCGCCATAGAATTCCGAACCTCTCGGATGGTTGATCAAAGTCGTTGGTTGGAATGTTTCGCGAATTTCGCTCACCTGATGAATAGACAGAATTAAGCGAAATGCACCATAATTCTGGGGCGAAAAAAAGCTTTCGTTTGATATGGCTTTGAGGGTAAGTTAATAGACGACGAAAAAAGTCAGAAAATGGCCCTTTGATCTCGCATTCGAGCATCGAGTTTCCACTTGGTTTATCACCTGAGATTCAGTGATCACAGGGTACGCTCAATTTATCTGCAGTAAAAAGGCCCTTAGAGTATGTAGAGTATTTAAACGTGCTACTATATCCTAATATGCCAATAGAATACCCTCACCGCCCGTATCCAAGCTGTATTAGAGCTTGCCCAATGTGCCATTTTGATGTTTTCCCCATAACTCCGTCAAATCAATGCCGTTAGACTCGATTCGGGCTGCGTTCGAAAGGGTAAGTACGGGAGCCCCATGCACGCTAAGCGTTGAGGCTCCTGTGCTAGTCTGGATCCCCGGAATCTGCTACAAAAGCCGCAAGCAAGGGCAATTGTATTTCGTTGATAGCAAGGCCAATATGCAGTCGGAAGGGATGAAATGTGGTGAATTCCGAAGCTATGTTGAATTCAAACTGTTTCATTATATTCTCGAGCCGCTACTCATAGTACTCCTGCCGCAAATGAGTAAATGACATTCTGAGACGTGGCAGTGCAGGCGCCTAATTGGCTCAAGCCCCTATTGACGCGACGCCGCCGCCCTATGCCGCCGCCAACGAAGCCGACCGAGGGAGCATTTGATGCCGGGGAACGATGTGTGCATCAGACGCCGAAAGCGACATTGCTTCTCAAGCACGTGTCCAATGGGCTTCTGCTGGGCATTGTGGACAATTTTTTTTGCTGCAGTTGCAGCGAGATTGTCCACAAAGTTTACTGCAAGTGTAGGGACTTTGTGGACAATCACGACAGCATCCCCTCAGGGTAGAGGTTGGACGTCGGAGGCACGGATGAACGTATATCTATGTAGTTGTATTCCGTCTTCATGTACTAGCTAGCCACTGCCGAATATATCTAGTTTGCTGCATCCGAATGGCCACAAAGCAAGCACACAATTAAAACACGCTTTAATTCCAAATAAAAATTGAATTACATGCTGAATCTCTGAAATACCCCGACGACATCCTCCTGACATCCGCGTCCAGCACCTGGTGATCTTAGGTGTTGAGGAGATCACCTCAAGTTATGATTTAATATCAGGGGATATCCACGGAGTCTCAGAGGATATTGGCGCGCCATCACCAGCGGTCTTTTTGAGGATCTCCGGCTGACACCGTCCCACACCGGTGGTGTAGACTCTCTTCCAGAGAGCTTCCTGCGCGGGAAGCCGGTACCTGCGACTCCCACTATCTGCGATCCCGAGGTATTTGAGTCGGGGTGTTGTATTACCGGAGGAATCGACGGGTGCGAAGTTAATATGTCTCAACGGCGATCGTAACTCTTTCCTTCGCTCATAACAAACCATCCACTACACCACCGGTGTGGGACGGTGTCAGCCGGAGATCCTCAAAAAGACCGCTGGTGATGGCGCGCCAATATCCTCTGAGACTCCGTGGATATCCCCTGATATTAAATCATAACTTGAGGTGATCTCCTCAACACCTAAGATCACCAGGTGCTGGACGCGGATGTCAGGAGGATGTCGTCGGGGTATTTCAGAGATTCAGCATGTAATTCAATTTTTATTTGGAATTAAAGCGTGTTTTAATTGTGTGCTTGCTTTGTGGCCATTCGGATGCAGCAAACTAGATATATTCGGCAGTGGCTAGCTAGTACATGAAGACGGAATACAACTACATAGATATACGTTCATCCGTGCCTCCGACGTCCAACCTCTACCCTCGAGTAAATCCCTCCTTGAAAGCTCCGACGTCCTACACGTAGCCTAAGAGGTCGAATAGAGAAGCAATAACCTAGAGGAAAACCTGTGCAAGCTTAAGTCTACCAGGGACCAGGAAGCCAATATGAACACGAACCTTGGATGGTGCAAGGCACCCTGCTCGAGCCGTGCGCTTCTCTTCAGCACGAGCAGGAGACAAAGTCTAGAAGGACATAGAAATATGATTAGATATACACAACGAGCGCCGGAATATGGGCATCACTTACTTGTTCAGAACGCCTTGAGATGGTCCCGGTCGGAAGAGAGAGCGAGTTTGCTGGCAGAAAGAGACGCGCGAACTCAACTTGAATATCACGTGATTGATTACTCAGCAGTTCCCAGTCGCGTTTTGCCTCGAACACCTTCACTCGCGAAATTGGGCCAAGGTCGAGCCCTTGCTTGTGCTGCGCGTCCATTGCGCCAGCCTGTAAGAAGGTGAAGGGGGTGAGCAGAGGTTGGCATTTGGGGTAATACATATACCGCTCAACAATCCCATGGGACCTCTTTTAGACGCTCAAACATTGCATTAACTTCGTGGCACCCAACAATATTTTGTCGATACCATGGCAGATATCCTGAGGACATCCCCTGGGACATCATGCGAATCTTCTTTTCTGTGACATTTCAAGTTCCCGGACATCAGATGGGTCACTGTCGGATCCCGTTCGCCAGCATGATCAGACATCAAATCGGCACATCAAACTGAGACCCAACCAAATTGGTGGTGTAAAACCCTTCCTGTAGAACCATCGATGACATCACCTTCTGTTGTCGCCAGGAGGAGGGTGCTATCCTTGCAGTGACATCGCCAGCAGAGCTTTGTGAGGTAAAGGAGCACAACACCCTTCGCCGATACTTGTGCGAGAATGCCGACAGCCTGTTCGACTTGCTTGTGGGACATCATGCTCTTCCTCATGGCTCATCGATATACGTGATCACGGGAACCATTCACTCCGCTACCTGGGCCACAGCGATCTACGACAAGCCGATGCTCCCTTCGCATGACACCCTCGTCCTCAAGCGCGAAGTTCCGATTGACCAGAGCCAAAACCCATTTTTTGTATGGACGAGGAGGGGAAATGCCCAGACACGAACTCAAGGTAGTAGAGCCGGGGAAACGAAAGACCAGTGTCTCTTTCTTAGAGGTTTCCTCATAACAGCTTCCCCTGCTGTTTGGACCGCCCGAGCCGAAACGCCTAAGGTACCAGCCAGTCACCAGGATGCGCCAGATATTTCAAGGGACCATATTCAGGGCCCTATCAACTCAGGAAAGTATACTGATGATGCTAGCGGAAAAGGCCCTTTAAGAGGAAGAAGCACTCATTCACTTGCATCTGCCGCTACTCACCCCCTTCTAAACCATCCGAACGCCAATAATATCAATTCCGGGGACATCACTGTTTGTCCTATGCCACCCCAAGTGGCGATTGGAAGCGACTACCCGTCTCTTCGCATCAACCGCTCGCTTTTGTATTTTGTAAGTTCGCCTTATGCCGCCCGCGCAGCGAAGGGTTGTGAAAACGTTAAACATGTCTCTTTTCCCCAGGCAAATGCAAAGTATGCGATAACGCATGACGACGATTGGAGGGAAGCTGTCATGAAGGAGAGTAAGTTTTGCTAAGTACTAGTAGGTGATGTCCTCGGAGGATTGATCGACTCACAGCAGCAAGGGCCAAAGAGAACGTCCAGGACCCACCCTGTGAAGTTGCAGCGGAAAGACTCGGAGAACTTATCGCAAAACATATTGCAAGCGTCAACAGTGAGTTATTTGCATTAGAGCTCACCCACGCATAAATTTAACGTCTGTCAGGTGTAGCATTCCTGGCAGGGCCGCTGTCAGAGGAGCCGCCTGGGTCTACCAAAGCAGAGTCCATCGAGCACCTCCGATCTACGCCTTGTCGAATGTACCCAGGCCCTGAGATTGAGATGTCCTCAACGCCACCCGTGGTTATTGCCAAAGGTCCGCCACCTGGCAGCATAGCATCGTCCTGGAAGAGCTCTGCTCTCCTCATGAGCTTTGCAGTAGGCTATCTCAGCCTCGTGTCCCAGCGCAACCTCTTCGCAAAGTTGGTTGGCTTGGTTTCGGGCAAGGGCGATCTCCAATCCCTAATTTACTTTGTTGTCTTTATCGTCGTCTCCATCACTATAGGTACGCTCATCTAGTTCATCTTCCCTGTGATCTCAACTTTTTACCAGCATTTCGTCTAACAGCTTTTCTCACAAATCCATCGGAAAGCTCATTCCGCGCCCATCTCACCGAGCAGTCTTTCCGTTGCCACCTCAGTCCCCTGGACGAAAATCAGGACCATAAGCAAAGCGATCATACTTCCCGTGACTTCAGCATCTTTTCAGGTCCTTCGTCGCGCGGTTCACGCCAGCATGGTTCAGGACAGACCACCGTTCCCTTCCATTTCGTTCATCGCGTATCGATATCACTAAGGACACCCAAGCATGTTTTTCAAAGCTTTGGCATCTTTACCATTGCTGCAATGGCACCTATTTCAAAGGCCTCTCAGTCCGATCACAGAAATTCATGGACGATATCGGATTGGTGGTACATCGGCGCTTTTGGCAAATGGTGGAGAGGCGGTGTGTGGGAGGCATGGTATCTGGACGTGACTGGCCGAGTAAATGATGAAGGAATCTTAGGTGAAATTCGTAACATCAAGAATCTAGATATGTTGCCGGAGTTTCAAGGTTCGTGATAATGAGGGCTCGCCGCTAGCGCTCTGACTAACTCGGCCGTTCTCTTAGCTCCTTCCCTTAGCAGGAGCTTTCCGAATCTCAGTAGGAAGGATGCACCACCGAAATTCAGACATAGACGTCCCGCTTCATCCAAATTACAGAGGCCCGGATCTCTGCCTCTGAGACCCGACGTCGTTGCTCCGAGCACGGAATACCTACCCTTCCGACTCAATGACAAGATCGTCAATGCCCTGCCTCAAGGTGTGAGGCAGCCCAACAGTTTAGCACTGTCAAAAACAGTCGCTCGTCCTTCAGTCGATGCGTCCGTACGACCGCTCGAGAATTCCCTGGCCATCACTCAGATCCTGCGTCAAATATCTGTATCCGAGGCATCCCTTGAGGACCTTCACATCCAACTTCGCAATGTCCAATTTTCTGCGACACAGTCTCATGATGCACTCCTGCAAGAGCTCGAATCACATCGAGAGCGGAAGCGTCAGGAAGATGCATCCCGATCGGAACTCAAATCGCTGACCAAAACTCTCGACGCCTCAATGCATGCCGCTGAAAGGATCAAGCGTGATATTGAGCGCAGGCTTAGGGATGCCCAGACGACCCGCGACAATGCTCAGGAGCAGATAAGGCTTTTCGGCGAGGAGATCATTGCCCTCAATGACCAATTGGATAGCGACAAGTCCTTCCTGGAGGAAACGCCTGCGGGACACTCTCAAGAAGAACAGGAACTGTCTAATGCGTTAGATGTCAAGAGGAAGGAGATCAAGGCCACTGAGGGTCTCCTTGATGCAACCGATCGCAAATCTAGAGAGTTAGAAGACACACTTTCCTCTGAGCTGGAGCGTCTCGAATTGCTGAAGCAACGATCTCAAGCCCGGCGTCATGAACTTATGCAACGACAACGCGCCGATTCATTGGACCCGTATCAAACAGCAGATAACCATGATCAAGGCAGCCTCGACCAGGAGCACGCTTCTCGGGCGGTATATGACAGCCATAGGTCAGGTTCTCTCAAAAACAGCCCCTTTGAGGAAGTGGAATCGGCCTACGAATACGGTTACACTGGCGGCCCCTATGGTTCCGATGCTGGACATATCAGCAACGATATCTGTCAAATAAGCGGAGACTCTACATCCAGGCGCCATGCACAGAGCACACTGCAAGATTGCCTCCCTTACGACGGTCCAGCCGCTCTACCCTCCGCTTGGAGCTTATCAAGTGCGGACGAGCTGGGGTATTTGAACGCACATTACAAGAATGATAGCCACTCCAACAGTCAAGTCAAGAAGGGTCTCAGCCCAGATGCGAAGGCAATTATCCTTGAGCGACAGATCACCCCACCTTATGATGCTCTCAATCCCAGCGGCCTCGGTATATCCACCACCAAATCGGCAACTTCGACCACCTCATCTCTTGCGCGCGCGTTTGCTCCCTCGCGTGCGGAGCGAGAGGCGTTGCAACGCGCTTTGGGTGGATCTACGAACAGCAGCCTGGAGTGCTTGCCGAGCTCGAGCAACGAGGGGAGCATACCTACCTCCCTATCTCACGTCCACGCCTCGCCTACGATTAGCCTTCCCCGAGTCGATTCGACCGCCGACTCTACCAAGTGGCTCCATCTGCCCTCGTGGCTCCCAGCGTTCCTTCCCGGCAAGTCAAAGTTTGAGCCGTGGGACGACGACGAACCCGTCACTTCGGAGATCAAGTAGTCCAGTGCCTTGACTGCCTGGGACGCCTTCAACGAAGTAGAACCCATACAAGTCGTTCGCGTCGTTGTCGCTGCCACTGCCATTTGCTGTCGATATTAACTTGTACAACCGGAATCTCGCATCAATACAACTTAGGCTTCTTACGCGAATCCTTGAAGCTGCAAGGTGTGGAAGCTGTCCAAAAGGGCAACGTATATAGTGGCTTGATAGTGGCAAGCCCTTCGGATGGCATGCAAAGTATGAAAAGGTCCGATAATGGCCCTGGTACTGAGAGACTCCGAATACTGGAACGATGACTGCCTGGGATGTATGGCAAGGGGATAACAAAGCGTAAGGGTCATGCTTCAATCATTACAAAGATATCGTGCACACTTGATCAGCTAATGTTTAAAGCCTCGATCGATGACGGCTCCTTTCCAGGGGTGGGGGTTTGAGCCGTCGGAGTATCGACGGACCCCTCTCTATGCCCACCGGCAGGTTTCCTAGGCGTACTTTCGTCTACCTCCTTCGCTACCACAGGTCCGTCACCTTCCCAACCGGGCAGGGGATCTCGCTTTGCATCCTCTACTCGGGCAAAGAACTCGGGTTTGAGGAAACCTTTTGAATCTCCTTCCGTGAGGACGACGCCGTTATCTGAGAGCGAGAACTGGATGCCCGTGTCTAGGGCTTTTTGGACGTTGATATAGATGAGGATCTGAGAGCCTTTGCGCATTCCTGTGGGGTGTCCATGAGATTCGTTTCTCCACTGGGAGATATGAAGACAAGATTGCTTACCGCTGATGACGTTCTGTCCGGCGACGCCCTGGGCGAGATGGATGTGGTTTCGCTTCATCTTCGAGAGACCTTGCTTCTCAATCGACTTCCATGCATTCTTATCTGTACCATGTACAGCAATACCCGTTGGAATGTCGTCGACGGAGGTTATAGGCTTTAGGTTGAGCTCAACGACGGTCTTGATCGAGTGACCTTGGTTGGCTTTGATCCACCAGGCACCGTCAGCAGATGGCTGATTTAGTTCGCCTGATTCTGAGAAGGCAGCCAGAGGAGCAGGAGTATCGGAGGACGAAGAAGAGGATGTCGATGCAGAGGTGAATTCGTATCGGAGGTCGTAGCGCTTCTTTGCATCTGCCTTTACGATGTCTTGAATGTTGCCAAAGTTTAGGGATACGGCTTTGAGTTTGGGGTGCTCTAGCTTCAAAAAGGTTAGTAGGCATTCGTACAACTCAGAAGTCGAGAGAGTACTCACCAGATCGTCGACTTTGACATAACCGTCCTTGCGCATAGGCAAGCCTTCACCTGTAGCACCGTGGCGCAAGAGCCATGAGAGAGTCTTGGAGATTCGGACATCAGGCGAATCTTTCTCTAGCCCTCGTAGTTTGGCCCCTCCTTTCCCTCCGCCACCTCTTTTGCCTTTATCCTTGCCTTTGCCGCCACCCTTTCCTCCTCCACCTCGAGAGCCAATGGTGAAATCTTGCTCAGCGTCCATCGTGAGTCAGTCTGTGGCCCGGTGGTGGTTGACTACGCCCAGAGCTGTCGTTCTGTGTAAGCCTCGAGATGAAAGCGTATATAACGTCCTGGACGACTGTATCTGAGCAGAAATGACTTGGACAGAACGCCGAAGCATTGTTGAGGTTGGCAAGATGATAACATCGTGGGACTCGGAGAGCGGAACCGTCAGAGCCATGCCGAGGTCCGAGATCACCTCAGGATGATGTCTGATCCGAGTTCCGGATCATCGCGATAATTATGTCGTCGCTGTTCGTCGCGTCCAGCACACGAACAACATCGACCACGACGCAGCTTCGACCGAAACACTCATAATCTTTTCTTGAATCCTCAGCTCCTAGAAGGAACGGCGTTATGTCATGGAGTCGATGAGAAACAAGTTCTCGAGACAAGGCACCAATCTACACAATGACAAGACACTGCGACTCCCGACGCGTACAGGTGGTGGGACGCGAGGAGGGGACAGCCAGGAAGGCTCAAAGAGCCAGAAACTTCCATCTTTGACGCAGAACAAGAATGCTTTCGATGTTGTCGAAACCCAGTTTGGTGGCAAGCGCGACAAGGATGACAGGTCGAGGCTGAAGAAGGGAAAGAAACCACGCGACTCGTTCGCAAAGGATGCATCATTTGACCTCTCAGACGAATCCTCGGATCCATTGGATTCAATATCAGAAGCAGATTCATCTTCTGGGACACGGAGGGCCAGAGCGAAGAAGAGCAAAGCGTCCTCCAGCCAGAAGAAATCCGATCCAACCCCTGAATTCAAATCGCTTCCAAAGGGATTGAGTTTCAAGAAAGTCAAAACCACAAAGGCGAAAGAGAACGAGATCATCGAGGTCGACGATAGCGATTCCAGGCCTGGGTCGAGGAAAGGTTCGCAGAACGACACGAATATCGACTATGACAGTGTCCCTCAGTCGTCTCCTGCGAAACTCAAGGGATCTACAACCAAATCATATGGTCGAAACGCGAAGAGCAGCCAGAATGCTCGTCCTGCGAGTCCACCAGCTCAGACTTCACGTCCTAGGCCGCGTCCCGTGGTGAAGGCACCACCAAAGGCACAGCCGTTTCCCTTTGCTGTCACGCAGGCTCTGGATGCTAAAAAGAAACCAGCGGAGAACAAGAAGAACGCCAGGAACTCTAACCGTATCGACTCGAGCACAGAAGGCGAAGATGAGGATGACCCTCCAGCTTCGTCCAGTCGTCGTCCTGCTCCCTTTCCCATGGCTATGGGCCCTCCCTCTTCTCAAATCACGTCCAATCCTTCGAGCGCAGAGAGGCGTAGCAGTGTCAAGTCGAAGCCTGCTCCCTTCCCTGTGCCGTTTTCAAAGGATGATCACAGCTCTCCGATGAAGGAGAAGTCGACCAAGGCCGTAAAGAAACCTTCCAAGAAAGCCCCTGCCGGCTTCCCAATGTCGCCTCCAAAGAGGACATTCCTTGCCGAGGGCGGCGAGGATGAAGACGAGGAGAGCGAGCCCAAGGCTGTCGCTCAACCGTTTCCGATGAGCAGACAGTCTCTTGCTTCTTCGAGCACCCTCAAGGCGTCCCCTCACAGGAAGAGACAACCTGCCAGTAGTGACGATGACGATGAAATCACGCCGAGAAAGAAGGCTAGGGAGTCGCTAGGGTATGTACTTTCCCTCCCTATACCGTGCTCATGCTAATTCTCCGTCTAGTTCACAGCTCGATCGAGACGAACCATTCGAAGAGGGTGACTCCTGTACGTTTCACCCAATGACGTTCGAAACATAGACCGAGACTAACAACTCATACAGTATTCATCTCACCCGACACAGACCCCAAGACCCTCTGCCCCTTCTGCGACATGCTCCTTCCCTCCTCACCCTCTCCACACCTCCAAAACATCCTCGCCGCCGCGAAACGCAACTCTACATCCGACCCTCGTCCAGCCAACCCTCTGGGACGCAAAGCACCGTTTACACGGTACATTACCGTGTGTCAGCGACATCGATTTGAGAGCACAATCTTGCCAGAGGCGGAGGAGAAGGGATGGCCCAAGACAATTGATTGGAGTGCGCTGAGAGGGAGGGTGGAGAATATGCATGAGGAACTTGAGGATATTATCGAGGACCGAGGGAAGGACGTGGACGGGGGCGGTGTCGATGATGACGATGTACAGGTTGTGGAAGAACAAGAGGGAGCAAGGAGCCGATGTGTGTTTTGGAATGAGTTGATGGGCGACGTGAAGAAGAAGGGGTCGAGAGCTGCGGCTGGTATCAAGGACCAGTTCCTCAACTTTGAAAAGACGCAGCCAGGATAGTAAGCTCTCTTCTTCACTTCGTTATGCACCCGTGATCTGACACATATCGTCTAGCTACGGCGAACTGGGCTCAGTTATCATCCATCAAACGCTCTACAACATGTTCCCTCCCACTTCTTTCAACCTACCCTCAATTGCTCCTTTGAGCCCCGAAGAATTTATACAGAGAATTCTCGTACCCGAAGTCGCACTCCGCCTCATCATGCAAGACCGCCGACTCGTTCGAAAAGGCGCGAAAGGCGTCCAAGAAGCACTCACAGTGCTCCGCGAGAGCAGCGCATACGGCGTCGCCATGTTCCCCGCCGACGTCACCGAAGACGGTGCAGAGGGTGGAGGTGTCGCCGTGGTGGGAGGCAAAAAGAGTCAGCGAGGGAGAAAGATGGTGGAAGGACTCGAGGCGGGGGAGAGGATCGTCATGGAGCGTGCCATGAAGCGGAGAAAGGAGATTGAGGCCGAGGAAGAGGAGGAGGAGAGGAAGCAGGCTGAGGAGGCAGCGAGGATGCCTAAACCGAAACCAAAACCGAGGCCGGTGATGAAGGGTTCGAGCAAGTCGAGTATGATGGATGTTGAAATTACAGAGGAGGATGAGAAGTGGACTGAGCATCGGTCGTCACAGTCCCACCATATGGAGGAGGATACAGATCCTGTTGATGACTTTGAGTGTCCACCTCCTGCCAATCAGGAAGTGCGTCCCGGTGGTCGTCGACCACCAGGTGGAGATACGGACATGGGATCAGACATCGAGGTCGACTCGCGGAAAGGTTCGCTGGAGCGAAGCAAGACGAGGAGCAGGAGTCGGGCAAGCAGTAGGGCAAGCAGCACGAGGGACGTGTCACCTACTGTGACGGAGATGAACGCTGTCGCTGCTTCGCAGGACCCGCGCAAGAGGACTACCCGCTCGCGTGCTTCTTCCAAGGCGTCGTCTCGAGCTCCCTCGCCCAAACCTGTGCGCACTCGGAAACGAGCGCCTAGTGAGTCGGAGGATCCGGACTCAGACTCCGCTTTGGACGAGTTCCAATCACATCTTGGTTTGTCTGGAAGTAAGGGTAAGGATGGGAAGGACAATGAGGGAAGGGGAAGCAAGGCAAAGGGGCGCCCGGTGAGGAAGAGTAGCGATATGGAGACCTCTTCAAGCTCGGATGATGGCTGCTTTATAACGGACATGAAGACTCCCAAGCCCAAGAAGAAATTCCAGCTCGGGGAAAAGTCGAGGGAGGTTCTCGAGGGGAACAATCAGACACCTCGAGCCCACCCTCCGCCAGCCGCCCAGGCCAGTGGTAACACCCCTCCACTGCAGAAATGGCGTGCTCAAATAGCAGGCAAGAATAGCCAGGCAAGCTCGAAATCGTCAATGACCAATCAACGGCAAGGGCAGAAAGGACTTATAGCGTCGTAAGCTTCTGCCCTTTCCCTCTTCCTCTGCCAGGTTTCTTACTGCTGCTTTCGTTTCTGTCCCCACTGTGTCTGCTTCCGTTTTTTATGCCAACAGAACCCGGGCGATCTCGATTTCGTCGACAGAGGGGGAAGAAATGTCGGAGCTGAAGAGAAAAGGCAAGGCCAAAGCCAAGGACTCGACGTGGTCGACAAGCATGGCTCATGTTCCTTCGGACCCAGATTCAGACGATACGTCTGAACCCGTGGTACTGCCACCTCCTGTGCCCAAAGGGCGTCGCGGGTCAAACGACTGGCTCTTGCGGGATTTTTCCTCCTCGCAAGGTAACCGCCGCTGACCAGACTAGACAGCATTTATCCATTCATTCAATTTCCTCATTCATAAATGAATACTATGACTTCCATATCATACTCAAACCATTACACTTTACATCCTTCCTTTCTAATCTTATAGTAACTTGACCCCAATGTACCGTACAGGCTGTGTCTGCCATCATCCTCGACTTAACGGGAAAGCCGCTTTCCGAATGCGGCTTAATGAGCCCCTGTCAAAATCGGACATTTCCGAGAAGGCCAGTTTGACGTGAAAAAGTTGCATCGTTTATCTCGTCCCTTCTTTTCTTTCTACCTGTCTGCTCTACTATGCTTGCAACGCGCTCTACCTCGATGACCGGGACCATCACGGTACCAGGAATCACCGGAATTCGACGCTACGGGTCGCTAAGAGTCAAAGCGGCTGCGAAACTGCCGAGTACTCTGAGCCCAACGCGTAAAATCACCCTCCCAGTCGAGATTGTCGAACGGACTATTGAGCTTTATGTCACGGGTCATCTCCAAGGTGATGCAGTCCCATTCAGCGCCATCGAAGCCCTCAGCCAGGTCTCTCATACGATCCGCCAAACCGTCTTTCGCTACTATTTCCGACGCGTCTCTCCAAACACTCCAAGGCACTGGGCGGGAACATTCTATATTCTAGCTCGGATTAGCTCTGAAAGTTTGAGGAAAGGGTCTCTTAAAGGCTTTCACTGGGTCCGGTACGATTTCCACGCTTGATTGCGGTGCATATATCCGTCGAATGACTGAAACAACGCATACATTCGCCTTTTTTTGGTTCTTCAGATCGTTATCTGCATCTGCCGCTACTATCTGTCACTCTCCAGAGCGACTTCTGCTCCTTGAAAGTCTGACCAACCTCTCTCTGGACCTCTCACACGAAGGGATCACGAGCCAGGCTCATGCGATGATGAAACGCGTATTCGGCCTTGTTAACCCTACGACGTCGCGCATGTGTTCTAGTCTTCGCTCTCTCCGCCTCACGAAGGTGGCATACATCGATAAACGGATCCTCGAAATGATTGCGCATGCTTTCCCGCACCTTCAACATCTTTATCTCGAGGCAACGTCGAGGCTGGAGCTCACCTGTTGCGCGAATTGCTACGAAGATAGCTTGACATTGACTCAGCATTCGCCTGTTCCTCGATACTTTCCTGTCGTTCAATCGCTTGCCGTAAGTTTGGTTTTAAACCTCGATTTCTAGCATAAGCCTAAATGTCGAATCCTCTTACCCTTCCAGGATACCTTCGGCTCTGCGCTCAAAGTCATGAAAGATCTTCAACATCTCCATCTCGGCATCTTTCTGTCCTCTGAGCACTACATCGAGAACCATTTACATCACGCCCTCGATGCGGGAGCTCATGCAATGTGGCGCTGGGACGCGATCTGTGTTTGCGAAACCTGTCAAGATGCAGCAGAGTCTGTTCATCGCGACGAGCTGCTTGCTTGTCTTCGTATTGCTCAGTATGTTCCCACCTTGAAGACTATCGGCTGGAGCACATGCTGTGGGACGTCGATACACGGAGAGCTTAGTCTAGACGGTGTGGATGCTGTGCCTCAAGAGAGCATGATATCCATGGCGTTGATCGAGCCGTCCTTTAGCTCTGAGCGGGAAAGCGAGAACGATAACAGGGATGCTTCAAGTGATTCGGGGAGCGGTACGACGACTGAAACCTCAGACAAAGGCGATGATGGAGTTTTGCCTTGCATTTGGATGGACGAGAGGCATACAGTCGTCTGCAACATTGTTCGAGAGGCAGGAAGAGTGAAGGTGAAGGCCAAAAACTAACAGCTAGAAATGCAAGTAGGGCTTTCTGATGATTCTCAGGTTATGCCCTATCCACAATAGATTTAGAGTAGCTGACTCTCACTCGATAATCGCTGATAGAGTAGAGGTGATAAATGCAGTCCCCTTTGGAAAGACTCAGGGTCTGAACAAAGCGCACATGGACCACCTGACATGGATACAGCTTTGACTTTAAATTACCTAACGTCCACTTTTTTCACCACTGTGGCCGCTGATGTCAGGGTGCGACCACAACAGGCAAACAAAGTGTTGATATGCATATAATTCAGGGAAAATTCGAAGCGGGCACCTTCGAACCAACTGCCCTCCCTCCCCCCCAGAAACTGGGGACAGCCCTACCCCCGAAGCAAGACACATTCACGAGAAACCTTATGTCGCTCATAACCGAGACCAGATTCAGAACCAGCAGAGCAGCTGAGCTCTCAAAGTTCTTCGACCAACTCGCGTCGAGAACGAGCCGTAGTACGACCACCATATCCCCCCTGTCAATGGCCACTACACATTCGTCCACCACCTTCATCCAAGCCTCATTTCCCCTTACACCCGTCGTCGCCAACATCATACATACTCGCGAACGGTCTCTCGAGTCTTCTCAATCCATGAGCAAAAGAGCCCGTCGAGTTACAATCTCGACGACCCACCCCGATACCACTGCATATCACGGTTTCACCTCCGTACTAGAGGCGTCGGAAGAGGAAGACTTCGGGCAAGACGATGATATGGATATAGCTTCCATCATCTCCGTTCCAAGGTTTGGCAAGGAGCAGGAGAAAGAATTCCGGTTCAAATTTCGGCACATGCTGCACAAGCTATACCCACAGGATTGGAAGGCAACGGTACAAGAAGTATTGGAGCAGTCGAAGATCGAGTATAAGCCCTTGGCTGAGAAGCTGAAGGAGTTTGAAGCAACTGTGTTGAACGGACGCAAGGGCCCAATAGGCACGAAGCGAACGCTAATACAACCTTGTGGGACCCTAGGGCCACAGTCCAGGAGAAGCAGGCCTCGCAGTCATTCTACCGCTAGTCTGGTGCATGGAACCCAAGCTGCACAGGTGACGCCTGTGGAGATGAGACGGCCAGGCGCAGGCGAGCTAAGAGCTCTCAAGAAACGATGCGTCGGAAGGAGAAAGTCGTTCGGCGAAAGGATACAAAACACAAGTGAGGCCGGTGCGCGGAGTGGAGGAGGATGGATCTATGATGGACAAGCATCCCGTGTTGAAGATCGGGGTACCCTGAAGGATCGAAGGCGCGCTAGGCGCCAATCGTTGGAGGAGCCTAAGAACTGTGCCGTTCTACATGGGAATCCAGGGATCTTGACAACTTCGCAAACGGAAAGGCAAGCAGCGGACAGGAAGACGATCGGGCGCAACAGGGCCTTCACCGCAGGTCATTTAAAGATGCCCAGTCTAGTGGATAGCATTGACGGAAGGTAGAGATGAGAATGCTGTGGGAGTTCAAGGATAGAATCCACAACTTCCGTCCTGATCGCGAGTATTTCTGTATTTGCCTAGCTTCATAAAGGACCTTCTGCATCTACGAGCTATGGACGGTAGTAACATTTGGGCAGTTTCAAATGAAAGGGGGCATAGGAACGCGTAATCGCATTATAGTGCAGAAGGTCCATCATGGAGTCCCTGCGTGAAGGAGTCAGTTCCGTGCTGAGCGTGCAATCGTCTGCCCTGTTGCCGAGTTGAATTGACGGATGGCATAGGCGATATGAGAAATGGCTAGCCAGTTGAATACGCTAAGGAATTCGTGAAAGAATGGTTTAGATGAGCAACGCCTGGCAGTCACATTGAACCATCGGCATCACCTGGGAGTTAAAAAGCAAAGCTTACGATTTGTCCTTGTGGAATTTCGAATCACTGCTTCGTAAAAGATGTACTGATTCTCAGTCGTTGAGAGCGGTATGCTCGTGCCGTCTACCCCTTCTGGCCGTTAGCTAAAGCGCTGCACCAGAGCCCCAAACTCACCTGTGGATGTGTAAATAGTCCTCCAATCATCGTCATGGCTGACAGCGAAATCAACTCTCATCTGTGCCTTTGATTGGGTATGTTCAGAGAACGAGCCAGTCTAGAGGATGGGACAAACTCAACGTTCTGTACCAGCTACCTGTTGATGAGGAATGGAGGGTAATGGCCCTTGATATCAAGAGGAAGAACCTTTAGACGTACGGTTTTCGAGTGATGAACTTCACGCGTACCGCAAACGCTGTCTGTCGCTGTGGTGGGACACTTGGCTGGGCAGCACCTCCGGATGCAGCAGCTACTTGGATTTCCATCGGCTTAACACGAGGATGCAAGACTCGTGGTGAAGGTCGCTCGGAAGCCCTGGCAAGCCTACGGTGCCCGAGCCATGGTCCTTCGTCAAGGAGCGATCGTCTCCGTCTCTTTGCATACATTACCGAAGACTCGGAAGTCGTACTTGGACTGGGAGGCGTACTCGGATCGGAAGGCGGCCAGAGCGAAGGGGTTATTAAGAAGCCATGGAGGAAGAGGCACTGATCCTTGTTGCTTGCTCTGGTTCCGCCTACACGCACATGAGCACTGGCTCTCTGAGTCCAAGCCCAGAATGGCTGTCGGTTCTCGTCACCTACATAGTGCTTGAGGGCCAGAGTGTTGTGTGGAACTTTCATTGGGTGTCCATAAGTTGCAATGGCCCACGATGCTGACAGTACGGTTCCTGTCACGATATAAAGCGAGGATCTCTGCGCAAATTTGTGCTTCTCCTGCAAGAATTCAAACATTCGAGGACCATTTCTGTGAAGATATTGCCTCAGAGGATTGTTGTTCGCCATCTTCTGGAGTTCCGCCGGCGAGGTAACGACAAGGGCGGCGCCTTCTTCCTGGTGACATTGCATGGTTATTTCCTCGCCATTCATAAAGAGTCAGTTGGCTTGACAAGCAATAATCCAGTGCAGGCGACTCCTTACTGGTGCTTTTCAGACATCTTCAACGTACAATCGTCTATGCCACCTGTAATGGTATCCCTTCCGCTAATACATTTCGATCCGAAACGGTAGGGATGACAGGGGCGGGTTCGTCTTGAAGAAAGTTGTCTGGAAGAGCGTAAAGATTCTCCAATACGACGAATCCTCCATCAGATAGAAGTCCAATGTCTCCCACCTTCACAGCTTCGCCCCATGGTTTGGGATTAGCACAGGGATATCCTTGACCACAGGAGTATAACTGCTTCACATAAATCTCGTGTGGCATTCGGACTGGCCCTGCTGTTTTCGCCAGATGCGCGTCAATTTCTAGATGATCTAAGGAAGCCTGAACTGTAGGTAAAGAACAGTATCAGTTAGGGGTGTGCCTGTCACATACAATTTCCATATTGCCAGAAAGATTATGCACAGTGTTGGCGCTCGAATCCGTTTGAGAGTTTGTGAAGTCCCGGGCTTTCCCCTTTTCGCTAACGATATTGTTGACCATGGTTCGAGTGGAGGGCCTTCCCAACGGGATTCGACTGGAAGACTCCAAAGGCGGCTCGGGTCGCGAATAAGGCCCTGGCCAATCCTTGGGCTCCCGCCGCCTGCTGTGCGACGGCCTGCCATTCAGCACGATATTCACGGAATAATTGTTGACATTATTCCCAGCCATCGTGAGCTGCGAGTGGGTGATATTCGCCCGTTCGGTATTGCTGATCATGGCCATTTCTTGTGGTCGTTCAGCGTCATACACGGTCCCATTCGGCGGCTGGCCTGAGTCGAGAGTCGGGATGGTGGAGGGTGTCTTCTGGTGGTTTGGGTTGTCCATGCGATGGTGGTAAAGAGGAGCTCACCAAGGGCAGTCAGTTAGGCCAACGCAGCTTTCGGAACCACTCATGGGCACAGCACTGTGGGGTTCCTCGGCTGTGCCATAGGCGCTTTCAGACATCACTGGTATCGCCAAATTTACCACTTCTTGAGAGCTAAATTCAAGACTTCCCAATGGATGCAACAGCGCTTTCAGCTTTCATCCACAACCACGGTTCCCCGTGAGCGGCAAGCCGACGGGCGATCTGGTGGAACCTTTGGCAGTCCACGGCGGACAACATGATTGGCCACTCTACCTGCGACGAGTCAGCCTGGGGAACGAAAGCTTGGTCATAGTAGTTCCTTCAGCAAGACGAGATATTTGGGGACTCCGTGTAGAAATCAAAGGGCGTACAACGACTGGCATTTGCAGATTGTGCTTCGGGTAACCGCCGGGATACATTGACGTTCAATCGGTGCCTGTACTACATCCTACTGCCGCAACCGCAACTTGAAAGCGTTTTTAGATGCCCGCGAAAGTGGATCCAGATAGTCTTCGTAGAAGCCTGCAACGAACTCTTCTGCTTTGAACCCAAATTGATTGTAGAGAAGCTAAAGACAAGAGACGCTCCGTTAGAAAGTGCCGTGGATCAGTCCAGTAGATAAGGTCGATACAAACCATTGCTGAGTTGTTGGCAGATACATGCAAAGTGATGTCTCTGTTCGGATTTCTGGAGACGAGGAGATAGAGCATTGTCCTAAGGATGATGTCAGACGAGAGATCAACCAAGAAATCCTTCAGGCCTACTTTGTGATTTGAGCTTTGTCCCAGCCCGCTCTGACAGCCAGAAACGTAATGTATGTTTCCTTGGGGGAGCTAAGGATGGCAACCCCTACAACAAGCCTTTTGTACATCGCAATTACGGTGGCTTGTTCTGGCGAGTAATCCAGAGAGTCCGTTACTAGAAGCGGTGGTGAGATTCTTGCTATTCAGCCCTCCCAGACTGACACAGACATACCGTCGATTCCAGACCAAAAGACTCTTTCGAGGATATCGTGCACCTGTTCGAGATGTGAGCGGCTGAGAGTCGTATAAGTGAGGGGTGAAATGGTCTCGGGTGTAAATGGCGTCTCGCCGTCGTCGCTGAAAAGAAGACCTGTCAGGAACGCGATGCCATGATGCAACAAGACCGAACCCACTGTAGGAGAGCATAATGGTCTCGAAGGTCGGCCATTAGACGCATCCAGGGCGTTTCAGTTTCCCAGTCAATGTGAATAATGTTTGTATCTCGAGGTACCACTCTTGAGCCTTGCAGACGCGACAAGAACGAGTGCTCAAAGGGCGTAGTCTTGATATTGTTCAAGGCATTTAGCGTTTCGGCTTGGTCTTTTGCCGGAAGCAGAGACCGCGTCGAGTCGAATTTTAGCAGAGAACTGGAAGACAGAGCGCCGCAGTTCCTCAGAGCAGAATGATCAGGCGACCTTAGCCTGAGCTAGTGAAGGAACACTGTCAACGTCTCCCGAGATCCGCTTTTGAAGCAGCACACCTCCGCGTTCTGCACAATCTGTGAGATAATGGCAGGATTTGGTGCCAAGTTGCCATTGCGGCCTAGAGTTACAGGTAAGAGTGAATTATATCTCAGACCTGGAAAGTTTACCCTTCTCGAAGTCAGTATTTATGGGCCCTTCTCATAAGATAATCACGCACTTGTAGGTCTGAACTTTTTGAGGGCTGCGAACTATACAGCTCTGGGTATTGTAGTTGCTGTTTCATTGTGTATTCGCATTTCAAAAATCGAAGGTGCGGTATGGCTGGCTCTTGACAGGACAAGAGAGCGTTCCAGCCTGAAGCAAGGCTCGACAACAAACCGGCAATCAAAAGCAACGGCAATGGCCGCTTAGTACGCTTGGCACCAACGGTTCTGAATTTAGAGACTGAGCAGAACGGCCAACGCCTTCTGTTCGATAGCATTGTTGAACACAAATGCGTAAGAAGCATATACCGAAGAGTGAATAAGTATCTAATCGGCTCAGGTGAAGGATCACAAATTCAGGCAACAGCTGTTCCTTTGTCAACGTCTTCCTCGGCATCGAAATACAATTCCAAAGTATCGGAATCGGATCCATCTTCAGCAGAAATGTCGCGCACGAACAGTCTGCTGATACCAAGCGAGCTTTGGAGAACAGCCTCTTGCGATCCAAAGTCTCGCAGCAGTTGAACGATGGCTTCGTGGCCATTGGCCTGTGCTGCCGACATCGCAGTGTGCTTGTCTGCAACGCTCCTGATCGCGACATCGACGTTGGGTACATCGAGCAGCATGCGAACAACGTCTTCATATCCCTCTTGTGCGGCCATCTTAATTGCTGTGTCCCCATCCTTGTCGAATGCATTAACGTCAAAAGCGCCGGTGGCGAGAAGGAGTTCGACGATGGCTTTGTGGCCGCAGCTAGCAGCCACAAGGAGAGCTGTCAGCCCATGATTGCTGGGCAGGTTGGCCTGTATTCCGGGAAAGGCGAGGAGGAGGGTAACGGGGCCTTCAGAACCATGCATCGCGGCCATCATGAGTGCTGACCACCCTTCGTTGTCGACTGTGTTGACCCGGATCCCGGGATACGCAAGCAGGTGCACGACGATATCCGTATGGCCATTCTTAGCAGCCGGCATAAGTGCTGACCACCCGCTGGCATCTACCAGGTTGACCTGGATTCCAGGGTGCAGCAGGAGGAGTTTAACAGAGCCTTCGTGGCCTTCACTCGCGGCCATCATAAGTGCTGACCACCCTTCATTGTCAACTAGGTTGACCTGGATCCCATGATGCGCCAGGAGTAACTTGACAATCCCTTCGTGCCCGTACCTAGCAGCCATCACGAGTGCTGACCACCCTTCGTTAATGACAAGGTTAACCTTGGCACCGAGATGGGCAAGAATGAGATTGACGGTTCCCTCGTGTCCGTACTGAGCAGCCATCATGAGTGCTGACCATCCCCAGTTGTTGGCCATGTTGACCAGGATCTCCGGATGCGCAAGAAGGAGCTTGACGCTGCTTTCGTGTCCATACCTCGCAGCAACCATGAGTGCGGACCACTGTTCGTTGTCGACCAGGTTAACCTGGGTTTCGGGATGAGCCAGGAGGAGCGCAACGACGCCTATATGGCCATTGCCTGCCGCCATCATGAGTGCTGACCACTCTTCACTGTTGAAAAGGTTGACTCGAATCCCAGGATGCGCGAGAAGGAGCTTGACGATGCCTTCGTAGCCCATTCGAGCTGCGATCATGAGAGCTGACCGCCCATCCTTTTCGCTCAGGCTGACCTGAATACCTGGACGGGCAAGAAGGAGCTTAACAGTTCCTTCATGTCCATACCTAGCAGCAACCATGAGTGCTGACCATCCTTCGCAAGTGACCAGGTTGACCTTGATCTCCGGATATGCGAGGAGAAAGGCGACGAGGCCTTCGCAACCAAATCGAGAGGCTAATATCAAAGCCGACTGTTGGCGAACTTTGGTCGCTAAATTTGGGTTTCCCCGTTCAATCAATGTCGGTGGGAGATTGCAGAGGCCCAGAACATGGAGGGGAGTGAGGATGTCGAAAAAGAAAGTGCGATCAAAACTAGTGAAAGCAGGAAAAGCGACACTTGCTGCAACGAATTGGGCAGTTTGGCGTCTGGTGGTCTCTACATTCAGCCCTGCGCGAGCGTGAAAGTCCCAAGCCTCAGATGCATAGGCAAGAAGGGGATCCTTCGCCAAGACGGTTTTGAACTCCTCTTCTGTGCTAATGGTAGCATCCTGGAAGCCACACTCAGCAAGATGGTTCATGCAGACGGCGGCGAGAAGAGAATGAGGGTGGGGAAATGTTTCGTGGAGAAGACCTTCCAAGGTGTCTCTTGCAGTATAGTCTGTTGCAAAGTGAGCCATGATCCGGAAATGAGTGTCACTCCGCTACTTACGAACTAATCGGACAAGTTTACTCTCTTCCTCAACTGTGACCAAGCCACCACAAAGAGAAATGAGGGTGCTCCCAGGGACGACACGACTGGCTTCGAATTTATGGGCATCCGGAGAAGTGGCAACGGCCCGCTCAAGCTCAGATATCGTCATGGGCCTCGACGCATTGAGAACCCAAACCAAAACAGCCTTCGCGAGGGAAGCATGCTTGCGACCCTCGTTGGATATCCTTGCCCAAGTTCGACGATAGACATCCTCGATATGGGACGGAAACACTTTGAGTGTTTCCCTCACATCTTGAGCGCTGAAACATTCGCATAGCGCATCAAGCTGGAGGGAAGCATGCAAGAACCTGAGAAGGGGATGCGGTCAGTTCTGTAACCGGACATCTGCGTGCATAGGAACTTCTTACATCCCACCACAATTCTGTTTGATAGTTGAGACAATCTCGTTTCTCAATAATGGGTTGTCCAGCAGCAGTCGCTGTAGCTCGGCATTGTCGTTAATCCCTTTCGCGATGTGAAGGTCGATGTCGGCGTCCTGGGCGACGATCGCGAAAATGTGCGCCTCCGGGAAGTTGGCCTCGATAGTCATTAGCGGTCGCGAAGTGATGAAAAGCTTCGCATTCAGTAAGGAGAGCGTCTTCAAAAGCGCCAGCCGGATCTTGGTGGGGGCTTCGTCCAGAGCGTCGAGAACATAGAACGTAATGGTCATGACCTCAATGAGTTGGCGGAGAAGGGCCAACAGTTGTGTCTCGGTTGGCTCGGTTCTTTCGCGGAGATGACGAGCGTAGGTTTGTTCGACGAGGGCGAGGCACCCAGGATGTCGCTCGAGCGTCTGCATCACGAGAACCTCGAGGATGTTGCGAACCGTCACTTCTGAGCGGTCGCTATAGCGGAAGTAGACATAGCAGACACAGACTTTTCCTTCTACTTTGCACAGGGCCTCAAGGTGGTCGATGGCGATCGATCTGGGAGCAGGCTTCAGCAAGTCACAAAGGATTGCAAGACCTGGAGGTGTAACTTACGCGAGAAGAGTCTTTCCGGCGCCGCCTACAATAAAACATTAAAGGTTGAGGGCAGTGTGGATGCCAAAATGACTTACAGATTCCTGAGCCCCAGAAGATCTTGAAATCGCCATTGGGTTCGAGCCAGAGACGAAACCTGGCGCTTTTGACCAACCACATCCCAGTTCCTGGCGTAACCTTGCTCAACATAGCGTGGTAGATGTTTCGGAAGTTTGGTATTGACTGCAAGATCGCCCATACATCTCTTGTGTGTTCGTGGTGGTAGTGCACATTGTGGTTGTGAACGACGTCCCGTCCAACGACGGTAAAGGTCGAGTCCACGATCTGAAGATCATGGGCGTTGGAGAACGTTTCAGCAGCTCTGAGTGAAGGAGAACCGTGCGCAACTCCTACAGGTAAATTAGTTTCACAGTAAACGATTAGGCCGAAATCGACGCCTACCCCTACCACTCTGCGCCCCAACAGCGAAAGACCTTTGTACAACCTATTAGATTGAGTTAATTAACTACATGCACACATTGGAAAGAAAGTACTTGCGGCCTGCTGGGCCATTGACTGAAGCAAAATCGGTGCAAGAAGGCAGAGTAAGGTGAATGAGAGGGCAAAGGGCAAACAAAGGGCAAGGGCGGTCACTTGATGTGACTCTGAGTGATGACAGTTTCCACGATAGGCGCTCATCAACTTCTTCTGAAGACGCAGTAATTCCCAAAATACGTAGTTTCAGCCACACAAAGAGTATTGAGCCGAACTCGACCAATGCAAGTAGGGCTAGTGGTAGACGATTTACAGACCTTCGAAGGATGAGCCCTCCAGGTTCCAAACTCGCACGGGTTGTCATAACAGATCTAGCTGGCAGGTTCGATGTTGGTATGGATTCAAGTATTTTCCCTCAAGAGTGTCATTTGGCTTGGCTAATGTACACAGGCTTTGCAGCGATTCCACGGATACCGTGTTTTCAGAAAGAGCGGAGCGAAATTTGTGGTTTAGCGGCGGGTTGAGTAGCTGCGCTCGCTGTACCGCCAACAGCCTTTCTGATCGACTGTTCCAATAGTTCGCGGGCTCCAGGGTCAAGCTTAGCAGCAGCCTCCTTGAACGCAGCAGGTGACAGGGTCGCAAACGCCAGTAGCTGCTTCACTGTTTGTGCAGAGAGGTTTGCTACTGGGCCTTGTGCAGGGGGAGAGCTGAGTAACAGGAGCGAGATGGTAGGAAGGAGGACACCAAGAGCACGAGATTCTGGGAAGAAGGTGAGCATCACCATTGACGAGGAGCGCGAGCAGCTTACTGTGATCTTCGCGGGTTGCAGCAAAGAAAGAGGCAAATGCCTTCCAGACCTCCCCAATACCGGCAAGTTGAACATCAGTAAGTGTACCTTCGTGAACGTGGGGTGCCATCTTCGCAATATATTGGACCAGCCCCGGTATCAGCAGCCGAACACATTGTCGCAAGGTAGGATTGCCTGCAGAGGCAGCCATGACGAGCGTCTTGGCACAGTGGGCTGCAGATAGCGATGCCTTGAATTGCAAACGTTAGTTAGCCGGCCTGGAAACTATCGTGAAACTGACGCACCTCGTCATTTTCTACCAGCTTCTGTGATATCAAAAAGCAGCAGTGTTCAACGACTTGACGCCCGAGCTTGACATTCCGAGGGATGACGGTCAAAATCAAGACAGAAGCAAGAAGATTGTTCTTGATTTTCTTCGTTGCACCAGGACCTGACCGGTTGCTGCAGCATTCATCAGCACTATGTGTCCAGCCTGCCGAGATGCTGCACGTACCTCATTTCGTCAACGTGTCTCAGGCAGGTAGATAGAACAGCATGCATTAATTGACTATATCTTTCTTGACTCTCAGGCCCTTTAACGGGGGCGAGATCGAGAAGAGTTTTGAAAGCAGGCAATGTTGGTCCGACAAGGTCGACATCAGGTGATTCGTCCTTGAGAAGATCTGATACCAGTGTTGGTAGAGCAAGGAAGAAGGGAGGTGGCATGGCTTACCAGTATACAACAGGATCCCAACCCCACGAACGTCTTCCCTCTGATTCGAATTCATGGTGGCCGCAATCGAGCTGTATGCGGTGACCGCCGCAGTAATGAGTGCAACCTTTTCCATTGGAGTACCACCTGAAATGTCATGAGTCAAGCTGAAAAGATGTACCAAAAAACAAACTCACGAATGATGCTGCCTCTCGACGACACAGAACAGCTCTTCAGAACATGGGAGCAAATTCTTAGGCAATGAGAGCGAGGTGAATTTAATGAGAGCGAGCCGCCATCCCTGCAAATCGGTTAATCTCATGTTCTTTGATAACACAGGATGCGACTTACGACGGGCTGCCCTGCGTGGCTGCGAATGCAGACAAGACCTCAATGAGATGCACCTGGATATCCGCAGGCTCCGTCATGGCAATGCGATACATCAGGCTGATGAACTCGTCGAATATAGTGGGCTCCAAAATGGCTTTTCCAGAGTACTCTGGCCTGACGAGCCACTTCAGTGCCTGTAGGGCTCCGATGAATGTCGCTTTTCGCTTTGAAGCAGAGTTCGAGGAATCCGAAGAGGATGTCGACAAGGCCTCATAAACGAGACCAAAGAGAACGAAGAAGAATGCTGTAGGCTCTTTCCTAGCCTCTGCGGGCACATCCTTCGAGGCTCCTTCAGGGACGGAATCTCTGCCATCCATGGCAGCAAGCAGGTGCGGGTCTTTGGCCTCCATTGACGTTGCGACTGCTCGGAGCATTGTAGACCATGTATCTCGATAGTACTGTAAATGTCGGATAAGACTGATTTCAATGATATAGGCTGGGCTACATACCGGAAGGAGAACCTCCTTTCCTAGACTCGAATGAGACGAGTCAATAGAGATGGAAGACGAATCTTGCAAGAATTCCGAGTCAACCCTAACGCTCGCATAGTCCCGTAAAGATGACACCCAAAGAGTTGCTAAGACGGGTCGATAAGGTTGTACAACCTTTTGCAGGTAGCTCTGTCGAGTGCTGGAGACTTGAAGTTGAGCCCAGGCAGACAATGTGCAGATACGTAACATTGCCGAGGCATTTGGACTCATCTTGCCAGTTTCACCTAGAGAAAGAGTCCCAGACTCTGCTTCCTGTTAGCTATCTCGAGAAAGCTGAGACATCTAGGACTGACCTTTCGACTGTTCCAATGCACTGGTCAGCAATTTCAAGATACGACCCATTCGGTTGACATCCTTCACGACGCCACATCCCACAAAGACTGCACATGCGTTGACCGCTGACGCAAGGATCTCGGGAGTTGAGTCGGACGAGAAGGCGGGTGTAAGAGCAGCGGTAATAGGTGCTTGATGTTGTTCGAGGAGCAGCGCATCGTCGTACGCAGGATCAGGAGACGACGCAAAGACCTGAAGGAGATTAATTCAATGTGGCCGCAACAGGGTACTGGATGCGCACCTGAATGACGTCCCGTAGCACCACCAACCCTTCCAACCTGATCTCAGTCACGTACGCTGCAGATGCCGTGAAGGCCATCTTGATCAAATCTGCAACCCGGTTGTAAAGCAGGCCTTGGTTCGGTACGCCTTGAGTCCTCGCGACGATGGCATTGACATGCTCTTGCCTTCCGCTACTGGCGACGATGGTACAGATGCTGTGAAGGCATTGCAATGCAAATAGTTGGGTTCTCCATCGTGATGTAGCATGGCCCCGAGAGGACGAGGTATCGCCCGCGTTCAACGACTCGCCTTCTTCATCACGAAGCCCCTGGCCAACTGCAGCTTCAGCAGTCTGCTGAGAGGCATTTGTTCGAGACATGATCCTTTGGCAGAGATCGATCCATGCTCCAGGATTGTAGATAACAGTTTGCTGCAACCAACTGGTGATGACGTTGCGAACGCCCTCGACTGAGGAATCGTCGTCCAGCATGGCGAAGAGGTCTTCAACAAGCCGATCGCCACCGAGTTTGGACATCGCCAGAGCGTCTTTCTGCACGAGCTGATACAGGGCGTTGATCGACGCCAGTTTCAGAGGTCTTCTACCAGAGGACAGGTACTTCCTGAACCTTTTGACGAGGTCTGGCGTGTCGACATGTTCTGGGGCGAACATCAGGAAATGCTGAATGCACTTGATAGACTCGACCCTAATCCCATCCTCTTCCTCCTTCGCGAACTCGTGAACCAAATTGAGTATAAGCGTCCGGACACGGGGCGACTCCTGTATATCCGGACCCAGGACGTTGATGATAGCGTCGATGATTTGGCAAATGACCGGGTATGCAGGGAAGTCGCCACTGATGTTCGAATTGCCCAAAGTACCTCCCTCCTTCTCGTGCGACTCCATCAGGTACAACTTAAGGAGAAGACCGAGCGTTCCAGTGACGTAGGGCGCGTACGCCAGGCTGGCCGCATTGATAACCCTGGTCAGGGCATTCAGAGCCCAGAAGTGGACCAGTGGATGGGGGTCATTGCTGAGTGACATGAGGACGTTGATCGTGGTCTTTAGCAAGGCTCCGGCAGCCAAACCACCGACATGGGTGTATATTGATCCGAATGCCAAAGCACATCCTGCCCTTCCATAGGGATTCCTGTTGGAAACCACTTTGTCCACCAGGTCCTTGATCTGGCTCGTGAGGAAGTTGGTCCCGGACAGGCTGGCCAATCGCCCCATGGATTCGCTACCAGCCGATCGCAGGGTAAGGTCACCATCGACGATAGCTTCCATCAAGAATGGTGAGAGTAGAGTTGTGATCTGGGCGTTTCCAAAGGTATCCCTAGCCTGGCGAGAATGGGACGTCATTGCATTTCGGAGGGCGAGGACGACAGCGACGGCCGAGTTGATAAAGACTGCAGATTTCCTGCCCGCATTCTTGTCGAGCCGGGAGGAGCGAGCAGAGTCCAAGAGTTGAGTGATGATCTTGTTTGTCGAGCTCAAGTCTTGCAAGGGTAGAAGCCGCGAGAACAGGTCGATGGCAGAATCAACTACCGCGGTTGCAGCAGGTGGGGGTTCAACAAGTCGATAATCGGTCTCTGTTATTGTGCTTTGACAGAGCGAAAGGGCGTCGTGTTCGCATGCACCAAATATGGGTTTCCTGAGCTGGCATAACTTTAGGCTCCATTACACGCGAGAAAAACATATCAACTCACCAATGTCTCGAGCGAAGCCTCCACAGAGTCCCGATTGAGGTAGTCTTGGTTGGCACTTGCCGAGTCTCCTTCCATACCGATTCCACCATAATCGACAATATCATTGGAGGTCACTCCGTATGCATACCCATCAGTGCTGTTCCAGACCGTGGTGAAGCTCCCCGAAGATGAGGCGATGGCAGCTTGGACTGACGATCCTGCATAACCTTCTGGGCTGGCAAACAGCGAGACTGCAGACTGCAGCAAAGTCATTTGAGTGGACTCGGCGATGCTCGAGAAACCAAGAGCACTGAAGCACTGGTACACCCGCCGGCGTAACAATGCTTCCCGATCCCTCATGTTCATCCCCTTCCTTGGCACTACCTGTGGCTGAAGGTCGGCAGGGTCTTCGACGTTTTGGGAAATGAAGTTGTTTGCGAAGGAAAGGGCGTTGCTCAGGACAGAGGCGATTCGGCGGGCGACATCGAGTGTGACAAGCGTCGATGAATTGTATTGCAGGAAGGAAAGGATAGCACCCAGTGCGCTTTCCCGTACATGGAGAAGGAACAGCCAGTCTGCAACGGATCTTGTTGTGCTGTTGGTGACATCTTTGTTCGTCGGCTTGGGTAGAGCATTTCTCCAGAGGACCAGGAGCTGAGGTAGATGCGGTCGAACAAAGTTGGGGCCAAGCGACATGAGCGCCGAGATGAGGGTCCACGACACTTCAATTTCGACCTCAGCGATCTTGAGGTCATGTTCGCCGGCTCTCTTGAGAAGCTGGGTCGCGATGTCGAGGATCTTAGCGGTCACGTCGTACGAAACGTACAGAGGGCGCTGTGAGATGATGGATACGAGGCCGGCCAGTCCATATGCGTGACCCAACGTCCTTGCTGGAACTTCCTGGGATGCAGTAGGAGTGAGGAGCGTGGCAAGGTCTTTCTGAAGCTTGTCGATGACTATGAGGATGGCTTTGGGAAGGCGTAATGGTGTCGAATAGCAGAAGCAGCGCAGCGCCCAAGCGGCATTGACCCGCACGGTATGGGTAGGATGGGAAAGGAGTGATACAAGAGGATCTGATAATGCTTCCTTGTGAGAAGTCAGTCACTGAGTGAACGATCTTATGCCGGCAACGTACCTGCACTGGAGGGGGAGCGTTACCCAACTGCTGCAGTAACCCGGCCACCTCTCTGAGGACGATGACAAGCACCACAGATGAAGGCGCAACTTGGCCTGGCATCATTGCGGGCCACCTCTTCAAATATGAAGAGGCAAGATCTTTGATGGCAGCGATTTGTCCCTGTTCGCTCAGCATACGAACACCGATAAGGTCTCGCAGCAAGATGGCGACTAACTGTCGGGTAAGAAGAGCCTCGTATCGATTGAGCGTATTCCGAGGGAACATGACCACCTCAGTCAAGAGGTGCAAGACGATGACAGAAAAGTTGTTCTCCACCCAATTGGCTCCGAGTTTGTTGAGCAAGGCGACGTAGAATTCGAAAACGCCGACGCGAGCCTTGCGAGAGATGTGATTCCGATTGAGCTGATTGGAGAGGAGAATGAGCATTTCTTGCGGTGTCATCATTGCCTTGAGAGTATCGTTTATCGTATGTGCGGCCGACCCTGGTTCATCCGCCAACGACTCCTGTTCCTTCTTTGCCTTCTGTGCTGCCTCTAGCTGAGGGACTGCTCGCTCCACCTGAGTGAGCGATAGTAGGTGTCCGACGAGTTGTGCATGGCTTTGACGGGTGCTTTGGTCGAGGCCCTCGAGGTTCTTCACAGAGCTCTGGAGGACGTATTCGATATCCGAGGATGAAGGCTGTAGTGCGTCTGGCTCTGAATATATCGTGATCATGACTTGACACGCTGCTCGCTGGACAGCTAGCGACTTGTCCGTCAGGGAGTTTCTCATCTGCTTCAACGCGTCCCTGAGCGTTGCTTCCGGAACCGCCCTCTTCGCGGTGGTAAGAGCCTTCTGGAGCGCGATCAATGCTTGATATCGCAGCAATGGTGACTATTGGTCGGTGAGTACAATCTCTCTCTGGTTGGGAACGGACGCACGGTGGAAGATTTGGCAGTCTTCAAAGATACGGCTGTAATCTCTGACATGAAAGACATGACCTTGGATGCTTGTAAGTTCGGTTACAGTTCCAAGTTTTGTGGTGCTCACATTAGAGCCGAAGGAGGCCATAAGGTCCCCTACACATGACCAGGCTGCTCTGCACTTGATCAACGACTTTCGGCTTGGAAAGATGAGAAGACATACATCTTCACAGGTTCCTTCTCCAGCTTGACGTCGCCAACGAGCTTCATCAACGCCTGCAAGGTGTCGAACATAGTCCTTGTTTCTCCTCGGCTGTACAAGACAACCAAGCATCTCCCAACCACTCTCCGTATTGCACGCCCCGGTGTAGGATAGCCCTCGGTCCCAGATACAACTTTCAGGAGGGTTTCTTCAAGTTCAGCTTGCTTCGGCTTCAAATCGGGCTGGGTAAAGGTCAATGGAATGTGTCGCAAAGTTGCAGCACTACGGCGCTCACGATGGATGATTCCAAAAGCCCCTTCTCAGTTGCGCAGAGCCATTGAAGCAGATAAATCTCTCCATTTTCTCCTGTGACCTCAGACTGATTCGGGTGAGTCTGGAAACAGAATGGACAGAGTCCTTCAGGTTACTTACCTCGGTGATAGATTCAAGCCTGCTTGATTCGTTTGACATGGTATGTGTACAAGGCCGTGCTCAGTTCGAGCCTTTGAAGGGTTTTCAATGACACTGGAGTACAAGTAGCCCACTAGGAGAGGTTCTGGGCGAGGATACTGATAACTTTCAGCGTGGCCGTGGTGAAAGATCTAACGAAGGTGCAGGTCTTCGTTCCTGGTAATAGGTGGACGTGCGAATTGATCCCGGTTTTATCAATCCGAGTCGCAGAAATAGGGGTTCTTCGCGTCCAGTCTCCATCCCGTCTGGAAGCTTGAAGCCTGAAGTTGCAGTCGAGCGTTAAAACACTCATTCTGAGAGGACAATATATTTTAGGGCCAGTTAGCTTGTCCATTACAGGAGGCAAACCTTGCGCTGATTACCAGAGTACGGTCTCGGAGATACAATCGGCCAGCAGATATGATTTCCAAGAAAACGCTCAACGGAATATGAAGGGACATGGAATCTCTCGAGTTTCTGTGCTGGGCGCCAATGGATCTACATATTTTCATTCGTCCATCCCATCTCAGCACGTGACAATCAACTCTCCTCGCCCATCTTCCCCAACTCTCCACTCAGCCTGGCACCCGTCGACATCGAACGGTCGTTCACGCTTGAGCAACAGCAGCTGGCTGACCTCCTTATCGGTCTTGGCTAGCTCTTCCTTCTCAACCTGCTGGATGAGATCTTCGTAGGTTTTGACCTCGTCCGCATCCTTCTCCAATTTGGACTTGCGAAGTCTAGCAATGTGCTTCGCTCGGTATCGGGCTTCCTTGTGAAGACTCGTAACGATGTCCCCGTCTGCTTTCATCCGGTTCAGATCCAGTGTTTGAATAGGCGACAATGTAAGGATCAGTCGGCGTGGTTCAATGTCAAGCGTTGTGAGCGCCGTGCGGACGTTTGACGTTGGCTAGAAATGGAATCCGTCGATAAGTAAGAGTTTCCAATATTTCGGCATATAGGGAAAGCCGGAGGGAACATTGGAAAGGGAAGAACGAACTCACCAAGCCTTGAATTTTGACCCGAATCTCGATCTTATCCCCTACCCGTTCCCAATCCCAAGAGCTTTCATACCAGTCGTAATTTTCGTCGGCCTCGTTCTCCTGTACCTCTGTGCTTGAGATGACCTCAACCGCAGGCTTCTTTGCCTTTGCGGGCGCCTTCTCATTCGTGCCCGACTTTTTTAAAATGCCTTTTACTTCTTTGGCCTCTCTTTTTGCCTCGATAATAGCCGCTTTGGGTGCCTCATCTTCTCCTGTGCAGTTCCATTCAGGGTGCAATCCTACACTGATAGAGGGAATGCATACCTAAGGAATCGGCCCCTTGAAGTAAGACTGTAGGTATCCGGACAGTCCTCGGTTTAAGCTTGCCCTTTGCTGCTATATTTGGTCTCCCGATCTTCCGTGATAGAGTGAGTCCTGTCTGCGCTTCTATCCTTTGAAGCGCCAGCTCTGTCCAGAGGGACGAGAATGACAGAGGGGGTGAGGCACATTGCACGATTTTTCCAAGAATCGGACGAAGAACAGGGAGTAAAAAGAGGCAAAGGAGATGAACTATCAGATGCAGTATTTGAGGCAAGAGTCAAGCAGAACGCACCTACCAAGAATATTTTGAACTCTTGATCAACCAATACTCGACTCTTCAAACTTGAATTAAAAACACAATCGACCACGAGCGAAGGAATGCCAGATTTATCCTTGTCTTGTCGTGGATGGGAAACTATGACTGGAACGTAATATGATTCTTCGCCTACGAATCGTAGTTAACACAACCTTCATCGTGAGGTCATACTACTGTTCAACGCACCTTCGGGAGGTTCTTCGCCCTGAATAGCACGCTTGATCGCGTCTTCACTCCCTTTGGGTGGTGGAGGAACGTTGGAATCATAAGCCATGTTCACGAAAACCTTCATTCCCACTGGGACGGGAATAGGCTCATAAGACGACGATGGCTCCAGCAGGCCGCCGTGAGATTTGGAATCTACACGCAAATAGGTCAGTCAATCGAGGTTGCAGGTCGTAGATATACAATGCGCACTCGTGCTCCCGGATGTTGGCCCGACACCTCCTTTTGCCGCTCCCGGCTCCGCATCTGCAGCTGGAGGGAGGTAGCCGGGCTCTAGCGTTGTGCTCTTGATGCAAAAACCGGCCGTTGGCGACAGCTTCACAGAAGTTGTTCCTGCATTTTCTGTTTTGGACATCTTGTAGACACGGGCAGTTTGTCAAAAGCGATGTCAAAACTATCGCCCAGTGCTGAAGAGCTTCTGGATAGTGTCACAGTAGCCTGAGCAGACGATAATGGTCAGAAGGAAGTCAGAGGGCTTCAGGTTCTCTCGCTGACTTTCACCGTCGCCGTGGTGGAAGATTCAATGAGCTAGAGCTGCTCATCGTTTCCGTAATGAACCACCGTGCGAATCGATACCGGTTTTATCAATCCGAGTCGTGGAGATAGGGGCTATTCGCGTCAGACTCAATTCGCAAAGGCTGAAAGCCGTGCTTATTGCGCGATGAAAAGACGTATTTAGGCACTAAAGTTAAGTATAGGTCATCTCTCTTTAAGAGCTAAAGATGACGCTTGAACCAATCGACAGCCCCTTCGAATGCCCCTTCCTTACCAGCCTTGACTTTGGGGTTGCTCAAGTCACCCCTCACAGCAAAGCCATGGATGCAGCCCTCAAAGTCGTTCCTCTTGTAACCATGTTCAAATCCCTCAAAGACCTTGTCTGCTTGAATTTGTGATTCCTGGGGAAACATGTTGTCGACTGGGCAAGTGTTGACGAGAAGAGGCGCCTTCGATGTGGCAACGTATCTCTGCAAGGTTTTGAGACGGGTAAGCACGACTTTGGCTCAACTAAGTTGAATGGTCATAGTATGCACTTACTTCAGCATCCTCAGGCATCTTCAGAAAGGATGGATGGTTTGCGACCCCGACTTTGATGATGTTCTCAAACGCTAGGTCAAAAACGTATCGTCCTCCGAAGCAGTAGCCGGTAGCACCGAACTTGGTCACTCCCTGCTCCTTCAAAGCTGCAATAACCTTATCCAAGACTGGTCTGGTCTGTGATTCATCGTGCTCTTTGAGCCATTTCGTGAAAGGAACGACGGTTTCTTCCTTATAATCAAGGTCAGAAAGTAAGCATCTGGACTGGGAAGCAGGACCTAGCTTACTTCGGGTTGATCCATAGCCTCTGCGGGTCTGGGGTCATTGTTGAGGTAGTCCGGAACGACGACCTTGATACCACTAATCTCAATGACCTGCACGTACAGTCATGTTGACTGGAGACTCACTTTGTAGCCGTTGCGAGAAAAGTCATCAGCCAAGAGCTAAGTTCCAAGGCGCCTGTATCAGAACCGGCGCAGTCTCATGACTAGATCATCATACCTGAGAGTTAATCAACTTGTATCCAAAGACGTCGGTCAAGAAAAGAATGACGGTGTCTTTGGCATAGTCTCCTCCTGGAGTAGCAACATACGCTGGAACACCACCAATCTCTTCGATACTTCCTTTCCATCGCTATCAACTGCGCTCGATGATGCGGAGGAGGACAGAGTGGCATACCGGTTGGAGTCCCTTCGTGCTGAACGCCTAAGGGAGGGGCTCGAGGTCGGCTCCCACAGTGTGTGAGATGGTCTGTACTAAGAAACCCACCTCGAACGCAATCAACACGGAGACTCATTTCAGTTTGGCGTAAAAGAGATGGAGGCGGGCCTTTGCAGATGATAGTCGAGCTACCGGGCTTATTTTCTGAGCCATCTTATAAAAGGTTTGTGCAGTAGCGCCCAAGAGCTGTGTAGATATGGTCAGGCATTGTTTTCGTATACATAAACCGCGCACCCTACCGTACTTCCTTGATTCTTGAAGCCAGATTTATAATGCTTATCCTGATTTTAATCACTGCGATGACTCCCCCATGGACACCTGGGGGACCTCGACAGATAATTATCACTTTTACATTGGTCAAAGCAACCTTTATCCAGCATTGGCCTGCTGCAACCGCAGCAGACAGACAACCTAAACACTTCAGTCCCAGCCAATGTCCGAAAACTGTCCTCTGCTGCACTTTGCTTCAAACCGATCGAATTGGGATTAACTTTACAAAAGTACACACATATTCATTTCTTCTTCTTCCCCAACAGTCTTTCCCGCCCATGACCTTACAACCTAGCCTGGAACCACTTGACAGTCGCCTCAAATGCACCCTCCTTCCCAGCCTTGACCTTGGGATCGCTCATATCGCCACGAACAGCGAAACCATGGGTGCATCCCTCGAAGTACTCCTTTTTGTATCCAGGAGCGAAACCCTCAAAGATCTTGTCGGCTTGGGCTTGGGCTTCGAGAGGGAACTGGCTGTCGGTTGTGCACGCGTTGATGAGGAGTGGGACATTGGAGGTTTTGACGTATTTCTGTAAAGCGCAATCCATCAGCACCTCTTCCATACTCCATACACAAGAAGGAAACAGAAAAAAGGATCGGATCGGATGGTCTGGAGAGGATATACATACCTCGAGATCCTCAGGAACCTTCAAAAGCGACGGGTGGCTGGTCGCACCAACTTTGATGATGTTTTCAAACGCCAAATCGAATACATATCGTCCGCCAAAGCAGTATCCCGTCGCACCAAACTTGGTTACACCTTGTTCCTTCAGCGCGGCGATGACCTTGTCCAAGGTCGGTCGGGTCTGCTCTTGACCGTGGCTTCCAAACCATTTCATAATGTCAAAAGAGCCCTGTTCACAGTTGGCATGAGGTCAGAGGTTTAGGAACGCAGACTGAGGATGGAACCTACACCAGGGCCGAGAGCATCAGCAGGGACAGCGTCCCCATTGACGTAGTCGGGAACAACAACCTTTTATCGGGTTGAATCCTCCATACCAAAATTTGAGCAGCTATAGGTGTTCGCTCACCTTGTACCCATTTCGAGCAAAGTCATCCGCCAAGAGCTGCGATTATGCAAGTACATTAGAGGGGTTCGCTGCTCGATAAACTCGGATTTGCTTGCCTGGCTGTTGGGTAACTGGATGCCAAAGATATCGGTGAGGAAGAGAATGACAGTGTCCTTGGCATAGTCTCCTTCAGGTGTGGCTACATATGAAGTAACACCACCAATCTGCTCGGTCTTTCCTGAATCGATGCGTTAGATTCAGATGGCTAGCAGTAAAGATCGCGGACGTACCGGAGGGAGTGCCCTCGTGGCGAACACCTAATTAACTCGGTATCAGATGACATTCCCAACTTGCGGCAGAGACTGCACGGCGTAGCACAAACCTTTAACACAATCCGCGCAGAGACTCATTTGGGAGGGTTAGATGCAGCGAGGTGGGCTGTTGTTGGGTTAGAGATAGACAGAACTTGCGAAGGGCTTTTATGTATGTCGTCAAGAGTTGGAGATAAACGGGAAATAGAAGACGCTGGATGCGTCATCTGAAGTTGCCGGAAGGATATAGATGGGATGGCGTCAGCCCATCGGCATCCAGCGATCCGCCCATCCGAAGCGCTATTGCCATCCGGTTGTGGGCTCTAGCAATAGGCGCCCAGGACAGGCCACGAAAGCCGATATCCGTTGGTTCTGGGGAAAGAGGACCCCAAGCCACATGGATAGGAAAGGCTTGCTAAGATTGGCGGACGTCGGTCGTAGTTTTGCGGTGATGCTAGTGGATGAGGCAAACGAAACGGGCATTCCATGTGGAGGGATATGAATACGCTGGGTTACAGATACAACGATAACTAACTGCAAGTCAGACCACACAGTTAGTTTATGACATCGCATCGAAGAAGGTGCAGAGAACTCACATTTAGAAATACAAAACGGATGGGTAGTAGAGGCACGTCCGGACACTGTTCTCTGCAATACTTTGCTTCAAACCGATCAAATTGAGGCTGACATTAAAAATACACATCTTCATTTTCTTCTCCTTCCTCTTCTTGCAAAACACTCGCCGCGCCTTACAACCTAGCCTGGAACCACTTCACAGTCGCCTCAAATGCACCCTCCTTTCCAGCCTTGACTTTAGGATCGCTCAAATCGCCGCGAACAGCGAACCCATGGGTGCACCCCTCAAAGTATTCCCTCTTGTACCCAGGAGCGAAACCTTCAAAGATCTTGTCGGCCTGAGCTTGGGCTTCAAGAGGGAACTGGGTGTCGACGGTGCACGTGTTGATGAGGAGCGGGACTTTGGAGGTTGCGACGTATTTCTGTAATCAACAACCAAACAATCAGCATTTGTTGTATATAGATAGGAAGGAGATAGATGAATGAGTGAACGTATCCAAGGCCAGAACGCACCTCAAGATCTTCAGGAATCTTCAAAAGCGACGGGTGGCTCGTAGCACCAACCTTGATAATGTTATCAAAAGCCAAATCAAAGACGTATCGTCCGCCAAAGCAATATCCGGTTGCACCGAACTTGGTCACACCTTCTTCCTTCAGCGCAGTAATCACCTTGTCCAAGGTTGGTCGAGTCTTTTCTTGCGTGTGGTTTACGAACCATTTGTGGACGTCAAAGGTGCTCTGTTCACGAAATCAATCAGGTAGGACGTCGAGGGTGAGTTAAAGAGGTAGAGCAGTAGTGAAACTTACGCCTGGGTTGAAAGCGTCATCAGGGGCAGGGTCCCCATGGAAGTAGTCTGGAGCAACGACCTTTCCTTGAGGTAAATTCTCTGGGCCAAAAATAAAGGTGGCCGCAATCTCACCTTGTACCCATTGCGAGCAAAGTCATCGACCAAGAGCTACAAATACCACCATTAGCAAAGGCCGCGGCTGCCCACAATACGGACTAGGGTATTTACCTGGTTGTTGATGAGCTGGATGCCAAACGCATCGGGGAGGTAGAGAATGACAGTGTCCTTGGCATAGTCTCCTTCGGGTATGGCGACACATGAGAGAACCCCTCCAAGCTGCTCGGTCTTTCCTGTATCGGGGAGGCGGATTCAGAAACCTGGAAACATCGACCAAACATTGCGGACGTACCGGAGGGAGTTCCCTCATGGCGAACGCCTCATTAACTCGGTATCAGATAGCGTTCACAACTCGTGGGCAGACGACATTGCGAAGCGCGCACCTTTAATACAATCAGCGCAGAGACTCATTTCTAGATAGATGGAAGGTGCGAAGTGGGTTGTCGGGGTAGAGAACTTGCGCCAGGTTTTTATGTCGTCAATGATCAGAGCTGAAGATGAACAGGAAATAGAACACGCTATGGATGCGTCAGCTGAAGCAGCTCGCCGGAAGGTGGCGTCAGCACCTTCGGCACCCTGCGATCCGCTCGTCGGAAGCTTTGGGTCGCAATAGGCGCCCACTCGGCCATGAAGGGGAGACGGGAGGTAGCATCCATGGTTTGTGGGGAACGAAGACCCCAGGCCACATTAAATCTGCTAAAATTGACAGATGCTGGGTGCTGTTTTGCAGTACTTTGAGTGGATGGTTCGAATATGAAGACCCGGAGGGTAGGAGAGAACGGGTATTTCATGCGGAGGGATGTGAATATGCTGGATTACAGATACAACAATAACCAACTGCAAAGTCAGATAAGACAGTCAGCTTATGGCATTCCATCAGAGAAGGTGGAGAAACTCACATTTAGAAATACAGAACAGATGGGTAGTAGGAACGCAAATAGACCATACAAAACGGAAAGAAAAGGGGCAAGACAGAAAAGGGTACTTGGGTCCTCGAAGGAGCTTCTTGTAGTCCTATGCCTTGCCGCCTTGAGCCGTTCTTCTTCGCTTGTTTCCTCTCCGGATATCCCCCAAATCACTCTCAATTTCCGTGTCCTTGCTCATCCCAAGCATCGAAAGCGCCTTGCCCAGGTTACCCAATGCCGCATTCTGGTGAGCTCCAGCTCCCTTTGGCCGTCTTCGACCATTGGTGGCTCCACCTGTGGTCGTCGCTGCCGCTGCACCCGTACTGGGGGCACTGGCGGATATAAGAGACAGAGGGAACGGAGATGGAATCTCGTCCACTGAAAGTGAATGGGGGTCCAGTTTGGGTCCACTCGCGATCGACAAGTGGCTGATGCCACTGGGTCCGTGGCTTTGGGAGGTGGTCAACGCTCCTGGTGTCGGTGGAGGTGATGTGCCCATTTTGTTTCGTAGTTTCCGTGTGACGGGTGGCCGTGAGTGAGCATCCAGGGCTGCGTCTGTGAGAGCCATCGTCAGTAGGGAAGAAAAAGTGTAAAACTCGGGCATGCGCACCTCCAACGGCACCCTCGCCGTCCTTCTCCTCCCGTGCCCGTTTCCGACGCTCTTCGATGCCTTCCAGTAGCCGTTCCCGTACTCGTTCGCAGCCCTTCTTGTACTCCTCTTCAACCCGGTCGGTTTCTTCCTTGTACGCTTGCTCTGCACAATCAATCGCGTACTTCTCTTCAAATTCGCATGACGCGAGGATGGCAGAGCGCTCCAACGACAGAGGGTAGAGCCGCAGCTTGAACATGGAGTTTGTTTCTGGTCTCGTCGAGAGCTGGTGGGCAGTATTGTGTAGAGCTGTAATCGTCTCGCTGTAGTGTCGACCGCTGGTCGTCCTGTGAGTCTTCGTAATCGAACTGTAAACAAAAAAGCGGGTGACATACTCCTCTCGTCGGTCATGCATCTCCTTCCCCAGCTTCCCAGATATATCTTTCCGTCTCTTTTCCTTTTTCACATCTGTTCTTACAGAGTCAGAACTCGTTTTCTGAGAAAACAACACAAGCACGGACCGTGCGTTCTTGAACTTCCTGCGTGGTGGTATCCTGGGGGTGCCATTTCTACGTCGGTGTATGTTCCGTTTCGCCCTTTGTGGTGGGATAGTCCGTAAGGAATGGGGAAGACGCCTGGTTGCGGGGGCATGTGAGTTGTGGTCGAAAAAAGAGGAATCGTCTGGCGTTGACAATGAAACCACGAATGAGGGCAGCGTCCCAAAATAGCTCACGGGTGCGTGACCCAGGGGCTAAGCTCACGTGCCATGGGCGCTTAATGTCAACTGCCAGCAAATTGCCAAAGATCCGTTTTTATGGGCGCCAAAGGCATGGTGTACATAGCAGAGTGGTGGTTACGGTGCAAAGATTCACAGTGCGTTACAAGTTTGCATTGGCATCGCTCTTCGGTGGGTGCTTTACTAGCAGTCGGTCGGATTGCTTAGATATTACAGGGTGGTATAAGGTATTAGCATTACAATGTGTAGAGTTGTCCTTGTCCAGGTCAAGGCAGAACGTCAGATACCTGCGCTTACGGTCTGCCTGCCTCAGCCTCTCCAGAGTATTCCATCACACCACCCACAGCGTCTATGCTTCCTCTCGTCACAGTCTGCCCATTTATCTTCGCCAACTTCTCAATAGTGAGATGCTCCCCGTCTCCTGTCAGATTCTCGAACCATCCCAAGTGGTCCGCTATCAGGTGCCTACAAGAAAGATGTAGTGAGTATGCAGCTTACAAACAAAGCATCCCAAGACGACGCACCTGTTTTTACAGCCCTCGCAGGTTACGATGACAATACCCTTCTCGTACGAACGTTTCGAGAAGATGGCTGCTTGTCGATGACCACAGCCATCCACAGAGCAAGTATAGGCAATAGCCATCTTAGGGTCGTCCTTCGGAGGTTCACTGCTGGAGGTCGGCGATGCAGAAGCACCCTCTGCAGTTGCTGGTGACGAGGAAGACCCAGAGAGACCAGCGCCTAGGTGGGTCGAGTCTTTCCTTAGCCATAGTGTTGTCGAGAACTGCCGACAGGGGGCCAGGGGAGTCCGGTCATAGCTCCAGATTCGAGGTGCAGGAGATGTTATGCTCCCTTGCAGTCTCCGAGCCAAAGTCCGAGCAGCTGGACTAGATGCACGAGCCTCGGCAAGAACAGCCCTCCTTGTGCATGCAAATATCATAATGGGTTGGACTAAATGTTGACGAGGGTAGATAGGTGAATGTAACGGACGGAAACAAAACGCGAAAGCTTGGAAAGCGCGTCCGTCAGCAGGTCGGTAATTGCCGAATGAATCCGTCATAGCCCCTATTTCCAGAACGGGCGCTAAAGCATCTCCCATCTGGCTTGCCACTTCCATTTTGAATCACGATGGGCTTAAGCGAGCTCCCTCCAGAATTGATACGTGAGGTATCTTCAAGGGTGATTATATCTTCACATTGCTTGCAACTCCCTGATAGCTCTAACCTCCCCTACAAAGCTACGAACAAAACACGTCAAAACCCTCCGTTTGACCTCGAGGAGCATCGACGATGCCATAAAAGTTCTCGCTTTCTCTCCTTTCGAGATATACATAGATCCTACCCGATTGAAGGAGAGTCTTGAAAGGCTGCACGAGGATCTCAAATATCCCCCCCACGTCACTGGCGTTGCAAAGACCATAAGCATCACCACAACGGATGGCGTCGCAGATATTATTTATGCCGCACTTGTTGAATGCCAGAGTCTTGCAAACAGCGCTAAAACTCATTTTATCACATCTTCTCCTTATTCAAGCTCATAGAGACTATTCGGTGAGTACGCTAGCTGGCATATGCCCTCCTTGCACACTCAACATTACAGCAGTTTGCAGAACATAGGGCGCGGCGCGGATTTTGCGCAATTTCGACACCCGACCGCGCCTGAAACGAATTCCTGCATATCTCGCTCACTTTTGAACGGATTGCCGAAATTCTTGCTCTATTATATATGGTTTGCGATTGCGATCCTGTGGACACCAAATTTGTAAGGTATTTGAGAACATTCGATAGCCTGCCTTCCCGTCGACCTTTTACCTGCTGCATTATGATTGTGACCCCATCCCTTGTAGTTATTTTGCATTTAGCTACAAATGAATACTTTGAATGTGTACTACGAGTACTGGGGCAGATAAATTGGCAGTTTTTTCATGCATGGAGGGTTTTATTCGGATGAAGCACGGGTGTTGGCCCTCCCTCTGCACCCCAGCAGACCACCTTTACAAACCAGTTGTTTTTTCGAGACTCTGAGCCGAAGTTTACATCTAAAACAGTTCTAGCATGCTTCAAGTGAGACTTAGCCACTATAGAATTGGAATTTATGCTTCCCGAAAAGAGCTATGAGCCTCGCATGTTGCCAGCAAAGCACTTCTGGCAGCTCCAGTAGACGCATGTGCATGAGCCCCGTTGGAGAATTAAACGGCCATTAGAAATCATAGACATTCTCCAATATCTATATATGCATTTTTTGAGTGTCAGAGCCGTTAAATGAGGCTCAAAGTGACGAGAGGGTGATCTGGGGTACGACGAGGAACTGGGGCATGTCGCAACACAGATGGCCGGTCAATATCCTTTCCATATGAGCCTCGAGGGATTTAATGTTCTTCTAAAACACCTATAGCATACTTTTTATCTCGAACAGTGTTATATCCCGCTGTTGCGTTAGCCGTTTTCAATCACGCCGGTGCAGGCCCGACGCCAATCGCTTTGAACGAGAAAACGATCTTTTTTGAGGAAGAAAAACTTTTCATTACAATCTTCTACATAATACAGGTAAAATACAGCAAAAATCATAGCAATCCATCCATATTTGAGTGAGGTACGAAAGAATTTGTCTGAGGCGCGATCGAGAGTCAAAAATGCGCGAAATCCGCGCCGCGCCTTATGTTCTGCAAACTGCTGTAACATCGTTCTGCAGATGGAAGGTTGGCCTACCGCTGCCCCGCTGGCCACTTTCCCACAGGAAATGTCCCAACACGAACCCGATGTTGCGTTGTTTGTGGAAGACACTCTAAGGTCGCTGGAGCCTTTGTTCCAGCTTCCACGTTTGACATCCTTGAAGCTTTGCGTCAACAGGAGAGAGCCCGATTCTTTTGGGGATCGGCTGCATATTCTCGCCGACGGCATCAAGCAAATTGCTCAATGGCTCGAGCACCTTCATCTCAAATTCACCATCGACAATAAACACCTGCGAATCATCCTTGAGAATGTGTTGCAATTCTTCTCTGATGGTATGGAGGGAACAGCCCAGCTACGGATACTCCATCTTGACGACACGGATGGAATCTTTTTCGGGAGGCTTCCTGCAGTAGACCAGCCCCAGAAAGTGTTTTCAGCATTGGAGGAATTCTCTTGGCCCTCCCAAAGTTTTTCTTATCCGTTCATGTGGGATCTGTTCAGAACCCATAGCATTCATCTGAAACGAATATCTCTCGTTCACTCTGGCGAGGTCCACTGGCCAGCCTATAGATTTCTGTCACCAGCCTTCCTGTTCTACCTGGAATCGTACACACCTCTGGTCGAACTCCCCATTCCCATTCGACGAATGCCTCGATCCAATACTTATTAAGGACTTACAGGACCGCTTCGGAGACGGGCGCTTCGGCAGCGGCAGGCACCATCACAAGGCCAAGGAAATTGTCCAATCCAAGATTCTCTCATACCTCAGCCATATTTGCGTGTCGGGACCCGATACCGACTGATGGGCCTTGGCCTCTGTCTCATGGTCCTTGGCACCATCTTCCTCGATGGTGCAGCCTCGACGGAAGTTGACAAAGGGGTCGAGGAAGGAGCAGCTGGCGCGCTCTCAACGACCTCAAGCATATGAAGAGCAGTCCTAGGAATGGGATCCGTTTCCTTAGGTCCGAACTCGATCGGCTTGGTATGTGAAGGTTGAGTTGCCTCAGCGTCAGTCATCACAGAAGGCGCCTAGCCCCAGATGCGGCATAGCGTCTCGCTCAGAGTTGCGGCGTGTTTCAATCCGATTTTGTTGTAAACCTGAGCGCGATTCCCCTGGTGACGAGGCAGGCCTTCACATTCGTCCAGGTGTCCCAGAGCTTGACGGGCAGCTATGGATGCACGGTCTAGGTGAAGCTGAACTTCCTAATAGATATGGCGCGCCTGGACGATCTACGGAGTACAAAGGCTTGCACAAGTATAAACAGTGAGGCTCGATTGTCGACCAATAAGAAAGTGCTTCGTCAATTAACATTTGATCTTAAATTGGATGTGGAAGCTAGAGGGTTAGGTCCTTTGCCGGATCTATCCGAGTGCCCGTTGGAAGAAGTGGTGTTCTATGGCTTTAAACTTCAAGCTTCAAGCTGGAGTTATGTTGGTGAGGTTCCAGCTGTGGAAACTAACCGACCAGCACGCTTATCGCTTCTTCATCAAGAGCTTCTCTGCCGCAGCACTGCTGTACGAGGCCGGTGCCTTTCACTCCCAGGAAGATCGTATTTCCAGGTGCTCTAAGTTTATAAAAACAACGAGGAAGTAAGATCTTCCACAAGATCCTCATAGAGATTTGGGGCACCTCAAGATAGATCGTCGAATGGTCCAACTTCGCTTTTTATCAGCAAGTACCGGGCGTGAAAGGAAATATCAAGGCACGCGTGACTACTGCCAGGCCCGTAATTCAGAACCATCTTCGCACCGGGGGGTTCCAACTCTAGAGTGACACGTGCCTACCCAGCGCTTAACTCTTGAGAAGGTGTTAAAGGAGATCCCTGATATATAGAAGCATCCATTGAATACTGTTGCCAAATGCCACTGGCACAAGTCGCACGACGGGACAGCATCACTGTGCTCGTTAATTATAACGACAAGTGGACCGAAATATCGCCACGTTAAAAAGCCTGATGTTCAGGCGTTCAACTGTTGTGCTTCCTTACTGCCCACTGCCCACCTTCCTCCTCTTTCCCTTCTCTGGAGCTGCACCACTTGGCACTCAACTTGTTGATTGAGTAATCACAAGATGCCTGACCGACAGCAGACTGCACCAGGGGTAGTCCTCTTTGATGGAACTACCGGGCAGAACTTTGGCAACTCCAATCTCAGTGCGGCAGGACGAGACCACATTAACCTCAGCATCAACCTTGCAACAGGAGGCGCTGGGCACCAATATTCTTCCCAGACGCCAGAGAGCGCCACCTCTTCTCCTCCCCTTATCGTTCAGGGTTCTGAGCGACCCGCGCAGGACCCCTCCTTATTCACCCGTGTTTACCGGAGCTTCTGCCACAGAAGCAGAAGGCGGCCTCGCAGCAACGGACAGGATCTTCATGAACCTGAGAATGTGCCCCAGTACCCGCGAATTGAAGTCACACAACATGATAGGCCTGTCCCCGGGCTATCATCGCCATCCCCTTCTCCTGTTGTGACCCTTCTGTCCGATGGCGGTAGCATCGTAAGTCATTGGCTGGGCTGACACTCTTCCCATCCCCTGACGCCACGCTCTAGACATCTTTCGACAATTACTCCCAATCTGTGCGGATCGGCATTTCGAACGAGGAAGAGGTGTTTGAGCGCTGCCTCCTCCCAAAAGGACATGGATATCCCATGTTCAACCCCCGCCCTTTACGAGGCCCTGTCAAGTTCGGTGACTACGGAATATTAGGTCCAGATGGATTTGACTCCTTTGGGAACTTATACAACCCCGAGAATCAGCAAGAATTGTCCATCAGCCATATTCCAGAGCCCTTCATTACATCTCAACCGGAAAAACTCCATGAAGGGCAAATAATCTCCACCGGGATTGAAGATGCAAGACAGTTCAGGACCGTTAATCAGAAGTGAGTTTTAGAACTACTTCTTCACTTATCTGATTGACGATCCCTTTTCAAGCAATGTCACCGACATGTTCGAGTTTCATTGCAGACAGACTCAAGGAGCTGTTCTTGCAGTCACCTCTTCTGGGGAATTAGAAACACTGACACCGAAAAGCAGAAACCAGCTTAGAAAGTATCTGTGCAAGCATGGATCACATTTGATGGCAACTTTGCGTCGCGAGGACTATCTGGAACCGGGGCAATCGCTGTATGTGGTGACTGGCACCATCAAGTCGAGCAGCTGGGCCATTGCAGTGCACACCTCGCTCATGCAGAAGCCCTTTGACCAAGTGGTCCTAACTAGGAGGGAGGACAAGTCTGGAGCTTCGTTTCCAACCTACACATGGACGAGCCAGGGAAGTGCTGCTGCACGTTCCGTAGCAAGTGTTGCACTTGACGAAGAAGGCGGAAGGATCAAGGACCAATGCCTCTTCCTTCGAGGATTCTTGCTCACGCCCTCCCTCGACTCGGACCTAGTACAGCGTCGAAACCCTAGCTCAGGCTCCAACTCTTCTGCTGGGGATTCTGGCTCGAGTCCCGGTTCGACTGATTCTCACAATTCCAGCAGGGATGGAGGCCCTGCAAACTCGAGGCAACAAAAAAGATTTCCAGAACCAAACCACCGCAATGCCTCCTTGGATGGTTCTTTCCCACACCAGTTAAGGGATATCTTTCAGCCTTTCGGTCTTGTTCCGCCATTCCCAGTGCCAACATCGAACTCCAAAGTGTGCCAGCTCATCCCGCTCATGTGCAATATCTGACGTGATTCTTTTGGTGCAGCACTATTATCCATCGCGGCGCATAAACGATGTCCTACTCGAGGATGTGAGAGCTATTGGACTCATTCTCTGATTGCGATTCTGACCAAAGGTATTAGGAAAGCGTCAATCTTGCCATCACTCACGACGACGACTGGCAGGTCAGTCTCAAGATCCTCGACGGCTATCTCGATGGTCAGTCGTTCAACGGCCTGGACTGCTTTGCCTCTGCTCACCAAAAACTTAAAGATGAAGCCGTATCTGCCCTCATGACGGCCGTTTGGGAAAACAATATTTCTACAGTGTCCAATGGTAGGTCATGTCCATCTGGCTGCGATTGTGGCCTGATAGTATCACCACCGAGGTGTTGCCACGACCGTCCCTGTCGCGGCTAGGGCACAAGATGGTCAAAAAACTGGGGGCTGTGCTACTAAACCAAGTGCACCAACCAGCGAGCTTGATGATCTATCGTCTTATCTCCCAAAGGCACTGGTCGCAGTGTCTCGGCCTCGGATGCGCGTTGCCCTAAAAACTTTCTCTCCCGGAGAGCACAATGTGGAAGGGCAGATTCAGAAGAAAGATAGGATAGTCAGGAAGGGAATTAGGAGGCTTACTGCAAGGCGCCCAAGTGGTATATTCCCCAATCAATTGGGGAGGCAGCCCTCCCACCCGTCGTTACAGACCTCTGCTCTTGACAACACCATATGGACGTTGGGCAATGGCCGAACTGATGAAATGAAGTCTAATTTCCGTGCCGAGCGAGTGCTTCGCGCTTTCATCAAAAACAAGTGAGTTGCTCTGCCATAGGCTTCACCATATGGCGGCTGACAGTTCCATGAGCCACGTAAACCGTGATTGTGTATTCCTCTTCTCAGGCCACCACGGCGGCCCTGGTCTCGATCGGCAAACGCGCATAAAGAACGCCACACTGCTATTTAGTATCAATTCCTTCCAAGCAGGAGAGGTTCTCTTGGCCGTTCAACAGCTCCAGGGCCAGATGCAGGGATCGTTGAAGATGACGCGCTACGACGATGAATCTGCCAGGCCTTCCGCTCCTCCCCCAAAATCGCCCTACGTCTATCGCCCAGCAAATGGGTCCGCTTATAACCCACTCTCGCCCGCCATAGGCATGGCAGGCACCTCCTACGCTCGTAATCTGCCCTCACGGCACACTCTGCCCAAAGACTCCCTCCCAGACCCAGACCTTGTCTTCGATACCCTCCTCAAGCGCGACAAATTCGAGCCTCACCCAGGAGGAATGTCTGCTCTCTTCTTCGCCTTTGCCGAGCTCGTCATCCACAGCATCTTCAAGACCAATCGCCAGGATTGGAGTGTCAATGACGCCAGCAGCTACCTTGACCTCAGTGTTCTGTATGGGCACAATGATACGGATGTGGAGGCTATCCGACGGAAGGATGGCACTGGGGCTCTGTGGAATGATGTCTTTGCGGACTCAAGGTTGACGCATATGCCGCCTGCGAGCTGTGCGTTGTTGGTTTTGTTGAGTAGGAATCACAATGTTCGTATGATCTCCTCACCTTTGTCATGCGGTCCAATCGACGCTGAATTTTTTCCTTACAGTATGTGGCTCAGAAGATCCTCGATATCAACGAGAATGGAAAGTACAGGAACCCTTCAACACTTACAAAAGAGGAGTGCGAGGCCCAAGACCTTGAAATCTTCCACCGCACCCGCCTCGTGAACTGCGGTTACTTTATGCATATCATTCTTGGAGGTAGGCAAAACTCTTGCCAGTCTTACTGCATGACCTGACTGCTGTAAACCTCAGATTACGTTGGTGCTATCCTTGGTCTCATCCGAGAGCGTAGTGATTCGTGCCTAGACCCTATGACGGTATGCACAACGACCCTTCTGCCTGGCTTTCTTGACTAAGTATTAATGTTTCTCTCCCCAACAGCCGATACGGAATATTGCGCACGAATTTGTTGCGGTCGGCGAAGGAAATGTCCGCTCGATCGAGTTCAATCTTGTGTACCGATGGCACTCAACCTTGTCCGCCGAGGACACCGAGTGGACAGAAAAGACCTTTAAGAAGATGTTTGGTAATGACGTCGACGGGGTCAATGACAAGGACTTTAATACTCACACGGAGTATGTGAACCGGCACCTAACACTTGAAAGAGTCAGGGAATGGACTTTTGCTGGGTACGCCACTCCGAGAGCATCATATTTCTCCAGTACTCATTAATACCTTTCAGCCTCAAGCGTGGCACTGACGGTCGCTTCAGCGACGGTGACCTTGCTCGACTAATACAGAACTCGATCGAATGTCACGCGGGAGCCTTCAAGGCTTGCGGTATTCCAGTGGCCATGCGGGCCATTGAAGTCATGGGCATAAAGCAGTCCAGGACCTGGGGAACATGCTCTCTCAACGAGTTCCGCAAGTTCATGGGATTGAAGCCCTACAACAGCTTTAAGGAGTGGAATCCTGACCCCAAGATCCACAACGCTGCCCAAGCCCTCTACCGTGACATCGAGAACCTCGAGCTCCATGTCGGTTTGCAGGCTGAAGAAGCCAAGTCGCCAACCGGAGGCACTGGCCTCTGCTCTGGGCATACCGTCTCTCTTGCCGTACTTGCCGACGCTGTCTGTCTAGTGCAAGGCGACCGCTTCTTCACCAACGAGTACAACCCCGCCAATCTTACTGCTTGGGGATTCCAAGACTGCCAGTACAACAAGGCCGATGGTGCCTTTGGTGGCATGCTCGGCAAGCTCCTGCTCCGTACACTCCCTGACTACTTCCCTCGTGGGTCGGCATACGCTCATTTTCCCTTCTTGGTCCCTAGCTACCTCGAGGAACGATGGAAGAAGGATGCCCCCGAAATCGTGGCCAAATACACGTGGAATCGTCCTCGCAAGCAACCCCCCATTATTTCTCTTGGAAACTACGAGGCCCTAAAGCGGGTCTCAAGCGACACCACGTTCATCTCGGCGTGCGACATACGTTTGAAGGAGGCTACCAAGCTCGTTTTTTGCAAGCCAGTTGAGACTGGTAGCATCCGTGGCCACTTGAGCTTCAGGAGCAAACGAGGGTCAATGTTCCAGACACCAGCTGGAGATAAGAAGCTTGTGGAGAACCGAGATACCATCAACGATCTCCTTGTCCAATCACCGGAAGCCATCTCCGCATACTTTGCAAAAAAGACTAAGGAGTTAATCCAGGAGAAGAGGTTCACCAGCATGGATGGCAAGACGTACTACGTCGACGTCGTCCGAGATGTCCTCAACCTCCTCCCCGTCCACTTCGTCTCTCAAAAGGTTGCCGGTCTCCCTCTCAAGTGCAAAGATTCGCCGCAGGGAGAGTGGCACGAGGCGCACGTTTCTGCCATGCTTGAGGATATTTCGGAGTATATCTACCTCAACTTCTCGCCTGAGCATGACTGGCGTCTGCATGACGCGGCCCAAGCCTACACCGCAGACATCGTCTTGGTGATCAAGTCCCATGTCGACAGGCTCAAGAGTTGGTTTGGCTCCCTCTCCAAGAGCTCGTCGACTGGGCTTGGTCAGAATGGGCACGATTACTTGGAGAAGGTTGTTGTTGCTCTGCGAAACAAGGACCAGAGCTCAGGGCGGGAGATCGCCACTCAGATCGTTGCTGCGGTCGTTCCCTCTGCTGCTCTTTATGCTTCTGCACTTGCTCAAATCGTGAACTTCTTCCTCCAAGAAAGCAATGCAGAGGCTCGGGAGAGGGTACTTGAATTGTCAAAGAGCAAGGAGGCAGGTGCTTCTTCTGAGCTCATGGACTATGTGCGCGAGGCTTTGCGATTGAATCCTGTTGTTCCTGGTTTCTACCGTACCGCTGCGCGGGAAGTCATTATCGGTTCTCAGTGCGTTCAGGCGTTTGAGGTTGTATATGGCAGTCTCTACTCTGCTAACCGCGATGTGCGTTTCCCTATTTATTTCGCTATTGATACTACTTTATTGACTGCATGCCACAGCCGGAGGTCTACGGTCCTTGCCCCGAAGTGCCCGTGTACAACAGACTGGGCAAAGAGCCAATCCTTGGTCTTCCCCAGAGTGGATTGACGTCCGATAAGTTCATCGCTGCCTCCATCGGTCCCATCCTAGCTGAAATTCTATCCCTCAAGAGCGTCCAACTCACTCCCAACAACAACGGGAGGCTCAATGGCTTTCAAGAGTTATGGCACACCTATCCCAGGAACCAGTACCTCGACGGATCTGGTGGCGTCTCCCAGTTCCCCGTCTCACTGATGATGCAATACAAAAAAGCATAGCAAATTTAGTTATTTGCTCCGCTCACGACCGTAATTTATTCTCTATGCTCGCTTTCATGTCGTACTCGTCGTTGTGTGAATACCAGTCTTGTATATCCTCATGCCCCGCGATAGTCTTGCTTTCAGTTGATCACCTCTGGCTTTAGCCACTGCCCACAACGCTGCTCAATGATGGGACAATACAAGAATAGTCCAAGAAGTCGTAGAGGGGAATCCCGCCTTGACTCCTCTTTAGCAGAGACGGACCGTTTTGCCTTTGCTCAGCCAACAACTGACCGGACTCCCAGCACAGCCGCATACTCAGTTTGACAGTGGGTTGAACAGAGACAGCAGAGGGGTCTCGATAGTGAGATAATCCCCTTCTCCTGTCAGGTTCTCGAACCACCCCAAATGGTCCGCTATCAGATGGCCACGAGAAAGATTCAATGAGTGCGCAGCTGACAAACAAAGCATCCCTGAACGATGCACCTGTTTTTACAGCCCTCGCAAGCTACGATGGCAATACCCTTCTCGTACGAACGTTTTGAGAAGATCGCTGCTTGTCGATGGCCACAGCCCTCCACAGAGCAGGTATAGGCAATAGCCATTTTGGGGTTGTCCTTCGTAGATTCACTGCTGGAGGTTGGCGATGCATAAGCACCCTCTGTGGTTGCTAGTGAGTGACGAGGAAGACCCATACAGACCGGCACCTAGTTGACTCGAGTCTTTCCTTGACCCAAGTATTGTTGAGAACTGTGGACAGGGAGCCAGGGGAGTCCGGTCATAGCTCCAGATTCGAGGTGCAGGAGGTGTTATGCTCCCTTGCAGTCTCCGAGCAAAAGTCCGAGCAGCTGGACTGGAAGTATGAGCCTCGGCAAGAGCAGGCCTCCGCTACTTGGACTTGGTAAGTCCCAAGGCCTTCATCATTCAGCGAAGATAACACAAAGCCTCCTGCAGTATAGGTTCCTGAACACTTCCCTCAGCCACGATCACCGTTTGCGGCACGTCAGCCTGAATGAGCCTGATGGGCTCCTCGAGGGACTTTCCGATGGCATCGAGTGGTACGATGCTGTTGCATACCATCGAGAGCCAGACTCATCAACGCTCGGGGAAGAGGAAAGCTCATTCAACGAGGAAGACCAGGCCAGTTGCTCAGAGACCCAATCGTGGGCTGCTCTGCGCAAGCGGATGATGCAATACCGCGCCGCTGGTTCGCACGAAAGCAGTAAGGCAACGAAACCACCCATAATCACGGTCATGAAGGAAATTTGGGTACCTATCAGGACTGGGAGCGACTGGCGATATGTATCATTCAATGGGCCGCATACTCATGGGTGAAACACACAGTGTGAAGGGCGCAGCGTTTCAATTCTCGTTGAGCAGAGGAAGGACATGTATGTTTCCAGACCGCGTTCCGAGAACGACTGTCCCCATCGTCTCTGAGAACGTACAGTGTGTAATATCGTCTAGGATGCATGTCATTAACGGGCTTCTCAATCAGAGAGCTGATGACAGAAAACTCACCCCTCAAATCATACGACCCAACGGTATGCACGACATTCTTTTCCATTTCCATACAGTCCTCGCCGAAATGAGAATGCCACTGCTCCTGGAGCTCGCGAGATGCCGCCATAGGTCGCATGTTAAAGTCCCAGACCTGGACTTCACGACTGACGCTCGAACGAGCTCGTTCTACCCAGATAGCCCGTTTACCTTGAGGTCCAAGACAGAAGGTGCTAAGAAACCCTCGAGAGACTTCGCCCTTCCTACCAAAGAATTGGCTATGCACGGTGAGGGGCGTTGGTGTATTCGATCCTGGGCTGTGAAGACCGGCGGGATGGGGTGCGATGAGCAGAGATAATGGGTAGAGACCTATGAGCTCGACCTCGACATTCAATGCCCCTGGTGTGGAGTTTTGAGAGGATGGCTTAAGGACGTGGATTTTGACAAGGAATTGGAACAGGCCTTGAATCACGTCCGAGGCCAACATGGTGATCTCATACGCTTCTTGAGAGGAAGAACTAGATATCGTTCTGGAGTGAGAGAAGGAAACCTCCCGAATCGTTCGATAAGCAAAGTAGTGCCTCGCGGGTGGAAGCAATGGGACGGAAGGGTCGAGGGCAGGGGTATAGTGATGGACTTCCAAGCTGCGTGTCTTTGAAATGAGCAGGAATGGCCCAATGAAATGGGCTGCCACGATGCCATTCCACTGTACAACTCAGCACGTTAGTTTCTGAGATAACGACACGCTGTATAGCTACTGACCAGATCTTGAGGATCGTCCGGGTACTTGGGTATAGGTGCGCATATCTTGTCCAGTTCGCCTCCCCAACGCGTCAACTCGACAGTGGTAGACGCTGAGAGCGCAGCCAGCTGCGAGGATGGCTCGATGGCTCGTACCAGTTTAGGATGATCGAGAGGGATGGACTGAACCAACCGGAAAGGCGATTGGGGTTCCACAGTGCCGCTGAGGGCTGCCACCTCTACTGAGAACGAATATATATTAAGAGTAAATGGGCTGGACGTTCGTTTGTCAGATAAAGTAAATAGAGAAGGTTGAACAAACGCACGGCAGAGTCGTTGTAGCTGCAACGTAGATGCATTTGCCAGGGTCATCCACAGACGCGATATAGGACCCCCATCCGTTGGCCCCCATATCGAAATTCCACGAAGGTAGACTGGTTGCCCCAACTTTCGCGTCCAGATCGCGTATGCACAGAATCCCTTCAGTGTATACGGATAATAGCCATCTGTTCTGGAGCACCTGTATCCCCAACAGCGATGACACTTCTAGCTGATTAGGTCGTGGCAGCGTAAACGTGCTGTCCTTTTCCCGAGACTTGGGCCAGAGACACTGGATACGGTGGTATCTGGTAGCAAACCTCTCCAAAGTAGAAGCTGTAAGGTTACCGAACTGTGGTTCGGAAACCAGTTCCGGAGGAAGAGGGCAGCCCTTCTGAAGCCGATGGAGAACAGACGCCCAGAGGCTGCGATCGTGAGTTACTTCATACAGTAGGCGATTGCACTATGGGAAGATAAGCCTAAGTATGAGCTGTATGGCGCGACGGACCTGCCGCAGAGCGAGGACGTCTGGAATTTCGAGCCTTTGAGCCGAACCGAGGAGCAGCTCAGTGGGTAGTGCAAGCAAAGGAGGCCCTGCACGTTCGTGGTCTGCCATCTTTACTGAGCCCTAAGACAGGCGAGGGCATCCACACTATATTGAGTTGGAATTGGTGTCGGATGTTCGTTGAGAGTAGCAAGTTAGGGGCTCTTCGGTTATCGGACCAATCCGAGTGAGAAACTCCGCTTTAAACGCACCTCGGCGCTTATGGCGTGCAGTGACAACTTTGCTCAACAGCTTCTTCGTCGGGTGCTAATCGCTCTGGGGCGAGACTACTGGCTCTGCATTGCCTGCGGAGACCTCTGTGCCTGAAAGGCTGAAAGCTACAGAATATCGGAATAATTTCTTCCCTTTGTCGTGTCCACCCGAATCTTGACGCAGTGTCCCAAATCATGGCTGGAGGACAGGATCAACAAACGCCTTCAGACGAGAACCTGACGGGTTTTTTTTTCTAGCCCAAGGACTGTAACCCGTGAAGGTGTCACAGGTTCTGTTTCCGAACCCTATAACAATATGTACGTACCCAGCGCTTAACTTTGGATGCGTGGCTGATCGCTGAAGGTGTAAGAAGAACTCCTTGGAAAGATATTTCATTAAACGACTGTATAGCGAACTGCAACAAGAATAGCCTTGCTGTGCTCCTTGACAGAGGAACCGACGAAGGCATCATTGAAGTATGCCCTACTCTCGTGCATGCTTCCTACCCACATTCTTCCTCCTCCCGTCACTGGGACCGCGTCACTAGCCCTGAACATCTGACTGCCTAACTACGGGATGCCTGACGAGCAGCAGACTCCCCCGGGAGTGGTCCTCTTTGACAGGACCGCCGGGCAAAACTTTGACAACTCCCATCTCAGTGCTGCAGGGCGAGACCAAATCAACGTCAGCATCAACCTTGCAACGGGAAGCGCTGGACACCAGCATCCTTCCCTTGTCGTCCAGGGCTCCAGGCCACCCACGCAGCGTCACTCCCTCCTCAGCCGTGTCCACCGGAGATCACACACTCGTAGCCGGAGGCAGTCTCGCAGTGGCACTCGGCCTCTGCAAGAGTCGGTGAACGCCACTCAATGCCTGGCGCAGGTCGCCCCGGAACATCCAACACCAGGACCACCACCGTCTTCCCCTTCCTCCGACGTGGATATCCTCGCCGACGGCAGTAGCATTGTAAGTCATGCGTCATTTTTACACCTTTCCATCTCTCTTATATCTGCTGTAGGCATCGCTGGACAGCCGTTCCCAATCGTCGCTTGTTCGGCTCCATGCTTCGAATGCGGAAGAGGTGTATGAGCGCTCCCTCCTGCCGAAAGGACATGGCTTTCCCTTGTTCAATCCACGACCGCTTGAGAGGCCAGTTAGGTTCGGTGACTTTGGTATCCTGGGCCAGGACGGCTTCGATTCGTTTGGAAACTTGTTCGACCCAAAGGATCAGCAGGAATTCTCTATCGACCGTCCTCCACAACCCAACCTGAAACACCAGCCTGAGAAACTTCACGAGGGGCTGGTTATTAGTGCAGGGGTTGGGGATGTGAGAAGACTAGCGGACGCTGACACAAAGTAAGCCTGTTTGGTAGCCCCCGTCTGCGCTGACTCACGAGTATCTTTTATGCAGAGCTACAAACAGATTAGAACTCCATTGTCGAGAACCTCTAGGAGCCGCGCTTGTTCTTACGTCCAGTGGGGACCTAGAGACACTCACGACGACGAGTGGGAACCAACTTAGGGAGTATCTACGTCGCCATGGAACTCAACTGATTATCCGTCTACGCCAAAAGTATTATCTCCAACCTGGCCAGTCGCTGTACGTGGTCACCGGGACCATCAAGTCCGACAGCTGGGCCATCGCGGTGCACACTTCACCCATGCGAGAGGGTTACGACCAGATGGTTTTGACTAGGCGAGAGGGCATGCTTGGGGCACCCTTTCCTACCCACGAATGGACGAGGTTGGGAAGTGCTGACGCACGGTGTGAAGCAAGTAAGGTTATCGATGCAGATGGTCGAAGAATCAAGGATCAATGCCTCTTCCTGAGAGGATTCTTGCTCACACCGTCCCTCGACCTGGGACAACAGAGAAAGACAAGCACAAGTACTGATTCCCCGGGTGGAGATTCCAGCAGCAGTCCAGACGCAACTGATTCCGAAAAAGGCGACGACAAGGGCAGGAAAGGAGGCTCTGCCAACTCGGGACAACACAAAAGCCTGGAACCGAACCATCACGGTACTTCCTCAGAGGGTTCTCTCCAACACCAGCTTCAGGGCATCTTTCAACTTGTCAGTCTTGTTCAGCCGTTTCCAGCAACAACATCGGATTTAAAGGTGAGCTTCCTAATTTAAATCATGTCCGTGCAACAGCTCATGCGATTCCTTGTGTGCAGTCCTATTATCCATCGCGGCGCATCAACGATACGCTACTAGAAGGGGTGAGGGCTGCTGAGATATATTTCCTGTGGTGGTTCTGATCACGCCAATTAGGAAAATGAGAACCTAGCCATCACTCACGACGACGATTGGATGGCCAGCCTAAAAATCCGCGACAATTATCTCGATGGTTAGACCTCCAATACTCTGAGCTCCTCCGATCTCCTGCTCATCACCGCACCAAACAGATGAAGCTCTCTCTACCCTCGTGGTGGACTTTTGGGGAAAGCGTCTTCCCATATGCTCCCAGGGTAGGTCATATCTTCCTGGCTGCCAGCTTTTACCTGATGGTCTCGTTGATCAAGGTGTTGCAACCACTATTCCTATTGTGGGTCGGGTAGAAGTGTGCCAACAAAACAATTCACCGTCGCTCGCTCCTATAGCTGAGGGTACACCCGTATCGACCCTGCGGTTGAACACGACTGGTTCGGTAAAAACTGCCAATAAAATAGAGAACCCCCAAAGGATTCTAAAATCATCCCGCAATCGCCATTATGTGCTTCCTCGAGGAGCTAATGTCGCATCCCAGATTACAAAGCGCCCATCCAAAGCAAGTTATAACGGCAACAAAAAGTTCCCTGGGTGGGTTCCTGAAGCGATGAAGAGTGGGGTGAGGCTTGAGTCTCCCTGAACTCTCTTAGCTATTGACTAACATTGCTTCCAGATAAGAAGCGGTTGGGGTAGACGTATCTCCGAGAAAGTAGAGCAAAGCCAAAAATGGGGGGTTCTCTCGTTCGGCTCGGAAGGGAGTTCCTCCAACTCCCCTTCGGCCTTGGAAGAATTCTCCGAGCAAAGTGTTCAAATTCTTGATCGAACGATTATGGAGAAGCACCCCAAGTCCTCGCACAGGGGTAAAAACGCTGATCACAGCCGTCGTCGCCCACCGCCGCGGGTTCCTCCTAACTCACTCCTAACTCTTCCCCCTCCCATATTCCAAGCCGAGTCGCACATTGCGCTTCACGGGCATCAGCCGATTTACACCTTTGACAAGGACATGGGGAGCCGGTCTTCGAGCATGGAATTCGAGCCATCACTGTTGCATGTCCCAGGGAACTTGGTGACCTGGGGGCCTCCGTCGGCCTCTGGTTCCAGCACGATCAGCAACTCAAGTTGGGCGTCCACCTCCCCCATTCAAGAGCAGACATTCCACCAGGGCTCTGAGGTAGCTGATGAAATGTGGCAATATAACGCTACCGACGAGCCACAGTCATCGTATTCAAGCTACCCTGACTTGGCCAACAACCCGATGCAGTCCAACTCCCTCCCATATTCGTGGAGTACTTGGAACCTGGGGAATGATGTCCATTCAGAAGCTCATGGCCCCGAGTTTAACCCCCAGGCCGACCCATATGGAATGACCAGCAATATGAACGCAGCCTTAAACATGGACTTTGCGGATCTTGGCTCGAGTTCAGGACAAGCTCTGAGCTATTTCCAGACCAAGAGTGGTTCAGACACATCCGTTTCTCATGATGAGAGCAACGCGATGAGCATCTCATCGCAGGCTCTGCTTATGAGGGGCTTTGCAGCGATGCCAGGTGAGCACACTCCGCCCAATAATCAGTATGAGGCCTACGACTTCAATGGCTACTCCTCGGTGGGCCCGGGGCCCGGCTTCTGAATCTGCTTGCGAGAAAAACGAGCACATTTTAGTAGACCCGGTCCGTATTGGACTTACGGATAACCGTATGCATCTGATTTGTATCATTGGGGGGGCAGGGAGAAGGGGGCTGTATATTACGTGACTATTCTTTGCGACCGAAATTCGTGCCAAAATGTGGTTTGAAGATCCTACCACCAACTTGAACTCAAAAGTGTTATGTGTGCATTGAAATTCCGCCAACGCGTGAAGGCGTAGTACTCGAGTTGGCGCGATCGCAGCGCCGCCGCAGGGGCTCACCCAATCTCCCATTCTTAATCTTCAACCCGCCCGCAGACGTGTCTTCATCTTCGGGAGTCGGCTTGAAAGCCATTCAAGAGCGGGGACCTTGAGTTTCGCCAGGGGAGAGCTTGAAATGATGACACCAAGGGATAATGTTTTGCTATTCCGCTTGAAGCTCTTCAAGTGTGCTGAAGAGTGGTCAGAGGGGAATTAGCGACCGAATTAGCGAAGCTGCGGCGCCTAAGCTCCACCGTAGTCCTTGAAGGCCGGATAGAAGTTCTCAGAGGGGATGGAACAGAGCCCGCTGTTTATTGGATCATGATCGTTCGACAAATATTCGATCGAGATGTTGTCCAACCATGCATGATTCATAGCGATATCAGCCTATGACTGCTCAGTAAGCCTCTGAATCGGCTAGACTTCAAAGTATATCTGCGTCTTTCCTGTAATCTCATCTTCCAAAGTTCAATATATTCACTCCCGACTTCCGTGCATGCGTTCGTCGTCGGCTGAGCGTCCGCCTGGGTTTTGCAGACTCCATGAACTCTGTGAGCACCGTTCCCCGTTATCTGCAATCCAATGCTGCACTTTCATATCAGAAGGCATTTTAAATATGCATGGAGGTCGGTACTTCTTGCACCTTCATCGCATTTTCACTGCCAGTGTCGTTTTGAGCTGTGTGGCCCAAAGGCACCAGCTAATCCTCTCCCTCACCATCGCGATTGTCCGTCTTTGAGCTCATGGCACCCACCGACGTGAGCTTAGCCTATCGTTGAGCGCATCTTCAAGCTGGCCAAGTGGCTGAGGAGCCAGCCCTTGAAGAGCTGATGAATGTGAAAAAGGGTCTCGCGTCCCTCATACAGTGGCGTACAGTTGGCGCACCTGTCCGCAGCCCCAGAGCTTTTAGGATCCAGTGAGCAGTGGAACGAAAAGTAGTAGAGGAACAGTCGGCGGACAGCGAGATCTGCACTAACGGTGACCACTGACCAGATCTTGAGGATCCTCCAGGTACTCAGTGGGTATAGGCACGCATATATTATTGTCCAGTTCGCCTCCCCAACTCATCAACCCGACAGTCGTCGACTCTGGGAGTGCAACCGGCTGTGAGGATGGGTCGACGGCTCGCACCAGTTCGGGTTGTCCATGGGGATGGACTGAATGAGCCAGAAAGGCGACTGGGGTTCGAAACATCCGCTAAGACCCGCCGTCTCGACTGAGAATGGGCTGAAAGTTCGTTCGTCAAACAAAGTAACAGAGCAGCGCACGGCTGGGTCGTTGAAGCTGCAATGTGGATGGATTTTCTAAGATCATCCACGGAAGAGGGCTGTCCTTCTGAAGCTGACGGAGAACAGGCACCCAGAGACTGCGGTCGCGAGTTACTTCATATACTCGATGATTGTACTACGGAGAGATGAGCGTAAGCATAAGCTATATTGCGCGACGAACCAACCGCAGAGCGAGGGCATCTGACCTGTCGAGTCTTTCAAGTTGAGCCAAAACAAGGAGTGCTTAACTCGGTGGGCAGTCCAAGCAAAGAAGGCACCATACGCTCATGTAACTGACGCTGCAATAGAGGGTATAGACACCACCAATGACTTCAGATTGCCAGTATTGAGTACGTTGAGTACTGATTGGACGTTGATAGAAATTAGGGGCTCTTCGGGTAACGGAGATCTCCGAGTGAGAGGCTCCGCTTTAACAGCAGTCGTCTTCTCCAGCGCTTATGCTTTCGGAGGGCTGTTGGCACGAGCTTCGAGCTGTCGAAAGTTGCAATGATAATCGCCCTCAACAGCTTCTTGATCGAAGCACTCCTTGAACTCTACAGCCGACTGCGACACAAGAACAGCTTCGCTGTGCTTCCTCACAGCGAAATGGACCAAATATCGCTACACTCAAGGTTCTTATGTCCAGCTCTTGTGCATCCTTGCCGTCCACATTCTTCCTCCTCCTGTCACTGGGACTTCCTCACAAAGTTTTGAACTTCTGACTGCCACATCACGGGATGAGTGTCGGACAACAGACTCCCGCAGGGGTCTCCCTCTTTAATAGGACAACCGGACAAAGCTTTAGTAACTCCAATCTGAGTGCTGCAGGGCGGGACCATATTAACCTCAGCATCAACTTTGCAACAGGAGGCACTGGGCAGCACTATCCTTCCCCAATGCCAGAGAGCCCTGCCTCTTCTCTCCTGGTCGTCCAGCCCTCCAGGCCACCCGTGCAGCGCCTCTCCTTTCTCAACCGTGTTTACCGGCGATTCCGCATCTGCAGTCGGATGCGCCCTCGTAGTGGTGCCCAGGCTCAACAAGAGCCAGATAATGCCACTCGATGCCTGACACAGGCTGCTCCGGAACAGCAACCCATACCGGGACCACCCCCGCCGTCCCCTTCCTCTGATATGGTCACCCTCCCTGACGGCAGTAGCATCGTAAGTCATGGGCCATGCTCGCACTCTTTTCTATCTTTCACGATATATTATAGGCATCCTTCGACAGCCGTTCCCAATCGCCGCTTGTTCGGCCCCATGGTTCGAGTGAGGAAGAAGTGTACGAGTGTTCCCTCCTGCCCAAGGGACAGGGCTTTCCCTTGTTCAATCCCCCACCATTCGCAAGGCCAGTCAAGCTTGGTGACTTTGGTACCCTAGGCCAGGATGGCTTTGAGTCGTTTGGAAACCTGTTCGACCCGAACGATCAACGGGAGTTCTCAATCTACGATCCCCCCCAACCCATTGTGACCCAGCAGCCCGAAAAACTTCATAAAGGACAAGTTATCACCACAGGGACCGAAGATGCAAGAAGACTCACAGATGCTGACAAGTAAGTTCGCGTGTGAGAAGCTTCCTTCGTGTTGACTCATGGTCATTGTTTGTTCAGTGTAACAAACAGATTCGAGTTCCATTTTAGAGAAAGCCAAGGGGCCACCCTCGCCCTTACGTCCAGCGGGGACCTCGAAACGCTCACGCCGGCAAGCAGGAGTCAACTCAGAGAGTATCTGTGCAGCCATGGAACTCAGTTGATGATTCGTTTACGCCAAAAGCATCATCTCCAACCCGGCCAGTCGCTGTACGTGGTAACCGGGACCATCAAATCCGACAGCTGGGCCATCGCGGTGCACACTTCTCCCATGCGAGAGCCTTACAACCAGATGGTTTTATCGAGGCGAGAGGCCCCACCTGGAGCTACCTTTCCCACTTATGAATGGACAAGGTGGGGAAATGCCGATGCACGATGTGGAACAAGCAAGGTCATCGATGAAGATGGTCAACGAAGCAAAGACCAATGCCTCTTTCTCCGAGGATTTTTACTTACGCCATCCCTCGACCTGGAGCGGCTAACAACAAGCACAAGTGGTAACTCTTCACGAGGAGATTCCAGCTCCAGTCCGGACTCAACTGGTCCTGAGAACTCTAACGACATGAGCGGGAAAGGAGGCTCTGCGCACTCCGAGCAAGGTAAAAGCCTGGAATCGAACGATCGCAGTTCTTCCTCAGAGGGTTCCCTCCAACACCAGCTTCAGGACATCTTCCAGCCTATCAGCCTTGTCCAGCCCTTTCCGGCACCAGCATCAGATTCAAAAGTGAGCTTCCTAACCATATCCGTGGGCAACAGCTCAAGTGATTTCGTGGGTATAGCCCTATTATCCATCGCAGCGCATCAACGATACGCTACTAGAGGATGTGAGCGCTATTGGAATGATTCCCAACTATAACTCTAATTTTTATTAGCCAAACATCAGCCTTGCCATTACTCACGATGACGATTGGAGAGACAGGTTTCAAACCCGCGACGGCTATCTCGGCGGTCAGCCCCCCAATTCCGGGTTCCTATAATCCTCTGCTAACTACGGCTCGCAACAGATGAGGCTCTATCGACCTTCATGATGGACTTTTGGGAAGAGAATCTTTCAATGGTCTCTCAGGGTGGGTCACGTTCATACACCTGTCATCCTCGTCTGATAGGTTTGTTGCCGCTCAAGGTGTTGCCACAACCATCCCTGTCGCGGCTCGGATACATGGTCCCCAGCACAATGGGAGTTGTGTCGATGTAATGGATCCTCCAACCAGCGAACTTGGTGGACTTTTGTCCTTCAAGTCCCGGCCCGGGCCATGCCTGAAAGCAAGGAACCCGTTCCGGCCGCGGTCCGACTGGAATGGGGAAGAGCATCCTACCAGTCTAGGTGGATGGGCCGCAGTACCGTGCGGCCCAAAGACACCGACATTAGTGTCCCAATCTCTGGTGCGCATTACCTCCGGCCGGCGCCTAAACCACCAAAGGGAAGGGCAGGTCAGGCAGATAGAATCCCTCTCCAACAAGCGGGTGTATCGCCTGGAAGGGGTCCCGCTCGAGGAGAGCAGTGCCGACATCAGGCTACATCTTGAGGAGAACCCCGCCGACTACGCCACCGCACACACCACACAGCAGACCCAACAACTCGTTTCCAATGCAGCTGGGCTGTTCATCTATGCGGCAACAGTGACGGAATATTTGAAGAATCCTGGTGTTGAAGAGCAAAAGAGTCCATTGAATAGAAACGTCCCTGCATCCTCTTCGTCTACTCATCAACATTCCCATCATGCGACCGCACAACTAGACCGTCTCTACCTCCAGATCCTCGAATCATGGCTAATCACGGAGGGCATCGGAAGGCTTTCTGCAAGGCGGTTGAGCAGTATGCTCTTCGATTGGCCGGAGGGGTGGCCCTCCCATTCGCCATTGCAAGGCGCTGCTCTTGACAGCACTATGCGGTCGTTTGGCGACGGGGGAACCAATAATTCCAGGTCCAATCTCGACACCTTCCAAATGCTTCGCACTTTCATCGAAAATAAGTGAGTCGCTTTGCTTCAGGCTTACTATGTGGCAGCTAACACTTTCATGAGTGATGATGCAAACCAAGATTTCCTCGTATTTCCCTTCTCAGGTCACGGCAGCGGCACCCTTCTTGATGCGGCAGAACATGGCGACGAAGCAATTGTCAAGATGCTCCTCGAACTAGACAACATCCAGCTTAATGCAGCAGACTTGGACGGCCGGACACCGTTAATGTGGGCATCGGGCCATGATAACAAAGCCTTTTTCGAGATGCTCCTTGAACGGGACGACATCCAGCCTAATGCAGCAGGCAAGGACGGCCAGACACCGTTAAATCTCAAACGGCAAACGCCCACAAAGAACACGACACTGCTGCTCAGTGTCGACGGCTACCAAGGCAAGGGAGAAGGGGGTTACCAAGGCAATCTGTGCCATGGGTTGGTGCGGGTTGAGAAGGAGAACAGGCTTATCCGTCTTTTCCGTGAGTTCGCCCTGGTTTATCCATCCACCAATGGTACTAAATGCATTCTACAAGACAACGCGGCCAAAGACACTTTTCAGGACTGTCTCCTCGATATGTTCCCTCGCCCTCACTCCCACCTTGCCGAAGTCTGCATAGCGCACCTCTCCAACTGCGGCTTTCAGGGCACGAAACTTAAATCTATCGAGGACCTCGAGTCGACACTTCGGGGGGATTCCCTCCTGGCAATTGCTTACTCCTACAATGCATGGGCATCCCACAGTCGTGAGCCGGAGGACATCACATCCTTTAGCGATCGATTGGCAGAGTTTGTGGCAGGCTGTCATGCATTTCCTGTGGCAATCTGTGAGGATCGACAGTTTGAGGTCCTAGGGCCCCTCCATGTGTTCGCCTTCTTCGATCTCCCGATCGCTCTCGCAGGGCCCAAGGCAGCCTACAACTCAAACATTCAGACTCGGACCAAGGGTTTAACGTCATTGAGCCTGGCATGTTACGCAAGATCTACATGGGCAGTCGACGAGCTCCTTGGCCTACATGCCGTCCTTGTTAATCAACCAGCCAACGATGGTTGTACACCTTTGCAGTGGGGGTCATGGCGCGACTACAAAGAAGTTGTCAAGGAGCTGCTGGTCCATCGAGAGACTCAGGTCAACCTGACGAATAAAACAGGGCAGACACCACTAGCATTGGCTTCGCGGGAGCTGCAGTACCAGGCGCAGGGATCGCAGATGATTGCGCGCTATGACGCGAAAGCTACCAAGGGCGAGCAGGATATCGGCCAACACCATGGACAGCTGTTCAAGCGGGCAGTGGCCTGGGGGAATGCCAGAGAGATGTGGTCGGATACTGCTCTAACACAGTGTTCTAAAGGCCAGGTGCACCCGTATGTTCTAATCCACTTGGCCCAAACTAACGAGGGTTCCCCTGAAATGCAGCCCGAATTTTATGAAAAACTTGCAGCATCCGAGCTGAAATTCTTCGTGACCCCCGATACGTCAAGGACTGTTGAGGCGCATGTGCCGGAGGTTCACCGGGTTATTATCCTCGCTCAAGAAAGGGACCTTGACATTCACATTGACAAGGAGATCCGCTGCTCGAGTCTTCTTGCAGCGCTTGAGAAGGGGCGAAGCGAGATTGTCGCCTCTCTCAAGGAGAAGGCAAGCGGCATGTAGGTCGTCGAATCTTCTTGCCTTTGGTCCCAGGCTGATTGTTTAACAGGTTTCTCCATGCTTCACTTCAGTTGGAGGCCTTACAACGTCTCACAAACATGCAGGATGTGCGGGAGATACTCATAATGTTCCCTGCTGGCATTGAGGATTTAAACCTGCGAACTCGGATGGGACATTGGGTGGCAAGCCAAATGATATCCAAGGTGTCGCTGCCAAAGGAGAACCCGCTTTGGGTGATCCCAGGGGCATGGTCACTCACAGGCGACGAATGGCGGCATCCACTGGCGACAAGTCCCGAAACAGATGGGCTCGACTCGAGCCAACAGGAGATTCTCGTTGGACTTGGTGTGGGCCTTATGACTGTCGAGGATACCCCTTTGTCTCCGCTTGTTTGTGGGTCACCATCGCTTCAATCTGTACCATCTGTTTGATTTTTGGCGTCTAGGCTACACCTCTAAGGGCAACCATGGCCGACTCATCACGGAAACGTTTCCCCGACCTCACGTATCCCTTTCCGCAGTATTCTCGGACCAGCTCACCGACATTAGGCCTCGGCGCGCACCTGCACTTGAGTCCAGTTTCCCCTCTACCTAATCTCCGGCAGCCACTGGCATTTCTTGCTTTGGCCCATCTACTTTACACTCTCCCCGTAATCTCTTCGGTTCCTTGGCTCGAACTACTACTTCCCTTGCAATGTGCAACAATACACCGATTTAAAAGTTTTTGGTCATACAAGGTTAGCACACAGGCTTTTGCCCGGGAGTGGGAGGAGGGTTTAATTTCCTCCCAAATTCGTTTCTAGAGTCCACTGAGTTGCGCGCTCCTGTTAGTGACTCTTGAATGTCTGCCAACGAAGTGGCTGAACGTTTAGTTAGAATAGGATAAGCCCATAATTGATGACAGAATCTAACAAGCAGTTGGCTAGACTGCGGCTGTTTTGCCACCCTCAAGAGGTTCATTGTAATGCGCTCGCTCCCAGACTCGTGGCCTTATTCACTGAGTGCCCGAAACGAATTCGGCAGTCTTACTACGGGAGACTACTCTGGCCCCGGGATTGAGTGTGATCCCCATAAGGGCTCGTAATGTGAGCAGATACTCGCTGCTTGCCAGGTCCCGGGGGGTTCTTCTCCGAGTCAATCTCATTTTTCATCCCAAGGCGACCTATCAGCTTAAGGCCCCTGGGAGTCTGAATGCGAGCGGTGGAGAATTGTGTTAGGCGCTGGTGTTGCGGTTGTGTTTGTGGGTCTGTGGCCATGAAGAACTAATGTATCCGAGAAGTGGGAGAAGTGGGAGCATACATTAAGCCAGAAGTGAATGATAGAAGCCGGTAAAGGTCAGCAACGGCAAGGATGGGAACGAGGATACTTACCTCGATGCATCTCGACTGCGACTGCAAACCCGATTCGCTTTTCCCATCGAAATTCAAGGATGCCGAAGTGGATGCACAGTGCATTTTGCAGGATCGAAACGTGCACCAACGCTTCCAAGAGCCTATTCCCGGTATGCGAGCGTTCGACCCAGCTTCGCGACACGCTAAATGGCAGCATTATAGTTTGGGACATCCGTGGTTTCGAATGTAGTGCTCTACCAGCTCCTCCGATATGGAGGCAAGCCCAGGTTTTGCACTCAAGCAGAGGTCAGTTTTTAGAGCCAATAAATATAATTTCTGAGTTTCTGACGCAGGCTAGCTGAGCTCGTAAGGTTGCGGGTATAGCAAATCCCACCTGTTGGCCTAAACATCATCGCATATTGTTCTCCATCGCGAGGCCACGGCCCATTATGACAGTGATTTGGATACCCCTTTTCCTATGTTAACTCTTTTCTTAGGTCCTCCATATCTTGAAGAAACATAGGGGGGACCTAGAAAAAAGAGTTCCTACATTCTCATCTTCCCGTGATCAATATATTTGCTTCCAACTCCCGTAGATATGTGGCTTCTGTCGATTGAAATTTGAGCTCTCAGCAGAAAGAGCAACAGTTCGGCTTTTCTGCAGCAGATTCGGTAAGCACCTGGGACAGCGAGGCTCAACCTTCAGTCAATATGACTGGAGAGACACTTTGAAAAGTTGCAGGTATCGGGGTCCACGAGATCCAGTAGTTATGGCGAAGGTAATCCAAAGAGGTGCCGTTCGAAACAGCAGATCTTCGCCGCTCCGAACTCCAACGAGTTGGAAGTTTGGTGATGAGGTAGAAAGAAATTAGGGGTTCTTTGGTCATCGGACTGATCCGAATTGGAAACTCCGCAAGAGGGTTCCCTCACGATAAGCGCTTAGCGCTTAATGCTTAACGCCTGTCGAGAAGAACTTCAAATCTTGGCCATTGAGCCACAGTGCCTGGTAGAGTTGTAGATCCCCAAAACCCTTTTTATCTTTCTTCGAAAGTTCCTGGTCATATGACTGGTACCAAAGGCGCACAGCGATTCAGAATTTGGCTGTCTGGAGACCCCGGTTGTACTGCTTGTAAGTGTACGAATACATGACCATATCTGACTATATGTACTTTATGATTAACTGTTAATTCTTCAGGACAGGGCCGGCAAGTATCACGCCCTATTCCTGCCCCGATGGGGCTCGCCTATCTATAGCAGGCTTAGTGCCAGGCTTGTAACTCAGGGCACAGACTTGCTGTGACCTACTGCTGGTCACCCGCGGACTTGCCAAGAATTTTCACAGCTATTGGTTCTTTCAGGTCCCAGTGAGTGGGTTCCCAGCGCTTATCCTCTGATACATACCGGATTGCTGAAGGTGTAAAAGGAGGCACTTGATCAATGCATTCATTGAATACAGGGAAAATGAGGATAGCCTCGCCGCTGTGCTCACTGACAGAGCAATGGACCAAAATATCGCGACATTGAAGGTTCTTAAGCCCGTAGCCCACCGTCGTGTCTATTTAAATTTACCGCCTGCTTTCGTCTTCCCTGCTTCAGAAGTTGTACCACCGAAACCCCAAGCTTAGCCGCCTGATCAGAAGATGTCTGACGGACAGCAATCTCCCCCAGGGGTGGTCCTCTGTGACAGAACCAATGGACAGAGCTTTAGCAACTCCAGTCTTAGTGCGGCAGGCCGAGACCTCATTAACCTCAGCATCAGCCTCGCAACGGGGGGCACTGGGTACCAATGTCCACCTCAGGTGACAGATGGTGCCATCCCTTCTACAAACACCCTCGTCGAGGGCCCTGGGCAATCCGCGCAGCATCCCTCTTTATTCACGCGTGTTTACCGGAGGCTCCGTCGCAGAAGCAGGAGGCAGCCTTGCACCCATGGGCAGGCTCTTCAGGACTCTGCTCTATGCCCACCAGAAGTCACAACGCAAAATGGCCCTTCTCCCGGACCACCACCACCATCCCCTTCTCGATCGACCGTTGTCTCTGATGGTGCTAGCATTGTAAGGCATTGGCTGGGTTGGGATTCCACTCTTTTCTGATGCCACCCTTATAGACATCTTTCGACAATTGCTCCCAATCGTCATCCTTCAGGACTGGCGCTTCGAGTGAGGAAGAAGTTTACGAGCGCTGCCTCCTTCCAAAGGGACATGGCTACCCCATGTTCAACCCTCGCCCTTTAGGAAAGCCTGCAAAGATTGGTGACTTGGGCATTTTAGGTCAAGATGGATTCGAGTCCTTCGGAAATATATATGATCCCAAGGACCAGCAAGAACTGTCCATTGGCGAGCCTCCGGAGCCCTGGACGACATATCAGCCTGAAAAATTCCAGGAAGGGCAGATAATCTCCACCGGAATCGACGATGCGAGGCAATCGACAAGCGTAAATCAGGAGTGAGTTTTGGTGTCATGTTTCCCCCCTATGTGTGCTTGACATTTCCTTTCAAGCAATGTCACCAACGTGTTTGAGTTTCGTTGCAGAAAAGCTCAAGGAGCTGTCCTCGCCCTCACCTCCTCTGGGGAGTTGGAGACACTCACTCCACAAAGTAGGATTCAGCTCAGAGGGTATCTACGTAAGTATGGATCCCAGCTGATGGAGAATCTCCGTCGAAAGGATTATCTCGAGCCTGGGCAGTCATTGTATGTGGTGACCGGGACGATCAAATCCGACAGCTGGGCCATCGCAGTACACACTTCGCCCATGCAAGCGCCGTATGATCAAGTGGTTCTGACGAGGAGAGAAGACAAGTCTGGAACTTCATTTCCGACCCATGGGTGGACAAGCCAAGGAGGCGCTGACGCCAGGTGCGGAGCAAGCACTTCGCTTGACGAAGAAAGCGGAAGGATGAAGGACCAATGCTTGTTCCTTCGAGGTTTTTTACTTACACCATCGGTCAAACCAGAGCAGTCGCCCACGCCGGATTTGGAAAGCAACTCGTCGAGTCCCAGAGATTCCGGCTCTAGCCCAGATTCAAGGGACCCTCAGGGTCCAAATCATTTGAATCGAGGGTCTGGGTCTGAGGGGGAAGGCGAGGACCCGCCTGCGAATGACGGTGGTGCTGCTTCGGGGACTTCTCCGCAATACCAACTTCAGCGCTCCCTCCAGGGTAGTAGCCTTGTTCAGCCTTTTCCAGTGCATATCCCAACCGGAAAGGTCAGCATCGTCATCGTAGTGCATTTATTAGGCGACTGACTGAGAGGTTCTGTTGGCTTAGCGCTATTATCCATCACAGTGCATCAACGACAGGCTACTTGAGGATGTAGGAGTCGTTTATCTGGTGACCTTTTGACATCTCTGATCGTCTCTACCAGACAACCGTGGATTTGGCCCTCACCCACGATGATGATTGGGGACATCATATACGTGACAATTACCTCGATGGTCGGCCCCATAACTATCCCCTGCCGCACTGTTCCACTGACCCAGCTATCTAGATGAGGCACTCTCCAACTTACTCGCGGATTTCGGGCGGCAAAACCTCTCTGCAGTTGGTCATGGTATGTTGCATTACTTGAGACGCCCTAAATCGCTCCTCTGATCAAGTCTACTGGTCAAGGAGTGGCCTCTACTGTCCGTCTTACACCCTGCACACAATCCCATCAACGGGGTGACGGATATAGCCTCAATCGCAAGGATCCAACAAGTTGGGAAGGTCAACAACTAGAAAGTGAAATATCCAGGCCATCAGCTCCAAAAAGCGTTCTAGGGCTTAACATGGCCTGCTTGGCCGGCATTATGCAGTGCTTGGTAGAAGCTCAGCTTTCCACCGAGAAATTTACAAAGCAGGTGGCAGAGATGGAAAGACTGCTTGAAGAATTCATCAGCAGTCTTCCCCATACGCCTCGCGCGTGTCAGGTGGGAGAACAGACTAACGAGAGCGTGCCTCTCGTTTTCTGCATTGATGCTCTCGACGAGTACGACGACAGCTTGCCCAACCGAGCCCTTGTTTCCAAGCAAAGGGCGCTGACCGATGGAGAGGACTGGCACCAAGGTATGGGATACAGCCACCCACTGGCTAGAGGACAACGCTTGAGTTCTCCGCACGAGACCCACCCAGTTTTGGTCCCAGCTTTGCGTACGCACACTCTTAGACGTTTCGCTTCCTGTGCTGACTCTGTTATGCGCAGTCTGGGACGTTCGCTCTCCCCGTCCAGCGTCGCACTGGTTGATGGATGTTGACCCTACGAGGTTGGCTACGCACGTTTTCGACAACAACATGGGGCGAGTTCGTAAGATAGATTTAAGACTCCTCGTGCATGGATCACGGATTCTTGCAGGCCCATTTCAAACAGGTGAGGTCTTCTAGAACCGCGATGGATTGTGCATGTTTGTTGACGCTCTCGGACATGGTGTTTGAAAGCAGAGATGGGGCAAGTTCCCAACATAACACTCACAGGAGGTCTCAGCGAAAGCCGTGCGCATTGCGACCACACAAGCTACACTGCACAAATGACTGTCGATAGTTCCCCCCTTCCGCGTCATGCTCCTATTACTACACCCCTTTATGTTTCTTTGGCCTCTCTTCGCCACCCTTCCGGAGTTGCACACGCAGTTGGTTCACATTCGCTTTCTGCTTCTAACCCCGCACCTCCGGCACTTGATATTTCTTACTCGAAGTACACTATCTCATAATGTATAACGCCGGGGCATGTCCCAACCCAATGCATTGTGCTTCCCATTATGGCAATTCCTTATCCGAGTTTCCTTCCTCCTTCTCCTCCTCCTCCTTCCTACGTTGTTTACAGAACTCAGGATAGAGGGGATCGTGGTTGGAAATGGTAAAAATGTTTAGTCCCTGCCTCTTCGCTTCCTCAACGTCAACCTCAGGGTCATAATCCAGCACAATCGCCTCTGGAACTGCACGATCCACATTTTCCCAACCAGTGTCAACCCATCCCCTGTATAGAGCTTTGGGTTCAAAAGCAGTTTCCCACTTGTAGATGTACCGAATGGCCTCGAGGACCGACGCGTCCCTGAGGGACAAGTAGTGGCGCGAAAACTTCAAGAGATTGGCCAGGGTGAAAGCGGGGTGCACGGGTGAGTGAACCAGTGTCCCTGGAGCGATGGAATGGGCATCCTGGTCCACAACTGACATTTTGCTGGGGAAAAATAGGAATTTGTAGGCAAATAGTCCTTCAGAACTTGCTGGGGCAACCGTCTAGCGTTGGAACTATTCACACTTGCCCATGGTAGGAGGAAGATGAAGTTCAACGTACATCGGACAACTCCTTGCAGAGGCCAAAAGGCTTCCTCATGTTCTTGTGAAGCTCTGTGACTATTCCTTCAAGCATATCTGGTTCGGGCAGCAACGCCCAATGGCTCTTCGCAAATTCATGGTGCAAACCTTCATGAACTACATAGAAGGCCATGTGAGAACCGCTGCTTCATTGCTGCCACACGGGGTCACACGTAATCGTGCACAAAGGATACTCACCAGGTGCGCGAAAGTTATACTGGCTGTCGGGCTTCGAGAGAGTTCCCCGTCTTACACCGAGAGCATATTCGTATTTATCCAATGAGCCCTGCGAAGATTCAGTTATGGATGGCGCTCAAACTCAACCTATGCTCACGTAGCCGTGAACTTCATCCTGCACGAACGCAAGCATTCGCTTGCTTCCCTGGCCTTGGCCTTCGAGATAGAGATCCTCGAGTTTCAGAACCATTCTAATATGTTTCATAAGTATCCAAAGCCATAACACCACGAAGGAAGGGAATGACTTGGCTATAACAAAGCAAAGCGAAGCCAGGAAGGAATAACGCCTGTGCCTCTGCGCTAGGAGTCTGGGTTGCTGCGATCGTTGCGTAAACTCGTTGTGGTAGAGAGAACAAAGATTCAGAGTCGCGTGCGTCGTTTCGCCATCATAAATAATCTGACGACATTATTATGCTCCCAATACATATCACAGAATGCAGCCAAATTAGGTGGTAAGAGGGACAAAGCGAGGTGGCTCGTATCTCAAGCTCAAGCTTTGCACCCTAAGCAGAACCACCCCAGCAGCGTCCCTCTTCATATGCGCTCTTTTTCGCTGCTGAGCCCCTTGCCCTTTCTTCCTTAAGTCTATAGTAGCTAAACGTACATCAGACGCGTTTTCATGCTTTGAAGTGAGCACATCTCTTGACACTATTTAATGAGAGTCGCAAGCCATTCATTTGTTGAGTCGCAACGTGCGACAACACACCAAGCCCCCCTAGGTCGAAGAGCTAACGAACTTAAAAAGGGTCTCTCCCCTCCCTCTTACAGCAGCCTACAGTTAGCACGCGCCTATTCCTAGCCCCAGACCTTGATACGGTCCAGCGACTAGTGGAAAGACGAATAGAGGAACGACTAGGTAGCCAGATTTGCAAGGGTGACACCTTCAGCACGCCAGTGCAGATTCCATTTGCCATAGCGGACGCGCACATGCTGATGTGGACGTGCGAGATGGGCGACTTGGTGACCTTGTGCGATGCAGTTCAGAACTGCTGGCATCACTGCCTCGAAGGGTTATGTCAACAACTGGCGATAAATCTTGGATTTGAAAGGAGCCAATCGACCGAAGCTGCTATTCATCCCATCCCGCGTCCCTGCGATGGTAGCCTTTGGCGGCCAGTTTCAGGTGCTCAGGGAGCAGGGGTGAGCCTCGAGGAACTCTTGCCGGGTCTCGTCATGCAGAGCCACCTGGCTGAAAGCTATGACGCGAACGCCACCGACTGTACCCTTACTCAATCCAAAACCACGTCCGTGAAGCTGTAGAAATAGACTGCTTGCGGGAGTGGTCATATCCTGTTGCGGTCTAATGCAATCAGTGGGCCAACAGGAAACCAAGGCAGTCACCATCTCATCAATCGGAAGTAGTTGGGAAAGAAGCAGTTCATTGAATCGAGCCTAGATGAGCGAGTGTAAAAGGATCTGTTCTAGAAAAGAATTCAAGGTAGAAAGAAATCGCTCATCATTCAAGACGACGCGTTGACAGAACAATTCAATCCGATTCCGCAGCTTCACCATTCGGCGTCGCGTCCTCAGTCGCCCTCCAGTGCAGGTTGCTTTCATAGAACTTGAGCATCTGTGGGTCTAACGTCAGCCAATATTTCAATTCCACAAAGCGAAATCACGGGCCTTTTGAGGGAAGCGCTTGTTGCAAACCTTGGAGGGCTCTCCGGCATGCGTGCCATTCGTCCTTCCAAGCCATACCGGTAAGCCAGAGGAGCGTTCAAATTACGGCACTGGACTCACAGTGTAAAATAAACCATCAAGGTTCCTTCAACCAATTCAACAGTATCGACAACCTTGACAAACTTTTCCCAGCTCGCATGTTGTTGGTACGTCTGGTCCATGCGTGGGACGCCCGACTCCTTGGGCTTCGCCGATGGTGCTGGACTGGCACTGTCAGATACAGTGCTTCGAGGAGCAGCTGCTTTCGATGATTTCGCCGATTTGTAGGTTGTACTAGCGCCTTTCCTCGCTCTCTTCGCTGTGGGAGGGCTATCCTCACGAGGATGGTCCACAGACATACCCTCATCCTCTGACTCGGGATCCGAGTCGTCTTTGGCAGCGCCAGATGGTCGGCCTCGCTTTTTGCCCGCGGCTGAAGCAGAGCCCCGCGCGGCAGACGCTGAGCCTCGTGCAGCAGAGGCAGAGGCGTTGGATTGACGCCCCTTCTTGGCGGCTGGTTTGGTCTCTGGAAAGCGCTTCTTGTGTTGGTTTTTATTCCAATACGCATCGATGAGGGCTTGGGCATTGCTGAAAGCACGTCAATTTCCTGGCCATTTCTTTCAACGATATGGGCTCACCCTGCATCATTCTCGTCCACCCAACTGTTCTCGTCCGAACCATAGCCTTTCCATTTCACAAAGTAACCGATACGACCCTGAATCGCGTCAATGAGTCTGAATTTCATTCATTGCAACGTTTGGACGCCCATAAGCGCGTCCACGCAAATCTGCACATACATTTGCAAAATGACCCCGTTTCGCGTCGAGAATCTCTTCGATTTCATATTCTTCCTCGTTCTCGTCTTCAGACTCGGCAGCGCTCTTTTTGTCGTCCTCAGGGTCAGGGCTGGTCGAAGCTGAGCGTCCTGCGGGCATGGTGATGGCGGTATGGCAGAAGGAGAAATCCCCAGACCATGAGGAGGCGCGACACGTGAGCTGGCGGAGCTTGAATTGTTCATGGGCGTTTATTTCTGAAGCTTGAACCATATTCCATTGCCAGCCAGGTTCTCAATTCATCATGTTTACTCGAGATAAAAACATTATTCGTGGCCTTCGAGCCGTCACAGACCAAGCTTAAGCGTAGACAATGCAGGTGTAGGTTCCGAGAGTTTACAGGGAGACTGCAGGATTGCCACTTGACTGGGCCTACTTTCGACGACCAGGGCTGGCGCTGCGTCCTCGTGCTCCTCTCCCTTTCTTTGGGCCTGAGGGCGCTGGTCGTACGAAGGCAAAGTCGCACTGCACGGTTTGCTCAAGCAAGGGTGTGCCAGAGGCGCCGTCGATGGCAGCCTGGGCGTCTCCCATTGTTTCATACTCCACCAAAGCATAACCCTAGGGTTTTGAGCACAATGAGAATACCGCAACGATTTCTCGTCAGTCCAACCGTGGCGCACCTTCACATAACCCGTCCGCCGATCCAAGTTCAAGTGCAAGTTCTTGATCTCTCCGAATTCAGCAAACTTGTCTTGAACATCTTCCTCGGTAGCCTCCTCGTGGACATTGGTGACCATTACAATCCATCCCTCGACGGCTAGATGCAGCCGGGTGAGTACTGATGGTTCAGGCATGAAATCATTGGAACCGAACATACATCTTGCTGCCTTCGTATCCGCACTCCCGTGAGAGGAATCGACGCGATCGTAGGTCGTTTCAGGACCACTTTTGCTTTCATGGCCTCCACCTTCAAAGGCCTGTCAGTTGTGGGTCTTAAAGCCAGGATGTAATGCCCAAGTACCAGAGTTTTGGAAGCCGCGTCCCCTGCGTCGAACTGCTCCTCCAGCAGCAACTAGCACCGATAATATGTCAGCGTACACAGCAAACGCGTGTACCCTCTACTCACCGTCATCAATGTTCATCTCATCGTCGGACATGGTCGCAGTCGTTGAGAATGTTGGACTCGAAGCGCGATTGCTGCCTGCAGTTCCAGAATGATGGCCGCTGCTCGGATCAGTAACTAATTCTCACAATGCATCTTCCTCCCAAAAGAAATGTCTTTCACGATGGCCTGAGTCACATCCAGAACGTTGCTACCCTCTATGGGTGGCAGAATGTGGCCAGATTGGAATAATGACTCCCAAATTCCTTTCCCTCCATTTTTCTATGCTCAAATGCTCTAGAATTTTCGAATGCCAACCGTATGGATGGTGCGCTGGCATTGTCCACCTCGTTCAAGCAAGCCAAGGAAATGCTCATTGCTCATGACGTTCCTAGAATCATTGAAATGCAGTGGCAGTCGACTCGAACATAGGCATCTCGGCCTAGTGACCAAAAAAACTCTATATTTACCTGATTTGTCTCTTGAGGCGCGATCCCCGATTGCCACATCTAGATCCCGCTGAACAATGCTACCATACAAGATCTGCTGTGAGCGGTGCGTCTGTGTGGCCGTTTCGACGGGATATATAAGTCTCTGGACTTCGCGTTAGACTATCACCAACCCACCACTCGCCCTCCTCATGCACGCCATTGCCGCCCCCGTCATTAACCACCCTTGCGCAGTTTGCCAGGCATCCACGTCGATGTGGTGCTCTCGATGCCAAAGTGCATGGTATTGCTCTCCCGACCACCTCAGACACGTTCGTACCACATTAATTACGCGCCCATTCCCTTCGAATGTCTAATCCCTTTCTAGGACTGGCCCTCCCATCGAAACACTTGCACACCAGCAGCTCACATGTCCATCAGCTTAATGCCAGCGCCCCCAATTGCCGAACCAGAGCTGATCACCGTGTCTGGTATCTTCTTCCATCCACAAGAAGGTATGTTGACATGGCAATACATCCCGGGCGCCCTTTATTGACTCCTGTGATAGAGAAACCACAACTCATCCAAGTCAAGTGCCGGCCATCTCTCAAACCATCTCAGGGTGGCTGTCCCACTCCCCTTCTGCAGCAATACTTCCCGGGAGGCTCCATGGAGAACCTCATCCTTTCCCATGGACTGAACGGGGAAACACTCCGTTTTCCTTTGAGCATCTGGTACTGCCCCACCTCTGTGAATAGCGGTTCGTCACCCAACCGCGCGATCCAGAACATCACTGGACGCGCAGCGCGCAAGGCTTGGTGCGGGCCTGTTGTTGCCCTCAAGTTCAACGGATCGCGTCGCCAGGGCTTCACGGCTGCAGGCGGTAACGATCTGCCAGCACTATCGACATATTTCATGGGATACGAGTGAGCTAGACCACTCCCTCTTCTCGGCACTTTCTCGTTTGCAGCATCAGCGGATCAAGCGTCATTCACTTGTGAAGGCGACGCTTATCATGACGTTTCACCTAGTATCGACACCCACGTTTGCCACGTTTCCAGTGGTTCCCAGCGGCAGCCAGGGGCTCCGTTTCTCTACCATAATTCCTTTATAATTTGTTCAACAGCACCAATTCACACCTACTATAGCAGTACTTACTTCTTGCCTAATCTCTGTAATCGTACCAGACACTTCTTGACCTAACCGAAAATTCAAACTGCCACATGTCTTCAGAATTAAAGCGAGCGCAAGTCTTTTTCTCAAGATCTGTACGAACGATTGACGCGAATGAGGTCACGGCGGCGCCCACAGAAGGGGAATGAGACTTGCGAGATTTCGGATTAAGCGCCCATCACCCGCGCCCACGTGGAAGAGCATCAGTGGCACGCGCTAAAGACCAATGACACACCGTTGACACATCGCGCGAGACACCCAAAAGCGACTGCTTTCCTCAGCCAAATCTTGGGACCAGTTTGTATGTGCGGCTCCGGAGCGAGAACTGCATTGTTTACGTTGACGGAGGGAAATTCCGTCGACGTCCAAGCTCGCAACTACCCATTCTTTCCCAGGACGCTTGGGTGAAGGTGCATGGCAAATGATGCACATTGGATCGACGGTTACGATCTTTTCGCGGTCTGTGTAGCCATAGTGCACAACTGTGCAGAGCATAGCAAAAAAGGCGCAACTTTAGGTTTGCCTGCGCAGCAATCTTCACCTAGAAGATGGGGGCGTTAAGAATACCATCTCTACATTTTGACGGAGCCTAACGCGTGGGATCCATGAGGAAGGGGTCCTAGGCGCGTTTGGTGGTATCTATGTACTTGGAGAGTATCTAGTTCGCGCAGGCCAGATAAGGAAGCGAATGGGTGGATTTGGACTCAAAGTACAAGCGTGCCCATATCGAGTGCCAGAATCGTTACGCAAAACTGACAACCGGCGCGCGTTTCAGGACTAGTTGGGGAACGAACGATTTGGGACTGTTCCTGGATGCCATACAAATGTGAGAGAGCTTAGCATTTGACGTAAGTTGAATCCAGAACGTCATATAGTTTAGGTGTTTCCGTAACGTCGCTTTTGGGAGTATGCGGCAATTAGCTTTGGCAGATGATGTAGTTGGCTGGCAATCGAGGTCTTCAGAGTCGAAAGCGAAGCAAAAGAATGGGAATGCCCTAAAAAGGCTTCATCACTTGGACTGGCCAAAGCTCCTGGCTTTGGGGTTGTATGAGCGAAGCGGGATCCTTGCGGTGATGATCTGTGAGAAGAGCTATTCAGAGTCGACTAAGGAAACAGGTCCTGTGAACTGCTTGGGCTGTGGACAAAGCAATTGCTTACTGCCAGCGCAAGTAAATCTTCCCTGATCGATGCTCTCATTGGCTACATCAGCGTTCCGGCTATTTCGGGTTAGTATGATTGAAATCTAGAGTAGCTCAAGATCTAGCCAGAGTCAGTCGAGAATCGACCCGATGCTCAGAGTAGCACCAGAACCTAGAGGGAGCATTTGAATGCCCAAACTCCTCTTTCTCCCCGAGAATGTACGGCTGGGAAGTCAACCACACGGTCACCCAGTCACAATGAGTCATAGGCTGCAAGCTTTCACGAGACTTTGGAAAACAGCATTGCATTTGAGAAGCTCTTTGAGACGGCTAGATAAATGGAAATGATCTTACGTGGCCACAGACTTATTCTTCGTGATTTTAACGACTCCGTTCGACGACTTGGAGCTGCCATCCAGCGTGGGCAAAGTAGCTTTACCCCTATGTTCTGGTTATGTGTACGGGATCATCACACTGCCACCATTCAAGCGCCCAATAGCAAACCGCTGTTCGAGTTGACAGTGATTGGCATCTGTAAAGGACCCTACCTCTACATTAAGCTCTTTCAACTGTCTGTTGCTATGATCATCCGCAGCAGCGAGGCACGGACTTTCCCAACGGTGCTAATTGACTATCTTTGAGTTAGTGCACATGTCCACACATCGTTGCGCTAATAGTCACTTGAGCTGTAAACGGTGCAATGCATCGATGGCGAAAAATGATCAAATGCCTTCGATAACGACACGAGCAAACTCTCTCATACTAGTGTAATCATACCAAAGCAAGGATCCCTATTGTGCTGTCAGAGAGTGGCTAATAAATTCATTCGATGTATGCTATGGGATAGTCCAAATATGTATGTGTTCTGATGTCTACTCTGGCTGAAGTTCCTCAACTGCCTCGAGGGCCTCAGCTCCTTGTACAGTTCGAGTCCGTTCATTGGGTCCGCGCGCTGATGACGACGCATCCTTCGAAGCTTCAGGCTCGTGGTTCTTCAACCTAAGCTCGACCAAGAACTCCTTGTCCCGGATCGACTGCGACCAGCCCGACAGAAGATCGTAGAACAAGAAGGCTGATTTTATGACGGCGACAAAAACGAAGATAGCGGGATAGATATTCATGTCTAGTGGTGGAGTGGTTAAAGGCATATGCGGAAGGCATATCAGAGCGGACTCACGCATGAAGGGTGCATCAATGCCCACTCGAGCCAGGACTAGCCGTCCCACTTGTAGCAGCAGTGCAGGGAGCAGAATCATGCCCACCAGGCCAGCTGTGAGAGGAGCAATCACATCCGTCGTCGCCTCAACAGCATCAACTGCGATCCACCCACGTTCCAAAACCTATACAAACGACATGAGCTACCCAACAACCAGAAAATGGGGAAAATGTGGCTTACCCGTTGAATGTCTCCTACCACATGGTGTTGTGGCTGGAGTCTGCTCAAGTGCATGAAAATCTTTCCGTACAGCAAGCCAAGTGCCCAATTATCCACCACCCTGATCCTTGGTGTTTCGCCTGGACTGAATGTCGAACGGATAGGTAGCACAACATACAAGTCCATCACGAATGCGAGAAGGATCGGGATGACCACACCAAGGAATAATCCCAGGTACGCCATCTTGCCCATCCAGAACAGCGATCGCTTGACAGCCAGAATACGGATATCCTTGGGTAGCGGTTTGTCGCCATATGCTTCTTGGAGTCGTCGGTGCTGCTTCTCCAAGCGGTCAACGGCTTTGCCGACGAGATAGCAAGCCCACAAGGAGTAAAAGCCAACAATGAAGGAGTAGCCATCATGGACCTCTCGAGAGGTGAACAAAGTGAAGAAGCTTCGTCCCAGTTGTACAGGAAGCGCCACTGAGACGCCAATGAAGAGCGCTCCGACTGTCCACAACAGCAGCATGAAACTGATGATTCTGTACCTGAAACCGGTAGGAATGAAGACGACCATGTAGTCCTTGTCGATTTCATGTTTTGCCTTTCTCGCTTCCTCGTTTTGGGTTTCCATCAGTCGCGCGTTTTCTTCGTCAACGGGAAAACCTTCAGCAGTGACTTCAGCAGTGGCCTTCATTTCTCGAGGAAGCGCCAGGTGATCTGTGGCAGGAACACGTCGGAAGGTGCCATCCATGCGTTGCTTGTCACTGTCGTCTTCGACAGGTGACCATGGAAAGGTCCACTTATCGGAAGCGTACTCCTCTGAAGGGTATCGTCCACCAAAGAAATAGGATGTCAGCCGCAGCTTGGTAGCGAGGAGCCTCCAGACTCTTGTTGTCAAGGCTTTCATGGCCCGACGCGGGCGGAAATAGTGCAGTGTCTGAGGAAGAACCAGGTGAAGGAAGAGGAGGTCCACTGGGACACTCGAAAGGGGTTCCCTTCAAAGAATGTCAGAACGAACGTAACGCGATGGATGGATACAACACACCTATTCTTCCACCTGAAAGGCATGATAGATTTACTTCCCAACAGCAGCAGACCCGCGACACTTCCCACCACAGCCGCGACGACAATGGCATACATGACGGCACTAGCAAAAATCTTGCGAAGCTGGAGGAAAGTGGGTCGTTCCAATATGTCTCGAATCGGATGCGAGTTCTGGTCCTGAGGATCTTTGATGAACCACATCGCACCTGGACGCATGACGCCGCGGCAGCCAGAGAGAAGGACGGCGAACGAGTACCTGCGAGACATTATTAGACACCTTTCAACATGAAACTGGGGCCACGGATCGTACATGAACATGGTGCCCGCCACCCAGTGATAGAAGACAGCTGTCAGAGGTGCTTGAGCGAAGAAGGCAACTCTTGAAAGTAGATTCGCTTCCGGGAACAACCACACGGTGCAAACGTCAAGGATGACGCCGCAACCGAGGGGGAAGATGACGAGTTCGATAAAGATGAAACCTGCCACCTATTGTCGATCCCGTCAGACCACAGGTCGTGTCGATCGAAGAGAAAACTTGCCTTGAGCACCAAAAGTTGCTGCCTGACAGCGTTTCTGACAGCCCTCCCAGCAGTCCGAGCGTTGCCCACGGTCAATACGTTCAGGTAAGCAGCGAGCATGAGGGCAACGACGACATAGCCAAGGAAGATCGCAAAGACGCGTTCAGCAGGCCCGTTACCGAGAGCGAGGCGGATCCAAGACTCTTGCGCCGTTTCGCCGGTCAGCCGGATATGACGCCCAAGGACCTCGAAATGCGGTTCGAGAGGCTGAGCAAAGACCGGGAAGATGTGTTCGGAATCCACGGGGGGAATCACTGTTTGGTTTGACGCAGTGAAGAAAGAGAATCTGGCAAGAGGCTCGCCTAGGAAGTCCTTGGATTGACTATACTAAATCCGGAGTGAAAATCATGCGAAACAGCGATGATCGATGCACTCACGAGGGTGCTGGACATTTCGATGACATTCTCTGCGATCTTCTTCCCTAGCAGTTTTTGTACAAAAAGCAGAGTCAAGTTGACCGAGCCTTTCACGACATCCAGAAGTGGGGGAATCACGAATCGGTTGACGAGAAAGACGACAAAATCAACGAGTGGATCTGTCACCAGTCGCATCCCTCTGATCGGGAGGTGAACGATTTGAAGGAGCCGCGGAGGGTTCAGCTTGTGAACTGTTAGAAGGCACCACTGAAAAAAATGAGGCGGAGACTTACTGATAGCAGAGCAGTTGTCTTTCCAATCGTGAACGGAATCCATATACACAAGCCGATAGCAGTGTCGAGCACGAAGATCATAAGCGCAGCCTATCCAGACATCAGTGAACGGCACTAGCTTCACAAAGCTCAGACAACGCACGTTTTGCAACACGCCGTGAATAGGCCCTCTCATTCCAATAGCTTCCATAGCACCCTCCATATCATCCTCGACATTCCCTTCCATATCATCATTCATATCCATACCCTGCCCACCCTGCCCACCTACCACGTTGTTATTCGCAGCAGCAGCAGCAGCAGCACCACCCACAGGCTCACCCTCATTCTCCGCAAGCGGCCGATCATCAACGATATGAGCTCGCGCGTTCATGAGCATCGGCATGACAGGTTCTGGATGGTTCAGAATTCCTTCTGGAACGGGAAGGTTCCGACCCTCCGCCAACACCCTGCGCAACGCATCGTCGGGTTCTTCACCGTCGCGGAAGTATCTGTCCATATCTCGGACTTGGACCCCACCACCGCTGTCACTCCCTGCAGCTTCATCGTCATCGTCATAGTCCCATAACCTTTGTTCATCGTCCGAGTTTGCAAGGTATGCCTGGTGGTCCCAACCACGATGGTAGTTTCCATACTGCTCGGTGATGTCCTCCTCCTCCTCTGCTTCATTATCCTCTTCTTCCTCCTCCTCCTCCTCGTCTTGATCGAGCACTTGACGCGCCTTTCCCTTCCCGCTCCTGCTCCTCTTCAACGTAATCCCGATATCCCTCTCTCCATCTTCCTCCTCTGAAGCACTATCAGTGCTATTCCCATCAGCCATCATAGCCGCCCACTCTCTTCGTCCCTGCTCTCTCCTCTTCTGCGCATTCCTCACAAAAGGATCTTCAACGAGCTCACGCTGCGTAGCCCTCACAATAACCTGCGGCTGTTGCCCCTGTTCGAAATAATCCTCTGGTTCAAACAAAGGCTCTTCTGGTGGTCTGTAAGTTGCCAGCCCAGGCGACTTGGCACCCGATCCGGGGCCAGATGTAGTACCACTAACAGCACCATGTTCGGAGCTGGGCGAGGGCAAGACGGATGAGGGGAGGGGTGGGCGTTGCTGTTGTTGTTGTTGGCGGGCTCGGGATGCGTTTATTCTCGCGGAGAAGGATAATGGGCCCAGTATGGGAGGAGGGGGTGCGAGGATCATGGACGGGGGTATGGAGTTAGGTCGTGATGTGGAGGCTGGACGGTCTTCGAGGCGTTGATACATTCGCTGAGCCCATTCGCGGCGAGATTCAATGGTGGGACTCTTGTTGCCATTGGCGGTCGAGTCCGCTGCAGCAGCAGGGGGAGCAGGGGTAGTGGAGGGCTGGGTAGACGGGTTTACTTCAGAAGGTTCTGCCCAGGTTGGAATCCATGTTGGGGTGAATGGGATTGAGTTGGATGGAGCGAGATCTGGCGATGGGCTCTCAGGAGCGGGTACCTCAGGGTGCTCACGAGCCAAAGCATTTGGAACACCAAGGGCGGAAGCCATAGTGTCAGTAGAGGATGTCCTTGAGCTCATCCTCCAATTGTTCAAACGGAAGGGAATCTCTTCAGCTTTCAATGGCTGTGGATGAAGATGCGTAGAGGGAAAAAACGAAGGCCCAGGTATGTTGGATGAATCAGTCAAGATATCTGGATCAGGCGCCTTCTCGTTTCCGCTCGTCGCTCCAGTGGGACTTTGCATAGGGAAGGAGAATGTGAACCTGGGTTGCTGGTCTTGACCAAAGATTTGGTTGGTTTCGGCTTTGGCTTTGGTCTTTGCAGCAGCAGATGCTGCGATTCGAGCTCGTCGTTTCTGATCCGGTCGCAGCACCCTCACGATGGGTACCCCTTGTTCATGCTCTACATCACCGAACCTCGCGCGCTTGAGTACCTCGTCAGTTCGTCGAGCCGGGCGCTCATCTTCTTCATCGGAGTCTTCTAGAGGTAAGAGAGGTGGTGGTTCCGGATATTGCGTATCTTGTAGTCTGAAGGCATCCATAGTTCTGATGGCCTGCTGCTGCCTTCTCGCAAGGTCTGCTTCTGGGAAACCTTCAATTTCAGGTGGTTCCATGCGCTGGGGCAGTGGTTCAGGCGGCGGTGGTGGCGGAGCGAGATTCACGGGATCTTCGACGCCCACGAGGTCGTTCAAGTCGTCGTCGAATAGACCCGGTCTGGCGTTCTGGGTGATCCATTCGCGCAACAGGAATATGGCGACAAAGGTGAGGACGATGAGTGCTGCGATGATTTGGCCGGTGAAGATATCTGCGGAAAGGGATACCCAAGCTGGGTGTGAAGTTATGCGTTCGATGATGGTGGTGCCTTTGGAAATGGAGGGAGGGTTGCTGATGAGTTGGTATCGAAATTTGTGGAATAAAGAGTAAGAGGGTGTGGTCGAGTTGGATGTTGTCGCTCCTTCCACTGTGGGGCGTGGCCTATCACTTATCCACCATGCTGTGGATTCACCCATGGCAAAGTACATCCTCCATGTCCATACGGTGACCCATGGCAGAAAGGCAAGCCAGATGATGGCCACTGCAATTGCTCGCAGGATAAAGAGCAAGCCAAATAACAGTTGTTGTATAATTCGTCGAATGAGAAGGAGTGGGGGAATGTGTGACGGCATATCCGGGGCGTAAACTGATTGTTCTGTGAGTCACTTAATAGAGAGTTATTAAAGATTCGCACAATACCTTTGGTAAATGAGTAAGGATGCTTGCAAACGTCGCATGTCTTCTTTTTGCTGTGAGCCAGCCATGTTGTCAAGCTGAAGAGTGCCTATCATCAGTCCCTGGTCCACATTCGGATTACGCGCTTTACTGACCAGTCCTGGTGAATATACCGAATGGTACCAGAGCATTTGCATGGGTGAAACAAGGGCTGATCAGGTTCAGCCGGCGCACTGCATATTCGACATGTGTCTGTGCCCTCCCCCGTAAGTATTGGCTCGACTGAGCGGTCCAGGCCCGCTGGCGCTAAAGGGGATTGCTTACCGGGCTCTTCGCCTTCCTGCATGGCGACTAAAGACAAATGACTACCGACAGTTCAGTTAAGAACTGCGTATCTGAGGCTTAGAAATGTTGACAAAAAAGAATAGAAAAAGAAAACAGCGAATGTAGGGTTGGTGCAGTGAAAGGCTTTGAAAGGCCTGCACACACACGACTGATTCCTCTTGCTTTGTCTGTGTTTCCCTCGGAAGGCACCGCGCGTGATGATTGGAGTTCTGTTCCGGAGGACTGCGGATCATCGCACTTCTCCCACACCTCTGTCAGTGTCATGTCCCATCTGACCACTAGCCTCTGCGACAGCACGTCTGGCGTCACGGAATTCCAAAATAGCAATGCTCAAATACTGTGTATATCTGCTCCTAACAAAGGGCAACGAACAGGTCCTTACATTCCGAATTTCTGTCAGCATTCTTGCATCCTCGCCTGGCAGACGTTGTGGAGATGGATGACCTTGAAGCATACCACAACTCTGGCGGTTGCTCTTTGAACTGCATTTTGTGCCCAAGCAACCATGCTCATACAACTCATTGCTATCGCCCCTATCCTGGCATCTCTTTGTCTGGCAACGCCATTCGAGCTGGACAGGAGGTGGAATACTGAGCCTCTTGTTGTACGGCATTCGTGGCCAACCGTCCCGCAGGGCTGGGAGCGCGTCTCGAAACCACCTCCAAGCCATGTCATTCATCTGCGCATTGGGCTCAAGCAGCATCGCATGGATGAGTTGATCTCGCGGCTCCTTGAGGTCAGTGACCCTTCTCATACTCGGTACGTCTAGCCTACCCCGTTGCACATCTTCGCTGAAAGATGATACAGATATGGTCAGCATCTCGAGAAAGAAGACGTTGAAGAGTATTTGATTCCTGAACCGACAACGCTCTCTCTAGTACAATCATGGCTCAGCTCTCACACTGCATCTCCGGTCGAGGCTACCAACGACTGGATAACACTCAACATCCCTATCGCCACCGCTGAAAAAATGCTCCATACTACTTACAACACATACCATCATCGCCTCTCAAACGCCACCATCATCCGAACCCTCTCCTATTCTCTACCGTCCATTCTGAATAACCACATCAACGTAATATCCCCTACCACCTACTTTGGGACCATCCAAAGCATGCGCACGAATTCAAATCTGCGCCCAGAACTGATCAAGCCGTCTGATATCTTGGACGATTTGACTGTGTCACTCGAAGGGACTCTTGAGCCTTCAAGCTGCAACGTCTTTGTCACTCCTTCGTGTTTGAGACACTTGTACAACACCACTGACTACGTCCCTCAAACGACTGGACGAAGCAGATTGGGCGTCGTGGGTTATCTCGACGAGTTTGTCAACGACGCTGATCTTCAGGTCAGTAGGGCTAGCAGTGAATCCTGTTCAAATCCTCTGACAGTGAACAGAACTTCTACTCTAAGTTCAGGAAGGACGCACAGGGTTTCGGCATACCCACTGTCAGCGTGAACGGAGGTGGGAACGATCAATCAAATCCAGGCATTGAGGTGAGTTTACATCCTCGCCATAATGCACACCTTTTGACGGATGGCGCAGGCGAACTTGGATGTACAGTACACCTCCGCCATGTCCTATCCCATTCCCAACATCTACTATAGGTAAGCGGCGGCTTCTTTTCGCCTCTATGTCGTCGGCTGAATCGACTTGTTCTTCAGTACTGGTGGATCTCCTCCCTTCGATCCCGACACCGAGACGACATCCAATACCAACGAACCTTACCTGGATTGGCTAACCTACATCCTCTCTCTGCCAAACGAGGAGGTCCCACAAGTCATTACGACCTCTTACGGTGACGACGAGCAAACCGTACGCAGTACTTCTTTATTTGAGATGTTCCAGTGACAAAAGGATTCGGTGTCACAGGTTCCGATCGAGTACGCGACTCGCGTGTGTAATCTATTCGCTCAACTGGGAGCGAGAGGGACGACCGTGTTCTTTTCCAGTGGAGATTTTGGGTGCGCTTCTTTCATTCTCGGCGCTGTCAAGGCGTGCACTGAAATCACCTGTGAAAAACAGGGTCGGCGGAGGTGACTGCACTTCCAACGATGGATCTGGGACGGTGGAATTCCAACCTGCATTTCCCGCATCGTATGCCCGACTTTTTTCACAGTCCAAAAGCACGCCTGACGCTGGATCTTAGATGCCCATTTGTTACAGCGGTGGGAGGCACGACGCGCCTCAACCCTGAAGTCTCGGTCAGATTCTCGGGCGGAGGGTTCTCTCGGTATTTTTCGCGGCCTGAATATCAAGATGCTGCTGTGCAAAGGTATCTGGATGGTTTAGGATCCACTTACCAAGGCCTGTTCAAGTGCGTCATCTTCATGTTCGACTCGACCGAAGGCTGATACTCATTCAACCAGCCCAAATGGCCGAGCATATCCTGACCTGTCTGCTCAAGCAAATGGATATCAAGTTGTCGTCGGCGGCCGCATCTTATCAGTAGGGGGCACGAGTGCCAGTTCACCCGTGCGTCTACTCCAGATCTCTTTTCCCTCATGTTCTTTCGCTGATCTTGCCGGATCTCTTTTCAGACTGTCGCAGGGATCTTTGCCCTCCTCAACGATCTCCGGCTATCACAGAATAAGACCGCGCTGGGTTTTATCAACCCTCTTCTCTACTCGACCGCCGTAATGAAAGGGTTTAACGATATCGTAGACGGGTCAAATCCGGGGTGTCACACTGACGGTAAGTAAATCATTAAACACCCCCATGCATGCTCTTCCATGGCTTTCGGGGATTTCCCTATCCATCCTGTCTGCCAAGTTGAGCTTGAGAAGATCCGTGGGCGTTGGAGGGCGCACTGATGTGAACATTGTCATTGATATTTCCTTTCTTTGGTAGGATTCCCTGCAAAGGAAGGATGGGACCCTATAACCGGTGTCGGAACGCCCGACTTTGCCAAGTTGAAGGCACTGTTAAATTAAAGGAGCGGACGGAATAGATATGGTAGAGAGCGTGGTAGGTATGCTGGAGACAATATGATATGGTATGAAAATGAGCTGGTGTGCATAGATGCCGATTGTGAGTCAGATGCAGATGCGGGTCTTCTAGATGTGACAAGAAATGAGGGATGGATGAGATGCTGTGGGAGGATTGAAAAACAAATGCATGTGCGACAAGAAAACGAGATATGCGATGGATAAGAGAGCAAGTAAAATGAAGTAAGATGGAAGAAGCAATCTAAATCTACACAAGACGCCAAAGTCTTGTACCCTATGCCCGTGGGGCAAAGGGTCTTCAGGCATCAGCCTGTTTCTCCGAGTCGCGCTCGGGCTTCGGCTCGACGATTGTAGGAGGAGCCTCAGCAGTCAGCTGCCTCGAAAACTCACTTCGCTGGCGAAGTGCGGGTCCATAGAAGAACAACACCTGGAGAAACAAGTGTCGCTAAGGAAGGCTATTTCGTAGGGTGAAGCGAATAGAGGACACGTACGAATGGGATGGGCATCAGAAGCAAGGCAAAGCCGGCAAACATCATGTTTGCCCAGCGATATGTAAGGGCTTTGAACATCCGGGATGTGAATAGAGGGAAGATTGCGCCGAGTAGGATCCCTGTTGATGTATTTGGTTAGACAATTGAGGGAATGATAGCCATGAAACCGTGACGAACGGAAGAGACTTTGGCCAGCAAGTGCAGAAGAGGCATAAGCGCCATAGCTGCAATAATGGGTCAGTTGCATTGATCAAGAAGTGAGATAAGCTGATCTCACCAATCCGCAAGATAGGTAAACACAGAGACGTAGATGAGGAATACACCAATGCTGAATGACTGCACCGACGTCAGAATGACCAAGTAGCCGAAGCGAGATGGACAGAGAACGTACAAGGATCCCAAGAACCAAGCCGATCCAGTGCACGCCCGGAGTGCATGACGCTGCGTAGACGAACATGGCGATGGGGAAGATCACGCCAGCACCACAGGCGGAAATCAGGCGAGCTTCGACGCCTCGCTTGGCAAAATGGTTTCTAGAAAAACGATTACAAGTAAGGTTAGTCTAAATGCCCTCTTCTGATAACGAATGAATATGTAAATGAGCATAACGAGACTAACCGATAGAGTCGTTGTTGTACTTTGATGTTCCATACAAATCCAATGAGGGTGCCAACACTGGTGTTTGAATACCCGTCAGATCAGGTGAAGCGAATTAAAGAAAAGGGGGGACACGTACACCATGGCAGAAAAGGCTGTTCCAACCTCTCCCGGATGGAACTGGTGTAGGAGGTTAAACACCGCTTCGATTGAGCTGCGGGCAGTGCGATAAGCAAATAGCTCCAAGAAAAGAAGTTGCGGGAGTCTTACTCTACGAAGCAGAAGAGGACGCCCCACGCAAAGCCTATCCAGAGCTAGAGTGAAAACGAAATGGTTAACATCCATGCAAGAAAGTGATTGGTTCGTTTATGTGACTTACGCTGACACTGGCGACGATTGGCTCGGTGAGCAAAATACCTGAATGGCAGTGTCAGCCGGAGTCGCAAGGAGCTATGAGAAAGGTACTAACGCAAAGGACGTGTGCAGGAAATCCAAATTCGCTGTGCCAATCCAACGTGCTCGACTTCTTCCAGGGTGCGGTATCGAGAGTCTCCACTTTCTTTCCTTTTCTGGCTAGCGATGCGATTGAGGATGACCGATCCCCGAGTTTCTTGCATGAATGGCAGGAGGACCAAGCACACAGCGCAGACTCTAAAACAGAGGATCAGCCACGGTTTCTTGGCGAAACTCAACGCCCAGAATTCAACGCCACAAAAGCTTGCGCTAGGGCGTAAGAATAGGGTAAAAAGAGACAGGGCACGTACATCATCTGAATCCATCCAATCCATCTCCATTGCAGAGCTTCGGAGAATTCAACCCATCCTCCAATCGTGGGGCCAAGACCGTGTCCACCCACGATCATCAATGAAAACACGGACATTGGCAAATTACGTCTGTGGAAATTGCGAAGTCGCAGTTTAGTCTTGGCGTACACGGAAGAGCGAGAAGATAACGTAGGGTTCGTACTCACTCTTCCGGCGCCCAGATATCGGCAATGGTTCCTCCAACCATGATGGAACCCGTGGATGCCACGGCGCCTTGTAAAAACCGTGCGATTTGGACGACGCGAATGTCGTTGCCGCTGTTGAGAGCTGTGAGCAAACGCGGTTTTTAAGTTGAAGGGCAAAGGGCAGACGCACTATGCGTGAGGAATACAGAGGAACAAGAATGCGACAAAGCTTCCAAGATACAGAGGTTGGCGACCGATTTCCTCGCTGAGGGGTGCGCTGATTAGTGGTACAATGGCAAAGCTGATAGAGTATAGGGAGAGGCCGATGGTTGCTTGCATTTCGTTGGTGTCGAGTTCTTGAATCATGGATGGGAAGCCCATGCTGAATGCTGTTGTGGCAATTGCTGTAGCATCCCGTCAACTCGGCAATTCAGTGCAATGGGAGAGGGAGAGCATACCGCAGAGAAGTGCTGTACAACATGCGATGGATGTGATGATCCATTTCTTTTTGCGAGAAAAGTTGAGAGGGTTCCGAGGGTCGTTTTCGGTAAACTCGACCTGCGCAACGAGGTGAGCGCGATGAAGAATAAGGGATGGTGAACACGTACGTAAATGACCGACCGCTTCATCGTCGACTGCGAGCGACTTCCAGGGGCAGAGGCATCGTATAATGTGCTGCCTTTGCGGCTCTGCTCAGTCCAGGTTCTCTCAAAGGCGACAGCAGGTCGTCTTGGCTCGACGACTTCGATGTCGTCTGACGCGACGATCGTTCGCGTCTCCACATTATCCAGAGATGTACGAGGGGCAGAAAGCATTCTGAGGGTCCGAATAATAGTCCGAGGCGACTATAAAATGTGAAAGGGGGAAGAGACGGAACCCACAAGGCAGAAAGGAAAGAGAATGCGAATCCGAGGGGAGTTGAAACGCGGCGTCTAGCTTTAAGAAACTCTTGAAGCACGTTCCTGTGTCCGCTTTACGATCCGCCGGTGTTTATTCACCTGTCCTTTTAATCTAAGGGCGCCACCAAGCCCTTTTCTCGTTGCTACCTCGCAATTTGATTGGACGGCCTATTAGGTTCCCTGTTCGGCTAAGAGGTTTCTAAATAGGGTCCAGTTGCTTCTTGGGCGGACAGCCAAGAACGATGCTCCGCTCTCATTGGACGAGCACCTCGGATTAGCAGCTTCTTTTGCTCCACAGCGGTTTCGGTCATTGGCTGCGCTGCGAATAAGGGTTTCCACTTGGTGAGATTCGTTACGGATGTCATACCACCGCCGCCGTGTTTTGCGCGCCAAGGCCAAGACTCTTGCCACCTCGCACCCAGATGAAATTTTTCTATAATGGTTTTAGTCTCGTTTGGGCTGTGCGTTAATCGAGTCCTTGGAAGGCAGTCGTCATGCCTCCGGCAGAGAGAGTTTCAGGGCTTAGGGAGGAAGTGGCAAAAAAAAGTTTGTTGTTTACGATAGCGATTGCTAAAAGGGTCAATGGATCGAATGAAAATAAGAATGAGAACGAGAGTGTGTGGAATGTCGCTTATCGGAGCGCATATGGGCAGAGGGGAACGGGCCCAGGGATGAATGAAAGTGTGAAGAACAAGAGGCGCCGAGGCGGTTCAGTGAGAGATTTGCTGGCGCCTGTTTGCGTTCGCTGGCTTTGTTGCCAAGGTCGATCTCCGAGTCGGGCGGGATGATAACAGTACCCGACGTAGATTGGCCAAGGAGCGATTTCCAAGAATTCCATCTTCCTTACTCGCGACTTAGCTATGTGGTACCAGAAGGACGCTGAGAGCTTGGCAATGAATCTTCGAGTTTCTCTCTAATAATGTACCCTTTCTTCCTCGCTTATCGCTCCGAAGAGAAGGAGCAAGACAACATAGCCTTTTCATATTTAGTCATGAGGAAGTCTTGAAGATAGCATTCCGCAGTCACTTACGCTGAGGTGTTATCAGTCGTATAGTCAGCCAATCTGGACGGGCGGGGATGGCTTTGAGGAGACATGGGCATATCTCGCCGATAACACTGACTGCTTAACTTACCACCGGCTACATTGGCTCAGCTGAATGACATACGGTTTCCCAAAGCCTTGCTTCTCTAGAGTTATTAATGGGCTTGGCTGCTCTGGTCAGGCTCGATGACACCCTCAGACACTTCAGGTGGAGATTACCTCGATCGCCTGCGGACAAGCCCTTTAGCACACACAGCCAATCGTCCTAACGAAACGGTAGAAGTTCCAGAAGCCTTTGTGTGGATTATCGAGCTGTACATTACCGTGGGCTTAGATGGTGAAAGATCCCACCGGTATCGCACTCAGAAAATAACTCTGGCCAACCTTTGTGACATGCATCATAGTCGCTAGATGAGCGTCCTTTTTCGTTGGGTGAATCCTCAGAGTCAGCCTCGGGCGCGACACGGCCTGACACGTCTTTGACAGGCTTCCATAGTGGGTAAGCAACCACAGGTGCCCCTGCCACATCATTGGGAACACCGTCCGAGGCGGCGCTCACCAAGGAAATGTGCTGCAATCCTTCTATATTTTCCACCCGTCGCTATTTCGGAAGTATGGCGAACGCACTATGGCGAGAGATAGCTCAACGATGGCGTATGTGCCCGCTGGCTTCCCATTTGGCTTGGTTCGTAAGTCCGCGAGTGGTGAGCACGTAGATCAGACGATGGTGTTAAGTCAAACAGCGAGGGTGATCAGCTCTCGAATCGCGTTCGTGCCTAGAGGCGCCTAGCGCGTGCCCCTGCAGGCCCAGGGGCCGCGTCGGTGTTTGTGAGTGATGATGACGTCACGCGCACGAGCCAAACAGTGACAGCAAACTACGTTCATCATCAACTCGGCTTGGAAACACTTTCACCGACAACAACGACCACGACATCGACACGACGACGACGACGGCAATGGTCGTCTCGCGCAAGACTACGGCGGCAGCACCAGGCCCAGTCTCCAGGACATCTTCATCTCAACCCATTCCCAAAAAGCCAAAACAACAACTGCAGGAACAGGAAATCGTACCTCTCAAAAAGGCACCCTCAGATGCAGATGCCTCACCCAACAAACTGCGAAAGCCAAAGCCCAAAGTCATCAAAGCCAAAGTGAAATCAACGACAGGCTCAACAACGCTCATGGACAGACTATTCTTCCTGTCACTCTTTTGCTTTGCCGTCTATGCCGCTATCGTGTGCCCGCAACATGCCCACGACGTCGACGTCAGCCAGACACCGGCAACATGCCGAGCTCTGTCTTCCTACCGCTCACACATCCTCGAGCCATATCTCCTCCCCCCACTCAAATCCGCGTACAATTCCGACTTTGTCAAGCCGTACGCTCAGCAATTGGAGGATGTGGCACATCAGGTCGAAGGCGTCGTCAAACCGTGGTATCAGCATGCGTTCCTCCCTCGGTGGAGGCAACACGTTGTTCCAGGCTACCGTCTGGTCGTTGCCTATGCTGAACCGTGGTATCGTCAAGCACTCGAGTACATCAAAGCGCCTCTCCAGCCGTATTGGTCGAAAATCGAGCCGCATTATACCAAGTTCCTACACGACTATCAGCTCTACTATACCAAGACTGAAGCAATTGCGGCTCCATATATTGTGCAAGCGCGTCATATCTATGGACAAGTCCAACCACACCTGGACCGTGCATCCGACTTAGTCCATCAAGCACTCTGGGACGCCTGGACGATCGCAAAGCCCCACCTCGTCACCGGTTTCAACCATGCTCAGGTGTACGCCAAAGTGGGCTTGAAGCACGCTGTGGAGGCCAGGAGACAGTACGTCGACCCGCATATCAAGAGGATTTTGGAGCAGGTCGATGGGAATGGGAAGAACGCGGTTGAGGCACCTGTGGTCACCTCCGCTGAGCCAACGGAGCCCTCGCATCTCGAGCCGACCGAGGTCAAGGTTGAGGAAACCGAGTCAATTCCGACGACTGTGCTTGATATGCCAGAGGTTGTGGAGAGCGCGCCGGCTGCTTCGCCTCTCGAGGCTGTCGAGGAGGTGTTTGAAGAGGTTACTCCCGAGGCTACCATCTCCGAATCCGTCGTAGCTTCCTCGACCCCCGCACCAACCTCTGTCGAGGCTGCACCTTCACCCGCTCACAGCGAGGCCGAGGAAGAGGTGGCCAAAGTACCCGAGACGAAACAACGCTCGTCAGGCTTGGGCGCAAATGCTCAAAAGACGGCTGAAGTCGCAGACGAACTCGAATTGGACGACTTCCTTTCTGAACTCGGTCTTGAGCCTGAAGCTGCTGCTGCTGCTGACGCTCCTGCACCCAACGCTGTTCCTATCGAAGAAGAGGTCGAGCAACCTGTTCCTATCCAAGAAGAGGAGGATGCCAAGGCCAAGAAGGAGAAGCGCAAGGCAGAAACAGCTGAGAAGAGGAACAAGATCGTGGCCCGACATGTAGAGTGGCAGAAGCAGCTTGACGAGCTGTTTGATACCCAGGAGAAGAGGGTGTGGGTTGATATTGACGGTGTCAGGGAGTGGGCTGTGAGTGAGTTGGGAGATGAGTTTGCGCCCAAGGATGTGGAGAAACGTGAGTGCCTTCCTTTCATAGCAAGGTCGTCAAACTCATCGGTTTGTAGTTACGAAAGCACCTGGTCTCCCCGAGACGCGGTATAAACGCGCTGTCATCGCCAAAGGCGAAGGTCTCGGAGGCAAAGCTATCGAAGGGATCAACAAGCAAGGTGGTCGATTCATCCGTGGTCTCGAGACCTACCTTGGTAGCTTGGAGTCCAGGAAGGGCGCATGGGCGGACAAGACTCCCGAAGAGCTCGCTCAGACGCTCGAGAAGGAGCGAGAGAAGTGGGATGGTGTCGTTGACAAGGTTGAAGAAAAGTTTGGAAAGTTGATCACGGATGTGCAGGGGGATGTGCACAAGTGGTATGCGGGTATTAGGACTAGGGAGAATGAAGTGGTGCGTGTTTCGATGCATTATGCTTGGTGGATGGTGATTGACTGAATGGCGCAGATCAACGAGGCTGCAGAGGCGATCAGGAGGCTTGCGGAGCAGGCACAGGCTGATATTGCGATGGACTATGCTTGGTTGGACGATGTTTCGACCAAGGATTGGGCGAATTACCACGAGCTTATGACCAGTACGTTTTCTTCTCTTCTTTCCATCTCCTTTTCCCGGTCTGATAACCGATCTTCTGCAGCCTACGAAGACTTCCAAAAGACAGCTCTGGCCATTCAAAACGGGAGCTACGTCCCCGAAGGCATCTTTGTCCTCGACCCCAACAAAGGACCCGACGCCGCAGCCTCGCTCACACCCCCCTCTGACCCCCTCGTCAGCGCGCTCGACAGACTCCAAGCGGAATGGAACGACGTCGTCCTCGGGTTCCAACTCTCCGTGCAGAATGTCAAGAAACGCGCTCTGGAGGTGTTGGCTGTGCCCACTCCCGAGAACGAGGATACACCGGAAGGAACGTTTAGGATCAAGAATGAAAAGGGCAAGAGGGTGGATGATATGCGAGAGTATTTGGAAAAGGCCAAGGAGAGGTTGGAGAGTGGGATCAAGGATGCGATTGTTGGTGATGCGGGGAATGTTGTGATTGGGAAGGATCCGGTGGTTGTTGAGCAGAATGTGAGGAATGTACCGGTGGAGCGTGTCGAGCTGTAGTTTTCGAGTTGGGGATGGACGAGTCTGGAACTAACCCGCTGAACATTTGTTTTGTGAATCGTGTATTTATTTCTTCGTATACTATGCTACTTCTAGTTGGATTGTATACTTCGCTGTTGTCTTTCTTGCGACGGGGTTGGTAGACTGCGCGGGCGCGTATTGGCCACAATCTTCGATATCGATATTTGAGTAGCAAACGAGTCGACGAAGCAGGATCAGGCGTCGGACTTCGAGCTGGCGTGAGCTTTCCCATCAGTCTGAGTTAAGCGCTCGACCAACACCACTGACGCGGACCCATGTCATCACCTCCCATGCTCATGCGCGAGTCCTTGTGCATCCCCCTCTGGTCTCTGCATGAATTGATTTCATTGTGCAAACCTGCCATCCAGAGATTCCGGACTATGACTTCAGCTGCCTGCCTTAGACTTACCCTCAAAATTCGAGCGTCGGCGTTACCGGGAATCCTCGAGGGAGCAGACACTGAATTCAGTCTTGCAACACTTTCAGCTGTACAATGAATATCGTCGCATAGCCAGGCCTTGGGCTGTTTGCCGCGTACCATCGAAATCGTAGATCATTAAACACCAGCACTGCCAGCCACGACCACGAGCCACAACAGCCTCTCCATTTCTGGTCAAAGATGGTTGTTCTACAAATACATGGCCGTCAGCCCTCATAACTAGCTCCGCTCAGTGCCTCTGCTCTTTCCAGCCCATTCATCCCCTTCTCTGCACGCATTCCTCCAAGTTCCTGCTGCTCACCCCCAGATCCCTATACCCTCCTTCGACATGGCAGACTCGGAAGGACAATCCCCTCCAGCAGGGGTCGTTATGTTTGACAAGAGCACCGCGCAGACCTTCTATAATTCTAGTTTTGCGGCGGCAGGCCGGGATCATGTCACCGTCAACGTGGCTGTCGGAACAGCGAGCCAGCCTCCTTCTCCTCCAGCCCGGAAGCCCACCAAACCGGATCCCTCTATTATTACTGGGTTTTTTCGGGGATTCAGTCGCAGTAGAAAGCGATCAAGGTCGCAACGCACGAGTCAAGATCTACCGGACACTGGGTGCACTACTGCATCCTCTATCCACACTACACAGCCAGTACCCTCCACGCCCAGTCCTCCGGTCCGGCCATCTCTTTGTGATGTAGCAATTCTTTCTGACGGTAGTAGCTTGGTAGGTGTGTTTGACGCTTAGCACCCACAAACTCTCACTCGCCCTTATAGTCATCCATCGACAGTCCCTCCAACTCACCGCAGCCCCGACCATGCGCTTCCAGTGAGGAAGAGGTATACGAACGCAGCTTCTTACCAAAAGGTCAAGGGCACCCCATGTACAATCCTTCGCCACTTGGGGGTCCAGCCAAACCGGGCGACGTCGGGATTATCACGCCAGATGGCTTCGAGCCCTTTGGGAATTTGTTTGTCCCTGAAGACCAGGAGAAGTTTTGTATCGATTCTCCACCAAAGGTAGCGATCGTGCGCCAATCGGAAAAATTCAAACAAGGGCAGACACTGGTGATAGGGATGGAACATGCAAAAGGACTTGCCCATGGGGGGAAAGAAAGGCAAGTCTAAACAGATTGAAGGTTTATCGTGGTCCGAGTTGTATGATTGACGCACTTCACCAGCAACACCAGCTTTAGGTTCGAGTTCCACTGTCGAGAAGCTCAGGGAGCTGTTCTCGCTTTTACCTCCTCAGCCATCTTAGAAACATTGTCAGCACCAAGCAAGAACGAGCTCAAACGGTATCTCTGCTGCCATGGAAAACAGTTAATGGCAAATTTACGCGACAAGTATTATCTCGAGTCCGGCGATTCGCTCTACGTGGTGACTGGGACAGTCAAGTCCGATAGCTGGGGCATCGCAGTGCACACCTCCCCCATGCGAGAACCTAACGACTGTGTCGTGTTAACGAGAAGAACAGATCTAGAGAGCGGCGGTGATGGAAATCCTGATGCCTACGAGTGGACGAGCCGCGGAAAGGCTGAGGCACGGTATGGGGAAACCAGTTCAATTGACAACTCTGGTCAGAGGACAAAAGACCAATGTCTGTTTCTTCGAGGATTCCTCATCACGCCATCCCCGAAATCTGAGAGCCCATCGCACCAAGGGGGAAAGGGGGACTCATCCGCCGGTAATCCAAGCTCTGGTTCTGATTCCCCTGACCCTGGAGATCGGAAAGCGGAGGCACCTAAAAAGGAAGGGGAACGCAAACACAAGGGCTCGAAAGACAGTAGTGGCTCCTCCTCGACAAATTCCGCGCACTATCAGCTTCACGACACGCTTGATCCCCACGTAGTCATACCATTTCCAAGTGTGCAGTCAAAGGTGAGCATTTTGGATAGCTTGAACACCTACGACGCCTGAAAAAAGTGTTCCCGCGTGCAGAACTATTACCCATCGCAGCGCATAAATGAGACGCTCTTACGCGATGTGAGTGGTGCTCGGTGTCATATAGCACCTGCCCCTGCTTACTACCTTCTATAGGCCGAAGCTGACCTGGCAATCACTCACGACGATGACTGGAGGCTCATGATTGAAGACAGATATTTGGATGGTCAGTTCCAAACCATTATGTATATTCTAATACTCACACACATCTAGACGATTCCTTGACAACGTTGACGAAGCAGTGTCACCACACGAGGTTATTTAGCGTCTGTAACGGTACGCAAGATCCCTTCGACGAATGTCTCTGACTTATTGGCTTGCTTTTTAGGCGTTGCTTCAATGACCCTAGTACCTGTTTTTGGGTCTGCTCCTGGTTACCCCAGTCAAACAACCTCCTTGCCATGCGTGCTTGACACTGACAGCACCTTCCAGCGGGAGCTAGTTCCTGCCGCTGAGCATACGCCCCGTGCCTTATCAGCGCCTATGGCACAGACGCACTTGCCTACCGGGTGGGAGCGGGCTCGAATTATTGAGGTCGTGCCCCCCGACATGACCCTGGATGACATGACCCCGGACATGACCCCTGACACGACCCCCTTCTCCAGCAACGCTGGGAGCCCCTCCTTATGGGATGTACAAGAGTCTCCCGGACCGGAGGTATGGCTTGACACGGATCCCAATTATCCACCACCACCTTCAATCCAATTAGAAGCGATGGACGATGTAAGTTGGGAAATGGCGCAAGTGTTTGACGAAGACGCATCAGTAATGGCCCCGATCACTTTTTCAACCCGGGCGAGTGGAAAAAGTGGACAAAAGTGCCGAAAACGGGCAAAAAGTGCGAAAGTGGCAAGTGCAAGAGGTGTCAGATCAGCCGATCCAGCCAGTTCTTTCTCACAGGGGGGTGGGGAGGGGACCATCCCCCAAACGCGGAAGGTCGCGCCTGTCACACCTTCCACACTAGGTGCGCGACAGGACGGTGAATGTCCTGACTTGGATTATGGAATGAACCTCCAAACGCGATTGAGGGCGAGAGAAGCTGAAAGAGAGTAAAAATGAAATAGTTGAGGCTCCCTTTATTGTCACCACACAGTCGGTCAAACCTCTATAGTTGAGGCACATGGAAAGGCGCCAACTGGCTGCTGAGTTCGGAATTACAGTGTATATCTTGTTTTTGCATCTATTTATCACATGTATGTCGCATGGAATCTGGATGGACCTAAGGGAGTAGCCACGCGGCAACGCCTGGTTGACTTGACTTGCAATGACATTGAGACTACTAGGGCACCCCCAACTCGACTCCTGACACGACCCCCATTACTCATTAACGCCGAAGGAGTTGCAGGAGAGGCGGGCCAGGCGGGCGGCTGCCTTTGCCAAACCTGAAGGAACAACGAACGAGATCAAGAACCTTGCCGACTCGGAGCAGGTCTAGATATAGGCCCAGGAGATATGTGACCTATCTTGACCAGTCGTCATGAATTCTGAGCCATGCCAAGTTGTGTACAAGTAATTAGTGGTGCCTGTGTATACATATGACAGAGGGCTATTGCATATGGAGGAAGTTCCGGCTGACAGCATACGCTCGAGACTCGACGCCATGGCTGGCTCCGTTGAAAAGCTGTTGGAACTCAAGGGATACGACAGCCTGGCTGGGGAATTGTTCCCTGAATAGCTCTCTGGCTCGCCTCCTGACTTGACTTTGAGTGACTATGCCCTAACATGTCCCCCAGGAGTACAGTTAGCTGTGTGCTCTCATCTTCAGTTGTCAGTTGCTCACGTTCCAATAGGCATCGAGAGTCCATCACGACGGGGAATCGCCATAGATTGGGCCTTCGCCTGCAATTGTTGAGGAACATGTAAATTACACATCGTGACACGAAGCCTCGACCAAGGACCCTCCTTTCTGAATGGCGAGAAAACTCCTCCCAAGTGCGCTCCGAAATGGGATCAATGTGTGAAGTTGAACACTGGTGAACTATCGCTTAGCACCCTTGCTGCTTTGTACGCCCACATCTTCGCCTATATACTTGGCCAAATTGTTGTGGGCCATAGTTGTACAATACAATATATTCATTCAAGGACGGGTGCTGGTGTTTATCTGAGCCCATCTCAGCAACGAGGCAGGCGCCCGAAACTGCGACGATTCTCAAGCAGGCCAACACCGATCTACCAGCGACCCCAATAAACTGCACCTCCGCCCAGCACTTCAATCCTCACTCTCGACCAGTGAGCGGGTCAGGCGCGGTTTCAAAAGACGGCCGAAGTAGCAGACGATCTCAAGTCAGACGAATTCCTTTCCGAGCTTGAATTTCCCGCCTCTGCTGACGTTCCTGCATCCATCGCCGTCCCTCAAGAGGAAGAAGTCGAGGAGCCTATTCCTATTGAAGAGGAGGGGGACGCCAAGACCAAGGCAGAGAAGCACAAGGCAGAAACGGCAAAGAAGGGGAAGGACATTGTGCCGCGACATGTGGATTGGCAGAAGCAGCTCGACGAGCTGTTTGATGCACAGGAGAAGAGGGTGTGGGTGGATATTTACGGTGCCCGAGAGTGGGTTGTGAGTGAATTGGGAGAAGAGTTTGCGCCTAAGGATGTGGAGAAACATAAATGGGTTCTTACTCTTTCGGCTAATGTGAGTAAGTCGCTTATGGCTGGATACGTGACGAAAGCGCCTGGGCTTCCTGACCTTCGGTACAAGTGGGCTGTTATCGCCAAGGGTGAAGGCCTTGGAAGCATAGCTATTGAAGGAATCAACAAGCAAGGCGGGAGGTTCATCTGTGGTCTCGAGACTGATCTCGGCAGCTTGGAATATAGGAAGAGCGGGTGAACGGATAAGGCTCCCGAAGAGCTCGCTCAGACGCTCGTGAAGGAACGAGAGAAATAGGACGGCGTCGTTGACGGTTGAGGAAAAGTTTGGAAAGTTGACGACGGATGTGCAGGGTGATGTGCACAAGTGGTATGCGGGCATTAGCACGAGGGAGAATGAAGTGGTGCGTGTTTCGATGTGTTTATGTTTGGTGGATGGCGATTGACTGAATGGCGCAGATCAACGAGGCTGCAGAGGCGATCAGGAGGCTTGCGGAGCAGGCACAGGCTGATATCGCGATGGATTATGCTTGGTTGGATGACGTTTCGACCAAGGATTGGGCGAATTACCATGAACTTATGACCATTACGTCCTCGTCTTTCGTCCCCTCTTCCCTTTTTTGATGATCAACCTTTTACAGCCTACGAAGACTTCCAAAAGACAGGCCTGGCCATCCAAAACGGGAGCTGCGTCCCTGAAGGCATCTTTGTTCTCGACCCCTACAAAGGAACCGACGCCGCAGCCTTGCCCACACCTCCCTCTGACCCCCTTTTCGGCGCGCTCGATAAACTCCGGAATGGAACGACGTTGTCCTCGGGTTCCAATTCTCTGTGCAAACTGTCAAGAAATGCGAGAATGAGGATACACCCGAAAGAACGTTTAGGATCAAGAATGAAAAGGGAAAGAGGGTGGATGATGCGAGAGAGTATTTGCAAAAGGCCAAGGAGAAAATGGAGAGTGGGATCAAGGATGCGGGGAATGTTGCGGTGGGAAAGGATCCGGTGGTTGCTGAGCAGAATGTGAAGAACGTGCTGGTGGAGCGTGTTGAGTTGTAGGAGTCCTGGATGGACGTTGGAACTAAACCGCTGAACATTTGTTTGTGAATCGCGTGTTTATTTTTCGTATCCCATGCTACTTCTAGTCGGATTGTGTACTTCGCTATTGTCTTTCTCGCGAGAGGGGTTTCTTGACTGCGTGTGCGCGTATTGGCCATAATCTTGAGATTGGAGTGGTAAACGAGTTGATAGAGCAGGCAGGATTGATTACAAGCGAGGTGCAGTGGGGTGAGCCTCCTGGGTGACGGCGCGGTCGAAGGTTGCGGCTAAACAAAGCCAAAGTCTAAGCGCAGAAAATCGGCGACTTTTTGCCTTTTTCGATACATTCCTGAGCAGCTAGAGATGTAAAACCTGGTACGAAGGTGCCCATTTACGTCATCTACAAAGATTTGTAAGAAAATCTCCTCAATCCTTGTGTAGAATGTACGTTCAGGCCTGAAACCTGTGTTTTGCGCTGCCAGGCGCGTCATTAGAACGTGTCGCGCTGATCATGACCCATTCGCCTGGCTTTGTTAAAAAATCGACAACCTCCTTTGTGTGTTGCAGGCGCGCCTGCTGAGATAGCCCAGCCCTCAAGTGGATGTAGTAGGTAGACAATGGGCGTTGACAGGGTGACTCGATTTCAGCCTTCATTGCAGGATCACAGGCACCGTGGTTTCCACGGCTGGTGCCAGTCATCCGAGTATTCGATCGAGATTTACCCTTGACATTATTGGGCAGCTAAAGGGCGAATGAAAACCCTGATAAACGCTAATAAAAGTTACTGGATTGACAGCATGGCCCAGTAACACCCGCGAATACATACTCTCTGCTCGCATACTGGCCGGTCGCGCGCCAGATACATGTTATTGAGCGTCCAACTTCAAGCTGAGCTTGAACTTCATGATTTGTCCCATCAGTTAGGCGCTCGATGCAACACCACTGACCTGTGCCGATGTCCGAGTCCCATCCCATCCCTTCCGGACTATGACCTCAGCTGCTCAAGGGAGCAGACACTGAATTCAGCCTTGCAACACCTTCAGCTGTGCAACGAATTTCGTCGCATAGCCAGGCCTTGGGCTGTTTGCCGCGTACCATCGAAAATGGTAGATCATTAAACACCAGCACTGGCCGCGACCACGAGCCACAACAGCCTCCCTGTTTTTGGTTAAAGATGGTCGTTCTACAAATAAAGAGGTGCCAGCCCTTATCAACAGCACTGCTCAGTGCCTCTGCTCTTTCCAGCCCATTCACGCCCTTCTCTGCACGACTTCCTCCAAGCCCCTGCTGCTCGCCCCTAGGCACCTATACTCTCCTACGACATGGCAGAACAGCAACCCCCTCCACCAGGAGTGGATATGTTTGGCAAGAGCACCGCACTGACCATTTGTAATTCTAGGATTGCGGCGGCAGGCCGAGATCATTTCACTCTCAACGTTTCTGTCACAACACCAGCCCAGGAGCCCACCAAACAGGATCCCTCAATTGTTGCTGCTCTTCTTCGGGGATTGATTTACGGTGCAAAATGGCTCTATAACTACATTCTGGCTCCACCCGGCATCTCTACCCCCGTGCCTGGCCCTGATATTCGATCATCTCTTTATGATGGATCCGTTCTATGTGACGGTATCCGCTTGGTAGGTCAGGTTATGCGTTTTGGAATCTGTTGACTCTTACACGCCCTTTACAGTCACGCATCGACAGTCCCTCCAATGCACCGCAGCCCCGAAATTCCGCATCCAGTGAGGAAGAGGTGTATGAGCGAAGTTTTCTACCGAAGGGTCATGGGTACCCTATGTATCATCCCCCACCACTGGGAGCATCTGTCAAACTGGGTGACATCGGGATCATCACTCAAGACGGCTTTCAGTCCTTTGGGAATTTGTATACCCCATTAGACCGGGAGAAGTTTTCCGTCTCTAGTCCCCCGGTCCATGATGTCATACAGCAATCCGAAAAATGGAAAGAAGGGCAGACATTTGTCACAGGGATGGAGGATGCAAAGAGACCCAATAATGAAGCCCAGGGCACTAGGTGAGTCTCAACTAGTACTTCAATATTGATTGCAACTGAAAGATGGGGATCGCCTCTTCAGGAATACTATTGGGACTTTTGAATTTCATTGTCGGAAACCTCAGGGAGCTGTCCTCGCCATCACCTCTTCGGCCCATTTGGAAACAATTTCACACCCGAGTAAGAACGAGCTCAGACAGTATCTCTGGGACCATGGAACTACGTTGATGGCACAGTTACGGGCCAAGCGATGTCTCAATCCTGGCGAGTCGTTATACGTAGTGACCGGAACCATTAAGTCTGACTAGTGATGAACAAGGGTCTGGCAAACCCGCCGGGTACGCGGGTACGGGTACTCAGGGGTCGGGTACGGGTCGGGCATTTCGGACCCTTGCCCAACCCGCACCCTTTGGCACGGGTATGGCTGCGCCAAGAAGTCCTCGTCATCTGCTCAAAACTTTAACAGCTCTGTCAATATCCATTCGTTAGGCGTATATCCAGGTGCGTTCGAAAGCTACAATTTGTATCTTTCGAATGGTGTATATGTATCAGCGTTATCACTGTTTAAAGACAAAGATCGGTGCCAATACATTATTTTGAATATTTGCGTCCACTGTTTGTGGGCGTTCTCATTCAGTTCTTGCCTGTCAGTGATGCGTAATATACCTAAAGGTAGCCCTGACTCTAGCGATTCCAACGATGTATAAAATGTAACTATTGCCCCAAAACCGAGCCCGTAATCGCATCTCGAAAATTAGCGCCCCAGCTGATGGGCGCTTAATGACCTTTGACCATTGAGAACTGTAAATCAACTAGCGCTTAAAGTCTCAATTAACTCTATATGGAGTGGGGGTCACGGGTTACCCGTACCTGTACCCGACCCTTGAAAAACCCGCCAAAACCCGTACCCGTGAGTAAGGGTACAGGTTTTCAGCGGGTCGGGTACGGGTCGCCGCGCCAGGACCCGCGGGTGACCCTTGTTCATCACTAAGTCTGACAGCTGGGGGATCGCTGTACATACCTCTCCCATGCAGGAGCCCTACGATCACGTCGTCTTGACCAGAAGATCAGAGAAGGGTGGAGACGCCTTCGACACCTATGAATGGACAAGCAAGGGAAATGCCGACGCACGGTACGGGTTCAGTAGCTCAGTTGACGATGATGGTCGTAGGATGAAGGACCAATCCCTGTTCCTTCGTGGATTTCTCATCACACCCTCCCCCAAACTGAAGTCTCCTTCACTCCGGGGAGGAGAGGGGGATTCACCTACTGGTAACAGCAGCTATGGTCCAGGCAACCCCAATTCCGGGGATGGAAAGCAGGGGGGTCATACAAAGGAAGGGGAACGGAAGAATCTCCATTCGAGAGGCGGTCGTGGCTCTTTATCAACAATCTCAGGAAGCTGTCAGCTTCAGGACCTACCTGAACTCCACAGAGTTGTACCATTTCCGGGCTTACGTTCCAAGGTAAGCACTTTCAATGGCCTGGACGCCTCCAACAGCAGGTTAAAGAGAGCTTCCACGGGGCACAGAACTACTACCCATCGCAGCGCATAAATGAGATGTTCTTACAGGATGTGAGGGGCCTTGGTCAGCCGTTGATACCTCCCTTGCTCATTGCCTTTCATAGCATGACGCTGACCTGGCCATCACTCACGATGATGATTGGAGCGACATAATCGAAGATAGATACCTTGATGGTTGGTTTCAACCCATTGTACCTACTAGTTTGCCGCTCACGCATGGGTCCAGATGATTCATTGGCCCCATTACTGAAGCATTTACGGGACACCGCCGTCCCGAGCAATTGTCACGGTAAATAGGATCCCTTTTGCATGAATACTTGCAACTTACTGGCTTGTCTTTCCACACTTAGGAGACACTACCATGATTTCACCAGTAGCTCCAAGGTCTGTTTACTGGCCAACATCTCCGAGGACACTGCCTTACAGGGCCTTCCGTTGTGACTATGACAATGAGCTCGACACGCCCAGCCTCACACCCGATCGCAGCGCCATCATGTCCCGCACTACAAGTGCTTCAAGTTCAGGCGGGCGTTATTTTGACCCAGCTCTTTTGGTGACGGAACCTGGTCCAAATCTCAGTATTGATGGTGGCTGCAACAACGCCCAAAGAGGAGATTGTCAAGAAGATGACGGGCAGGAGGACTGGGAGGTGGGTCGGCCCGGCTCGGAGTTTGAAAATATGGTGGCCTAGGGCTTGGTGGGCGCCTATTCACTCCCATAGCTCGTGTCGGTGGCTCTGTAGGCTTTCGAAGCACGCTCTGTTTCTTGTGATGTAGATGAGTGCTCAGAGGGGAGAATATTATGATTTGAACGCCTCTCCAGAATACTCGAGCATGGGGATGGGGGAGGGGGAGAGAGCATACACATTGATGTTCAGGACCATCGAGCAGCGAGACAATCTGAATATTAGTATATATTGTATCCGACACATAGCGTTGAGTTTGCCTGTTCCCAAATATATGTAATATGATAGAAGCACCAAAAAATGTCGCGGTGGAAGCGGATGTTAGGGAAGAGCGGCGGCTAAGGCTGCAGGCAAGGCAAGCTCCAAAAGAGGAGGAGGGGCGGCCTAACTGGAAGAAGGGATGCGAATCCATCCAGATACATGTAAGTCAACGGAAAATATCTCTTTGAAACTCAATAGCACAGCGTTCTTAGCAAATGTACGTGACATGCATGTGGTCCTGGCTCCAGCTCGTGCCATCCCCCCAAACTGAGAAATGCCAAATACAAGCAGATGTTAATGATGAGCAGAGGAAATTGGTGCATATTCTGGTTATTGCGGAAGGAAATGGAAGAGAATGCGAAGTAACGCGAATAGGGGGAGAGTTTGATTATATATGCAGCAGCACGTGCTGGCGGGTCTGCGGGCTAGCGGGCTGCGGGTTTGCGGGAGTTGGCAGTTATCGGATTTTCTGGTCAATACAGGTTGATGGGCCGGAGGTCTCGTGATTGTGGGTTTCGGGATTTGGCAAAAACAGAACGTCCTCATATTGACGTTGGGCCGAAATGGTTATAGGGATAATTAGAAATAGCAAGGGAAACTCAAAAGTACTATGTGGCGAGTTTGTCTCGAACTACTTTGGTAAAGAATGAAATATAAAAGACATGTTCATTTTTCGTGCAAACGGAGCATGGGTACTTGAGGTGTAGCACAACACGTGCTCCTTCATCCTTACCATCTCGGACGAAGCGGGAGGGTGAATTCATTGACGAGTTGAATACATTGTGGCCCATACCCTTCTGTGCTGAACGCTTTCCGTTGAATAGGAGCTGGGATACTATCGAGGACCAGATGTTCGGTTTAGACCAGGTTTTCGGTTTGCCCGCCATTTCTCGTGAGATTGCTGACAAAGGTGGGCAAAAATGGCTGTAAACCGAAGACCTGGTCCAAACCGAACATATGGTCCACGATAGTACGGTAATGTGGGCCACGAATGCTCACCGACTCGGGGCCAAGGAAATGCGGCTGACGTATGCGTTGTCAATCAGCATGAATTCTAAGCAATGTCAAGTTGTATGCAAGTGATAGTTATGAGTAAGGCTGACTATGGTGGAGGGGTAGTATTACACATGAAAATATGTCTGTTTGACCTAGTACTGAGAAGAAAGTAGAGGAAGGAATGTGGTGGTGTTCATCGAACCATGGGTATTGAATGGCGAGCATCAGATGAGTCGAGGGCTAAGTTGGTTCTTTCTATCTTGTTCTCGCCGTTCTCGCTCGGCACGTTTTTCCGCAAGTTTCTGGGAAGATAATTAGCATTGAACCCGATAATGATAACGCAAGAAGCTTACGTCTTTCATGAGCTGGGTGACGGAGAGAACCATATCAAGAGAGACTTCTGTCAACTCATTGAGCTGAAAAGGTGTTAGTCTTTTGCGATCAAAGAGAAGCGGAATACGGTTCGGAGTACCTGTTTCATGAACTTGTCCTCGTCCCAATCCCAATCATGGTCACGCTTGCCTATTAGCATGCATGCAAACTCGTGGGCTCGTTTTTCCGGGTCGCTCCCTGCAGTCTCGCTTGATGAAGCGTACGGCTGGGCTATCGCCGGTCTTCTGCAATGCCCCCATCGATCTGATGACCTGTGGCACTCCTTGCGATTAATCCAGTACGTAGCGAATCCTGCACCGAATGCAAACCAGAGAAGGCGCGAAGGGCCCATGGCGGGAGCGCTTAATAGGATGTGATGGGGGAAGTTCAGAAATCTATCATCTTCCTATTTATACAAATCAAGAGCGGGTTACAGATATTATGGACGTCTCTGCGTGTCGCGTCGGCAAAGCGGGAAGAGTTGTTGCGGACGCCGCTTGCATTACGCGCTGCGGACGGCAGTTTGGCAAGGGGAAATTGATGGCCGACATGATGACGCTGATGGCGTCACCGGCAGGCACCATTGCGAGCTGGGAAGGCTCTGTGGTCTGTCATTGACTATGGCATCCTTCAACTGAACTGAAGGTCGGGTTTTTTTAGTCCGTGCAACATCTCTCAAGTACCCTACTCGCTACGTCGTGCTGGAAAACTTGGGGGAGGCTTTTAATCAGGCTCGTGCATGTTCCGGCAATAGGTCGCCGGCAAAGCTTCACCATCAGTCATCCGCCAGTCAGCAAGGCTCACGTTGATTGCTACACTGGTAGTAGTACTCATTTCTTTGTCGCGTCTATTATCCTTTCTAATAACCACGCAGTGAGCAAAGGAGAAAGTGAGCCTTCGGATGCGAGGAAGTCCGAGCTAAGATGTTTCAACTGCAGGCGACAGAAATCGTTCAGGAGTTAAGGAGTGGCGTTATCAAGAATTAAATGCAATGCTTGCTCTACAGGCCCTGCAAACAAGAGCGTGATTCGGTGGGTTAAAGCTCCTGTTCATTTCGTTGAACCCGCCCGCTTAGACGCCCGCAGCTCATCGTTCCGTTTCTATCAGGAATGATGAAGGCCAAATAGTGAGGTATGACACGAACTGGCACGATAGTAGCTGACGCTGTTCGAGTCCATTCGAGATTGATAATGGTCGTTATGTGTTTGGCCTCGGTCAGGTAGATTGACTTCCGAGCCGTCATTTAACGTATGTCTAACATAGTCCGGGGGTCGGTGGCAAAGAGTTTATTTGCAAGGGGCATCATTCCCAAAGAGAATGCTCACAGCTACATGAAGAATTTTCTTTGCTTCAGTAGAAGGTGAAGGAACGATGGGGTCCAAGGGCAGGCCGCACCACGGTGATTGCTGGAGCCGAGCCGGCCGGTATGATGATGGGCGTCGGTCACGCAGTTCCAACAGTGACCGCCTCCACAGCGTCGCACAACGATTTGGATTGATTGCTCGTCGTCGTACACATTGTCGGGGCATGCGCCGCGCTGTTCTCGACTAGCAGCACAATGTCCTCGAAGCCATCGGAACCCCAGCGACTCCCAGCCCGTTCTTCGACCCACGATGGCTACACTGGCTACGACTATCGTCAGGGACAGCCAGCATCATCACACCTAGGTCAACCCCAGGGCTCCGTCGCAGCCCATGCAAAGAGCGAGGATCTCAGCCACACGACAATCGTGTCGACAAGGCCGTTTCCAAGTCGTCCTGCAAGTCCATCCAACGCGGTGTCTGTAAAGGCGAGATCAGCCTCTGGCCATGCAGAGGCAGGGACCGCCCCCTCGTCGAGTAACCATCTCTCGTCGGCGTATGCCTTTTCTGTCTATATTCAGCCTGTCTGCGAGCTAATGCGAGTATAGCACCTGCTCCGCATGCGGAAAGCCAATGCAAGGCCCGTTCGTCAGGGCCCTCCAGACCGTCTTCCATCTCAACTGCTTCAAATGCATGGTGTGTTTGTCGGTTCATTGGCAATTCATAGACTGATCATGAGCAGGATTGTGGAGATGTCGTTGCATCTAAGTTCTTTCCTATAGATGGTCCGGATGGGAAGCAATCTCCTCTATGCGAGCGTGACTATTTCAGGCGACTCAATCTAATCTGTGCAAAGTGCGGGATGGCTCTTAGGGGAAGCTATATCACTGCCTGCAGTAAGTCTTTCATTCAGTGCTTCGGTTCCCGGTGTCTCTAACCAACGCAGACAAGAAATTCCATGTCGAACACTTTACCTGCTCCCTGTGCTCAACACTATTCGGCCCTCAGGACTCGTACTATGAACATGACAACGACGTCTACTGTCACTTTCACTATTCCACTCGTTTCGCCACCAAATGTGCTGGTTGTAATAGTGCGATCCTGAAGCAGTTTGTGGAGATCAATCGGAATTCGAGAGACGAATGTTGGCACCCCGAGTGCTACATGATCAACAAGGTGCGTCGTGCGCATGTACTATTCACCATCGTGTGTGTGCTAAAATCTTCCCTAGTTCTGGAATGTAAAAGTCGCATCCCGGAGACCGACAAGTATCACGGCGGAAGAGGGTGGGGAGCCTCCACAGCCCCAATATATCGAAGAAGAGTCGAGGGAATCGCCTACAACGTTGAAGGATAAGCAGACGAGAATGGAACAGCAGGTGTATCGGATATGGACGTGCGTGGCTCTACCCTTGTTACCCACGTTATCTCAACCTACTCCAGGGTCTTGTCTGCGTTCGAGGAGTCCAGCGCGGCATGTATATCCGATATGCTGAGGCAGGTCAGCAACGGCCAATACCTTGATGCAATCAGGATGGCAGAAAAGTTCATCGTGCATGTAGAAGTCCTCTTTGCCACCGTCGATGATCTCGAATACCAGTTCTCCCTTCTCAACGTCAAAGGTAGGTCTCATCCCTTTCGTACAACAGTCGTCCCTGGTCTTCTTTCAAAGTTATTAACGACACTTCTAGGCATGTCGCATGTCCGCGAAGCGCGTATGCTCTGTCGCAAGACCGTCGAACTCTTCACATTACTCTCGCACACGCAGGAAACTGGAGCGAGGCGGATGGGGATGACGCAAGAACTGCTCGCTCTGGTAACGGGCCTCGCACATTACCTCAAGATCTTGATTCGGATTGCCCTCACCGGTGCCCTGAAGCTTGAAAGAGATTACGGTGCACGAGAAGCCATGTCATCTTTCCTCGACAAACTTCATCTCCTCGCTGTGCAAGGCGCCAATCCAGCTGCTCGACGGATGATCAAAGGTCCGAATGGAGAAGTTATCCAACCAGACCCCAACCGAGGCAACTATGGAACTCAATGCGTTACCTACGGCTTTAGGAGTCTTGCCCCAGAGAACGCAGGCGACTCGCCATTCTCCCTCGTTGCTGGTAGCACTGGAAACGCAAGCGGACCTAACAAGGTCGCGAACAGCCCGCCATCAGACCTCTGTGTCAAGTGCAATCAGACGGTAGAAGAAGACTGCGTGAGGCTTGGAACGTATCAACGGTGGCATTCGAATTGTGTCCAGTGCGCGCAGTGCGGAAAGGTTGCTGCCGTTCCTCTCCCCAAAGAGATTCAAGCTTCAAATGCTGCGGGGTCTAAAAGCGGGGACGAGAGGGATGGGTCACAGCCACAATCTTCTTCTTCAAAACCTTCCAGCCAACGCCGTCCTCCCGCCAACGTTCGCCTGTTTGTCTACGACGCGACGAGCATGAAGGACACAGCCTCATTTGGGGAAGTTCCGACAGTCATCCTCTGCACTGAGCATGCACACTCGGGGTGCAAGTCTGGGTTCCAGGCGGTGCAGCGGTTAGAGCAGTATGCCTTTTTGCTCAACGTGGCGTTGCGGCGGCTGTACCTGCTGCTGAAGAAGCAAGGCGTGGTTCCTATATCTCCAGTCTCCACAGGATTCGAGCAACAGCAATTACAGCAGCAACATGGGATGACAGAACAGAACCGGGATCCGTACAAATCTCTTTACCTCGACCGCAAGCTCTCCGCGACGACACGGCTACCGAAGCGGTCGACCATCATCGAGAGCCCGACGGAGAAGATGCCCACCTCTGCGGAGAGCCACCAGAAGTACTACGAGAGCTATACCAGTATGGGACCCTCAACCACACCACAGCCGACTGCGCCGTATCGGGCAGCGTTACCGTCGCAGCAGCAGGCCGCTCAAGTCCAGTACCAGCAGCAGGGTCAGCAAGGTGCTCCGCGGTCGGGTCCAAGCAAGCCGGCCGAGGCTGTACCTACCTCTCCGGACCAACCTGCACGCTTGGCGTACGATATAATGCCCGGTTCGCCTTCGCCCGTGTCTGGTGGAGAATATAGCCCACTGGATCAATACCAATCACATCCGTCTCAGTCATCTTCATACCAGTCGCAACAATCATCACAAACTCAGTATTCTCAACACACTCAGTCGCAGCAAAGTCATTACCAGCAATCGCAACAGTACTCCCAATCCCAGCAATACCCCCAGACCCAGCAATCGCAATACCCTTCACCATCATCGCATTCTCAGTACCCTCACTCGAATCATCAGCGTGGGGTCAAGTCTCTGGACGATGGTATAACCTTGGCCGACATCCCACAACTCATGGAGGAAGCACAGGCACGGGAACAACACCGGTCTCTACCACGCGAAAGTTCAGCACCGTACATCGCCGAACTCCAACCGCTCGAATTGGCTCTCATTAAACACTTTGCGCTCCTCCATCTCACACGAAGTCCACTGAAAGATACCTTTGATCTGGACGAGATCCTGGAGATGATCGAGATGAAGAAGAGTGGGTTCTGGAACAAGCTGTTCAAGGGCGACAAAAAGAACGTGAAAAAGAAGGGGACGTTTGGTATACCGCTGGAACTGTTGGTTGAGAGGGAGGGTGCGGATTCGATGCTGGGTGCGACGAGGGTGCCGATGAGGGTGCCGAGTTTCATCGACGATATCATTTCTGCGATGCGCACGATGGGTATGTCTCCGGGCTCGTTCAAGGCAATTCGGTGCTAACCAAGGCAATGCCGCAGATCTTTCCATAGAGGGTATCTTCCGAAAGGCTGGAAACATCCGGCGCTCGAAGGACTTGACAGAGGCACTTGATAGGGATCCGGCGTCGGTGGATTTGACGCAGGACAATCCTGTGCAGTTGGCAGCCTTGCTGAAGAAGTTTTTAAGAGACCTTCCGGAGCCTTTGATGACATTCAAGCTGCATCGACTGTTCGTTGCCTCCCAATGTATGTGTCAGCTTTATCCGGAGGTTAAGCCTGCTGACGTCCTGGTACAGCTCTATCTTCAGAGGAGGAACGGAATCGACACCTTCACTACATCTCACTGCTGCTGCCAAAAGCCCATCGAGACACCCTCGAGGTTTTGTTCGTTTTCTTGAAATGGGTGGCGTCCTTTGCCCATCTGGACGCGGAAACAGGAAGCAAGATGGACCTGACCAACCTTGCTACAGTCATCGGTCCCAGCATTCTCTATGCCAGAGGCCGGGACGCACTACGCGACGAAACCTTTACTGCCCTCAAAGTCGTTACGTCCCTGCTGGAGCACCAGGATGAGTTCTTCCTCGTACCCGCAGAGTTCCTGCCGATCTTGCAAGACCAGGATTACTTTATGAACGCTCCCGACTTGCCTTCGAAGGAGTTCTTGAAGAAATGCGCCACGTATTTGCAGGTGAAGAATAATGGACGGCCGACACCTGGGACGCCATTCAATGGGCCCAATGGGGGCCTGGGAAGCAACGGTTCGCAGCGGTACCCCGCACCTCTCTCACCTACCATGGAGCGGCCACCTCCCATCGGGTTGGCTGCGTCTGAACGATCTGGGAGGCCAAGTCCCAATATATCCCAGCAAGGCGCTCATGATGGCAGCTCGCAAGGCCACGGGGATTACTACCCGCCACCGCACTCGCCAATACCTCATTCGAACATGCAGAATATACCGCCTCTTCAACGGACCCCTCCCATGGGTGTAACGAGCGAGCGAGATCAATGGGCGCAGGGCATGCAGCAGATGCAGCAGTCGCAGAACATCATCGCACCAAGACCTGTTCCAGGGAATGGCCCAAACCTCGGCTCAAGCTCGAGGCCCTCTTCGGTTATTGGCAGCAGGACACCAGTCTACCAAAACCACCAGAACAGTCAGGGTCAAGGCAACGGGCATGGACAGGGAGAAGGGTTGGTCAGGCCTGGGGCCGATCAGCAGGGGTCCTTCTATGGTTCGCCAAATGGATACTCCACGCCAATGCGCCAGCGTCCATAGCCGTGAGCGTCCATCATGCGTGGCTCTTTAGCCCGTTGATGTTTCTCATCGACCAAACGATCGTCTCCATTCAACCTGGTCTCGATTGATCATTCAGCCACTCTTTTAACTCTCGCTTTTATCATTGCTTATCGTTTCCCTTCTTTCTTGTTTCAGTCAAAGCAAAAGTGTATTTTAACGAGTTCATTCTGATATCACTGTTCCCTTTTCCCTTCCTCTGCTGCATTCGAACCAAATTCTTAATCTCCACACCCTGTCCTCACCAAGGATCGAACACAATCCAATTCACTCTTGCAGTTAGGTACTAGTTGTCACTCCCTTCAAATTCGTTACTTCTTTTATATATATCGTACATATGATACTCTTTTTTATGCCTATGGACGAAGCCTTCGTGTACTTCGCTGGAACTGCTCAAAGACGTCTTGACCTTTTATATTTTCGAGATCTTTTTAGGATACCCTTGTCTCTGGACCCGACTGTCGTCGTCATTTCCCGATGCTGAGTGTGAAGCCTTTCGTTCCTCTTAAGGCAGATTGGAAAGTATACAGCGAAGTAGTTTTTTAATAACCCAAAGCCACCTCTTCGAACGAGACGTGCAAAACCACGATTGCAAAGGATACAGTGAACTAAAGACAAGATTAAGATTTGCAGATATGCCTAAGGGACTACTAGCTCAGCTGAGAACGAGAGATGAAATGACTTCCTCCTGCGCATCTATATCCACTACCCACTGGAATCTAACGATGGTCGACAGAGCAGACACCCGTTGCCCGGAGCTTCCGCTGAGCCTCTTCCTCCTGTCTTTTACACTCTGCAGCTGCTTGTTGCTCTCGCCTAAACTTCTCAGCATGCTTCTCTTTCTTCTTCGCAATCCCAGCTGCCTTCTGTACCGCCGCGGAGTGCTGTTTCTCCAACTCTGCCTTTTGCGCCACAACCTGCACCACAGCTATCTGCCCCGCCAACTGTTGGGCCTCATTTTCAGCAGCACGTATCATCGAGTCTTGCCTTGCCTGCTTGCGCTGTGCTTCGGCAATAGACGCCTTTTCCCGCTGTTCTCGTTCCGCTTGAACCCGAATGGCGCTCTGAAGCTCTACCCAAACGGCATCGCTTACACCTGGGTCTCGCGCTACCCCGCCTGCTTCAGGTAGACCAGGCAGGGCACTTGTTGGTGCCACTGGCGTCTGAGGTATAGGTGAGTTGGGAGCCCCGCTACCACTAGATTCGCCTTGCTTGTGACGAGTTCGTCTGGCTTTTTCGGGTAGACTGGGTGGAGCAGACAAAGACATGGAGCCAGCCGCATTACTTGTAGAGGGAGGCGGGGGAGGGGATGGGACATCCTCCTGAATAGGGAGCGGGTGAACGCTAGGGTTCACTAGAGAGCGATTTAACCGAATGAGTCGCATCTTTTCAGCGCAGGCGAGGGCGTCCTTCCCACTGATCATAACCGGAAGGCTTGGACGACCGGAGTGTGTGGGATCCTGACCAGAGAGCAGCGCCTTGTTCATGATGTCCTCTCCAAGTTGTACCATGTCTCTGGCATTTCCCCAGCCAGGGAGCTTAGCAAGCCCTTCGATGGTTGAGGTCATCTCAACGTAGGTGGTAGATTGGTCATCGAACAGCTCGGGGGCCGCGACGTTCTTCTTCTTGAGCTCCTTGATCAGGATGTCCAAACAGTGCTTGGGATGGATGTTCTGGAATGCGACCCATTCTGGGAATTGACTGCTGAGGCTAGTGTTAGACTGCATGAGGTGCTTCATCTCTTCGTCGTAGCCTGCAAGTATGATGATGATCCTTCCCTTGTAAGTCTCATGCGTCAAGAGGCCGAACACCTCGTCGATAGCTTCCTGAGTAAAATGGCCTTCAGCGAGTCGGTAAGCCTCGTCTACAAAGACGACCCTTCCTAGGCCTTTGTCAAAGAGAGCTCTTGTCTTGTGCCCGGTTTGGCCGACTTGTTGACCAACGAGATCAGAGACTGAGCACTCGATGACCTCGGGAGAGGTGAGGATGCCCAGGTCAAAGTAAACCTGACCCATCTTCCTTGCGATGGTTGTTTTTCCGGCCCCTGCAACAATAGTCAAAACTGTAGGCTTTCGAGTATCCTCCCTAAAAATACATACCTGGAGGGCCGGTGAAGACAAAATTGGTGGGTACCTGGTCCCTTGGATCCATTCCCTTGCTCTTGGATACCAATGCAATCCTCTGGTAATCCACCATTTTGCCCTTGATCTTAGTATGCCCTACAATATCCTCGAACAATTTCTCCAAGTTCTTGGTGGCATTCGCACCACGTTCAAAGTCCTTGTCGAAATCGGCAGATTCAAAGACAATCTGGCGCGGCCTCTGATTGTAGGGGATCTTTTGGCGACGCAGTAGACAGGCTTCCTTAGCTTTTGAGAGAAGGTTTTCAACTTCGCCGCCGTTGGAAAAGTTGGGTCGAGTTCGAGCACGGGCGAGACACTCAATGGCGACCCCTTTGGCTGCATCGGTCGCACCAAGATCTTGCTCCGACATTTTCTTCTCCATGATTTGGAGTAGCTCTTGGTCGGTGAAATTCTCGAACTTGAAGGCCTCCTCTAACTGAAACATGCTCGCCAGACCTGGGTTGACGTTCTTCAAGGAGAAGTTATCACCTGCGCCACCAGCAGGACAGCCAACGAACTCACCTGGAACATTTCATCCATCTGCTTCTCGCAACCGAGCAGCAAGAGGCAGCGACCCTCTCCAGGGACATTCTGAACCTCAGAAACAATAGTGTCAACGACGATCGCCATGTGGTTACTTTGGCTCTTTGAATGAATGCCACCTGCATCGTAAAGCATGTGCGCTTGCTCGATGACCAGGACTTTTCCAGCGGCATTGTTGAGGATTACTTTCGTCTTCTCTTCCGAGTCTCCGAACACAGTGTCCACGAAGTCTGATGGATTGCGGAACATGACTATAGAAAACCGAGTGAGTAGACTTCAGATGCACTTCATCAAACCTACATACCCTCTCCTTTGCTCAGCATACCGAGATCTGCCAGGATATGTCCATAGAGGTGTGCAACGGTTGTCTTTCCAGTTCCAGGAGGGCCAAGGAAGACGTGGTTCAGTGAAAAGTCCAAAGGCTTCTGTCCAATGAGTTCGCGATCATAGCTTTCCTTGACCGAGTCGATCAAGTTCTGAACAGACTCCTTGATAGACTTAAGACCGATAAGCTTCTGAAGCTTTCTCCATGCCTCGCTCTTCTGGATGGCCACGGAGGGATCAGGACCGATCAAGTCTTCACCGACAAGGAGGAAATCATCGGGTCGTTTTCCAGCTCTGAACTCCTTGCTGAGTCGAAGGGACTGGCGCTCGCGAACCTTTTCGAAAAAGCTTTGAAGTTCGCGGGCGTTTCCAAACCCCTTGGATCCCCGCCTCCTGCCCATGCGGTTGATTGCCACTCGCCCGTACAGGCCACGAACCCCGTCCTCGACCTTCATGCGGCCCTGGTATGTCGAGTGGATCAAATGCTCCAACATTGTCATCAGCTCATCGTCCTTGTAGTCCTCAAACTTGATCTTGTAAGGGACGCGACTGTTGAGGCCTGGGTTGAACTTGAAGAACAACTCCATTTCCCTCGTGTAGCCAGCCAGGATGAAGACAAGTTTCCCGGCGTTATTCTCCATTTCGGTGAGAAGGAAATCGAGGACCTGGGCACCTCCGTGGTTGTGCTTGCTGGTAAGTTGATAAGCCTCATCGATGAAAATGGCACCGCCGCCATTACCCAGAACACCTTTGAGCAGTTTTTCGGCTCCTGCAATGCCTTCGTACGCAAGCCTCGAGCCGCTTATTTCCTCCAACTGGCCTCCTGGGAGGACCTTGGCGTAGGAGAGGAAGGCAGTGTACTCCCTTGCAACGGTTGTCTTGCCTGGAGGAACCCGAGTCATTCAGTGATAGAGTTTATGCCCTCGCCTGCATAAGCCGTACCTGTTCCAGAATTGCCAAGGAAAGCGATGTTAAATCTCTCCTTCGACAGCGAGGTGCCTTCGCGGTTGCACGTATCAATCTTGGACTTGATAGCAAGCAACTGTTTCTTGACCTCCTCCAAGCCTACCATGCTTGTGATTTTGTCGATATGGGGACACACGGCACCATCGATTTGCTTCAAGTTCTGCCTATTCCATTCGGATTTCGATGGAACTGGTAATGGGTTTTCCTTGACAAATGCCGCATCTGTCGGTGAACCCGCGTTGCTTGGACTAGGCGCCAAAAGTGGTGAGGGTGTTTTAGAAGTTGAAGAGCGGAGATAGCTCGAAGCTAGATTGCCAAGCTTTCCGAGAACCGACGATATTTTTTTCGACGTTGGGATGGTGGGTAGAGACTTTGAAATTAGGATGGCAGGTAGAGGCTTCGAAGTTGGGGCGGAGGGTAGAGGTTTCGACACTGGGACGTTGGGTGCAGATGTCAAAGTTGATCCCACCGGGAATTGCAGGACACGCGTTGCGGCTCGCTGAGCCAGCTGCTGGGCCAGTGCGTTCTGCTGATCTTCAAGCTCCTGCTCCCTCCTACGCCTCTCCTTCCCCTTCTCGATCTCAGCATCGATCTTTGCTACCTCTGCTAAATGCTCAGTTTCCTCCTCTTCTCTCGTCGTCTTTTCTCTCTCAGCTCGTCCCGCGCCTTCTTGAGAAGGAGTTGATCCAACCTCTTGCAGATCGTGCATTCAGGGGCATCGGCTTCATGACATGCGCGAACCAAGTCGTGACCTCGACGACATTGAACTGGTACGAGAACGGTACATCGCACTGTGTTATGATCAACGAGGTTGTGGCATGCATTCGGGCACTTGTGAGCACCGCAGTTGAGCACCGCACCACTGCGGGGAACAAATCAGTAAGTCGTTACCCCCTGGCTGAAAAAAATTGACATACCAAGGTGCATGGCATCCACCCCCAGGTGTCTTCTCATCGAACTCCTCCGGCTTCTTGATAAGTTGCTGACAGGTTGGATGGCGTCGACAGACAACCGGAAGACCAGTGTGCAGGCTGTTTGTTGAAGTGAGCATGGAAAACACCTTGCGCCAGATTTCTTTGCCTTTACGAGAATTCTTGAAGGTGCTCGAGTTGCCGATCATGATCATACCGTCCCTGGCACGAGACAGTAAGACGTTAAGCCGCTCGGGGGAGTACATAAACCCAATGTCGTTGAGGGGGTTGCTCCGAGTCAAGGAAATAATAACGATCTTGGATTCCTCGCCTTGGTAGTTATCTGCATGTACCCTTTTGTCAGAACGAAAAAAGCTGGTAGATCAAAGCAGACTCACCAATAGTAGCCAACCTCAAGGGTTTCTTTGAATCCTTGGCAGCGGCCGAGGTCATCAGCCCGGCTCTCACGAGTTCAAATGAGTCCAAGTCGTTCAGTACAGGATCTGTATCCTTTTTCAGCGAATCTCGAAGACGGTGCAGTTGGCCAAGGTATGGGGTAAGCACTACAATATCTTGCGTTCCGTATCCTTGCTGACCAAGGTACTTCACAATCTTGAGCACCATGTCGACTTCGTATTGGTTCTGCTTCGATGAAGACGTGGCCATGTCCTTCTTGTCCGCCAACTGGCTGTGGTTGTCTTCGGGGTGAGTATGGTCGATGAACACAACATTTTTTTGCAAGCCCTTGATGTTGGGGCGGCCTTTCGTCTTGGGAGCATCCAAAAGCTCGGGGTAAGTGAGTTCGCGAATGAGGTTCGAGATCTCAGGACGCATGCGGTGCTGCTTGGAGAGCGCGGTGTGGGGGTAGTCTGCAAGGATGAGGCGCTCGAATAGAGATCGATTGAGGTCGTAGCCATCGCCCTTCTCCACTGTCAACGTGTAATTGTTGACTTTAGGACGGAGCTGCCTATGGTGTATGTGAGATGTGAAAACAGGCAAAGAGGTCACCGGGCGTACTTGTGATCTCCAATGAGGATAAGCTGCGAGGTATGTTTGCTTAGCGCGGTCAAGACGTGACTCTCGAGAATTTCTCCAGCTTCTTCGACCAAGACGACTTGAGGGGCTGCAGCCTGGAGGGTAAAGCCGTATTTGGCAGCGGCCGTGGTCGTGCATCCGATGATTCGTTTGCTCTGGAGAAGCTTGATATCTCTCGAAGACCAGGCCCTATCCAACTTGTCCTGGAACTCGTTATACGACTTCCCAATCTCGTACAGGGCATCCTTCTGCTCCCTCTCCAACGCCTCCTGCCACGCTTTGTACTTCTTCATCCGTTCTTCCGGAGGCATGCTCCAGATATGTTGCTTACCCTGAACGCTGGGTGAGTTCTTCAGGACGCCCGCATTCCCACCCGATTTCCAGCGATCAAGAAGGTAGTCGTCACCAATCGCCTTCCCATTCCTGTCAGCAACCTGCATGCCGTCTTCCGACTTGGGAGTTTGGAACGCAGCAAAGAATTCGGGGGCACTGAATTCGAGATGGCTCATAATGTCGAGGAACGAGGGCACCGTGTTCATGAATCGATCATATGCTGTTCGGAGCTGACCTGCAAGGTCCTGGACCTTGACCTTGTATTCGTCAATCAGAGACCATTCGAACCTGTCGCGTCGAAAGACGCCCCTGTCCTGCTTTTGAAGGGCAAGGGGTTCTGTTCGAGAGGTAGCCTTGCTGCCAAGACGGACCATACTGCCTTCAGGAATGCCGATGTCGAGGAGAGATGTTAGGATGTCATCCAGCGCGTGGTTGGTGAAACAGACGACAAGAATTGATAAATCCGTGTAATCATGGATGGATTTCGCAAGAAGGGCACCGAGGAAAGACTTCCCAGTCCCTGGTAACATATCAGTAAAGCTAGTAGGACACCGTAAAAAGGGAATACATACCTGGTGGGCCTTGAATCAAAGATACTCGTCGGGTAAGGCCCAGAAGCAAGGATTCCGCCTGGGATGTGTCGAGAACAATCTCGTTCTTCGTCTTTAAAACCGGCTGCAGATCAACCTGCATGTTCCTCTTTAGAGCATTGACGACGGTATCCGCCTGGGGCCAGCATTCAATGGCATCGCTGTCCAGCTTCCAAAGAGGAGCTCGTCGGATAGGGGTACGCCCTGTGCCTGCTGCAGAGCCTTGAGCACGAATTCGTATGCAAAAAGGGCTGTTTCAGTTTGAAGAAGAGTCAGCCCCTGCCAGTCCTTCAAGGTCTGCAGGGCTTTCAGCATGGCTTCTTTGCCTTCAAGATGCACGACGATGATAGGCTCGTCCTTGGAAAGGAGGTTTTCGTCACGATGAATAGTGACAAATGCGATAATTTCTGTGCCCAGCAAGAGGCATGCAAGCGACTGGTGCTTCAAAAACTTGAAATTTGCCTTTGCATGCTTGAACCGGTCTTGCTTTTTCACCCCCTCAAAGAAGGGGAGGTCCTCGTTGCAGCGGAGCTGGATGCCATACCTGGTTCGCCGGTTGTTGGCTGTCTCGATATAGACATCAATGGCCTCCAAACCCTCGACAATGTTTGCACGCCGGCGCTTCTTGGTCTGAAGGAGCTGCAGCTCCTCACGAAGTTCGTACATCATATCTTCCCGAAGCAGCCGAAACTGGTTATCGAGGTGGATTTCAGTCCGTGAGCTCTCCGTCTTGGGATCCAAGAGAGCCCCACTAGGGCGGAGGAAGGGGAGGGCTTTGCTGGCCACTTCGTCCGGCGTCGGCACGATGCTGATATCGCGAAAGTTGGGGAAATCGTTGTCGTGGCGTCCTCCCGGGGGCGCTTGAGTATTGTCTTCTTCCAGCCGCTGTGTCAAAACGTTCTGGTCGAGGACGTTCTTGATCTTGTATCCAAACTCCCGGAGCTCGCGCCTCGGGGAATCAAGTAACGAATTGAGGATGGTTGGAAGATTCGGGTCGGAACGATAAGACTCCGACAACGAGGGAGGGAAGGAGACAAGGTGGAAGAGCAACCAGGCAAAGTTTGCGGACGAAGCTTCGCTGAGGTCGCCGTTCAGGTATGCTTCATGGCAATTATGCCAAAGAATAGGCTGTGCGATTTGGTGGAGAATGGTTTGCAAGAGGTCCCCATTGTTGAGCTCCGATAACCCTTCACGTTGAAGGAAACCCAGGAGATTACAAAGGGGGCCCATTGAGCGCATCCCGATCCAGGTTGAGCACAGATGAGCGGAGTGACTCCTTGCCTGCCTTGCTCGTCACTATCTCATGAAGACAAGCACCAGCATCTACTTGGGTGTAGATGGACTCGAGGAATTGTTTGCCATTGTAGGCTGTGATAGGAGTGCTGCCGTTACAGATTGAATGGAAGGCCTTGTCTAGCTTGGCAGCTCGCGTACTCCCCATCGTGCAGTTGCTGCGTGAAGGGTTTTAGGACGGAAGAGGCCAGTGAAGAACATTCTTCCATTGGATCGAGGCTTTATAGCATTTGTGGCATCCACGAGGATCAACAAGAAACAATAGCCCCCACGCCGGGCCCGCAGCGACGTCCCAGTCGGACAAACTCTAAACTGCATGTCACGACGTGATCGAAGTTTGGCAAGAGTATGGCGAGCGGTGTGAAGCTGGAATTATATTCCTCAGTTTGCATTCAGGAACTGTGTTAACTTTATGGACCCACCAGGTACAGCAGGCGATGGACTGCGCAAGTCTGTGATGGAGGTCGAGGGAAGACGAAGACCCAAAACAAGTCGACACAGCCACTGATTTGTGGGAAGACTGACAAGGATAAGCGTTCACAGAACGTTCAGCACCATGGTTCAGCTTGGCCGCTAGGACTTTGAACTTGAAGGCGAAGCTCGAAAAGGGCGAGAAGTGAAACCTTTAGGCCTGGTGGTTAGATGATGGGGTGTCGTGAGGGATCTTTCTCTGAATAAGTTGGCGACCAGAAGTGTGATGTTCGATGAATCCACCTTCTCACAATAACAAAGAGTTTCAGATGCTTGCTCAAGAGCTGACACGGAGGGAGAGAAAGGCCGTCTGTGTTCTCCAAGGACAGACCTGCGACATGTGGTATTGCCTGTCATGGATGCATTCCTTCTAGTGTTGCCGGTAAGGGTAAGTACTTACCGATTTACTTACCTTACTTACCCCTGCTCTGATGGCAACGACAAGTAAGTGGAAGTAAGTGAAATGATGAAATGATGATATCAAGGTTGTGTGTGATGAGGCTCGGGCAGGTTACAGTGCAATTCGACGCGACACCCTTCCTATCTGGTTCTTTTTTATTGTATTGCTCAGAAAAGGGTTGCTATAGATTGATTTTCCAAAATTTATCGGTGTTCCTAGGCAAACTAACAGAAATCTCAGGCACGGGGACCTCGCAGCCGGCCGCGGGAGCCACCTCGAACTGTTAAAGTCATTCAGTTGCTCTCCTTCAAAAGAGTTGGCGTTTGCCATCTTTTCGGAACGTGGTTGCGGATGAGGCTGATTATAGGGACTGCTACCTAGTACTGGCAGGGCGGCTCATGAGGAGCTTGTGGAAGATGGGAGGTAATATACTAAGTTCCAGGAGTCTACCCAGAATACTAAGTCTTCGTCGTTTATAGCGCAGTGAGGGATAATTATATTGATCTTGTCCACCCCTTACAAGGCTTCGCCGACTAACAGGAGAACAGTCTCAAGCAGGCGCGACGGCACGACGCCGAGGGTGGGTTGCGTTGATGATATCAACAGAAGCTTACTTCCCACCCTACTTGCAAATCAATTTCTTGACGGGTAAGCCCCGGTAAGTGGCACTTAACTGCACTTCACTTCACTTACCGGCAACACTAATTCCTTCCACACTTCTCGTCGTTACCCCAATCCTTGCCACTTGCTCTGGATACATTTTTTCCGAGACCGTCACCTGGTAGACTCTGCCCAGTTTGCTCTGAGTGATCGGCGGTTCACCTAAATAATGTACGACTTGAATTTTGATAAGAGCAGTGAGCGAGGAAGGGGAGGGAAGAGAGTTACAAATAGGGGGCTGATGTGATCAAGAGGTATAACAGACCCACTCCCTGAAAGCCTGCCCACTCCAGGAGCTATTCAGATTGCGATTTCTGTTATGGCCGGCGTAGAGCCTGGCCGCATGAAATGGATCTAGAATTAGCGGGACATCCTGACCTTTTTCTGTCCATATTGCTTACATGTGCGGCGCCTGCAGCTACAGTATAATTGCCTTTTCTAAACGCCCACACCTCTTCGAGCGCGACGCGTAAAATCATAATTGAAAAGGATATATTCAACCGAAGACGAGATTCACATCTGTAGATGGGCCTAAGGGACTACTAGGATAGCTGAGGGAGAGAGACAATTTGGCTTCCTCCTGTGCACCGACACCCTCTGGCACCCACTGGAATCCAACGATGGTCGATAGAGCAGACACCCGCGGCCTGGAGCTTCCGCTGAGCCTCTTCCTCCTGTATTTGACGATCTGCAGCTGCTTGTCGCTCTCGCCTAAACTTCTCAGCGTGTTTCTCTTTCTTCTTCGCAATCCCAGCTGCCTTCTGTACTGCCGCGAAGTGCCGTTTCTCCAACTCTGCCTTTTGCGCCACATCCCGAACCGCTGCGATCTGCACCGCCAACCGTTTGGCCTCTTTTTCAGCAGCACGTATCATCGAGTCTTGCCTTGCCTGCTTGCGCTGTGCTTCGGCAATAGACGCCTTTTCCCGCTGTTCTCGTTCCGCTTGAGCCCGAATGGCGCTCTGCAGCTCTACCCGAACGGAGCCGCTTACACCTGGGTCTCGCGCTACCCTGCCTACTTCAGGTGGACCAGGCAGGGCACTTGTCGATGCAGCTGCTAGTGACGTCTGGGGTTTAGGTGTGTTAGAAGCCAGATTGCCAAGCTTCCCGATAGTGGACCTGCTGGAAGATGGTTTATTGTTGGCGGCTGGGACAGAGGATGAAGGCCCCAAGGTTGACCCTCCATGCGATTTCGGGGAACTTATTGCAAGCAGCTGGTCCATCTTCTGGACTAGCGTGTCCCACTGATCTTGGCGTTCCTGTTCCCTCCTACGCACCTCCTCTTCTTCAATCCCGGCATCAATCTTTGCTATCTCAGCTAGATGCTCAGCCTCCTCCTTCTCTTGTCTCTGTTTCTCTTTCAAGTCGTCCTGAATTTTCTTGAGAAGGAGTTGATCCAACTTTTTGCATGGCTTGCAGTCGGGATTCAAGCTTTCATGACATGCACGGGCGAGGTCGTGGCCTCGAAGACATTGGACAGCAACGAGAACAGTGCACCGCAGTTTGCTATGGTCGACGAGGTTATGGCATTTCTTTGGGCACTTATGGACCCCCGCAAATAAGCATAGCACCACTGCAGGGGAAGTTTCAGCACGCCGTGATCCCCTAACTGGAAGAAGAAGCATACCAGGGCAAGTGGCATCCTCCCTCAGGTGTCTTTTCGTTGAATTCTTTCGGTTTCTCAACGAGCTGCTTGCGAGTTGGATGGCGCGGACAGACAATCGGCAGACCACTATGCAGGCTGTTGGTCGAAGCAAGCGTGGCAAAAAGTCTGCCCCAGATCTCCTTGCCCTTGCGAGAATTTTTGAAGGTGGTTGAGTTACCGATCATGATCATACCGTCCCTCGCGCGAGAGAGCAAAACGTTGAGACGCTCAGGGGAATACATGAATCCAATGTCGTTGAGGGGGTTGCTCCGAGTCAAGGAAATGATGACGATCTTGGATTCTTCGCCTTGGTAGTTATCTGCGTTCGTCGTTTTGTCAGGGTAAAAGAGGCAGCGGATAAAGAGCGCGCTCACCGATGGTAGCCAACCTCAAAGGGTGTTTAGTGGCTTTGCCAGCTACTGGGGTCAGTAGCCCTGCTCTACCCAGCTCAAGGGAGTCCCCGTCGTTCAGTACGGGATTGGCCTCCTTCTTCAATGCATTTCGAAGACGGTGCAATTGTCCCAAGTAGGGCGTGAGCACCACCATGTCCTCCATCCCATACCCTTGCTGACTAAGGTACTTCACGATCTTGAGCACCATGTCGACTTCGAATTGGTTCTGCTTGGATGAAGATGCAGCCATATCCTTCTTGTCCGCCAAATGGTCGTGGCTGTCTTCAGGATGATCGTGGTCGATGAAGACGATGTTCTCTTGCAAGCCCTTGATGTTGGGACGGCCTTTCGTCTTGGGAGCATCCAGGAGTTCGGGGTAGGTGAGTTCCCGAATGAGGTTCGAGATCTCTGGTCGCATGCGGTGCTGCTTAGAGAGTGCGGTGTGGGGATAGTCCGCAAGAATTAGACGCTCAAAGAGGGATCGATTGAGGTCATAGCCTTCTCCTTTCTCCACCGTCAGGGCATAGTTATTGACTTTGGGACGGAGTTGCCTATATACGCATGTTAGAGGTGGACCAAAGAGAGAGAGAGATCAGGCGTACTTGTGGTCTCCGATAAGAATAAGCTGCGAGGTATGCTCGCTTAACGCGGTCAGGACATGGCTCTCGAGTATTTCGCCAGCTTCTTCAATAAGAACAACTTGGGGAGCGGCGGCCTGGAGTGCAAAGCCGTATTTAGCAGCGGCCGTGGTTGTACACCCAATGATTCGTTTACTCTGGAGGACCTTGATATCTCGGGAAGTCCAAGCCCTGTCCAACTTCTGCTGCAACTCGTCGTATGCCTTCCCAATTTCATACAGCGCATCTCCCTGCTCCTTATGAACTGCCTCCTGCCATTCATCGTACATCTTTACCCTTTCCTCCTTAGGCGTGGCCCAGATATGCCACGTCTCCCTAACGCTGGGTGAGCCCCTGAGCACGCCCGCATCGCTACCCGACTTCCAGCGTTCGAGAAGATAGTCGTCACGAATCGCCTTCCCGTCCTTACCAACGACGTGCATGCCGTCCTCCGGCCAGGGAACTTGGAACGCGATAAAGAACTCTGTATGTTCGAGGTGCCTCATAATGTCGCGGAACGAGGGAACGGTGTCCATGAATCGGATGTATGCTGCTTCAAGCTCATCTGCGAGGTCGGCGAGATCGGCTTTGTATTCGTCAATCAACGACCACTCGAATTTGTCACGTTGAAAGGCTCCCATGTCTTGCTTTTGAAGAGCAAGAGGCTCAGTTCGAGAGCTAGCTTTGCTACCCAGCCGAACCATGTTATCTTGTGGGATACCAATATCAAGGAGGGATGTTAGAATGTCGTCCAGAGCATGGTTGGTGAAACAAACGACAAGAATCGACAAGTCAGTGTAATCATGGATAGATTTCGCAAGAAGGGCGCCGAGGAAAGACTTCCCAGTTCCTGGCAACAAATCAGTCGAGCTGGGGGGCACCTTAAAATAGAAGACATACCTGGTGGGCCCTGAATCAAAGATACTCGTTGGGTAAGGCCCATAAGCATTGATTCCGCCTGTGATTCATCAAGGATAATCTGTTCCTTGGTTTTTAGAAGCGGCTGCAAATCAACTTGTATGTTCCACTTCAAAGCATCGACAATGGCATCCGCCTGAGGCCAGCATTCGATTATCTCGCTGTCCGGTTGCCAAAAGAGGAGCTCCTCAGCGAGAGGCACACCCGGGGCATCCTGCAGAGCCTTGAGCACAAATTCGTATGCAAAAAGGGCTGTGTCGATTTGAAGAAGAGTCAGCCCGCGCCAGTCCTTCAAGGTCCGCAGAGCTTTCAGCGTGCCTTCTTTGCCCTCAAGATGCACGACGATGATAGGCTCGTCTTCGGACAGGAGGTTTTCGTCACGGTGGATAGTGACAAATGCGATAATTTCCGTGCCCAGCAAGAGGCATGCAAGCGATTGATGCTTCATAAATTTGAAATTGTCCACCGCGTGTCGGTACCGGTCTTCCTTTTCCACTCCTTCAAAGAAGGGTAGGTCTTCGTCGCAACGGAGTTGAATGCCGTACTTGGTTCGCCGGTTATTGGCTGTCTCGAGGTAGACATCAACGGCTTCCAAACCTTCGACCACGTTTGCACGCCGGCGCTTCTTGGTCTTGGTTTGGAGGACCTCCAGCTCCTCACGGAGGTCGTACATCATGTCTTCCCGCAGCAGCCGAAACTGATTGTCGAGGTGGATCGCCACTCGCGAGTTCTCCGTGTTGGGATCCAATAGCGCCCCACTAGGACGGATGAAGGGGAGGGCCTTGCTGGCCACTTCGTCCGGCGTCGGTACGATGCTGATATCGCGAAAGTTGGAAAAATCATTGTCATGGCGTCCTCCCGGGGGCGCTTGGGCGCTGTCTGCTGCTAGCCCCTGCGTCGAATTGTCCTTGTGCATGTCGAGGACGTTCTTGATCTTGTACCCAAACTCTCGGAGCTCGCGTCGGGGAGAATCAAGTAATGACTGGAGGATGACTGGAAGTTTTGGATCCGATCGATAAGAGTCGGCCTGTTCGGCTGGGAGGGAGACGAGGTGGAAGAGCAACCAGGCAAAGTTGGTGGATGCCGCTTCATTGAGGTCGCCGTCCGAGTACGCCTTGTGGAAATTATGCCAAAAGATGGGTTGCGCAATGAGTCGGAGGATAGTTTGCAACAGGTCCCCATTGTTCATCTCCGATAAGCCTTCGCGTTGAAGGAACATTAGAAGATGACATAGGGGACCGTTGAGTGCATCGCGACCTAGGTTGAGCACGGAGGAGCGGAGTGACTCCTTTCCTGCCTTGCTGGTCGCTAGTTTATGAAGGCAAGCACCAGCATCCGCCTGGGTGTAGATGGACTCGAGGAATTGCTTGCCATTGTGGGCTGTGAGGGGAGTACTGCCATTGCAGATTGAATGGAAGACTTTGTCTAGTTTGGCAGCTCGCGTACTCCCCATCGTGCAATTATTGCGTGAAGGGGCGGAGGACGGAAGACGCCAGTGAAGAACATTCTTCCATGGGACCGAAACTTTAAAGCATTCGCGAAGTCCACAAGATTCAACAAGGGTCAATAGCGTTCACGGCAAGTGCCCAGAACGGCGCCGGTTGAAAGAACTCTGACGGTAAGTTGTGACGTGATCGAAGTGTGACAAAAGGATGTAGAGCGCTGTAAAGCTGGAATTCTTTTCAAAAGTGCGGATTCAGTGTCTTGTTGGACCCACCAAGTACAGCAAGGGGCGCACACTGCACTGAGCAAGTCTGTGATGGAAGTTGGGAAGACCAAGACCCAGGACAACTCCACACGGTCACTCACCTAATCACTCGTGGGAATACTGATGGAGATAGGCGCCCAGCGAGTGAGAAGCATGTCTCAAGGTGAAGCGCGGAAATGGCGAGCAGGAAAAGCCCTGAGGGAAATTTTTCAGCCAGGTTATAATTGAATTATACCAGGAGCGTGAGGCCGAGGAAGGGCTGGTGTCGGATGTTTAGACGAAAGAACGGCCGTTAATCGCGATCAACGCGATCCAGGGTGACGAGTCTTCAGAACAAGGCTACAGTACAAAGCGATGATAGTGTGCGATTTAAGCCTTCACCAACCCGCTCTTCTCAGGACTTAAGTTTCCCAGGCCGTACCACCCCCTCATGGATTCAATCAGTAGACCCTTTGACTTGAACCACCTCACAACGAAGTCTCCCATGATGATCCCAATACCTAAGAATGGTTTGGTGTAGAGCAAACCACCACTCTGTAACGGAATCAGCACATCAATAGCGTATTTTTTTTTTAAAAAAAATGCCTTGCTTACCCTTCCGGTAACGATAACAATGAGCTCAGTAGACCCTCTGTAGACTTTGGAAGGGACTGATCCACCTGTCAACGCTAAGATATTAGCCTTGACGATGGGCATATGTCCCATCATCGCCTTCGCAGCTTGCTTCTGTTCGTCGAAATCGATAATATCGCCTGCAGCAAAAATGCGAGGGTAGCCTTGGACCTGAAGGGTGGGCTTGATCTTAACGTGGCCGCTCGGAGTCAGGACGTGTGGGCCCAGTGAAGATGAGATGATTGAAGTATTGGGACGGCCACCAGCACAAGGTATCTGGGCAATAATTTTTAATACGTGCTGGCAAAGAAGAGCCCTTTTAGACATACCACCAGGTCAGCTTTGACAACCCTCCCCTTTTTTGTCTTGACAGTCCCATCGGAAGAGGGCTCGAATGCTTCGACAGAGTCGTCGAGGATCACCTTCGCCCCCGTTTGGTGCACTCGCTTGAGGGCGGCGCTACGGAAGCGGGCAGGATAACTGCCATTGAGAAGCTCAGAGTCCCTCTGTATAATTGTAACCTCAGTGTCCTTTGAAAGAAGTGAGGAATCATCAATCACACTGACAAGACGGGCTGCATACCGGATAGAAATCCTTGATCTCCCCCGCGAGCTCCATTCCAACTACGCCACCGCCGACGATAACTACGTTCTTGGCAGTGCCGAACTTGTACCTCCAGTAGTCCAGGTGAGACTTGGTACCCAAAAAGTCAGCTTCTGGGTAGTTCATAGGGCCAGTCCAAGTGTTTCCTGTGGCCAGCACGAGGACGCTGTAAGGTACACTCTCCCCTCCTTCCAAGATGACCTCCCCTCCACCGTGGCCGCCGTCGTTGCTCGTAAAGCGAACGGCTTTCCCAATCTTTACGGTGCCTTCGAATCGTTTGCCGTCTCGAAGAGCGTCGCCGTACGGCATAAGGGCAAGCTCTTCCAACGAACCCTCTGATGTGACTGCCATACGCAGCATGGCAGGAGCGTTGATGAAGAAGGGTCGGGAGGTGATGAGCGTCAGAGTATGGGTCAAGGAATCCAAGCTGGGCACAATCTCTTTGGCGATTGCGGCTCCAGCAGCCCCTCCGCCAACGATAACGATATGTTGCTTGTGGTCGAAGGTCATGGCTGTGAATTGGTTGCGTATTGGTTGTATGATGGTTGAGAGAATTTGTGATGAGATGGAGGAATCCTGAGCTCCGACCTCGTCCCTTTATACCAGGTCAGCCTCAACATGTTTAATAAGTACGGTTCGCCTACACCTCTTGGAGAAGCGCGGAATCGGTCATCGCAAGGAACGGTTGGAAGGGTAGGCATCCGACTCGGAGGGCGTACTTCCGACTCCCCAAAGTATGGCTCCTCCGGGCAGACCTGGACACCAGAAAAGGTGGACTACAATCCAACTTGGAGTTCCGTTCGCCTTTTACGGTGCTTGAGCACAGTACCCGAGTAAGAGGTGCTTAGATAACCTGGCCCTCGCTCGTGCTCAGGCATGGGGTAACGTAGGTCAGGTTGACAGTAGTCGCCAAAATCGCTCCAGGACCTCTCAAAGCTACTCGAGCAAAAGCGCAGTGAATCCTGGTGTTGTACGATGCTATGCATTCCACTGGCAATGCTTATTGATATATTGATCGTTATGTGACAGTGCGTCCTGTAGGATCTAGCGAAAGCAAGTTCAAACTATTAAAAAACCCGCCTCTACAATTGATTCTCGGTTGATTGGATACCTTCTCCAGACTCCTCTGAGTCTCTAGGCCTTCGTTTAATAGGCATGAAGGCATATCGTAGAAATAACCAAAGAAAGAAAAGAGTGTCCACGCCAACTTGAAGCCTCCGACTCGGCCCTTCCTGCCGTAGAAACCCGTCCACTAAAGTGTCCAGGAATTCCGAGAGCTGCTGACAACGAATGTGTCGATAAGTGCGGATGCGCTTGCTACACTTCCAGAACGAGGGAAGGAGCAGAGTAAGCCTACCACATCCAACGGATGCACTCCTTCCGAGATGTACTGGCTACTGGCGGATATATTATTTCCGGGGGTTCAGCAGCGCTTGACGCGCATACAGTTTCTAAGAGCGAAATATGTGTGTATTCGTCCCGTTTAACATAATTTCACCGAGCTCCTATGAACGTTGCCAGTTTCAGGTCCTGTCTGACTTGTCCCTTCAACCTAGATCGCAGAAATCACGTCTCGGGCAGAAGTTGCGAGGTTGTGGACATGGAATTACATGGGATTAGTATACTGACCCAACATTACGATATTCACATTACCCGAGAATGGTACTACGAAGCATGAGCGTGCATCTCTTACACTTTGCCTGATACTTTTTAAGACCTGAAATTGCCGAAGCCATATTGCTTTCGGATGAACTCGATCAAAAGGCCCTTCGACTTGATTGTCCTCATGACAAAGTCTCCCAACATGTCTGCCAAGATGACGCCGATGCCCCAGAAGAGCTCGAAGTAGATCAGTCCTCCGCTCTGTCAGAATACCCAGTCAGGGACGCGCGAGTGACGCAATAAGAGAGAAGATACGCTCACTCTTCCAACAACCAGAGCGATCAGCTCAGAAGAACCCTTGTATATCTTTCGTGTTTCCATCCCACTTGTCAAGGAGATAATGTTAGCCACGGCGACTGGTGAGTGCCCTTTGGTAGCCTTGACCGCCTGCCGTTGCTCGTCCCAGTCGATAATGTCTCCACCAGCGAATATGCGAGGATATCCTTGGACCTGCAGAGTTGGATCAACCTTTACATGGCCGCTCGCGGTCAATATATGCGCTCCTAAAGACGTCGAAATAATTGAGGTATTAGGGCGGCCACCCCAGCAAGGTACCTGCGCAACAAGGTCCAGCACGAATGCTTCGTTAAATATGGAATACGTACAACCAAATCCGCTTGAATAACTTTGCCCTTCACAGTTGTGACTGTTCCGGTGGATGAAGGTTCTAGCTGCTCGAGTGAATCGTCAAGAATGACTTCAGCCCCTGCTTGTTGGATCCGGCGAAGGGCGGCTCTGCGAAATCGACTCGGATAGCCTGCGTTGAAGAGCTCAGAGTCGCGATGGACGATCGTGACTTTAGTATCCTGTATCGATTCTCATCAGAGGTAAACCAAAAAGGCACACAAGAGGCTACTGACTGGGTAGAAATCCCTGATTTCACCTGCAAGCTCCAAGCCTACTGCACCTCCCCCGATGAGAACGACGTTCTTTGCGTTGCTGAACTTGTGCCTCCAGCTATCCAGATGCGCCTTTGCAGCCTCGGAATCTGCTTCAGGGATGTCCAGAGGTCCATTCCACGTGCTTCCAGTTGCCAAGATAAGGACACTGTACGAAATCTTCTCGCCGCCTTCCAGGAGAACATCGCCTCCACCTTTGCCGCTTTCCTCGCTCGTAAAGCCGATAGCTTTACCAATCTTGATGGTAGCGGTGAATTTTCCTGAGCCAGAAGGATAAGGCGTCTGTGCAACGAACGCGTCGCCATAAGGCATGAGTAGTGCACCGTCGGAAGTGACGACTGTTCGGGCCATCGCAGGAAGATCGATGAAGTAGGGTCGAGAGGTGATGACTGTCAGTGTATGAGTGGCAGGGTTCAGGCTGGGTACAAGGTCTTTAGCGACTGCAGCCCCAGCAGCTCCTCCACCGACGATGACGATATGTTGCCTGTTGTCCGATGCCATGATGGCTGGTGTAAGTTAGAGTGAGTTTAAATTGATGTGCGATGTAGGAAAAGACTCCGTTTATGGCTTGACCTTTTATACAATTATCTGGCCCGATATCTCCCTTTCATGACGTTCATCACCGTTGTAAAGACCTTGATACCCAGAAAGCATGTCAGGGGGAGATCCGACTCGGGGAGAGGTTGCCGACTTTCCGCAGGGTGTGCGGATGCGCGCAGAGGGATAGGGGAGCAAGGGAGGCTCTATTCAGAGGCACATCGTCCCGAGTCGTCCTTAATGGTGCTGGTGGGATCCTGATTCAGCGTCGACGACGTAAGGAGTCCGAGATCTCCGTCGGGAACTGCGACACGACCACGCACAAGTACCGCTCTTTTTCTGCTTCGGTGCCTGTGCGATGCTTCTCATACAAGCCCACATATACACTAGGGATATTAATAACGCATCGAAGTTGGAAGAATGATGCACACAATTTACCTTGAGAATCTCAGATGAGGCACCCATCTCGCACGTGAGGAATAGCCCGAGGGATGCGCCTCAGGGTGTCTTTAGTCCTGCCTGGTCCAGGTAGTGCGAGCAACGCAGCCACTCTCACCTTGAGCATCACTGGACAACAATCTTATCAAAGAGGTTGTCAAAACTAACTCATGCGCCTGTGCAAGGTGATTGGATAAGTACAGAGTGTTATTGGCTGGATCAAGTACACACCAAGGAGCGGCACCACGCCATTCCAGTCCTAAGATTGAGTGCTTGCAGTCGCAATCTTTGGATAGTTTTTGTCTCGAACAAGCACTATAAATGCTATTTTCCAATTAGCAAGATAGGAAGATCAACTAAAGTGTCAAAGCCAGGCTTCGCGAGCGTTTAAGTCAAGTATGAATGATGTCATGATCTATACGGCGGTCTACACTTGAAAGCGCGCGTCTCAGACCTCTGTCCAATTGGACGATGCGCTTTGCAAAAGGATTCAGTGGTATTATATGGCAATATTTATGCTCCCGCGGCGGATGTTGTTGTGTCGTGTCCAGCATGGGGGCAATGCGGAAGAATGCCATAAATAGTCTCGTGACACATCTGAAACATCCACTCTGTCGTCTTGTCCTTCTCTCTCTCACTGTTACCGTTACATATCAACCACGACTCAGCTCTCGGCTCTGCGCTGGCGGCTGGCAACGATCTTGCCCGTGAAATGGCAGTTTCTGGCGATCCTCAGTTGGTTCTAACCACCACTGATACCCTCTTTGAGGCTCCAAATTCTGCCGAGGTTCAACCTATTAGGGACAAGGATCGAAAGTTTTACTCTATCGACTTCTCGCTGGAACTCGAGAGACAGCTCGAGATGGAGACTACACCCGTTACCCCTTCCTTTCCTCTTCCCTCAGCCATGCGCGACGACACACCCCCCGCAACAGATGCACAGCTGCAGCAAGAGAAAGTGGACGCAACGCTGGACCCCGAGATCCTCGCCCACCTTGTCACTCAGCTACGCAACTCGCTGGCGGAGATGACCAAAGAGCGAGATGAGCTGTCACGGCTGTTATCGGAGTCGCTAAACAAGGAGGCGAACCTAAACGATGCGCTTCAGCTGATGACTGACAAGGCTACAACGATGAACGAGGACTTGGATGTAGCAAAGCGGAAGGCAAGGGAGGATGAAGAAGCCATTGCTTTGCTTCGTACCAAAGTTGAGGAATCCAGGTGAGAGCCCCTTAACTTTTACTGGTTGCCGAAACGTAGCTATGCGGCCGCAACAAGCCTCCTTTCCTCTTTCTTGCTTGGCAATCGAGTGCAGGTTACTGACGCACACGTTGTAGACGAGGCCTCATGCAACTTCAGAAAGAGTCTCGCCGGCAATCAATGGCTCCCATTGATGTAAACCGTGCATCGCTCCTCACTGCCTTTGCACCTTCTTCGTCCAATCAGGGTGCCAACAAGCGTGCATCGACATTCACGCCGCTTACAGGTCGCACCAACTCCCATCGGCGTATATCCTCGGTGTCGGGTGTGGTAGATTTCTCGATCGACACCCCGAATGGCCAGACCCTCACGTTTCCTGATGGCGTATCCGGCGCGTCTCCACCTCCCACAGCAACACGACCATCATTCATTGGTCGCCAGTCGTCTCCCAATCGCCCAGAAGGACTTTCATCCCCTCCAAGGGATGCTTCCTCGGCAGAGCTTACAAGTCTTCGAATGGAGGTGCAAAATCTCCAAAACGAGCTGCAGATGGCAAAACATGACTTGGCAGAGACGAATGAGGCAAGGGAAGCTAGCGAGAACTGCGTAAGGGCTTTGCGGCAGTTCATCGCCGAGAGCAGCGCTGGGGATTCGGCATCATCGTCTGGGAGTGGTTTAGGAACAGGGCTGCCGTTAGCGATGAAACTCCCCCCACCACCGACGATGACGAATGGGAGCGAGGAAGGGGATGAGTTTGATGCAGCTTCAGTTACGAGTACGGAGTCGAAGAAGGCAGCAAGTGGATGGGGCTTCAAACTGTGGGGTAGCAATAGTGGAAGTATCGAGTCTCCGAAGCCACCGGTCTCGGCTGCTCCCCCGCAATCTGCACCTGCCTGGGGTAGTCCGCAGCTTGGTAGCTCAGCACCCGCACCGCCTCCAGTCTCGGCAGCTCAGCCTCTCTCTCGGAAGCTGGGCGGTTTCTTCAGCTCTCGCTCGGCTTCCATCTCGTCCACTTCCACGACATCATCGGTGGCAGGATCTGCGCTGCCCACTCTTGACACCATCCATCAGGCTGCTGCAAATCCCAATGCAGCGCCCTCACATACCTTGATGATGGCACGCCACACATCGAGCGAGACTACTTCGAGCATCGCGAGCGATGGCTCGAGTATCAGCGGCAGCTATGTCGAGCCCTTGAGCCCGGGGGATGATATTCACGGCTTGGGGAACGGGTATGAATATGGAGAGGCCCCTCCTGTTCTGGTGAGAGGGGAGACGGACGGGGAGATGGAGTTGATGGAGGAGGTTGACATGGGCAAGACGCCCGGCGTGCCTACTCCCCCTCTTGGAAAGGGAATCCCAGCAGCAGACGTTGGGATCGCGCGGTGATGTTGTGCAGCGTTACCAGGGTTCCCTTTCGTGTTATCTCGGGTCTCTGCGGCGGCGTTTGGTTTAAACAATTTCGGTTTGCTACCCTCTAGCCTTGCAGATACATTTTCCAGCGCAGGAATTTGTCGATAAAGATACGTGCACGGTGTGGATATGCCCCCTTTCTTATCAGGCCCTTTTGTTGGGTTTCTGTGTTGCAAACATTATATTATAGCCCTAGTGATCTGTTGAGACTAGTTGTATTATATCATGACCGTTTGGTACATCGGGAGTTGATGAGGGTGGATTTAGGGCTGAGGGCAGCCTGGCCTCCTGGCTCACACTTCCACTCCTGAGGGAAATCGCTGCTCGGGCTGGCTTGCCCCTGCGCTTGAAAGAAGTTTTATTACCAGTGCATGCATACCCAAACCTGGGTGTGGCCTGGCTGTGTGCTTTGCCGCTGCATAGTCCAACACTGTCATCCCGGCACTAGCAGTTGCGTCAATGTCGATCCCTGGGACTGCGAGAAGAAGCTCGAGAGCGTCCTGGGCGTTCGGGTGGTCCCAGGTCTCCTGACAGGCACGCATTAACACGGTCTGGCGATGCTTGTTGACTTTACGTCGATATCTGGGTGCTGGAGTAGGCACTTGATCACTTCTGTAGAAAGCCAGCCGTGGGACATGGCTTCCATAAGAGCAGTCGTCCCATCTGAATCCGCCGCGTTGACATCGATTTCTGGGTGGTTGAGCAGCGCTTTCACGATGCTCAAGGCTGTACTTGAATGGATTCCACTGTCACGACACGCTATGATCAAAGCCGTTCTGCCTTCAACCGTGCTTGCGTTGATGTCGAGAGCATCCTCTTGCATGAGAATGTCCACGATGCCTTCCTGACCACGCGATGCTGCCATGGTCAGCGCAGTATATCCCCGCTCGTCCTTGGCGTTGATATCGTTTTCGGTGCGGTTGAGGAGTAGTTTCACTAGGTCTTCGTACCCTGCTTGCGACGCCGCAATGAGAGGCGTACATCCGCCTTTCGGAAGGCTGACATTGACCTTTGGGTGTGCGAGGATGCGTTGAAATATGGCTTTGTGGCATCTAGCCGATGTCAAGGCTGTCCATGCGCGCCTGTGGTCCCAAGCATGTGAGCTAATGAGAATGAGGCTCTGGATATTGCTGCGAGGGATGTGGGTAAATGCATGACCAAAGGTTGAGTTAGCGTAAACTCACAGTGCGAGTGGTCTGGAGTCAGACAGCTGTGCGGAAGATCCTTCCTGAACAGCCGGAGAAGAGCAAATGCTGACGTTGTTCACTTCAACTTCAGGTAATCCCAGCAATTTCTCGACAATTTCTTCTTTGCCGTCACAAGCTGCAATCATGAGCACGGTTCTCCCCGATTCATCGACGACGTTAACATCCATCTTCAGGGTGTGCGAAAGGAGATGGCGAACAATGTGCCAGTGACCGTTAACCGATGCAGCTAGAAGGGCGTTTTTTCCGGAATTGTCCAACGCCTTGACATCGGTTTGGGGATGTGAAAGCAGTAGCTCGACGACGCGGATATGACCCAATTTCGATGCTGAGATCAATGGCGTCCGTCCTTTCCCATCGGTGATGTTGGTGTCGATGTCGTGTAAAGCCAAAAGCTTTGCTACCCCGGCGATGTATCCCAAGCAAGCAGCAAGCTCCAGAGCGCTTCCTGCTGTCTCGTCCCGCCCGTTGATATCTAGCCCAGGAAAGCGGATTGCTCGGTCAACCGCTTCATCGTGACCCCGCTCCACTGCTGACATCAACAGTACCCTCCCTACATGCCCCCGGTCAAGCCTTCGCATGGCAGGTAGATTCAATAGATGATCTACGACCTCGAGACATCCGGAACGGGCCGCACACAGTAGCGCAGTCTCGCCCCGTTTGTTCGTCAAGTGCAGATCGACATCTTCTGATGCGAGCAGCTGTTTTACTACACCCAACCTCCCCCCCTCCGCAGCATACATCAGGGCTGTGTTCTTGTCGTCGTCTCCCGCATTCACATCTATTCGCCTTGATGACAACAGGATTTCAACAAGCTCCTCGATGCCCCACCGTGCAGCGGCCACAAATAGGGGCGTCCCTCGTAGGCCTGAGGGAGGGATATTGACATTAGGAACTGCGAGGAGCTTGGCAGCAATGGTGAAGTGTTTCGAAGCTATTGCCCAAGATAGCGCAGTATTTCCTCCCAAGTCATGCGCATTCACATGAAGTACGGGAACGCCCAGTAGATGCTTCACGACCTTCTCCTTGCCATACTTAGATGCCAGAATGAGCGCAGACGTCCTCAGCGGTTGGGTGGGAGCGTTGATGTCAAAGTGTGCTAGCAATTGGGGCAGGCACTTGACAAGGCCGTAGCGAGAGGCGAGATGTAGACCGTTGTAACGGTCCACTGAGGATCCCCAAGACTCCTGATGTGGATATGAGGTAGTCCGCAGTAGGAATTGAACGATGGCCTCGGGCGCAATGTGGTCGAGCTCGCATTCTTGTGAGTGAGTGACCCAACGGGTGTGCGCGTATCCAAGGAAGGGGTGCTCTTCTGTCATACGGTTCCAGGACTCGCCCATTGTCTTCCGGTTCCAGCGACTCGGAGACCTGGCATATTGGGCGGAGTCAAGGAATGTAATACATACTGAGGCAAGGTATGCGTGTGGGTGTGGAAAGTCGTCAAGGAGAAATCGCGACAGAAATTCAGCCGCCGTGTAGTCTGAAGCCAAGTTACCAAATTTCTGAGCAAGAGACTGGAGAACGACACTTACGGATAAGCTGTAATTCGAAAGGGCGGTCCGAAATTGAATCACTGGGTGAAATGCGTAAAAGCCCACCGCACACGGAAAGAACCGTTTCTTCGGCTACAATTTGCTCATGGTCAAACGAGTGTGTTTCCGGAGAGGTGGCCAACGCTTCCCGTAGTTCCCGAACGTTCAACGGCCTTTTTGCAAAGGTTACCCACACCAGAGCTTTCTTAGCAAGCCAGGTATGGGATTCAGGCTGGCCTAAAATCCGCTGCATCGTACTGGCGTACATATCCTCTAGGTTTGCGGGGGTATTGAGCAGCGTTTTCCGCATCTCATGGACATTGAGACACAGCTGCAGGGCGTCAAGATGGAGAGAGGCGTGCAAGAACCTATTCGGTGTCAGCTACCTCAATTGGTCAGGCCGAGGATGGCTTACATTCCTCTCGCCTTCTTGCTTACTGTCGAAATCACCTCGGCTCTCAGAGAGGTCGATTCAAGCAATTTTCGAAGACGCGGGCTACCGTCGATCTTCTCGGCGACGAGAAGTTCAATGTCTCCTTCGCTCGCTTCAAGCTCATAAATCTCGATGTTTGGTACCGCTGACTCGAGAAGTTTTAATGGTCGGGATGTGATTAGGAAATTTGCTTCGAGTGAAGAGAGGATCCGCAGAAGCTCAAGCTGAATGTCTTCGGAGGCTTCGTCCAGACCGTCCAGAATGCAATATGCAATTCGGAATCTTTTGAATATTCGTGAAATTACTCCCGCGAGTTCTTCTTTTGTTGGCTGGGTCTTTTCCAAAGTGTGGCGTGTATAAAGCGACATAATGAGAGGAAGGAGAGAGTGGTGGCGTTCCAGAATCTGAATAACCATGGCCTTCAATATTTGCTCGACAGTGAGTTTGTCGTTGTAGCGGTAGTAGGCGAAGCAGATGCAAATGTCGCCTTGCGGTGAATTTGCTGCAACCTCTTGAATGTGCTCGGTCACGATTGATCTGCAAACGGTACATGATCATTAGCCAACGGGGTTCAGCCTGAATAAAATAATCTTACGCCATAATTGTCTTTCCAGCGCTAGCTGCAACATATTGTCAGCCTGAGCCACAATCAGAAATGGACAAGGCTTACGCATTCCAATCGCCCAAAGTACTTTGCCTTTCCCTTCGAACCAATCTTTGAATTCCCCACCCCTCAGAAACCAGCTTCCTGTCCCTTTTGCCCTCCTCCTTAAGCTTTCAGCAAGGAGGGAACGAAAGTTGGTATCCCCTAGCCACTTCAGCGCTTCGGAAAGCGTCACAGGTCCTCCTGAGAGGCACGCAGATTCAAGTCACCACAGATTTACGAAAACTGTTTACTTACCATCTGGATGACAAAGGCCCGGCTCAAAATGGTTATGAATGACCGTTTGGGTGGAAATAATGTCCCTGCCCGCCACATTCAAGGAGCCACCAGCCACATTGACAGAGCCAACAGCCGGGGGCAAAGGTTGGAGTGGTTGATCATGAGCTTCGGCAGCCAAAATCCCAGGCTATCAGCTTCCGTTAGATGCGCACTTTGAATCAGCGACAGCCAATGATGCTCACCAATAGAGACAGAACCTGGCCCATCGTTGGGGGCCTCTGCAGACGGGACAGCTTCAGAATGACCTGGCAGTGGGGACCGCCGCGTCACACCCTTTTTCAGCGGCAACGTGCCATTGCACAGCCCTTATCGATAACATTGTCCAATGGCATGCGGGCGCTTGCTGTGTGATGTTCTCGTCATAAACCAACGAAGAAGCGCCCACCCGCCAGAATATATATTTGACCGTGCTTGGTCTTGAAGCCCGTTCGCAATTGATGGGCCCCTATCCAGTTGGACGTTGTTCGCTGTGGCTCAACAAGGCTCTTTTGAAGGAAAATTCCGCTATTATGAAGGTTCCTCACCCTTCTAGTAGTTTTTAGGCGCTGGTAGGTCTGGATTCCACGGAATCAGCACATTGTCCCATTCTGCAAAGCTAACTTTTGATTCCTATCTTTGAATCAATTGAGTTGGATATATCACGCTTCCCAACCACGGAGAGATGCAGTTCCCTTTTGAGTAGGTTCTTGTTGGCACGTTTTGGATTCCTCTTAGTGCAAGCGGATGACACGCTTCTTTTCAATCACAATTGTGATTGTGTCAAAAACGCGAACACAGTAACCAAAGCCTAGAACTAGCTGGAACTTTGTATTTCGAGCGTCGGCTACGCCAGGATGTCTTGAGCCCGATCTCCCCAGAGAGTTAATATCCGGTCTTTGGCAAGGCCTCTGCGGTAGGGCCATAGAAAGTGGGTTCTTGAGAGCATCGCCGCCAATCCCACGTTATCTGATACATAGAGTCCCCTAGATAATCGGAAGTATAACCGATATAACCGAAGGCCATCCGTCCAGACGGAATTCAATTCAATGCTCAATGTACGGGATCACTCCTGAGAAGCGCTGGTGGCTTCGAAGCAGGGGAGGTTTCAGGGAACTGCGGAGAAATCGACAACGGTGTTGATTCTTGGTTTAATTTAGGATCATGGATGCGGCTATATTGAGGATGTTAAGGTCTGCGAAGATGGTTGAAGAGGCTGGACGACTCTTAAGCTTACCCTTTTGCGCCCCCTTCCCCAAGCTCCAACGTCAACCTGCGTCCCGCTTTCCCCAGAGTGGGATTGTCGGCTCGGTAAGCATGTGTGTAGAGGAAAATAAAATAATTCGAGTTCCCTAAAAGGGAAATTCCTAAAAGGAAGGAAGAGAGAAGGAAAAGGAGGAGGAGGAGAGGAGAGATTTCTCGCTCTCCCCCTCGCTCTTTGAAAGCCAGATGCATCCATTGCACGGCGGGATATGATGGCATCGAACCACCGAGCGCCCGAGCCCATCAAAGCGCGGTAATCGTGGTGGATGTGACCTTCTCATCATCAATTTGGTTCGCGTACTTCGTGTAGCTCACCTCCGTAGATAGAAATTCATTTCGAATTTGCCCCGATTTAGTAGGGAATACTCGGTGAGATAAGGGAATTTGAGAATACTAGGATAAGATTAAGACCGCAGATCGCTTTTGCCCACATCACTGCGACGACACTGCTCGCTCAACATCGCAACCCTTCCACTCGGCTTTGTGCAATGTCCTTTTTATTCGTAGATTACATTTAGAGCTGCTGTAAAATTAAAATACCTTTACAAAATTTATTCCATAACAAGTTGAGGCATGTGAGGCGCTGGCGCCAAACGAGCGCCTAACTGACTGCTGCGCGTGAGTCGGAGCGTGACACTGAAAAAATTGGAACCACCACGCATGGCGAAGTCTTTACCTGTTTCCCATGGAAATCGAAAATAAATTATAATAGTAGCTGAAATTTTAATGTACAAAATTGCAGGGCTAACAGGCGAGAGCTAAGATTGTCAATGGATCATGAATCATCGAAAGGCCTCAGATCCGTCAGCCCGGCCTCGTGCTCGATTATGCCCTCCTCAGGCCGAGGGTTCTGTGGCCCAAAATCCGAGCAGAGCGGATACCGAGCGAATGAACGAGACAGACATATGAAAGCTTCGTTCGCTTCGAGCGAATGAGCACAACAGAGATACACACAGTGCCAAAAATGACGTTTTTCAATTCAGTCATCAAAGGTCGCTGGTTGTTATCCTCCGACGGTTCACTTGCCCCTGGCAGAGGATTAACACCAGCCGCCGCGATTAGAGGGAGAAGTGGCAAAGGAAATGAATTGGCAGTTCTGAGGCATCGCCAGTTGCAAGGAAATGATTACTATTAGAAAGTCTTGAGATGCGTCCCCAGCTCGCCACGCGATGGATGCCCTGAGCCGGGGCACAGCTCCCACTCTTCCAGCGAGCGCGAAAGAAACCACATAAAACAAGCCAGTACTTTCGGAAGGTAGTTGCAGCATGAGCTCGTTATAATTTGATTATTGAGCAAATTGACTCGCCATATTTTGTGAGTTTTTCTGACTGTTTGCTGACTGTGGACCCACTTTGACCCATTGTGACCTGCTTCAAGGGGATGAGCTGCGGAGGCAGAACGGAAGCAGAATATCCAGAACATCTTGTGTTGATCTGTGTTGATCTAGGGGTCAACGCTTCTCAAAACCTTCAGAAGCCCGTTCTTTAACCTTGACCACCATTCTACACCCTCAGCCCCAGTCATTCCCCGTTGTCCCAAACAGCGAGCGGGATGTCCCCATCCACGACGATGAACGGCGGAACGTCTCCCGTCGACGGCAGTGATGCCCCTAAAAAGCGAAGAAAAGGCGCGACTCGCTTGAGCTGTGCCGAGTGCCGACGGTGCGTAACCCGCTTCTTGGCGGTGGACGGCCGTCGTCGATGCTGCTCGATACTAACTGGTGACCAGATTGAAGCTACGCTGCGATAGAGGTATTCCATGTAGCTCGTGCATCAAAAGAGGTTGCAGAGCTATCTGCCCGGATGTGTGTACCATCTCACTGCTGGCTGTGGGTACCAATTGACAGCCTTTACAGGGATCGCTCACAACAGGTCAAGGCAATCGGTATGGGTTCAAGGTTCTCAGACGTTGCGGACGAACTGATTTTGGGGTCTCTACAGATTTGTGCTAGCTACAACACAAGAATTGCATGAGAAGATAAACGACCTGGCCCAGCGGGTTCGAGATCTTGAGGATGGCCTCCGCGCATCGCATAGCCAACTTTCGTCGGAACCCCATCCCCTTCTTTCGGAGGAGCTGCTCAAAATCAAAGCCCCCTTGCAGCGAGAGCCTTCTAACTCACGGAGTGCCAATGGGAGCTCAGGGCAAGTCAAAGAAGAGGAGATCGACTCGGAAATTCCAGATGCCTTCGGTAGTCTGAGCATCAGCACTTCAGGAAGAACAAAGTATTATGGGCACATTGCGAGCTCCTGGGTATTTTACACCATGCTTCCAGGCCCTCTAAAGCCAACTGACGGTGGCCCTATCTAGCTGTTCCTACAAAACGAGTCCCCAGAAGAGGATGCGCAAGATGATCCTATAATTCAGCTTCGAGGACTGCTACCAGTGGAGATCCTGAAGCGAGCTTCGGCACTCCCAGTGTCACCCCTATCCACCTTGTCAAACTTGGGCCTCAACACACTGCAATGGTTCTTGCCCTACGCAGAACAAGCACAGGTTCTATCGAGCATCTTCTATTCCCATGCTGCTTGGATGTACGTATTCTGCTCCCTTATTCTCGCCGTCTCCGTTCCACATCCACAGAACCTGGCGTCTAACTCTCTTGCTTCGCGTACAGGTACAACCCAATCAACAAAGAAACCTTTGAGGAAGAAGTGTACACTCTCTTCTACCCAAGAGATCTTGGGCTAGGTTCAACATCCATGTCACAGTCGAACACGAATCTACCTGAAGAACCGATCACCTTCCACCGACTCTCACTATTGTTCATGGTTCTGGCAATTGGCTCGTTGATGAACTCTGGGATGCCGGCGTACAACTTGGATGCAGAGAAGTATCATCAGTTGGCGAGAGCGGCGTTGTTCCATACGAGTTTGTTCGATGAGCCGACGCTGAACGCTGTTCAGGCACTGGTGAGCACTTTCCCCTCAGCTTGACGTCGCATGTCTTCCCACCTGGAAGGCCCTCCATTCATCAATCCCTTCCTCGAAACCCACTCAATTTCCCCTCGGGTTTCATGTTCCACCTCTACGTTCATTTTGACGGCGAACCCGCGGAAAGCCTGAGCTTAAGCTAACCACGACCTTTTAGTTCTTGATGACCTACTACATGTTCCTTGCTGACCGACACGGCAGCAACACTGGTGCTCGTTGGGGTATAATGGGTATCACGATCAAGGTGGCGCAGAGTGTAAGCCTTATCTTTGCTACATTTCAGATGGATCGAGCTGACAGATAGCTTTTTCTCTCCTTCTCCCTGGCGGGCTTTTTCTGTGTCATCCGAACAGATTGGACTACGTAAGTTATCTGCGCCCGTCGAGATACGAAGAGACAGCTAACGTCTTTTGTGCCAGACCGAGATAGCGGCCGATGGGGAGTGGATCCAGGGGAGACTCAGAGGAGACGTGAAATCTTCTGGGAACTCTTCACTTATGACTCCTGGCAATGTTACACCTTTGGCCGGCCTCCATCATTTGCCCTCGCGCACATCGATACCAAGATGCCCTTCCTCCAAGATACAAGCGATGAGCACGCCTGTAGGTGTTCTTCATCTTCTCCGCCGATCTCATTCTGACATGTTATCAGTCCACGCGTGGAAACACAAGTTCTCCTCGGAATGCATGAACCTCTTCCATGACCAGGCATTTGGAGCCAAGACCCCAACGTACTCCACTGTAATCCAGCTTGACAGGAAGATGAGGGCATTCCCTGTTCCACCCATTCTCCAAGTGGCAGGCTTCGGGAACGATGGAACAGGTTCAAGAGGGCCTGGGCAGGATACGGTGCAGTTGACGTTGCAGAGGCACATTGTGTTGGCCATTCGGGAGATGAGTGAGTTCATTGGTCTTTAATATCATTGATCGCAGATGCTGAAGCTCCATTCAAGATCTACTATATCTCCATAGAAGTTTCTTTGCTCGAGCGATGAGCGATCATCCAAAGGATCCCCTGGGTAGCCCATACGGGACTTCGGTCATTGCGGCATACAGAAGCGCTGGTTCCTTGGTTGCCCTTATGCGGAACCTTCATAATCAGCTAAAGGAACCGAGTGAGAGGATGTGGTTCCTTTGGACCCATATGTTCAGCTGTGCTGTGAGTGCCGCACCGCCGTTCTTCTATTCTTCGCTTGGACGCCCCTTCCCTGTCAAACATGTCCCACTAAGGTTTGAGGAAGCAAGGCTAACGTCATTTATGACTTAGATCGTCCTTGGATCGATTGTGACAAGATGTCCGTCTATGAGCTTGGCGCCTTCGGCGCTTGTGCAACTCGATTCCGCGTGCGAGTTGTTCTCGAAGGCTGCACGAGGCTTCAGAGCCACAAAGGTTCTGGTGAGTGACCATATTTGTGTCTCCATTACGCGAGTAACTCATAATCTTGCCAGAGTATCATGATGCATCTTCGCGAGAAGGCTCATTACAGCTTGGAAGAATACCGACGAGGCAATGGATCGCCCTTGTCCAGAATGAACCCTGGTGACCCATCGTCACCGGCAGATGAAGATGACGAACTATCTATTCTTGGAGGCAAGACTCGATTGGTATCCGACGGTGAACCCTCCTCGCCCCGTCTTCTGGAACGATCGCCTACTACTCAAAACCCCGTTGTTCCTCTCCCGATACCATCGACTATGCAAACTCAGCTGGACCATAATACCCTGATGTACCTCAGGTCATTCAATCAGCAGGGCCAGCAGCAGCAGCAGCAGCAGCAGCAACTTCCGCATCAACAGGTCCCTATGTCCGCTGCGCCACTTTCTCAGACGTCGAGTACCGGTTCATTCATGGATGCGATGCAGAGTCCTCAAGATTACTCTGACATGTCGCCTGTATCCATGTTTGGCATGTCAACGATGCCTCAGGCCACGTCGTACAACCCGCAGAACACCACGAATGCGTACCAGCAGCAGCAACAGCAATACCAGAGCACCCCAGGGACCAGCTCACAGGGTTACGTTTCAGACTTCCCCCAGTACTTCCCGGTGTACGATTATGGCGCTGGCCTGAACAACAGCGGCATGTCGCTGAACGGTGGTACCCAGAACATGGGAGGATTTGGGGGACCCGGTTCACCTCAGCTCGAGACGCCTTCTCAGGGTGGTCCTCACCGAAGGGGATCTGGGAGCCCAGAGGCTGCGACGTTGCAAGCCACATGGCAGGACTTTGTCGCCACGATGGGGATATGATATTCCTGAAGCCCGTTGGATCTTTTTTATTCTTCTTATTTTTGCCTTGGATTCATACCCTGATTCACGATACTTCGTTTTGAACAGTTATACCTTGCTGCTGATTCTTTTCGATCCCTGGTTTTCTTGCTTCAGGGGTCTCCTGGAGCCCCTTTGTTGACTCTTAGTTGTGGAATGGAAGGAAATGTAATGTAATCTCGCTTGTTCTGTATGTATGTATGTCAGTATCTATATCTACTCGGTGCCATCTATGACTGCTGCTGTCCCTGGTCTTTGTTTTAAACCTTTGATCAACCCCTCTCTCTTCTTTCTGCTCAACAAGGTTCGTTTGTTGAGATCCTTCTTTGATGCAGACCTCGGAGCGGGTGAAGGGCCGTGTTTTGATAGCCGATGCGAAGGACCCAAAGACACCCCATAGTTGGGGGAATGTTAGGCTTTGGGAGCTAAATGAGGACTTCAAGGCCCTGAAAGGTGTAAGGGGGTCGGAATTATCAATAAGAAAGCAAATCTGTGGCGTCTAATCAGAGCAGGAACCGAAGAATCCGTCAAGCTATTGGGTTATCTTGCTTATGGACTAGATACATTTCCCTAATCAGCTGGAATTTATCGAAAGAGCATCATAAGCCTCTCGTGCGCCCCTGATCACGGAACACTACAATATTGGAAAACGCTCTGTTGTCAAAGGCAGCATCACCCAGCCGCAACTAAACTCCAACATTGACCTCAAGCAATCAGGCCTCAGGAATTACCTTCCTTGCGTTGCCTCTTGAGGGGTGCCAATGGTCGTGCCACGGTGATGGGAATCAAAGGCAAGCAGTGTGGGTCACGGAGGCTTTTGGCCAGCTTCACGCGGCGGCGTGTGTTACTTTCCATTACAACCACCGTCATCTGTTTATCCCTTGCTCTCATTTCACTTCCTTGACTGGCTTTTAGCCTCTAATCAACCTGCCTGGTTGCCTATACCTCTGCTTCCATCGTACAGTTCAACCTAGCCCATAGGTTTCCGAGCTGAAATCATGTCGCTCTGTGGCACATCATCGAAAGGAGCTTCATTCGGACGTTCGAAACCGGTACGTTGGCTTTCTTCTCTGGAGTTTCAAACGGCTGCTGCGTACCAGTCCTTTTGTTCGCGAGGGCTCTATTAGTTACTGTAAGGTTCTTACTCGTGTTTATACAGGTGCAGCGCAAGGTGAGCATAGATTATGCCTCTCGAAGGGATGGAAAGGAATCGGGATGTTGAACTGGAAGTTAGGTCGTGGTATGCGGAGACGGAGCTTGTGGTACGCCCCCTTTTCCTGCTGTACTGCTCTCTGACAGTTGGCTACAGTGGCCGATGAATGATACTGATGATTCTGCTAGGCAAAACGTCCCTGTTAAATGTGTTCACTCGCGGATTCTTCACACAAGTCTAGTGCGCAAATTTGTCTCCTTATTGCGGGCGTTGTCGAGGCTAAACCTTGCCTTTGGTTTTGCAATCTTGTTTTTGAACGTGCAGTGAACCAACCGTGTTCGAGAACTATGTGCACGACTTGATGGTGGATGACCAGCTGGTAGAGCTAAGTCTGTGGGATACAGCTGGTACGTGATCATAGTGCAATGTTCCCATCCCTTGCTCATGCATTCGTTCTGCTACGATGACACCTGTGAACCCCGCATCCCCACCTCCTCGCCCTCTGTTCGTTGGAATGAACCCTGAACAGGGCAAGAAGAATTCGACAGACTACGGTCCCTATCATACGCCGAAACACACGTCGTTATGATCTGCTTCTCGGTAGACAACCCAGTATCACTTGAAAACGTGGAGTCAAAGTGGTTGGATGAGATCCTCGAATACTGTCCGGGTGTGAAGGTGCGTTGCAAATTCATTTCCCTTCTTCGGCCCTGTGCCCTAGCTTCCACTTTGGCCTTCTTCTCTGTTCTTGGAGAACATCTAGCCACTTCTGCAACTCCCCCTACGCCTTTTGCCTTTGATCGCAGTTACTGATAAATTGACTTCATCTAGCTTGTCCTTGTAGGTTCGTCCATTCCGCCTGTCAAGTTTCTTATCAGGCGTCATAATGGAGCTAACTCGGATTTTTCACCTCCCCTTTCGTAGCACTGAAATGTGATCTCAGAGATGACAAGACAGTAAAGGAACGGTTGCAGAGGTATGGAACTCATACAGTGCAGTATGAAGAGGGGTTAGCTGTTGCAAGACGAATACGTGCTTCGCGGTATCTAGGTGCGTTGCTGCATGGCAATTCTCTATTTGCTTCTCGTTTTCTCTGTCCCCTTCTTTTCTACTTCCCTGTTGCGCTTCTTTCGCATGAACTGGAACCCGTGCTGACGTCCCTCTTTCACAGAATGCAGTTCGAAGCACAATCGTGGAGTATCAGAGGTGTTCTATGAGGCCGCCCGGGTGTCATTAGGAACAAAACCGAGAGGGAAGAGCGAATCTTGTCTGATAATGTGATCCATCGCCATTCGAGTTCGCTTTATCCCCCCCATGGTCACACTGCCTGACGCGACGATCTATGGCCCATTGACCTAAAACGGCCCTACCCTACGATCGACCAGGCCGGCCCATAATCGAAGCTCGCTTGACGCTCATTGCGCCGAAGATATCGAAGCATGCACGCACAAATGGGCATCTCCCATGCGAATATTGTACACTACCGGTGGCCTGGTGCCTGGGTTTATAATGGACTGGTTCACTATTGACGGCCTTTTTTTTTTACTATGGTTATTAGTTAGTATTTCATTTTCTACATGCAAGGCTTATGCATTATGCTTCAAAACCAACAGAAAAACATTCGGCACCGTTAGCCTGAGCATATTTTCTTCATCGAAGACCGTCCTGAGATTCGCAGCCTCGCTTGATACATTATCGATATCCTCCGCGTGCTGAGATCAGTGCAGCTAAACCTCTCCCACAGGGGCCCAAGCCTCTGAATACCAGTGGTTTAATCCATGGCCAACGCTCTACTGTGGTCGGATTCGTCTGTCAGTGTTAGGAAGCGCCTGGCTCGGCATTCCCCGTCGTGGGATCAATAATCTGGAGGCTGACAGTAAAGCGTTTGTGCAACGTGCTCTGAGCCTGAGGCATCCTTCATTGTCCTTCTGCGAGCATGACATCTTTATACCACGCTGGTGACGACTATATGGAAGGAATGACAGTATCTGTCAAGGCTGTAGAGCAGGTAAGCATCGCTTTTACCTCGCAAATCTTTCCATAAACGGGACGCTTTCAAGGCAATATCACGGACTTCGGACAAGCAGAAACCAAACGTCGACGACTTGCTGCTTCTCATCATGGCTTTGAGGTCAAATCAATCGCTCAGGTATACAGGCAAATGCTTGCACATCTTCTTGCGCCATCTTCGTGTTCCTGGATCTCGCTCTGGTACCAAGGAGCATACGGCTGCTAAAGCTCTGCCTCTCCACATCGTCGCGCTGGCCGGGCTTTCAGTGATAATGATTCACGCTCAATTCGTCGCTAACGCTTATGAGAAGATCTGGTTCAAACTCAAGAAACGTCTCGAAGTGTTCTTGGAGTGTATCGACGATGGGCTGGCATGGTGCTCGTCTGTTCAACTCGAGTCGAGCGATATTCTAAAGTCTACGACCTACCCGGAGGTTCAGCCTGCTCGATTCCCGTACACTGTCAGCTTTATGCTTGCTCGTATTTGCGCTTTCGACAAAGCGTAAAGCAAACTGTGACCTCGGAACCTCTGGCAATTAAAATCGCCATCACACTTTGGCAGTTCAAGAACACTGACGTCTCAGAAAGTGGACGCCGGATTCGTTATAAGGATGGTTCAGGCAGCGATGTCGCATACCTCATGTACCTCTCCACTGGCGATGTCTTCCTGTGTCCCATTCTTAGATTCTTCAGCGGCGTCCTCTTCAACTCTTGATTGCAGTTGTACAACGCATGGAAACTCGATGGCACTGAGAAGGGCATTCTACTCGAGGACTTGATCGCTGAAACGCTTGCTTCTCGGGTAAATACGTTGAGGCTTTGGAGCCGGAATGAAAAGAAGCACGCTTTACCAGTTCTGCGGTATCACTTTCAGTTGATATGCGACTTTATCATTGAATTCCGGCGGGAGGCCTACGTTTCCGCAGGGCGAGACCCAAATCCTGTTGACGATCCCAAGGCTTCGACACTCGATGTACCGCTCTTACGGAGACACATTCTATCAGAACTTACGCGGCTAATGAACGTGATTGGAGAGCACTATCGCAAGGACCCACTACCGTCGGACAATGTATCCCAGCATGACCTTCTTCCAGTGGTCTCAGGAGCCATCGACGTCCAGCTGTTGTTCCTTTCCTTGAATCATTGCACTCCTCGCGGGGTGCATGCATACACTCAGGTTCTGGAAACCGTTCGCGCTGGATTCATTCCCCTTGTCATCCGCTCCCTCGACAAGCTTTGTGACTACCCAACCTTTGATCTCCACACACTCTTTCCAAAGGCTCAGGCGATCGACTACTGGCAAGCGACCTGGATGTCTCTACACTATGTCTTGGCCTACTCGGTCTACCCCTCGATCCTACATGTCGCGAGAAGGGACTAGGCAGCGATCCCGCAGGACAGGCTGGAAAGGATATCGCAAAGGATGATGCAACACCCTGCGTGGACTTTCGGAACTGACGGTTTGAGTCTAATAGGGTCGATCCTGGACCAATGGTATACCTGCCACGGCGAGTTTGAGGAGATCAAAGAATTACTGCGGCTTGCTGATGTGTGACAATCCTACAGTACGTCACAGTGGTTCACCCGTTCAATTTGCCGCTGACCAACTCGGTCGTCGCTTTCAGTGACTGGCAAACTATCAACGAGACTCCAACTGAAGCTCTCACTGATCCTGAAGCTACCAAAAAATGCTCAGGTTGCTCGTCTATTCTCTATTGCTCTACGGCCTGCCAAAGAGCTGATTGGAAGGCGGGTCACCGTGATCAATGCCAGGTTCAAGCTACAAGCCGAGAAGGTATCCATTGGACCAGCCTCTCACGAAGGTTTCTGATATCTAACGCTAACAAACTAGAGCCTGAGGCTTACATTATGCGCGGTATATCAGGCAATCCTGCGCTGGAGGCGCAGCTCGACGGGATGTTCAGGAGAGCCGAGGCTGAGGTTGAGTTGGAGGCTGAGAGCGAGAAGGGAGGGCGACCGTTGTGGCCCAGAATCAGGCTAATAGAAGGCAACTTTGTGTTTGGGCAGAACGCCATCTGTGTTACGATGCAGTTCCAAATCACGAGCGCCAGCGAGGATGAGGAAGATGTGGACATCGAGATGATACAGGCTGTCACCAGGATCGGGTACGTTCTTGCTTCAGGTGGACCCCTTTCTAGTGTTGACCTAGTAGATTTTCCCAGGAATTTGGCCGAATGGCTCGGAAAGCCGACTGGGCAAAAGTAGATTAAGGTGCTGTTAACCTTTTACACGTAGGACGACAGAGGTAGAAGCTTGCGTCCAACGGTGGGATTGCTAGCCACTTAGACTTAGCACCTGCGATAGGGGTAATGTAATTGGCGCCCAGCTCGGCATCCTCCCTCGTGGGAACTCTGTAGGTAATCTCTAGCATTGCAACGTGCTATTACCTTTCGTTGTTGAACTGCGAGCCATGGCGTCTCTGTACCTTCCTGATGGTGACTACAAGAAGATAATGGCAGTATCTTCCAAGGCTGTCGATCAGGTAACGTCTTTATATTCCCTTTCAATATCTATACGCTTAAAATAGCGAAAGGCAATATCACGAGCTTCGGGCGCACAGGAGGCCAAGGTCGATGATTTGCTGCTCCTCGTCAAAGCCTTGAGGTCGGAGCAGTCACTCAAATACATCCCGGAATGCCTGGACATTTTTCTGCGCCACCTTCGCCTTCCTGAACCCCGATCTGGTGACAAAGAACCTTTGCCTATTCCGCAGCACGTTGTTGCACTGGCCGGGCTTTCAGTAATCATGATCCACACCCAAATCGTGCCCAGTGTTCATGAGAAGATCTGGCCTAAACTCAAGAAACATCTTGACGTGTTCTTGGAGTGCATTGACGACGGGCTGAGATGGTGCTCGTCTCCTCATCTAGAGGCGGGAGACATATCAGAGTCCACAACTTACCCGGAGATTCAGCCTGCTAGGTTCCCTTACACGGCCACCTTTATGCTTGCACGCGTCTTGGCGTTTGGCCCGGGCGTCAAGCAGACAGTTACGTCCAAACCTCTGGCGATTAAAATTGCTATTCGGGTATGGCTGCTCAAGAATACGAATGTCTCAGAAAGCGGACGCCGGATTCGCTACAAGGATGGCTCAGGCAGTGACAATGCATACCTCATGCACCTCTCCGACGGGGATGTCTTCCTGTGCCCAATCCTTCGATTCTTTGGTGGAGTCCTCTTTACCTACCCATCACAGCTGTACAAAATATGGAAGCTGGATTGCACCGAGAACGGCATCCTACTCGAGGATTTAATCGCTGAAACGCTTGCTTCGCGTGTCAATACGCTGAAACTCTGGAGTAGGAAGGAAAGAAAAACCGGTGTACCGGTTCTTTGGGGTCATTTTCGGACGATATGCGACTTGGTCACCGCATTCCGGCGAGAGGCGCACATTGCTGCAGGGCAGAAACCAGATGATGTTGACAATCCGGAACCTTCGACGCTCGACGTGCCGCTCTTGCAGAGACGCATCCTACCAGACCTTACGCGAGTTACCATCACGATTGGGGAGCAATATCGGAAGAACCCTCTGTGGTCGGACTTTGTGTTCCAACATGACCTTCCTCCGGTAGTCTTGGGGGCCACCAGAATTCTGCAAATGTTCATTCCTCTAAACCATTGCACTCCTCGGGGTGCGTATGCTCATGCTCAAGTTCTCGAAACTGTGCGTGCTGGTTTCATTCCACTCCTCATCGGCTCTCTCGACAAGCTTTGCGATTATCCAACCTTCGAACTCCACACCCTCTTCCCCAAAGCCGAGCCTCTCGACTACTGGCAAGCGACGTGGATGTGTCTTCACTATGTCTTGTCCTACTCGGTTTACCCCTCTATCTTGCAAGTGGCGAGAAGGGACTGGGCGGCCATCCCGAAGGAGACATTGGCAAAGATTTCGCGGAGGATGATTAAGCATCCAGCATGGACATTCGGGAATGAGGGCCTGAGCAAAATGGGGTCGATTCTAGAGGAATGGCATACCTGCCACGGTGATTTCGAGAAGCTCAAGAGCTTTTGTGGTCTGCTGATCTGTGATAATCCTACGGTATGTGGTGGTCCCGGATCACTCATTCACTGGGTCTATCGCTGACTTGGAGTGTTTGAATAGCATACGAAAGCCATCAAAGAAGCTCCTTCTGAAGCTATCGCAGATCCGGAGCCTACTAAACAGTGCTCGGGCTGCTCTTCCGTGCTTTATTGCTCTACGACATGCCAAAAGGCCGACTGGAAGGCAGGTCATCGAGACCAGTGCCAAGTTCAGTCTGTGAATCGAGAAGGTACCATTGCAAGCTCCTGTATTACCCACTTCTGGCATCTAACGCAAGAAACCTAGAGCGCAAGCTGAATCAAATATGGTACAACCACCAGCTCCGTGCTTGGCATATGTTTATGATCACCTGGCTCTACCGCGCGAAGAAGTACTATGCTGGACACACCAAAAACATGAAGGCCGGGGCAATGCATATGATCACGTTCAACTTTTTCATGTACCCCCCTCGGTCCAACATCGTTCTCGTGCCCATGCATTATACCATGCGGGGTATTTCTGGTAACCCTGCACAAGAGGCGCAGTTAGAAGAAATGTTCAAGAGAGCAGGGTATGAACTCCTGCTTGAGGATGAACGCGAGAAGGAAGGCCGACCGCTGTGGCCTAGGATTAGGTTGGTGGAGGGTGTCTTCTTGTTCGGGCAGAATGCTCTTTGCGTGACGATGCAGTTCCGAATTAAGAGCGTTAGCGACGACAACGAGCAAGTGGACATGGAGATGATACAAGCCGTCACCAGAATTGGGTACGTTCTTTATGGAGAGGAAGCTGGTTATCAGCGACTCACGCCCTCTCCGTCTGGGTTTTCAGGCAGTTCGATACCGCTACTCAAGCCGCCGATATATTCAGTAGGTACGGCAAATGGTTCACAGGTCCAAAAGGACAGAAGCAGGTTACAACGTAGTCAATCCTCGCCGGCGTATCCTTAGTGCCTGTGCACCCCACCGTGCCATTGAACCATTTACTTAATGGCTGCTGTCCGTGGTACCTTTCCAACATCTGTTTACAGAATCTAATTACAGGAACCTATGTAAATCGTCTGTGTAATTCAAGATCCTCATAGCGTACGGCATCCTATGGGGTGCTAGAGATTGAGGGATGAAAGATGTTACAGGCTTGGGACAGCGGTCATCATGAATAGTGCATGCCGCCACAGCACCCATTGATTAATTCAGACACACCATTGTTGCCAATGAATACCTTTTCTGACATCCTTCTACTGCATGGCACGCCCGAAAGAAAATTGGGTTACCTGACAGGCCGGGTTTTAGTGGCTTTAGGGCGAACTGAATGGGAGCAGCCGGCACCGTAATGGACTTCTCCCGCAGCACTCCCGAACTCAATGGTGCGGGAGAGGGAGGGACGGGAGATATCAGTGATATTCTATGTCAGCCTTTCATACAAAGTGTCAATCTTTTTGGAAGCTCAAGATGGACGAGGCTGAGCGGCATATACATATTTTCGTATATATTTTTCACTGCATGGGCTCTGCAAAGACCTCGCTAAAACACTCACAATGGATCTCGTATCCCATGACGGGTACTCGCATCCCACCTCGAGCCCATAACTAGCTGGAAAGCAATGGTTTGCCTAAACGAGAAAGGAGAGGAACCCGCAATCTCCGAGCTTAGCGCGACGGGCGTTGATTCGGGAGATGCGGTCAGCTACTTAGCATTCCTTTTACGGCGTCTCCTGGCCGTGTTTTGCAATGTGCTTTACGGACAATGTTTCACGCATCATTGAGCTCGTTCTGTGTGGAGCCACATACCCACGCAAGCACAGTTAAAAGGATGAGTAAAAGGATGGAATACCAACACCATTTCATCTACAAGCTTGAAACTTGCATCACACGATGATCTTCAAAGGGTCATTTACCATCCTCGCCGCTGTTGCTGCTGTTGTTTCGACAGTGAACGGAGCAGCACTCGGCCTCGAGAAACGAGCGTCCACCGCGACTTGCACCCTCGTCGCGCTTCCTTCTCGCGCCGTTCCCGCCACAGTGAACCTTGGGGCTCGATGGAACTTCGGTAAAAGACGAGCCGCCACCCTCACGAGCAATATTTTTACTCACACGACTTCACCCACAGTCCTTGGCCGAAGGCTTCAACTGTTCCTCGGTGGCAAAGCTATTTCCGTAAGATATTCTTCGTCCCACGTCTTGGTTGGCTATGAAGTGTACTCACCGGGGGGGTTCGACAGAACAACGCTGAAGCCATCACTGGTCCTGACGCGGCCACTGGTACCTATACGGTCGTCGAGGCATTCGAGGCGGATGTCTCCGAGAGCGAGTTGACCAACACCGTTGTTGGATGGACCGGGGCAACCGTATCCTTTGACGGCATTGACTGGATCTTCCAGACTATCACCTGTTAAACCGTAGAGCTGTTGACCAGTAGAAGAGGCTCGAGGCTTTTCAGAGCCATCATCATGGACATGTATCATAGACGGTTTCTTGCCGTACCTCTCAATTATCATCGTGTTGTATGAAAACAGACGACCAGCGCCCCTACTCGAGGCTAAAGGCTACCTGAACCCAAGCTGCGCGTCTCATTGACTTTGGGAGGTGAGCTGGATTAAACCTTAGCCCCGATGCAACACGCCAAGCATAGACTTGGGCCCAATCGAGCATCCCGATTGCCTAAAGGAGAGTTGATTCACTCAGTACTTCAGTTGCCAAGCCTAGGATCACCAAGTTGGAACGCCAATGATGAACGCCAAGGGAATGAAAGGCTAATGCTAAGAGTGTGGTGTTAGGGTTCCTAGTGCAACGCTAAGTATCCCACCAACACACATGAGCTCGACCGAGAAAGAAAGAAATCAATCATCCCCCAGGATGTCTCGGATCCCTAAACTCAATGAGAACTGGTATACTCGGGCGCTGGGGAAAGGACTCACTATCTATGATATCCAAGTATGCAAGCGTCGCCGGGCTATCTGGGTACTCGTCTAAGAAGCTGACCCCGTAATCTGCACTCTTCCCTATTCTGGGATCGAGCGGTACGCTCCCCAGGAATTCGATTCCCGTCTCCTCAGCCAACCTTCTTCCTCCACCCGTCGAGGGCTTGAAGATCTGGCTTTCGTTCTTGCAGTTTGGACACACGAAGCCAGCCATGTTCTCCACCAAACCGGTGATTGGTATCCCAACCTTTCGGCAGAAGTCGATCTCCCGCCTCACATCCTGCAATGCCACTTCTTGTGGCGTGGTAATAAGGATTGCACCATCAATGCCACTCTCCTTGAGATATTGAACGACGGTCAAGTGTTCGTCGGAGGTTCCGGGAGGTGTGTCCACGAGCAGGTAGTCCAAGTCTCCCCAGTCGACATCCTTGAGAAACTGGGAGATCAGGCCATTCTTTTTGGGACCACGCCACATGACAGCGTCCTTGGATGAAGGGAGCATGAAGCCGACGGACATGACTCCTAGATTATCCTGAACGTAGACGGGCGACCAACCTGACGAGGAGGAGTGAACTTGCTCTGAGGCGATGCCTAGAATTGTGGGTATAGAGGGACCGCAGATGTCCACGTCCATGATTCCGGTCTATCCAATACAATTGGTTTGTATTAGTGTTGTGCATGAGTCTGAAAGACATTAATAGCGCACCTGAACATCGTCCTCTGCCGCAAATGCCCACCCTAGCTGCGCTGTAAATGTCGACTTGCCCACACCTCCCTTGCCACTCAAAATTAGAAGCTTCCGCTTCACACTCTTCATTCTCTCCTTGATCAACGGTAATGAAGGATCTGGTAGCTTTGTGTCGCCCGAGGCGCAAACGTCTTGATTTGCACATCCATTGCAAGCATCGGATTTGCCTGCTTGGTCTGATTCTGTCCCCTGATTCGTTCAGCATCGATAGCATGCCAATAATGAGCTGCTTACGGGACAATGCTCAGGAGCATTTGAAGGGAGAGACCTAGGTTCCAGAGCGTTTACCGGTTTCTGGACTGCAATCATGGTGGTGGGGGGTCAAGAGTTTGTAATGCTTCACCTAGTTCTGAATCCGTAAGCACCGCTTGGCGCCCAGGGGCTGTGACGATATTTGGGAATGTTAGTATGAAAAGTTCTTTGGATCTCCGACTCGTACTAATCTTTTGTCGTAGCCCTCCCATCCTCAGTTGCCAGCTCTCGCATCGTTCTTGCGGACACCAGGCTACTCTTGTGCCTCGGAATGGCCTATCGTAAATCTTGCGAGGCCATCTGACAAGGTTTTCATTTCAATCTCAATTACCCATACGACCAGCACCGCCCTGTCTCTTTGTCCAGTTTCAACGTCCTTACACCAATTCAACGCTAAGCACCAGCCAGAAGCTGACGACTTCTTATGGCATCTTAACTCTGCAGCACCCCGGGATCTCGCCTCACCCGTCCGTTCACCCTACGTCCCCAGTTGCCTCCGCCATGGATCTCGGTGTCTCAACTGGGGCGTATTGATCGAAGTAGATAAGATGGCATGTGATGTTGCTGCGAGGAGACGATCGTCACTCGTCCTTGTTGAACGGTGTTCTCGGTTTTAATCCACATCAAACTCCTTGCCTTCGTATCTCAAATCAAGCCAAGGTTCCTAGCATATGCTGTGTGCTATTGAAAACGTGAGGAGTGGGGATTGGATTGAAATTCTGCCATGAACCGTTGCCAGTTCAAGATCTGTTCTCCGTTAACCATGGCTTATATGAAATGGATCCAAGGAAGCAATTGTGTCTTTGCCCCCGATTAATCGCCGTACCTTCCCCACGAGTGGCCTCGGTGCGCGTTCTAAATGCGTTGCGAAGACGGTCATTTCAAGGCGTCCTCCGTTGATACTACATGTCCTTGTCATATCCATCAAGAAGCAAGGCAAGGCTATTCGAGGATCATAACCGACTATAAACCTGCTGCAGAGCCGGGTTAGCTTTCCATCCACCTTTCAACACCCCCAGAACTGGGTCGCCAGTGCCAGCAATCTCGTACGATGGCGGTGGACTCCGAGCTCTTGCACCAGCAGCGCCTACAGAAAGCGACGACTGAGGCCAATTTGGTATGTTCCTTTAACCTTTTCGAATCTTTCCTTTCACTAAGCACTAAACAGATTGCGTACTGTGCGTATCTTCACGTTCAGGTCACATATGTCAAGCTGATTACAGAAAACAGTATTCGCCCTTACTGTCATCGTCAGTTGAGCAATTGTCACCTTGAGGTCTCGACACTCACTTAGCGCTTAGGTTCTTGAGTACTTTGAGAATTTCCAGGGCGAGGTACGGATGGTTCTGGGTTCTTGGATCACCATTTGCCTCCGCTAACACTATTTCAGGTTGTCTTGATTTGGCCATCGAAGTGGGGTTTGGTCAAGTTCTTCTACTTCGCGAATCGGCTGCTTCCTTTCTTCGTGCTTCCTTTTGGCATAACCTGTCAGTGCATTGATGTTTTCCATCTCCCTGTGGCGTATCACTAACCTCTACAATGCAGATTATACCATTGCACAATCTGATGCAACGCCGGTGGTAAGGAGGATACTTTGAGTGAAGGGGAATATCGAAGCTTACTGGTGACTAGGTCTGTGCTTTCATCTTCGGCACTGCTGGAATTGGTGCTGCTCTTTGCATGCTCATGTCCGAAGGTACGCTGTAAAGCTTCTCAATGCCAACGATCGCTCCCTGCTAACCAACCCGTAGTAATCCTATATTTGCGTCTCTACGCATTATCTGGGCGTCAACGATGGGTCAAGAACTTCATCATTGTCAATGGCACAGTATGTCGATGCAAGAGCTCTCGGCGCGGACTCGTTTCATGCTCATCCTACGTCTAGCTCATTTTCGTTGTGTGTATCGGGGCACTCTCAACATATATGGGCCGAAGCACATGTAAGTCGTTTGCTCTTCCTCCTCACTCATTTGTCTGACCCTTTCGCGCTCAAGGGGGCCCATCTCAGTTCCCTGGTTTCTTCGGATGCGTTGGCAAACCAAATAAGAATGCACTCTTCGTAGTGGTGGCATACTTGACGATTTTGTATAGCGGTCTCGGTGAGGCTCGTTCTAGCTTCTCGTCTGATCTACGCTTATAGGTTCCCAGTCACCGTCATTCTTTGCGCCTACTTTGGTATTCGCCATTATTGGGAGTCCCGAGAGAGCCGGCTGGTCGTCCTCTTTTATCGGGACAGCATGTTGTACTTCGTTGTTCTTGCAGGTATGATTATGCATATGCTGCGTTGACAGTCTCAGCTATCTAACGCCTATCTGAAATGCATAGCGATGTCTATCACGAACCTTGCTGCTGTATTCACTCTGCCGGTAAGCATGGCCCAAGTTGACTGAATTCGCCGATGCTGACCGTCCGCTTCTTCTCCTACACCAATAATAGCCCCGGTTCAAGTTTGTTGTTGCGCAGTACGTCCACTTCAATGCTACCTATGGTACCTGCAAACGGGGTGAAACTGACATTATCCTTCCTTCACTAGTCCTCAAGCCATGATGCACAGTGTTCTCGCAGCGCGCATGGTCCTGCATTTGAGGGTGGAGGCTAGGTTGGGTATGGGCTTCAATAATGCCACCGTCTCAAAGACCATGGCATTTGCCCCTCGCATGCCAACAAGTAGTAGATCTGGAGATACCGAAGATACTGACCCTACAACCGAACATTGGCAATCATAACCTGCACGACTCAACTCCACTTGTATTTGTAGAAACATCATGGATTCTTATTAGATATCTTGAGTAGAAAGTTACAAGTTCACTACAAGTCATTTCCTGTCCCATTTCCGTGCTGGATTCATGTTTCTCGGCTGGATACTCGCCGATGGCTCTCATGAACCCGTCGTAAGTTAGCATAGGCTCCATCTCGTTTTAAGGGTAATCTGTCGCTTGGTAGACACGACCTTGCCTCTCTTTGTGTAGAGGTCACAAAGCAGGTCGTGGAGACTATCGAGCCACGGTTTGACAGGACCCCATTCCTTCCTAACCAAATCCATCATGTCCATGAAGGAGAGTTTGAACAAAGAGACGTATTCACCACACCACTTCCCGACCTTGTCCTTGGAGGGCTGGACATAAATATGGTCTTTGAGAGGAACGACATGGTCGCCCGTGGCATGATATAGAACAAGAGACTCGTGGAGATAGCGGTGGCTGAGAGGCGTGTGCGCGGGCTTGGACAATGCCCTGAGGTTCTGCTGCCTGCAGCTTCGAGTGCTTGCAAAGATGCTTTGAGGCAATGTTAGGCAGATGCAAGAGGCGATGTGTATGTTCTCTTTCAGGTCAATAGCCCATGGTTCAAGCGCGCATCGTCAGACTTCCAAATTAACATCTCCTAGCGTCTTCTATTGGTCAACCCAGGTACATGTGCGCAAATGAAGCTCATATGGCAATGCGCCAAAAGAGGGTGGCGGTTGAACGTTTAACCCTTCTTTGACTGCCACACTCAACGACAAGTGATGCCTACGCCAATGATCTGACCGACAGGGCCGGAGCGGGCGCCTAACAACAGCGCTTAACAAGTCTTCTGCAGTGATACGGACGTGGGGTAGGACTTCATCGTGATGGCTTCTGCAACTTCGCCTACACTTCATCAGCAAAGCCTCGAGCTCAGATGATGTGAAGTGAGGTGAAACGTAAAGTGCTTGGACTTCGCGACAGCAATACTCCAAGGTGGTCAAGTGAAGGTGAGGGTGAACTTTAGTTCGAGAAGGCGAGCAATGATAACAGATGTGTATCTTCCGTTGCAAGCTATCTTCAGGGGCATCGGGCTGCCACCTGGTGCGCCATTCCAAGGACGAAATTCCGTCGCTGCCTCCGACTAATCGCCATACCTTCCCCACGAGAAGCGACGATGAGATGTGCGGGATCCCAAAGGCGCTTTATGCATTACGAAGCTGGTTGTTTCACCTCCGTTGATGTGATATGTCCTTAGTTCCGCTCAAATCCCAAAGCTCAGGTCGAGCTGGGATGGGTTCGAGCTGGGCTTCCAAAAAGGCATATGCATCAAACACGGGCCTTGGGGGCACGGCTTTTTAGAAATGAGTGGGACCCCTGACAAACGACTATAAGCCTGCTGCAACCAGAGCCGGGTTTGTTTTCCATCCACCTTTGAACTCCCCGGAACTGGGTTGTCAGTGCCAGCAATTTCGTACGGGTACCATGGCGGTGGACTCCGAGCTCTTGCAACAGCAACACCTTCAGAAAGCGACGACGGATGCCAATTTGGTACGTTCTTTGAACACTTTGGACCCTCTATACTCAACGCGGAACACTGGTCAGATTGCGTACTGTGCGTATCCTCTTGTTTAGGTGATAGCTATCGCACTCATTGCAGAGAACAGTATTCGCGCTTACCATAATTGTCAGTACATTGTGAATCTACCAACAGATCCTCAGACTTACTGGTTCGTAGATCCTCGAATACTTTGAGAACTTCGAGGGCGAGGTACACGTTCCCCTGGGTTCTTGGATCGTCATATTGACTCTATTTCAGGTTGCCTTGATTTGGCCATCGAAGTGGAGTTTGGTCAAGTTCTTCTACTTCGCGAATCGACTGCTTCCTCTCTTCGTGCTTCCTTTTGGCATAGCCTGTCAGTGCATGGCTATCTTCCATCTACCTATGGCGCGTTACTAACCTCCACAATCTAGATTCTACCGTTGCTCAATCTAATGCGACACCAGTGGTAAGGGAGATACTTTGAGTGAAGTGGGACATGCCGAAACTTAGCGATGAATAGGTCTGCGCTTTTATCTTTGGAAATGCTGGCATTGGTGCTGCTCTATGCATGTGCATCTCCGAGGGTGCGCTGCAATGCCTCTCAAGGTCAACGATTTCTCCCCACTAATCAACGCGCAGTAATTCTCTATTTGCGTCTCTACGCATTATCTGGACGTCAACGATGGGTCAAGAACTTCATCGTCGCTAATGGAATAGTACGTCAATGCAAGAGATCTCAGATTGGCTTCATGCTCATCGCAATCGCCTATGTCTAGCTTATCTTCGTAGTATGCGGCGGGGCACTCTCGACATATACAGGTCGAGCACTTGTGAGTCCTGTGCCCTTCCACTTGACCCTTACTAACCTGATTCTTTCGCTCTCAAGGGGGGCCGTCGCAATTCCCTGGTTTCTTTGGATGTTTTGGCAAACCAAACACAAACGCACCCTTTATAATGGTTGCATACTTGACGATTCTATACAGCGGCCTCAGTGAGCTCTTTCGACCTTCTCACTTGCCTTCCACTCACGCATGCCCAGTGACTGTCGTCCTTTGCGCCTACTTTGGCACTCGCCGTTATTGGCAGTCCCGAGAGAGCCGGCTGGTCGTCCTCTTTTATCGGGATAGCATGCAGTACTTCGTTGTCCTTGCAGGTATGATTATGCTGCGGTGATGGTCCCAGCTACCTGACGCCTGTCTGAAATGCACAGCAATGTCTATCACCAACCTTGCCGCCCTTCTCACTCTACCGGTAAGCATTGCCCAAGGTCGACTGGACCCGCCGATGTTGATGGCCTGCTTCTTCTCTCTTGCCAATGATAGCCTGGCTTCAAGTTTGTTGTTGCACAGTACGTCGGCTTTCAGTATTGCTTGCGAATATGGACACACTGAGAAATATCTTTCTTTCACTAGTCCTCAAGCCATGATGCATAGTGTCTTGGCAACACGCATGGTCCTGCATTTGAAGGGGGAGGCCAGGGTGGGCATGGGCTTCGATAATGGGAACGGCACTTCCCCAAATTTAAAGACCATGGCATTTGCCCCTCGCATGCCAATGAGTAGATCTGGCGACATTGAAGGTAAAGAACCCACGACCAGAGATTGGCCTTTATGAACTAAGACAGGACTCTGCCTTTCTTGCCTTCCATTAGCCCCCGTCTGTATGTATATAGATAGAAACCTTGGACTGGAGGGGTTTGCATAACCTTTGAAGGTGATCTGGATGTGAGGTTCCTATTCGAAATCCATAATGGAGCGCTGAGTTGACTTCCCGCCATTGGCATACGTACTTTGCCCAACAAGTTTATGTTGCGATCAAACCCGACGAACGACGTCATGATCGACCTGAAGCGCGTCTACTCTGCAAGTTCCCTTTCGCCACAACATGCTCACGTCTCGAGCCGGGCTTACCTCTCTGCGTAGCGTCAAACCCTGTGCTCCTAGCCGCCTCTATAGACTTCTGTCGACAACGCGGCCATGCTTAGGTCGCGCCGTGGTCTACACTGAGAACGGCGACCCTTCTTCGGTCCTTGATGTCATCTCGATCCCTCCCATCCCTGCTACACCTCCTCCCAACTCTGTTAACATCAAATTTCTCCTCTCACCCATTAACCCTGCTGATATCAATGTGATTGAGGGTGTATACCCATCTCAACCTACCAAGACCGATGCCTTGACACCTTCAGGAAAGGGTAGTGAAGGTTATCCTGTCTTTGTTGGAGGGAACGAAGGGCTGGCTGAGGTGACTGCTGTGGGCGAGGGTGCTGCTGCCAGCTTCAAGGTTGGGGACTGGGTTATCATCACGAAGCAGCAGTCTGGAACTTGGATGACTGAGAGGAATATTCCTCTTCCTGATGTTGCTCGACTGCCTGAGGCTGGCCAGTTGACGCAAGCTCAGGGTGCGACTATCACGGTATGGTCCTATCTTCAAGTCGATGAAAGTATGAGTGCCTGATGCAGATATGATAGGTCAACCCTCCGACAGCCTACAACATGCTACACGACTTTGTCAAGCTCGAGAAGGGCGACTGGGTTATCCAGAACGGGGCCAACAGTGCGGTGAGATTCGGGTGCTCCAAATGACTTCTTTTCACATCGCTGACAAGCACCGGCTAATCTGTTTAGGTGGGGCAAGCGGTCATCCAGATTGCTGCTGCTGAGGGGTACAAGACGATTAACCTTGTGAGGAGCCGGTGGGTCTCCTTGTCCAATTGAATACTGTCATTAGCCACTAACGACTCGTGCTCCGGGAACAGTGATAACATCGACACATTGAAGAAACAACTCACAGATCTTGGAGCGACCCATGTTCTGACGTATGAAGAGCTCGCCGACAAGGCGACGCGTGAAAAGATCAAGGAATGGACAGGGAGGAAGGTATGTCACCCCATCCCAATGATGGGCGCCTATTCTTAGTTCTACTGCTAGCCAATCCGACTGGGCCTCAACTGCGTTGGTAAGCAACATACCCATATCATGAATGCTCAACGACTAATTTCCGACTGCAGGAGGCAAAGAAACCACGCTCATGGCACGGTATCTGGGACAGGATGCCCAGCTGGTCTCGTACGGCGCCATGTCGAAGCAGCCACTATCTCTGCCTACGTCCCTGTTCATCTTCAAGAACTTGATAGCGCGAGGCTTCTGGCAGAGTGTCTGGTACAAGAAAAAGCCGATTGAAGAGAGGGACGAGCTGATGGCCAAACTCGTTGGTTACATCTCCTCTGGCAAGGTGAGTATTGATGCTTCTTCTACATCTGAGTTTGGCTGATATCATTTACAGCTGGAGACGCCGGAACATGAAGTCCTGCATATTACGGGTAACCTGTCGGATGAGGAGGCAGCCGCGAAGGTTCGTGATACCTTCAAGAAGTTGTCGGAAGGCAAATATGGGAAGAAGGTGCTCCTCAAGGTGGATTAGAAGCCAGAGACACATACTTCTATCCAAGCCGTTTGAAGCAGATTGTGCAAGAGGATCCTAGAATAGCGTATTATATGCACACATACAAGCACAACGTATGGTAGAGACATCGGGAGCTACTCTATGCCCTCTTTCTATCCTGGAAGAATTCCTATTCCGCGCGTCAGCAAAACGGGCCATTTCGAGTATGTTCAAGTAACTCACCTTCAAATGCCTCATCTGCCATGCGCAAGTGGCAATCAGAACCCCAATCTGGGCCAAGCTGTACCACACCGCCCTCGCATTCGTGTGCTCGCTTAAGTCCCTGAAATCCTGCTCCCGCTCTCGCTGGTACTGCTGCTCCCTTCGAATATCCTCAATCTTGATGTTCAAATCGCGAACCTTGGAGGCCAATTCTGAGATGTGCGATCGGTCCTTTTCGACGTCGGGTCGTGTTGTGCCAACGACAATGTCGATGGAGATGCGGAGGTGAGTATGGCTGAACCAGGAGGCGTAGTTGGTTGAGAGGCAGATGGCGTGGTCGCCGGATTCGTGAGAGGTAAAGGTGAATTTTCCATCGAGAGGTCCGTTGGTCTTGACGACTACATGGCCCGAAGGTTCTTCCTGCAATTTTAAATGAGCTGGACAGTTCTTCCAGATATGAGAGCGTGACGCACCGTCACTTCGACAATGACACTAAGCTCGGGATTGTCGAGATACTCCTTTTTCTCCTGGGACCATTCTAGAGCCTTGTAATGACCTATTCCACGATACCGATATCAGCATCCACCGCTTCAAAATCTATCCCGGCTGCCCACACCTTCCACAACCGTGTCCGACGGCAGTTCCTCAATGAAACATCGCTTTTGGTTGGCGTCCAAGTAGAAATGAAGGGCGTTAGCAAGCGTAAAGAGACATAAGAAGAAGGAAATAAGGGTCAGTCGCATTTTGAATGGTGCGACGACGAGAGGGATGGCAGAAAAGAGAATGAGCGTCAATGGCCGGTGCACTGGATGGTCTGAACGTGGCGACCGACGCTTGTTTGGCTCAGGGGACGGTGGCAAGCAGCGCCGCTCACCCGATTCGGAAAGCGCGCTTATATGCCCGCCCTTTTCACTTCGCGATGGGGGTCCTGAACGTGTTTCAGGGCATAAACAAGGGTCAGAGCTAGTCGAGATGGATTGAACTGCCTTCTGTGAGAGATGTGATGGTATTTCTGTTCACTTGAGAGTGTTCCACCATCGGGTTCCTTGACCTTCTTTCCGACCTATTGAACAGCAGGGTCTAACTGATTTCAGTCTGGGGCATGTTTGCACGGGTTGAATCGAAGACCAATACAATTGGATGTATTCTATCTTCTTCAATGTTGAAGACCGAATGCCGGTCATGTCAACTACCTATTCCCTTTGTAGCACAAGGGCAAAAGCCATGTGGTTGTGGATCTACCCTCTCCAAAACTGCTGACTTCTCGTTACCCTGATGGAACCTCGCCTCAAGAGCTTATTCTTGGCCTAGGCTGGCTGAGTTGTTGCTGGATGACTGCAGATGAGGTCTTGTGGCTTCGTATGCTTAGGGTCTAGAAGCCACGTCTGGAAAAATTCTTGCGGGAAATCTCTTGCATTCACCGTGGTGGCTCGATTGCCAGCCGCTCACAATCTATTCTGGCAAGAAAGATGAGGGAAATGTGCGACATCTAATCACTTGAACAGGATATCAAGTGACAAGTCTGCGAGAAGCGAAGGCCACAATCAAATTATGTGATAAACCTTTGGCAGAATCTGAGCTTCTAGCACAGACTAAACGTCACGGACTAGCGAAGGGCAGGATCAGGTTGTAGTCCAGAGTCGAATGCCGGACGCGCTTCAAACCCGCGTACCTTATCGCGGGGATCCGAAAGCTCAAGAACCTAGAGGTGGATTGAAATGCAGTCGCACATCCCCTGTGGCCTTGCACACCACCTTGACGGAGTAATCACGCTCTGCCCCTCTTCGGTACCGGCGGCATTGGGACGGTCTTTATCGAGGACCAGACTGAACTAGACCCACAAAGCCCATAAGCCGAATATCTCGTTTGCTTCCACCCACAAGCTGCATCTTTTGTGCGTGCACATCCGCCTTCGTCTTCGTGTCTATGGCCAAATACCGACCCAAGTGTCCTCCATTTTCTTTGATCCAAGGGGCTCTCAGTATATGCGGTTGCAGCTCTTCGTCACGATGACCACCCTTTACGTGTTCTATTCTATGCACATGTCCTGCTCTTTAGGGGCCCCTGAGAGCAACCCCCAAGATGCCGAAAGTAGCCAAGCGCCCAGCAATGGATCGCCCCTTTTTCGGTGCAGGTACGTTCGATGCGGAGCCCTTTCGTTCACCTGGACGCGAGATAGGGCTTTGTGGGTGGCTTCTCAGGACAGTATCAACGCTGATACGCTTGACATGACAACGCTTCTCTTCGTTTTAATGACGGTTTACAGACGAACTTACGATGTCATTCTTCTCCACTTTCGGAGACGAGATGTTTGGATTTCACAAAGGAGTCCCCAGGACGACCAACGACGAATTGCATTCAAGTGAGGTCCCCGACATCGGCCCTACCTTCCTGGCTCATGCCATTGGCTCTGTACATACGGAGGTGCTTAAAAGGCACCATCGTATGAGGATGATATACTTGGTTTGAGAATTTAGCTTTGGTTCCGTACATCATCATAAACGTGAACCGGGTCAGCGGCTTGATGGGAAATCCCAGAGGAATTGAATTGGTTTTGGCAGGGTTCAGTGAAATCCCATTGGGCTGCAGAAAATTTAGGGCGAATCTCGCGTGGCTTCTGTGTGGGAGAGGACGAGGACGCCGCTGTGCTCATTGGCCACTGAGAGAGAGAAGACAGTTAGAAGGGTATACCCCTTGGTTTCAGGGCAACGCATGCGCTTTCAATTCAGCTCGGATGGGAATGATAACTGTAAAAGTACAAGGGATATGCGTTACAAAAAGTCCGAGAACAGATGCAAGGGTCAAAGCTAAGAAGGACGAATGGGCATGGGATGGCCGTTGGACATGTTAGACATGGTGCGAGTGGGAAGACCCAAGGCGCTTATTCCGGTCTGGAGGCCAGTCCCACCGTTACCCAATGCAGCAATAAACAGATCTCGACAGACCCGTGCACGTTCCCGACGTTGCACGAACCAGCTCCCAGCGTCGCAGGGAACAGCCAAAGGAACCCCCACGACTCCGCGATCATGTGCAACCTTGACTGCACGCGTCAGGTCGTCCAGCTCGGTTTCCGAATCTAAATCGTCCAAGTCCTCTGACGGACCCTCACCCAATGTCTCCACCAGCCGAGCAGCGGCGACAGCTGCCTTCTTGCTCGCCTTCTTGGCTGCGTTCGCTGCGGACGAGGTTTTTTTGACAGCTGTAGCGTCCAACCCAAGCGCGGCGGCCGCCTCTGCCTCGAGACGCTTCTTCTCCTGTTTTTCTCGTTCTCGCTTCTCCTTCTTCTCGGCTTTGGTCTCGCGTTTGACAGGTTCCACAAAGTTGGGATTGTGGGCACGTTGCCAATCCAGCAAGAGCTCATCGTACTTGCGTGATCGCCCTTCGACGCTCCGTTTAGCGCCCATGGAATGCGATTTGCAGGTGAGGGATCGGGAACAGGGAAGACCCTTGTCATTTATCACACCACATTGCCTGTCAAGATCGACAGGACCTTTCATCCGACCTTTAGTGACTTTGGTCGCAGGCTTGTGCTTCTTCTTCTGAGGCAGATCGTCTGGCTCTGCAGAACCCTTGCGCTTCTTGCTACCTGGGACCTCGGGATGTTAGATTAGAAGTAAGATTGATGTAACACAAGAACTCACCTTCTGCGTCTAGCTTGCCTTTAGAACCTTTGTGCTTTCCAGCACGTATGGTGGCACATAGGTCTAGCGCCGACGCGTTAATTTGGATACCATGTAGACATGGCAGAAGATATTAACCTCGATGCTCTGCCACACAGCTGCGAAGAACGGGCTTTCCGCAGTCTTTGCATTTACTTACGCCTATCTCTGATAGATAGGTTAATGGTTCGCTGCCAAACAGCTTCATGTCACGAGCAGAAAGCCATGCTGTAGGAGGCTGGGGCAGAGACACAATCTCCTTTGGAGAGATAGTAGGAGATGGCAAATCCCATTTGAAGGGTGAAGGAGGGTTGCTAGGAGGTTTGAGCTTGGGAAGTACCATCAGAACGAGTGTGGTTGGGAGCAAGCGGAGGTGGATCACTGGTAGACCGGTGACACGGTCTGTCTAAGCACGGCGATAGACACCAGACAGACCGGTCACCGGTCTAGATCACTGGATCCAATTCAAGCGCTCATCGTGCGACGCCACGTGATCCACTTGATCGCTGGCCTTGGCTGGAGATCGTCCATACGCTCTTGCACACTACATACTGCTTTGAATCTCTCCTTGGCTTTCAGAATGAACTGTGGGGAACCTCTCTGGCAGCAGGATATGTTCTCGCAGAATTTGTAGCTCCGGTCTTCCGGAGGAAATCTTCCCGGCTGGCCTAACTATCTTTGTTCGCATTCACAGACGATCCATCTGGTGGAACCAATCCGCTGCATGTTGTGTACAGATTCGGCAAAGGCATAACGTATCTCCCATTACCTCTTCTAGCCGCTTTTCCAGATCTTGGGGACATCAGACGGTATCATCATCACAACCCACTCCCATTCGTCGGGTTGGGAAAAATCCTGCTCATCCAAAGCTTGGAATTCCATTTTCGTGTTCTCGAAGCCGAAGAATTAAGACTACCCACATCACCCCGTCCTTGCCCACGTCCGGAACCAATTACCGACGACCCTAGTACCCACCCTTGATATAGAAAAGGCTGGGTGATTTTTTAAAAAGGCACGACTGGACCTCTCGCGTTCACTCCCTCTCTCTGTGCTTGACACACGCGCCGCCTTTTTTCGCCCTTCCACTTCAAGAGGCGATACCCAATCGCACTGGCTTCAGGGTCCTTCAACTCTAACTCGGACCATCATTCTGCACGCCCCCAGCCACCACACAACTCCACTGCCTTTCCCCGACTGCACGCTCGGCATCTGAGTATCGCGTCACTAAGAAGCAAGTACAAAATCCGACGACCAGATCCAAGCAAGGATCTCCCTTCTTCTTCCTCTTGACAATTACCTCCCCGCGACGCTATGAGTTTTGGAAGTCAGGTTGCAGCGCTAAATATCGATGTTAGCATCGTTGGTGCGGGTGAGTTGTCTTTCAGACTGCTCAGTAGGCCTGCTCAAGGATCTGACACTTGGCGTGTCACGAAGGCATTTCTGGTCTCGCAACTGGGTTCGCGTTGGCTCGTAGTGGCCATCGCGTTCGAATTTTTGAGAAGCATCCAACCGCTCATGAGGTTCGTGGTCGTGCCTCGCGTCGCTTGTATTGCCGTGCTAACGCCCCCTTCCTTCCTCTTTCCGCTACTTCTTTGTCGACGACTTCGAATGCCTTCTTTAACCTTTGGCGGTGCCTTTTTCAGCGGTCTGTCGGTGTGAGAATCCCACCAAATATGTCCAAGATCTTGTACGAGTGGGGACTTCAAGAAGAGCTGGCCAAGGCTCAAAAGTGTTTGAAGAGTACCTTTCTCTCATGTGAGTGTTTTGATGTTATTTAGGCCGCTTCTTGGTGTTCGTTCCTGCTCGGTCTCTTCGCCTTCCCCGCCTATAACCCGACCGACGGATGGATGGATTGAATGGAGCAAGGCACGTACGTACCGGAAGTGCGGATCCGGCTTGGGAGGGCTCCTTGGGTTCGCCAGCCCGCCACCATTTTTGTTCAACTCTACATTCTGTCCGGCCATCGCGAGACAACCGAGATGCTAACGAGATTCACATAGTGGAAACCAATGAGCCTATCGGTATTCTAGAATGGCAAGAAGATGTAATCAAAGAGACGGGAGGTGACTTTCTCTTGATGCATGTAAGTCTCTTCATATCTTCCCCCTTCGCGTTTGGATGTTAAACCAGTGCGTAGTACGACGATATCTACGCGATGCTGCACAGGCTCGCTACCGACAAGGGCGTCGAAATTATCTTGGGTGCTGATATCAAGAATGTGTACTATGATGAAGATCGGGAACTCCCCGTTGTGGAATTGGCAAATGGCAGGGTGCATCATTCGGACATTGTTATCGGGGCGGATGGGTATAACAGTACCGTGAGGGAGGTTGTAACTGGTCAACCGGATTCGTGGGTTGATACCGGCATGAGCTTTTATACGTGAGTTCCAGTTTCGTTTGTCTGGGCTTTGAACTAATGGTGTGCGCAGGATTGTCGTGCCGACAGAAAAGCTCAGAGACGACCCGGATTGGAGCAAGAGGCTTGCAGAGCCCGAGTGGCCCATCTTCATGGGCGACAACCGGAATGTCCTTGGATATCCTATCGTAAGTGCGCGTCCAACGGATCCTAGTGTTCGGCTCTCATGTGTTTGTGATAGCGAAATGGCCAAGAGTACTGTGTGCATGCGTACCACCCTGATAGCCTATTGCATACCTCTGAATTCTCAGAGTCATGGAGAACGGTCGTTCCGACAAGTAGCATGGACCTGCAAAATGCACACCCATCGTACGTGGCTTCGCTTACCTTGTATATGCTCCTTATTGATGTTGGCGATTACAGGATTCATCGAATCTTTGGCTCTGCACCTGAAGCTGTACATGTAAAGTACAGAGTACGAGATATTGTTGAGGATTGGGTGGACGAGAGTGGGACGATTGTCCTCATTGGCGAAGCCGCACACGCGCTTATGGTACGCTTGTCTCTGTTTTAGCCTTTTGCTTTCTCTAACCGAGTACATATAGCCCTGCACGATTCACAATCTATCTCTAGCAGTAGAAGATGCTGCCGTCCTCGGCGTCCTTATGTCCCACCTCTCCAAACGCTCACAAATCAGCCAATTCCTCGAAGCATTCCAAGACCTCCGTTTCTCGCGCGTCCAACAAGTCTCACAATCCGAGCTGAACAATGCAGGTCTAACGACGATGCCACCAGGGGACCATCGAGACGCACGCGACGCCGCGCTCGGCAAGTCGTTGCTCACCGCTTCAGGACCAGGGCACGCACCGACGGAATGGAACGACGAGGATTTGAGAAAGCAGTGGGATGATATTTCGTATGCGTTTGGGTATGATGCGAGTTCTGCGGCTGAGGATTGGTGGCTTGGGTTTGGACGGATTGCGGCTAGGTCGGAGGAGGTCAAGGGGGAGTATAACGAAGAGCTGATGGAGAGCCCTGTGTCGTTGTTTACGAGGATGCAGGTGCGGGTACAGGTGCATTAGTGGGGTTCCTCTGTTTTGTCGCCATCTCATCGTCATTCCTTTCCTCTGATCTTTGGACTCTCAGCACTCAACCTTCAACGTTCTTTTTACCCTATCTTGGATATATCCCTTCCTTCACTGCTGTTGTGTTTCTATCGCTCTCGGCTCGTCTCGCATTTGTTTCTTTTTGCAGTCATATCATGCATTGTACATACTACGCCTCATGCTTCCACTCGCATAACATCTTACTCTCCTTTTTTTGCCTCTTTCACTGCCTACTGCTATCACTACATCCGACTATACATACCAGCTTAGAATTCTGCCTTGTTCGTACTACCCTCGAGTAATATGATATCACAATTGAAATCAAAATTAATGGATGAATTCTATAGGCGATGGAACTAGAAGTACAGAGCGAAGATGGCATGAGAAAGCGATTGGTGAGCGAATGTTCATGAAGGTACGTATGACAAGGGATCTAGCGGCACATGGAGGAGATTAATGAGATTGAAACAAGGGAACGCTAGAGGTAATATTCCGGTTTTCTAGAGTTGATGCCGTATTCTGCGAGTGCGGCACTCAAGTCTTCCATCGTCAACGTTGTCCGCGTTTTATCCTTTTAGCCGTATCAGATCGCGCTAGAAGGACACGTAAGGAGGAAGGTGTACCTTGGAAGAACCAGGGCCTGTGAGAGGTTGGTTGACTCTTATCCGACCGCCGGCTGCATTCGTTCTGATTCGAGCGTGTTGGTACGCGTCTGCTGCAATGTCCGAGACAAACTTTTGCGCTGCGAGGGATAGCAGCCGTTTCCTGTTCCATGGTTGTTAGATTGGGCCTTGTCAAAGAGGAAGAGAACGCACAATCGAACGTCTTCACATTCAAAGCCCACCTTTTGTAGGTAGTAGTCGGTTACTTCATTTGGAATCTAATACTTCCGAATCAGAGAAACCACATGAGCATGGCTTTGGGGCTTCGTACCAGTGGTTCATAGTCGTCCAGCATCAACATGAACTCTGCCAATGTCCTGTCTTTGCGTGCATCTTCGAGAGCTTGTCGGGAGGGTTGCTGAGAGGTCCCAGTGCCGGTTGTTGGTGCTGCTGTCGAGGTACTTGCCACCGACTGAGACTGTGTAAGCTCTGGTAGATAACCTGTTGGTGTTGAAGCAGCTGTATACTGAGGCTGGGGAGTGGCCATTTGTGATAGGTGACGATGGTTGGCTGAAAGGAGGTGGGAGCGGAGTTCGAAAGATGGCATCAGTTCGGAGACCGCCTATAAAATTTCGCGCGCTGCAAGGAAAAGATGGCCAGTTGGGTTGTCTTCCTTCTCCTTCCAAGAGGTGAGCATGTTTGTTTCAAGATTTTCTCTTTTGATATGATGTTTGAGGCATTTGGCTTTAGGCGGGGATACCACCCGCTCTGCAGAAAATTATCTCAGCTACCTTCGGAGGGGCCGCTTTGGCGGTACTCTCTGCTTGACTGATCCTTTTCTTCTTCTTCTCCATTCTTTTTGAAACACTTTTGCTGACTCTGTATCTCCTCGCAGGTTGTTCTCTTAATCTAGTTGTATTGAATAGTTTTATGTACAAAGAAAAAATTCAAGAATTTTTATTTTTCTCATGAGAGCATCTGGAAATCGATCAATAGAGAGAATGTTTGTGATCCCAACTGCAACTTGCTCCGCATCCACCACCTTCTAGCCCACCATTCTCCGCCCAACCGCAGAACCTTCATCCTCCTCCTCCCCTCAGTATCTAATGAATGTAGACTCTCGCAGTCCCCACGACTCGCCCCAGCTGCCACCACCACCTGCACCTTCCTCTACCGGGGGCACTTCCCGCAAGATTGGTCTCTCGTGCGCTGAATGCAGAAGGTGCGACTCGGGCTTGTTCAGCGTTCCGTTTCTCGGTCATTGGAACTTACCCCAGCGTCTATATAGATCCAAACTCAAATGTGACCGGTATGTTGACAAGGGCCTGTTGGGGAGTGGTTGATTGACTAGGAGCATGTAGGATATTCCCCTGTCAGTCATGCGTCAGGTAAGTTTGTCGTTCATCGTCGAGTTTTCACGCTGATTCCCTTGCAAGGCGAGGCTGCGCTGGTATCTGTCCAGAGGGTTCGATAAGGTCTATTTGTTTCTTGAATGTCGCGCTCATCTGTCCACAGGAACCCTGGCTGCCACCAAGGGCAACAAGTGCGTCCTTCATGACGCGCCCCCAGCCACTCACCTGACGTCGTTCTTTCTTTCAGGGTGCTTATGGCCCATGCCCAGCGCTTGCAGGAGCAAGTTAAAACCCTCACCGCCGAATGCAATGACCTGCGGGCACAACTGACAGCGGCGGGGATTAAACATGAACCTCGCCTTTCTTCAACGCCGCAGGTTGGCCTTGGCGAGAGCAGCGGTCAGGGCATGCGTATGGACCATGACCATCATGACCAAAATCATCACTCGGACAGTATAGGTTCACTCTCAATAGGCGTCAATGGACAATCCAAGTATCATGGTGAATCGGCGGGGTCCGAGGTATGTCGCTCCATTCTCACCCCCAAGCTCTTATCTGAAAAATCTCTTGTCTTAGTATTTGCAGGATCTTCTTCCCGTAAGACCTCTTCTTCATTCAAATACCCGGTGATTCTCAACTTCTGTTGCAGGCTCACGATGGCCCCCTCAACGACCGAGTTCCCCCCGACCTTCCTCCCGAAATACTCGAACTCCACCACAGCTTCCCCTTTGGCTCGAGAGAGATTCGACACCGTTCCTCGCACGTTTTCTTGCCCTATGTCCCAGACCGCGACCGCGCTCTCCATCTCTCGCACCTCTACTTTGTCAACATTGGGTGGATGTAGGTCCTCCTATCCGCGTTGCCCGATTTCTTTGCTCATCCGCCTTTTCAGGTATGAACCTATATCGCGCGATGACTACAACATAAACGTGATCGACGTGATATACGCCAACGGTCAGAGGCGTCTCGACATGTTGCATTCCCACCGCATTGCCGTCTTCTTTATCGTTCTTGCCAACGGAAGCATGTTTGACGACACTGATCCCAACCGTGACTATGCCACCCGACTCTACCACGCTTTGGCCCGCGCCGCCTTTGCCCTCGACTCCATCTTTATCGATGCCACAACCGCGACCGTGCAGGCTCTCTTTTTGATTGTCCGATTCATCTACAATTCTGACCGCGATCGCAACGAGGAGAGGTGGCTCATCACTGGGTTGAATTGCAGAATCGCTCACATGGTAGGCATCAGCTCTCCTGACCACACTGCACCCTCGATTCTCACACTCTTCGGCTTCTGACAGATCGGTCTCCGTACGTGTCGTTTTTGCAATCCCCAACGTCCATTAAACTTATGCCGTGTAGAACGCGATAGCGCTAGTTGGAATCTTCCTGCCGACGAGGTTCAGAGGCGCCGACAGGTGCGGATAGCATCCGTTTAAAAAGAGTTTGGCCTTGACGCGACTTGCCTTTTAGATCTTTTGGGAGCTGTTCACTTGGGACGCATGGACGGTATGTGTTTCAGCGGGCTTATACTCCATTCTTGAGCTGACTCGGTCATCCAGAGTGTCGTAAACGGACGGCCAGCCGCCCTCGCAGTGCAAAACACAGATTGCCAGTTCCCAGACGATCTCGAGGCGGTTGCCGTACCTGGAAAGGAGCCCGACCTTGGCTGTGAGTAATTTTTGTGTATGAATACTCTGTGCCGTGACTGACTGAGAAGAATCTAGGGCATGCATGGAAACTCCGTTATGCCGCCAATATCATGACTGCTTCTTCCTACCACGTTTTCAACCCCAGGACGCCACCATACGAATCGCTCTTGGATTTGGACAAGAAGATTCGCGCCTTTCCTCTTCCCGCCCACCTTCGTTCTCCGATGGGGAGAAACCCCGAAGGAGGGCGTGCGTGGTCTCCCGACCCCTCAAAAGCCTTGCAGCAGTACACTGCTCTGTGCACTCGTGAATCGAGTACGTTTCCGCGGATTTAGAACCAAGAATTTGCCTCTTAACTTGCCAACAGATCTGTTGTACATTCATCGAAGTTATTTTGCGCAGGCTTTACGACAGCAACCGGATAGCCCGTTGCATCATCGATATGCTGCATCAGTCATGGCCACCTATCGCGCGGCAACCAGGCTGATCACCAGCTTGAGGGCTCTGTACGAGCTCTATCCCAGGCCAACGTCCTATGTCTGGTTCTTTTGGTCTGGCATCTTTTCTTCATGCGTGAGTGAATTTGGTGTTGAGTTTGTGCGGGGCTAAGTTTGTGAGTAGATTGTTCTAGGCGCGCTGGTAGTGGAGAGCCCCAAGTGCTCTCTTGCGACGGACGCGATTCGAGAATTGCAGTCCGCCATTCCCTTCTTCCTCGAGGGTTCTCGACCATGCAGGTCCCAAGGCAGCGCGGTGCGTTTTCCTTGATCTCTAACCCGACTCGGGAGATCCTAAAACTCGGACAGCCCATCCTTGAGAAGCTACTGCAGAGGGCGGTGGCCTCTTACCAGACGGGCAGCGAGGTTCCTCGACCGATCGGCGCTGCCGACGTGGACGAGCTACACGTTCTGGGTGGTCGCAAGTCTGTCATCAAGGCCAACAAGAAGGACGGGGACGGCTTCAATGGGCCTGGCACCCCCACCTCGGCTGGTGGAGGGATCGACCACTATGACAGCCCGCAGAGCCATACCGGCGCGGAAGAGATGCTCGCCGAGTATCTGGGCCACCCCATCCCGCAATACAGTGGGCCGAAATACGATTATGACAACCAGAGCAACCATAATGGAACGACGACGAACAGCAACATCCTTTATGATGATCCTAGCTATGGTAAAGCCACTTCTCAGTCCCCGCAGGCGTATTACCGACCTTATATTCCCTCGCCTGGATCAGCGATGGCTACAGATTCGGGTCCGCCCGTGCATTATGCGCCTTCATCCTCTGCGCGGTCGCCTCAACCGACCGCAACGAGTGTTGCGGCGCTCTCTTCAAATCCAAACCCTGCGCCTCAAGGGCCTGGTGGGCCTTCGCCTTCTGAAGGGGGACGTCACGGCCACCATCCTCTACCGTCGCCTTCCACCCACAGTGCATGGCCTCATTCGCCGTTTTCGCAACATGCGGTGGCAGCTGTGGCGCCGCAACCTCACCATGCCGCCACGGCGCAACAGATGTATTATGGGCATCCGTTGGATGTGGGGTCGCCGCAGACGTTCAATCCTATTGTGAACCGCTATGGGCCTGGGATGCCGCATCGACAGACGCAAGAGGAGATTTGGAGAGATTTTATGGTTGGCTATCAGCAGAGTTGAACAAAGGACGATTTTGACCTCTTTGAGGTTGTTATGTATGGCTGTTATACAAATCCCTATGTAATCCGTGTATTGTTGTGAGTTACCTCTGTTTATATGTACATTTCTCGTTTTTGCGATTTTCGTGTTCTTGCTGTGAAGAAGAGGAAACCACAACTGTGTTGACAAGAAGCACAAGGGATCGACTACGACATTGAGATCAAGCCATCTGCTTCGAGTCCTTTCAACGCTCCTCCTTCCTTCTCTTCTCGTTCTTTCCGTTCCAGAGCTTCGAGTAGGGCATCTACGTCTGGTGACGCTACGAATTGTTTGTTTACCTGGAGGGAAAAGTTGAGCAATGCGTGATATGGATAGTTGGAAGGTAGCATACCTCGCCCAAGACCGTCAGTCTCCCCACATCTGATGGGTCTGAAGAGGAAGGGGGCTGGACGTGTGCAATGTGTTGGAGGAAGGAGGCTTGTGTTGAGGGTGTTACCTTTGTGCAGCAAGTGAATTGGTTGGTGCGGGGGGCGAGGGGGAGGCTTGGAAGAGGACAACGCACGTCTAGTAGGATTCCATCTCCCAGTCTGATCTTGACTGCGCCGCTTCTGTATACTTCTAATCGTCCGATGAGGCCGTCTAGGGGTTGTTGTGCTTTCGGGGTTTCTGTTGCGTCTTTTGTGTCACCTGCAGGTTTTGTACCTGCTGCTGGGGGTTTGACGTCGGCACCAAAAGTGACTTTTTTGGTTGTTGTTGAGGTAGAGGTTGTTGTGGAAGTGGGTGTGGAAGTGCCTGTTGGAGGAGCTGTTACGTCTGTCATTTCAATGTCAAGATCTGTTGTGAACGCGACATGAATCATCAGATGCATGAGGAAGAGACAGACAAGGGGAAATTACCTGTGCCATCTTTTGGTTTCAAACCAACAAACTCGGGGAATGGGGAAGGGAACTGGAAGAGGTAGATCTTTTCTTCGCGGAGAGATTCGTCTAGTCCGCTGTCAATGTTGGTATGTGATGCAAAATCTTCGATGATGTCTTCCAGCTCTACTTCTTCGTCCGCGTCTGCTTCGTCTTCGCTTGCAGAGAGGTCGAGTGCGTTGGTTGTGTCGATGTCTTCTTCTTCATCGTCCTCGACCACTTGTGAGTGAGTGAGTGAGTGAGTGATTGGGGGGTGTGAATGTAATCAATAGCGTACCTGATCCTTCTTCTGACTTGACGGCTTTCTTTTTGCCCTTGCCTTTCTTCTTCTTTGCGAGCTTCTCCTTCTTGAGGGATTCGGGAGCCATCCAATCCATTCCTCTCACATCCTCCATGTCGATGATCTCGACGCCTTCGTCTGGGTCCGAATACACCTCTACATCGCTCTCATCTTCTGTCTTCGCACCTCCCTTTGCTTTGCCTTTGCCTTTTGCGTCCACACCTTCCCCAACTGCATCTTTCTTGAGAACCGGAGGCGCACCGCTCAATCCAGCACTTCCGGACGAGCCACCACCACCAGGAGTAATAGCAAAGTTGGACCTGGGAGTAGACTTGCGAGAGGCATATGCGGATGAAGAGGCAGAGGATCCGCCTGCCATTGTCGGACCGAGAGCGAATGGGCCCGAGGCTGTCATTTGGACGAGGGGAGGTGCGGCGGCGCCAGGGGGTCCTGCACCTCGACCGCGTCCACGGCCTGTACCGCGCGTGCCGTCTCCGCGGCCTCGGGAGAAGGGGTCTCCTCTGCCCCGTGAGGAGGTGGATGAGGAGGGAGCGGGGATGGATGGGGGTGTTGGTTCCTACCTGGTGTTAGTTTGGGTAAGAAGAGGAGAAGGGGGAAAATACCGCTTTGACATCACTATAGGATGTTGAGTTAAGTTCATGGTGAGAGGAGATAGCAACGTACGTAGGTTTTCTTCGTTGAGGAAGAGTTGGCACGAATTTGAGTTTTGAAGAACCTTGACGCGTTACGTCGGGTTTTTTGGCCAGACTTGGGATGGCTTTTGGTGCTGGTTTTGAGCCTGAGCCTGATTCTTCTGTTTCATTTGTTAGATTGTATTCTTGAATTGACGAGGAACACTTGCCTGGCATTATTGCGGTGAATGAAGGAAGAGGAGATTAGGCAAAAGGTCCGTGATCGCGATTGATGAATGTGATTTCACTCCATCAAAAGAGAAATTATCTGTATCCCTTTCAGCAAACCTCTTATCTTTTACACAACGAATAGACACTACGATGGCTGAAGGAGACGTCAAGCATCTTCGAGTGACTTATAACGATATCCATAATCTCATCCGACGACGGACGCCTGAGATTGCCCAAAAGTTCAACCCCGATTTGTTGATTGCCATTGGTGCGTCTGCTTTACTCTCCTGGTGAGGGGTATAGACTAATGGATTGTGGACTCATCCTGGATTAGGCGGAGGGTGAGTTGAACTCAGCGGTGCTGTTGTGGCAGAGTCTGATTGTCCGATGGTGCAGAGGGTTCTTCCCTGCCCGCGTCATGGTACGTGAATTGCTGTCGATTCTGTACGAGTGGCTAATGACCCTTTCCTACTCCCCTCTATATACCTCCCGGTCCTTGCGTCTGTTTCAATACTTTCCGCACCATTATTACCTATTCCCCCTCAATAGCGCACGTTCTTCCGCCAAGAAACAGCCAAAAAGGCCCTCCAAATCCAAGCTATCGGCCTTTCTCTTTACGAGCCCGTCGAGGGCACATCGGTTGAGGCACTCGGTCATGAAGTCATCCGTACGCAATGGCTTGGTCCCGAAGCTGGAAAGATGCTCGTAGGTCGTAGGAACTTGATCGTGGATGAGGTGGACGACACCAGGAAGACTTTGGCGTGAGTCTGTTCCCTTTTGCTACCTTTGCCCAGGCATTTACTTTGGGTAATACGGCTAACACCCCTCGCTCCACGTAGATACGCCCTTTCAGAACTCAAAAAAGACGTCGAAGCCCACCTCGCCACTTTCCCCCCGGAGGATCGAGACGCCCTCCGCGCCTCAACCTCCTTTGGTATCTTTGTCGTGCACAACAAGCTCAAGCCGAAATTGGCAGAGATTGACAAGGATACGCCATATTTCTCGGGAGACGATGTCGAGGATGTGTGGTTGGATTATCCTTGGGAGGCTGTGTGAGTGTTCCCTTCTTTTTTCGTTTGTGTGTGGATTGGAGAGGCGAGTGACTGATGTTTTGGTTGGTTTGACAGGGATATTGAAGCGCATGATTTGCTTGCTGCACAGGATAAGCAGAGCGAAGCTGTACTGGCCAAGGCTGCCGCTGCCGCTTTTACTGCATAAATGTCGTTAATGGTTTCCCAATTGAGGAGCCGTGAAAATCTGTGTATTCTTATCATTGTAACTATTCCCAATCTTTCTTTACGTTTTATGATGTTGGACGGGCGAAGGAAGATTGGGAAGACTGGTAAGCAGGATTGAAGAGCTCAACTGGGCTCACGGTTTCCGATAACGAGATTGAGCGAATGGGTGGCAAGGCCAAGGAGAAGCCTTTGTCTTTCGTTCTTTTCTATCTCCTCCATTTTCTCTTGTTAGCCTCCGGGTGGTCCCACAGATGGCCGTCATTCCTAGACCACTGTGATGGATATGTCGAGTTTGGCCTCAGAGCTTTATAGGCGAGCATCCAAGTGGGTAGGGAGAGAATCAAAGGGTAAGGGCGGCTGGTATCCAAGGCCATACTTTCCCTCCATTTTATAATGCAGGCGAATACTACTGAATTATCCTCATGTCTTTCGTCATCTTTGAGCTTTTCTTTCAAGGTCCTGGCTAAACGATTTCTGTATGCTCGCCAATCTGCTATCGAGGCAAAGCGAGAAAGTTGGTGACAAGATCGTGAATATAATTGGCCCCTATTGACTGGTTAGTATCTGACTACGCCTGGGTTGATTGCCCTGTGCCATTCTGACTTTCCAACAGGTTGGAACTGATATATAGGCGCTCATCGGCTTCTTCCGACAGCGCAAAGACGGGGACGGGCGTTCCCAAATTTTATGCACAGCGCATAATGATCATACCGGTGGAACGCTTGGTCTGCTAGAAGTTCAATGTTATCCAAATCTAGAGCAGAGTCCAGTACCTGTTAATACAAGCTCGGAAGAGGCTAGGCGCAGCAGCGGACTGAGCATAGTCTCTCCTCATGGCATTCTCTCTCATACAACTGTGTTCCTCTCGCATCTCATAAGGAAGGACCAAGAAGATTTCGATGGCAAAAGGCAGGCAGAAAATACTCTCTTAATCTCGATTTCCACCCACCCAAAGCACGGGACTGCGATCGGAAACGGCACGTTCACCATACTCTCCCTCCCTTCAAGCTTCACCAGCAAAGATCAACCAAAGATATCATTCCTTCTCCTCTTTCCCCTGCATCCGGCTACGAACGACGACGATGGGTCCCAAACATTCTCCCTGTGGCGTTCTCCGACTCCTTTACTTCTCACTGTCGGGGCTTCGATCTGAGGTGAAAGTCGGCCTTTCAAGTCATGCCTTTCACCCTAAAACCGTCCCTCGTTGTCCGGGGCTTAGGTGGGGGAAGCCCTTGCAAGACTTTTCCCCTTCGTCATACTCCCCCATCGTGGGACCCGAACTACCTTTACGATTCCAACAGCGAGTGTTAAACGTTGGCATGTCGGTGATACACGTTGAAGGGGTCGAGTTTGAGCCCCGTCACTTTTCGGTTTCCTTTCGTGTCTCATCTAGGTAGCGCTGGTGGCCAAAGTCCCGTGAGTGAGTAAGCTTGTATGGTCGTAACCATCATGTCGATTCGGCCTTTCTCAGGGTTGCGCACTATGCAGCTCTAACTCGGGCAAACACCTCTCCATGCTAGGCGGGGAGGTTAAGCTAGCCATTCAACCCTTGCGTGTGGAGTGTTTGTCGTACAAGTGTGCAGAGAGAATTGAAATGTTTGCATGTGCATACAACAATGATCTACAATAGAAGGGTGAATGAATAACTAGCCGGCCCAAGGTTCACAAACTCATGTAACGGCCATTGATACAACCGAGTCAATGTCCTCTCACAGCGACTCTTCGACGTCAAAATAGACTTCTGAGGAATCAGAATCGGATCCATCTTCATCGGGACTCTCTTGCACGGCCCTTCCAACAACAGCCTTTCGCGACTCGAAGTCTTCCAAGAGTCCAACGATAGCACTGTGGCCGTTGGTCTGCGCCGCCGAGATCGCGGTGTGTCCGTCTGTAGTACTCTTGATGGTGATGTTGACGTTGGGTATATCGAGAAGCAGACGAACAATATCTTCATGACCCTCTTTAGCTGCCATTTTGATCGCCGTGTCCCCATCCTTGTCGAATGCATTCACATCGAAAACATTAGTGGTGAGAAGGAGCGTGACAATGGCGTTGTGGCCCCGTTCAGCAGCCAATAGCAACGCTGTCGACCCACGGTTGGAGGTCAGGTTGACCCGAGTCCCAGGAAAGGCGAGGAGGAGCTTGACGGTGCATTCGTGGCCACTATTAGCAGCCAGCATGAGTGCTGTCCACCCATCACTCTTGGTCAGGTTGACCTGAATCCTGGGGTGCTCTAGGAGGAGCTTGACGGTGCCTTCATGGCCGCTATTGGCGGCCAGCATGAGTGCTGTCCACCCATCGCTCTTGGCAAGGTTGACCTGAATCCCGGGGTGCCCTAGGAAGAGCTTGACGGCGCCTTGATGGCCAGTATTGGTAGCTAGCATGAGCGCTGACCACCCATGGTTGTTAACTAGATTGGCCTGGATCTCTGGGTGCGCCAGCAGGAGCTTGACAGTGCCTTCGGGGCTGTACCTAGCAGCTAGCATGAGTGCCGACCACTCCTCGTTGCTGACCAGGTTGACCTGGATCTCGGGGTGCGCAAGAAGGAATGCAATGGCGCCTGCATGGCCATGCCTAGCAGCCAACATGAGTGCTGACCACCTATCGTGGTTGACGAGGTTGACATGGACCTTGGGGTGCGCCAGGAGGAGCTTGACATTTGCTTCGGTGCCATATCTCGCAGCCAACATGAGCGCTGACCAACCACATTTTTCAACCAAATTGGCCTCGATCCTGGCATGTGCAAGGAGCAGCGCAATGATGCCTGTATGGTCGTGCCTAGCAGCCCGCATGAGTGCTGACCAACCGTTACTTTCAACCAAATTGATTCTGATCTCCGAGAATGCCAGGAGAAAGTCAACAAGGCTTTTGTGACCGGACCGCGAGGCTATCGTCAACAAGGACTGTTGGTTCAACTTGGTCGTTGCATTCGGGTTGGCCAAGGCGAGACCTTGAATCAATTCCAGTGGCAGATTGTAGAGTCCCAAAATATGGAGGGGAGTGAGAATGTCGAAATACCGGGAGCGGTCAGTACTGGTGAAGGCAGGGAACGCATTGCTTTCTGTGACGAATTGTGCAGTTCGGTGCTTGGTCTCCTCTACGTCCAACCCTGCAACAGCGTGGAAGGCCCAAGCTTCGGATGCATACGCAAGCAGGGGGTCCTTCTCCAAGAGTGTTTTAAACTCCTCCTCTGAGCTGATAGTCGTGTTCTGGAAGCCACACTCGATGAGATGGGTCATGCAGACGGCGGCAAGAAGAGAATGAGGATGGGGAAATGGTTCATGTAGGAGATTTTCCAGCGTCTCTTTGGCGGTATAGTCTGTCATATGGTGAATTTGGGTCAGGAGAGACATGAGAGTTGCATTGCAACTTACGAACAAGCCGAACAAGCCGACTCTCTTCCTCAACAGTGACCAAGCCACCACATAGGGAGATGAGAGTGGCCCCGGGAACCAGCCGATCGATCTCAAATTTGTAGGTATCCGGGGAGGTGGCAACGGCCCGCTCGAGCTCATCAATCGTCATGGGCCTCGATGCATTGAGGACCCAAACCAAGACAGCTTGCGCGAGGGTTGTATGCTTGCAACCTTCGTTGGTTATCCTTGCCCAAGTTTGGCGATACACATCCTCGATACTTGAAGGAAACACTTTGAGTGTATTCCTCACGTCCTGAGCGCTAAAGCATTCGCCCAAAGCTTCCAACTGCAGGGGAGCGTGCAAGAACCTGGTGATATAGCACGGTCAGCCCTTCATCTCGACACCTGCATGGGGGACTTCTTACATGCCGCCACAATTGCCCTTGACGGTTGAGATAACCTCCTCCCTTAAAGATGTGTTGACCTGTAGTAGACGCCGCAATTCTGCATTTTTGTTGATTCCTTTTGCGATGTGGAGGTCGATGTCACCGTCCTGAGCAATGATATGAAAGGTGCATGCCTCCGGGAGCTTCCACGGCCCTCAGGGGTCGTGATGTGATGAAAAGCTTTGCATTCAACGATGCAAGCGTCTCCACGACTGCCAGCTGAATCTTGGTGGGAGCTTCGTCCAGAGCGTCGAGGACGTATAATGTAACAGACATGCCCTTGGTAAGTCAGTGGAGAAGGGATAGCAGTTGTGCCTCAGTGGGCTCTGTCCTTTCGCGGAGATGTCGAGCATAGGTTTGTTCGATGAGGGCTTGACACTCAGGATGTCGCTCGTATGTTTGCATCACGAGAATTTCGAGGATATGGCGGACCGTCAGCTCCGAGTGGTCGCTGTAGCGGAAGTAGATGTAGCAAACGCAGACTCTGGCGTCTGACTCTTCGCACAGGGCTTCAAGGTGCTCGATCACGATTGATCTGGGACCGAGCTTCAGCAAGAGGTCGCACGAGCTGGGGAAGTTACTTACGCAAGAAGAGTCTTGCCAGCGCCGGCTTTGAGGAGATGTTAGAGGTGGAAGGTAGCGTGCATGTAATGGTGACTTACGGATTCCTGAGCCCCAAAAAATCTTGATATCGCCGTTGGGCTCGAGCCAGAGGCGAAACTTGTCACCTTTGACCAGCCACATCCCAGTCCCGAGTGTTGCCTTGCTCAACATGTCGTGGTAGATGTTGCGGAAATTGGGAATCGACTCCAAGATCGCCCGAATGTCTCTCGAGCGCTCATAGTGGTAGTGATGGCTGTGGTCGTTCACAACATCACCTCCGACCGCGGTGAAGGTCGAGCTGGCGATGTTCAGACTGTGGGCGTTGGGGAGCATTTGGGCACCTCCTAGTGGCGAGTTGTGTCTAGCCCCTGTAGGTGATTCAGATGGACCATAGGTGAATAGGCTAGGATGAACGACTACCTCTGCCATTCTGACTGGTTGCTCCTGCGGCGAAAGACCTTTGTACGACCTACCAAATAAGATTAATCACCTACACACACCCTAGAACAATACATAATACTCACATTGGGTGCTGGGTTTCGTGACATGGATTGGGACGGAATGGGGCGTCGACAGTGGGTGTGGGTGAAAGAGAGAGAGGCAATGCGAAGAGTAGGTCACACGATAGCTGATAGGCGCTCATCGGTTTCTTCGGGCGGGATCGAGTAGGATCGAGCTGATGGTTATACAGAAAAAAAGCTTCTCCTTTTGTTCCTCGTCGCTCAGCTTTCCTCCTCATCCCTTTTTCCTCGTCGCAACTTTAGATGGTTGGTACGGTAATTATTGCCGGACCAAAGTTATGGATATGTCGGGGATGGCCTTAAGAAATGTACGAGAAAGCACCAAGATTGTGAGGCTGAAAGGGCAGATCTGGACACAGGAAATGCAGATATTTGTAAATAAGTGGGCGGCTGACCAGTCTGGGCAGGAACAAGACCGGCGGCTGGTATCCAAGACCGTATTTTCTGTCGATTTTACAATGCAGGCGGATACCAGTTAACTATCCTCTTGCCTTTCGTCATCTTTGAGCGTCACGTCCAAGGCCCTAGTTAAACCGCCTCTGGTGGGCGCTTATCGTAGCTAATGTTCCCACGGTTTGGCTAGATGAGTGGCTGTGTGGTCGCTCTTGGTCGCGGACTGTTCCAAACCTCCATAACGGTTCATCACAACTTGCGCAGCCCAGTGCCTGGTGGGTCCACAGGTTAACAAAGACGTGCCTGGCTGATAGAAGGTCTGCAGCGCTCTACACCCTTCGGTCACACTTCTATCACGTCACAATGCAGTACCGAGTTCTTCCAACTGACACACTGCTGCGGGCCTGCCGTGAAGGCTAATTTTGATCCTCGTTGGATCCTCGTGGTGTCGCAAATGATTTAAAGTTTCGGTTCCTTGGAAGTTTGCTCTTCTCTGGCTTCTTCCGTCCTCCACCCTTCACGCAACAGCTGCACGATGGGGAGTACGCGAGCTGCTAAGCTAGACAAGGTCTTCCATTCAATCTGTAGTGGCAGGACTCCTGTCACAGCCTATAATGGCAAACAATTCCTCGAATCCATCTACACCCAGGCGGATGCCGGTGCTTGTCTTCACAAATTAGCGACGAGCGAGGCAGGCAAGGAGTCACTTCGCTCCTCCGTGCTCAACCTGGATCGGGATGCGCTCAATGGGCCCCTCTGTGATCTTCTAGTTTTCCTTCAACATGAAGGCCTATCGGAGATCAACAACGGGGACCTGCTGCAAACTATTCTACGACTCATCGCGCAGCCTATCTTCTGGCACAATTTCCATGAAGCATACTTAAACGGCGACCTCAACGAAGCTGCGTCCACAAACTTTGCCTGGTTACTCTTCCACCTCATCTCCCTCCCTGCTGAATTGTCCGACCCCTATCGATTCGACTCGGACCTTCCAACCATCCTCAAGTCGTTACTAGATTCTCCAAGACGCGAGCTCCGAGAGTTTGGATACAAGATCAAGAACGTCCTCGACCAGAGCGTTTCGACACAGGGCCTGGAAGCAGATAACGCCCAAGCACCCCCGGGAGGACGCCATGACAACGATTTCGCCAACTTTCGCGATATCAGCATCGTACCGACGCCGGACGAAGTGGCTAGCAAAGCCCTCCCCTTCATCCGCCCTAGTGGGGCTCTATTAGATCCCCAGACGGAGAGCTCGCGGACCGAAATCCACCTCGACAACCAGTTTCGGCTGCTTCGGGAAGACATGATCTACAACCTTCGTGAGGAACTACAGCTCCTTCAGACCAAGAAGCGCCGGCGCGCGAACGTTGTCGAGGGTTTGGAGGCCATTGACGTCTACATTGAGACAGCCAACAACCGGCGAACTAGGTACGGCATCCAGCTCCGTTGTAATGAAGACCTCCCCTTCTTTGAAGGGGTGGAAAAGGAAGCCCGGTTCAAACACGCAAAGGAAAATTTCAAGTTTTTGAAGCACCAGTCGCTTGCATGCCTATTGCTGGGCATGGAGGTCATCGCATTCGTCACCATCAACCGCAACGAAAAACTCCTCTCCGAAGAGAAACCGATTATCATCGTACATCTTGAAGGGAAAGAAGGCACATTGAAAGCCTTGCGGATCCTGAAGGAATTCCGCCAAATAACTCTTCTTCAAATTGGCACCGCCCTGTTTGCATACGAGTTCGTGCTTAAGGCTCTGCAAGAGGCCCAAGGCGTGCCCCTCGCTGACGAACTCTTGTTCTGGACACCGAGCAGCAAGATCATCGAATGCTCGCCCCAGGCAGATGACGTTGTCAACGCTCTGAAGCGGGACAGGCAGGTTGATTTGCAGCCGCTGTTGCACACCAAGGACCCAATCATCCTTGACGGGTCCCAGGCCCAGTCGTTGCTCGTGGGCCTTACCCAGCGAGTATCTTTAATTCAGGGCCCACCAGGTATGCACCTTCTTGTTTTGTGCTGTCTTTTCCGCTTAACTAATGGTTGCGCAGGAACCGGAAAGTCATTCCTTGGTGCCCTCCTTGCGAAATCCATCCATGATTACACCAACCTATCGATCCTCGTCGTCTGCTTCACCAATCATGCGCTAGACGATATCCTCACTTCCCTCCTCGACATTGGTATCCCCAAAAATAGCATGGTCCGTCTAGGTAGTAAAGCCACCTCTCGAACAGAGTCGCTTGCACTCCACAGGCAGAACAGGGATGTTTTCCGACGTGATAGATCCGAGTGGGCTCTGATTGACAAATACAAGGTCAAGATCCGGGACCTCGCAGCTCAGCTCCGAACGGCATACGATCGATTCATGAACACCGTGCCCTCGTTCCGCGACATTATGAACCATCTCAAATTCGAAGATGGAGAATTCTTTATCGCGTTCCAAACTCCCAAGTCGGACGACGGCATGCAGATCGCTGATACGAACGGGAAGGCGATCGGTGACGATTACCTCCTTGACCGCTGGAAATCGGGTGGCAATGCGGGCGTGCTCATGGGCTCACCCAGCGTTCAGGATAAGCAACATATCTGGAGCATGCCTCCTGAAGACCGGATGAAGAAGTACAAAGAGTGGCAGGAGGCGTTGGAGAGGGAGCAGAGGGATGCCCTGTACGAGATTGGGAAGTCGTATAACGAGTTTCAAGAAAGGTTGGACAGGGCCTGGTCTTCGAGGGACATCAAGCTTCTCCAGAGCAAGCGTATCATCGGATGCACTACCACGGCCGCTGCCAAGTATGGCTTTGCACTTCAGGCTGCTGCTCCTCAGGTTGTTCTGGTCGAAGAAGCAGGAGAAATTCTCGAGAGCCATGTCGTGACTGCGCTAAGCAAACACACTTCACAGCTTATTCTCATCGGAGATCACAAGTACGCCCAATCCTCTCTTCTCTCGAGATTCTCCTTCTTACACGCATCGTAGACAACTCCGTCCCAAAGTCAACAACTACACTTTGACAGTGGAGAAAGGAGAAGGCTACGACCTCAATCGATCCCTGTTCGAGCGTTTGATTCTTGCAGACTACCCCCATGTCGCACTCTCCAAGCAGCACCGCATGCGCCCGGAGATCTCGAACTTCATCCGTGAACTCGCTTACCCTGAACTCCTCGACGCCCCCAAGACGAAAGGCCGTCCCAACATCAACGGCTTGCAAGAAAATATTGTCTTCATTGATCATACCCACCCTGAAAACAATCACAACCAACTGGCTGACAAGAACGATATGGCCGCGTCCTCGTCGAAGCAGAATCAATATGAAGTCTACATGGTGCTTAAGATCGTGAAGTACCTACTTCAGCAAGGATACGGGACGCAAGACATGGTGGTGCTCACCCCCTATTTGGGACAACTACACCAGCTACGGGATGCGTTAAAGAAGGAGACCGACCCTGTGCTAAATGACTTGGACTCCTTTGAGTTGGCGAAAGCAGGGCTGTTGACCCCGGCAACTGGCAAGGTCTCTAAGAAGCCATTGAGGCTGGCCACCATCGGTGAGCTTGCTCTTGAATCTTGATACACTATTTTGACAAAACGGCGCATGCAGATAACTACCAAGGCGAGGAGTCCAAGATTGTCATCATTTCCTTGACTCGCAGCAACTCCAACAACGACATCGGATTCATGTACTCTCCTGAGCGGCTCAACGTCTTGCTCTCCCGTGCCAGGGACGGTATGATCATGATCGGTAACTCGAATACCTTCAAAAATTCTCGCAAGGGTAAAGAGATCTGGGGAAAGCTATTCTCCATGCTTGTTTCGACCAACAGCCTGCATACCGGCCTGCCCATCGTATGTACTCGCCATCCGGATTGCAAACAGCTCATTGAGAAGCCGGAGGACTTCGATGAGAAGACACCCGAGGGCGGATGCGGCTCACCCTGGTATGTTTCTTCCTTTGAGTTAGGGGATCACAGTGTGCTGAGGTTTACACTGCAGTGGAACTACGCTCATTTGCGGCGTCCACAAGTGCCTGAAGAAATGCCATAACCTCGTCGACCATGGCAACGTGCGCTGCACTGTTCCTGTACAGGTCCAATGTTCTCGAGGCCACGATCTGGCCCGCGCATGTCATGAAACCTCGAATCCCGACTGCAAGACATGCAAGAAGCAGGATCAACTCCTTCTCAAGAAGGCGCAGGATGACTTGAAGGAGAAGCGGAGGCAAGAGAAGGCGGAGGCTGAGCACCTGGCAGAGATGGCAAAGATCGAAGCTGAGATTGAAAAGGAGAAGGAGAGGCGTAAGAGGGAGCAGGATGACTTGAAGGAGAAGCGGAGGCAAGAGAAGGCGGAGGCTGAGCATCTGGCAGAGATGGCAAAGATCGAAGCTGAGATTGAAAAGGAGAAGGAGAGGCGTAAGAGGGAGCAGGAGAACTTGAAGGAGAAGCGAAGACAAGAGAAGGCGGAGGCTGAGCATCTGGTAGAGATGGCAAAGATCCAAGCTGAGATTGAAAAGGATAAAGAGAGGCGTAAGAGGGAGCAGGAGATTCAAGACCAACAGAACGCGCTGGCCCAGAAGATGGCTCAGCTAGCCGCAAGGCGAGCCTCACAACTACTGGTGCGGTCAACTTCAACACCCAAACCCCCAGGCCCAACCTCAAAACCTCTACCAGACGTCCCAACGTCGAAACCTTTACCCGTTATCCCAACGTCGAAACCTCTACCCGCCATCCCAACGTCGAAACCTTTACCGGCTGTGTTGAGCAACGAGTACGCGAGGGGCGAGCTGACAAGAACAAGCTCAGCGCGATAGAACAGGCTGATGTATTAAACAGAACTTACAGAAGATACTGAAATAAAGAAGCACGCGTACGACTCAGTGGGACAGAATAGACTGAGTCTTGCGTAGACGTAAATGAACAACGATAGGAACGAAAAGTAGTACCGAATCAACACGATAGTAACCACCACCGGTGGTTTGCTCGTCAAAGGACCTTGGGGTCGGTTCCACGGGTCCCATTTTGGAATCGCAGAAGCATCCACATAAAGGATGAAATTGAAACCAAACGGTCGAGGCCAAGATGTCGTAGCTGTTGCAAAACTGGGAATAAGCAGTGATTTTACGCGTACATGTCTTGCCGTTGACGCCAACTTGAAGTAGACAAAGAGGCGGATCACATTATAATCACCCTCATGCTGCATTCGTGAAGCGCAAGCTCATGAGACAGAGCAAGGGAAAGAAGCTTGGTCGCCGTAAGCATGTGTTGCTTTCATCGCTATATCCGTTACACCAGCCCACTGCCCAGGTACCACAGCTGCCTGCTAAGTACGAGGATTGGTTTGAACTAAAGCATCCGCGCCAGCCGAACATATCGTAGAGCTTGTCTTTGGAGAGCACAGACGAAATTCCTTTCTCCTACCTCCCTTTAAGCATCTTAGGGAGCACAGAAAACTCTTTAGTACTAGCATGGGGGCGTAGACAAAGGCCGAAGCTGGGGGACCGGTGCCACAGGTAAGAGGCGTTTGCAGAGTCAAGGGGGGAAGGATGCCTATGTGAGGTACAGAAACCAGGAACTCTTTTCCTTTTTAGAGCATCGACGTGGAAGTGAGGAGGATTCTACTGACGATTGAGGTCAGTGCATGCGCGCCTATCTTATGTTCCGAACCTTATTGAATTCCACGTGTTCTCATTGTCCTCGACTTCCTTCTCATTGTTTGACCACAGTTCAGCGATTTGTTTCATGGCCACTCCTGGTGAGTTTTGGATGATGCATGCAGTGATTCTAGATATCTCAGGCTGAAGTATATGTGCAATGAGCGCGGATAAATGTATTTCTCTTTGTTATGAATTGCCGATGAAACGGTAGCTTTAGGTCTATGACAAGGTTGCGGTGGTTATCACCTCCTGTGTCGCCATTTCCATCATAGGATCCCACACACCCCAAGCTGGAAGCTTCCACCTCTCCGATGTGTTTGCAAGGGCCTCATGTAGTCTTATGCACATGCCCTGAAATGGTAACTATATAATGGTCTATGTCTAACTGCAGTGGTCAACCTCCATTCATCAGCAGTGCGTCTGTCTAAATCGGCTAGGACAGTCTCGTCCATCAGTGCCAGAAGTCAAGAGCTTGGATAGGATTACCTTAAAAATTTCAGTCTATCGCCGTTTTTGAGCTTCATTAGTGTCACCTTCAGAGTCCTTGCGGGCTTCTGGCCGAAACATTTGCTGGGCGCTTATCTGAATCTGAATTCCCACGACTCGGTCAGGTGAGGGCCGTGTGGTTGTGCTGGGTCTCTTCCGAACGTCCATCACAACTCGGGCAACCCAACACATACTGTACTTGGTGGGTCCATAAGTTAACAAATACCTTGCGCTATCCACATTGACGAACAGAAGACTCTACAGCGCTCTACAGCCTTTCGTCACACTTCGATCACGTCACATCGTGCAATTTAGAGTTCTTCCAATTGACGGAGTAATAAACTCGGGACCTGAAAGTTCGCTGGTGGACATTGATGGACATCAATGGACGGCGGTTTCCATTGGTGGATAGTGTTTGCCCGTGTGTGCAACCAAAGGACAGTGCCTCCGCATGGCTTCCAGTGAACGTCCATTGTCGTCCAACGACTTCCACTGCCCTTATCCATTATCGATGAATGTACTCCATTGGATATGTCTCCTACTGCTGGAACCCACTGGATGCCACTGGCGGGCTTCGACGGCCACTGGATTGCCAGTTCTGGCTGACTCACTGGATTAGGGGTTCCTGTCACATCCAAGATACCCACTGGATTCCACTGGCACGGGCGATGTTCATTGGAACTCAATGGACTTCACTGGACTTTATTTGCCACCTGTACATACCCCTATCAGATGCTATACCAATCAACAAACAATAAAATTCTCTTCCAGCCCCTGCTCCCCTGTCTCCTAAATCCTCGAGCACCTGCAATCATGGCTTCAGAAAACCCTCGCAACTGGTCTGGCAGCGTTAAGTCTTTTAACAAGCCCGATCTCATCGCTCTAGCAAACGACCTGGGCTTATCCGGGGTTGGCACCAAGGCCGATCTGACGAAACGGATACAACCCCACCTGAAGGCCCAAGAAGAAACTCTGGTTGCCGACCCTCGCTTCCAGGGTCTCTACGTGTACCGTTCGAATCCTGGTACTAATGGAACTGTCAAGACTAGCGTGGATAAGCAACTCGAGGATCGCATTCAAGCTAAAAAAGATGCTGGGGGTCGGGCAAGCACCAAGTACGTCTGAGACACTGATTTTGAATTCTCATTGCATCCTGATATCTTCCTAGTGCACAGAAGGTTCTAGTGGAGAGGGATTACACTGTGGATCCTCAAGCATCGTTTACTGTGCTCAATGGTAGCAAAACTGTCGATCCGGAGCTTAGCAGCCTGAGTGCACTTGACGACGATGGCGACGGCGATAAGAGCTCCGAACCCGCCGACGACCAGCCGCTTGCGACCCCTAATGTTGCCTCGGCTCTCGAGGAGGGCATCCAGGTGGAGAGTCGCCATGTTCCCAACGCAATTGGTGATGTATAGTATCCGATCTCTGCTCAACTGGTTACTGACTTTACGCAGTGCTTGTCAAATTCAGGCATACTCTGGATTCTGAGGCTCCGCGTGAGACCTATGCCGAAGGGGTGAAGGTTTTCGCTGAGCAGCGCGCAGGACGGACGGTCTATACCATCCGCCTGTCGCACCTCTTCCGATGCCTTGGCCAGTCGGAGAAAAGTCAAGAGACCCCGCTCAAAGGTAAGCAGCAACGATACTGTCAATGTGTGTTAGGCTCACCTTTGTTATAGGACCGAAACAGCGTGTGTACCGCTCTGGTTTCTCAGATGCAAGCAGCCGCTATCGGCTCGGGTACATGTCGGATTTCCTCTCCGCCGGCGACCAAACTCCCGCCCCCTTGAAGAAGGAGCTGTTTGACAGGTATCCCGTCACTCAGCTGGACGATGGTTTGTTCGTTTGTGAGCTCTATTGGGACGTCGACCAGGAGTCAGTTACCGAAAATGTGGCTGTAAAGGTAAGACCCGGTTCCTTGTATGTTTTTCTCAGTGAGGCTAACGCACAGCTTTATAGGGAGCAGACGAGACTAGCCGAAACGTCGCAGCCTCCACCGAGTCGGAGATGGACGTTGATGGTGACGACGAGGTGCCCATCGATAAAGCCAGGGTCAAGCGAGATAAGCGTAAAGCAGAGGAGCGGGACGCATTATTGCATGAGAAGGACCAGGGTGAGCCATGGGCAGGTTTCTATGACTTCATTCGTTCCACCTGCGACATCGCAAAAGAGGAGTTGGTGGTTGGCAAGGTTGACTATATCAAGGATGTCCTCCCTCGCTACACCCTGGAAAATAAGTTGCTGGAAGGACTGAAAGCAACTAATTGGAAGGGTAGCAGCGGTGGTTACATTATTCCTGAATGTAAGTTCGTTGTCGCAGTCAAACTAAGCAAAGGCTAATTGGCTGCTCTGTGATCTAGCAAGCAAGTATTTCCCCAAGACCAAGTTCACGCAGGACCAAGCTATGGGGGCAATCGGTGTGAAGCATAGCACTTTTGCGAACGATCAGAAGCTCTTCAGCAGTCTTGGCAAGGCCTCTCGAGCAAAGGATTGGATCAAGGACCCCTCGAATGAGGACAGCGAACTGTTTGCGACCCTTACAGTCGCTCAATTCAAATTCTTGATCAAGTTTTGGAACGACAATGCTTCGAAGGTGGACACGGCCAAGTACATCAAGGTGATTCAAGCATTTGAGCTGCACGATGAGCTCCCTTCGGCCAAAGATTTGAAGGATTTGAAGAGGAAGAGAGGCTCGAGCTCGAAGAAGAAGGCCAAAAAGGATAAGCGCGATGTCGATTCTTCTGGTCTTGATGACTCGGGGTCGGAGTAGAATAGATTTAATTGTTCGTTGTAATGAATTTGTGCCCGAATAGGATGTGCTGCTATCGATCACAGGATAGATGCTTGAGATAAGAGATTTTTTGCTTCGAGTTTCATCTTCTTTGTGACCGCCATGCCTACTTCGCTCCGAGACCTCCAGTTTATTCTCGACACCTACTTTCCGGGTACATTTCCTGCCTCACAAGCCCTACTCCTTCTGTGCTCGGTGTTTGCGGTCTATCCACTCCTTCGACTGCATAGGAATCAGCGACTACAGCCTCGTCAACCCCGTCAAACGGCATGGCTCAAAGCTGCGCATGAAGCCGCATTAAACATCTTTCCTGCCGAAGAGGCCCAAAATCCGAACAACCGCTTCTGGTTCCAAGGAGAATGGACATCCTCAAGGGCTATTTCTGGGAATCTACTCTGGGATCTAGAAAAGATATCGGAGCTCATTGGACCTGGAGAGGGAGAAAATCCATTTCACATTGTTCCGCCTGTTATCCTTATCACCCAGCGGCTAAACTGCATAATCTGTGCTGAGGATACAAGTCAAAGGTCTCTTCGACGCCATGAGAAGCCCCAGACGGTTTGGCTTTTGGATGCCGCCTTCAAATGGGTCCAAGCGCAGCTGTTTGTTGCACACTGTGCTTCATGTCGTGCCGACTATTACCCTGACCGCATCACCTACTCCATCGACCGCCACCGCTACCAAAAGCTCGAGTTAAACGCACCATTCCTCCGCGTGTCAAAACATGGCATTTGGGTCAGCCGTACCATTGCTCATGCGCAGGAGCGAGCAACCTTTCGCTTTCACGCTGGGTGGTCAAATTTTGCCGACTGGCTGAATGAAACCGTTAGAGGCCCACGGAAAATGACTGTCAGACAGTCAAAGAGACTATTTATCGAGCATTTCTCGAGGAGGCTTCTTGTCTTGCATCAAAAGGCCGATGAATTCCGCGCACCTGCAACTTCGACAGTTGACGAGCTTGCCTCTCACATCCGGGATATCGTTGGCATTGATGGTGGAAGGATTGAGGTGTCGTTGGATCACAGCTGCATAAACTGTACGCACAAGAAGCGGTACAAAAACGATCTTATTGCCATGGGATGGACACCACCAGGAGACGATGCCGCACCGACTCTGCAGGGGACTGGTGTTGCTGGAGCAACCTCTGAACCTGTCCCAGCTCTCAATAGCCTCCAGGTAAGTCTTTGAAACCGCAGCTCCTCTGGCTACAATGCTGAACCGTTGTTATCTTTCTGATAGATAGAAGAGGGGGATGCAGCTCCTAGCGGAGTCCCTGTCCCCTTGCCACCAAGACCACCGCAGCAGCAGGAGCCCCCGCCTGGTTCTCCAAGAGGCTATGTACGTCTAGCTGTTATGGACGGAAAGATGGTTGGCCACAGGGTATTGTATTTCATGTAGTAACAATACATGCTTGCATTGACTTCGGCTACTAGACATGCGCCCTTGACGACTGCAAGAAAGGTCTTCTTAACTACAAGAGTGGACGCTTCTGCTCGGTTCACGCTGAAATGCGCCACCTGTGCGGAATCATACCTTGCGGGCGTAATGTCAGCCCAGGAAGCCTCACCTGCGACGACCCAAGCCATGTGGCATGGCATGCCGACTATGTCGCTCGTTTCAAGCGCTTAACTTTTCCTGGCGTTCAACGTGTCATGCGAAGGCAGAAGGCTCGACAAAATGTCGCACAGCAACCCCAGCCAACCTTCAATGTTGCCGAGGCTTTACCAAGCTTAGATGCGACTCCAGGGGACCAGGTGGCCCATACCTTTCGCGCAAGGTCGGTCTATTGTGTCGAGACAGTGCAGTGGGCATGCGGAATGCCTGTGGGATGGGGTAAATGCTATCGTGCCGAAAGCTCACCTCAGGTTCTCTCCATCCTCAACAATTTGTGGGATGGACATAACGATAAGCGCCCAAGCTTCGTTGCATATGACGATGCCTGCGATCTCCTGCGTCACATTGCGACCCAAAACTCCCAGGACCTGTGGCTAGCCACTACAAAATTCGTCGTCGACACCTGGCACTATATTGGACATCGAGCAACTGATGTACTCTGCCGCCTCTGGTGTAATCCTGCCCCTCTCGACGGGTCTCAGCCCGACCTCGTTCAGATTGATACAGACATTCATGGTGCGGCACATATGACTCGATCATTCAACTTGGAGACTGCAGAGCAGTTGAATGCATGGCTCAACCGCTACGAACCGCAGCTTCGCCAAATGTCGGATGTGACATTCGATTTTTTCGTGCACTCTTTGATGCTTCTGTATAAGGAGGCAATTGAGCAGCGAATTATCCAGAAAGAGGAGATGCTTACAGAGGAGTTCTGGGATGATGTACTTTAGGACAGGTCACAGCATAATAATAAACATACTAGTGATTCGTGTATTGCCACATTAAGCGCCCATGGGCCATCCCCAAATATGCCATCGTGGCCTGTTGGCTTTGTTGGCTACTCGCATCATTGTGTGCCCGACATCGTGGTTCATGTATTGTACATGGTTCTGGTTTGTAAGGAATTCTAGATACATATGGTGATACATACAGAATCCAATAACATGAAACCACAGAGTTTTTGCTTTGCGGGTGTGTCTACAGCCAGCTTCACCCGCAGTTATCTACTGGAGTCACTGGACTCCAATGGAACTGGGCCTATCCATTGAACACCAATGGCATTCAACCGTTCCATTGGAGTCCATTGGTACGCGTTAGATACAATGGATTCCAGTGTAAAGGCAAATTCAGTGGAATCCAGTATATATTCAAACATTCAATGGAAACCAGTGTACTACAGTCTACCGCTCGCTGAATCCATTTCGCCGTTGCCAACTCCGATGGTGGCGGCATGATTTATCCACTGGCTTCCACCGAATCGTCGCCGATCCAATGAATTCCACTGGTCAGGTCAACAGACAGTGGAGTCCATTGGACTTTCATCACGATCCAATGTATTCCATTGGTTTGAGGGAGATCTACTGGTGTCCATTGGACGCCTGGCGAAGTCACTGGAAATCGGTGGATGTCCAGTGGTTTCTGATGGTGCGTATCGGACTTTGCCACTCCGCGCGTATTACAGAATTGACGCCCTGCTGCGGGCTATTGATCCTTGTTGACCTCGTGGATGTCGCAAATGGTTTTAAAGCCTCGATCCATGGAAGGCCGTTCTTCATTGGCCCCTTCCGTCCTCCACCCCTTCACGCAACAACTGCACGATGGGGAGTACGCGAGCAGCCAAGCTTGACAAGGCATTCCACCTGTTTTGCAATGGCAACACGCAGCTCACGGCCTATAACGGCAAGCAGTTCCTCGAGTCAGTTTACACGCAAGCGGATGCTGCTGCTTGCCTTCACAAGCTTGCCACCAGCAAGGCGGGCAAAGAGTCACTCCGCTCTGCTGTGCTCAACCTGGGTCGGGATGAGCTCAATGGGCCTCTATGTGAACTCCTCATCTTCCTCCAGCGTCCAGGCTTATCGGAGATCAGCAATGGGGATCTATTGCAAACCATTCTAGGACTCATCGCACAGCCGATCTTCTGGCACAACTTCCACAAGGCATATCTGGATGGTGACCTCAACGAGGCTGCATCCATAAATTTTGCTTGGCTCCTACACCACCTCGTTTCCCTGCCAGCAGAGCAGTCAGAGTCATATCGGTCCGACCCCGACCTCCCAAAGATCCTCCAGTCCTTACTTGAGTCCCCCAAACTCGAGCTGCGGACGTTTGGCCAAAAGATCAAGCATGTCCTTGACGTGTACAAGGATGTGTCGAACCAGGGTCTTGCAGCAGACAATGCACAAGCGCCACCTGGGGGACGCCACGATAACGACTTTCCCAACTTCCGCGATATCAGCATCGTACCCACCTCGGACGAAGTGGCCAGCAAGGTTTCTCCCTTTATCCGTCCCAGCGGGGCTCTCTTGGATCCCAAGACTGAGAGCTCGCGAACCGCCATTCACCTCGACAACCAGTTTCGGTTGCTCAGGGAGGACATGATCTACGAACTTCGCGAGGAACTGCAGCCCGCACAATCCAAGAGGCGACGGCGTGCAAACCAGGTTGATGGTTTAGAGGCGGTCAACATCTACCTCGAGACAACCACCAATCGGAGGACCAGATACGGCATCCAACTTCAGTGCGACAAGGATCTTCCCTTCTTCAAGGGTGTCAAAAAGGAGGACCGATTGCAACATGCGAAGGACAACTTCAAGTTCTTGAAGCACCAATCGCTTGCATGCCTTTTGCTGGGCACGCAGATCATTGCGTTTGTGACGATTAGCCGCGACGAAGACCTTCTCTCGCGGGAGAAACCTATCATCATCGTCCATCTCGAAGGCAAGGAAGGGACGCTGAGGGCTCTGCGGACGTTGAAGGAATACAGCAAGTTAACCCTCGTCCAAATCGACACAGCCCTTTTCGCATACGAGTTTGTGCTCAAGGCTTTGAAGGAGGCGCGGGGTGTACCTCTTTCTGAAGAGCTCCTGTTTTGGAAGCCGAAGAACGAGCTCATTGAATGTTTACCGCAGGCGGATGTCATTGTCGATGCTTTGAAGCGGAACAGGCAGGTTGATCTGCAGCCGTTATTGCAAACCAAGGACCCTATCATCCTGGACGGATCTCAGGCCGAGTCGTTGCTCGTGGGCCTCACTCGACGAGTCTCTTTAATTCAGGGCCCACCAGGTACGCATTGCCTTCTGTTACGCTGTCTTGTCTGCTTAAAGTAATGGCTTTTCAGGAACTGGAAAGTCATTCCTTGGCGCTCTCCTTGCAAAATCCATTCATGATTACACCGACCTATCTATCCTCGTTGTCTGCTTCACCAATCATGCCCTCGACGACATCCTCACATCCCTCCTCGACATTGGCATTCCACAAGACAGTATGGTTCGGCTGGGTAGTAAAGCCACATCTCGAACGGAGCCTCTCGCTCTCAACAAGCAGAATCTGGGTGCCTTCCAACGGGACAAGTTCGAATGGACTTTGATCGACGAATACAAGGCCAAAGTCCTGGAACTTTCAGGGCAACTCCGAACAGCATACGATCGATTCATGAACACGGTGCCCACGAATCAAGACATCATGGATCATGTCGAATTCGAAGATTCAGAATTCTTTGCTGCCTTCCAAACTCCCAAGTCGGATGACGGCATGCAGATTGCTGATAGAAAAGGCAATGCGATCGGTGAAGACTACCTTCTTGTTCGCTGGAAGGCGGGAATGAATGCGGGTGTGTTTATGGGCTATCCCAGCGTCCGGGACACGCAAAATATCTGGGCCATGCCTCAGCAAGATAGGATGAAAAAGTACAAAGAGTGGCAGGAGGCGTTGGAGAGGGAGCAGAGGGATGCACTGTACGAGATTGGGAAGACTTACAATGAATTTCAGGAAAAGTTGGACCGGGCCTTCTCTTCAAGGGATATCAAGGTCCTCCAGAGCAAGCGTATCATCGGATGCACGACCACGGCCGCTGCAAAGTACGGGTTTTCACTCCAGGCTGCTGCTCCTCAGGTTGTTCTGGTCGAAGAAGCAGGAGAAATTCTCGAGAGCCATGTTTTGACAGCACTGGGCAGGCATACTTCGCAGCTTATTCTCATCGGAGATCACAAGTACGCCCAATCATTTCTTCTCTCCTCGAGATTCTCCTCACACGCATCGTAGACAACTCCGTCCCAAAGTTAACAACTACGCCTTGACAGTGGAGAAAGGAGAAGGTTACGACCTTAATCGATCCCTATTCGAGCGCCTAATCCTCGCGGACTATCCCCACACCGCACTCTCCAAGCAGCACCGCATGCGCCCGGAGATTTCGAACCTCATTCGGGAACTTACCTACCCTGAACTCCTGGACGCTCCCAAGACAAAAGGTCGTCCCGACATCGACGGCTTGCAAGAAAACATCGTCTTCATCGACCATGATCATCCCGAAGATAACCACGACCAGTTGGCAGAAAAAAAGGACATGGCTGCCACTTCATCGAAGCAGAACCAATTCGAAGTCGACATGGTACTCAAGATAGTCAAATACCTTGGCCAGCAGGGTTACGGGACCCAGGACATGGTGGTGCTCACTCCCTATCTGGGACAACTGCACCGTCTTCGAGATGCGCTGAAGAATGAGACCGATCCTGTCCTGAACGACTTGGACTCCTTTGAGCTGGTGAGAGCAGGGCTGCTGACCCCGGCTACTGCCAAGGCGTCCAAGAAACCATTGAGACTGGCTACTATCGGTGAGCATGCCCGCAATCCACTGTCTTTCTTGTTCTAACGAAACGGCCCATGCAGATAACTACCAAGGCGAGGAATCCAAGATCGTCATCATTTCTTTGACTCGCAGCAACTCCAACAACGACATTGGATTCATGTACTCTCCTGAACGACTCAACGTCTTGCTGTCTCGTGCTAGGGACGGTATGATCATGATCGGCAATTCGAACACTTTCAAGAATTCGCGGAAAGGCAAAGAGATCTGGAGCAAGCTATTCTCCATGCTCGTTTCGACCAATAGCCTGCATAACGGTCTGCCAATCGTCTGTCCTCGCCATCCAGATCGCAAACAGCTCATTGAGAAGCCGGAGGACTTCGATGAGAAGACACCTGAGGGTGGATGCGATGCACCCTGGTACGTTCCTTCTTTTAGCAGGGAAACGCAATGCTGAGTTTATCACGACAGTGGTACTATGCTCAACTGCAACGTCCACAAGTGCCCAAAGAAATGCCATAACCTTGTCGACCATAGCAAAGTGCGGTGCACTGTTCTCGTACCAGTCCAGTGTCCTCGAGGCCACGATCTGGCCCGCGCATGTCATGAAACCTCGAACCCCGACTGCAAGACATGTAAAAGGCTGGATCAACTCCTTCTCAAGAAGGCGCAGGATGACTTGAAGGAGAAGCGGAGACAAGAGAAGGCGGAGGCCGAGCATCTGGCAGAGATGGCAAAGATTGATGCTGAGATTGAAAAGGAGAAGGATAGGCGCAAGAGGGAGCAGGAGCTTCAAGATCAGCAGAACGCGCTGGTTCAGAAGATGGCTCAACTAGCCGCACTGCGCGCCTCGCAATTCCCGGTGGGATCAACTTCAACACCCGCACCCTCCGTCCCACCTGGGCCCTCGTCTGTTCTCGGAAAGCTTGGTAGCCTAGCTTCGAGTTATCTCGGTCCTTCAGCTTCCAACTCGCCCACTTCTCCTTCGCCACCTGGTCCCAGCAACTCCCAACCCAATGCGTCGAAAGCTGCTGCATTTGTCAAGAAAGACCCATCACCATCAGAAGCCGAATGGGACAGGCAGAAGCGAATCAATGGTGCCATATGTCCCCATATCGACAAAATCATGGGTATGGTGGGCCTGGAGGAGGTGAAGAAACAGGTGCTTGCTATCAAGTCCAAGATTGATACTTGCGAACGTCAAGGCACTTCCTTGTCTAAGGAGAGGTTTAACATCGTCTTCCTTGGCAATCCTGGGACAGGTACGGTGTATTCAGTTGGATTTACAGAGTTCATTGCTGAATCACTTGTGTTTGTCCAGGCAAGACGACCGTGGCAAGGGAGTACGCTGCTTTCCTCTCCTACGTCAAGGTCCTCCCAGGCAGCCAGTTTGAGGAAACCAGTGGCTCGAGGTTAGCGTACGAAGGTGTCGCAGGGGCCGAAAAACTGCTCAAGGCCGTCCTGGGTAACGGCGGCGGTGCGATCTTCATCGATGAGGCCTATCAGCTTACCAGCAAGCACAACCACGGAGGTGCCCAGGTCCTCGATTTCCTTCTCACCGAGATGGAGAACAACGTCGGGAAGCTCGTCTTCATCCTGGCTGGCTACACGAGGGAAATGGAGTCGTTCTTCGAGTTCAACCCAGGCCTCAACAGTCGCGTCCCTTACAAGATCAAGTTTGAGGACTACAAGGACGATGAGCCGATGACAATGTTGGAGCATTTGATCCACTCGACATATCAAGGTCGCATGAAGGTCGAGGACGGGGTTCGTGGCCTGTACGGGCGAGTGGCGATCAGTCGCATGGGCAGGAGACGAGGATCCAAGGGGTTCGGAAACGCGCGCGAACTTCAAAGCTTTTTCGAAAAGGTTCGCGAGCGCCAGTCGCTTCGACTCAGCAAGGAGTACAGAGCTGGGAAACAACCCGATGATTTTCTTCTTGTCGGTGAAGACCTAATCGGCCCTGATCCCTCCGTTGCCGTTCAGAACAGCGAAGCATGGACCAAGCTTCAGAAGCTCATCGGTCTCAAGTCTGTCAAGGAGTCTGTTCAGAACTTGGTCGATTCGGTCAAGGAGAATTATGACCGCGAACTCAGCGAGCAGAAGCCTTTGGACTTTTCACTGAACCGGGTCTTCCTTGGCCCTCCCGGTACTGGCAAGACGACCGTTGCTCAGCTCTATGGGCAAATCCTGGCAGATATCGGTATGCTGAGCAAAGGAGAAGGTACGCAGGTTCAGTGAAGTGCAACTGAAGTCTACTCACTCAGGTTTCTGCAGTAATGCTTCGCAATCCGTCGGACTTTGTGGGCACCGTGCTTGGAGAGTCGGAAGAGAAGACGAAAGGGATACTCAACAATGCCGTTGGAAAGGTGCTGGTCATTGACGAGGCGTACATGCTCTACGGTGGAGGTGGTGGTGATGCAAAGAACCAGAGTAATCAATACAAAACCAGCGTCATCGACACTATTGTGGCTGAGGTCCAGAATGTCCCTGGGGAGGATCGCTGCGTCTTGCTGCTCGGTTACGAGAAGCAGATGGACGAAATGTTCCAAGTGAGTTCCTTGGGTTTCTAACTGCTTGCCCTGGAGCTAAACTTCCCCTGCAGAATGTCAATCCAGGTCTTGCAAGAAGATTCAAGATCGAAGAGGCCTTCAAGTTTGAGAACTTCACTGATGACGAGCTGCTTCAAATCATGGACAAGAAGCTGTCAGAGCAGGACCTTGGTGCAACAGATGCCGCCAAAGGGGTTGCCATTGAATGCCTCGCCCGTGCTCGAACTCGACCCAACTTCGGCAACGGTGGTGAAGTCGAGAACCTTCTCTCAAAAGCCAAGGAGGCATGCCTACTGCGTCGCCAAAAAATCCCCTACGATCAGAGGCCACGCCAAATCGTCTTTGAACCCTCCGATTTTGACAAGGACTTTGATCGGGGTGCGAATGCGACCAAGAACCTGGAGAAGTTGTTCGAGGATATCGTAGGGCACGCTGAGATCAAGGACAAGATGGCCGACTACCAGAAGATTGCATTGGTCTCCAAGAGCAAGGGGATGGATCCAAGAGACCAGATACCCACCAATTTTGTCTTTACGGGACCTCCAGGTATGTGTGGGACGTTACAATCAAGATCTACAACTCTGAGCACTATTTCAGGAACCGGAAAAACGACCGTTGCAAGGAAGATGGGCCAGGTCTACTTCGACATGGGCATCCTGGCCTCTCCTGATGTTATCGAGTGCTCAGCCTCTGATCTCGTTGGTCAATATGTCGGCCAAACTGGGCCCAAGACGAGAGCTCTCTTTGACAAAGGCCTAGGAAAGGTCCTTTTCGTCGACGAAGCATACCGACTCGCAGAAGGCCATTTCGCTCAGGAAGCTGTCGATGAGTTGGTTGGTCTCTTGACGCATGAGACTTACAAGGGAAGGATCATTGTCATCCTGGCTGGCTACGACCAAGACATGAAGCGCCTCATGCAGTCCAACACTGGCCTCAACAGTCGATTCCCGGAGTGGGTCCCGTTCCTGAACATCCACCCCAAGCACTGCCTGGATATTGTGATCAAGGAGCTCAAGAAGAAGAATGTTGCAGCACCCGAGTTGTTCGACGAACAATCCACCACCCACGTTGAGATGGCCTTGGTCATCGAGCAACTTGCCAATCTTCCTGATTGGGGAAACGCCAGAGACATGGTACAGCTTGGGAAGGATATTGTTAACAAGGCGCTTCTTTCTGGCCAGGATCCCGCTGATCCCGCTAACTCTGGCCTTGCGATCAGTGGCAAGGATGCGCTCGCCTGTGCCGAAAACATGCGGCTCGCTCGTTTGAATCGCTCTCGAGTCAAGCCTAAGCAGAGGAACTACGGCTACGCCAACCCGCCCCCTATGCAGGAAGACGTCCCAACCCCTCCTCCGCCTCCTTCCACAAGTACTGCAACTGGCACAAAGACTGCACCTCCTCCCCCGCCCCCTCCTGCTCCCCCTGCGAAAGCCAAGCGAACTCGCCACAAGAAGGGTAAATCTAGTGGCAGCGGGACTCCCAACACACCTACACCTCAGACTCCAGTTGCCTCGACGAGTGCCCTTCCTGTTCCACCTGAAGCAGGCGGCGTAGCCCGAGACCCAGGTGTGAGTGATGCCGTTTGGGCAGAGCTTCAGAGCGCCATTCGGGCTCAAGCGGAGCGAGAACAGCGGGAAAAGGCATCCATTGCCGAAGCGCAGCGCAATCAGGCAAAGAAAGAAGCTATGAAACGTGCTGCTGAGCAAGAGGCGAAACGTCTGGCGGAGCAGATCGCAGCTGCCCAGGATGCTGCGCGAAGGGCCGAGTTGGAGAGAAAGCGCATCGAAGCAATTGAGAAGGCGGCTCGGCTTGCGGAGGAGAAAGCGAGGCTTGCTGAGCAAATCAGGCGAGAGCAACAAGCAGCGGCAGAGCGCAAGAGGCAGGAGGAGAAGGCCCAACAAAAGCTGCGGGCAATGGGTATCTGTCCTGCCGGTTTTCAATGGATTCCAAGAGGCGATGGGTATCAATGCGGAGGAGGAAGCCACTGGGTCTCTCGCTCTCAACTCGGCATGTAGTTCGTTATGACCATTTCAGAATGTGTAGTGTATCATATTTCTTGCAATCGAATACGCGCGTCTCGGTCGAAGCGGCGGCTTTGTTGATGGCTGCGCAAAAAGTCCGAGAATAGATTGTGCCGGGTGCCCGTGCTGACAGGCGCTTTCCACGTCCCATTTACTTTCCTTGGACCCGTTCTCCCAGCTTTTGGTTCGTCCGCCCATTTCTCATAAGTTCTGAGGTCTGACAGACCCGAATCGACCTCATTGGCCATATCCGCGTGTCCTTGAACACTTGTGAACAGTCAGGCCAACTTCGTAACGCTGCGAAACCTCAAAAGTAAAAAGTATGGAGATTCGGAAACATGCCGTCTGTCATCTATTCACCCACCTCTGACCCATTAGATGGTTGAAGTAAACGAAGAAATTGACTATGAGGGGCTACCCGCGAATGCTGGACTTGCAGTACGCCTTCTCGTCCATGCTAGAAGTGTTATGACGTTGCTAATGGGTTCCTTTTGAAATTACTTCTAGGTTAACATGATGGCTGGTGCCTTGGTATGTGTAGTCTATGGCCTTTGAGTCTACCATTGACTCGAGATTTGAATCGAAAAGGCTGGCATCTCGGAGCACGCTGTCATGTTTCCTGTGGACAGCATAAAGGTTCGGGCAACCAACACGTATCTGTCCTGCAACGCGTCCTAATGACCTGGCTCTCGTAGACTCGAATGCAAGTCTTTGCAACATCACCAGTCGCGGTCTATACTGGCGTTGGCAATGCGTTTACTCGAATTTCAGCAACTGAAGGATTGAGAGCCCTTTGGAGGGGTGTTTCGTCCGTGGTCCTGGGAGCTGGTCCAGCTCATGCCATCCATTTTGGCGTTTTGGAGGCCGTGAATGAGCTGGCTGGCGGAAACGAAGGAGGACAGCAAGTCATGGCCACAGGTGCGCGCTGGAGGCCCGGAAATACGCCCTTTCAAATCTAACCCTTGTTATCAGCGCTTGCTGGAGCATCAGCAACTATCGCGGCAGACGCCTTCATGAACCCTTTCGACGTTATCAAGCAACGTATGCAGATCCACCAATCTGCCTTCCGCTCTGTCTTCTCCTGCGCAAGCACCGTCTACCGCACTGAAGGCCTTAGTGCCTTCTACGTGTCATACCCAACCACACTGGCCATCTCAATACCGTTCAACGCGATCCAGTTCACCGTCTACGACCATGTGAAACGATTCCTCAACCCTCGTGGAGAATACTCGCCCACATCTCACATGATGTCAGGTGCTATCGCGGGTGGTGTCGCAGCCGCCGTCACCACCCCGCTCGACGTTGCCAAAACTATCCTGCAGACGCGTGGATCCTCAACAGACCCTGAGATCAGGAATGTGAGAGGCATGTCAGACGCGATGAAGGTTATTTGGAAGAGGGATGGGCTGAAAGGCTTCAGCCGAGGCATTACACCGCGGATAGTGACCGTTATGCCAAGCACTGCGTTGTGCTGGCTATCGTACGAATTCTTCAGTGCGTTCCTCTTCTTTATCGAATCGGGAATGGCCGTACTGACTGGTGCCTTTCCTCTTTCCGCCAACAGAGGCTGCCATCCGTTCGGATTGAACATTTTAGACCCGCTCTATGCGGAAGCGTTCCTTGGCTTTGGCATTGCCATGAGGTCGCTTGCTTGGCTCAGACGTACATGCTCCTGTGGGCCACACATATACTATATCTATATTCACTTTATAACGGGTTCCTTGGTCCTTTTACGATACGTTATTGACGACCAGGTACGAATGCTTGTACTAGTCCCACAGCCCTCATTGTCCTGCGCTCCACCCCTTCGCTGTGAGGAAGCAATGAGACAGGTAGTTTTAGCATCTCCTTCGAGTAACACAGCAAGCCCCGACCAAGAAGCAGTTTCTTGAGGGTCTACAAGCCCTACATGTGGGTATCAAAAGCGCCTCTTGTGCTGGCCCACTGTGAGGATGCGGGAGGTAATGGTGGACCAAAAGCTCAAGCGGTAGTTTGTATGGTAAAGTACAAAGACGTCTCAAGACAGGCAAGAGGTACAAAACTACTCATAAAGTGCCTTCCGGATGATGAGGCAGCGCGCTTGTCTCCTTTTCTTCCCGCCCATCCAACCAGGAAGTGCACATCGCGCACCGTTTTGCCTGTGGAAAAATAGGGATAAGTGATGGGATCAGGACGCCAACAGGGGCTACAGCTTGATACTGACCTTGGCACTAATCTCCTTCCTACAGTATTGACAGTGCATGGTATGTCGGATTATGGACTCTTTGGATAAGGCACCATAGAGGCTTGCGATAACATAGAGGGATATACCGACGCCAATGAACTTTACGACTTCGTCACCAAAAGCCCTGTGGGTTGGGTCAGTTAACATCCTGAGCTCTGAATGTTCTGGTGCCTTCATGAACAGCGCCCTCAGAGCTCATCAGAGCTGCAAGCTGCTCGTTCTGGTGAGGAAGAACTGAAAGAATGAACTCACCCGTAGGCCCAGACAATGGCACCGTCCTGCGCAGCTTGCTCCCTTGTGTTGTACCCGTTTGGTCCCTCATAATTGGGGCCTCTCTTCAGCACCAAGAACTTTTCCTCGAGATTTTTGGACATGAAGGGGAGCAGGGAGACGGGGGGAAGGATGACGTCGGAAACAAGGGAGTTTGTTACCTTCGTGAATGCCGTGGCGAGTCTAGACGACAGTCGGTCAGTCTCAACGTTTGAAGTATTGGCAGGCCAGTGCTTGGCTATCCTAGTTGTGCTAAGAGAGGCGAAGAGGAAGGACGTACATGAGACCGACAGCGACCTCTAACACGTTGTCCCTTAGTGCAAAGGCAGTAAATCCAGTCCAGAGCGACTGAAACCTCCGCGAAACTTGACGTTCAGTGTCAAGCAGGGCGGTACGGGCGTCGTTACCCCAGCGCGATCGAAGTGTCTCGCTGTGTTCTGCCATGCTTAGACGTCGAGAAATGGGTGGTGGATGTCGAATTCAGGGAGAAAGCGAGCAGGGACGCGAAAACTGAACGGGAAGATGGTGGAGCTTTATAGGGGCTCAAGACATTACGTACTGACAAGCTTTCAAGGGAACGATGATGCATCACGACGTTTTATTGAGCAGGGCGTCCGTCAAGCGCGTCCTTCAACAGCCAAACCTGACATATTCTGGACGTCGGAGGCACGAGTTTATTGTTCTCTCGCTCTTCGTTTCCGGACAAGGTACCGAGTCGAATAGAAGAGCCATCTATTACACAAAGCAAGCAACTTCCATGCACTAAGGCTTCAAGGGCAGTAGATTAAGCATCGCTACAGATGTCCATGGGATGCTAAGGATCTTCTAAGAGTTAGACTGAGGGCCGGCCAAGCCTGCTTCTTTGGCAAGGGCAAAGAACTTGGAGTCAGGGTCCCTTAGGAGGCTTGCTGGGTCAGCAAACTCGGCAACCTGAAGGGATGTCAGTGACAGGGCTCCATTAAATGCTTCGAAACATACCTGGCCTGCATCCATAACGAGGATACGGTCAGACTCCATAATGGTGTTCAGTCGGTGGCTAAGAGCTATCCGTTAGTACCGCATGCCAGCCTAAGTCCTTGAGGCAACACGTACGCAATGGTCAGAATAGTTATATCCTTGAATGCCTCGCCACGGATGATATCTTGGATGGCTCTATCGGTGTCAAGATCAACCGCTGATGTTGCTAATAGGGTTGAACTTAGTGGTCTGTTGACGAGAGTAGGTACAGCTCGGCGTACCTTCATCGAGAACCAAGATACGAGTCTAAGTAACGTTCGAGCGTCAGGTGTCAGAACCCTGAGAACAGAAACGAAAGCGGACGCACTTTTCGCAACAGCGCTCGGGCAAAGCACAAGAGTTGCTTCTGACCGCTGGAAAGGGATGAGCCACCTTCACGCACGCTGGCATCTAATTGGCCGGGGATAGCAGTAATTTGGTCTTTGAGATGTGCCTAATCGGAAGACTAAGGGTCAGTCCAAACAGAGAAGTCAGCAGCGTAGACCCACCTGTTCTAGCGCCCACCAGATGTCATGGTCTGAATGCTGGCCAATGGGGTCAATGTTCTCGCGTAGCGTCCCTTCGAAGAGGTCGGGAGATTGAGGGACAATTGAGATGGCCGACCTCACTAAGAAGCGAATGAGAACCCAAGAATGGGCATTTAGGAGAACGTAAACTCACGGTCAAAGAGGCCTAGCTTTGTGATGTCGACGCCGTCGATTAGAATTGTCCCAGAGGACGGTTCAATGATACGGAACAAGGCCAAAAGGAGCTGGGGAAGGCATTAGCAACGGCACAGATCTTGACTCGCATGCTAGACTTACTGAAGACTTTCCAGCTCCAGTCCTACCGCAAATGCCAATCTTCTCACTTGGCCGCTGTTTCAACAGTCTCTTAGGCATTTACAAGTCAAGTATAGATGAGCGCCACATACCATTTTGAGGGACACGTTACGTAGGACAAGGTCGAGGCCAGCACGATAGCGTGCAGAGTAGTCGCTACCAAGGGTCAGATTAAAACAGTGGCAACCTTGGAATGAGAAAACGTACACGAATTCGACTCCACCTGCGGCTGGCCAACCATCAGGAATGGTAACGCTTGATTCTTCGTAAGGCGCTTCAGGTGCAACCTCTGTTTGGTGCAGAATACGTTCAACGCTGACAATGTTCTGCTCGACTTCGCTTGCCGACCGGACGACCCAGTTCTACATCATCTAGTCAGGTATGGCAACGCAAGAACAAGAATTTGAGCGTACTAGTGACGACGTCGTGTTGAGAGCGTACGATAGGACAAGACCAACCAGTCCAGCATCCACGCCTGATGTCACGAGCGCAGCCACGGACAGGAGTGCCACGACAAGGATAATAACCGCCCCGACAAACTCGAGGCGGATCGCCAGCCATCGGTTGACCGAGATACTGGGTAGGTAGCAGATTTGATTGCGATCGACACGGTCATGGTTGATGGAAGTAAAGACGCCTTGTTGGTTGAACGCTCGAATTGTAGAAAGACCTGCGAGTGATTCGGAGAACCAGGCAAAGATGGGTGATCGGCTGACTGCATCGAGACGTTTGAGCTCTCGAGATGTCGCAAGGTAGTATCTAGGGGAATATGTGAGTATGGAATGACGACAAAGAGGCGAGGACGTACTTCATCACGCGGAGGTAGAACCAGCCAAGGGGTGGAATGACGAGGAGGAACGGCGGGAAGCTCACGCCGATGACGGCGACGATTGAAAGACAGACGGCCAAAGTTCTGACGAGACCTTGAATGACACGCGCAAGGATTTGGTCCACGACGTATGTATCTCTCGAAAAGAGATTGAGTATCCTGGGCAGGGAGCATTAGCGAACAAGGAGGCACTGCATGCGTAGAGAAGACATACCGGCCTGAGGGTGTCATCTCGAAGAAGTTCAGGGGTGCTCTCATAAGAGAATGCAGCATCTACCAATTGTTAAGTCGATGACACGCCGGGATTGCTAGAGAAGGCACATACCGAATCGTGCAACCCACGAGCACTTCGCAAAGCGCAGTACACCCAAATGATAAGTCCCGAAAGTCCTCCGAGCAAACTTGCACCCAGCGAAAACAGACCATAGAGCATAAGATACTTGAACATCCCCGCATTACTTCCTTCTTCACGATTGTGCTCGCCCCAGTATCGCAGAGTCAAGGTACCAAACACAGATGATGCCTGTTGTGCAATTGTGACGAGGATGAACAGCGAAAAGCCAACTTTGGATGCTGCTTTGATGTAAGATTGGTACACGGAGATCTTGACACGGCCTTTTTCTTGGTGTTCCTTTGAAAGGCCAGAGGAACCAGAGAGTTGGAGGGAAGCTACAGCTGCCAGACGAGCTTTTGGATAAGAAGACTCGCGACGGACTTTCTCGGAGAGGACGGTTTCGGTTATGCCTAGACTGGGTATGTCTGCGGGAGCGAGGGTTTCGGGTTCGCTGCGAGTGAAGGGGGTGGAAGTGCCCGAGGTGCTCGAGGAACCGGTGCCATGGCCTTTACTATTCAGGTCGTTAGCATCAACGCCCTGGTGTTGCAAACGTGAGCACTTACACAAGCTTGGAAATTTCCGCCTCTGGATTTAGCATTAGAGATTCGTAGGTTCCGGTCTCCAGGACGATTCCTCGTCGAATGTATGCAATTTGATCGAACTGCTTGATAAAAGAGATGCTGTTCGTGACGAAGACTCTGGCTTTATCTGCGAGGATGCCGTTGGGTCCGACGACGTTGTCTGTCAAAGTAAAGCTTAGTTTTGGTGAAGTAATAGAGAGTGGGTAACCTACCAAAGACGTGACGAGCGACATGACTGTCAACGGCTGCAAGGCAATCGTCCAAGAGGGTCCTTTCCCAAGGTAAGATGAAGAGGCATTCAAATCGCGGAGAAGAAACTCACAGATCAGCTCGAGCATAGACGGCCCGGGCCAAAGCGATACGAGCACGCTGGCCGCCACTCAACTATAATGGAGTGTTAGCCGAGTACTCCGATTATGCTTTGGTGAGGCTTACAGTGATTCCTAGAGGGAGGGGTTAGCTTCAACAGTCAACATTGGATATCTCAACTCAAACTCACCTTTCTCGCCAACCTCCGTCATGTCGCCTTGAGGCAGAAGGGCCAGATCCGGTGCCAGAGCACATGCTGGTGTGACAATTGGTCAGGCATCATCTTCATACGGCAAGAATGGATGGAGGACGAACCTTCGATGACAAGGTTATAGAACGTCTCGTCATATTCATGTGAAAAGAGGATGTTGTCTCGAACGGTTGAGGATAGGACCCTATGGCATACGTAAGACTGGACGCCGATTAGGGAAATGGGGGAGTGCATACCAAGGATTCTGAGGAGCGTAGGCAACGGTTCCATGGATGATAACCTCACCCTCCCTCTTAGTCATGTCACCAATAATAGCTGATAACAAACTCGTCTGTCGAAACACCCAAATCGGTCACCCATCTCCTCTGCAATAAAACGAAAGTCGTACCTTGCCCGCGCCAACGCGTCCAAAAATCCCAAGCAACTCTCCCTTCTTCACCGAGATGTTGATATCCTCCAAAGTAGGCTCAACAGCCGAACTGGACCACGAGAAATCACCGTGCTTGATGGAGAGGACTTCGTCGCCTTGCTGAGGGTCGGCGGTTTCGATGAGTGTGCGAGCGTCGGGTTGGAGTTCGGAGGCGTCGAGAAAGTCTCCGAGACGTTTGACGGAGACCATTGCTTCGATGATATTTGATGTTACTTGAGCGAACTATAAGAGATAAAGTATGAGTGAAGGTGGGCATGAGAGGTAAACGAGACTATTTACCATGGCGAGAGGGAATTGCAGAAGCATGAAGAGCGACATGGCGGGGAAGATGACATCGGACGTGAGAGGTTTGCTGGACGTGACAGCAGCAGTTGCGAATGAGCTAAATGCGACGAGGATGGGGATGCCACTCCAGAGCGCCGAGTTCATTGACTACGACTAGTTTAGTGAATGCTCGTTCCGCATGAGATGAGGCTTACGGTGACAATGCCAATTTTGCGCAGGTTCTTGAGCTCTTGGTCGTTTCGCACTTCGAGAATGCGTCGGATAAAGGTGTTTTCCCAGGCGTAGAGTTTGATGCTAACGAGAGGGAAGGATTAGTATGGCACTCTGTGCCGTGATAGCAAACGAACCTCTTGATGTTGGCGAGCAGCTCGCTCATGAGCCTTGTACGTTTATCACGGGTCTTCATTTGTTGCTCTTGCATCCTCTTCATGATCCTAGCAATGACTGCGAGGCTTGGGTCAGTATTGCGAATCAGGGAGGGAGGACGGGCTTACAAGTGTTGAGAGGGATCGAGAGGATCATGATTGCCACTCCAACAAACGCTGCCCAACCAAGGAGGTTGTAAAGGGAGACGAAAGCGAGTGTGATCTGAGTAGCCCGGTCAAAAGAGACATCTCCTCCCAAGAATGAGAGAAACGCACCTGGAGAGGACCGGAAATCGCAATCAAGCCGTATGTGCATAGATCCTGTAGACGAGTTGCGTCAACTGACATGAGATTGACAATGTCTCCCGAGGAGCGCGTTCGTTCGTCGTTGGAGAGGACCAGGGCCTTTTGGTAGATGACGGTGACTAGACCGGCTCGGACGCGCATTCTGTGTTTTGTGTTAGTACATGGTCTTGGATGGGGAGCGGAAGCTTACCCTGTCTCGTAGGTTCGTTGGAAGTACTGCATCATTTGTAAGCTTCGGCCTAAACATCCATGATATCGAACTCACCTGATTCAAAGAAACGGTCTGGACAACGGAGGCGATAAACATGATACCTGCAATCGAGAAACCCTCGAATTTACTAGGCCGCATATCGTCAGGGGAGAGGCGGGAGCCTTGGTACTTTGAGATGTAGGCGAGAAGCCATCGGAGGAGCTGGGGTTGGAGGAAGGCGAGGCAGTCTTGGATGACTTTGAGACCTGCGGCGATGGCATAGGGGGTTCCGTAGGCTACGAAGAGAGCTTTCCAGAGGACACTGAGAAGGAATGTTAGTGCGGGAAAAAGAGGTGAGAGGGAAGAACGCACTGTTTCTTCATGGCTGTTTGGAGATCGCGGCCGAGGTTGACGGATTTGTCCTTGGTAAGCAGAGGAGGGAGGTCTGTTTCGGTGATGTAGTCTACTGCTCCTTTGCGCATGAGGCTTGTGAGCCATCCGAATGTCTGTCGCTTTTGATTAGAGAGGCAAAAGCATAGAAGATGTAGGAAGCGTACCCAGATGCTGTATAGGTTAGCGGTGACGATTGGGCTCTCTTCTTGTGCCTTGTCGCGGTCCTCACTAGTATGCGCGTCTGGTTCTGGACCGAAGCATTCCAAGGGCAAGGAGAGTAGGCCGAGGATGGCAGTGACGCTCTTGAGGACAATGACGTTTGTCAGCTCTGGAAGACGAGTCTCGACGGTTGTGCGGATCCATGCGACGAGTGCGACAAGATACAAGGGCCAGAAGAGGAGGAGCAGGGACGAAGAGGTCCTGCTACGTGTGTGGTTAAAGTAGGTGATAGAGATGACACCGGCGAGTGCAATAGGCTCGAGGATGTAAGACTTGGAAACTGCCACTGGCGTCTGGTGGATAAGGACGAGAACGACATTTGCGATACTCGTTCCGAGTGCAAGGGCAAGCAGTGTCTGAGGCATTTATGAGAAACGCGTATGTCTGGATTCGTATCTACTCACTATCTTTGACCACAGCAGGAATCTACTCCTCCTTGACCTTTCGAGCGATTTTTGAATGAGGAGCGACGGGGACCGGATAAGAGCGGTGACGAGGACCACAGCGAGTAGACCCGAGAGGAGAACACCTTCCTCGAAACAAGGGGTGAGATCAAATGGACGTTTATGAGAAACTGGAAGCCATCCTTCATAGTCTTGACACGTTCCCGCCATCGCCATTGGAAGTGGTGAAGGCGCAACTCAGAATTTTATTTATAGTGAGGTCACCGTAGAACGTGGTTACTAAACACCGACCGGATTTCCGTGCCGATCGCTGTTGAGGCGCTCAAAGGTCAAGTCGGGGGAGTTAAGCTCAAAGTCAAGCCCCTATTGGCTTCAAAGACTATATATTATGAGCAACCACTTATATACCCAACTAATCATCCAGGGGAGGGAGGACATCCCCTGATATCCGTTCACCCAGTGCAACCTGCTTGAACAGTTCGTATGCTCGGTCCAAATCGTCGTTGATAATGACCATGTCGTGGACATTGGGTTGCTTTGCGAATTCGACTTCCTTCAGAGCCATATTGAGACGCTTTTGCACGCTCGCGTCCGTCTCGGTACCGCGGCCACGAAGGCGATCGCGGAGTGAGGCAAGCGATGGAGGCGAGATGAAAAGGTAGACAGGGTTCAAGTCTGTGTTTTTGATTTGTCGTACACCCTGCAAGCATGTTCGAATGGCTCGGAAATAGAATAAAATGTATAGACGCACCTGGGCCTCGATGTCAAGGATACATCTCCGACCCTGCTGTTGGACATGTCTCACAGTCTCAAAGCTGGTGCCGTAAAAATTGCCAGAGAACTCTGCGTGTTCTATAAAAGCCTTTTCTTCAATGAGTTTTTGGAAATGTTCGCGAGGCACGAAATGATAGTGCTGGCCATCGACTTCTCCAGGCCTTGGTCCCCGGGTGGTGTCTGTGTTGTTGTTCATCACTGATGGTAGCAGTAAAAAAGCCAAAGACCTACGGGAGACGCTGAAGCCAAATTTGTCGGGAAACTCGGCAAAGAGGCGAGTCAAGAGGGTGCTCTTGCCTACACCTGAAGGCCCTGAGAGGACGAGAGGACGGAGAAAGTCAGTGGGACGGATGGGCATTTTGGACAAGGCAAAGGACAGAACGAGCGGAAACAAGGCACCTAAAACCCGTGACTGACCGTGAGAGTTTTTGTCGGGTAGTGATGTGAATTCTTCTGTTCTGCTTCTTCTCCTCGTTCTCCTAATCGACTGCACGACCCTCCTGGACACCCACCTTATACAGCCGTGGCAGCGCCTTAATATTTACACGACTTTTAACGACTTATCATGGGAGCAGTTTGCTGTAGGCCGCAGGTGCGTAGCTCGCTTCCACCAAGAAGAAACTACTTTAAACCGACAGCCTTGTACAGCCCATCGACTTTGACGGAGAAGTCAATCTCTTTCACTTTGTTCTGCTCAGATGTGTGGGCAAGGGTGCCTTTGGAAAGGTTCGTTGCCCCGTTGGACTTTGAGAATTTCCCGTTGCTCAGCTAGCACAAAGGTCCGAGTGGTCCAGCACAAGCAGACCAAGGATCTCTATGCCCTCAAGTACATCAACAAGACCAAGTGCGTCAAAATGAAGGCGGTCCCAAATGTCATTCAGGAGCGGAGATTATTGGAAGAGGCACGTCCCCGTTGGCATAAAGGCAAAATCTAGGCGCTGACAGCGCCCGTTCATTTAGGTTGACCACCCCTACATTGTCAACTTGCGTTATGCCTTCCAGGACGACGAAAATTGCTTCTTTGTACTGGATCTGATGCTTGGAGGAGACCTCCGCTGTACGTTGTCATCTTTGTCCCCTATCGCGGCCCTCGCTCAACCTCTTTGCAGTCCACCTCGAACGGCTAGGTTCTATGCCAGAAGAGACTGTCCGGTTTTACGTTGCGCAATTATCCTCAGGTCTTGCTTATCTTCACGAAATGGGCATCATGCATCGGTATGCCCGCCTACTCTCGTCGTTGCCGCTGCTTTCTCACCCCCACCCCCAGGGACATTAAACCTGATAACATCCTCCTGGACGAACGAGGGAACGCTCACTTGACAGATTTCAACATTGCCGTGCACTTTAGCGAGAGAAAGTTGACGGGAGTTGCTGGTTCAATGGCTTACATGGCACCAGAGTATGTACCCAACACCGTTTTCACACCATCCCCAACCTGGCTGATGATTACCCTGTCTAGGATTCTGACTAAACGAGGGTACACATGTCACATTGACTGGTGGTCGCTCGGTGTCTGCGCGTACGAATTGATTTTTGGACGGAGGCCTTTCAGGGGGAGGACGAATAGTGCTCTCACGTACTCCATCTCCAAGGACCCACTCAAATGGCCCGAGGATGCGGAGCAAAAGTGCAGTCGGACGGGAATGCAAGTGGTTCGCGGGGTGAGTGGTTCTTGTTTCATTTGCGCTGTCAGAAGGCTAAATTTGGCCTAGTTCCTTGAACGCGATCCGACGAAGCGGTTGGGGTGCAAGCCCAATGGTGAAGGTTACCGGGAGTTGAGGAATCACTCATGGTTCCAGAACATGGACTGGGAGACGCTAGAGGCAAAGGAGCAGATCCCACCTTTCACTCCTGACGTACGTGCATTCAGTTCGTTCCTGGGCTTTGGCTAACTTTTTCCGTGCAGCAAAAGAAGGCCAACTTTGACGCTTCTCACGAACTGGAAGAACTATTGCTGGAAGATAACCCTCTGAAAGCGAAAGCGCGCAAGGCTAACCAGGATAATCTTAGCGCAGAGATGAGACAGATGGAGGAACAGTCAGTTGCTATTGATAGTTGATCTTCTCCCGCTAATTTTCCACCAGGTTCACTTCCTACGACTTTAAGAAAATGCAGCGTCGGTCGTACTATCCGCATAATCAGCACCTCATCTCCACCCAGACAGCGACGTCTTCTTCGGGTCTGGCATCGTCACGTCCTGTGACGCCGGCGAATGAATTGAGGTCGGACCAGGTCGTTATCAATCAGGGGGGTGACTATCATGAAGACTCTATACGAGGTGCTGGGGGCGCTGGCGAGAAGGAGGTGATTCATATGGAGCAGATGAATAGCGAAAAGTACCATCACCACAATCCGTGACAGACAGGCATCTGAATGCTTGTTGGCTGATGGGTGGCAACTGGTCTTGCTCCTGCTTCTCCGGACGTGCTCCTCTCTTGGGTTCTTATCCCCCGCACATATCACCGCTTCTATGGCCTATCCCCCTAATTTCCTGTCTTTTTTATCAACGATGCTAACGAACCGCTCACTGATTCCCCCCTCCTGATGTACGTACGTAGTAGTCTTTCCTTCGCGTCTTCTCCCCCTCCTTTGGAGATGTGTACATTTTGATATCCATTTTTTCACGGGATTGTTCGTTTTGTCCTCCATTCTCATCCCATTCACTCCTTTTTTTCCCTTCCCCTTGTTGTTTTGTCGATCAGTTCCGTTTTGTTTCTCCTGTCCCTTTCTTTGGCAATGATCAGCGATACCATATTATATCTTAATTATTTTTGTGTTTGGCCTTGAAAAGGCTGGCTTTTTTTTTTGTAGGAGCAGCATAGGAATACCTCTTTTTTCAGTACAGGGAATAAACTACGTTTCTACCTCTCCCCTGACGACGCCGGTCCAACCACTTTTTGGGGAATAATTGAAGAGGCAGGTCACGAGACACGCGTGTATTGTTCGCACGCATCGTCGCGCGTGGAATTAAGCGCTAAGCGGGTCCAAACTTGCTGTTGCTCGATTCCACGCAACTCTTTGACTCTTTAACTTATTCTCATGGCTTTGCGCTAGTGATATACGACGCCCTTCTCCCAATTTGTTGTACAGTATTCTGCCATGGATCCCGAGGTTCAGACGCCCATAGACGGCGTCCCGTTTACATTGTACGTTCCCTCTCACCGCGATACAGACCCGCGCTGGCCCTCATGCACCCAGTCTTGTTTCATTGTTTCGAAAGATTGCAGAGATTGCGCCTCGCGATGCGAAATCGACGCGGGGCACTAGAGCGCGAGCCAAAGACCCGCCTGCGCTCGCCCTCTTCAAGCAGTGGTTGGAGAGGCTGCACAGGGATTTCTCGCCGTTGCCCGAGGGCACTGTTGCAGTGTGCATGAGGCTTATCTTCCCTCACGAAGATCATAAACGCAAGTATGATATGCAAGAGGCCAAGTTGGCCAAGGCATTGCTTGGGTGTTTTGAGCCCGGTAGGAAGGATGCGAGATTCAAAGAGTGGGATGGGGAAGATGCGTCGGGGTGTTTGGGACAGGAGCTCAGATGGTATCTGGAAGAAAGAGATAGCGTAAGTGTTTTCAGCTGGTCCCGAACCCTCTTGTTTCGTACAGCAATGATATACCTTCAAACGTCTAACGCCGTTCGCAACCTCAGCACCACGAAGACTATTGCACGCCTCTGTCAATACACCAAATTGATGACCTTTTGTCTGAACTCGCCTCGCATTCCAAGTACACCGACGCCTTAATTCGTTCAAGATTCCCTCAAACCCTCAAACCGCGTGCAGACATCTTGAAGGCTCTTTTCCGTCACGCAAGACCAGAAGACGCTGCATTTCTCGTGCAAATTATCCTCAAGGACCTGCGGCCCCTCCTCTACCCAATTGAAAGCAACATGTCTTATGCGGCGGCGCTGAGGTATTTCAATACGAAAGCAGTCACGATGCTCTCGAAGGAAGATGTCATGCGTGCTTGGGACTCGTCTGGTGTGATGCTCAAGGCCTCGCGTGTGTTCTCGGACATGGACCGCGCTTGTGAGATTTACCAGTTACCAGTCTGTCAACGACCCAAATTGCTCCCTGTTATGGGCACCATGATAGAGGTGCGTTGGGACGCGAAGCGACATGGATTCAATTAACTGGTGCTTAGATTCCCATGTCCGGGAAGGCCCAGAAATGCAGGCAGGCGCTAGAGTTCCTCAAAGGTTCGGACGCCGTTTGGGCAGAGATCAAGTATGACGGCGAGCGAGCTCAAATCCATGTCGAAGTCCAAACCAAGGGTCCACCGAAAATTACGATCTACAGTAAGAGCAAGCGCGATTCGACTCGAGATCGCATGGCGGTCCATCCAGTCATCTGCGAAGCGTTGGGCTTGACGAGCCCCGCCTCCAAGGCCAGCATCAACAAGAATATCATTTTGGATGCTGAGATGGTAGCGTTCAACGAAGACCGCATTGACGAGTTTTGGAGAATCCGGAGGCTTGTTGAGAAGACTGCTGTGGGTGTGCGCCATCGCTCGTTCAGGAAGAAGAAAGTGGATATGTAGGGTCGTTCGACTTGCTTCCGTTGAATCGCAGACTGACTGGCCCACGCAGTGAAGACTCTCAGGCATCAAGAGGGATGATGAGCGACGACGATGAGGATGAAGAACGCCACCTTGGGCTGGTCTTTTTCGACATCCTCTTTCTCGACAATCAAAGCCTCCTTTTCACTCCTTATTCTGAGCGACGTGCACTGCTCGAGCGGGTCGTCCGCTGCCAACCGGATCGGGCTATACTCTCAAAGCGCTTCCTAGTCGACATGCAAGCTCCCAACCCTCGAACAACACTTCGTCGTATATTCGCAGAGCAGATCGCGGACCACCAAGAAGGCTTGATGTTAAAAGCGTCCGAGTCGTTCTACAACGACTTTCGCTTGCCTTGGGTGAAGCTCAAGAAGGATTATATTCCTGGATTTGGGGATACTCTTGATATGGTCATTATTGGTGCGTCATGGGAGAAGGAGCGAGGAAGGGAACTGCGAGGTACGTTACTTGGCTATGCGGAGTGCAGGGCGGCTAAATGACCGCGTTGTAGTGGGCCCTGACACCTACACGACATTCTACATTGGAACGTTCAGGGATAGACATGTAGGCTTCTGGCTTTTGTCCCCCAACCATTGACCCACTTCGCATTCTTCAGGCACCCAAACCGCATATCGAAGTCCTCTACACTGCCTCATACGGATTGTCAAGGGCCAAGATTGGGGATATCAACTCCCTCATGCGGTCTATCGACAGTTTTTAAATATCCTCTGACTGAGGTGCGTTGCTCACCTCGCCCATCAATCTTCCAGGGGACTGATTATCTTGTCTCAAGGGACAGGAACCGGGGGAGTACACGTTCAAACTACATGCAGGCTTACCTCCTCCCACCGTCATGCTGCAAGTGCCTCTTCTTGCCGAGCTGTTTGGGGCCGGCTTCACCAAATCTCCAGGCTCACGTGTACGTTGGTACAGCTCCGCTCTGGTGCTGGAGGCTGACTCGCATCTGTTTAGCACTACGAACTGCGCTTCCCGCGCATTGACAAGTTCTTCCGCCCAAGCGAGCGAGGCTGGAGAGATGCCGTCGACCTTCGCAAGGTGCATGATATTGCCCGCAACTCCGTCGGACGGGACCGGAAAGACAAAGGTGTCGAAGATGAAGTGAAGAGGATGTTCAAAGCGCCTTGCTCACCTGGTGTCAAGTGCCCGCAGAACATAGCGGCCGCCGCAGAGGTATGGGTGAAGGCGTTGCGTGACATGGATAAGGACATGAGTGGCAGTGAGGACGAAGTGGAGCCAGTGCGTAGTTCTCATGCTCCCCCAAGTCGTTCGCCAGCCTTGAAGAGGAGTCGGGCGTGTGTTAGTGACTCCGAGGGAGAGTCGGACCCTGAAGTCGACCTTTCCCCTTCGAAGCGCACTCGGAATGCTCCATCCACCAACATCAACTCATTACCTCAATCCCCTCGGCGGTCCCCTACGAAACTCCAGTCACCAACAACCCCTCCTCGCCGGGCCATTCCTTCAGTAGTCTCGACAAACACTCGTACCTACCTATCATCTCAGCCTCTTGGAACGATCACGAATCGCCTTCTTGCCACCCCCTCCTCCTTCGCCTCTTAGACCTCCACCTCCGCCCTCCAGACCGTCCACAGCTGTGCATCTGCAGAAAGCCTCCCAAACCGCGCCGCACCCTCTAACAAGACGGGCCCACCTTCCCCTTCAGAGCTCTATGAATCCGGGAGCGAGTTCGAGTTTTTCTGTCAAGCCCGGTCCTGCAAGCCCTGCATCCCACCTTGTTCCTTCGAAATCCATGGAAGCAGGTGTGAGCACAAGCATAGGCAAGTCGCAGTGTCCGCCCTCCCTCCTCGGCACCTTTGTGGTCTTTGAGAAGGCACCAAAGAGCTCATGCAAGGCTTGCCGACAGCTTATGGAATGTCTCAAAACCAAAAGGCCAGTCAATACTCTTGAAGCACTCCTTGCAGGTTGTGGATATGGCAATGGTCCCGCAGGGATTTTCATCAAGAAAGGTGCTATCATTGTGGACTGTGAGAGTTTTTCGGGTGAGGAGGAGGTGAGGGAGTACGTGGATGCCATTGTTGCTCATGTCCAAACAAAGAAGAAACAGACGAAGACCGTTCCGCTTTCCATTTGGAGATGTGATCGGTTGGTTGAGGAGATTGAAGCTGCTGACTGGGAAGCACTCAACCCATGTCACGAATTTGTGTAGGAACCCTATAACTTGTTGTTATTTAACACTAGACTCTAAATCCCACTTTTACCGATCCGTGCCATGCAGATCCGCGTCGGGATCATTCAGTGAAAGGATGAGGCTACAAAAAGTGAGCCAGCTAGACATCTATCTGGGCCCTGTGTGTTGTATACGCCACATGTTGGCTCCGTAAAGAGTTGATAAAGATTCGGCGTAGCTGAGTAGACCGGTGACCGGTCTGTCCACGTGATGAATCCTTGCGGATGTCGATAGACAGACCGGTACAGCTGGTTTTGATTTGGCGGGGCCGCGCATGGAATTTTCGGCGATTTAATTTCGCAATTAAAATTCCCTAATCCGGAAGGCGCTTGGTCCCCTGTCAGCACACGCGTCGCGTCGCTTTTGCATCTTCCTTCCCTTCCTCCCACCACCAGCACTCTAAACGTCGTCCGACCCGACCAACGCGTCCGGGTCCACCTTTTATACTTCGTCTCCGTCCAAGAGACAGCTTTTATAACGTCCAAGTCCCTGGAAGGTGTTCCCTTCGCTTGACCAGCATCGAGCCAGAGTTCCTACCCAGCGACTAGCCAGGATTCAACAGCCTCCAGAGATGGAAGTATATCTTGAGGCGATGATATGAGATTCATTGGGCGTATATTCGCTGCTTAGATGCCATTGGGGACCCTGGGTCAGCAGGTGGACGGGCGAAGCTGGTGCAGGCTTGGAGGGATGTAAAACAATGGTCCTCTCGGACTATTTCCAAAGTTTACTTTCAGCTATCACCTAGGGATTGGGAGTTGTGCTTTAATTACCGGGTGTAACGAGAATCAGATTTATGCTTGTACAATGCGTAGCTATGCGAAAGGCGATAAATGTGAATGGTAGAATGAATTGAGAACGAAATGATGTTTTTTGCAGAGGCGTTGGCCCCTTCCCAATTAGGTAGTCCGTGCTTGGCCAGCCAAAAGAATACCAGCTGTACCTGTTAAACCCGCAACGTCAACTCTGTGAGTGAGGAATAGTTCAATATAGAACACCCCACTCACACTGTCTACCTATATACTAGTAAGAACAATAGATAGGATATATAAGGGAGAACAATAGTGAAACTGGAGAGAACAATAAAAACAATAGTAATACAAGAGAACAATAGAGTCATAGAACAATAGAAACTTTTAGAAGTACATAGAGATTCTCGTATATGTCAGTCCTTATTGTATAGTCCGTTGTTGTAGCTACTATGGCATGTGCATTGTACTCCAACACACCCCCTCAATGTAATGACCGTTGAGCTACATGAGTCCCAGCGCTAGGCGGTGGTGTTCAATTGCTGCTCGAGGCAAAGGTTTTGTAAGGATGTCGGCGATCATGTCACTAGTTGGAAGGAAGTGAACCTCGATATTCCAGCGCCTAATTTCCTGTCTGATCCAATGCATCTTGATATCAATGTGCTTCATCTTGCTGTGATGCTCTGGATTCTTGAGTACTTTCAATGCAGATTGATTGTCGACCATGAGAGGAGAAGGCTTGTCCATTTTGAATCCCAGTTCTGTTAGGAGACTTCGCATCCAAATGACCTCGCGCCCAGCTGAAGATGCTGATATGTATTCAGCCTCTGTAGACGAGTTTGCAATTGTGACTTGCTTCTTGGCTGACCAGCTGACTGCCCCAGTTCCCATCTTCATTACAAAACCACTAGTGGACCTTCGAGTGTCAAGGCATCCACCATAGTCTGCATCACTGTACGTATGGAAGAGTTCAGAAGTGAGAGGACTGCCATTGTCAGATTTGCGGAATGTAAGCTTGAGATCACTTGTTCCTTGCAGATAGCGGAAGAGGTGCTTCACTGCCTTCCAATGAGCAATGCCAGGATTCGAATTGAACTGAGCAAGTTTCGCAACTGAGTATGCAATGTCAGGTCGAGTGCCAATAGCAAGGTACATCAGTGCTCCAACTGCGTTCATATAGGGAATTTTGCGCATCTCCTCTGACTCTTCGTCGGTGGATGGCAAATGCTCCTTGGACAATGTGGTCCCAGGCTCCATAGGAGTAGTGACGGCTTTGCAGTCAGAAAGGCGGAATCAAGCAAGCATGTCATGGATGTACTGAGTTTGGGACAGACACAGGACTCGGTTCTTTTGGTCGTATTCAACCTTTATACCTAAGAGGTACATGGTTGGACCCAAGTCCATCAGGGGAGCTATGGTAAGTCGATAATTCCTGGTAGCTCTGTTAAAGCCTGACAAGAAGTATCCGAGGATTATATGACATGGTCAAACCCTACGTAAGAATTGTGAAACCTCCCGTCATTGCTAACGGCAATTACGAGGCTCACTCTGTTCCCCTGATGTCCTTGAGCTTGAACACCTCCAATAGCAACTTCTTGACCCAGTCAATCTTGGACTTGTCCTTGGACATAATGGTGATGTCATCAACAAAGACTGGAAGAGTGACACGAATACCGTCTTTTGCCCAGTGGTAGATACTTGGGTCAGACTGCAGTTGAGTGAAACCAATGTGTTCTAGCTCCTCTGCAAGTTTTTGGTACCAGAGTTGTCCACTTTGCTTTAGACCGTAGAGACCCTTCTTCAGCTTGCACACCCACTTGCTGCCATTTGGGTTTGGTTCCTTGAAGCCTTCAGGCTGAGACATATAAACCTCAAACGAATCCTCAATTTTTCCGTTGAGGTAGGCATTGGAGATGTCAATGGACTCGATGTAAGCACCATCCATAGCAGCTTGGGCAAGGATAGCTCTGAGAGAGGCAAGTCGCGTGGTAGGAGCAAAGACTTCGTCGTAATCAATGCCATGGGATTGTCCAAAACCTTGACCAACTAGACGTGCTTTATATCGCTGCACTTGTCCGTCAGAGTCTCGTTTGATCAAGAAGACCCAACATGAACCAATTTGCTTTCGTCCTTTAGGCAGTTCAACTAGCTCCCAGGTGTCATTGTCTCTGAGTGCTTGTATCTCTGACTGGGCAGCTTCCAACCATTTGTCTGCATCGTCGTGTGCCATGGCTTTGCGCCAGTTCTGTGGAGCATCATTTGGGCATGTGGCTGCACCATAAGCTGCTTCAACAGCAGACTCAAGTGCAATCTTGTAGCCCATTGCAAGAGGAATGTAGTCGTCTGTAATTCCATAGACCTGGAAAACTGACTCCATGACTGGGGTTGCCTGAAGAGCAGATGCAAATCGACTTCTTCTTCCTCAATGTCTCCAAGGTTTTCTGCAGTGAGTGGTGCAAAGTGGTTGTAATCAAGTGCAATGGTGCGTGGACATGATGGGATTGCTCCAAGTGGGATACTGCCTGGTGGTAAGACTGGTGGTGGTGCAGGATTGGATCTCTGTGCACCCCCTTGATCCTGTACCTCTGAGGTCGGATTCTGGCTATAGCCAACCACTACATCCCTAGATTCCTCATCTTCCTCAGCCTGTGCCTCTGCTTCCCGTCGAGCAACTGGTTGAGTGCAACGACGTTGCTGACCATGCAAGTTCATGTAGTCTGCAGGCTGAGCTGTTGACCGTTTGGGGTGTGTGCCCTGCGTGACTAGATATGGCTGCTTTGGATTTGACTTGGGCACTGCTAAGGGGACAGGAATCCTGCTAGGGTGCTGATTGAGGTTCTGGTATAGAAAGATCAATTGGAATTGGAGCTCTTTGCTGCTCAGGAGATAACAGCTCAGGCTTTGCCTTTGGCGTTGGAGACACCTGTGGCTTGGCCTTTGACCGCGGCTTTTTACCACACTTTACCGTTTCCCAATGTGGAGATGGAGCACGGACTGTAGGAGTATGAGGCTCATCATCATCATCCTCTGAATCATCATCTGAGCTGTTGTCTGGCTGCACAGTAGGCACATGACGTGTAGACAGATCATGAGGAGGGGTAGGAGGAGAAGGAGGAGGAGGAGGAGGAATTGGAGAGTCTGACTCATCCTTGTCCTCAGTATCATCATCTCGATGGAACCAGAACTCTCTGAATTCTATAGGAGGAACAGTGACTGTCTTTTGCTTTGTCAAGAGACCAGGGAAGCTGGTTTCGTCGAAAATAACATCACACGAGATATGGAACTTTTGACCAACTGGATCATAACATCTCCAGCCCTTGTACCCTTCCTCGAATCCTACAAAAATGCAGGGAATCATATGGGAATCCAAATTCTTGCGATCAGCTCTTGCAACATTCACAAACGCGCGGCAGCCATAGACTCTAAACATTGACAGGTCTGGCTTTCGCTTGTTCCATACCTCGTAAGAGGTGGTTTCAGAGAGTGTAGATGTTGGTGTAACATTTAGGATCTCAGTGTAGTAGGTGACTGCTGTCTCCCACCAGGAAGACGGTAAACCAGTGTGATTTAGCATAGCTACCACCCCCTCAGCCAGGGTGCGATTTAGACGCTCTGCAACTCTGTTTTGCTGTGGTAGCCTTCACTGTGTGCTCTATCTTGATCCCTTGTGTCTGGCACCATTCAAGCATCTCCTTTGATATGTATTCGCCTCCTTTGTCATTTCTGAAGACTTTGACCTTCACACCATGCTTGGTTTCAACCGCTGCAACATACTTCTTGAACGCAGCAAAGACATCGCTCTTGTGTTTGAGATTTTCTGTGGTCTTGTGCAAAGAATTGTCGTCAATGAAGTTTGTCCAGTAGCAATGACCACTTCATGTGCGTGGTAATGGTCCATGAACGTCACTGTGGATCCTGCCTCCAATCTCGGTACTGCGATGCTCAGAGACTTTTGGGAATGGTAATCGATGCTGTTTGCCTGCAATGCAAGCTTCGCAGAAGTCTTTGACTTTTGTCCCAGGCTTGCACACCACACCATCTGCAAGGTCCTTTTTGAGAAGTGTGTTGAGGCGGTCAATACCAATGTGCCCAAGTCAATCATGCAAAATGCCTTTGGCCACTGTCACAGCATAGACCCATTCTGTAGCATCCAATGTCACTCCATCAAGCATCCCTGTCATACCAGAAATTGTGCCTGTGATAAGTGTCTTCCCGTCTTTTGAGAATTCAAGACCGTCATTTTCGATAACCACTCGCATTTTTCTCTTCTTCACTGCAGTGTTGATAGAGAATAAGTTATTTCGCAGAGTAGGTACATATAATACATTTTTGAAAACGACTAGATCCTTGTTGCTGCCCTTGCTAGAGGGTTTGAATACAACGTTCCCAATCCCTCGCCCCCAGATGACCTGATCGTTGGCCAATTTGATTTCTATGTTTCAGGGGACGAAATTCCTGAACCAGTTCCGGTGTGGTGTCATATGCGAGGTAGCACCAGAGTCTGCATTCCAGTGAGTGTCAGCAGGAGTTTTGGGATGACGAAAACGGGGAGCACTTGCAATATGAGCAACAGCAGCAAGCATGGCTTCCTCTTGGGAAGACGAGGATTCCTCAGTGATGTTTTCCTTGGCCTTGGCTTCAGCAAGCGCCTTCTGAATGGTACAATCCTTGTTTGAATGGAAGCCGTTTGGATGAAGAATGCACTTGTCAGCAATTGGAGTCGACTTGGTGTTTGTCTTCTTCCTCCTTGTCTGCTTGCCTTTGTTTGAGTTGGACATCTTGGCAGCAAGTGCTGCACCCTCTGCAAGGTCCTCGTTCTTCTGCATGGTATCTGCTTTGCGAAGGTGATTGAGGATATCCTCCATCTTTTATGGAGTCAAGATGGGTGAGAGTGTGGCGGAGGAGGTTAGACTTGTTGTCATGTGGAAGACCAATGATGATCATGGCAAGCATGAGGTTGGAGACGAGATCGATGGCAGTGTAGCCTGGCACATAGTGAGACGGTGTGATAAGGATTTTGTACTTCACTGTCTTCAATGTTTCTCCTGCTCCCTCCGTAAACTCTCGCTCCTCAAAAACCTCTGGGACATAGACGGGCTTCGAGGTGAAGCGATTTGAAACTTGAAGTGCTGCAGAGATAACACGTGCGCCAAAATCTCCAAAAGATTCCTTGCTGGTCTTGCGAATGCTGAGCAGCTCTTGTAGTGCTGCTGCTCGAGATTGAGGAGTCTTGGGCTCATAGTGTTCCAAGAGCTTGTCAAACATTTTCTCCGTGTCGTCAGACTTGATGTCTTTGAGGATGGTCATTGTCTGAGCCATATCGAGAGTCTTGCGAATGTATCCAGCAAGTTGGGTGCGCCTGGATCGGTACTTCTGCCATTCCTTCCTGTCTTCCTCGTCGTCTGGTTCCTCCTCTAATCCTGTGAGAATGTCGAAGGCATTGAGTGATAGCGCTTTGTTGATGACATTTTCCTTCCATATAGCAATGGTAGAGGAGTTGAGGGGATTGGTAGACACGGACGACATGGTCCAATGGAGCGTGTAGGGTAAAAGAGTTTCGAAACGAAGATGGTAACGTAAAGCAATGGGCCCTTAGGCAATTTGAACATGAAGGTATAGTAGTTTGTACGTTTTGTAGTTATATATGTAAGACCCCGGGTGTTGCACCGTTCTCCAACTCTCTCGCTCGAGATGTGATGTTGTTGGGGGTCTGCTATCTCCTACGTGGTTTTTTGAACCTAGTGTTCTCAACCTCTCGTGGTAACCCTTTCCCAGTAAGGATCAGGACCAGTCCGGATACGTTCAGTGTTCTAAAGGGAGTACTCCCAATGTGGTGAACGCTGTGCGAAGGACATGTGAGATAAACGAGAATGTGGACGAAGTCGTCCATGAGAAGAGATAGAAGATTAGAATAGTCGCTCGACCAATCACAAGTGTAATTGAGAGACAGACGTGCTCCGAGTGGACTGCTAGGCAGTGCTACCAAGGGTAGACTTGACTGAACGAGGGGCAGGGTAGCGTGTGATAGATGTTAATCTGATTCAACATGATGCACCAGGGCTCATAACCTGTTAAACCCGCAATGTCAACTCTGTGAGTGAGGAATAGTTCAATAGATTAGTATGTGAAGATATGAACAATACATGTTGAGCGTACCTGTGAGTGAGGAATAGTTCAATAGAGAACACCCCACTCACACTGTCTACCTATATACTAGTAAGAACAATAGATAGGATATATAAGGGAGAACAATAGTGAAACTGGAGAGAACAATAAGAACAATAGTAATACAAGAGAACAATAGAGTCATAGAACAATAGAAACTTTTAGAAGTACATAGAGATTCTCGTATATGTCAGTCCTTATTGTATAGTCCGTTGTTGTAGCTACTATGGCATGTGCATTGTACTCCAACAGTACCGGTCTGTCTATCGACATCCGCAAGGATTCATCACGTGGACAGACCGGTCACTGGTCTAGTAGCTGAGACTTGCGCCAAAGGCAAACACTATGGGCACGGGCTAATCCTGTCGAAGCCCAAATGTACCCCAAACATCACAAAACCAATGAAGATCTGACAAGCAATTATCTACCTTAATAAGCCCTAAAATAGTCCCAATATCAGCAAGAGTTGCATATCCTGTGGTAAAGCCTTATAATTGCAGCTATTGATGGCGACTGGCCGTGTTGTTGGTTGTGAGTGTGGGTGCTGTCCCAAGGTCGCTCAATGCCCACCCACCCCCATCAACCCCATATACATTAGAGGACTCTCGTCTATGGCAACTTCAGTAGTGTGCTCGCTCTCCAAGAATTTCCTGCATAAGTTTTTGGAGGCTTGAAAGGCTTCGTGCCGGAGTCTGAAGGCGCCCACCACCCCGTCTCCGATTCCCATTGAATGGGATTCAGGGAGCGTTCTAGATATGAGACCTTTCTGTTGATCTTATCTGATGTAGATTAGATTCGACTCGAACTCTCCGACTCGGATTACTCCGATTCGGACTCTCCTAGATACATTCTAAATGAGGCTATGCGATATCTACAGGATTCGTCATTCATTCGTCTTCACGACTCATACTGACTCATGTGCATACTTATCACTCATGTGACTACTTATTCAGTCCTTACACAGCTCTATTATTAGTACGCTCTTTATGTATATAAGGACTCCTGTAGCTACCTCAATCCCTATCGTTTTAACCTACGAACTAAGTCACTGCCTATAGCCTACAAGCTACTCGGTAAGACTCTACTCGCTAGTCGCAGTAGTGTTCTTCAGGTTATGAGCCCTGAAGCTCAGTAGATGCGCTGTAATGGCTGCTCTACAAACTTGGTTGGCACTGTAATGGCTGCCTCCATAGACTGCTACAAGTCTGCGCTTAATCGCTGCGACTATGCATGTCTAACCAAGTGGCTGATAGGTCGAACCTATGCCTTTACTCTGCGCTGTCATGGCAGCAGAAATCTGTGCTGTAATGGCTGCAGAAATCTGTGCTGTAATGGCTGCAGAATGGGGCAAAGAACGCGCTGTTATGGCCGCTTCTTTGATTTGTGATATACGTTGCTGATGAACCTTGCTTTGACAGATCTCAACAATCAACATGTCTTCCAATGCTCTCAACAACGTCCCCATCCTCGATGGTACCAACTATTTGGATTGGGCCATGCGTGCGGAGCAATACCTCCAAATGCAACGTCTCTCGTCTTACATTGACGGAACTCGTCCCTCTGAACCTCCTTCTGATGCTAAGCCTGCAGAGGCTCTGTGACCAGGCCATGGGAGCCCTCCTCCTTCGCTGCAACAAGAATATCTGCGCCCAAGTCCAGGGCAAAGGTACCTTGAAGGAGTTATGGGATGCTCTCAAGGAGCTCTATGGTACTCCGGGCCTCGCTGCGATCTTCGCGTATTTCAAAAAAGCGATCCAGTTCCGCATCGGGAACGGAGATCCTCGCCCTGCGATCACCGAGCTCCAGAACAACCTTGGTCAACTTGGGCAGAACGATGTCTCCATTGATTCGTTCATCGAGGCCATGATCTTGATCAGCAGCCTCCCTTCCAAGTACGACAACACCGTAGCTGTCCTTCTCAACCAAAAGAAGGACAAGCTCACCTTCAATGCCGTCGTCAAGGCCATCACGGCCGAGTACGATCGCGTCGCCAACCCAGCTACCCTCAACAAGTTCACTGGCATCAAGAGGAATGGGGGGAACCCTAACTTCCGCCAGCAGCAACAAGGGCAGCAGAAGGATTCCGGCAACTCGGGTAATCAAAGCTCGGGTTCTTCCCAGAACAAAGGGAAGAAGTGCGGATCCAAGGGTGGTAACAAGAAGAAGGAAAAGGAAAGGAAATCGCAAGGTCATCGCTCCCACATGGTCAACACCGCCTTCTTAGGCGACCACCTCGTCTCTCTCGCTCCCCAGGAGCATGTGCCTCCCCAGGCCAAGGTCTTGGTTTTTTCCTTCGTGAAGACCAGTCCCTCTATCGTCCAACGCCCCATCGATCTCACTCCATCCACCCATCTCCCTGCTTCGGCTGCTAAAGCCAAAGTCGCTCCATCCACCAATACCTCGTGCTACCCAGATGTGGAACGCGCCAGGACAAACTGCAGTAAGCTCGATCTACCCAAAACCGCCTGTCACCTCAAAGCATTCGAGGAGGCGGATAAGCGGAAACGAGCTCTTATTGACCGCATCAGTTCCCCCAGGCCCTCCAAACGTCAACGGTCCATCGAACCTTCCGACCAACCTGAGGTGCATGAGACCAGCTCGTCTCTGCACCGACTCCCATCTCCCCCACTGGCACAAGGTGGATCTGGAGAAGGGGTCGACGTTCCCGAACCAACCATGGTGCATCAATCTGGATTGCCCATGGAAGGGGACGGCTCACAAGCACTGGACGGACTCTCTGACACCGATGCCTTGGGGGAAGATGACGACTCCGTCTCCCTCAGCGACGAAGCCGAGCCCCCAGCACTCGAGAGTTTGGACGCAGTCGAGGACTCGCTCTTCGGCAGTCCCAAGACAGTCTGGGAGAGGATCTGCGACGGAGAACTGGAGGACCCGCTCCACCCCGATGACGAAGTCTCCGACTGGGGCTCCGACGACGGGATGGGAAGCGAACCTTCAGGTCGTAATGGATCAGATCGCCTTTCAGATGCAAAACCATCCGTCTACCTACCAGACTGGGACGCTCTGAGGACCGGGCACTTCGACGACGATAAGTACGTCCCCTCTGTTTCTATCAGGAAACACTTGGCTAACTCATCGCCTCCACAGCCTCTTCAATTAGATTTTGATAGCTTGGACGATGATGTATTCTTAGAGTTTTGCTGTGCAATAAACTCTCTCGTTTCGATCAATGATTCTTCGAACGTTTCCAAGTGTAAAGATGCGCATTGCGCTTCCTGTAAGAAATTTGAGACATCCATTCATTGGATGATGGACTCTGGGGCATCAATGCACGTTACCCCCTCGAAAGAGGACTTGTTCGATTACAAAATTGTTAAGAACAGTCCATCGGTTAACACCACTTCCAAAGGTACAACCTTGTCCATAAAAGGAATTGGAAAACTTCGAGTACAGCACACTATCAAAGGTGCTGATGGTAACGATCGAGACGTGGTATCTATCATCGAACCAGTCTATCACATCCCCAATCTATCGACTTGATTGTTCTCTACAGGAACTTTCTTGAGTCAACCCAATAGTACTCTTTGGGGCGATTCCCTATCTATGGGTATCAACGATTCTGATGGGAGAAATCTCATTAAGGGTCATACACTTCATCCGGACGACACGATCTATTGGGTATCTGTAAAGAAATCTGATGGATCGCCGATGCAAGTGCAGAAGGTCTCTGGACCACCTGTCGATTATGAGGTCATGCATAAGCGCTTTGGTCATCCATCGCGGGAAGTGCTCAAATGAGCCAAAAAGCATACCACGAACTTCCCACCTATGGTGGAAATTCCCAAACATGAACCTTTGTGCCGCGGTTGCGCGCAAGGGAAGATGTTGCTTGAGCCGTTCCCGGCTTCAAGCAAGCGTGCGAAGCGCCGATTCCAGAAGATCCATTCGGATCTGAAAGAATTCTCTGTCGAGTCATACCACAAATTCAAACATTTTATCTCATTCTTCGATGACTGCACAAGCCGTGCGTCATGCGTCTGCCTCCGAACCAAAGCCAGGTCCGTACAAGCAATCAAGGACTTCGTCGCTATGGTCGAAACACAATACGGAGAAAAGATCGAAGAATGGCAGGTGGATGGTGGTGGAGAATTCATCAATGATGAACTGAAAAGTTTCTTCAAATCGAAAGGAATCAAGCTATCCATCAGCGCTCCGTATATGCATCAGCAGAACGGACGTGCTGAGCGCTTCAATTGCACTATCATGGAGAAGGCAGAGTCAATGCGTCACAACGCTTGCCTGTCCCCATCCTGGTGGGAATTTTCCATTCTATATGCCATTTACGTGTATAACCAAACACCTCTCAGGCGTCTTGGTTGGATTACTCCACATGAAGCTGTAGAAGGAGAAGCTCCAGACGTCTCTAAATTGAGAGTCTTCAGATGCAGTGCCTAGGTATATATTCCCAAGGAACAACGATCTAACAAGCTCCTTCCACAGTCGGAGTATATGATCTTCCTAGGATTCCCAGAAGGCATGAAGGTGTATCTATTCATGAGATCGCCAAGGAATGTTCTATTCAAAGCGAATACTGCTCGCTTTGATGAACTTCACTTCCCAAGGTGTCCTGATGCCAAACCACCTCAAGACCAACCACGAGTTGAGGATTACCCACCTTCCTCGTTTGGCAATGTCGGACCTCCATCTGAATCTGGAGATGATGATGATGACGATGATTTTCTTCCTTGTCCATCCCGAAACTCCCAAACCCCTAAAAGAGGTAGCGGTCCTGATCGTGACGATGATCAGAACATTGGTGTACCACCAGCCGACCAGCACCCGCCAAACCCTGCGCCGGGAAATCCTCCAGGTGATGCACCTAGGAGATCTGCGCGGGATCGGATCCAAACCAAGCCTCAGCCTGGCGATGTCTACGGAAATAAAACTCCGACTGAAAAGCATCAGACGGATAGGAGAAAAGCACTTGATAAAGATGACAGACGGCCATCTGGATCTAATCAAGGTGCTGAAAGCAGAGAAAAAGGTGTTCCCGCACCAATACCTGCTACTCCAGTGTCCGAAAGTGACTCTGATACAACTTTTGACATACCTGAGGACTTAGAACGCTTAGTGCGTGAAGGGGGAGTTAACTTTATGCATTTCCTGCTTTCAAAAGCGGTTTTGCCTCCAGTTCCTTCAGTCGATAGCGCTCCACGTGAGTGGACGTTTAAAGACATCTTGCGGATGCCACTGCAGGAGAAGAAAGGATGGATTGATGCTTGCAAAGATGAGTTAAAGGCACTCTCTGAACACAAAGTATTCGAAATGGTCGAGCTTCCCAAAGGTCGCAAAGCGATTACCAATCGCTGGGTATTCGATGTCAAATCTGACGGTCGTAAACGCGCCCGACTTGTTGCCAAGGGTTTCCAAGAAATCGAAGGCATTGACTACAACGAGATTTTCTCACTGGTGGTTCGCTTCGAATCAGTCCGAACCATGTTAGCCATCACGGCTCTCAAGGATTGGTACATCACTGGAGTCGATGTCAAGACTACATTCCTCTATGGGAAACTAGATGAGGAGATCTATATGCGTCAACCCGAAGGCTTTGTCATCAAGGGCAAAGAGCACAAGGTGTACCGGCTCCTTCGTGCTATCTATGGTCTGAAGCAAGCGTCCCGTGCATGGTACATGGAACTTGCAAAGTCAATGAAGATTCTTGGCTTCAAACGACTATCGACCGATACCGGGATCTTCATCCTCCAGGATGGACATGGTGGCTTTGTCATCATGATTGCCTACATCGATGATCTCATCTTCGCAGGTCCTAACAAGAGACTTGTTAATGCCAAGAAAGAGGTGTTCAAGCTCAAGTGGGAATGTCGAGACTTCGAAATCCAACTGAGTTCTTACGAATGAGGATCAGACGTGACGGACAAAATATCCGTCTGGACCAATCTGCCTACCTTGGCACAGTCCTGGAACGTTTTGACATGATGGATTGCCGACCGGCACCTACACCTATGGTCAAGGGTTATAGGCCCCTCGAACATACTGGACCTGTCGATACGAAACGACGCCACTACTTCCAGTCGATCATTGGATCTCTGCTCTACTTGATGCTGGGCACTTGCCCAGATATCGCCTACGCCATTGTTAAGCTGTCTCAATTTGCAGCTAATCCTTCCGAGGAACACATCAGCAAGGCAAAGTACATATGCAGATACCTCCGAGGAAGTATGGACTACGCTCTAGTTCTTGATGGCGCATCTCAAAATGGATTGATCGCCTACTCGGACTCTGATCACGCCGCAGATCTGGTCAAACGCTGATCCACAACTGGAAACATGGTGATGTTGGCAAGCGCTAGCATTAGCTGGATTTCACACGCTCAAAAGACTGTTGCTAATTCCTCCACCGAAGCAGAGTATATGGCTGTGTCTGACTGTAGTCGACAGGTGATGTGGTTTAAGCATATGTTCAAAGAGCTTGGCATGCCAATCATCGTACCAATCCCTATCTGCTCTGACAACAACGGTGCTATCTTCATCAGCAACAATCCTATTCAGGAGCGTCGCATGAAACACATCGATGTCAAGTTTCACTACATCCGTGAACTCATCGAGAACGGAGACATCGAAGTCGTGCGAGTTGATACCAACGACAATATCGCCGACATCTTCACTAAACCGTTGGGACAAGTGAAGTTCGAACACTTCAGGGGATTACTAGGACTCGAGTTCTACTTGTCTTAGTCCAATGAGCACACTCGTTAGGAAATGCACTCATTGAGGGGGAGTGTTGATCTTATCTGATGTAGATTAGATTCGACTCGAACTCTCCGACTCGGATTACTCCGATTCGGACTCTCCTAGATACATTCTAAATGAGGCTATGCGATATCTACAGGATTCGTCATTCATTCGTCTTCACGACTCATACTGACTCATGTGCATACTTATCACTCATGTGACTACTTATTCAGTCCTTACACAGCTCTATTATTAGTACGCTCTTTATGTATATAAGGACTCCTGTAGCTACCTCAATCCCTATCGTTTTAACCTACGAACTAAGTCACTGCCTATAGCCTACAAGCTACTCGGTAAGACTCTACTCGCTAGTCGCAGTAGTGTTCTTCACTTTCCTAAACATTTCATTACAAAAGCTCTGCTTGGCCGCTGTGCCTATCTATCCCAGAACCAATTTTTACAAGGGAATATCGTTTATGGAGAGGACCACGAAACCCCAAGACGGCAGTTTCTTCGATGAAGGCTCTCACGCACTGTCTTCGTACTCTCAGTTAGCATTGTCGATGGCACAGCTGGCCCGGGTGTGATGCTGTCTCGAAGACGCCGAGAAATTGGAATCTGGAAATGATATGATGGGGCTTCGTTGTCTAGCAACCTAAGATAAGTTGAGTTGTTACTTGTAACAGTCTTCTGTAGCTCGTCAACCCGCTTGAAGTAACTGAACCCCCTACATTTCCAAAGGATAGGACCGTGGAACTGGATGGCAGGAGCTGCATAAAAGGGAGCTGCAACCAGAGAAGCTTACTATCTTACTATCATCCCCCACCCACCAGACTATTCAGAAAGCACTGTACCATGTCATTTAAAGTCTCTTCAGTTCAGGAAAATGTCTTCAACTCAGGCTCACCCCTCTCCTCCTCGTTAAAGAAAGCCACCCAGCCGTGCTTGGAGTACTTTCGTCAACGGGTTCAAGCTGCGCATTTCCAGACTTTGTGCACGTCGCCAATGATCCTTCACTGGGACACCAATGTGGGAGATCTAATGCCCTGGAAGTGGCAAGTGTCTTCTTACGTCAATATTTCTTGCTAGCTGACATTGTTGCACCCTTTTCAAGGTCCATCAATGCAGTGTCCTGCAGCAGAATTGCTCCAAGCAAGCTTGAAAGCCACAGGGGAACCCATGAATTCCGTGCCCCATCTTGTTTATGTGCTCGACTAGGCAACAAGCAATGCACTGAAAGCAGGATTGGCATAGTTCACGTTCCTATCAAGCTCACGTGGGCGTCATCGCTTAATGGGGAGTATACTGCAGAATGTGCTGCTGGGCGGTGTGGCTATTTCAGTGGGCCATCAGTCAATTTTTAGGGAGAGACCTATACTGACGCAGGCATCGTAGTGTGCCTGGAGCGATTCTATGTCCTCCCCGTTCTCCATGTAAACGGGTACCCGAAGAGAGGTCTAATTCCTTCCTCCCATGCTTTTCAGTTGAAGTCTCAACAGCACCTTTAGAAACCCCGTTTCCTGCAAGTGTGCTGAACTACAACTCCACCTGCAGCTTATATCTTGGAGTTCAGCAAGTTATGCCAACTGAATCAGTGCAAACTCGAGGCATCAAACATTAGTTTTGACTGAACATCCTATTCCTTCGATTCTGACCTTCATCTCAGGCTTCCGTACGGAAGGTCCTTATGAAAATGGACCTGGTGTTTGTCGCATGCTTGCTTTGATCCAAGACAGCCTATCCGATGGCGCCTTACAGGGCTTGTTCATACAGTGCTGCTTGTGCCAGGCTGTTGTTCTCAAATGCTACAACCATCACTGCCCTTGCAAGCTGAAGTTTCAGCACACTGAGCTGGATGTTACCTGCCCAACCCATCGCGTAGGCATGGTACATCCTGGCTTTCAACTGCTGCGCCACAAAGGTGATATCTCAACTGATGTTGATACTGACGATGATAGCAATATCAGCGAGGATGACTTCGGTGCCGAGGATGAGACAGTTTTGTAATATGTAGGCCTAAAGTACCTGAATGCCCTGCCATAGCCTCTTGCACATAATTGACAGTATGAGCTTTGAATAAATCTATTACAGTTTGACTGTTCGCTAGATTTGTCCCCAGGCAATATCAGAGAATGCAGAGGCCGTCAAATCCGCCCTGAGACTTTTGCAAATGGTATCTCGAAATGAACATCCACGGCCTAGCGAACATAGCCCTGGCTATGAATAGCACAATGGGTGTGCCTATAAGTGCAGGGGAACGGAGGTGGAAGTACACTAAACCCAAAGCCACCCTCATTCGTGGATCCAGGGTGATTTACCGACTGTTGCAGGCCTTTTTTGCCTTTAGTGTCTCACAGATTTTCAGAATCACAGGGGTCCTCTTCTCAAGTTCAGGACTGGTGCCCAGCAGAGCAAGGAAGGCAACAAGATGGACTGGCTTTGCATGAAAACCTGATCTGTGCTAGGATCCGTCAACAACCCGATACCAATGTTTGGCAATACCATTGCGACTGCCATCTTGCCTCAACATCGTCGCCCCGCTCTCCTCACCGGTTTGACAGCCATTTTCTCCTCTTTTCAGCCCTAGGGAGGTCTCTGAGTACCAGAGATTTCGTGTCGAAGTTCGCACATTGGATCTGCAAGTGATTCAACTCCAATGATCCCCTCAAAGCATTGAGTAATATTTGGCTATCTGGTGTGGCCTAGTATTAGGGGTCTAATCAATTTCTTCCATATGAACGCAGCACTACACTCAGATTGTAGTCTGCTAGAATTTACTCCCCGCCTCCCAAGGTTTCAAGAACAAGATGTGGTCCGCCATGGCATACCAGCTCTAGCGGAGCTACAACAGTTGTAGCCTTTGCAGATCATGCGACGATCATCAGCATGTCTCTCATTGACGACTTTCAACGCTAGTGATGCTCAATAGTTGTAACCACATGCCTGCTAGTAGCCTCTGGGTTGCTGGCAAAAATAGTGGCTAAACCTTTCATTGAATCTGTTCAGTCCTTCTTATAACCTCGGAAGTAGAGTCATGTTGTCCTGAAGTGTTAGATAGATTGTCACATTGCATTCAAAGAGCCGAGCTTGGAGCCACTTCAATGAGAATATTTGGTGCTCAGGTGGAGACGGCCAACATGATCCACCGTCGCAACTCTCCTGGAGACATAGTACCAAGCTTGGCACTGGTAACTACAAGGTGCTTTAATAGGGAGATTTGGGGCAGTGGAAGCCCCAAATGTGGGTAAGTAATGTTTGTCTACGGAGATCCTTGTCGCACTTCTGGTCTGCTACAAAACAGCTTGAGGTTGTCCAGAACAGCAGAACTATTTACGGTGTATCAGATGTCCAAAGTAATAATATTGAACGGGAGGTTAAATAGCTGATCAAGTCGTCATGCTCTGAAGTCTGACGAGAATCAAGAATACAATGGTCATCACATTGTTCGATCATAATAGCAGGAGACTGGTGGATACGCAACATACTCTTAGTAATTACGCAACGTTGGATGACTGTTGAGCGTAGGTTCGAGCAACCGCTAGCTGTTGTTTTCAACAACAACAGTATTAGAGTCAACGGGTGCAAAATGGTTCTAATAGAGTGATAGAATTGAATTGGGTCTACTTCTATCAGGTCTATTTTCAGTTTATGCTATCCTTTCAGCAGCTTCAACCAGTGCTTGCACCACAAATTCGTGTTGCTGCTGACTCGAGGTAGAAGGCATGAGTAGCGCCATGGGCCAACTCGTCTTGCTCTGCTATCATTTATCTTGCGAAGGATGAGCACCCTTGTTTGGGGTGTATGATCCGAGTTAATTAAGCTTTCCGACTTCAAACACCTGCGACTATACAAGGCGACTACAAGCGATGGGTGGCAGCTACGCCACCCTTTCATGGCTTGGAGAGGGAACATGACTTCAATTTGCACCTCTCAACAAGGAGTCAGACATGTTGAATACCAAATGCAGTCAAGATATGATGATCACTGAGGGGTCAGGGCCAAGTTATCGACTTGCTTGCCGAATCGCTGATTGATTTCTTACTAGCATGGGGTTTGATATCCAAAATATGTGTTAATTATCATCATCATCACAATACCAGTCATGGTACATATCGTCATAAAGAATGACCTCTTCATCATCAAGAAGATCCCAAGGATCTTCTTCTCCATCCTGGTCCACCTTGCTATCGCTCTCATAACTGTCCTCATCATCGTCCCCATCATTGCCATTGCCCTCATCCTCATCACCATCCTCATCATCGCCATTGCCCTTGCCCTCATCTGGTAAATGGAGGCCTTGAGATCCTCCTGAATGAGTCGGATCCACGTCGATGGATGCAGCCTCTGCATTCCCTGATCCCAGAGGCGCTGCTGTCTCAGGAGCTCTTGGGATTGTGTGGTCCAGCTGCGACGTAACCTCAGCTAATGGGTTGGGTGGTATCTGCCTTGGAAATACGGAGGATACAATGTCTTCTAGCTTTGCAAAGTATAGTGATTCTTCTTTTTGGTCTTGCCAGGTATACGTGTGGCCGACTGCAAACCCCCATAGGAAACGCATGAAGAGATCCCGATCAGCAAATCTATATGTCCCAAGGGCCGTCAGTTGATATGGTTTGCAAATGAAATTGAATCAACACTCCGATTGACATGGAAGTAGTTCCAGGAATATCCTTCAAACCACACAGAGGAAGAGGGGACAGAAGTCCTACCCTTTGAAAACTGCAGGGGGAGATGAACAGCTTGGATGATTTCAGAAGGATCAAGAAAGCCAAAGGCATTGGCTGAGCTGGGAGGGAGAAATTGCAGGCAATCAAGTTGAAAGCGATGCCCATGGTCGATGACCTTGTACCACCACACCCACAAGAAATCAACGCGAATAGGTTGCGAGGTTCCTGAGGTATGCCCAGCGATGTACGGTTTCGTGTGATAGATACCGAGGACTTTCGCATAGCGGAAAGGATGGTGAGCAGAAGAAAAGTGAGGATCAAAGTCGGGGTTGATGACCATGACGTTCGACTGCTCTGAGCCAATGTGGATGACATCTTCTGCCTGTCGCACATCATACATGGTGTATCTGACCCGCATGATCTTGTGGCTATATAACCTGTTCTTGTCAATGGCAAGTGAAGTCCAGTCAACGGTCCCAGATTTGGGCAGTATGTCAAGTCTTTTGCATAGAATACCATATAAATGGACCTTCAACTTAGGTATAAACCGCTGTTGAGAAAAGTTGGATGGACGTCTGTCAGATCTGGGCCGCCATCTGACAAATGTGTGGCACTTACAAGCAGTGCTGGGTCTGGAACTTCCTCTCTATAGCTGAAAGTTCCTTGAAGATCGAGTGGGACATTCTGGTTGACCCCGATGCTGTGGTGGGCACTCATTGGAACAGGATCAGTGGGATGGGATGTGCTTGCATTCTCAACTGAATCCTGGGAAGTGGCGTGAGCACAATTGTAGGTATCCAGCTTTTGCCTGATGGATTGAAGTCGAGCCCGCCGCCTTTCGATACGGGCTATCTGGATTGAGTAGTCCTTCTTATTTGTTTGCTTGAACCAGCCTTTTGGGTCACAATGTGCCTTCTCCCCCTAAGCCATAACAGCGGGATGTTAGCCAAACGGGCAAGAAGTCGGTTAAAGGGCTAGTTACTCACAACTTCAGTGCTGAAGGAGTCGGTGGTTCCAAACGACTTGATGGAGCCCACGTAGTCCCCTAGTGCATGGTATTTATATGTGTCGACATTGAAATGTTTGCGACGTCGCTCTTGAGAAGGTTCTTCTTCGCCATCCACTTCCTTCCCTTGAGTTGTACTTCCTCTAGGAGTGGCTCCTGATCTTTTTGCCCATCGATTTCGGGTGGCCTTCTCACCCTTCAGTTCAAACGTTGCAATCTGGGAACATGTATCCTCTATGAAAGTCTGGAACTGGTCAGTCATCAGCGTGGTTGTGTTGTCCAGTTTTCGGAGGGTAAGGTCGTTGTGCATGCGTAATTTGGCCAGTGCATGCCACTCCGCGCAGAGGTAGAGAAGTTTTTTTATGATTGTGTTGTGTGGTTCAGGTAGTAGGTCCTTGAATGCTGGAATCACGCACTGATCCTTAATGAGCACTAGAACTTATCAATGCACAGTGTCCATGCTCACCTGAAGGAGATCTTCGTAGTCACAGGCAGCTCAACACTTTCCCTCTGAAACACTGCTACTGAACTTCCGGATGGCATCCCTTCTGAATGTAGGCATATGTCGATACCTGTCGACCAAGGTCCAGTCAGAACAACACTAAAAGGTGGTATACAAAACTCAAAAGGCAGGGCATACCTATAGTTGAGTATGGTGTGCAAGTTGCTGGTGTGTCGTGTGGATTTGCTCTCAAGAAGTCAAGTCAAGTGGGTGAACAGAGATTTCCAGACACCGATCTCAAAATCATGGAGCAAGTCCACCACCAATGTTGAGAAGATGTTGAACTTATCAGTGCCCAAGTTCTTTGAGAACACGTTCTGGTGCGGTGCAGCATAAGCGTCTACTTGATGTGAACCTTGACACAAGCAGGAACACTCACAACTACAGGGGTCCAGGAATGCTGTTTGAGTAGAACCTCAACACCTTTGTTGGCAATAGCTCGTCGTTTGTTGAATACTAATTCGTGGGCCTCACGAACTAACTCCTCTTGGGCCTGGGGGTCACGCCTCAGCTCTTCCCGCTTACGTCAGTCATCGTCCATCCCAGTGTTAGCAAAGTCACACGTTGGGATGGTGCAACGAGGACAAGCACAATTACCTCCATTCCGAACTGTGGCCATAAGAATCCTGAGGTGCCTGAATCAGACATTTTTGCAACCAAAAAGAGATAGGATGACCAACTTCTCAGGGTAGTCAGCAGAGTAAGTAAAGATTCTTGGGTAGAACCTCCTTTTAACTCCATCGTGGCATGTTATGACGATGCCGTGCCACATTGCATGCTTCAGCTCATCATCAGGCAGAATATCCCACTGAGCGTGGAACATAAGGCGGTTACAAAAGGCGGTGAAGGTGCTGGGTGGGGGTTTTCCACTGTTACGATCCTGTAAATAGTCCTTGAAATCACCTTGAAGCTGAACAAAAGAAATGTAAGGCTGTGTCAAAGGAGTATTTGCGGGAGGAAGAACGATGTACTTCTTCAAAGTAAGTGACATGCTCACAAAGGTTCTCCGAACCCTTCGTCCGCTGGTGTTTTGATTCATTTCCAATATACATGTAACAAGGCCAGAGTTTGGCCCCACCAAACGACGCCAACAGAGTCCCGTCTGACCAGAACATAAGCCCCACCACGACGTGTTCTAAAGTGCAGCCTGGCTCAGGATCGGAATGTTGTAGATCCTGGTGTGCTTGAAGAAACGCGGCAGAGGTGTAGAGTTTGCCTTGAACACTAATATCAGCAGCTGATGGATGCCTCTTCCACACTAGACTGTATGGTTGGAAGTGGAAATGGCGAGATTGCTGTGGGTTCGAGAGAATTCCGTGAATAATGGCAGTTATGCTTCGATGATGGAGTACCCCAGCAAGATAGTCATCGGTACCAGGGTCCTTTGTGCACGTATGGAAAGGGATCTGCAGCGTTATATCCGTCGTGCGCCAGCCATCATCGTCAATCCACTTTCCGGCTTCCAGAGACAGTGTCTCTTTGTTTGCCGCAAAAGATTTGAAGGCATGATGCCGGTTTGTCAAGCCAATGTCCTCAATGGAAAAGTCTTTCTTCTTGAGGATTGTTAGAAGATGGGAGAAGTTGTTCGATGATAGATTTCCGCCTGTTGTCCAATACCACTCCGCGAGTTCGAAAGAGCTCAAGTTTCCAAATGGTCCCATTGAGGGGAAGGATAATGGGAGTTCGACGGTGATATCCATCTGTGTACCGATAACATCTGCATCATGGTCCGGAAGAGCGTTCCCAACATAGTATAGTTGCACGAATCCAAAAGAGTTGCTCTGGGAAGGAACCCATCGCCACATTTGCCTGGATTCAGAATCCCGTACAATAGCTGAGGGATGGTGTCAAGGAAGGTCGTTGCAAAAGGATGATAACTTACGTTGAGCCCCAACCATTTCAACGCGATTCTCAGCTGTGAGGCCAGAAGGATTCTGAGAGAGGTTCGCCAATGATTCTAGAGGATTATTTTGTCAGGATACTGTCTTGACAACCCCAACAGACCCTCAAATTCGCACCGTTTTCAGGCGCCCCTTGCAAATCCAAAACTGGTGCAAAAGGTGCAGGTATTGCGTCAAAGAAGCGAGTGCCAGGCTTCTTGATCGTACGCCTGGTACGTCGAATCGCGATCAGTTGATCGTCTACAACGTCTTGTTGATCTAAATTGCCCCGTGGTTGATGCATAACGGCTGGAGCGACATCATTGGATTCCTATGAATCGAAAATTGAGCAAAACCCATATCAAAGATATGAAAACTCACTTCATCTGTATCCTGAAACGTGCTTGATGGGCCCACTACTGGCGAATTATCCAGCTGGCGTCTTTTTCTCGCCTCCCACAGCAATTTGCTAGTTTCAAGGATAGCACGGAGGTTCCGTTTACTGACCTTGCAACCCGTGTGCTCGTGTTCATTAAGGAACCAAGGCAAGGTATAGATCTTCCTGCAGGCAGCGCAAGTAAGTGCTTCAGATTCTGGCATGCCACCAGTTGGGAAAAGGTTTTGATGCTAAAAAGGGACTGACCCATAGTACGAATATATACTCACTGCAGGCTGTCGGAAGACCAAGGCATGTCAATTGCAAGGCTGAAGTCCCCAAGGACCACACCAGACGAAAGAATTGAGTTGCTAACTTGCAACAGAGAAAGATTGCATTCAACTGTCAATGAGTAACCACTAGAACCGTTCGTTGCTCAACTCAAACGTTGTTGCAAGTAGTATCGGTTGCAGAATCCTTGAGCACCCGCACCTAAGGTACGACGCATGATTGGGCCTCACCCAGTAGCACCCTCCGATGGCTGGAGGCCGTTGCTACTCAGTCTATGGCAACGAAGGTGAACAACCGACGTTGGCAAATGACGACACCTGTAACGTAGAAATCCAGTGGTTGAGTGTGACAGTTTACTTGACAACGTTAAAAACGAATGCGCGAAAAGTACTCAATTTTTTTTTTGAAGGATGCAAGCTTATAAGTATGGATCGGTCCTCACTCAATAAATCATTCAATAAACATACCTAAACCCCAAGCTCCACTAGTCAAGCAATGCCCAAAGACATGTCGACTCCGCCTACGCTTCTGGCATCCCTTCCCACTCGTCAATCTCCTCAAGGTCGCTCAACCAAAAATCTTCCTGGTGCTGAAACCACTGGCACTCGGCATGGCCTCGAAAATATTTTGACGAAGAGCGAATCTGTCCAACTAGGCAGCAGCCACGTGTGGTCAACGGGTGAGCACCATGTAACTTTTAGCCAATTTATGATTTAACAAGCCATTGCAGAGATGTTACGCGGCACTGTGTCAGCAGGCCCTGCTAATGGTTCATCATCAAAGGTGGATGAAGTGCAGAAGCAGGTCGTGGCCCTGAAGTTGGTGTTGGGGCGTACGAAGAATCGCCTTGACGCAAAATCGCAGAAGATGCTTGAGTTAAAGGCTGAGATCCAGCACATGAAGAGCGACGTTGAATTAATGGAGGAAGAGTCCAACAAAAAGGATGAATTGCTCGAGAAAGCAAACAGGGAGGTAGAACAATATTGAAATTGGTGGCTGAACGAGATCCAGTTCATGAAGTTGCTGCTCAACAAGGTCCCTGAACCAAAGAGGGACATTGAACTCATCCGCGCTTCCCAGGCTCATTATCTTGGCCATTATTAGCTTACTCGGGCCGAACGATAGCCAGACTTTGATAGATCATCTGTATTGTGAGACTATTACTAAAATATAGAGAAGTGGTTACATAGGAATGCAAGCAATGGTACAAATGGCAGTATATGGTTATTGAAGGGAGGATAACATCTACATGGAAGTGAAGTAAGACATGGTTGAAGGCAACATTAGGGGAGAAGGGGCTCTTTCTGAGAGCAAGGGCGAAAACGAGACAAAAACAATTTGTCAATCGTGGACCTCCATTCCTGAAGGTAAACTGAACGGGAGTATTAGAAATGGCTATGCGGATGGTGTCGGAAGTGCCTACTGTTATCAAAGTCCCGCATTGCCCTCTCTGCAGATTCGCGTTGACCATCCTCCAGTTTATGAAGGTTTTGGAGAACCCAGACACCTTCCCCAAACACCGCGTCCTTCTCGTGGTCAAGATGAGAGAGTAGGTGGTATGAGATTTCATTCATCTCCAGAGTGAGATGGTAAACCATTAGAGATGTGCCGTAGCGCTGCATCAATGCCTCAACCTCTGCTGGGGGCATTCCATGTATTTGACAAATCATGGACTTCGATGCCTGAGCCTTTGAGAGCAGAGAGAGAACACCCTCTACATCCTGAGAGCTGCTAGAAGAGGAAGACCCCTGAGATGGCCAGAAAACGGGGGGCTCCCCTACAACAGGAAGGTTGAGACTGTCTAATGGCAAGACGGGGGTCTGGTGAACATCAGTCTCATCGGGTCTCCCTTGATGGGGCTCACACTGACACTGGGCATGCTGATTGACAAGAGTTGCTTCACTCTGGGTTCTGATAGTCAGTAAGCAATTCACTCAGAGATGCCAGTTCCTTGATGTACAAAGCAACTTGACCAGCTCACGATTGAGCTTTCGTCCACAGTGGCTCCACCGCAGCAGTGGCAAACTAAGAAATGTTGGTGAGCAAAATGAAGACTCGAGCAAGCAGAGTGTAAGTTGCACCGTTGAACAGAAACGACTTGGGTAGAGACTCTCCGGCTTTCTCGAAGAGGAGCGACATGAAGGAAAGTGGAAGTTGAACGAAGCGCGCAACAGCGACAGGAAAGATGCGAAGTTGATGCCACTTTGGCGTTACCCACGGTGAAGCAAGAAGGGGTGAGACCCAAGTTAAGCCAAGCCTTTGTTCTGAAAGTTTTTGCCTTCATTCTGCACTCCTTGAATACTTAGCCCTGGCAGAACAAACTAAGAGATGACACTCTCTGGCAAGAGTTGCCTGAAAACCACACAAGCAGCAAGGTTATCCCTTGAAAGCAGTTTTGCTGTTCTGGCCTGTGCATCAGTTCTCCAAAGGGTGGAAATACCTCTTCTTGCACAACCTGTGTCCATTTTCAGGCTTAGGCCCGAGACAGATGACTGATAGGTCCAGCGCCTACCACCAAATAGCGACGATCAGCTTGGTGTAAATGTCAATCCGTACACAGATGGCAGCTCCATGCCGTCCAATGCTTCCTTTTTCCCACTGCTTCGCACTTCATGACAAGGTCAATCACAGCAAGTCCGAGTGGTGTTGGAAATGAATTTGTCGAAGCTCATGCTCCATCTCCTAGAAGCACAGATTTGCAAAGTCCTCAGTAAAACTACATATTCGAAAACTACTAATCGCAGCTACCTACCATTTTTTCCCTGCTTGCTGGAGCTGTGAGAGGACACTATGACGTCCGATCCAATGGTCCACCGAAAGGTGGAAGTGGGCTGGACACTTGTGATTCATTTGGAGTTTCATGCTGGATAGCATCTCACTCCCCCCCTTCAGTCACGTCAAACTGTCTGGCTAGCAGTGCTCTCCAAAAGTGTCTGAGCAAGCATGTATCTTCCCCAGCTCTATAAGGTCGAACATTATATTTATAGTGGAATTATTCAAATTTTAAAATAGGTCGAAGCACTTCAAGCTCTAGACTCAAAGGTACTTATCCAGAACCAAGCCCATGAACCGCAACTCGTAGTCCTTAATTCTTGTCTTCCAACGCCTCGCAACTTCCAGCCCATTCAGTTATATAAAGGGCCTGCTGATTTGACCCTTTCACTGAGCCTCAAGGATAAGTTTCTTATCACGATAGCGTAAATGAATCTTCGCAGTAGGAGGCAAAGCGTATAAGAGCGTGCCTGACAGTGTGTATCTCATAGTCATCGGTATTGGCACTCAGTCGTTCATCACCAATGTCTCAGTCTATCAGCAGTTGTCAAGTCTCAAAATCCAACCGTAACCATCCTCCTCAGGCTCCACCACCTCCTCCTGTGCAAGGAGTGCCCCCTACCTCAGGCGCTCCAAGGAGTCGCCAACAGTCTGTGGATTCAATGCGGCTAGGCACTAGTTCAAATCCAAGTCAACACAGACAAGGTTCATTTATCGAGCAGCCTCCATGGGGGTGACAACGCCCGTTGGGCGAAATGCCAATGCCCGATGTTCCCCATACATTCAAGCAAGTAAAAATTGCTCCTCTTGAAGCACCAGCATGAGTAGCTCTTGCTAACATCTGCAAATCATCAATGGTTTTTGACACTTGTATTTTACTAGCATCAGCGATGGAAACTTGGACCCCCTGAGAGGCTCTCCCTATGGGCGTGATCCTGCTTCAACTTCCATTAGCACTCCTGAGACGGATACCGCCATTAAGTAAGCCTTTGGACCTCCGAGTCGGTATAGTGATCAAAACGAACTTGCATGGTGATAGATCCCAAGCTCAGAATCCCAGTCGAATTCCTACCCCAGCGTTCCATCAGGTTGTCACCAATTTCATCGACACCAGTCTGGGGGGCTCATTCAGTTCTCCTGCACTTACTGGTCGGAGTGTAGGCAAGACCCCTGCTGGTGGTACCGACTCTGGTGTGCTGCTTGGATCATCCCTGAGCCTGCACCCGACAGGAAGCCCTGTCAGCAGTGCCAGTGGGAGTGCTGGGAACTCAAGGTTTCGTTTCACAAGCAAACTTCGTATTGGCAAGGCAAGCCCAAGTGTTTCACCTTCGGTGTTGCAGGGTCAGCTTTCCACTATCTCCTGAAGCCCATCTGCTATTAGTCGGATTGGGAATTTCAAATATCTGTTGCTGATGGAATTTGAACTACTGACCTTTGGGGCAACAGGCCCTGTCCTCTCGCATGCTGTGTACCAGGCGACACACCCGCCCACCTGCTCAGTCAGCTTCCAGTACGTTATCGTATTCCTAAACCATTTTCCTATTGCTGACAATGTCTCCTTTTGCTAGAGGCGCTTGCGTTAACACTGCCTGGCCAAATATGTTTCACCTGCAGCATTGGATTCCACGACACGATCCGTGATTCACGGCAGGAAGGGAAGTGCTCACACTTCAACTCCCTCCTCCTGCGATTTCTGTGGCCTTTCTGGCCATGTTTTGACGACGTGCTTCGCCTACCAATGTGCGCAGTCGTCTGCTCGCAAAAGCGCGTCGAACCGTCGCAAGGGGTGCTCTCAGCGCGGCAAACAAGCGCAGACCGCGCCATCTGGCACTTCTGCTGCTGCTGCTTTGTCCTCCCAGCCCATTGAGTATGCTGGGCATGCATCAGTGTGTTCTCCTGATTCTAGCGAGTACTTTACCCCCACCCCTGAGGGGGGTACAGAGTCTGTACAGAGTCTGTACAGAGTCTGTACTAACTCTGTAGTCACTCTGTACAGATTCTGTACAGACTCTGTATACCTTTTCTCCTCCTTCCTACCCACTTGTTACATAGCACTAGTTGACAGACCCAAGAGTCTCCCTATTGGTCCAGTGACTCTGTACAGATTCAAAGCCCAAGTGATGTATTAGCATCAAGTCAATCCATATATGGGGCACTCTGTACAGACTCTCTACAGAGTCAGTGCGGAGTCAGTGTAAAGTCAGTGTTACTCTGGATAAAAATATTTTTAGACTCTGTACGGACTCTGTACAGATTCTCTATAGACTCTGTACTTGCTTTTGTTGACAAAATTATTGTTGAGTGGGTTAGTAAAGGCTCTCTCTGTACAGAGTCTGTACAGAATCTGTACTGACTCTGCAGGGGGGTACAGACTCTGTACAGACTCTGTACCCCCCTCTGGGGTGGGGGTGAAGTAGTGCTACTACAGGGTCAAAGACCACTGTCCCCATACCAACAGCATAGACAATGCTGTGGTCAGCCAACCTGACTGGAATGCGACAGGCCACATAATTCCGCACCCAGTGACAATGGGGGGTCATATGAGAAGTGGCCCCAGTGTCTGCAATCCAATCAAAGTCAGCCTGGAGTTGTAGAGGCGAGGAGAGCTCGCTAGAATCACTACTTCACCCCCACCCCAGAGGGGGGTACAGAGTCTGTACAGAGTCTGTACCCCCCTGCAGAGAGAGCCTGTACTAACCCACTCAACAATAATTTTGTCAACAAAAGCAAGTACAGAGTCTATAGAGAATCTGTACAGAGTCCGTACAGAGTCTAAAAATATTTTTATCCAGAGTAACACTGACTTTACACTGACTCCGCACTGACTCTGTAGAGAGTCTGTACAGAGTGCCCCATATATGGATTGACTTGATGCTAATACATCACTTGGGCTTTGAATCTGTACAGAGTCACTGGACCAATAGGGAGACTCTTGGGTCTGTCAACTAGTGCTATGTAACAAGTGGGTAGGAAGGAGGAGAAAAGGTATACAGATTCTGTACAGAATCTGTACAGAGTGACTACAGAGTTAGTACAGACTCTGTACAGACTCTGTACCCCCCTCAGGGGTGGGGGTAAAGTACTCCCTGCGGCAGGACCTGCTGTTCCTGCAGCTGTTGCAGCTGATTCCAACGACAAGGACAAGGTCCAGTGCGAGGTTACACCTGTTGGTGACTCTGAGGACGAGTTAGCAGGCTACAGTGTTGTTGAATTCGCTGGTTCTGCTGAGGAGCCCACCACATATCGCATGGCGGTCTCTGAGCCTGACAGTGTGCACTGGAAACGCGCTGCTGAAGAGGAAATCAACACTCTGGTGGCGAATGGGACTTGGGAAGTGGTAGATCGTCTTCCAGGCATCAAGCCATTGCGTCCTGGCTGGGTTTTCAAGGTCAAGATGAATCCTGATGGCTCCATTGAGCGCTACAAGGGTTGTCTAGTTGCCAAAGGGTGTGCACAGCGTCCTGGACTCGACAACACTGAGGTTTTTGCTCCAACATTCCGTCCTGCAGCCCTGCACTTGATTCTTGCCCTAGCAGCTGCTGAGGACCTCCACCTTCGCTCCATTGACATATCCTCTGCTTTCACCTATGGTGATCTCAAGGAGGACATCTACATGTTTCAGCCTGAGGGATTCCATGAGGGTGGGCCCAACAAGGTCTTGAAGCTCAGGAAGTCACTATATGGACTCAAGCAGGCCGCACATCAGTGGAACAAGAAGCTATATGGTACACTTGAGGGTATGGGCTTTAAACGACTTGAATCCAACTGCTCCCTCTACCTCTATGCGCGAAACGACGTCCGGATCACAGTCCCAGTCTACATTGACGACATTACCCTTGCATCCAAATCAACTTCTTCTGTCAACAAGGTGGTCAAGGAGCTGGGGGGGCACTTCAAGCTTCGAGATCTGGGTGAGACCAAGTTCCTACTTGGTGTGGAAATCACCAGGGACCACTCCCAGCACGCTATTTTGCTTTCCCAGTGCCAGTACATTGTTCACATGCTGGAGCGCTATGGAATGGCCGACTGTAACCCTGTCCAGACACCTATGAACCCAGCAATCTTGCTTTCCAAGGACATGTGTCCTTCCACTCCTGCTGAGCTCGAGTTCATGGCTTCTGTGCCCTACCTCTCTGCCCTTGGCTCTGTCCAGTATCTTGCTGGCATGACACGCCCAGACATTCAGTACACTGTCAACTTTTTGGGGTGCTTCAACTCGAATCCTGGCCCTCAGCATTGAGCTGCTGTCAAGCATCTTTTTCGCTACCTCAAGGGCACCATGGACTTCAAGCTCACCTACTCCGGCACTCTGCAGCCAGAGATCTTCACCACCGTCTGTGATGTGTCCCATGGAGACTGCAAGGAGTCTGGACACTCCACTGGTGGGTATGTGACCATGATGGGTGGTGCAGCTCTCCGACACTTCTTTTTCTGGTACCATTGTCTTCTAACTGTGGGAAACTTTGTGATTGCTGTCCCCAATGTTCCACACTGCCAGACGGTCTCTGATCATCAATCAGAGGGTATCAACGAGCTCTACTGAGCTACCTCGCTATGTCATCCAACTCTCGGGGCCAGGGGAGGGGTCAATCCCTCTCCAGGCCAGCACAAACACAACCTTTGACTGAGGGCACCCTCGACTTTGGGCGCTCTTCTCCTCCTCACCCTGCTAGCCAGGCCAGGTCTTACTCTTCTGCAAGGGATCGGTACGCCACCAACACCCCTGCCTCACGCCAGCACACCCCAAGGATGTCTGGCCATTGATCTGCCTCCTCAAGTGAGGGGCAACGCTCCTAATCCCCTGAGCTCCGAGGCACTCCCATGCCTGTGGACTTGGGCCATGACTATCTCGAGGACGATCGGTCTGTCATCATCCTCTCCATGGGCGCAAGCCAGGGGGAGGTGATGAACGACGCAGAAGCGGCTGCAGATGCCCTCGCCACCGTTGCCAGATGGATTCGATCCATGGCTGACTCCAACCTGGACTTTGTCCTGGACACGTCAGGCCTCTAGGAGGCTATGACAGAACTTAACGCTGCTGCAGTGGCGCTCAACCAGGAGGATAGGGACGAGACTGTTCGTTTCCCCGTCATCCCTCCCCCCACTCCTGCTGCCCCCACCAAGAAGGCAGTAGTCCCTCCCCCCCCTGTCCCCCAGCAGGTCGTCCAAGACGTCCAAATGCAGGAAGGACAGCCCCTAAAGGCTGTGTCCGGGCCCAGACCGCAGCCAAAGAGGCTGGTCGTCCCCTACCAGAGGCTTAACCCCAGGGGTCTTCCCCCCAAGGTTAACCTGGCTTCCAAGCCCACCCACTCCACCCCCTACTTGTTTGCCAGTGCAGCGAGGAAGGGCAAGAACAGGCCCATCTGAAGGAGATTCTGGAAGACTCAGCGTCTCTTCAACGCATCTTGGCCTTGGCCGACGGTTGTATGACCGCCGGCCATTGGCCAACTCATTTCAAGGAATCGGTGTCGGTGATCATTCCTAAACCCGGGAAACCATCCTACGCTACCCCGAAGTCCTTCGGGCCAATCGCACTTCAGTCACCCAAGGATACCATCCTTGAAGGATGGTTAATTTTGAATTGCCCGGGACCCTCGGCCAAGTATCTGTTGGAACAATCCTCGGTTTCCTTTCGTTCTCCTTCTCCTTCCCCTGCCCAGAGATGGCCCAGAGGTCACCTGGTCACACACCGTTTGGTCATGGAAATATGAAAGGAGAATGGCCCATCAGACCCATCAGTCTCCTTTGATTGAAGGGTGTCTGGGGTCTTTGCTTAAAATTTTCATTTCAAATACTGGTCTATAGCCCGTTGCACATAAGAGTTGTGTACTGAGGCACTTCAGTCACCCAAGTATACCATCCTTGGAGGATGGTTGACTTTGAATTCCCAGGGTCATCAGCTGAGTATCTGGTGGAACAATCCTGGGTTTCCTTTCCTTCTCCTGCTCCTTTCCATTGACCATGTCTTCTCTGGTCACTGACCTGTTGATCAAGGATTGTTCCTTTATGGTTTCCTTTTCTCTGGACACTGGAACAGGAACAGGAGAGGAGAAAAGGAACACTCCTTGGTGTCTGGGGTCTTTGATGGGATCAAGTCTCCTTAGTATCCAGGAGAAAGGAACACTGCTGACTAAGTTCCCAATAAGGAAGTTTCATATGAGTCACATTTGATATTATGTCATGTATAAAAATAGACAGATCTAGTCTAAATTATGATATTACCCAATGCAAATCAGGTACCATCAATGCCATCATTGATTGACATATTAATGTAGATCAGGTACACTATCTATTAATAGAATAAGGCACTGATTAGTGATGTAATTGTAGTTCAGTGATTAGTGATGGGAATGATTGGCGCTTAATCAGTGATGCAATCAATCACCAATCAAGATAAGATACGTCAAAAGTATTCAGCTGATCAGCTGATATATTGGGCATATATGCTCCGATTGAGATGATCTAACCAGTTCTGGAAAGCTCTCAATGAGCTCGTTCCAGCCACCACTCTTGATTAGGTAATATATCAGTCTATACTACCTTATTTGCTGATTCCCATGTTTGTGTCACTGATACACAATACAGCCTGATCAGCTGTAGGAGCTTAACATATTGAGGTTTTAACACTTCCAATGTACCTTTAAACACTTTGAGCCCTACTATGCATAGCCCCTTGGCCAGGTGCATCCAAGTACACCTTGTGATCACAGGTACCAAATACGGGAAATTGGTCTACATTGTTGCTTGAATGTATGGCTTGTTTGGCATTACCTGGGGCTGCAACCTATATCAAATTGAAGGGAAAAATGAGCAGTTTCCAAAACATCTTGAACCTCACCAAACGGATCACAACTCACTCAGATACTGAAGGGACAGCTGAAGAGACACACTTAGTACAACATGTAACTGGGAAATGTATATACACATGTTGTCACTTTGTGGTACGTGGTTGGTATCTGAGTGAGTTGTGGTCCGTTTGGTGAGGTTCAAGATGTTTTGGAAACTGCTTATTTTTCCCTTCAATTTGATATAGGTTGCAGCCCCAGGTAATGCCAAACAAGCCATACATTCAAGCAACAATGTAGACCAATTTCCCGTATTTGGTACCTGTGATCACAAGGTGTACTTGGATGCACCTGGCCAAGGGGCTATGCATAGTAGGGCTCAAAGTGTTTAAAGGTACATTGGAAGTGTTAAAACCTCAATATGTTAAGCTCCTACAGCTGATCAGGCTGTATTGTGTATCAGTGACACAAACATGGGAATCAGCAAATAAGGTAGTATAGACTGATATATTACCTAATCAAGAGTGGTGGCTGGAACGAGCTCATTGAGAGCTTTCCAGAACTGGTTAGATCATCTCAATCGGAGCATATATGCCCAATATATCAGCTGATCAGCTGAATACTTTTGACGTATCTTATCTTGATTGGTGATTGATTGCATCACTGATTAAGCGCCAATCATTCCCATCACTAATCACTGAACTACAATTACATCACTAATCAGTGCCTTATTCTATTAATAGATAGTGTACCTGATCTACATTAATATGTCAATCAATGATGGCATTGATGGTACCTGATTTGCATTGGGTAATATCATAATTTAGACTAGATCTGTCTATTTTTATACATGACATAATATCAAATGTGACTCATATGAAACTTCCTTATTGGGAACTTAGTCAGCAGTGTTCCTTTCTCCTGGATACTAAGGAGACTTGATCCCATCAAAGACCCCAGACACCAAGGAGTGTTCCTTTTCTCCTCTCCTGTTCCTGTTCCAGTGTCCAGAGAAAAGGAAACCATAAAGGAACAATCCTTGATCAACAGGTCAGTGACCAGAGAAGACATGGTCAATGGAAAGGAGCAGGAGAAGGAAAGGAAACCCAGGATTGTTCCACCAGATACTCAGCTGATGACCCTGGGAATTCAAAGTCAACCATCCTCCAAGGATGGTATACTTGGGTGACTGAAGTGCCTCAGTACACAACTCTTATGTGCAACGGGCTATAGACCAGTATTTGAAATGAAAATTTTAAGCAAAGACCCCAGACACCCTTCAATCAAAGGAGACTGATGGGTCTGATGGGCCATTCTCCTTTCATATTTCCATGACCAAACAGTGTGTGACCAGGTGACCTCTGGGCCATCTCTGGGCAGGGGAAGGAGAAGGAGAACGAAAGGAAACCCAGGATTGTTCCAACGGATACTTGGCCGAGGGTCCCAGGCAATTCAAAATTAACCATTCTTCGAGGATGGTATCCTTGGGTGACTGAAGTGCCAATCGTGCTCTTGAACACTTTGGGGAAGCTTATCGAGAAGATGATATCCAATCGTCTTCAATTTGACATGATCAAGTTTGACTTGGTTGACCCGAATCAGTTTGGAGGCATCCGCCAGCGGTCCACAGAGGACGCTGGTACTTATCTAACCCATCTGGTACGCGCTGGATGGGCTAGAGGGGAGATGACGAGCGTGGTGGCATTCGACATTGCGCAATTCTTTCCCTCGCTCAACCACGGAGTTCTTCTCTGGGTCCTCAAACTCTTAGGGTTCTCCAATGCCCTGGGCGCATTCTTTGCCTTATATCTCATTGGGAGGTCCACCAAGTATAGGTGGAACAACTTTGAGTCGGGGCCACACGGTGCTGATGTGGGGGTAGGGCAAGGCTCTGCGTTGTCCCCTGTACTGTCAGCACTGTACATTGTGCTCATCATGAAGATGTACGCGACAAGGGCGAGGGATGCTGGAATCAGCAGCACCCTCCTCTCATATGTGGACAATGGCACTGTGGTTGCCCAGTCCAAGTCGCTAGACGACAACAATGGCACACTTGTCAAGGTGTATGCCATCCTCTTCAGACTGTGTACAGCTCTGGGGTTGGAACTTGAGCACAATAAAACGGAGCTCTTTCACTTCAGTAGGTCGAGGAACAGGTACAACCCATCCCTTGACCTCAGATTTGCACCTTATACAGGGGCTACGCCCCTTCAACCCAAGGAAGTCTGGCGCTACCTTGGGTTCTACTTCGACCGAAAACTGCGCTTCCACGAGCATGTGCGGTACTACTCCACCAAGGCATTGACCACCATGAAAGTGATGGGAATGCTGGGTAATGCATTGTGGGGACTTCTCCCCATGCAAAAGCACCTCCCTTATCACATGTGTGTGCTTCCTATAGCCACGTACGGATTCAGGTTGTGGTATTTTGAGGGTGCCCGATGCAAGGGCATCCTCAAAAAGTTCAGTGCAATGCAGCGCAAGGCTGCATTGTGGATAGCCGGTGCGTTCCGCACCTCCCCGGGTGGAGGTGTAGAGTCCCTGGCAGGACTCATGCCCGTCCACCTTCATCTTCGGAAGTTGGCCCAAAGGGCTGACTATAGGGTGGCAACATTGTCAAACACCCATCCGACTAGATCGCTTTGGTCTGGGCCGGCTGTCAAAGATGCCGTCCCTCATAAGCTCTCTCTTGCTAAGCTCCCCCCGTCAGTCTGTAAAAAGACCAAGGGCGTGGTATTGGAGATTGAATCCCGTCTCCCCTCTCTCACTGAGGTTTTCGATCCTACACATGAGGATGTGAGGCCTGGTGCACACATGTGTGACTTGCACGGTCACAAAATCACTTTCGACAATCCCCCTCCTCCAAGGAAGGGCGATGGGGAAGAAGAAAAGGCCTGGAAGGGGAGGAAGGCCGATTTGGATCGCCTGCTCGCTGATGCAATGCAGGATCCCAACACAGTGGTGGCAGCAACAGACGCGTCAGTCCTGTCTGCACCACGTCGTCAGGTCATGGCAGCAGCCATGGTGTATTACAGAGGCGAGTGTGTCAAGGAGGTGAGACACGCCTCAGGTATGGTGACCCTGCAAGATGTGGAACTCAATGCCATTTGAACGGCTGTGGGATGTATGACTCAGTCACATCCTGCAGCCACTCGGATGATTATCTTCACGGACTCAATGGCAGCTGCAAAGCTTTCCATCGATCCGTCTGCCCACTCAGGCCAGGGTCACTCCTTGGCTGTGTGCAAGAACCTCTCTACGTGGTTCGATCAGGGAGGGGAGTGAAAGCTCACCTTTGTCTATGTCCCCTCCATTAAAGAGTGGGGCATCCACAAGGCAGCTCATACCTTTGCAGGAGGGCTGCCACCAATCTACGCTGGGGCTCAACCCCAGACGTTGCTTGACAGAGTCTGCAAGGATGTCACATCTCGGTGCCTGGATAGCTGGACAACCCAGTTCCAGGACCCGACATACTCAGGACACAACTTCCTTCGCTTAGTCGATACGAAGGACAAGTCCATCCAGCCAACGTACCTCCATGGTGGTGCGTGGCTGCCCATGTCTGGCAGAAGCAATAGCTTCTCAGCCAGGTTTGCCAGGTGCGTGTTAAACCACGCCCCTATTGGGGTGTACTACGATCGCTTCAACATTAACGAGCCAACGGCTTGTCCCTGCGGTGCGGCTCTTGAGACCCGCATCCACATCTTGGACCACTGCACGAGGTTCAAACGCAAGGGCCCAGTCAAACGGATTCAAGCCTTCTGCATCTTTTTGGAGAAGAACCCACTCGTGTTCGCCTTCAAGCCCTCACAGGAGGGTATTGGATGAGGTGGGGAGGCACCTCTCCTTGATGGATGGGCGGTCCTGGGCTGGAGACAGTTAGGCGGAGACCCTTCGGGGAGGTGTGCGGACCCTTGCAGCCGGGTCTAGGCCGCGGGGGCATTGGCCACCTGGATTGGGGACGCTGGCTTGGAAATTCCTGGAAGGAGGGGAGGGGAAGGCCTCTTACACCAACAATCTCATTTGCTCTTGGCTAGTATGCCGGGGGTATCGACCTAAGCTTTGGCTTCAGGCAAGGCTTCTTTCTAGGCAAACGGCGCAGATGCACCATGTCACGCAGGGGCTTAGAAGCCCATGTTATTTCTCTTTTACTGCTGTCCACCGTGTATGTAGATAGCGACTGGACTGCGATCGCGCACCAGTATATAAACCGATGATTCAAAACAAAAAAAAAAGGAAGGGCAAGAACACCGTCCCACAGCCCTCAGGGGCTGCAAGGACTTCACCTGCACCAGCCCCAGAGGCTTCTGCGCCTCCAGAGCAGACCCGCCCCAAAAAGGCAAAATCTGCCCCTATCTACACCTCCCCTGGACCTACACACAAGCAGGTCCTGGTGAGCTCTGGGGCGTCACTCCCTGACACCCCGTTCAGTCTGATCACTGCTAAGGTCCACAATGCCCTATGCGGTGGTCGATCCATGCTAGCCGTCCTCGTTACGGCCCCTGCCTATGGCAGGTGGTCGATGTCCACCAATGAGGTGGCAAGCGAGAACGACTTGGCCATCATTCGAGGATGCGTCCTCAACATGCTCAGCGCGGAGGCCCGCAAATCCTGCTTTGTGGGACTACCGGCCTCCAAGTCCTTCCTTCGTATCATAGATGTGCCTTGGTTCTCCGACGTGACCAAGAACATCTTGACGACCTGCAAACACGTGGAGGCCGTTTTCAAATGGTCTACTCTTGAACGTGATATCTGGATGACTGGGCCTGTGCGCCTGGTCAGAGACTCTGCGAATGCTACGTCGGGCACGGCGTACTTCGATATCTGGGACTCCCAAACGGGAGCCAAAGCCAAGTGCGTTATCAGTCAGCCTTTGGAGATCCACGGCTGTAAGTACAACATCCGCCCTGCAAGGGCTAGCGTTGGCTCCACCCTGTGCACTCAGTGCTACAGGTGGGTGTTAGATTGTGCTCTAGCCATCGGTATTTTGCTTCTATTCATTCGTTTCTTCGCTATTCGGAACATGTTACTCGTTCCCTTCATATCTCCGCAGTTTCACATCGTTTCCACTTCATTCAAGCCTTCAGGCGCGCCACCAACATTGAAACTGTCAGTGGCGCATTTATATAGCTGTAGATCGCGTCCTGAAGTCCCTCAATTCTGTCCCTCACTGTTGTGACTTCAGGTATGTCTGTACTTCGTCTAATACATCAGTTCTTTCCCTCACTGTTGTGACTTCAGCCCCTTTAGGCTCTGTGCATTCTAACAGGTTATGAGCCCTGTGCTTTCAGCCATCTAGGACAGCTCCACAGTTGGAAAACTCACTTCGCATTTCCTCGGCTCAATTGCCAGCGCATACGCGCCATTCTCTCGCCACGGCCCCTCGCCCGTGTCCTCTTCCCGACGTTGCATTTCTGGCCACGTCACTTCAACGCATCTGGCGGAATCATCCATTCTTCCTCTAGCACTGACTCTCCAATTCACTTCGCCTCTAGCACCCTCAGTTCACGTCGCATCGCCCTCATTCTTTGCCACATCACACCGCTCATCGTTTTCTACTGTCCCTCGCAATGTCAACCAGCCTCCCTTCCTTTGCCAAGCTCAATGGCACCAACTATTCCACCTGGGCTGGTAACATGGAGGCCTTCTGCATGACCCAGGGGGTCTGGAGACTTGTTGCTGGCACCTCCCTTTGCCCTACCACCATCACCACCTCCTCTCCAGGTGGTACCACCTCTGCAGCTCTCCCTGGGGACCCAGATGCCTGGGATGCCAAGGCAGACAAGGCTGCAGGCTGGATCTTCCTCATACTTGAGGATGGTCAAAAGGTTCATGTTTCTGACCACTTGGGAGACCCCAGTGCGATGTGGAACGCTCTGGAGAAGGTTTACCTTCAAAGGAAGCCTGGGCAACGTTTCAATGCCTATGATGACCTTTTTTCCATCAGGAAGAAGGAAGATGAGGAGTTACAGGGCCTCCTGACGCGTGTAGATGACGCATTCAAGCATATCAAGGAGCTTTTTTTTTTTTTTTTTTTTTGAATCATCGGTTTATATACCGGTGCGCGATCGCAGTCCAGTCGCTATCTACATACACGGTGGACAGCAGTAAAAGAGAAATAACATGGGCTTCTAAGCCCCTGCGTGACATGGTGCATCTGCGCCGTTTGCCTAGAAAGAAGCCTTGCCTGAAGCCAAAGCTTAGGTCGATACCCCCGGCATACTAGCCAAGAGCAGATGAGATTGTTGGTGTAAGAGGCCTTCCCCTCCCCTCCTTCCAGGCATTCCCAAGCCAGCGTCCCCTATCCAAGCAGCCAATGCCCCCGCGGCCTAGGCCCGGCTGCAAGGGTCCGCACACCTCCCCGAAGGGTCTCCGCCTAACTGTCTCCAGCCCAGGACCGCCCATCCGTCAAGGAGAGGTGCCTCCCCACCTCATCCGATACCCTCCTGTGAGGGCTTGAAGGCGAACGCTAATGGGTTCTTCTCTAAAAAGATGCAAAGGGCTTGAATCCGTTTGACCGGGCCCTTGCGTTTGAATCTCGTGCAGTGATCCAAGACGTGGATGCGGGTCTCAAGAGCCGCACCACAGGGACAAGCCGTTGGCTCGTCAATATTGAAGCGATCATAGTACGCTCCAATAGGGGCGTGGTTCAACACGCACCTGGCAAACCTGGCTGAGAAGCTATTGCTTCTGCCAGACATAGGCAGCCACGCACCTCCGTGAAGGTACGTTGGCTGGATGGACTTGTCCTTCGTATCGACTAGTCGAAGGAAGTTGCGTCCAGAGTAGGTCGGGTCCTGGAACTGGGTTGTCCAGCTATCCAGGCACCGAGATGTGACGTCCTTGCGGACCCTGTCAAGCGACGTCTGGGGTTGAGCCCCAGCGTAGATTGGTGGCAGCCCTCCCGCAAAGGTATGAGCTGCCTTGTGAATGTTCCACTCTTTAACGGAGGGGACGTAGACGAAGGTGAGCTTTCACTCTCCTCCCTGATCGAACCACGTAGAGAGGTTCTTGCACACGGCCAAGGAGTGACCCTGGCCTGAGTGGGCAGACGGATCTATGGAGAGCTTTGCAGCTGCCATTGAATCCGTGAAGATAATCATCCGAGTGGCTGCAGGATGTGACTGAGTCATACATCCCACAGCCGTTCGAATGGCATTGAGCTCCGCATCTTGCGGGGTCACCATACCCGAGGCGTGTCTCGCCTCCTTGACACACTCGCCTCGGTAGTATACCATGGCTGCTGCCACGGCCTGACGGAGTGGTGCAGACGGGACCGACGCGTCCGTTGCTGCCACCACTGTGTTAGGGTCTTGCATCGCGTCAGCAAGCAAGCGATCCAGATCGGCCTTCCTTCCCTTCCAGGCCTTTTCTTCCTCCCCATCGCCCTTCCTCGGAGGAGGGGGATTGTCGAAAGTGATTTTGTGACCGTGTAGGTCACACATGCGTGCACCAGGCCTCGCATCCTCATGTGTAGGATCGAAAACCTCGGTGAGAGAGGGGAGACGGGATTCAATCTCCAATACCACACCCTTGGTCTTTTTACGGACCGACGGGGGGAGCTTAGCAAGAGAGAGCTTATGAGGGACGGCGTCTTTGACGGCCGGCCCAGACAAAAGCGATCTAGTCGGATGGGTGTTTGACAGTGTTGCCACCCTATAGTCAGCCCTTTGGGCCAACTTCCGAAGATGAAGGTGGACGGGCATGAGTCCCGCCAGGGACTCTACGCCTCCACCTGGGGAGGTGCGGAACGCACCGACTATCCACAATGCAGCCTTGCGCTGCATTGTGCTGAACTTTTTGAGGACACCCTTGCATCGGGCGCCCTCGAAATACCACAACCTGAATCCGTATGTGGCTATAGGAAGCACACACGCACGATAAAGGAGGCGTTTTTACATGGGGAGGAGTCCCCGTGATGCATTACCTAGCATTCCCATCGCTTTCACGGTGGTCAGTGCCTTGGTGGAGTAGTACCGCACATGCTCGTGGAAGAGCAGTTTCCGGTCAAAGTAGAACCCAAGGTAGCGCCAGACTTCCTTGGGTTGAAGGGGCGTAGCCCCCGTGTAAGGTGCAAATCCGAGGTCGAGGGATGGGTTGTACCTGTCCCTCGACCTACTGAAATGAAAGAGCTCAGTTTTGTTGTGCTCAAGTTCCAACCCCAGAGCCGTAAACAGCCTGAAGAGGATGGCATACGCCTTGACAAGCGTGCCATTGTTGTCGTCAAGCGACTTGGATTGGGCAACCACAGTGCCATCGTCCACATATGAGAGGAGGGTGCTGCTGATCCCAGCATCCCTCGCCCTTGTCACGTACATCTTCATGATGGGCGCAATGTACAGTGCTGACAGTACGGGGGACAACGCAGAGCCTTGCCCTACCCCCACATCAGCACCGTGTGGCCCCGACTCAAAGTTGTTCCACCTATACTTGGTGGACCTCCCAATGAGATATGAGGCAAAGAAAGCTCCCAGGGTGTCAGAGAACCCTAAGAGTTTGAGGACCCGGAGAAGAACTCCGTGGTTGAGTGAGGGGAAGAATTGCGCGATGTCGAATGCCACCACGCTCGTCATCTCCCCTCTAGCCCATCCAGCACGTACCAGATGGGTCAGATAGGTACCAGCATCCTCTGTGGACCGCTGGCGGATATCCCCGAACTGATTCGGGTCGACCAAGTCGAACTTGATCATGTCAAATTGAAGACGATTGGATATCATCTTCTCAATAAGCTTCCCCAAAGTGTTCAAGAGCACGATTGGCCTGAACGACTTCGGGGGTAGCGTAAGACGGTTTCCCGGGTTTAGGAATGATCACCGAGACCGATTCCTTAAAATGAGTTGGCCAATGGCCGGCGGTCATACAGCCGTCAGCCAGGGCCAAGATGCGTTGAAGAGACACTGGATCTTCCAGAATCTCCTTCAGATGGGCCCACGTCAGGTGGTCGGGGCCTGGCGCAGACAGGCCCGAGCAGGCCGCTAAGGCCTGCTTCAGTTCTGCTGCGCTGAACGGGGGCCACTCCCTTGTAGGGAGTTGCTCCATATCGTCGAGCTCTGAGAGGTCCACCTCTCTCCCAGAAGCCGAGTTGTATGTGCCGTGGAGTCCCCTCCACAAGTCATCAAGGTCATGGCAGGGCTGTCCATTATACTGGATTGCCTCTACCGGGGGAAGTTTGCGCTGCTGGACCCATTGCATTAGGTCCCACGGGCGCTTATTTGTGGTGGCCACCTCATGGATGCGGCCATCGAAGAATGTTTGCTTGGCTGTTCTCACAGCCTTGCGGAATTCCGACCAAGCCTCCTGGGACTTGTCATCCCTGTAGGCTTTGATCGTGTCTGTGCATTCCTCGTTCCACCATGGGTTCGAGTGTGCAGTGATACGTGAGACTTTGGAACATTTGTCCCAATCCTCAGACAAGGCCAAAGAGAGGGCGGCAGCCCTCTCTTCGACCTCGTCTGGAGTTGCGGGGATGTCTGCGCCTAGCGCAGCTATCCCTTCTTGAACTAGCCCTAGAAAGGTAGCCTCCTCCTCGCTATCCTTCTCCAGGGTGCGTTTCTCGATCACGGGGGTGTCTTCCCCCACGTCGAGCGTTGCAGATACGGGAACGTGGTCAGACGGTCCCTGGAGATCCTCCATCCTTGTGACGCATGCTGCGAGGATGTTGGTAGGTTCCAGGAATACCAGGTCAAGCACTGATGGCCTGTGTCCTGGGACTCTGGGGATGAAGGTTGGTCCTGGATTCGTGTATTGCCCCAGTTCAACTCCCAGATCTCCTGCTGTCTCCAGCAAGGCACCCGCCATGCCTGCGCGACCCCTCACTTCAGGGTTTCCACTCTCTGGCATGACAGTTGAAATCTCCTGCCATCAGTGATAGCGGAGGGATATGGGCGGCCTTGTCCCTAAGGACACGGATCGCTGTGCCCTGGTCATCTGAATAGACGTTGGCCAGGCAAACTGTTCTGCCCCTGTAGAACAGGGTCGCGGTGATCAATAAGATCCCGACGATACGCAGGCCGAAGGCCTGCAAGGCGCTTCGAGACATATGTGATGACTCGAGGCCGCTGGTCTTCCCCTTCTGGGGGCCGTACCATGACGGTCCAATGGGGGTGGATGGGTGCACCCATAACTGCTTCACCATCACTGGCTCTGGCAGACGGGGCGTGTCTTATGAGCCGCCAAGGCGGCTCCTGGATGAAGAGCACATCGAAATCGTCTTTTGCATTCTCGAGAAGTACATCCAAATACATATAGTTTTTTGCGATGTTAAATGTCAGAACCCTAATCCCTCGCTTGCCCGTTGTACTAGACATCAGGCTACGGTGGGTTGAGTGAGGGGCTTGGCACGTTGACTGAACAGACGTACCTCGGCATATTTAGCTTGGATCCAAACAGGATCGAAGCGGGTGGCGCCAGAAGGGGCAAACCTTCGCATCGGCAGAATGAGCGCCCTTGCAATTAGGGCAGTGGCTAGCGTGCGGGCACGGCTGGCCATGGGCAGTGGGAGGCTGGTTAGCCGCGGGGTTACCTTTGCAGCACCCAGCGACGAGTCTGTGCTCGTCGGCCGTGTGCGGCTCACTGCACCTGGGGCACCTCAGTCGAGGAGCCCTGCAGGCAATACGAGGATGACCCCACTTGTAGCACCGAGTGCATAAAGTGGAGCCAACGCTAGCCCTCGCGGGGCGGATGTTGCACTTACGGCCGTGGATCTCCAGAGGCCGATTGATTACGCGCTTGGCTTTGGCTCCCGTTTGGGAGTCCCAGATGTCGAAGTACGCCGTGCCCGACGTAGCATTCGCGGAATCTCTGACCAGGCGCACAGGCCCGGTCATCCAGATATCGCGCCCAAGGGTCGACCGCTTGAAAACGGCCTCCACGTGTTCGCGGGTCGTCAAGATGTTCTTGGTTGCATATCAAGGAGCTCCGACCCAAGGAGTTCACTTTAGAGGACCTGGACAAGGAGCTGGCATCCATGGTGCTCATTAGAGCGCTCCCAGACGAGTTTTCGTCGTTTTCGTCGTCCCTGCTGCTCATGGACAAGCTGGACAAGGAGACCATCGCCCAGGCGTTTGTTGCAGAGGAAGCACAGCGCCACCATCGTGCAAACGACGCCCCAGCAGTTGCTATGGCTGCCCACACATCAACTCCCTCCTCCTGCGATTTCTGTGGCCTCTCCGGTCACGTTTTGGCGACGTGCTTCGCCTACCAACGTGCGCAGTCGTCTGCATGCGATAATGCGTCGAACCGTCGCAAGGGGCGGTCTCAGCGCAGCAAACAAGCGCAGAACTCGCCTTCTGGCGCTTCTGCTGCTGCTGCATCTTCCTCCCAGCCCATGGAGTATGCTGGGCACACCTCTGTGCGTTCTCCTGCTTCTAGCGAGCTCTCCTCGCCTCTACAACTCCAGGCTGACTTTGATTGGATTGCAGACACTGGGGTCACTTCTCATATGACCCCCCATCGTCACTGGGTGCGGAATTATGTGGCCTGTCGCATTCCAGTCAGGTTGGCTGACCACAGCACTGTCTATGCTGTTGGTATGGGGACAGTGGTCTTTGACCCTGTAGTAGATGGCCAGCTTGCTAGATCAGTAGAGTTAACGCGTGTCCTTCATGTACCAGATCTCCAGTCCAATCTCATATCTTGTCTCTACCTCACTTGCGTCAAGGGCCTCGCCATGCTTGCTCAGGGCAACGAGATTCGCTTCAGCCATGGAAAATCCCTCCTGTTCACTGCCTCAGTCCATCCCTCCAACTCTGCCACTCTGGTAGGTGTTACTTCGGCCTGCCAGGAGTCTGTGAGCCGTGCTGCAACGCTCCCAGTCGATCTGAGCCTCCTCCATCGTTGCCTCTGCCACCACAACTACGCTGACATCAAGAAGCTGCTCTCTTGTGACATGGTGGTTGGTATGAGCCTCGACACGAGTGCAAAACCAGATTCCATCTGCGAGGCTTGCCTGGCTGGCAAAATGCACTACTTCACCCCCACCCCAAATTTTGTCAAGAAAAGCTAGTACAGAGTCTGTACAGATTCTCTACAGACTCTGTAGAGAGTCCCAAAATATTTTTGTCCAGAGTAACACTGACTTTATGCTGACCCTGCACTGACTCTGTAGAGAGTCTGTACAGAGTCTGTACAGAGTGCCCCATATATGCATTGACTTGATGCTAATACATCACTTGGGTTTTGAATCTGTACTGACTCTGTACAGAGTCAGTACAGAGTCACTGGACCAATAGGGAGACTCTGTAGGGGGGTGCAGAGGCTCTGCACTCCAGAGTCTGTAGAGAGTCTGCACCCCCTACAGAGTCTGTACAGAGTCTGTACAGACTCTTGGGTCTGTCAACTAGTGCTAGGTAACAAGTGGGTAGGAGGGAGGAAAAAAGGTATACAGAGTCTGTACAGAATTTGTACAGAGTGACTACAGAGTTAGTACAGACTCTGTACAGACTCTGTACCCCCCTCAGGGGTGGGGGTAAAGTACTCCTCGAACCCATGGTGGAACGAGGAATGCACAGACATGATCAAAGCCTACAGGGATGACAAGTCCCGGGAGGCATGGTCAGAATTCTGCAAGGCTGTGAGAGCAGCCAAGCAAACGTTCTTCGATAGCTGCATCCATGAGGTGGCCACCACAAATAAGCGCCCATGGGACCTAATGCAATGGGTCCAACAGCGCAAACTTCCCCTGGCAGAGGCAATCCAGTACAATGGACAGCCCTGCCATGACCTTGATGACCTGTGGAGGGGACTCCACAGCACATACAACTCGGCTTCTGGGAGAGAGGTGGACCTCTCAGAACTCAATGATATGGAGCACCTCCCCACAAGGGAGTGGCCCCCGTTCAGCGCAGCAAAGCTCAAGCAGGCCTTAGCAGCCTGCTCAGGCCTGTCTGCACCAGGCCCCAACCACCTTACATGGGCCCATCTGAAGGAGATTCTGGAAGACCCAGCGTCTCTTCAACGCATCTTGGCCTTGGCCGACAGCTGTATGACCGCCAGCCATTGGCCAACGCATTTCAAGGAATCGGTCTCTGTGATCATTCCTAAACCCAGGAAACCGTCCTATGCTACCCCGAAGTCCTTCAGGCCAATCGTGCTCTTGAACACTTTGGGGAAGCTTATTGAGAAGATGATATCCAATCGTCTTCAGTTTGACATGATCAAGTTTGACTTGTTCACGCCGAATCAGTTCGGGGGCATCCGCCAGTGGTCCACAGAGGATGCTGGTACCTATCTGACCCATCTGGTACGTGCCGGATGGGCCAGAGGGGAGATGATGAGCGTGGTGGCCTTTGACATTGAGCAATTCTTTCCCTCACTCAACCACGGAGTTCTTCTCTGGGTCCTCAAACTCCTAGGGTTCTCCGATACCTTGGGAGCATTCTTTGCCTCATACCTCATTGGAAGGTCCACCAAGTATAGGTGGAACAACTTTGAGTCGGGGCCACATGGTGCTGATGTGGGGGTAGGGCAAGGCTCTGTGTTGTCCCCTGTACTGTCAGCATTGTACATTGCACCCATCATGAAGATGTACGTGACAAGGGCGAGGGATGCTGGAATCAGCAGCACCCTCCTCTCATATGTGGACGATGGTACTGTGGTAGCCCAGTCCAAGTCGCTAGACGACAACAATGGCACGCTTGTCAAGGTGTATGCCATCCTCTTCAGACTGTGTACAGCTCTGGGGTTGGAACTTGAGCACAATAAAACGGAGCTCTTTCACTTCAGCAGGTCGAGAGACAGGTACAACCCATCCCTTGACCTCGGATTTGCACCTTACACAGGGGCTACGCCCCTGCAACCCAAGGAAATCTGGTGCTACCTTGGGTTCTACTTTGACTGGAAACTGCTCTTCTATGAGCATGTTTGGTACTACTCCACCAAGGCATTGACCACCGTGAAAGTGATGGGAATGCTAGGTAATGCATCACAGGGACTTCTTGTTATGATGCACAGAGCCTAATGGAACTGAAGTCCAACAGTGAGGGGAAAGAACTGATGTATTAGACAAAGTACAGACATACCTGAAGTCCAACAGCGAGGGGAAAGAACTGAGGGACTTCAGGACGCGATCTACAGCTATATAAATGCGCCACTGACAGGTTGAATGTTGGTGGCGCGCCTGACGGCTTGAATGAAGTGGAAACGATGTGAAACCGCGGAGATATGAAGGAAACGAGTAACGCGTTCCGAATAGCGAAGAAACAAATGAAAAGGAGCAAAATACCGATGACTAGAGCACAATCTAACACTCCCCCATGATCTAGCCAGACAAGCCCATTGCCTTCCTGCAGAATGTAACCTTGGGAAGGGGAAGAGCCTTGGTGAGGATGTCAGCAGGCTGTTCAGAGCCTGGAATGTTCACAGTGTGAATAACCCCATGGTCCACCGCATCCCTGAGCCAGTAGAACCTCAAGTCGAGGTGCTTCATCCTCCCATGGTGCTCAGGGTTCTTGGTGACTGAGACAGCACCCTGGTTGTCGATGGAGAGCGAAGATGGGCCCTTCGCAAGGTACCCGAGCTCCCTCAGGGGGTTGCGAAGCCACAGGATCTCCTTGCCTGCCTCTACAGCCTCAATGAACTCTGCTTCACAGGTGGACAGAGTCACAACTGGTTGAAGCTTGCTCTTCCAGCTGAGAGCTGCACCACCCATCATGGTCACATACCCACCAGTGGAGCGTCCAGACTCCTTGCAGTCTCCATGCGACGCGTCACAGAAGGTGGTGAAGATTTCTGGCCGGAGAGCGCCAGAGTAGGTGAGCTTGAAGTCCATGGTGCCCTTGAGGTAGCGGAAAAGATGCTTCACAGCAGCCCAATGCTGAGGGCCAGGATTCGAGTTGAAGCGCGCCAAGAAGTTGACAGTGTACTGGATGTCTGGGCGCGTCATGCCAGCGAGATACTGGACAGAGCCAAGGGCAGAGAGGTAGGGAACTGAAGCCATGAACTCGAGCTCAGCAGGAGTGGAAGGACACATGTCCTTGGAAAGTATGATTGCTGGGTTCATGGGGGTCTGGACAGGGTTACAGTCAGCCATACCATAGCGCTCCAGCATGTCAACAATATACTGGTGCTGGGAGAGCGAAATGGCGCGTTGGGAGTGGTCCCTGGTGATTTCCACACCCAGTAGGAACTTTGTCTCACCCAGATCTCGGAGCTTGAAGTGCTCCCCCAGCTCCTTGATCACCTTGTCCACAGAAGAAGTCGATTTGGAGGCAAGGGTAATGTCATCAATGTAGACTGGGTCAGTGATCCGGACATCGTTTCGTGCATAGAGGTAGAGGGAGCGGTCAGATTCAAGTTGTTTAAAGCCTATACCCTCGAGTGTGCCGTGTAGCTTCTTGTTCCACTGACGCGCGGCCTGCTGGAGGCCATAGAGCGACTTCCTGAGCTTCAAGACCTTGTTGGGCCCACCCTCAGGCTGAAACATGTAGATGTCCTCCTCGAGGTCCCCATAGGTGAAAGCAGAGGAGATGTCAATGGAGCGAAGGTGGAGGTCCTCAGCAGCTGCTAGGGCAAGAATCAAGCGCAGGGCTGCAGGACGGAATGTAGGGGCGAAAACCTCGGTGTAGTCGAGTCCAGGACACTGTGCACACCCTTTGGCAACGAGACGACCCTTGTAACGCTCAATGGAGCCGTCAGGATTCATCTTGACCTTGAAAACCCAGCCAGGACGCAATGGCTTGACGTCTGGAGGACGATCTACCACTTCCCAGGTCCCATTGGCCACCAGAGTGTTGATTTCCTCTTCAGCAGCGCGTTTCCAGTGCACACCATCAGGCCCAGAGACCGCCATGCGATATGTAGTGGGCTCCTCAGCAGAACCAGCGAATTCAACGATGCTGTAGCCTGCTAACTCGTCCTCAGAGTCACCAACAGGTGTAACCTCGCGCTGGACCTCGTCCTCATCGTCAGAATCAGCTGCCACAGCTGCTGGGACAGCAGGACCCGCTGCAGGAGCGACAGGAGCAGGAGCAGCAGGAGCCTTGTCAATAAGCCACCATTCCCTTGCAGGTTTGGGTGCTCTGGAGCTGCGACGCGGCCCTTCAGCAGGTGCAGGGCATGCTGCAGCTCGTCCTCGAGGTCTGGGGGCAGCAGGAGCCTTGGTGGGGGCACGAGGCGGCCCAGAGGGCAGTGCTGCTGCAGGAGAGCGCGGAGGCATTCTAGGAGGCGAAGGAGTGGCCTGCCACGTTGCAGGGGGCGAGGGAGCGCTTGCACGCGGCGGAGGAGGCGAGGGATCGCGTTTGGGAGGTGAAGGAGGTGACGGATCGCCCTTAGGCGAGCTGGGAGGCGATGGAGAAGGTTCAGGAGAGGGAGATCGCAATGGAATGGGTTCTGGAACAGCTGGAGGAGGCAACCCTGGCTCCCCCTCTTCCCCAGGAATGGGGGCAGGCAGCATCTCGTCCACAGAACTGGGAGAAGACGAAGAAGGGAGACTCCGAGGCACAGCAGGAGCTCTGAAGCGAGCAGGGAAGTACCTTTCATCAAACTCAGCTCGCTCTGAGATGATAAACTTCTTGGTGGTTGGGTTGTAGAACCTCCAGCCCTTGTAGCCAGGCGGATAACCAAGGAAAACGCACTTTTCCATATGAGGCTGGAAGGCCTTCCTCTTGTCCTTCTGTACATGCACATAAGCAGTGCACCCAAACACCCTGACTGCGCTCAAATCCGGTTTCCTCTTGTTTTTTTTTTTTTTTTTGAATCATCGATTTATAATTTTTTTTTTTTTTTTTTTTTTTGAATCATCGATTATATACCGGTGCGCGATCGCAGTCCGGTCGCTATCTACGTACAAGGTGATCAGCAGTAAAAGAGAAATAACGTGAGCGTCTAAGCCCCTGCGTGACATGGCGAATCTGCACCATTTGCCTAGAAAGAAGCCTTGCCCGAAGCCAAAGCTTAGGTCGATACCCCCGGCAACCTAGCCAAGAGCAAATGAGATTATTGATGTAAGAGGCCTTCCCCTCCTCTCCTTCCAGGCATTCCCAAGCCAGCGTCCCCTATCCAAGCGGCCAATGCCCCCGCGGCCTAGACCCGGCTGCAAGGGTCCGCACTGTTAGATTGTGCTCTAGCCATCGGTATTTTGCTTGTTTTCATTCGTTTCTTCGCTATTCGGAACGCGTTACTCGTTCCCTTCATATCTCCGCGGTTTCACATCGGTTCCACTTCATTCAAGCCTTCAGGCACGCCACCAACATTCAACCTGTCAGTGGCACATTTATATAGCTGTAGATCGCGTCCTGAAGTCCCTCAGTTCTTTCCCCTCACTGTTGGACTTCAGGTATGTCTGTACTTCGTCTAATACCTCAGTTCTTTCCCCTCACTGTTGGACTTCAGTCGCTTTAGGCTCTGTGCATTCTAACAGGTTATGAGCCCTGTGCTTTCAGCCATCTAGGACAGCTCCGCAGTTGAAAGACTCACTTCGCATTTCCTCGGCTCTATTGCCAGCGCATACGCGCAGTTTTCTCGCCACGGCCCCTCGCCCGTGTCCTCTTCACGTCGTCGCATTTCTGGCCACGTCACAGCAACGCGTCTCGCGGAATCGCCCATTCTTCCTCTAGCACCGACTCTCCCATTCACTTCGCCTCTGGCACCCTCAGTTCGTGTCGCATCGCCCTCATTCTTTGCCACGTCACGCCGCTCGTCGCCTTCTACCGTCCCTCGCAATGTCAACCGGCCTCCCTTCCTTCGCCAAGCTCAATGGCACCAACTATTCCACCTGGGCTGGGAACATGAAAGCCTTCTGCATGACCCAGGGGGTCTGGAGGCTTGTTGCTGGCACCTCCCTTCGCCCTACCACCATCACCACCTCCTCCCCAGGTGGCACCACCTCTGCTGCACTCCCTGGGGACCCAGATGCCTGGGATGCCAAGGCAGACAAGGCTGCAGGCTGGATCTTCCTCATGCTGGAGGATGGACAAAAGGTGCATGTTTCTGACCACTTGGGAGATCCCAGTGCGATGTGGAACGCTCTGGAGAAGGTTTACCTTCAAAGGAAGCCTGGGCAACGCTTCAATGCCTATGATGACCTGTTTTCCATCAGGAAGAAGGAAGATGAGGAGTTACAGGGCCTCCTGACACGTGTAGACGACGCTTTCAAGCATATCAAGGAGCTCCGACCCAAGGAGTTCACTCTGGAGGACCTGGACAAGGAGTTGGCTTCCATGGTGCTCATTAGGGCGCTCCCAGACGAGTTTTCATCGTTTTCGTCGTCCCTGTTGCTCATGGACAAGCTGGACAAGGAGACCATCGCTCAAGCGTTTGTTGCAGAGGAAGCACAGCGCCGCCATCGCGCAAACGACGCCCCAGCAGTTGCTATGGCTGCTCACACTTCAACTCCCTCCTCCTGCGATTTCTGTGGCCTCTCTGGTCACGTTTTGACGACGTGCTTCGCCTACCAACGTGCGCAGTCGTCTGCGCGCGATAACGCGTCGAACCGTCGCAACCGGCGCTCTCAGCGCGGCAAACAAGCGCAGAACGCGCCTTCTGGCGCTTCTGCTGCTGCTGCTTCGTCCTCCCAGCCCATGGAGTATGCTGGGCACACCTCTGTGCGTTCTCCTGCTTCTAGCGAGCTCTCCTCGCCTCTACAACTCCAGGCTGACTTTGATTGGATTGCAGACACTGGGGCCACTTCTCATATGACCCCCCATCGTCACTGGGTGCGGAATTATGTGGCCTGTCGCATTCCAGTCAGGTTGGCTGACCACAGCATTGTCTATGCTGTTGGTATGGGGACAGTGGTCTTTGACCCTGTAGTAGATGGCCAGCTTGCTAGATCAGTAGAGTTAACGCGTGTCCTTCATGTACCAGACCTTCGCTCAAATCTCATCTCATGTTTATACCTCACTCGCGTCAAGGGCCTCACCATGCTTGCTCAGGGCAACGAGATTCGCTTCAGCCATGGAAAATCCCTCCTGTTCACTGCCTCAGTCCATCCCTCCAACTCTGCCACTCTGGATGGTGTTACTGCGGCCTGCCAGGAGTCTGTGAGACGTGCTGCAACGCTCCCAGTTGATCTGAGCCTTCTGCATCGTCGCCTCTGCCACCACAACTACGCTGACATCAAGAAGCTGCTCTCCTGTGACATGGTGGTTGGTATGAGCCTCGACTCGAGCGCGAAACCAGATCCCATCTGCGAGGCTTGCCTGGCTGGCAAAATGCGTTCCAATCCCTTCCCTTCCACTGGCCATCGCGCCTCCGCCCCTCTCGAGCTCATTCACACCGATCTCCATGGCCCTATGCCCCCCACACCAGAGGGATATCGTTATTGGATGATTTTCATTGATGACCACACGCGTTTCCGCGTCGCATTGGGCTTAAAACGCAAAAGCGACGCGTTTGAAGCGTTCAGGACATTCAAAGCATGGGCTGAGAACACTCTGGGGCTGAAAATCAAGGCCATGCAGGACGACAAGGGCGGGGAGTACATGTCTGCCGCGTTTATTCGCTTCACAGACGAGTGCGGCATTGAGAGGCGCCATACAACGCGCAATAGGCCCCAGCAGAATGGAGATGCAGAGAGAGCGAACCGGACACTTGCAGAGGACATCACAGCCATGCTTTTTGAAGCTGGATTGCATGAATCCTTCTGGTATTGGGCCTTGGGGACACAAATCAAGGTTGGGAACTGTCTCCCCACCGCATCCTTGCCTGGCAAGACTCCCTATGAGGCCTGGTACAAGAGGAAACCGGATTTGAGCGCAGTCAGGGTGTTTGGGTGCACTGCTTATGTGCATGTGCAGAAGGACAAGAGGAAGGCCTTCCAGCCTCATATGGAAAAGTGCGTCTTCCTTGGTTATCCCCCTGGCTACAAGGGCTGGAGGTTCTACAACCCAACAACCAAGAAGTTTATCATCTCAGAGCGAGCTGAGTTTGATGAGAGGTACTTCCCTGCTTGCTTCAGAGCTCCTGCTGTGCCTCGGAGCCTCCCTTCTTCGTCTTCTCCCAGTTCTGTGGACGAGATGCTGCCTGCCCCCATTCCTGGGGAAGAGGGGGAGCCAGGGTTGCCTCCTCCGGCTGCTCCTGAGCCTATTCCATCGCGATCTCCCTCTCCTGAGCCTTCTCCATCGCCTCCCAGCTCGCCCAAGCGCGATCCGTCGCCTCCCTCACCTCCCATCCGTGCTCCATCACCTCCTTCACCTTCCAAACGCGATCACTCGCCTCCTCCGCCGCGTGCAAGCGCTCCCTCGCCCCCTGCAACGTGCCAGGCCACTCCTTCGCCCCCTAGAACGCCTCCGCGCTCTCCTGCAGCAGCACTGCCCTCTGGGCCACCTCGTGCTCCTGCCAAGGCTCCTGCTGCACCCAGAGCTCGAGGACGAGCTGCAGCACGCCCTGCACCTGCCGAAGGACCGCGTCGCAGCTCCAGAGCACCCAAACCTGCAAGAGAATGGTGGCTTGTTGACAAGGCTCCGGCTGCTCCTCCTCCTGTCCCTCCTGCAGCAGGTCCTGCTGTTCCTGCAGCTGTGGCAGCTGATTCCGACGACGAGGACGAGGTCCAGCGCGAGGTTACACCTGTTGGTGACTCTGAGGACGAGTTAGCAGGCTACAGCGTCGTTGAATTCGCTGGTTCCGCTGAGGAGCCCACTACATATCGCATGGCAGTCTCTGGGCCTGATGGTGTGCACTGGAAACGCGCTGCTGAAGAGGAAATCAACACTCTGGTGGCCAATGGGACCTGGGAAGTGGTAGATCGTCCTCCAGACGTCAAACCATTGCGTCCTGGCTGGGTTTTCAAGGTCAAGATGAATCCTGATGGCTCCATTGAGCGTTACAAGGGTCGTCTTGTTGCTAAGGGGTGTGCACAGCGTCCTGGACTCGACTACACCGAGGTTTTTGCCCCTACATTCCGTCCTGCAGCCCTGCGCTTGATTCTTGCCCTAGCAGCTGCTGAGGACCTCCACCTTCGGTCCATTGACATATCCTCTGCTTTCACCTATGGTGACCTCGAGGAGGACATCTACATGTTTCAGCCTGAGGGATTCCATGAGGGTGGGCCCAACAAGGTCTTGAAGCTCAGGAAGTCGCTCTATGGACTCAAGCAGGCCGCGCGTCAGTGGAACAAGAAGCTACACGGCACACTCGAGGGTATGGGCTTTAAACGACTTGAATCGGACCGCTCCCTCTACCTCTATGCGCGAAACGATGTCCGGATCACAGTCCCAGTCTACATCGACGACATTACGCTCGCCTCCAAATCGACTTCATCTGTGGACAAGGTGGTCAAGGAGCTGGGGGAGCACTTCAAGCTTCGAGATCTGGGTGAGACCAAGTTCCTGCTTGGTGTGGAAATCACCAGGGACCGCTCCCAGCGTGCTATTTCGCTCTCCCAGCGCCAATACATTGTTGACATGCTGGAGCGCTATGGTATGGCCGACTGTAACCCTGTCCAGACCCCCATGAACCCGGCAATCTCACTTTCCAAGGACATGTGTCCTTCCACTCCTGCTGAGCTCGAGTTCATGGCTTCTGTTCCCTACCTCTCTGCCCTTGGCTCTGTCCAGTATCTCGCTGGCATGACGCGCCCAGACATCCAGTACACTGTCAACTTCCTCGCGCGCTTCAACTCGAATCCTGGCCCTCAGCATTGGGCTGCTGTGAAACATCTTTTCCGCTACCTCAAGGGCACCATGGACTTCAAGCTCACCTACTCTGGCGCTCTCCGGCCAGAAATCTTCACCACCTTCTGTGACGCGTCCCATGGAGACTGCAAAGAGTCTGGACGCTCCACTGGTGGGTATGTGACCATGATGGGTGGTGCAGCTCTCAGCTGGAAGAGCAAGCTTCAACCAGTTGTGACTTTGTCCACCTGTGAAGCAGAGTTCATTGAGGCTGTAGAGGCAGGCAAGGAGATCCTTTGGCTTCGCAACCTCCTGGGGGAGCTCGGGTACCTTGTGAAGGGCCCATCTTCGCTCTCCATCGACAACCAGGGTGCTGTCTCAGTCACCAAGAACCCTGAGCACCATGGGAGGATGAAGCACCTCGACTTGAGGTTCTACTGGCTCAGGGATGCAGTGGACCTGTGGGGTTATTCGCACTCTGAACATTCCAGGCTCTGAACAGCCTGCTGACATCCTCACCAAGGCTCTTCCCCTTCCCAAGGTTACATTCTGCAGGAAGGCAATGGGCTTGTCTGGCTAGATCATGGGGGAGTGTTAGATTGTGCTCTAGCCATCGGTATTTTGCTTCTTTTCATTCGTTTCTTCGCTATTCGGAACACGTTGCTCGTTCCCTTCATATCTCCGCGGTTTCACATCGTTTCCACTTCATTCAAGCCGTCAGGCGCGCCACCAACATTCAACCTGTCAGTGGCGCATTTATATAGCTGTAGATCGCGTCCTGAAGTCCCTCAGTTCTTTCCCCTCACTGTTGGACTTCAGGTATGTGCTTAGTCTGTCCAATACATCAGTTCTTTCCCCTCACTGTTGGACTTCAGTCCCCTTAGGCTCTGTGCATTCTAACACATGCAGTGGTCGCCCCAACCTTGAGCTCCTCACACCCTCCATGCGACAGATATGGCCCCGAGTCCGCTTATGGTGATCACAGTATGATTCACCACGGTAGCTGGACAATGCACCTTTGCACTCAGGGGAATGCGCAGTGCTGGGGCCCCATCACAATGCCATCCACCACCCGCATATTGACCCATGCACCCTCTTCCTCAACAGCTGTTGGATCGCCATCTGCTTGTGAGCGCCAAGGGTGGGTACAGTCCATACAAGCATGGTTGTCAGCCACTGCAATCTTGCCTGTGCTTCCCATCTCGTCATAAGCATACTCCACAAGCTCATCAATGGATGTGCTGTACGCCACAGTCAGAGATGTATTGGTATCCTCTGCAACCATTCGGACAGACTCCTGATTGACTGCCTGCCAGACATGACGTCGAGAAAGAGGATAGGAGGATGGAAAGAAGGTCTCGTTGTAGTAGTCGGTATAGGATTGGGATGAGGCATGAAGGCTGTAGAGAGCATTGAATACACCGCTGGAGAACTCACGATCAACCCAAAGGCTTTGGCCAACCTTCAAGTATTTGGCATCATTGAAAAGTGTGCGCTTGCGATCATCTCCTTTTCCAAAGTGGGAATGGTCAGCAAGGTAGGCAGTCTTGCAGTGGCCACACTTTCCTCCAAGAACATAAGCATGCGTGAACTCTTTGCCACCTTTTATCAAGGTGACTTGAGGAATATCACGTTTCTTAGTATGGGGGTGTAGAGAGCGAGGGTGGCAACGTGGTGCAGAGCACTGAAAGGTAGTTGGGGGCGATGATAAGGGTGGGTTCGATGCTGCTATAGTCAACAGACTGACACGCAGAAACAAGATCTCCATCATTGTTGAATGAATCAAGACCCAGAAGACCACAAAGTCATGAAGAATGGTGGTGAGTGATCCTGATGAGTGGTGGCGGAGGATACAAGCATCATCAGAAAGCGCTCATCAAGGACATCAGCAAAAAGCTTCATCCAGCGACTGTTGGCAGGCTCTCGGCCTATAATGCGATGTTGTCGGCGGAAGTGAAGGTTCATGAGCTCAGGGTTATCCAGCAGGCTAAACAAGACCAGGAGCACAGAGGAGAGGGAGATTTTTGAGCTGAAATTCTCCTTCACAAAGGCAGCAAACAGTTTGAATGTGATGTCAGGAAAGGGGGGATGATGGAGCAGTAGCAGAAACCAAGGGGAGAAAGGCCAGAAATGTGATGAGCAGACCTGTTGAAGAGGTTGCTACAGCCATGAGAAGAGCAGCACAAAAGCGCATCATCCATATAAGCCAACTATTGTGTTCAACACAAGTTAGAATTGATTCAAGCATACATGACTTCAGATACGATATAATCTAACCAACTCACTTCTTCTCCTTCTCCTTCTTCTCCTTCTTCTTTCCCAGCTCCTTCTTCTCCTGCAACTTGGCCTTCTGCTTCTTCTTCTCCAACTTAGCCTTCTGCTTCTCCTGCGTACTTGGCCCAGCTACTCCAGCACTCCCAGATGTTTCCTCCTTCTCCACCAGGTTCAGGAAGTGCACAAGAAGACCAATACCTTGGAACCTCTTGTTACCACCCCGGAAAAGCTCCTGTTCAGTCTTCGGATACACGGTGGTGCCATCATGGCCATAGAGATACTCGCAAACCTCCTTATGGGCTGGTTTAGCACGGTCGAGCTTGCCGAATGCTCCGGCCCAGTGTCCATACGTATTCTTGTTGATAATGATTTCTTGATGTCCTGCTCTGTGATTTTGAAGCCTAGTTTGGGTGGCTTGGAATCCTTCATGGTTCCCCATGTGCTGATAGCATTGGCAATAGCGATGTAGCGGCGATAGATGACGTGGACGGAAGTGGAAGCAGTCTTGCTGTAGACAATAGGGTGGAGAGTGGGGGAGGGCATGCCAAGGATATCAATCATTTGTTGTTGTTCTGGAGATAGGGGATTGGTGCGGCTAGCCAACTCATCTTCTGATCCATCCTGGAATGTGGATCCAAGTGGAGACGGGACAGGAGTAGTGGAACCACGTCCTCGTGAAGCTGGAGAGGCATCACGAGAACGCAGGTTCAAGTGTAACTTCATTGGCCCATATGTATTCTGAAATATGCTTAGAAATATGTAAATAGAGAGATGGACCAAAGAACTCACCTGCAAGAGATGTGCAACTTCAAAAGTACCTGCATCTTCCCACTCCATAAGCTTCTGTCCCCCAGGTCCATTGACGATGGCGGTGTATGATCCCTTTGACATCCAGCAGTCCAGATCCGAATTCCAGACGAAGAACGTAGAGTCAGGCTCACCCACAACAGGGTGCATAGGCTTCATCTCTGCAAGGACAGCACCAAGCTCAGATGCTGTCACCTCACAGGCTGTATTTGAAGTGACATCCTTCACAACAGCAGCAGCCTCTCCATAGTGGCGATAAAGGCGGACATAGCGCTTGACAGGAAGGTCATCATTGGACTTGGAGCGCATGTCGGCAAGGTTGAGGACACCAGCTCGACCACGGCGGGTGCCACCAACAGTACGAGAGGCACCTTGAAGGGAGGTGGACCCAAAGGCATCGTCATGATCGAAGACATTGGTTGGCTTCTTCATTGGTTCATCAACCAGATCCATCTCCATGTCCTCAAAGGCAGGGAGGACCAGTTCCTTGTCAGCGATGTCCAAGTCGCCCAGTTCTCCCTCTACATCCATTTCCTCATCAAGCAGCCCATCACTGGGAGCACCCTGCTCTCCTTCCCCCTCTTCATCGGTGTCCTCTTCACTCTCCTCATACTCCTCACTGCTGTCTGCATTCTCTGCAACAGCGACCTCCTTCTCCTTGCCCTTGCCCTTCACATCATTCTTGCCCTTGCCCTTTAAATCCTTGGCAGCGAGGAACTCTGGAGGAATGGCAGCCAGTTTGCGAGGGGGTGGAGCAATATCAACACCTTTCGCAGCAAGGATTTGCTCAGTCCTAAAAAGAGGACCGATATCAGACACTGCTCACACACAAAATCACACAAAATAAAAAAGAATGTATTGAAAAGCTATGTACGTATAATACATAGCTTGTACTGACACCCACCTTGTACCCTCAACATCCCCAGCTGCATCCTCTGAAACCTTCTTCGCCACCTTCTTCACATCCTCTTTCGCAGCCTTCTTCGCAACCTCCTTCACAGCCTTCTTCGCCTCCTTCTTTGAAGCCTTGGCAGGTGTCTTGGAGGTGGTGGCGGACTTGGTCGGTACCTTCGAGGTGGTGGCAGCCTTCCTACATGAGGTGGTCAGCATGTGACACGAAATGAGAGATTGGGAACTTACTTTGGTGAGTTGAGCGCCAGCTCATCCTCAGATGCGGAGGGGTCACGAGGGTCGGGTTGCCTAGCCGGGAGGTCAGGACAGGTATGGTTAGAAATTGGAATGGGGACGTACCTAGCTCGTGACTTCCTGTTTTGTTTCTTCTTCGGAAGAGCCTCCCCGTTGTCCTCTTCATCGGTGGACGGGTTGGTCTTGCGACGTGGGCGCTTAGTCGTGTGGCCGCCCGTGCTGGCGCGTTTGCGACGCTCGCCAGCCGCGGGGCTCTTGACGGTAGCAGCCGGCTCGTCAGATGAGGCAGGGACAGGAGGAGCGGATGGGGCAGGTGGAGGAGATGGGGTGCGGGCCATGGTGGGCGACGCGAAACGAAGCAGGTGGGCGGTGAAGAGACGGGTGGGCGTGGACGAGATGGGTGGCGGGTGGGCGTGGACGAGATGGGTGGCGGGTGGGCGTGGACGAGATGGGTGGCGGGTGGGCGTGGACGAGACAGATGGTGGGTGGGCGTTGACGAGACGGATGGACGGCGGGCGTCGACGGGACGGTTGGGGCGGTGAAGCGACGGGTGGGCGGTGAAGAGACGGGTGGGCGGGTGAAGAGACGGGTGGGCGTCGACGAGACACGTGGCAGGTGGACGGTGGGCGGCGACGAGACGTATGGGCGGTGGAGAGACGTATGGGCGGTGGAGAGACGGGTGGGCGGTGGAGAGACGGGTGGGCGGTGGAGAGACGGGTGGGCGTCGACGAGACGGAGGGGGCGTCGACTAGACGGTTCGGCAGGTGGGCGCCAACGACACGGTTGCGTGTGGGGGTCGACGCGACGGATGGGCGGTGAAAGGATGGGTTCGTTGGGGCGGGCGTTGTGCGCGCTGGCTGGCCAACGAGGGGATGGAGAGGGAGGTGGTGGCGACGGCAAGAGCAGGGAGGGGGCGTTGACACCGCTCGTAGGCAGGTGTCAACGGCGGCGGCGGCGAGGAGACGGTGGCGAGGGCGACGGTGCGGGCAACGGCGAGATGGACGGCGGGAGAGACGTGGACGGCGGGAGAGACGTGGACGGCGGGAGAGACGTGGACGGCGGGAGAGACGTGGACGGCGGGAGAGACGTCGACGGAGGGAGAGAGGTAGACGGCGGGGTAAAAGACGGGGGGTGCGAGCGCGGTGGTTGGTGTCCGAACGGTGCAAGGCCTTGGCAAGGCGGCAGCGAGCGGGCGTGTCTGCGTCGGGGGGCGGTGAGGCTGGTGGACGTGGACGGGGGAAAGACAGAAAGGGAGCGCGGAGAAACGAACGTGCCAGCGAGTGGTCACGTGTAATTCTCCCGCGCTCGGATCCAGCGCTCGGGGGCAACGCGGGGCTAATGTTGCCGAGGGGACCGATAGCCGAGGCTCTGCCACGTCATCAGCGACGTGGCGAGTCGACGGGACGACGAACAAGCGCCAAAAAGGACGCCACGTCATCGCGACGACGAACAAGCGCCCAACAGGGACGCCACGTCATCGCGACGAACAAGCACCCAAAAAGGGCGCCCTCACGTCATCGAATGACAAATAGGCGCCCGTCCCAACTGGGCAACGGACCCGAATATACCGAGATCGGCGAGCGCCTATTTCGGTATTGGCGCCCGTCGGTTTTTATTTTATTATTATTGTGTGAGTGGAACAGCATATATATAGTACTTACCGAGTTGTCATATACAAGCCACAGTGGCCTACTGGTTAATGTTGTTCCCCCGCGTCTCGGGCTAATGGGTCCAGCGTTCGATTCCGGCTTGTTGCATTAATTTACAGACTTTATATATGTAGTGCCAAAATGCATCTTTTTGTAATTAATTAATTAACAAGTCGGGTAATGATAATTGTAATCTGCTGGGAAGTAGGGCGGCAGCACTGTGGCAGTACTGCTCGAGGCACACGGGAGGCAGTATGTATGCAGGCCTGCTTCGCCGAAAAGCAGTACTGCCTCCCTACTGCTGCAGTACTGCCTCAGTACTTCCTCAAAATCGAAATTTGTATTGATTTCTAATGGTTCATTACATATTTCGAGGGTACCCTCAGGCAGTACTGCCTCCCTACTGCAGCAGTACTGAAGCAGTAGGGAGGCAGTACGATACTGGGGGGGGAGTGTAAAGTACTCTGACAAGCGTGCCATTGTTGTCGTCGAGCAACTTGGATTGGGCCACCACTGTGCCATCATCCACATATGAGAGGAGGGTGCTGCTGATTCTAGCATCCCTCGTCCTTGTCACGTACATCTTCATGATGGGCGCAATGTACAGTGCTGACAGTACAGGGGACAACACAGAGCCTTGCCCTACCCCCACATCAGCACCATGTGGCCCCAACTCAAGTTGTTCCACCTATACTTGGTGGACCTCCCAATGAGATATGAGGCGAAGAATGCTCCCAGAGTATCGGAGAACCCTAAGAGCTTGAGGACCCGGAGAGGAACTCCGTGGTTGAGTGAGGGAAAGAATTGCGCAATGTCGAATGCCACCACGCTCGTCATACTTGATCATGTCAAATTGAAGACGATTGGATATCATCTTCTCGATAAGCTTCCCCACAGTGTTCAAGAGCACAATTGGCCTGAACGACTTCGGGGTAGCGTAGGACGGTTTCCCGGGTTTAGGAATGATCACAGAGACCGATTCCTTGAAATGCGTTGGCCAGTGGCCAGCGGTCATGCAACCGTCGGCCAAGGCCAAGATGCGTTGAAGAGACGCTGGGTCTTCCAGAATCTCCTTCAAATGGGCCCACGTAAGGTGGTCGGGGCCTGGTGCAGACAGGCCCGAGCAGGCTGCTAAGGCCTGCTTTAGTTCTGCTGCGCTGAACGGGGGCCACTCCCTTGTAGGGAGTTGCTCCATATCATCGAGCTCTGAGAGGTCCACCTCTCTCCCAGAAGCCGAGTTGTATGTGCCGTGGAGTCCCCTCCACAGGTCATCAAGGTCATGGCAGGGCTGTCCATTGTACTGGATTGCCTCTACCAGGGGAAGCTTGCGCTGCTGGACCCATTGCATTAGGTCCCATGGGCGCTTATTTGTGGTGGCCACCTCATGGATGCGGCCATCGAAGAATGTTCGCTTGGCTGCTCTCACAGCCTTGCGGAATTCCGACCAAGCCTCCTGGGATTTATCATCCCTGTAGGCTTTGATCATGTCTGTGCACTGCTCGTTCCACCAGGGGTTCGAGTGTGCAGTGATACGTGAGACTTTGGAACATTTGTCCCAAGCCTCAGACAAGGCCAAAGAGAGGGTGGCAGCCCTCTTCGACCTCGTCTGGGGTTGCAGGGATGTCTGCGCCTAGCGCAGCTATCCCTTCTTGGACTAGCCCTAGGAAGGTAGCCTCCTCCTTGCTATCCTTCTCCAGGGTGCGTTTCTCGATCACAGGGGTGTCTTCCCCCACATCAAGCGTTGCGGATACTGGGACGTGGTCAGACGGTCCCTGGAGGTCCTCCATCCTTGTGACACATGCTGCCAGGATGTTGGTGGGTTCCACAAATACCAGGTCAAGCACTGATAGCCTGTGTCCTGGGACTCTGGGGATGAAAGTTGGTCCTGGGTTCATGTACTGCCCCAGTTCAACTCCCAGATCTCCTGCTGTCTCCAGCAAGGCACCCGCCATGCCTGCGCAAACCCCTCACTTCAGGGTTCCACTCGCTGGCATGACAATTGAAATCTCCTGCCATCAATGATAGTGGAGGGATATGGGCGGCCTTGTCCCTGAGGACACAGGCAAACTGTTCTGGCCCTGTAGAACAGGGACATGATTGAGATGTCGCGGTGATCAATGAGATCCCAACGAAACACAGGCCAAAGGCCTGCAAGGTGTTTCAAGACATACATGATGACTCGAGGCTGCTGGTCTTCCCCTTCTGGGGGCTGTACCATGACGGTCCAGTGGGGGTGGATGGGTGCGCCCATAACTGCTTCACCATCACTGGCTCTGGCAGACGGGGCGTGTCTTATGAGCCGCCAAGGCGGCTCCTGGATAAAGAGCACATTGAAATCATCTTTCGCATTCTCGAGAAGTAAAATACATGTAGTTTTTTGCGATGTTAGATGTCAAAACCCTAATCCCTCGCTTGCCCGTTGTACTAGACATGAGTACTTTACCCCCACCCCTGAGGGGGGTACAGAGTATGTACAGAGTCCGTACTAACTCTGTAGTCACTCTGTACAGATTCTGTACAGACTCTGTATACCTTTTTTCCTCCCTCCTACCCACTTGTTACCTAGCACTAGTTGACAGACCCAAGAGTCTGTACAGACTCTGTACAGACTCTGTAGGGGGTTGAGACTCTGTACAGATTCAAACCCAAGTGATGTATTAGCATCCAGTCAATGCATATATGGGGCACTCTGCACTGACTCTGTAGAGAGTCTGTAGAGAATCTGTACAGAGTCTGTACAGAGTCAGTGTAAAGTGAATACTGACTTGAATATATGAAGAGAGTAGAGAGTCTGTAGAGAGTTAGTGCAGAGTCAGTGTAAAGTCAGTGTTATTCTGGATAGAAATATTTTGGGACTCTGTACAGACTCTGTACAGATTGTCTACAGATTATCTACAGACTCTCTACAGACTCTCTACAGACTCTGTACTAGCTTTTGTTGACAAAATTATTTTTGAGTGGATTAGTAAAGGTTCTGTACTGCAGGGGGGTACAGACTCTGTACAGACTCTGTACCCCCCTCTGGGGTGGGGGTGAAGTAGTGCTAGACATCAGGCTACGATGGGTTGAGTGAGGGGCTTGGCACGTTGACTGAACAGATGTTCCTCAGCATATTTAGCTTGGATCCAAACAGGATCGAAGTGGTGGCGCCAGAAGGGGCAAACCTTTGCATCGGCAGACTGAGCGCCCTTGCAGTTAGAGCACTGACTAGTGTGTGGGCAAGGCTGGCCATGGGCGGTGGGAGGCTGGTTAGCCGAGGGGTTACCCTTGCAGCACCCAGCGACGAGTCTATGCTCGTCGGCCGTGTGCGGTTCACTGCACCTGGGGCACCTCAAGCAAGGAGCCCTGCAGGCAATACGAGGATGACCCCACTTGTAGCACCGAGTGCACAGGGTGGAGCCAACGCTAGCCCTTGCGGGGCGGATGTTGCACTTACGGCCGTGGATCTCCAACGGCCGATTGATGATGTGCTTGGCTTTGGCTCCCGTCTGGGAGTCCCAGATATCGAAGTACACCATGCCCGACGTAGCATTCGCAGAGTCTCTGACCAGGCGCACAGGCCTGGTCATCCAGATATCGCGTCCAAGAGTAGACTGCTTGAAAACGGCCTCCACGTGTTCGCAGGTCGTCAAGATGTTCTTGGTCACATCAGAGAACCAAAGCACATCTATGATACAAAGGAAGGACTTGGAGGCTGGTAGTCCCACAAAGCAGGATTCGCGGGCCTCCGCACTGAGCATGTTGAGGACGCATCCTCGAATGATGGCCAGATCATTCTCGCTCACCACCTCGTTGGTGGACATCGACCACCTGCCATAGGCAGGGGCCATAACAAGAACAGCTAGCATGGATCAACCACCGCGTAGGGCGTTGTTGACCTTAGCGGTGATCAAACTGAACGGGGTGTCAGGGAGTGACGCCCCAGAGCTCACCAGGACCTCCTTGCGTGTAGGTCCAGAAGAGGTGTAGATAGGGGCAGATTTTGCGTTTTTGGGGCGTGTCTGCTCTGGAGGCGCAGCAGCCTCTGGGGCTGGTGCAGGTGAAGTCCTCACAGCCCGCGAGGGCTGTGGGACGGTGTTCTTGCCCTTCCTCGCTGTGCTGGCAAACGAGTAGGTGGTGGAGTGGGTGGGCTTGGTAGCCAGGTTAACCTTGGGGGGAGAACCCGAGTACTTTACACCCCCCCAAGGTCTGGGGCGGAGTCCTATAGGACTCCTAACCTGTCCTAACCCAACTTAAATGTTGCAAAGCTATTTTTACACCACACTGATTAAAAGTTGTCAAGTAAGGGTTAGGAGTCCTATAGGACTGATAGGACTTCCTATAGGACTCCGCCCCGGACTTTGAGGGAGTGTAAAGTACTCGAATCACATGGCATCCAGATCCGCACAGGCGGTGACACACAGACCCAATGATAGTGATGCGGGGGGCTGATGGGCCTGTCGTCCGGGGGTGATGTTGCAGGTGCTGTTGTAGGCACACGGCGAGCTGGCTGCCATAGGGCGCATGTGAGGTGGGGAGACGTGCAGTGGGGCAGGCGTTGGACGCAACGCGTCACGGGTGAGCTTGCAGCAGCGTGGCATTAGCGTGGTGGTGATAATGTTGTGCAGTGAGTGACGTGGCCCGTGCGTGCTTGCTGCTGTTGGCTATGACTTGCCGCGCATGAGGGAGTGACAATCCGGCTAAGACACTGCGTGCAAGCGGATGCGGAGATGTGCTGTGCTGCATTGGCAGCGACATCGCCCGTGCGTGGCGGATGGGATGTGGCACTGATACAGCCGTACCAGGGCTACGCTCCGAAAATTGCGAAGTACCCTTAACTGTACTTTCGCAACCACTGTATCTACGACTGCGTAGGAGGACGAATAACAAAGTGCCGAAGTTGAGACTTGAGGGTGTCGGCTGAGATTATGAGTGTGGAATCGCGTTGCGACAGAAAACCTATTCAAAGACACATCTATGTCTGACGGTACTATGGAGGTACTCTAGCTACGAGTGTAACAGCGCGAAGCCAGTAGTATCAAGACATGCGCGACAGACCCCTAGAATGCGCAACCATCACTATCGAAATGCGCGTAGATTCACTACGAAGGAGGATGCATGACCTCTCTGCAGCACAAGTGATTAGATCACATCAAGTAGTGCACTGGCATAGCAGAGTTCAAGCAAGAGTATTAGATGATTTACCCTCAAGGAGCCTTTGCAGTTCTGCCACAACGCGTCTGAGAAGGATCCATGATCTACGGAGATCAACCCAATCCAGGGAAGCAGAGAATGTATGGTGCCTATCAATCGCGGCAAGTGCCCAGGTCTGCGAAGGCGGTCCGTCTGGCCAATAAGCTTCAGCGGATTGCCTGTCTGTTGCGACTGTCGCTAGGCACAGCTTAGGAAGCCGTACACCCACGTTGGAGAGAGAGTCAGCAGAGTAGTAAGCCGAAGCGGCACAACGCTAAGCCTCAACCATCGCATGGATCCGTAGGGCTTGGGAGCGTGTCCGTGTGGCTCGTTGAGGCACGCTGTGTCTAATATACCCGATCATCATTCTCCGTCTCGGTTTCATCAGTCATCTCCTTAGAAACCCATGTGTATTCTCTTTGTCTCTATTTTCCTACAGACTCTCGGACTCTGTGTACGTCGTATAAAAGCCTTTGAGTAGATAGAAAAATATAGGTTGCCTTTGGATCTCATCTGTTGTGTGTATTTCTTTTGTCGCCTTTTCCGTCGCTGACTTTGTCGCTGTCTTCATCGCGTATTTTCATCAGGTTTGAGAGCACGTAGAGATCCCTCCGTCGGACTCTGAGTTTGCTTGCCTACCTTGGTACGCGATATCTTCTGAATCATCCTATCCTTTCCCTACCTTCGCATATCCTCCGCAGACACTTCCTCTGGTTGTTGGATGCATTCCTTCGGTTACGAGCCTCCCTTCGGTTGATTCATCGACCAGTCGCCTTTGCTACAGTACACTCCTATGCAACTTAAGTTCTACTTAGTTCGCTACAGACTACCTACAACTCCTACAACCTTTTACTATATATCCCCTTTTCTCTGAAGGAAGTCAACTCTCCTAAGGAACCCAAGAGCAAGTGTGTTTGTGTGTGTGTTTTTGGGTTGTTGTTGTTGTTCTTTGGTCCTTTGCGGCTAGGCAGCACATCAGTGCATGCGCAGTGGCTGGCGTCGGCTTGGAAGGGGCGCGTGAGGCAGCGAGGCAGGGTGTGTGAGAAGTGACGTTGCCCGTGCGCAGCCGATGGCATCGGCTTGGATGAGGGGTGTGTGAGCAGTGACGTGGCCTGTGCGCAGCTGCTGGCGTCAGCTTGGGCGGGGCGCATGTGAGGCAGCGAGGCGGGGTGTGTGAGAAGTGATGTCGCCTGTGCGTGGCGGCTGGTGTCGGCTGGGACGAGGCGAGTGTGAGCAGCGACGTGGCGCATGCACGGTGGTTGCCTTTGGCGGTGAGGTGGCGGGCTGGCTGGGGGCATGGGCGCCGACATGGCGCGTTTGCCTGTTGTCACGTGGTGTTGGGGTCATATTGCGGCACCTTCCAGGTGGCTGGCGATGCCTGCTGGCAATGTCGATGTGGGGATGGCCACGTCGACGTAGTGGTGGTGGTGGTGGTCGCTACGGGCGTCCACCGCCCTCGTCCTCCCCGCTCTCATCTTCCCCGCCATTGTTGTCCCTGCCATTGTTGTCCCCAGCCCTATCATCCCTGTGCTGGTGGTCCCTGCTGTCGCTTTCGTAGCTCTCATCGTCGCTGTGGTCGACATTGTAGGCGTGGCGGTTGTCGTGGTTGTGGCTGCAGAAGACGCCAGCACGCGTGACCGAATGGCTACAAGCAGGAGGGAGAGGATGAGGAGTGGGGGGGAGCGGATGGGGGAGGAAAGAAGCCATCCAGCCAGCAGCTGGCCCACCAGAGCAGACCAGGGTGATGGCTTTGTCTATGTATTGCACAGACCGGCTTCTATTTCCAACGGCGCAGTGGTGCAGTGGCTGTTTGGTGCTGCGGGCATCGGGCCAAGAGGCCTGAGGTTCAATTTCTGGTCCTGCCACTCTTTTGCACTTATTTCCCACATAAATCCAAATAAATTGTAGTAAATCTAAATAAATTGTAGTAAATCTAAATAAATTGTAGTAAATCGTAATAAATTATACACAAGGTAAGGACAGACTCTGTACAGACTCCATACTGACTCTGTACATCTTCTGTGGTTTCTTAGGTATCAAGACAGAGTCTGTACAGAGTCTGTACAGAGTCTAAGCATTAAGGAGAGACCCTGTACATGGGTGCAGAGTCTGTACATAGCTACAGAGTGGTGCAGACTCTGTATACCAAAAATGTGACCATTCCTGTGCCCTTTGGGTGGGCCAGTTGGGGGTACAGAGTCTGTACAGACTCTCTACCCCCCCTCAGGGGTGGGGGTAAAGTACTCCAATTTTTTGTCTATTTATACTCCCATTAGCATACAAATGGTTTTCACACAAGTTGGCAAAACAGGACAGACGGGAGTCCAGACTGGACCTTGGGGGAGTGTAAAGTACTCAATATTGGCCAGGGTAGAGGTCGACCTCCTTGCAGAGGCTGGTGAGCCCGGTTTTGGTAAGGGTAGCAGTGACGACAGCAAAAGTGCATCCTTTAGGCGTCTGCTGCCGTGCCTGTGCCATATATCAATAAGCATCCTGGAAGTCCTGAGACCATGGGACCAGAACATGGGCTTTGTTGAGGGCCAGCAATATAAGATTTTGTCGGAAGAAGCCGTCTCATAGTACCAAATCCACATCCCTCAAAATCATCCTCTCCGCAGACAGGAAGACCATTGACAGTCACACCACTGTATCTCAGCCCATACATCCCTCTTCTCTAGCCGTGCTGCCCTCAGAGTTTCTGCATTGTTAGAAAGGGCCTTGAGGCCAAAGCTCTTCATTTCCTCCGTCTAGGATGCAATCAGATGGATACACAGAAGAATGGACTTCCTTGACTCACATGGATGTTCCCTAGTTCAACTAATGGTATTACCACTCAAACCACAGGCTTCTTGGGGAGCTGGAGAGCAACATCAGGCAACAGATTTTTCAGGAGGTGCTGAATGACCAGTAGAGCATGCTTGTGGCGGCAAGTTTGGCGAAAAGTTCCGGCTTGAGGATGATTTGCTACCTGTTGTCTTTGGTGTCGCGGACCTGATGAATGTTGAGGTGGGAGAGGGGATCGGCCTGGGTGTTGGCCTTTCCAGCATGGTGGGTGAGGGTAAACTGGAATTGAGAGAGGTAGAGGGCCCATCTTGCATGTCATCAACTCAGGTCTTGTGCAGTGCACCAGTATTCGAGGTTGGCATGGTCAGTGACGATCTCAAAAGGCTTGGGAAGGCCTTCAAGGAAGTGTTGCCAGCTTGAGGGTGTTGATGATAGCAAGCATTTCACGGTTGTAGATCTTGTAATTGCGTTCAGCCAGCTGCATGGAGGAGGAATGCAATGCAATGGGGTGCCAGAGGCCGTCGTCATGCTTCTGAAGTAAGGCACCTCCTGTGGCAAAGCCAGAGGTGTCGACTTCAATGCAGGTAGGCAGGCTAAGATCCCAGAGCAAGAGAACCGGAGTGGAAATGAAATGATTGCGGAGTGTATCAAACACATTTTGATGTGGCGTACCCCACTGCCAGGGAACATTCTTCTTGGTAAGATTGTTGAGTGGGCAGGCAATGGTGGAGAAATCCTTGATAAAACGACAGTAGAAGTTGGCAAATCCTAGGAAGCCTCGAACTGCACAGAGGTTGCAGGAAACAGGCCAGTTGCAAACAGCTTCAACCTTGGCTGGGTCCATCAAAACTTCTCCCTCCTTGATGACTAGACCCAAGTATTCAATTTCCTGATGTTCGAACTCGCACTTTTCAGGGCGGAGGAACAGGTCATGAGCTTTGAGTTGTCGAAGCACCTTGTGAGTGATCTTATAATGCTTTTCGAGGGTCAGGGTGAAGATGAGGATGTCGTCGAGGTAGGCTGCGACTTTACCAGCAGCGATGAGGTCTGAGAAGATGGAGTTCATGAGGGCTTGGAAGGTGGTGGGTGAGTTGGTGAGACTGAAGAACATAACAAGGGGTTCAAAGAGACCTTGGTTGGTTGCAAAGGCAGCCTTCCATTTGTCTCCCTCTTTGATGCGGATGTTGTTGTATCCCCAACATATGTCGAATTTGGAAAAGTATTTGGCGCCTTTGAGGTGACCAATGATGTTGGAAACGAGTGGGAGTGGGTAGCGGTTCTTGACAGTGAATTTGTTGAGCTTGTGATAGTCCTGAACAAAACGAAGTTTGTTGTCCTTTTTCTTGACAAAGAAGACAGGTGAGGCGAGAGGTGATTTAGACGGTCGGATGTAGCCTTTTTCAAGGTTTTCATCCAGGAAATGGTTGAGCTCCTCTTGCTCATTCTGCAACATGGGGTAGACTTTGGTGCGAACATTGGCTGGGGTACCAGGCGTGAAGTCGATGGCATGGTCCCAAGGCTTGTGTTCCGGTAGACGGTGGGATTCAGACTCAGAAAAGACGGAGGCATGCTGCCAATACTCTGGTGGTACCAACTCCTCAAATGTCTTCTGTGGCTTCTCCTTCTGACTCTGTTCGGTGATCTGCTGGGAATATGTGAAGCCAGCAGTGCACCAAATTTGGTTGCCAGTGTCCTCAAGCAGTCCCTTGTGTACCAACTCACAACGAGCCTTTCAATTGGCACGGATGCGACAGAGAGAAGGTCTGTAGTCCTCCGGTTCAGGTTCAACCAGGGGAGATGGCTCATCAGGGGTGTCTGGGGGTGAAGAGGAGGAGGACGAAGAGGTAGATGCTGATTGAGGAGTGGCCGGAGTGAGAGTAGGTGGTGAATCGTAGTCAACACTGATCTCTTCTACCAGTGCCTCTCCTGCAGGAGTACCTTGAGAAGTGGGACAGGTGTCTTCGTCTAGGATCTCCTCAATCAAGGCAGAGGAGATCTTGGTGCAAGGGATGGTAAGTGTTCCTTTGCACCAGTCAATGGTGGGGTTGAGCCTGCGCAGCCAAGGGAGACCAAGAATGATGTCCTCTCTACCAAGGTCAGCGATAAACTTTATTGAGGCATAACTCGGTCAGTTCTTGACTGATTTGGATAATTTTTGGTGCAAAAAAAATTGTTGAGGGTGGTGCTATCCACTGGCTTGGCTTCTGGCTTGATCCGGCTCTGGCTCTGCTCACAGACAGTCTACTCATGCATTGTGATAGTCGAGTCATGGAGAACACTACCAGCAGATTTGAGCTTGACAGAGGCAATCACAATGGTGTCCATGAAGAAAATAAGGCACTGAAGGAGATAGTCAGTGGCTAGTTTAGCAATGCTTCACACCTCTTACCTTGTTGGCAACACCAACAAGCAAGACTGAGGTAGTGAGGGCAGGCGCACTTCCAAGCAATATTAGCACTCCTATGCCATGCACTCCTTGGCAGATGAGCAGCCACCTGCTAAGTGCTTACTATCATGCAGGAGGAGAAACGAGAGCCAGAACAGGCCTGGCTATGCTCTTGGGAATTCTGCAGTAACCACCAGGCTCTGTAGCCTAACACTCTTTGCCTTACAACACACTGGTTAGGCAGGGCAAGTCAAACCTCATCAAGTCCAGAGAGAAGGCAAGGAATGATATCATGTGATTGGGACTGTTGAAGGTGCAGGACACAGGGCTGATGAACTCTGGTGAGAGAGGAAACAAGAGAATGTGATCTGGAGACTAGAGACTTGTCATAACTAGACTACTTTTGTCAAAACTTTGTGTTTTTGAGTATGTGATAATCTGTGAGTTGGCAAGTCAGAGAGTGTCAAAGCACCCAAACTGTAAAAGTCTCCTCCTTGATTGACAATGACAACAACAATGACAACAACAATATTCATTAATGGCTTCATAAACCACTCAAAGTCCTTACTGAGTGCCCAGCTTGGTGAGAGGGTTCTTGGACCTCACAACCTCCATCAAGCATCAGCAGCACTTCAAATTGACAAGGTGTGTGCTTATTAGTCTCTTTGAGAAGGCTACTGACCATGGCAAACATAGACTCTGCTTTCAGCTGAGTGCAATACTGTAAATCAAATGCTATAGGGTCAGACAAGTGTGAATTACTCCAATGACAAGAATGATTATATCAACTTGCTCAAAGAGCAGATGGCAAGCCATGATTGCACTTGCATAGCAGGGGGTTATTGATAAATTGCTCTGCAGGCATTGCATCCTTGCATGGCTGCTAACTATTGCAGCAATCTTGAGGACATTGCAAGTAAAGACGGCCTGGAAATCACTATTGAAAAAGGATAGGAAAAGTTTGATGCTAGGTCTGATTCCAACAAAACCAAGCACCTCGCAATTGAGATGCAATGGTTTCATTACATATCAGTCGGATAGGTCCAGGTTTAGGGAGAAAGGCTTCTTCTGTAAAGACCTTTTTGTGGAGTATGCTTCAGGATTCCTAGAGCTATTAGTATGTGCTCTCACAAACACCTTGATGAAATTCATCCTCACAGCTTTTCCAATAGATTGGCACCTCCAACAAGGACAACATATGTTCAAGGACACTCGCCAGGTGGTGCAACATGCTTTGCGCTGTCATTCTTATGCATTCCATCAACCATAACTTTACACTCCCCCAAGGTCCAGTGGAGGTCCAGTGGGAGTCCTGTGAAAGTCCTGATGTACTTCACCTTTTTGACTACAATCTAATATAAATGTGAATAAATACATTTTACAGCATGTTCCATAATGGGAGTCCCATGAAAGTCCTGCTGGAGTCCGGTCAGAGTCCCATTCCTGTTCATGCAAAAATCATCCCATTGTGACTAATATTGATGTTGGACATTAGCAAATTTCAGCGGGTATGGACTCCACCCCTGGAGTCCAGTCCAGTCCATTGAAAGTCCAGTCAAAAGACTGGAGTCCTACAGGAGTCCAGCTGGAGTCCCACCAATCTTTTATCTATTTGTACTCCCATCAGCTTACAAATGTTTTCACAAAAGTTAGCAAAACAGGACAGACCGGAGTCCAGTCGGAGTCCAGTTGGAGTCCTGCTGGACTTCAGCAGGAGTCCAGACCGGACCTTGGGGGAGTGTAAAGTACTCCCATCAACCACTAAACATGACAAGACAGTTGCACCAATGTGCTGTTGACATATGGGTTGTATGAAAACTTGTAAACTATGTTATTTGGCATGAGTGGCTCACATTATTGTCCTCTCTTGTTACTGTGCAAAGTACCAGTCACTTGAGAGCACAAGCTCAGAAGGACTCAAGAGGACATAACCTTCTTTGGGCAACAAGAACTTTTGCTCATTATTGTGTTGGCACTCAAAAGAAGCAAATACAGCCCACAGCTCCACAAAGTTACCCTCCAGCAGATCATTCATCGCCTAATGATTATTTTTTTGCAAGCTTCTGGCCTTTGTTGCTAGGTGTTCAAGATGATAAAATGCGCACTGCTGGCCTAGTGAGTCAGACTTCCAGAGCGCAATTGTATCTCAGATTCTGAACAAGGCATAGTATCCAAAAGTCAAAGACTTTGCTGTTTTTATCATGGGTTTTTCATTGTCATGTTCAAGGGCTAAATTTGGAAGGTCTTTACTTCAACTATAATATTTCCAATCTTCATTTGAGCTTATGTTTCAAGGGAGAGCTTGACCAAGCAACATTTACTTACCAGAAATTCACTTTTTACCCAGTTTCAACACTCAAGAATGCTGTTTTTGACCTGCCCATGTATTTCACCCCTCTTTTGCCTTTGAAAAGGCCTATTTGCAATCCCTTTTGAGGTACGGTAATTGAATTGGGAGATTATGAATGGAGGGAACTGATATACATTACTAGTGAGTACTCAAGTTTGCCAACTACAAGGAAAGCTATCAGATTCCTTAGAAAGATAGCATGGAGGAATGGCCTATCTTTACAGGTGTGAAAGCTGCTGGAACTGGCTTCAAAGTTGATGCTGAGGGGATGGGAATTCCTTCCTCTTCTGTGTCCTTAGTAAAAGAGCTTGCTGAACTTTGCAAGGTACTTGGGCTTCCAGAAGGAGCCTGTGGAGATTTAGGAAGTATCTCAGTTCTTCTCTGTTTGGTGAGATTCAAGATGTTTTGGAAAGAGCTTGTTTGTGGCTTCAATCCAGTATAGCTTACAGCCCCAGGTAATGCCAAACAACAAGTAAATTCAACACATCATTCAATAAAAACTACCGTATTTGGTATCTGTGATAAGTCTGAATTCTTGTCATCAGTTAGCCAAACTGCTATGTAAATCAATTAAAAGGAAGTATAAAGAGATATTAGAAGTGTTGAAATGAGTATATATTATGGGATTACTGCTGATCTGACTGTGTTGTATACTGGTAGTGCAAACTCCGAAATCAGGGAATAACATTGTACCTCAAATGATATTGCCTAATCAGCGACTGCAGCTAGCAAGACTCAATGAGGCCTTTCTAAAACTGGTTAGATCATCTCAATCGGAGCTCAGATGCAGGAGATATAGGCTGAACACAATTTGGTCTACCTTATCTTAATTAGTGATTAATGAGATTATTAATTAAGCGCTCACCAATTAATCAATAATTAATGTCAATCAATAATGACATTAATTAGCACTAATTAATGACCTCATTCTATTAATAAGTAATGTAATTTAGTGTGCCTAGTGATATCTTATCTCTTATCTTAATGAGTGATGTCATTAATGAGTATACCTAAATGACACTATTAATTAGCACCTGATGACATCATTATGGCATAAATCTATAAAAAGCTAAAGTAAATTACCTAATTAGGAAATTCAGAAATTAGTTAATTTGGTAATGTTCTCATAAGGCTATTTCTAATATGTTCTATTTTTAGATCATGTTGGCATTGCAGCGAAATAAAGGCCTTGGAGAGACATCATTGGGTCTCTCCAAGATAGGTAGACCAAGTACCAGGGGTCCCTCCAGGGTATATCTGATGGAGATGGAGAGACATTCTTGGTGTGTCCAATTGGAGATTGGGTATAGAAGGTAGAGAGACCCATAGTATTTCCAGCCATAGTGTTACCATTGGAGTGAACCCTGGGAAGCCTCTGGAGAGAGGCCCAATTACACGTCTAAGCAGGGTCTCTCCATGGGTGACTGAAGTAACATTGACCAGGGTGCCTTTGTCAATTCCATTGCTGTTCTTTTGGTAGAGAAGGATGGAAGAAGCCAAGTCCTCCTATCTGACTAGGCTGCTGTTTATGAGCACTCCCTGATTGCACAGGCCTCCACAGAGGTGTTTACACATATGCTCAGGTATTACAACCCCTATTTGGACCTTACAGCCAAACAGAGACAGGGGAACCACTGCATCATCCAAGACTTTATAGAAGCTGATGTGCGTGAAGGCCTCAATACTCATGTAGCATGTGCTGACAGCTACTTCTTTAGGCCCATTCAGAGCAGGAGAGAGAAAACCTGCACAAGCTCTGGGGTGTCTTTGCTGATTGTCTGGACTGTTCTGAGTCCAACAACCAGAAAATCAAGGCTATGCCTTTGGCTGTACAGAGCATCAACCATCTCAATATGATTGCACTTGACCCAAGCAAGTGCCCGTCATCCAACTAGAAGATTAATGGCTTCAAGGAAGGTTGCCAGGATGAAGCTAAAAAGGTAAGTGTTCATTGACTTTGTTGAGTCTCTGCCACTAACACTTGCCATCCAGAAGAAGGAGGAGTTCCTCACTCTAGCTACAGCAAAAAGGCACACTGTTTTTTTGGGACAAGAAGCAAGAGAAGAAGGCACTAAGTAGGGCCAACACAGGTGAAATGCTCACTGGAACCCTTGAGGAGAAAAGATCTGCTGTGGATGGTCTCACCAAGATGAAACCCACATACATTGTCAAGGCAATGCACACACTTGTTGCTGCTGAGCTTCAAGAGGATGCTGTGTTGCCTTCCAAAATTCAAGTGGAGCTTAGAGGTGGGCACAGGTACACCTGTATGGGTACCCACATTTGTGAACCAGGTACCCGTGCCCAAAAAAGTCATACCTGAACCTGCAAGGATAATTTTCCATGAGTCAGATACCTACCAAATTGCAAGTAACTGCAGCTGCCAGGTATAGCTAGATACCTACATGTTTCCCTGTGAGTATGTTCTTGAATGTAAAGGTATATGTTATAGCCCTAAACTTATGATACACAGGTACGAGGATAGTGTTCATCACATGTCCAGGTTACCTGGTTGGGTATCCGACCCAGACTCTGGAGGGCCAGAGTATGGGTTGCCTCTTTTGGACCCTGTGACAAACCTGAAACTACTGGTGGGTTTGAGCAGGTAAGTGCCTATCAAAACTTGCTGCTTGGTGTTGATCAAGAACTATATAGCACCATCATCAGCAGGCTGGAAAAACTCTTTGCAAGGTTCTACATAAGAAAAAGATACACAAAAAGGTACACCAAACTCCAACCCCAAAACCCATACCCAACCTGCACCCTCTCAAAAACAATGTCTACCTCATCTGGCTGCCAGGTCAAGCTTACCAAAGTGCAACACAACATAAGTAACCCTACAGTGTACACAAAAGGCACTTGTGGTCCCAAGAAGGCTTCCACAGCTGCCAAAAAGCCAGTAACAAACAAAAGGCGCCATGTTGAGGTTGAAGAAGTCAAAGTTGATGTTCGTGATGCCAAGATCTGAGGTGATAGTCTTCCACCTGATTTGGGAAGGATTCTCAAGGATGCTGTTGACAATGACGAACTGCCTGAGTTGGTTGAAGTCTCTAACAACGAGGACATTGAGATGGATGATAGAGAAGACCAGGAAGAAACTAGTGAGTTAACATTATTCTGATACTTGTAGCATCACTTACTCACTTTCTGGTAGCAACTAGGACATGGAAGTGGGTGCAGGTGTACCTGTATGCGTATCCGCACCTGTGATCCAGGTACCCGCACCCCAAAAAGGCATACCCGCACCTGCTGGGATATTTTCCCACAGATCACCCAGACCTGCAGGTCAGGTACCCGCCAAATCACAGGTACTTGCAACGTCCAGGTATAGCCAGGTACCTGCAGGTTTACCTGTAGGTACCCACTAATTATAATAGACTATGATGACATTAGACATCCATAGAAGTTAATGTTGTATTTAATCAACTGTACAGTAGTGCTAAGAGGCCCAGAACACTTTGAACCTAAATACTAGGGGAAAACATGCATTTTCGGCAGCATATGTAGCAGTGTTGGAAAGCCCTTACAGGGGGCTAAGATTCTGGCTACTTTCTCACCAATTGGTTGAGATTTGCACTGGTGGTAGAGCGAAAAAGCCTCAGACTTGTAATGCAATTGCGCACGAACAACAGCACCGTTAGCTATGAAAGTTGATGTGTTAAGGACATGTGGCTTGTAGGAGTACTTTACACTCCCCCAAGGTCCGGTCCGGACTCCTGCCGAAGTCCAGCAGGACTCCGACTGGACTCCGACTGGACTTCAGTCTGTTCTGTTTTGCTAACTTTTGTGAAAACCATTTGTAAGCTGATGGGAGTATAAATAGATAAAAAATTGTTGGGACTCCGGCCGGACTCCTGTAGGACTCCAGTCTTTTGACTGGACTTTGGATGGACTGGACTGGACTCCAGGGGTGGAGTCCATACCTGCTGAAATTTACTAATGTCCAACATCAATATTAGTCACAATTGGATGGTTTTTGCATGAACAGGAATGGGACTTCCGGCAGGACTTTCATGGGACTCCCATTATGGAACATGCTGTTAAATGTATTTATTCACATTTATATTAGATTGTAGTCAAAAAAGTGAAGTACATCAGGACTTTCACAGGACTCCCACTGGACCTCCACTGGACCTTGTGGGAGTGTAAAGTTATGGCTTGTAGCTACAGAACGAGCCCTTAATGTCCAAAAACACGAGCAGATATGGGCCTCCTATGAGCTTATCAACCTTGAGACATGTCTTATGTTACCCAATACTCATGCCCATATTATGCATGAACACACACCTCAATTGCTAAAACGGGTTTTTTTTTCGTATTGTAGCCCACATCAATAGCTATATTTTAATGTATTTCACATCTAGATTGAACCATGGGTATGGTGCCTGAGGCCATACCTAGACCTGTGTGGATTTCTTCCCACAGATCACCTGGACCTGATGGATCCGGGTCAGGCAGGTATTCCCATGGATCTACCTGTGGGTACCTGAATAATACCCACACCTGTGCCCACCTCTACTAGGACAGCTGGTCTCAAGGCTGCCATCTATGCCATCTTTGAGTACTTTACACTCCCTCAAGGTCTGGTCCAGACTCCTGCCAAAGTCCAGCAGGACTCCAGTCTGTCCTGTTCTGCTAACTTTTGTGAAAACAATTTGTAAGCTGAAGGAAGTATAAATAGATAAAAAATATTGTATGGACTCCAGTCTTTTGACTGGACTTTCTATGAACTGGACTGGAGTCCAGGAGTGAAGTCCATACCCTCTGAGATTTGCTAATATCCAACATCAATATTAGTCACAATGGAATGATTTTTGCACGAATAGGAATGGGACTCCGAACAGACTCCAGCAGGACTTTCATGGGACTCCCATTATGGAACATGCTGTAAAATGGATTTATTTATTCACATCTGTATTAGATTGTAGTCAAAAAGGTAAAGTACATCAGGACTTTCATAGGACTTCCACTGGACTTCCACAGGACCTTGGGGGAGTGTAAAGTTATGCCTTCTTTGAGCCCAAGCCAGTTAATAGTCTTTACAACAGCCGCAAGTGCTTGATGTTCAAGTGTGCTGCTGGCCATTGCTACAATACAAAGGGTCACAACATCTGTTGCTATCTTGACACTGGCAATGCCAACTCCACCAGCAACTTATGGAAGCATGCTTCCAAGTGCTGGGGCGAGGATGCTGTCAAGGTGGTTAAAGCAGTACCAGATGCAGCTTCAGTCTGCAAGTTGGGTATCCTGGCATCTGGTCAGCTCTCAAATGCAATCGACATCATGTTGACCACCAGACCAGCAAAAGTGCAGCAAGCGGTCACAGTTCCAGAAGACGACACCCATGTATGTTGGCATATAGCCTGACTTTTCTTGTGGCTGATCAGAATCCCTGATCAGTGTCATGAAAATGAAGGTGGGCTTGCCACATCTGCTGGAGAAGGGAGGGTGCAACGCAGCAAAACTGTTTGCCTCCCTCTGATGCGATATCGCGACTTTGTGGATTTGTTTGTCCTTGAGTTACTTGAAGAGCCCAATCCAATTGACCCTCTACCTCTGTCTGTTAGAATACAATGCTCATGTCATGGTTTCTTCTTCCTTACATCTCATCGTAGTTACAGAGATTCATTAGTTTAAGATCGGACAATTAACATCTATCGTTTCATATACATCGTATCTATCTTCTTCATCTTCTATCATTCTATCATTTCTATTCGATGACTACGATCTCTTCTATTTATCTTCATCATACATATCTTTGTTGTACAACTACCATTGATACTGTTCATCGATGGGTACTGTGTTATGATCTCTACTTTACATAGCCTCCATAGGTATTTAAGTAGCTACTGCAAGTGAGGAGTTCCCTATCGAACTATTCCCCACTTGCAGGTATGTGTAACAGTATCATCCTACAGTACTCAATCTAACTATCGAACTATTCCCCACTTGCAGTGTGTGTATCGTTGAGGTTTTAACAGGTTATGAGCCCTGGTGCACAGTGCTAAAGACAAGTCGTCAACGCACAACGCTACCACTCAACCTCCCTCATGTTCGGTCAAGTCTACCACTGGTAGCATCGCCTTCTAGGCTCTTCCCTTGTCTATCGACTAGGAGCACCCGTCTGTCCCCAGTTGCACTTGTGACTGACGATTAGACTTTCTAAATCTTCATCTCTTCGAACGGACGACTTCGTCCACGTTCTCGGTTATCTCACACATCCTTCGAACAGCTACTGCCACATTGGGAGTACTCTCCCTTTAGAACAAAGAACGTATCCGGACTGGTCCCAATCCTTACTGGGAAAGGGTTAACCCGCGAGAGGTTTGAGAACACTAGGTTCAAAAAACCACGTAGGAGATAGCAGACCACCAACAACATCGCAGCTCGAGCGAGAGAGTTGGAGAACAGTGCAACACCCGGGGTCTTATATATTTAGTCACTAAAAAACTGCTACGTACTTCAAGTTCACTTGCCAAGTGCCCATTGCTTTACCTTACAGTTTTATTTTTCAAACCCCTTTTACATTATAAACACTCCATCATGTCGACTTCCGTCGAGAACCCTCTCTCTGCTGCTACCATCAACAGATGGAAGAAGAATGTCATCAACCACGCGCTCACCATAAACGCGAGGGACATTCTCTTCGGCGAGGAGGATGAACCCGACAGAAACTCTTCAGATACAGAAGAGAGGAAGGCCTATAGGGACTACCGCAAGCGTCGCACTGCACTTGCAGGCTATATTCGAGGTACCCTCAATGATGCCCAACTTGACTCAGTCCTTCGCAATGTTGAGGACGACGACCCAGAGACCATGTACAACACCTCTTCTTGATTTCTACCAGCCACAGACTGCCCAGTCCAGAGCAGCAGCTTTTCAAGAACTCCTTGCTCTACGCAAGACGGAGACCGATTCGTACAGCGATTTTGGTTCCAAACTCGTTGCCCTCGCCCAGCAAATCAAGAACCGAATCCCTGAAGCACCAAAGCTTATCCCAGAAGGAACTGTTGACGTATCAGTTACCCTTCCAGGTACAACAGCTGCTGCAATACATCAAGTCGTCGTTACCCCTGGCCACACTCTCAGAAGGCTACACTGCTATTGACGTTATCAACAACCTTATGATGGCCATCGCTATTATTGGTCTTCCCCATGACGAAAACTCTACCTTCCTCTGCAACACTCTCACCCACCTCGACTCTATCAAAGGACCCAAGGAAGTCCTCGACCACCTTCGCATGGCCAACATTACGCAAAAGAACGACGAACTGGCTGAAGAGGCTGCACTTGCAGCGTCCAAACCAAAGAAGAAGTCTTCGAACAAAAAGAAGACAACTTCCAAGGCTTCTACTTCTTCTACACCCAAGAAGCCTAAGTTCACATGCAAGGTCCATGGCGCCAACAACTCACATGGCGACGACAGATGCTACGATCAGCAGAAGTCGAAGAAGAAGGCAGATGCAAATGTTGCCCAGGAAGATTCCGATTCGGAGTTGGACCCTGAAGAGAAGGTTATGATGGCTGCCGTTGCTCACATCGCAAGTACCCCTCGTCGTCGAAAGTTTAAACAGACCGCTGACCATTCCTGGAATGCAGACTCCGGTGCTACCTTGCATATGACCCCCCCACTTGAAGTGGATGCGCAATATGGTTGGTTGTAAGATACCCGTCAAACTAGCCAACAACTACATCGTCTATGCGCAAGGTCGAGGTGACGTCTTATTTAAGCCTGCTGGTAATCGCGAGTCTGTACTTTTTGAACGTGTACTATATGTCCCCCGTCTGCAAAATAATTTATTCTCTATACTCTCCATCGTTAAAAGAAGTAAGCCAGAGTGGTCATTGAGAATGACACCCTTGAATTCTCTAAAGGTGGCAAAGACCTCTTCACTGCTACTATTCATGGCACTACTGGCATACTTGACGGTGTAACACTTGAGAAAGGAGAACAGGCCTATGTGGCCACTGTAGACAAAGGACTCTGGCACGATCGACTTGGTCACATTGGGAAAGATCGACTGGATCGACTCATATCCCAAAATCTTGCTGACGGCATTGTGGTCAAAAAGGGAACAGATGTCAAGGAATTTTGTGAAGCATGCATTGCGGGGAAACAGCATCGCCTTCCATTCCCTAAAGTCTCCCAAAACCGCTCTCCAGAAGTACTTGGACGTGCTTTCAGTGACCTTCATGGTCCGCTACCTAGATCTCTTTGAGGGTATCGCTATTGGATTACCTTTACTGACAACTGCAGTCGCAAAGAAGGTGTCTATTGCCTGAAGAAGAAAAGCGAAGCATTTAGCGTCTTCAAGGAATGGGTTGCAAAAGTGGAGCTTGAAACGGGCCAGAAACTCAAAGAGTTCCAAGAGGACAAAGGGGGCGAGTACATCTCAAAAGAATGGGATAAATGGATGAAAGCTCGGGGAATTAAACGCCGACACACAGTGAAAGGCACCCCACAGCAAAATGGCGTGGCAGAGTGGATGAACCGTACCTTAGCTGAGGGGGTGACTGCCATGCTGAATCATTCAAAATTGCCAACCAGCTGGTGGACCACAGCTGTCCTATACTATGCTGAAATCCTCAATGTCACCCCAACATCCTCCCTATCTGAAACCACCTCACACGAGGTATGGAGTGGGAAAAAACCAGACCTTTCTATGTTCAAGGTTTATGGCTGCAGGGCATTTGTAAATGTTGCTCGGAAGGATCACGGAAACCTAGATTCACATACTATCCCGTGCATCTTTATAGGGTTTTCAGAAGGGTACAAAGGCTGGAGGTGTTATGACCCGGTGGGACGAAAAGAAATTATCTGAGAGATGTCATATTCGACGAGACTTCGTTCCCAGGCCTATCCACAAAAGACAAAAAAGTAGTGGTGCCACCGGTAAAATTCTCTGAGCTTTGGTTTCATGAGCACGACAGTACTCAGGAGGGTGATGAAGAGAATCCACCTAACTCTGTAGATCGTCGCTCACCTTCGTTGCCTCCACCACATAATCCTTCCGACTCGGATGATGATAGCTCTGATGATGATGGGGATCGTCAAATCCCTGAACGTCCTGAAACTCCCCGAGTGCCATCCCCTCGTACTCCCTCTCCAAAGGTCAAAAGAGAGGAGGACATGACAAAAAACCCCGTCAAAGTCTTCAACAGAATGGTTTACACCTCAGGCATACGTCTCCCCCACGCCAAAGGCAAAAGACGAGCCAATCTCCCCTGACGATGGGAGAACTGAGGAAAACACCAATTCCTGCTCTGAGACAAATAGGTCGTCCACCTAGCCCCTCACCTACTCCCACACCTGCGCCCAACAAGGGCAAGGCACCTGCTGTTGCCAAACCTAAGCCAAAAGCACCAGCCACTGGCCAGGCTAAGGCTACGGAAAAGCAACCTGCACCACCAAAGTCCAACCCAAACAAGCCTTTTGAGGTTGCGAAAGGAGACCGTCCTGTTCGAGCTGCAGCTTGTAAAATAGTTGACTACCAAGTCCAAGCAGGGAGCAGCAGGAGAGGAACAGTGCCAGTTGCACGCAGGGAAAAGTCAGCCACTCGGCCTGACATTCCAGAGGACGATGACTCTGAGACTACTGTAATTGGTACAAGGACTCGGTCTGTGCAAGAGGCGCAAGATCGAGGGGGTGCACGAAATTCCAATCCAGCACCACTTCCACAACAACCTTCACCAATCGCAGCTTCTGCACCTCAGGTTGGAGGCATAAATCTCATGGACCATCGTTCTGGTTTCAACCCAAACCCTGCTCGATTCGCACATATCCCTGCATCCTCATCAACTCGCCAATACTCGCCTATGTCTGAGAACCGCTTCGCACCTCTCACTGCTACAAGCCTTGAGGAAGAAGATGACGAACCTGATCTGGAGAAGGCCTTAAAAGCTACTTCAGTATTAGAGTCTGTTTTGACGTCTACGGTGTTACAGACAATCACATTTCTATGATAGAGGCAGTCGACATTGCTCTTGATATAGTAGGCGAAAAGGCTTTTGGTGCAGCAACTCAACCAGACGATGCCCCACGAAGCTGGAGAGAGGCAATGGCAAGAGATGATTCGAAGAAATGGTTGGAAGCTGCACAAACTGAGATCGACGCTCTTGTTGACAATGGAACTTGGGAACTAGTGGAGCTACCTTCAGACCGCAAAGCCATTGGCTCTCGCTGGGTCTTCCTCATTAAGCAAGATGCAGATGGGAGAGTTGAACGGTACAAGGCACGACTTGTTGGTCAAGGATATGGTCAATCCCCATGGCATCGACTATGATGAAGTCTTTGCCCCCACAACTCGTCTAGCCTCGCTCCGAGCCATCCTAGCTCAGGCTGCCATGAATGGTGACCACATCGAGTCCATCGACATCTCCAACGCCTATCTCAATGGCAAAATCGAAGATGCATTCGAGGTCTACATGAAACAGCCAGAGGGTTTTGAAGTTCCTAGTCCTAATGGCAAGAAATGGGTGTGCAAGCTAAAGAAGGGTCTATATGGTCTGAAGCAAAGCGGACGACTCTGGTACCAGAAACTTGCAGACGAACTTGAGCACATTGGTTTCATTCAACTTCTATCCGATCCAAGCATCTATACCTGGGCCAAGGATGGTGTTCAAGTCACGCTTCCCAGTTTTCGTTGATGACATTACCATAACGCGAAGCACAAGTCCAAGATCCAATGGGTCAAGGACGAACTGCCGAAAGGTCTTCAAGCTGAAGGATCTTGGTCCAACAGCATACCTTCTAGGCATAAAAGTCGAATACGATCGCGAGAACAGAACCCTCCGCCTCTCCCAAACCCAGTACATCATTGACATGCTTGCTCGTTTCCGCCTCTCAGAATGCAGACCAGTCACCACACCTATGGAACCTGGCATCAATCTCAATAAAAGCCAGCTTCCCAGTACAAACGAGGAGAAAGAAGAGATGAAGAAGGTTCCATATATGAACGCTATTGGTGCCCTCATGTACCTTGCTATTGGAACACGACCAGACATTGCCTATTCCGTTGCCAAACTTGCACAGTTCAATTCAAATCCTGGACTAGCACATTGGAAGGCAGTCAAGCATCTCTTCCGCTACCTACAAGGGACGAAAGACCTAAAGCTTACCTACAGAGCTGATGGGAATCGACCACATACGTCTGAGCTCTTCCAGACTTTTAGCGATGCAGACTATGGAGGATGTCTTGACACTCACAAGTCGACAAGTGGTTTTATCATGAAGATGGGTACAGGTGCAGTCAGCTGGTCTTCCAAGAAGCAAGCAACGATTGCCAACTCATCAACTGAGGCTGAATACATATCTGCTTCTACTGCTGGACGCGACATTATCTGGATGCAAAGCCTGTTAGGCGAACTTGGATTCAAAATGGACAAACCGTCTCTGCTTATGGTTGACAACCAATCAGCATTGAGAGTCCTCAAGAACCCTGAGCATCACAGTAAGATGAAGCATATTGATATCAAGATGCATTGGATCCGGCAGGAAATTCGTAGAGGGGCCATTGAAGTTCACTTCCTTCCTACAAACGACATGATTGCGGACATCCTTACCAAGCCGCTACCTCGACTTGCAGTCGAACACCATCATATGGCAATGGGACTTTTCTAGTCCATGGACATTACATTGAGGGGGTGTGTTAGAATACAATGCTCATGTCATGGTTTCTTCCTTACATCTCATCGTAGTTACAGAGATTTATTAGTTTAAGATCGGATGATTAACATCTATCGTTTCATATACATCGTATCTATCTTCTTCATCTTCTATCATTCTATCATTTCTATTCGATGACTACGATCTCTTCTATTTATCTTCATCATACATATCTTTGTTGTACAACTACCATCGATACTGTTCATCGATGGGTACTGTGTTATGATCTCTACTTTACATAGCCTCCATAGGTATTTAAGTAGCTACTGCAAGTGAGGAGTTCCCTATCGAACTATTCCCCACTTGCAGTGTGTGTATCGTTGAGGTTTTAACACTGTCTGCCTGCAGCAGTGGTCTACCAGAGCAGCACAGTATCTATGGAGTTGTCAGGACGACTTTGCCCAATGCATTCAGATTGTACAAATGGTACCAGGCTTCAGAGGAGCATCCCTATGACCCTGAAACCTCTCCCAAGCCCTAAGAGCATGTCAGCCCAAATTTCAACAACTTCTCACATCCAGAAAGCTTTTATCCCTTCCCAAATCGCAATGCCTTTCTCCTTGGTGAATGGTGGGCAAGGGATGGCAACAGGAAGGGCAAGGCTGACTTTGGTAGACTACTGGAGATTATTGCCAGTCTAGACTGGCACCCAGAGGATGTTCGAAATGTCAACTGGGCAAAAATCAACAACACTATGTCCAAGCTGATTGGGCAAGACAATTTGGACAATGACTGGGTGGAGGAGTCTGCATAGAAGACGTCCACAGCCCCCATCAATGTTCCTTTCAACACTAGCTGTGCTATACCTGGTTCTTATCCATACAAGGTTCAGCTTTGACGTCACACAATAGTTCCAATGATCAGGGAAAAAACTACTAAACTTGAACCACAATGACAACTTCCACATCCTGCCTTATGAGCTTCAATGACTCCCCAGCATAGGGAAGGCAGATATTGGTGTTTATGGTGAACTTTACACCTCACTTTTGTTTTGAAGGCTTTCTAGGACCTCCAGGCAAGTACAGCCTTTCATTTGAACACTGAAATTGGTGTGAACATTCTTAGAAATTGCCTGCTGAGCTTGAATGTGATCTCCCTTGGTATATCATGGGTCTGATGTTTGGCTCTGATGAGACCGTGCTGGCGCAGTTTGGTACTGTGAAACTCTGGCCATTGTACATGTCATATGCAAACAATTTGAAATACAATGGGGTGAAGCTCAGGCTGTGCCTCGTCAAGCATCTCACCTATCTTTCAAAGATATATTCCCAGGTTTATGGATTGACTGATTCTGACCAGTCTTGTCGTTCTTTGATTTCAGGTCCCCAATAAATTTAAAGATTTTTACATTGCACACTCTGGCAATGCTAAGCCCCCCCAACCCCTACTTACTCATTTCCAGCAAGAATTGTTCCATGAGCAATGGTGAACAATTCTTGATGAAGAATTTATGGATGCCTAGATGGTGTGAAGTGCCTCTTCTTTCCTAGAATCTTCACATACTCTGTGGATTATCCTGAAAAGTACATCTTGATCTTCTCTCTGGCTCCTACTGGCTGACTTGAGGATAGGGATCATCATCGCAAGCATCAGGAATATTGAGGCATGCCCATGTCTGATCTGCCTGGTTCCTCTTGGAGAAATGCATCTGCTTGGCACGGATACAGACTGTACAAACAGGGATTTGATGAAGTGCTATGACAATGCTGCTTGTCAGTTCAAGATAGCTGCGGCTCGCTGCCTTATCTACAAAAAAATTTGCTCTGTCAATTGCAAGCCTGTTGAGACTGTGCTGCAACCGCTGTTGCTTGTTCCAACTAAGGTCCGTCATTGGTCTTTGTATTCTATTTTGCCTCTTTAACTTGTGACATCAGAACACGTTTTCTGAACAATTGTCTTTCAAAGGCATCAATTACTTTGACATGATCATTTCTGATGGGCTGCACGAAATTGGGCTCAGGACTTGGAAATCCTTGTTTCTTCGAATCCTACAACTTCTGGAATCATACAACAGGGGCTTCTTAGATGTGGTGGACTTGAGGTAATTATTGTCTCTTCACTTTGCCTTGAAGCTATCACATAACTCTTTGCTGATATGGGATGCTTAGACATCAATTGATACCTATCTTTGAGCAGGATACTATTTAGCACTTCTAGAACAATGTTTTAGAGATGAAGCAGCTGGCTGCTTACAATTATGAGGATCTGCTGCAGATGAATGTCCCTCAAATGCCAATTCAACCATGATGTCCTGTGTTGACTGTTCATAAACTCTGGCTAGTGCTCAATCACAGTTTTTGAAGGTCTTTTGCCTGACACTTATAATGAATGCTTGATGGAGCTCCTGTTTATTTTTGCTGAATAGCACAGACTTGTAAAGCTCTAGCTGCACACTGATTACACCATCACAATCCTGGACAATGTCACAACACAGCTGGGGCAGCATCTGCAGGATTTCATAGATGTAACATGCAAAGATATCCCAACAAAGGAATTACAGCGCAAGTACAAGGCTCATAAGCAGAGACAATTGAAGCAAGCAAAAAAAGGCAACAGTAGCAAAGAAAAACCTAGGGTAGGGCAAACAGAAAGAAGGTACAAGCAGAAGGCCCTGAGTCGCTGAGTGCTGATGCTATCCAACAAGAGAGTCCAGGGGAAACTGCTGAGTCAGGATGTAAGACTCATTTCCCCTTCTCTGTAGTGCACATTCTGATCTCTACTAGGCCATGCGTTGTATATCACCCTCCCTTCACAATGCAACATCAAGGTACTTTAGACCAAGGTCAATCATAAGCTTCCCAAGAAGCAGCATGGACGCGCAAAATAATAATAAATAATAATAAAATGGCACACCAAATATCACAGATCCAATCAAGACAAGGCACAATGTGTCTCATGCACAAGTGAATACCTGATCTTGCACAGCTGGAATCAGGTGGTAGCAATGACCTCCAGTCCAATTACTTTATTGGTATCTTGCAAAACAACCCTGTCAACCTTGCCCCTTTCCTTCAATCAAACCCTTCAGATTCAGCAACAAAAGTATGTTTAAGCCCTTTTGTCTTGTCCTTCAGAGCTGAACCAATTATCTTTAGAATTTTATCGCTAAATTACATTGTCACCTCTTTCCTCAGGTTATCCAGGTCCTTCTGGCGGAGCAGCTGGCCAATAGTCTGCAGGAACAGGCCAGAAGCCAACCTTGGCAACTCTCCGTGGACTTGTAGCAGCACTTGAGGAAAATGAGGCTTTGCTCCACCATCCCAAACACCACTAGGTTCTCTTTCACTCCAACTGCATCTACCACCATGACACATTTCAGGTCAACTATACCTCTTACAATCTACTCAGAGAGCAGGACATTGTGAACTCTAAAACCCCCAGGTGCAATGTTATGTGCCTTCATAATGATAGGCAGAATAGATCAGACTACTTTGTCTATGCAAAAGTTCTAGGCGTCTACCACGTTAACATTGCCTATAATGGCCCTGGCTCCACTATATGAAGACACATTGCTTTGACTTGTTGTAGGTACACTGGTACAACAGCTCCAAGACTACTACAGGCTGCCTTTTGCTCCAACGCCTTTCCCTGCCAACAGTGTTGTCTGCATTTGATAGCATAGATTTCCTCAACCCTGCTGACATTCTTCGTGCTGCCCATATAATCCCAAGATTTTTTTCAGGGAGGAAACACAGTAACAAAGAACAGCCCCTCAGGGTCTCCCCAACCGGCTCTGATGCTGATGGCACAGACACATTCAACCTACCAGAGAGACCTACTGAGTATTGTGCTCATTTAGCCTGCCAGCTACTTTGCAGAGCTGCAACTCACTGCTTCCTTTCATTTTTAGCAGATGAAGATGGTGACTGGCACCAGTACTTTGTGAATTGGTATGTTGTACTTGTGTTGGCTTGCAACTTTTCACAGTATAGGCTGATTCCTTTGAACTAGGTTCGTCAACCGTGATATATTGATGAGGTACAATTGGGGTCTTGGGGTGGGCTATCCCTACTTGCATCCAGATGCTCCATCATCCTCTGACATTACACAACCCTTATCTCTCATTGAATACTCAGTCAAGCCCAGTCACTCCAGCCAGAGCCAAAGTGCAAGCTCCCCTCCTTTGCAACCTACCAAAGCCACCATTCTGATTGCAATTGCCAGTGATCCTGAAGGCAACAGTGACACAGACCAAAGTTTGACAACTTGAAGTTGCATCTATCAGATAAGGAAGGTAATGTGCTAGACATTGGATCTGATCTTGATTCTGAGGACAAAGTTCTGAGGATTCCAGCCACAGCCCTCTGCATTTCATTCGTTGCATCGGTCATTGGCCTGAGCTTGGTTCACGATACAACTGTACACACCATACTGAAAGGTAAACCTAACCACCACCGTCCCTCCACCGTCGAAAGCTGACAATTTATTACTCCTCAGTGCCTGCAGCATGTACCACTGAGGCATTCTTTTTGTCCGTTCTATTACAGCTCTGCTGGTACCTACCTCTGAGGGCCATCCTCCTATTTGCTATATCATCAACCCTACTCCCAGCCAAACTATCCAAGTGGGTGTCACTGTATTTGAGTTCTCTGTAGAGGCCTCAGTACCCAACATCATGGCAAGTGTTAACTGGGTTTGTGAAGACTGCCTGAGCTGACTGTCATGACCACCAGAACTGTAATGTAGCTCTTCAACATCATCTCTTCCCCTGTCTGGTTTGAGGCGTTCTAGATGAGATGGAACAAGCTGCAGTGAATCGAGATTCCAAGGAACTCTCAATCTTTCATGGAATTCAAGCAGAAGTTGACACCAACATGGGGCATTCAAGCTTTCCCCCAAATCAACCAACTGAACGGGTGGTCTTTGAGAATGATTCTATTCTCAGTTGCATGAGATCTGGTATTATGTGAATAGGTGTGTCAACTATAAACAAATCCTCACTTCTTTGTCAGTTCAACAGACCCAGATTCCTTGGGTGTGATTCCTTCTTGTAGCCACAACCTTACTCCTATGAGGAGCTTTGAGATTCCCTCTTTGATGGCGCTGCTCAGCAGTGGGTTAAGCCTGTATTACTTCCAACACCAGGTGATACACCCCAGAAACACACACACTTTTTTCAAACATCCCAAGTTCTTGTTAAGACTTGTAGTGAGTTACAGTCGCTACGTCTTAGAATGCATGTATAATGGTGATCATGTGACTTGTGTAGTTGCACAAATGAATCGTGGTTGACTTGAGTATGGTTAATACAACAATGTATAGTGGTGTCGTTGAGGAGTAGTGGATCTGGGCCTTCCAGATGTAGTTGAGCAAAGTGATAGATCTGAGTATCTCAGATGTAGCAAGGTTAGAGCGAAGATGTGAATCAGGGAAATTTGAGATGGTTAGTTGTCGTGTTAATACAGTAGAACCAAGTAAGGAATAGGTATCGAGATATGTAGAGTATATATAGTAAGTAGCACATGGTAGAGGCGAGGCGTAAGCCTCAAGGATAACATGTGTATCAAGGTGTGTAAGTAGCAAGGTGCAGTCTGCAGCAGTCAGATGATAAAAGGAAATGAAAGAAGAAGATAAGAATGAAGAGAAATGAAAAAGGTATGGTAAACATATGCTAATGATGTCATAAGTGATGTTATAAGTAATGTAATAAATAGGTCATAAGGTCATAACAGTCCTAGTAAAAGCCTGCATTGTCAATTCTTGTGTCATGATTGAGTCTTAGGAACTTTTACTTGTATAGCAACATAGCAATCATAATGTTGCAGTTTGCCTCGTCTCCTACATTCTTGGCCTTTGCGACTGTGATGCCTGCTGTGGTTATTATTGGCAATGAATACAGTGTCCATATTGATCACTTCTAAGTCATCTCAGACTTGTACTGGCCCCTGGATGCAGGGGTTCTTCAACATTGTGCTTGCTCAGCTCCCATTCTGAACCAAGGGCCATCTTTACTAATTTCACTATTCAGTAAATGTGTATGACACATGTAACTCAAGTTGATTTTTTGATTCTTTATCTGGGCGACCCTTGTCTGTTACACTTGGTATGTCCTCTTGGATGGCCTCTATCAACACCAACACATGACTTTGTTGTAGATTTACTTGCCACAATTGTGTATGAACATTGACTGTGAGTCATCTGTTGTCTATCATTTAGCATAGGGCTCTTGCTTTGACACACTTTACCATAAGATAACTAATTATCATGCCTTGTGTCGTGAACACAGTCAGCCCCTAGCCCCTATCTCGCACCCCTATCTCTCTTTTCATCTTATCTTTTGATCTTTCATTTATCTTATTGCTTTAACCCCTATTTTCCTTGACTCTGTCTTGGCATGGACACTTTCACTATGGCACGCTGCCTCGTTCTCCCTTTGCTACATTTCATTCTTCTCTGCTACAGGTGCTGCCTTACACACAGCCCTTTGATACTTCTATTCATTTGTCTCCTTGACTCATTTCTATTGTATCATTCTTCTTTGCGCTGCCTCGCATAGCCTCACTCAGCCTCAGGCGGTTTCCATTCTTCTCCCTGTTCTTCTCTATGCTGCCTTACGCAGCTTCACGTGGCCTCGGGCCACTCTTTGTCATTCCATTGTCTTCTTGCTTACTCGTATCTCAGACTCATTGCGGCTATGCACATGTTCTGTAGAGTATATAAGCTAGCTAGTACGCTCTGTATGTCCTCAGCTTGACCTCTTTGTCAATACATCGCTTAACTTGCACTCCACCTGCTCTGCTCCCTGCCCTGTCCTCTGCTTGGTATCTGTGGCTATTCCCACTTATCCCTAAGTCAGTCGCTCTGCTTCTGTCCTCGTCGTCGCTGATCAACTTTGAGTCTCGTCTGCTTGCCCTCATTCACCATGTGGTGTTCAACTCAGTCCGCTTAGGTCTTCTGATGCGTACTTCGCGACATTAGGTCAAGCTCTCCTACTGCACTGGCAGTTTTGCTACCCGCCCTTGCAGGCCTATAACCACTATCACTATTGAGTGCCAAACCTTTGGGCACTTCACCGCTGTTGACCGAACTGTTACTCCGTCCACTCACGACGGTCACTACAACCCCAAAGCCAGAAGTTTTACACCCTGCACTGCCAACCCCTGTCCTAACCGCTACAACCCTACCCTACCCCAAGAACATTGGGATCGCCTAATCGCACTCAACCCAGACATAGAGCTCAAAGATCCCAACCTCAATAACACATATCTGTCTGTACCCCTGTTACCTCCGCTTCCTGCCCCACTCCCCAACGCTTCCCCGCCTATTGCTTCTTACGTACCATTCCCAGCTCCTTCTTCATCCTCTTCTTTCTCTTCATCTTCGAGCTCTGAACAAGAGCATCATTCTTCCCAAGTTTCCTCTTCACTTTTCAACCTTCCCTTCTTGCCTCCTTCTATTGCACCTACTGTTCCACCAAGTCCACTTTTTACTACCGCTTCTGTACCTACGCTTCCATCTGACTCCACGGCCTTTGTAAATACTGTTTCAACTTTCAACTTCTCTACTACTGCTTCCTCTTTCATCCCTGCTTACATTCCATCACCACTTCCAATTTCTGTTCAAAACCTTCCTGCCCGTTCCCCATCCCCTATTACCATGTCCGATCCCATGCACCAAGATGAACCCCAAGTCCAACCTGCCACTGCTAACGACATCATTGACCAACTCATCACTGGTCAGCGAGTCTTATCCGAGACCCTCAACACACTCATGCTCCAAATGGCCAAACAACCCGTTGCCCAGGTCCATGCCAAGGTGGCAGCTCCAAGCAAAAGCCTGATGAAGGATCCCAAACCCTTCGAAGGTGACACAAAGGAGCTTCGCCACTTCCTGGCCTACTTCACAATGTGGGCCAGTCTCCAAGGTGAACCCCTGATGAAGGAAGGCCTATGAGATGAGAAGGCTTGGATAGCCTCTGCTCTCTCCTACTTCAGAGGAGATGCCTCTCATTGGGCCCAGTTGTTCTTACAGCAGATCTACGACCATGACATGAGCACCAACAAGGCAGCATACCCCATGCCTTTCAGTGCTACTTGGGAAGGATTTGTCAAAGCTGTGGAAGCACGCTTTCGACTGGGAGACGACCAGGAGATTGCTCAACAAGAGTTGGACGCTCTCAAGGAAGGTCGAGAAACGGCTGCCTCATACACACAGCCAGCTTCATGGAGGTATTCCCTTGCGCAGGACTCTCAGAGGTTGATGCCATGCATCACTTCAAGCAGGGCCTGGCCAAGGACGATAAAGCTTGGCTTGCCTACTCCTCGTTGGTTAAAAAGCCCACCACACTGCTGGAACTTTGCAACCAGGTTATTAACAACAAGTTTGAGTTGAAGGACACCCATCCCCAATGCTCCTCTACGACTGCTCGAGACCGTGACCCCTGGGCCATGGACATCGATGCTACTTGTACCAACAATGGACGCACCTGGGAGGACTTCACGGCTGCCATGCAGGGCCGCTGCTATGATTGTGGATCCAAGACTCATGTCAAGAAGGATTGCAACCATGCAAGCACCCGATGCCCGTACTGTCAGCGCATGGGCCATATTGAGAATGTTTGCCAGGACAAGTTCCTGGGTTACTCCAAGAACCGTGGGCTCAACCAATGCTGCATCCGTGCCACCACTACCAATGACAACTTCGACGTCTGTGCCTCCTTCAATCCCGTTCAGACCCCATCTGCTTCCATTGCTGCCACCCCTACTCCTTCTGCCACCCCAGCCGTCCCAACCGTCTCAGCCAGTGCTCTTGCAGAAATGCAGCGCATGCAGGAGACTCAACGCCAGATGCTTGCCCAGATTGCCGAACTCCGAAAGGGTTTTTAAAGCGGGTGTCTGCTTGTGCTGAGGTGCATACACCCCCTACCCCCGTACGCAACTTCCGCCTATGACTCAATCTCTTCTTGTAAACTTAGCACGACTTGTGAATTGAACCCCCTTTCATCCCACTTTCGTGTCTAAGCACAACTCAGAGGCAGGAATTGCAATACAAACTCCCCGGCAATGGTTGACACTGGCGCAACAGGATTATTCCTGGACGTGCCCTTCATCTCCAAACAATGCATCACCTCCCACAAGCTCCTTCACCCCATCGCCCTCTTAAACATCAACAGTTCACCTAACCATACAGGCGACATCACTCATTTTGCTCGCCTCAAACTCACCATCGATGGCTACACTGAATGGACTGATTTCCTCATCGCCGACCTCAGTGGAGAGGACATCATTCTTGGTCTCCCTTGGCTGCACAAGCTCAACCCTACAATTGACTGGCGCAAAGGAACACTCACCATCCCTTGCACCAGGATTTCCTCTGCTTTCATCGAGGAGATCCCAGACAAAGACGCCTACCCCCACTTCTCGAGGTGCTCCTGCAGGAGATGCACTGGTAGAAGAAATTGGTGTTGACGATGACTCACCTCCCACTACTCCCCAATCAGCATCTACCTCCTCTTCTTCACCCCCAGACACGAGTACTTTACACTCCCCCCCCAGTATCGTACTGCCTCCCTACTGCTTCAGTACTGCTGCAGTAGGGAGGCAGTACTGCCTGAGGGTACCCTCGAAATATGTAATGAACCATTAGAAATCAATACAAATTTCGATTTTGAGGAAGTACTGAGGCAGTACTGCAGCAGTAGGGAGGCAGTACTGCTTTTCGGCGAAGCAGGCCTGCATACATACTGCCTCCCGTGTGCCTCGAGCAGTACTGCCACAGTGCTGCCGCCCTACTTCCCAGCAGATTACAATTATCATTACCCGACTTGTTAATTAATTAATTACAAAAAGATGCATTTTGGCACTACATATATAAAGTCTGTAAATTAATGCAACAAGCCGGAATCGAACGCTGGACCCATTAGCCCGAGACGCGGGGGAACAACATTAACCAGTAGGCCACTGTGGCTTGTATATGACAACTCGGTAAGTACTATATATATGCTGTTCCACTCACACAATAATAATAAAATAAAAACCGACGGGCGCCAATACCGAAATAGGCGCTCGCCGATCTCGGTATATTCGGGTCCGTTGCCCAGTTGGGACGGGCGCCTATTTGTCATTCGATGACGTGAGGGCGCCCTTTTTGGGTGCTTGTTCGTCGCGATGACGTGGCGTCCCTGTTGGGCGCTTGTTCGTCGTCGCGATGACGTGGCGTCCTTTTTTGGCGCTTGTTCGTCGTCCCGTCGACTCGCCACCGTCGCTGATGACGTGGCAGAGCCTCGGCTATCGGTCCCCTCGGCAACATTAGCCCCGCGTTGCCCCGAGCGCTGGATCCGAGCGCGGGAGAATTACACGTGACCACTCGCTGGCACGTTCGTTTCTCCGCGCTCCCTTTCTGTCTTTCCCCCGTCCACGTCCACCAGCCTCACCGCCCCCCGACGCAGACACGCCCGCTCGCTGCCGCCTTGCCAAGGCCTGCACCGTTCGGGACACCAACCACCCGCGCTCGCACACCCCCGTCTTTTACCCCGCCGTCTACCTCTCTCCCTCCGTCGACGTCTCTCCCGCCGTCCACGTCTCTCCCGCCGTCCATCTCGCCGTTGCCCGCACCGTCGCCCCTCGCCACCGTCTCCTCGCCGCCGCCGCCGTTGACACCTGCCTACGAGCGGTGTCGACGCCCCCTCCCTGCTCTTGCCGTCGCCACCACCTCCCTCTCCATCCCCTCGTTGGCCAGCCAGCGCGCACAACGCCCGCCCCACGAACCCATCCTTTCACTGCCCATCCGTCGCGTCGACCCCCACACGCAACCGTGTCGTTGGCGCCCACCTGCCGAACCGTCTAGTCGACGCCCCTCCGTCTCGTCGACGCCCACCCGTCTCTCCACCGCCCACCCGTCTCTCCACCGCCCACCCGTCTCTCCCACCGCCCATACGTCTCTCCACCGCCCATACGTCTCGTCGCCGCCCACCGTCCACCTGCCACGTGTCTCGTCGACGCCCACCCGTCTCTTCACCCGCCCACCCGTCTCTTCACCGCCCACCCGTCGCTTCACCGCCCAACCGTCCCGTCGACGCCCGCCGTCCATCCGTCTCGTCAACGCCCACCCACCATCTGTCTCGTCCACGCCCACCCGCCACCCATCTCGTCCACGCCCACCCGCCACCCATCTCGTCCACGCCCACCCGCCACCCATCTCGTCCACGCCCACCCGCCACCCATCTCGTCCACGCCCACCCGTCTCTTCACCGCCCACCTGCTTCGTTTCGCGTCGCCCACCATGGCCCGCACCCCATCTCCTCCACCTGCCCCATCCGCTCCTCCTGTCCCCTGCCTCATCTGACGAGCCGGCTGCTACCGTCAAGAGCCCCGCGGCTGGCGAGCGTCGCAAACGCGCCAGCACGGGCGGCCACACGACTAAGCGCCCACGTCGCAAGACCAACCCGTCCACCGATGAAGAGGACAACGGGGGAGGCTCTTCCGAAGAAGAAACAAAACAGGAAGTCACGAGCTAGGTACGTCCCCATTCCAATTTCTAACCATACCTGTCCTGACCTCCCGGCTAGGCAACCCGACCCTCGTGACCCCTCCGCATCTGAGGATGAGCTGGCGCTCAACTCACCAAAGTAAGTTCCCAATCTCTCATTTCGTGTCACATGCTGACCACCTCATGTAGGAAGGCTGCCACCACCTCGAAGGTACCGACCAAGTCCGCCACCACCTCCAAGACACCTGCCAAGGCTTCAAAGAAGGAGGCGAAGAAGGCTGTGAAGGAGGTTGCGAAGAAGGCTGCGAAAGAGGATGTGAAGAAGGTGGCGAAGAAGGTTTCAGAGGATGCAGCTGGGGATGTTGAGGGTACAAGGTGGGTGTCAGTACAAGCTATGTATTATACGTACATAGCTTTTCAATACATTCTTTTTTATTTTGTGTGATTTTGTGTGTGAGCAGTGTCTGATATCGGTCCTCTTTTTAGGACTGAGCAAATCCTTGCTGCGAAAGGTGTTGATATTGCTCCACCCCCTCGCAAACTGGCTGCCATTCCTCCAGAGTTCCTCGCTGCCAAGGATTTAAAGGGCAAGGGCAAGAATGATGTGAAGGGCAAGGGCAAGGAGAAGGAGGTCGCTGTTGCAGAGAATGCAGACAGCAGTGAGGAGTATGAGGAGAGTGAAGAGGACACCGATGAAGAGGGGGAAGGAGAGCAGGGTGCTCCCAGTGATGGGCTGCTTGATGAGGAAATGGATGTAGAGGGAGAACTGGGCGACTTGGACATCGCTGACAAGGAACTGGTCCTCCCTGCCTTTGAGGACATGGAGATGGATCTGGTTGATGAACCAATGAAGAAGCCAACCAATGTCTTCGATCATGACGATGCCTTTGGGTCCACCTCCCTTCAAGGTGCCTCTCGTACTGTTGGTGGCACCTGCCGTGGTCGAGCTGGTGTCCTCAACCTTGCCGACATGCGCTCCAAGTCCAATGATGACCTTCCTGTCAAGCGCTATGTCCGCCTTTATCGCCACTATGGAGAGGCTGCTGCTGTTGTGAAGGATGTCACTTCAAATACAGCCTGTGAGGTGACAGCATCTGAGCTTGGTGCTGTCCTTGCAGAGATGAAGCCTATGCACCCTGTTGTGGGTGAGCCTGACTCTACGTTCTTCGTCTGGAATTCGGATCTGGACTGCTGGATGTCAAAGGGATCATACACCGCCATCGTCAATGGACCTGGGGGACAGAAGCTTATGGAGTGGGAAGATGCAGGTACTTTTGAAGTTGCACATCTCTTGCAGGTGAGTTCTTTGGTCCATCTCTCTATTTACATATTTCTAAGCATATTTCAGAATACATATGGGCCAATGAAGTTACACTTGAACCTGCGTTCTCGTGATGCCTCTCCAGCTTCACGAGGACGTGGTTCCACTACTCCTGTCCCGTCTCCACTTGGATCCACATTCCAGGATGGATCAGAAGATGAGTTGGCTAGCCGCACCAATCCCCTATCTCCAGAACAACAACAAATGATTGATATCCTTGGCATGCCCTCCCCCACTCTCCACCCTATTGTCTACAGCAAGACTGCTTCCACTTCCGTCCACGTCATCTATCGCCGCTACATCGCTATTGCCAATGCTATCAGCACATGGGGAACCATGAAGGATTCCAAGCCACCCAAACTAGGCTTCAAAATCACAGAGCAGGACATCAAGAAAATCATTATCAACAAGAATACGTATGGACACTGGGCCGGAGCATTCGGCAAGCTCGACCGTGCTAAACCAGCCCATAAGGAGGTTTGCGAGTATCTCTATGGCCATGATGGCACCACCGTGTATCCGAAGACTGAACAGGAGCTTTTCCGGGGTGGTAACAAGAGGTTCCAAGGTATTGGTCTTCTTGTGCACTTCCTGAACCTGGTGGAGAAGGAGGAAACATCTGGGAGTGCTGGAGTAGCTGGGCCAAGTACGCAGGAGAAGCAGAAGGCTAAGTTGGAGAAGAAGCAGAAGGCCAAGTTGCAGGAGAAGAAGGAGCTGGGAAAGAAGAAGGAGAAGAAGGAGAAGGAGAAGAAGTGAGTTGGTTAGATTATATCGTATCTGAAGTCATGTATGCTTGAATCAATTCTAACTTGTGTTGAACACAATAGTTGGCTTATATGGATGATGCGCTTTTGTGCTGCTCTTCTCATGGCTGTAGCAACCTCTTCAACAGGTCTGCTCATCACATTTCTGGCCTTTCTCCCCTTGGTTTCTGCTACTGCTCCATCATCCCCCTTTCCTGACATCACATTCAAACTGTTTGCTGCCTTTGTGAAGGAGAATTTCAGCTCAAAAATCTCCCTCTCCTCTGTGCTCCTGGTCTTGTTTAGCCTGCTGGATAACCCTGAGCTCATGAACCTTCACTTCCGCCGACAACATCGCATTATAGGCCGAGAGCCTGCCAACAGTCGCTGGATGAAGCTTTTTGCTGATGTCCTTGATGAGCGCTTTTCTGATGATGCTTGTATCCTCCGCCACCACTCATCAGGATCACTCACCACCATTCTTCATGACTTTGCTGGTCTTCTGGGTCTTGATTCATTCAACAATGATGGAGATCTTGTTTCTGCGTGTCAGTCTGTTGACTATAGCAGCATCGAACCCACCCTTATCATCGCCCCAACTACCTTTCAGTGCTCTGCACCACGTTGCCACCCTCGCTCTCTACACCCCCATACTAAGAAACGTGATATTCCTCAAGTCACCTTGATAAAAGGTGGCAAAGAGTTCACGCATGCTTATGTTCTTGGAGGAAAGTGTGGCCACTGCAAGACTGCCTACCTTGCTGACCATTCCCACTTTGGAAAAGGAGATGATCGCAAGCGCACACTTTTCAATGATGCCAAATACTTGAAGGTTGGCCAAAGCCTTTGGGTTGATCGTGAGTTCTCCAGCGGTGTATTCAATGCTCTCTACAGCCTTCATGCCTCATCCCAATCCTATACCGACTACTACAACGAGACCTTCTTTCCATCCTCCTATCCTCTTTCTCGACGTCATGTCTGGCAGGCAGTCAATCAGGAGTCTGTCCGAATGGTTGCAGAGGATACCAATACATCTCTGACTGTGGCGTACAGCACATCCATTGATGAGCTTGTGGAGTATGCTTATGACGAGATGGGAAGCACAGGCAAGATTGCAGTGGCTGACAACCATGCTTGTATGGACTGTACCCACCCTTGGCGCTCACAAGCAGATGGCGATCCAACAGCTGTTGAGGAAGAGGGTGCATGGGTCAATATGCGGGTGGTGGATGGCATTGTGATGGGGGCCCCAGCACTGCGCATTCCCTGAGTGCAAAGGTGCATTGTCCAGCTACCGTGGTGAATCATACTGTGATCACCATAAGCGGACTCGGGGCCATATCTGTCGCATGGAGGGGTGTGAGGAGCTCAAGGTTGGGGCGACCACTGCATGTGAGGCACATCAGGGAGAGTGGAACAAGTGGAAGGCTGCCCACAGCCGGTCTAACTTGTCTGGTGTCAAGCGCATGATCCAGCGCTCTGGTGAGAAAATGCCTTGGCAGGAACAAGAGGAGCGGCCAGACAACCCACATGATGAAGAAGACCAGGAACCTGCAAGAAGAAAGAACTACTTCTCACCAGCCAGGTACTATTGTGTTGAAATCATCTGTGCTCCTTGTGGTGTTGTAGAGGCATGGAGCCTTTTTGCCAAGTCTGAATCCCCCACCAACATCATGAACTTCCTTGACTCTGTCTATCCCACCCCCGACTCTCGCCCAAGCTTTGTCTGTATTGATAAAGCTTGCATTGTGCTCAAAACAGTTGTTCACCGCTACCTTGGCTGGACGGACACCACACGGTTCATTGTGGACAGCTACCACTACCGGAACCATAGCAAGAAGGATACACTGTGTCAGAGGCGGTGCAATCCAGCTCCGGATGACAACACTGTTCCCAACCTGGTTATTCGCGATTATGACAAGAATGGGCGGCCAGTATGGAGACGTGCATTCAACACTCAGGTAGAGTGTTTCTTTGGTTACTATTTGCACTGGCTAATTTTGCTACAGGCTTGTGAGCAGTTAAATTCTTGGCTGGCCAGCTATGACCCTATTCTGAAACGCATGACCATTCATAACTTCAACTGGCTCTTGCATTCCTTGTTATTCCTTCATTCAAAACGTGTCTTACAGCGTCGTGCGCGGAAGGCAGCAAAAGCTGCTGCTGCTAGCGCAGACAATGACTCTGCTAGTTTCTGGTAGTGATATGAGTGTTGACTCTGACTAAGGTGATACATTAGTATATTTAGATACAAGAAAACAATTCCAATTTTTAGTTCCTGCTCTAACATTCCTTGTTGAGGCGGTACTGCTTCCCTACTGCCTCCCTACTGCAGCAGTACTGCCTTGGTACTGAATATTCCTGTTTGTATATAGAAGTTTTGAATGTTGTGATAGTGTAAATTTTGATACTATTGAAGCAGTACTGCAGCAGTAGGGAGGCAGTAGAGAAGCAGTAGGGAGGCAGTAGAGAAGCAGTAGGGAGGCAGTAGGGAAGCAGTACTGCCTGGTGGTCGATACTGCTAAGGCAAATCATTGACTTGAACAAGTCACAAGGCAGTATGGAGGCAGTACTGCAGCAGTACTGCTTTAGCAGTGGGCAATTGTCATGGTGTTGAAGTTCTGCAGTATGAGGAAGCAGTAGGGAGGCAGTAGGGAGGCAGTAGGGAGGCAGTACTGCTGCAGTGTCATATAACATCAAGAAAAAATATCATTTTGAACAAGTCACTAGGCAGTAGGGAGGCAGTAGGGAGGCAGTACTGCTGCAGTACTGCCTCAAAATATGGTGTTCATTACAATTTTGTAGTCAAATAATCGAACTGGAGGGGCAGTACTGCTGCAGTACTGCTGCAGTAGGGAGGCAGTAGGGAGGCAGTATTGTACTGGGGGGGGACTGTGAAGTATTGCCAGACACCCCCGATGAGCCATCTCCCCTGTCGCATTTGCACCAATTGGAAGGCTCGTCGTGAGTTGGTACGCAAGGGGCTGCTTGAGGACACTGGCAACCAAATTTGGTGCACTGCTGGCTTCACGTATTCCCAGCAGATCACCGAACAGAGTCAGAAGGAGAAGCTGCAGAAGACGTTCGAGGAGTTGGTACCACCAGAGTACCAACAGCATGCCTCCGTCTTTTCTGAGTCTGAATCCCACCGTCTACCGGAACACAAGCCTTGGGACCATGCCATCGACTTCACGCCTGGTACCCCAGCCAATGTTCGCACCAAAGTCTACCCCATGTTGCAGAATGAGCAAGAGGAGCTCAACCATTTCCTGGATGAAAACCTTGAAAAAGGCTACATCCGACCGTCTAAATCACCTCTCGCCTCACCTGTCTTCTTTGTCAAGAAAAAGGACAACAAACTTCGTTTTGTTCAGGACTATCACAAGCTCAACAAATTCACTGTCAAGAACCGCTACCCACTCCCACTCGTTTCCGACATCATTGGCCGCCTCAAAGGCGCCAAATACTTCTCCAAATTTGACGTGCGCTGGGGCTACAACAACATCAGGATCAAGGAGGGGGATGAATGGAAGGCTGCCTTTGCAACTAACCAAGGCCTTTTCGAACCCCTCGTTATGTTTTTTGGTCTCACCAACTCACCTGCCACATTCCAAGCCCTCATGAACTCCATCTTCTCGGACCTCATCGCTGCTGGTAAAGTCGTGGTCTACCTCAACGACATCCTCATCTTCACCTTGACCCTTGAAGAGCATTGCAAGATCACTCATGAGGTACTTCAACGACTCAAAGCTCATGACCTGTTCCTTCTCCCTGAAAAGCACGAGTTTGAACACCAGGAAATTGAATACTTGGGTCTAGTCATCAAGGAGGGAGAAGTTTTGATGGACCCAGCCAAGGTTGAAGCTGTTCGCAACTGGCCTGTTCCCCGCAACCTCCGTGCTATTCGAGGCTTCCTAGGATTCGCCAACTTCTACCGCTGTTTCATCAAGGATTTTTCCATCATTGCCTGCCCACTCAACGATCTCACCAAGAAGAATGTGCCCTGGCAGTGGGGTATGCCACATCAAAACACGTTTGATACCCTTCGCGATCATTTCATTTCTGCTCCGGTTCTCTCGCTCTGGGGCCCTAGCCTGCCTACCCACATCGAAGTCAACGCCTCTGGCTTTGCCACAGGAGGTGCCTTACTTCAGAGGCATGACGACGGCCTCTGGCACCCCATTGCATTCCGTTCCTCCTCCATGCAGCCGGCTGAACACGATTACGAGATCTACAACCGTGAAATGCTTGCCATCATTGACACCCTCAAGGACTGGCGGCACTTCCTCAAAGGTCTTCCTGAGCCTTTTGAGATCGTCACTGACCATGCCAACCTCGAATACTGGCGCACTGCACAAGACCTGAGTCGACGCCATGCAAGATGGGCCCTCTACCTCTCTCAGTTCCAGTTCACCCTCACCCACCGCCCTGGAAAAGCCAACACCCAGGCTGATCCCCTCTCCTGCCTTAACATCCATCAGGTCCACGATGCCGAAGACAACCAACAGCAAATTGTCCTCAAGCCGGAACTTTTCGCCAAACTCGCCGCCACGAGCATGCTCATTAACCCCCTTGAGGAACGCCTCAAGCAAGCCAGCAACCACAAAGCCAAGGTCCTAGCTGGCCTTGCTGCCCTGTGCAACTCCGGACCTGCTTGACTTGTCAACAGCCTGCCAGAATGGGAAGAAGTTGATAGCCTAGTCTACCACAAAGGCCGAGTCTACGTACCCCACGATGATGATCTTTGACGCGATGTTCTGCGCCAATGCCACGATGACCCAACCTCTGGCCATCCTGGGATCCACACCACCCTTGAATGTGTTGAACGACAGTACTGGTGGCCCAGTATGCGCGCTTTTGTCAAGAAGTATGTTGAAGGATGCGACACTTGTGGACGCAAGAAGCACATATAGCACCCCCATGCCCTCACCCGTCCTCTTGATGTACCTGCTGGCCCCTGGGAGTCAGTCGGTGTCGACCTTTTCACGCAACTCCCCAAAGCTCATGGTTACGACGTGATTATTGTCTTCACTGATCACTACAGCAAGCTCATCCACGCCCTCCCTTCCCTTGTCACTCCAACATCACCACAGAAGATGTTGCCAACATCTACTACCGCGAAATCTTCCGTCTACACGGCCTTCCTCTCCAGTTTATCAGCAACCGCGGACCTCAGTTCACCTCCAAAGTCATGCGTGGATTGCTCAAACACCTTGGGATCAAGTCGAACCTCACCACGGCCTACCACCCTCAAGCCAACGGTCAGACTGAATGCGCCAACCAAGAAGTCAAGAAGTACCTCCGCATCTACACCAACCGCCGTCAGGAAGACTGGGACAAACACATCCCCATGGCTGAGTTTGTTATCAACTCCGGTGTCCACTCCACTCACAACTGTTCTCCCTTCGAAGTCGTCTATTGTTTCCTCCCTCGTTTCAACATTCCCATTGGCAGCCCCTCTGGTCTCTTACCCATTGACGACCGCCTCCAACACCTCAAGGATGCTTGAGAAGACGTTGACACTGCCTAACAACAGGAAAAAGGACATCAGAAGGATGCTTTTGAAGCAGGTAAACGTGCAGTGGACCACTTCAACGTCAGCGACTATGTTTGGCTTGACTCAAGCGACATCAAAGTCAGAATCCCAGCCCGCAAACTAGGTGACATGCAACTCGGACCCTACAAGGTCCTGGAGCACATTGGCGAACTCAACTACAAATTGGACCTCCCTCGCAGTCTCTCTCGCATTCACCCTGTCTTCCACGTTGACAAACTCTCTCGCTGGAAGGGCAACAACGTCAACGGCATCCTCCACCTCCTCCCGCACCTGTTGAACTCGAAGGTGAGGTCGAGTATGAGGTTGAATCCATCCTCAACAGCCAAATCGTCAACCAAGGACGCAAAAAGGTGCTTCAATATTTTGTCAGTTGGGTGGGTTACAATGCCTTGCATAACTCCTGGGAACCAGCTGAAAACCTCAAACGTTCAAGAGCCAAGATCAATGAATTCCACTGCCTGCATCCAACTGCCCCGCGCAAGATCTAGGTCATCAAGGACGATGAATCTTAGAAGGGGGGTAATGTTGTGAACATGGTCAGCCCCTAGCCCCTATCTCGCACCCCTATCTCTCTTTTCATCTTATCTTTTGATCTTTCATTTATCTTATTGCTTTAACCCCTATTTTTCCTTGACTCTGTCTTGGCATGGACACTTTCACTATGGCACGCTGCCTCGTTCTCCCTTTGCTACATTTCATTCTTCTCTGCTACAGGTGCTGCCTTACACACAGCCCTTTGATACTTCTATTCATTTGTCTCCTTGACTCATTTCTATTGTATCATTCTTCTTTGCGCTGCCTCGCATAGCCTCACTCAGCCTCAGGCGGTTTCCATTCTTCTCCCTGTTCTTCTCTATGCTGCCTTACGCAGCTTCACGTGGCCTCGGGCCACTCTTTGTCATTCCATTGTCTTCTTGCTTACTCGTATCTCAGACTCATTGCGGCTATGCACATGTTCTGTAGAGTATATAAGCTAGCTAGTACGCTCTGTATGTCCCCAGCTTGACCTCTTTGTCAATACATCGCTTAACTTGCACTCCACCTGCTCTGCTTCCTGCCCTGTCCTCTGCTTGGTATCTGTGGCTATTCCCACTTATACCTAAGTCAGTCGCTCTGCTTCTGTCCTTGTCGTTGCCGATCGACTTTGAGTCTCGTCTGCTCGCCCTCGTTCACCGTGTGGTGTTTGACTCAGTCTGCTTAGGTCTTCTGACACGTACTTCGCAACACTTTGCAGACATCAGGCAGGACCTACAGCACTCTGTCAGGCCTGGGTCACAGTTTCCTTTCTGTTCATACTCAGACAAGCAGCTCATCCCCCTTCCCATCTAGCGAGATCTGATCTACACAGCATTGAGGAGAGGGCTGACAAGAGTAGCTACAGTACTCTGCATTGAGATTGGGCATTCAATGTAATTTCTTTCTCTCATTGGTGTTGTGAACATGGTCAGCCCCTAGCCCCTATCCCATGCCCCTATTTTTGCTCACATCCTACCTTTTGATTTCCCATCACCCTTTTTGCATCAGCCCCTATCTTCTCATTTATCTGTCTTGGCCTGGACACTTTCTATGGCGCACTGCCTTGTTTCTCCTTTCTCATTCTTCTGCACTACAGGCGCTGCCTTATGCACTGCCTTTGATATTTCTATTCATTCGTTCACCTGACTCATTTCTATTATATCACACTTCTACCCACTGCCTTACGCAGCTTCTATCAGCCTTGGTCAGCCCTCATTGTTCTTCGCGATGCCCTACACAGCATCGTGCAACCCTGCACCATTCTTCACCATTCTTACACCATCGTTTCACCATTCTTCATCACTCTTTGCCATACTCGCTTACTTGTACTTTGGACTCATTGCGGCTATGCACGTGTCTTGTAGAGTATTTAAGCTAGGTAGTTCACTCTGTATTTCCTCAGCTTGACCTCCTCGTCAATACATCGCTTCACTCGCACTTCCAACTGCTCTCATCTTTTGACAACTCTGCTCTTATCTGCTTCTGCATCTTATCTGCTTCCACTGCTCGACTTCGAGTCTCATCTTGCTTGCCATCTAACACTGTGTGGTGTTCTCCATCGTCGCTTTGATTCAGTGCTGCTGCTGCTGCTGCTGCTGCGTACTTCGTGACAATTGGTGCCCTCCAGAGTTGGCTTCTCTGATCAACATCCCACCAAGCACTCATCTGGGAGATCCGAGACAGATGTCTGGAAGCATCTTATCAACCCCTGAGAATGCATTATAATTCCATCAATTATTCTTGATGGTGATGGCTATCAACTCGGGCAACCCCCACCCAATTCACTGATGCAGTCCTTAACTTCTTGTTTGGGCTCTCTGGCACGAGAATCACACAATACCAATGCCAGCCCCGCCAACACCATTTCAGGTTGGGCGCTTACCTGGGTCCTGCGCCCTCTGACAGCATCCCGACGCAAATTTACCGGCTGATGGTATATTCTCGGTCAATTCCGACGAGTACAGGGATATATTTATACTTGTTTGGACACCATCATTAACCCGTGCCCGCAGGCCTCATCTGGCACCATGCCGTTTCCGGCTTCGCGTGCGATTTCCACGGCGAACTTGTTGGCGCGCAAGCGGAGCTTGAAGCAGGTTGACCTTGAGCCATGGCGGGTCTCGTCTCACCGAAGCCTGTGTCGTATCTGCAGCAGCCAAATGGACAATACGGAGGCTACTCTCGGAACTCTCACCCCATGGGCAGCCTAAATTACTCGGAAACTCCGCCACTATCCGTCATGCATTCCCTCGGAGCCCATCAGCAGTCCCCGTTCAACGTTACGCCAGGGCCTGTGGGGGGAAGCTCGGTTCAAGAGGATACAAAGATCTATTCGCTAGTTGTCGACTTGCTCAACCCCAACACCCGAGAGACCGCCTTGCTCGAACTGAGCAAAAAGCGCGAGCAGTACGATGATCTTGCTTTGGTTCTTTGGCATTCCTTTGGTGAGTGGATTGGGTGTCAGATGGGCTGGATGGCTCACGCGTTTACAGGGATTATGCCGGCGCTCTTGCAAGAAATTGTGTCTGTATACCCACTTCTATCCCCACCCAACCTCACAGCCCATGCCTCCAATCGCGTATGCAATGCCCTTGCCCTACTCCAATGTGTCGCCTCCCATTCAGATACTCGACAGCTTTTTTTGAGCGGTATGTCCTCGTCTGTAGCCCCTTTCCAACTTCTTGCTGACACATTCCAGCCCATATTCCCCTTTTCTTATACCCCTTCCTGAACACAACCTCCAAGACTCGTCCATTCGAATACCTTCGTCTCACTTCTCTCGGTGTTATTGGCGCCCTGGTCAAGGTACGCCTCGCACCAACACATACGTCTCCCCTTACTCACGCTTCTCCACTTGCAGCAAAACGACAATAGCTCAGTCATCCACTTCCTTCTCTCCACCGAGATTATTCCTCTCTGTCTCCGAATCATGGAGACAGGCTCAGAGCTATCCAAAACCGTAGCCATCTTCATCGTCCAAAAAATCCTCCTCGATGAAACAGGTCTTACCTACATCTGCCACACCTATGAACGATTCTACGCAGTCGGCACAGTCCTCAGCAATATGGTCAACCAGCTTGTGGAAACGCAAGCCGTGAGGCTTCTCAAGCACGTTGTTCGGTGCTACCTGCGCCTCAGCGATAATTTGAGGTGCGATCTCGTCTCTTTCCTAACGGCGAGTTGTATCTGACTGCGAGTCCAGGGCTCGTGAAGCACTCCGTGCTTGCTTGCCAGAACCTCTCCGAGACCAGACGTTCGCTACACTCCTCAAAGGGGACATGGTGACGAAACGGTGCCTGACGACGCTGCTGAACAACCTCTCTGAGCAATAAAATTGCATTCGATTCTTCTTGGGTGTGTGTTAAAATGGACCAAACGTATAATGTTCACCATACACTAACTAGTTAATTAAACCAACCTTGCATGGAATCTCTTGTATTTTATAGATGTACAGTTTGCAATGTAGTTCTAGCGCACCAGAGTCGGGCGACTTAGAGCTGCAGAATACCATCGTCCTCCTCGGCACAGTTTTTCCCGTGAATTAGTCAAGAATTAGTCAAACGGCCCATGTCCTTCATCCAGACAAGGACTGGAAGCCCCAATAAATGTTCGCGGCACCGTGATTTCGTGGGAAACAGGGGCTTAAAGACTCTTGCCTCCGATTATGATTTCTCAGCTGTGTACCTCCATGAGCACCAATTCGTCCAGCTGTCTTCTGTCCTCATCGTCGTCTTCACTTTACGACGACCCCCTCTGCCTGAAATCCTCCTACACACCCTGGTACTATGTTCACGACGATTCACTCATAGACGGGTTCTCAGACTACCACCTCGCAATAGCAGCACCCGTCTTGGCCTACTGGTCACTCTCCCTCGTCTTCCATTTTCTCGATACACGAACCTGGAGATGGCTAGACAAGTACCGAATTCATCCCTCCACAGAGGTCGCTTCGCGGAATACGGTGTCGAGAACTGCGGTCGTGTGGGCGGTCGTCTTTCAGCATTTCATCCAGACATTACTTGGACTTTGGTGGCTGTCGGAAGCGCATGAGAGGATAGTGGATCACACAGGCCCGGTGAAGAGTCTGGCGTTGACTCTGAGGCCACTGCTGGCCCTTCTTGGGTTGGCAGGTCATAACACACTGCTGAAAACTGCGGAGCTGGTCTACTGGTGGGCCATTCCCGTGTTCCAGCTCTTCGCTGCCATGTACGTCACCCTGCTATCGCCGGAATGAGTCCTACTTGATATCTTTTGCCTCAAAGGTTTATAATTGACACTTGGCAATACTTCTTCCACCGCGCAATGCATGTCAACAAGTTCCTCTACAAGCACTTTCACTCCTGGCACCACCGTCTCTATGTACCATACGCCTTTGGGTCCTTGTACAACCACCCTGTCGAAGGCTTCGTTCTGGACAGCCTCGGCACGGCCCTCGCCGAGTCCCTCACAGGAATGAACACACGACAAGCTATGCTCCTCTTCAGTATCTCAACGTTCAAGACGGTCGACGACCACTGCGGGTACAACTTTCCCTGGGACCCTCTCCAGATGTTCAGCGGGAACAACGCAGACTATCATGATATCCATCATCAGGTGAGTTCGGCAGGGACATTATCATTCGTCATGAACAGGAGAGAATCAATCGTTTCATTGAGAACTTTGCATATGCCCCGCTTCTTCCCGTCCTTCAAACCCGTGCTGACTCACTCGGCTTACAGGTCATCGGAATCAAGTCCAATTTTGCCCAACCCTTCTTTGTTCACTGGGACACTCTTCTGGGTACGAGAATGACTCGAGAGGATATCCAGCGTCGGAGAGAGAGCAGGAAGAATGTCGCTGGGACCGACAAAGGGGTGTAAGAGCCAGGCTCCGTTTGAATACATTCCCGTCCTACATTCACGATTTCCCCCCACGCCGTCATTTTCCTATCCTTCACTCATCCCTCTCCACTCATATTCCCGGTGTTTCTTTAGCCGCCTCGCCGGCGTATGTACATAGTCAATTCCCTTAATCTTGTTTAGAGTACGATCTCGTGCCTCTGTGCTTATAGTTGGTTCCCACTCGTATATTTACTCGCTTAGCACTAGTGTTTGTGAGCATGTAATGAATCCAGCATCTTCTCTCTTCTCTTGTCCATGAGAGTCCAGCCAATTTGTACGCTGTATGTTAGTAAAAGACGTCGAGGTTCTGCTTCCCAAGGGTTTGGGGAGATGAGATTATGTAGGTTATGACGCTGCTCCGGAGCTTAAGCGCCCATTCTATAATTAGATCAAAGTCTCACAGAGTGCTATGGATCCCCTCAATAATGTCCCCTGCTCTTGACATCCCCTCCGTCAGCTCTGGCCCGACATCGTAGCCTCCGCATGATACGCGTGAGGTCCAGAACATATCTGGATTTGTGTAACGTCCGAACCGGCGTTTGCAGATACTGGAATGGCTTCATCGTCCCTGATCCAAGGCTCTCCAACTTGCCTTGCGGTCAGCATTGGCGGAGGTGCCTCACAATCGTTGGAGCTTCGCTGAGTCTTGGGGTGAGAACCTTTGACTGAGACAAGCTTCCGCTCTGTTGCATTACAGCGAAGCGCCCGGGATAACTCACCGACCTTCCCTTCCACAAAATGTCACCCTCACTTGGATTCACCACCATTCGTAATCAGTAGGCGACATCCCCAGCCCTTGCTCCCAAGCAACGATTGAATGGGCTTTGAATAGGCGCCGGCCATCTCCGTGAGGCGAACCGAGTCCTATCCGCCAATTGATGCTGCACAGCTTTCTCCTGCTCTCCCACTTGTACCACTACAATCACCATCCCCCTGCTTGATTTCTACTACATAAACGCCCTGGCTGGCGTTCTACTATAAGAACAGCACCACTCAATATACCCAACTATGAACATGTACAGGAAACACACCGAAGCTGGGGGTGCCGACGCCGTTTCAAAGGCTTACCAGGCGATTCTACGGAACGAAACAAATTGGTGAGCCCTGCTTCTTACAAGCGTTCCTGTTTGAAGCTCAAGGATAGTCCAATGATTGGCTTGCAGGATGTTGCTCCATTACGAGAACGATAATGTGAGCGCTTGCCGGCCAGGCACACTGATGTCCCATTCAACTGATGTTGCAGTATGACGACCTTGTACTCTATGGTGCCGGTCTCGACGGCCTCGAGGAGCTCAAAACCAAGATCTATGACCTAAACCGCGTCTTTGTTGCGTTCTATCGCATGGAGACGGAGTTTGGGGTTGGATATATCCTTCTCAACTACATACCTCCTTGTATCTCTGGAGTCAGACGAGGTGCGTTGCCTTGTACATGGTTTCTATGCAATCTCCTTCTCACGGACTTTGAACGCAGCAAGAGCGCTTGTTCATTCCCGAAGAATAGGCGCTGTGCTCCAGGTACGCTACCATTCAGTTCGTTGTCGTCAAGGCTCATTATTGTTCGCAGAAACATCAAGCGGTCCTAACAGTGGAGAACCTTTCACAACTTACATCTTCCTCGATCTACAGAGCTCTGGTTGATCCAAGCTATACTGCACCGTCGCCAATCGAGCACTCGTTTTCGCACTCACCCGTCTCGACTACATTCAACAGTCACTTGAATCAAGGAACAGGAGCTTACCCTGCCAACACTCGAAGAAACCCACAGCCTATCGAACTCGAAGTTCCTCGCCGCTCATTCTCAGAGACCTACGCACCAGACCATATGCGGATGCCTCAGGAAATCCAAGGCCTGTCCCAAAAGATCTCTGGTTCGCGATTCATGGGAAATCTCCTTGGACGGAGAAAGAAGGAGGCCACGATTGACGTTGTCCCGCAATACGCAGACGACTTTGTGGACATTCCTCCACCTGTTCCGTCAAAAGACCTACCTCCCATTCCGAATGAAAAGAGAACACCTTCACCACCAAGGCAGAAGATGAAAACGCCTTCACCGCCCCCACGCTCAGCTCCTACGACTCAACCGCCCGCGCCTCCACCAGGGCGTGCGCATACTTCTCCTCGATGGTCGCCGCCAAAGGCGGTTCCAGTAGCAAAACAAAGATCAGCACCGGCGCCGCTGAGATCGAGAGGCAAGAGGGAACCGTCGCCGCCTATCATTCTCGGCGAAGATTTCACTGTGCTAACGCCGTTCGACGTCGATGGATATTCATTTGGAGAGATCCCTACGCCAAAGCCTGCCAAGGTAGCCTATCCAATGGATGTTCGGACAACATCGTTGCCGAGGAAATGGGCGGCATCGAGAGAACATCTCCTCTCGGATCCAGAGGAGAGGGAGAGACGGAGGTTGGAGAGGGTCAAGCAGCAGGAGCAAGAAGAAAGGATGATGTTGGTAGAGGAGCAGAAATTACAGGAACAGAGGAGAAATGAAAGGGAGGCTGAGCGGCAAAGAGAAGAGCAAGAGGAGCGGAGGAGGCAAGCAGAGCTCAAGGAGCAACTAAAGAAGATTGCAGTGGAGAAGGAAAAGATGAGAAAATTGGAGGAAGAGGAGGAACAGAGGTCAAGGAGGGAGATTGAGGAGCGCAAGAGATTGGACAGGGAAAGACGGCTTGAAGGACATCGCAAGTTGGAGCTTTGGAGGAAGGAACAGGATCGTTTAAGGGAAGAGGAAGCGAGGAGGGTGGCACTGGAGAAGAAGCGGGAAGAGGAGCAGAGGCTAAAGAAGATTGAGAAAGCGGAAAAGGAGGTCGTGAAGAGCCACGACCTTACAGGGTACATCACGATTCAGTTCCCCGAGTCTTTGTTCTGGAAACGGAGATACTTCAAGCTCATGGGCAACACCTTGAATTTGTATCGGAATCCCAAGGTAGAGCGTAACTTTTCCAAAGGGCTTCCTTACTGACACTGTGTGCAGGATACCACCACACCCATGGAGGAAGTTCAACTACGCGGTAAAATCAAGGCACTCAAAGAATGGAGCGACGGATACGAAGACCTTGAAGCCATTCCTTTTTCTTTTGTGATCGAGTTTCATGACCAGACATGGTCTGCGTTTGCAGATTCTGAAGACGACAAGTTCAGGGTGCTTGGACTGTTAAAGCATACCTCTGGACTGTAACACACGCCTATACCCTCTTGTATCCCAGTTTATACCCTTCATTGTAAATTAACACGCACTAGCCCCTATTGTTGTTGCCTGCCAACGGATCGCGGACACGTGATACACCAAATTTAAACTCCGCCAAGGTCATTCATTGTTCGTGGGTGGTCTTGTTTCGTCGCTGTTGGTCCTGATCAACGTACAACACAACTATCATGGCCTCCACCACCACCAACCCACCAGTCTCACCTCCTCGACGAATTCTGAAACGGTCGGCATCAACCGCGTCGTTGGCCTCGCTCCCTACGCCTCCTAGGACCTATCGACGACGAGGCCGGGGCAGGTCGCGAGGGTCTTGCGATAGCGACAGCGATTCGGACGATGCTGGACGTCGCCGTCATACACCGGACCTGCCGACAGAGGACGAAGGAGAGCGCGCAGCTGCACGGGGAGGGCCGACGAAGAAGAAACGACGGGTGGCCCTTGCGCAGGACAAGGATGACGAAGAGGCGTTTTGGTTAGGTGGCAGTTCAAGTCGCCACAACGACGAAGAGCAGGAACAGGACAGCGACCGTGCTCACAGCGATGAGGAACAGGACGGTGGCAAATCGTCGAACAAGTTAACAGCGGCGACCCTGAAGCGACAAGCACCACTGCTGTACAGGAAGCTCCAGGCGAGCGCGTCGAGCACCACCAGTTCTCAACCTGAGCAGGGCCTGCTGTCGCCTCCTGCATCTCATCGCAAACCGACCGCCGTCACAACACTCGAAGTCGCGTCGAAAACGACTCTATCGACGATCGAGGAGCTCCCTGTCACGCCGCGCAAAGTCAAGACCAAGAAGGGACTTGCATCGCCGCCTGTGCTCAAATCGTTCGTCGACTCGCCCTCGAATCCATTCCTCGAAACACCGGTCGATCCCAGCCTTGTTTTATCGTCAGACTCGGAAGGTGAAGACGCTGCCGCTGAAGAGAAGGAGGTGCCAGAGTACGACAAGCCGACCGTCACCTATGTCTTGTAAGTTTTCTCATCTTGTTGCACTGAAATCACGCTGATATCGCGTAGCCGAGGTGTAAAACGCGTCTACCAAAACCCAATGTACGACCACACCAAGGGCCGACCCGTCACCCCTCCTCCTAACTCGAAGCTCCCCGTCACAAATCCTCTCTTCTCACCCGACTCGACGTGTAAACCGCGCTTGCTGTTCCCAGAGGCACACAAGAAGCGGAACAAGGTCAAAGCTGCAAAGGCAGCTGCTGGTGGAAAGACGAAGAAGAAACCTGTGGTGGTAGAGAGTGATTCGGACGACGCTGGGCGTGGGGAGAGCAGTTTGAAGATCCCCCAGCCCAAGTTTGTCCCAAAGGCAAAGGCAAAGAAGGTAACTGCGCCAGTGGTCGAGGATGATCCCTTTGCCTGAGCAGTCCCTGCGACCTTTGCCCAAAATGCCCCGTCCGTCACCTGCACATTCCCTTGTTCTCCATTTTCGAGTCCCTCCCACTCTTCCCCGTTCCTTGTCTCGCCGTTTCCTTGAAACTCTCTCTCACTGCCTATCGTATCGTAACATAAATCCGGTTTGTTCTCTTTATGCGATCCCTCTTTTTATAGTTTTGTACCCCCGCGCGTTACCTCCCTTTTCCTTGATAATCGTTCTGTCACCTTCACCTCTTCGCATTGTCTCGCTTCCGCCCGTTTCGACCATGGTGCTTCTCGTTTTGTCCATGCTTCTGGCACTTCGTATGCTGACACTTTTTTTCGATTTGAAATTGGTCCCATTGTATCTACTTACGAATTACTTATGAATATACTATTAGACCTTCTGCTGAATGAAGTTGGGTATAGACTATGAACGGAAGCGAAGATATGCCATGAGCAGGGCAGCACCACCAGTGACTGTAACCAAGATTAGGCTTGAATAGAAGGAAATGAGAACAAGGGACGTACCAAAACCAACGAGGTACTGCAGGGTCATTGCTTTGGAACTCTGAATCGCCGTCCTGAGGCCAGCAATCTCCTGCTCGATCCTTGTGTCCACCTCCTTGATCTTGAGCTCCTGCCCACTACTCTCCTCCCTCATCCTGCCCTTTTCCAAGTTCAAGTCCAGCCTCACGCCTGCCTGCGTCCGCATGATCTCTTCCCGGAGCCGTTGCTTGAGTTTGTCAATGTCGGATTGGAGTCGTTCATTCTCTGCTTTGAGGAGTGCGAGGTCGTTCTTCTCCATTAGCTGCAGTTCTGACTTGAGCTGGGCAAAGTCGACTTGTTGGGTGTATTGGTGCTGGCTGTATTTCAGCATTCCTCCCGAATAACCGTTTCTGATAGAGGAAGCGCACCTTTTCCTGCTCAGCTTTGGTAACCATATTGGCAGTCATATTCCTGATACTCTCGTCAATGACCTCTGCCATGGCCGACATGATGCCCTCTGCCTGAGCCCTATTCAGTCCCTCCCTCTCCAGCCTCTGCACGAAATGGTGCGTATCGAAATGAAAGTCATGTCGAGGACGTGTTGTCGACAACCAGCGCGTTGATATTGAGCCAGGTTTAAATGGCCGAGAATTGACAAGCAAAGACCTGAACATTGGAAGAGAGAAAGAGCCCTGACGTCGTACTTAGCAGTGTATGGTTTAGGGGAAGATCGATCACGTGCTGCTATTTTGATTTCCATAGTGCCAAGCCAAATTCACCTTGACCTCCTCCTCGACCCAAAAATGCAGAGCGACGACGTGATATGGTCTGTGATCAACCACCAGTTCTGTTCATACAAAGTAAAGTAAGTGATCCATATATTTACTCAATAGTTCAATCCTAACACTTTCTCGCAGAACAGCTACCCAAAATTTCTGCCGGAACGAATACAACGTTACTGGGTTGTGTAACCGCCAGTCTTGCCCTCTTGCAAATTCGCGCTATGCCACAGTGAGAGAGCATGAGGGTGTACTGTACCTCTATGTCAAGACCATTGAGAGAGCCCATTCACCTGCGAGGATGTGGGAGAAGATCAAGCTCTCGAATAATTATGCAAAGGCTCTGGAACAGGTGTGTTGTTGACCTTCATCTGTCTGGGCACTTCCTAATCCCAGCTGTGCAGGTCGATGCAGAGCTGATACATTGGCCAAACTTTACAATTCACAAATGCAAGCAGCGTATAACCAAGATCACGCAGTATCTCATTAAAATGCGTCGTATGAAACTACGACAACAGTCAGTATCTTTACCTTGTGCGGTTGTCTCCTTTTACTGACCGGTTCTATTTATTCTCGCCATTGCATCTCTGTCACCTCGACCCATGCTAATTTGTCATAACCTACCCAGACCAAAGCTTATTGGTGTTAAAAAGAAGCTGGACCGCCGCGAAGCAACACGAGAACGCAAAGCCCTCTCTGCAGCCCACCTCGAGCGATCCATCGAAAAAGAGCTCATCGAGCGTCTCAAATCAAAAGCCTACGGAGACGCACCCCTCAACGTCAACGAATCCGTCTGGCAGGCTGTCCTCGACCGCGAAAAGCAGCTAGGGAAAGAACAGGTTGAGTTGGAGGATGAGGAAGAGGGACTGGAGCTGGTGGATGATGAAACGGATGAGGAGTTTGAAGAGGAGGGCGAGATGGAGGACGAACTGGAGGATGAGGAGGGCTGGGGTGACCGAGAGTTTGTTAGTGATTTCAGTGAGAGTGAAGATGAGGGCGAGGACGAGGTCAGTGACAGGCATTCGCTTTTTGCATCTTTCGACTAACCCTTCCCACAGTCATCAGAGGAAAGCGAAGGGGAAAGTGACGAAGAAGGCGAGGACGAGACACCAAAAAAGAAACTCGGAAAGCGGAAGGCAAGACCTGCAGCTCCCAAAAAGAGACCAGACAAGAAGGCAAAGAGTGGGTTTCTCTTCACCATCTTTCGTATTCGCCTACCATCCAATTGGTACTCTTGGGATGTTCGTGCTCATAAGTTATCCTATAGAACTTCCAAGAGTCGAGGTCGAAGTACGAAGAAGAGGTCGAGAGAGTGCCCAATCGCTCTGCTCTTCATGCCTGGTAGCCATCGTCTATACCATAATAGTCTTACCTCTTCCATGGGCCATGGGGTATACATTCTTTGCTCCGTTGTGGGGTCTCATTCCTGAATCTTTGTCGTCGAGAAATTTCAAACCTCAGCTGGCTAAGTGCGTCAGGGAGGCACAACCCACTGATGGGTTCGTTATCGATTCAACATTCATGGCCCATAATTGATCAGCACTACATGTAGGGGAAGTGCCCGGACTTTGGGACCAGTGCTCCGACTCGGCCAAAGCCTGTAAGCCAGTGCAAGTTGCGAGCGTAGCGCTTATCCTTTGAATTCCTGTTCATTGCTTCCACGTGCTATACAAGAACGTAGCGTTTCAGCCAATAATAGTGTTTATTGAACTTCGAGGCAGAGTCCTTCAAACTCTTCAACAGCATCTTCGAAGACATCCTCGTCCCACTGGCAGTCGCCCTCCGCGCCTCCGTCCACTGATTCCACGAACGACCGCACCTTCATCCTGGACTCGAAGTCTCGAAGCATCTGCGCAATCTCCTTCCGTCCCCATTGCACGCATTGAGAGACAAGCTTGCCCCAGTCCCGATTACTAGGGAGAGAAGTGGCGTCCTTTCCAGCCTTTTCGAGGATCATGCCAACGATCTCGTTGTAGCTCCGAAGGCAGGCCTTGCACAGTGCTGCCCATCCCTGTACCTGAGCAAGGTGAACGTTGATACGGTCGTGTTTCAGTAACATCTGGGCGATGCTAGACTTTTGTTCGTCCAATGCGCGTATCAACGCTGTGCGCCTTTTGCCCTTGGATTCTCTCGCGTTGACGTCGATAGCGGGGTGGGCAAGAAGAAGGGAGATAAACTCCATGTCGCCAAAACGGCACGCATACATCAGGGGTGTACTGCAGCCCTTGTTGGGGTCGATTCTGGGATGCTGTAAGAGCATGCGCAAGATGGCGCGACGGGCTTCAGCAGCGACTGGGTTTGGCATCCTTGCAGCAGCACCGCTCAATGGCGCCTTGGCACCAGGGCCCAGGTTGACATCGATATTCGGGTGTTGAAGGAGGAGTCGTACCATCTCTTCGCGAACCTGTGTGGCTGCGATATATAGTGCAGTATCGTCGCATTCGTGCACGCGGCGGTTTACATCTATTCCGGGATGTTCAAGCAGCAGGCGGGCACTCGTGCTGTCCCCACGTCTCACTACTAGCTTCAGGGGAATTCTTGCATGCCATTTGTGGACGTCCTCCCCATCCCAGTTGACCTTGATGGATGGCATGGCCAAAAGGGCCTCCACACAATCCGGGTGGCCTGCCCAGCTCGCGAGGACGAGCGGCGTGTGTCCTCTGAAGGTCATGGTTGCGTTGGGATCCAATCGGCTAGAGTGTGACTTTAAGAAGCTTGCAAAGCCGTACATAGCAGCGACTATGAACTGGTGATGCAAGTCCGACGTGAACCCCCATCGCTCAAGGAAATAGGACTGGGAATTCTCCAGAAATTCAATGGTTTTGGCAGCGACAATACCGGAGTCTTGGCTTCTGTGAGCATGGAAGCTCCACGCGGAATATGCGTATTGCAGGTGATTGCCCTGCGGAAGTTGTATAGTGGGGGACCAGGCTCTGCGTTGTATTCCGCATTGTGTCAGATGTGCCATGCACACCAGGGCAGGTATTGCATGAGGGTGAGGAAAGATGCGGCAAAGTAACTTTTCAAGAACTTTCTTTGCAGTATAGTCTAAGGAATTGACCCTCGGATCATTATCTTCACGTCAGGGATTGCATGATGAATTTAACTCACGAACTAGGCGCACTCGTCGACTCCATTTGTCCAATTTGACTAGGCCGCAGCAGACGGATAGCAAACCTGTTTCTGCAACCATCCTTTTCTGCTCAAATGTATAGTCGTAGGGCGAGGTAGCGATCAGGCGCCGTAGAGCGTCGATTTTGAGCTCCGTCTCCGCATATGTGACCCAAAGGAATATGTGTTTGGCCAGCTCAACCTGATTCTGCGCCTGCCCTTCAATTCGCTTCCATGTTACAAGATAAGCGTCTTCCAAGTTCGGTGGGAATGCTTCGAGAGGTGTCCATTGCCTCTTGCTCAGATTAAGCATTGACAAAGCGCCCCCAGTTGTAGCGCAGCATGAAGGAACCTGGGATCAGTCAGTCAGCAAGACTCCAGCCTTCAACCCAGAACGCTGCTAGGAGAGCCTACGTACATGCCGTCAGCTTTTGCTATGATCTTGGTGACGACCTCCTCTTTGAAGTGCGGGTCTGCCAGTAGATCGCCCAGAAAAATATTGCGAGACATCCTGTCGCCGATATACAATCGAATGTCTTTTTCCTGGGCAGCAACTCGGAAAAATGTTGCCTGCGGAAACCTGAGCTCCAGTTTGGGCAAAGGGCGCGAAGTGACAAGTATCTTGCAATCTGGTAGGTCGTCGAGTAGCTTGAGCAAAGCCAGCTGGTCTTCCGTTGAAGTCTCGTCCAAGCCGTCCAAGATGAAGAAACAGAGCTTCCCAGATTTTGCGATCCCAGCGAGGATGGCCTGCAGATCCTTCTCCCTGGGAATAGTCCGTTCTTCAGCGTGCCTTGCATACGCGCTTTCGACAACGTTGGCAATGTCACGATGCTGCTCGCTGAGCTGGGCGATGAGCACCTTCAGCATTGTTCGCACAGTCAAGGGCTGGCTGTAGCGAATGAACACATAACCGACACACATAACACCGCCAAGTTCCTTGCTTCTTTTTTCCAGGTAGTCAATAGCAATCGAACTATGGAAGGGTAAGACAGGGAAAGATTAGACTTCTGTAGCGCCACTCACGCTACGGTGGTCTTTCCTGCGCCTGCTATATGATGGTTTAACAATGCCATTCGCCACGGGCTGGTAGGGAACAACCTACGGATCCCTGTGCCCCAAAGAACCTTACCACATTTCACCCAGGAAGTAAAAACCTTTCCATCAACAATATGGCGGCCAGTGCCATCAGTGGCCTTGCTTAGTGCGTCTTGTTGGATCTCTCTGAAGTTTGGGATAGGTGATTCGTTGGATGGAGCGGGAAGTGCATTCTCATGCGCAGTGTTGTGATAATGATGGTGGAAGTTGTTGATATCCCCTCCTGCAGAATTGAAAGTACCTCCGCCAATGGTGACCGTACTGGCACTATGGAGGCCAGGCTGATGAGAGCATCAGTAAGCAGGCATGAGGACGTACAGCCATACATCTCACCATCTGCAACGCTGGTTCTGACATTGTCAGAGTGCCGATACTCCAGGCTTAGCGACAGCAAGTAAAAATACGGTGTAGGGTAAGAGGCGGTGGAAAGAAATCAAGAGCAACAGACCTGCATAGCACCCCGGGAACGGATGGGCAGGCGTTTCTAAGTTTAGAACGAGCACTTAGAGCACCGCTTACGGTATTGCGACGTATGGATTATCCACAAGATCTAAGATAGTCGAGCGGCGTATAGACTCTAAGGTACAGTAGGTATATCTCTGAGGGAGAAGAAAGCGACATGACTCATCGAAAGCAAATCTATACATCTACCGCCGTTCAGCGGATCAACAAGCAGGGACAGAGAGAGGGATCTTGACAGTCGTCTGTGGCAAAACTATCAGTAAGCGCTGCAATCGAGGATGAGAAGAGAGGTTTACCGCAAGGCCCTAACGTGAGATAAACAGTTATCAGAACCTAAACTGTTACGCAGGTGAAGTGCACACTCACAGAAAGGCTGGTCTCCTTGTATTTCACGCTCATATCAGCAGCAGTCAACCTCATAGCCTCAATGGCTTCGTCTAAGCTAACGCTATACACTCCATGGCTGGCCATCGATAGCTGGGCTGCCGTGATTGCTTTGACGGCTACAAGCACTGTGAGCCATCTGAAAACATGCGTGGTGGGCAATACGTACCGCCAAGGCTGTTCCTTTCCTAAGAACATCGAGAGTCGTAAGAAGATAGGACACAGGAGGAGAGAAAGACAGAGCTCACGATGCAAGGAACTTGCACAAGGCCGTCGATCGGGTCGCATGTCAAACCAAGATTGTGCTCTGAGTGGTTGGGCATTAGATCTCGGTGGGGGAGTGAAACGTAAGCATACCTATGCCAATCTCTGCGGCCTGCGGGTGGTCATGTCAGACAGACAAATCGTGCGGCAAAAGGCACAAAACAGACCTGCAAAACCGTCTCCGGCGAAGCTACAGCCCAATCAGCTTTCCACCTCAGCCTGTGAACCGATAGACCCACCTCCCATACAAGCGGCAAACCCAGCGCTTGCCATTGAGCAGGCGACACCCACCTCTGCCTGGCATCCACCCTCTGCGGCTGAGATTGTGCTACCTCGCTTGAACAGCATACCAACAGCCTGGAGAGCACGTATAATCTGAGCACCATTTCGACGCTACAAACGCGAGACGTACAGAAGCAGTTAACAGGAAGGTCTTGATGCTCTTCTCGGGGTCGTCGCTCACAAACTATGAATTTCAAACACAATCAATACGATTGCCTCCATCCCGGTGATGGACGTACCTCGAGAGTGTACTTCAGAACACCTGGAATCACGCCGGCTGCACCGTTGGTGGGTGAAGTGACGATTCTTCCTCCAGCCGCGTTCACTTCATTCACGGCAATGGCATAGCACGACAAAAAGTCGACAGCGGGAATCGTAGTTTTAGTCTACACTACCAAGTCAGCAAGGTCAAGAGAAAACCGTGAGACAGGGCGGAGGACTGGAAGACGTACTGGCGGCATGGGTAAGAGTGGGTGATTAAACGCGCCAACCACCTTTGGAAGACTGAAGGGCCTCTTGCCAGAGGCGGGTGTTGACGAATCGCCCTGGCTATTTAGGCTAGACGAAGGAGGCCTCGACGCATTTGCGAGTGGATTTGGACTTCCCATCGGGCCACCAATGGCTTCAGTGGTCACCTTGGGCGCCCCGATACCATCCAGATGTGAACCTGAAGAGATCCCAGGATAAAATCTTGTTTAACCAGTCAGCGAGAGAGAACCCTTTCACAGAACCTCTGTAGCATACCCCCGCATTAACCGCCGATACAGCATGGGCGCACGCCGCCTTAGCCCAATTCTGCCTGGCAAGGTTCGTTCGGTCGAGGATACTCCTGCATGAATGCATTCGTCCATGACTTGCCAGATTCGCATGAGCTGATTCAGTGTTCAGTGCATTTCTTGGCGCGCGTGTGAGGAATAAGCTACCTTGTCATGAATGTCTTCGTCAGAATACCCGAAGAATTTCTAAGTCGCTTGGTCAATCAAGAGACCGAGAAAGTGACCGGTAACTTGATTCGCACCTCATTGTCATGCACGATTTGTGCGATGGTCATCTGCAGCCCAAGTGATCATCAATGGAAGGCAGAACGGAAAAGAAAGCGTAGCTTACGTTGTGCTTGTGGGTGAGGGCGAGGAGGGTCGCAGCTGTGTCGAAAGGGTAGGGTGGCTTCTCATTGTTCGCAGCTGGATCTGCGGTGCTAGCCTGCTCGACTGGCGCTCCTGCTTCAGTAACTGCTGGCACCTCTACAACGGACTGCTGCATTCGGGCTCCATGCACCCTCTTCTTGTCCACACCCTTGTAGAACAAGTTCTCGTCCACTTTAAGCATAGAGATGTATCAGTCATGCTGCCCAGATGGGCCGAATATAGCAACAATTACCTTTCGTCTTATCGTTCACGACAAACCCGCCTCCGACACTAAAATACTCGTTGGTCGCCAACATATCTCCGTTCTCATCAAAGACGCTGAATCGCATGCCATTTGAGTGGGTCTTGAGGACCAAGTCCCAGCGCCAAACCATGTCTCTGTCCATATTGAACTCGATGCGGCGCTGCCCATTGAGCAAAAGGGTCTTATTCTGGACGATCGCTTCATAACGAGAAGGGATGGTGCCTGTGTCGATTGTCTCCGGGTCCGAGCCTGAGGAGGAGGACCTGTCAGGGACACATGCTGACTTTGAACCAATGTGCAATTCGTACCTTCCAGACCAAGCAAGATGGCCTGCGGCGTATGATGTCTAATTTTAATAGTGTCAAACCTTTGCCACAGCTCTCCAATTGATAGAAAGGTACAACTTACCCTTTCCCTGGGAGGACAGGCTCAGATGAGTAGATAATTAAATCAGAGTGATCTTACCAGTCGCAGCTAGAGAGCCGTAACTGGGTAGAAACTGGGGTTTCAATTTCTCCTTCCTTTTGCACAATGTAGCAGACCTACAGGTTAATTTTAACTGTTTTGACCTGTCCAACAACGGGTGATCAGACGATGCGACTTCTGATTGTCAAGGGGAGTGTAGGAACAAAAAAGACGCTCTGAGGGGAGGTAGGGAGCAGTGTAATCACCTTGTCCAATAGACCGAGGTCCCTCAAATCATTGATGAAGATCTTGCCAGCTCTCATAGGACCCACGGTGTGAGACGAAGAAGGACCAACTGGCTAGGGTATCAATGGGAAGGCGACAACGAGGTTGACAGTCACCAACCGCCTATGCTGAACAAGTCAAAAGTGGAGATGACAGCATGTTCGGGCAGGTGTCGATGTTCTGGCGTAGGATGTATTGAGCCGTCCCCTCGCTGGATGGACACCTGACTGTTGCGGCGGATCTGCTGCCAGACTGGAGTTGCCAGGCGGACGCGACTGCCAGAGCGCCCGAGACTAGAAGCTGTACCAGAGGAGCGCCAGAGAGCTCGGTGCATTGAGAACGTTGGCTGAACTCGGGAGAGATGGTCCTCGACGTTTGGAACAGAGGTTCCGTCCCGAGGGTTGGTTTGTTAAAACGGACGGACAGTCGAGAAGCCGCATCAATGTTAGGCTCCGGGATTGATTTGGGGTCTTGAGAGAATGTCAGTTATCTAATCTTATCCTGGATGTTAACTTTCTGGGTGGTATGTAAGAGTATTCGGAAGAGCCAACTATCGTGTTTTTCTCGTCTTCCTCAGGTTTGACGCCAGTGGGCGACATTAGGACACTATGCTTATTTGGCGGAAAAGAGATGGAATGTTCGGGCGCTTAAGAGGCTAGTGCGCTGTCATCAAGAGACCCCTGGAACCAGTGATGTCGAAGGGTCAGATAACTGGACAGTGAATATGTTGATGAAGGCATTGTAGGCCGATCTATGAGCAGCCAATAGATTTGAACTGAATTCCAGTGTTCCAGAAGTTGGCCGAGGTGAACAATTTGGCGCTAGTATAGAGGTCGAGGAGACTGTGGCAACGGTCCCATCATGTGACTACTTCCACCGTCTGCCCTGGGATTTTGGGCAGCGTCGCTCTTGTGCGTTGCGACTCCCGCCTTCCTCCCCACATTTTATTCCCCATTTCCTGTCTTTTTGTGGGTTTTGTTCATCGTCTCAGATTTATTGGCCACTACCGCTGGCATTTTCTCGACATTAACGGCCAATAATGGGGCCGCCGACCAACGGTTCCAGTGTCTACAGCACACCGTCCAAGGAAAGGCACCAGTTTCCTCAGTCGGCTCATCCGTCGCCAATGCCCTTGAAGCATTCGTCCAGCTCAACGTCGACGTCGAGCTCAGCCAACCATCTGAGCACAACCTCGGCCTCTGGGAATGCTCTGGCCGCCCCAGCTGCAGTCATAACCGTCGATTCCGTCTTGAAGCAAAACGCAACCTCCAGCGATCCCAAACTTGCAGCACTCGACCAGGTTGTGACGGAGCGAAACTCGTTATCAGCCCAGAATGCTCAGCTGTGGAAGTTGATTGAGAAGCAGCGGACAGGATACAGTCAGATTCTCAAGGAACTCGACCGAATCCGAGCAGAGCGAGACAGCTACAAGGCAAAGCTGACGGCTCTCACTGGTGTTGCAGTCGAGAAACCTTCACGGTCCAAGCAGGATTCTATCAAGGCAACGGCAACACCGTCCAAGGCTCCGAAACACCAAAACAGTAGCGACGAAGCCGGTAAGCCTCTTGTTGTATCTTGACTTTGAGCGAGACCTAATGTCCTCTTACAGGAGCCCATCGCAGCAACCAGCCTCGCACCGAGGAGCCCGTCCGTCCTTCACTCAGCGACACCGAACTGCAGTCGAACAATGCCCGTCCAACTCAGATCCCACCGCGGCCGGTAACACCCCCTCGACCGCCGCCTTCGTCTGCCCCATCGACCCTCACCACACCCAGTCGCTCTGCAGCACGCCCATCTCCTTCGCCTCTCGTCTTACCTACGAGGAGCGAGAGCCCAGCGATCCCATCTTCGGCTATTTCGATCAACCCGGACAATGCTCCGTTCGCCCGTAGGGTCCAAGCGCAGGACGATCAACCCCCAACGTCAAACGGCTATGCAAACGGAAGTCCCTACACCTCAAACGGAGGCAGTCAACAAGCTTATCCTCGAAAAGCGAGTATAGCAGACAGCACCTACTCCCAGGTGTCCACAGCTTCGTCCTCAGACTTTGCGAACCCAACCGGATCAGCCAATGTCACAACTCCGACACCTCACAATTATCCAGGAGCGACATCGTTCACAACACAAAAGGAAGAGACCTACAGCACAAACAACACCTCTCCCTTGGAAACCCCCACCTTCCGCACGCCTCACTCGGCAGCCCAGGAATACTATCAGCGTCCGCACGCCAATCGTAACCATTCATCGGACCGCCAGGCAGCCGTTCACCCCCAAGTCCAGTATCTGAGCTCCCTAGAAAGTAATTCCTTATCAAGAGACTCCCGCATCACCCTCCCAGACGAGGCTCGTCATTACATTACCAATATGGCCGACTCTCCTGCGGGGAGTCCAAGGACCGGTACCTTCAACTCCAAGCCAGCCACACATTCCGACAATGCATCGTTAGCATCGCAGCCCAAGAGCGAATTCCTCGATCTGGAGGAGGAGGATGAAGAGAGCGACGACGGTAAAGACGACGACGAAAGCGAACACTTTGCAGATAACAGTGCAGGTGCGTGACCAGTCAGGCACACAATATCGACCTTTTTAACTGACCTCGACACAATAACAGGTATCCGGTTGACAGTTCAACAGGGCCCGACAACGCCAACGAGTGCCAATTTCTCCCGTTCGACCCAATCGCTTGATCTCCCTGCGGAAGCAACACCCAGTCGACCACGCAAGACACCTACGCGTGGTGCAACAGAAGAATTTGCTCAGCCTGGTTCCTATCCCTCACGGCAACAGCTATCTGTCCAGCCAGACGGTTATCCCAGTATGCATACGGGAGGCGCTCAAGAAGCGTCCCCTACAAAACAATTGCAAAGCCCAACTGATCATCCGTCCAACTCGGTGCATCAACCACAAGACGCCTCCAACAGCAGCCGAGGGTATAATAACTCGTCCAAGATCTCTCCAGGGCCACCCCACCAGCATGACATGACGCAGCAGCCTGGCTCTCAAGCAGTGTCGGCGTCCTTCAGGGCTCTCCCGCTCCTCTCAACCGACCTTCCTCATACCGCGATCCAAGTTTCCCACTCCTTTGTCCGACCCAATGATCGCGGCAAAGAGGTGCTGTCCTTCATCGTCTCCGTCAACCCAGGACACGGCAAGCCAGGATGGAAGGTAGAGAAGATGTACTCTGATGTCCTCACCCTCGATCAGCGGATAAGACAGAGTGTAGGCAAGAGCGTTGGGAAGAAGATTTCCAGTTTGCCAGAAGGAAAATTGTGGAAGGATCATGCCCCAGCCAAGGTCGATCAACGCAAGGTATGTGTGCTCGCATCTTATTGTCATCTTGATTCCCTAATCTGGAACTACTCCGTCAAATCAGGCGGTACTTGAGCAATATCTTCAATCCCTCATTCAGCTGCCTATCAAGAGCAATGACGAAGTTATTGCCTTCTTCACGTCCGATATTGTGAAGGAGCTCAAGCAGCCAGTGATGCAAGTCGGTCATAAAGAGGGATACCTTACGAAGAGGGGTAAAAACTTTGGAGGGTGGAAAACTCGCTTCTTCGTCTTGCAGGGTCCTGTACTCGAGTACTATGATTGCGTATGTGTGGTTTCTCTTCTGGAAGCTTTGGGGAGGAGCACACGCTGACCGATCACTCCCTCTCCATTTTAGCGCGGCGGACAGCAATTAGGTTCAATTCAGATTACAGGAGCCCAGATTGCACGGCAGCAACGAAAAGAGAACGCCCCAGTTGATGAGGATAATGAATACCGTCACGCCTTCCTCATCGTGGAAGCCAAAAAGGGCCCTGGTGGAAGCCACCCTCGGCACGTCCTCTGCGCCGAGAGTGATGAGGAGCGGGATTCTTGGGTTGAATTGCTCGTGCGTTACCATTCAGGGTCGTACAATGAAGACTTTGTGGTGAACCCGTCGCCGGGGATGAGCTCGGTGAACAGCAACTCCGCTGCGGCCACCTCACCAATCCAGCCTCGGGCAAGCACAAGCTCGAACGATAGCACGCAACGGAAGCCACAGGCTCGCCCTCCCATCAACACTGAAGAGTACACGCGCTCTGCTAGTCCATCGCGATCTGTTGACCCTTCACCTATTGACCGCAATGGAGCCGCCGCCGCTTTCCATGATGCTCAGATGCGTCGCATTGCTGCGAACGGCACGTCGGGCAGCCTTCCCGATCCTTCGCCCTTGTCCGCTGCTCCCCCTATGTCTCTCGGGACGCCCGTCTCAGAACGGGCAGCATCAGAGCTTGGACACTACCCAGATCTCCAAGTCCAGCCTCCCAATTCTGCGAGACAACACTCTCCTGAACGTCACCGGCCCCGCGAAGTGTTTGAAGGACGCCACAACAATTATTCTACATCCAACCTCTCCTCGTCCCAGCAGCCCGATCGAGCGCCTTCTCCTGAAAAGCCGGACCTTAGCAAGGTGAAGATTTCAGGGCCCATGGGCGGTACCCTGATCCCATCAGGCTTCAAATTTGGGAAAGAACCCGCTGCAGAGCCTACCACCTCGAGTGCAGATAGGCGTGAAAAGGCCAAATCACGCGGCTTCTGGGGATTCGGCAAGAACAGCGGTAAGTGCCGTGCGCGATCCTGGTGGTCTTTACATGTGAACTAAGTCTACTCTCGATTGACAGGTGGTCACAGCAATGCTGCTGATAAGCTACCCAACTTTGTGCCTCGAGCAGTGTTTGGGATTCCTCTGGAAGAGTCACTAGACGTGGCTCAGATATGTGGCTTGCCTGCGATCGTCTTCCGGTGCATTGAGTATTTGGAATCGAAAAAGGCAGATCAGGAGGAGGGTATATATCGGTTGAGTGGAAGCTCCGCTGTCATCAAGAGCCTGAAGGATAGGTTCAACCTTGGTATGTTCCATCTTCCCTTCCAGATGTCACCCAAGCTTATACCCCTTTTCCAGAGGGTGATGTCAACCTCCTTGCATCTGACGAGTTTTGGGATCCTCACGCCATCGCCGGCCTTCTGAAGTCGTTCTTGCGAGATCTTCCATCTAGCATTCTAACAAGAGAGATGCATCTCCGATTCCTCGCTGTTATCGGTAAGTTTTTCTTGGCCGCACACAAGGCGCTGTAAACTAAGTTCTGCCTTCTACTTTCCTTGCCAGATCTTACGGACGCACAAGAAAGGATCAAAGAACTTGCGCAGCTCATCGGAGCTCTCCCGATCGCCAATTATACTATCCTTCGAGCATTGACCGCACATCTTATCCTGATTGTGCAAAATGCCCACGTCAACAAGATGACGATGCGTAATGTGGGCATTGTCTTCAGCCCGACTTTAGGCATCCCCGCTGGTGTCTTTAGCTTGATGTTGGCCGAGTTCAATCGTGTCTTCAACGTGGACATGGATGACGACGCTGCAGAAGAGCCAGCCCCCAGCGATCCTTCTGAGCAACTGTCGGAGCCCGTACGCCGTAACAGTAAGCGGTATTCTGACCAAGCTGCAGATAGGCTCCTCGGTCTTTCAGGGCGCTCTCTCAAAGGTTAGTCCCATCTTCTAAAGCCCTAGCGTCTCTGACAGTTCTGTTCTCAGCTGCTCCTCCTGCGGAAGATGTCCAGTCCGACGTGGACGAATTTTCAATCAACGAAGACAGTGGGACGGACGGCGATGGAACAACTGAATCTTCGTCCTCTGGTCCTGGCTCTGCAGGACTGCTCTCTCCTCCTGATACGCCTATGGCTCCTCGAAATCCTTCCAAGGCATCTAGTACTGCTGCCAATCGAGGTCTCAATGTTACTGTTACCAACTCGGATCGCGGAAACCGACACTCGAAGCTGATCGGTCTGCCTACCTCACCTCGACCATCTGCTTCACCTTCACGGTCCCAGGAGATATGAACTTGATGTTTTTTTGACGATCTAAACGCCACCATTCACGGTTGAAACTATTTCAGACTACGTTTTATTATGCTGCTTCACGAGATTTTAACAGACCTGTGTCCATGTTCCCATCTCTTGCTCATATACCACACAGTGATACCCCTTTTCTTTCATCTTATGCATCTTGTTGTCTATCGTGCACACTCTTTTATTTCACACCTATTTGTATCTTTCCACGTCTCGCTTCAAGTGTGAGGAAAATGGCCGCATGGAATCTTTTGATGGCAAACGGTCAATCAGCTGAATTCGTACGCGGCGCCAATGAGTGCCAGCGCATCTGCCGATAGCGACTGTCTGTCTCATCTTTGTACCGTCACGACCCATAACACGAAAATGGGCTTTAAGGAAGCTGCTGTCATTGCGCCTGTGTCATTCTTGCTCGGTACGTGAATGACGAAGCCGAGGGGTCGAAAGAAAAACCCCCGGACCATATTGACGCGAGCTTTCAATTTGGTTGATAGGTGTCCTGTTCATTTGCTTCACGGTCGACCATCGCATTCTATGGGGCCAAGTGAGCACAAAAGATATTGAAGATGGATTCCACTTCTATAGAGCATTCTACAATGCTCCTCCTGCCATCAGGGTACGATTCAGGTGGTCTTCTTTCGCGTCCTACACGCGCTCACTGACCCGGGGTTCTCAGACACTTCTGCACAGTATGTTCCTCGTAACACTGGCAGGCTTCTTTGCCAAACTCCACAAGTGGGATGACAGTGCCATGTTCTTCGATGGAAGCAGCATTGGTGAGCCTCCTCGGTCGATTGACAGGCAATTGGGACGAAATTGACATCTACTGGGTAGCTGCGTTTGTCTTTGGGCTCTGCGTCTACTTCGGTGTTACCGTTCCCGGCCTTCGCACCATCGACCTGCCTGTTACCGAGGTCGAAGACCCCGATGTACAGGTCGAGTCCATCCGCGTCCTGTCTGCAGGAAACGTCATCATCAGCGGTTGCCTCATCTTCGTGCTGTTCCTCCAGGTGCGTTCCACTCGATTCGCCAGACGTGAACCCGGATAAATCAACTGCTTTCAAGGCTGGCCAAGCATATGCACGCCGCTCCGAAGCGCAAGAAATTGCCAAAGTGGAAGCAGAAAAGCGCAAAACTGCAATTGCAGAGGCTGAGACGAAGAAGGAGCAGTAATGACGCAGACATGACGCTTTGCACCTCGTACAATCTACCAACACCTTGTGCTTCTATCTACCCGCGATGCTCAATTGCAAAGCCCTTGACTTTTCCACAAACCAATGTCGAGATCCTGACTTGGAGCCTGATCTCGGCATGGGACTTTCTAATGCACCGCAAGGCTCGCCGACGATGATCATCTCTCCTCGACTCGGGCGAACAACTTCTGCTTCAAGGATGCGACAGCCTCCTTCTCTTCTCTTCCTGTTGGCAATCTCCCTTCCTTCAATGTTGATACCGTCAACAAATTTTCTTGTTGATGTGATTCCCACTAGTTTGCCATATGGGCTTTGGCTTCCCAGCGCACCAAGTCAAAATGGCAATCGCGAAAGCATCAGAATCCCCAGCTCGCGTGCAGGATACGTTGCAACACCTAATAGTGAGAACCGTTGGGGCTTTGGAAGCAGAGAAGCTCAAAAGCCTCGAACAATCTCAGACGCGACTCGGTCAGCTCCAGCTCCAGCAGAGAAGGAAAGGAGTAGGAGGTTCTCTCCCCCTTCTTTTCCCCTCACCTACAGCGCTTCTCCCGCGAAGTCTGAACGTACTTGCCATGGGGACCCTCAACTATGAACTCTCCTGACCCACAAGCGTGAAGCCTGTTCCTGATACAGGAGACTCTTGCCAACTCCACCGCTCCTGCCCAAGCTAACTGCAAGTCTGCAACGTAAAGACATTGGCGACGCTCTCACTGTTGCAGTGATGTGACGTGATAGATGCACGAACCATCAGAACATCTTTCCTCTCTGCCATTACCTGAAAACTGCTTAGAACCGCCGGTCGTCCCACACGAAGACGAAGTACAGACGGCAACTCGACCTTTCCTTATTCCTCATACCATTGCCGAGCGCTGATCGATGCTCTTCGACTCCGCATCATTCAAAGAAGCCCATTGTCCTCCCGACGTCCGCCTCTCTTTGTTCCCATGGCCAGGGGCGCGCTAAATCGAGAAAAAGAGGAACAATGGATTTCTTTGACCTCCTTACTCTTGGCAGGACGCATGGAAGCACACACAGGTACGTTATCCAGTCGAAGCCTCGAAGGGCAATTATTGCGCCCGCGTCCTCGATATCTTGTAGGTGACGTGAACCTTCAACCATTGTCTGTGATTCTCGGCGGAGAAATGAAGCCAATTGCGTACTTGTAATTTCTTTTCGGAGAAATTTGTTTAGTGTGGGCGCTTCCCGCTCGTCGACTCAGACGGTATGTAGCTGTACGTCCCCCGACTCTGTTGAGACCCACACTATGTAGCCGTTATCTCATCGGTGCATCAAAACACACATGCATAATACAGCTTGTTGTACACTGGCCATTGTCCGAGTCACGATGAATAGGGGCTGGCGCCTACTATATCCCATTTGCGCTCGCGGGGATCTCATGGTGCTCCCATCTGGATTTTTACCTTCTCGTAAATCATAAGCAGAAAATGGCTATGCACGAAGGACCTCAAGGCGCTCAGGTATAGGGTTATGACGGAGGCCTCAATCATATATCACCCCGTTTCGTCTTTTACATCTATCTAATGGCGCCTAGCTCTCAATGAAATCACATTGACTCGAGTTGAGTGCATGTTACCCGCATGTATCTGAGACACTTGACCGTTCTCACAAGAAGCCTTATGGCCCACCAAGCTCCCGCCGTCGAAGGCCTTGATACAGCCCTCGTTATCCAAAGAAACGAGCGCTAAATTGGGGAGCGCAATCCATGCTCACTGTGATCCCGTTAATAGCGAGGACAGGTATCCGTAGTCTTCAACATCCAGTCATTAGATTTAAACCAATGAACGACATAATAAAACTCCATTTACAGGGAGAAAGGCGGTAACAACAAGCAGCGACTAGCAATTCGTCCCAAAAAGTCACTGTAGCACCCGACCTGTCATACCAATACATGAACAACGCAGAAGCCGGCGGCTTCACGCTTGGCCTTAAAACCTTCTAACCTTGCACCCCAAATCTCAAGGTGAATCGATCCACATGAAAGAGAAATTAGGCCGCCACAACATCCATAAGGCAAGTCGGGAGGGAAGTAGAAAGGAAGTAAACAACCAAAGGAAGTTAAAGCCGACATCTGAACGTCGAGTTGGTTACCTGGTGTCAGGTGGCTGGCGGTCGTGCCCCAAGGTCAAAGGCATCCTTGCCGAGTAGAAGAACGAGAAGGAAGAGAGAACCCTCATGTAACAGTGTGATGCGCGCATCTCAGAAGTTGAGAGCGGGGGCGGTGAGTCCGTCGGTTGGACGGCTGATCGGTGGACATGCGAATAGGGTTCCCGACAGACGGCGGCTGGAGCAGATCTAACATATTTCATCCCCCAGATATCTATCTAGCATGTCTCTCCATGACGCTAAAGACAAGGTACCGTATAAGATGTCGTCAACCGTAACGAAACCGATAGCGCTTCCAAGTTGTTGTCCAGTCGACTGGAACCACCACCACGCCGTCGGCGCCTTTGATAATCATGATGTCCGCGACGCCACAGTGCCTTCCCTTCCTCCCGTCCCTCAATCGAGTCCTTCAACCGAACAGTGACCAATCTAACCTCTCCTCCCGTGTGCTGTGTTCGGGATAAGATGGTATCCCCGGATTGATCCAATCTATCCAACTATCTATTCGCTTTCCTATCTTGTGCGAAGGGCGAATAGAAAACGCCGCACGTATCGCAGGTACCCTGTCTCTTCACCAAGAGTGTGCGTCAGAACCTACACCTTCGACCGAGCTAGATAACAGGGCTCCATTGCTTCCACTAAAACGCGAGCGTAAGGAAGGGAAGAATCGGTGGTTACTATACATACAAGGTTTGTGGCTGGTTTCCCGAGTACCATGAGGCAAGCCAAGCAAGCTTCAAGTCATCTTTCAAACCTTGTGTTCGAATCGACGAGATACGTATAGGCTACCAAGAGTCTAAAGTACTGGGCAATCACAGCAGGCTTGGTCGGCGGCTCAACGAGTCGGATAGGCATCAACTGAAGACAATGGCATGCTGTGAGGACAAGGAGGATATTGTCTGCAGGCACAGTGCCTCAGTCAGCATTAAATGAGAGTTAGTCCTCGAGCCCTCGTTCATGGCGGAAGCTGTAGCGCCTCAGTGGCGCATGATGGATACAGAAGGGGCATACGACGCATTGCTGGCCATCCCGGCAAACTCCCGCTGCGCCACCTTTCCTTAACAAGGCTCGACACTCCACAAGATTTTAAGCTCCTATACAGCTCGAGTCCACGTTCGCCTTTGACAGCACCTAGAGAGCATATTACAGATAATACCGCAATGAAATTAACCCTTCACCAAACTTGATCACCGACGGGAAGGGAAGGACTCGAAGACGGGAAAGTCAAATCGCTGTCAGGTGGGCCTGAACCCTTTACAAGCCAAACTCAAAAACGACCCCTTGACATCACATGCACCTCTCATCTTCTCTTTTCCTCCCTTTCTCCCACTCCTCAGCCCCTGCCCTGGTCTCTGGTGCCAGCTTATCGCGTGCCCAACGTCATACCTCATGTTCACCTAGCCGAAACGTGGTAGAGCGATGTGAAGTGTTTCTAGATTAGAATTCTTTCTATCTTACACCGCCCCCCATTTCATGATTCGCTTGAAAAGAGTCCACACCACCTCTCCATTGTACAGGATACCCCGAAAGCATGGTGCAAAGAGGCGGTGATGAGCGAGCAGGCTTGAAGGACGGGCGGAGCCACTCCCTCCCCGTCCCATCCCACTCACAACGGACGAAAAAATAGAGGGTGAGAGATCGATGGGGAGAGCTAAAAGCCTGTAAATACACCGTGAATCGATGAGAAGTTTACCGGGAATATTATAAGCGGCAAGGTTTATTGCTGGATGCTACTGAGAAAGTCAGTCAGAAGAATCGGTTGGTCGTACCGAGTCTTCAGTAATGAACGCTGGTTGAGTGGCGAAAGCATGAGAGGCCTTTCACACTTGTGTCACATAGATAGCTGGGTCGCAAGTCCCGGCTTCTCTAGATGATGATAATCAGCGTGGCGGGTGAAGGTGGAACTTGTAGACGTGAAGAGAATTAAGGTGTGCGAAATGATAAGCGTTTTGCTAGTGCCGTTGGGACGCAACCCATCCAGCCCATGGACCCAGCATGAACGGGAACGAAGTGGCAAAACGAACCACAGTTCAACGTAAGGACGCAACACATACCTTGTGAAAGCCACGGGGGTAGGAGCTCAGCAATCACTCAACGAACGACTTCTATCCTCCCTCGAGATCAATTGATATGTTGATCAGTATGCAGTCAACGGGGGGTAACCTGCTCTCGACTGCACCTAGCTCTGTCGAGTTTTTAGTGACCTTCTGTTTACTCGGAGACGGAGGGGCCTCGAAAGAATCCAGTTCGAAGGATGAGGTCGGATCGATTCAGAGTATGCATTAAGAATAGTTACATCGTTTCCCGTGGAACTATGAATCCACTCGAGAGCTCCAATTAGAGAGTACTGAAGCTGCCTATCAGCGAACAAAGCAAGTGCATAGCCAGGAGGTCCGAGGGTTGGATTGTCGAGTTCATTCTACAATTAGTCCGAGCACGGGGTGTTGTTTCATGATCGACCAGGGTCGAGAGTGGGTGCCCAGAATCAAGCCCAGAATCGCCGTTTGGCTGCAACAGCTCTGGGTAAGGCCTTTTGAGGTTGTTCGACAGCGGACGAGAAGTGCGCAGAGTCGTGGCCCGCCGGCGCTAGGAAAGCTAGACCGAGAGAGAGTCTCGACAAGGAAGCCAAAAAAGCAGAGGAAGCCATTCTGAGAATGGCGTAAAGCCTACCGAGATTAGCAGGTGAAAACTGAAAGAGATCGCCAGCGAATAAAAATTTAGTGCGAATTCCGCCGAGGTTGTCTAGTTATCCACCTGGAGATGGAGAAGGAGGGATGTCGCACATAGGATGTGGCACGCAGAGTATGATTCCGGCGGCAAGTCAGTCAAAGGCAAAGTTTGTTTGCTGGACTGGCTTGATGGTCAGTTCATGAGGGAGATATCATGACAAGTCCAACTCGGTCTATGGAAGCAGAGGTTGTAGGCAGCTGTTTTGAAAAGATCCTCGGGTGGTCAGTTGGGGAGAGATTTGCCTGACTAGGAGGCGGTCTGTGTTGTATCTGTTTCTGGACGGTGGGCGACTGCGCCCAGGTTGTGACTTGGACAAGAAATTCCCACACAGAGTTCTGTGGAAGATTCCAAAAAAAGAAGCAATAGAAAGGAAGCTTCCGCTAATTTGGGAACTGGACGGAAAAGGCAAGGCGAGATCGCGATTCAGGGGGCAACAGGTGTTCAGAGTTGACCTCGCAGATGCCAGTCGCCTGTCTGGCAGCAGAAGGAGATGTGTTGGACCGAGATTTACGGTTTGGGGGGGATGAGGAAAGGCAATGAATGCGTGAGAGAGTTGTTGTCGGAGATAGAAAGGGCGAGTTGTTTGGTTGTGTGTCTGCGGAGATAGATGGGATCGGGATGAGGAATCTGAGATCTGGCGCAGGTTGTCCTTAAGTAAATGAGCTCCTTTGGATGGCTGCAACACAATCACCCCCAACAATGGACACCGACTGGTGCTTGACCTGCTCAAAACATATCGTACGTCCTCATCGTCTCAAACAGCGACAAGACATCTTACACGTCGTTCAGCACAACGGCGCAAGCCCTTATTGCAGCTCAGAATGCAGATTCAGAGCAGGCCCATCGCGTCTTCCCTCATATGAAGACATCCAGGCCCACATTTCAGACGACGAGCCCTCTGAATTCGACCTCGCCGCAGACGATGAGATCATCGACGAGGCAGCAGACGACGACCATGTGTACACCAGCCACCACTATGCGGGAATTGAGGCTTGGGCTGCAGCCATCCCCGCAGGCGCCTCTGCCCATTTCCCACCGCCGTCTCGCCCACCTTCAGCCAAGAGCTCAAGGACGCCCTCTATCGCGTCTTTCAGCACACGGTGCTCGCCAACGTCGGTTTCAACCGTCGTCTATCGGCCTCCAAACCTGCTCAAGCCTCACAGGGCCGTTCCCGCCACTTTGTGCATGTCCAAGGCTTCACCCAAGCCTTCTTCCCCTTCTCTACCAATCATCACGCCTCAGCAGCAACTCGTTGCAGAGGCAGCTCAGTGGGCAAACGGCTCCGCGAGCACAGGGGGGGCGCACTTCTCCAGAGTCTTCCCTCGCAACACCGGCCTCTTCCAAGGCCCTTCAGTTTGGGGAGCGCAATAGGTCCTCCTCATCCGGTGTCCTCAAAGGCATCGCCTCCCACGTTCGCTCATGGGTCGCCCCCTCACCCCTCTCTGCTCTCCCCCAGCACCACCACCTGGAGAAAGGGTCTCGTTTCCCCGATGAGTATTCGGATGACGATGAGGGCACTCCCATCTTCATTGCTCAGGTGGCTCCCAAGTCCTCGGGCACGGCTTACTGGGCACAGGCAGAAGAATACCTTGTCCACCCATGATCAACTCAGGGTCCCTTTATTTCCTCGCCGTTCTTCTTGCTTTCGTTTTTTATTTTGCTACCCCATAGATTCCCTCGCTTTCGTTCTCGCTTCGTCTCTACGTCTTCGTTATGCTCTGGAAAAAGGAAGTACGGCAACAACACAAGACTACATCATGCCTCCCCAATCCCAAAACCAACATGCGCACCTCACCCCTTCTCCCACACCACCACCATCCCATCACAACTCATGAAAACCTTGTTTTACCATGGACAATTGCATTCGCAAAAAATTCTTGACCTTCCCTCCATTCTTCTTGCTTCCCGCTCACCCTATCTGGTACTACTACCCCGTGGTCTTTCCACATACCCACACCCCTCCTTCGTCTTCTCACCGCCCAAAAATTTCGTCGGCTTCTTCCTCGTTCTCGTGTTTCACTGCAATCTCACACACACACTCTCTCTGCATGCATTACAACCTCATAGACAAGCCTCGCATTATTATGTACCCTCTTTTTCCTTGTATACACCGCACACTTGTAACTCGTATCACCGGCATTGCAGCCCACCCTCAAACCATTTGCCTTGCCCCTCTGTCCATCATTGTCCTCTGAATCTCGCTTAGCCCCTGAAACAAGAATGAGATGACGGATGAACCCTCTATTCGTACAATTAATCGTTTGCTCTCAAACTGAACGTTGTAGCTCCAATAATCTAATCCGATTGCGCCCCACAGCGACTTCGTGCCCCAGATGCAAGTCATTTGCGTACCCTCTTCAGTGCGCCAGGTCTCGTGTCGTGGAGTTACTAGGAAGCGAATGCAGGACAATATAGTAAACCGCCTGCTTAAACTTTTTGAATGGGCTTTGGAGTACGCGCTAATCAGCCGTTCCGCACTTGCGCTCCACATTGCGTCGGGCGTCTCCAGGATGGTGAAGACTCTCTATCCTGTCCAGGCTTCATGATGTTTCGTGGTCCGTACCGACTCTATTGGTTTTTATTCGTCGAAATGCCTCCGTCTACTCCACCCCCGCAGCAAATATTTACTTGACGATGGGCAGGAAATTGCCGCCCTCGTCCATCGGAAACTTGCATCGAATAGCCTTTTTGGTGGCACTCCAACAACCCTTGACCTCGAGTACCCTGAGGCTTTCAAACATTCACCATGTTCTGCTGACTGACTCTCTCTCTCTTGATTGACGCCCTTCATCGACAAGCGGGCCCCTACAATTCGATGGGCGGCTCCGTTAGGTACCGCTCTCGTCCTAGTCGTGTGTACTGTATATACTACACACAAGGACTGCTAAAACAAAAGAGCCGCACCGCAGACGGGCCCGTCGTGCAGGCTTTTAAAGGAACGGGGCCGCCGCATAAATTAAAACAATTGCGGCACCCATTTGCTGCTATACATTCAATAAGAGATTTAATGTGGCGGTTACATGTCGGAACCAGGAGGTTAACGGAACCATTATTGGGATCCCTAGCCTATCGTATGCGTTTTTTACAAAGCCGTATTGGTTTTTTGCTATTCAGTTGAGCAGACATCAGGTCCGACAAGGAGCGGGCGGCCTATAGCGGTGTTGCTTTACGAAGCCTTGATGAGCGGATAAGTAATAGATTCCAAGTTCCCTCCTGCATACAACAGCCCAGGGAAGGGAGCCAGGAGATAGGAGACGTCCTTCCTCGAACGTGCGCTTCTTGACCTTCTCTCTCCCTCTTCTGGTCACGCAATCAAAGTGGGAGAAAGGGAGGAGCTTCTCAGAAACGAGATAACGTCAATCAAGCTTCCTGTCCAAAGTCCTCGATTCAGATTAAGTACGCTGTGAAGCCATCTATGCCTTTGACCTGATAGTGAGGGAATGGAGAGGGCGGAGATGGAGAGGACCGCCCTAGTCTCAAACAGGGTGACGGTAACATAAGTTGCCCTGTCTACTCCCCTAGTCGCTATCGCACTATCAGGAATAGGGCGTAAGTAAGAATAGATAGCGCTATGGCATTGGTACGCCCATCGAAACCCCACGCCGAAGCGCCTGCCCACTGACCCTCATCATTCTTCTCACAAAAGGTGGCAATAAGTGACTGGGCTCGGTAGGTATGATTGTGATAAGTTAAGTATCTCACAGCACTTGCTGTCAAGGGAATAGGTGATGATGTGACTGCGAGTGCTGTGATCTTCATTGTACGCACCGGCGCTTATTACACCGTCGATGATAGGGGCCTTCTGATGACCCCCTAAATCATCTCGTATCGTCATCCTTCTCCTCAGCTATTGTTCGCTACATCCAGGCTCCAGCGTCCGACACACATCTCACAAGACTCTCAAAAAGGGCGCTCCTCTTCGCCTCGACGATAACATGTGTCAGGTGGAGCAACAAAGAACTTCAGAAGCTCGATGATGCCCAGAAGCGCTGCGATGTGCTTACCCCTTCTCTGTTCTTATCAATACCGCCCTGTATAGACCTCCTCAGAGCTCAAATAAGAAGTGGAAAAGAAGAAGCAGGACGGAAGATATAGAGGGAGAAGGAGGGGAGGGAGGGCCCGCACCTTTGGGTTCGTAGGTTGTGGCTCAAACAGTCGCGATATCTTGAAATGGATTTCTCAAAGTTATGCTCTAACCCCACAAAGTTCAACCCAGCCTCGGAAACCAACTTCAGAGACGGCAGATGTGCTCGGCTTGAACGGCATGGTTCACAGCTCTCTCAAAATACAAAAGCATATCATTGGCCGATACCCTGCTGTGATAACAAGGACATAGCTGGAAACTCTCAGGTTCCCTGATCTTACATTTTGTGACGCTCTAAGAAGTCCTAGCTTTTGTAGGCTGCTTCTTTTCGCATCTTCTTATCATGGGACCAGGTCTACCTACCGAGTTTGGAACTCAGAGCTCTCCTGAAGCCGTCCAAACGGCACGAGCGGGTCGAGGCTTGTATCTTCTAAAAGCCCTGAAGATGGTCACGTTTACGAGAAATAACGTTAGCGTTACCAGTGCACGACGATCGCTTGATAACGCAAGGAAAAGGCCCCGGAAGAAAAGAAGTTTGCGAAATGGAACGTGTTACAGGGAAAGAGGGCGCCACGTAGCGCTACACATACACAATGAGCATGTCTGCGCGATAAGCAGTGAAATGTTTGTGATTGGGTGAAAGGAAAACAAGTCTCTGGTATGCAGCGGTACCATCTCCGTAAATGAGCAGTCTATGATAAAGATGGCGTCACGGGCGCTTAATCAGGGTTCGCTCATCGCTTCAAGCAAGACTGGCATAGATATGTGAGGAGTAGACTGGTATGCTTACTGGCGGCTATAATAAGGATGTACCTCTCTCTGTTTTCATTAATACTTCAATGGCACCTGTGTATGCCCTAGCCTGTGTCGAAGGTACAGCTATCATACATTCGTTCGAAAGGAGCGGGTTGTGCCTTCGAGAGAACAGACTTGAGACGGACTCTAGACTCTTTCAAGACTCTCCAGTCGTGGATATTTACTTTCAGTGACACCGGTTGACATTTGCCTCCGGTCCGTGACAGGCTGGTGACAAGCACAACTAAATCGGAAACACTAAGGAACATTCATAACTTTCAATCTCTTCACATCTTCGTCACACTTTCCTGGCCCATAGACCGGGCCCACAAAAAGCCTAGGCTTCAATCAATCTCCTCTTCATAAAAGGTATTATGCATTGCAAACAGTACCGCCCGACTACCCCACACGAGCGTGTATGCATGGCACCCATGCAGATATCCTCTCGTGGTGAACTTCAGCCGGGACGTCTGACCAGAATACCATTGATTTGATCGCCTCAAACTCGTTTCAAGTTCACTGGATAAGATCTCGAAACAAATCGTCAACCCGCCAATTAAGTCAATTTCCATTCAAAATGACAAGTCAACGGAAAATCACTACTCAACAATTTTACTCACGAGAAAGACGTGTGAGGCGTCTTACGAATTTAGATGTCCAACCGTCGCATCCGCCAACTGACGTCTAGTTGCTTTGTAATTGTCCAGCGTTGACCCTTGCTCGGCACAAGGGGTCTCCCGGCAATCTAACCAGATACTCAGTGTCGCTTGCCTACAGATTTCGTCGGATCTTATGCAGTCAGACAGCAGGCATGGTATCATTCTCTCTCAAAAGGAAATTTAATCACAACTCGGGAAGAGATAGAGGGATATCTATTAAGATGTGTCGCCAACAAAAATGCTTGGTGGGTGTTGTGCCGTTGCGGGCGCTGGGCGCCTCTGGGTATGAAACAATCGATTTTTAACCTTCCCGGCTGTGACTACCCATCCCCACAAGCGTCGCGGTCCCTTGGGTTGTAGATGAGTGCTGATAGAATTCTTAAGGTTAAGCTTTCAATGTGAGAGCGTCTGCGTGCGGTGCGGATACAGAAAAACCCTAGAGTTTAAGGGACGAGAGCCGAGAACATCGAAGTACTCGAAAGCTAGCGCTAGAAGCACGAAGTCGGAACCCTTTCCCAAAGCGGTTGGGCCATTTGTACGCTCCTCCCGCGATCGCATACCTTTACGACTCGGAACACGATCATATACGGCTCCGTCGAGGTCATAGTGCCCACATCCACGCCTAAGAAGCTACTGGGCTTCTCCGGCTTTAATATACAGACGGATACGCATTCGCGCATATCGACCTAAATTTCAGGCTCCTTAGTCTCATACTTGCTGTACAGAAACGTAACGTCTGCAAGTCACATACCTATTTTGCGCGTTGTTCTTATAGCTACCCGCCTTGGTGAGCGGAGTATGAGTTGTCGTACTCAAGCTAAGAGGGAAACCCAGAAACGCCATTGTTCCACTCGATTCGATTCGAGTTGAAGCTCAGTCTCAGTCCTTGATGAAGTTACCATGGATCAGGTAAGGCTATCACGCACTCACACGCCTGCGTTACGAACAGTGACAACATGCTGACCGAGTATCAGTTCCATAGCAGGCCGGTAGTCAAATGTAAGCGACAAATCCGCCTCCATATCGCTCACAGCACTTAGTTAGCATGTCCTTCGCCGTAACTCGCTTCCAGCTCGTGAATATGACGCAAAGATGAGGTATGCGACTGACTTGGTGATTTATTTACTCTACTGGCTTGCTCAGCAGTCCAGGGCATCAAGCACTTTTTCGCCTCGCTCCCAGCGTCTTCTTAACGACCGAGCGCGATGCGAGTAGATTGTACACCTGTGAGATGAGGTATGTTTGCTTCAAGCTACAATGGGAGCCCTTCCCATTAGGTCATAGCCTTCAGTGTTTGAGGCTTAGTCGATTAAGGCCTGAGGCCCGCGATGTGCATAGGCTGTCCCGACTGGCGAAATGAATGTAGAGTAAATCAATCTCGGGTCTGTCTTCGTACCTTCTTTTTTTGATTCTTACTGCATTGAATCATCTTAGCGCTTTGTGACCGCAGGAAGATGCTTGGTTCGCCAACTTTCACCAGCGACGATCATCATTGTTGTCAAGTCTTGGGGTTCGTTCAGTCCCAGGGCCTTTCCGGTGGGAAGAAACGTGCGATATGAGGACAAACATCTCGATCTTGTGGAGTGTCTCGAGTCGGCCTCCCGAAGAGAACCTAAATTGCAGAAGATTGGATGCGACAGACACCTCGCCGCGCAAGATCGAATTGGATGAGATTTATGTATGTAGCCGTGTCGCTCATGGCCGAATGTATTATACAGCCTCAAGTGTCATAACCTCCGCCACTCGCCAGCATCTGTCGTGCACCTTTCCTCTGAACGCTGGTGAGAAACAAGATCGACAAGAGCGCCTCCTGCCCTGGTGCGTTGTTCACTTGTTTGGGGACTTTGGGGCTTGGAAAACCGCTTATAGCCGCTTAGGCGCTCAGGTACAAGTATCCTTGACTAGATATGGGTAGGGCACTAAAACCACGGAGAGATCCAAGGCATAGATTGGGCGGAAGCAGAGGCAAGGACCATGTGGTCGCATCTGATGGCAGGGATCAAAAGCGCCCCTTTTCAATTGCTGACTAATTTCTGCGTCATTTAGTTTAGGTTTTCTATCATTTTGGATGAGGAAAGATTCCGGCATGGGCGCTTTAGCCCCTTACACTCAGGCTGAGCAAAAGATGATAGTGAGAAGCTTACGGGCATCCAGATTATTTACCGTTGCTCATGTAACCTAAATAACTCTTGTCTAGAAATAAAGAGGTTCTCGGGTTGTGCTTGGACACTGTGCAGAGTAACATCTTCTGGAGCAGCCCTGCCAGAGGACTTGCATCTTGTATCACGCCAAGGTAGGGGAGAAGAGTCGACCCTCGAATTTCGGGCCCGGTTGGAGAGGAACTACCTGGTACTTGCACAAGATTGACTCACCAGGAGGGGCCAATAATCGTATATAATTCCTCCCATAATCTAATATAATTTGTATGTCGGGGTCGTTGTGTCAAACGTTTCATCTCACCTCGACCATCTCACCAATCCCTGTTCGTCAAGGTCAATATCGACTTCCCTCTTCCGGGACGTGAGGGAGGAGGTGGGTCTTCATTTCAATGACGACGAAACGGCTACAGGCGCCCGTGGCGCTAGCTTCTAATAGCAGCGGTAACCTAAGGTAACCTATCCTATGTGAACGGAAGATAATCTTATGGAGTAAATGGGTCACCGGCTACTTAGCGACATCTCTCAGCTGGGGCACTCACCTGGCCTCCTTGCCCAGGACTCGCTGCGATGAAGCAGTAAGACGAAAGGAAACTACCGAAGGTCTCCCCGCACGCCCACAACGATGTATTGCGTCCATTCAATCGTCGCTGACCAGACATCGAGGGCTTGTGGTCAAAAACAGCCTTTGAAGACTCCTTTTCGAGAGATGTTTGAGTCTCACTCCCCGGTCGAACTTGGCGAGAATGCATACTTGGAGAGAGGACCGCAAACGAGCCATGTGGTTACTCAGGCGATCAAACAAGACTCAGTGGAGGCCCCTGCTACTAAATTGCCTATTTCATCATCATCAACTGCGACGGGTCCCGGAGTTCTTGAATAGGGAGCGCTTGCGATGTTCAAGGAGAAGCAGATCCCCGAAATAGGCGCACAGAAACAACGCCCCAGGCCTTCCAGACGACTCGATTTCCCGCCAACTGTCCAAAGGACAAAGCACCTGTCATATCCTGTCGAAGGAGCAGGTACTCATCTAGCTGGTGCTCTGAACTGTATTTGACTGACGAGTGGCGTTGAATGTTGAGATCCCGCATTGTCTATACGATCTCGAGCTTATTGACTCTCCTTTCCTCTGGGGCCGCCACTGCCCGCCACCGCATGAGTAGGCAATCTTCCTTGTCAATGTGTCGACCTTTCCCTGTGTGGAAGGTTTCCAGAAGATAACTTCTCGTGCTTCCTGTTCCAGAGGGGAAGACCAATGTTCCACCCTCTTCTATAACCTCTAGCGACAGATCTCATCTGTCATGGTGCACGATGTTCGAGGATCAGAATTGGATGGGAATCGAAGGAAAGACTTCTTGCGCACTACCCAAGTTAAAAGTTCTTCGATGTTGACCAGCAGGGCCAACTGAATGCAAAACCTTGTCACTTCCCAAGACATATCTGATGGTAATAGGCATCGTTTTCTGATTGCGGAAGTAAGCTCTAGAAGTACAAGATTGCAACGATGAAGGATGGTCGGCCGCCATGTTCTACTCTTGTTGTCTGCGGCTGGGTTGTGTGCAAGGTGCGAAGAAGCAGGAGTGAGTTGAGACGCCTCGTCGTTGAGATCATAGATGAACAGTTGAATTGCCGACAGTTGCCTTGCCCAGAGACATATTTTAGCCAGACTGAATGGCTCGGTGGATGGCCCCGTCCGATGATTACTGTGGAGGCTGGAATCTACCAGATACAAAGATTAGTGTTAACGCGAGGCCTAGGGAATGAGGTCATACCCTGGAGGAGGGCCGGCAAAGCCTGGGGGAGGAGGGCCACCAAAGGGCATGCCGGGAGGGAAGCCAGGAGGAGCAAAACCAGGCGGTGGGCCTGGCATGCCGGGAGGAGGGAAAGACATCGGTGGGCGGCCCATGCCAGGACCTCCAACTGAGAAAAGGATGAATGATCCAAAAACATATCAAGAGGTCTAAGTTTGGACATACCAGGGGGCATCATTCCCATCCCACGTCCTGCAGGCATACCGCGTCCTGGTCCAGCAGGAAGCTACAAAGGGGAAATAAGCCCCTGAACAACGCGTCAAGCAGGGAATACACATACGCTGGACTTGGACTCGTCGTCTTGTGCAGGTGGAGGTCCTTCCACACTGATGCTAACGACGTTTTCTCCACGCAGAATGACAAGTCCCAGGGTTCGCTTCATCTCCTGCTCAGGCGCCGTTTCTTCTCCAGCCTTTTTCTTGGGTCTGACTCTTCGGAACTCTTCACAGTCTGCAATTACCAGGTTCATATGGCGGTCAAACGCCAGCATTTGGCCAGTCAAAGCGCGTCCATCTTGAATCGTGACTTTCAATCGCCAGTTGATCAAACTGAGCATTTTGCCGCCCTTGGATTTTGGTGGAGGCTATTAACAACATTTCAGTTCATTGTTAGTGACGACTAATAGACCACAGCATATGTTCCAGCTTACCATGATAGGCAGACGATTCCTAGTAAACTGACGACGATGGAAGGAGGAAGAGGAATCTGTGGACAAACAAACGCAAACTTGGCTCGGGCGTCTGTCAGTTTCGTTACAGCCACATTCAACTTTGTTCGACATTCACTCTGTTTCGTATCGACTCCGTGCTCAACGCTACATACAGTCTATTGGCAGAACCTTGGGCTTTTTCGATATCAAAAGGACTTTGCCCAGATTCCGTCTGTGCCGGGAAGAGTCGTTTGCTCAGTAATCACGTTCGGAATTTGCAAGGAATTCGGACACATAAAACCATCACGTCTTTGAAGCGCTCGTTGCTCAGAACTCTCTGACTTTCAACATGTCTTCGAGCATATCTACTAGCTTTACCAAGTGTCTTGGTGGGGTGTCTACCACTTGAAGTCGTCTCAATGCTCAGATGACATCCAGGCATTCAGACTCCTATCGTCTCAGCCGCGATGGCAGGCGCTAGCGGTGGTTTGTCTGGCTCCTTGCCTGGCAAACAAAAAGTGCTTAAACCTCTCTAGGCGACTTGGCATCTCAAGTCTCGCTCGCTGGCGGATTTGGATTTCTTGCGACAGGTCTGTCTTGGCTGGAGTCATCAAATAGTATCTGACCGAAACGGTCAGGCTATGGTAGCACCGAAAGGCTTCGCTCTGAGCTAGATATCACTCGTAACGCCTTCAGAGACCGTCAGACCCTCCCAATTGGTGTTGGCTTCCTTGGCTGGCTACTTGACAAATCGGAGGAACTCGCCATGGAGCAGCTCTCCCTCACTCTCGAATACCATGTTCAAGCCATCTGGCTTGCATTCGGTGACAGACTTGAGTACTGGGTTGACTATATTCACCAAGCCTGCAAAGACAAAGGTAGCCAATATAAGCCCTTGATATGCATTCAAATCACTTCACCTCAAGAAGCTACAATGGCTGTTGAGAAGTTAAAAGCGGATGTCATCATTGCACAAGGTGAATAATTCTTTGCTTCGAATTATTCATTGCTGACCGAACATCAAATAGGCGTTGAAGCTGGGGGACATGGTGCAGCCAAAGGCACGCCTCTCCTTTCGCTGGTACCAGCTGTTCTCGAAGTCGTACCATCGCATATCCCCGTGCTCGCAGCCGGAGGATTAGTGACAGGTGCTCATATGGCCGCTCTTCTGGCCTTGGGCGCTGCAGGCATCGTGGTTGGCACCCGTTTTCTGACCGCACCCGAAAGCCAATATACAGATGGTCAACGTAAAGCTCTCCTCGATGCAGATTCAACACGATCTGTTAGAACGATGGCGTTCGATCAAGCCCGGAAGACATTAGGTTGGCCACAAGGCATCGATGGGAGAGGTCTCTACAACGGTACGTTAAACGACAAGCAGGCACAGTTTGTGTCATTTCCTGCGTCATTGAACCTCATCCATGCTTTCGCCAGACACCGTTGCCGACTACGATCGCGGTGAGGACGTGGAAATCTTAGGAAGCAGGTATCAAGAGGCACAGGCGAAAGACGACGCGAATAGAATCGTCGTTTGGGCTGGTACCGGGGTTGGCTTGATAGACAGGATCCAATCAGCAAAGGTAAACCTTCTGATGATCGAAAGTTTATTTGCCATTTCGCAGCCATTCATTCAATCTGCTTTTTTGCAGGACATCGTGAACGAGATTCACGAAGAGTGTTTGCGGCGCCTTTCCGTAGTATACGCGCTCACGGTGTAAGTGTACCAATCGAGGTTCTCATGGTCGGCCATAGCGAATGAATTAGTGCTTCCTCGAATTCCCATGCCCCACGGAAAAAAAATGCACCACATCGGCTGCGTTTACATGGAAGTTCATGTAACAGCAGCACTCCTACAGTGTTGGAGCGGTCCTCGGGACAGGATCACTCCTTGGGACAAACACTGATATCTTCACCATTCTCGCGGGTTTGGCTACAAAATTTGGCAAAGACGTAGCAGTACACTGTAGTTACAACTCTGGTGAGTTTGAGATAAATTAAGGTCGTCAATATTGCCACAGGGGGAAACTGAAGCCCAAAAAATGCGGTTTTGATGGGCACAACTTTTCTTTCTGCAAATTGCATGACCTCTAAGACGGTGACGACTGCCAATTTGCAAAAATAAGAAGTAGAACGTTTGATATTTTCCTTTCTAGGCAGCATTTTGTCAATTTCGCCTTTCTGTACTTGAAATACTGCTAGAATCGGTTCCAACGCAGCTGTGTCGGCGAAATGGGTGGGGCCACGAAGGCTGAGGCTTGCGTTGCAGGAGTAGGCGCCTCCAGGCACCTCAGAAATTTCATTGAAGAGCCTCGCGAGGTCCCCGAGACTATGTTTGGAAAAGAATCCCGGCTTCTGGCCACAGGACTAGGCTTGAGGAAGGCAGGGTGAGCGTGTCCCAAGGAGTGATCCTGCCCGGTTTTGGGACCCCTTCCATGTACCTACTTTTGCGACCCAATCCGGGCCGTATTTCAACAATAAAACAGCTATGATACATGAAAGAGAGACCCGGTCAACCATTAAAATTAGTCCCAAAGATTCCAGACACACATCGAAGGTATTAATTGTAAAAAACAAAATGTTGTCCCAAGGACCGCTCCAACACTGTATCGGTTCCTTACATCTTCGCATTCTCCCAGAAGACGAGAAAAATTGAATATTGATGATACAAGAAAACAGAGTATTTTACAATGGTTTTGTGATCCCGACTTTCTTCTTGTGGCCCTCGCGAGAGTCATGATAGGCGAATGCAGACGATTAATGAACGATCTCCACGACGAGATCACCTTGGTTGATAGAATCGCCTGCAAAAGAAAGGCATTTGAATGGGCAGCAATACAACGGTGCTGAAGGACTGACCTTCGTGAACAACGACGCGCTTGACGTGGCCAGAAACGGGAGCGGTCACAGCAGATTCCATCTGGAATCTTTGTTAGTACCATTCCCAGGCTATCCTATTCAAGAAGACTAACCTTCATGGCGCTCAGGACTTCACGGAAGGAAATGAAAGATCAGCTGACGGAAGCTTCTAATAGACAATGGGAACATACCACAGAGAGGATCGCCCTTCATGACTTCATGACCTTCCTTCGCCCGAACCTCAACTACAACACCCGACATAGGTGCACCAACAGAGCCTGGGGAAGAGGTGGCCTTTTCCCTAGAGACTGTCTCGACGGCGGAGTTGTTGTCCTCCACAGAGACGGCGCGAACCTTGAAAGAGGTTGATCAGATAAGCTCAGAATAGATGAAATGGAACCCTCACTTCTCCATTAACTTCGAACCAAACATCACGCTGTGCGCGTCCCTCCACAACGGGACCGACAGCCATAAGGCGGATGATGAGAGTCTTGCCCTTTTCAATCTCGATATGCATTTCCTCGCCAATGTCAGGTCGGCTTAGGAAATAGCGAGTGGGAACGACGCTGAGGTCGCCGTATTTGTCGATGAAGCCCTGATACTCCTCGAACACCTAAGTAGGGGTTAGTTGATTCCCCAGTCGTCACCTATTCACTGCGTACCTTGGGATACATAACATAGGAGGTAACATCGGTGTCGGTGATGTGTTTTCCGAATCGACTGCGCAAGTCCTGTTTGATCTTCTTAAAATCGAGCGGCTCCATGGTGGCACCCGGTCGTCCATCGATGCGAGGCTTGTTGCGAATGATCTTAGTGCGGAGAGGCTCAGGGAAACCGCCAACGGGCTGTCCAAGGTAGCCCTGGAAGAATTCGACGACGGAGGAGGGGAAGTCAAGCTCTTCAGCGCGGTCCAAGACGTCTTGCGAAGTAAAGTTGTTGGAGGTCATCCATTGTGCAAAGTCGCCAACAACCTTGGAGGAAGGAGTAACCTTGATGATGTTGCCACAGAGGTTGTTGGCCTCGATGTACTTCTGCTTAATGACTGGTCCCCATAAGCATCCCATTATAGTATCAAAGGTATTTGGCTCACTGTTCCATTGTTCACCAAGGCCGAGTTGAGCAGCCTGGAACATCAGGTTTGTGTACTGACCGCCGGGCATCTCATGGTCGAAGACGCTAGAGTCGGAGGCACGAACGTTGGCTTCGAAGCAGCTGTAAAGGATGCGGATCTGGCTCCAGTAGTTGTTGAGGGCCTGGATATCGTCGTATCGAATACCAGTGCCCAAGTTGGTCTGCTCAAGGGCCATGCAGACGGCACCCATGGATGGTTGAGAGGTTGTACCAGACATGCCTAAACACTGTTAGCGAGCGCCAACGAGAGTCATCAAGGCCCTTACTGTCAATGGCGACGTCGATAACATCAGCGCCAGCAGCAGCAGCAGCGAGCATACTGGCAGTAGCAATGCCAGCAGTGTCGTGAGAGTGGACGTGGATGGGGAGGTCGGGGTGGGCCTTGCGGATGGCGCCAATCAAGCTAAAATGCTGGTTAGACCTGCTGGGGAAGCGCGGGTGATGCAACGCACAGAGTAGCAGCCTGGGGCTTTAAGAGACCAGCCATATCCTTGACGCCGAGAACGTGAATACCTTCCTTGACGAGTTGGTTGACAAAGTCGAGGTAGTATTGGAGAGTGTACTTGGTCTCCCTCGGGCTTGCAACGTCGCCACTGTAGCAGACAACAGCTTCGACCACACCGCCAGCCTTCTTGGCAGCATCGATACCCAGCCTCATCTGTTCATGGGTTAGGTACGCAATATTTGACGTATTGCCACAGCACACATACGTTCTCTGAAAAGAAGGGTCAGCACTACGACGTTTGTCCACGCTGGGCTACACTTACCGAAGTAGTTGAGGGAGTCAAAGACACGGAAGATGTCGAGACCATTCTCGACGGCCTTCTTGGAGAAGTCGTAGATGGCGTTATCGCTGTGGCAAAGTTAAGTTTAGAGTTAAACGATGAAGGGAGATGTCCTGCTCACGGGTAGGAGGTATAGCCAACACCGTTGGCACCACGGACAAGAGCCTGGAAGGGGATGTTTGGGACGAGCTTACGGAGAGTGCGCTGCAACAGAGTTAGCGTTGTCTCAATTTAGCAACGGAGCTTTCACGTACGAGACGGTCCCAAGGATCCTCATACAGGAATCGCATAGCAACATCAAAAGTAGCACCACCCCAGCACTCCAAACTGTACGCATTAGCCAAGGCCCAGCTAGTCTCCTTTGCGATATTGACCATGTCAGCGGTACGCAAACGTGTAGCAAGGAGCGACTGGTGGGCGTCACGCCAGGTAGTGTCCATGATGAGGGTACCGGGGTATTCACGGACAGCTTTGGCGAAAGCTTCAGGACCGTGCTCGACAATGATGTTTCGCCATCCCACAGTGCAGGAGGAGGATGTGTCGAGAGCGGGTCCGCTGGGGTCCTCGCGGTTGGCCAATTTGGGAATTTGGATCTCCGTTTTGAGACCAGGCTCACCCTTAGGCCGAAACTCAGCTCATGGAAGAAACATAGGGAGGTCAGACATACCTGCTGTCCCTTGATAGTGCTTCCATTCACGGCAAGATCTCCAAGGTAGCCTAGAAGCTTTTGCGCACGGTTCTGGCTCTGGACGAGCTTGAACAAGTCGGGAGTATCGTCGATGAACTGGGGGTTGAGTTAGTTAACACATGCGCGAATCTGATATTGACGTGACGTACGGTGGTCCAAGTCTTGCCTTGAATGAAGGTGTCGTGGGTAAGGAGGCGGAATAAGAAGGGGATATTGGTCTGGCAGCCGTTAGAGCCCAGCTACTCTCGCGTTACTTTGACATACCTTGACACCACGAATACGGAACTCTACGAGGGCACGGAGCATTTTTCTGCGGGCAACCTCATAGGTGGTACCGCTGACAGTACACTTGACGAGCAAGCTGTCGTAGTGAGGCTGTTCATGGTCAGCCAGGAGCAGGACTGGTTAAGCAAAAGAAGGACGTACAGTGATCTGAGCACCCGCGAAACCAGAGCTGGCATCCAAACGAACACCATTACCACCAGCACTGCGATACACCTCAATCTTTCCGGTATCAGGCTGGAAGCCGGTTGCAGCATCTTCTGTTGTGACACGGCACTGAATGGCGAAACCGCGCTTGGTGATAGCATCCTGAGTGAGGCCAAGCTGAGGAAGAGTGGCTCCGGCGGCAATCTGGATTTGAGCGGCAACAATGTCGATGCCGGTGATCTCCTCTGCAGATGCGATCAGCTATGGGCGCCAAAGAGATAAGATACTGCAGCAACTTGGCTCACGTACCAGTGATGGTGTGCTCGACCTGGATACGAGGGTTAATCTCGATGAAATAGTGTCTGCCCATCTGGTCAACCAGGAATTCTGCCGTTCCAGCATTGCGATATCCAACGCTCTTGGCCAACTTAATGGCATCGCTCAAGATCCCTTGGCGCACTTCCTCGGGCAAATGAGTAGCGGGAGCAACTTCGACAACCTTTTGATGCCTGCGCTGCACGGAGCAATCTCGCTCAAAGAGGTGGATAGTGTTTCCAGCAGCATCGGCGAGAAGCTGCACTTCGATGTGACGCGGCCGTTCCAAGAAACGTTCGATGAAGACGGTGCCATCACCAAAAGCAGCCTTGGCTTCACTAACCGCGCGCTCAAAGGCAGCTTTGAAGTCGGATTGTTCACGAACGACACGCATACCACGGCCTCCGCCACCCATCGCAGCCTTGATAATGACTATTTTTAAAAACATTGGGGTGGCCTGGTCAGCTGGGCTAGGGTTCACACAAAGTGAATACCCACCTGGGAAGCCATACTCTTTGATGAATTCCTCTCCTTCCGTATAATCACCAACAGGGCCTGGGGTACCAGGAACAACAGGAACGCCAACCCGCATGGCTGTATTTTAAGAGGCGCCACTGTTAGAAATAGCTGCATAAGGATAAATAATCCTATCACGCGTACCGATGGTCCTTGCTTTCGTCTTGTCTCCGAGGGAGTCAATGACTTCGGGCGACGGCCCGACGAACGCGATACCAGCTTGCTCAACCTTGCGAGCGAATTCAGCGTTCTCAGATAAGAAGCCATAGCTGGGATAGAAACGTTGGTGACCTTGCCGACCGAACACGGTGTGATATCACATACCCGGGATGGATCATATCCACACCATGGTCAAGCGCAATCTTGATGATTTCGTCTTGGGCGAGGTAGGCAGCAACGGGAGTGAGGCCCTTGCCAACTTGATAAGCCTCATCAGACTGTGAAAACGCGGTCGGACGTTAGAGGGACGATGCGGGTGCTCGAAGCGAAGCACTTGCTTTCTGGCGATGGGCCGACAGCCGATCCTCGTAGGAATAGATGGCGACGGTGTGCATCGCGAGCTCATGGGAGGTTCTAAAGACACGGATAGCAATTTCCTATAAAGATCGAGATTAATCCTTCAGTAAAAGATGGTCCTTTCATTCGATATCTTTGACGTACTCCTCGGTTAGCAACAAGGATCTTGGTCAACGGGCCACTGTGGCCTGCAGACTTTCTCCTCATCGTTTGGATAGAGTGAACGGGAGTCCCAGGGGCACTAGGCGACCCCGCAAAGGTGCCAGCGAGCCTTGGGGGATGAAGTGGCGAGGCCATGATTGTGGGATGAGGACAAGGAGCGAACAAACGGAAGGCGGACGGGCGTTTAGATATAATGGAATTTCGGGAACGCCGGCCAGATAAGATGACGGGAATGCCGAGCCGAAATTATGTGATCGATAAGTTGGGAAGTCATTGCCAACCAATCACAGGCGATGAATAGAGCCAGTCTCCTTCATGCGGATAGAGAGCAATGGGTATCATACACTTTCCTCGAGTCACAAGGTGTGCTCGCAAGAGAGCCTATTCATTAATCTATTAACGCTTCATCTAATAATACGAGTCTTGGGCGATGGGAACTTGCATACGGGCGGGGAGGGCCAAGGTACAGGAGACAAGTGCGATAAATTCATCCACATACCCCCACGAATAAAACCAGCGACGATGGGTGGAGCAACAGTGAGTTCGTCGCAGTCGTCCCGCTTGCACACTCGGTCGCCGGTCAACTACGGTTTCCGGTTGGCCAATGGAATAATGGCGTCCGCAGTTTGTCTTCTCTCGTTCTTCTTTTGGTTGTTCTTGGCGACAGCATACACAATACCTGCAAAGAACCCAACAGAGATGGCCGAAACAGACCCGACGGTGACAGGGTCCCCAAAGAAGATCATGCCAGAAGCAGCGACTGGTAGTTTGTTCAGGGCACCAACCATACTAACCAATGGGTGAGCTCCTTGGCTTTATCGTGTTTGAATGGGGAAGCCTCTTACCTGTATGTGGTGCTGCTGGTCACTCGGACACACCATGCCGTGGTGAAGGAGATTCCGACAGCAGCCGCGCCAGAGAACGCAATAGCAAAGAGAAGGAAGTTCCGAGTCTCAGGAGGGCTGCAGCCAATGAGTATAGCTAACACCTGTGATTGGTGGGTGGAACATACAAGTTACGAGAGAGGCTCTCATGTCCCCAATCTTCGACGAGCACAGAGAAGACGATGAGAACGGGGATGCTCAAGAAGTTGTTGTAGAACATCGTGTCCCAATCGGAGAAACCAGTGGACTTGATACGCTTGCGCATGAAAAGGAGCTTCATAGCAGAAAGTCAGTACATGGGCTTGGCAGGTAGAAGTTCACTCACATATGCAGCACTTGACAGGCAGTTCAAGAGCATCCAGAAGTATCCGACGTTCAACCCTCGGACTGCTGCAAAGATCGATTCCATCATGCCAAGGCTGACTCCCGTGCTGGCTCCTGGCACAGAGTCAGATAAGGCACCTTTAACATCCGACCAGGCAGCAATGACTGAGGACACGACCTGTGGGAACGTTGAAGAAGCTGATGCTGGCGGCTGAAAGAAGGCAAACTTACCATAAAGATAAAGGAGACAAATGTAAGGGCTGTAACTTTGCCACCGAACCAGATAACTTCTCCATAAGCCTGCAGGGGGACGTCAATATGAGAAAATCGGCCACTTGGTTCAAACTTACGATGAGGATGATAGTCAAATTCTTAAAGATAGTGTAGACGGGGATAGAGAGGAATTGCTGAAGGCAACTGTTAAAATCATAGGATGTAGTTTGCTGCGATCAACATACCAAGCTCTTTGAACCGGTGTAGATCACGCTGACCAGGAGGAAACTGACTGGGAACCAAGTCTTCGCGTCCTTCATGTCAAAGTCGCGGAAGCTGATCACCCCAGCGCGTTTGACAGCGTAAACACATGCAACACAGACTGCGGACTGGATGCATAGCAAGAGAAAGTTCATGGTAAAGTGTTTGCCAGACACCACGAACTAAATCCAGCCTTTCAGGTCAGCAGACAGTTGTGGTACATCTGGACATTGACGCGCCTTGTTCACGACTGTCATCAATATCGATGCAAAACAGTAGCATGCGATGGGTGGAACTGTTTGGTGGTTACATGGTCAATGCGAGTGGTTAGAAAGACATTTCTACAGACACGCACTTGCTGAGACATGTGCGCTGTCAGAAGAAGCTCCAGTCGCAATGGCCTTCTTAATTTCTGCAGCGTCCTCCTCTGTAACGTGGGCCTTGTTGGAAGAACTCATGACGGCTTGGCTGCTGGCAGAGTTCTTGGTATTGATGCCGACTTCAGTGGACCTGAGTGGATTACTTTTGAAATCTAAAGAGCGAAAAAGAAAGACAGAAACCCAAGAAACAGCAGACAGATGGACGAAGGAGGGAGATGAAGGGCGTATCGTGGCCGTTCCATCGACCAAAACCATTCGTGGGAATGACAGCATCAATGGGGTTACTGCAATGATGCTCATTGACCACGGCCATAATCCTCCTTGACTTCTCACTCTACAATGGCACCAGCATGGCTCTCGACGGTGGCGTCCGTTGGAATGGCCATTGGGCCTCCGCTGGTATGCCAGAATCTAATATTAGTTAAGAGAAGACTCAACTTCCCCAGGTCTACGCCGACCAAGCAATGTCCATCATCCGGAAGAAGCGCGTTCATTTCCTCCAATTGAGAGTATCTTTATTGACCAAAAGTGCACTTTAGAGATGCCACAGGGTTTTCTAGAGATGTCACGGCTATCTTGTTAGTCTCCCTGATAGCTCAGAGAGATGCCTGCTAACATCGGCACAGGCTTCTGGCCAACATTACAAGATGCTTCTTCTGGCTCGGGTAAGTCTAGCACCATGCTTACAGGCTGGGCGCTTCGCCCCAGTATGGCCCCCAATGATCTACCTGTAATGCGCGGCTGTATGCTCTGGGAAGCAGCAGCTTCAGACTCAGGTTGCACTAGAACCATGCCAACGCGCTAGAGCGAAAGATGGGAATACCCTACACGAGCTACTTATCACCATTGGCACCCATACACCACCTCGCATTTCTTGGATGTGGTATCGACCCAGCTAACATTTGAACAGGGAACAGTTCGAAATTGCCCTACTAGTCCAATCCATCCTCATGATCTTTGCCCAAGTACGTCTTCCTCCATCCGATATCTTCCTCGACTAACCCTTCCAAGCTTGCCCTCCTATACATTTGTATCCTCTACAGGCCAAGGCTAAGTACTGAAGCACTCATGGGCTCCACGAGGCCATTCGGCTTCTGGCAATGGCCAACATACACGCAGTACATCGAATTCCTGGCTGGATTCATGTACGTGTCTTCACCCAAGTTTTGCCAACTCCAACTAATCTCATGTCCACCCCAGTCTTCTTCAAACTATTCTCTACTTGATATTCGGCCGCTCGGAACTATATGTGGGCACTCTAGGCTTCCTGGCCTTGGGCCTAGAAAGCACTCTTCCCATTCCTCAGCTTATCAGGTAACGTCGGATTCCAAATCTGTGGCAAAGCAAGTACTCACAATGACCTGCAGCAATTATAAACAGAAGAGTCTCTATGGCTTCAGGATGTCAACCCTCCTTGGCTGGCTTGGAGGAGATCTCTTCAAGTGAGTTTTGCACAGTTCTTTCTGGGCATACCGCTAAACCATCACTGCCAGAACCATCTACTTTTTCGTTGGAAACTCTCCTCTCCAGTTCAAAGTCTGTGCCATCTTCCAGCTTTCTATCGATTGTGGTCAGTAGTGACCCCTCTACGCCGCCAAGTCCTTACTAAGTTGCTAACGTCGAGATTAGCCATCGCTCTACAGCGAATTGTTTATGGAATCGACCCTCCCATATCTGCAATCTTGAATGAAGACGACGAACTGGAGCAGGCCCTTGCACTTGCAGAAGAGGGATAAAAATGTTCTCTGAAAGCCTTTGTTTCTTTTGAATTAGATCTGTAGACTGACAGAGTCGAATAGTATCAACGTTACACTGAATAGATTACAGAATATCTCTAGACGGCCCAGCGCCCAAACATCCCGAAATGCACTCGACAGCCTCGCAGAAACCTTCAATATTACCACACACACATTAATCCAGGAAATCCAAAGCATCCTCGAATTGGCTATCTCCCCATTCCGAACCGCCTTCGTCGGACACCGGCTTCGACTCGTGATCCTTCAACATTTGCACGATTGTCTGGTGACGCCTCTCCAGGGCGAGCGCCATTGGTGTCTTCTTTTTATCAGTGGGGATCCTGGTATCTATATCAGGCATTTCGAGTAGCATCCGCACAACCTCTCCATAACCCACCCAGCACGCTAGAGCCAACGCTGTCCATCCATGCTTGCTAGTTAGATTGACGTCAATCTGGGAGTGCTGAAGAAGACGTTGAATAGCCGTGGTGTGCCGTTTTCGGACTGCTAACATCAATGCTGTTGAGCCGTCGTGGTTTTGCAAGTTGACATTGATGCTGGTGTGATGAAGCAGGAGCGCGACGATGGCTACATCGATTGCCGAGACATTGACCGCTTTCATGAGTGCCGTCCAGCCAACATGGTCCTGAACATTTGGATCGATGTCAGGGTGCAGTAGGAGGAGCTGAACAATTCTTTCGAAACCCCAACCTGCTGCAATAATAAGTGGCGTCCTTCCGTCGTGATAAGTACTTGTTTGTCTCAATACCTGGCTTTTCCAGGAGGAGCTGCACGATTGTCTCGCGACAGCCAGACGATGCAATGGTCAGGGCGTTGAACCCATGTGAGGATGCCCAATCCACTTTGATGCCAGGGCAGGAAATCAGGAGCCGGGCTATTGCTTCATCCATATGGCAAGCAATGGGTAGTGCTTTCTCTATAACGGCGGTGCTGATCGCCAGGCCAGATTCCAAGAAGAGACGGACAGTTGAATGGTGTCCCCGCTGTACAGCTTGCACCAGCGGCGAGGACTGGGGCCACCCAGCGTTCACATCAACGTCGCGATGTTCCAGGAAGAGTCGTACGATTTCGTCATTGCCAGTTCTCGAGGCCCATCCCAAGGCTGCTGCTCCACTGCTGTCTATCGAGTTTACTTGGATCGATGGTACAGCTAACAGGACCCTGACACATGTTGGATGGCTTCCGCGACAAGCTAAGGTAAGGGGAGTGACCGATACCCCTTGATTTGTCCGTTCGTTTGGATCTCGACTTTCCAGGAGCAGCTGCGGGCAATCGGCGAAGCCGTAGTATGCGGCAACATGCAAAGGGCCTAGGCGATCAGAAGTTGGGTCCCATGTCGAGTCTGCAGTCCTCGGATAAGACGTGCAGCTCCCAATAAACTGGACGATCTTTGAGCGAATGATGGGAAGGTGCTGCGATTTGCGTGCATGAAAGGCCCAATTCCGAAATGCATAGCAAAGCACAGGGTCGGAGGCCAGCGCATCTCGAAGCTCGCAGTCAGTGCGTGCGGCGCTGTCCTGAAGTCCATATGTAGTGAGATGCGTAATGCACACCACAGCAAGTTCTGAATGCGGATGGGGAAAAGAGGAAAGCAATAGGGGTTCCAGCGCATCCTTCACAGTGTAATCTAGAGACAATATTAGCTGACCCGTTCCAGATACTTGGGCTTGGCTTGACTTACGGATCAGCCTAACGAGCCTACTTTTTTCGTCAAGCTTGACCAGCCCACAGCAAACCGAAAGCAAGGCAGCATCGGACACCACACGTTTATGATCGAACGCATGTGTTTCTGGGGAGGTAGCGACTGCCCGTCTCAGCGCGTTGATTGTCAACTCTTCTTGGGCATGCAAGACCCAGAGAAGCACTCGCTTGGCCAGAGCAACAAAGCTGGACGGCTGTGCTTCGATGCGTTTCCATGTCTGATAATAAGCATCCCCAATGTTGGGCGGAAATCGTTCGAGAGTCTCGAGCGCATCTTGGACAGACAGGCACTCGCAAAGGGCCTCGAGCTGAAGAGCCGCATGGAGGAACCTACAATTTCGTCGGTCTCATACCCGACGGAGGCAACCAAGAAAAAGAACCCACATTCCGTCCGAGTTTGAAATTATTTTTACCGTGACTTGCTCCCTGAAGTTGTGATCTTCAAGGAGGTCTTCCAGGTCGGGATGGCGTGAAATGCGCTCGTTCACATGCAACCTAATATCCCGTTCCTGCGCAGCAACTCTGAAGAATGTTGCGCCAGGGAACTTCGGCTCCAACTTGGCGAGAGGGCGAGAAGTAATAAAAAGCTTCACGTCCAGCGCCGAGAGAAGGGGTAAAACGGCGTATTGTTTCTCTGCAGAGGTCTCATCCAGTCCGTCCAGAATGAGGAAACGGGCACCGAACAGCGCTATGGCCGCGGATAGGATCTTTTGGAGCTCCCTTTCGTTAAGCACAGCTCGCCCTGTCTTGTACCTAGCGTAGGCGGCTTCCACGATCTTGGCCACATCGGCTCGTCCCTCAGTCAGCTGGGAGACGAAGGCCTCGATTATGGCAGGTACAGACACAGGATGACTGTATCGAATGAAGATGTAGGCCACGCAGATCCTTTCATTGGATCGCTCTGCCATCCTTTGCAATCGGTCAATGACGATCGACCTGAGGTTCTTTCAGGTTGACCATGCACGATGGAAGATATGTCCACTCACGCAAGCGTAGTCTTCCCAGCACCTGCTTTAATGAAATCTAGACCAAAGGTGCCTGAGTTCTCGAGAAACGACTCACGGATTCCAGTACCCCCACAACATCTTACACTGGCCGCCCCCAGTCCAAGCCCGAAATAGCGAGCTTTCGAGAATGTGTTCGCCCGTTCCTTCTGTCGCCTTGTTCAATGCGTCCGCTAGAATATCACGATGTCTAGGAATATCCATTGCCTCTGACGAGGTAAGGGTCGAGGTGCTGGGAGGTGCGTTATAGTAGTGATTGTGGACGTCCCGTCCAGCGGCATTGAAAGTCCCACCACTTATGTGGGCATTTGTAGTATTTGGAAGAAGCGATAATGCTGAAGGGCATAAGAGGTGATAAAGGTGGAGGATGTAAGGACTTACGAGGCTCATGCCCTGCCGCTCGTTGGCCAGGCTGGATGAATGCATCTTAGCAAGCGTAGGGTCAGAATGGCAATCTCAACAACTAACTGTGAGAAACAAAGACTCGGACATTGGCCCCCGCCAGCAGGCGAGATGGTGGCCTAAAGAAAACCTTGGACACACAAACACTTTCGATCGATGGGCTAAGAATAGCCCGGGCGCTCGACAAATATACCGAGTCGGAAGAGTCGGGTTAGGGTTCGAGTCAAATGATAACGATGAACATATTGCTTTCACCCTCATACCACCCATACGACCAAAATGCGCTACTACGAGGGGAAATATCCAGAAGTGGACGAACTTGTCATGGTTCAGGTCCGGCAGATTGCTGAGATGGGTGCCTATGTCAAGCTGGTGAGTTCTGACTTCGAGTCACGGAACGGAGAGCGTACAAGTTTCTAACGGAAATCATCAGCTCGAATACGACAACATCGAGGGCATGATTCTGCTTTCTGAGCTCTCAAGAAGGCGTATTCGTTCAGTACAAAAGCTGATTCGAGTGGGAAGGAACGAGGTCGTCGTTGTGCTTCGTGTGGACAAGGAAAAAGGTACGTCATTCGTCACTGATATTCAGCGATAGGTTGTAACGAGATCGCACGGGCTTACAGGCTACATCGATCTCTCCAAACGTCGAGTCTCACCAGAAGATATTGTGAAATGCGAAGAACGATACATGAAGTCAAAAGCCGTGGCGTCCATCTTGCGTCACGTCGCCTCGAAAATCCCATCGTATGGAGCAGATGGCCAGGTCCTTACAGGGAACCCAGATCGTGACGCTGCTGACCGGGAAACGAAGCGTGCAGCTCGTCGTGCACGACAGGCCATGAAGACTGGTGGAGAGGTTGCAGAGGAGGATGCTCAGGCCGCCGTTCAGGTCGAGAATGAGCAAATCAACCAGGCAGGGCCAGGTGGACAGAACGAGGAGGAGCGGCTGGAGATGCTGTATGATACTATTGCATGGCCGCTAGGAAAGCAGTATGGTCACCCGTACGATGCTTTCAAGCTCGCTCTAACGTGCGTAAACTTTCCTCCCGGCCGTTTCACTCTGGCTAACCTGCAATCGGCTCTCTAGAGAACCCGATGTCGCCTTTTCGCAGCTACCAAACCCAGTACCGAAGGAGACTCTCGATATCCTTAAAGCCACCATCGCCCGCCGACTCACTCCTCAACCCATCAAGCTGCGAGCCGATATCGAGCTGACCTGCTACACCCCTGCTGGTATCGACGCTATCAAGAAGGCTCTCCGTGCTGGTGAAAAACAGAGCACAGAAGCCGTGCCGATCAAGGCCAAACTCGTTGCTCCTCCCCTTTATGTCTTGAGCACGAACGCGACGGACAAGTACGCTGCCGTGGAGAGACTGGAAAAGAGTATTGAGGCGATCCAGAGTACTGTGGAAGGCATGGGTGGAAACCTTGTTGTCAAGATGAAGGTGTGCTTCTTGTTCCTGTCTTTCTCGTTTAAGGGGGACTGACAGCATATCCTTCTAGCCCAAAGCTGTTTCCGAAACGGAAGAGCAAGATCTCGCGCAGCTCATGCTCAAGGCTGGTCTCGAAAACGCCGAAGTTTCTGGAGACGAAACCGAAGAGGAAGTTTAGCTCGGTCGGGTATCACCATCATGAAACTTGTTGTACATTCTCACTCCAATGTCGTTGATACAGCAATGTCAGCAGCGTCGGTGAAGCACGCTTGGGAGGTGACCTGTGGGCACAGACAAAGCGTTTGGATCGATGTGCTAAGAATAGCACGAGCACTACTTCATCAACGAGTCAAAATCTCAAAGCTATATACAGTTGTTACATTTTCAAGCTATTTTTACTGCAGCATTTACAATTCGGTGTTAGTACTTCTCTTCCTCTCATTCCTCCTCCCCTCGTCACTTTCTAGCAACGCAAAGAACGGCCAAGAACATACAGAGCCAAGAGACTGGTCTCATCTATGCCTTCATCTAGTCGGCAGAGTTCACTCGGAAGCATGGGTCAACGGGTCAATGCAGATAATGCCATCACGCTCCATCCAAGGGTAGCCCCAGCGGTGCAACCACTCTCGGACACCGGCAGCAAGTCGCAAGCGAGAGGCTCCCCGAGCCGTGTCTTGCGTGCCAGTATGCTTCTCTTCGCCAACAATGGCATATGCGAGTCCATAGAAATGTTCGCGTTCAAGCTGGGAATACAAATTAGTAAAGGACGGCATGAGGAAACAAGGCAGCTCACCGCTAGCAAAAACTTCTCCAAAACCTCGGTTGCCTCATTCGAGTGCAACCCATGCAAATCAAGCATCGCTTCTGTCCTCTCCTCACTCGTCAACCCTCCCTTGCCGCTTTCTGCCCCACCAGTAGCATCCTTGCCCGCGACAAAACCCAAGACAATGCCCAAACCTCCGCCGCAGGCTTTGCCTCGCGCACTACGATCGCCAGGATCGTCGGACCAGCTGCCATCTCGAGACCTGACAGCTTGTTCAGCCACCATGGCGCGCTCACGGACGAGTTTGGCAGCAGCATCCGCCATTTCAACGCTCATCTTGGCGTTCAGCTCGTGTCCATCTCGAGAGAACCGTTTGGCGGCTGCACCGTCTCCACGCCTCCAGGCATCAGCGGCACGGGAGAGACAAGCGTTGCGTGCAGCACCCAGTTGAATAGCACGGGAGCGGTAGGTCATGTAGAGCGAATTAAGCACCTCGCCGGTGGGGAGTGTAGGGAGTAGAACTGGAGCACGCAGTTTGATACGGGGCGAAGGCCGAGGTGCAACGACGGATGGGTGGTGCATTTCTCCCGGACGATTTTGCTGTTCTGGACCCAGACCTTGACGCAAAGGATGCATGGAAGGCGGAGGCTTCTTTACAGCTGCAGCAAATCTGGTTCGTCCAGGATCATTGAAATATTGCTTGTGAACACGGTTGCCGTTGTTCATGCCGTTGCCTTCGAATCCCAGAGCTGGGAACTCTTCGTAACTGGGTTGACCTGTGTGCAGGTTGGCAAGAGGGCCAGTGCCAGGTGGAACGTTGGCCTTGGACAGTGCAGCATTGACAGCATTGATATCAACATCCTTGGGAATATGGTGCAGGAACTCGCAAGCCTCATTCTTGGCGCATGTCCCCCGAAGCCAGAAGCGACAGAGAGCACGTTCAAGATCGTGACTAAGGGTTGTTAGTGACAAGTCATTTATTGATGCTGTTTGGGCACATACCTGAATCGGCAATCTGCGCGCAAACATTCCCCAGCTACAAAGTACCGACACACCCGGTTTTGGTTTGGCGGTGGACGGCCATTGTTATTGTTCATGTAACGGGGAGGTGGAGCAGCGCCTCTTCCAGGAGCTACAGGAGCAAACCCGCGACCACGTCCAGGGCCTGCGTCCCGCCCGATTTGGATAAACTTATTGTTGAGGGGTCCAGGGCGATTAGGCGGGCCTTGCATCTGCGGAGGTGACTGGCGTTCCAAGATCCACGCCATTGCCCTTTCAAAGTCGTATCCGTTGGTGACCAGGGCCTCCTCCAGCTCAGAGGGTGGAAGAGTTGAACCAAAGACCGAGCTGAGGACATCCAGAGGAGTCATGCCGTCTGTGAGCAACGAGCTATCCTCGCCTTCCTCCCCAATCACCTGGCCCGTGGCTGGATCAACGTATGGCGGGTACATGGCAGGATACCCTAGTTGATTATTTTTCTCCATGGAATCAATGACTTCTGGAGGTGGCCATTGGTGTGTATCAAAGTCAGAGATCGTTATTGAATGAAGCGAATTGATAAGATTGTTGCCGTTGCTGTTGAAAGGGTCGTATGCATCGTCTTCCTCTTCTTCTTCTGGCTGAGTGGATGAACGAAGAGACGAGCTGGGAGTGATTGAACGATTGAAAGGCTGCTCTGGAAGCAGAGGAGCCGCGATTGCGAGATTGGAGGTGGCCCTAGGTGAATTGTGGGCCCAAAGATCGGGAGACGGGGTATCGGCACGCAACAGGGCTATTGGGTTCGTCGCTGCAGCTGAGAGCGGGCGGGGTATAGGTCTAAATTCAGATGCTTTTGCATTCAAGAGCCGGGGCGACGACAGGGGCGACGCTGGGAGACTTGCTGTGTACTGAGAACTGACATATGAATGCATCAAGATGGGTGAAGATGAAGGTGAATAGTCGCTCTTTGCGTTCATATAGCCCGTTGGCTGCGCCATGCTTGCCAGAGGCGACGTTATGGGCGTATGAGGCCTGCGAAAGGAGATTGTGTGGGCCAATGGCGACGATGGTGCTGAGGTGGGAGTGTCTGGTCGCGGTGGATGAAGACGAGTTGATGCGCGCGACGATGGACGAGAAATGGGTCTGCGCGTCGGTGTCAGAAAGAGAAATGGGACACCGGCAACGTCGTCTCTGTGCTTGTGCATGAGATCGAGGACGCTCTGTTCAATCTATACACCCTTTCTTAGTTCCTGGAACCCAGGCAGAAACATTCCAAGTGGTGGACGTACAGATTCATCGTTCATGTCGGGGGAAGGCCTCTTTGAGCGCATTCTTGAGCTCATCCTCCTCCTCGTCGACCAGCAGTCCGACGACCTTTGAAAGCAGCGCCTGAGATATTCTGCTCGCATCATCCTCCCCAATGTCGCTCGTGTCGGTGCTGTCGACGGCTCTGTGCTGCCGGGCCAGAGCAGCGAGCTGGGCTCGAGTGTGGGGAAACCTAGGGGTTGATGGCAGGGTATCCGTGGTCTTGCCCAGCAGTCCGCCATTGGCAAAGGGGACGGGAGTCGGGGACGAGACGAGATGGGTCATGGTAGAGATTCAAAAGGCTCAACAAGGACTCCGCCATATTGCCCCTTGGCAACCTTACCAAACAAACACTATTATTCCATTACTTCATCATTCAACACAGGAAACAGCAATGCAATTAGGGTCGGTACATCGTAATCGTTAATACAGCTCGTACACAAACGAAGGGAGAGAAATCCATCTATTGGAACCCAGTCATCGACTATCGAGCCACGTCGGTCAGAAAAGTTGTTCGCTTCCCAGATCAATATCAAACACCACTCACATAAGCCATCCCATTCATGGGCATGGGCGCTCCTCCAGAGAAGCCGTTCTCAAGCATCAGACGATTCCCGAAACCTCCAGGGTTGATGATGGGTGCATCCGCCTCAGCTTGTTCTTTTTGAGCATCCTTCTTGGTGCGCTCCTTGACCTCCTTCTCCAGCTGTGCCATCTGGGGAGCACATTAGCAAGTCTCACCCAGACTATAACGGAGCACACACCTTTTCGACTCTTGTTCGCTCCATCTGGATCCTGTAGGGCATGTAAAAGTCGTTGAGACCATGCTGCCATGAAAGTTCCATGACAACATCAGAGTGCAGCAAATCGAAGCAGATGTAGAGCAGAGCGGCGAAGCACTCCTTGTTCCCAATGTCGACAAAGTACGAGAGGAGCTCTTCCGCCACCTCGGTGGAGGCAGAAGTGGCAGCGGTGACCATCGCATCTCGGTAGAGCTTGTCCTGCTTGGACAAGGCTATTGAATCTTCCCATCGGCTGTTCTTCTGCGAGGCTGTTAGCCTCTGGAGCCTGATTGGCTGAGAATTCTAAAGACTAACCTTGTACAGATGAGCAGCCAATCGACGGAACTCAAGCAGCTCATGCTTCTCAAGACGCTTGGCAAGAGCAACGTTGTCAAAGTTATCGAAGCTGTCAATAGAGTCACGCAAAGTCTTGTAGTCCTCCTCCTCGATCAAGAGGTCATTGTAGGCATCATTCACGGCCTCGATGTTGAGCTACAGCCTCGATCAGCAAAGGTAGCCCATATCAACAGCGCAAGCACTTACATGTTGAACGGCGATGAGGTACGAGCGGATGAGAGGGATGTGGTCCATTTGCCTGAACATGCGAACCACTCGGCTGTGGTCAATGCGAGGAATCAAGACAGTGAGAAGGTCGGTGAGGAGAGTAGGCTGTTCTTGCAGGTAAAACGAGAGCGACTTGTAGTAGCTGTTTTCCTAGTCAGCTTCAGCCTAGGCAGATGAAGCACTAAAGACATACATCTCAACGTTAGCCACACGAACAACAACCTCCTTGAACTGATTGTGCTCCCAAGCATCCGAAGAGCGCTCGATCATGGCCAACGAGGCATTGTCGAACTCGTCATACTTGATGTACAAGAAGACGAGTTCGGGCCAGAGGTGAGCCTTCTCGGTGGCACGGATCACCTTGGGGATGTTGATACGAGCAACGAAGAGCTTGAGGTGTTCCATCACTTCAATGGTCAATCAGCATGTAGTTTACCTCGAACAAGATGCAAAGCGACACTCACACTTGGCAGGCTTGTATTTGCTGAGCAAGATGGCGAGCTCAGTGAAGATACCCATATGTGCCCGTTCCAAGCTCAAACCAGCCTCGAGGAGGCTGATGATCTCCTCAAAGTGACCCTTCTTCTCATACATCGCAATGAGCGCTGGCAACTCCTCCGCATGCACAATGATGTGCAGACCACAAATCTGAGCAAGACGGAACTCGGACTTCTCCACGCAAGCGGCGTGTACCTGCTTCCACACCTGGGTGTTGCCGGCCTTGCGAGCACTCTCGACGGCAGACTGGTTCTCGCCGAGGTAGATGAGGGTAGTGGCGAGACGAGCCCAGTTGGAGATGGAGGTGAAGAGGAGCTTGGCAGCTTGGTAGAGCTCGTCCTCGAAGCACTTTTCACCAACTTCGAGAATATCGGCGACGTTGGTCATGCCAAGGAAGTCTTCCATGTCGTGCAGACGGTCAGTCTTTGCGTAGGCATAGGCGAGCTCAGTGTCGATCTTGGGTTCGCGCAGGGTCTTGCGTGCCATTTGCAAGTAGCGAACGAGATCATCGTGCTTGCCGGCGTGGTTGGAGATTTCGATGACTTCCTCAAAGTTGGAGGGATCCTGGGCTTTGATGTACGAGTCGACAGCGTCCTTGATACGAAGACCATCCAACTGGGCCTTAGCCAAGCGGCTCCAAACAGCGGGCTCGTTGGTCTTGTTGGCAAAGTCGTACCCACGATCAAGGGATACGATGTGCTCAACGAGGACGTTGATGGCCATGACGTGCTGGTTGTGCTTCTTGTAGATGGTCAAGGCCTCCTCGTACAAGCCGTGCTCAGTGGCAATCCTTGCAATCTCAGCAGCATCGTAGTTCTCCAACTTGTTGATGTAGCCGACGACCTTGCCCCTGTCAGCTCGGATGGCGGTCAACAAGAGGAGGTTCTGCAAGTTCTTGTTGTCACTGAATGACGAGGGCTCGATGACGATCTTCTCCAGCAACTCGATGAGCTCGATGGGGAGGTCGGCTTGCAAGAAGGACTTGACGGTGACTGAGACATCGTCGGGGTCGGTGGACTCGGGAACGGCGGTAGCGATGATTTGGTCGATGAGGGCACGGCGGTGCATGTTCTCTGGGTGGAGAACCTGGGACCAAAGCTCTGGCTGCTTGCGCTTGACCAAGTACCTCGCCTGCTGCTTAAACATCGAGTTTTCGTTGGTGATAGCGATCAACTCTTCATCACAGAAGCCCTTGGCATATGCAATATACGCAAGGTAAGGGTCGCGCTTCTCGCAGAATTTACCAACAACCAAGGGCTCATACAAGTTGTTCTCCTTCAAGAACTGCTCAGGGTTGTTGTTGCTGTCGATGAGGATCTTGGCCATGGCGTTGAAGACGGCCGGGTCCTGGCTGCCACCTGCGACGCGGGCCTCAAGCCAGGGAAGGATCAGCTTGAGCCTGTTGCGTTGCTCGACTTCGTGAACGAGCTCATCGATGGGGAAGTTGCCAGTGACGGAGGCAAGCAATCCCTTGATAGTCGTCTCGTCGCAATCAACATCCAAAGGCCACCAATAACTTGAGGCGTGCGGACAGAGTTGACCTTCTGCACGTAGACCTCGATGAACTTGACCAGACCGTTCTGGTAGAGGTAGAGAACGAGGTCGTGGACAAAGTCGAATCTGTCGCAGACGATGATGAGAGGGAGCTGGTCCTGGAGCTTGGCCTCCTTGAGGAAGTTCTTGACCTTCTCAGGGTTGTAGTGGTTGCTCTCCCTGCAAATGCGCTCGACTTCACGGATCTGGCCGGTGCGAGTCGCAGCCTGGATGTACTTGAAGTGGACTTCGGGGTCCTGGCTGAGGTTGACGATCGAGCCGAGGTAGTAGTAGAGACCTTCGAAGCTCTTGAAGGACTCAAACATCTCAATCAACTTGATGGGCCCGAGGATTTCAGAATACTTGATGGCGATCTGGATGACCACTTGCAAGTTTTGGCGGATGTTGACCTTGAGCATCTCTTGAAGGCAGGTGAAGGATTGTTCGGTGGTGAGCCTGCTGAAATACTCTACGAGCCACTAGAAAACATTCAGTGACTGTACGCTTTGGAAACAAGGAAAGTACTAACATCTGGGCTGAGGCCTGCGCTGTGAACGATAGCGCGCTTGATGTCTGCGATGTCCTCATAATGCTCGAGAGCGCGCTGGAGTAGACCGGCCTTCTCGCAAAGGTTGGCAATGCGAGGCCTGTCGTAATGGTTGAACATGCCAGTCGCAAGAATACCATCAGCGACTTGAGGAGCGTGCATCAAGTTCATCTCCAACAGTCGTGTCTGGAGGTGACCCTGTTCGGCCTTGTCGTCCTGGAGAGCGGTGAGCAGGAACGAAGTCGCGGGCTGGATCATGTTCTGGGACATGAAAATGTCCACCACACGTTCAACGTCCACCAGAGGCCCATTCTCGTCACCTCCGGCAAGTTGGGTGGCAAATTCAGCACCCTTCTCCGGCGAGGTCCTCATGATGTGCTGCAGGAGGGCGGTGTAGTCGGGAGTATATCCAACCTTCTTGGCGTAGAGAATGATCTTGTCGGTCTGACCAGTCTCAGCGAAGCAGGCCACGACCTTGTTAGGGACGTTCGCGCGCAGGTAGACGCTCAATGCGAGAGTCATATCGTAGACGCGAACGATGTCACCAAGCTCTTCGCTGCAGGTTAACTGAAGGAAGATAAGTTAGCAAACACAGAGCCTGGAGTTGACGAAGTACTAACCTTGTTCTCCTTCAACCACTTCTCAAGCAACTGCTTGCGACCCTGCTGGAGCACTGGGCGTGCCAATTCGAGCGATTCAAAGTGATTGAGCTCGCCCTTCTCCAACAAAATACCAAAGTACTGGAGGATCGGCGACAATCCGCCAGGAGGGGCGGGAGCTGCCTTGAAGGCCTCAATGACCTGAGCAGTACGCAGGATCCCTCTCGGTGAGTTTGCAGCAATCTTGGCAGCTTCGCCATACTGGCCGGCTTGGAATAGCTGCTGATACTGCTTCATGTAGAGGTCGTCAGCGCCTGGCAGGTTGGCACGGCTGGCGAGTTTGAAGGCGAGTTCGGTGTTGGTAAGCGTGGTGAGGATGTAGGGGATGATAGTCTGCTCGTCAACATTCACACTCAACACCTGACCCTTCTTGTTGACACCAATGATGCCGTTTGTCGCTTCATGTTCCGCAGTGACGAAGATGGTCTCGCCAGAGATGCGATTCATGTAGATGCAGGCACCAGTCTCGAGGTCGTAGAGGTGGATGAAGCCATACTTTGAGACCATGTAGATGATTCCGTGCTTCTTGGAGATTTGCATGGCGACAGGGAAATCGTTGGTAGCCTCGGGAGGGAAGTAGACGTCGACAGCCTTCTTGGTGAATGGTGGATCAGGGGCCTGGTGGTCGATCTCAACAACATGAAGCTACAGGGGTGTTTAGCGGGCGTCATGGACAATGTAGCACAGGGCCGAACCTTTGCTCCGGTCGCTGTCCTGACAGCAAAGGTGAACAATTTTGTAGGCTTTTGATGACCCTCCAACCTGATCTCAGCGAAAGCGGCAGCGTGTCCCTCGATAGGCTGGCTAACTGATCGCTCCCGGCTGTACAGCTGCATGGATCCCTTGACCTTGAAAGCCTGGGGATTGGTGGTGTTTCCAGAGATACCAATGAGAACCATCCATTTCTCATCCGGGGTGATTCGGTAGTTGATGATCTGGGTGCCGGCCAAGGTAGCGTGACGGTCGAACACCTTCTGTGGTGGAGAGGTTGCGTCTGCGATGGTCCAGTGGTAGACAGCGTTCTCGGTGACCATACCAATCGTCGTCTCGGACACCCACTTCCAGAAGACAATGTCCTCATTATTGACGTGGTTCTTGACCTTCTGCTTGGTCTCGATGTTGAAAATCTGTAATGTCCTTTGGGCTGCGGGCACAGTTAGGCTACTCCGGGCGCAAATGACTGGTAAAGTACGTGCCTTTGAGCGCTAGAATCTTCTTCGTTGGGTGCATAATTGCTGAATCGGCCGTAATGGGTCGTCGGAGGACATTATTGGCATCGGTAAGGTCGATGATGACCACTTGATTCTGCTCGTTGATTTTCTCTCGTACACAGATGAAATGGTCGGATTCAAGAGTCAAAGTCTACCATCCAGACCCACTTGGTATCAGAAATCCCCTGTAAAGTTTGCAATCCACATACCTAAGGAATAGTCAGTCCAGGCACCTCAACAGTTCGGAGACGCGTCAACATACCTGGAAAGAAATTGAAGCTGGCTGCACGCCCAGCGCCGACAGCTGGAGGTGCTCGCAGAATGCGATGGGTTTTGAGATGTCCGCAGCCGCCATTTCGCAGACGTGGATGTATGAGGGAGAGATATGATTTGTCCCTGTTGCTGCTGGCAACCTCAGGCTGCGGCCAAACATGTCCAATCGGCGCTCGCCAGACCTCCATCAATCTGCACAGCAATAGGGGGGAACTTGTAACACACTCCGTTTTGCCTGGAATCGACACCTTCAAGAAAAGTGAGCGCTACCTACAGCTCGGAATCTAACCGAAAGGCTACCGCTGGTCGAAGAAGTTGATGCCGTAAATGAATATTCGCAGGAAGGTTGAATTTACAATTAGTAGCAGGAAAAAAGCTCCTTCATTTTAAAAAGGCTCAGTATCATGCAGCCAGGAAGCCAGCCTTTCGGAGCAGTGTTTGCGGTATCTTGAGCTCTATGCACGGTTCATGTGAACTCCATTCGACCGATCGCACTTGTTACCTATTCTCGCTGGCATGGATGAGGAGTGTAACAAGGCAATGGGCTTCTTGGATTGGAGGGTTGAAGCGATGCATTTATCCGTATATATGATCTCCTCACTTTCGATCCATTTTCTCACTCGAAACGAAGGTCTGAAGGTAGGTTTTCTCTCACAACGTTTTTGGCATTAAGCGCCGGTTCTAAATATAGCTTTGCGATCGAGCATCCTGAACTGCCACAGGCGACCACCTTGCTTGGGCTCGCGATGCGTTCTGCTCCAAATAGTCAGATACTTTAGCACTTATTACGCACTTCATACCCTCTTTATCCTCAATCCCCTGCCGCTGTCTGTGCCTGGGGTTGGCCAGATGCCTTGCCCTGGTGTCGTGAAACCTGGCCAGAATTCAAAAATCCGCGTTCACAATAGGAAAGGAAACCTCATGAAACTGCTGTACATCCTCCACCCAAACCTACAGTCAATGAGTTGAATGCTCCTCACAAGAAAAATTCCTTCCCCTGCGTGTCCTTTACCCCCTCAGTATCTAGCTGACTACTTACCCCAGTTCCTCGTTGAACCAACACCTATCCGAGTCGGAAGGCATGACAGGCGTGCATTCTCCCCATCCTAGCGACAGAACTTTATTCAAGTCCAATCAAGTCGAGACGACCCTGCATTACTCACAGATACCAGAACCCCATGGTCTAGTGGCAGCGCAAAACGAAAGAACTTGATCAGCAAGCAAACCAACAGTAATCACTACAGCGCTAGCAATGCTAATGCGACAAAGTCCAAGCAGAAGGCGCAGCAACGTTCGTCGAATGTACATGGTAAGGGACCAAAGCAGGCTGAAAAGAGATGAAGTAATGTCCTCAAAGTAGGTAGAGTGTTTCGGGGATGAGTAAAGGTTGGGATTTACAAAGGGGTAAAGGGTGATGAAGAAGAAACCAATGTCAAGAATTGAAATCGTAAAGCGATTACGCTAAATCGAAGATTTGCTTCGATGTGATATCGTGTGGCATGAGTTGTGGCGTAAGCATTAAGGTCATGAAGTGTTTGGATTAAGGATTATGCATTCCGAAGTTCCACACCCCGTCGAGAATGAACTCGAATAGGCTTTAATTAAGCGGCAACGATTTCAAAGGGCTCGCCCCAGTTTCCAGAGTCACCAAAAACTGGAGAAATGGTAAGTTCCGAGTGGCAGTTATCGTTGAACAGGGGGTTACTCACCGACAGCCTGGTAGAGTCCTGGAGCGACGTCGGGGACAGTGACCGGGATGGACCCGATGAGGATATCAAAGCCAGACGCGAGGGGATTATCCAAGAGCAAGAGCTCAGTCTTGACGTCGCGCAAGACGATCCGGCCTATCTTGTTGGTAATTTGCGCGGGGGGAGAAGAGACATCCCTATAAATCGTTGAGTCTGCGTTCTCAGAGACATTGTAAAGACGCAATCATGCTTACCAGACAACGGTTTCAGTTGTGCCGATGACCCAAGTGCTAGAAGAGTCGGGCTTGAGGACAGGCGGAGCGTACACGTCCCGAGCCTCAATGGCCTCGACATCTCGAGGGATAATGGGAGCTCCCAGCGCGAACTGAACAGAGCATACGAGACCAAAGAGGGCAACGAAGAACTTGACGAGAGGGAACTGCATGTTTGTGGACTGTTAAGAGCAGGGGGTGGTCTTCGTTAGGGGAGTAGGAGATTCGTAAAAGACGTGAGCGTTAGGAGAGAGGGCTGAGAAAGCACAACTGGCTGTTGAAGACAAACCGAAGCCGTACTTATACTAAGTTATAGCCCCACGCGCCGGCTCCGGGAGGGTACGTAGCTCGGAGCCCCTATCCACGAAACAACTGCTGATTGCTCCACAAGGATCGAGGGCGACTGTGCCCGCAAACTGTTGCTCCGGCGAATCGATGAGATGAGGGTTCTGACCATATTCCTATCGGAATCACAGTTGGCCGATACGACGGCTTTGCCTGGCCTAGGTTCGAAAGGATATGCTGTCCGAATCCCCGAGCTGGGCGCTGGGTCCAGCCTGTGTCAGGGTAAGCGACATTGTTCGTCTGAGAGACCACCTGAGCGTATATCTGCGTTAAGAATCATGATGGAATTAGGATGACCCGTTCACGGCATGGGTGGAAGGAGAAACGAAAGAAGAAGGGTTTAACCCTCGCATGGGGAGGAGATAGATGCACGCGCGACCCGGCTTAGAAGTCTCCGGAGTCTTCCAGCCTGGCATGAGGACAGTGCCTCCAGAGAAAGACAAAGAAGCCACACATGATGCATGATGGCCCATTCCCGACTTCATTCCCATCGCGTAAAGTGTCAATAAACTCCTATGCTTCTCCAGACCTGGGACCAGGACTTCTGCTGACCGCCACAGCCCAGACTCTGAAATTTGTGAAACGTTGGGGGAAATGACGGAGAGAAGACTGTGACATTGCGAAGAATGAATAGATCTTAGGTCAGAAGGATAAAGATCAATATGAATATGTTCTTCTGGAGGAAAGAGTTCTGATCGACTTTGACCCTTCCATCACCAGAACCCTCATGCCATTGTGACGTATTTGTGCAGCTTAAAATGGCATAATTGAATTGTGCTTGAAGCCCCGGATCAAAATGCCGACGATGCCCTTGCAATAGGGCCAAGGTCGTTACAATATGCGACAATGGGTTACAATGCAGGGGCCAAATTGCAATAGGCGGTCCCGCATTGTGACAGCCAACAATTCACCACAATGGGACCTTGGGCATATTGGGCATACAGGCTTCTACGCTGGCTCTCAGATTTCAGGCATAGGGCCCGTGCACGCCAAGTCCTTCGGACTTTGAAACTCATTTATCTAGTCGCGACGCCTCCTGTCGCCTTGGAATCGTTCTTCCCTCCCACCACATTCGTCCCTCTCCCCATCGCCACCAGGCAACCTTCTCGCCGCTTCTCTCGGTGGCGACGATGACGTTGAACGCGGTTTTGAATGACGATCTCGATAGCTTCGCCCGTTTCCTCACCTCTTGCGCGAATTGGCCTTATCCAGCTGATCATGTCTTCCCCCCTCCTTCAGCGACGAGAGTCATCCCGCCCTTACGCAACACTTAAAATCTAACCCCAGGATGTACGTACGTGTTCTTTTCGGCTTCTTACCCATACGCTCAGGATAAGCAGCTCGTTGTCGTCCGCGTCTTCAACGCATCTCGCCCTTGTATAGTCAGCTAATCGATTCTCAATTCCCCCCATCACGTTCGGCAGGTTTCGCGCTCGTCGAGTAACCGCAGGAAGCAAGGGTCCGGTTATTTTTGAGGTCGCTTATAACACTTTCTCGGTCATTCACCCAACAAATATCGCGATTTCGTACATGGCGGGTGAGCTAGGGTTGAGGTGCAGTGGCCGTAGATTAGTTCGTTGTAATGTTGATAGTACAAATTTATGATTTTTTGTCCATTCCAATATGAGGCATAGCGAAGGGTTTTGTATGATCATCTAGTTGATGTTTGAACCCCCGAAACGATCCACGGATGACATGTCTATGGTCTCAAACATAGGTCGTATTGTGGTACATTATGGCCCCTCACAATGTAGGTAGCACTATCATAATGTGAGGCCCATATTGTAATGGTCGGGGCCATATTGTAGCAGAGGCGGTCATATTGTAACGAGCCACAATGCATTTCGGAACCCGAAATGCATTGCTGACATTGTGATGGGCCACAATGCGTTACAATGGAACCTTGGTTTTGGTGATGTCCTTGAGCACGGCCTCTCCTGACCGACAGAAGCCTTACACGTAGGGACGTTTATCTTCCGGAGCCAGCGCTGTCTACTGAGAGATGCCATAGACGGCACTCGATGCAATTGATTGCAGCCTATAGGAGCCTATAAGCACAAGGTGACGGCGGCTTGCCTTTGATTTGTGCTCAGCATTGACCTGTCGAAGATTGGTCACACCCAATAAACACCCAAGGTTTTCTTTCGCGTCCGGGCATCGACTGGTTCCACTAAGTTGCGTAGCGTAAGGTGACGGAATGCGAATGAAGAAAGGTAAAAGGCTTTCTCATCCGTGGTCTCTGCACAGATGGGGTGAGGAGCGGTCGATACGTGTGGGCTCAATAGGAGCTCAAATGAAGTTTGGAATGGAACCTCGCACCCAGGTCTAGGTACTGCAACCGGTATGGCCCTTTGATTCTGCTGAAACCCCTTCTTCACAGCAGAGAAGGTCCAAGAAGCCACATTCGCTATGCTTATGCTCTTTCATGAATAAGCCGGAGCCTCATCAATAGAGAAGTGAGCAACATCGAGGTAAGCTTGGTAGGGTTATGTTTCGAGTCGTCTAATCAGGCAGGCAGCCTACCAAATCGAGCGACCTCCAGTGTTACACCGTTTGTTTGCTCACCGCGAAGCTTGGTGAGCCGGGATTAGCGCTGTGGGGCTATAACAATCACACTACCTGTAGACCGACAAATACTGGCTTGGGCCTAGAGTTGCTGAACTTTTTTGATGGCATTTCCGGGACTCTTTTGTGAGCGCAAATTAGCATCTCTCAGAAAGAAAACTCCATATCCTGGAAGCCATCTCTCAGTGCTACATATGGTATTATTTTGGTAGCTGCATGTGAGGTTTGGGAAAAAAGAGGACCAGTGTTGCTTTACCCGTCACACTCCGGTCACACGGAATGTGACATTCCCTCTGCTATTTCTGGTCGCCGAAAGATTCACCAATGTCACACTCTCCTGGTCGCCCTTCCCTTACGCCCTCTGGCCTCGTTATCCACCCCGAAATGTAACGGAATGTCACTCAGGTATTGAGAACACCTCTGTCGAAATTTTGTACGCCGCCCCGGAAACTCCTTTTTACAATATTTGGCTAAAGCGCTAAAAGTACCCACTCTTGCTTCTGTTGGATAGAGAAAATGTAATCCGTATCCCCTGAAATAAATATGGTCTGAGCTCGCATATGTCCTGTACCTAAATCTCAATTTTTTAGATTTATTGAACAACTTTCCCGATTTACAAAAAGCGAGAGGCATCACTAGACCCTAAAGCAACTCTAGGCCCAAGCCAGTATGCCCTGATTATTGACTGCAAAGAGTGACAGCCGTAGGCATAATAGATCGATGACGATATGCACATGAACTTGCGGGGCAGTGGGCACTAGGCCCTTCTGAATGTGGACTTCTGGTAGTTCTCTCATGACGTAGAGTTAGAGATTCAGAGGACGTGCACATTGCCAGCGATAAGACCTCGATTGTCATTGGCTTTGAAGGCAAACTTGGCAAAGCACCTCACATAGCGCGCATGGGGGTCATATGACAAAAACAAACTTCACCTACTGCATAGCGAGAGCAATAGTTACACACGTGGGTCCCATAGCGCGTCCCGTACTATGTTTTGATGGACGAATGATGCGCCTCACGAGCAGCGCGTCACACCTTGCAGAGTGACATCATGGATATTTCGAACATGAAAGGAACAACAAGGGAGATTTCTGAGATTCTCAGGCTTAGGCTCTTACAAAAACGCAGACAACATCCTTCTTGCTCAGGACTTCTCCGGCTTCCACAGTTTCCCCGGCCCTACCCGTCCAATACCATCCAGGGCTGTTGACAAACAGTCCAGAACGATTAGATTCCCGGGACTCCCCTATCGATAGCAGGTCCCCACCACCATGTCGACCTTAGAAGGAAGTGGAAGTACCAGAAAAGCCCTCATCGGCCTCGATGTTCAGGGCTTGACAGGAGGGGTCGGCGGTCTCTCGCCAACAACCTCCAAGGCGCTCAGGACCCCCGCAGAAGAGGGGATCGAGTTCTTTGGTGGCTCAGTGAAACCCGGGGAGGCGCCGATCCAGGTTTATGAACTCAAGCTAGAACCAGATGGTGGTCCCGCAAAGGACATGCAGGTGAGCTTTACTTCTTGCTCTCTAATTGGATAAAGACTAATGGTCGACAGTATATCCGCCTCCCACCGGCTTATACCCCTTATATCCTACGAGTATCCATTGAAGCTGGTACCCCAGCAGCGAAGAATGGCATCTTCAAGACCAACTTTCCTTTAGATGGTAAGACCTTTGGAAGATCTAGGTTTACGGAGAAGAAGTACGTCGCATCAACCATTGAGTTGAATCAAAGCATCTAACGGGCTATCAGGTTGCCCCAAGACTTTTCAAAACCGATCCAAGTCGATCTGCCTATTGCGCAGGCTGGGGCCTACAAATACTGGCTAGAATACGAAGGCGCGGACGATGAACGCGTCAAAGGTCGCGAAGGCTTCTTCAACATCGATCCTGTCCTCAAACTCAAGGCTCGTACGCGCATCCTGGACGATAACCTCAAAGTTCTCCCTCCTAGCGAAGGAGCGACTGTCAAGGAAGACTGGGTCAATCTTCCTCAGGACGGTCTCTCGGTTTTGACCGTGGTGTCGAAGTGGATGGGGTCGTTAGAGGATTGGCCTGCTCACTTCCAGGAAGCAAAGGACCGTGGATATACCATGCTGCACTACCCACCGCTCCAGGAGAGAGGAGAAAGTAACAGTCCTTACTCCATCCGCAACCAGCTCAAGTACGATCCTGATCTTTTTGGGGAGAAGGGACTTCCAACGGGAAGCAGCGGACAGAGCGAAGTAGAGGCGGTTCTCAAGTCTGCAAAGGAGAAGTATGGTCTGCTCAGCTTGACAGACGTCGTCCTTAACCATACCTCGAACGATACCCCATGGCTGTCAGAGCACCCTGAAGCTGGTAAGCAAACGATTCGTCGCCTCCAGACTCACGCCACTAACACCATCACCAGGCTTTAGCCCCGCCAATGCGCCGCATCTTACACCCGCGCTCGAGGTCGACACTGCCATCATCGAGTTCTCCTCTTCCCTCGCTTCCAAAAACCTTCCCACCACCATCAAGTCCGAGCAAGACCTGAACGCGATCGCCACTGCGTTCGAGCAGACGCTCCGAGCTCTCAACCTCTGGCAGTACTATGTCCTCGATGCTGCTGGCGAGAAGGAAAAGGTCAAGGCTGCCTTGAGCTCTGGCAAGGTAGTTGCATGGGACGGACCTGACGTCGCCAACAAGACCGTCGAGGAGCTTTCACACATCGTTCGCGATAAGGGTGCGATCACAGGACTTGGCCAGTATGCGTCTAGGTTTGGCACGCACGTCAAGCCGGAAGTTGCGGCAGGGTTCGTTCAAGCTGCCTTCACCGCTCTGAATGACCACGGCGCCCTTGCTGAAGCTTGGGGACGCGTTGTCGACGTCATCAACGTCCCTCTCTACGAAGAATGGGAGACCGATACCAAAGTCGCCCTCGACAACGTCAAGAACCGCGTCAAGTACACTAGGCTTGAAGAGCATGGCCCTAAGATGGGTGAAATCAGCAAATGGTATGTGGCCTCCTTTGGTGCAGCGATTTGCCTCGACTGACTGGCCCGCTCCAAGGCAACCTCTTGTTGAGCCCTACTTTACCCGGGTGACACCACCCAGCGGCGAAGCCGATCCTCTCGTCTACTCCCTCGCAAATAACGGATGGATCTGGGGCGCCGATCCTCTCCAGAACTTTGCTTTGCTCCCCTCCAAGGCTTACCTCCGTCGCGAGGTCATTGTCTGGGGTGACTGTGTCAAACTTCGCTACGGCAAGAAACCCGAAGACAACCCCTGGCTCTGGCAATACATGACTTCCTACGTAGAATCCCTCGCATCGACCTTTGACGGCTTCCGTATCGACAACTGCCACTCTACCCCACTCGAGGTCGGGACACACATGTTGGACGCAGCGCGTGTCGTCAACCCCAACCTCTACGTCTGCGCCGAGCTCTTCACCGGAAACGAAGACACCGATCTGGTGTTTGTGAGGGAGTTGGGAATCAACAGTCTAATCCGAGAGAGTTACAATGGTTGGGACCCGAAAGAGTACTCGAGGCTGCTTTACAGATACGGGCTGGGCAAGCCCATTGGAAGCATGGACGCGGCTTGCATGGTCTCGAAGGAAGAGATCCCTTCACCGACTGGCCACGGCCCGGTGCGACAAGCAGTCGTCACTCCCGTCAAAGGCAGTCTTCCCCATGCAATGCTGTACGATCTCACCCACGACAATGAGTCACCCATGGACAAGCGTAGCGCAGAGGACGCTCTGAGCACCGGTGCTCTCGCCGCTTTCGGGATGTGCGCGACGGGAAGCGTCAAGGGCTTTGACGATCTCTACCCCAAGCTGCTTAACCTCGTCAACGAGAAGAGGAAGTACGAGCTGACTGGGCTCGAGGATAACAGTGGCATTGCAAAGATCAAGAGGGTTTTGAACGAGTTGCATTTGGAGATGATGCTCGAGAACTTTGAAGAGGGACATGTGCACCAGGAGAATGACGTGAGTTGCTACGGCATGGTACTGCCGACGAGACACTGACACTCGACCAATAGTATATCGTTCTTCATCGCGTTCACCCCAAGACGCTCAAGGGATATCTCTTGGTCGCGCATACCGCCTTCCACAAGGGAAAGAAGGATGGCGGCCACAGTAAGTCTTCCCCGCAAACTCTCCTGCACTTCTCCTGACCGCCTCCTTAGTCGACCCCATCAAGCTTCGCCGAACTCGCGCCAAATTCATCCTTGGAGCAAAGATTGAAATCTCATCCTACGGGCCAAACACTGACGAAACTCTCCTCAAAGGTCTCCCAGCCAAACTCATTGAACTTCGCCCCGTCGATGTGTATAACCACACTGACCACGAAGGTCCCTACTCCGAGATCATGCGCCCAGGCGACTTCCCTCCTGGCAGTGTCATGGTGTTTGAAACCCAGATCGAGAACTTTGACGCTGATCTCGAGGAGGCTTGCAAAGTCGGTGCCTACGAGGCCCTCAAGGACGTCAACCTCGTTGATCTCAATGTGATCTTGCACCGTGCAGATGTGGAAGAGAGGGATGCAACCGGTGGTGCAATTGGGGCTTATGATGTTCCAAACCTTGGCAAGACGGTGTACTGCGGGTTGGAGGGTTGGATGCATCCTTTGAGGCATATCATGAAACACAACGATCTTGGGCATGCTCTCTGCGCTCATCTTCGTGATGGCAGCTGGGCTTTTGACTACTTGCATCAGCGATTGACCTCGTAGGTTTTCCTTTCTATCGAATCCTGACCAGCAAATTGACGATGGTTCTAGCCAACTTGAGACGTTCCCCAATCTCGCAAAGCCTGCCCAATGGCTCAAGGAGAGGTGCGACAGAGTGAAGAACAGCGTTCCCAGCTTCATGCGACCCAAATTCTTCGCGCTCATTGTCTCCGAAGCCTACAAGGCTGCACGTCTCGCCGTTGTGGAGCAGTGCTCCGACTTTGTCACCTCTGGACACTCCTTCATCCAAGACCTCGCCCTCTGCTCTGTGCAGATGCATGGTGTCGTCAAGTCGGCTTCGCTTGACCCTCAAGTGGTTACGCCGTCGCTCGCTGCTGGTCTACCTCACTTTACGACCAACTGGGCAAGATGTTGGGGCAGAGACGTTTTTATCTCTCTTAGAGGTCTGTTTTTGACCACTGGCAACTTTGAGGGTGCAAAGAAGCACATCTTGGCCTTCTCAACAACCCTTAAACACGGCTTGATTCCCAACCTTCTGGACTCTGTCCGAAGCCCAAGGTGAGGCCTGCCCCACTCTATCTTTAAGCTAAGCTTACAATGTATTGGTAGGTACAACTCACGAGACTCGCCTTGGTGGATGCTGCAAAACATTCAAGACTACTGCTTGAAGGCTCCCGACGGCCTCTCAATACTTTCAGAAACCATCAAGCGTCGATTCCCCAAGGATGACACTTGGGTTCCCTGGGACGACCCTCGCGCTTACTCTGAGACAAGCACTATCGCTGAAGTTATCCAAGAAATTCTCCAACGCCACGCAGACGGTATCTCCTTCCGAGAATACAACGCAGGTCCCAACCTCGACATGCAGATGAAGACTGAAGGATTTGACATCAACGTCTACGTTGACTGGGATACCGGTTTCGTGCTCGGTGGAAGCAAGACCAACTGTGGAACTTGGATGGACAAGATGGGTGAATCGGAGAAGGCGGGCACCAAGGGAGTTCCTGGTACACCTCGAGATGGAGCGGATGTAGAGATTATCGGGTTGTTGAAGAGCACTTTGAGGTGGGTTGACGAGTTGGCGCAAAAGGGCAGGTTCCCTTTCGATGGTGTCAAAGCAAAGGGTACGTTCGGTGCTTAAGGCTGCAGTGGCTCATGCTCACGTCCTAATTAGTCAAGGGAGAGGAGCGCCTGGTCTCTTACAAGGAGTGGTCCGACCTCATTCAAGATAACTTCGAGAAGCACTTCTACGTCCCTACGAGTAGGCTGTTCTCTGCTCAATTTCCAGACTGATTTGCTGATATCACTTGACAGACCCAGCGGAAGATTCTCAGTACAAGGTCGATCCTAAGTTGATCAACAGGCGAGGAATCTACAAAGATGTCTATGGTTCTGGAGAAGACCACAGCTGGGCCGACTACCAATTCCGCTGCAACTTCCCCATCGCTATGTCCGTTGCTCCCGAACTCTTCAACCCTGAACACGCACTCGTGGCCTTGAAGCTCGCGGATAAGGTCCTTCGTGCTCCTCTGGGCATGAAGACCCTCGACTCTGCCGATATGCAATACAGGCCCAACTACGACAACCAGAACGACTCGACGGATGCTAGCATTGCTAAAGGCTTGAACTACCACCAAGGCCCTGAATGGGGCTGGCCTCTGGGCTACTTCCTCCGTGCTTATCTCTACTTTGACCTTCGTGCCGGGGAGGGTAAAGGCGTGAGTCTTAATCCTGCCCTTTCCAAAAATCAGTACTGACATTTTAATGTAGAACCCCCAGCAAACACTTCACAAGCTCTACGGCATGCTCCTTCCTGCCCGTCGCCACATTCAGAAGGATCCTTGGGCTGGACTCCCCGAACTCACCAACGAAAACGGAGCGTACTGTAGAGACTCATGCGCTACCCAAGCATGGTCCTCCAGCACGCTGCTGGACTTCTTGGAGGATGTGCATCATTTGAAGTTGTAGTGTGCCTCATACCTTTCGTTTTTCTCCTGCTTTATTTTCATAGAAGTTTTCATAAGATTTTTGGTACTACTACGGACACATGTGTTTACTTTCCTTAAATTGAATTCAGCTAGATTTCAATATCTCAGAGCCTGAATATTTCGTTGTTTGTGCGTGGACCTCAAAGACAAACAAATCATGTAAAGATTTCGGCTGAATCAGAATGCTGGTGGGATCCCTGACAGAACGAAGAAAATCCCTCCGAGACTGTAGGCTACATCCTCGACTTTTTTCTTCGTGTCTGTCATGCTCCCATGTCTTTCTTTAACCTACCCCAACACGACTTAGAAGAAGAAAGACGGCGGTTCCTGGAGGGTGGGCTCAAGGAGGGCGATGAGGACGTGCCTGTATACAACTGGGGAGAAGACAGCTATGACGGCCTAGGCGATGCCCTGCAAGAGGGCGGCGACGAGCTCAACGACGAGACGTTTGGTGTCGGCCAAGTCGGTGAGAAATGTCTCTGCACCGTCACGAGCTAAGCCAATTGAACCGACCTGCTATCTCCTTGTTCCGGTATGGTTTTCTAGGCAAAGATTTCGACTTTTCGCAGCCCTCGATACCTGGATATGAACCCCCTGTGAGGCCGGTACAACAAGAGGACCAGGGACGCCAGTCTGCTGCAGGCACGAGGCAATTGCCGCAACAGCATCTCCCCCAAACCCAGCAATCTCAGAATGGTTCTTGTATGTTGGGGATCCCTGGCTTTTTTGACCTTTGAAATAACCATCTATCTAGCACGCCCCGGGGGTTCATCACTAGAGTCGATCTGGGATGACAAGTCACTCTTTTCAGTCCTTCCCAAGTCTGCGACGAACGGGAATAATGCCGTCCATCGTAATCAAGACCCACAGCTGCTTCATCACCAGCCTGTGCGAAACACTGCGACTCCCTCAGGAGCTCAGGCTGCAGCCAGGTTTAGTCCCTTCGATTCGGCCATTGGACACCACCAACAGCCTATCGGAGCTGGCATGGGTCAAGGCCAACCTAGAGCCTTGACATTGCAAGAGATCGAGGCGGAGATGCTCGCTCAGGCAGCTCGAAGGCGGCAGCAAGAACAAGAGAGGCAGATGGAACAGCTCTTGCTCCAGCAGCGGCAACAACAGCAGATCGAAGAGCAGAGGATGCTCCGGGAGCAGGAACTGAGGCAGAGAGATCTACTGCTCCAGCAGCAGCAACAGCAGCAACAGAAGGACCTGCACTATCAGCGTATCCTGCAGATGCAACAGCGTCAACAAGCTCAGATCCAGCAGCAGCAACAGCTGCAGGGTCCTCAGCGTACCCCGCCTCCTCGCATGCTACCAGGCGTCTCACAATCACCTCGATTCATGGAACATCAGCGCACCCAACAGGCACTCCTTCTACAAGAGCAAGAAAGGCAGCGGCAAATACTGCTTCAGGAGCGAGAAAGACAGCACCAGCGATTGCTCCAGGACCGCGATCAGCGCCAGGTGCAGCAGATGCTTGACCAACAGCATAGGATTGAGGAGCTCGAGAAACGACTGGCTCACAACCTGATGCTGGAGAATAAGCCCGGATCGCCCTGGCAGCAAGGTCTTCACGATGCCCCTCAATTTGTGGGTGAACCACACCTTCCTGTTCAGAGGCAATTTGCGACCCCTTCACCAGCCCGTCACCTTCTCCAGCAACAGCAGCAGGCTCAATTTGCGCATGGACTTCGTGATCAGCAGGTGCCTCAATCGTTGCAGATGCAGCAACGTCTCCTCGCAGAACTTGCTCAGCATGGAATGGAAATGGGCGGAAACCAAGAACACCTACGTGTGGAAGCTATGCGCAAGATACTAGAGGCCGAGAAGATGGAAGAGAAGAGACGTCGAAAGGCACAAAAACTCGCTTATATGGTGGGTTGTACCCTTATCACAATCGAAAGGATATCTCTCACATCGCGGTCACACAGGCTCGCTATAACGATCTTATGACACAATCAGACAAGGATTTTATCACTCGCATTCAAGTCTCTCAACTTGTCACGCAAGACCCCTATGCAGATGACTTTTACGCCCAAGTTTACGGTGCCATTCTTCGGTCTCGTCTTGGCCTTCAAGCCCAGGACGAACGGGTTCTCAAATTCGGCTCTGGTGGTGGCGTCGGCTTAGGCCTCGCTCCCAAGGGAGGCGCACGCCGTCCCAGCGCGATGCAACGTATGGAGCAGCAGGTTGAAAGGATCGTTCAGAATGCCAGGAAGCGCGAAGAAGAAAAGAGTCTTCATTCTCTTCACGCCCTTCAAGGTGCATTGGGCAAGACCTCTGGAAGGAGTTACAAGGCTGCTCCCAGGCAGCTGTTACAAGTGGCTGGCACATCCCCGACTCTATCGCCTGCTCATGCCCATATCTCGAAGACCGATGGCTTCAACGAAGGTGCTGCGAAGGAAGCTGAGAAGTTGGGTCGTGAGGCTTTGGGTGATGCTGCCCATGTAAGCCTTATTGGCTGCGTAATTCCGCTATAGTCGACTGACATCCTTCTCCCTGCAGCAAGGAGAAGTTGTTCAAAGAGACCCTCTTACACATCGTGAAGCCCTCGTCATTCTGGAACATCTCTACGACCTTGTTCTGCACCTTGAGCAACTCCGGCGCGATCAGCCTCACCCTGAAGACCCACCCGAGTTCCACCAAGAGTGGTGCGCACATTTCACTTTTTCAAAACTCTTTAGGATGCTGATAATTGCTGTAGGCAGCAAGAGTACGATATCAGTGTCGACACCATCTGGAAGGAAATGAGGGTCAATGTTCCCCTCCATACCAGCGACCCCCATCCTTTCATCTCACTCCTGAGCCCCACCAAAGGGAAGAAGATCCTTCCTCGACTTACGCGCCATCTCCCCAGCGACAAGATGCTTGTCCTTTTGACCCTGCTCGTCGCTTGCTTCGATCAGCTCGATGTGGTCAGGAAAGCCCCTCTTCTCGACTCCTTGGTCGAGTCCGATGAGCGTGCAGATGTCGAGAGGGAAACTCAGGCATTCTTGACCAGTGTCATGCAGAGCATCTTGCCTGTCGTATCTGTTGCCGAACTCCGTCTTGTGACTGGATTACTGGGCTTGTTACTCGACAAGACCAATGTTGTAGCTGTTGCTCAAACGAGGGTACGTTTTCTTGTCTCTGACGTGAGAGCTTTGAGCTGACTTCGCCCTTCTCAGCCTGGCCTTGCTCTCCTCACTCTGTTTTTGAGTCGTGTTGAGGTCATTAAACAAACTATTGCGACTGGTGCTGAAACTATAGAAATCCCCACACCTGAAGAAAGCGAAGCATGGTGAGTTGCTGCCTCTCCGTATGCAGTAGCTCGCTGACCTCTTTGGATAGGCAAAGGATGTTTGACCATCTGTTCCAACTGCTTGCGCCTCATCTTATGCTTCTTTTCCCATCCACTCGGATAGCCCACACAAATATCACCGGCCAACCCACTGCGATTCCTACCTCGATCGACATTGTCGACACACCCGTATGGCAATTCCTAGCCGCTCTGGCCCTCCACGCCGTCACGGAACAACACCAGATCCTCGTCACTCACCTCCGTGAAAAAGTCCTCGACAACGTGGTCAGTGTCAACAAGGGCTGGGTTGCTAATGAAGAAGAGCGCCAGACAAAACTGGCCAACGTGAACCTGTTCTTGCATGCTCTAGGTCTAGATAGCTCTCAAATTGCTCTGTGAAGATGATTGATCTCTTATTTGTCTTTTCTGTACTTCCAACGTTCTTGTTCTTGTTACTTTTGCTCGTGCCACAGAGGCCCCCGCTCATTTACCTACCGGTCGATCTCTTCTTGTTTTCTATCTTCCGTTCTCAGTTTTCGTAGGTGTATTCGTGGATGAAAATTATTGTAGTACTAAGGGTACGACGAAGTTGTGCTTTGGTCGCACATGAAATTATGAACGCCATGATCCTCCACACGCCGCCCATTTTCTATATCCTTACAGAGGCTATCCCTTCGTGCCTGTCCGACCATAGCGATATCTTCCGTTGTTGTGATCACGGCTGTGAGGTTGAGGGTGGGTAAATCCTTCAGTGCTGGGAGCCTGGCTTGAGGTAGGGCTAATAGGTCGGTAGGACTTCCGTGCTTTGGAAGCTGCATCAAAGGCAGGTCAAACAAGTCTTGCTTCTCTCTTGATCTCACCCGCACATGTGAGCCCAATTCGAGATGATTTGTCGATAGCGAGCCAAAGGCGTCAAAGTTTGGGTAGAGCATTGCCCAGCCTTTTAGGTACACCAACTCGATGAAGAACTTTTTCCATGACCGGGACCAATGGTTGGAGCGAACGTCAGGAACCACTGTTTCCTCAATTGGCAGCCAGGATTCTTCGAAACGTAGAGCAAGGTAGGCATGAAACAGTCGCCAATGAGAGGGAAAGTAGACAGCACCCCAGCTACAGGGCACTTGAGAGAGGTATGGGGTTGAAGGGTCGATAGCTTCATCGACATTTGAGAAGAGTGCAGTGGCGTTGAATGGCACTCGACCCTTCTTGAGGAGCTCGATATGTCTTTGCTGGTAAAGGCTGACTCCGAAGATGTTGGGCGAATTGTCAGTGTCCTTCCCGTACCTGAAGAAAGGACATCGGTCAGCAAATGATTGCGTAGCGTGGTGATTAGGACGCAGACCTGTACTTCAGGGTCGCCATCTTAGCCCATGCGAAGAATAGAGGCGAGACCTCCACATCATCCTCGAGGAGAATCCCATAGCTGTGGTCACTCGCAGGGTACCATGCCTCAACTATTGCAGGCAGTAAGCCCGCATGGACGATCCTCCGGTGAACGAAGACGCTCCCATGGGTCCATTGAGAGCTGAAGTTTTGCACAAGGTCGACGGTTTCTGGGTCACTGTCTTGTTCGAGGTTAATTCGGAGTGAAGCAGAGTCGCCAAAGTATCGTGCTGCTTTCAACGAGTCAAACAGCCTAGCGAGAGAAGCTGGCCTATTCCGTGTGATGACACTGATGTCCACCTGAGGCCTGCCCCAATCTAACTTGTATCAGCGAAACGTTCCCTGACCAATGGAGAAACGAGCTCACTCTTCCACTCCTCCCGGGAGAGAGATGCCATCCAGTCACAGTAAGGAAGGTCATCCTCGGGGAGCCGAACGATAACCGTCTCGATTCGCAGAAAGTAGCTTAAGAAGTCTTGATTCAGGTGCATCCCTTGGAGGGTCACCACCACGTCTGAAGCTGGGTTGCCCAAGGCAGCGGGCTCTTGTCGATGCACGAACTGGCTCACAGCGAGGTACTCCAGTGGACATAGCTCTTCGGTAGATGAGAGCTTGTGTCTGACTATCTTCGAAGTTTCCGTCCAACCGGCTTCCACCGCAACGATATGAAGAGTGTGCTCCTGGGTCAGTCGGCAGAGTAGCGGGGCGAGATGCAGAGCATTCGTCCCTGAAGACAGGAGGAAGGCGAATGTCAGCGAGGTGTTAGGCTCGTCGGCAATTGCTATTTTTGCGACTGCGTGGTTGCATGGCCTGGTGTTGAGTAAAAGTCCACCAGATCCTGCAGAATTGCAGCGTGCCAAATACTGTCCTAATATCTCCCAAGTTCGAAAAACACCGTCCTCTTGCGGCAGTAACTCTGCCGATAAGATGAAAGGAGGTTTGAGGTATTTTGCAAGTCGCAAGCCTTCGTTAGGCTCATTTGGGCCCTGCTTCGCTGGGAGCTCTTCGCCATGAGGTCCAATAGGTAGCAAAGGATGACCTGTACGCAAGAGGGTGGACAAAGTCGGTCTGTCAAGTCCATTGAGCCCATCCCAGTTCATTACAAGCAACCAAGGCGTCGAGATATCCACAGCGGTGACCAAGAATGCAGACGTCCCGTTCTGCATGTCATAGTCTCTTTCTCGCACAGTGAGCTTTGGTTTATCCTCCTCAGCAGGGCGAGCATCAAGAAACCCTGCGGTCCTCTCAGAGACGGAAGGGCCTAAACTACTAGGCGAGACGAGCACGACTTCGGCGACATAAGACAGGGCGGGATGGACGAAGAACGGTTCGAGGATCTCGTGAAGGTGAGGCAGCGAGTCTGGCGTCACCGGTAGGAGGCCTGTGACTGAGCGTGGTGGGATTTCCACAGTTGCCGAGAGTATATCGCGAGGCAGTGTGTGGAGGATCGGGCCAATAGGAGAACCAGTCGCGGTGTCGTTCAGCAGTACTGTGCCTGCGAGCTCTTTGGCGGGATGGAGGGCGTGCCCCAAGGCCTCCTGGTTTGGGTACTGAATCTCCTGCACAAAAAGACTCGCCGCCAATACGTTTAGCGCAAGAATCGGATAGAGGGTGAGGCGGGGATCCATCCCGGCCACCTCTGGTCGTGGAAGTTCAAAGTCAAGCCGTAGTCAGTGCCAACAAGATTCATTCCGACACCGCATGATCGAACGCAATGACAAAACTCGGCAAGTCGATTGAAAGCAGCGGCACTAGCAATACAGATCCTTGATATTTACACAATAAACTTAGTTCCTTTCAGTCCACTTCATCTAGTCCTAACCGTCGTCCTTGGCCCGAGTCTCCTTGAGTGCTGCTGAGAGAAGAACTCCAGATGGTTCCCAAGGCCGGAGGATGCGCCCCTTGTGATTCCTCTGGCGAGCTCCCGGACCCAGCGCCAACAACACGCCCTCGACCGTCGGTTGTGAACCCATTGGGACCACCACTGGCGACCCTGGAGCGAGTATGACTTTGGTGGCCGGCAATCTTGGGTCTCTGCGTGTTGGAACCTCCTTCAGGTGAACGAGAATCAGCGGATGGTTCGACAACGGCTGGGTCCCCTCGGGTCGCAGGTTGGCCAGATTCGGTTGAGGGTTGTTGTTCCTGTCGTGAACCGTTGCTGGTCCACACCACCCTCCCTCTGCCGTCCGTAACGAAAGGAGGCTCAGGCGATGAGACCGTAGGGGGTTGGGTAGACTGCTCATCGTCCGAATCTGGCTCATCCTCTGAGCTGCCAGCGATAACTTCCAAGTCCGGCATGTCTTCGTCTTCTTCCTGCGCAGGAGGCGCGCGCGAACGGAGGCTTTCGAGGTAGGTGAGGAAAGGTTGTTCCAAAGATATTGGTGGGGGATCGCCTCGCTCGTTTCCAAGGGCAAATGATTCTCGGGAAAGAGCGTCACTAAGCTCTCTGATCATAGCTTGCACTTCCTCATCGACTTCGCCTTGCATACTGTCTTCGTCGTCATCATCCTCAGAGGTTTCGCTGTAGAATTCATCTTCGCTAGATTCGGACACCGTGTCTAGATCTGGCATGCCGTCGTATGTGTCGTCGTCGTCGTCACTGTCTTCGACCGATTGCAATGAAGGAAGTGAATCGGAATCATCTCCAGTATTGATAGGTTCCAAAGGAGGTGGAGGTGTCCCACTTTGTGCTCGAGGATGCGGGAGAGGGTTGCCTCGGTTCCTAAGCACAGTGAAGGACGTGAGCATTTGGTTCGCCTGTAGGTTTCCTTAGTTAGGGCTGACTGAAGGGGGTTCGATACAAGCTCACCAGAATCTCAATTCGTTCTTGAGCTTCATCTTGAGGTTGCCAATACGCCCGAGCCCCTTCATTGCGCCCTCTTCTAGCGTTCTCAATCGCGGTCAGTACAGCGCCCATCGAGTCTGCAGCACCTGTCGGCCTGCGCAAGTGGATTAGTCGCGCAAGCAAACGCATGTAGAATTGGCTCACGGATTAAGGCTTTCCACTGTTACCCGTACATCGCCTGCAGGGGGTAATGCCCCTAGCTGCTCACCAGCTGTGGCTTCATTGGCACGTCGCCTACCTCCCATCGCACTCGGAAGAAAGTCGAGGAAGGAGAGTCCATTGAGCTCCAGATTGAATGGAAAGTCTTCAAAGTCGTCGTCAGAGTCACTGTCATAGCCAAACAAGACCCGACGTCTTGGTGCGTGTCTTGCGGCATATCTTCGCATGGAGACATCGACGCCTTCTGAGAAGACGTATATCGACCCATCGGTCTTCTCGTGCTTGTAAAAGCAGTCCTTCCCGAAAGGACACATGGGCTTGGCAGATGTTCTCGTCTTGACAAAGTACCTGCAGGGTACCCTTGCCATGCTGTCCTTGTAGTTCTGGATAGCACGTTCCTTCTCCGCTGTGCCATGCTCCACAAAGATAGAGGACGGGGTGATGAAGTGCGACGAAGTGCGACACATAGGACAGCTTTTGGTGTTGCCTGAGCCAAGCATGTCCGTGCTCTTTGCAGAAGGATCTCTCCACGACTTGATGCACTTGATGCAGAAGACGTGATTGCATCCCTCTGTCGAAATTAGTCGGGATGTTTCGAGTGTAAGACAGGAAGCTAGACAAACCTAATAAACCAAATGTCACAGGTGTCTCATAGCAGATGGAGCATTGTGTAGATTCGGAATCATCAGATTCGTTCCCTGACAGAGCTGTCTCTTTCTCTTTCCCCTCGCGAACATGCTTGAACCAGCAAGAGTCTCCTCTCCTGCAGAAGCCTAGAACAGAAATCACTTTGAATTCAACCCGGTGGCACAAGCAAACTCACCACTGGCATAGTATCTGCATATCTTTGCCTGATCGTACGGTGTCAACAGAGGTTTGCTGGTGCCACCGGCATCTTTGGGAACATCTAGTTGCTGCTCCTGGCCATGCAAGAACTTGCAACTGTTTCCAGCAAAGCACCCCCGTGGGGTTTCGTAGTACCGACAAATTCCTCTGGGTTTGTGGGTCCGGGGCCGACTATTGGTTGGTGGTAAGGTACTGGGCCCTGGTGTAGACATGAAATATGAGGTGGTGGTCGGTGGTCAAGCTGGCGCAGTGATTTGATAGGAGCTACATAATGCATGTGGGAAATTGATCGGGACAGCTAGTAAGCGCCGAAACCAGTCCTTTGTCTCATTCACTGTTCACCCAACACAAGTCGCGCAATGGGCTCATCAAGCTATCGACCATCTATGCTCACATCCTTCCTATGCGGCATCTGGCCTTTCTGGGATCCAATGGCAAACTCTACGGGCGGTCTCAGAAGTTCACAATGATTGCGCTGGGTCCGGCTTTTGATGTTTGACTATCATTATCTTTTCTCAAATGTATGCCCAGTCACATATGTTCTTTGCAAGCAGGATTAATATTGGAACAACCGACCTGGGAACCCCAGGTCCGATTCGTCACAAATTGTAAGTTCTGGGGCCATTGGTCAGGCTCCTCGCGAACTCCGACAACTTCCTATGGTATAAGATCGCTGGCGAAGCGAGGGAACTTTCATCAAGAAATCCTGTTTTCTTCTTGACCAGCTAACCACCATATTCTCCATGCTCAAACCTCTGAAAGTTCTCTTTGTCGGTCTCTTTACTAAAGGCTAGGCGAGATTTACCTTAAGCCCCGCCATAACCCATCCATTTCTCCGCGACAAATACTCTTGAGTCGCACTTGCAACCTCCTCTGAAACTTGTGCCAAGAAAGCCTCAGAGAATTGGGGTTCCTAGGTTGGACATCCTGTTGAAGGGCTTTACGACGACGTCGCCGCCGTGAAGGACAAGGGACAAGGGACCGATCATCAGGGCAGCTACTTAGGCGCCGAAACTAATCGCTCGTTCGTCCCACACAATTCGCGAAATGAACTCGCGGTATTGTAACGAAACACTCTCGATATTTATCCATCTCTTCTTTCTCATCCCCCATGCGCCACCTTGTCTCGTGGGGCTCCCGGAATGAATTCTACGGGCGGTCTCCGAAGTTCCTAATTGACTGGGTGGGTATCAGCCATAGTGCCTCCCGTTGACCTCTCTGCTTAAGATGTTCTCGGAAAGCAGGGCTAATATTGTACACATCCGGACTACCGCCTCGCAAACCCCTGGTCTGGCACTGATGGAACGCAGCCGTAAGCTATGGGTCAGCAACCTCGGGAACTCCGACAACTTCACCTGGTATAAAACCCCTGACGAAGCAAGAACTCTTCGATAATCCACCTCTGCTTGACTTCTTATTCTCTTGCACCCATACCTCAATGTCCGAACCTCGAAAAGTTCTCTTCATCGGTCTCTCCACCAAAGGCTGGGCTTCGTACACTTCGGGCCCAGCCATAACCCATCCGTCCCTCCACAGCAAATACTCTCTAGTCGCAGTGGCAACCTCCTCTGAAACCTCTGCTAGAGAGGCTTCAGCAAAATGGAGCTCCGAGCTCGGATACCCAGTTGGCGGGCTCTCTGACGACACCACAAACGACAAAGGGCATGAGTCTGACGTCGATTTCGTTGCAATCTCTGTCAAAGCTCCTCTTCATAAAGAAATACTCTTTCCATATATTCGAGCAGAAAAAGATTTCTTTGTCGAGTGGCCGGCTGGAAGGACTGCCCAAGAAACTAGAGAGATAGCAGAGGAGGCGAAGAAACATGGCGTTCGATCTGTCATTGGGTTTGAAGGAAGACACATGCCTACAATTCGAAAGGTCAGTACCTCCAAGCAAACTAGGTCACTCACCTGCTTACCCTTCATAGGTCAAGGAACTGCTGCGATCTGGGAAGATTGGCAAAATCCTTTCTTCGACGGTGGTACGTCCATGCTCGCCCCCAATGCCTTTGGTAGATGTACGCTCAGCATTGCCTTCTTTACAGTACGGCCTTACTCCTCGTGAAGTCCAAATCTACACCCCTGAGCAGATAACCAGCCAATTCTACATCTCAGATCCAAACAATGGTGCGTTCCTTGTAATCCTCGAGGTCAAACCAAAAACGTAACCCTTCCTCAGGTGCAACTTGGTTCACAATCGTCGTTGGCCACCACCTTGACACCTTGACCCACGTCCTCGGGAACATCTCCACCATTAGTGCAACATCTACCACTCACTACCCCACGACGACGATCATCGACGACACAACTCAAAAGCCGACAGGCGAAACACGCGTTGCTCCTGGGCATGACCACATCGCCCTCAATGGCGTCCTTGAATCCGGCGCGCTCATGTCGGCCGTCTGGAGGGTCGGTGTCAAAGCCACACCCGGGCGAGAAATATTCCGCTGGGAGATTGAAGGCGAAGAAGGGACAATCAAGTTGGTCGCCACTCGCCACCATGGCGCAATGCCCACTATCAACCCTGATTTGTATGTCAATGGAGAAAAGGTCGAGGTTCCTGAAGACATACCGAGCGTTGTGGAGGCGTATCTACAGACCTTTGAAGAGTTTAGTAAAGGGGAGGAAGGGAATCATGCGACTATTGAGGATGCTGTCCGAGTGCGAGGACTGCTAGATGCCATCCAGAAGAGTTTGAACACGGGGGAGACGATTACGGTTATGCAGTGACGGAGCCCGTTCCTTTAGTTAACGAATAGATTCCGTGAGTTCCATACCTAGCAATCAAGTACTCAAGGAGCATTTGCCAAACTTGGAGCATTTGCCAAACTTGGAGCATTTGCCAAACTTGATCTCGATCCTCTCAGGTCTTGTGCTCTTACCGTCTTGGTCGCATACAAACGGGCCGATGCAGAAGCAGTGTGTCGTCGATTTGCAGAACGAGATGCGGGCAGCAAGGAGGCGGTGATCGGGGGATTCGAGAAAGCGAAGAAGAAACCAACCGGTTTCCTGTTTCAAGCGCCAAAATGCAGTCAATATTCGTCACACAGGTAAACCAAGATACAGATGGTGAGCTGCTGTCGAAATCGACTAATACGGCTTGAATCGTCTAGAGGCTCTGAGCTTCTCGACCTTTGCTTTGTCTTCCTCCCATCGCTTCTTGAGGTTCAGTAGCTCTGAAACGATGGTCAGTATCAGAAAAAGCACGAGACGGAATTCACACACCTGAACGCTGCTTTTCCGCCTTTTGGAAAGCATAGAAGCCTTCCTTTTCTTTCTTCTTCTTGGGACGAGCCCTGGAAGACGTCGCTCCCGACCTCTGGAACTGTTTGGTGGCCACCGAAACACCACCACCCAGCGTCTTGCCGTATGCGCCACCTCTGGTGACGAGCGTGAAACCGTCCTCGTCGACGATCGCCTCTCCTTTGCGATACTTGGACTTTTGCCTCTCTTTTGCTGCTTTGTACTCGAACAGCTCCATGTATGTGTCGACATGGTCCCGTATCGAGTCCAATGGCGGTCGCTGGTTTTGATAGACGGTCAAGTAGTGGGCAAGGCCTGACGGCTCTTCGTCGGGGGTACTAGGCCATGGTCGAGGTTTTTGGGATGAAGCCAGTGCAAGCGCACGGCTGAGGGAGGATTCGTCGAGGAAGACGACGTATGCCGTGAGCCCTGTTTTACGGATTGTCCGCTGAGGTTTTAAAGGCAGCTCTGCCACCTTTGGGGGCTCGTCCTTGATGACTTTTTGCTTCCTGCGAGAGATCCCAGCATCGTCTTCTGTGTCCATCTCGTCGTCCACGTCTTCTTCGTCGCTATCTTGCTCATCGTCCTGAGAGTCCTTGACATCAAAGTCGAGGATAACCTTCTCCACTGTTCCATATGGCTTGAAAAACTTGACCAGGTCGCGTTCACTCGCATCTGGAGGTACGTTGACTAGGAATAGTGTTCGACCACCCGGCAGCTGCTGATCCTTCCTGCCTGAAGCGACATGAGTGCGAGCAAAGATGTAATGCGTTGTCGATTTTGAGTATGCAACGGGGAGCGCAGAGAACCCGTTTGCTTTGAAGGAAGGAACAGCCATTTCGGCCATCAGAATTTCGAGCAGCACAATTTGCGAATTTGATTGGTTTTGTTAGGTTCTGACGACCTGCCACCATTAGAACGAGATTCAAAGGATTTAAAAGGCCTGTCTGAGGGACTCTCCCCCTCCCCCTTGATACATGTCTAGTAATATAGTCAATGCCATAATAAAAAATCGCTGCAGGACAGACCTCTGCAGGGCTTACTAGCACATGGTGCTACAGTGAGGCAGTTACATAAGCGCCGAAACTAATCTGAGTCCTTGCTCGTTCATCCACCACAAATCGCGCAATGAACTTCTGAGATTGTAACAAAACCTATCGGTATCTATCTGTTATTTCTTATTCCTTGTACGCCTTTAAATTGCCTCCCGGGGCTCCCGAGAAAACACCCGGACGGGAGATATTCCGCTGGGAGGTTGAAGGCGAGGAAGGCACAATCAAGTTGGTCGTCACTCACTGCTTGACCCATTGCCCTCTATCAACCCAGAGTTGTATGTGAATGGAGAGAAAATCGAGGTTCCTGAAGACACACCGAGCATCGTGGAGGCGTACCGAAGGAACTTTGAAGAGTTTAGTAGAGGGGAAGAAGGGGAGTCATGCGACGATTGAGGATGCTGTCCGAGTGCGAAAAGTGCTAGATGCTATCCAGAAGAGTCTAAGCACGGGGGAAAGAGTCACAGTTACACGACAGTGACCGGGCCTGTTTCTTCAGTCGATGAATGTACATTAGAGATCCCTTCAGCTCATACCTAGCAGTCACACATCGCCATGGGTATGAGCGCTGAGGTACTGAGAGAGAGAGGCGTCGTGGCAATGACTGCCTTAGCATTAGCCTTCAAAGGGGTAGAGGAATCATCTAGACGCCGTAGCGGATACTCAGCTCTGCTGGAACCATCACACGACCTTGACGCCTGAAACCTTCGCCAATCGCCCTCGCCTGCTTCAAGCAACCTATTTGCATTGAATCTATATTAGTAGTAAAGGGATAAGTATAGCTAAATATTAGACGCTCATGAATATTCCCGTCGCACTGGTGCAATATTGCTCCTTCCTGAACTGGCGTACACAATCTCTGCGGTGACCAGTTCGGGAGGTGCATAGGTTGTGCTTTCAGGAGCAGCGTCGAGCCTGAACACGTCGCCAACACCAGAGGGGAATGTCGATGTTGGAAGCTGAATCTCGTGTTCTGGTCGTGCGGTCAGGAAAACGCGATGCAACGCGTCCTCAGCGGCCTGGATATAACCACGCGTTAGAGTCAAGTTTGAACGGACGAGGAGGTGTATGACGTACGCGGAACTCAGCCATCTTTAACGAGCTACCAAAGCCCTCCCCAATCTGCTCTGCGCCCGAATAGATACCAACGACAAACACTGGCGTATTCGAGAACCGACCCGTCTCCTTGAGCAACCGTGATTTTGGTGGTTCGCGGTTATACTTGGCGACCAACTCTTTCAACGCCTTCTTGGGATCCAAGAATTTCAGCATGGACCGAATGTCCACTTGTCGACTGAGGAAATACGAGTGGACGAATTGTCGAGCCGAGGGTAGAGAGTGCTTTTTGTAGATGAGAGCTGTGATGGCGCGTGGGATGGAGGCGAGGGCGTCGGTGCGGAGGACACTGGGTGTGGTTTCGGTTTGAGGCTAAACTTACTGTTAGCTACATTCTCGACAACACCAGATATATATTTGCTCACTGTGCGATGCCACCGAAGCAGAGGGCCAGCACCCAGTTCCGTCGCCACGCTCGCGCAGGTGTTGGGTCCGACGTGTGCTGTCATGACCGCCTTCTGGATTCGCGTCGGCAAATACGGGTATTTCGCAGTCAAATACTCCATGGCAAACAGACCCATGAGCGAATTTCCAAACGTTGCCAGCTGAGCGTTATGCTGGGGTATCCGCTTCTCCGACGGATAGTGCTGGCGCCAGACTTCCACAAACGAGGCATGGGTGCACGCCTGCCGGATATCCTCCTCCGACTTGATGATAGACGAGAGACCCGTTCTGTGGACGAAAGCCGAGAGTGCAGAGGCTGGTGCTGGCTGCAAGGACGCCCATAGCTCGGGGTCAAAGGTTGGTCGCGGGACCTCGCTGTCTGTGATAAATGCCTCCTTTGGGGGAAATTTGCGGGTGGTGGCTGCAGAAACCGACGAGAGCCTGGTCGCCGCGTTCACGAGACGTTTCTGAACATGGCCCATTTGCTGCGAAGGGGAATGAGTAGTGGGAAGGAATTGACAGCGAAACAGACGCGCTGTCCCAACACTGACAAATTTTGTTCGCGTTCACAACGTCGGCAAACGCCGGTACGTACAACTGTTACCTCAGGGCTCTGTGCATTTCTTTCTTTTATACTTTCAGAATACCCAAGATGTATTCCAGCAAATCCCTTTCCTTGGGTACAAATCTCAGTTTTTTCGAAGCAAAACAGTGGAGAAATGGGCAACACGGTCGAGGTGGCTGTGACCTGATCTGCGGCAACGGACGACGGCTTTAGACCGTTCAGGGATTTGGCCTCTTGACCACTTGACCTCAGCCTTGGACGAAGACTACGAGGAATATGGCGGTATTATCTCTGCCTTTGACCTTTACAAATTCTTTTTGGTCCCAGGACTATCGACACGGCCTTGAAGTCCTATTCGACAAGCTCGAGCAGGTGAGATTATCTTTGGGATTATTCCAAGCGATCGACACTCACATCGGTTGGCTAGGGGGCTCAAGAGAACGATGAAGTCGTTGCATTCATTCGGGTAGGCTGTTTATTTGGACCCGCATCGACCGTCTCCTAACCTTCCGCAGAACAGAGCCCGAGCAGAAGCAGCACTCGCTGACGTCCTCATTAACCCATCGCTTACCGGCAAAGGAGGTATGTAGTTATCAAGGGTATCGAAATCAAGACGATCTAACAGCCTTCTAGGCAAAGGATTCGACGCTGACGAAGGCGCATCGCTCCTAGTCGCGTTCCGAGGTCTCCAAGCCGAATCTGTAGCGGAAGGCCAACATCACAAGAGCATCGCGACAGAACTCGAGTCGCTTGTAGCAGATCCTTTCGATGCATGGGCTCAGGGCTACAAGGTGCGTCCAACCTTGTTTGTTTTTGCCCCCGATCCTCACCTGTGGGACAGAATCGCCTGCGACAACAACGGTCGGCATTGATCGACAATTTGCTCCATGCATATGAACAAGGTCAAGCAGAAGTCACAAAGCTCAAGCAGCAATATCTCGCCAAGATGCGCAAGGCAGACGAGGCCGTCGATGAGTGCGCTTTATTTTGTCTTTCAGCACGATCAACGTCTTGATCACTAGCTTGTAGCGCCAAATTCGCCCCAAATAGCACAGTGCCTGATACCTATACCTTGTCCCCTCGATTGCGCCCAGTAGACAAGCGTACTGCTCCAGAACGCACCAAAAGTGTATCGGAGCGCATTGCACAGCGATTCAAGGAGATCCAGAAGAATGTCGTTGCTACCGTCGAGGAGGAACCAGCCGCGGAACCCGAACCACCCAAAGTCGACAAGGGCAAGGGCAAGCTCGTCGAAGAACCATCCCCAATCGAGCTGAGCTCTCCCATCCCATTGACTCCCCAGAATAAGGAGCGGTCGGCCTCTACTTCTCCCAAGCAAGCCAAGGCTCCTCCTCCAAACGTGATCCTTCTTGCAGGACTGTCTGTCTCGCCTACGGATCTTTCTGAGATGCTCATGCGGGCCTCGACCGAGCTCCCTCTGCGCACCGTTCGATTCCCTCTCTTGGGCGAATACCAGGATGCTTTCACTGGCGACGAACTCGTTTCATGGCTCAACGCCAACGTCCCTGGATTCGGTGGCAACCTTGACCTTGCAGAAGACGCCGCCAGGGAACTCACAGAACGAGAGGGCCTGCTTCGCAGACTGGGAGAGCTAGGAAACCAATTCGAGCACTCTGACGATGCGTGGTATCAGTTCAGACCCAAGGCATGATGCTTTAACGATTGACGCGATCCGATCTAACCCCTTCATTGCAGGCCTTTAACCTCATGAACAATACCCCTGAATCTCCCAAAGCCGAAGGCAACCTCCTCAAGCGAACCGGCACACTCGTCAACATCGTCAGCAAAGCCCTCAACACCAACTCATCCAACGAGCCCGCCTACGTCCGCGCACACCAAGCCGCCGTCGACTCTGACAAGGCCTACCGCATCGCCGTGCGCAAACTCGACCGACAGCGTCTTGGCCTTGAAGAGCATATCGAGGAGAATCTCAAGCTCACGCAGCGCTGGGAGGCAGAGAGGTTGGCTGCCGTCAAGACTGTTTTGCTGCAGTACCAAGGCACGCTCGAGAACCTTCCCAAAACTCAATCGGCCGCTCTGGAACGCTCGGCCACCCTCGTGGCGGCCTTTCAACCCGACTCGGATTTGTCGGCTCTCATTGAGAGGTACCGCACTGGACCTTTCCGTCCCGCTCCTCAGGTCTACGAGTCTGTCTCGCACGATGAATCTGATGTCGTGTTTGGGATTGACCTTCGCAAGTGGGCTGAAGGTGGTTGGTATGCCATGCAGAATGGGGAAGAGAAGAAAGAGTTGGTTCCACCCGTCTTCACAGCTCTGATGAGTGCCATCGAGAGTGCATATGGCAAACTCGACACGGACGCTGAGAAGCGCAAGACATGGATCTACGAAGTCCCCCTCCCGGCGGTACATCACCTCCGCGAAGCGTTGAACGCTGTCCCACCAGACCAGTCGTTCCAGTCTGAGCTGTTTGCTCAGTTTGACGCGCCGGTGATTGCGAGCACGCTCAAGTTGTGGTTGTTGGAACTGAACCCCCCGATTGGGTTGTATGAAAACTGGGACGAGTTTAGGAAGTTGTACCCCAATGTTGGGTCGGTGGCGGCCAAGGCGGAGGAGAATGTGAGTGAGGAAGAGAGGTTGAAGAATGTTAGCAGTGCGTTGCAGAGACTTCCGAGGGTCCACCTCTTTGTTTTAGACCAGGTTGTCAAGCATTTCAAAGAGTAAGCAGGGGTCGTCTCGTCTTGCGGTGAAGTGCTGATCTTCTTTAGCCTCATCGCGTCGACCAAAGTTGAGGAGAGTGATGAAATGTACATCAACAAACTTGCTTTATCCTTCGGCAGAGGTGCGCTCTTCCTGTTTTCCCCAACCAATTGATGCTTAATCTTCGTTTCTCTCAGTCATCCTTCATCCTAAAGCAGAGACCAATATGTCAATCCAGGATCGCCATCCTACTTGTATGCCCATCATCTAAATTCTTTGAAGCCGGTAACTAACTGCGCCTTGTAGTGCTCTTCATCGACCTACTCAAGAACTACGACGCCTTGTTGCCTCCAACTATTGCACGCAAGAAGCGAGAATCAGAGCGCAAAGTTCCCATCCGCAAGAGGACCGCACCAATCGACATGCGTTTGAGCAGGAGCAGGATCTCCTTTGACGCACATGCCAATCCTCAGGCTCTCCTCGCTGCTCAAAAGGTGGCCCAGAACCCCTCGTTGGCAGGATCCATGGGTATGGGCAGCCCACCCCTCCCAGCTCCCCCTTCAGCTGCCGAGAAACTTGTGCCTCCTCCTCCCCCACCCCCTCTTGCAGGAGGTCTGGTTCCCCCTCCACCACCCCCTCCTGCCGCGATTGAGCGTCTGAAGACACCTGTGCCACCCCCTCCACCTCCACCTTCCCTTTCTGCTGTTCCGCCCCCACCTCCTCTCAGCGGTGTCGTAGCCAGCCAACCACCAAGGCAGTTCAAGGAGCCTCCTCCAGAGAAAGACGACCAACCTCCCCGTCCTCAGTTCAAGGAGCCTGCCAAATCCGATTCAGAAGAAGAGGACGATGATGATGACGATGATGACGACGACGAAGATGATTCTGATGAAGAGGAATCCGATGCTACCTCCAAGAAGGCCCCAGAACCACCCAAGCCAGAGCCAACTCCTCCTCCCCCACCTCCCCCTGTCGCTCCCGCAGCTGACGACGTGACCCTAGGCTCTGGAAAGGCCGCTCTCTCGCGCCATGGATCCAGTGATGCCACTGGCCGTGGAGGAGGTGTTCGAGGGCCCAGAATTACGAGAGGGCCACGAGCACCCAGTGGGAATGTCGGCAATTTAGTGCAGAATATCAATAGGACGAGCATGTCTGGGAGCCCGGTTGGAGGGAGACCTCCGAGTGTAGGCAGGTTCCAGAGGAGGACGATGGCGAGCGATGCGGAGGACGAGGTTGTGGATCGTTGAGGAGACTGGTATTGAATATGGCTACGACCACCATTTTTCGCTGCTTGATTGCTTGCTGGAACGAGGCCCAAGGACGGTACGATGCTGTATGCTTCGTGTATGATTCTTACCACATGCTTTTCGTGTTGAGAATACATCTGCGTTGTAAGGATTGCTTGTAAGATGAAATCTTTGCCGCGCAGTCATATTGTGATGGTACGACCTCTTGGAAGACCGGCCATCGTGCTATCCGCCTATCGCATCCACCATTTTAAGCTCAATCAAATCCATTTTCTTTCCGTACATCTCACCCCCCTGTCTACCTTATTCGCCTCGTTCCGACTATCCTGTCTCTACGGAGGCTCGTCAACATCAAAGGCTACTTCGCTGTTCAAAGCCAACGTCTTGCGACTGGCAGTCAAGACAAGAGTGGACCGCCAAATGTGACTGTGGTTACACTATGAATACGTTGCATTGGCAGTATATCAATTAGATGACATAGAGTCCTCGCTGAAGTAGCTATAAGGAGACTAAGTCGGGGACGTGACTCCTCGGCCATGGCCGCTAGGGCGGTTTCTGATAGGTGAGAGGTGGGGGGGAAGATTGTCTGCAATAGGGCGACGCAGTTGCTGATTCGATTGGGACTGGATTGCGGCTTTCCATTCTTCCAGCTCTAGCTCGGTGACATGCTTGCTGAATACCACGGAGAAAAACCAGTCGGTCAGAGGTCGTGGTATCTCAATTTGACCTTTCCGTTTGTCGATGTCGAGACCGTGATGGTTACCCCAAAGCGCCGATGCGAGCTGGTATTGGAAGGCGTGGAGAGGAGGTCGCATCATGAGTACTAGTGCCAGGAGGACAAGGACGTAGTCTAAACCAAGGACTTGATCCTGCTCGGCGGCAAGAGTGGGATTGTCATTCTTCCAGCCGGAATGACGCAGGGTTACTACTTCTATCCACCGATGGGAGGTTATTAGACTGGTGTGTCGCCAAAGCTGTTTGCCGACTTACTGTCTAAGATCAAACGAGATAATAGCTCTGCCAGTCCCTCATTTTCGTTCTCTCGCCCTTGGGTGAAAGTTCTAAGAATCCACCTGGCTACTTTTTCCCTCACTTCAAACATTAATCAAAGGAAAATCCACGTGCCAACCCCCCAACTCACCTATAGGGTCTTTGCAGAGAAGTGATATGAGCTTCGCGGCTGGCGTCCTCAGAGATCGTATCTCTAAGAGAGGCAGTAGTCGCGCGCGATACCCTCTCACTCTTCTCAAGAATAATTCTGCGGGAATGATCATCAGTGAAGATCTTTGGCCTCCAGGTGTTCGAGAGACCACCTTCGCGTTTACAGACGTCAACGAGCACCTCAAGACATTGGGGGCGCAAGTCGTAGTCGTGGCTATCAATAGCCAGCATAACAAGCTCGTCAATGATGGATACGAAATCATGTGTGCTCCACGGTGGCCCTACTTTTACAAGCTGTCAGGGAAGATAGACAGAGAGCAGGATGCTTCTTACCATTGTTGCCCCGCTCCTGGCAGCCTGCAGCGACAAGCTCGATGACCACTTGGCGATGGTGCCAACGTCCATCCTTCAGTATACGGATGGCATCCGTTGCCGCGAAGGGAAAGTCCTTCTGGCTCATATTGGCGATATGTCCTGGGATATTAGTCACATACATATAGTTTCGTCTGACAGTCTTTAGCAAGACTTACTATCAGAGAATATATCGCGCACGACCCTCTTAGCGTCTGTGTTGCCAAGATTAGGGATGATATCCGGTAGGCAGGCAAGTATCGCAATCTTTACTTCTAGATGTTATTGCTCTCGCTGTGAGTAATCACTTCAGACAGAAGAGTAGGTGGCACCTCTGAGATTTATATCCGGCATGCTTGCGTAGATTTTGTGCTTGATATTTCCTTTCTCTGGCAACCCTCGTAGGAAACTGAGAATTCGGAGAGTCTCCTCTTCGAGTGCATGGCGCTCAGGTGTGATGGGCTTGTCGCGCTCTACGAGCAGAAGCGATATGCTGGCGAAAGCTTGGTCACGTTGACGTGGACGGCCTGGCTTGGGCCTGAGTGCATCACAGAACATGGTTTCCAGCTGTTCGAGGTCCTTGTTGCCAACTGTATCCCATGATGTCAGGGACTCGGAGGAGTCAAAGGGAGCTGGAATATACTCACACTTCCGTGTGGCTAGTTTCTGGAGAGCCCTAGAGCGCAATCGGTCTTGGGCTTCTCCGTCATGAGTCTCCTGCTTTTGGGATATGAAGTGGATCACTGTCAGAGGCAGCAGTTAGGTTTTTGGGCGAGATTTAGTCACGCTGGAATGCCTACGTTGTTGTACGCTGCACAAATCATTCTCAACTAAAGCCAGCTGGACTCTAAGTTGTACGTGTTTATCGGCGTCTGGTCCTTTGCTCGAAGTTGACGTCTCTGCGCCAACCTCACCGAATAGCTTCTTCATATTCTCCTCGACCCATTCCTTGCACTTGGTATCTTCTGCAAGTTGAGTCAGCGATCATAACCGGACAGTGGAGGCTCAAAGCGATTGCGCACTGGGGTAGCTTCTGCGAAGGTAAGCAAGAGCTTCAACTGCTGTGCAGCGGACCTCCACGGTTTTGCTCTGGCATAGCAAGTATCCAATTCGTGCTAAAATGGGATCCTCTGGTGCACCTGAAAGATATAAGTACGAGACATCAAACAGTAGCATTGACTTACCCATCGACGGGGCCGTGACGCATCGTATCCAAGCTTTCTGAACCTCCGCGTCGGTGGCCTGCGCTACCATGTTGTCATTGGTAATCGCAGAAACATCGCGTCTGCGGATTTTTCGGTCTGGATGAACTTAGCTTATGCAGATGGATTGGGTAACTAAGCACTCACCTCGCACAATCGTATCATAAACCGAAAGGGCGATGGCTTGAATTCTAGGTCCAACCTCACCATTGAGGATGATTTTGCAAAGTTTATCCTCAGGGTGTTCCCTGTCCACTTCAGGAGAGCTTGAACGATCTGCAGAGCTCGAGCTAGATGGAAATTTTTGTTCGCAGATGCTCAAGAAGTGTCGAACGAGAACGGGATGCAGTCCATGGGAGGGGTTCATGGCGGTCAGTGCTCGCATGAGACTAGATATCAGGTCGATCTTGGTATCGCTGTCGCGCTCCTTTTGCGCTACGATTCGATCTAGGGAATCCAGGATTCTATTCCGTGCTGTCGTGAAAGGTGTTATGTTGGCTGGATCTACTTAACCTCAGAGGCATTTCACACACACCATGCGATCAGCACGCACCAGAATCTGCGTCAGAGCTACTCGCGGATTCGCCACTACTCCCATGCAGCTGGTCAGCATCCCCTTGGCCTGCTAAATGTAAATGATGCCTGGTTAAGCGATGAGGAACACTGTTGCTGACCTTGTGCTGCGAGTCGCTCAAGGAGGTCGATCCAATATATGGTTGACTCCACAGCATCCGCTCGGGTCACGAATTTATCGACGTCAATGCGAGCAATTTTTTCCTCCAGTAAGTGACCGAAGTTTTGGGCTGACACGAGATAAAGGCGGTCAACGAAGTCTCCGAACAAGGAGGCAGAAAACCCTCACCAATGTGGGGCGTCGCAGCCCATTTCTGGAAGATCCGCAGGAACCAAGCCCTCTGTGTACGGGGACAATCGCCACGACCACAGATCGTCGTCTTGCAACTCTCGCCGTAGGTGTTGCAATTCCCCCGACAGTTCAAAGCGAAGTGAATGACAGATTCGAGGCAATGCTCAAAAATGTTCAAGCCAAGTCGCACTGGTGGGTTCAAGATGCGTGGAGTCAGTTGTGGCGGTTAGCTTGAGCAAAGCGGCTTACTATCGTGAAATTGGTCTAGTTCCTCTATGACGATCAATGCTTGCGACGTTACTACACCCTTTCTAGCTTCGTGCGGAATCTGATCTCGCAGAGCTTGTTGAATGATTCCCTTCAGCCTTTCGCTGCTAAGACCTATGATTATGATGCGTTAAATATACGGGCGCTTATTGGTAGATGCATAGACGGTACCAGATGAGGGATTGTCGATGTAAGCTTTGAGGCACGACCTGCCTGCTTTCCGGATCCGTGCATGGCAACTAGTGATTGTCAAAGGCACGATGACGGAGACCATCAGGTCCATTGGGCTGTCGATCCATGGCACTGAAAAGGTTTAGAGACCCCGCTACAAGGTGGTTTAGACTGTGTGTGAACGTACACAGCGATGAAACTTGTTCAAGCAAGACATGTTCCAGGTCGTCTAGTCGTCCGCTTTCCCAGTCTCTCAACGGTTTGCCTGTACAGTGACCAAAGATTAACCTTCACGGATATCGGGTCAGGCGAGAGGAGGCGCACTGATAATAAAGTTGGAAGTCTGCTGTCTTTCTTGGGAGTCGGTGAAACACCATTGGTACTTTCTGGACACACTTTTATGCATCTTGCTGAGGCTTTCTCTGCATTGATCTCGAACCCCCTTGTCCTCGTCGTTGAGTGCCATGTGCAACAGCGCCGACTGGAGAGCTTTGAGGAAGATTCGTGAGGATTCGCACCTGGTAGAGATAAAGCACTGACCTGGGTTTTCGCAGCTCGGTGTATCTTCAATCAAGGCATGGATGGTATGAACTTCCCGCTTTCTGATAGATGGGTCACAGTGTAGGAAAGCAACTGCCAGGTCTACGACTGTTCCGACTGGGAAAGCACTTTCTTTGCTGCCTTCATGAGTTCCTATTGCACCAACCCGTTAGTAGCGGGGCCACTACAATATTGAGGTGACCTACCAGCGAATCCGAATCGATCATATTGGAAGTCTTTCAAATGCTGCCAGAGAATTGTCTCGCATTTGGAAACTGCAAATTTCGTTTCATCTTGTGAAGCAAGCAAGAATCGTCGAAGTGGGACTCACCAAGCAAGCCAAATGATTGGCGGAGCTGCTTCTCCCCCTGCATTGACACTTCGTTTCGAGGAGCGCTATCCTGCCATTCACTCGTTTGTCCCCTATGTGCCGCTGAAGGAGGCAGTGCGAAACGTGAGATAAGACTCGAGCTCCAAATTTACGACCTTTACGCACCATAAACTGTTGATAGACAAAGTGAAAGAAGGCAGGTGTCTTGGAGGCGTGGCACAAGATGAGAGTCAGCCCAGATACCGCAGCAGGCTGCCAGCGCAAAGTTCAGGCGTTGCATACTATGCATTGAGTGTTTGTGAATGATTTCCCATGAGAGGTCCTCCGTTTCTTCGGCGTGGAAGTCGCGTGGTTCTGTCAGATCCAAGAATACGTTGGCACGAATGCTAAAGACAAGGGGCCTCACTGCCTCCGGCAAAGTGTTCCACCTCCCAAGGAAGTCACAAACAAAGTCTTCCAACACTCGGGAAAGTTTGCGCGAGGTCTCGCTATGGGCTGTCTGGCGATTCTTCCAGGCGCGGAAAGCGAGGAGCGCCTTGAGGTGGTTTCGAAGCGTGTGGTCTCGCATCTGTTCGTTTTCCAGATGTGCAGACGGTTCCATGCATGTCTTGATTCGCTCTATGCTCCTTTCTGCAACACCATGCTGAATGAAGTACGCCAGCCATTCGTCAGGAAGAGGCGTTATCTCAATGACAGCGGTGTCGACGTAGAGCGGGTTGGAGGACGATAGAATGTGTCTCCGGCAGATGACTGCCAACACATTATCCTTATCCTTCTTCTCCTCAAAGGCGAAGGTATGGGGTCCCCTGGGAAGATATGCGTCCTTGTCGATGTCATGCCGAGGCGAGTGGTCATAGACGAGCTCGTTAATGCCGACCAAGAGGTCAGTCAACGGCGTGTTGAGGGGGAGAAGGACCCTCTGGTTCCAGATGGAGAGCAGGGTCAACCCGATATAAACAATGATTCCCAGTGCGACTAGGACAAGACAAAACCACCCTATAGTCGGGTTATCGCTGTGAGCCTGAAGTCCAAAGCCGGCGGCAAAGAGTAACAGTGAGATGTGCAGAAGAAGTGGCATGGTGGCAATGACCCGCTCCAAATACCAGCGCCGGAGATCAAGGACCCAGCGCTTATATGCATCACCTGCTTCCTGTTGCCTTGTCGGCGTTGCGAATTTCACAAACCAAGACTTGGCAATGCCTCCTAGGATGGTGGCAAACAGGGTTAGCAGGAGGCTCGTGAACCATAAGCCGTTGATCAATGCGACCAGAGGCTCGGTGGTGAACTTGGCGGGAGTTTCTCTCTGAAGGTGACTCCGTATATCGGCCAAAATAAAACGATCGGCGTCGGGTGTGAGTTCTGAGCGAGAATCGACGATGAAAGAGGCCAGAACGGCGCCAAATAGTCCGGCCTAATGTTTTTTTATAGTATCAGAAACCATGCCGCCGACAGCACAGGAGAGAACTTACGAAAATAAGGAGCGAGTCGATCGCAGTTTGGCATAAATCCACACTGGCCTTTGCCTCTGCAGTAGCGCCCTCGAGGTAGAGGCGCCACAGAGGCGAATGGTCGCCGAAGAGCGGCACCTTGTCCGTGTTTGGAGCCTTCTCCTTGGGCATCCCATCCTTTGCGTGGGGGCCGTTATTGTGGACAGTAGGCAAGATCTCGGTCACATTTTTGGGATTGCCGTCAGGCTAAAATGAGGAGAGTTCATGAGCTGGGCGATGTTGTGGGAGTCCATCACATACCTTTAGTACAGGATGATGGAATAAGCGACGGATCCTTTGAAAAAGAACCATAATGCAGAAGGTTAGTCTAAGGATACAGGTAGAACGAAAAGTTTCTTATAGCAGACGAACAGGATCTGTTATAATGCGACCCGCTGGGCGATTTACATGCGATCTTCCTACGGCGGTTGAAGCGGGGAAGCGTGCTAAAAATGGGATCTAAATGTTTGGCTATGCACAGGGCGGTCCATGGCCAGAATGTGGCATCCTTCAGGAAGGATGGCCCAAAACAGTAAACTATGGAAGAATATGGGCCGCCAAATACAAATGTAAGGCTGACCCCCATTCAATAAGGGATCCATCATTCATTCAAGGTTTTCATTAAATCGTAGAAGGGGAAGCATAGCGCTCAATGTCAAAGGAAGCCCTAAACGTTAACGCAAAAGCGCCCATGCCCGCTGTCATGTAAAGCGCAGCAACACTTCAAATACGCAAACATAAAGATCATGCCCCACAATTCCGTGTGGATCGCTCAAGGGACCGGGCATAAAGTGTAAGTTTGAACCCTACTGGAAATTTTAAACAGAGTTAAGCGCCCAGCAAGCGCTCGCGAGATGGTCGGCAAGGTCTAGTAGCAAGTCCAGCTAAGCGCCGTCCACTCCACAAGCAAGTATCGCAAACGCTGAGTTGAAAGGAAGGCACTTCTTGGTCCGCTGAGCACGGTGAAATAGATGTGGTTGTAAAAAAAGAGGACAAAGGGGGAAAAGCAAAGGTGAGGCCTCGCCGAATTTGTGAGTCATTTCTCGTTTCACGCTTTCAGGGAGTTTCAGGGCCTGTAACATTCCTGGAGGCCAGATACGTGTTTTCAAGCTCTGGCATGACCATCCTCATATGACAAAGACCACTTAGACTGGAAAGGGATCCTCTTACCTTACGAGATTCGAACCCGCGCCTGAATCAAATTGGATACATTGGGATCCACAGTACCTGAATTCAGATCTTCCCATATCATGGAGCGGTCAATCATAAGCACCGGTTCTCGCTATCACCGTGCGCTAATGTGATCAGACCGACAGAGCTAATTTGAGAGGTCATTTTTTGATCAAGCAGCGCCATCTGCTTCCCATTACAGGGTGCGACTTCAGTTAGATAGACACCGATCTTGAAGGTGACACTGCCATGAAACGCGAATGATTCATAGGGCAAGAAGCATGAGCACCCGGCGGGGACGTACGTAGCGTGTGGCTGGGAGCCCAGTTGGAGGGAGACCTCAGAGTGTGGGTAGTAGGTTCTAGGCGAGCGATGTGGTGGATGAGGTTGTTGATCTTTGAGTGTGGCGACGAGGAGCAAGGGACTAGGATTGGGTACGACTGCGACTACTGTCATTGTTGCTTGACTGGTGGCTAGAAAGAGGTTCAGGAACGGTCATGTACTGGATGTTCGTATGTGGCATTTGCTGAATGTTTCTTATCTCCAAAATATGGTGCGGATTGGATCTCTTGATGTGAGCTTTGAGGGGAGTACCCCCCAGTCGTGCTAGCGATACTCATGCATCATGGAAAATCGAGCGCCATGTTGCGCTACCAGATCTACCATTGGCGAACCAACTCAAGCAAGGCCATCGTTTTAGCCAGCCTTCTGCTTGGTTCGTCTGGTTCCAGACATCCTGCTTCAACGGGGTTCATAAAGGTCAAGTATGTACCCACTATTCAAGGCGAAAACGACATCTCGGGACTGGGATGGTAATCGTCATAGTTTGGCCATAGTAATTGCGTGTCTAGTGCCGACAGTGTAACAAGTAGTTGTGATGCGAGGCCGCTGGGATATGGAGGCTAATACGTGGTTCTTCGAGAATGTGTAGGGCGATTGGGATGTGCGAGATGGGGTTGAATATCCTCTGCGATAGGTTGATGCTCCCGAAGCTTCAATTGCAACTGCATTTCGGCTTCCCACCTCTTGAGCTCTTGACCAGTGACATGTTTGCCGAACATCATGGAGAAGAACCAGTCGGTTAGGGCCCGGGGTATCTCAAGATGGTCTGGATCCAACTTGCGACGGTGATAATTGCCCCAAAGCGCCGACGCAAGTTGATATTGAAAGGCATGGAGAGGAGGAGGTCGCATCATGAGCACTGGTGCCAAGAGGATAAGGGCATAGTCCAGAGCTAGGGCGCTATCCTGCTCTGCAGTTGGAGCGGGAGGGTCCATATTACGACGAAATCCGACCACATCTGTTTGTGCAAAGTTCACCAGGAGAATTAGAGGTGCCTCCAAAGGTGCCTGCTGACTTACCGTCCAAGAATAGGCAAGATAATAGCTCTGCCAGCCCCTCCATCTCATTCTCGCGCCCTTGTGTAAAGGTCCTAAGGATCCACCTGGCCACTTTTGCCCTCACTTCGGAGTGTCAGCCCACAGAACCTGTTCCATCTCGGCACCGTTCCTCACCTATAGTGTCTTTACAGAGTAGTGATATGACCTTCCCGGCTGGCGTCCTGAGAGACCGTGTCTCTAACAGAGGTAGTAATCGCGCGCGATAGCCTCTTACTCTGCGGAGGAATAGTTCTAGTGAGAAGGTGTCAGTACTGAACCAAATCCTCTCAATGTGCGAGATACAACCTTCACGTTTACAGACGATGAAAAGCAGTTCAAGGCACAGGGGCCGTAGATCGTAGTCCTTACTTTCAATGGCCAGCGTCACAAGCTCGTCAATGATGGACACGAAGTCGTTCGGGCTCCATGGTGGTCCTGCATCCTGCCCGTCAAGGACGATACACCGAAAGTAGAGGCTTTGAGTGCTTACCTGTATGGCGAAGTTCCTGGTAGCTTGCAGTAATCAGCTCTATGACTATTTTGCATTGATGCCAGCGTCCTTCCTTCAGGATTCGGATTGCATCTGCAGCTGCAAAGGGAAAATCTTTCTGACTCAGGCCGGCGATGTTACCTGGAAGTGGTTGAAGGCAACATGGCTAATTTTCGGTTGAGAGACTTACGGTCGGAGAAGATATCGCAAACGACCCTTTTAGCGTCGGCATTGCTGAGATGTGGGATGACGTCCGGCAAGCAGGCAAGTATCGCAGTCTTCAGTTCTGGTAATGCCGTGAATCCCAGCCACTGAGATATAAGATGATGCACTACCTTTGAGATTGATATCCGGCATGCTCATGTAGATCTTGTCCTTGATATTTCCTTTCTCTGGTAGCCCTCTTAGGAATCCGAGAATCCGACGAGCCTCCTCTTCCAGCCCATTACGCTCGGATGTGGTGATTTTCTCACGCGCTACGAATAGAAATACCAAGTTTGTGAACTCTTGTTCACGTTGGCGCGAACGGCCTGAGCTAGGCTTGAGTGCATCACAGAAAATGCTTTTTATCTGCTGGAGTTCCTTGGCGTATACTGTCTCCCTTTGTTTCAGAACGAGCCCAAGTGTGCTGACATACACTCACGCTTTTGCCCAGCTAGACTCTGGAGAGCCCTCGTCCGCAATCGATCTTGGGCGTCAGCCTCGCGATGATTGTTCTTGTAAGATACCAGCTGGATCACTGTGGGTGGGAGAGATGAGATTCAAACGAGCCCTATTCATGCCAAGATCCCTACATTTTTGGGTATCGCACAAGTCATTCTCGACAAGAGCCAGTTGTACCCTGAGTGGTGTCGGTGTGGCTTTCCCGTCGTTATTCGCCTTGCTCAAAGTGGGTTTCTCCTGGCCAACGCCGTCAGAGAGAAGTTTTTTCAAGTTGCTCTCTACCCAGTTCTTGCACTGGAGATCTTCTGTCCGCTAGGTCAGCGATCATGACTGATGGGATGCAAATGTTACTGCGCACGGGGGTAGCCTTTCTTAAAGAAAGCTAGGGCTTCAACGGCAGTGCAGCGGACCTCCATTGCTCCCTCGATCAGCAAGTATTCAAGCCGTTCTAATACGGTCTGTTCCGGGACGCCTGAAAGACATGATAAATCGACTGCAACGCAGTATCATGCTGTGGCTTTACTTACCCATGGAAGGGGCTGAGACACATCTTATCCAAGCTTTTTGTACCTCCGGGTCGTTGTCCTGTACGACGGCGTTATCGCTGGTAATGATAGAAACATCACGTTTGCGAATTTTCCGCTCTACAGTGGAAGTCAGTCATGCGTAGCCGAGGAGTTTAAGTGGCCCACCTCGAACAATGGTATTGTAGGCCGAAAGGGCGATAGCTCGAATTTTGACTTCGGTTGAACGGCTAATGATAATATCCCGAAGCACATCCTCAGGGTGTTCGTCCTCGTGGTGTTGAATCCCGCCCCCGGGAGACTTGGGAATATCTGCAGGGGTTGATCCATGCCCGGATCTCTGCTTGCATATGTCTAAACAGTGACGAGAGACAATGGAGTGCAGTTCATGAGAGAGGCTCAGGGGAACAAGGGCTTGCATGAGCCTCGATATTAGGTCGATTGCTGGTTCGCTTTCTTGCCCCTTTGACTGCATCCTTTGTTCCAAGGCATCAAGGATAAAATTCCGCGCCCTCTTGAATGGCGATACATTCGCTGGAACCGTTCTTAGAGGCATCCTACACGCGTAGCACGATAGAGGACGTACCAGAATCTACATCGAAGCTGGCAGTCCGCTCGATTTCGCCACTACTTCTCGGTGGCTGAATGGCAGCGTTCCCTTTATCTGGCTTATAATGAGCACTAATATATGAGGTAGAAGCATAGGTTCCAACCTTTTACTGCAAGGTACTGGAGAAGGTCGATCCAATAGATGGCTATATCAATGGCATCCTTCTGAGCCACGAATTTGTCGGCAGGGACACGTGTAATCTTCTCTTCTAACAGCTGACCGAAATTTGCAGCTGACCGGAGGTAAATTAAGGAGCGGAGACACAGATTTGTGAAGCCCTCACCAGTGCGTGTATTCGCAGCCCATTTCTCGAAAATGGTCGAGAATCGTGTGCGTTGCGCACTTGGACAGTCACCATTGGGACAGATCGCATTGCAGCTCTCGCTGCAGAGGCTGCAATTGCCGCGACAGTTCAAAGCAATGTCAACGGCAGATGGAAGGCATTCGTCCACAGCATTCAGACCAAGCCCCACTGATAGGATTCAATAAATCGTAGCGATCAATTTAAGCAAGGGACTCACTATCATCGAATTTGTCCAATTCCTCAAGTACCCTCAACGCACCTGGCATCACTGCACCCTTTTTAGGTTCCTCCGAAACCCGATCCCGTAAAGCTTGTCGGACGTATTCCTTCAGTTTCTCTTTATCTGAGTCTAAGAGGCACAATATGTCAAGGAATGGAAATGAAGGGCAGACGGAGAGAAATACCCGAAGAAAGTTCATCGAAGCATGCTTTGAGGCACAACCTCCCTGCATCCCGTATCCTTGTATGTGGACTCATGATTGTCAGAGGTAAGATAACATTCACGAGAAGCTCCATCGGGGTGTCAATCCATTTCACTGTAAAAGGTGAGAAGCCTCGCCACAAAGTGGTTGCTGTGTCTACAAACGTACATAGAGGTGGGATTTGGTGGATCAGAACATGCTTCAGGTCGTCCAATTGCTCGTTTTCCCAGTCTTTCAGAGGGGTGCCTGTGCGGTGTTCAAAATAACTGCCACGTAACTCGAGTCAAGGGAACGAGGACGCACTGATAACGACTTGAAAGTAGTTGTTATTTGGTCTTTCAAGAGAGTCGGTGAAGCTCCATCGATATTTTGTTGTTCCATTGCCATACATCTTGTTGAGACAATCTCTGCATGTCTCCCGGACGTCTTTGTCGTCGTCATTGAGTGCCATGTGCAGTAGTGCTGACTGAAAAGGAAGGTAGTGCTCTTGTACGAGAAAGTCTCATCAGTCGTGATTACCATGTGGTGGAAGGAGTCACTGACCTGCATGCCCGTCCCGCGATAAATGCTCGATCAGTGCGTGTGCATTCTTGACTTCCCGCTTTCTGATGGACGGGTCGCGGTGGACGAAAGCAACTGCCAGATCAACGACTGTCCCCACCGGGAACGCACTTTCTTTGCTGCCTTCATGAGTTCCTAAGATGACAGCACATTAAGGGCCGTCGACTTCAAGGCTAAATAAATTAATGGAACTCACCAGCAAAGCCAAACCGATCATAGTGAAAGTCTTTCAAATGCTGCAAGAGGATCTTTTCGCACTTGAAAACTGATTTTTTAAAAAAATCTTGTTGAGCAGGCGAGCATGATAAATGTCGCTGTCGAGGGCAGGCTCACCGATCAAGCCAAATGATTGGCGTAGCTGAGTCTTCCCCTGAATTCTCACTACATCCCGAGAATTCTCGTCTTGCCATTCACTTGTTTGACCACTGTGCACAGCTGTGAAAGGTGTGAGACATGGGGTAGAGTCCAAGGATAAAACTGCATACTGAACACGGTGGAGAGACAGAGGGAAAGGAGGCATGTTTCTTGGAGACGCGGAACCTTACGAGAGTCGGCCCAGATGCCGCAGCAGGCGGCCAGCGCGAAGGTGAGCCGTTGCGAGCTGTGTGCTGAGTGCTTGTGTATGATTTCCCACGACAGGTCTTCCGTCTCTTCAGCGTGGAAGTCGAGGGGCCCGGGGTCCTTCACGTCCGGGAAAACGCTAGCACGAATGCCAAATACAAGGGGCCTCACTGCTTCTGGCAAAGTGTTCCACCTCCCCAGGAACCCACACACAAAGCCTTCCAGTGCTTGAGAAAGCTTCCGTGTGATTTCGGTATCTCCTGCTAGTTTCTGGCGTTCATTCCAAGCGCGGAAAGCGATTAACGCCTTAAGGTGGTTTCGCAGCGTGTGGTTTCGCATCTGTTCGTCTTCCGGACGTGCAGAGGTTTCCATGCAGGTCTTGATACGCTCCATACTCCTTTCTGCGACACCGTGCTGGATAAAATACGCCAGCCAGTGGTCAGGAAGTGGCAATATCTCAATCACGGCGGTGTCGACGTGGAGTGGATTGGAGGACCACAAGATGTGCTTCTGGCAGATGAGTGCCAATACATTATCCTTATCCTTATCCTCATCAAAAGTGAACGTCTGGGGTCCCCCAGGAAGATAAGGGTCTTTGTCGATGGCATGCTGAGGTGAGTGGTGATGGACAAGCTCATTGATCCCGACCAGCAGATCGGTCAACGGCGTGTTGAGTGGAAGAAGGACCCTCTGGTTCCAAATGGAGAGCATAGTCAATACGACGTAAACAATAATACCCAGGGCGACCAGGGCAAGAGTGTACCACCCTAAAGTTGGGTTATCGCCGTGAGCCTGGAGTCCAAAGCCGGCAGCAAATAGCAACAGCGACATATGGAGGACGAGGGGCATGATGGCGATGACTCGCTCCAGATACCAGCGCCGAAGATCGAGCACCCAGCGCCTGTATGCATCATCTGCTTCCTGTTGCCTCGTCGGAGTCGCAAATTTCATGAACCAAGACTTGGCTATACCTCCGAGGATGGCAGCAAACAAGGTGAGCAGCAGGCTAGTAAACCACAGGCCATTGATCCATGCAATCAGGGGATCAGGGGTATACTCGGCTGGAGCTCCGCTCTGAAGTAGGCTCCGTATATCCGCCAAGATGAACTGGTCGGCGTCGGGCGTGAGCTTTGAGCTGGAATCAACGATGAAAGAGGCCAGAACAGAGCCAAACAGTCCGGCCTGACGATTGCGTAGCGTCAGAAACACGTCAGTAGCACAAACGGCAACTTACAAAAATAAGAAGCGAATCAATGGCAGTTTGGCACAGATCTGCGCTAGCCTTTGCCTCTGCTGAGGCACCTTCAAGATAGAGGCGCCACATGGGCGAATGTTCACTGAAGAACGCGGGTGGATTTCCCGTGTTTGTATCCTTGTCCTTGGTCGTCGTATCTTTTACTTGAGGGTTGTTATTGTCGGCAGTAATAGGCAACACCTGAGTCACATTGTGAAGATTGCCTTTGGGCTGGTAAGAGGCGAGTCAGGAGCTGAGCGATGTTTTGAAAGAAGGTCACTGACTTGGCTTCCGGGAAGGTGAAGTAAACGACGGATGGTCTGAAGAAGACCCATAGCGGGCAGGTTGGAATGCTGTTAAAAGAATCTCCTACTGGAAAGACGGTGACATGGGCAGGATCTTTTATAATGACGCGGGTTGAATGACTTGCATGCCCTTTCCAGCTGTGGCCGAAGCCAAGAGATGTGTTACAGCTTGGACAGAAGGCGTAGGTTATGCACGAGGCAGCTGCAAGGTTCACGTCTTTGGTATATTTCAGGGAAGACAGACCCAAGACAGCGAATTGGAGAAGAATGTGGAGCTGAGCAAGGTCGACATAAGCTTGACACCCATATACAAAGTGATCTAGCTATCATTCATTGAAGGACTTCATTGTATAGGAAGAAGGTTATCGCTTACCGCCTGGTAGACTGGGAGGCGAATAACAGCGCGCCTTGTCAAAAGAAGCAAGGAACGCGGTACGTGGAAGGCGTCCATGTCCCCTGTCATGTGCAGCCAGCAGCAGTTTGCAGCAGTTCGAAACGTGAAACTGCGACAAAGCTCAAGAAGGCTGCGTGAAGAATTGGGTCTAGAGGGTAAGTTGGAGCCCTGCCACTTGGGCGTTTAAAAGTATGTCGGTAAACGTTCAGCCACTCGAAGCGCCTGTCAGATCGTCGGCATGATCCGACATGACTTTCGCACGGATCAGAATAAGCGCCCTTCCTCACCCAAGAGCACAGTGACCATGAATGGCACTAGATATCGTCAAAGATGGCGGGAAAGCGGCGCAATGCACGCGATGTGAGCTTGGATGTTGTCCTTTTCCGTTTCATGCCTTCAGTCCTCCCAGTGGCATTTTTGTGTTCGGTACGCATAATGCGCACGACTGGCTAACAGGCTACCGAATAATCCAGAAGCATTCATTCTCAGTAATGATGTATCTGAAAAAGAAACCCCTTCAGTTCGTGAGATCTGAAGCAGTATTAGATCGAACTAGATACTTTGGGAGTCTTTCAGGTGAGATAATTGCGAGGGCCGCCATTCACCATACTTAATTTCAGTATTTCATCTCTATTACCGTGTTACGGAGATCAGATACCGATAGGAGTCCTAAGGAGGGTATATTTTTCAGATCGAATAACATCATCTACTTCCGGTCACAGAGCTGGTGCCCACGACTTGAGCGGCACCGTGAAGTGCGAGCAGGACCAACACGGAGCGCGCTCATTACACGCTTTCTTACTCGCTCTTGCAGCGTGTTATCCGCATGCATGATGGGGTTTGACACCTAGCGAGGAACTTACAGGTGGATGATGCTGCAATCAGTACAGATCTAGAGGCACCCGGTCGCGGTAGCGGCTCTCTGAATCCCGTCCATTCTCTAACGAGACAAGTGCTGATATGAAAGAGGACTCGGAATCCCTTCCTTCATTTTAATTCACTTATGGGAACCCTGCTCATACACCCACTGACGATATCAGATAAAAGCGAGACAGATTGGCGGCTTCAGAGCATGTTAGTAACATTCAAACTTGGAAAGTAAGGATGGGGAAATCATATGCTCAGGTGAGCTACGGAGCAGGCCATTTGACCTTGATCTACTGGATCTCTATAGGGCACGCATGCCAAGCATGTTATCGAAACGTCTGTTTTCCAAACTCTTCTCCAGCCAATGAGTAACGCCTCCTTCACTCCGCCAATAGGGGTGGACTTTCTTAAACGGGAAGGTATGCATCACTTCCAAAGTTTCAAATCCTCTTCTGCCTCACCCACGTTCTGCTTACCTTGTAGCCGCTGCGATGCCTAAAGATCTTCCCGGGTTTTACTGGGACTCCGAAAAGAGTCGTTACTTTCCTTTGTCTTCCAGACCTGCTGCGGCGACGAACACAAGTTCACTCCCAGGATCAACATCCTCGATTCCTAGTGCTGGTACTAGATCCTCGAAGTCGCGGTCTTCGAGGGCGGTCGATGATCCGGACGGCGAACCACTTGGTCCACCTAGAGGGCTAAAGCGCAGGCGAGGACATAGCAACGTCTTCAGTCTCAATCAACGAATCATTTCTTCGAGCTGGAACTGGGCAGAAACGGAAAGACTGAGAAGGTACGTCAGAGGACCATGGCAAAAGATAACGGGTCTTCTCATATACTCAGATAGATGCATAACCTCCCAAAATGTCATGTCGACCACCAAGGTTTCTCGGTGGGACGTACCCACCTTTGGCCGTATCACAGCCTTTTGCGTGCGTCGCAATTGAACTTTGCTTGAAAGTGGTCCATGGTGAGACGACCTTTGTTCAGACATTCCCTGGCGAAACAAGGGATCCATGGTCGGGAGATCGATGGAAAATTGTGGGGGATAATATGGGTTGGCTGATGCGAAGCAACACTTCGCAAGGCGTCCTGCTACCCGAGCAGGAAAATGGGGTTCAGCAATCGAGTTGGCTACCTTGGTCTACTGAACTGAATCTCCAACCGTCGGGTACTATCTCGTCAATATCCATGTCCGGTTCTCGATGGGTGTGCGTTTCGACGTCTTAGAGAAGAATCCCTTCACTAACACCCTTCCATTCATAGCGCAACCGGCTCAGGGAACGCACCCAGGATCGTATTCTCGGATATTCGACAACTCGAGCGCGTTCAAAAGTCCTTCGCCTCCTCCCTCTCATACTAACATAACCTTCACATAGCCATATGTGTATCATCACCCTACCTAAAGTCAGAGACCTCTGGGCATCTCACCTACGAGGCCAACAGCTAGTGCTCGGAGGCCAACCAAAGGCGCTATACCTTCCCGACCTGGACCACTCCTCTTCACCAAGCTTCCTGCACACCGACGCAGACATCTTCTGCGTCACACAGGATGAGCACCTCATTTACACTGGGTCCCGCCATGGGACTGTTCATCGGTTTGATAAGCGAGTGGGGTTCCACCGGAAAGGCCAAGTACTGCTGGAGGGACGCTACGGGAACCAGGTGGCGCCTCAGGCTGGGTCGAGGAGCCACATGTATCGAAGAACTCCTGCGCTCAAGTTGACACTGACTGCAGAGTCGAATTTAGCAAGGACGCTGGAGTCTGGCCTTTTGGTCAGTCAGATGAACGGCGACGTGCGTGCCTGTTTCCCGTTGACTTTCAGTTGAGCTGACGTGGGGCAACAGCTCCAGCTCTTCGACTTACGGAGGCTCTCCTCTTCCGTAAATGAACCTGCAGTACGTTTTGTAGGACACAACAACTCCTACAGAAAGGATCTGGTAAGCACAGCTTGGTGACGCGACCCTGCTTCACAGATAGCTAATGGGAACGTCCCAGGGCATGACCGTCGATTTGGAAAACGACTTCATTTACGCTGCAGGACAAGACCGCCGTATTCGAGCTTGGCGCCTGAGCACCGGAGAGCCTCTAGAGCCTTCTCCCCAGCCTTCCCTGTCTTCTCAAAACCACAGTACATCGTTACACAAGTCAAACCCCTTCTTTGCCACTTTTGAAGATCCTGTTGAAGTGCTGCAAGTCACTCCTGCAGTGTATCAGAAGCCTGAGGTCGAGGGCCGGGACGACCAAGAACACACAGGCGTCACGCCAGATGGTATGTGCCTCTGGGCAACAAGCGGGCGAACACTCTGGAGATGGAACCTGGGCCAACGGGACCTGACAATAACATCTTCGTCCCCAGTGAGAAGTATACTTCGGTAGCAAAAACGCTTGCCTATGTATCCAATGGTATAATAATAAAATACAAGTCCAGGAGCAGCCTCCAATGTGAAAGGGACTGTGGCTTCGCTGAATGGATGGTGTCTAGCGAACCACCTTGAGACTCTCCCTGACCGTACTTCGTTCAGCAAGGAGAGCCATAATCTGCCATCGCGGATCCCGAACTTCTCGATCCTTCAGGACTTGGATATCGTCGCTCTCGTCGTCCTAGCACAGGTTCAGCGTCTAATACATCAAGAGGGATGATAAAATACTCACAGGAGGAGATGGAATAGCAGACAGCCTCATAGCAGCCGCAGACTTATTCGGTAGGCTGGCTGGGTATAGGCTGAACAGCGTTTGGAAAGCAGGTGCAGTGAGGATAGGCGCTCGTTGCGGGAAATGATGATGTTGCGCAGCCGACATCAAAGACGACGAGGATTGGCCCTGCTCGCCACCTAGGGACATAGAAGGTGTTGTTGTGCTGAGGCTGATAGAACTGATGGCCTGACTGGAAAGGGTGAGTGTAACGGCGTGGGTGATGAGTTGCTTGAGCTTGGCCTCGCAAGCTAGGCTTAGAAGTGAGGCTACGGAGCGCGATGGAAGTGCGAGGTTGTGTTGGGTACAGATGAGATTTATGCGGTCAGAGATGTGTTGGAGGGTAGGTGCGTGAGTCGTGCTGTGGAGTTGTACTGGTGGTCTGGCTCCTGGTGGACCTGTGAACAGCTTTCAGTCTTGTCATCCCTGGAGACACACAAATTACAAGCCATACCTAGTCGTTCATTGAGTAGTGTTACACCTCGTTCTGATGAAATCTCATCCGTAGGAGGTCTGGGTGGAGGAGCAACTGCAGGTGGCACCTGTCCATTCACAGTTGGTGGTAGTGGTGCATCCAGTGGAGGTGCGACCGCTAGTGGGACCGCAACAAAGTTCTGTATCCGTTCTCGTTCCTTCCTGCCCATCGCCAACACCCATCTCTTTAGCCTCGCACTCCGTAACGACCGCTCGTCCTCGGGCACATCTGGACCTTGGTAAGGTAACAACGTTCGCCGACGTTTACGCGTTGGTGCTTTCGAGATAGCTTGTGGAGGGGGTGTAAGGGTTGCATTGTGATGCCCTAGAGACGAGCCGAGAGCGTTTCGTTTATATGCCGCTGTTGCATCGAACAGGGAGATGATGAGGGCATTATGGATGTGCACTGAATGATGTAATTAGCAACGAGGCACCTGGTAGGTGACGGATGCAACTCACCCAGGTTAGTAGTAATGAGAACACTCCTTACGGCCTCCTCGAATTCTGTTCTGGATATCTTTCCAGTGACAAAGCCCTGAAGCGCCTCGAAATAGATGGGTGCCTGTGAACCGAGATTGGTATGTAGCTGTTGCTTGAGGTTTCCTGTTGAATCCAAAGACATTTGACCTCCAATTGAGTGATGCTTAACTCCAAATCTAAGAGCGGTGTTCTAGGAACTATTCCAGAGAGCTCATGCCACGGAATGTGGGTGTGTACAGGTGGATGTCATGGTACGAACAAGAGTGGCACGCGGACAGACGAAGTCGCAGCTCGTGGGAATTCTGATCTGATCCGGTGCATGAGCGCTTAAGTGTTCCTCGTGCACCCCAAAGGGAGGCGTTTCGAAGTTCCTGGTTGCTTTAAGAAGCTACGAGAGGCTCATTAATGGTAAGGCTCCAGGTAAAATGCTTTGACCTGACGATCTTGAATCTGTGGCTGTGGAAACGGCTGTGCTGTTGCAGAAACTGAGATGATGCGTTCGCTAATTCTACAAGAAAGAGAGCAGTTAACAGAAAAAAGCAGTAGGAAGAAGGAAATATGTAGCAAAATCAAATTATATGGCTTCCATTCAGTGAGGTCACAACCTGTGGGTATTGAACCCCGAACTATCAGACGAAGAGTCTGAGCTTTGTTCCGCCTCTGATTCAGACTCTGACTCTGATGTCGCATTCTGGGTTGGCTCTCGTCTGTTAAGGCGCTGTGCGGTTGGATATATCTTGACTTTCTTCGGAAATAAAAGCTTGTTGTCTATCCACGGCACTGTATTGATGCTTGTTTGTGAGTTCGTTGCATCGAGAGCGGACGGACAACTCACCAACTCCTGCATACGGTATCACGATGGATTTCAAAAGCCGTTTCATCCTAAAAGTGTGTCAGTATCTACTGCGGAGGTGTAAGAGCTGGGCTACGCTTACTCAGAGTCGTCGTCGATACCCAACATAATGTCCCTGTTTGTTATCCTTATTCTCTTCCGGGTCTTCGTCCTGTGTCCCGCTGTTTCAAGTAATTCTGCTAGCATGTATTCCATCACAGAGGCCATGAAGACTGCAAGCGCAATCAGCTTCTACTCGCACAGCAACGACCAGGAAGCTTACCTGCCGCTTTCATTTCTATCCGAGTGGAAGTATGGAGCCCTCTCAGCTTGCGACGTGTGCGAGGAACAGAAAAGACAAGGCCTGCTTTCTGTGTATTCGAGACGCGGGTCTGGGTCCTGTGGACGTGGTGAATCCATGCCACTGCGCTTTTGCCCTTTCCACCTCTGTCGGCGACAGTTTACTCGTCAGTAAGGAGCAGCGAGAAAATCCAGGGATTATTTACTCTCCAGGACCTGGCCGTCGCTCTGCAGGTCTTGATCTTGTTGCTCCAGCCTGTTCTGCCATTTGACTACGGAAAAGGTTTGGGGCTGGTTTAGGTTCTTCGATGGACGCTATGAAAAAGCACAGTCTGAAGAAAGGTTGCATTTCTTATACGTAAAAGGCATATAATATTCTAGAAAACAGATTTTAGCAATAGTCAATGGTCGTGACGCGAAGGCCTCTAATTAGTGCCCACGTGCGATTCCCGTGATCGTTTGACAGGCCGCGTCGGGTGCAAATCTAAACGATCAACACCACCACCACAAGGACAAGGACGTCCACACGAGGCTGGCCAGGGGATTCTTCTTGAACCACTTGTAGACTTTACGACTTTCACGCCACTCAAGCGTTGACATTGAATCTCAGCGCTCAATCCAGGGTCCAAAGGGTATGTCATAGTCCTTTCCAATATAAGCGACCAAAAAGGACCGTTACACTCATGTTCAATTCGTTCTAGGAACTGGGGAGAACATTACTCGACCTGCACGCGCCCGCGCTGCCACCTCACACCTACACGTTGTATACCTGCAGCTGGCCTTGAGCGGTTAATACAAAATGGATCCAACCACTACCATTCGGCGGTCAATTGCTCCTCCCATGGCTACCGACACGGGTGCCGCAGGTCCAAGTGCTCCTTTATCTCCCTCTAGTGACCAGGTCAGTACAACTCCCATTCGCGACCTAGAGTTCAGAGTTTACAAAGACTGGAGGTACAGGTCGTCGTTCTCTATGTGGTGCGTTTGAACTGTTAGATGGACTTTCGCCCCATCTCACAAGGCATCTGCTCCAGTAGCTCATCGCCATGGCCGTCGTCATCTTTGGATTCTGGAACGTCCCTGTTATACGAAACCTCATCAACCCTCTCAAGCTCTTCACAATAGGGTGGCATGAGCTATGTCACATAACTGCTGTATGCCATGCTTACTATTTCCAAGCGCAAGGCTTAACACCTTTATTGATGTAGGCCATCATGTCAGGCGGGCGGATACTCAAGATCACAATAGACCCTCACGTAGGAGGAGCCACCATCGTTGAAGGTGGCAGTCCATGGTTCACACTCACAGCCGGCTACGTCGGCTCTACGCTCTTTGGAGGGGCGTTCGTGCTTGCGGGGTGGAACACGCTGGTTGCCAAGATCCTAAGCTTTGTCTTGGGAGTGGGTTTGATCATACCACTGGTACTCGTCAGAGACAAGTTGTGAGTCCTTTCTTTGGCTTTTGAGATGGAGGGACTGGGTCTAAGAAACGAAGAACGATAGTGCTGACGATCGGATATGAAGCTATGGTCGTTGGCTTTTGGTTCATTGATCATGGGTGAGTCTCGTCCTTCCATCATCTCTGAGCAGAGCTTACAGCTCCGCCCCTCCTAGGCAAGCTCTACGATGGCTATGTCTCTTTGTCGGGGTCATGAAGTACGTCTTCGCTCTTCTGACTTCTATTGACTGCCTAACATACACTGCAGCATCCTATTCGTAATATGTGCGGTCAAGCTCCACAATCCGCAGTTACACCTTCTAACTCGATCGTTGTAGGGGACGTGGCAGATGATAGATTCTTCCACAAGTCGAATGACTCTGACGCGACGCAATTCTCGCTCCTGTTCCCGATGATTCCAGCCCATGGTACGAACCTAGTCCTTACTTCCAGACCTTACCATTACTGATCGAGTGGTGTCTAGTCTGGGCAGCCTTTTGGATCCTGTTCCAATTAGCCATGTTGGCAGGGTTCTGTTTACTGGGCATCTATGCATTTAGGGTAAGGCTTCATCCTAAATGACTCCAATGCAGTTGCTGAATTGACAATTAGATGTCCAAGGAGGAGATGGATGCACAAGCTGGTATGTCGCCCCTTCAATATGCTTCTCTGGCCGTGCTGACCTGTTTTGTTCAGCTGCCTTCCTTCCGACCAAATAACTTATCGATGAACCAGCATTGGAGCATGCACTGTATGTAGCATTAGATTCTGGTTGTTGTATGTACGCCACTGTACTCTGCCTTGCGCTCACGGACTGTAGAATAGGTGAACGGAGGATCATGACGATGGATGTTGTCTTCCCATAAGCTTGGGGAACTGTGAGCGAAATATAGTAGCATCGCAACAGGAAGGTTTCCATTCAGTCCAGGCACGGGAACCTTGTCGCAGATCAAGAGGGCCTTCAAGTGTGAACGCCCAGGTGGTTGAGGGAGAGAGAGTTGTTGATATTCAAGTTCGTGACATTTCGTGATTTAGCGTGTCGGACAGGGGAGGTACATGAAACCGAGTCAGCACACGATAGCTTTAACTACGGTGATTGGTTGCTCGCCGTATAGCGCCTGCGAGAAGAATGGCTCCCAGTGCGGCTGCACCGCCAGCAATAGCCATTCCGATGTAACCGTCTGAGGAGTATTGGCTTCAGCAGCGAATATGGGTTTAGGAAGACCAACGCACCTGTAGAGATTCTCTTCTCTATCAGCTGGCTCAGTGACTGTGCCTGAAGATTCGTTGGTTCCTTCTCCATTAACAGAGCTGTGACAATCTGGTCAACTCGGGCTGCGGATCCAAAGCTGGAGGAAGACTCACCATTAAACTTCTTTGCCTCTTCATAGTTGCCCATCTTATACTGCCCTAATGCAAGATAATATAGACATTCCCTCCGTCTTGTTGGTTCCGCTCGGTAGATCTCTAGACCAAGACGTCAGTCAGTGTCAGTCAGACCCCGCAGTCAATGGTGAACGTACCTTGTAGTAACCGTACACCTTCCACTTGGTGTTCACGCAATTGGCTCTTCACCAGCCCCCATGCATAGTTGAATTTCGTCTGAGTCGTAACATGGGCCTGTCCCAGTTCCTTGTAGTACTGTAACCGGAGAACCTGGATCGGGATACCGTTAGTCTATCTTCTCTCATACGCAGGGGATGGTCATAGACTTACCTCAAGCTCGTCGTACGTCAGAGAATCCTCAGCGTCAGCTGCGTATGGTACTTCTGTTGCCATTGTGGTATAGAATAGTCGTGTAGTGCAGAGACAGAAGAACGTCACTGGCTGCCAATGTGCCGCGCCGCAGTTCACAAGCTCAGTTCGAAAATCCCACCGGTCGGAGCTTGAATCACACCTTTGCTGGAGACCTCGACCAGCGCTTTCCCAATCTTCAGACCTTCAGATACCAAAAACCAGCCTTCAAAAATGCCTGCCGAAGACCACAGTGGTGAGCTTATTTCCTTGACTTTTGCACCCCAATTTCTGCTCTTCAAGTAAACTGGTCTGGCCTGGCCGCTGGCATAGAGACTCGAACACCATTCACAGCAATTTCACAATTTCATTCTATCCTTTTTTTTGCTCCCAATATCTGTCTTTCAACGAGCTCATGGTGCATTTCTTACATATTCCATGTTGTCTTGCACCATGGTTCCTGTTTCTCTTCTACAGCTAGCTTTTATAGCGCGACCGCACACGGGCGTCTAGGTCTTTTCTAGGTCTCCGTCTAGCTTTTCCTCCCAAACTCTAGAGCGCACACACCCAACTCTCGAAACCCTCCTCAAGGATCTCCCAAAGAACGGTTTTACTTACCTTCTTCACGTGTTTTTCCACCCTTTTTTCTACAGAGCGCCCCAGCTATCGCGAGGACCGTTACCGTTCGTCAAGAGACGACGACAGACACGGCGGAGGACACCGTGGAGGACGAGACCATCGCGACGACCGTTACGGAGGCGGAGGAGACAGGGACGACAGACGACGCGGACATGACAGGGGAGGCGGAGACCGCTACCGCGGTGGACGCGATCATGACGATGGAGGAAGGCACCGTTACGACGATGACAGACGGCGCAGGCGGGATGATGATGGGCACCGGGGTGGAGGAGCTGGTGGTGGACGCGACGACAGGGATGGACGACGGAGAGGGCGTAGGGATGGCACTCCCGAGAGGAGGTCGCCCACTCCTGAAGGTATCCCTCCCTTGTCCCAGCGCAAACGCAAGGCTTCGGGATGGGATGTCCATGCACCTGGTTACGAACAGTATACCGCCATGCAGGCCAAGCAGACTGGTGAGTTTCATCGTTTCTCTTTCTGTAGTTGCATACTGACGGAACCACCAGGTCTGTTCAACCTTCCGGGTGCTAACCGAACCCAAATTCCACCCATTCTCAGTGTTCCTGGACTTCCACCCCCAATGCCCGTCCCAACGTTCGGCATGGGTATCGGTGTGAACCCCAACCTCTCTCGCCAGTCCCGTCGTCTCTACATTGGAAGCATCACCCCCGACGTGAATGAACAAAATCTGGCAGACTTCTTCAACAAGAAGATGATTGAGATGAACATCGGAACTGGAACTTCTGGCAACCCTGTCCTCGCTGTTCAGTGCAACTACGAGAAGAACTATGCGTTCGTCGAAGTGAGTCTCTCTTCCTGAAGTTCGAGAAGTGTGACTGACTGCTGTTTCTAGTTCCGCAGTGCTGATGATGCGACTGCTGCTATGGCGTTTGATGGAGTTATCTTTGTCAACGGACCCTTGAAGATTCGTCGACCAAAGGACTATGGTGGTGAAGCCATGATGGGCTCTCCAGGCATTCATGTCCCTGGAGCAGTGTCCACCAACGTCCCCGACTCGATCAACAAGGTGTTTGTTGGTGGACTGCCCGCCTACCTCAACGAAGAACAGGTAATGGAACTTCTCAAGAGTTTCGGTGAGCTCAGGGCGTTCAACCTTGTCCGAGAGAACGGCAACGGCGCTTCAAAGGTGTGTATGTTCGCATTCAAACTAAGCATTCGTTAACCCATGCTTGCTTAGGGCTTTGCTTTCTTCGAATACGTCGACCCAGCCGTTACAGACGTTGCCATCCAAAGTCTCAACGGAATGGAACTCGGTGACCGATATCTCGTCGTTCAACGTGCCTCTGTCGGAGCCAAGCCAGACCAACCCGGCGGAATCCCATACGACCAATTCCCCGAAGTCCCTCGCCCCATCATGCCCGCAGGCCAAGAAGTCACCGACGCACGCATCCTTCTCATGCTCAACATGGTCACACCCGAAGACCTCATCGACGACGACGAATACGGCGACCTCTTTGAAGATGTCAAGGAAGAATGCGGGAAATACGGTCAAGTCGAAGACTTGCGTATTCCTAGGCCAATCAAGAAGGACAAGGGCAAGTGGGGAGACACCCAGCTCAGCGCGGCAGACGCTCAACGTGCGGATGAGGCGGCGGGTGTCGGAAGGGTGTACGTCAAGTACAAAGATATGGAGGGTGCGAATGCGGCGATGAATAGTTTGGCAGGACGGTCGTTTGCTGGGCGGTCGATTATTGCGACGTTGCTTAGTGAGGATAGTCAGACGACGCCTCCGCTTCCTATCATCTTTGCTCCTCAGCCCGAGGCGCCTCCCCCTCTTCCTGCCGATGACTAGGCCTGCTTTGGTCAGGATAGACCTTTTTACCCTTTGCCTGTATTTAATTTCACGAGTTGTACTTGCTATCGTATACTGCATTCCAGAGCAATTAAAAGAGACTACGCAATGGAGTAACCGAGAGCACGGCGGAAACATTTCACATGTGCCTGATCTGCCTGCCAAGTGGATTCAGAGCGGTCTCATGTCAGAAATAACCCATGTGGAACCACAGGTTGTCTCTGCCGTCTCTCATCTCTTATCTCAGTCTACTCGAACCAGTCTCTCGACGAACGTCGACCTATAGCTTCAATGTTCTCGTCTTCCAATGCTGGTGTCATCGAGGCCAAGCGCAAGCAGCAACGTGCCGCGCTCGAACTTGCTGTTTCCGCAACCACCACCAACACCGGTGATCAGGAGAAATATCTCAAAGCCACCGGTACGGTCGACAAATCCTTTGTCAAGGATGTAAAGAGGAACTAACGAAACTCGTCTTGAAGCCCCGGAGATTGTAGAGCATATTCAGAACGGCGAATGGACGGCTTCACAGGTTCTAGAAGCGTACATTGCCCGCGCTGTCTTTGCGCATGCAAAGACGAATTGTCTGACTGAAGGTACACCTTCTTTGACCTGAAAAGAGGTGGCAAAGAAACTCAATGGCGCTTTGTACTAGTCTTCTTTGACCGTGCAAGAACAAGGGCTCAGGAGCTGGACGCCCATTTCGCGTCAACGGGAAAAGTCAAAGGTCCTTTGCATGGTGTACCGGTGCGTATTCTCCTTATGCTCTCCTGCCTTTGTATACTGATGGGGATTCGTAACTCAAAGGTCAGCATAAAGGACCAATGTAGGAGACAAAGGCTCTGCGGAATATATATACTAACCCTCGTCTTACAGTTGAGATCGAAGGACTCGACTCCTCCATCGGTTTCTCTCAATGGCTTCACAAACCTGCCACCAAGAACGCAGACGTATGTCTCCTTCCTCTCTCCTCTACTCACTCTATTCCAACCGTTTCTTTCTGTTAGATCATCAACATCCTCCTCGACACAGGTGCAGTCCTCTACGTCAAGACCAACGTTCCCCAAACCATGTTCGCCTTTGAATGTAACAACCCCGTCTTTGGTCGTACCCTCAACCCCTACAACGACGCGTACACCTGTGGCGGAAGCTCTGGAGGCGAGGCGGCTCTCATTGCGATGGACGGTTCACCTCTGGGTATCGGCTCTGATATTGGAGGGAGTCTCCGGATGCCAGCTGCGTACTGTGGGATCTACTCGTTGAAGCCGGCTCATGGCAGGGTTCCGTATTTTGGTGCTCGAGGTGCGTCCTTGGAAGGCTCGCCTTGTTGGGATACATAATAACTGACCTTTCTGTGTAGGACCTGTGCAAGGCTTCGATGGTATCAAGTCAGTTGGAGGCCCCATGGGACGCTCTGTTGCAGATCTCACCCTACTATCCCGAATTGCGTTTGGAGGGCCCAGCACACCAAACGACATCCCGCCGGTCCCTTTCCGCGACGTCAACCTTCCTTTTAAACTCAAGTTTGGCTTCTATACTTCCGGTGAGTGAGAGACACCTATATCTGTTCCTCAGGCTGAACTATGGCCCCAGACAATTTTATCAAAGCATCACCTGCTTGCAAGCGCGCTGTACTCGAAACCGTTGAAGCCTTGAGGAAGAAAGGGCACGAGTGTGTCGAGCTCCTCGATATCGACGGTTCGTTCTCCGTCCTTGTTCGGCTCAGGACAGTGTGCTAACGGGTGCTCTTCATAGCCGCTACTGCTGGCGAAATCTTTGTTGGCCTCACCTCAGCCGATGGATACAAAACCATGCTGAGCAACTTGGGCCCGGATCGCAAAGACGACTCGCTCTTCGTTGTCACCAACGGTGCCAGAGTTCCAGGTAAGAGACAGCCCCTCTCTACGCTGGAGGATCCAGGACTGACTCACGCAAAGCGTTTGTTCGTGGTATCCTCTCCTGGATCGTGGAGTCCATTGTTGGCGACAAGATCTTTGCCAACGTGATGCGCATGGCGGGCGTCAAGGGAGTTGGCGAGTATTGGTCCTTCGCTGCAAAGCGAGATAGGTTTGCCCTCGAGTTCCAAGAGAAGGTGTGTGGCTATCGTCTTTGCTCATGGGTGACGTTCTTACAAAGCTCTTGCTTAGACTTTCAAGAAGCTCGGCCTCGACGGAATTATCTGCCCTGTTCAAGCCCTGCCCCAGCTTCCTCATGGGTGAGTGCACTGTAGCTCACTACTCCGTGGACATCACTCAAGAGTCTTTTGTTGCTGCAGAGGATGTACCAACTTCTCTGCACTCGCCATGGCCACCATCTTCTACAACGTTCTCGATCTCCCAGTTGGATGCCTCCCCATCACCCGAGTCGACCCCTCCAAGGATGCCATCACCGAGGAATGGAAGTCGGAACGAGGCCACGGCTCGACAATCATCGAAAAGGGCTGTTACTCTGCCAAGGACAAACTCTACAATCCCGAGCTTTCCAAGGGCATGCCCGTCAACATTCAGATCGCGGCAAGGAAATGGGAAGACGAAAAGGTTCTCAAGATGATGGAGGTGATCGACGACGCCCTTGGGAAGGATCGCGGATTCGGTCCTGGAGCATACGACAAGTTCAGGAGCAGCGCAAAGTAGAGGGCAATTCAGCAAATGCTGGTATCTATCTGGTATCTATTTCAAGGATACAAGTTGCTGGGATATACAAATTCGATGGTATGGAGGAAATAAAATACTAACGGCGACAGTTGAAGAAAAAGAGGCAGTCAAATCAATCGTGACGCTTTCGCTTGCGCTTGATATCCCCGAGCATCCTTCCGACTTGGTTCAGTCTGGACCTGCTGGTCTCGACATCCCTCGCGGCCTGCTGAAGCTCCTCTATCGCCTCCTCTGCAACTCTGGTGTCCAGGTCCATCTCCTCTGGCATCGCGGCGGCGTCGTTGACGCAGAACGTCAAGTCGCGCCGGATGGAGCGGATTTCCTTCCTCGAGGGTCCATTCATGGCCTTAAGCTGCGCGAGAGGGTCGCTCCTCACCATCGGCTTTACCTCTGGTGTTCCCTGCGATCTCACCTTTCCCTTCCCTTTCCCAGCCTGCTCTGCCTCCTTCGTCTTCTGTGCCTCGGTCTCCTTTGCGTGTTTCTTGTCCCAGACTGCGGCGCGGGGGTCGCCAGGCTTGAAATTTGGTCGGCGTTCGGCTGGCGGAGGTGGTGGGGCGTGGGGTAGCTCGTCGTGGCCGTCTTCTTCGGCTGCTGGTGGTGGCGAAAGGTCTACTTCGTCTGTGAAACCTGTCAGAGATGTGGCGCTGGCAAGTTGGTTGGACGACTCACAGTATTGGCCAATCTGACCATTTGGAGTATGTGGGGATTTGGCAACGCCCGCCTCTTCATCCCTGGGTGGGACAAAAACAGGGCGGCGAGGTGTTGGGTGGTAGCCCGACAAGGGGCCTCTACCAGCTGCAGTCCATGTTTGTCAGTCTGCCTGCAATACTCACTACATGGAGGTGAGACATACCTGAAGGCCCAAACCTCCGCCTTGGTGTTCTTGGTGCCTCTTCGGTAACTTCGCCAGCGGTAGGAGCTGAGGGTCGGAAGGATGCTGTGACGATGGCGTCAATGATGGAAGCATGAGAAGAGGATGAAGAGACCCACTACCAGCAAATGATGCGCTGCTGTTGGGAGGTGTGACCAGGGTGGGGGCGACCTCTTGAGTAGGCGCTCCAGTGCTTGTCTTGCGTCTTTTGGTGGGGCTCGTGCGGACGTAGCCCACAGCTGAATCTGATTCGTGAATGGGCTCCTGTTGCTGTTGGATAACGGTCGTCGCCTCTGCGATTTTGAGGAGTTCCCATGTGATGAAAACTCGCTTGCCGTTGGCGGCGATATTGTGTTGCTGCACATGGCGAATGAGTTCACACAAAGGATACTGTCGAAGATCCAGAGGCGCTTACCTTTGCCAGCTGCTTGAGTTCGTCCCATTTCAATGACTGCAGCTTCTCTTCCGTGAACTCGCTGATGTCGAGTTCAAATAATCCTTGCTTCTTCTTTGATTTCGGTGCCGGGACAGCTGGTGTCGTTCGCTCCTTCTTAACCTCCTTGATCTGCGAACCAGATACCTCAGCATTAGCTTGTTGGCGCGTACGAGGCATGATGATAGTGATGAAGGTGGTAGTGGTGTGGCACTGGTAGACGGTTGGTCAAACAAGCTGTTGGACGAGGGATGTCAGCCCAAAGGTCTACTGGGTGGTTGTGGTCGTTGTTGAAAGGGCATACCACGACCTCGAGCCACAATATATCTTCTGGTCCTGTGGCCGTGTTTCGGCCACTTGATTTGACCCCTTTATGGGTTCAGATCCTTTGTCCGTCGACGAGCCTCGCCATCAATTGCGATCAAATGAAAATGGGGTTCGCTGTCCGGTGACAGACTGACAGTGAGTTGTCTCGATACCTCAACAAAGCGTTAAGGTGAATTCTCATCATTGATGGCATTAACAGCGCAAAGCGCAAGGCTGTGTGCAGGTTTGCTTCAAGATTTCACTTTGCAGTAGGAATGCCACTGATATTTCCTTTCCAGGCTCTTGGGATGTGACTGGCCTGAATGCCTCGCAGAGTAGCCAGGTTCAAACTTCGAGCGGCCTATGAACGCGATCGTCTCGAAAGATACAACTCAGGAGGCCCGAACGAACCACTCATTGACTCGCAGACAAAGGAACAGGTACGGAATGCAACCCTTCGCGGGTAACAATAGAAGGTTGACCTTGGCGTCGTCCGAAACGGAAGTCGCGAACAAAGCAAGTAAAGGAGCCGTGGATAGACCCCAACCACCGTATCTTCTCAATTCACAGAGATATCTCTTCCTTCCATCTCAACTATTATCACCCAATTTGGTCCTTAGCACCCCATCGCTTCTTTCTGCTTCCCCGCCTACCATGGTCGGACTCAAGACTACCAAACTCACGGAACAGTTTCTCATTGGGAAGAACGTTGTCTGGCTTAAACGCAAGGCGACGGTGAGCGAGCCCTGCCAATTTGGGCTACTAGGATGTATTCTCATGCGGTGTTTCAGGAAATGAACGTCGCATATTCAAATGACGTAGAAGTCGGCGACCTCGTCGAACTCATCCTCAAGGCTCAGCCCAAGACTTCGAAGTCACCCAGGAGGAGTGGTACTCGGTCTGAGAGCACCTCTCCCGGCTATCCAAGGTAGGGCTCACCCCTCGTGTCTCAGAGCCGTCTTTAATGTCACTCCAGCATTTCGCAGACGTCGAAGGGGAAGGGGAAAGGGAAAGGGAAACGGCGCGCTATCAAGTCCGGCAGCCAGAATCAGACCACGATAAGCCCGACGCCAGCAACACAGGCTACTTCACCTCGAGTTGTCACAGATTCCCCACCGGATGAGCTTATCGGGCTTATGCCACAGATACCCCTTGCAGCAGACGATGTGACAGATTCGCCAGAACCCGAAGCAGAAGACCTCATGCCGCAGATGCCCATCGAAGGCAGAGCGCGTCGCACCTTGGCCAACATGCACGACGTTCCTCGCAAGCCCTACAGGCGACCTCCCGTTCTCAAGAACACGATAGGAACCCCCGAAACCTCTCCTGATAGCACCCCAGAACCCCCAACTGTCGCCATCAACGATGCTGCCTCTGAGGCTTCTGAATCGCGATCGGCGAGCCCTGATCCAGCAACTATCGAAGAAATCAAACGCACCTACGATATCATCCTCGAACTTGCCAAGGAGAACGACGCGCTGGACGCTCGGTTAGACGAAATGGAAGCCCTCGTCACAAAGCTGGAAACTGCAGTCCCAGATGTTCAGGAAGGCGTCCGCATGAACGAGGCCGACGGAGTGCGGCAAGAGGCATACGCGATGGAATGGCACAACATCAGGACGAGGACATCCTGGGAAACCCTTTGGAGTACCGAAAGGAATGGATATCTCCTTTACCGCAAGAATATACCCAGGGAGGAGCAGTATGAGATCAACTCTGACGATGCGGATACCCCAGACGGGGAGAGGATCAAGGACCTGTTGGACCTGGACGAGGTGGAGAGGGAACATGACAGCGAAATTGGAGAAGTGGAGATCGGAGAAGTCGACAAGTATTGGGACGAACTGCCAGAGGAGCCGAATCGCGGAGAAGGTGTCGCTGCCTCACCAGAGCCTGTCGCTGAGGAGCGTTCGCAGCCGAGGCCAGCTCGTGAGCTATCCTCAAGGAAATCGGAGTCAACCCAGGCGGGCACTGGGCAGGCTTCCAAGTCTCCCGTCGCAGGACCATCCCCAACGCGGAGGATTACGCGCATCTCCAAGTCCGCGGCTCAACAGCCTTCCCCTTCTGAGGCTCGTCCAACCTCCCAGAAGCGCAAACGGAAAACAGAACCAGACGTCGAAGAAGACGTGAGCGAGACAGTCCCTTCCGACGAAGCGAGATACCAACCTCGCAGGAAACTGAGAACACGCGCACCTCGTGCATGACGACAGACTTTCTTTCCTACAAGACCAGATTCTGAACGGTGTCCTAACCCAAGTTATTTTATATCCCTGCACCATGGGCATAGTGATCGAACGCTCTCGTTAGTTACATAACCATGCACTTCATAATCATCGATAGAACTGAAGAGTATCATCCACTTCCCTGTGACGCAAGTCATAACCGAGAGACAACACTCAATCATCACCCGAGCGAGCCCAACATCGCAAGATAATGGGATGCTGTTGTTCCATTGATGAGCCAGGTTGCGCCTGGTAAGGTTTACTTCAGGTGACATACCAAGTGCTTTTCGTTGTTCGTCGCCGAGGTGGAGGGTCATGGGGTGGTTTCCGCGCACGCCAAGATCGGTCCTCGCCCAGCATAAAGGGGTGCTTACTACGCCACCAACGGCACACGAGTATCACACACGAAGACATACGAGTCCTCCACCTCCTTGATCTTGTCGGCCATCTTTGCTTCGTCGAACGCCATAATCTCATCTCTCGCCTTTGCGAGGGCCTTTGTAGCGACGTCGATCGCCCTGCGACAAAGCAATCAAATATCAGTAAATGATCTGAATACTGAAGCACAGAACCCACGTAATCAATGCCTTCCTCATAGCCATATCGTTCTCATCCTTCGTCTTTACATCTTTGTTCATGGCGTATGACATCTCAACCAGAGCCACGGAGTGTCCCTCGGATGGTTGGCATACTTGTGCAGACAGACGCATTGTGGTGAAGATTTGAGGAGTCCCCCCGCGAACGTCGAGGATGTCTAATAGCAACTTCTTGAAGACGTCGTATCTTGTGTTGAGCTCCGTCTTCTTTTCGGGACTGGGCTCATCCTCCTTATCGGAAGTTTCCTCGATGAAGCCAAACAGGTATTCGGCAAATCTATATCAAACTTAGAAGAAGTGAGGGTGCAGAATGAAAGGGCGCACTTTTTCGCTGCGTCCCAAATCCTTACGGATCTGATATGCTCGCTGGTCTTGGCGTCATTCTCCAGCTGGGAGACGACGAAAGGGATGTGGAGGAGCATCACACCAGCCACCACCTTACCCACTTGTTCCTGAGAGTAGGGTGAATGAGCATGACGTCCCGGTAGTATTCGCATTATCGTCGCACCTCTGGGTAATCAAGCTTGTCTGTCATGCCCTTGACCTCTTGGGAGAGGCCCGTAACAGCTGCCTTGACGTCCTTCACGTAGTCAGTTTTATCGCTGATGCTGGGGGTCAGAAATTGTCAATGATGTCGCCGAGGCGCTGCCCACCTTTCTTCGCGTGGAATGTCAGTACCTGCAAGTTTATTCCCTTGCACATCCTTGTCAATGCTTTCTAAAGTTTCGATATGGTCTTCTCGCTGCCCTCTCTGCAACTTGTGCTTGAACGTTGCGCGTTCGTTCTGGTATACTGTGAGCCTTGTTCAAGTATTCAGTTCGGGCGATAGACGTACCTTCCCGAGCAATTTCGCCTTCTCAAACACCCAGTTTTCGAGGGCCTCGGCTCTCTTTATCGCTGCAGCGTGATGAGAGACCCAGGTCTCTACGAACTTCACAGATTCCTGGAGCTTAGTTGAATCTGGCAGGATTATTGCGTGATCATGGTCTTCAAATAAGAGCCCCAAGAGGAATCTGGCGAGAACGGTCAATGGGAAGGCGACTAAGCGGGACAGTGGGGATTCACCTTTCGAGCTCAGTGATGCCAATGGCAGACTTCTCAAAATCATCCCATGGGAGAGACTCTAAACGGTTCTGACGCTTGATCTTCTCGATCAAGCCGACGATGGCCTCGTATGCGACATGAGACTGCGAAAAGATGGCCCCTGAAGCATTCTTGTTTCGTTTATAGTTCTTGATCTCGGTCTGAAGCTTCATGAGAAGCTCTTTAGACAGGTCAGTGGATGTGAAGGCGTTCATGAATGTCACAGAGTCCCGCGATGCTGACGCGGGAGTGGGTGTATCGCTCGCAGCAGATCCATTGGTCGTATCCTGCGAAGTTGTTAGATCGGCAGTACTCGCCCCAGCTGACTTATTGGTCGCCTCCTGCACAGTGGCTGGATTGGGTGGACTCGCTATGGCACCGGTAGTATCTGATGGATCAGGCATGGCTTGCAGATCGGAGGGGATTGCCGAGGGCAAGGGTTGGGGTACGAGGACAGCTAAGAGAGAGAGCGGCTGAGGGACAGAAAAGTAGCGATGCTGGCCTTATGTATCTGGGTCTAGGACCGCTCTTCGTAGAGTACAAGTGAAGACACCGTGACAGGATCGATAGGGCGCTGGCCGATCACTGGTATACAGCTCACGAGATGCTTTGACACGCTCGACGCATGTAAAACGCATGTTTGCTTTCAGGTGGATCACATGCAGCATGCAGCTGGAACACGAGCGTTCATTGCACAGAGGTGATATTCACTTGGAGGTACCGGAAGTGGAGCTCCAGAACGTTATTTTCATAAGATTAGGCTGTTTGGCGTCTATTAGGTCGGCGAGAGTGAGAGTACGAGGGCAACGTTGCCTTTCTGATGAACGTTGGCGCTTAATCAAAATTGAAATCACCAGCGGAGATCCAATTCTGGCAGTCATGGGTCGAAGATGTGCGTGCATTCACGGTTTCAGAGTAGAACAAGTGCAGCCTTGATAACTGCAATATATTCCTTACCTCCTCAAAGTTTCTGATCGTCTAATACGCGTTACCTCTAGCCACCGTAGACTGTTTGGTCTGTGCTTATGGGCTCCCGCTCTATCATGAGCTTCTACACCCTCACCTGGAACCAGGGATCCGTCACATCGACCAATAGACCCCTGGAAACACACGCTTCTCTCGTTACAGTGCCTATCTGACCCCTTTCGATTGTCCAAACATCTTTGTATACTTGGAGGCCCGATGTCTTGTCAATGATCACAGTAAGTCGCGCCACCGTCGTCCGCATAGCCAAAAGATTGTCGATATACAGTACTAGCATACACTGCTTTTGAAGGGGCACAAAGTGAGCGCTTGAGCTCCTCATCTCATCGCGAATACACGCTGGTTGATGCCGCCTGTTGTGGTGATGTCGTATACCAACTTGAAGGACACGAAGTAGCAGTGGGGTCTCCAGCAGTATCATTTGTCGGAAATTATGGTCGGGCCGTTGGAACCCGTTGGATCAGTTTCCAACGGAAGGTAAGCCGACCATCGGTGCAACAAAAGGCAAACCCGGTGTAACGGCCGGAAGCCCCGTTGGATTTGCGTTGGACGAGGTGCCGGAACAAGTGCCAACGCGGCGAGTATCCGGAATTCACGCATTTCACCGGATGACAAACCGTTGACCCCCTTGCCCACAGACTCCGCGGTGTTCGAACGGAGTTCCAACAGCGAGCCGTTGGATAGGCCGGGCCGTGATTTCCGACATTCTCCTCAGGCGCCTGCGAGTTCCAATTTCGAGTCAACTAAAGGGCTTCTCAGCGGTTATAAACAACCCTTGCACCATGGACATGTTAACCGAACGTTTCCGCTAGACTGCATATACATGCAGTGCGTAATCATTGGTAGAACTGAAGGATATCATCCACTTCCCTGCGAGGCTGAGGAGCAGCGTATCGAGTCACCAACTCTTTATCAGGGTAACCAACAGATATGGATACAGCAACTACTTCATCGTCGCTGATTGGGAGATGCTGTCGCAAGATCCGATGGTATTGTGCGATACTTTCCTATCGCAGGCCGTCAATGGACATGAATTTCGCAGTATGGAGGAGTATACTCACCTGACTACAGGTTTCAAGCCCACGGCTCCTTGCCGCGATACATACACTCTGGAGGAAGTAGCCTAGGTCGATCCAGGAGCCTAGAGACACATGGTCAGCTCAGAGCCTAGGCTTAGCAGTAGAAGTAAAGTATACCTTTCTCCAGCCGCTTACTGATAGTGAATATCAGTGCGACGGGGGCGCCATAGAATTCACTGAGGAAGATTAGAGAGGTTCAATTCGCAGATTCGCATTCACCTACTAGTTCCGGCCAGCAGCCTTCGCTCGTGCAGCTGTGTCTTCTCGGTCGACGCCCATAGCCATGCCTATTATGCGTCCGAACTCTTGCTTTCGTAAAGCATGGACCTCGGGCATGTCTTGCGGAGGAGGGTAGTAACTGTAGCCCGCCTTGTGGGCATGGGGGTCATCTTGTGACGCCCTTAGGATTTCCTCTCGGACGGTCTCCAAGAGCGGACCGCTGAGACAGTAAACCTTCTCCCAAGGTCTGTAGACGAATATAGGTCAGGATTGGAAGAGGAGGAAATGGCTCGACGTACTGAATATTATTCCCAGAAGGGGCGAAGCGAGCAATGTCAACGATTTCTTCGATGGTATGCCTTTCGACTTCTCGATCGAGAAAAAAACGGCATGAGAAACGCTCCTTGATAAGAGCGTCTACATTGAAAGCCTGTCTGATGTCATGAGCGTCGGTTGAGTCGGTATTTGAGTCTGTGAATTAGATAGAGCCCGCTGAGTAGAAGACACGGGAAGGAAGTTAGAGCTTGCCTTCCACAGCGGAGGTGAGCGGACGGTGGGCGGCGGCTCTAGCGGACATGGTCCCAGTCGATCCGTTTGACATATGGAGAGAGGATGAATAGTTTCATCCCCAGATCCGCTATTATAATGTAACCAGGGTGGCTGACCCTACAGGATTGAGTTGAGGCCTTGCTCCAGAGCAAAGGCTAAGTTCCGACGTCGCAGCCTGCTGCTCCCAAGAAGCGGAATCATGCTACTGGATTCAGCTGGAGCGTAAGCCATTGGACGAAGCTGCGATATTGAGAGCAGTATTCGCCTCAAGTCAAGGCATCTCACTGCGGGATTTAGAGATCAGCCTCTCGGACATCTCGAAGAACTGATCCGGTATTCAATCAAACGGTGACGACACACCAGCGGGGATTGGCTGGCGCTGGAAACTGCAACATGTCTTCGACGTCCACTGCTGGCCCTGCGCAAGGCCCTCCTCGACTTCCTCAGGACCCATCGCCTGAAGATGGCACACCTGGGGACTACAAGAAACGCTTTGCAGTCAGTTTCACTCATCATGAACGCTTCCAATACTGACCTTATGCCTAGGGACGACAAGTAACTTCCCAATTTGTTGAGTAAGTTGTTCACTGCTTCGGGAGGTGTTTGCATGTGTAGCTAACCTCCTACTCGTGCGCCAGCCCATGTGCAGCAGCTTCAAAGGCATCAATGGACTGCCTCGACAAGAACAACTATGACCGAGACAAGTGCCTTGACTACTTCCAAGCCTACCGAGATTGTAAGAATGCTTGGGTGAGATTTCACACTGCTACTTGTCGCAGGTTTCCTAATAGCGCATCTAGATTCAGAAAAGGAAAGAGGATAGGCGGACTGGAAAAGCCTGAGAGGTCTATTGAGTACAACGAGGTTAGCATGGTTGTTCATTATCAAATGTGGCATAGGATATAGGCATAGGAGGGTATCGAAAGTCGCAAGGCGTAATGTATGAAACGAGTGTGAAGACATAGCATAAGGTAAGGTATCAAGCATCCCAATAGTCGTGTTCGCGAAAATTTGGCACAACGCGGCAAATATGCTCAAGACCCCTCAACAGCCTCACTTGGAGCCTTCACTAGGTGTGGCTTGACTAGCATCAGCTGCAGCAGCGGCTGGGGCCTTGAAGGTGACCTTCTTATAGAACTTCTGGAGGTGCTCGTCGTCGACCTTCTTTGCGTCTGTGTACGCAGTCTCCAAGGCCACCTCGTCGGTAGGTGCATACTTCTTGACGAATAGTGTGACAGTCGCGTGCACAGAAGAGTACGACTTTTCCACCTCCGTGATCTTGTCGGTCATCGTTTCTGCGTTGAAGGCAGTAATGTCATCTTTCGCCTTTGTGAGGGCCTTCGTAGTGTCGCCGATAGCGCTGCCGCAAAAGCAATGTCAGTGATTAATCGGAATCCAGAAATCCCAAACCCACCTAACCAAAGCCTTCCTCTCTTCCACGCCGTTCTCATTCTTCATCTCCACATTTTTGTTCATGGTGAACCACATCTTGACCAGAGCTACGGAGCGTCCGTAGAATGGTCGACGTACTTGTGCAGCCAGACGCATCATGGTAAGGATCTGAGGAATCCATCCACCGAGGTCAAGGATCTTCGCGAGCAACTCTTCGAAGTCGTTGTACTTTGTGTTGAGCTCCGTCTTCTTTTCGGCACTGAGGTCATCCTCCTTCTTATCGGAAGTTTCCTCAGTAAAGCCGAGCAGGTATTCGGCGAATCTGAGTCAAAGAGTTAGAGGAGGGTAGTGTGCTGAGTGAATGGGCGCACTCTTTCGCTGCTTTCCAAACCTTGTCTGATCTGATGTGTTCGTCGGTCCTGGCGTCGTTGCCTTTGACCTGGGAGACTACAAAGGGGATGTGGAGGAGCATCAAGCCGGCCACCACCTTCCCCATTTGTTCCTATAGGGGTAAGGTCGATGAGCATCAAGTCCCGTTAGTGTTTATAGTGTCGTCGCACCTCAGGGTAATCAAGCTTGTCGGTCATGCCCTTGACCTTGGCGGAGAGCGATGTGACAGCTTTCTTGACATCAGCCACGTAGTCCGTTGTATCGCTGATGCAGGGGGTTCAGAAAATGTCAATGAAGCTGCTGAGGTGCTGCCTACCTTGCGAAGTCCTTGCGTAGAATCTGGGTTTCTTGAAGCGTACTATCTTGCATCTGCTTGTCAATGCTTTCTACCGTATCGACATGGTCATTTCGCTGGCCCTTCACCAATTGGTGTTTGAACCCAGTGCGCTCGGTCTAGTGTGTCGTCAGCCTTGTTCCTGCATTCAAGTCGGGCGATAGACATACCTCTTCTAGCAACTTTGCGTCTTCGAATACACATTTAGTGAGTCCCTCAGCCCTTTCCACCGCTGCGGTGTGATGAGCGGCCCAAGTCTTCACGAACTGCAGAGATTCCTGAAGCTTAGTTGAATCTGGCAGAATGCTCTCGTGATCATGGTCTGAGAACAAGAGATCCAGGAGAAACCTAAGAACGGTTGGCGAAAGGCGATCAAAGACGACAATGGCGGCTTACTTTTCGAGCTCGGTGATGCTAATGGCAGACTTCTCGAAGTCTTCCCATGGGAGAGAGTCCAAGTTATCACCGTGAGCATCGACCTTCTTGATCAGGTCAATGATGGCCCTGTATGCAACATGAGACTGCAAAAGGAGAGCCCCTGAAGTCTTCTTGTTTCGCTTATAGTCCTTGATCTCGTCTTGGAGCTTCGTGAGAAGCTCTTTAGACAGGTCAGTGGATGCGTAGCCCGCCAAAATTGGAGACTCTGGTGAGGTAGGCGCCGGGACCTGCGCAGTTGCCGGATCGGCAGTACCCGTAGCAGCTGAGGCATTGGTATTAGGCTCGCCCATGGCTGGTAGATTGTAGAGGGCAGTCGTGGGAAGGATTGGAGCCCAAGGACAGATGGGAGAGGGAGCAGATGAGGGATAGAAAATTAGCAATCCTAGCCTTTATATAGATGTTTCTAGGACCGCTCTCCGTGGTAGAGTACAGGTGAAGGCGCTGTGATTAGATCGATAGGACACTGGTCGATTATCCGTGTACGGCTCACAAGACGCTTTGACATACTCAGCGCATGGGAAACGCATGTTCGCCTTCCAAGAACCCTTTCAGGCGGGTAACATGCAGCATGGAGTTTGAACAACTGCTCAGATGAGCGTTTATTGCACAGGACGAGGGTGTGATATTTGCTTGACGCAACAAGAAGTGGAGCTCCAAGAGCCTTGTTTTCATTCCATTAGGCGCTTTGGCATCGACTAGGTCGGTAAGAGTGAGAGTATAAGGACAACGTTGCTCTCCTGATGAACGTCGGCGCTTAATCAAAGTGAAATCACTAGCGGAGATCCAATTCTGGCAGCCTTTGACGTTGAGAAGCTCCTTCCTTCACCTTGTATGCCCATTTGGTACACAGGAAGGAGAGTTGGACGAGAGGCGTGTCGTTTCAAGAGAAGGTCAGAAGTTCATACGATCGACAAGTTCTGAACATACGACACATGAAGCGTCTTCAAGTACGGATACAGCCATAAGCGCCGCGTCATTTGTGGCTGAACGATGCCTGGAAAGGGCATCCTCCAACACAAGGCCAGTGTCAGCTGGCGCATAGCCAGACTCATGTACTGATAGTAGAGGTCATCTGGCCGTGAATTGTAGAAGCCTGAAACCCGCGCATCCGGTCCATTCGATGCGAAGCATTCACTCGGCCACGGCATCCCTCTTACAACGTTTCATCCTCCACTTGCTCGCCTCCGGTGCCATTTCACCTCGTGTGTACGGGTAGCAGGGCATGAGGATATACACGCAGTGATAAGGGCAAAGGGTTTCATGGGTTGAATCCGTGTCTGCACTTATATTGCTGGAGGGCATCCAGAGTAATGCAAGTGCATCGTGAAAAAACCCCGCTTATAGGCCTGCGATGGCAGACTGGTGACGCCATGCCAGGGCACAGTGGATAGGGGTGGCTGATGGCATCAAATCCCATTCTAGGAGACGATGGGCAGGGACTCGAGGGATGGCGACCCGCGGAGCTGGCCGCGCGCTGGAAAGTGGGTACGGCACTGGGAATGACCTCAGCATTTATTGACGAAGATTGCATACCCTGGGGCAGTATTTTGACTCCCGGTATTGGATGCCATAGAGTAGCCATGGTCATGACATGATGCCGTTGCTCAGCCAAGTTGAGTCAACTTGGCTGAGCAACATTTTGGTGCATTTTGGCACATCGTAAGGTTCCCGATGCACTGTCGTCCTTGTGTGCCATTGGAAGGCTGTACCGCGGATCAAAGTGCTGAGTCAACAGTTAAAAGTTGGCCCATCGCGAAGCGCCAAAATGTTGTCCAGCCTGTATGGTCACAAATATCTCGCACTTCCCTATCTTATGAAAGGGCCGCGTGCCGCGACTACCGGACCTTGCTTTAGCATCCCAGATTCCCACTTTTGACTCTGAGTGATGTTGGATCGGTCTTTTCCATCCGAACTTTAGAACTTGAGCACGGATTTAAAATGTGCCATGTTCCACAACTCTCCACACACCCCCTGCAACTCGATACTCACTATTAGTCACTGGGTTCAGAGGAGCATGGTGGGGTTGCTCAGAGGAATTCGCTCGCTAACGCGCGCCTACGGCGCGCTCGCGCTTGCGAATGGAAGGGAAAAAGACGTAAAATGGGATTTACTGTCCTCATTATACCATCGGGTCTCAGCCAGTGGCATGGAAACCACTCGCCGAAAAGACTGGCAACAGAATGATAAACATTTGGGCGGAATGAGCAATGGCACGGTAATAACACTTGGTTCAGGAAGACAGGGGCACATTTAGTTGGCTCTATTTGTTACTGCCAGATTCCCACGCAGATAAATGCATACCAAATATGGTGAATTCAGACATGGACAGACCTGCTAAAGCAAGGTCGACTCGGGGAGGGTGCACATCACCGATGTCGCGCGGTATCCCAACGCCTCATTGACAGGCACCAACGGGCATTGTAGACGTAAAACTCGCCATTTTAATTTAACCTGTACCGGACAATGCAAACTTGTAATGTGCCAAAATGCACGAAAATGTTGCTCGCCTTTTGGTGATGGACCAGCAGTTGTAGCTTTGTATTACAGGGGAATGCAATGGCATTCATTAAGCAGAATTTGATCGCTTTATCACTGACAGTCCAGATTTCTCTGAAGATGGTATTGAATGGTTCTGTCTGACGTAGGGCAGGCCTGTGGCTACCATAACGGAATGTTGTGTTGATATGATTGATTTTGATTGATTTCGCTGCTCGTCAAAGTGTCAGTGGCCTAATGGTAAGGGAGCATTTACGCTGTTCTCGCCTCTCTTTTTCAAACCGGGATGCACACATCTTTCATGACCAGTGGCTTCTGTTTCACTAGGCAAATCAGGGACGATATTCGTCGTCGTCGGCGACTTGCACTGAGCGATGACGAATTTCGTCCCTGGCGCGACTGGCCCTTGAATTCAACCTTGTTTTGTGCCTGGAAATGTAATTATTTAAAGGTCAAGTACCCACTCAAGCTTTTATTGGGGGGATTTCCCCCTTTGTTCAGCGAATCAGTATGTTCATCGCGAGCTTGAGCTCGAATTGGCAGGCTTAGCGCTTGCCGACAAACTGAAGCGGAGTTCGAAATGACATTAACGACGCGACGCGCGCGTCTAATCTCTCTCACAAGGCTTCTTTTCCTCGTGCTGTTCCTAACAATGTATCTAGATTCAGAAAAGGAAAGAGGATAGGCGGAAAAGTCTGCAAAGTTTATTGCTATCTTCTTAACATCGAGGCTGGCATGGTTGTTTATTAACAAATGAGATGTAGCCATAACGGGTGATATTGAAAGTCACAAGGTGTAATCTCCCCAACGCCCCTGCTCATCTTTCTGGCATTCGTCAGAATTCAGACATACCGAGTTCTTGAAGATTACTCACTTCTCCTCGCCATCTTCGGCCCCTCAGTACTCAGTCTTCGTCTTCATCGTCATCAGTATCACCTTCCGTGTCCGATTCGACATCATCAATTTCTCCTGCTGTCGGGTCTTCTTCATTGCCATGATCCCCACCTTGGTTTTGACTTCCTTCATTCTCTTCTTCATCCTGTTGTCCCTCTGGGCCATCGGTGATGGGGCTGGCACTTCTTCGCCTTCCCTGCTCCTCTTGCTGCGCAGATTTGGGATCGAGGTTGCCGCGATCGTGCAGGGTGTCCGTCGCTACTGCGGCTGGGGCTGGGGCCTTGAACGTGAGCTTGGCTCGGAACTTCTGGAGGTGCTCGTCGTCAACCTTCTTTGCGTCTGTGTACGCAGTCTCCAAGGCCACCTCGTCGGTAGGTGCATACTTCTTGACGAATAGTGTGACAGTCGCGTGCACAGAAGAGTACGACTTTTCCACCTCCGTGATCTTGTCGGCCATCGTTGCTGCGTCGAAGGCTGTAATGTCATCTTTCGCCTTTGTGAAGGCCTTCTTAGTTTCGCCGATAGCGCTGCAGCAAAGGCAATGTCAGTGATTAATCTGCATACAGAAATCCCAAACCCACCTAACCAAAGCCGTCCTCTCATCCGCGCCGTTCTCATTCTTCATCTCCACATTTTTGTTCATGGTGAACCACATCTTGACCAGAGCTACGGAGCGTCCGTAGAATGGTCGACGTACTTGTGCAGCCAGACGCATCATGCTAAGGATTGCAGGAATCCATCCGCCAAGGTCGGAGATCCCTAACAGCAGCTTCTCGAAGCCGTCGTACTTCACATCAAGCTCTGTCTTCTTGTCGGCGCTGAGGTCATTTTTCTTGTCGGAAGTTTCTTTGAGGAAGCCGAGCAGGTATTCGGCGAATCTGTCTCGAGCTCAGAAGAAGCGATAGTGCAGAGTAGAAAGACGCACTTCTTTGCAGCGTCCCAAATCTTTACGGATCTGATATGCTCCTGGGTCTTGGCGTTGTTATCTGCCAGCTGGGAGACAACGAAGGGGACATGGAGGAGCATCACGCCAGCGACCACTTTACCCGCTTGTTCCTAGGAGCGTGGCAGATGAGCCTGAAGCGCTATGAGCACTGGTCGTATTGTCACACCTCTGGATAATCAAGCTTTTCGGCCATGCTCTTAACCTCTGTGGAGAGGGATGTGACAGCTGCTTTGACTTCCTTCACGTAGTCGGTTTTATCGCTGTTGCAGGGGGTCAGAAGTGACAACGATGTCGCTAATGCGCTGCCCACCTTTCTTCGCGGAGAATGTCGGTATCTAGAAGCTTACTCTTTCCTATCTCCTTGTCGATACTTTCCACAGTATCAGTATGGTCATTTCTCTGGCCCTTCACCAGTTTGTGCTTGAACCCAGTGCGCTCGGTCTACCATATTGTTAGCCTTGTTCATGTGTTCAGATAGGGCGATAGACGCACCTCCTCTTTCAACTTCGCGGTTTCGAACACCCATGTGTCGAGGGTATTGGCTCTTTTTATCGCTGCTGCATGATGATCAAGCCAGGTCTTCACAAACTGTACGGATGCCTCGAGCTCAGCTGATTCTGGCAGGATAAGCTCCTGATCATGGTCTTCGAACAAGAGCTCAAGGAGAAACCTCAACAACAGTCAATGACAGGCGATCAAGGGGGATATTGGGGACCCACTTTTCGAGCTCAGTGATACTAGTGGCAGACTTGTCAAATTCATCCCATGGGAGAGAGTCCAAGTTTTCACTGTGAGCATCAACCTTCTTGATCAAAGCAATGATGGCCTCGTATGCGACATGAGACTGCAAAAAGATGGCCCCTGAAGAGTTCTTATTTCGTTTATAGCCCTTGATCTCAGTCTGAAGCTTCGTAAGAAGCTCTTTAGACAGGTCAGTGGATGCGTAGCCCGTCGTTATTGCCAGAGACTCTGGCGACACAGTTCTATTGGGTTCGGTCATGGTGGGTGGATCGGAGGGGGTCGCCTAGGATGGGACTAGAGTACGAGACCTGAGAGAGATCGGCTGAGGAATGAGAGGGTAGTGATGCTGGCCTTCATAAATACGTCCTGAGGACCCCCCTTCAAGGAGTACAAGTGAGGGTGCCGTGATAGGATTGATATGACACAAGGCGATTATCGATACATGTTCACAGGACACTTCAGCATGCGGCAGGCGTGTAAAACGCATGTTTCCCCTCCAAGAATATCTTCACTGACCCAGAAGAAGGGCATGCAGCTTGAACAACTGGTCAAATGAGCGTTTATTGCGTCGGCTGAAGGTGTGATCTTTGCCTGACTATACCAGAAGTGGAGCTCCAATAGACTTGTTTCCATTCCATTAGGCTCTTTGGCTTCGACTAGGTCGGCAAGAGTGAGAGTATCAGGACAACGTTGCCCTGCTGATGTGGGCGCTTAATCAGAGTGAAAATCACCAGCGGAGATACAATTCTGGCAGCCTTTGACGTTGAGAAGCTCCCTCCTTCACTTCGTATGCTCGTCTGGTACACAGGAAGGAGAATTGGACTAGAGGTGTGTCGTTTCAAGATAAGGTCAGAAGCTCATACGGTCGACAAAGTTTGAACATAAGACACGGGAAGCCTCTTCAGGGATGCCGACACAGTCGCAAGCGTGGTGTCATTTGTAGCTGAACGATGCCTGGAAAGGGCATCCTGCAACACAAGAACAGCGTCAGCTGGCTCATATCCAGACTCGTGTACTGATAACAGAAGTCATCTGCCTCTGCGCCATGAATTGTAGAAGCCTGCAACCCGCCCATTCGGTCCATTCGATGCGAAGCATTCACTCAGCCACGGCGTCCCTCTTACAACGTTTCATCCTCCAATTGCTCACCTCCGGTGCCTTTTCACCTCGTGTATCAGTGTATCTGGGCATGAGAGTGTACACGCAGTGATAAGGGCAAAGGGTTTCATGGGTTGAAGCTGCACCTGCACTCACTGTTAGAAAGGCATTCAGAGTAGTGCAAGTACAACCTTGATAGATGCAGTGCAGTCCTTACCTCTTCCAAGTCACTTATCTTCTAACGAGTCTGACCTACAGTCGCCGTAACTGACTGGTGTGTGCTTATCGTCTCTCGCGCTATCATGAGCTCCTATTAAGTACTAACATGGAATCAGGCACCCACCGTCACATCAATTGATAGGCGCCCAGAAACGCGCGCTTCTCTTGGTGAAAGGCCCAGATTCGAGCTGGTTGCTGAGGATCGGCGCCACCACACTTGGAAGCCTGGCGTGTTAAAAATGAGCTCAGTGGGTCACAGGAGGTGTCAGATCCTCCGATCTACCGCCCAATCCCACGGCACACCAAAATGGGGTTATCTCTATGAAAGTTCCGATAATTGGATCATGGACGGCAAGTCCTGAGCAAGTCTTGAGTTTGCGCACTGTCACTCTGTGCGTGGAGAAGCACGAAGTCTTCTTCTCGCAATCTAAGCACGTCCTATTAGCAGCTTGAAAGCTGCCAGCGCTGCTGGTCAGTCTTGGGTAGACTCGTGGTCCGCTCAGTAAAGACCCGCAGTCGTGCAGGCAAATTGCCAGTAATTTGAGAATCTACACCCCCGTCAGGGAGTTGAAGTGCAACGGACCAACAGCGACCTTTATCCTCTATCAGCATACCCTCCCAGCGTCAACGGAGACAAAGGGGTATCTTCGCATTGAAGGTTGTTGATGCAGCACTCAGCAGATGCTTAAGCCTGAGTGCGAGTTGCACATTACCAACTGTGATATATTTGGTCGTAGAGGTTGAGCTGAATTTCTGCTACCCCACGAACGACTGGCTACAGCGCTAGCTTTCTCGCTTTAAAATGTATGATCTATTGTGTTGGGGGACGAGGGAGAGGTCTGGCAGTCGACGCGATCCGAGTGATGATCGATGATCAGCGACCACTGACTGCTCCGGTTGACCAACAGTTCGGACAAACTAGCACGAGATCCAGCTGGCAATTCTGGCGATTTACCGCCTGTTGGTGGGTCACACCACTGTCCGTGTCGTCGAGTGATGATCGATGATCATGCACTGCTTTTGAAGCACGAAGTGAGCTCGTGCCGCATTTCATCCCAAATAGGCGCCATCTGCTGTGGTAAATGTCGGATACTAAAGGCACAAAGCGCATAGTAGTATGCAGGTCTCAAGCGGTGGCATCGTACTCGGGCGCCTGGGAGTTCCAAGTTTATACCAAGGAATGGGCTTCTCGGCGATAATCCAGAGCGCGCGAGAAGACCAGGGGGCGGGATCTCTCCAGCCCAAACATAACGTCCTGACACAATCCTTCGCCACATACATAGCCTATGAATTGAAGCTTTGCAAACTTTGCTGTGTCACCCTCTGTTTCAAGAAGACACCAACCGCGTGGATCCTGGGCCAGATCGAACCAATCCTGGAGATTGGATTAATAGGCGCCCACATCGGTCATTTCGAAGTTCCACAGCAACTGTCATCCTTGGGTAGGTCTCTGATTCTCTTCGCCACGGAGCCCGCCGAGTAATCAGGACCGATACTAGTATAGAACACGACAGTCTAGTGATTCTCGCTTTTCTCCTTTCATGCATTCGCAGAAATCCAGAGAGGAAAAGGCATGGACGAGCTGCCCGAAGTGTAAGGAGAGTTTGTGGTATTGCAAGGGGAGGTCATGGGGGTCAGCAGATTAAATCGTGTACAGCGCCCTCATCCGAAAGGAAGATCATATATGCATAGATGTATTTCTGGGCTCCCCGCTACATGTCTGGTAACCGTATTCTGGACATTGGGAAACGCCTGGTACCGCTGAGGATATCTGCGCCAGATGCCACGGCCGCCATACTCCTGATGCCGCCTGTCAACATTGAACAAGAACTCGGTAGGTAAGCGTCAAGAGTTACGTGCAGTGGATCTCGGGAGAGAAAATCACGTATCCCACTGCACCAACACTTCTTCCTCTCGCCAAGAATACTTTGACTCTTCCTTTGCCGTCCCATCCTCCAGACAGCAATCCTTCTCACACGAGAAGATCATACAAGTACCCCATTCCATCGCTTTCCTTTCTTCCTGCTTTCCTTTCTTGAGGGCTTCCTGAACGGCCTTTCGCCGCTCGTCATCTGTAAGCTTTTGGTTTCGCCCTTCCTTCGGTCGCAGGACGTTGATCAAATTGGGCATGAGCTGACATTCAAACACACGTTTCGATCGGCAGACGGGGCACGCGGGGATAGATGTTAAATCAAGAGACCTTTTCTGTGGCGAGGTGACGGTAAAGGCGGCTTTCGTCACTGCGGGAGGAGGGGCATCGGGTAGGGGAAACAGTCTGTTGAACACCTCGTCCGATTGGAAAGGAAGGGGTATTCCCTTGAGGTCATAGCGAACACATTGTTCAGGTTCAGCTTCGACTCGTTTGGAGAAACGATCGAAGGCGTGGTCGGTGTCCATGGAATTTTCGTAAGCCTCTGAGATCCAGGAGACATCCTTTCCTGCAGGGTCGACGACTTCTGCGGTGTCAGGGAGCTTGGTTTTGGCTGGTGCAGGCAGGTACTCCGAGACGGTCGACAAGTATAGGGCAGGGTACGCTGGTGCAGATTTCCACGGAGTTTCTGTGATGGCGATGGATGCCATGGCGGTCAGCAGGGATTCCTCCTCAGAGTCGGAGTCTTCATCACTAGTGTGGCCCTCATCTGTCTCCGAAGGGTCATCGGAGGAATCAAGCTTGGCTGACGACGGTTCTGTACTGTTGCCAAAGATCTGAGCTCCAAAGCCAAAAGGGCTTGGTGCCCCAGACGCGTTTGCCTTCGGACGATAAATTAGGCCTATTGATTACTTTGGGAGTTATGTAGGACATACCGAAAATGGGTTAACTTTCGCAACCTGTTGTGGTGATTCGAGTTTCTTAGGTTGGGTAGCTTTGGCTTTCTGCCGATCCTGCTTCTTTTGGAGTTTGGCGGCATACTGTTCGTTGTAACGGAGACCTCTCCATGCGCGCACACTGATTCATCGTGATGAGGTTCAGGTATAGGTGTTTCAGCATGCTACTTACGTTCCCCTTTTCCCCTGGCATCCGACTCTAGGGCATCCCCAGATGTAGAGCGCTCGGTCCATGGGACTGTCCTCAAAAGGGCACCACATCTGGACAAGTAATTCCATCGGCGTTTTACATGTTTTGCACTCTGAACAGGAAAGCGGCGGCTCAATAGCCGTTAGGAAGGCCTTCAAATATATGAATGAGCATTTGTATTGCGCAATTGTACAACAACACTCGTACAGGAAGTCCTCCGATACGAGATACGGCGGCATCATTGAGCTCGCTGCCGGCTTCGACAGCACCGTCGGGGACCCCTAGTAGCACGCTAGTCTCTATTTCTGCCAGATTTTCATCGTCCGAATCTGACCAGTCGTCTTCTTCTCGAGTAGGAGCCATTTTGTGGAACTAGGAGCGAAAGAAGCAAGGATCAGTATCGGCGCCGAAATATGGGAAAGATCCGTGTCAAAATGGGTCAGAAAAGCATGAATGGTATTAAAAAATGGTATCGTCAGAACCGACAGTGCAGAGAAACTCTGGCTGCCAAATGCTCAGACTCGTCATCTAAGGAGTTCATCTTGTTGAAACGAATGCATAGAAATAAACTTACGGGCTGTGAATGTGGAAGACAGAAGAGAGAAAAGATCTGGAGAGAAAATCTGGGTTTTGATGTGTTGACGTGATGATTCCCACGACCGACCCACATCAGGAAATCGTTGGAAGTCGTTCTCTTATAAGTAAGATGGCCGTCTACACGGCACAGAAACTCCCGAATCGTTTTGTAACCAAACTGCCCTGCCCACTCTATATCACGGCGTCCATCGCCCTGGACACCAATGCCTGCAGCTAGCCCATACCCAGTCGACTCTCTCGGGTCATCCAGCACTTTGGTCAGTCGCAATAAGCGTCGGGGAGTTGCACTTTCGTGTGCAGAGTGTCGGAGGTGCGTACCAGCTTTATCAGTACCAACAATAGGCCCTAATAGGACGAGTGTTAAAGGTTAAAGTTGAAGTGAGTGGCTACTACTTTGGCTCTAGTCGCGGGCTGACGGCGATCTCGGCGTATCCTCACCAGATGCTCTCGACAATTCCCTTGCAGGTGAGGTCAAGCAGACTGGACAGAGGGCGCGATTTCTTATCGCTCTGTAGTAACTGTGTGAAGAAAGGCTGCTCAGCCATCTGTCCGGAGGGTATGTAACTCTCGGAGACGCCTTCTCAGCGCAATATTCACCGTTGGGTTTAGGGTCCCTCACCACGGGTAAAGGGAACCGGTACGTCGTCCGCAGCTCGAGGCGATACTGTGCTCAACCGTGGCAGCTTTGTTCTCGCAAATACAGAGGCTTTGCACGACAAGATAAATGTTTTGGCCAACCGCGTCCGATCCCTCGAAGACGCACTCGCACAATCACATGCGCTGAATTCTCATGAGGCTCACCCTCTGCTCAACGAAGAGCTTCTTCAACTCAAGCGGCCGTTAGAGCGAGAACGCGACGACAACTCGCCGAAAGAACAGGCCGAGGGGGGCGAATCCATCGATGCGCTGGGCTCACTGTAGGCACACACACATCCACACGTTGCCTCACATGCTTATGCGAGTGTATGTAGGTCCATTTCACATGGCGGTAAATCCACCTTCTTTGGAACTGCTGCAAATTCTTGGGTAAGCCATTCCTTCCCGAGTAACCCGTGCTGCAACGCAAAGCTTAAGCTGACCTACTGTCGCTTAGTATCTCCTTCAAGTGAGTGTATAGCATTCTTCCTTCGGCTTTGGAAGCTTACGCATTTGGAATTAGAACGAAGAAGGCTCGGATGAAGAAGAGCATGTTTCCCCACCCTTCGCACCGCACATGCCGCAAGACCTTCCTTGGCTCAGCCATGGCTTTCCGTTTACCTCTGCCGTCGATAAGGCCTCAGACCAAGTGAGAGGGTCCATACTGAGCCATCTTCCAGACGTGGATACGACAAAACGACTCGCAAATCTCTACTTTTGCCATGCGGCATGGATGTGAGTCCTGGTCTTATCCCATCTGGACGCGGCAAGTTAACTTCTATTACCTACTAGGTACACACCGATATCGCAACAAGAATTCTACACCAGTATTCTCCCAGGAATCTACTCCGAGGGAGGCTCTACGTCAGGCCACGTTCTCAGCGTCTTCTTTATGGTTCTTGCGCTAGGAACCCTAATGGACCTCGATCTCCCCGCACATTCCTCCGAAGCAATGCAGTTCTATCAGATCGCTCGCTCCGCCATGGCGCTAGACTCTGTTCTTGAAAAGCCGTCTATTGTTGCAATCCAAGCCCTGGTAGGAGTATCATGTCCAGTCCGTTGGTTTATTGTTCTTACGCAAGCCTAGATTCTGATGTGCCATTTCATGTTCCTATCAGACATGGCTGGTGCGCGTTGGGTGGTTATGGGCATTGTGGTCAAAGTAGCGCAAAGCGTTAGTATTCTTGCTATATCCGCGCGTTTATTTGAGATCTAATTCGTCCTCTTCCACAGATCGGCCTTCGTAAGTGCTGATTTGCGATCCCTCCCAATCCTTGGCCCTCAACTCGTTTACAGATCGTGACAGCGGCAAATGGAAGCTTGACGCTGAAGAAACCCAGAAACGACGCGAGCTTTTCTACGAAATCCTCACCTACGATTCGTGGCAGGCATGTTTGCTTACTCTCCGCTAACCGATGAAGTCACTCATTATCCTTTTCAGAGTCTGACATTTGGAAGGCCGCCATCATTGTCCACAGTTCATGTTGACTGTAAGCTGCCTCATGGGAGTTCAAGTTCGTTAATGGGGGATAAGGAAATGTCGTGTACGTGCTTCTTTCCCCGCTTGCCCGTCATTTTCGCCGATTATTGATTCCATCTTGGTAGTTGCCGCATGGAAACATTCGTTCGCAGCAGAATGTCAAAGCTTGGTGCATGACCAAGCTTTCGGGGCTAAAACACCTTCGTATTCGACCATCCAAGAACTCGATTCCAAGGTAAAAAACTGGTATATTCCTCCCAGTCTCCAGGTGCCAGGCTTCGGCAACTCCAAGATCGGGTCCGAAGTCGAGCAACCGCCCATCGAGCTCACGCTGCAGCGCTACATCGCATTTGCGATTAAGGAGATCAGTCAGTCCTTACTCCTTTTGCTGCATTGCTTCGATTTAGTTGATCCGTTTTCCTTCTTTTTTACGCGATTGCAGCGCTCTTCTACATGCATCGTGGCTTTTTCGCGCAGGCGTTGGAAGACAGCTCCAACGATCCGATGGGTAGCAAGTACGCCCCCTCGGTGTTGGCTGCGTATCAGAGTGCCATGACCTTTGTAGCACTTGTCGAGAGCCTGTTCAAGCAGCACCCCCAGCTTACTGAACGCATGTGGTTCTTGTTCACCCACGTCTTCTCTTGTGCGGTACGTCGGACGCTTGGATACCCGCTGGAATATCCACGATTTTGACTCTGCTTTTTACAATAGATCGTTCTTGGTTCGATTGCTGTCAAATCTCGAATGCAGCTTGCACCTTCGGCCTTGTCGTATCTCGATCTCGCGCATCAGTTGTTTAGCCAAGTCTCAGATACGACCCGAACGAGCAAGATCTTGGTGCGTTTACATTCAACTCTATGCTGCTTTACCATCAGAACGCGATGTTGATATTATTTTATAGCCTATCCTTCAGAAGCTAAAAGACCGTGCCCACGCGGCGCTCTCTGCATCTTCAGGCAGCTTGGGCAATGGCAGTTATTCTTCAGATGCAGGGTCGCGCTTGCACTTCTTCAGCCCAGCTATCAAGACGGAAGAGACAGAAATGTCAATGGAGCTCTCTGCTCTTGGAGGGATGACACGCCTAGTCGCTCGCCGTAATACCCCTTCATCTCCCGCAGGCTCCGTCGCCAGCCCGTCCTCTCCACCTCATCATAGTCCTCTGTCTGTGTCTCCGCCGACGTCACATTCTAGTTTAATGGGATCGTTTACTCCCGTATCCGACCAACAAGCCAGCTGGCAACACTATACGCACATTCAGAACCTCAATGTGAATATCAATGTTGGCGAATACACCCCTTATCCCGGCGGGCCCCCCACACCCAACGTCAACCCTCAATCCCCTCCACTTGGATTCGGATACCCGCAATCAGCTCAAGCTTCCAGTTCTAGCCTTCAACTGACGAACCAAGGACACGGTTCAATCCAGGGAAGCGGACATCATCCGTCCCAGACGCATCACCAACACCAGCAACAACCACAGCATCATCACCACCATGTGCAACAAGGGATGGGCGGTGTTGATTCTATGTCAGAGTATTATTCTGCGGGGTCATATGCGGGCGCTGGTAATGGTAACGGTGGATATTCGACGGGTTCGCATTCGCAGGTGATGATGAACCAGGGCGAGCCGTATATTCCACCGATGACCGATATGGAATATTCGTGGCAGCAGCTTGTATGGTCCGCAAGCCATAAGTAGCGTTTGGGCGGGTGTGTTGTACTGGTGGGTGGTTCGAACCACCCAGCTGTACGACCACTGCCGTTGCACCTTTTTTCATTCTTGTTTGTTGATTCTTTCACTCATGCATGCCCTTTTTGAAATGTGTTACCTGATACCTCCATGTTGCCTAATATGCTGATCCTCACTTGCGTCTTGTTCGCGTTCTTCTTTCTTCTTCTGTTGCTGCTATTTATGAATTGTAGCCCGCGTCTTTTGTCTTTTCGCTCACGCTTTCGACAACACGACATCTAATGACTGTATAGTAGTGTTATTGTATCTTTCTTATGTACTACTCATAGACATTTACTCTAGACATTCACTTTCTGCCACCTAAGCGCCCGTGTTGTGTGGCAGTGCTGCATGCTTGGGAATGCTTGTTTCGGAAGCTTTTGTGACCTTCCCGGTGGGAGATTGACAGATGCAGACGACTGAATCCAGTCCAGAGCGTCCAACAAGTTTCTCCTCATCCCTCTATTATGCCTGTGCCAGATGCTCACACTCGCAGCAAGATTAGTCTAAACCCCTCTAATGTTGTCTCGCCCACCTCGTAAGTGCTGCCACGATTGGGAAACAATAAGTGTTGACGCGGAGGGGACACGTTGGTTACGACAGAATCTCGAGCAAGACTTTACCCCGCATTGTGTTGGCAAACCTTGGCTTCGTGCTGGCCATCCAGGCGACGAAGAAATGGCTATTAGACTATGAAGTGGGAGCTTTCTGGGTGCTGATGAGGGTGCTTGCGTGTGGCGGAGTGGGCGTATTGGTCTGGGAGGCGTTGACAGGCCAGGTTCGGAAGCGCAAGTCGATAGAGGTATGTTTGACAGGCCAGTGTCACTCAGATAGGGTTGGCTTAGTGTGATTTCAGTGGTCTGCACTTGCGCTGGCTTCTTTACTGGTCTTTGTCCAGTTTGGAAGCTTGTTCACTGCGTTGTATAGGCTATCATCCATTCGGTGCGTAACCTGAATCACAGCTGGCAGCACTGGGTACTGAAATCGTATTCCAGGGTCATCCTGTTCTCATACTTCTCAGCATACCTGGTTAATCTCTCGTCGGCAAGTCAGGTTTATCAAGTTGGGTGGTGTTGGTTATAACATTGATCTTCAGGCACGCAAGACCCTCATGATCCTCGCCGCCTTTGCCCTTGGAATCCTCTCGGACGCCAGCTTTTCGCGAGTGAACATGGGCCGGTACCTTCCAGGCTATGGTGCATTACTCCTGCACGGTCTTACCACGATGGCGCTGGAGCATACTGTTGGGTTTATCTCCCCGTCACTGGGACCCTCCTTCACCATGGCCACTGCGACCCTTGGCGCCAGTATATTCTGCGTGCCGTTCTACCTCTTCAGGAATGCAGTCCTTCACTTCCCGCCCACTCCACACGTTCCCTTCCTCTCAGTGGTCTCCATCCCTCTCATTGCCTACGCCTTGCTGTTCCTAACTCCCCTTACCAAACTTTCGTTCAATAACCTCTCCCTTGCGCCTCAGTTCTTCCAAACCTCCTTCCCAATTCTAGGTGGATCCTCCGTTATCCTAGGCCCTCTCATCTTCTCCCATTATCCTTCTCTCTCTGATCTGCCTCTGAGCCTTCTCCTTTTCACTGGTCAGTCAATTTCATACTATTCTGTTGTTGCAATCTTAACGATGATATCAAGGAATGTATCCCGAGTCTGTCAGCGCACTACCTCTCGCCCCTCGAACACCAGCTTCGAGATTGATCAAATCCTATCTGAAAGCCATTCTTTCCAACCCTGAATCTAGAAAGATCTTCTACTTCTTAATGCTCAATTTATGTTACATGGCTGTCCAGATGCTTTATGGTGTTTGGACAAACAGTCTCGGATTGATTTCGGATGGTGAGTGGCCAACGGTCATGTCCAACCTGCTCTGTTTCCTGACTGCTTGACAGCTATTCACATGGCGTTCGATTGCATGGCCATTGGGGTTGGTCTTCTCGCCTCGGTTATGGCGACCTGGGAACCAAATGAGAGGTTTACCTATGGGTGAGTATTGTGTCACCTTCGTCTTCACTTTTACCTGAGTTTTGCAACAGCTATGGACGCATCGAAACACTCTCCGGCTTCGCAAACGGAATCTTTCTTATCCTAATCTCTATATTTATTGTCTTTGAGGCCATTCAACGAATGTGAGTTGCACTCATGTCACCTCCTGCATCTACTAACCTCCGATGCAGTTTGGATCCACCAGAAATGAGCACCAACCAACTCTTGCTCGTCAGTTCCGTCGGGCTGGCAGTCAATCTCTTTGGCATGTTCGCCATGGGAGGGCATCATCATGGTGGTGGTGGCCACTCGCATTCCCACAGCCATGCTCTTCCCTTCTCTTTCTTTGGTTCAAGCCATGGAGAGGACGACCATGATGGCCACTCCCATGATCACGGTCACTCGCATTCTGATCATGGCCATTCACACTCTGAGAAATCGCACCACGATCATTCGCACTCCGAGAAGTCGCATGACGGGCACTCGCATGCCCCCCACTCGGAACAGAATGGCCACTCTCATTCTGGGCATGGAGAACCAAATGGCCATTCGCACTCTCACTCGCATTCTCCTCCGGCTATTCAAGTCTCGCATTCTCATGAAGCAGACCATCATGGCCACTCCCATTCCCCCCACAGGGAAGAGGCTCACTCTCATGGGCACTCGCACGCTCCATCTCCTTCGCTTTCACATTCCTCCCATTCTCATTCAGACGACCACCACGATGCCCATTGCGAGTCTCCAGGTCATGAACATCATGACCATGGCCACGAACATGACGACCATGGCCACTCGCACGACTCGCATTCTCACTCCCACTCCCACTCGCATTCACCTCCCCCAGCTCCTGTCGCGCCAGAGCCAATCGGCCATTCGCGATCCCTGTCGAAGGACAAACCAACTCTTGCGTCAAGGCGGCATTCCCGGGGCGGTTCACTCTCAATCCAAGCCGATGCCCATCTAGATTCAAAACGGGCACCAGTTGCCAAAGCCCTTCCTTCCGCAATGCTTCACACACCGATAACGCCAGCTTATACATTTGGTCACGACGACCATATTGAGCACCATCATCACAATGTTCGTACACCGAACGTTCCCCAACCTTCGAAAGAGCATGCCCACGCAGGTCATAGTCACAATATGAGGGGTGTCTTCCTTCATGTCATGGCGGTGAGTTGTTCCTCTTTGTTGATCTCAAGCTGAATCTGACAGAAATCTTGTAGGACACACTGGGTTCCGTCGGCGTGATTATATCGACCCTTCTCATCCAATTTTATGGCTGGACAGGATTCGATCCCATCGCTTCGCTATTTATCGCAGTCCTAATCGCTGCAAGTGTGATTCCGCTTGTTATTGACACCGGCAAGATTTTGGCACTCGATGTGGGTGATAAAGACGCAGCCATCCAAGAGGCTCTTCACGAGGTTCGTCTCCCAGGTTCCTTCTTCGCTACTGTCAAATTCTGATGTCCGTTTCCCCGTTCCCTCTTACCTATTGTAACTTGCTACTCTCCGCAACAACAGCTTTCTTCGATCGAAGGTGTCGCATCGTACTCGTGTCCGCGCTTCTGGCCCAAAGACGCAGAATCTGTTGTGGGCTCTATTCATATCCAGCTAGCGCCCTCGGCGTCGTCGTACGACCCCAGTGGTCCCCATTCGAGTATGCGGACAACTTATACCAGCGTGGATCGGGTGGTTGATAGGGTGGACTCGTTCCTTAGGCGGAAGATCCCTGGTTTGGAGAATTTGACGATCCAGGTCGAGGGAAGGCCGATAGGAGGGCATCTCTAAGCTATCGGCGGTAGTGCGTATGTTGGTTGTGGAGGGTTGCTCGTGAGGGTTGTTGGTAAGGGTGTATGATAAAAACTACATTAGTCGACAATGGGCAGTACCTGTGTTGTAGGGTATGTGTTAATCCGCGGGGGTATATTGAACTATTCAAGGTGGTATCAAAGATGGGTAAAATCGAAGCGGAGAGCAGAACAGACATGTAGTCCTAACAGAAACATATTTAACGAGCAGGGCGAGTCGAGCTGGCATTATCTTTGAATGTCCAGAAGTTATATTCCGCGTCAGAGTACGTGGTCAACACTCGCACAACTTCACGTCCTGAAAGATGAGGTAGCAAAGCGGGAAGGTCGTTGATGAAATCCTGATTGAGCTCCTGACGAACGTCCTCTGCACGTGCGGTGCACCATATGATGCTAACGCGCTGTAGCTTTTGCCACTTGTCCGAGTCCTCAAAGACTTCGTCCAAAGAGTTCCAGTCGCATTGACGGCCCCGTGCAAGTGTATCGGTTCGAATGACAATCGTCAGATCTTGCAGCACTGGTTCATCGGGCAGGCTTCCTAAAGCATCGATTAGCCATTGGAACCTCCGTTCCGATTCGACAAGGCTGGTAATATCCGCTGAGAGGGTCAACGATTTCAGAGAAGGAGAAGAGTTTAGTGATAGGGGTGTTGGGACTGTGGTATTCTCGTCAGTTCCAGTGCATTTAGAGATGCTTGGGAGACTTACGTCCGCCTGCAGTCCCTGCAAAGATCTTCAGTACTTCGAGGCTCACACACTGTGAGATTCCGGCCTGTATCAGTTCGAGACGGTTTCCTGGAAGACAAATATCCAGGTGCTTCAAGTAGGGCAAAGAGAATGGGCCCGCTCTTGGCCCCTTCCTAGGATCAACTAGCCCAAGCGTCTGAACGGCTTGGCCGTATGGGTTCCTGTCTCTGATCTTCAGCATATGAATCTCTTTCCGAGGAGTCAAGGGGACCAGAGGATGCACGATGGACATGCTCGCTCCCCCCGTTTGGATATCCACAGCCCGGAGATTCGCAGCGAGTGCAACCAGGTTGATGGGTAGACCCAAATCCGCGAGCCATACCTCTTGAAGGGAAGGCGACTGGAGCAGTGTAACAAACGCCGCTTTCAGATGCTTCGGGAACACTGCCCATGATCTTGCGCTCTGGATCTTGAACGTCCGCAGGTTGGGCATTCTCTGGCTTTGCACCAGGAGCATGGCCAGAGTGGTAAAGTCCTGCAAGGTTGTCGGGTTGAGATCAGGATTGTAGTTGTACCGACCACAATCCTGGACGTCGAATCCCCCAATATAGAAGAGGATCTCTGGGTCGTTGGTGATGAGCTGGAGGAAGAGGTCGACGTTGCTGGTGAGTTTGGCCTTTCGTCCCTCGCGTTCGCGAATGGCGACGCGGACCAGCTTGAAGGCCCCTTCCCAGCAGTAATGTCGAATTGCAGGAAGGGCCCTGGCAAGACGTAGAAGAGCGACAGTTTCGCCTGAAAGCTGTCGAGCGATGATGTCGAAGACCTCGCTGGGCAAGGGGAGGTCGGTGGGCGGTACTGTCTGTACCGTCACCGGGTTCGCGGGTTCTCCTGGCTGGGCTTCGACTCCTGGAGCTTCCACCCTGTCTCGTCGGTTACTGTCCACAAATGCGTCGACGATTGCCTGGAATTCGGTTTCCCGGCTGTCGGGGTTATATGCCACAAGGGTGTTGTCTTCTGTGTTCCCCCTGCTTAGCTGGGGTCGGTGGGATTTCACCGACATCCTCTTGCGTACGCGGTCCAATGTTCTGCGCATGGTGTGTATCCTTAGATCTAGGAAAATATCCTTCTTTGAAGGCTAGGCTTTATATTTCCGTCGAGGGCGACGCTGGAGATGGTGGTCAGCGGTAATGATGGGCGTCATGATCAAGCACAGTGCCAAACGGCGAGCTCTTCCCGAAACGACCACCATCGCCCTCGAGACCTCTTCTGATTCTGATTCTTGTACGAGCGACCAATGACGGCGACGCCATCGGCTGGTATTTTGGTCTCGGGCCAGCTTTGGTGAGTCCTGACTTTACTTAGTTGCTTTTGCCGTTGCTGTCGCGCTAAACGTCGACGTTTTAGCTTCAGGGCTCGGTGAATGTGGGACACTGGACGACTCTGCCTTTCATACATCTGGCTGTTTGAGGGGCTCAAGCTTTATCCTTGACACTCAAGGCCTTGGTTGCCCAGGGTCGCAGTGAACTGATAGCATCCTCGCAAACTTTCCAAGGATGCATTGCCTATGTGAACAGTGTCCTCCTTGAGAGAATCATGGCTTGCACTTTCGGAAGAACCACCGCCCAAACTTATCCTTACTCTCTGGAGTATTCTCAGAGAGCGATTCCCTTGTCTTCTGGGATGTTTCTCAATGGAAACCTCCGTTCGTTGGAAGGCGCTCCATTCTGACTCACCTCAAAGGAGCGTGTATCGCTTCCAAAGCTAGTTGTTTGAAGTGTGCGTCTTCTCTTCTGCCACATGTATGTTGCAAATATATTCCTTTCAATTAACCGTCCAGAAATCCCTTTCTTTGTCGAACAAATCAAGGGCTTATCTTGTAGCATGAGGCACAATGCGAAGTTGATTTCGGTGACCCGTCCGCATGGCCAACTTGCGTCACGTAGATATCTCTCGGGCATCCGAGTCGCATTTCAAACAGCCAGAATCCCGCAAAGACAAGTCATCCGGCTGGACAGTGGATTCAGTCATCCCTGATTGGCTTCCATCGAATTGGATTTGCCCAGTCCTGCCCACGCTCGCTAGGGTGCTTCGCCCGTGTACCGGTAATGTCTCTCCCACAACGGCTTCGAACTTGGACAGAGCAGGGGGGCAGTACTCTGATCTTATCATCTTACCCATTCATCGTGCTGCCCGGCACGCACCCAGTCTTCTGATCTCTAGATTTGACGGGCAGTCTCTGGGTAAACTTGCGGTCTTCTGTGGACTGTGAGCATTGATCCTCAAGCGGCATACGCAGCAGACGCATTGAACAACGCGTCCTAACGCTGAAGTCCAATGCTCACTCAAATTCTGAGAGCATGGACACCCTCAGGCTGACGTTAGGCTTCCCGATGGCAACCCTTCCGGCATCGAGCCTCCGCGAAGCGCTTCGTCCAGACTCCAGAGCCCGGTTGACTCTGACCGTCACGCATACGGTTGTCACGCGGTCCCAATGCCGCCTACGACGTTCAGAATACAACACCGCCGATGGATTTCTCTCACCGCGTACCCTAGAAGGGGAACAATTGCAGAGCGCGAAGAACAATCTGTTTCGCCTCCTTCACTTTCGTGCACGATGCTCAAAAGTCCGAGACGCTGATTCGGGGCCGACTTGATAATTTAAGGTGATCCTTTCCCTGTTTATTGCCACGCAAAGGGCCCCGATATGTCAGCTGTTGCGTCCCCGACCCGCCCATCGCAAACCCATGACTTGCTGAAGGACGTAAAATCGGAAGGACGTCAAACGACCACTCTCAGGGTGTATGTGGGGAAACCGCTCCGGCTGGCGAATTCCCTGTCGGATCCTTGTTCTTGCTCTTGTTTCTGGCAACATGGCAACTTGTTGAGAGACTCTGAGATCTCATTTAACCCTGCCTTCTGATACGTGCTTCACTCTGTCGTGACAGGCGCATCAGGGCCTATCAGGGCTGCCCGTGGTTTCACCGTGTATTCCATGGGGCGGGCACGCTCTTGGCTCGACTAGGCAGTCTTTCGCCAGAGGAACATCCTCTTCACGCCCTCTGTAAAGGCGTTGGTGCTCACGCGACCGTTACGTCCTCTTTGGAGCCAACAGTAATACCCCGCGTCCAGCACACCGCCTCCCCCGGATTCCTGGAGGAGCTTATTTCCGTGAAGGCGTGCCACTTTGCAGCATGCTTGATACGAGTCTTTTTCTTATGCATCGGCATCTACTTAGCATCCTTCGCGTATCGTCATCTTCTGGCAGCATGTTCCTGAGCTTACAAGAATCTCCTCGCCGCATGCCCGATTCCCTGGTCAGTCGAGCAATTGGCTCACTCGATTTGGCAAGAGTCAATTTCCTCCAAACTGCTTATCACGGGGAATTTTGGAAAGAGCTAAGGCGGTCATCAATCTCTATGCTTCTTAATAGCCCGAATACGAGCGAAAGAGAAACAGGACATCCGAATCAGAAAACGGCCGTAAAGCAAATATGACAAAATTCTCTCGCTGCCATAGTAAGTTGACTTGTCTATTTTGCCACAGGGTAATCACTACAAACGCCGTCCCGAAGCCTTGGGTGGTTTTGGATTTTAAAGGCGATTAATTCACTGTGCTGTTGACGCGAGGTGGCTAGTCGCCGCTATTGATAACGTACGAGGGCATCAATCTCTCTGATATGAGGATGTTGCGGCCGGGTCTTGAACTTGCTCTGGGGACGATCAGTTATTGTTGGACTGTTTTGTTGCTTGGCTAGACCCCGGCGCTAATAGTAAGGACTTGTTTCTCTTATCGTATTAACGGTGGTAAAGGGCATACAGCTGTAGATGCTTGCGGACCGGTAGGCAACCTTCGCTCGACAAAAGTGCACATCTCTCGAAAAGGAAAGTCAAAGTTCGGTCAACACACGCCCCTGTAATAATTGAGACTCGAGCTTAATGGCAACAGCGTCTTGAATGCACTTTCGTTGTCTGTTCGTCAGTTTATGAGACCCATGCCGGTGCATACACACGACGACCAAGCAGGAGATATTCATTAGAACACACACATGGGTCATTGGTAAAAGCTCAAAGGATGCTTGTATTGATTACGGAACACCCTACAAAGCTACAGATACGAAACTGGGCTGGTATTACACAGAGCAAAAAAACAAAAATAGATGCGATGGTATACAAAAAATGCAAAATGCTGGTCGAGGCAAATGTGGCGCAATAGATAATGATGAAGACTGTTCGCAATGAACACCTCCTAAGCGGAGATGTGTAAATGATTTTGGAAGGGGTTCCACGGAGCAATGGTAGAAGGTCGAAGTCACGAAGGGGGTAGAAGGTGAGAGCCATGGTATCAGAGGCATGCTAAGATCCGTGGCCCACTTCGTCCCCCTATCAAGGGACGAGCACAGGCGTTGGCCTTAGGCCCGCTTTCTTCGCAGGACGTCTGCGAGATCAGGCGAAGAAGTGTCTTGCCGGAATGGAACATGTACAGATTTGAAGGTCTGTGAGGCATGTATGGGGTTTGGGGAGTATGACGAGTAGCCTGAAGGTGCACCATTGTAGGTGCCGACACCTTGGCTATATTTAGAACTGCTCTTGTGCGACGCTGGCGAGGGCTGATGGACTGGGAGCGGCGCATGAGCGTCCAGGCTCAGGACGGAGGGGTGTGGTAGAACATGCATCCCAGCGTTATGCTTTGTAGGAGGCTGGCTAGGGCCAGCATAACTCGTGAAAGGATGAACAGCGAATGGGTCGAAACTGGTGAGAGGGCTGTTACAAGTAGGTGAACCCGAAGGAGAAGGTGTCCTCGAAGAGCTGGATTCGTTGGAGGAATAAGACATTCTGACGAGGTTCCGGTGGTATGGGGAATACGAGTGGGAGAGTGGGCGAAAAGTTGCCTTTGAATGAGCTGGATATTTCAGGTAGAGATGATGACTGCAGGAGCGGCGATTGAATGGATAGAAGTCGCAATGTGGAGCGACACTTCGCTAATGGTTTGGAGCTGGAGAGATGGTTCCCACTGAGATAGGAAGTGAAAGGGAGCAGGGGACTTGGAGCTCAATGGCATTTTGACAGGCCCATTATATAGATTTCAACCCGTTTGAGAAGCGTGGACAATCAAGAAACTCAGAATCAGTAGGTAAGCGAACGCCGTCGGGGGTACTACGTGCCTAGCCTTTTTCGGATTCACGGGGCGGCGACTGGGGCGTAGATTGGACCACACTGGAGGATTCACAGGGAATGCGTGGTCAAGCTCCGGCCCATGATGCCAGCAAGTTGTTAATAGCCGGCGATAACTTTGATACGCGAAACGCAGACGAGGAAGCGGCAGATACCCGCCATAATAGACGCTGCTGACAGGGAAAAGAAGACAATTGTAAAGGGCAGGAGCGGCGGAAAACAAGGATTGCATCCACAATTATCGCCCTTGTGGAGGGTTGTCAAAACCAGAATCTGTCACGAGCTAGAGAAGGGAACGGACTTTCTCCAGGAATAACCGCTTTCTTTTTACTTCCATATCAGGCAGTCAAGACCCAACGCAAACAAAACTGCGGGGAAGGCGATCTCACTGGAAGCATGTCATAATTGTAAGCCGTTAGGGCATCACCACGTTCTGTCAGTAGTACTAGGCAAGGCGTCAAATTGAAAAGCATCCTCGGGTACCATTCACTGCCAGATAACTGGATCGGGAATAACTGTGAGATGACAATCATGCCCTGGCGAGCAGGTTGTGCTCGAGGAATCGACGATATCCCTGCAGGGTGAATTCAGGACGCCTTGCTCAGTGGTTGCGCTCTCGCGCGAGAGAACAGGAGACACGTAAGATCTGGGGACCGAGGAAAACGCTGTCCCCTGTATCATTTACCGCCCTGTTTGCATGTAGCTTTCGAAAGGTAGGGACGTTTCTCCGAGTTTTCTGGAGGGCGAATTTGGCCTTGCTGATCCTATTCTACCAAGGCAACTGCCTCCCGACGGACCGGAAATGATGGCTGATGCGCCTCGTGGCAAGTCTCCTGACCTGCCTGAACAAGCGCCCATCAGGAAGCCTCGTGCCTCCAATGCTCGCTCTCCCAACGGATGAAGGCGCTTGCTTTACTTTCTGGTGGGGAAAACCAATGACCAAAAGTATTACCCAGAAACTTAATGTAATTATCGCTCTTGGCAATGCATTGAGCCTCTTAATGGATTGGCACACAATCGAGGTTTGTTGACGCCGCATCGGTAATCAGAATATCAACTCAGCACTTCGCAAGGTGGGACGACAATCAGAATGCGTCAGACGAGTGGCAGGAGCGGGTTGTGGGACTCCCCTTGAATCGAAAAAGGCAAAAGCGCACCGACGATTACGAGTATGCACAGGGGCGACGTATGTCTACGTCGTTGAACGTCAGTGTGAGTGGAGAAAGTGAGATAATTCTATATGAAAGAGCCCTTCAATTACGAATACTGAATCGATTCAAACCTGTTCGCTAACTCAATATTAGCGACAGCCTTCTCTTTGCTCCCGGGTCTCCACACTTCTAACAGGTTCAGTACACCAATCTTTCTGGCGAAGGCATGGGACCAGCCCTTCAGGACGATGCGAAGCGCTCAACATTTTACCCTTCACGAATCACACTTCTTTCAGAGAACGTTCATTCTCACGGGCTAAAGTGACAGAAGCGAGCTTTAAGCTTAACCCGCTTGCTAATCGAGTCATTCGATCCTTGTACTCCTTCATCCCGCGGTGGATGAAACAGGTCGAACCTGAACCAGGATGGCAAGTGTCAGCATAGCGTTGATCGGTGAGGTCCTGACGATCAAAATCAAATTGCCTTTCCATTGAGCAAGCTCTTTGGGTCTGCCGTTCGTCTTCTAGAGAAGGTAAAGCTACTTCTTCTGAAAGCAAGAAGGTGTGGGGTATTTGGCCATCGATGTGGGTTAAAAAGTGTCCGGCATGGAAGATGTCGTGTGTCAAAGGGGAGTTGAAGTTTGGTCGGGTGAAGGCCGATCCAGAGAGTCTCCCTGCTCTCAAGATCTTCGGCCCATAGAAGTGTATGTGCGGCCATGAATCGCACTCGAGCGACTGGGTTTGTGGCGACGATCCGCTCAGAAAGTTTGAACCCTCAATCACAATGGAAATGTTACCGCATAGATTGTCCGCCCGCTGACGAGTCGGGGAATACAATGGTTGTTTCAACCGTTCGTAAATATGGTTCACATATGAATAGATGTGCGAAGAGGGTGGATATGATGTAGAGGTATTATGATCGTAATCTAAGTGTGATATCTGGGAAGTCAAATACTTCGCGAGCTCGTAAAGTGCGACGCGGATGAATTGTGATTTGCGGAAATATGTTGTGAAGGGAAACGCGCGCTATGCTCCTAGATTACTCCAGACCACCGCTGAAAGTACAGTTGAAGGCATTTTGGCAACTTTGAAGGTGGACTTTGAGTTTGAAGCTGGTGGAAGTCCTCTGGGGCAGAACCAAATCTTGTTACGCGTTATGGAACTAGGCTCGGTGAACCGGATAGGTAACGGTTGATAGACGCCCGAGTCCCACTGTTGTCTTTCCATCGATGGACAAAGGTACACCACTACTGTTGAAAGGAGCCCGTCTTCGTTCTTTGCTTCCGTGGGTAGTGTACCCCCTCACAGCTCTACTCATCACTTCCATGCTCATAGATATTGCATGAGCACGTTCATTGAGTTTTCCGGAGCACAGATCCCGATGTGATTGGCCAAAGGGATGAGCCTCCTTTTCCACAACTCATACGCCCCTCTTTAGCTTGTGATACAAACATAGTGTTTCGCACAAAGAAGGGTCCTCGGGTGGTATCATTTCCTTCGCCAGGACCCCTTCTCATGTTCTTCAGGTGTCCGGCGGAACCTCTGGGAAATTAATGAACCGCACAACATTTGTGGTAATGAGGCACTGTTTTAGAGAGAAGTTACCCACAGGGTCGGTACTGCCTCCATAGGCAGTGGGATTTAGTTGTTAGCGTTCCCTTTCCGTGAAAGAGACAAGTGAAAGAGACATCGTACCAGTAATGCCACATATAGACATTCGAGGCTAATATAACTGCAGATTATTGCAAGGGCGATGACACAAAATGAGGTATGGAACGTAAAATATGCTGGAGGACCCAAGTATATCTCGATGTGATATACTGGCAGGTCGTTACCCCAACATGTGCTGTGAAACTTCCTCGGTAGTTGAACTATTTCAGGAGCACCTCTCCAAACCGCACATGCAAAACTGAGCATGAAACGAAAGATGAACCCCAAAATCTCCCGGAATCTGGTGCTTCTCCGAATCCTCATGGAAGAGATGTCCGACAGGATGGAAACCTTTCGGCATGAAGTAGCCTTCCACTCAAGTGAATATCACAAACCGAGTATTTGCTAAGGTCTAAGGGAAATGAAAAGTTCTGCCGCCGGGAGTCTGGCAAGGACATCTTGTGACGAGCGCGAACGGCTCCGCCGCGTTGCTGGTGCCTCACCCAAATATCTGAATCGACTACCGTTGGTGTATATTGTGGCAATCTCAGAGGGGAGTGTGCTACGACTTCTGATCTGTATAATTCGGAGTCCTTTTCGCCTCAGGTATAGAATGGGAACGAAGCCCAACTTGAAGTGTGCCGCTTGGCCTAAATCGGCCTGCTGTACCACTATTGAAACTCCCCTCTACCCAATCGACCCTCCATCGGCAGAGCATTGGGATACTCTCACTGCCTGTAAGCCTCGCAATAGATGCCCAGCCCTAAAGTTCCCGGGTTGCGGTGCCTCCATCCAGGTGTCTGGCTCAGTCACCCACCTGCAGTTCCAGGGCCAGGCACCCAGGCTGTCAAGAACTTCTCGCTCGATCGACCGAGGGCATCTTCGGACTCATGAGATGCGCAAGCGGCTCTGCACAGAGAGATTACGGTCGCTGCTGGACGCAACTCGAAAAGTGCACTAGAGGCCGTTCACGGAAATGGACCTGACCACTGGCGGCCTTTAGAGAAAGCGGTGTTTTTGCCATCAGCGCAAAGTTCAAACTCTCACCATCGAGGTGCCTTAAAGGGAATGAGGCTTAGCCTCAATCAACATCGTTGTCGCCGTTTCTCTGGTGGATGCATTTCCGTGCATGAAAACGCAACAGGAAAAAGGGCAAGCAGACTTAGGTTTCTTCTAATGTGACAAGGTGTAAAGTAATCCTCACGATTCCGCTTTCTCAACGCGTGATGCACCAAATTATGGGGCCTATCGATGGATACTGGCGGGGTCTGCTGAGCGACGGAGGCGGAGAAACGTCCGGCCTCTGAAGAGTAGCTTTGATGGATTAGTCTGCAACCAGTGGGCCATTCCAGCGCGAACTCTAATATTGCACTCCAGCGCTGTCACCTCAGGTTGGAGTGGCAGTCGGAGTGAACACACCTGTTGACCTGAAGGTTTTAGACAAAGCACGCGATGGTTGCGCTATCGCTCCATGTCAGGCGACAGGAGCAAGAAAGAAGGCGGCGAGCATCATTAACGAGTCTCCAACGCCTGAACACATGACAGCGGCCAGCCCGTCCGGAACCGTCAATATGGCAAATATGGCACAGAACGTATACATAAGAATCATAAGACTCGAATGTATTCAACTTGAGAAGAACACTTGTAAGTGGTCTAGATCTTCAATGGGAGGTACAAAAGCCAGAGTAGATATCGAATCCCATAGATTTCCACATTTCACAGACCGAAGAACTGGATGGAAGGCGAGGAAGCAGGGTTGGCAGTAGGATCTACAAAGTCAAGTACTACTACGCTGGTAGATCGTCGCGATCAGCTGACAGAGTAGAATTGAGTTGGAGAGCGATATCGCATCAGAGTCGCCGATATTAACTCTTCGCACCGGGCAACGGTATCACGAGTTGGCCGCAATCGATGGATGCGATGGTTCGAGATCCTAGCCGCGCATACGAATTTCTTAGGGGACCCATGTTAACGCAAGGACACGCAGACTGTAGGCTGTACAAGGCTGTACGCAAAAACCCATGTTTACAATTTGGAACATCGGAATGGAAGGAAGAGAGAGGATAGGAGAGGATCCGCTTTGAAAAGGCGAAGCGTGCTCCATTTAGGGTAAAGCCGAGCTTTTCAACACCATGTGCAGCCATGTGCTCATGCCGCGTCGTCCGTCAGAATTGATTCCGACATGGCAATGGACGCCCCCAACCCCACCGAAGCGCGGTCGGGCTCTCCAGAAGCTCTTGTTATTCTGCTGAGAAGCCAAGGTGGTTGTCGAGAAGTCTCCAGAGGTCTGCACGAGGCTTGGGCAGGAGAGGTCAAGTTGAGTAGAAGGCCAACTGGGAGGAGGCATCTCCCAGATGAGGAAAGTTTAATTAAGCGATGAGATAGCCAATAGGCGGGTCACGCAATCGGAACAGGCCATTGCTAGGGTGAATGAGGGATACCAGGGAGACGCGTGTCGGGTGGCCCAGATTCAAATGGAGGTCACAAGACGCCAAATCCAGAGTGCATCAACTGCGCAACATCGCAACGTGTCCCAAGAGCCTGAGCCCCAGTAGACGAGTACACATATCCTGATCCATTATAGAGCCAGTAAAAGCAGCTTCAGGTACCCCAGTCGACATAAGATTTTGAGCTGAAAGTCAAAAAGTCAAGGAGGTGAATTGCGACCATCAGTATTTGCCTAATGCGGATTTGTGTTGATGAGGTTTTTCTGTGGGATCAAAGTTGTCCGCATTATTATCTCTCCCTCAGACCGCCATCGACAGTGCCTTTGCCGCTGCCTTTTGGGCTTCCAATACCGCCTTCAATCTGGATCATCACAGGAATTCATGTTCTTTAGTTCAAACCAATGGCAAACAATTTCTTCACAAGTAAGTTTTTCACAATCTTTCATACTCAAAGTCGGCCCCGAGATGCGGTCATACGACTCATGCACTGGGCGACGACGTCCAGGACGATAGCCGGCAATCGTAGACACGTTCAGGATGCTATAGAGTCACTGAAAACGCGGTTATCGTCAGGCGGTTCACGATGTTGAGCCCAGTTTCTTTTTTGAATGATCCAATCTACAGGGTGATGGAAGCTGACGTCCTTGCATCGTATTTCTCTAGCGCAACCGAAACAAATGGCTTTCTCAGTACCGTCGCCTCATTCCCATACCGTAAGCGCCGTCGTAGGGCAGCCGTCGCTCGACGAGGAAGAGGACAACGACATCTGCCCAGTATGCGACGGCGAGTGCACATGCTCGAACAATGTCTCGCGCAATGTCTCCACCCCGCAGCCTGCGGCGACGGTGACTGGCCCAATGAGCATGGAGGAGCTAAGCAGGCACTACAAAGTAGTTACCTCGTCCTCCACACCTACTTCGCAGCAAAGAACGCCCCAGCTGCATCAACACACTGTCCCAAAGCCATCTGCCCCCAAACCCTCCCTCAAAATCAAGCTCACCGTCCCACAGAGTCTTCTGGCCAAAAGGCGGGCTACGCCCAGTACCGAGACTACTCCTCGGCCGCATCAGTATTTGAATCCAGACGGGACGATGTCCGCAGAAGAAAGCGGCGACGACGAGCCTTTGGCTGGTCCATCATCCCTGGTTCGATCTCCCCCTTTGTACGATTATCCCCTCAAACCTACTCAAAAAAAGCGGGGAAGGCCTCGGAAAGTCTTGCCCCCTGCTGCTCGAGATCTCTCGGTCGATTCAATTCCCACGCGCCCCTCTCTTTCGCCCGCACACAGGCGCACAAACCCAAAAACTTCCATCATCGGCCGCCAAAAACAGCCTGCGTATGCGACAAAGTTGGTAAAGAGCATCAAGAACCGTCCGCCACCTACCAAGAAGCGTACCAAAAAGCCTGGCCCAAAACGCAGGCGACCTGCCTATCTCGACAGCGATGCCTCTTCTGAGTCGTCCTTGAGTGATGACGAGGATATGTTCGGCATCAGCCACTCGTATGAGACTGGCGGGGTCGACGCAGGCCGCTTCCCCACCTTTGTTTCTGCCTCGGCATTGTCATCAATGGATTCCGACAACGATAGCTCCGATTCATCGTTGTCGGACTTCAGCGATTCTTCGATGCAGAACGAGGAGGAAGGGTTCATCTTATCGGAAATCCAGCAGAGAGCACGTGTAAACCGCGAGCTGCTCGGCGACAACACGCGGAAGACGTCACAAAACAACGAGTGGGTGATTCGGCCGCGCAAGAAGAGTGTTGGTTTGAGCGATGCGGAGGTGGATAGTGATGCGACAGAAGACGAAGACGAGGATGAGGCACTTGCCATGGCCGAAGCCGATGAAGATGAAGAAGACGAGACAGATGAACGCAGCGTCGGTGGCAGCGGACTTGTCACCGGCTGGTCAGAGGAGGACGAAGAGTCGAGCTTTGACGCCGACTTGTTCTTTGCTAATTTGTCCACGACCTCGGATAGCGACAGCTCCTCAGACGAGAGTATGCGGGAGATGGGACTCGACGATGGGGACGACGACACCGTTTCGGACGCCTCGACCGAGGCAGGTTTCCATCACATGCGTGAGGGATTGGAAAACCTCCCTCTGGAGATCACAGAGGGCTGGGACGGCCAGTTGGTCTTTACCAATGGTCTTCCAAGCGCTGGCACTGGTCTGATCGATCTCGACTTTGAGCGCGACGCGTCCGCCTTCATCGTTCCTGGTGAGCCACCCTCCTTCGACGATGCTCATGGTCAGGCCGAGGAGCATGACACCGATGTCGAGATGACCTCTTACGGCAGCGATGGAGACGATGGTTATGCCACTGACGGCGGCGAAGGCGAGGGCGACACTACGGATGAGGAGTTGGTGGACGACAACGATCTACCCAACGAACGTGCCATGAAGCTGTTCAACTTCCCTCACAGCGTCAACTCCATTAACCCTCTCTCCACCGTCAGTCCCATGGTTACTCCTGCCAAAACCCGCTTCGCCCCAGGCCCACCAGGCCCACCACCGACGCCTGCTGATATCCTTTCCGGAAACGTCTTCTATGATTCTGACGACATGGATGAAATATTTGATGACGAAAGTCGCCGAAGAGCCTTGAGCACAAGTTCAAAGGGCAGCAAAGGAGGCCCTAGGAAGGGCGTGTTCATGGTCATTCAACAAGCTCGGAGGCAGGCCGTAATCGACGATAAGCATAACGAGATTCCTTCACCCCATCCAAGATTCAATCGCAATCGACGTGCAAGGAAAATCAATGCTGTATGTCCATTTACAGCCTTCTTTTCACTCCAAACGCCCTAACCCATTTTGTACAGATCGAGGCGCTGATCAAGAAGCATTTCAACGCGATGAAGAACGAGCTCGCGTTTGCTGCCACTGCTGCACCTGTGGCACCAGCCGGCGATGAATCGCGACTGCTACCTTCTGTCGAGATCACCGCAGAAGCAGGACCCTCCTCAGCACCCGACTTCATGGGTACCCACACCCTCAGCTCCCCCATCGCGCTTGACGATGTCCTTGATGTCTCCTTCCTCAACCATGACCCCAGTGGTTCGAACCACGCTCATGGCGATTCCGCCGCTGAAGGACCACCCGAAACCACCACCGCAGACGATGAGAGTGATTCCAACACCAAAGAGGCCAGACATCTGCAACGATGGGATGTCATCTCTGTTTCCGCCTTCAGGCAGACTCGCGAGCACGCTACGATCATGGACAGCCCTAGCGCACCCACCTGGACACCTGGTACAGCTCGGCGGACCCCTGCTTCTAGCTCGGATTACGGAAGCATGTTGAAAGCCAGTCCATTCAGTACCATGCTTTGGCCAACGAACAAGAGATCGAAGAAGGATGGTAAAGCTCGGGCGATGTCGGTTTCACCATTACTCCAGCCAACCAGAGCTGATGGCGACGCGACTCCCACAAACAAACAAGCGCTTGTTCCTTACCAGCAGCAGCCACAGCAGAGCGATTATCAGGACAAGCATGCGCACAAAAGCAAGAAGGAGCTGAAGAAGGAGAAAAAGTTGAAGAGGAAGGGGTTCAGTGGTCATGGTCACCGTGCAAATCACCATCATCACTCACATCATCACTATCCCAACTCAAAATCCAGAGCCACTGGGTCGGCCCAGAGGAGTGGCTTCATGACTGGCGTTCCACCTTTGAATCTGTAGTCGCCAGTCATCGCCCTCAGTTCTTCTGTCGCCATCCCGTCTCCCCCAACATAACCAAACTCCAGCATCCAGTCCAAGTTCGAGAACTTGGTTCCTCCTACATGAGTTTATGAATCCTCTATGCCTCCCACAACCAAAATTGCATTTCCTTTCACTATGATTCCAGCACTCCCACCCCTTCCATCCCCTATCACGGCTGCCATCCTCCACTTGCACATTCCCCCCTTCCCACCAGTACCCACCCATGAATATGAATCTTTTTTCACTCGTCTAATCTCTTGGTAGAGTCTCCTTTTCGCAATCACCCTTCCCCAATCCAATGCACTTGTATTATCATCCTCATCATCATTATGGCTTCTTGACTAATTCTTAATCGTTCTCTCTACTCCCTCCATCGTCTTCTTTGTTTACTCGCTTCACATTCGGGCTTCACTTGGTGGTCTTTGTTATGTGACCTTTGCAAAAACGAGAAAGAAGCAGGGCACCCTGCTTTCTCGCTTGCGGGCGACGTGACCAACGTGGTCATAGTCGCCTTCGTCTCCTACCTCTTACTGTTGTACATCTTGTATGCAAAACTTGTCATTCCCAATGAAACAAATAGGCAAAAAAACATGCAGGTCCCCTGAGGGCGCCATGGCGCGTCCTTAATTTCACCGCGTCTCAAAGTACCACGTGAGAATCACATTATTCGACGCGTCGCGTTACGTCCGAAAGCGGAAACAGGCCGTTACCCCTCTTGTCTCCAACGTTCACCTGCTTTGGCTCTCTCAAGCAGATCCCGCATCCGCCTGCCGTCAGGACGCAAATGAACGCACCCACGAATGCAACACAGGCCAAGGAGCGTCTGTACTCTCAGCTCGCAGGCAGTCTGGGTCGGATGTCTCGCGCTCTCAGTCAAACAGCGGATCTCTGCGAGCAGATGCAATATGATTTGCATGCGATGAAGGTGTTTGCGGGTCTGGATGCGGCAAAGTGAGTAAATTACAACCAATTTCGACGATTGGGATCACTTACGAAGCTCATAGGCTTATTACCGTTGCAGAGCAATTCAGCGCCGAAGAGGAGGAGCGGGCAAAGAAAGCTGAGGCTGCGACATAGGACAGACGAAAGTAACGCCAATGGACTTGCTATCCTAGCCACTGTTTGGACCTGCGAATTGACACGGTTTATGGTGCTCAGCCAAGACTATGCAAAAGGGTTCCGCGTTTCGAGGTTTGGCGACCGACCCCTCCTGCTCGTCTTTGGCCACCAGCGCGGACCTAGATAAATGAGATCGAATTGGGAGTTAACACAGACACACAGGGGCGTACTTCAGCATGGCTGCAGACGTGCCCGCGTTTGTTGTAGAGGAGTTGGTCAATGCAGAACATTATTCCGCCTTTCCAGAGAACGGTAGCGGTAGTTGTTATGGAGGGGGTTGTAGATTTGAATTGGAGTTCTTGAGGTGTGTCTGTTGAGAATGGGAGGTGTGAGTGTGCGAGAGCTGACTATCGCATGGCTTCAAACGCAATCTGCTTTTACTGCCTTTCACCCACCCCAGCACATTACACAGACTGTCAGACCGGCGAAGGACAAATATGGACTACAACAAGGCAAAACTCGAGGAACTGCGTAAGGCGCGGTTGGAGCGGCGGAGACAGTTTGAGGAGGTGCGTGGATCCTATGACCCTTTGGCTGACCTTTGGAACCATTTTGGCTGCGATCACGGCCAGTACGGCCAGGCTCACCTTCACAAATAGTTGAGGAAGTAGGTTTTATTGTTAAAGCCCAAGCAGAGGGGTAAGGAGAGGCACAACAGGGGATCTTGCCCCTTTAGGATACCTCCCGAGAGTGCCTACGGTAGGCGCTCATCGTGGTCATAATCATCTTCCTGGAACGTCTGCCTCTGAAATGGACAGCAGAACTTGAAGTGATCTTACCTCGTACAAGGGGCTCTTCTCGTTGACTGCTACCCAGTCTGTGTCGAGTACCTCAGCAGCGGATAATGCAGCCAAGAAATGAATTCATTCCAAAAGGTCGCCATGCTAATCCTGAACCTTGGTAATCTACAAGACTACGTCCAGATGGCCATGAGGTCAGGGGTTATGGAGATGAGAGCACATGAGCATAATGAAGCGAAGACCGAAAGCTACATCAGGTTGCATAAGTTAGCGAATAAAGAGTGCATGTTATGTAGTCCGTGGATGGCGAATCCAGTAATTCTATTGATTACGATTTCACCACGTCAGATGATATCTTCGATATCGCAACGAGGGCATCCAAAAGTTGAGGAACGATGAAGGGGTGGGTCATCTCGCGTCTAATGTCGTGCAGCACCGCTTCTCCCTCCTCCCGAAGTCTTCTCTCTTCTTGTAGTTCGTTCCTGAGAGCTTCAAATTCTTGGCGCAAGGCATCCTCACCCTCTTTGCGCGCTCGTCGCTCTTCCACGAGTTCCTTCCTAAGGATCTCAACATCCTGCCGTACCTTGCGTTCCTCGTCAACTTGTTTTTGAAAACCCTCCATACGAGCCTGCAGGTCTAACAGACAGCATCAGAGTTTTGTTCGACTAATCAGCAAAACAGATGTTTTCTTACCCTTGATATTGGCTGCTTGTTTCGCGTTCGTATCAGCAGCAGCACCATATGTAGGAACAAGCGGATTATCAAAGTAATCGCGCGACTTGTTCAAGTCCTTGACGATTGACGCCTCCCGGCTGACCCCTTGCTGCAACTGCTTTCGCACATCCCATAGCTCTCGCTTCAGAGTCTTTGTCTCTCCAATATCTGAATAGCCTCGATGCGCTGATATCGAAGACCCTGAAGAAGAAGGGTGAGCAAAAGTGAAAGATGGGGAAGGTGTTGGGGCAAGCGTCGATTGCGAGGGACTGAAGGGAGTTGCAAAGGACGAACGGGCCGATGGTGGCGGAGGATAGGCAATGGCAGTGGGAAGAGGAGGAGGAGGAGGAGGAAGCGACACAGTCGGTTGGCTCGGGAGCTTTGCTTTGAATGAGAAAGCGGTCCCTGGGGCCGAAGAATGGTCGCCTCCCGTGGGAGGCGGAAGAGAACTGTTGACAGTAGAGCTAGGGATCGACCCTGAGCCTTGGGCCAGAACACGTGGAAGGGAACTTGTTTGCTTTGCAGCCAAAGGTGCAGGATAACGACCAGTCCCAATTGGCGAAGAAAGAGAAATGTCGACTGGTTCTGCTTTGACTTTTGGAGAGGTATTCTGAGAACTCGGGACGAATACTGGTGGTGCGAGAGCTTTCACTTTGGCAATAGCCTCTTTAATAAAGTCGTCTGCAGCATTGAAATCCGGTGTTGGTTTGGCCGGGGCGTTTGTAGACGGTAAGAACTTCTTCTTTGGTGGCTCCAATCCCGGTTGTGGTAGATGTGTGTTGGGACGCTTCTTGGTCTGGAAATTTATCTGCTCCGTGCTTGTACCGGCTGGTCTAGATAAAAAGGATTATTAATTGGCCATAGGTACTATTACAGCCGACGACTTACACCTCACGAAATGTGGCACTCGTTCTGTAGGTTCATAGCATTCAGTCACGCCAGAGAACCAGAGAACACAGGTCATTTACATTGAGAGTTCCACCAAAAGCTGCTTCAAAGATTCTTGCTGTGCAGGATCACTGGGCCGTAGTTTCTGAAGCAAATTCTTGTGCAACACCTATCCAAAGGAAAAGAGTGACATAAGACCCGGAGATGAATACAGGTACCACCTGGCAAGCAGGTGCAAAGGCCCGACGACGTACACCGTAAGATTCCACATCAAACCAGGAGAATTCAACCTGTCCATGGGTCACAAGTGTGACGTTGTCAGACTTCGGATGAGGTATCCTCAGTTGCAAAGCATCGTCTCGGATGACTTGCAAGGACTGAGGAGTGAATTTAGCGAAATGTTGCGTGGCTTTTAAACCATGATAGCGGAAAGTGACGGTGATATCGATATTTTGACCTTTGGGCTTCTTGTGGTAGTATGCATGGCTCATTGTCTGTGGTTAACCAGGGACATGGAGCTTCTTTGTCAAATGGTTGTGATGGTCAAGAACATGGAATAGGGGCTTCTCAAATTCGGGAGGTTGTGATGTTGAGGCGGAGCCGAGTCGGAACCTGAAATAGGTTCTGACTCCTGCCACTCTGCCATCCCGTACGTATATATAGCACTGTGGAAATCACTGCTACCGTTTGGCTACCTCGCTCCCCCTGCCCTTGATCCTACTTTTGCATTAGCAACAATTCCCACTGAGCAGGTCGAGCCAGCCAAACTCACCAGCATCGGCTGGCATGGCCGTTCATGACTACATGGCATGCAAGCATGTCCTTGACAAGCTTCGCGCCAACGAGCACGCCATAATGTTTCTACGCCCTGTCAACCCCGTTATCGACGGGGCCCCCGATTACCCTGGAGTAGTGAAGGAACCCATGGACCTCCGGACAATGGGTATCAAGCTCCAGCAAGGAGCATACCAGGACCGTGCGGCCTTCAAAGCCGATTTCCTTCTAATAATAGGGAACGCGAAGCTATACAACCCGGTTGGAACATTTGTGTACAATGAAGCCATCTGCCTCGAAGCCTTCTTTGAGAAAGAATGGGCCGATTAGCAATGAGACGGTGGATGGTTCGGGCACCAGTTGGGGCAAAGGGCTTAACAAGTCTTGTCAGTATATCCATCATGTCCCAAAAACGCCCAGCTGAGCCTGCGCCGCGAGGCGATTACCCTTTCGTAGGTGGCTCACTAATCTACATGTCGTTAGAGCTGCCTGCCCTTTGCCACAATCTGTTGCGGAGGATCAGGTTGGAACTAAGGCTGCTGCCGAATATGGCGCACCAGATATTGAGACGGTGTACAGTACAAGTAAGTGAACTAGCATGTTATGAGCCAGGAAAGCAAGAAAGCAGGATAGATAAGATGGTATGGTACGAATATGAGTGTACAGTAGATGGAGAGAAAGTGTGCCAGATGATCAAGGTGTCCAGGTGGCCCAAAAATCCAATTCCTTGTGTTGCAAAAGTTGTTCGCAACTCCTCAGTCGTTCAAGAACATCACGACAGAAAGCTGCATAGGAGGCACGTATCTGGCCCCCAGTGTAAGAGAGGTTACTCCTCATCGCCGAAAGCATCTTCTTGACTTGCTGAAGGTGGTTGCTGGGATCGGCGCTGTTGGTCATAAGACTCTGAAGATTGTAAAAGATTGCTAGTTGTGCGATTTGTGTCAGAATGCGCCATTTCCGAAAGAGGGGCAACTCACTGTCAATGATAGAACTGCGCAATTCCAGAAACTGGTCTGCGTCCAAGCAGTAGATCCTTGTTTCAGGGTCCGGCGCGGGAAGGGCAGCGCACTCTCGCAAAAGCGGGTGTTGGAGCTGGTCCAAGGAGAAGATGGCTGCAATATACTGAGCATCGAATCGAGGCTCCGGCTTTGGAACGGTGACTAGGCAGTGGAAGAATGTCTGAAGGAGTCTGAGTCGGATGGACGGAATCTATTAATTATATTTTAGCACTCGTTTAGAACCTGATTGAGGACAAGACCGCACCAGCCAGGCCTTAGGGCATCGTTCGACACAAGCGAGAGAGGCAATAGTATCAACCATCCTTGCCTGTAGCTCACTATCTCTGCGAACAGGTTCGATTGCCTTGTCCACATGAGTAAATATATCTGTCCAATCCTCGGGCATCGTTAGGACCTCGCTGATTACTAGATTGAAAGCGAGACTCACTTTCTCTTGAGGGTCGATTCCTATAAGGCGGCATCCGATCCAGCACGATGTCCAATCGTGCATGCGCTCGAGGTGGACCGGTCTGTGCAATATGGCGCTCGCCCCTTCACTGAAGGCCCGGTACATGAGCCAGGGAAGGCCAGTCTGCATCAGAGCCTGAATTGGACATTGTCAGAGGGTGTCTGGGCTATTCTGTGATAGGCACTGACCTTTTTCAACGCCGCATCTTCTTCAGTATAAGGCCTCGATTGCGGTTCCTGAGGTTTCGCGGCGAGTTCAGCCGGAAGGTCCACACCAGACCAGTCAATATCGTCAAAGCCGGAGATGTCGCCAAATGGATCCTGGCTCTCCTCCTGCTCATCTCCCTCGGGCGCTTCGGATGCTGGAATGGCGGGTAGGGGAGGTCGCTCGGGAGGTATGGCGGCAAACCGGGCTTCGACAAATGCCTGAGTAAGCCTCTGAACTAGATGTTTCATGTCGAAGTTATCTCGAGTCGCAAGGAGAAGACGGTTGACGCTGGCTGCAGAGATACGACTGATCAAAACTTGAAAATGCTTTGTGAGCGGGAAGTTACGCACCCAACAAATCAGGGGCCGGGAAACGGCTAGCCTCCTTTAAAGCATGCGTGATTTTGGATACGACCTCGACCAATACAGAACTCAGAACGATCACAACAGACATTTTCTCCTCTCGTTTATGTTCAAACGGGATCTCCTTAATCGTCTTAAAGCGCTCCGCAAGGGCCCCAGATAGCTCGCCTACCCATTCCGCCACAGAATCCAGCTTCACCTGTGGAAGGCGTCGCACCAGGAAAAGGCCCCAGTAGTGTACCCCACGCATCAAGGTGTAGATGGTTTGAGAATCTGCCTCGTTAAACTTGACCAAGTTGCGAAGCTGTCCTACCTTCGTATCGTACAAAGATGGATCGAGGTACACGGCGACAGCGGCAGCCGAGATGCGGTTGATGAGCATGGAGAGCTCATGGAGGTCGGGGTGCTTTTCATTGGCGTAAGCCACTGCCGATACGGGCTCCGCAAGCGAAACGAGTTTGCGAATTGCACCAGAAAGGCCTTTCTTGTCAGATTCTGGGCCATCCTTAGCGGCCTTGACGATGAACTTGAGAAGCAAGACGTAGGTCGTATCCTTGCCCTCAAAGACCGCGATGGTGTCATTCTCGGTACGACGAAGGAAGTCGGGAAAGTCGGGTTTTTCGCACCCTAGGTTGGCGAACTTCCGAGGGGCGAAGATCTTGTCCACAAACAGCTTGACCAGTGGGTAGATGTCTGCAACTGTCCACTTCCACCTCTCTTGAAGAATCAAGCAACGCGAAAGTATGTATCGGAGGTAAGTGTCCTGTTCGCCGGTGTCGTCGCCAAGTTGCTTGAAGGTCCCCTCGAATAGGAACTTGATTATTTCCCAACAGGCTGGCAGGTTCGGTTTGCTCAGCGCAATTCCGCGGATTGAGAATTGCGATAAGGCACAAAGACTGAAAGTGACTTTCCAGCACTGCTCGTAAAGTGTGGCAATCGTAGGCTGGTCAGCCGCCATTGACCGAAAAGCTGCAAGAATAAATTGCCAGAACAGAGGCATTTGCTTTCGCCCTGTAAAAGGTCGCCCGAGTTCTTGAAGCAAGTGAATGAGGCGAGCCCATAGCTCTGCTGCCAGGAGGTCGATATCCAAGGGGTTCCGGGAGTTTGGTTCGGTTTCGAGTACCTTGAGTGCACCATCCAAACCGCGGGTGAGGAGATAATGCATGAGGAGCTTCACGGCCTCCGCTAACGGCGATGAAGTGATCTCCATACGTGCATTTAAGATTGGGCACGCGATCCGGGCCCCAATCTCCACCGCGAACCAATTGACTTGCAAGGTGAGGACGTCGATAGAACGCGGTGGGAGGTCTAGGGCTTTGAGGCGGAGGACAATACGAGTGAGCTGTTCTTCTACAGATTCCCGAATACAGCCCTTCTCCATGTCGTCAACTTTGGACAAGTGGAAGGATGTGGCGTGCGAGATGTGCTGCATTGCCATCGCCCATTGTTCCATTTCCGCGTCCTGATCTGGGTCCGGAATCTTTGTCGCAAAGTCAAAGAGGTCCTCAAAGACCTGCGTAGTGGCTTGGATAAGGCGTTGGGTGTCGAGGTTGTCGCTGAGATCGAACTTTTCAAACCCGTACAGCACAAGTTTCGTCGGAGGGGTGGGTTCAATAGACTTGTTGACAACAGAGCACAATTCATTCAGTCGTCCCATTGCCGTGTATGATGCGGGGGAGAAAGCCGAGCCCACAGGGACGGGCTTGACACCAGCATCCTTGAGGACCAGAACCTCCTCCACAAGAGGACCTTCGTCGACCGTTGGTTTGGATTCTGCAATATTTCCTTCCATGTCCCAGGGCGCGTCCAAAATCTCAACGTCTGAATCGATAGGTTCCGTCGACTTTCTCCTCGGGCCTGCTGGTGTGGGATCATGGGGTCGCGGCACTCGATGTGCTGCAGGGCCGTTCCATGGCCTGTACTTCGCATGTGGATCAGCGTTCCGAGTGACGAAGCGTTGCTCCTCCACCTCCAAGTTACCCGCACGGTAGGGGACGCGGGTGCTTGGGCCGGCCTGCAGGATGGCTCGTCCGTTCTGAGCGACGATATACAATCCCGCGTTTTTAATGCGGGCCCGCTTCTCTTTTTCTTGTTGTTTTCGTCTCTTCTCTCTCTCCACCATGTCCACTGACACTACGTTTCCTTCAGAGTCACTTTCTCCTTCGTTCTCATCGTCGGTAAACTTGGGACTTGGCGGCAGGTTCGACGATCGGGGCATCCTATTACCCCCACCATGGGAAGATGTATGCAAGCGTTTCTTCGAAGCCTTCGAATAGCCGTCGAATTGGAGTGTTTGCTGTTTTCCGCGCCCGAAGTTCTTGCCGCCTCCGGTCACGATGTCAAGCTTGAATTTCTTCCCCCTTGCATTCCCGTTACTATCAGCACCACCACCACCACCACCACCACCACCACCACCACCACCTCCTCCTCCTCCTCTACCAGAGCCTTTTGATTTGCCTTTTGATCTTCTCCGGGGTCCACCTTCCACAATGAAACGAGTCCCAGACAGCATGTAGTCGATCAAAGTCTTCTCCACTCTCGGTCTGTCTTCTCTATGTTCGCTCTTCGCTGGATCTCGCGTCTTAGTCTGCATCAGCAAAGACATTGCTGCAGTATTGATTTCCTCGATCTCTGAATCCGAGGAAAGTTCGTAGACGGGGTAATCCTTGGCAATCCGTCGTTTCTTGGGTTTGACCCAGTCGAGGCGCGTCTGAATTTCGTGGCGCCCAACGGGTGATAAAGAGCGTTGGAAGGGAGGGGAAGAATGCCTAACAGACGATGATTTTGGAGGCTCTTGCGGGAATGAATCGTCCGAATGCAGTTCTGGTCGGTGGGGTAGGGGTTCATCTTCGCTTTCCGAGTCTCCTCGAATCTCTTTCAAGGGGCCTCCGAAACCACGCCTCACTTTCGTTTGGCCAGGTTTCGGAGCGCCATCTTCCCCGTCACTGATAACCGCAGAGCGCTGGCGCTTTGGAGGAACCTTCTTCTTTGCGCTAGTCTGAAGCAGCTTTTGGGCAAGGCCACGGGGCATCATTCTGCACAAATGTTGGCTTTATCTTTGGAGATACCGTTGAGAGGCGAGTCACCATCCTCACCCTCAGGCTCAGATGAACTCGAGCTTGAGCTGGATATGGCAATGGAATTACGGCTGCGTTGGGAAAGCGTACGCTTCAGAGAACAGCGTTGCGTCGTATCCTCGTCAGAAGAGATGTTCAAGACTTCAGGCTGTTGTGCTGGAGGGCTGTTCGTAGCTGCCCGGTCCCCATCGTCTTCGGAGGGGTGGTCAAGTGTAGAATAGTCTTCAGGAGCATATCCTTCGAAGTTAGGCGGGTCAGCAGGGTCGGACGAGGGGCCTTCACCTGCATGAGTAAATGAGCTGATTGGTCATGGACGTCCGAAAAGGTGCTTACTGTTGTTGAAAGGAAATGGAGACGCCGACTTCCTTGAGGTCGGTACACCAGCGCTCCGCGTACCGTCTTTGGGCCTTGGCTTCGGTTTGACCCTTGCTGCCTCCTTCTCCAGCTCTTTTCTCCTCGCCTTCTCTTTCACCGCTTCTCGCTTCCGCTCCTTCTCTGCACGCCTCTCTTCCTTTTCCTTCCTTTTCTGTTCCCTCTCTTTGGCCCGAAGCATTTTCGCGTTCTGCCTTGCAAGCTTGTCCGTCTCTTCATCGTCCGACTCTTCAAACTCTTGCCTTAGCTGACGAACCAAATCATCGACTTCGTTGTCGCCGTCCGCCTCTGCGCTTTCCTCGCGCAATGATGCCGTCTTCTTCTTCCTTCTTTCTCGCTCACGTTCCTCGTAAGCGTCATCGTCGTCTTCTTGGTCGATGAACATGGTCCCTCCTGGAGCTTCCTGCGACCCCTCTTCCTCATACTGGTCCTCCGGATGATGAGCACGATGTCGCCCTGGGCTCCTGACCTTCACCATAGCCTCTTTATTGTTCCTCAGAGTCCTCTTGTACATGATCTGGTCGTGGAGATATGGGTGTATTTGGGCAGCATTTCGTTTTCGCAGGCTGTAGCGCCGACCTTCGTCTTCTTGCATTTGCTGTAACTCTGCAGGAAACGGCTCTTCAGGTTGAGGTTGTGGGTGTTGTGCTGTTCGTTGGCCAGACCCAGATGGGGGAGAAGTTGCTGGGGACGAACGGCCTGCAGGAGGCGTGCCTTGTCGGGAGGATCCTACGGACAGTGCAGGGGACGCGTCCCGTCCGGGAGACATAACAAAGGGACTCGCTGTGGTTGGAGATCGGGGTGGGGGAGAGCTAAGTTTAACCTCGACATCCATTTCCAGGTCATCGTCCGAGAATAAACGCGCGAGATCATCCTGTGGGCCGTCACTTCTCCTGCTTGGGGACGAGGAGCCCTGTATCGACTCTTCGCCAGACATAATGCCATCCACCTGTGAACCTGCCGGTATAGATCGAATCTGAGAAGCGAGGCGAGAAGAAGGGGGAGACCCTGGGGGAGTGGTTGAATGATCATGTGAGATTAGACCGGATGGACTTGGCTCGCGTTTTGAGCTCGTTGCACCACGGGAAGGGTTCGTAGATAGTAACAGTGGATCCTGGGACATCCCACAGTACTCCCAATCCATTTCGTCGTGGAGCTGAGTTGCTGGGGATGAGACTGCTTGGCTGGTCTCGACTTCAGCCCGTTCAAGCTTCTTCTCAGAAATGGATAGCTCTGTCGACATAAATGGCTGTACGGGTACGTGAGCTTCGCTGCCAGCCTCGGACCTCTGTGAGTCCTGCGTTCTGACGGGAGTTTCTGCTGCTAGTGGTAGCCCCTTGAGTTGCGCGAGTGAAGCAGCATCATGGTCAAGCTGAGTAGTGTCAGTACCCTCCAGAAGATATTTGAGCATATTGGACTCACCTTGACGCGTTTAGGAGGCCGATAATAATCGTTTCTCATTGCTAGTAGGCCATCAGAGTAGACTCCATGTCCCCTCATCCGTTCCAATTCTTCACGCTCCTCCGCATCCGATGTTTCAACATATTCTTCGGAGGAATCATGGTCCATAAAGATACAGCCAAGGGAGAATTGCTTTCACAGAAGCCCGGCGTCGAGCAGCCCTGATAATGCGCTGGTCGTGGTCCAGAAACAAGCGCGGCCGACGCGGAGCGTGATGCCAGCCTGATGTGACACTGGCCACATGACCGTGACCGCACTGAATAACCGACCCCTGTCTACTCAACAGCACAAAGCGGCCTCCATTCAGCGCAAGTGGACAAAACGATCTATCGGCATTTCCCCCCGGGTGCACTGCCCGTCACGGGCTCTTATCCTCTCTGTTCTGAACGACCACCAGCCTCTGAGTATCTCAGTACCCCGCGAAAGGCCTCTCGAATAAATATGTCCAATCCTGGACCCAAGATACTATCCGACGAACAGCGCGCTCGCAACGGTACGCCAAGTACCTTTGAGTAAATACTGGGATTGACCAGCCATCTACTAGCCTCCACACCGCCATGCATTATTGGTTTCGGAATGGATGGGGTGCTCGTTTCCTCCCCTAGATTTACATGGCTGGGCCCGATGAACACATCGACGGTCTTGGATAGCATGGCGTACAACACGGGTGGGTGGCGCCCTGACATACATCCGCGAATGTTGGCGGATACGACAGGAGATGGACGCAAGGATTTAGTGGGATTTGGGAATGGTGGCGTATGGATCGCCAGAAACTCTGGGAATTACACCTTTGGGAAGATTGGCTTTGTCCTTGAAGATTTCGGGTATAATTCTGGCTGGCGCCATGACCAACATATTCGCTTGCTCTCTGACTTGCGAGGAACAGGACGAGCAGACATTGTTGGCTTCGGACACGCAGGCGTCCTCGTTTCACTCAATCTGGGCGAGGGAAGCTATGCGCCAGTCAAAACTGGCCTTGCAGCATTTGGCACCAAACAGGGGTGGGCGTTGGACAAACACCCTCGCTACCTAGCAGACCTCACTGGGAACGGCCTTCCTGATATCATTGGCTTTGGTGAAAGCCACACCTACATCGCTCGCAACAAAGGCGACGGTACTTTCCACGATGCCCAATGCAGCCCTAATCTGGACGAGTTCTGCTTCTTATACGGATGGCGGGTAGCGATGCACCCCCGTCATCTGGTAGATCTCACAGGGGATGGCAGAGCGGACATTATTGGGTTCAAGAACGACGGCGTGTTCGTCTCCCTCAATGACGGTCAGGGCAACTTTGGGCCGATTTCTTTTGCCGTCCATGACTTTGGAACGTGCCAGGGCTGGCAGGTGGATAGGCACCCCCGATTCGTTGTGCCTCTAACGGATAAGCAGGCCGCAGACATAATCGGGTTTGGAGAAGCCGGGGTCTATGTGTCGATGAACAAGGGCGATGGCACGTTCGAGCGTTCTAAGCTCGTACTGGGAGAATTCGGATTTCAACACGGATGGAGAACCGATAAGCATATGCGATTCCTTGTTGACTTGACAGGGGATGGATGTCCAGACATTGTGGGCTTTGGCGAAGATGCCATTTGGGTTTCGTTTAACACTGGGCAAGGAACATTCGGCTCAGCTCAGAGGCTGGACTCAGAGTTCACAGTTAGCAAGGGTTGGACCTGCGACAAAACGCTTCGGTTTGTCAGTGTGCTGTAGTCGTGATCACCTTATTACATGTCATTCACTTGCTTCACCCCTGCAGAAAAGGCCCGCAGAGGTAGAAAAAGGTTCACCACTTGCCCTTGAATAGGAACGATACCCAGTAACGCCCACTATCTTGAGCAGCTCAGTGGCTACATTCTTTGAGCAGGTGTGCCACAGCACTCCGAAAATACACGCCACACGGGTACCACAGTACCAAGAGATTTGCTGGACATATGATATATCCAAGCCATAGAATGGGACCTTTCAAGCCAACAGGCGAGCATAAGTCGAGAATGAACACGTGTTCGAACACGGGAGCGAACATCCTAGCGGTACAATACCACTGGGCTTTCGCGCCAGGGCGAATGGTTCTACCATGCATGCTTGTTGTTTAGTTGTTTTAGAAGCCTTTTTGGCGCATTATTCGTTCCCCAAAGCACACAAGGTGGGAACAGCGAGCTACTCTGTGTTTCAATGAGTGAAGGGCCTCTCTGTCATTTGATTTAGTCACTATATACCAGTTGTCGAGTCGTCGCCTGCACTCCTACTGGTAGCGCTAATGGGCATGGGAGAAACAAGCTCTGATATTAGGGCATCAATTCTGACCTGATCTGTTCGGCCTGAGTCGAACACTGGTCTTGGCCTCGGTCTGCAAACATCGATCGGCACGCAACGCAATTCAGTTTCTTCGAGGTATAAATCGGTTCTCACCTTCCACGCTGTGCCATTCAAGGGCGGTTATCCTGGTTATCCCTGGGCGATCACCCTACTCACTCCTGAAGATCACAATCCCGTGTCAAACGCTCCTCATATACCGATGTCAAATCCTGGACCCCAGATTTTATCCGATGAGCAGCGCGCTCGCAAGGGTATGCATACTGCCTTCAAGTAATCCCTATCGCTTATAGCAATGCCCTCAGTCTCCCCACCACCATGCATCGTTGGGTTTGGGCTGGATGGGGTGTTCGTTGCATCCCCTGAGGTTACATGGTCAGGCCCGATGAAAATATTTAAGGTCTTCAATAACATGGCCTACGACGTGGGTGGGTGGCGTCCTGGCGTGCATCCACGATTGTTAGCGGATACAACAGGGGACGGACACATGGATATAGTGGGATTTGGGTCCGCTGGTGTCTGCATTCTGAGGAACTCTGGAAATTACACCTTCAAGGGGCCGAGCCCCTCTGGTGCTGAAGATTTCGTGTACAGCTCTGGCTGGCGCCATGATCGACACATTCGCTTGCTTTCTGACTTGCGAGGAACCGGACGAGCCGACATCGTTGGCTTTGGCAACGAAGGAGTCGTCGTTTCACTCAATATAGGCGAGGGAACCTATTCGCCAGCAAAAATGATCCTTGGGACCTTTGGTGTCGCAAAGGGGTGGGCTGTGGACAAACACCCTCGCTACCTCGCGGATACCACTGGGAACGGCCTTCCTGACATCATTGGCTTTGGCGAAAGTCACACCTACATCGCTCGCAGCAAAGGAGATGGGACCTTCCACAATGCAGAGTGCACCCCAAACCTAGACGATTTCAGCTACCTTCATGGATGGCGGGTAGCGACGCACCCTCGTCATATGGCAGATCTCACAGGGGATGGCAAAGCGGACATACTCGGATTCAAAAACGACGGCGTATTCGCCTCCCTAAATGACGGCCAGGGCAACTTTGGGCCGATTTCTTTTGCCGTTCATGATTTTGGAACATGCCAGGGCTGGCAGGTGGATAAGCACCCACGTTTCGTTCTGCCTTTAACAGACAGGAAGGCCGCAGACATCATCGGATTTGGAGACGCCGGAGTTTATGTGTCGATGAACAAGGGCGATGGCACCTTTGAGCGTCCCAAACTTGTACTGGGAGATTTCGGGTTTCAACAGGGATGGAGGACCGATAGGCATCTGCGGCAACTTGTCGACTTGACAGGGGATGGATGCCCAGACATCGTTGGGTTTGGGGAAGAAGCCATTTGGGTTTCATTTAACACTGGGCAAGGAACATTCGGTCCAGCTCAGAAGCTCAACTCAGAGTTCACAGCTAGCAAGGGTTGGACCTGCGACAAGACGGTTCGATTTGTCAGTGTATTGTAGTCCATAGTTATCTCCTGATATCCCTATCATGATGCTGTTTTGTTGCTTCTCCTTTGCGGAAAAAGCGCACGATTTAGCTGAGAGAAAAAGGCTCACCACTTGCCCTTGAACAGGGACGATACAAAGTAACGCCCACTATACTGAGAAGCTCAGTGGCTACGTCTTTCGAGTAGGTGTGTCACAGCACTCCGAAAATACGCAGGCGTACGCCACACGTCTAGAGCAGGATACCACGTTACCGAGAGATTCGCTTGACATATGACTTGTACCATGACACTACACGCAAGGAATTGATTGGTTGGATCAATCTTCAAACTAGCGGGCGGACAGAGGTCCCTGCAGACATGACCAAGACCAGACATGGAATGCTTCAACAAAACCACAAAGTGGGAGGGCTTAAATGCCACCCCTCAGCAGCGTGTTACCGCCCTGCCAACGTTTAACACGCTCTTGGGCCCACAAAGGCAGCCCAGGTACCACGGCAAGGGAGCGCGAGGAAGAGCGAAAAATCTTTAAAGGACTTTCCCTCCGCCAAAGGACAGGAAAACGAAGCGTAGCTGTTGTTGGATGGGATGGCGTGAAAGTCGATCGGGGCTACCGTTGAGTCTGATCGAAGCCTTGGTGAGAAGTGGGAAAAGGGAGGCGTCGTTTCAAAAAGTTGCCGAGGACTCAAGTGAGAGACAGGATTTCTGGGAGCCTATCGTCCTCGTCCGTAGTTCAGGGGGTAGTTGAAAGCGAGGTTTGATCGAGATGAAAAGAGAACAAAAGAGAAGAGGAGAAAGAGAAGAAGAAGTTTGGGTTAGTGCGCTGAGCCTTACCAGCAACTTCTTCTTGTTATCGTTGCCGAAAGTATCCGACAAGTTGTCTTTCCATGCTGGCCTTACTCCTCTGTAGGGCTACAGTTAAGCGCCCGCCTTCGGCCTCCAGGGCCGAATTGGTGAACGGATGACCCCGATTGGGCGGCAAAACCACCGAGACCATTGCCTGATTAGCAAACACTTGCAAATGGATGATGTGCTTCGGACCAATGCTTTGCTCATTTTGCCTCTGGGGAATTGAATAATTTCAATTGAATTTGTCAGAAATAGAAGAACATGACTTTGGGCTTTACATCTGTGCTACCGTCTTCACCTTCCCTCGGATTCTGTGAGTTGGCGTTCCTTAGAGCAATCTCGTCTGTGTAGCTCACCCTGGTCCTTTTCTCTGCAGTGAGCCATGTCAGTTGAGGCCGTTGCGCGTGTAGCCTACCTCTCGTCGGAGGTCGTCGTAGACTCTCAGTCGATTGGCCCCTCCACTTCCAAATTCTCAGAGACCTTCGCTGCTCTCTCAAAGGCTACTGGCCACAAGGCGACTGTCATTCCGACACCATTTGGAGGCGATCCAGGATCAACACTGCTGAGATACGCCTCCGACCTAACCACATTCACCGCGGTAGCCAGTTCGCAAGTGGTTACTCGACTTGTCCTCCACCTGTCAGACATTTCGACAAGGCCCGTGGTCCTTCATCTGGCCGTGCAAGATGATCTGACCGACGTTCTGTACCTCCGATCGGCCGTCCCTTTCTTCATTCTGTCGCATACAGCACAAGAGGCCCACGATAATGCCTTGCTTGCAAGCCGATTGGCAAGACAGGAGAAGAAGGCCGTTGCCCACGTGTTCTTTGCTTCCAACGATCATGCTCTAGTGGATGAGGTTGCCGATGACAAAATCTTCCCCTTCTTGCTTGCAAAGCCGCACCCTTCCTCTTCACCAAGCACACCGACTGGCCATGTGACACCCCCAACAAATGGCATAGCCGGTCACGTTAATGGCCATGTCAATGGTCATACCAACGGGATTTCGCCGTTAATCGGGCTTACGGACGACCCAACCGCCACTCAACTCGTCAAGGCGTACGAAGCGGCTGCTCTGGATACCCTGACCCTCGTACGGAGGCCTAGGCGAGCTCTGACATCCCATGGGGCGTCTGATCCTCATACCGTTGTATTCCTCGTCGGGAAGAGTGACTCTGCACCCGAAGTAGAGGGTGTCTCTTTCGTCGCGCTTTCGCTACTCAACCCGCTTCCAGCATCGCGCCTCGCAAGCGTCATCCCAGAATTAGCTACCAAAGTCATTGTTTTGGAGCAGGTCTACAAGTGGACCACCAAATGGACTCCCCTCTACCTCGATCTGGTGAACGCCATCCAAAACCATAGCTCCCAACAGTCGATCAAGGTTTACAACGGCATCCTTGGAGATCTTGAAAACGTCTCTGCCTCCGACATTTCGTCTTTTATCGAGGCAGCGCCATCAGCTGGCAAGAAGCGCCTGCAGCTTGGTACAATCTCCACCAGCTCTCCTTCGACCACCACCCCCCATATACCCAAGTTCGAAGCTTCTTACACCAAAATACTGGAGCACCTTTTCAATGATCGACTGGAGATTGCCAACTCACCATCCCTTGTCGCTTCTCAAGGAGAGGTTGCAACTACCCCCGAGTTCGCTCTCGGTCGAGTTCGTGGGCAACTCGATACCCGTGCCGAATTGGTAGCAGCCATTCAAGAACTGGTACAAGATTCAAGTCTCGACAATGACCTGCACACCCTGCTCAGCAATTGGATACTGGCCAAGGACGACGGAGTGAAGAGCCGGCAACTAGGCGAGCAGATTGTTGCCAAGATTGAATCCTCGTCGATTGCAAACTCACTTGCACAGCGCGTTCTGTCGCTCCGGCAGCATTTCGCCGCTGTGTCCAGGTGGATCGTTGGATCTGATGCTTGGTCCTACGATCTCGGTTCATCTGGTCTGCACCATGCCATCGCTTCCGGCCTCAACGTCAACATCCTCATCCTCGACACTCTTCCCTACACTTCGCGAAACAGCGGTGACCCCCATCGTCGCAAGCAGGATGTTGGGCTGTACGCAATGAACCACGGAGACGTCTACGTCGCCAGCGTCGCTGTCTTCTCTTCCTACGCCCAGGTCTTGCAAGCGATCGCCGAGGCAGACCACTTCCAGGGACCGTCAGTCGTTCTTGCTTACCTCCCATACCACTCCGAGGATGCGTCGGCCATTGAAGTTTTGAAGGAGACGAAGCTCGCCGTCGATGCCGGTTACTGGCCGTTGTATCGCTGGGACCCATCCAAGGATGCCAAAGGGCTCGAACCGTTCTCCCTTGACTCTGATGCCGTCAAGAAGGACCTCAAGCAGTTCCTGGACCGCCAAAATCACTTGTCGCAACTCACTCGCTCGACACCCGCTCTCGCCGCTGAAGTTGTCTCCAACTTGGGGGATACCATCCGGGAGGCACGCAAAAAGCGCGCACAGCAGTCCTACAACGACCTCCTCAATTCCTTGGACGCTCCTCCTCTCCTTATCCTCTACGCCTCTGACGGTGGTGCCGCTGAGAAGAAGGCGAAGCGTCTAGCAAACCGCGCCAAGGCCCGTGGTCTTTCCACGACCATTACCACCCTCGACTCATCGTCTTTGGAGGCATTGAAGGAGGAGGAACATGTCGTCTTTGTCACCTCTACCGCTGGTCAAGGTGAACCCCCTCAGAACGGTCGCAACTTCTTGAAGGCCCTCAACGCTGCTTCCCAGAGAGGCGAGTCCATCCTCTCCAACCTCAAGTACTCTGTCTTTGCCATGGGTGACAGCCACTACTGGCCTCGCCCAGAGGACGCTCACTACTACAACAAGCCTGGAAAAGAGCTGGATGCCCGCCTTGAGAAGATTGGCGCCGAACGCGTGGCTGACCTTGGGTTGGGTGACGACCAGGATGAGGACGGAAGTGAGACGGGATACAAAGTCTGGGAGCCCAAAGTCTGGAAGGCCCTTGGTGTCGATGCGATCGAGGTCACCGAGGCTGAGCCGCTGCCAATTACCAACGAACACATCAAGGCCGCCTCTGGATACCTTCGTGGCACGATTGTCGAAGGACTGCAGGACGATTCGACTGGCGCCCTCGCTCCCTCGGATACCCAGCTTACCAAGTTCCATGGTATCTATCAACAGGACGACCGTGACATTCGCGACGAGAGGGAAGCTCAAGGTGTCGAGCCCGCCTTCAGCTTCATGATCCGTGTTCGTATGCCTGGTGGTGTTTGTTCACCCAGCCAGTGGTTGCAAATGGACCAGATCGCGGACGAGCATGGTTCTGGGACGTTCAAGATTACGACGCGAGCAACATTCCAGTTCCATGGTGTCATCAAGAGGCATCTCAAGCCTGCCATCCAGGATATCAACCGTGCCCTGCTCGACACTCTTGCTGCCTGCGGTGACGTTAACCGGTGAGTTGCTTTGCCGTCTTGAAAGTTGAACGTGCGATTGACAATGCGACAGGAACGTCATTTGCTCGTCCATCCCTACAATGTCTAAGATCCATCGCGAGGTCTTCGAGTTCTCCAAGGAACTCAGCGAGCACCTTATTCCTCAGACGACGGCTTACCACGAGATTTGGCTCGACAAGAAGCTGGTTGCCGGCAACGCTGTCCAAGACTTTGAGCCTCTCTACGGAGAGCTCTACCTTCCTCGCAAAGTATGTTACACATTTATCCCTTCCTAGACGTATAATAACCTTGTTGCAGTTTAAAATCGCTGTCGCAGTTCCTCCCACCAACGATGTCGACGTCTTCGCCAACGATCTTGGTTTCATTGCGATCATCGAGAACGGAGAGGTACTAGGCTACAATGTCAGCATTGGCGGGGGCATGGGTGTGACTCACGGGAACAAAAAGACCTACCCTCGTGCTGGTAGCGTCATTGGTTTCTGCACACGAGCACAGGGCAAGTACGTCGCCGAAAAAGTGATGCTTGTTCAAAGGGATAATGGCAATCGCGAAGAGTGAGTCCTACTTTTCTACCCAGAGCTTTCTTATGCTGAGTCGCGTCACAGCCGAAAGAATGCTCGTCTCAAGTACACGCTCGACCGTCTAGGTGTCGATGGCTACCGCAACGAAGTTGAGAAACTCCTCGGGTACAAACTCGAACCAGCCCGTGCCTTCACCTTTGACCGCAACATCGACGACTTTGGCTGGCACACTGGCGAAGACGGCAAGCACCACTTTACGATGTTCATCGAGAACGGGCGTATCGTCGACGAGCCCGGACGCGACTACAAGACTGGTCTCCGCGAGATTGCCAAAGTCCACAAGGGCAACTTCCGACTGACGGCCAACCAACACGTTCTCGTCTCTGACATTGCTGACGAGGATCTGCCGCAGATCAAAGAGATCATGGCCAAGTACAACCTCGACAATCTCAACTTTAGTGGTCTGAGGTTGGGGTCGTCGGCTTGTGTGGCGTTCCCTACGTGTGGTTTGGCGATGGCCGAGTCAGAGCGGTACCTTCCTGTGTTGATTGACAAGGTAGAAAAGGTGTGCGAGGAGGCTGGGTTAAGGCATGATTCGATTGTGATGAGGATGACGGGTTGCCCAAACGGTTGTGCAAGGCCGTATCTCGCTGGTTCGTGTTCTTTCCCGTCCCCCCAGGACAAGCGCTGATGTTCTTCTGTAGAGGTTGCCTTTGTCGGCAAAGCTCCTGGAAGCTACCTCATGCTTCTTGGTGGTGGATACTACGGGCAACGCCTGAACAAGATTTACAGGGGTAAGGACTTCACTTTCTGAACTTAGAATACCGTACTCACACCTTTGCCCTTTCGTAGAAGCCGTAACAGAGCCTGAAATCCTTGCCATCCTGACACCCATGATCAAGCGATACGCTCTCGAACGTCGTGAAGGCGAGAAGTTCGGCGACTGGACCATCCGAGCCGGATACATTGCGCCTACAACCGAAGGAAAACTGTGGTATGACAAGATGGGCGGAGAGGGCGAGCATCGGGTTGCTGCTGCTGATGCCTAGAGCCGTGTATAAAATGAGGAGCTGCAAATGTCAGGCTTGGATTATAATGTGTACATGTAACAGTTGCTGTCTATGAATTACAACCCATCTCTTGAGGACGTCTGATGCGAGCGAGGTCGGATAGGTTGTGATCTTGATTCCCAGCAGGTCGAGGTGTCCAAACAGCGGATCACGACCGGGCTAGATGTGGCCCAGGAACATGTCAGCGGTCCAAAGTAGATGAGACTCGGAGGATTCAGGCTTCAACAAAAGAATGTTTCCAAGCGTTAGCATTATGTCTAGTACGAGAGATATGGTATTGAAGTAGACCCCTATTGCAACTTCTACAGGGTGAGTGGTCTCTAATGGTGCTTGCCAGCCGGAGGGTTGTACACTGCGTAGACGATAAGCAGGCAAACTTAGGTCCTGCAAGTAATTCAATTGCTCACCAATTTTCCGGTTCTTGATGGTACCCCATTTGAACCTCTTCACGTAGACACTGATAGCAAAGAGGGTAGAGAAGATGATGACGGCCTTGATACCAGTCTTCTTCCTCTCGTCATGTTCGGGCTCTGCAGCCCAAGCAAGGAACTCGACAACATCCTTGGCCATCTGCGAAGTGGTGGCGGGAGTTCCATCCTCGTATTCAACAACACCGTCGAACAGGACACGGGCCATGGAGATGGCACCACCGGGGAAGTAAGGGTTGTAGTTCATGCCCTCACGGATTTCGACACCAGCGGGAGGATCAATGTAACCAGTGAGAAGAGAGAAGACGTAGTCCTGTCACAGCAAACGTTAGTCCACCTTTGCTACACCGCGTCAAACTTGAAAATGCAACGTACAGCACCACCGTGACGAGCCTTGATAATCAAAGAAAGATCGGGGGGAAGAGCACCACCGTTGCTAGAACGAGCAGCCTCTTCGTTGGGGTAAGGAGCGGGCATGTAGTCGGCAAGCTTTCCAGGGCGCTGGAACATCTCGCCTTCAGAGTTGGGTCCGTCGGTGTATTCGACTTCTTCGGCCATGGCGCGTGCCTCGTCCACGGTGTGAGAAACACCGACCAAGTTACGCCAGGCAATACGGTCGAGAGAATGGCAGGCGGCGCAGACTTCGCGGTAGACCTGGTATCCTCGTCGGATACTAATTTTGGGTTAGCTCCGAGTTGAGTGGATGTATTTAGGTCTCACCTTGCGTGGTCGAAGGAGTCGAGAGGGCCCTTGTGAGGCCATGGGTAGGAGGCAGGGTGAAGACCCTCGTCGCTGAGGTGGCTGGCGTGGACCTCACCGAGGAAAGGCACGGATCCGTACAGGTGAGTGTACCAGGCGATGGAACCGACAGCTGCAGCCGTGGCAGAGGCGAGGGTTGCGCGCGAAGTCATGACCGACTATTCTCTATTGTCAATTCCACGTATTCCGACACTCAGAGAACGCCAAACATACCTCGAACGCTGACCCCGAGGCATTCGTTGAGAAACGAGCCTACAACCCTCCAGCTCAGAACAAACTCAGCAGCAATTTTCACCAGAACAACATACCGAACTGGCATTGGGACGAGCAGCCCGCGACGACGCTGCAGCCCTCCTGAAGGCTCCCGCAGACAGCCTGGAGAACATTTTCTGAAGTTGAAGGATTTTGGAAGGAGAAGGCAGGTGAGAGTTTGTCACGCGGGACTACGACAACGGGCTGAACCGGACATTCCCGCCAGCCAATCCAAGCAAACCTAATGCCCATCAGTTTGCTGCTGTTTACATCCACCGAAATGATGGGCGCTAATTCATGTTCTGAAAGATCTGAACGCTCGTGTGTATCTGAAACCATTTATGCTGATATTATTCTCCGAGGGCCTTTTTTTTTTATCACCGTCAGGCTTCTTAAGAATTCCTCGTACTCTGGCTTGGACACCGGTTTCCCTGCCTGGAATGCGTCTCCCAGTCTGGACTCTGGCTGTTCTGCGCCGCTATGGACGTTATCTCTCACTCCTATCCTCCTTTAGAACTTGAAAATTCGCTTATCATGTGTTCATGGTCACCTGGACATTGCTTCTGGACTATGTCTTTTGACAGTAGGACTTGAGCATCTATGTCATACATTGACAGCGATGGGACAAGAGTATATGGACCCCGAGCTATCCATTTTTCCAAGCAACAGCACTCATACTCTGATACCTTCTTCGTGGAAAAGCGAGGGCTTCTCGAAGCTCTGCATTCTATATAAACCTGAACCGCTTCCATCCTACCCTGACAGGACACCCGCCTTCAAAGGAAACCTACAAACCCTCGCTATGAAAGTCATCCGCCATCACCTCGCTCCTCTTCGCCTTCCTAGTCTCCAGGAGCTACGCGCAGGAATGCGTCGTCAATGCAGACTGCCGGCCTGCCACCTGCCCAGGCCGTGTCTGCGAGCCATTTATCTGCAGCAACGGAGTGTGTGTTAGTGGCCTCTGCGCTCGTATCTGCCCAGTGAGTCTATCGATTACTCCTACATATTCTTCATGTTGAATATGCTTATCGCAGTGATCAAACTCACCTCGTGAGGGCTCACCCACTGGCGAGAGGCCTGTAAATTGTTCAAGCGTTCAAATAAGACTTTGTAGTAATAGCTTGCTCTATATGTCAGTTACCTGAGTGCACTTGCAACAGAGTATGCTTTGGGAAGGTTTCCCCCTCACTTTTGGACAGATGCCAGGTAACGCCCAAGTTATCAAGGTACCTCAGGTGCTCACTCCGCGCCTACCCCACCAACCCACATAAGACCAGCGCCAGGAAGCACATCGGAGTGATAGCGCTGACACTCCCTGACAGAGAAGTCAAGGTGGTCCAGGCCACAGTATCCGTCTCCTCGTATCAAGGTCGGAACAGGTCGTTATCACTTGGCTCTGCGAGGACTAATAGAATTGAAGAGTAACGTCTTCCAAATGTCTGTCATGAAGTCATAGGTGAGCAATTGAGTGTTCCGAGTAGACATGTGGATGCATCGATAACACATGTAGAAGCAGAGCAATACCTTAAGCCTTCAGACGTACAGCCCATTGCCGCCTACCAGCATCATGAAGCCCATCGCCCTCATTACCTTCTTTACCACTTTGCTCCTCTCTGCAAATATTGGAGCCGCCTGTACCACTGACGCCGAGTGCCGCACGTCTTGTCTCGGTACTTGGTGCATCTACCCTTACTGTGAGAAGGGACCTGGGCAGACAACGGGTGTCTGCGTGTCGTTGTGCGCTCCCCGTGGCCAATTTTGTGTGGTGAGTCTTAGTTCCTAAGAGGATGGTGGCATGCCATTGACCACTGCACTACTTGCATCGCCAGTGATTGAAGTTTGGAACGAGAATCGGGGATCATTACCGTCGGTCTAAAAAACCGTCCAGATACCTCAAATACTAGAGCGTGTAGTAGAAAAGCAGAAGCAGGAACACTATTCAAGGAGCCTAAAGCCATCATTCACCGCGGCTCCCCGCTGTCTCCGTCCCTGTTCATGCCCACGGCTGCGCCTTCAAACCCGGCCTTGCCCAAGATCATCGACAAGAAGAATTATCTATCTGCTCCACATGTCATCCTCTACAGTTGGGCACCAACTTGCTCAATTTCTGAACCTTCATTTCCGGCGGTGGCTGAGAGTCTGGGTCAGGATATATGTCTCCTCGTGGCAAGGTCGTTATCAAGTTTGGCTCTGTAAGGAGGACTTATATAATTGAAGAGCTTGCCAAAACGTCCGAAGCTTCAGGCCTCAGGACCGCAATCTCTCGCTTACCACTATCATGAAACCCATCGCCCTAATTACCGTCTTTGACACTTTGCTCCTCTCAGCAAGCCTTGGAACCGTCTGCACCAACGACTTGGATTGCAAGACGGTTTGCCTTGGTGCTTGGTGCATCCGGCCCCCGGGCCTCACTGTAAAAAGGAGCCTAGGCAGACAACAGGCGTCCGTGTGTTGTTGTGTGCTCCCCCTGGTCAGTTTGGGTGTTCGGTGAGTCTTAACTTCTCTGAGACGCAGGCACAGCGTTGATCGTTGCACTTGATGCATCGCCAGCAATCGGAGATGGGAAACAAGGACCGCTAGCCTTAGCCAAAGAACCGTTCAGATACCTCAGATACCAGAATCATATCAAGTAGTAAAGAAGCAGTCTAAGATGTGGGAATGCTGCTATCCAAAGACCCTAAATCCATCATTGACAACCGGCTCTGTCCTTGTCTCTTCCTCGTTGATACCCACAACCGCGCCTTCGAAACCTTTGCCCAAGATCGACGAGAAAAGCTCATCGATTTGCTCTTCATGCCACCCTCCAGAGTTGGGCATCGGCATCATAAAGTTCTGAATCTTTTCGTGGACATGATACCTGATGCAACGTCAGAAAACACGATTCGGTCAATACAAGGCCGGAAAGCTCACCTGATCTTGCGTCCCTTAGATGCCTTGGTATCAACCTCCTTCTTCGCCTTTTTCTGCTTTCTGAATAGCGATCCAATCCGCATCTTTGCCAGTCCCCACCACCACGGGCATCAATGATGTCTCTCAGAGTCTTTTGATAAAAGTCGGTATCGTCAAAGATTTCGACGTCTTCTTCCGCTCCCTCGCTGTCACCCTCATCCTCAGCGTTGGTAGATGAGGCAGGTTTGAGGCGAGATCCAGGCGCACGGCGCAGTCGTGTCCGGGCGATGAGGCCTTGTGAATCCTGTAGAGCATCATCGACTAGTTGAACCGCAGACTTGAGCTGCTGCTTCCCTTTCGCAAAGGCACCTCGGTTGGATGGTAGGAGGACCGAGGGTGCGACAGCCTGGATTTTGGCTGACCATTTGGTGAGCGTCTGAACGAGCTGAGGGTGATACCTAGATGATATGATGTCAATTAGGATTCCCAGAGGGCTTACAGAAGTGCACGCACCTATGCTCAAACGACGCAGCAGACTCGCAAGCTGCGATCAAGTCTTCAGCAGCATCTGATAGGCTGCCTTCATCGTCGAACTTCTGCTTTTTCCGCGGAGGGGGAGTTAAACCCTCGTTGGTCACAAACAATTTCTTGAAACGCATGATGAATCAAACCTTCTGGCATACTCGAAGGTGACTTACCGATTGCAGATTGGCGAGGTCATCTGCAAATGCAAGTGCTTCCTGCGAGAATTTGAGCAGTGCCGCAGCACAATCTGGATCCTCCAGGTAGGTTGGAATCGCTTCCGGCTATATCGTCCCGTTAGGACGGGATAAGAAGGAGGGAGACTGCTAGCACTCACTGTAGGAAGCTTGTTCGCCGCGACTACAGCCTTTTGGATTTGGATCCGTGAATCCAAGAGGGTATCCCATAATGCCTGACTAAGAGGCTTAAACGACCAGTAATACAAACATAGAGACGTTGACCCACAATCTGCTTCGCAACTGCCTGCCCCTTCTTCTTATCCGCCTCGCGAGCCTGCTTGAGCGCTGACGTTGGATCTTCCGATGAATTCTTGTTCTGGAGCCGGGCGTTTCGATGGTCTGAGCGAAGGAGGTGGGACTTGGTCACGTTCTTCATCACTAACTTCCTCGCTCTCCTCGTCTTCATCCATATCGCTACCATCTCCTTCGCTATATTCAGGCTCGTCACCCTCCACTTCGGAAGAATTCCCGTGAAGACCTGCGAGGTCCATCCTCTTCGTCCTCAGAGTTGAATGTCGGGATCTTCTTCATACTCCTGTTCCTCTAAAGCCTTTCTGGATGTCCGTACGCCTTCGTATTTGGGATCCGCCAGGCTGTCCTGGAGCTTTCTAAGCTCACTGGGTCTGTAATGAAAGCCGGCTGGTTAGAAACGTGCTTCCTGTCCGATGAGCGTTTAAACTCACCCAACATCAACATAGTGCTCTCGTGCGGCCACCGGAGGCTCTACGCTTAGTTCCCCATCATCGCCGCCGTGCGTCTCCAATGCCTCGGGGTCAAAATCTAACCCAAAGGGATGGTCAAGGGCCGTCCATTGCTTACTGGCGAATAACATACCTACCGGAGCGGTATCATCCAACTGAGCGAGCTGCTGAGCTAGTGACAGTCCTTTTCTACACTTCAGGATAAGCTCAAGCGCTATAAAGTTTGCAACTTACGAGCCATGGATTCAGACGAATAACGCTGGGTGCAAGTTAGACGCCGGCCAAAAAAGATTATTGATGGAAAGCTGTTATGCCAGAATGGCGATGGCAAACACGCGACGGCATGCGGCTCTGAATCAAGCGCTCGCGGCTGACAGTCATCCTCTCGAGTCACAACCATCCCCGAATCGATATCACACCAGCTGACTCGGTCGAGCATTTTATCTAGAATGTGAGGCAAGAGTTCATATGGCACTTGATCTGCTTTTCATCCCTGGCTAGACCTCCTCTACGGCAAAATGACTGCCCTTTTCACTGCCCAACGATCACACTATCATGTCTTCTCCCTTCCTTCAGAACTTCTTGATAACCTGACACCTCGGAATCTCTTCAGTCAGGTGGAAGAGTCGAGGGCACCGTCTCCGGAACCTATAATTGCAGCCTCTGGTCAAAGAGCTTGCAATGTCTGCCTTGGGGTATCTTTCCGTGATGTAGATGAGCAGAGGGCTCATTTCAAGTCCGATTGGCATCGCTACAACGTCAAGACAAGGCTGAACGGAAGCAAACCTGTCTCCGAAGCCGAATTTAACCAATTGGTCGAAGGTCAGTCTTGAAGCGATGGGAAGAGACAAAGACTAAGTTTCGGCGCTTAGGATTGCAAGTCGACGATTCGCTGTCGGGATCGGCCTCTTCGTCGGAAGATGACGATGACTCGGATGCTGTAAACACCCTTGTGAGCAAGACGAGGAAACTGGACACTCGATCACCTTCTCCAGACGCCAAACGTCAAGCGCCGCAGACTGCACTGGCTTGGTTCCACACTCCTCCTTCGACCCAGCTAGGTATCTACAAGGCCATATTCCCTCTCAAAACCGAGACCTCGAACTGGGTCGAAGAAGTAAGAGATCTCCAATTGCCAAGGGAAGGCGGACGAACTTGGGCAATGTTCATGGTTGCAGGCGGTCACTTTGCTGGCGCGGTTGTCCGAGTGAGCAAGGATCAGGACGACGAAGACAAAGAACAGACCACAAAGTCAAAGAAGAAACCAAAGAAACCCAAACCAGAGACCGAGGTTTTACTTCACAAGACCTTCCATCGATATACCAGTCAGTCCATTCCATTCTCCTTGAGATTGGCTGCTCAACGACCTATACAGCGCGTCGCAAACAGGGTGGATCTCAATCTGTTAATGACAATGCGAAAGGACCTGCTAAGAGTGCTGGCGCTCAGCTTCGTCGGTACGGAGAGCAGGCGCTGCGAGATGTAAGGAATCCCCACTTCCACACTTTGAAGTCGACCTGAGCATTTACATCTTCTCCGCAGGATATCCGTGGATTGCTGGCTGACTGGGCGGAAGATCTCCATGGCTGCGAGCGGATCTGGATTCGAGCTAGCACTTCGAACCGACGCGTCTTCTTTGATTACGATGATGCCGTTATCCAGAAAGGCGACGAGCGCCTACGAACCTTCCCATTCCCTACACGACGTCCTACTCAATCCGAGATCGCGCGCTGCCTCCAGGAGCTCACCAAGATCAAGGTGACTCACTTCACCGAAGACGAGCTCAAGGCTCAAGATGAGGCGTACCTTGCCTCACTTCCGAAACCCAAACCAGTTCCACCTGTATCAACATCCACCGAGCCTCGCGTCAAGCCTCAGCCCATCAAACTCTCGAAAGAAGAGGAGATTTTGCGGGAGAAATGGTCTCGCCTCCTCGAGATGGTAAACAAGGGCAGACTTGAACCGCTGAAAGCCTTTTGGGAACGGGAGAGGGAGGCGATCGGTGGGATTGATGCGCCTATACCTGAGTGGGCAGGCGAGCGCTACTCTACACTTCTCCAGGTTGCCACATCAGGCGGGAATGCTGATGTCGTCCACTGGCTACTAGATTCGGCTCGCGCAGACCCAACGATCTTGGTAGCCTCTCCCGCGGCAGCTGAAGAGGCAAACAAGCCGTGCTCTGATGCCGCAACCGCTTCTTCAGCTCGCGGTCGGACTGCTTATGACCTTGCGAAGACCAAGGAGATTCGTGATGTGTTCCGGAGATGCGCCGCTGCGCACCTCAATTGGTGGGACTGGCTTGGATCAGGGCACGTTCCTAGTATCCTGTCACAGGACATGGAGGACGAACAGGAGCAGAAGAAAAAGGTGCGGAGGAAGGGCTTGAAGGACAAGTTGAAGGAGAGGGCAGGGAAGGAGAAGGACGAGGAGCATGCAGATCCTGTCCCCGAGGTGGCTCCAGCTTCTGCGAAGAAGCCATCTACTGTAAATCCAAATGTCCATCGCCTTGGAGGTGCTGGTGGATCAGGTGAAGGTGTTGCCGGGCTTACAGCTGAGATGAAGGCCAAGGTGGAGCGTGAGCAGAGAGCAAGGGCAGCTGAGGCACGTCTAAAAATGTTGGGTGGGCCGAAGTAAAAGATTGAGAGTCAACTGCAGCCTGGTGTACCACTCGAACTCAGGCCTCTTACTTCTCAATTGAACAGTCCCTGCAGTTCTTATTTCTTGTGTTTTTATTTCTCGTGCTTGCTACTTGTTTGCCACACCTGCCTGGCACCCGTTCTTTTTCAGTTAATCATGCTGGTGAGCCTGCAGTGCTTAAGCCCTTTCTATGCAGCTTCTCAGTTGATCATGATTTATTTCTGCATACACCTCGATTTGATCAGCATGAGGCTCATCTTGGATGTTTCATTGGCTGCTAACAGCAGCAACACTGGCTCTCACTCACACAATTGCCAGTGGTGGTATGATGTATCTTGCCCATTTCTTCCCTGTTTGAGCCACTTTTGAGATCTTGTTTAAGTGCACCTGCATGGCTTCCCAATCCCATGGTGAGTGCCTAAAAATGTGTCTACATTCTATGTTGGAGTCCTCAGTCTGTTCTTCAGTGACATTATTGCACCTTCATGCAAATCCTAAGCCCTTACTGTGAGGCCTGACCCCCACTCAGGGTCTTGCCAGAGAAGGTTTTTTTAAAACTTTGAATTGCCATTGACCAGTGGGCAGACTTGACTCATGACACGAGCTTCTAGCCTTGTGGATATTCCCACACTTCCTCTTCCTCTCATTTCCACTTCCGTCACCATTTTGTACCAGCCTTTGGCATTTCCAGCCAGTCCTTTACTCTACTACTTCTTCTTATAATTACCTATACACTCCGTAGCGGATTCCGACTTTCAGTGGCACAGTGGATGGCAGTAATTTGCTGCAATTCATTGGTGTTTCTGTTGTGCTGCCTGACCTTGTCATGCTCATTCCTGTTCCTGCTATGAATCTTGTGTCTCCTGCAGATATTCTGGAGGTGGCCAAGGATGCTATACGGCAGGCTGGGTATGAGTGTGATTGGTCAATAGGATCACAGCCTTGCAGCGTCAAGCTTTGGAGCTGGAACACGCTCAAACAGGTAGGTGCCTGACATTCCTACTGCCAGCCAAAGGTCATTGTATTCCAAGGCCTGTAACTCCTCTGCCCTCTTCTTTTAAAATGCTCTTGCAGCTTCCATGCCAGTTCAGATTGCCTGCCACAGCATCTAAATTGCCCTTTGAATCAGATTGACTGTCAGTGGCTGCCGCACAAAATGTGTCATTTTGCATTGGCTCTGCACATCATTTCTTTGCCTTTCCGGGGGGTTATTTGGTGCTACCTTGATGCTCCCACTTACACTCCCATGATGGCTACTCGCTTGCCTGGCCATCTTGGCAAGTTGGGGGTGGAATGTTGTGGAAATGTTGCACTTCCGCAACAGGAAACTTACCCCCTATCCACCCCTTGCCCATCATTTACTGTTCCTGACTACTTTTCCTTGCTTCCAGCACCTCCACCTCCATGCAACTGCTGCAAGAGGGAGTCAGGTATGCTTCATTCCTTCTCAATGTACAAAACTAACACTTAAATGTAACAGAGCTGGGTACAATGCAAGATACAGCGCTGCAACCAACGTAATCATCGCTCTCGCGAGGAGCTCCTGCTCCATCTCGAAGAGACCCACCTGTCACGTATTGCACTGTCTTGTCCAATCTCAGGTACGTGTCCAAGGCTTCATAATTCTGACCTCTCTGACATCCCTTCGCCTAGCATGTGGAAATGTGCGCCTCCTGAAACCTGGTGATGTGCTGAAGCATGTCACCGACTTCCACCCCGAGATTTTTGCAGGCACCATTGCCCAGGCACACTCCCAACTGACGAAAACGTTACGGCCCTTTCGCCCCACATTTCCTCTTCCTGAGCTAGATCAGCTCCCGACCTTGCCCTTTGTGGGGCTTGTGCCCGTGCGACGAAGCAAGCGACGCACGAAGGACCCCACTGCCGCCTTGTTGGCCCCTCCCAAAATTCCAAGACATCCCCGGCAAGTGGCCACTGCCGAAATCGACGACGGCTCGTCGGATGTAGAAGAAGAATTTGACGATCTCGAGACCTGGAGCTCTTGTACCAATGGGGGAACTTCGCATGAAGAACTCGTGGAAAGGTGGACGATTACTGGGCAACCCAATGACAGTATCAAGAAGTACCTGTCTCATCCACCTCTGCCTATCAACGTTGACTTGTATCCATACCAAGAGCCACCTACTAGTATTGGCTTCGAACCGTTTAAGGAACGTATCGAAGTCGAGCTACGAAAAATCGGCCGTAGTCTCAACGACTAGTCGACTACTTCTTGATCCTTTCTTGGTACCCCGCGATATATTTCGCAATTGATGCTGTGTTTTTTATACCTAATCGCTTTCTAATTGCTATCGCCATCGCTGTACATATCCATACGCACATTTCATAGAATTCAACTTCTGGAGACGCACGTCGGTCGGAAATGGCCGTTGATAGGGGCTCGCATGCCTTCCTGGACACATGTGAGCTGCATTGGCTTTTGTCCACCGACCACGACATACCTCTCTCACCATTACTCTCCTAATCCACTGACTTGATAGCTATCATGGTCTCTGCAGCATTTGCCGATAGGCCTCAGAAGAAGTTATGCCTTTTCGATGTCGATGGCACTCTCTCGCTAGCGCGTCAGGTACGCATACCGTGTACGATGCCCTCGAAACGTGTTAACAACGTGGGGGGCTGTAGGTTATGTCGCAGGAGATGCTCGACGCCCTTCTTGCTCTCAAGAAGAAGATGGTTATAGGGTTCGTCGGTGGGTCCGATCTGGTCAAGATCACAGAGCAGCTGCAGGTCGGCGGTCACAACGGTACGTCTCTCTGCTTGACAGGTTCGCTGCATAGGCTGACGAGCTCCAGCTGTGACCGACTTTGACTACGGCTTTGCTGAGAACGGATTGATTGGGTACAAGCAGGGCGTAGAGCTGCCCTCCGAATCGTTCATCAAGTTTGTTGGCGAAGAGCGATACAAGAAGCTTGTCAACTTCATCCTGCACTACATCGCAGACCTTGACATTCCGATTAAACGGTAGGCCACATCCCTGGCTAGAGAGCCTCTCGAGCTAAAGGTCTCCTAGTGGCACCTTCATCGAGTTTCGCAGAGGAATGATCAATGTTAGCCCTATTGGCCGTAACTGCACGTAAGCTCTGGGATGTTCATCTGTATTCTTTATGCCAACCAGTGCCTTCTAGTCTCGAAGAGCGTCTTGCATTCCAAGACTACGATTTGGTTCGTATAATCTCTGGTTTTTGCGCCTTTAAGTTAACTCCATTTCAATTAGGAACATGGCATTCGTCCGACTTTGGTCAAGCTTCTGGAGGAGAAGTTCCCAGACTATGGACTGACCTACGCCATTGGTGGACAAATCTCTTTCGACATCTTCCCCAATGGTTGGGATAAGACATACGCGTTAGGACGCGTCGAGGATGAACAGTTTGAGGAAATTCACTTCTTTGGTGACAAAACGCACAAGGTACGGCCACCATCGTTGCCCTTCTGCTTGTCCGTTTCTGACTTCTTGCAGGGAGGGAACGACCACGAGATCTTCAGTGATCCACGAACCATTGGTCACACTGTGGCCAACCCGACTGATACCATCAAGCAACTGAAGGAGCTCTTTTTGAAGAACTAATAGCATTCATAACGATTAGATACATTCGACGGATAGGATCGAGGGGGAACGTGAAGGAAGTAGTAACGATAAGATAAGATCTTGTGTCCGAATCAAATAAAGACAAGCATCGCGTCGGCGGATGCAATTGCATAATCCACGGTCCAGCGCGACACAAAGTTGACCACCACCGTCACCGTCTCCTGTTACCTCGTTTCCCTCCATTATCTCCTGGTCAGCTCCTCGCAGTGTGAGGAACTGTCGTATAGACGGATTACAATGCCAAAGGCTTCAGCCAAGAAAGAGAATGAGCCAATAGTCAAGACGCGGTAAGCACCCACCAGGCGCGTCTAGCCATGCAGCTTAGAACTGATCATGCATCCAGGAAGTTGAAGATTGAGATGGACGAGGTGGAACCAGCACCCAAGAAACGGAAGATTATCAGAGGTAACACACTACCGGGGAGCCAGTCGATCCCCTCGCAGCCTTCGTTCAGCGACGTCCTGGAACGACTCCATGCAGAGAGCGGTACTTTGAATGGTGCGTTCGAGCGCCTGCATCGTCAAGATTGATGCTAAATAGCTGCCTGTTAGCCGCTGTGGAGGGTGGTGCAGATCAATGGGCGAGGCCTCGTTTAACACCGCTGAACGCTAAGAAGGATACAATTAGTGGGTCCTCTGCTGCAGTGCTCGTGCCAAACTAACATCACCCTCAGTCTTCCAGCAGATTGAAGTTGTCAACTCGACAGATTACTCGCAGGGAGGGACAGTGCTCAGGATGTTTGGCGTAACACGGGAGGGCCACAGCGTCCTAGCCAACATCACAACCTTCTTGCCGTACTTCTATGTGGTATACCCTCGCGGTTTCACTGACGAGCTCATTGAGCCTTTCAAAGATCATCTCAATGTGAGAGCGAAGTCATCCCTTTTTTGCCCATATCTCACTCTGTGTACAGGCACAATTCGACTCACCGCTGGTGAAACGAGTGGAGAGGGTCATGAAGAAGAGTATCTTGGAGTACAGAGGCGACGACAACAGTCCCTTTCTCAAGCTGACTATCGTTGAGCCCAGAGACGTCCCAAAAGTCAGGGGCCTCTTCGAAGACGGCAAGTGTCACTACGAAGGGCTCTTCGAGAACGATAATGTCAAGACCACCTACGAAAGTAATATCGTCTACCCGCTGCGATTCATGATTGACACCAAGGTGGTCGGCATGAACTGGATTGAAGTTCCCGCTGGGAAATACACTGTCGTCGCAGAAGCCCAACGCAAGTCGACATGTCAAATCGAGATCGACGTTCCCTATGACGCCTTTATCTCTCACGCACCTGAAGGCAATTGGTCGTCCTATCGCACCCCTCCGCATTCTGAGCTTTGATATCGAGTGCGCAGGTCGGAAAGGTGTCTTTCCCGAGGCGTCTATTGACCCTGTCATCCAGATAGCGAACATGGTCACTCGTCAAGGTTGGTCGCTTCCGCCCTTCTACTACTTTGGTAACTAACCAAACGTGAATAGGGGAATCCCAGCCCTTTATCCGCAACGTCTTCACACTGAACACGTGCTCACATATTGTTGGATCTCAAGTCCTTTCTTACGAAGATGAGGCACAGATGCTTCAGTCATGGAGAGACTTCGTGTCACAAGTCGATCCCGACGTCGTGATTGGTTATAACATTGGGAATTTCGATTTCCCATATCTCATGGACCGAGCAGCTGCTCTCAAAATCGAAAAGTTCCCATACCTTGGGAGATTCAAGAGTGCGTCTTCGCTGAGTGACTATTGGCCGGTCTCGAGTTGACATACTTCTAGAAATCAAGACGGAGGTCAAGAACACGCATTTCTCATCAAGAGCCTATGGTAACCGAGATTCCAAAGAAACTACTTTGGATGGCCGGTTGCAGCTGGATATCCTGCAGTTCATGCAGCGAGAGCATAAACTTCGATCATATTCGCTCAACTCGGTTTGCTCTCAGTTCCTTGGCGAGCAGAAAGAGGATGTGCATCATTCGGTTATCACGGAACTTCAGAACGGAACTCCAGAGTCTCGTCGTCGTCTTGCCATCTACTGCTTGAAGGTATGGCTTTCCTTTTCTGCACGGGGCCCCACTGACCCCCCTGGGCGTAGGATGCGTACCTTCCTCAGCGTCTAATGGACAAGTTGATGTGTTTCGTCAACTATACTGAGATGGCCCGTGTGACAGGCGTGCCTTTCAACTTCCTTCTCGCCCGTGGACAATCCATCAAGGTGTTGTCTCAGCTTTACCGTAAAGCCAATGCGGAGGGATATTTACTTCCATCGCTGAAAGGCGGAGAAGGTGAGCACGACAAATTGAAGACAAGCCTTGTTCGTTTCTAATAACTGTATAGGTGGTGAGGATAACTACGAAGGTGCGACTGTGATTGAACCAAAGAGGGGATATTACGATGTTCCTATCGCCACGCTGGATTTCAGTTCGCTATATCCGTCTATCATGATGGCGCACAACTTGTGCTATACCTCTCTGCTACGTAAAGACACCATTGATCGACTAGGCCTCGTCAAAGATGTCGACTACATTCAAACCCCTAACAATGGTGAGTCGAACGTCGCACTTTAATGAATTTGAAAATTGACGTCTACCTTGCAGACCTTTTTGCAACTAGTAAACGCCGAAAAGGTCTACTGCCTATCATTCTGGAAGACCTCATTTCTGCTCGTAAGCGGGCCAAGGCAGATCTGAAGAAGGAAACAGATCCTTTCAAGAAGGCCGTTCTCGATGGTCGGCAGCTCGCTCTCAAGGCTAGCTTCATTTCTCCCCTCTTGTAGCACCTACGTGCTGATATTTGAGCAATAGATCAGTGCCAACTCTGTCTATGGTTTTACCGGCGCTACAGTTGGCAAGTTGCCTTGTCTGGCCATCTCGTCCAGTACAACTGCGTACGGCCGTCAGATGATTGAGAGGACAAAACAAGAAGTTGAAGCAGCATACTCGATTGCAAATGGACATGATCACGACGCGGAGGTCATCTATGGTGATACCGACTCTGTCATGGTCAAATTCGGACCTACTGATCTCGGCAAGGTCATGGCTCTTGGTTCGTCATCCGCCTTGTTATTTTGCTCAGTGCGCGATGTTGATGACGGCTCCAGGTGCGGAGGCTGCTGAGTTGGTGACAGCTCACTTCGTTCGACCGATCAAGCTCGAGTTCGAAAAGGTCTATTATCCATACCTCTTGATCAGTAAAAAGCGTTACGCTGGTCTCTACTGGACAAAGGTGGAGAAGTATGACAAGATGGATTCAAAGGGTATTGAGGTGCGCTGGTAAATTGACGGGGCCAAAACCGTATACTGATGCAAGGACGCAGACTGTCCGTCGTGATAATTGTCGTCTGGTATCGACAGTCATTGAAACCTGCCTGCATAAGATGTTGATCGACAGAGACGTGAAGGGGGCTGAAGAGTAGGTATCTGAGGTCTTTTTGGAGACGCTGTTCTGACGCATGTGTTCAGGTACACCAAGCGCGTTATCTCTGACCTCTTGCAGAACAAGGTCGATATGTCGCAGCTTGTGATCACCAAAGCGCTTGCAAAGGCCGGTGAGTACCTTCGAACCGAAACCCATGGGCGGCATACTGAATCCCGGTCAGAATATGCCGGGAAGCAAGCACACGTGGAACTCGCCGCACGCATGAAAGAGCGAGATGCAGGCTCAGCTCCTGCAGTTGGTGATCGTGTAGCCTATGTTATCATTAAGGGCATCAAGGGTGCAGCAGCATACGAAAAGTCTGAAGACCCACTTTTCGTTCTCGAGAATAACCTCCCTATTGACACACGGTATTACCTCGACAATCAGCTGTCGAAGCCGTTAATGCGTATCTTCGAGCCTGTATTGGGCGACAAGGCGCAGTCCCTTCGTACGTCTTTTCAGTTTCCTGTCTGCGCCCGCATACTTACCTCGGGATAGTCACGGGTGACCATACGCGTTCAATCCAGATTGCGACGCCGACGACTGGCGGCTTGATGAAATTCGCAGTCAAGACCGAAACCTGTCTAGGATGCAAGACCCCTCTCAGGTCCTCGAACAGCCGAAGTGAGTCCTACCTTCTCCCATATTGAATCGCCCGGCTTACTTACTGGACTCGCAGACGGCGCTGTGTGCAATAATTGCATAAATAGGATTCCAGAGCTTTACCAGAAGCAAGTTCTCTCCTCGTCGGAACTCCAAGTCCGCTTCGCGCGACTATGGACGCAGTGTCAGAGGTGTCAAGGTTCGTTGCACCAGGATGTGCTTTGCACGAGCAAAGACTGCCCGATCTTCTATATGAGGAAAAAGGCGCAGAAGGATGTGGAGGATGCAAATACATTGTTGGCGAGGTTCGACGGAGATGAGTGGTAGTTTTGGACTTGTTCGGCGAACTTTAAGCTTTCTTCCGCGACCTCGCTTTCGTCACACATCTCTTATGTTCCATTTACAGTGGGTCCCCTTGCATCTACTCTAGCACTAGTCTGTAATTATAGCGCTTCCTTTCATCCAGTTGGATACCACTTGTTCAGATCTCCAATGCGGCTTTATGGCTTTCTTCCTTTGTCGCGTTCAACTGACAAGTTCTAAGATGTAAGGAGCAACAAAGCCTCGCGAGACGAGATCTTTCTCTTCCAGGTATCTAGCACCTTGTATGCTTCCCAGGCAAGTCTAATAGCAGGTCAGCTTTAGGAGAGGTGGAATAGAATAGAAGTTTACAGCGGCTCCACACTGACAGCTAAATGGCTGGTCCATTTCCCATTCTGTACTCGGGTAGAAAAAGACGAGAGGTTCCCCTGCGGCTATGTCCTGTAGAGCGTGTAAATGCCACTGCTGGGGGTCGGGCGACGAGAGGTCGAATGCAATGTTAGGTTCGCAAGAGTGGTTGACTGAGCATTTGTGAATCTCCGGTCATGATGATTACAGAAGAGGATGTACCATAGACGAGATCACTGTTCAGCTCGACATGATCATTGGGACCCTTGCCGCACTGAACAGAGCTATATCGCTTAGGACCCTGGGTGAGCCCTGTGAGAGGGGTCATGCGGTCGCCAGCTTTCCATGATCGCGTCGTAATGAGACCAGAGGTAAACTCTCCTGGCGAGAATTGCACGAGAAAGTCTAAGTGACTAGGCTTGTAGTCGGCTTGTGTAGGCTTCATAACTAGGCGCGCTCGGGCGCCTGTTCGAAGTCGCGTCTGACAGATAGGGGCAGTTGCCTTTTCGGTCAGCTGCACAGTTTATCGGGAAATCCCGTGCCTGCCAAACTTCGACTTGGAGGAAAAAGTTCATTGTCCCTACCGACAACAGCAAGCAAGCAGCAATGGCCCCCACCAAAAAGTCCAAGGCAGCAAAGTCGACCGAGTCCATCGCATCGAGGCTCGCGCTCGTCGTCAAATCGGGCAAATACTCGCTGGGCTACAAGTCGGCCCTCAAGAGCATGCGCAGTGGCAAGGGTCAGTCCATTTCATCCACAAACTCTCTCGTGGGGGCTGGAGCGTGAGGCTGAGAAGGTCCCTGTATGCTGACATTTGATTAGCCAAACTCGTCCTTATCGCTGGTAACTGCCCTCCTCTTCGCAAGTCCGAGTTGGAGTACTATGCCATGCTCTCAAAAACCGCTGTCCACCACTTTGCGGGCACCAACGTTGCACTTGGTACCGCTGCTGGAAAGCTCTTCCGTGTCGGGTGCGTCTGGTCTCTTACGCTCATCCTGTAGCATACTAACCCATCCCATAGTGTTATGAGCATCATCGACCAAGGTGACTCTGATCTCCTTTCCTTCGCCGAGGCACAAGCAGCATAAACTATTGTATATCATTGTACGACGATAATGGCACATTTTGGAGTCAAAACCCACCACTATCACGCTTGGAACAACTCGGGAACATGTTTTATCGCAAATTTCCGTTCTAAAACTCGCGCATATACTCCAGTTACAACTATTGTCTTTGCCCGCGGGTGTGGCCTAGCGGTTTAATGAGCCTCTCGATGACGGCATCGAGGTCCCGGGTTCGAACCTTGGTCACGCCCGTGCGGCGACGCGGCCCTTGTGGCTGCCAATACAAATGCATTAACTTGATGATAATCGAAATTGAAATCGGACAACGTTATCCATGATAAGAAGCCTTGTCAAGAAATCTAGGGTGGCTCTTCTCTTCTCGAGGGGTGCCGCTCAAGGATCGACGGGTGATAAAGACAAGCGAAAGCTATACAAAGACAAAGTTACAGAGAAAAGCGCGATATGCTATATCTGCTGCAAAGACATGCAAAGATGATCTAATGATCTTATAACCAAGGGCCGAAGTGCCAGCCAAAGAAAACCGAGACGGCCGCAGTGCCAGAGGATGTACACCTGCCTTCGGGAGGTGGAACCTCTTTTGTCTCATTTCCCTTCAACCACTCCTAATTCCAACGATAGCTTCCTGTTAATAGTTTGTTGAACAGTTATTAACATTCAAGTACATGTGTTCTATGGATCTATGCGATAATATGTTAGTGCGCAACCCCATTGCCATTTACCTGCCCTCTCAGCTTTTTGATGTATTGGTCTGCCTTCCCAAGCATCCAAATAGGGAATGCGAATTTGAAGTTGGGATATGAGATGGCACACGTCTTGTTGAAGACACCCTCAATCGCCTCTTGAGGCCACGACCCGTCCTAGCAAGAAACATTAATCCCGAAAGGAAGAGGAGAGTAAAAGGAGCAAGCGTACAGGCTTCTGCCGTGACATAACAAGACGAACAGCGCGTTCGATGGGTTCAGGATGAGGGTACTTGTGGTACATGAGCGCCATGGCTGACCAACAGGTCTGCACGACCTGTGTTTCTTCATGGTCTACCCATCGGCTTTGCTCGCATGACTGCGTTTGTAATGTCAGGGAGATACGAAGGGCTCGATTAGAACGATAGACGTACCCTGTAGCTCTCACCCCAGCCACCATCGCTCCTCTGCTTGCTGAGCAGGAACTCACAGCTCTTCTTCGCGTACTTGCTATTCTCGTACGTCTCTCCCACAAGACTAAGACTCTCACTTGCAAACAAGGCTGCATAACTGAGAAAGGGGGTTAATCAGATTGAACATCCTGGAGTCAGATAAAAGGGCGCATACCTAAAGCAAATACCCCAATTGCCCACCCATCCACCTTCAGGTGTTTGAGCCGCGTGGAGGTACCCGATAGCACGCTCGATGGTGGTGTTAATTTCCGAGGAACGGTAGTTGGGGTAATGAGAGCGGAAGATGGCGAGAGAGGTGATGACGGAGGTTGTGCATTCGGGATAGTTGTATTCCACCATGATGTTTCCTAGTTGACACGATCAGTTAGCATGGGTCGGAGAAAGAGGCGTAAGCGACTCACCAAAGACTTCGGCAGGGTTCAGCTTCTCCGACCAGGACCCTGCTCGAATGAGCTCGTACGAGGCGAAACCGCCGTCTGGGTTCTGCATGCTAAGCAGGGTGTCCACTGCGTCTTGTAGACGATCTTTGGTGACGAGCTTGGGCGTGAAGCTATCATACAGGTTAGGATCGGGATATACGCGAGGAAAGGAAAGGCACAAACTCGAGACGGTGCTGGAGGTACAGAACGGCTTTCATGCCTTCAGCCGTACAGTCGCTGACGGTATAGCCTTGCTCGGCGGTACTGCACAACGTCATGAGCGAGCGCGAGGCGAACGAAACGGATAGACATACCTGAACCCCCAAGCTCCTTTCGTCCTCTGCCTGTGCATAGTCTCAAAGTGCTTCGGGTTCTCCCTCATCTGGCCCTGATCCAGCCACTCCAAGGCCTTCACCATACTCTCCTTGTACTTTCCGCCCTCGGCGTTGGCCAGCCCGGTATCCACGAGCGCCTGCACGATGAACTGTGTGTCCCAAAGCTGGCTCCCATTCGTCCCAGTGACCATCATGCCCTGGTCACTCATCCACATCGAGTCCCTCCGCTTCATCTCATGCATCTTCCAAGCATGCGAATCGATTCCCTCGTGTGCATACCGAGCGACGAGGTTGAACATCATGTTGACCGGAGCGAGACATTGGTATGCCGTGTTTTCGTCTTCCCAGCAGAGCATTTGGTACGCTTTTTGGACACCGGCTGTGCGGACGTAGGGGAAGGGGCAGGATTCGTAGAGGGAGAGGATGGAGGCGAGGAAATCGTATAGTTGGCTGTGGGGAGCGTAAAGGTCGACTTTAGCGACGTGGTTGCGTTGTGAGGGCCAGTGGATGGAGTAGTAGTCTTCTGGATAGAGTTCCTGGAACCAGTCAGTCACAAACGCAAAGACACGAAATCCAGGCAGACACACCTCACGCAACTTGAGAACCATGTCATTCTCTGGCATGGTATACCGAATACCGTACAAGTAGCTCATAGGCAGGTATACCATCCGAACGTGGATCCACCATCTGTGAGGGTGAATCGGAAGCCACTCGGGTAGCAGCCAAAGCTCGGGTGGGACAGCGTTGTTGCCAGCCCAGTCGTACACGCCGAGAAGGGAGAGCCAGAATTTGCCCCAGGCTGGGGCGCCGGTTGCACCACCGAGTTGGTGTAGGCGTTCACGGGCTCTAACCGCGACGGGATGCTCTGCGCTCATTCCGAGAAGTCGAATGGCGACATAGTTCAGTCCTGTGCCGAAGACGGACGATGGGCCTTCTATATGTCTAAAGCATCCGTTAGTCGCGTCCAGGAAGATGGCGTTCGAGAGCTCACAATCCCCATCCTCCATCCGGGTTGGCCTTGTTCATGAGGTACCGAATCATCTCGAGACGCTCCTCGATGGTGAACGCCATGTTGGCAATGTAACTCCCAATGACGACGCCTGGAAGCAGGAACATAGGTCCTCCGTACTCTCCTGCCCAATGACCATCGTCCGACTGCAAGTGCTTGTAGAATTCGTAGCCATTACGCGCCGACTCCCAAGCAGTCTTGGGTTCTGGAAGTGTTGGAAGCTCCTGAAGCATATAACAGTGCTCGTTCGTCAGTTCTCCTCAGCCAGGCATGCGGGAGTTGCGATACGCACAGTATCAAGGCCCAACCAATACTTGTCGACAGTATTCTGAGGCCATTGTGACACCTCCTCGTCGGTATGAAGATAATGCCAAATATGTCTTCCTCCATCCGAGACTTTTAACCTCCACCTTTTCAAATCGGTGAAGCCAGGGTCTGACACGGTATGGGGCACACCAAGGTGTGACCATGCAGGCGAGTTGCGGTCAACAGCGCTTGGGGTGAATGTTGTCATTAGGTCTTGTGGTTGTGACAGTTGATAATGAGGAATGACGATGATTAGGGATTGGAACTAGGTATAAGAAGGTTTGGTGGTATGTTATTATGACATGGAACGCGCTGAACAATGATACGATTCTAATTTCGTTCATTGACTTTTGATCGAGGAAATGGCATCACTCAGGATGCGTTCTATCCGGAGGGATGCATTCTACCCGAAGGTCAGGAAGGCTTACATACTACAAGTGAGGATACAAGGAAGTATTTTGTGACACGATGGGCATCGCTGAACATAGGCCTGACCTCGCATTCGTGTAGCTACGTCGTGGGGCCGAATTAATAGGCACGGATTGCAACAAAAATAAAAGGGCAAGGTGAACATACAACAAGCTTAACCAACCGCTCGTGAAGAATATTGGGCAGAGGCGGTAACCTACAGTTCAGTTACAAATCGAACCGTTTTGTCGCAAGTCCAGCCCTCACTAGCTGTAAGTTGTAAGTCAATGCCGGCACTACTAGTACTAAGGGCCCGAACTGGACCAAATGTTCCATGCCCAGTGTTAAGCGAGTACAAGACGCGTCCTTCATCAAGACCAACGATGTCTGGGCGTCCATCCCCTGTCAGATCGACAAGGAATCGTGGATGTCTATCGGTTCTCCATCCCCGGCTAAATCTGAATTCTTCTAGTACAAGTTTCGGAGCCTCAAAGGTGCCATCGCCCTTGCCCATCGACACATAAACTCCGGCGTCTCCAAACCCAATGATGTCTGCGGTCTTCTTATCGGTCAGAGGCAGAACGAATCGAGGATGCTTATCCGTCTGCCAGCCCTGACGTGTTCCAAATCCATGGACGGCGAAGGTCATCGGGGTGAAGTTGCCCTGACCGTCATTGAGGGATACGAAGACGCCGTCATTCTTGAACCCGAGAATGTCTGCTCTGCCGTCCCCAGTGAGATCTACTAGATGGCGAGGATGCAAATCTACCCGCCAACCGTAAAGGTAGCTGAAAGCGTCCAAGTTTGGGCTACTCTCTGCATTGCGGAAGGTCCCGTCACCCCCGTTATGAGCGATGTAGGTGTGACTTTTGCCAAAGCCAATGATGTCGGGGAAGCCGTTTCCAGTGATATCTGCGAGATAGCGAGGGTGTTCGTCCACCCTCCACCCCTGTTTGTTACCAAAGTTCCCCAGCACCATCTTTCTTGGCGCATAGGTTCCTTCGCCCTGGTTGAGTGATACGCGGACACCATCGTCTGCAAAACCAACGATATCGACTCGTCCGGTTCCTCGTAGATCAACGAGCATTCGAAGGTGTCTATCATGGCGCCAGCCAGAAGCATGCCCAAAATCTCTAAGCGCGAAGCGGCTCTTCTCGAAGGTGTGATTCCCTGAGTTTTGGGCAATCCAGACGCCGTCGTGTCCAAATTTTACGATATCCTTGCGCCCATCCCCCGTGGTGTCCGCCAACATTCGGGAATGCGCGTCGCGGTGCCATTCGCCTGCCTCGTAGGCCATGTCAATCAAGACCATAGAGGTTTTCATCGGGCTTGGCCATGTGGATTCGGGGGAGGAAACGAACACCCCATCGATTCCGAGTCCGATAATGCATGGGGGTGTGAAGACTGAAGGACTGGTAAGCCATAGTGTCACTTGAAGGCTATCAACATACCGCTGCGGGCGCGCTGCTCATTGAATGAAATATTGGGCCCAGGGTCTGACATCGGTATATCTGACGAGGTTCAAGGCAGGACTACAATTTTTAGCAGCGATTGAGGTGATAGTTCGGGACAAAGAAGATAAGCGCCCATCACGGTGACAAGCAGCGCACGGGGTGTGGATTATGTTCGAACCGAACCTGACCTCGCATTCGTGTAGCTAAATGCTATACAAGCGGAAAAGGGCAAGTCAAATATACAAGGTCCAGGCACACGACAAGTCCGATAGGCTGCTCACAAAGAAGATTGGGTAGAGGTGATGGGCTACAATGCACTGACAAACCGAACTGTTTTATCGCAAATCCAACCCTTGCTAGCTGTAAATTGCGAGCTAAGCTTTTGAGCTGGACCAAATGTTCCTTGTCCAGTGTTAAACGAGACATAAATGGCTCCTTCGCCGAAGCCAATGATATCTGGGCATCCATCCCCGGTCAAGTCGACAAGGAATCGTGGATGCCTATCGGCCTTCCATCCATCGTGAAACCCGAACGCTTCCAGTACAAGTTTGGGAAGGTCAAAGGTGCCATCGCCTTTGTTCATCGACACATAAACCCCGGCATCTCCAAACCCAATGATGTCTGCAGCCTTCTTATCGGTTAAAGGCAGAACGAATCGAGGATGTTTGGCCACCTCCCAACCCTGGCACGTTCCAAAATCATGGACGGCAAAGGTCATCGGGGCGAAGTTTCCTTGACCGTCATTAAGAGAGACGAACACGCCGTCGTTCTTGAACCCGAGAATGTCTGCTCTGCCATCCCCTGTGAGATCCACCAGGTGGCGAGGGTGTGTCGCTACCCGCCAACCCTGGTCGTAGCTGAAAGCGCCCAAGCTGGGGACAGGTTGATCCTTGTGGAAGGTCCCATCACCTGCATTATGAGCGATGTAGGTGTGGCTTCCGCCGAAGCCAATAATGTCGGGGAGGCCGTTTCCAGTGATATCTGCGAGGTAACGAGGGTGTTTGTTCACCTCCCACCCCTGTGAAGTACCAAAGTTCCAATTAACCCATTTTGGGGTCGCATAGGTTCCCTCGCCTAGATTGAGCGATACTCGGACACCTCCACCGCCAAACCCAATAATATCTGCTCGTCCGGTTCCTCGCAAGTCAACAAGCATTCGAGGGTGTTGATCATGGCGCCAGCCAGAAGCATACCCAAAATCTCCGACAGCCAAGCGGTTCTTCGCGAACGTGCAGTGTCCGGTGTTCCTTGCAACCGAGACACCACCGTGTCCAAATCCCACTATATCCTTGCGTCCGTCCCCTGTCGTATCCGCCAACATTCGCGGATGCACGTCAGGGCGCCACCCACCCGCTTCGTAGGCCATATCGCACAAGACTATGGATGTTTTCATCGGGCTTATCCATGTGGATTCGGGGGAGGATACGAACACCCCATCCGTCCCAAAACCAATAATAGATGGTGGTGTGAAGATGGCTGAAGGACTGGTAAGCCACAGCGTTTACTCGGAAGTAGTGATCAACAGACCGTTGCGGGCGCGCTGTTCGTCAGTTGCAATATCAGGCCCAGGATCCGACATTGGAATATCTGAAGGGGTTTTCAAGCAGGTTCGCGATCTTTAGCAGAAAGTCGAAGTGAATGTTCAAAGGAAGGGAGTAGGTGCTTAGGAAGAAGGCAGTGGTCTCGCTTGGTTTCAATCTCTTTGTGAGAGACGATTCCACTCAAGGTCAAGATCTGGCCAAAGGAATAGAAGATTGTAGACTTGAGGTCGAATAGTAGCCACGGTCATGTGGCTATATACACATCGTGCGCGGTTCTGAACTCATACACCCGTCAATTTTGATCAGACGCTGGTTCTCAGATCCATGTTGCACAACCAAATGATGGCTTGCAGGATAGCGGCGCGACACGAGCGAGCCGCTGCCCAACGGGAATGGAGACGGGGGAGGGAGATGGGATGGAGGAATGGGGGACCCAACGGCCAGGTTTATATGTCCGAGGGATAGGAGGCTGACAGGAGCCGCGACGTAGGTTTCAGACCTGGTTCCAACATGCCCTGAAGTGTGAGATGTTCCAGCTGGTGGAGGGTTTGAAACTGCACTGGCGTTATGCAAGGCCCTACTTACAACAGCGTTGGGAGTCAGAAGGCCGTGAACGACGAGGGAGCGACAAAGCCACGCTCCAAAAGCGGTCCAGCTTCTGAGGCCTAGGTATCACTAGATAGTTCGAAGCGATTGAACGCCTTGAACACTTCACCGAGCCCCAAGACCACTACTTGTTCGGCCAGTCAGTGGATTGATTCTCCGGGTTTAAAACCAAACCCTGACATCGGATTCGTGTAGTTAGATCGTACTATACAAGCGGGGAGAACAAGCATCGATTTTTACAGAAATAAAAGAGTAAGGCGAATAAAAGGCATACAACAGCTCGACCAACTACTCATAAAAGAGATTAGGTAGATGTGGGGCTTGAAGTGCAGTGATAAATCGAATCGTTTTGTCGCAAGTCCAACCCTTGCTGGCTGTAAACTGTGAGTCAAGCGTCTGGGCTGGACCAAATGTTCCTTGTCCAGTATTAAACGAGAGCCAGACGTCTTCTTCATTGAAGCCAATGATGTCTGGACATCCGTCCCCCGTCAGGTCGGCAAGGAATCGTGGATGCCTATCAGTTCTCCATCCCTGTCGAAATCCAAAGCATCCCAGTACGAGCTTGGGAAGCTCAAAGGTGCCATCGCCTTTGTTCATCGACACATAAACCCCGGCATCTCCAAACCCAATGATATCTGCAGCCTTCTTATCCGTTAAAGGCAGAACGAATCGAGGATGTTTATCCACCTCCCAGCCCTGGCATGTTCCAAAATCATGGACGGCGAAGGTCATCGGGGCAAAGTTGCCCTGACCGTCGTTGAGGGAGACGAACACGCCGTCGTTCTTGAACCCAAGAATGTCTGCTCTGCCATCCCCTGTGAGATCCACCAGATGGCGAGGGTGTGTCGCCACCCGCCAGCCCTGGTTGTAGCTGAAAGCGTCCAAGCTGGGGACAGGCTGATCCTTGTGGAAGGTCCCGTCACCTCCGTTATGAGCGACGTAGGCGTGACTTCCGCCGAAGCCAATGATATCGGGGAGGCCGTTTCCAGTGATATCTGCGAGGTAACGAGGGTGTTTGTTCACCTCCCACCCCTTGGTGATACCGAAGTTCTCATTGACCCATTTTGGGGTCGCATAGTTTCCCTCACCCAGATTGAGTGATACTAGGACACCAGCACCGCCAAAACCAACAATATCTGCTCGTCCGGTTCCTCGCAAGTCAACAAGCATTCGAGGGTGTTGGTCATGGCGCCAGCCAGAAGCATACCCAAAATCTCCAAGGGCAAATCGGATCTTTTCGAAGACGTGGTTTCCAGCGTTCCTCGCAATCCAAACACCAGCGTGCCCAAACCCCACCATATCCTGGCGTCCATCCCCCGTCGTATCCGCCAGCATTCGCGGATGCGCGTCAGGCCGCCACCCGCCCTTGTCGTAGGCCATCTCAAACAAGACCATAGATGTTTTCAATGGGCTTAGCCATGTAGATTCGGGGGAGGCCACTATCACCCCATCTATCCCGAAGCCAATAATACACGATTGGGAGAAGGCTGAAGGACTGGTAAGTTACATCGTGCGCTTGAAGGTAGTAATCAACAGACCATTGCGGGCGCGCTGTTCATCAGTTGCAATATCGGGCCTAGGATCTGACATTGGTATATCTGAAGGGGGTTTCAAGCAGGGCCGGGATCTTTAGCAGAAAGTCGAAGTGAATATTCAAGGGAAGGGAGTGCTTAGGAAGGACACGCGGCGGGTTGCTGTAGAAGGCAATCGACTCGCTTGGTTCCAATCTCTTTGTGAGAGACGATTCAAATCAAGGTCAAGGCCTAAGGTCTGGCCAAAGGAATAGAAGATTGTAGACATGAGGTCGAATAGTAGCCACGGTCATGTGGCTGTGTACACTCCGTGGCGCGCTGCTGAACTGAGCCTGAGTGAACTCATACACCCATCAATTTTGATCAAGCGTTGGTTCTCAGATCCATCTTGCACAACCCGGTGTAGACGGAACATTGCAGGACCAGGACTACGAGAATAAGAGGTCAAGCTCAAGTACAAGCCCAGGGCACTGCAGGATACAGGGAGAGAGCCATGCACTTCGGCCACAAACGGCGAGTTCATTCGCATCCCTGCAGTGGGTGCTCGTCCGCGATATCACATACAAGCTGAGGACACTGCGGAGTGATGGTACAGGAGGATAAGGCCTCTGGGTACCAAACAGCTAAACCGCATCACTTCGGAATAGGGGAAGGTAGTCAGCCACTGTTATCCAAGAGTAACGAGAGTACGCACACGACGAGAAGCCGAGTCTTCGCCACGATGGAAAGCCACCAGTGGGCCAGGTCATGCGCGCTTCACTGATTGAAGGGCTCGTCGCTGGCAAGGTGATGGCTTGCAGGGTAGCGGCGCGACACGAACGAGCCGCTACCCAGCGGGGATGGAGAAGAGGGATGGGGATGAGATGGAGAAACGGGAGACCCAACGACCAGGTTTATATGTCTGAGGAATAGGAGGCTGGCAGGAGCTGCGACGCAGGCTGGAGCGATCAAACCTGTTTCTAACATGTTGTGGAGTGACAGATGTTCTAGCTAGGTTTGAAACTGCACTGGCGTCATGCACGACGTCGGGAGCCGGAACGAGGGAGCGACAACGCTATGCTCTATAAGCGGTCGAGCTTCAGAAGCTCATGGTACCACTTCTGGCGATGAACGGTGGTTATGTTTGGCCTCCAAAAACTTGACCCCAGGCGTAACCCGGGACAGCCGTCACAGTCCCTGTGACTGATACCAAACCTGGATGACAGGCCCTACTGAACGTGTAGGAACGACCGGCTGCCCTATTGAGCACATCGAAATAACACAACATCCCTGCATTTTCAGTCAGCGTCAACTTCGTAGCACTCTGCAATAACAAGAGACTCTAAAGCGGAGAACTTCCGCGCTGGTTTGCTCCTAGATCGGCTTGCAGTTAGAACCAACCGACGAAAGGAACCTGTTCGCAGATTGTCCCGATTGCAGGAAACCCTTTTACCTTGGAGTTGGGAAGAGCCGCAGCCCCGGTAGACCTTGTAGTTGACAAGTGGTTAACTTTTTCTTCTCCCAGCTAGCTTTATGCAATGTTTTTCTTTCTTCACAGAGGAGAACGAACGAATTGTATTGTCAGAGAGATATCAGGAACGTACAGGGGAACATACAGGGGAACATATTGCGGATTACAATACACTGACAAATCGAACCGTTTTGTCGCAGGTCCAGCCCTTGCTGGCTGTGAACTCCGAGTTCAGCTTCTTAACTGGACCAAAGGTTCCGTTCCCATTGTTAAGCGCGACAAATACGGCTTCCTCGCCAAAACCAACAATGTCTGGGCACCCATCCCCGGTCAAGTCAACAAGGAAACGGGGGTGCCTGTCGGTCTTCCATCCCTGTTGGACCCCGAAGTTCTCCACCACAAACTTGGGACGCTCAAAGGTCCCATCGCCCCTGTTCATCGCCACATAAACCCCAGCGTGTCCAAACCCAATGATGTCCGCGGTCTTCTTGTTGGTGAGAGGCAAAACGAAGCGGGGATGCTTATCCACCTCCCAGCCCTGGGACGTTCCAAAGTCATGGACGGCAAGGATCATTGGCTTAAAGTTGCCCTGACCGTCGTTGAGGGAGACGAAGGCGCCGTCACCCTTGAAACCGAGGATGTCTGCTTTGCCGTCTCCGGTGAGGTCGACGAGATGGCGAGGGTGCTGTGCCACCCTCCAGCCGCGAGAGTAGCTGAAGTCGTCCAAGTTGGGGACAGACTGGACGTCGCTGAAGGTGCCGTGGCCCTTGTTGCGAGCGACGAAGGTGTGGCTGTCGCCAAAGCCAATGATGTCGGGAAGGCCGTTCCCAGTGACATCCGCGAGGAAGCGGGGGTGCTTGTCCACCGCCCACCCCTTGGTGATACCAAAGTCCCCAACGACCAGCTTGGCAGGCGCAGGCGCAAAGGTTCCCTCGCCCGTATTGAGCGAGACGAGGACACCTGCGTGGCCAAAACCAACGACATCGGCTCGTCCGGTTCCTCGCAAGTCAACGAGCATGCGGATGTGTTGATCAACGCGCCAGCCAGAGGCGTAGCCAAAGTCGTTGAGGACGAGACGGTTCTCCTCGAAGGTGGAATCTCCACTGTTCCTCGCAACCCAAACACCAGCGTATCCAAATCCTACTATATCCTTGCGTCCGTCCCCCGTGACGTCCCCTAGCATACGAGGATGCACGTCGGTGCGCCATCCACCCGCGTTGTAGGCCATGTCACTCAAGACCATGGAGGTTTTCATTGGGCCAAACCAGGTGCCAGATGTGGGGGAGGAAACGTACACTCCATCCATCCCGAATCCAACAATGGATGGGGTCGGGCCTAAAGGTTGGTTAGTCGAAGCATGAAACCGACGGCAATTGGTAACTTACGTCCGAAGCCGCGATTCTCGGGGCCAGTTTGCGACATCGTTACTCGAAGGGTAGATTGTGAGCGTCGAGGTGTTTGTAGAGTAGATTGAAAAGACCACTTTCTTCCTTTGAAGCAGAGGAAGACAAAGATTCATTGTTGGTGGCCACGGTCATATATATACGGCCACTAGCCCAGAACCTTGGTATCACCCCCCTGGCCACACTTCTCCTGGGCCACGACCAGCGGCTTCGAGGCCTGCTCGAGGCCAGAGCATTGTGAAAGGAAGCTTTCCGTGGCCGTATCTACCTTTTTAGCTCGCGAATTCGCTGAAGAATATGTCGAAACATTCGCAGCGGATCTGGAGGAAAGTTACGAATTGGTACAGCCCAGGGACGCACCACAGATGACAATGGTCTATTGACATCGAACAATGTCGTCGTTGGCCTCCCAAACCTGCAGAGATTTCGAATATTGGTCAGTCCCAGACGATCCAGTTACTGAGCAGACAGATTGAGTGGCGGCGATGGTGCGCACCATCTAGAGCGCCCAGGCGCCACTGTTGAATACCTTCGTGACCCAACCTTCACTTTATGTGCAAGGCTCCGCACTCCATATACCCCTTCTTTGTAGCTGCAGGAATGACGCCATTATGCGTTTCTTCAACTATCGTGCAGCCCAGAGCGACTAGAAGCGTTTGCCAGTGGGAAGCATCGAACTTTGAGCTGCTCAGAACGGGAACCTGAATGTTGCTAGTCCAAGTCAAGATGAAATTACTTCCCATGTACAATACAATCGTCTACCGCCCACCTAGCACCCTAGATGCATCATAGTCCGAGCCGAGGCCATTGGCTTGGCCGCCTGGTATCATCCCCCCAATCACCTTCTGCAAGTCTGCCCACTCGGTCTCGCGGGGAATGGCCATGTCTCCAATATCGTAGATGTAGAGGTGCCCATCGCTTCCTCCAAGAGCAGCACGTCGACCGTCCTTCTTGTCCCATTGAAGTTTGTTGAGACCCTTGCCAGAACCAACCGTCGTCGATACGACAGGTACCTACACGTCCTCAATTAGAATCCCACCCCTTGTGAGAAGGAAAAGACCACATACCTCCGTGTCAACATTGAGATTCCACAAGTCAAACTTTCCTGAGCCATCTACAGTTCCAAACAGCGCAGGCTGCACCGGATGCCACTTGGCTCCAAACACATAATCGTCCGCCTCGTCAAAGCTATAGAGCGGAGGCAAATGGTGCGTCGAGCTGCTCGGCTTTGTCGTCAACCCTTTCGCTCTCCACAGCTTGACCGTCCAGTCCACGCTTGAGGTCAAAAACAGGTCTGAGAAATCCACAGGGCCGTTGGATGGGTGGAAATCGAGCCCGAGGACAGGGGCCATGGTGACCTTTGTATACGTCGAATTGGATTTAGACCTGCTTTGGCTCCTGCACGGTCGTACCGGTTCGCTTGGTAAACAGTTGCCTTCTTCGGTGCCTACCCAAAAGGTTGTCGGTTTCGTTTGCGGGAAAAGTCGAGGGTGGTGATGGCGACTTCGCTGGTCTTATTGTGTCCTGCGTGCAGAAGCTCAAGGGTTTCCTGAACGTGTCTGTCAGAGGTGAAGCGAAGGCATGGGTGAGATGATGGCACTTACCTGTGGCTGAGCGAGCATGTCGACTAGCCAACTACAGACTGTACCGTCGGTACTGCTCGTAATTAGATTGTGAGCGTTCTGTGTGCCAACCATCTTCATCGCATATACAGGGATGCGTGTGACCCTGCAGGCCGATAAAGGGGTCTTGAGGACCTGGCAGATGCTTTGACCGTGTATCCCAGAGCAAGATTTGCCCAGAGTATGTCCCTCCGAAGATGAGATTGGAGTGGAATGGTGAGAAGGTGACGGTCAAGACATCCGACTGGAATGCCACTATCAGCTACTCTGCACTAAACCAATAAACGAAGACACTGACTTGAGAGTGGAATACGAACTCGGGCCGTTCCAGCAGATGGAGGTTCCACACAGCAACGACACCATCCGGTTCGTTAAGGGCAGATCCGTTCTTGTTGTAAGACGCGACGCTTAGTTCTGGATACTAGGCAGTGAGGATGAGAATCAAAGCGAGTACGCAGAGGTGATGCCGTACTTTAGGTGACCAGTCGATGTCAGTGATCGACCGGTTCTTGCCTAGCCGTTCATCAAAGAACTCACAGACGCGTTTGACGCGTTTGCCTTCAAGGTCGTCGCTGGTAATTTCGTATCAGTGCCAGATTCTCAAGGAAGGAGAGGGCTGCACGCACTTGCCAGCATCAGCGCCAATGGTATAGTCCCTGATGTAGTCGTAGTTGTCATTCAGCGCGCGTTGAAGGATCTTGGAAGACTGTTCCACGAAGTCAAGGAATTCAGGGGCAGTAACGATGCTGGTGCGTTCCTCCTCGGTCAATTCTGAGAGGTAGAATTAAAGGGTGGCCTTTGACAGAGCCTCAACAGACGCACCTCGAATCTCTTGCTCAATCTCCCTGTCCAGCTTGACGCTCTCCTCTTCTAGCTCCTTCTCACGGATCCTCTCAGCGTCTACGGTCTCCTTCTCGCGCATTATCCGTCGCTTGATCTCTTCTTCGATATTCTGCGGTACTTCGTCGTCCACATCCATCGTCTGGACTTCTTTGCTGTAAATAACGCGCTCCTGAAATGCCTACGTTAGATTCCGTTGACATGATATTGAGTTGGAGATGCACCTTCTGTGGCAGCTCAAAGAGCTCTTGCTCAATATCCACAAGATCATTATAAATTCTCGGTGTCAAATGTCTACCCACTTCTTCAGCACCCAACTCTGCCAGTCAGAAGCTGATTAAACTCACATCTCGACCGCATTATCCGTTGCCGAACTACTCGACACGGACTGGGTAGCAGCCACCGAGAAGAGGCCCCTGTCCGACGTAAAGTCGCTTCTGCTGTCCATCCCAGAGCCGGAGGTTCCAGGAAGTTGAGCATGGCCATGACGAGCGCCTACGGCAGGTGTGCCTGGGAGGGATTCTAGAGGTGTAAGATCCCCTGCTGTGCTGGTCCTTCCTCCTCTCCGTGGGCTGCCAAGGATCTCGTCTACGAAGCGGTTTACATCCTCTGTCCTTGCTGGAGGTGGTGTCGACTGTCATCGCAACCAGAGTCAGCCAAAGGGTGCGACTGTCATAGATCCACGATCCACGCACCTCTTGGACAAGCGCCTGTCGTTGCCTCTCTGCCCTTGCCTTGCGCAGTTCCTCGAGTTTAGCCTTCTTGGCTTCAATCTCCGCTCTGCGTCGTTCCGACATTCTGTGTGTATGCTGGGGTGGGTATCAAGTAATGAAGCAAGACAGTTGAAAGCTGCTGATCGTGTTTGAAGCCCAACGCGAGAGATGGATTCAACTTTCTCACACTCGCAAGGCCGGCGCTAAAGCCACAACCACCATGTCCGTCCCAGCAGAATAAGCGTAACCGTAAAGGTGGTGCGCCGGAATGCAGAGAATAACAGAATATACGCTCACCCACTTCCACTTCTCTTCATTGAAGCCACCTCCGAGCAAGCTAGGCTCAGTTCTGGGTCTGCTCGGCCTTTCCCTGCCCACTCGCATCGAGAACCCTCATGTCGAAGGAATATTCGACCCAGTCACCAGGAGCGTATGGATATCCAACATGGACCATTCCATGATCCTGTGGCGGAGAGGGTTCTTTCGGCAAGGGTAATCTCTCAAGAAGTGAACCCAGCTGGTTATCATCGGCAACTGAATATCAGGAAAGCCTGCTGGGAAACGTATGTCATTCTAATACTCCTTTTGAAGATCCTACTAAACATGAACTCAAACTTCCGGAAAGGCACAGACTCCACATCCGAAGAAGTCACAGCTCGCAGACGAGCAGAGCGTAAACAATTCAAACTCGATCGTGCACGGGCAATCGCAGCGGTCGCACAAGAGGCCGAAGAGAGATTCGAAAAGGAGGGGATCGTGACTACACCTGCTCTGTCAGGGTCCTGCCATTCCTTCTGGTGCAACTTGGAAACCTTCCCAGCCAATCCAGCTGGCTGCTCCCAGTCTCCGCAGGTGACTTGGATCTGGATGACGCCGACGATGCAGAACCAGAAGAGCTAGGAGAACGTCGAACATCTTCAGTTGACGCTGCAGGAAGCTTTGTTCCTAGCTTGGAACTCAGACTGTCTAACAATCCTCCACCCAGATACGGTACGTCCTATCTACTCGTGTACACCTCAACTAAACCTAAAGCAATCTTCCAGCTAGAACCCATGTCCCTTCACGCAATCTGGACCTCCTTCCAACGTGCCCACCTCCCACTCTCAATAGACGCTCCCCAAAAACTTCAATTCGACAACCCATTTCCTGATCAACTACGTCGTATACCACCACTACCGTTCCCTAGGCTGGGTCGTCAAAGGCGGAATCAAATTCTGCGTTGACTATCTCCTCTACAAACGCGGTCCCGTCTTCAGTCATGCCGAGTACGCACTACATTCTTTCACCCACCACTCTGGTGACTCACGATTCTTTCGTCCAGATTCGCTCTGGTAGTCATGCCAGTGTACGAAGACGAGCAGGACCAGGAGGAGTCCATCACCAAACCTCAAAACGCGGAACCCTTTGCTTGGTCTTGGCTGAGCACGATAAACCGTGTCAATTCGCAGGTTCAAAAGGTCTGTCTTGGTGTTTCCGTCCTGCTCCCCTCGTTTACCATTCGTCTCGACTCTATTGGCTGAATGTGACTCACACCCTGTCTGGCAGACACTCATCTTCGTTTACGTGACAATCCCTTCAAAATCGAGACTCTCGCAGAGTGTCCTCGAGTCACCGGCCTGTTTCCAACACTACTCTGTCCGAGAAGTCGTCCTGCGCCGATTCGTCCCAGCTCGGATGCGTGATTGATCCTTCATGCGCCTATGCAACACCTATGTCTTGCCTTCCGTCCTACCACCGCCAAGACGTACGACTTCAAACCCCTTCAAGTTCTTTCTACTGAAGTAGGAGTTTGGTTTATCATGCTCGCATTAATTATTGGGCCAACACGTAGCTGCTCTAGCTCTAGCTGCATGGATCCATAGTAGTTGATATCGAAGGAGCATATGGGCATAGACATAAGTGATTTGAATCCCTCCCCATGATGGCTTGTCGTTATGAAGCAGCCGAGTCTTGGAGCTCGAGCCCTCACCTGGATAATTGAAAGTGGTTACCTGTGTTGCGTGAATAGATCCCTGGTTCCTCCCCTGCCCTCCTCTGCTCGTCGTCCTCCTTTGAGCCTTCTCCGCCCCGCCGCCCAGCACGCAGCTAATGATACCTCCAGTACCGCGAAGGAGAGCCCCGCCCATGGCTCCCTGCATATTTCCTAGAAAGTTGTCGGACCCATACGGGAAGAAAAGAGAGAGAGAGAGAGCGACAGCGACAGTAAGACCAAGGGTGGCGAATAGGCGGGGGCATCAGTGGCAAGGTCGGAGACGAAGAAGGTCAGGCGAATGAATCATATAGCACCCTTGATGATGATCTTCCTGTATTTCTCCTCGTATGTTTGCAACAGCTTGGGATGCGCAGGGCGACACTCGAGAACTTTTTGGACGTCGGGGACCATGGCGTTGGTAAACACATCAGCGTTGTGGCTGTTCAAGAACACCCTGGCTTCTTCCAATGTTTCAAAGGCCAGTTCGTTCTGAATGAACTCGAGGGTGATTTTCATGTAGCTGGACAAAATCACCACGTCAGACAAGTAAAAGCGGAATAAGGGAGAGACGTACGCTTTGGTGATGACCAGCAGAGCGCGGGCTCGTTCACGAGGAATAAAATGATCCATAATATAGGCTCCCATGTTCGGAGCATTCACATAGAGTTCGAAAAGAGAATGATAGTTGCCCATTGCCAGGGCTCGCTGGACGTTGAGGGCGTGGGCGACGGCCGGATCCGCCTTCTGCTTTGTTGTTAGCTGACCTACGTAGATGTTCAACTCTAGAGGGATGGATGAGACGTTAGTGTAAGCTCTGGTCAGGACAACAAAACCCTTACCGCTTCGGTTTCGCCCATGGAGTAACATGAGAATGCGATACGCAGTGAATTCCTCCACTTTGCCCGGTATCCCAATCTCGTAAAGAAGTTTGAGAGTTGCTTGACATTGGTTGTATTCAACCATATCACCCTGTTGCAAGTGTAAAATGAGGAAGGGCCGGGACAGCATAAAAACACTCACGCATTCCAAGGCAATACGTGCATGGATCTCATACACCTGGACGGTGAACTCATTCTTAATCCGTTGTACCTAGACGTGGCGTTCAGTCATTGCATCCTCTGCGGCGAAAAGGAAAACATACTGTGAGATCCTGGCGCACACTCTTCAATTGGCTGCAAATCCAATTGTATGCTACTTGCTCTTTCCACCGTTTCTTAAGCTCTGTGAGGGTTTTCTGAAGGATGTGTAAAGGACGTATCGTTTCTGGTTTCGGTTCCTGGCGCAACTGTTAGGCGCCTGTCATGATCAGCGTGTACGGCCGACTTACAGTGGTGAGTCGGAGGTAATCCTTGAGAAGCTCAGTCCTGGTACCCACGATTGTGTAGCGATCCCAGTCAATCACATTCTTCAAGTCAATCCGAGTCAGTGAATGTCTGTGCACAAGAGAGAAATGTGCGCACAGGGTCTCCCTCCGGCTCATCGCCCTTTCCGTACGGCGTTTCCGAGAAGCCGGGATGTTGGTAGTGTTGGTTATAATGATAATTTTGCTTATGACCGCCCCCGTGCTGCTTGGTGCGCTCAATATCATGTTCTCGTTGAAATCGTTCTGCGCGCCGGTTAAGTGCAGCCTGATCACTGTAGTTGTACTCATTTGCAAAACTCTTATTGTTCTTCTTGGCTTTCTTATTTGACTTGTCATTGTCGATGCTTGAGGTTGCGCCCGTTAATTCGTCTGCTTTGAGTATATAGAAAGGGCAAAAACTGCCTACCTCTTGCGTTTAAGACCGAGCATAGGGAGGCGGCTTGGGCATAAGGCTACAGACAAGCTCCAAGTCAGCGACAAGTCCTGGCAAGGTACCCAGACCCTACCTCTGCAGTTGTACGCCATTCCAATCCGTAGTCCATAATGTATGCTTCTCGAAAGCGTCAGCGATTACCTTTCTGAGCTCCGCTTGGGCTTCTTGCTTGTTGGCCTCAGTCATTTGGCCCAGGCATTTCGCTACCCATTGCCTAGATACTTCAAGACGCATGCCTAGGATGAGATTCACACATCAACTTACTTGAGCGAAGGTGGCCAAGAATCTGGTGAAGACATTATCGAAGATCGTATAGGCTGGGGTTGGCGGATTTATATGCGGAAAATGGGAGAACAGAGGCAGAAGGGATGACGGTTGGAAGCAAGGACTTTCCAATTGCGTGGTCACACGGCGGACAGGCGCCTGGGAGCCATATGCCTCATCGAGATGATCGGAGCAGCATGGGAGTAAACCACCTTGTGGAGGCTGAAGTTGAATGTTGTACTACCACCACTGTTAGCCCCCTTATCCCAGCACCCAATTCAAAGGTTGGCTACAAGTAGCGCCCATGTCTCCTCCTCGAAAGGAGCCTTTCTCTTCAGCCGAATCGTAAGGAAGGTGCAAAAGAGATTAGGACGACTTGCGCACTCCTGAGCGTTGAACTTCTGGCCAGAACTGTTACGAAAATACTGGGCTGAGGGTAGCCAATGGCAGACCTTCCAAACATGATTCTAGGCTTCCTTCGTGATCTCATCGCGAAGCCATTCCCTTAAACTTGTCCTTCCCTACCCTAGTGATTGCAAGAAGCTGCAATCTGTCATACCTGTGTTCAACACTTTGACTTTAGCGCTGGATCAGAGTCACGGGTCCCAAGGCACTGCTCAGGTATTTTAAAGAGCCTTGAGGATTCGCACATGCGTAAACCTTTCTCTCACCCCCACCATCACCAGGCCCTCGAACTTCTGCTCTGTGGTGATCAATCCTTTCTTGTGACCTTGCACTTGTACGCTTCCTCTCGATATGGAGGGCTCGTGGGAGCTACAAATGGCCGCAGATGGCCCTCTGGGTAAGGCATCGGGAAAGATGTTTCCCAGTGAGAATGGCCACTTACGATCCAAAAGTTGAACGGTTCCCCTCACTCCCAGTGCAGCAGGTCCATGGCTTAACGACAAACCATGGGGATATCAATATCGCGGGGCGCGACATCCACATTCACAAACATTATCACAGCTACTGTGACAGAGTCGACATTGGAGCTGTTCTGGGCGCAATTCGCAACATGCGCACCATTCACCTGGCCATTTTATCGAAGGCCACACCTGGAACGGGCATCTGGTTCCTTAAGACCGACAAGTTTGTGATCTGGCTGGACCCTAATGGTAACCTGAAAATCTTGTGGGGTTCTGGGATCCCTAAGTGGCTCCGTAACCAACTTTCGATACATTATCTTTAACATTTGCTTCAGCGGGTGCTGGGAAGACGGTTCTGGCATAAGTTTATCCTTCTCACGCCCCATGATCGCTCAACCGACTGGTTTCTTCAGGTCTATTGTCGTTCGGGAACTTGAAGCGCTCGCCGCGGCGGAAACCATGCGGATATGCGTCTGCTACGTCTACATTCGCTACAGTGACCGCGCCCACCTGTCAGTTCGCAGCGTCCTGGAGATTCTGGTAAAGCAAACCGTGGAGCGCCACCCCGAGTGTGCTGTACTCGCTGAGCAAGCTTACGCTCGACATGTCCGCGAAAAGACCCAACCAACCGAAGCTGAGCTTCTCCAGCTTTTGCACCAGTTCACAGAAACGACCGAAGTTACCTTCTACATCCTGGATGCGCTGGATGAGGCACCTGATCGACTGCAGGTCGACCTCGTTCTGAAGCTCGCATCGTTGAATGTTCGCCTATTCATTACCTCACGGCCGCTGAAAACTGTCGAGGCCCGAGCTCCCAACGCCCATTGTTTCCCTATCATCGCCCAGGAAGGCGACCTTGACCTTCACATTGCCCAAGAGATTTCCTGCAGTCGAGACTTGCAGGTTGTACTAGACAAGACAGGCCCGTCCCTGAGAGAGGAGATTGTGTCACTGGTTAAGAGCAAGTGTGGAGGAATGTAAGCAGTAATTATCACCCTGATTCACTATCGAGCTAATATATGTTTAGGTTCCTGCATGCCTCGCTCCAGCTGGAGGCACTGTGCCAGTGCGTCAGCACTTTCGAAGTCAGGCAGACCCTTGACATGTTCCCCTCGAGAATTGAGGATGTCTACCTTCAAACCTGGGATAGAGTTCTGGGACAGAAGCCATACCACGTGATCCTTGCGAAGGCCGTGCTGGTTTGGCTTCTCAATGCGTCAAGGTCCATGACAATCGAGGAGCTAGAGCGCGCCCTCGCAACATCTCCCGATACTTACAAGTTCGATTCCGATCGGGTCGTACCCGGGAAGACCCTCCTTGTTCTATGCCGTGGACTAGTGATGTTTGAAGAAGAAAGTAGGGTCGTTCGCCTTGTCCGTGAGTGCATCGGCTACTTTATCGCTATGGCCCCTGATTCTAGGCGCGTTAGATTATACAGCCAAAGACACTCTACAAGAACTCCTCCGCGACTCATCCCCCCTCCCTCATACCATGCTTACCGCTGTTTGTCTGACCCATCTCACCGACTGCGGTTTCCAGGATGCATCATTACGCTCCGCAGAGGAATTCATCGCCGCCCGCCAGGCAGACCCTCTCCTTGCCTATGCCTCTGACGCCTGGGCTTTCCATGTGCGACAATCACCGAATGTCGAGGGCACCAGACAGCGAGCTGCAAACTTCGTTAGTGGAACTATTGCCTTTCCCACCTTTACCAGCCTCGATCTCTCCGAACATTTCGACATTCTCAGCCCCTTACACATCCTTGCCATCCACGATCTTCCAACATCTTTAATACCCTATGACAACATCGGTAACCCGAACGTCACGACACAAATCGACCGAGAGTCACCCCTGATGCTTGCGTCTTGGCGTGGTCACGATGCCATCTTCGAACTTCTCATCTCACACTCCGAGATCAAGGTCAACTTGGTCACAAGGGAGGGGTGGTCGGCGCTCATGCTGGCCGCTCGCCATGGTCATAAATCCGCTGTAAACCTCTTCCTTGCTCGTCCCGAGATCGAGGTCAACCTAGTCGACAACTATGGGTGGTCCGCACTTATGCTGGCTGCAAGTAACGGCCATGAAAACATTGTCGAGCCCCTCCTCGCGCGCCCCGAGACTAAGGTCAACTTGGCCACAAACAAAGGGTGGTCGGCGCTCATGCTGGCTGCTCGCCATGGCCATAAATCTGCTGTAAATCTCATCCTTGCGCGTCCCGAGATCGAGGTCAACCTAGTCAATGCCTATGGGTGGTCCGCACTTATGCTGGCTGCAAGCAACGGTCATGAAAACATCATCGAATCCCTCCTTGCACGACCCGAGACCAAGGTCAACTTGGCCACAAACAAAGGGTGGTCAGCGCTCATGCTAGCCACTCGCTATTGCCACGAGGGCATTGCCAACCTCCTTCTCGCACGTCCCGAGATCGAGATCCACTTGGCTGACAATGAAGGGTGGACAGCGCTTATGCTGTCTGCCCACCACGGCTGCCGAAGTATCGGTGAACGGCTGATTGCACATCCTAATTATCTGGCTCGGATCAATTTGCTCTATGGGTTAAGGCTCCAACGCTTCACTATACATGACCCAATATGTAGGGTTTATGGATCTCCCTTTCGCTATCGCGAAACTGGCATGCTGTAAAAAGAGGGTATCTATAGGGTTGTCGGTCCTTATGTTGGCCACTCGCTATGCCTGCATCCACGCCAGGACTCCAGATTCACGAGATGGACCATATCTATCGTTTCGATAGCAAAGTCTACCGTTCCCTCGTCTTCTACGAGGCACAGGGACTTCAACATGAACTTCGAGGAGATCGGTCTCGAGGTCTTCGATTGCTGATGTTCTTCATGAACAAATTCGATGTGTATGCGCCTGATGGAATTGTCAAACTCTTTCTTGCCCATTCCCATGTAGTGTCACCACGAGTCCCGAGGGGATCGCGGTGAGCCTTCAGTTTATTCGCCAGGTTTCTTATTGTTTTACTATGGACTTTCACTCGACCATGCAATGCGCGCTCACGCCTTCGGCGCGAGTTCCCTTTTAGGACCTTTCCCTTCTCATTTCGTTTGATTGATCGCGGGCGCCGTCTCACCCGACGCCCGCCTTCCTTTGTCCCCCTCGTACCTATCTGATGCTTTCCTCATGGAATATCGCTCTGGGCCCCTCGTGCTGGGTCATGCGATGATTGGAATGAATCTGTACATTAATGTAGATTGCCGAAGCCTCTTTATTAGGGGAGCTTCGAAAACATTGTACTGTAGTTTAGAACCTCCCAATCTACTGTTCATAGCTCACTCTTCGTCGTCTCCTGCTCGTACCCTTCTCCCGAATCATCCCATCTCAATTTCCCTTCGTTCCCAGAACGTCTATTGATTATCTGAACATTCCTCGTCGTCCCCTGGATCCCACAACAATCTGTTGTAATCCATTTTGTTTTCGCTTCCCAAACTCGCTGAGAGTTTCGTTGTCACCTTCGTCGTCGTCGTCGCACTATCGCATTCGGTCTATTGATCATATCTACAATGTCTGGAGTGCCTGCCAGTGACACCCCTTAGCCTCATCGCACTAGCGAGAGACTCTACGCGCCCAAACCTGTAGACTTCCTCACACCCAGATCGAAGTCAACCTGGTCGACGGCGAGGGGTGATCGGCGCTCATGATCTCTGCTTTCCATGTCCGCAAGGGAATCATCAAAATTCTTGTTGAATGTCCCAAGATCCAGGTTAACCTGGTCACCAACGACGGGCGGTCGGCGTCCATGTTGCCTCCCCGCAATGGCCACAAGGGGATCGTTGAACTGTTGCTTGCACCGATCTCCAAATCAGCCTTTGATTACTTCAACGCCTCGAGGAGGAGCACAGAAGGCGCTGGCAATGTTGGACTTCTTTTGAGAATCTGTATTTCATGCATAGGCACGTTCTGGCCGCCAAAATTCAAACAGGATCACAAGGAAGGGTAGGAAACGTTGAAACCACGTTCTGGGTGGATAAGTACCATGAATGCATAGAATATTAATGTCAATTGAACGTGTGGTAATCGAGGCAATTTAACACAAGGATCTCAGTGTCCTGACACTGTAAGAAGTCCAGCCCCATGCAATCTGGGGAAGGCATCTTCCATGGCAATCACTTCAGCTGCAAGCACTGCCGAGTGATAGATGCAGACGTCGACGATTCTTAGTTCTGAAAATTGAAGAGGGTTGGATAGAAGCTTGTCTACAGACTCCCATTCCGGGTCTACGTCTGGTCCCCACACGAGGAACTCGTACGCAGTTGAGTAGGGGCTTTTAATCCAGATAGATTCCAGTGGGTTTGGCGTCCGCAATGTCTTGAGCAAGTCGTAAAGGAGTATAGAAAACCGTTCGTCTGGCTCAAGAAGATCTAGCTTCAAGTGCTTCAGATTGATTAGGTTGGACAGGACACCAAGGCCAAGCGCAGTCCCAGGTACGACGGCTTCAACGCAGCAATCAGAAAAACATTACATTTATTGTGCGAATAGCCTTACCAGAAGATGGAGTGACCAGCGTTTCCAGAGAGCGGCATAAAGATAGTACCTTTGCCAGGTTAGGCTCCCCCATCATATCCTCGATAATCTCAAGAGATCGAAGGTAAGCCAGATCTATCCTTCCGACAGCAAAGTCAAGTGTTCCCTCATTCCCCAGGAGGGTCAGGGATTCCAACTTGACGGGAAGATGTGTCGACGAGGCTGTTGGCTGTTGATATTCTTCGTCAGAAAATCGGATTTGCATCTCCTTCAGCGCAGGTCCAGGATCGAAGTCCACCAGTTGTAGGGGCACAGACTTGACAACAAGCTTCGATAAGGATGGGGCAGAACAAAGGGACACAATGCTGGTCTTCGCTTTCGTAGGGAGTGAATCCCAATACTCTGTCTTGCGGGAGAGCCAACATTGGAACACGGTGATTTGACCCAGTCCCGCCAGGATCTCTAAGAGATTTCCTGCGCCCTGGTCCCGTGTGAGCCAGTCCATGTGCGTTTCTGACCACTCCTCCCCTTGGCCGATCAACTCGTCTTCTTCTCCTTTGGCATCAAACACACCAAGGAATCTGACATAGGTCCCCAGATGAGGTGAGACCCGAAGCCTCCCCAGAAGCCTCTTTGCAGGACTGTTGCGCCCTCCGTAATGAAGGCCTATGTGACAAAACAGAGCCTTCTGGCAAGGTACCAGAAAGCACTTGGCAGAGATAGACGCAGTCTTGAGCGTCTCTCGATGTATCAGACCTATGTGCTCCACCACGTCTTCGATCAGCTCGGTGGGTAGTTTGGGCGTCGCGAACATAAGCGGTGGTGAAACATGAGGGTAAGGCCTTAAGGAAGCTCGACGCCCAGAGTTAGTTGTATTCGGAGCAACGGGCCGGCTTTCAAGCCAGCAGAAACTGCGCCTCACTGCTCAGCATCTAGGAAGTAAGTGCAAGGCCTTGAATTCCTTGAAGCTTGAAGAGGTATAACGGAGTGCATGTGGCATAAAGTACATGGTTGGATGTAGCGTACAGCACGCGTAAATCGTTAGTATGACGCAAGAGCCTCAGAATTTCCGGTTGGGAGGAAGTCCTGCTTGACGCAATTTCGGACGACAAGCGCCTCAGCAGCAAGGTCTTCAACTTACAAGCAAGGGAAACAAATGTCGACAATTTTCAGCTCTGGAAATCGTCGTGTGTTCAACAAAAGCCTATCAACAGAATCCCATGCTGGGTCCGGCTCAAGGCCGTCTCCCCAGACCAGGAACTCAGAAGCAGTACCGTGGTAGTCACGGTAGCTTTCGATCCTAGCATATTCCACTGGATTTGGCATTTGTATCGTGTCGAACAAGCTGTAAAGGAGTGTCGAAAGGCGTGGGTTGTCGTTTGGGTCGAAAATGGATCCATTAACGACTACATAGCTGCAGGTTTCTTAAAATTATCAGCGGAGACGAGTTGACAAGATCGTGCGCACGGCCAGGAAGGGCAGCTTCAACGAAGGAGTCAGAAGATTTGTCCTGACAGGCGCGTAAGCGTACCTGACACAGGAGTGGTAATGACTGGTAGAGACAACAGCCCTGCCGCATGAGGGCCTTCTAGCATCTACACTCTAACTTCCAGGTCCATGAGATGGGCCATATCTATCGTTTCGATAGCCAAGTCCACCGTTCCCTCGTCTTCCATGAGGCACAGGGATTCCAACATGAGCTTCGCGGAGATCGTTCTTGAGGTCTTCGATTGCTGATGTTCTTCATGAACGAACTCGATGTGCATGTGCTTGAGCAAGGGTCCGAGATTGAATTCGACAAGGTTAAATGTCACAGACCTAACTCTGAACTCCGAGAGGAAAGGGGCAGCGCAAAGGGACGCGATGCAAGTTTCGAGCGATTCCCAATAGCCTTCTATAAAGGAAAGCCAGCGTTGGAATACCGGCACCTTGTCAAATCCATGCAGGATTTCCAAGATATCTGCCACATCCTGGTCGCACGCAAGCCAGTCCACGCGTGACGCAATCCGTTTCCTCCTCTTGCTCATCTCTCTTCTTCCCCCTCCGTATCGATGATACCCATGCGCCTGACGTAAGCTGCTAGGTGAGGCGAGTCTTGGAACTGTTCTAGAAGACGCTTTGATAGGCTGTTGCGCTCTCCATAATGAAAGCGTATGTGTTGAAACAGGACCTTGTGTGTGAGCGCATCAAGATGCGCCAGACCCATGTAATTGATGACTTCTTCCACGAGCTCAATCGGCAGTTTGGCCATTGCGCGAGTCGAGAGTGGCAGCAGCAATTGTAGTGATGGTGGTGCGTAGAAAAAGCGGGAGGTTCGAGCACAGTCCCGACTCGGAGGGTTAAGGGCTGCCACCCCAGGCGGACGCAGACAGACGACCAGTGAGAATATAACTGCATTGGTGCACATGGAACTGAATGAACCAACAATGGAAGCATAAAATATCAAAAGAGAAAGGGAGGTAACATAGTCTGCCCAATCTGCACTACTCTACGACAGCCCTCCCGGTTTTCATCAATTGAGGCAGCAGCTTCTCGTGACGCTTTCTCTGATCAGCGCTCGTGGCGACCACCGCAGATCGACATACAAATTCATGGAAACAGGGAAAGCGCTCCGTGTTTGCAAGTATAACATCGATCTCCCCCCAATAGGCTTCCTCGCTCCTACTCGAACTCCCAGTCGGATCCGACAGCCTTGACACGACACGCCCTTTCAAGGGGGTAGCAGTGATGATTGTGAATGTCTTCAAGATGTTCGAGCCAGAAACTCTATTGAGGAATCCTTGGATTTCGGTGGAGGCACTTGCGTCCAGTCTTAGCACACCAACCGATAGCGTCACGAGATTGACCAGGGACGAGCCGAGAAGGGACAGGACTTGAGCAATGGTCAGAGATACATACTCGTGTATGATAGCGAAAGGGACTGAACTTACTTCTGTAATCGCCGATGCGAAGGGATCCCAGCGTCTTCTCGCAAGCTAGGAGAGGACGCATGATGTTCCCAGGAATGCGAGCACCTCTAAAGTGAAGTTCCTCTAGAGCAGTTAGGTCGATGCCATGGGTTGGATCCATTATGAATTCAATGAGCGCTTCATGGAGATGTAATTCAAGCGCCGTAACTTGAGGCCGAGGTAATACAGGAGCCAACCCCTGGGTATGCTGCGTAATCCACTCTTCGTCTTCCCGACTTCGAAGATTCAGTTTCGCAAGATTATTGGCTCGCAAGCGAATGGTACGCAAAGGGACGTATGAAAACTCTCCTTCGATGAGGCCAGGTGTACCAGATAACGCAGTGATGGCTTCCAAGATCCCGGATGGCATTCCTCCTCGAGCCTCTTTGGATAGAGCGCACTGGAATACCGTAACGTTGCCTGAATCTGCAAGGAGCACCAGGACCTCCGAGAGACCTACGTCGTCCGCTAGCATTGGCCAATCATACCGAGCGTCGATAAGGGTCACTTGTTGGACATATGTAGCAAGTATGGGAGTTTCTCGGAAGATCTGCAAAAGCTTTGAACCTGGTTTCTCCTTTGCCAGGTCGTTGTTGTAGGTAAGCAGCAGTCGGGTGAAGAGAGCTCTTTGGCAGGGGCCACGAAAGGCCCTGCACACGAGCGATGCTTGGCGAAGAACGTCTTCTCTCCGAAAACTGGGAATGTGGTTCACGATCTCCTCGATTAGCTCTGTCGGCAGCTGCGACATAAAGTGAGGATGGTGGTAATGGCTTGAGAAGCAATTGCTGTGCAGCCCCTGCGGAGTGCGTGACCTCAGCCGGTCATTTGACGAGTCACGACTCCCGGCTGACGAAAGTCGCGAAACCTCTCTGATATGTGTTCAGACTGTGTTCTTGAGAATAACGTCATTCAAGTTGAAGTGTTGCAGCGTTTGATCTACGTACATCACGCAAGGTATGGATCGAATATCCTGCCGTACTGCCCAGTGACCAAATAAAGGAAACCTCTGCGGCGCAGATTGCGAAAAGTAGCTTCGTATGCACCTTTTTCCATCCACGTCAAGGGCGGAGCATATTCCATGTCAAATGAGAACGACGTGAATTTGGGAAACCGTTCAGGTGTAGTAAGGAGCTCGTCAATGAGTTCCCAACCGGCATCGCTCATCCCGTCCTGGTGAAGGAATGTGGAGGAAAAGGGGCGATTGCTGGTAACATTGACTTCTTCCAAACAGTTTGGATGTGGGAGGGTAGTAAGCGCCACGTAGACCACGGAACCCAGGCTACTGATGTGGGCATCTTCCTCGCCCATAAAGATGGACAACACTTTCAGATGCGATAGCTTGAAGAGGTTCAACTCAAAGTGAGTTAGCACTACAACACACGTTAGCGAGTACGACTACATCGTGGCGAACTAGGTGCGTACCTGGAGCATAGACAAGAAGACTCGTCAATGCACTACTACACATCTCAATAAGTTGGGCAATGCCTTCACTGGAGTGAGGTCGCTTTGCGGGGAGAAGCTGCAGCTCGTCCAACTGTCCGAGGTTGAGTACCCTAGCCGGACCAATCAGGAATCGAATAAAATCCTCGTCGACCGTGGTCTCGAGGGTATTGAGTACGGGTGCGGTTTTGACCATGTCATTGGTAACTTGGCCTGGACGTGAGTCAACGTCTGAGATTTCCTCTACTGCTTCGCGCAGTCTCAGCTCCGTCAAATGTGGTGGGAAAGACAGTAGGGCAGACGTTGGTATAGAACTGGTGACCAACTCTCGTAGCGAAGGGCACGAACACATCGTGCTTAAAGCAGTCTTGGTTGCTTCAGGAAGACATCCCCAGTAGTTGAGCAGCTGCGACTTGAAAGAGCAGAGGAAAAGTCTAACATTTCCCAGGTCACGGAGTAACAAGATGATTTTTGGGAGGTCCTCGTCTTGCATTACCCAACGGCTTTGGTCCTGGTCCTTGCTGTCATAGTCGTAAATGGACAGTTGCTTGACATAGGAAGCAAGGGAAGGGGAATGACTGAAAATTCGCAGCAACCTTGAGGCGGGTTTGCCACTGGAAGGAGTACCCGGACCGCCCAAGCAGATCCATTCAAAGAGGGCTCTCTGGGAAGGTGCTCGAAAGACCTTAGCAGTCACCGAGGTTGCCTGAAGGGTCTTTGCATCATCCTCAGGATCGAGATGCTCGACGACTTCACATAGGAGTTCCAATGGCAACCTGGTAGACGTGAGACTCGTCGCTGGGGTGGAGAGTCGTTCGGTTGGCAAATGAACCATGGTTGTGGTTGATGGAAGAGCCTGCGTGTGATGGGGTGGTTACTCGCGCTAAACTATGCAGCCAATACAATGGTAGAAATGATTTATTGCTCAGAATCAGATGCTGCAGTCTGCCAGCAATCACCAGCTGCTCATATTCAACTCACATTCGTTGAGCAGCCAATTGTTTGAAAATGCACATTTGATGGAGTATTTTGATTTGGAGTAGATGCACGCTGCTCAATATGTTTATCTATGAGGCCTCGGGTTAAGGCCGCCTGCATTGAGCGACTGAATGTTATAGGATGCCCCTGCGTGCAAGACAGGCCTGAATTTATAGCCCCTTTTGAGCCTTGGCTTCAGTCACTACTTCCTTCAGTGACTCAACAACACGGTCAACATCAGCTCGTTCCTGATCAACAACAGTGAGGCCCATATGGCTAGACCGTGGTGTTAGCGGCAGCGTACTGGAGAGAAAACCACAACGTACCCAATGCGGAAGTACTTGTCTTTGATCTCAGCGTGCAAGCCACCAGCAGCGACGATGCCGCGCTGAGCAAGTCTAGGAAGAATATCGGCAGCACCCAGCCCTTCAGGATAGTACAACTAAGAGAGGAGTTTATTAGTAAACCGATATCGCTGCGAGACAGGAACACGTACAGCAGTCATACCGTTGGCAGCCTCGCCATCGCTCTGAGGAAGCTGACCCATGCCCAGCTCCTTTGCAGCGCCCTTGACCTTCTGGCTGGCGGCCTTGTGCAAAGCAAAACGTTCCTCGAGAGGAACAACGACCTCAGAGGGAAGGTTAGAATCTGACGCGCTTCGCTTGCCAGTGATAAGGCTCAGAGACGCGTGGTAGGCGTAGAAAAGGTTGACAGGTGGTGTCGCGAAGTATGCCGGTGTGCCTGATTCATAGGCGTTCATGATTGGGAGCCATCTATGTGTGCGCGGGTGTCAGCTAAAGCAGGGTAAAGGGTAGAATCGCAGTTAGACGCACTTCTTCCAACTTCCATAATATGAGGAAGGAGGGGTCTTTCGGTTCTTGTAGACCTCCAGAGCACGTGCGCTAGCAATGAGGATGCTCAAGCCAGGAGGCGTGCCTAGGCCCTTCTGCGAAGCAGAAAGGACAATGTCCAAATCCCAGTCATCGAATCTGATTTCTTCAGACGCCACTGAGCAGACACAATCCGCTACGACCTATGTGACGACATTATCAGCACACTCGATTTTGGGCAAACGAGGGAGGCATGGCTGACCAAGGATTCGGGGGATATCCGTCGAACTGTTTCCGCGATTCCTTTTGCATCGGAGAGAACCGCCGTCGAGGTATCGACGTGTGTGAAGGTCACAATCTTGTACGACTTGCCTTCCTTTTTCTTTTCGAGGAGGGCTCGCTCGAGGTCGGATAAGGATACCGCTCGGCCGATAGGGGCCTTGAGCTGCGTAACCTTTGCACGGTAGGTTTCCAGGCTACAAATGTGAATTTCGAGGTTTTAACCCAAGTGCTAGAACTCACCAATCTGCAAAGCTATCTCCAAAGTAGCCCGAGTGAAGTACGAGAGCCTCCTCCCCGTCCTCGACCAGGTTCGCCGCTACCTGATCCCATCCAAGGGTACCACTACCGCTGATGAGGAATGGCTGAGTAGATTTGCCAGCATAAACGACCTCCCGAGTCATGCGAATGCAGTCGCCAAAGACAGGGATAAAGTCCTTGGACACATGGGACATCGATGGATGAGCATTGGCATAGAGAACCGAGTCAGCAACTTCAATAGGGCCAGGGATGACCAAGAGATCGTGAGGGGCTTGCTTGAATGGAGACATGATCGTCTGTGCTGTTCGAGCCGTCGTCGTCACTGCTGCTGGTGTTGAGGACGAAAGATGTCGTGCGATGTGCCCAAGGCGCAAGGAAGTGTTTGAAAGTGTTTTGCTAAGCATATGAGCTCTTCGGCGCCTAAGGAAATCTCCGTGTACAGAGGTCAGAAGGAGCCGCAACGGAGCCCCGGACGGTGTTATACAGGGGCAGAAAGGCGGATCAGTTCAGTTTTCCGGCCGCACCTCGAGGAACGGGATTTATTCGGCCGCACGAGCCTCTTTCGAGCGGCACTTCAAGCTTCAAGCTTCAAGTTTCAGGCTCAAGAAAGAACAGCTGAGAAGGTAGAACAGAGTGCTTCCAGAGAACCAAACCGAATTCTTAAACCAATTCGAGCTTACATATTGTTACCCCTTGGGTTCACCTAGCGCTGGCAAGTAAGCGCCCGCTTGTAGAGATAAGATAGCAGTGCCACTAGTGGGTAATGTTAACCTAAGGCACTATGGTGCTTGCCCTTCATGAACAACTCCAACATGACTCTGTACTTCAGAGCGCCCCTCGTCACATAGTTATCTCGCATTGATTGCTCCAGCCTTCGCATTCAGCGGCTGACGTGCGGGAGTGAGACGCAACGCGCAATAGCCTATCCCGTCTTAAGGAACACGCCTTCTTCGTATACTCGTCGGAGGAGGACTGGTTGGGCCATACCTTACACGCGACGTGGTTCGGGCATCCAGGCTGAGGGTAACACACTGAGATGCATCCACACCTGGATTAGAGTGGGAGAACAGGATGAGACCTCGAGGTGGCACTGAGTAGACAACGTTGGAGCCTCGAGGATGGGCGGTATCGTAAAATTGGTTTGAAAGGAACCTGAGAATCGCACGATGGTCGTCGGACGGCACTTTGTATTCAAAGCCGACCCACCAAGCAGCCTACTATGCCGAGGCTAGGCTGCGGTCAAGTCGGGATAAGAACAACGTGTGGACGCTGGAAGGTATGCATTACAGAGGCATAAAGGGAGCAGAAGCAACGACGGCAACGTCGTGATATGAGATGACACAGAACCATTTGGTATGAGACAGTACAAGCCTCGCAAGGCTTTGTTCCAACCATCCAGGCGAGGAACTCGAAGCGATATCGTTGGGGTGTCGTTGAGAATAGATATGGGCCAATCAGAAGATGGCTAACGTAGCGGTTCAGTCAGTACAGATATCCGAAGGAGATTGAAATGCACAACTTACCATCAAGGCAGCAACAGCAGAGAAGGGCGGCAAGACACGCCATGCAGCCACCACCACCACTGCTCTTTTCTTGTTGCCTAATAGAATATTGGTAAACAAGCCATGCCTTTGGGCAGACGAGACTAGAGATTGGCGCAGCAGAGCTACCGCAAGCCATATCGGTGCTCCCGAACATTGCGGTAGATAACTTCCAGATAGCCACGGGAACGAAGAAACGGCGAGTTGAAACTTACACAATCACAGTCTGAGGTGGCTGCTGCTGGGGGTATCCCTGCTGAGGATATCCTTGCTGAGGGTACCCTTGCTGGGGAGGTGGACCTCCGTAGTATCCTCCCTGGTACGACTGCTGGGGTTGCTGAAGTGTCGTTTGAGAGACTGATCTTGGGGAGTGACAGCCGGTTACTCACCTGAGGGTAGTAACCACCTTGCCCACCGGGAGGGGGACCTAGGCGCAGGAGCAAAGGCATTAGCACCTATTCGCCTTCTCTTGTACAGCTCTGCGCTTGAACTGACCTTGGGGAGGATAGTATCCACCCTGGGGCTGATCTTGAGGCTTTCCAGCGTTGTAGTAGTCGTTAGCACTCATGTTGGTCGTGAATGAGGAGGGAAGGGAGGAAGGAGAGGTCAATTCGACCAATTCAGGAACCAAATACACCGGTCTATTTGTGGATGTTGATCACATAGGCTGTGCCACTGACAAGGTTCACGCTCTTCCATCTCGCAGGGCAGTGCCTGCATGCTCTTGACTTAAAAAACCTGAATGGGTAAAATTAGCGGACGGTAGCCATGAAGTGTAGATAATGTCAATTTAGATTGGCGTTGCAACCTTCAAGCACCCTTATTTATAAGGCGGCCCAATGATGGGTAGCCCATACAATGCTAAGCACAACGCGTATGAAAACGGGGCTGTGGATGTTCTACCTTCTTCGCAAGAAGGTCGTCAAAAGAGCTGACATCGTTAATTCTCCTCCGCATCTTTGCCATCGAGGATGCGGCATTTAAGGGCAATGCAGTGTGATAATCCAAGATGGCAACGGCACAAATTGAAAATTGACAGTCTCGATGCACATCGTCAAGCCAGTATTGGCATAAATCACATCCTTGAGCTTCTAATTGATACATATCGCTTATGAACCCGTTCATCGGGAAATGTGTGTGAGGCATGAAGTGACCCAGAAAAGACAAAAGTGAAAGCGGAAAGACCCTGAACCCACGATGTACATAGTCCCCCAGGGAAACGGTAGCTCTGGCTAGTCGTCCTATATTTTGGTTAGGCCAGGTAATTGACCCGTGCACCCTGGCGAATGAACGCCTGAGTTAGCGGAGTCGGAGCTGCGCAGGGTATTAATGAGGAAGTTCGGGAGATCAGCCCTCAGGACTTACGCGCAGCAGTGTAATTTGCGTGAGGTAGGACATCAAAGGCCTCCGTTCTAGTGTGGCCCAGCTGTGTTCCACTTTCCGCAAGGCTCAGGTCACCCGTGGGGCCCGAGCTGAAGGAGCGTTGTATGAGCGACAAGAATGCCTTCAGTAGGAAACACTCACCCGGAAATCCTGGTCAACGTTACGCCTAATTGATATCTTCCTGCCCATCGGACGCTTACATCCGGAAAAAGAAGGAACAAACCAGTCTCGCCTTGGAGATCCTCCAAGATCTCCAAAGAGGAGACGAGGTTGCCATACAAGATGGTAGCCTGATTTGCTTTCCCAATTTGCGATCCCATGTCCAAGGATTTTGACCCATCCTCAGAATGGAGTGAGAGATGCGCAATAAGAAATGGCAATTCTGCTTCTCTGTAGGATACATTCAAAGAACATATCAGTGCATTGTTATGTGTTGAATCTTGCCTACCCTGGAAAGGGCCCGAGGGCACCCAGGGCGGCAAGGGGTAAAAGAGAGACGTACGGGACGATAGGATTCCCTGACGCATCTTGAATAACCAGCTGAACGATGATAGTGGGGGTGATTGGTAGACGGGAAAGGTTTCCCATCTTGAACTCAGCCGTTCTTTGTGGCTGCTGGATGACTTTGAGGTGATAGGTCCTGTGCTGCATTGTTAAACGTATAAAGGAGGTCAAGATTTTAATGCCTACCGTGGTTCAGGACCAGACAGAAGGGAAGCCACGTCTATGCGACACCGTCGAGGAGACTGATTGTGGCGCTTAGAAAGGTCCACACTGGGTGTAGGACTTCGACGGTCCGAGGCAAGGGTACCACGAGAGAGTCTCGAAGGGGAGGCTGGCCCGGATAGATACCGTGGCGATGAAGGTCCACTGCTCGCTCGGGATGAAGGAGGAGAGGGATAACAGCGTCGATTTCCTCCATCACCCGTGGGTTGTGCATATAAGGAATCCCTCTGGGTTCGAGCCTTCCCCCGAGAAGGGGATGACGAAGGTGTGTTCATTTTGCGGGGACAGAAAGATGACACTAGCTTGGGACTGAACTCTTATCCCGGTCTCGCTATCATGCAGTTCGCGGAGTCCCGAAGACCAGCTACCAATAAGCACCGGTTGACCCACGAAAGATACAAGAGGGTCGACTGACCTTTTGTTGTTACGCGGTGATGTCGCAAGCGGCTTGCGAGAAAGACGGGAATATGGCTAATTCGACGGCGAACTGCGTTTGCAGCAGAGGTGGAGAATCTCAACAGACGGGAAGTGGGGAAGACTGGTTCCGTCGATGAACGAAGAGTCTTGTTTCTTGGCGGATATGTTGGGAGTTTTAACCGGCCCATCTGGGAAAAGACGACCAGGTATGAGGAATGTCGTTTATAGTTTTTGCAAACGTCACGTCGATCCAGGAAATGGGGTCGTGAAACAAGATTCTCGAAGCACACTATTTCCTTGCCCTAGATCAGGCTCAAATCTGAGCCCAGATTACCGGAAAGTGCCAGACAGACAATGATGGAAGAGCCGGTGCTGTTCGGAGACCTGCTGTCTTTCCAAGTCTAAAACCGGAGAAAAGGGGGTTATTAAGATGATTACTACATGTAGAGATGGTGAACGAAGAGAGAGGGATCAGACGCTCTTCTTGACAAGGCTCCAGACACCAGCGGCTCCCGACACAATAGTCGCCGAGACGAAGGCAGGGCGGACACCAGCTGTTCGGAAACTAATGAGGACAGATCCCAGATCGAAGAGGTAGATGGAGACGTACATGTTGCCCTGAATAGTGCACCAGTGAGCGCACCCGCGGTCATGCTACCAGCGGTATCATGTTGGCCCCGGAGAGCGTCAATGGACGAGTTGATGGCATTGTACATCAAGGCTAAAAAGGGACGAAGCTTAGAACAAATAAGACCGGCCAATTGAGAGTAAGACTGACCCATGACACCGGCAGAGTTGCCAACGAACGTTCCTCTTCTGGTCACAGAGTTCAGAATGCTGTTGATCCGTAACCTTGAGTTCGAAACGGCAAGCGGCCTTCGAGCGCCTTCCCGAACACCCCAAACACCACCAAGGGTCAAACCTGTTGAGTGAAGGTGAGCATGTGACGGGGTAGAAACAATAGAAAGGCTAAAGTTGGGGGGACGTGTGCGAGAGATTGAAGATAGGGTGGGATATGTGCAGGGTTAACGAGGGTCAACCTGACGTGCTCGAATACCGAAAAAGAAATGTGAAAGAGGAATTGAACTCACCACTGAGGTACATCGTTCCGGTCCCATAACAAAGGTCATCACTCCACCCTCTTGAGGGAATTGCCGTTCCAGACCCAGGAAGTTCGTTGACCTTTTCGTCATCGAGAAGCAGATAATCCAGTTTGTCTCCGATATCTGCGAGAGGGTGCAATTTTGTGGGGTCATAGGCTGCCAGCAGGAGGTCTGTAGACGTGACGGGGGCGTCAGCGGATGCACCGACATCGGAACGCTGAAACTGGGCATTCTGGAGATATTCCGACGCAGAGGTGGAGGATGAGGCCTCGGGCTGTGAGTTGACGGCAGACATGGTAGCGAGCACGACGATGGAGACGACGAGGAGGGCGGAAAGCGCGATGAGCTGGAGGTGTTGCTCGACGTTGACGGTAAAAATGCGCGTCACAAACCCTGGGTCATCATTGAGTCCGCATTTGATGGCGTCCCACGCAAATTCAGTTCCCGAATAGGCAGCACTCTGTATCCTTCCTCCGTCATGTCACTCTCAGCAATTCTCCGGGCACGAAGCGCGTCTGTCACGTTCTCAACGAGGAATGCAGTAGCGCGTAATGGCCTTTGGTCCAGGCAGCTTCATATGGCCTCCAAAAGATCTGGGATGCCGCCTCGGTTGGCCAGTGTTTCTCTCCTTGCAACAAAGCGTGAGTTGGCTCATGGTGAAGGAAGTGAAATAATAACTCTATCGAAAATAGGTTATGCTACCTCTGTGACACCTCACTCGTCCTCTATTGATCCAGCAGAAGTCGAGGCTCTCAAATGTCTCGAACAGGGAACGGCGAAGCTCGAGGAGGGCGACGTGCAGGCTGCCAAGGAACTGTACAAACGCAGTGTTGAAATCAAGCGAAATGCCAGCTCGCTTTTTAACCTGGGTGTAACCTATTACCACCTCAGTATGTGCTCGCATTTATTTCCTTTAAATATATGCCAACACCCACTTCCAGAGGAATACGACCAGGCCATTGCCGCTTGGAAGGAATCTATTTCTATCCAGCCGTCCAGTCCGGACGCACACACAAGTCAGTTTGCATCGAAACCCTGCAATTTTCAACCGTCTTATAATCTTGCTTTCGATCCAGACCTTGCCAGTGCCTACATCATTTCACCAGGTCAGTAGGCCATTCGTATTACCAACACTGGGTGGCCATTTACGTGTCTTACCTTGCGTAGTCTCCCGGCCAGACCTTGCGCTGCACCATCTAGAGTAAGTTGGGCCAAGGAACTACGTTATTCAAGAATCCACCTGACGCTTTTTGCAGGATGGCGTCCTCGCTTTCGCCCGAAGATCCAGAGATTGCCTTCAACCATGCCGCTGTCCTAGAAGCGAGTATGTACACCTCACAGCTCTCTCAAAGCAGCTATTTACTGTCCCCGTCCTATCATTAGCCGGCCGGCTGGAAGAGGCCCTAGCGAAGTACACCCAGAGCGAGAAGTACGGTGTAGAGCGGGCCGCAGTGCACATCCGCAACGTAAGTAGCCACTCACTTTTGGTCTTCTGACCTTGGCCTAACCTCTCAGCAGGTAAGCGCAAAGATCCTCGCAAAGCGCGCAGATACAGGACAGACAGGGAAAAGTGATGTCGAACAATTAGGGAAGAACTGAGATGTCTCTCTCATGGACTGACTCCGACATACATATCTTGATGCATTCACTGTAGGACTTGAAATTAGACGCTAATCTGGCAGAGACCAGTCAACCTCCGATCTAAATGGAAACTTCAATGAACGGTATCTCGATTTTAGGTATGTTATCTGGACTATTGCGCTTCCATCACGATTTGCATCTCGGGGAACTCAACTCCACGCACTTCCCCTACCGCCTCCCTGACCTGCGGTTGACCCACCCCCTTGACTACCTCCTTGCCCGTTCAACGGCCCGTGACCCCAGCCAACAAAAGTAGTCGATACGCCCCGCCCAAATCCCCGTCCCCGTCCCCCAGAGAGTTGGGTTTGGTTGTACGTACCAGGCCCCGGTGGCCCACCCCACCCTCCCCCTCGCCCTCGAAATTGATTCGGCTGGTAGCCACCCCTCCCTCGATAATTGTTGTTATACCCACCTCTGTTTGACGGAGTTGGGTATCGGTTCGCGTTGGCTGGGGGTGCTGTTTGAATTACAGGCTCAGAATCTTTTAAGCGCCCAAGGATATTCGCGATATCATCCTGGCTATATTCGACTGAAGGATGATCCTCTGGCTTCAGATGCAGAATCCGGCTATATCCTTCATAAGGTTGTGGGGCCTCAAAGTCCTTTGCGAAGCGTGACAGGACTGATAAACCTTGTTCGGGGCTGGTGATCGTTGGATGGTCCGTCCCTATTCAGGAAAAACAAGGCTCAGAGTCAGACAAGATAGTTGCCCCAACCATTCATATTCCCGTAAATGGGAGGAAGAATGGTTAATTCCAAAAGAAGCAACCGTGGACTTACGATGCTGTAGACGCTCAGCACAAACCTGCATTTCAGGGTAATCCCCAGATTAATCCGGCGCTTATTGGGACGCTCGACATTAACGTACCTCGTATGGAGTGTCAAAAACAATAATCCAGACCGAGGTTCCTGGAAACTCGCGAGCGATGTTGATCCAATAGGAACGCTGTCTGTGGAAAATGATCAAAGAGGTGAGAACAGCTTCACGTATTTATTGTGAGTCGAAGGAGAAAGAACATGGGTCAACTGGTCACATACTCAGACGAGGCCGCAGTTCACCAGCCCTGGGCAAAGGATTCGACAACTCACACGGGGTTGAAATTCGTGCGATCTACACAAACCGAAAGCCCTTGAGAAAGCGTTTGCCGAACGAGGTTCTCAACGCTGCGGCGATCCCCAAGATCATCTTGGTTGCATCGGCGAAATGAAGGCAAGTGGGTTTGCAAACTATGTGCGAATGTGGACTGAATTGGAGAATCAGTATTTCATGTTTCTTATGGAACGAGGCAAATGACAAAAGCACGAGACAAAGGATTGTGTGTTTGAGGAATGTAGTGTGCCTCGAGGGGAAGAAGAGATATGACATACCTTTCCAGACGCTATAAGACCGCACAGAATCAGAACGACCTGTCCTGGTACCTCAAGAGAGCCGTCACGAGTGGACTCGGCATTTGGAGCAGTTGCTAGCTGGTCCACGAGTTCAGATGGCGTCTCTAGGTCGCCCTTCACAAGAAGGGCTTCCGCAATCTCTGAAGGCACAGTCATGGTGGTTCGAATACAACCAACCCAGCAAGTTGACCGCATAGCCCGAGTCATTGGAAGCCATCAACAAGGCGCTCGTGGGCCGCATACCAGATCGAAAAACAAAGTTTTCCCAAGGAGGTCATGCATAGAGTTTCCAACTGCCCGAAGAAGTTTAGGTGGAAGACAATAGTCGCGAACTCTAAACTAAACTGACGGATCACAGAATCCTCATTTATTCTCTCCCCTCTGTCGGGGCATCTGCTGCTTAGATAGCTTCATTGGAGGTCCCCGTAAGTCCGCAGAACAAGAGGGTGTGCCGTTCTGGGTATCAAAATATGCATAAGTAGGGTCAACTGACCACAGATAACCATATGCTTCAAGGAACACGAGGGACGGGGAACTTGACATACACACCAGTTTGGGTCAAGGACTGCCCGAATCTCGATAAATTGACATCGACTCGATTCAAGTTGGGCACGTTCGGTGCCAGTCACAACCACGCCTTTCTGTCAGTTCGCCGCTAGATTCCTCAGATCGGAGGAAAGTAGTCACCGACAGATCGAGGTTGCCCACAGTTAGCGGCTACTTCGTTGAGAGCGGCCATTGTCTTGAAAAGCCGCATCGTCATACATGACGAAGCTGTTCCAAACTTAACGTATGATTATGTTCGATATTACACAGAGACGATCTCCCAAAAGTAGGGAACGAGGAGGATTAACAGAAGGCGTGTGGTGGAGCAACCAAGGGATTGCCAGTCCGGAATAACATAGATCGCGCTTACCGTCCATTGACAGTGGCTGTCGAGTCTCTGCGATTCGAACTTGCACCAGCAAGCATCGCGACATGAGGGGCCGCCTTTGAAGGTCCAGGTTCTGGGGGTGTGGGCGCCTTGTTGGGGTGGTCGGGTATCTTTGCAATCTCTCGCTTGGCTTCTTCCCACGCCTCCAGATTCTGCGGCATCCGAATCGTCAGCTTTGCAAGCAAGAGCAAGAGAAACACCGCGCAAACCTTCTTGCACCAATCTCGGTGAGCAGTGGCAAAGGTGATACCCATTTCGCGGAGATCTGCCACTTTCTGCCGTTGGAATCTGTCCAGGTCTGCCTGGATGGTAGAACTCGAGTATTTCAAGTCCTGAGCGGCCAGATGGAGTGCATCTTCGAGCTTCATGACAAAGGGTGAGCTAAAATTCAGGCGCAAAGAAGAGGTATCAACTGACCGTGGAGATTGACTCTCGCGTTTTCGTGATGCTATTGCGTCTCGCAGTCTCTGGATCGACATCCATCATTCCATGGAGTGAGTAACTGAGTGCATTGAGAAGTCCTGCGCCCGGGACTTTCATTCGTCGTTTAGACGGATTGGATCCAGGGTGTGGGGGAATGTATGACGAAGAAGACTGGTCAGGAGACGACGGGCTGCTCGTGTCGAGAGGAGACTCATGCACGGGGGAAGTAGGTAACGTCGAAGCACCTGCACTGGCAGACCTTCCCCTTCCCAATGCATCTTCCAGTCGCCTTGCCTCTCGCTCATTCTTCTCAAGTTCCTCCAGCTGCTCTTTCTTGTTCTCAAGCATGTCCTGCGTCATCTCAAACTGTACGTGCTTCTGGTGCCTGTAGGCCAAAAGCTTCTTGATGATCGAGGCAAACTGGCTGTACTCGTGCAACGGCTCTGCCCAATTCTGCTCGAGATCTTGAAGTAGCTTTGTTGTTGAGACGTAGCTCACGTCCGCTGCTTGACCCGTCTTCTCGATAGCTGTGGCCATTTCATCGTTCTCGTTCAAACTAAATCCGTTCAAGACAGCGCCGAGATCTGCGTGATCTTGGGCATAATCTATTGCTTATGAGTAGTGTGCAAACTGAAAGAGCACACAAAACTTACCTTTCCACCTTTTGATCGTTCGCCGAGTGACCTTCTCCATCGGGCCTATCATATGGTTCGCAAATTTGGACGTAAAGGCTTCTGAATCGAGGAATCTCTGATCAGGTCTCCGTAGTGGGTGAGCTGCTGAGGGATTGGGCAGAGCTGCGTATGCAACGACCGCCGCTTGATCAGTTGGGTTGTGAGATGGAGCTTTGAGGATGTTCTTGGGCAAGTTCGATATCGGAGGTGAGTTGAGCACTTCATTCTAAGAAGCCTATGAGTCAAAGTCTGAGAAAAGTAATAGTCACGTACCCAAGACACTTCCCCTTCCAAGAAACGATGGAAGACATGCTCGTTGGAGAGAATGGGATGCCTTCCTAAGCGATTGAGGAATGTTTCGAGCATACGCTTCCTTCTCGCGATAAGCCCAGCGTCCTCCTTGGCCTTACTTTGCTTGATGGCATAATCACCGATAGTTTGCTTGGAAGGGATTGGGGGGACGATAAGCGTTGGGTAGAGCTTGACCAGGGAGTCGCGCAGAGACTCGAATTCGGAATAACGGTGTCGCGACTCGGTTGACTGTTCCTTTGTCAGAATGCGCATACTCTGGGAAACCTCGAACACACATACACCGCTGCGAATAACGTAGGTGATGTATGGGGATGTTGCATTCACACTTGTCTTCTGGGCGTCTACAATCTGTTATGCGCCTGGATTCAGGAAGCTGAAAGGTGCCTTTATAGACGGATACGCACCCTAATTTCAAAGTCGTCATTGACATGAAGGTATCGGTCAAGACTGCAGCAAAAGTCAGTCTTGAACTGTGATGGTGGCTGTCTGTGCGATCCTGCAGAGGGAAACAAAGGTCTGTCCGAGGTAGAGGTCGAACCCGACTCTGCATGCGCCAAACGTGGAGGCTCTTCTTCATAGACAGCCTCTCTGGATATTGAAGAGGATTCTGAGGTTATAATTTCAGCGTCATGCTCGAAAGGGTTCGCATCCTCAAAGCCATCCATGTCCATGGTGGCGACGCGCAGCTAGAGGGGTGACTGGTGGGCCGTTCGTCTGTTAGTTACTTGGCCTATTAGTGCAGGTTCCACTTACCTTTCGTTGCAGAGAAAGAGTGAAATGGCCTGCAGATTGTTGCACCGCAGTCACTGGAGGTGTAGATGTCGTCAGGATCGCTGCCCGGCGCTGCGATTTGGTGCTGTTTGTTCTTGATAGGGGCCTCGGGGGGTTCTGCTGCGCTTGAGCCGGCTCAGTCACAAGACGCGAAATGTGGAGAGAAACCAAACCAAAAGCTCAAAAATATTCGTTAGAAATATGTGCTGGCTCTGGTTTGAGGATTGAACAAGAAATTGACGTTCGTCAGAAGTGGTATACAACCATTGTTTCACTCATATGTTCGCCCGGCAACTTAGCCGAGGCCGTACATCGCACTACATCGTCGATCGTTACGTATATCGACAGCGCGCCCATCGAGCCGCTCGTTCGAACCACGCTACTACGCGTATTGCTGCACTCCAGCTCCATCGTCTCCTCGCAGACACACTTGGCATACTTGCCCACGGCATACTCGCCATTCGCATTTACACATGCAACTTCCTCAGGAAAACTCCATCTCGAGCCACTACACGTGGGACCTACTACGGTCAATGGTACCAACAAGGACGTAGCTTCCAAAGCGCCGAGGATGGGCTGGGATACCTAGTATCGCACCGATTCAAAGGCGGTTGCGAACCTTTTTGGCATTTCTTGTAAATTATTTACCTGCAGTCCACCCTGTATCTAAGGCATTGGGTGGTGCAAAAGGAATACCATGCTGAATATATGAATTATCATTTTTGCTAGCAAGTACTACGGCTGGCCTAGAGTTGCTTTACTCGTTTGATGGCATCTCTCATGTTACTTTCGTGAGGCGGAATCTCAAAATCTCAGCCTTAAAACCACATATCTGAGAAGCTGTTGACTTTACCTACACGGTGGTATTTTTCTCTCTGCTCAACGTGCAGTTTGAAAAAAAGAGGACGGGAGTTGCTTTACCTTGGCGGTGACGTTTTCAGCTGTTTTCACACTCTGCCAAGCGAAAACGCACCAAATGAACCAATTTGGCACAGCATTTCCCTTTGGAGTTTCCAGCTGAGCTGTTTCGTGCTTTCCCTCTTGTTCAGTACCAAACGTCAAGAAAGGGCTTGTAAAAAGGATGCAAGCAGTTACAGATAGGTATCAGCTACGCACAGTGAGATTTTAGTATTTTTAGAGGACGGAATTGAATTTATAAGCGGGATTAAGCAACACTAGACCCTAAAGCAACACTAGGCCAGCCGTAGTACTGTCCCATTTCGATCACTTAGGCACCAGGTGTTACGCGTTTCATTGGTGATGAAATTTAGGTTACGGCACATAGGCCTGTTACGTGTTACATTCATGAGTTTTCGGCAGCAGCGATAAAATTCTCTGGCTGGGCAGCCAAATTATGGAGGATACTTTGCTACTTGGGCATCTATGGTAGGCGTTCTATGTAGTGCCAGAACATTGATCACTCTTTGACAGCGATGAAACCCTCTAAATCGATAGGTTTGCCACCTTGTATGGTGATAAGAAATTTCGGGAGCATTAATGTGCGCGTCAATTTACTACTCGACGCGTTGGAAATTGGTGTGCGATGTTGTAGCCAAACTTTATGATAGGCTACCCGTACAATGCCTTCAGAAACACCACATTGCTCATATAGTGGCTTAATCAAGGCCAAGAATTAGCTTTAATACCATTTTTGACCCTTTTTCGAACCATTTTTTGGTTTCGGCACAAGCCCCTGTTACGTGTTACACCGTCCAAAATTAGGCAAATTCGCTCCAATGTTACATGTTACGTGCCTAAGTGATCGAAATGGAACAGTATATGCAAACTCAATCCTCCTCATCTTCGGCCAGACGTGCCTTTTTGCTCGACCGTTCGTCGCTCCCCAACTCGGCCATGCCGCCCTTCAAACCCTTCATCCTGGTTCCTCTCATCTTGTTCAAATCTTGCTTCCCGATATGAATTCTTCCTCTCAAATCACCCATGTCGTCAGTCTCCAAGTTCTTCCTCTTCTTTCCAAGACCACTCTCGATATCCTTCTTCGCAAGCTTGGGTCTCTTCATGGCCTGGTTCCATAGGTCCTGCGAGGGTGCAGTATGCCTGCGAAGCGACATATCCAGCGACGGGCCCATAGGCACCAGCTCGACTCTCGGCGTGCGCACACCAGAGGCAAGCATTTTGATGGTATACGTCCTCAGGTGGACTTTGGGTAGTAGGCTGGCGCTATTTGACGAATCGGCGGGGACAGGTGCCAGGGAGACGCTGATGACCCATTCGAGTCCTGCGAGGTGAATGGCGTCGATGACTTCTCCATTGAAAAAATCGACGAGCACGCTTTTGAGTTGCATGTATCGGGGGTGGGGTATCAAAGAGTTCAGAGGCAAAGTGCATCAAGGGCTTGGTCCCTGGTGTACATTTTGGTGTCTGTAATAAGCGGTTAGCGCAAAGATACGGAGGGGATGCGTTCAAGACGACGATAGAACTCACCTTGATATCACTCATCAGTACGTACTTGTCTACGCCCAACTCGACCATATCCAATACTCTATGATCAAACATCCTCACAAAAGTCATCCCGTGAGGCCGCTTCTTCGTCGTCTGTCCCACCACAAACATACTTGCATCGTTCTTTGTTGACCAAAACTCTAACGATTGCAGAGAGGTTGAGGACGTTGATGATGGGGTCGAAGGACCCGAGAAGATGTTTGTAGAGTTTCCAGTAGAGTTTGTCGAGTTTGCAGAGAGGGAAGGGATGGTGTTGAATAAGGAGGCGTCGGACGAGGATGATGTACTCGAAAGAGCCTCAAAGGGATGGATAGTATTTTTCTTGTTAAACGCAATGGTATTGGGACGTTTAAGGGCCATCTTTCAGCCAGACGATGTCAGAAGAGGCATTGAGAAGCGATTGGTCGTCCAAACTCACTAGATCCTTGAAGACATGATTCAGAACTTCGCCAGTATGGGTGCCCTTTACAAAGATGGCGGTACGAGGTTCTTCGACCTCTTTTGGCTCCCGAGCCTCAAGAGCTCGTTTTGACCGTGCATTGCGAGGCTTACTGTAAGCCAAGACGAGGTTGTTGCCAGATAGCCAGAGGGTCGAAAGACAGTCAAGTATGAATGACAGGATTCGAGTATAGAAGGGGTTTTACGCCTGGTTAGTTCGTAACTTGGTTTGCGAGAGGAATATATACGCACATGACTCGCAGCATCGCCGATGTATCGAGAGTCTGGATAACACTCTGAGTGCTTTTGGGAGAACCTGTAGAAGCGGCATTGCACAAAAACTTTGATCGCGCTCTTTACGTCAGCTGATGCAGAATAGAGAGGTTGCGCACAGCCACCCGGTGGCTCCTGGCTGTTGCGAGACCGTCCGGGAAACAAGAACGGCGGACTCTTGGCGGATCCGCCAGGCGGACTTTTTGGCGGACACGGCGGACTGTTGAGCCCCTATGTCTGGCTCATCTTACCGTCCACGGAATTAGAGAGCATATCGGGACCCTTGACTACTGGGGTCGAGTAGATATATCACAGAAAGACAATGAATATACATTTACGACGCGTGTCAAGAACGTTATTGAGACTAATAAGGATAAGCACGCGTTGCTGCTGATTGAGGAGAACCTACCAAGGAAACACGTCCCAGCCAGTCTCCACAGCACACTAGATCGCCCAAATATAGCTATCGCGCGCTCCAAGCATCGGCGTCGCTGTCGGGAAAGTGTGTTGCTTGCCTGCATCAATGGTAAGGTGGTGGTGTCTTCCTATGTGGAGCAGCGGCTTGCAATGTCCATTCTTGACCCTGCACCCAGCAAGAATCAGTAGCGCAGATAACACATACATTAGTGTATCTAGATCTAGCGTCGCAGATGAACTCTGAAGTCGAGTAGCGGGCGTCGTTGGCGAGGAACATGGGAGTTCTTGATCTCGAGTGGCGGGCGTTGGGAACAGTGCGATTGCAGCATGGCGGTCGATATTCTGTACTTCCAGAGCGTGTGGTGAAGGATTATGGGGCATTTACTTGCAAAGCGACAATGATTCGCTATCGTCACGCTGTGGGGAGCGGCAGAGAGCGTCTTTTGGCGATTTGGCCGCGATTAGGGGCTCGGCGGCATTTGCCGTCCGCCAACAAATCCGCCAGAAAGTTTGCCAGCGGTCCGCCGGTCCTGCTTTCCGGACTCTTTGGCTGTTGCGCAGTGACGCGTGGGTGGCTCCCGTGGTGGCTCGCTCGCGTCGCGTCGGCAGCCGTTACAAGCGGTGCGAGGGCTGCTAGGGCCTTATTCTACTACATGTATAATACTCAAATGCATTTTTGCTCAAATTCTCACAATGGCCTTCCTCGGTGCTCGAAACAAGGAATATTACTTTGCTCAACCCGCGAAAGCCGGAATTGGCAAGTCGCGATTGACAAAAAGTCCGAGCACATCCTCCTCGAAGGTGATTTGAGACTGGAGAATGGACGAAAGCATGGCCAGTGGGTATGTAGCAAAGATGTACATTGAAATTTTCAAGTATTCCCTTGCCATACTCAGGCTGCACAGAAGCCACCCGCTGGGTCTGCGCAACGGCAAAATGGCTCGCGGGTGGCTGTGGAGCCACCGGGTGGCTATGCGCAACCTCTCTAATAGGGGCGTTATGAGATAGGCGCCTTGAACAAGCCTTGACTGATGCGACAGGTTCTCTCCACTACCACCGGCTCCTTACACGATGCCCGAAACATCAGCAGAGACAACCTGGTGTTATACTGAAAGGGGATCTGGCGCTATCCTAGCTTAAACTACCCAGTAAAACTGGTGGTAGAGGAGGAGATTGCAGTCTGATATACGGGCATTACAAGGACTACATATCGCTGCTTTTCGTTCCGGTTCGTGAAATTCGCGTGTGGAATCCTGTTGCCTCTTCAGAAACAATAGGTGGAAATTCAAATGGGCTAACGGCGGCTCTTGTTATTTTTCGAAAGCTTGCGAGCAAGAATGGATGACTCACTCCGGGGCAGTTCCTACCAGGTGAAACGCAAACGAGGACACAACGCCCAACCGTCTGTCCGCTGAGTATAACACACTCGGGGCCTTGACAGACACGCCCTGTGCACGTTCTCTCGGCGCAGTCTGCGTCCGTGGTGCATCCGGGTCTCTGAGCATGAACAACCATTAAAGGCAGGATGGTTGGGAAGAAGAGGGTGCTTTGAGAGAAGAATTTCATGATACCGACTGATTGTAGGGCCCGTTGAGTTGAGCCTACTGTTCTACCATTTATATGAATTTGATCATGGAACATTATCAGCGCTTGGGCATACAGAGCGGGCAAGAATGCTTCTCGAAGTCACCCAGAAACTTCTTGATCACCGTTCGCCCTACACCCCAGGTTCTTGTGTCTGTTGCGATCGTTCATATCATTTTGACGGTGGGCTGTTCTCAATACATTGGAAGGTGGTTCTAAGAACTTCTCCTTGTTGGTCAAGCAATGGTTATGTGATAAACCGGTATCTTCCATCTTTCGACTTTGGATAGTCATCTTTATTTGCAGTCTTACTTCAATGATCGTCGCTGTCGTCAATCTTAGGCACATTATCTGTCAGAGCGTCCTACTCACATTTGGGCAGTTTGCGTTGCGTGGAACGCAGATAAAGAGACAGTATCCAGTCGTCTGCCCTGCTTCCTTAACACATTCTGGCCTTTGGCAAAGTCGGCCCAGACACTCTCGGTAGCAGTCTGTATCTGTGGTGCATTTTGGGTACTGAGCATGGACGGTGGCCAGGGAGAGGAGGGCAGGGAGAAAGAGGCCTAGGAGAGCGGTTGCTTTCATGACTAAGGGAACGACAGGCTGGGGGTTCGTTGCGTGTCCCTTCCGGAGTAGAAACCGTCGCTCTTTATACTCCATGTTCCTGCTCTACCAGATTTCATTTCTGATCGATACTTGGTGCCTCTTGAAGGTGTCCCGGAGTTACCATGTGCCGGAGACTTCTCCAAGACAAAGATGTCATTCTTAGACAAGTGGCAGTTCTTCCGAAGTTAGAGGGCTTTGCTACTCAAGTAGGGTCGGGTCTTAGGAGGTCACAAGTAACCTGACCAACTTAGCGACACTATGCCATACCCCGAGAGGGGATTCGCAAAAGACCTATAGGAGTTTGGTACATGCGAAACTTCCGTTGTCATTAATTTCATACAATTTCTTGCTCTCTCGAAACTACCTGGTACTGAGAGTGGCTGGAAACCTGCCTCGTTCACTTTTAGTCCAACAGTCAGTCAGATTGGGATGTGTATTCAAGTGTAGGGGAACAACTCACGGGGCATTGGGTTCCTGTACGGGCGCAAATGAAGTGGCATGTCCCAGTAGTCTGCCCCGGGTTTATAAAGCACCAGGGGCCTTCACAAATGCGACCGTTGCAGGGTTTGCGGCATTCTTCGTCCGTAGTGCACGCCATGGTGAGGGTGGAGGAGAGCAAAAGGGGCAAAAAGAAGCTGAGGATGGTGATAGTCTTCATGCTGTATGCGAGTGTAGAAAGCTATTTGCTTGCCATAGTGAGGCGTAGCTCTACACGCTTTATATGAATTTCAGGAGCCTGCTGGGGTAACTCCGAGAAAGCCAAGCGAATACAGGCCACTCGCATCCACCTTCCTTGTCAGATAGCTACCCAAGGCACGTCGAGCCTAGAATCCCGGGAGGTCATGCGATACTTCATCCACTGTGAGGCCTATATGCCAAGGCGGGCTTCTAGCCGCTCAGTTCGATTTCGACATTGAATTACGGAGATTTCTGTCAAAGGAAGCAAGGTCCCACTTTGACAGAGAGCGACGTAGCCACGGGGCGATGTCACTATACATCCCAGCAGGAGGCATCTCCGAGACCTGGGGTCGACGCTGTTTATATTTTTCTGTCTGGAGCAAGCCTGGATCCATGTGCTTTGCGCCCTGGTGAAGGTTCCTGGAGTATTGGTGCCTGGCTTCCGACTCGGCGAACTATGATTCAAGGGTCAGCACGACATCTGCCCAAAGCTGCCCAATCATGAGAGTGCAACATGCGCACTGAGGCTTAATGGATGTCGTTGAGGCACAAGGTCACTCCGGAGATCCAGCAGGCTAAGACCACATAGAGAGAAGCAGGTACGTCGATACTTGGTATTGCTACAACTGGAGTATGATACAGTATTAATGCAGTAATAACGACACTCAGGCATTGATAGCGTTGACAACGCCAGTGTAGGCGGACTTCTTGCTGTTGTTGTCGTCCCAGAGCAAAGGAGAGTCGTCACCAGGGAAGGTGCCATCAACCCAGCTCTGCCTGTCTGAGACACCCCAGATGGAGATACCGACACACTTGGGAGTAGAATTGCAAGCACGGGTGACGGTTTCGTAGTCCCTCTGCTGCTGGGCGAGTTTGGAGGAGTCGACAGGTCTTGGGATACGGATATCGAGTTCCGTGATGGCGACCTCGAGGTTGGTGCTAGCAAGAGTGGTGAGGGTGCCAACAAAGTTGCTCAGACGTCCAACGACCAAGTGGGCCTGGGTTCCTACACCATCGATGGGGGTCCCGCGACCTTTAATACGGCCGATGAGGGAGACCTATTGAAACGCGAATAAGTTTCCAGAGCTAATGACTCCTGAAGTATTGACTCACGGTGTTGGTAAGCTTAGGGCCAGCATAGTCCAAGTTATAGTCGTTGATGTAGAGCTTGGCGCTGGGGTCGGCCTGACGAGCAGTCCTGAAGGCGAGGTCGATGAATTCCTCGCCGAGGACGCGGTAGAAGACACTGTTACGGAAGGTACCGTTGTCTTCGAGTACTTCATTGACAACATCCTAACCAGGGACGAATCAGAGCTACGCTTTACAGGCTGAGAGACGAAGTGCTCACCCAGTGGTACATCTTGCCCTTGTAGCGACCGGCAACCTGGTTAATGTGGTTCTGAATGACCGAAGTCAAGGTGGTGCGGTCGCCAATGCTGCTAACCCATCCTGGTAGTTGACTGTGCCAAACTGTATCCCTTCCGTTAGCACCAGACTTGAGACATTAAAGGGGGTTCAGACGTACCAAGGGTGTGTCCTCGCATGAGCTTGCCGCGAGATGTCGCCCAGTTTACGACGCTGTCAGCGCCTCCAAAGTTGAACGAGCCACGGTTGGCTATACAGCGCACATCAGAACTATATCAACGGAAAGCAGGAGGTAAAGCACATACGTTCAGTAGCATCCCACTTCATGGAGTTCTCAGCAGTGATGACACCAAACTCATTGCCAAGGATGCCAGTGATGGTACCGTCGTTGAGGGTGTTACGGTCGAGGATGTTCCCGAAGTAGCGACGGTGCTTCGAGGTGTATAGACCATGAAGACCGTTGGGAGAAGCACTACCAGTGGGTCCTGGTGCACCGTTGGTAGGGCTGGGAGCGGTGGTAACAGGAGGCTGTTGAGCGGTGGTGGTGACGGGAGGTGGAGAAGAGCCCCCAGGTTGGCATCTAAGGGAAGCTCCCAGTCAGCATGAAGTATAAGGCCATGCTATAGTCGCGACGTACTGGTGATACCATTCGTTGACCACCACGCAGCTGTATCCGCTGACACCTAGCAGGGGTTAGCACGAAAAGCGGCCTCATCAGTAATTTTACTAACAGGTTGTCTGAGAGGAAGGGTAAGTCAAAGGCTTATGAACGCAGCGCAGAGGTGGCTTACCGAGCCAGACCAGCCGTTGCCACCACATTGAGCCCAGGGGCCTCCCTGTGCGTTAACAGTGGTGATAGCAAGAGCGACAAGACCGAGGAGCTTGATAGACATTGCGGGGTTAGCTGAGGGCGAATGAGCCATATCTTACGCGACTTATATACCCGTCACCAAGTCATGCATGCAATGGACTGCAGCGGCGCCCCTTCGAAGAGCAACCGAAAATATTGCGGATTTCATCCGGTTGCCAGAACGCAGCCAAACGTAACTCGTGTGGAGGGACGATGGCCATGCGTGGCGCGCCTCTCTTTGCGATGGGACCGTAGCTACCCACAAGGTTGGGTTGACCCTGGCTGAAGCTGAGAGGCCCGTTGCATAAGCATTTGTCGCTTTTCAACGGCAGTTGGGTCACGATTTGGCGGTCGAGGAGGTATGATGCAAGTTGGCATTCGAGCGCTCAAGCGCTAACACCATCCGGGCCTGCCGAGTCGCACCTGATAGAATTTGTTCCGTTCCTTGGGACACGTGCGCCTGCTTCTTTATCTCGGCGTGCACAAATGCAAAGGAGATCGAAGCAGGCCGAAGCCTGGAGAAGCGCGATTGGGTTCAAGCGTCGCATGCACCATTTCTGGGCACGAAAACGAATGTCGGAATTACCCCACACTGCCCCTTGCGAGGGAAAACGTTTTGTCCTCCTGGCGATCGCGGCTGCAGATCGAAATGAATGGAATTCTATAGGGTCGGGGCTCGATGTTACATAGACCAAAACCTACCCATAGAACCTACGCATTCTCAACGGGCGTCTCTTGAGAACCGGGGAGAATTCGACTTAGATATCTCCGTGAAGCCGCCGTGAATGATGATGTCGCTCTTTTAAATTGGCGAAGCTCTATGACGTTCGGACCGTGTACCTCAATGAAATACTACATATGGCGCGAAGCTAAAAATACAGCGGATGGTACTACAGTAGGGCATCTGGGCCAGAGCTGAACACTTCATTCGAGAGGATAAGCTACTGTTCCTGCATGTTCCAGCCCGTACGCAGCGGCTGCCTTGTATTTGCCTTGCGGAAAACCTTACAGCAAACACGCATGTGCTTGATATTGCTGCAACTGTGATAATATAATACACGGTGAATACAATACCAGCAACTCTCAGGCATTGATAGCGTTGACAACGCCAGTGTAAGCGGGCTTCTTGACATAATTGTCGTCCCAGAGCAAAGGAGAGTCGTCACCAGGGAAAATGAGACCAACGAAGCTCTGCCTGTCTGAGACGCCCCCAAATTGTGATACCGACACACTTGGGGGTAGCAGCGCAAGCAAGAGTGACAGTTTCATAATCCCTCTGCTGCTGAGCGAGTTTGGAGGAGTCGACCGGCTTTGTAATACGGATATTGAGTTCTGTGATAGCGACCTCGAGTTTGGTGCTAGCAAGGGTGGCAAGGGTTTCAAAGAAGTTGCTGAGACGGCCAGCGGCCAAGTAGGCCTGGGTTCCTACACCGTCGATGGGTGTTCCGCGACCCTTGATGCGGCCGATGAGGGCGACCTATTGAAAGCGATGTGAACGAGTCTCCCCAACTAAATGACTGGCGGAAATATCAACTCACGGTGTTGGTAAGCTTAGGACCAGCATAGTCCAAATTGTAGTCGTTGATATAGAGCTTGGCACTGGGGTCGACCTCACGAGCAGTCTTGAACGCGAGGTCGATGTATTCCTCGCCAAGAATGCTGTAGAAGACGCTGTTACGGAAATCGCCCTTGTCGTCGAGCACCTCATTGACAACATCCTAATAGCGGACAGTTTAGAACCGCGCCATATCCCATTGAGCAACGACCTGCTCACCCAGTGGTACATCTTGCCCCTATAACGGCCAGCAACCTGGCTGATGTGGTTCTGAATGACTGACGACAAGGTGGTACGGTCACTGATGCTGCTGACCCATCTTGGGAGCTGACTGTGCCAGACTGGGCGATTTCCGTTAGGACCAGACCTTGAACCCCAGTAAATTCCAAGACGTACCAAGGGTGTGTCCACGCATGAGCTTGCCACGAGAGGTTGCCCAGTTGACAACACTGTCGGAGGATCCAAAGTTGAACGTACCACGGTTGGCTATATGATGCACATGAACACCATGATACCTGAAAGCAGGAGCAGAAAACATACGCTCAGTAGCATCCCACGTCATAGAGTTTTCAGCGGTGATGACACCAAACTCATTGTTGAGGATGCTCGTGATGGCAGGGGTGTTGAGGATGTTGTAATCAAGGATGTTACCAAAGTAGCGATGGTGCTTTGCGCTGTAAAGGCCATGAAGACCGGTGGGAGAAGCACTACCAGTGGGTCCTGGTGCACCATTGGTAGGACTGGGTGCGGTGGTGACAGGAGGCTGTCGAGCGGTGCTCGCGACGGGAGGTGGGGAGGACCCCGGTTGGCATCTGAGGTAGCCTCCTCGTCAATACCCATAAGGTCGGAACATAGTCGCGACGTACTGATGATACCATTCACTGACCACTGCGCAGTTGTACCCGCCGACACCTATCAGGAGTTGGCACGAAAAGTGGCCTTATTCAAGATTCTACTAACAGGTTGCCTGAGAGGAAGGTTAATCAGAGCCTCACACACGTAGCGCGAAGATGGCTTACCGCGCCAGACCAGCCGCTACCACCGCATTGAGCCCAGGGCTCCCCCTGTGCATTAACAGTGATGAGAGCAAGAGCGGCAATACCGAGGAGCTTGATAGCCATAGTGGGGTTAGCTGAGGGTGAACGTGCCATATCTTGGGCAACTTATATAGCTGCCACAAAGCCTGTTTGCAATGGACTGGAACTGCAACCCCCTGAAGAGCAGCCGAACATGTTGCGGATTTCATCCGGTTGCCAGAACGCAGCGAGATGCAACTCGTGTAGAAGGACGATAGCCATGGGTGGCGCGCCTCTCTGAGGCTCTCTGCGATGATGGGACCGTAGACACCCACAGGATAGAATTGACCCTGATTAAAGTTTCAGGGTGAGCGTTGCCTAAGGAGTTGTCGTGAACTCGTTTGCAACAGTTGGGTCTCACTTTGAGGATCAAGGACGTGGGATGCAAGCTGCATCATTTGACATTCAAGCGCTCAAGCGCTCACTCGTCCGGGCCCGCCGAGTCGCATCTGATAGATTTTGTTCCATGCATTGCGATCTTCTCCCGCCGTGAATGAAATTCAATGAATCTTCTCCCGCTGTGAATGAACCAACGATGATGTTTGAGAGCTCTCTGCCCACGGATTCCTGGAGGGAAGAATGTCATGCATAGAAAAGGAAAGGAAATACTAAAAATACAGTGGTTGGTACTAGGGATACAGTGGGGCATATGTGCTATAGCTACAGGTTTTCTAAGCGATGATAGTAGAAGACTTATTGTAAAGAGGGTACATGGTATATGGTACAACAAGCATAGAAGACGGTGCGATCATGCATGGTGGTATCGGTGTTTTGGGTATGGATGGAGTTTCGCCGAGAAGAAAGGTGACCGGTGAAGGCCCGTCAAGGACGTTCGGGTGAAGTGATGGTGGAGGCAAAGCGCTCAATGCTTTGAAACCCAGGCGCTCCAGATCTTCTCCTGCTTCCTTGACTGCTTCTCGCTGAGCTTGACATACTCCTGGTACATCGCCCTGGGGAGTTTGACAATCCCAGCATCCATATAATCTGACATCTCCAGGTCACCGGAGCATTTGCTCGACGACACGACCAGGGAGAGCTGAGAGTCGGAGCTGCAGATAGAATCGGTATCGAGAGAAGGGGCGGAGGAGGATTTCAGGTCAAGGACGCGAAGCACATCCCCAGATGGGATCCGCAAAGGGGCGGATTGTAGGGGAGCGGCGAGGAAGAGGCCCTCAGCTCCGAATGGAGAGAAGGAGACAACATCGAGGACCTTGTCACGCTTAGAATGGGAGCGGATTGCTGGAGCGAAATGTTAGTATGAGTGCCCTAAGTGATAGTATATCGCCAGTAACGGACCTTGCACAATCACAACCTGGCGCTTGACCACGGCAACAGCGAAAGTACCGTTCTGCATCATGATGATTATTTGAAATTATTGGGTGGAGATAATGGGTTCGAGGGAATGCGGAATGCCCAATGGATGAGAGAGTGAATGAAGCGTAGAGAGTGTCGTGACAAGAAAAGGTCGTTAGAGCAAAGCCAGAGGAGAGCCCGTCAAGTCGAACTGGGTGCTTGATGAACTTTGCATTTAACCCACAACCTATATTTATAAAGTGCCTGCACCCCCGAGTGACCAAATCGCAGTTGTTATTGTTCTCGTTCCATTTGAGCTCTGAGCCGGGAATAGCACGGTCCTGGTTGGGCACCTACCATACATTACTCACACGCTTCAACGAGGCTTATTGTACTGTGATGACTTTTGTTCAAGCGAGGCTATTGTTGAACAATTGTTGTTCGGTGACAAGGGAAGGGCCTCATGGGAAGAGAAACAAGAGAGGACTTCACTCAGTGCCCGCCAAACTCGGATGTTCCTTTGATGTCCCTTGACAAGGACCTTTTCCCAATACGGACAGCCCCTAATATCCTATTCCTTCTCGGCTTGTAAATCGCGCTCCATGACATAGGTCAATCCGTAAGATGCGGGCATGCATAGAGATACAGGCTGGAAGATGCAAGGCCCTTGTCAGCAGTCATTTGCTTCGCCAGACGCAAAAAGAGAGCAATCTCGATTGAAGCCTATGAAACTACAAGAGAGCAGGAGTCGACTCGATGATTGCATGGGGGCCCTTTGCAGTATAGTCTGCTTTGGAAACATAGTTCGTTCCACTGTTGTCGTTGAAGATAATCTAAAAGCTTCGTTCAGCGAAAGGTGACGTTTGTGACAAGCGAAGACATACTTTGGCAACAATGCTGCTTCCAAGGAAGGCAGAGTAACCATTCCCAGTCTCCCTGTACTCTGCGTAATATTCTGGGACGTTGATCACCCGTATATTGCGCGGCTGCACTTCAGTGTCGAGCCCGGTGGAAACCAAGAAGGGAGACAAGCGCGACTGGAGAGAGACGCCAATGCCTGCACCAGAGAAATAAAAATGTCACCAATAGGCGCCTCACGACTGAAAAGGAAAGACATACCCTTGATGAACCGCGTTATATCGCCAGTCACTAGCAGACCCTGCCAAAGGTACTGTCGGAGATCCACATCGACCAAGTTCACGCTCCTCCCAACAGTTTCTTGCAACGCGCACACCTTTTGGCCGTCCTTTTCCCTGAAGGTAAATGGTGGCATACCCTCCTCTCCTCTCCCCAAGCTCCCGCTAACGGGGCCACCGTTGTGTTCTACACCTAGCACATTGACGACTTCTGGGTCAAAGATGGGTTCGCAAAACCTATGCCTCTCCTTCCCAACAGTAACTTCCTTGCCCTCAAACTCGATTGTGACAAGATCCAGCGCCTCAATCTCCCTCGCACGAGCAAGCTCCGCAGCGGTCGCCTTTGCATTCTGTTTCTTTTTCATCCCGCTCTCGATGACGGCTCTTTCCTTGCCTGCGACCACCACCGCTGCAATGTCTGTCACTCCTTCGTCCTCCGGTACTGGGGCCGACTCTCCGGATGATGGAGGCTTGATCAAGCCAGCCGCAGCGAGTTGGTTGGCAAGCCTGATCAACGTTGTATGGAGTTCTCCATCTCCCAAAGGACGGTCGGGGGGAGATAGAGTCTGCATCACGCTTGAGTTGCCCTTCAAAAGATGGGCGAGGTAATGCGCGCACGTCCGTGTGCCTACTCTGGTCGACATCCTTGCATGTTGCAGCAGTACGCCATCGCTTATGGGCGTGATATCGGTGGTTTCGAGACCAATGTCCACAACTACGCCACTGAGAGCGTTGGCAGAGTATAGTTGAGCAAGAGGCCGGTCCAGGATGGCAAACGCAGGAACGTTAAAGCGCTCAAAGAAAATGCGGCACGCAGTTTCATACTCCGTTCGTGATGGAGAGGGAGCTGGGAGGGTAAGAAGGACCGGGGATTCGTTTTGAGCGCGTCGTCGCTGGAGCAAGTTGAAAAGAACATATTTCCTGCAGCCATAACGGTCAGCTTGTATTCTGGTGAGGTTAAGAATATGGAACACACCAGAGGGCTTCAGCTTGGGTCCAATCCGACACGACTCCGTTCAAGAAGGGCCAGGAGACGACGATGTCCTCCCATCCTGGAGAACAAAGTGCTTCGTCTAACTGTGCGCCGACAAGATAGTCATGAACTTGGGGCCCAGCAGGCGGCTTGGAGCTAGTAGCTCGACTATTTGAGGCAGAAGGATCTTCTCCATCGGCACCTCCAGTTTTCCTCAGTCCAACGCGTGCAGGAACATCCTAGATTCCGGTTGCATTCATCAATCCTCGGGACCAAGGTCAATCGGCCAAAGAGCACCCACAATGGTTGGCGTTTTCAAGAGGTCATGGAGACCTAGACCTGCTCGTAGAGTTGTACGACTGGTTTCGAGTATCACAGCATTGGCATCGCGGAGTGACATTGCGAGGTGAAGTCAAGTGCAGTTTGGGCGCTTCCAAACGCGTCCAAGCCACGTCCAAACAATGATCAACCAAACTAAAGTCCAGTCGTTGAGGGTATCACGACGATTGCAAGAGGCTTTACATTTGACGATGTGAATTACAGCAGAGAGTAGGATTCACGAATATAATGCTATATACAAGAAATAAAGTAGGAACAACGCAAAACGAGGTGATGAGGGAAAGAAGGGTGGTATTGAATAATGTTTGAGGTCTTATGCGGACTGAGTGGCATTAGGATCTCGATAGATCTAATAAGGTTGTTAGAGTATGCTATGGGACGAACAAGGTTATAGCAGCGTACCTTGATGCCCCAGAGGTCTCCAGGTTTGCTAGCAGCGACCATATCGTCCTCATCGTCAGGAATGATGGAATCCACAGGTGCATCGCCGGCAGCTTCAGACTCCAGCTTCAAGCCTTGCTCGTTGGCCAAGTGCAGCAAGCAGATGAAGCAGAAGCTCGTGCTGATCTCTTCCAGCTTCTCACGTGGATAGGACTTGGTGAGACCACTCATGACCTGGGAGAATTGTCTGGCCTCTGATGGGTCTGTCGCTGGACCCTCGTCGTCGTCGTCAACATCCTGACAGCATAGTGAGTGGGAAGTAGACTATTGAAGAGGATAATATATGTACCATGCTAGCGTCTTCACCTTCAGGCTTGGCTTTATGAATAACAATGTCGAGGTTCTTCCAGATGTTGTCCTTGAGTTTACGGACATCAACGCGCTTCGCACGCTTGGCGTAGTTGATAACCTCAGGCTTAATGCGACGAGTTTGGCCCGCAGTGGCAGCGAGAAGGTCCTGCTCGCCAGCATCAATTGTCGAGAGCCCAGCATCTCCAAAGTCACCAAAGCCGCTGGGACCGTCATCGTCATCGTCGTTGAAGAACTGGGTGCTGAATGGAATGTGGCCTTCAGTATCTGGACCAGGCAGTTAGCTGGCTGTGCTTCAAGCTCGGAGCAACGCTCACCATCCTCCATATTGCCCTCTTCCCGGGCACGAGCCTGGTCAGCAGCAGCCTGCGCCCAGAAGTTCTCGTCAATCTCTCCATCGTCATTGTTCATCCGGGCACGCTTGCCGCGCATCCTGAGCTAGGAAGAAGGTCAGTTCTTCTCCGCCATTGATGGCGGCGAAAGGAAACTCACCTGGAACTTGGGCTTCAAGAATAGGGTAACAAGCTGTCGGCTTGAGAAATGCATATCGTCGGGAAGGCGATGGTCGCTCTTGTCTTTCTTTCCTTTCTTCCCCTTCTTGCCGGGACCTGTGCCAGCCATGTTGATGGATTGGCCCTTTCCAGGAGGCGCAAAGAGCTCTTCCTTGATCGCCTTCAAGTCCTTCTCCGAGGGAGTCAAGAAATCGATCTTCACGGGTTCCTTCTTCGTCTTTTGCTTCGTAACTTTGCCAGTATTATCGGCATCCGCTGGAGAGAAACGTGAGCCCTCTTGTCGATATATCCAGGGAAAAACTCACGCTTTCGTATTGTGCGCTGCAGTTTCCAATGCTCAGGACCTGCCCAATTCTTGCGGAACTTGGAGTCAAAGTAGTCCATTGCCCCTTCGTCGTCCGCGTTCATCGCCAGAAGAAGCTCTCGCTGTTGAGGTTCATGGCGAGGGTCGAAGGCAACTGCGGGCCCCATGACATGCCCTTCTCCCTCCCCAGAAGGCCCGGGCGAGCCATTGGATTGCCCATCTCCATCGTATTCATCGCCGCCATCATGTCCACCGCCAAACGCGTAATCATCGTTCGCGCCTTCCGGACCTGCGAAGAAGTCTTCAACTGGAGGTTGGTCAAGGTCCATTTGGAAGTCCCCGCCAGGACCGTCATCTGAATCCGAATCTTCGACATCGTCAAACTGGGTGTTACCAAAGAAGTTGCTGGTGCCTTCAAGCTCCTTGCCGAACGAAAAGTCCTCTAGGGAATGAGAGATGCGCTTGTCTTCGAGAACTGAGAGGTCGGGCAAGAACTTCTCTGTGGAATCCGTCAGTCTAGCTATCGCTGCAAACCGTCGGCAAAGACATACCTTTTAGCGCGCTGAGGTCGATCAGGTCAATGGGCTCTTCAGGAATCTCCTCTTCCTCCTTGTTGAAGACGGAGTCCCCAGCATCAAAAATGACCCTCATACCACCGTCGCTTCCCAGACCCAAGCTCAAGTGGTTCATGAGCAAGCCTTGGGCGCCTCCCTCGTCAAAATCTGCGCATGTCTTCTTGAACAATGGATCTACGCTGAACTCCAGATCCAGTTTTTGCAGCTGAAGCGTCTTGATGTCCTTGGCGAGGTTGGAATTTCCGGCACGGGACGATTTCTTCTTCTTCTGGGACGGTCCAGCGTCGGGGTTATCAGAATCGTGCTCTTCATCCTCATCATCGCCGGTGCCTCCAGACGCGAGATTGCTCAAAAGTTTGCCTGTCTCAGTTCCAATGCTGTCGACGCGAGAGGTCCAAATTTTGACACAACCATCCAAAGTACAGGAAGCGCGTTGAAAGTTGATGGAGTTGTCGTCCTGGTTCCTCAGCAATGACATATCATGGAAATAGTCGATTAAAGCGAAATTCCATGTGTTCGCTGTGTTGATTTTCTGGCAACATGATTAGGGTCAAGCAAGATGCGCAAAGGGGTACTGAACGCACATTATCTGTTGCCATTTTCATCCACTCTTCAAAGTTCGAAGTGTTGATGGTGATGGGGGCTTTCTGGGCTGGCTCCGGAGCCACTGAGTTGAGGGGCTGCTTGCCCTTGCCCATGGAGCGGGAGGTATCTAGGGACGCATCTGCCCCCTCGGACGATGGGCCTGCAACCGGCGGCACTGTGATCTTCGTGCTCTTCCTTCGCCGCCGTTTCTCTGCCTCGTCGTCGTTGATGTTCACCGACTTGAGAGGGACTCGTGCGCCACCAGCCTCGGCGTCGCCATCCGGAATATACGCCTCGCTGAGACGTTTTCTGTGGTGAGGTTTTTGAGGTCGCGGCGTCTCTGTATCGCTGGGAGCGTCTGATTCGTCGTCGTAATGGACCCTGGCACCGTTGGGAGATCGTGCTCGACGCGCTGGAGCCATCCTTAATCACTGTTGAAGACAAAGGGCAGGAGTCATGTGATGTCGACGCGATTTGCTATACCGTGTTTATCCCACGGTCATTCGGCGCTTAACGCGTGACATTGGTCACAAACCCTTCTTTATTCGCAACTTCAATGTCGACAGTCTCCTCTGCATCTGCTTCGTTGTGGGCTCATTTCCTCAAGGATGGTGTCGGGAGAAACGATGGCGCTCAGCCAGCGCTGCCGCCTCTTGGTCCGCAGGACAAAAATGCAACGACGATGAGAGTCCTTCTGCATGACACTCAGATGAACCTGGAAAAGTTTTCAGGACACGTTGAGACTCTCATAGCCGATGTCAGAGAAACGGCCCAAGGGCTGCGCACGACGAGCTCCCTCTTCGAACGGGAACATGACAAGCTGACTGGCGACATGATTGACCTAGGTTTCAGAATATATGCTATTTCTTTTCTCGCTTTGACCTGAACCTCGTCGCCTTTCTTCAGTGAACCGCAGCCAGACGCAAGTACAAACCTCTCTTGGCTCTCCTGCTCAGAGCTCCGCTTTGGATGCGTTCGTTAAAACAGTCGAACTGCGACTAGACGGTCTCGATAAGCGCCTCGACGCCATTCATTCGGTGAGCGGAATGGCGTTGCAGATTCTGAGGTCCATGGCTTATACCAAACAAAGTTTAACCAGACTCACTCGCAAGCCCTGCAGACGCAAGCACGCGCAATTCAGAGTATTCAGGATCAACAAAATGCTATCCTCGGCGCTGTGACCCCCTTGGTTCCGCTTTTGCAAACCTTGCTACCGCAGATTATCTCCGCTTCAGATCGTTCTCGAAGCAAGGCTGGTATCGCGCAGCCTTCCATCGACAAACGATCGTCTCCGTTTCCTCCCGGTGGATCTGCCAAAAAGCGTCAACGAACCGATTCCTCTCTCGACATTCAGGAAGTGTCTCCTCCAAAGAAAGTCGCCCTGCCCGCCGAAAATGACCGTATGTATGCGCACAAGCGAGCTCAGTCTTCTTCAGGTAGATCGGATCGAAGCTTGTTTCCAAATACCTCCCCAGAAGCTGTTCGTCTCGGTGATTCTTCTGTCCCGCAAGCCAAACCCTTGAATCCAGCAACGCGCCTTCCGTTCACTCCTCATCGACCCCTGCAAGAGCGCCTTCCTTTGACCGAACTAGCCCCTCAGAATTCCACTCCTTATTCGTCTCGAGCGAACATCCTCAGGAACTCGGCGTATGTTGGCAGTGCATCCTTGACGAAGCTATGAAGCTCATGACTGCTCAACAGGTCCAAGATTCCTCTGGCTTTTGGGCGGACAAGTGCTGATCACAAACTAACGGAGACCCCCAATAAACTGATATCGCCCAAATTGTCAACACCATCGTCGAAACAGCTTCAGGAACTCAGGACCCCTCGACTTGGCAATCAGGCCCTGATGCCCCCTCCGGATGCCATCCTTCAACGCCAGCCACCTATGGTCGCGAACAAGCGGCTTGGCGAACTCGCGACGTCTACTTCTCGGCGAATCAACGCACTGTCGCCGCGATCAGCGCTGCAGCCCAAGCTCAAGGAACCAATAGTACGTACCTGGCAACTTCTATTCACTCGAGACTAACACAGCGCTCGCAGAAGGAGGGGAAACGTTTCATTCCACTCGTGGACACAGATGATGATGAAGATAGCGAGTGATCCCGTACTACCCACAAGTGAAGCGTTGAATCGAAGATTGGTTTTCCTCTCTCCCCTGCTGCACAGTTGGACTTCTAGCGGTGAGATAACGGCAGTTTGGGGACGCATCTGGCACCGTTCTGTTGCACAGCTCTAACCCCAGTAATCATTCAGTGGGTGACTGCGTCTTTTTACATCTCGCAGAATATTCCTGAAGAAATCATGACGGCTTCGTTTGTAGCTGCCTTAGTACGTGATAAGCTCACTTAGGACTCGGAGGTTGGACACAGCTGAGCGTCTTGCAACAGTTTCAGCCCTGCCGGGTCCATTCCTTCCCCTCCGTCCGAGACCCTGGCGCTGTGTTCACTAGTTGCCTTTTCTCTGACCTTCTCGAGTTCCTCATGCGGCCCATGGGCTTCCTCAAATGCCTCCCATGCTCCAAGCAATTCGAGACGCTTTTGGCGTGCGGCATGTTAGCCGGAAGCTCGTAACGGGGGCCTATGCGTGAACTTGACTCACTTGCAATCTGCGATCGGGGCCCTCCAAAGTATCAACTCCTCGCCGGAAAATGGCTCTCGCGAGAGGAACATCTCCCTGTACGACGTCCTTGTCTTTATCGTCGTCGTCCACCTTCTCCTGCGCTTCGAATAGGGCATATGACATCCAAACCTTTGCATTGGGGCTGAGCTGTACCAACCGTTCATACAGTCGTCTGACTGCCTCTCGGTCGCCATGCCCGAGCTCAAGGTCAATATACGCCTTCCACAGGATCTCCGGTATGCACGGCTGCTGTGCGACTGAGTGCGTATCTACGTCCAAGGCCCGCTCAAATACAGATCGGGACCGAGCGAGGTTGTTTTGAGATACCTAGGCAGGATGTGAGCAGCAGGGAGGTGACCAATCCACTTGCACTTACCTCCCAGCTCCCATAATCTATCCATTCCTCGCTAAGACGAGAGTCATCATGGAGGGCTCAGATTACATGAGAATTGGTGCACTCACACTTTCCCTTGGCCCCCTCTTAATCGCTCTTCGAATTCCTGGCGCTTGCGACCCTGATACTCCTGAAGCTCTTCAAAACTTTGCTCATGGAAGTGTGTAACTTCTTTTCCCCTATCCTGAATTCAGTCAGAAAGAGCTCCCTTGGGTTGTTCTGGGAAACTTTTACCGCTCGCAGGAGCTCTTCAGCGGTGATTTGGACAGAGCTGGGTGCCCGGTTTTTAACCCTAGCAGCGCAGTCAAACCTCCTTGCCCTAGCTCTTTCATAGTAACCGTACCTTGGTTGTCGCCTTTCCTCCATGCTTGTACACAGTAAAGAACACAATGGCAGATAGAGTCGTAGTCGATCTGAGCTTGGCTATATTTGCGAGTGTGGGCACCTGATCGAAGGCGATTCTTGAAAAGCGACACACTTTGCTCCATGTATTCAAACCGATGGCGAAAGGATGTACGGTTAGGCTACGCAATCCAAATCTCAATTGGTGCACCTCCGTAACCCGGGATTTCACCAACTTGTGCGAAATGAAGACCGATTGCTTTTGCCATATCCCACAGCGACCGCTCTGACTCATCCCGCTGCTTGTACCCCAGGAGAAAGCAAGGTCTGGTATCGGGGTTTGCTTCAACGATGCTTCGAAGCGTGTTGACCAGAACAGGGAATGAAGATGTGTTGTAGGTGACATCAGCCATTCTGCCCACCGACCCAGTGTCAGTGACAGCTTGAAGAGAAAAGAGAAGAGGCCCACACTACGAAATCAAATCTCTGATTGTTTCCTATCTGTGAGAGGTCCCCTTCCCAGTCAAGAACCGCAGCCTTCAGATCAACAGAGAGGTAGAACCTCTTGTTCGCAGCGATATTGTGGCCAAGAAGAGGAATAGCGGTGTCTAGCGTTTCATCAGGATGGGCTCAGAGATATGCGAAATAAAGAATCACCGAGGTCTGTGCTGAGGATTTCGTCTTGAGGCTCTCCTGAAGGAACCTTACCCTCTCGCAGAGCAGCGAGAACTAGCGACACGATCCCGATCCCAGATCCTGCGGCAGCAGTTAGCTTAAGAAACATGACGGAAAGAGGGTTGCCTGACCAAGCTCCAGGATTCTCTGCGCGCGATTTACAGAAAGGATGTCCTTCAGTCGATTCAGCCCTGCCTCGGCAACAGAACTCGAGGCGAAGTCGACATCACGATCGCCTGCGATTCGTACAAGCCATGAGCTCAGTCCTATTCCACTATCCCAGATTTTCTACCATCGCTAAAAGTCATGAACAGAACAAGAGCTATAACGCATCCTCAGCATACCTTGTCCAGGTCGAAAGAGGTCTGCTCTCGAATCCTCAGGGAAACTTTGAGAATTTGCGGAGCGGAAGCCGACTCAGTGGATTCTTCCTGAGCCTTTAAAGTCCGTGTAACAGAGAAGCTGTATATTCGTTCGATCTGTTCCTGCTTCTGGCCCCATTTGCCTGCTTTAGAGGTGAAGGTAATGGGCATTGACAGTGCGGCGAACGGGGTAGAACCAATGTCATCTGCACCAAGGGGTAGAGTGCATTCGGGCGGAGACCTGCTGCTTGCAGTAAGGACCAAGGTCCATTGTTGGTTCTCCTTCAGCCCTTTTGGAACAGGAACAGGAATCTCTTTGTATGCAGTGGCTTGCCGGTAAGTCGTGAGCTTGGTGGTCGCGGTGAACACAGGTGGTTTCCCGGGTACTTCATGGAGCCAAGAGTAGTACAAGTCCTGAACGGACCCGAACGGTTCTGTCCTCAGATCATTTGCGATCTGCGGGGTTATGGTGACTGGGCTCGAGGGAGGCGCTTGAGCAAGTGGGGGCCGCAGACAGGAGAGGTAGAAAAACATTGTCGGCAAAATGATAGCGGCGAACTCTAATCTCTCATCCGCTAATTAGCTCGTCCCGGATCAAATTATAAATGCGCCCAATATGTCAAGCCAAAGCCTACAGAATCTGTCCTTATGGGTGTGGTCCTGTAATCTATGCCTCTAAAATAATAGTCCGAGGTCTAGAGAGATACGTGTATGTAACTAATAATAAGGTAAGAAGCACCATCCCGCTCTACGTTTACTGTTGATTATGGCCCATCTCAATCTCCCCAGCTTCCTGCGTCGCAGCTTGACGATACCCATCGCCAACAAGAACCTCTCCGGGGTGTATCACGTTCAGAATAGCCATGAGGGCAAACATCAAGACCGCGTCGAAGAGGTATAGCCAAATTTCGTTCCTCAACAAATACCCGTCGTTGCCTTGAGCGTATTCGATCACGCGGAAAGTATTCCTGACCAAGAGAAGAGTACTTCCGGCGTAGAGTGCATAGAGCATCTTTCTCCACCCTTCGATATTTCTCCAACCTTTCTTCGCTGGTCGTCCGGATAGGGCTTGCTCTTTACGCTGGCGTCTATCAAACGAGATGGAGATGATGAGGAAGAACGAAAAAGCCACGATCTGGAACAGGAGGCCACCGAGGACAACCTTTTCACCGATGTGGACCCTCGTAATATTTCCACCGGCCATAATTCCGCCTCCTCCTCCTTGGGTGACAAGGGCGATAACATCAGCGGTTACGAAGGTGCGGGTGATCCAAACGACGGGTATCTTGAAAACTTTGGTACGCTTTGCGGCTTCGACATCAGAAGCTAGAATCCGTGGTGTTGTGGTCCCCTTCTCATTGATGCTGCTGTAGCTGGAGGGAACGGAGTCCGTCTGCATAGCGGTTGGTTGGGCTGAACGAGCATTGGCAATGTTCTGGGCGACTGAAGTGATGATGATGCCAGCCAGCGTCATGTAAATCGTTGCAGCAAACAAAACGGGTGCGACGAGTAGGAGGAGTGTTTGGCCGACATATGGACCAAGTTTCCATTGGTCTTCATGAGACACGATGCGTGCGGCGTATCCGCCAATAGACACTACAATCCTTTGTTACTCACGGCCGTCGCTGATTCGAAGAAGGGGCTTACTCAATCCACCAATGATCAAGGGCACCATGGTCCATCTCCTCGTCTTGAATAGCTGGTAACAGTGGTATAGGGTTGAGAGCGCAAACAGGGCGACAAAGGTTGCAGCTGCTGGGACGGATATGATGTAATGATAGAAAACATAGCGGGTTCTGCGTGCTCCTTCAGCCATTTCCGTCGTAAAGGAGTGGAATGGATAAGGAATGAGAGTGGGGGACTGAAAAAGGTATTTCCACACATCTGAGCACCTTTGATACATATACCCCCCTCGGTCAAGACGGCACAGAGAGCGTAATCTTGTTGACAGCAACAGGAGTTGATAGGGGTTTTGTGCGGCGCAGGCAGTGCCTGGCTGATGCTTCCGTGAGCCAAGACATCAACTCCATCCAGATCGGACTGGCAGTTTCGGTGAGGCAAGCCTTCTTGGACTCATACCACCTCAATGGACAACAACACTTCCCAAACTGCCCAGCGTGCGGCCTATTCTCGGTTCTTCTCGAAGTCTATTGATAAAGTCTTGTGGTCACTCAGCGAACTCGAATGAATTGTTGGCTGCTGGCAACAAACAATACAGCCAAAAGCAATTCTCTGAGGCTGCTGAAACATATACATCGATCATCAAATCGAACACAGATCCACCAGTCCCTCGTGCTGTACTCCGGAACACGTACAGCAATCGAGGGGCATGCTACATGGCACAAGGTCACTTTGAACCATTTGATAAAGAACTTCTCTCCCGTTGACTCTGGGATTACAGGCGCCTATGAGCAGGCGATCAACGACTATCTCTACATCCTTACCCACCTCGCCTACCAAACAGGTGATGATCCAAAGGTATTGAAACGCGTCCACCTCCGACTACGGGAGGCGTACGAAAAGCAAGGCGTAGCTCCAGACAAAGCCACCCGACCTATCGAATTTCGAGTCAATGTCTTCACCGGCCCTGGGGCATCGACTCGTAACGAAGGCCGTATGAACTTTCAAAAAGAAGTGCGGGTAGGTCTGTGCGGTAAACGGCCTCAACAGATCACACCACAGGAGGCTCAAGAAATAGTCACACTGGCCAAAGCTTGGGCACAGGAGCATTACCAGGAAGTCCTCGACGCAAAGCCAGGGCTGGCGTGCACCGTATGCAACCTTAAATCGACAACGATGCTCCACATTCCAGACAGCCACCTTTGGAACGAATCTGACGTTCACATCGTGGACTATGCCTTGCCAGTCTGCGTAGACAACACGCCTTGTGCTGCTGAGGCAAGACGCATGATGTCGGATAACATTCGAATGATGTACGAGTTTGGGTTGGTACCAGGTTGGACATCGTAATGCTCCGTCTAATCTAGAATAGCACCTTGCATCCGAATCGCTGGTTGAAAGCCACTATCACTCCTTCTCCTAAACCTTTCACTTGCAAATGTAGTTGGGAAACCTTTGTATCGCGACAAGGGGCCGCTATTCCTAGGAGTGGTATGACCTGCATTCCGATCAATGACTCTTCTTTTGGTCCAAGTACTGTCATGGAGAGGACAATAGCGGTAAAGGATCAACGGACGAAGCACAAAGAAGCATGATCGGGGACTTCTACATTAATGGGCCTCTGTGAGCTTAAAACCCTGCTCTTGAACCAGTACCACCATGTCGCCCGTAATTCAGCCAGACAGAGATCCCAACCCTTTCCATGATGCCCTTGCCATTCACAAGCACAGGGACTGTTTGAAGTGCGGTGCATTCAAACGGAACGAGAATTTCAAGCGCCTGTTGCGATGCGGAGGGTGTGGCATTGCCATGTATTGTGTGGGTTGCCTCTCAAATCCACTGCATCGACACTTGCTTACGATGCGGTGAAAGTCGAAGCAATGTCAAGAAAGCCACTGGCCCATACACAAAGCCGAATGCAAAGCCGCTAAAGCTCAGAACAAACATATCGAAGCCAAGACCGGGATCACCAACGGTTACACCGACTATATACAGTGGATTGAGTACTACGCGACCCCCATCAAGAACTGCGTGGTAGCTGCTTTCAATTTACCGCAATTCCCTCACCAGGAACGAGATTCTGCTTTAGGGATCGTGATAACACACAAAGGAGACTCCACCCTCCCTCTTGAACATCGATTCAACGTCAAATCTATCAGCCGTTTCAACCGCGGAGATACAGACGACCCCCTCACTACTAGCTTTGTACTCGAGCCCCTCGATTCTGATGAATTCAAAACCAACATACAGAGGGGCAAGGCTGAGCTGGGGAGAGAATACTACGGAACAGCAATGTTCATGGTCATTGGACAGTTTCCCGGAAGTGAAATGGTATCGTTGCCTTATGTAAAGATCTTCTCGATCGACAAAACCGTTGCTAGTGCAAGGGTCGTGTCAGGACCGTGGTGGACTCCTCTACGACAAATCATGGAGAGCGGGGGAAAGATGAGGTTCTGCTGCAGCAAGCTGGGAACGGGACGTGATTGCTGCTGCGGAGGTTGGGTCCACCACGTCGAGGGTGGCGATGGGCCTTAAAAAGCACCCTTGGAGGCAGATACGCACCTAATGTATGAATTTCTATCTCGCAAACGTTGCTGCACGAATCGCGAATGTTCGGGTATGTCCCCAATCTTCCATGTAACCAATAGCACAGAACCCACTTGAATCCCAATCCTCCCAAGGACTTCGACAGACATGGTGAACTGCTTGCTAGCGAATGATGCTCAGCCATTGAATATGTCCTTTTTCCAAAAGCAGATAAGATTAGGCCCAGTATACATTTCCAGAACCCCCTCAAGGTCGATAGTAGCAAATCATAATTATCCCTCAACGCGATCTCCTGTTCAGTGGAGATAGACTACGCACCTCGTTCAACTGAAGTCTATGTCGCCTTCGGGAGCGGCTTCCAGCCAGCCCAAAGGACGTATCGTTTGTCGTTCAAGACATTGCCGCCGACATGCCATACCTCCCATCCAGCCATTCCGAGCCACGAAGAGATGAACTCTCTCAATACATCTTCCGATCGCAGTTCAGAAAGTACCAGGACACTGGTCTTCCCAGGAGAGACTAGATAGTCAATTGTCGACAACAGCGGAGGGATGAGGGAAGGGTGGTATATGCAGTCCACAACCAACACAACATCGAGATCAGAATCCTTCGGATAGATGCGTTGCCTCTGAGGAGGAGAGGAGGTGTGAACAGCAATCCAGTCGAGAGGCCTGACTTCGATGTTGGAGCCCGGGGACAAAGGTTCAGTCGGAGTGGGAGAGGCAAACCGAGAAGGAGAAGAGGGTTTTAAGAGAGGGAAATTATGCCAGACATTCTTCTGAATCAGAGGGACCAATTCAGAAATGTCCGTGACGGTGTACTGCTTCACGAGAGGAGAGAGCAGGATGCTGAGCATACCCGTTCCTGAGCTGAAAACTTGTAGGTTAGCATGGAGTTCGAGAGGCGAATGTGGCTTCATGTGTGCTTACCCAAGTTCCACGACTCGGCACTCTTTGAGAGTTTCGTAGTCGAAGAGGCTATCTGGGACAGGGAAACGATGCTGCTGCAGCACGAGTCCTGCGAATGACACACTTCTTGACATGAACATGATATAAAACCATGTCGAAGGACGGTACCAACCTGGCTTTCCATACTATGCTCCCAGTATCCCCCTTGCGGGATCTTAGGGATGTTGTGTCTTGCAGTAGTTGGATTTCAATCCTGTCGGCCACGCGGGCCTCACTACGTTGCTTTCCACCCTTCCGCCGTTGCTTTCCACCCTTCCGCCGTTGCTTTCCACCCTTCCGCCGTTGCTTTCTGCCCTTCAGGGGTGGTTTCTGCTCAACATCGTCAAGCTCGGGAGATGTGGGTACATCCGCAGGAACCAAATCAAAACCTATCTCCAGAACATCTTTGGAGGAATCCAGATAGCCAAGCCCATGGTACGGTCCACCATTATTTGGAATACTGGGTGAGCCTTTTAGCTCCGTGTATATGAGAAATATCTAGAAGACGATGGGGGGTTAGCGGCTGAGCATTGAAGAGAAGATATTCGCACCTCTTCGTCGCCGTCAGAGATGATCTCGGAGCCTTCAGGTAACCGAATGGGTGCCAATTGAAAGGGCTGTGCCATGATATTGAGGTCTTAGAGAATCCAAAGACCGACAACCTAGATCATGCCCTGAGTGCACCGAAGGCATACAAGTCCCATGTCTAGTGGAAAGGGAACGTGCTCGAGATGGTCGAAGGTTGAGCGCTTTGAGCGGCAATCATTGGCGGTCGGCCATCACAAATGACGAGGTGCTCGGGATCAAACACATGCAAACCAATTGTCCCTGTCTCTGCATAGGAAGTCGTCACTACTCAGCCTACAACTTTTAAACCTCGTATCCTGTTTTCTAGGCTCCAGAGTCTGCCTCAAACTCAAAGGGCCTCCGGTGATGCTCCTGCTGCTCCTGCGCTCAAGGGCAGCTTTCAGGCCCATCTCTAGACCTCTGTATCCGTTTTCTAGCACGCGGCCATTCTTCCAGGGTAATGCACTTGGACAACCTCTTCGGTCGAGTCGGCTTTCGTTACGGAATGGAACAAGAGAGGTTTCATCATTTAGAGAAGCCTTAAAGAAGTCGCGTCCAGAGGAGAGCTTCGAGGAAAAGGTCGAGAAGCCTGGAATCCGCAATCAGCTTTTGGTGCGTCAGTCCGCAACTTTTCCTGGGGATGGCAAGTTTACAGGCCAAGGGTTGCTAGTTTGCAGGATTGGGCTCCATTTTTGCATTCTGCTACGCAGCTTCACGCACAAATATTGAGACGGAGTATTGGAAGAAGCGTCTATCGGAGGCGTCGTCTACCTGGAGCATTCAGTCCATTTCCAGCACAGACCTGAAGCGCGCACAGAACTCCGAAGTTATTCGCGTACGTACTTTCTTCATGTCTAACAGCATAGGCGTACTAAATATATGGTATTCAGAACCTACGGGAATGGGCCATGGCAATCAACGCAAGGCTTGTGGAGATGCCCGCGCTAATCAGGCCGTGGGTTAGCCTAGCATTCGTTTCAGTACTACAGCCATATGCCGACGCGTCAGAAGGCAAGCGTTTAACCTGGAAGGTCTGCTTATTGAACGCTGGGGTGTACCTCGCGTGGAAGATTCGGAAGTGGCAGCCGTCAATGAATGTCCGCTTCATGCATTTCCCACTCTCGGGGCTCTCCTTCACGCTCTTGACTAGCATGTTCAGGTTCGTGGCGTCAAATCTGCCCACTTGTGAACCCATCTCATTGTTCTTTCCAGCCACAAGGCTTTCTTCCATTTACTCCTCAACTGCATGGCCCTTGAAAGCTTTGGTTCTGCAGCGTACTTCTACCTCATGCGCGAGCAGGAGAAAAGCGAGCCAAAAACACTGGAGTCTACCGCAGCATGGCACTTCCTTGCGTTCTTCGTCTCGGCTGGCCTCTTCTCTGGTTTGGTGTCTCATGTCGCTAACGCAAAGATTCTCTACCCTCGGATGATAGCCCAACTCAACTCTGCCAGTCGCGCAACACCAAAAACCGAGACCTGGGCTTCTGCTGTTGCTGCAGCATCAAACCCTGCTACAGGTGCAGCCGTCAAGGAGGCTACCAAATCAATACCGCGCATTCTGCCCAGCTTGGGTGCCTCTGGTGCCATCTATGCAACAGTTACGATGACAGCACTTGCGTTCCCCACCTCCGAAGTGGCCCTGTTCATCCCTCCTTCATATCCGATCAACATACAAACAGGCGTTTCTTGTCTGGTTCTGTTGGATGTCGTTGGCGTCTTGCGTGGATGGAGGTACGTCGATTCGCCCACTTCTTGTACCTCGAGCAGAGAAATGATGTCTTGCCTTGCAGAATGTTCGACCATTATGCCCACTTGGGAGGGGCAGCATTTGGCGTGATGTACTACAACTACGGGCCTGAGTTCTGGAACCACATGAGGAAGACGTTCCGAATTGACCCAGCACCCATACCCCCAAAACCATCGACAGGCGAGAAGGCCTAGTCCTGTAAGTGTGTACACCATGCGAAGTGGGCGTTGCGAGTACTGATATATCTTCTTTGAAAGTATTTATCGGTCGTTACTATAGCCATTAGTCTAATCCCGACTCAATAAACACTAGATCAGGAGATCCGGCGGTGTTCTCCTTTTCGCTAGCAGCGACTTATACCGAACCCCCTATGCCTTACACTTCCGCTAGACATGAAGATCGGGAAGTCGACGGGAAAGCCAAGTTTGACACATCCTGACCCCACAGGAGACTTTGCTGATCAATCAGAAGGTGAAGAGAGAAGGAAGGAGCCCATCCGCAAACTCACAGCGGCGAATTTGCTGCCTTGAAAGGGTAGGGGCTAAATAAGGCCAATTGATACTAATCTCTGTTCTTTTACAGCTCTTTTCGTTATCACGCTGTCCTAGACCCAGGACATGCACTGCCCATCCGCAAACGAATCGACAGGTCAATACAAAAGGTCTCGCGTCGTAATGTCTTCTTCCACCACACGATGCATGACCAGACCAAACCGGGGCCCAAGGAAGGACCTTTCAACTGTCCTACAGCTATCCCAGTAGCAAGCCGAGCTCAGACTCAGACTCACCCTGTTCCTGCAGAATGGGGTGCAGTACTTCTGCGGAAAGAGTTGTTGAAGAAGATAACGATATTCTTGGATCCCGACTCCATTTTCAGCCTTGGAAGGACTTGTCGCTCCCTGAACGAGATGGTCTTTACACATTATGTCACCGATATCCATCCAACAACCAGCAACTATGCTTATAGTAGCAGGGGTCATCTTTCGGCACCAACAACTCACCCCGAGGGTCTGCTGACTGCCTTCCGGTGTAGTCTAACACTCCACGCATCCCTGAAGAGCATCAGCTATGGCTTCCTCCCGAACCATGGATTTCAAGGCCTTATTCAGGACCTTTACGAGCTGTATACACTCTTCCAGCGTCAACCTCGGGCCCTGGAATATGTGTCCCTATATTTCTTTCAGTTGGACTATGCATTGAAGATGCCAACTCCAAGTCACGGTCTCACTCCAGAATCTTTTCGCGACAAACTCTGCAGCGTTCTGGACGCTGCCATCCGGAAAGGTGCAAGATTCCTAGACATCAACGGAGGTTGCGACACTTTGCAGACACTCCATGATCAGACCGGCCGAAAGGAAGTTCATCTCGGGCCCAAGAACCCTACAGGTGAGTGAGAGCCAGTCGGGGTGCCTTGAAGAGATTCTAACAACTCCTACACCCTTCTCCTAGCTGACGTGGTTCGTCCAACAGGCTCACCTTCGACCGCCCATAGTTGCGACAACCAGCAGGCCTCTCATGACCAACCCACTTCCAGAAGGCGGAGTTTTTTCTCCAGCATATCAATGCATCTCAGGCCGTCCAAATCTAAAGGCAGCCCAGGCGCAGGAGTTCCGCCTACAGTAGTCGAGGAGATCGATAACCCACTCGCAGGCCCTTCAATCCGACCTCCATCCTTCAGCGGCCATTCCTTCAGCTCTCCTCTAAGCTTAGAAGAGCTTCAAATTCGAACGGACATGCTTCTCTCACCCCTTTTCCTCTCCTGGACCCTCGATCTCCTCAAGAACAACGCCAGGAAACTTCGAAAGCTCAAGTTTGAGTGCTCCTCCACGCCCTCGTTGACATGGCATGAAGTGTTCAACTGCGTGCCACTTCCAAGACTTCAGAAGCTCGAGATAATCGTCGCGCCTCTTCTAGTCGAGAAACAACTGGACATTGATCGCGACGACATCCTTCTCCTCTTATCTCGCTGCAAGGCAGTGGAGGATGTCATTTTGTACGGCGTACGACCTAGGATACCCTCCTCTGGTGCCCTTCAAGACCTGCACAGCCCACAGTTGGTCTCTTTTTCTGGACATCCCTTGGACGTCTTGTGGATACTCAGGCTGCCCGTAAGTGCTGTCCCCAAGCTTGGGAGAGTTGTGGTCACGACCGAGTACTACGCATCGGCCTCAATTTTCCCTTTCGACCATTCACTTATCAACGAAGTTCTGGAGGTCTTGGATGCCGATGAACGAGGACTCGTGCTCGGATTCAAGTTCAAAATCCAAGGTGGATTGGAGGAGTGGATGCAAGACCGTATCAATCAGCAACCAGCCAGCTTGAATCTTCCTCTTCGAAATATTCGCAGCCTTGAGATATCCTTCTCATGGTATATGAACTTCAGTTTGGAGAAGCTTCAAGTGGTTTCAAAGTTCATCAACATATTCCCCAACGTTGAACATGTACTCTTCGACCAGTTCGTGGTGTCGCCAAACGAGAGAGGGATGGGGGATGTAGCAGCGGCAAAGGCGTTTTTCTCGAAGCACCTTTCAAGGGTTAAGACCGTGAAAATTAACAGCGAAGCAGAAATCGTATTGGATCGCAATACTCCTTTCACTGAAGTTCAACCCGGGCCCCGGGAACAGGTACCAGGTCCACCCATCGCTTAATCCTGTATACGTAGATGAAGCTTGCTCTGCGCAAGCATGAATGAAACATCATACGTGGAACATTTGGTTAAGCCGTTGTACCAAGCTCAAGCTACCTCAGAGTCGTCAGAGTCTTCTTCCAACTTGAGTCCACCGAACAAGGAGGAATGGTTCGGATTTGATACGAGGAGGTCTTCGGACTCGCCGTCACCTCTTTCTGGACACGAGTACGAACAGAATCAGTGTCGACGTATCATAACAAGGGCGGATAGAGATGTATCGAGCGAAAGTGACGTACCTTTCTCCTTCCTAGACTCGTTCCAGGACTTCTCGAGCTCATCCATTATCTCTTCTTGCATCTTTGTAATATCAGCAGCTGAATGACAGGTCTTGTATCGTTCAATGTATGGTCTACCGCACAGTCCAGAAGATCAGTCTCATTAACATTGGTGTTAAGCGAGAGGGGAACTCACCGGTTTACATCCCAAAAACTCCCTCCCCACGTAAACGGTTCCAACAATCGTTCAGCATACGATTCGAAACCGGTGATATAAAACGCTGCAGCGAGTGCTTCGACGCAATTGAGCCGCCAAGGTTTTCCATAGTTGACTGGGTTTGTTGCAATGAGGTAGGGTACTGCGTCGTCGCTAGTCAGTATAAAATGAAGGACGTGCGGAAGGCTAAGATAGGAACTTACGTAGACGCTCGTTGGGACTGGCGATCTTGTTAAATGGGACCTCGTCCAAGCGAGCCCAAGAGCATTCGACCACTGCGAGACCGGAGGCTTGGACAATTTCTCGGTCAGAAGGTGAGATTGGTGAGGTTCCTTTTGGTCTATGTATTGTGAAGAAACGAATGAACGAGATGGAAAAGAGAGACATACGAGACTACGATTCCTCTGAACCTCTGTCCGACCTTCAGCTCCTTGATGAGACCTTGGCGCTCTAGCTTCTTTCCTGAGCAGCGTTTAGGATCGCAGTGGTCAAAGTCCTTGGCGATATGGGTCAACGATTTCTGGCAGGAGAGGAAGAAATGGCTCACCCACATTGCGACTGGAACTTCAATCTTGACGATTTCCCTCCTTCCATCTCCGCTTTCCCCGCCAGACTCCTCTTCTGCGCTTCCATCCCCGTCGTCGGAGTCCTCCAGGTCTTCAACGACAGAGTCAGGCCTGTCCATTCCTCCACCAGCGTCAAAATTCCGCACAAGCCCGTGTCCTCTCGCTTTTCCGGTTCCTCTACCTCTTCCCCTTCCTCGACCAGAGCCTCGTCCTCGTTTTGCGGGTGCTTTGTTCGAGGGTGGGATCTCGCCTGAGTTCTTGCGCCCCATGCTTGATATTTCGGTTTCAGAGCCTGATAGGTGTTGCTGTATGTGGGCCCGTCAAAGGCCTGGTATATGTCCTAGAGGGGGGTGAAGGTTCAAAAGATAAGCGCTCAAGGGACAATCCCATTGATCCGCACCCCTATCTCCCAAATTTCGCGTGGGAATCATGCTTCGGCTTGTCGCGTCACAGCGCGCTTGTTCACTCCGCTCAGTCGCTCTGCACCCAAACAGAAGAGAAGAGACAGGATGTTTGCCACTGCTGCTCGGTGTTCGAAAGCTTCACGAGCCCCGTTGACGGGGAAGAAGGCCAACAAGGACTATTACAAGGGTGCGTTTCTTCTATTCAACTGTCATTCAGTATACTCACTGGACTACATTCATTATCGAACTCTTGTACCCATGTCCTGCACTTCGAACCCAACACTCTCCCCCGAATTCTTGCACAAAAATGCAACCAATATCCCCATGACGGACGTGCTATAACCAGGCACAAGACAAGCCTTCCTCCCAGGTGGTCACCGTACAGGCGCACCTGGTAAACACGTCGTGGGCGGACGCGCAAAGTACCGACTCGTAGATGAGAAGGTTAGGGTGTACGTCGCTCCGCCTATCGAGCAGATTGTCAGCTCACCGGTGAGCCTCTCTTTCTCTTTGCCGTGGATTTGGAAAGAGCTAAAGTTGTATAGCTGAAACCTTATGTATCGGTCAAAGTAAACCTCACAAAGACAGAGGAGAGGATGCCTTTTGGAAGGTTTAGGTCGGCTGGAGGGTTGACGCCTGAGCATTTCTTGAAGGTGCGTTTCCTCCACCTTAATCCGCATTCATTGCCCTCACCACTCGCCCGTTCGTACGCTGTAGGTCTCCCGTTCCACAGACGCCCACCAAACCCTCTCTCAAGGTGCTCAATCCGGACTGGGACGAGGCCGTACAACACCCTCATGGCTAAACGCACAACGACGCGTCGCTGAGAAGAGCGGGAAGCCTGTGGGTGTGGCGAATGTTGGGGATGCGGCCAAGGCGTCAGCATAGGCGGGAGCTGTGTGTTGCATGGAAGTCGGAGTAACAGCAATCGGACAGTAAGGACACAATTATTGGTTTATCAGGAGGGGTGTATGAACCACTTTCTTGCTCTGCATCAAGCTTGCCACAGGGCTCGGCTCAGGAATGATGGGAGAAGCCTCATCAATGGCCCATAGCATCGTCCCTCAGGACCACTGCTTCGCTTCCCAAACCATCTGACTAGCCGAATCAGTTCCTGGGGCGTGTGCCTTTGCGCCTAATTTATTTGCATGCATATTTCTTTGATTAGATTGCTATACTATACATCCAAACAGTGCTTAGATTCTTCAAACAAGTCCCATAAACGCGAACACGACGCTGGCCGCAAGCGCCAAAGCGCCATCCCCCCAACCAAGGCTGGCTTGCCTTTTGGCGCCGCTATTGGATCCTCGGAGCGAAGCAGACACGGAAGCAGGGCTCGATCCAACTGTGGCTGAAGGCACCGGGATCGCGGTATCTCCATTGATTGAAAGCGCCTCACTCGAGAGCTGGGCAAAGCCCACTGACGGAGGGTCATATCTGAAAACCGAGTACACATTTTTCTGGACGGGAAGACGCGTCAACTTCGCGTTTTGGAGGAGAAAGGCATAAACCTACCAAAAATGTATCCCCTACGATCCAACTGGGTGCTGAGCCTCTTGTCGTGATTTCAAAGAAGGCCCCAAGACAGGTATCCCTCGTCAGCCTCGTTAACTCGAAATCGGCAGGCACGATGGTCCAACTTTTGTTCCCCCCAAAGTTGAGAGAGACGGTTACATCAGTGTCGCAAGCTATTAATCAGATTGTCAGTGAGACTCCAGAAGCGACGGGACCGAGAAATTTACGGTAAGTGTAGTAGTTTTCAAAGTTGCCAGAACCAGGCTGCGAGCCAGGGATCTGGTCGTATATCGCTGCTATAAACTGGGAGGGTCCACCGACGAGGGTTGTGCCGGTATCGATAGCAGCAAGAGCTTCGCTGCCTGTGGGTGCGGTCACCTCGTTACCCTGGACGGTGATGCCTGGTTTCCAATGCGAGTGTCAGCCTTCAAATGAACCGAGCCTGGAAGGGAAACTGGACTGACCACTCAGCGGCAATGACCAATAGGCAGGTTCGCCTTCAAGGTTGACATAGTCGATATCACCGGTATACAGACTCGAGTTTATGAACCCCATAGAGAAGGATCCGCCAGGCTCAAGCGTTGCCGCAGTCGACACATTCAAGAACCTAGACCGCACTCGTCAGCCAAATTCTGCCTTGAGCTATACTACCAGCTCGCGCACCTTGTCAAATGGAACGCCATGACCGGTTCATCCCATGCGCCATTCTCCACCAACGTCTCCCAAAACGGTGTGGCGCGCGTGCTCGCAATCGACGCAAAGGCCAGACCAAGCAGCCCACTTACGGGGGTCGTCAACAGCCCATCAGACACCTGTTCGCATACGGCAAAGACCTGGTTTGAGACTTCGAAGCCTGCCATTTGCACAGCGTCTTGAGCGAGGAATCCGATGGCTTGGCCAGAGCCATAGGTGATGGAAAAGGCGGAGGATTCGTTCTGAAATGTCGAAGACGAGGAGGGGTCAAATAATGGGACGTTGGAACACCCTGTGCTGCATTCGGAGCCGGCTACCCAGAGGTCGCTAAAGTGGTAGAGGAGGGGTTAAGGAGGCTTGGGTGAGACGTGGACGGAAAGGAGACGCACGCAGAACCGGTGTCTAGAATGAGGTTGTAGGATGTAGGAGGGGTACCGATGGCAAGAGTACCAAAGTAACTGCAGGTGGGTTGTCAAGGCATAATAGGCGGGCATGGGGTACAGGCATACCTAGAGTCTGCGTTCTGGTTGGTTAAACTGACCGCTGTCGTTAGTTTCTCATCTCAAACATTAATACAAAGCTTGGGCTCACTAATTTGTCCCAGTCGCTCTCTTCTGGTACTTGCCACCGCCATACTTTGCCTCGAGCGATAGTTTATGGTTCTTAGCCCATTGACCCCAGTCTTCGGTCGAGCGTTTGATCGGTTCTTTGTGAAGGGTCATAGATTGGCGCGTCCATTGGCGCGTTGGATGGTGTGCTTGAGGAGATGCAGTTGGGGAAGCGCAGACATTGCAGATGAAGCATGCAAGAGTGATAGCGAGCGAGAGAAGGCAAGGTGCAGAGAACAGATGGAACCGGGAGGTGTGCATGGCCAGGTCTTATTGAGTATCGAAAGGAGTTGGAGTCTGCGGCCTGCGTTGTACTCCCAGAGATGTATACGAAGAAGAGTCTGGGATAGGAAGCGAGAGAGTTGGTTAAATAATGAAGGGTCGGGATGAGAATGAGGCGTGCACTGGAACGCGCAGTTAATAGCCAAGGCACTCCAGAGTGAGACAGCTGATGAATGTGAGTCGGGGGTTGCAGAGACATTGCCAGGCGTTATTCTGGGAAAGGCCTGCGCAGCACGAGCGGCATAGCAGCCGAGACTTGGCAGGTGAGAGATGGCCGTGAATGAATACCGCAGCAGGAATCTACGGACATGTAAGGCAACTATTGCGAGAAAGATCAACTGCAGACGGCCTCCATTCGGGACTCAGCTTCCCAGGTGAATGGCTGAGGCTGAACAAATCAGCGTCAGTAGGATGGCCATCGCGAATCAGGATGTGGTTGAGAATCGGACGCTCCGGGACGAGCGCGAGCCTGTCACAACGCGTGACATCATGAACGCGATTGATCGGCTGCCAGGACTTTGCTGGCAGTGGACTTCATTGACCGCCATAAACTCTGAAGACAAGTCATCAGACGCGTTCGGGTTCCAATGGTGAAAAAATCAAATAAAAATAGGGGCAAAGTACACTATGATACACAATTACAATAGATATGCTGAACCAAGACCACGAAATAAACAAAATCTATGATCGCTCGCCACGTAACCGTCTTGCAAGTGCAAGATCTTTGGGTTGGATGGTGACACGCTTTGCGTGGATGGCAGCCAAGTTGGTGTCTTCGAAGAGGGAGACGAGGTATGCCTCCGCGGCTTCCTGGAGAGCCATGACGGCTGAGGATTGGAATCGGAGGTCGGTCTGAAGATCATGAGTAAAGGAAAGACAAGTCAGAGCAGAAAAGCAATTACCTTGAAGTCCTGAGCAATTTCACGGACAAGACGTTGGAAGGGGAGCTTGCGGATGAGCAGCTCGGTCGACTTTTGGTAGCGACGAATTTCACGCAGAGCGACAGTTCCGGGCCTGAAACGATGGGGCTTCTTCACACCACCAGCTGCGGCCTGGAATAATTATAAGTGGTTGAAAGAGTTGACAGAAGAAATAAGACATACTGCGGCAGTCTTGCGAGCAGAGGACTTGGCAGCGAGCTGCTTACGAGGGGCCTTGCCACCGGTGGACTTGCGAGCTGTTTGCTTGGTGCGGGCCATTGTAATAGATGATGAACTTAGTGTGGCGGGGAATGGGATGGGGGATCCAAGTCACAATGCCGCCGCTGGTTATATACTCGCGCGACAGTTGACACGCACGTGACTGGCGCGATGCTTAAACGAGTCGCGAGTGGGATCAACAAACAAATCCCAACACAGCCACATGCGCCCTGTATATAGCCGCGTGCCTTTCTTGTCCAGTCCCTCCATCCCAGTCACCGCTTTCAAGCCTACAACAACTTTTTTTAACCACCACCACCACTTTTATTACTCTCAATCAACATGTCTGGACGTGGAAAGGGCGGCAAGGTAAGCAGGACTTGAACTTGGTGTTTTATATTCGAAACTTACAACTACCCAAGGGACTCGGAAAGGGTGGTGCTAAGCGTCACCGCAAGATTCTTCGTGACAACATCCAGGGCATCACCAAGCCTGCCATTCGTCGTCTCGCTCGTCGAGGTGGTGTGAAGCGTATCTCTGGTCTCATCTATGAGGAGACCCGTGGTGTCCTCAAGATCTTCCTTGAAAACGTGAGTTGCATCCTGTCTGCACACGTTATTTCATCTCATTCTCTGCCACAGGTCATTCGTGACTCTGTAACATACACCGAGCACGCAAAGCGCAAGACAGTAACAGCACTCGACGTCGTATACGCTCTCAAGCGATCAGGGCGCACACTCTACGGTTTCGGCGCATGAATTGCTTTCTGTACTGCTCTTGTTTTCATCTCTTGCATTTGTTTTCCCTATATCATTATTCATTGGGCACTTGTATCATCGGTGTAGTGTACAACATTAATCGCATTCTTCTCATGTGAATATCCTCTGTCGCACAAGGCGCTTTAGCGCACATCCAACCGTCCGAGTCCATATTCGACCTCAGTTCGCTAAAGGATATAATAAGGGTGGCTCATGGTGCACCAATGATATTCATTCTACGGAATGGTGAGCGGGTTGAATGGATTTCAGCTGTTCCATTATTGTTAAAACAGAGTAATAATAAATGTTCCACTTGCTATAAGTAGATAGGATAAGGACCTTGGGCGCTTAGTCTCTCCAACAGCCCATACTCGACCTTCTGTGATAAAGCAAGACCACTTCAATGAATATCACCATCAAACAAGCCAGTAACACCACGGAAATGGCCCTTTGCTGAGTTCGTGACATACGGATGGTGAAACCGACCTCCATGGCCTCCAGTGCAGCGTGAGTGTTGGCGTGCCTGGCCTCTCCATTCACCCAAGCATCCCCATCCGCAAACATGTCCCTATCTGGGAAGACTTCCAGGATCTCGCATTCGAAATCTGGGATAACCAGCTTATACTTCCTCCATAATTGCTTTGCATTTTGATCTGAGCTCTTCCTGGATGGCAGGGTGCTCAAATTGGACGGGCGCTTCTTATCGTCCTCCGACGGGACAGGCCCGATACCGACGGAAAGCAGCTCAAAGGCGGGAACTTTCTCCATACGCCTGAACATCTGCCCAATAGCATACTTCTCTTCCAAGAAGAGATGGGCCACCTCTGGCGAAGTAATGCGCACGATGGAGGTAGCGGTGCAGGCAATTTTGCCCCCACATTGCAGGTGTACTTGACGCGTTTGTGTGATAGGTGAGGAAGGGGACGCCGAGGCGACTGCCTGGGGATTTGGCAGCTTGAGCGGTTCGGGTGCAGAATCCGAGGAAGCCTGTCGCAGGGTATGCGAGTAGACGAGGGCTATGACGATAGGTCTAGCGAAAAACGCGCTGAATCGACAAGTTAGTCTACTAATGACGTTCGAGGCTTGGTGGAAGCTGCCCCACCTGAGGACGCGCTGGAGGTCTCCTTGCGCAGAGAGAGCTATGCGCTCGATGCCAGTAACGTCGGCAGGCCATGGATACTACAGATTGTAATGGTCAGCACAAACCACCGACCTCAGTACGTGAAGACTTACAGCTACACTGGTTGTCTTCGCGTTGTAAGTATCGAATTTAGACATTCTGAGAGAGCGATGAGGGTGCTGGGCTGCTGTCCACCTGTCCATCTCGGGCTCTTATACTTGAAGCCCACACCGTTTCGGAGGTACGACACTGCGACAGCAGTCAAGATGCCACTATTCTAGGCGAAAGATGCAGAGAAAGCGGGGAGTTCGCTTGGAAATCGAACTCTGACCATCCGAGGCTAGCCAACTGGGGTAACCTGATATTCTCAGGGTCCACGACATGAGGGGGGACTGTGCAACCCATTGGAATAAGAAATCGTCTACCAAGGATCATGAGGCGCTCTGCATGACATGATGTGGGCTACTCGTACCTACAATATATATGGATTATGGCAGCCTCTCGGTCCAGGTCGTTGCTGGCGCGTTCGAGATCCAGTTTGAACCTGAAGGAGATGGTGGCCAATAAGCCTTGCCTATGGATGTGACAAGCCTTTGAAGTGAGGCAAGAGATCATGATGTTCGGCGTGTTGGATGGACATTGCAAAATTTCGGCCCATCGAGTTTGCTCAGCCTTGTTTGTCCGCTGCTTTGATCTCGTTCCTCCACCAATCCAGTAAGTGTGGACATTGCGACCGCAACTTCAAAGTCAGATTCTGATACATTCTTTCTAGTAGGGTTGGTTGTCGTAAGTCCTGCCAGGAATAACCCCAAAGCTTTCCGAACCCTAATAGTCCCCGGGCGGACGTTTACAAAGCCAGCCGCGGTTCGCTCGTATCTCACAAGAGTGGGTGGTATATGTCTCCCAAGGCATCTCCTCCAGCGCAGTCTGGGGAAGACGAAGAGGTTGTCTTCCACTTGAGCAAGCAAGAGCTTTTGGGTCTCCAGATCCAGGCTCTGCTCGACGCGTCTGACGACGTGGACATTACAGCGGATGTAGCGGAGGAGCTTCTTGGCTGCTTGCCTGATGCGTCTGAGGAGGGCGCTGACGACGCTCCTGGTGAAGGGGGCGAGAAACCGAACTCTTCTCAATCTCCGGACAACCAGGACGAAGTGGGCGGTGACGACACCATCGAACTCATCGCAAAGAATGGGAATGTGGACATTTGGGATATTTTCGACCCATACAATCGAGGTTACTTCCCAATTCTTCTATGTCACTGATGCCAAACCTAATATTATATTATCTAGCTGAAGAGGCCTGGACCAGGCAAGAGGTCCGCCAAATTCTTCATTATTTGAAGGAGCGTGGTGCGTACCCCTCTCAATTTGCACCAACGCTACGCGCTAAGTAGACGCCAGGCACAAGCGCGTTTATCACAGAGTATGTGATTAACCGCGCTATACCCATCACCAAGCTGCTGCACGCGTTTGGACTCGACCTTGTGAGTTGGGATGTACCAGACAACTATAATGCGTTCCAACCATCTGCAGTGTCCAGAAGTGCTGGCAAAGTCACGCCAAACCGTGATGTATGCCCTTCAAGTGGGAATGTCATTCCAGTAGGTGTCGTTCTGGTTGAGAGCAGTTTCGAGTGCTGACCAGAGCCCAGCCTCCGGAAACGCGAAAAGCTACCTCAGCACAATTCCATCGCTGATGCCATACAATTGATTCGCAACTCTCAGCGGATTCTCATCCTGACGGGAGCTGGTATCAGTAAGTTGTCGACGTATCCCAACTACGAGGAGCTAACCGTTCCTATTATTTCCAAGGTGTTTCCTGTGGAATACCCGACTTCCGTTCCAAAAACGGCCTTTATGCGACGTTGAAAGACAGAGGAGAGTACGACATGGATGATCCCCAGCAAATGTGAGGGATATGCTGCTTTCGTCTGAGTCTCTTAACTCATGGAAGCCTTCAGGTTCGATATCGAGTACTTCCGCGAGAAACCTTCAGTCTTCTAGTAGGTTTGCCTTCGCCCTGCTCTTTTGTAAATACTGACGGCTTCTGCTAGCTCTTTCGCTAGGTCAGTCTTGTCGCGTCTAGGAGTGATTGCATCGCGTTCTTAGCAAGAAGGCAGGGAGATTTATCCATCCAAATTCGTGCCGTCCCCATGTCATCGATTTATCAAGGCTGTTGAGGAACACGGCAAAGTAAGTGACCCGCGCTTCTTCCTTCAGACAAACCTGACCAACCTGCAGCTGCTTCGGGTGAGAGTTCTCGTCCAAGTCCTGATACCCTCGTGAACGAAACCGCTCATGATCTATCCAGAATTACACGCAGAACATTGACACACTAGAGACCCTTGTTGGTGTCGAGCGCGTCTTGCAGTGCCACGGTTCATTCGCGACTGCCAGCTGTTTACAATGCAAGCGGCAGGTACCAGGCAAGGAGATCGAGCAGGAAATCCTTTCACAGAAGATACCGCTCTGCACAGTATGCAATGTCCCCGAGTCGCAACCCCCGCCACCGCCTCCTAAGCCCAAGAAGAAGTTGAAGAAGGGCCAGAAGGAATGGGAACAGAGTGACTCGGAGGACGAGAAGCCTCCGGCACCAAATTACCCTCCATACTTGATGAAGGTAAGCGTTTACTTGGTCAGCAAGTAACTCGATAGACTCACTTGTTATGAGCCAGCCTGACATTACTTTCTTTGGTGAGAAACTGAACGACGTCTTCGACCGCTCTCTAGCAGACGACAGGGACGAGGTCGATCTGCTCTTGGTAATTGGCACTTCACTGAAGGTCGCTCCCGTTGCCGACATACTGTGTAGGTCATGTCCCTTGTCCTCCTGATCTACCTCTTACCTCGTGGCATGGCAGCTCATCTGCCCCATTCAATACCTCAAATTCTCATCAACAAGACCCCCGTGCCCCATATCAACCCCGATGTGAGGTTGTTGTCCCTCGCGGGTGATACAAACTAACGCTGCCTAGATCGTGCTTTTGGGCAACTCAGACGACATTGTTCTGTACCTAGTCGATGAGCTAGGCTGGGACCTTCCCCCTGCAGTGGCGAGGAGCGGAGACGATGCGCCGGTTCCATCCAGCGAACGCGGGGCTCTCTGAAGAGAAGAAACTCCTCTGACCCAAGATTACTAAGGCCACCAGTCCGAGTTGGCGGCAGGCAAGTCTTTTCGAGGTCATGGAGGGTACTATCACTGACGCTAGGTTTCTCTTGCAGCCATGTTTGGCTATTCGAGGGTGCAGAAGGCGGGAAGTGGCTGGAGGATGTACGGCAGCGTTTCCCTATCCCCCCTCCAAGGTCCCAGGCTTCGAGCAGGCGACCCTCGCCCACCGACTCACATTCGTCAAACGAAAGGTCTGCGAAGAAATCCCGGACTGGCTGAGAACCCCTGAGCCCTTAGTATTGTGTACCCCCTTATCTTAGTCCTTATAGATTAATCGCTTTCGAACCTGCTGTGTATTAAATAGACACTTCCAATGTTCCATAGCGCTGAGCGCTGATTGGCTGCGTCAGAGTCACGTGCGCGTCGAAATATTTGGGTTCCGCCAGCAGCCGCGCGGAAGTGACGGACTCTCTCCTGCGCCAGCAACACAAAGAGTCGCGCGCTGTACGTGAGATGTAGGAAGCTCCTGGAACTCGTCTTATTCTACGTGCTCACCTTGACTCAGGCTGGACTTGTGATTGCCTTGGCTGCGCACTGGGACTCTACACAGGACGCAGCGACCATCCCTGTTGCGCTTCTCCCAGTCGCCTATGCTCTCAGCCTGGCGACCACTGGCAAGGATCCCAGGTCTCTTTCACCCTCGACAAACAGCCTTGCCCTCTCGCTCCTTTCACTACTCCCCTCGGCCGAAGCCCAAGTTTGACATTTTCAAGACCAACCCAACAATTGTTGCAAAGTCAATCGACGACCTCCTTCAGTATCGCGGCCCAAAGAAGAAATTGTTGGTCCGACCCGACGGGTACATGAAAGTGACGGATATTGTACGTTTCTCTGGTCTGCTGCTTTCCTTCCGGGGTTTCCAACATTTTCTAGCTGCGTTCTTTGAATTGGCATACCACCACGTTGAAGGATTTCCAACGATATGCCCGCACCAAGACCCAGGGTCGTTACGAATTCGCACACGAGCCTGACGTGTTTGAAGCGATGGAGAAGGATGACCTTCTCCTCTGGATGCGTAGGACTGCTCACCTCAGACGAAAGGTAGGACCTACGACGCGCTGGCCGCGTCAACTGAACTAACCGTTTCTCGAATAGCAACCGGACGTGGTACACTTTCGTGTCCTCGATCCCAAACAACTTCCTATGGCCGTTTACAAGGCCCCGAGAAAGGAATGGAAGACACTTAGTACGTTTCCTTTCGTGCACCTGTTATGCTTCGGACGGGCGCTAATTTGTCGCGGTAGAATCTAATGGCATACGCCGCGAGGACAGTCGAACCCTCGTCAGGTTATCACCTATGGAGTATGTCGAAGAAAACACAGGTAGCATCGGTACATTTCTACGGGGCATGCTCAGATTGACCAACCCTGAGGGATCAGATCCGGTGGAAACATCTTTTGTCTACATCAACCTGGATGTGGAAAAGGCTTTGAGAGGAGGAGTCGATTTTTACAAAACACGGAGCAACAACATCGTCACACCTGGAGACCGGACGGGTGTTATCAAGCCCGAATATTACAAGGATGTAACCTTTGTCGACGTTGATCAAGAAGTGCTCAGATAACCCCACGCCATGGATTCTTCAATTCCTATACATCCAAGCGACACATAACCCCCCTGCGTAGGGCTCGCAAGCGAGCGTCCTATAATCCACACAACTTCCCAAGTGCTGGCTCGAACACCGAGCACCTTTAGCGCTCTGGCGCCCAGTCGCTCTCCAACTGCCCATATCGCGATGGCACAGACCAGTGGGCTTAACTATCACAAGCGGCCAGTCGCAGGAGCGAAGAACATAATTCATTGGGTCTTTTTCAAGCGGCATGATGAATTGCAACGAGTGCCCTAGTGCACAACCACCACCCCTCAAGCCCGGCTACCGTACACATCCTGAGGCTTCACGCCGCCTTGACCTTTGCGGATGTTGGCTTGCGCCCACCTGAAAGCCATGTTAGTGTAGACATATATAGAAAATAATATACGCACTTTTTAATACGAATGGACTCGATCTCAATGAAACCAGTGGTGTCGGTTGGCTCGAAGCCACCAAGTTCATCCATGGACGATTGCTGGGAGTCGTACAGGCCTTCATCGGATTCACGACCTTCAACGACGACGTTACCCTTGTAGAGCTTCAAGCGGACGAGGCCGTTCACGGTTCGCTGGGAAGTAGGAATGGAGGAGGTCACGAATTCACGCTCGGGAGTGAAGAAGTGGCCGTTGTACAGGATTCGGCTAAGAGCGATGGTGGTGAACTGGTCGCGGAGGGCGCGAACGTTCCTGTCAAGGGTGAGACCCTCCAAGTCCATGTGTGCGACACGCAAGATGGTAGCAGCAGGAGACTCGTAGCATCCTCGCGACTTGACGCCGATGAATCGGTTCTCGACAATGTCGATACGACCGATACCATGCTTCCTGGCAAGCGCGTTTAACGCGTCAAAGATCTCGACGGCGTCAGTGAACTCTTTCGAGTCCTTTGGCGCAACAACGCGAACAGGAAGGCCCTGCTTGAACTCGATCGCGATGCGCTCTGGAACATCAGGGGCGGTTTCGGGGGATGCAGTGAGCTTCCACATGTCATCGGGAGGGGTGACATTCGGGTCCTCCAATATGCCGGCTTCGTAAGAAATGTGGAAAAGGTTCTCATCGGTCGACCAAGGCTTTGCAGCGGTCTGGACGACGGGGATACCCTTCTCAGAGGCATAGGCAAGGAGTGCCTGTCGACCCGCAAACCGATTGTAGAATTCTATCCCAGCTGATGAGCATCAAGAGCCCTGGATTGAGACGGATAGACGCACCGGGAAGGCGCCAGGGAGCGACAACCTTGATGTCGGGCTTGAGACCATAGAAGGCGAGCTCAAAGCGGACCTGGTCATTACCCTTGCCAGTGCATCCATGGGATACGAAACTAAAAAGGAAACAGGTGAGGCGTGCAAGGGTGGATCTCAAAGATGAGCTACGTACTCGCAGCCCTCTTCTTCAGCAACCTCGATCATACCTCGGGCAATGACAGGTCGTGCTAGGGATGTTCCCAGCAGGTATACGTTCTTGGAAATACACTCAGTGCCCTGGTTTCTGCGATACACGCAAACCTCGACGTACCTCATAGATGCAGTTGGCCTGGACGGCAGGATAAATGAGCTCAGTCACAAACTCGCGTTTGAGATCCTGTTATGGGTATGTTAGAAATGCTTGATGTTCAGGCAAAGATATCGACCTTCAAGAAGAACTTTTTGGCTCCCACTTTGAGAGCTTTCTCGCGGGCTGCCTCAAAGTCCTATCCACAGGTAGATCAGCAAGGGGAATCCAGTCAGCATAACTGGATTATACCTCCTCTTGACCAACATCAGCCATGAAGGCGTAGACCTCATAGCCCTGCTCGATCAACCATGCGAGGATGCAGGAGGTATCTATGAGATCAATTCAAGAGATCCATCAGATCCTGGTCTTGGGCGCTTGCGAAAACCCTACCGAGTCCTCCAGAGTAAGCAAGCAATACGCGTCCTTTTTCAGCTGGCATTTTGGTGAGAGTAGTCAATGAAGGAGGGCAGGACTTGGTCTTTCTTGATTTTGACTCACCTTTATCTCAATGGGTCGGCCGAACTGCAACGATTGGCGGAAGAGCACGTGCATGCGTCATCCCGTATTGATTCCGCCGCTGCCCTTTTCGGGCCCTGTTCAGCAGCTGCCGTTCCCCTATTGCTCTCTCCCGTCCCAACAGGTTCTGCCCGGGAACAAGTTTCGAGCCACAGAGGACTCGGGGCAGGCAATATCAGGTAAATTCCGAGCTAGAATGGCGCGACTTGCCGAATCAAAGCTTGACGATTCACCCCAAGATCTTCACCTCTTTCACAGTTCTTTCACCATGACACCCATCCCATCTTCCAAACTTGTGCGAGATGTTGCTCCACCAAAGAGCAAGGAACCGACCAGGAGCACTGCGGTATCTCGAGTGTATGAAAGTGCTCTTCCCAGGGCCACTTCTCATAGACTACCAGTCAGGCCTGACACGACAAATGGTCCTGTTTTCACAAGGCATACCACCCTCTCTGCCTTTGATGAAGAATCTCAGGTTCCCGTTCGCGCATCTGCTTTTGGGTCGGCACCCATCGCGCTGGGAGAGTCTTCGACCCCTTTCATACGCGACCACAAGCGCGAAATCTCTGCCCACGGAATTAGCCCTGCTCTCCGCAGTGGGCGCCCCACGCTGACCATGAACGACACCTTTCCGGGGCGGCCCAGGAAGGAGCATGAAGGAGCATCGTCACCCATGCGAACCTCTCGTCTTCACACTTCCAACCCCCTTAATCAAGACGTTAATGAAACTCCTAATCAAACTTATCTTCCTTCGCCTACGTGGGACCAGATGCAGAACGAACTCGAACTGCTGCGCAGGGCAGTTCAGGACATGCATAAGATTACCGCGAAGCAGAATAAGGTACCCCTCATGTTACCGATACCAAGGGTCAGCACTGATGCTCCGTCCTGTACCAGAAAATCGAGGAGCTCTCTAACCAATTGACGGGAAACGAGAAGGTATTTGAATATGGAAACCTAATCTCATCCTTCGGTTACTCACTCGCAGAAGCTCCTCAAGGATCGAGCGACTGAAATAACAGCCTTGAAGGCAAAATGCACAAGATCTGAACAGGTATATGACTTCTCCGTCGGACTGAAGCGGGGCTCAGCTGACCATTCTCAGATGGTAAATACCGTGGAGGCTTCAATTCAGTGCCAAATCTGTATGGATCTGCCGCTCCGTCCATATGCGTAAGTACAGCCCACAGCTTAGGTACCCTGCCTCTGACCCGGCCATTGTGTTCAGCCTCTCACCCTGCGGTCACGTTCTTTGCATGACCTGCCTCCAGGAGTGGTTCAAAACATCTCCGGACGGACCTAATGAGGACGACGAAGAGACGGATCGAAATGCGGCGCTGTTTCGCGAGAAGACCTGTCCCTGCTGCAGGACGGGGGTGCGCCATCGCCCTTCACCTGTCTTCATGGTTAAAGCTATAGCCACCGCCTTGGCCAAGTCCAAACAGATCGAACCCGCACCGCCAGAAGACGGAGAATCACAAGAAGATGATCCTTGGAATGGAATCTTCCCTTCAAGTGATAGTGAATCAAGTGAAGGGGAAGGCGTTCATCCTTCATCTGACGACGCCATGGACGAGGACGACACTGATAGCTGGATGCTGAGCCTAACCAGGCGCCGCCTGTCAATCTCCAGGGCGTCCTGGTCAGACGACAGCGACCCTGATGAGGAACTAGACGACTATTTGTCAGGCCGCTATGCAGACTACGACGACTCCGATTCTGAGGGCTTGAGCGAACCCGCTACACTTCCACCACCACCGTATGAGCCTCCCTCGGTGTCGATCAATCCCAACCGCTTTGACCTTGAGGACCTGACCCAGGAGGAACGCGCAACTACCGTGTCCTTGCTGCGGCGGGGCTGTTCTTGGGAAATGATCCAGGAGCACAAACTCGACTACACAGACGAGAATGGCATCGTCGTTTCCCTCAATTCCCTCGATGACTTGTACCCCTCCGATAACGAGGGAGGAAATGACGGCCCAACGGTCTACCGTGTACATCTGGGGTGGAACATTTCACTCGACTCGGAAGATGAAGACGGGGATAGCTATTTGACAACAATCCTCCTCGACATTCGGAATCGACGGGACTCCTGGCACTTCGTTTCCAAACCAGATGGGTCGCAAGAGGTGCGAAGGCGTGCCGAAACCGAATTATATTCTAGCGACTCGGACCATTGGCTTGACTCGGAAGATGAAGACGATACGGATTCCGATTGAAGGCACAGGTGGCCGACGACACGTTTAGACCTCTGGACTTTCTCAATCTACCCTAACGCGCTTTATACTGTTTCCTCTACGCCAGTACATCACTTCTTTCTTGGACGTTCTATCTAGTCCCTCCCGCTAGGAATGGAAAGCAACGTATCACTATAGATAAGTCAAAGTTGACGTTGCAAATTGTGAATCGCTAGGGCTGAACAGATCCGTGACCCATATATATAATGATATCAGATCGGTGTCTTGCACCAAAACGTGTTGAATGCTCACAGCCTGTGTATGTTAAATTCTAGAGAATGTAATTCTACAAAGACTTGTGAATCTCGAATCTCGATGGCTGTTTGAAACCCGTGAGAAGGGGTGCGTTTGTTGCGATCAATTGTTCGTGCGGTTCAGCTTCTGGACGTTGAACGCGACCGCGACGTGTTTTGGGATCGTACTTATTGAGCCATGCCTCCGCAACACCACTTGGACGTCGTCCCAGCTCTGGTCGGCGATGGAGAATTCGGAACACTCCTTGAACAGGGTCAGACAATATCCTTGTCTGCATCTCCCTTGAGCAACGCCCTGGCTTTATTCATAACGCCTACAACCTTGGCAAGTCGAGAGCTATCTGCTTGTGACGGCTACTCACATGCAAATGCTTATTAGAATGCCAAAGGATCATCTGGTGCATCGGAAGAGCAGCCCATCTACTTTGCCAGTATCGACAAGCCGCCATCATCTGAGCGCCGTCTAGTAAGATTCTCTCTCATCCTTACCGCGTTCCCAGTCATGATATCGTCCAGTTCATTACAGATACTCTTTCAATCTTCACCGCATTTCATGCATTTCTCGCCGCAACAAAGGAAGAGTCACAGGGCCTGTATGTATGCTTCGTTACAAGATACTCATAGTCCTTCTAACACCCCAATATAGGACGCAAAATGACCAAACTTGGACTGTCTTGAGAAAGCTGGCGATTGATTATGTTCTATTCATTAAGGAATGCTGGGTCCATGCTTCGGTGCGTGACCCCTCCTGGCTTGGAGCCACTTTCATTAATGCCATCCTCAGCAACCTATTCCTCGGGCAGAGCCCCTTCAGTTCTCGAGCGATCACTACAGGAGCCTGTACACCTGCTTCTCTCTGTTTGTGGTATTGTATGTCCCACCAGCCGGAGAGGAAAAGGCTCCGTTCGGGGACGAACTCCTAGAATGGCTTAACACCCACTTCATCGAACCATCCACGGAAGAGGGTCATCACTTGAGCGGGTTGGATAAACCATGGGAGGATGAGACATTTTGGCCTTACATCACTCGGTATGTGATTAACCAGTTACTTCTTGGAAATACGCTAAGTGCAGATCACTAGGTCAATCTTGCGTGGCCTGACGAAAGCTTCTTTATTCTTCTTGAACGGCCTTTCACAACACCCTGCGGACCACCTCGTTCTACTATCAGAAACTCTGAGTGCTTTAGTGGAGTCACAACCCCACTTTCAAAACTTCTCTTCGGAGCGCGACTTCGCGTACGCTTATCGCCGGTGGAACGATAAGGTGAAGGCTCTCCGAATAGACTTGGACCGAGTGCCGGAGGCGGACAGGTTCGACGACTTTGAGAATTGGTGGGAGCGGATGAGCGATATTGTGGGAGTTCTCGAAGGTCGTGCAGAAGTACTAAAACGTGTATGTGATGATCTTGGTGCAGATTGGAAGGAAGTGTGTGTTGCGTGGACAATCTTTGTGGATCCACGACTTCGCAGAGAGGAATTGCCGTAGGTTCCGCAGCTTCATTTCACTTGATCGTTCCTTCTGATACCCCTTTTCCCTCAGAGATATCGTTGCAAGTATCCTCAGCGACTTCCCTCCGGATCCAACCAGCCTTGAAGATAACATCCACGCATACCTGTTCGCTGGTAAGCTAGGGGAGGCTTTAGAACAGGCCTTCGAGTTGGATCCATGGCTTTCAGCCCACATGGCTGATATAATGCAGCCACTGTCTCTCCTGGAACGGGACGTCGACGACGAGTAAGTTGCTTGACCCCCGCGATGGCTATCTCTCAACCCTTGTCTAGCTGTGACGTATCTCAGCGGGACTATTATACCCTCTCCTATGCAGACTACCTTCAATCGGACCCTGCCCTCTGGCGCATAGTAATTGCCTATATGTACTCTTGTGGCAACATCGGCAGGCGTCGGGGAGACGAGGTTCTGCTTCATATCCCCCTTCATCTGCACGAAAAGGCTAGCGAGCCTCATGCAGCGGAGAAAATACGAGCAGGTGAACTCGCGGGTACGTTGAAAGACATTAACGAGGCCTGTCTGCGATATCAACGGGAAGGCGTACGGCGCACGGTCTGCAAGGTAAGTGTTCTAGGTCACTGTAGCTTGTCCCTCTCTCACGCTGGATCAAAGATCGCCGCGCAGACGTTCATTGAGGAGAAGAATTTCGGTCTCGCAGCATCATACTGTATATCTGCCGAGGATTGGTTTGGCCTCGGCCATATTGTGGATCATGTCCTCGAAGAATACGTCGCGCACGGTTCGCCCCTTTCCTGTTCCGGTCAGAACCACGTTTGATTCGTTTTTCAGGGTCCCGGCCTTTCATGGAATACGCTTCTGCGATCGCGCCCATACTGCAAACGCTAGGCAGGCAAGCAGGAGTTAGCGGGGTGTTCTTCCACCGTATGATCTTCGCTATTCGGTACGCACAACTCCACGAGCTGCTTACCCGCGACGATTTTGGAGAGGCTGCTGCCGCATTGGTGGCCATTTTTCACGAGGACGTTGCCCCAACTGCCTGGTGGGCTGTTGTTCTCTGTGACGCAGTCCAGCTTTTGGAATACCGTAAGATCTATGTGCTCTAGTGCTCACCTTCCCGCGCTGACCCTGAACGTTAGAGCCCAAGCTCCTTTTCACATCAGCGAATGCCTCCCTGCTGCTGCGGAAGCTAGAGGACGTTGTAGCCAAGGTTTCGCAAGGCGCGTCGTCTGACTTTCTCCCCCTCCTCGCGCGAACAATGTCTGGGGATGAGAAAGCTGCACTGCAGCGTCTCCAAGTGGTTCGCCTTGCCCTTGCACGCTACTTCGCCCGGTGCACTGTTCTCAACGTCTGATAATAAACTATGTCTTGCTTAGCAGTTCATGAAATTTACTTTATCAATTTCACCAAAGGTTGCTCAGGTTGGGAACCACAGCTTAAATGTCCGCTAACGAATTTCCTTGCTCCAAGTATTGGCCAATCAATCTTCGCTTCACAATCAAGCGCTCATCTGTCAAGTTCGACCTTTTTGCTTTCAATCGCACCGTTACTTCGTTTCGTCGCCCGTTTTCATTCGAGCCGTGCATTGGAGCCTCTCGTTTGACTAGCGCAGTTTACCTATGGCCTACCTATGAGGTAAGGCTACTGACAAGGATAGTAGACGACTTGACATTTTCGTGAAGAATTGGACCCTTAGATGCTCTATGAAGGGCTGGTATAAATTGTAAGAGGCCGCCCTTCTTTGTGCAACAGAAACTCCCCAGACAGTCAGCACCTCACTTCAAAGTCTTTGCTCGAGCAATGTGCAGAATGTTGAACGCGTACAACCTTTTCGAAGTCTGCAGCCACAGACAGCCTATCCGGCGGGCCAAGGTAAGGCAGATTTACTGACATATAAGATAGATCCTGACAGTTCCCCAGCTTGATTGCAACCGTCCTGATTGTGCGAGGAGCACATCTCATTCCTCGAACCTTCACAACTGCAATAGTGAATGCAACCAAGGGTACGTGGAGGTGCACCAACTGTTAGCTAGTATACTAACATTCGTAGCTGGGGCCCAGAGATTCATCTCACTACAGATACTATCAACGACACCTGCGACCCTTGCAAGTATGGTCAGTTGGCTATGTAAGCTGGGTAGACTCGTCTACGACTGGCAACGATCCCCGCGCACTGCTTCGACACGTTCCGTTAATTATTTGCTAGAACTTGCGGGCGTTCTACCCCTCTTGTACAGATATATTTTGCCGTGCCCAATGATAGTTCCTACGAGTGACCCTTACGACTCGGACATGAACATTTGGCAACAAGACGAAGATCATGGGCTTCCCACGGTGACCTGATTAGGAAGTACGAGAAAGCAGGTTGTCCCATCTTGTCATCTCGTAACACCACCACCCGTCCAAGCCCTGAAATGGCGGAGGAGGTGAAATCACCCACTCACTGGAACGGCGACGACCAGTCGCTCCTGGGCGTTGGCAAGGCCTCGACATCGGAATCAACGAGCTCGTCTAGCCCACATCTTGCACCGTCTTCCCCGTTGCCTCGCTCGAGCACAGACTCTGAAGGCAGGCCGGCCTTTTCTTCAGTCTGGAACGACACTCCGTCCTTGGACCGCAGAGACACATTAGCGACGATTCACAGCGTGGACCAGCCCAGTTTGGTGGAACCGGGGTTTGATGAGAGCATTCTGCGAGCTTTATGCGAGCTGGATGTGAGTCCTTGGCCGTACTAATGCTCATACAAACAAGACGATAACATGTCCACTATCTAGTGCGGTGTACCTCTGCTACTGGATCGAATCAAGCAGAGCGTTGTGTCCTGTCGGGTGCGCACATGAACTGAGGAAGATAGAGAGTTTTGCGTCTGATTTTGCTACCCAAGGAAGCCTCAATCTTCTTCAAGAAACGAGCACTCATCGAAGAGGAGTATGGCAGGACACTGCAGAAGCTTGCCAGGTCTCAAGCGGAAACGTATGCCCTGAACGATGGAAAGGCGGGGTGAGTAATTAAATGGGACACCTGGTGTTCATCATTAACGCGAATCCAGGACTTTCGTTTCGGCATGGATGACCACCATGCGTGTTCATGAAATGATGGCAGATAACCGACTACGTTTTGCTCAGAGACTCAATGAAATGAGCGAGGAGCTCAACACGCTCGTCAAAGAGGTTGAGAAGAACCGGAAACAGGCGAGTTTCCGTCTCGTGATCAGCGAACCTTGCCTAACGTATGCCTCGCCAAGACGAAAGATCTGGCTTCAAGGTACGAGCGCGCCCTCCAGGAGTCAGAGGTTGCCACCGAAAAATGCAAGAATCGCCTAGACTTCACGTCAGAGGAATTGGAGCGCCTGTTGCTACAGAAAGAAGGAGAATCCTTCAAGGATACAACTTTCAAATCACCAACAGCAGCCGGAGGTGGTGGCAAGCGTGCTATTGGGAAAGCAGTGGCAAAAGGTGGCCTTTTGTTGAAGGGGAAGAATCCTGGCAATGTGAGAAACCCATTTATTCTTTCGAACCCCTCCGTTGAGCCTGCTGCAGATCCTACGTCAGGAGGACGACATCAGACAACGAGTATCAGTCGCTTCAGATCAGTACCGAAAGTCAGTCACCGACACCCAGGCGATGCGGCAAGAGTACTATAACCTACAGCTGCCGCGAATACTGCGCGTAAGTGGCCGCCCGTTCACCTGAGGGAATCCACTGATATGGTCCTCTAGTCCCTCAAAGAGTGCGCAGACGAGGTGGACCTTGGCACCCAGTATCATCTGACCCGTTACGCATTCCTCTTCGAGAGTATCATTCTCAACGACGGATCGACTTTGGTGCCCAACAACGACGAAGGTATGTCGCGGTCAATTACCGTACAAAACTAAGCCCTGATGCACCCATCAGTTGGGCTTGGTCTCAAGGCCACTATCGAGACCATTGATAACCGAGGGGATTTCAAGACCTACATGCAGAATTATGTTTACGCTCGCGGAGGCATTGCTGTCACGAGACGACCAAAGAAAGACGGTGCCTCCCAGGACGGTTATGTAGGTCTCTGGCTTTGCAAAGGCTCTATCATGCCCTTACAGAATGCTTCCCAGATGCCGGTCAACGTCTACGGAGGTCCAAATTACGCTGCTCAGAACAACGCCCCTAACGGCATCTCTGGTCTTCAAGACAAGGGCAAACCGACGTTCGGGGTCGACCTTGCGGAGCAGATGGTCCGTGACAACGTAGAAGTACCGCCGATGATCGTCAAGTGCTGCGAAGCCATAGAAAAGCACGGTATACGGTCACAGGGTATCTATCGTGTCAGCGGAATGTCCAGTAAGGTCGCAAACCTCAAACAGAGGCTTGACAAAGGTGCGTCATACGCTGTTTTATTGTCCAGGTGACTAGAAGCTCAAGGCCCATACCATACAGACCTGGAATCCGTTGATCTAGACGCACCCGAATGGTCAGGCGATATCAACACGGTTGCCAGTGTATTAAAGATGTGGCTGCGTGAACTTCCTGATCCTCTCCTGACATTCAATCTTCATCAGGGCTTTATTGATGCGGCAAGTGAGTGTTCCAACGCATCCCATGGTATGACCGACGGGCTTACTGTCGTTGTAGAGATTGACAATGACAGACTGCGGCACATTCGACTTCACGAACGCGTTAACGACCTTCCAGACCCGAACTACTCAACGCTCAAATATTTCCTGGGCCACCTCTACCGGTATGGTGTACCCTGTTGCCATTAATGTCGCGCTCAACCATCAATTGTTCTTGCTTAGGATAAATCAGCTTGCCGATGAAAATTCCATGTCAATGCAAAATCTTGCCATTGTATTTGGTCCGACGCTTTTCGGGCAGACCCTCCCTTCCAACGGTCATGAGGCAGGGGCAATGGCTGACGCACCCTTCCAGAACCAGGTCCGGGGTTTCTCCTATCCTCTACAATCCTGGAAGCTGACCATGCACATTTCATTTCAGGCCATTGAAACGATACTCAACCACTACACGGACATCTTTATTGACGAATCTGAGTCATGATCGTGGTCACCATACCCTTTTCATGAGCACCATGGCTTGATTTCGGTTCAGCACGTATGTTACCCGCGAACTTTGCCGGTCAAAGGCGCTTCTCGACTACCATACCTCCAACCCGTAGGGTTATACTGGCCTGCAAGATTTCGGGCATGTATATTAATCATCTGAAGATATATGTACAGTTTTTCACTCACTCTTCACTCGCTGGAACCCCAGAAGCGAATGTCATGGAAGAAAAGGTATGCGGGTAAATTCTGGACATACACATGAGCACGGTTCTGATAGCAATAATTACAGAAATAAGTAAATGAAGTTTGCGGTTGGAGGGGCTACAATGCGGCTTAATGAGCGCATTCAGTTGCGCGGACGGGCGCCCTTTGGGTGCCCGGAGAAGGGAGTATGCATCCGTGGATCTAAGTCTTCTAAAGTAAGGTGCTTGTCCAAGTATCATTGACGTTCAGGGTGTATTCCATCTGTGAAGGGAAGATGATGCGACGAAGGGTCGGACATCCTCTTCGCCATTCCTGACAAAGGGCAAGTTCTTCTCGTGGATCCGCTCTGCCGACTCCTCCAATGTCGGTAGGTGATAGATCGAGGAAGACAAGCTCGGTAAAAGAGTTCAAGACGGTTGATAAGCTGGTCAAGAGTCTCTGCAGGCCGAGAGGGCATCTGATCAGCAATTTAAGCTAGGAGGGTTAAAAGGAAGCAATGCTCACAATGCCGGTGAACGCATAGTGCAGGGTATGACGCAAAGCGAGCCTCACCCGGAACGAGTGGAGGTGGGGAAGGTAGACTGCGATGTTCTTGAGCAGCATGGGCCGCGCTGACATGCCTGATAGATCTAGATGGCGCAACGGGATCGACGTGCACGCAATCTGGGGTAGATTTTCCCGGCTGACGCTCGAATCGTCGCCAAAGAGTGCAAGATGCTCAACTGGTCGCCCCGGAAGAAGTGACGCCGCTGCATCGGCTGAACCACGGAAGGAGGTGAGGTTGCAGACGGCGGTCCTGGGGATGTTGAGGCGGTAATTGAGGTCTGGTATCTTGAGATGCTGTAGTTCTGGATGCCGGTGAAGGAATCCAGAGAGAACTGGGGTGTAGGGTTGTGCGCCCTTGGTGTAGTCAGCACCTAGGGAACAACTACGGAGGTAGGGCAGATGACATCTCCCGATGACTCGCTCTATGGCGTGGATGGGTTCGCGCTGATGTTGATCGAGGAGATTGGCTGGTCCAAGGAAGAGCTCGAGTGATTCTACCTGATCAAGAAGGCGGAGGACCTCTCCCAGGTACTCGCAGAAGGTGATAAAGTGCTGTGGAGCGGGTGCTGTGACGTCCGCTTGGCCCGTTTGCCAGCGAATGTGGACTCGGCGAGTTACATCCGCAAAGTCCAGTCGTTTCACCACCGAGTCGCACCAACGCAAGGTCTTCCATGGATTGGGAGACTGTGGGGACACATTGTCCTGAATGTGAATAGATGAATATAGAATTCTCTCTGCGACGGCCTTGAAGCGAGAGGAGACAGCTGAGACTTGGACGAGAGTTGTGGAAGGTAGTTGTGTAAAGATACCCGCCAGGATCTCATTGGGAAGGACAAGGGGGGTGGGGATGGCGTCCATCGTAGGGAAAGAATTGGCAGCAGGCAGGCCAAGCGACAGCGAGGTGAGCCGGGTCCTGGGTGAAAGCGCTGAAGCCATTTATAACGGGACATTCTCGGGATTTCTTGCCCAGGCATTTTGTCGGTGCGTACGGAGGATCGACGGAAGAGTTGACCAATCTTTGCGACGTCTTACATCTTTTTAACCTGTGATGGCCGCGATAACATATCAAAAGTAACGTATTCGAGGGTACCTCGTGTGTGACAAGGGTTGGTATTTATCTTGAGTAGGCAGTTTCGTCCGAGGATGTGCGTGTGATGCCAGAGAAAGTGAAATTGCAATACTAAAAATACAGTACAAGTACAAATGCGAAGATAGTGGGTATGGATACAATAAATAAGTCTATGCGCCGAAACCGTAGAGAGTGCGCCCTGATCGCTTGAGAGCGTATACGACGTCGAGTGCTGTTACTGTCTTGCGCTTTGCGTGCTCGGTGTATGTTACAGAGTCACGGATGACCTGTGACAGAGAATGAGATGAGAAAACATGTGTATCAAGGATACAACTCACGTTTTCAAGGAAGATCTTGAGGACACCACGGGTCTCCTCATAGATGAGACCAGAGATACGCTTCACACCACCTCGACGAGCGAGACGACGAATGGCGGGCTTGGTGATGCCCTGGATGTTGTCACGAAGAATCTTGCGGTGACGCTTAGCACCACCCTTTCCGAGTCCCTTGGGTGGTTGTGAGTTTCGAATAAAAGACCAAGTTCAAGTGCTGCTTACCTTGCCGCCCTTTCCACGTCCAGACATGTTGATTGAGAGTAATAAAAGTGGTGTTGGTGGTTAAAAAGATGTTGTGGGCTTGAAAGCGGTGACTGAGATGGAGGGACTGGACAAGAATGGCACGCGGCTATATACAGGGCGCATGTGGCTGTGTTGGGATTTGTTTGTTGATCCCACTCGCGACTCGTTTAAGCATCGCGCCAGTCACGTGCGCGTCAACTGTCGCGCGAGTATATAACCAGCGGCGGCATTGTGACTTGGATCCCTCATCCCATCCCCCGCCACACCCAGTTCACCACACAACATACACTACAATGGCCCGCACCAAGCAAACAGCTCGCAAGTCCACTGGTGGCAAGGCCCCTCGTAAGCAGCTCGCTGCCAAGTCCTCTGCTCGCAAGACTGCCGCTGTATGTTTTATTTCTTGTGTCAAGTCTTTCAACAAACTCACAAAGTATTTCAGGCCGCAGCTGGTGGTGTGAAGAAGCCCCATCGTTTCAGGCCCGGAACTGTCGCTCTGCGTGAAATTCGTCGCTACCAAAAGTCGACCGAGCTGCTCATCCGCAAGCTCCCCTTCCAACGTCTTGTCCGTGAAATTGCTCAGGACTTCAAGGTAATTGCTTTTCTGCTCTGACTTGTCTTTCCTTTACTCATGATCTTCAGACCGACCTCCGATTCCAATCCTCAGCCGTCATGGCTCTCCAGGAAGCCGCGGAGGCATACCTCGTCTCCCTCTTCGAAGACACCAACTTGGCTGCCATCCACGCAAAGCGTGTCACCATCCAACCCAAAGATCTTGCACTTGCAAGGCGGTTACGTGGCGAGCGATCATAGATTGCTCCTTCGTTTCCCTTGGCTTCCTCGCATTCTTCTCGTCTTATATCATTAGCTATCGGGTTTTCTTTCATACCTCCATTACTGTACTTTTATTTTCTATGTTAGTCAAGCACGCATATGAACCAGTCACTGTATGCCACTCCAATATGATCTAGATTTCATTCAAACGATACCCTCTTTGACTGGTCGCCGAAGGTCTATTTGTTCTAGCCACTCGAGTACGTTCGCGAGGTGCGGTCCATCTTTCCACTATTGACGAGGCATCGTGTTCTGGCGCGTCCGTCTCTAAAACACCTAGTCCATCTTGACATAAGGCCGGGGGTCGACTGGATGTAGCGAATCTGCTTCCATTGCTGCGCGGATTGTAGGATTTGAAGGGGACCCTTGGAGAGTTCCTCAACGGGTAGGGGATGTTGCGGTCGTCTGGGGGCGTAGCCTTTATGGTTCCTTTTGTCTACCTAAGAATGTTGCATGAGTGCCTGGACACTTCGAAGAAAGGGTTGCATGTAATTCACGTACTGATAGCTTTCTAGGGTTGGAGGGGCTAATCACGTAGGGGGTGAAAAGGGACCACCTCCACTTCCTCAGCGATATGCACAGAAGGCTTGAACTTGAACTTGAACTTTCTTCGTCCTTGATCTTTGGCTCGCTTCCATATGTTCTTGAAAACCCCGTGCTTGGAGTTGAACACCAAAGGTTCAAGCTTGTCAAACAGATTCTGAGCGTCCTCAAGATAATTACCATCACCCCAAGCGTCAACCTCGGGATAGATGACAATGTCAACGGCGAGCTCATGAAGATGAGGGAGAGCATCTTGAGGAGCCAACAATCCGTCAAGATCCCGCCAGTTGTCCGAAGACAGAAGTGGCTTTAGGTCCCCATAAATATAGATGGTGAGCTTGAGCGAAGCGAGACCGGTGAACGATAACAGCATTGGCCGTTCGAGCGGGTCTTCTGGGTTGCTTGCGGTCAACCCAAGATACTGGGCTCCCCACGTCGCTGGCGTCCGGTCGTCCACCCAAACATAGAGGTCAAGGCGAAGATGCTGAAGGGTACAGTGGGACGAAGGGTGGAAAGATGCCAAAGGGACAGGGTACGTTTCAGAATTATCTTCGCCTTCGCCAGTGCAATCTAATGCCATTTCCACTTGCTTTAAGGCCTGGCTTTGGGCCAACAGCTCCTTGACCAAGATATACTGGCTCTCGGTTTGGATTTCCACGGTAAGGGTCTCGAGTTGCGTGAGGTTGATCCCCTCAGGTCCGTTAAGCATGCCATCGAGAGTCGGTTGGTAGAACTCGCATAGGTGCAGAGTTTTGAGGCACGGGATTCGTTCCAAACGTGGCTCCCTCTTGATGAAAATATATTGTAGTGCGCTGCAGGTCCCCTGAAACACGGCCTGAGGACTACGTGCTGCAGGTCGGCTGTGATCACGTCGTCGAACGGGAAAGCGATCATGTCCGTCTCGAATCGGTTGAGCCTTGGGGACTCCAAAATAAGCCTACTGATACCGTTCCGAATGATGAATGGCAGCCTATCCCATTCCGACCTCCCCTTGGTGTCGAATCGAAAGCAAAATGACCGAAGGTCGCGTAGATCCAACATCATTTCTTCGAGGTCCTCTACCGCTGCCACGGCTAATCTACCCGCGTCAGCATACGTGAGTCTGAGTTCTTTGACATATCTCGAGATTGTCAAGTGATCATGTCGTGTCCACTTGAGGTTGACAAAGGCCTTCCGAGCCTTCTTGGCGGACAGGGAGATAGAGGCGAAGATGTACGGCCGCGCCAGCGACAGGAACAGGTGAGTTGTGAGGGAACAAGCCTTCAAGTCGCGTTTGAGGCCCTTCCATGGGCCCTTCCCTGCGACAGCAACCTGGTCGACGATGAGCGAGATGATTTCAGGAGGAAGCCGAGGAATGTGCATATCGTCGTGGACGGTCAAAGCTGTCAACTTGAAGAACACCACCGGCACTCGGCTGACAGTTGATGGAATCTGCCACATTGTGATGATGAAGACGTCCAGTATCTAATCTTCACTAGTATCCCTCCAATTGTGACCTGTCCATTAAGGTCGGCAGTGGAAAGGTCCCACCCATTCTAAGTGTTAACATGATTCGCTGCGATTCGGTTGCTCCTTCGCCATGGGCGCCCAAAATGAAGCGGAATGATATGCTTGCAAAACCGCTGCTTCAGAAATTATGACCGTAATACAGTTGGTATTGCATACGAAGAGACAATATTGTGGAAGGCTACAAGCGAACATGAAAAAGGCTTCGGTGAACAGGGTGCGCGACGCTCCATCTTATTCCTGTATCAATCATATAGGAGGCATTCGACAGACACTGGTGCTCAACAGCTACTCACCCGTCCCTCCCCCCCACAATCGCAGGCGTAGCAGGCACGCCGTGCGTCGACTTACGCCTGAGCGTCCTCCCGACGCTCCACAAGAGATATGACAACCGGTGAATCATGATTCAGCAGGTGGAAATGGGGACGGGATGGGACTCGGATGACACCTGCATTGACTCTTGGAGGTGGCGCAAGGGGACTTGAGATCCGTAGAAAGTCACCAAGTGGGTGGAGGACGTTTTGGGCCATTTTGGCGCGTAGCCTTTTGAAGTTTCCATTGAGTACCTGAAAAGGCAAGGTAATATGAGCCCAGATACAGCGAAAAGAACGGCTTCGGGCAAACATACCGGTGGCTTCATTGGTGCACAGTTAGTAGCAAGGGGGATAATCTAGATTTGCTCGGTTACCCGAACACAAGGCTTGAACTTGAACTTCCTTTGCCCTTCATCTTTGGCTCGTTTCCAGATGTTCACGAAGCACCCATCTTTGGAGTTGAAAACCCGAGGGTCAACATCGTTAAACAGAGCTTGAGCGTCTTCCACAGGATCGACAACGCTTCCTAAGTAAGTGTCGGCCTCTGGAGTAATAGTGATATCGATGACCAACTCGCGGAGATGAGGGAGGGTGTCGGGAAGAGCAAACAAAGCGTCAAGCTCCTTCCAGTTTTCTGACGCTACCAGAGATCCGAGGTCCCCGTAAAGGTAGATAGTGAGCTTGAGCGACGTGAGGGCAATGAACGATAGCAGCGCTGGTCGCCCCAGCGGATTGTCCGTACAAGGATAGGTAAGCCCCAAATATTGGGCCCCCCATGTTGCTGGTGAATCGTCGGCCACCCAAACATAAAGGTCAAGGCGAAGTCGCTGGAGGGTAGAGCGGGATGATGCATGCAACGACGCCAGAGGGACCGGATACAGCGATAGATAGTCATCGCTTACAAGCGCGCACCGAAGTGCCAGGTTCACCTCCTTCAAAGCTTGATTATGGGACAACAGCTTCTTGACCAAGTTATACTGATTTCCGTTTTCAATTACCACAGTGAGGACCTCGAGCTGCACGAGGTGATTTCCTTCTGAGCCGCTAAGCATGCCATCGAGCGTCGGCTCATAGAATCCAGAAAGGTCCAGAGTTTTTAGCAATGGGGCCTGTTCGAGAAAGGACTCCCATTTTCTAACCAAAACATGGTGGCTTCCTCCCAAAGGTCTTCCCAACTGTGGCATGAGAACCAGGTGCTGCAGGTTGGTTGGGATTACGTCCTTGGATGGGAAGGCAATCATGTCTGTCTCGAATCGGGTAAGTCCTGGGGACCTCAGAATAAGGTTTTTGATACCACGCTGGAGGACAGATGGAAGGCTATCCCACAACGGGCTCCCCTCGATATCGAATCGAAAGCAGAAAGACTGGAGATCGCGTAGGGCGAGGATCCCAGGCATCTTGGATGCATCGGCATACGTGAGCCTGAGCTCCTTGACATGTTGCGCGATTGGAAAGTGACTGAATATTGTATACTTCAGGCTCGCAGTACTGTTCTGAGCCCTCTTAATGGACAGAGAGATGGAGGCGAATAGGTGCGGTCGCGTCAACGAAAGGAACAGCCTGTTCGTGAGAGAACACGCCTTCAGATCGCGTTTGAGGCCTTTCCACGGGCCCTTGCCTGCAACAGCGACCTGGTCGACAATGAGCGAGATGACTTCGGGGGGAAGGCGAGGAACGTGCATATCGTCGTGGGTCAAGCTGTCAGGAACGCCACTCAGCCGACCTGATGGATTGCCACATTTGTGATGGTGGAGACTTATCTAATCTTCACTAGACCCCATAAGTAGCGCCCAAAGGTTGAATGGAGATTTCTCAGGTTGCTCCTTGCCCCTTCCTTCCTCCTCCGGTTCAATTTTCAAGGAAAGGGATAAAATGGCTTCACCGCCCGCTCAGGCTCATCTGGCTACCGAGGATGTCGTTGCGGTCTCTAAAAGTAACGATGAAGACTTGAAAATTGAGGCCGACCAGGCTTCGTCCTCTGGATCGACTCCTGCAGCACCAGTGGCCCCTGCTCGTCCCCCAATGGATTACAGCTCGTTTAGTGCCTTCACTCAAAGCTTCTCCGCACGCTGGAAGAGCATCTGGACTCGTCGGTTTGTTTTGGCAATGTTGGCTGGACAGCTCGTTTCGATCTGCATCACTTGCACGAACGTAACCACCACCGAACTGGTTCAGCGAGGCTGGACTTTGGCAACTACTCAGGGCTTCTTCTTGCTAGTACCTTTCTACCGTTCCAAATGAACAGAGTCTGACCTGGTTATTCCAGGTACTTCACGTTGTTCGCAGTCTACACCCCATACACCATCTTCAAATGTATGCACTCCAGCTTTCCCTTGCATCGTGTTTCCAGGCTAAATGTGATATAGATGGATTCAAGGGGTGGGGAAAGATGATTCTTCGAGACGGGTGGAAGTGTGAGTTTGCTTTCTGCTTGTGGCCTTGAAGTCCATTTGCTGAAATACTGCCAGACTTCATCCTCGGGGCCTGTGACGTTGAGGCCAACTTCCTGGTTATCAAGGCGTACCAGTACACCGACCTGCTGTCTTGCATGTTGCTTGACGCGTAAGTCTGCGGCTCTATCCGTCATTCGTCGAAACTCATGGATAACGCGAATCGCTACAGTTGGGCCATTCCAGTGTGCATGTTCTTCTCTTGGCTCTATCTGCGCGTCAGGTACCACTGGACCCAACTTCTCGGCGTTGCTGTCTGTATCGCTGGTCTAGCCCTTGTTGTAGTTTCCGACATTGTCACCAACAAGGGATGGGACCCGATCGCGCGAGGTAAAGGAGATGCGTTCATGATTGCGGGCGCGACTTTGTATGGCTTCAGTATGTTCACGCTCCTCGTTGCAGTCTGATTTTGTCTCACCACGCAAATTTTACTTATTTCCGTGAACAGCCAATGCTACGGAGGAATTCCTGGTTCGCAAACGACCTTTATATGAAGTCCTTGGCCAGCTTGGAATGTGGGCCTTCCTCATCAACGGGATTCAAGCATCCGCCATGGAGTGGAAACAGATGACCGAAGTCCCTTGGACTGGGGACATCAGTACGTCAAGTATCTCTTCTTTTATGATGGCTTACTGAGTTTTCTGCGCCCTTCAGTTGGCCTTCTCCTTGCGTTCACTGCCGGTAAGACCATCCCTCCTCGCTGCTTATAACTCCGAGTCTTATCAGGTGCCATTCATCACTCCAGCAATGTTGATCTTGTACACGGTTGCACCTTTGATCTACCGCATGGCTTCGTCGGCCTTCTTCAATCTCAGCCTTCTCTCAGCTGATTTCTACGGCCTTCTATTTGGTAAAGATACCCCTTTCACTGTGTCTTGGGCTTTAACTAACCTTTGTTTTCCACGCCAGGTCTCTTCCTATACGTGAGCAACTGATTGCTATACCACCAATTTGACTCGATCCTCACCAGACCTTTCTAGCGCTATGCACCCTACTGGCTCTACTTCATTGCTTTCGTGGTCATCCTCTCCGGCTTGGTCGTCTACTTCTGGCACTCCACGCGTATGTTGGCTGTCTCTCCCTGTTTACGATTATGCTAATGATATCTTCACAGCTGAGGAACAAGGTGTTCTTGACCCACGGCGCCCCGACTACCTTGAATCGAAGAGTGAGGGACCTATCGATGAAGAACTCGGCCTTCCCGCTGTCCCAAAATCAGATAGCGTGGACGAAAAAGTGGCTGCGTCTCCCGACAAGGACGTCGCTCAGAAAGCATAGGAAGCAGAGGGAATTAACCCTCTCTATCTGTTCCTGTCGCTTATCCAAACTAAACTTCGTTTTCCGTTTCCACCGATATCTGTTTCTTTATTTTACGACAACCTTATGGCGTAACGCTTTACGATTTTCCACCTCTGCATTCAAGTTCTACTCCTCTTTCGACTTCCCTCAGCAATGCTCCAGTCTATTGGATCTTAATTCATTGCTCTTTAACCCCGTTGAAAATGTCAAAGTGGTCATTTCCTTTACTTTATCCTCCCTGAGCATGATTATGACGGGGTGCCAAGTTGCATGCACTCAATCTCGCGGCACCTCCTACTATAAAGCGGGCGTCTTATGGGTCGGTTGGAAACCAGGGCCACCGTGCTTGATGAACACCTCACACCGCATACGCTGTTCTCCAACTTGGATGTCCATGCAATGAACGCCTACGCGTGCAACGTGTCGACAGATGTCTCAGTTGGGGGGTCTAGATTTCACCTCGTCTAAGTACTGGGCCTCAGTTTTAGGAAATACATAGTTACTACTCGACATGAAATAGCGGGACTTTATTCCTTTTTCTGCCTTCAACTTTTGCCTTTGATCCTCCTTCCCCTTTCTGCTCAGCATCGTTACCAGAGTTGCTCTCGCTGCTGCCATCAATGAACTCTCTGGGAATTTCAGAGGCAGGAGCATCGGCTCCAGTTTCCTCTCCACCCACAATAAACTTACCAATCGGAGCGACATCTGCCAACCCTCCCTTCCTACCCTGTCCAGTTTCGTGAATGGAGACAGTCGAAAGGGTCCTCAGCATTCTCCTGGTCACTTCCATCCCAGCCCCGGCGGCTATGGAGCCAGTGCGAGATCTGGCCGGTACAACGTATCCAGGTTGAGTAGAAGGGAACGGTACCATGCTTGTGCCCTGGCCTGACCCGTAAAGCCCACCGGCGTTTGTTGCTGATAGAACCGCCCTTGCGTCGTTGGAAAGCTGTCCTTCGATGAATGTAGGCAAATGTTGGCCAGATGGAACCGGTGAGTTGAATGTCGATCCCTGCCTGGAGATGATACTTGAACGCCGAGCGTAGGTGACAAGCGGGTCTGTCACAGCCGGTGGGCTGCGATACATCTGGTCAGGGCTAGCGGCCATCTTGCGGCTATCGGAATCGACAATAACCACAGGGTCTGGCGGAAAGGTTTCTGACGGAGAAGTTTCTGGTGGCACTGGTTCAGGCACCTTTTCTTCCGCTGCTGCGGTTGCCTCTTGTGAGCCCACACCATTTTCTCCAAACGAAACCTCTGGTGGGATTGGGGCGGACTCTTGGTCTGTGGTAGCATTTGCCAGGCTTGCCAGACGAGGGAGGACCTCCAACTTCAGGCCCCTGACTTCTCGTCGGTAGTCTTCAATTTCATCCCATAGCGCTTTCTTGAAATCATCAAGTGTCTCGAGCTTCTCGATTTCTCGCCATCGCTCAAACTTTTCGACACATTCGGGCTCATCGGATTCATCATGATAGGCGGCAAGCCAGGGGTGTTCCAACGCCTGCAGAACCGTTACTCGACGTTCAGGATCAAATGAAACCATTTGACCCATGAGCTCGAGGGCTGTAGAAACGTCGGTACACATCTAATGAGCACACGGGATACAACGCTACCTTGAGGATCGGCTGCAGGCATGAGGCGCCGAAAGGGGACCGTCTTGCGGAACGGAAGAGACCGAACGTAGGCTTGAGCCTGCCATAAAGATTAGCCATTGACTAGTCATGTTGATCTGGGAGCGCTGACCTTGTCGCTACCTATCTTTCGGACGATTCCTTCGTCAGGCGAGCCTTGAAAGGTGATATAGGGTGGCAGATCTCAGAGGCAACCGTTCTACTTACCGAGAACATCAAGAATCTTGTTCAGTTGGTCAACTGAAAAGAGCGGTGGTCAGGACAAGTTATTCAATCTCAAGGCTATTTGCGAACCATAGCTGGGAGAGAGTGAGAAACGGCGTCAGACCATGCAAGCGCGAGAGAGGTCAGGGCTTACTCTTTTCCCTTGAAAAGTGGCTTTCCAAGGAGAAGCTCGGCAAGGATGCACCCGATGGACCACACGTCGACTGTTGGTTAGGTTAACGGAGATCCCAAAGGACAGAGGCAGAGGTTTACTGGCAGTATCGTATCGCCTGTAGCAGCATGAGTTAGCTTTGACTGTTCAGGCCCACGGCAGGGACCAACCTGAATGCCAACATGATTTCGGGAGCTCTGTACCATCGCGTGGCAACATACTCTGTCAGTCGCGTCGCATTTTCATCAGGCACTGCGTCAAAGCCTCTACTGAGGCCAAAATCGCAGATCTTCAGTTCGCAATCTGCGTTGACCAATAAATTACCGGGCTTGAGGTCGCGATGAATGACTCCGGCTGAATGTATGTACTTCATGCCTACAACAGTCGTCAGCAACCCGCCGGGGAGAAGCCCTATGTAGGCACATACCTCGAAGGATCTGATACAAGAAGTACTGCACATGTTCACTTGTCAAGGCTTGGCCAGACTTGATAATCTGGTGGAGGTCAGCTACGGCGAGGTATCAGCAGTGTCTCATAACCTCGCGCATAAAGACTTGTACCTTCCATTGGCTGTACGAGCCGTCTGTTAGCTTATATCTGGATTCGTGAATTGCGCAAACTCCTACCTCCATAAAGATATAGCTGCGGGACGAAATTAGCGCCTGTACAGCAAGCGCACGAGTGAACGCACATCTCATTGAAGTCTGGTGTTATGGCGTCCACATCGATAAGCCCGGTGATGTTCTCGTGGTTGGCAAAGTGCCTGAGGAGGGTAATCTCCCGCAAAGCCCTCTTTGCAAGTTGTATTTTGTCAAAGACTCGGGTGACCATCTTGATTGCCACAGTCTCTTTAGATATCTCGTCTGCAGCCGAGCTAGCGATAGGCTACGTCAGGCCAAATGGAGTCTCTTGACGGAAATTGGACTGACCTACATTACCACTCCGTACGCGCCTGACCCCATTTCGCGAACCAGTTTCCATCGCTTCTCTACGTGAAACACTTTTCCAAACGATGATAACAGGGAGTGGTAGCCTCTAGACACAGAGAGCGTCAGCTGGTAGGAGAGATGGTTTCAGAATGGCAAAGGCTTACTTTCGGCGGAGGTTATCTTCTGAAAATGGATTCGAGGGTTTCCTGACTCTCGATCGCCCTCGATCCACATTCCATGAACTAGGAGACGGGACAGGAGATGTGGACGCCTCGTCACCGTCGCCTTTGGACCGTCCTCGTCTGCGCGAACGGTGGCCACGAGAGGTTGACCGACGGGGTGAATCGTCTTCTGGGCGTCGCGACATGGTGTGCTGTCTTTAGGTTGCAACCAGGAAGTGTGGCAGATGTTTTACACGACGGTCGCGCCCCAGTATTCATAAAGTGCTGTATATGACGCCTCGTGACGCTCGGCTATCGCCAGGGACGGTGCAGCTGTGAAAGCGTCGCTAGCGTATGTCACTAGAGTGTGAGATGGTGGTGCAGGGCAGAGGGAAGAATGACGCGACGAGATATGAAAGACCAGATGAATATTCACGCAGTCATCTAAATCCATGCTCTGATCCCGATGATTGGCGGCTAAAGATAAGACGGAATTGAGACGCGGAATCAAAAACATCATTATGCAGACAAGGGGAGTCTATTACATAGGGGCTAGGTGAGAACTACCGTAGATTACATGGGAAGAAACAAAGGTCGAAACAGAGCCCTATGAGTCAGGCTCCGCTGGTGTCGAAGGAGTTTCAACGCCAGAGTTTGGCTCAGGCTGAGGCGTTGAGCCGGGTGATGCCTTTGTCTCGGAGGGCACCTCTCCAAAGATATCCAGGAAGCCAGCGAGCCGTGCTTTGTTCGGAGCCTTTTTGGTGACATGGTCGCGTAACCCAGCTTTAAGACTTGGTTGCTTATCGACAAGTTCGCGAAGCTGATCCTTCGGTAGCTGCAAGAGAGCGCCAAAGCTAGACGGTGCAGTAACTTTGGCGCAGCGAATGAATCCCTCCCACAGAGGAGGATTTGTCCAAATCTTCTTCGTTATCAGACGCGATAGAAGCGTCGTTGAGACGAAGCCGATAAGAGATTTGTAGGTGGTCACGGCTTGAATGACCTAGGAAGAGGATCAGATGAACACGCATCATGGAATCGGCACTCAATCCGTACCGTTCGCAAGAAGAGGACTGGTAGAACAGGCTCGTCCATGATCTGCTGCATCACAACGGCGAGAACTTCCGACCGGAAAACATCTGTCATCGAGAAGCAGATGCCAATAGCTACGAATTGCATGTAACGTTAGGGAGTAATGCGGTGCAAATCAAGGGCAGAGACCGACCTTCGATAGCACTCTTGAGCCCGATTTCCTTCTCCGATTCATGCAAGAGCACCATAAGCTCGGCCGGTGAGAGCGATTCGTTCAGCCTGGCGCGAGGCAAATTGGATGTCACGCTTCCAAACGTCTGCGGCGGTGTGGTGACGATTGATCCAAAGACAGAGCGAACGAGATTCTTCGGCTCTGGTTGCCCATTGAGAATAGAGACGATCCGGGGTAAGTACCGCACAATGTCGGACTTTGCAGTAATGTTAGCCCCAAAACGTGGACGTACAGGGTAGAAACCTACCTTGTCCATCTCCGCGATAATAGGAATCAGGAACCTGGCATCCAGGTCTCGTTCGCTAATAAGACCCTTTACCAAAGCCACCAGTTGAGCACTCGGACGGCCGCTCTCGGTGAATATGGTGAGAACCCGAAGAGCTAGATCTTCTGCACCAGCCGGACATGTTCTCAAGAGAGTGAGCAGTTTAGCGTTACCAGAACCGAGGGCACGAATGAGAGCGGTGATCAGGTCCTTGACTTGTCCCTGGACACTGACATCCATCTGACCATAGGCCAAGAAGATCCTTGAGCTGTATGTCAGCGGGGCAGAACTTTGCAAACGGAAGGCACTCACGCTTCCAAAAGCTCCGGCACTTTTACAGACAAAGCAAATGGTAACTCGACATGCTGCAGCACCTGCTGCTTGTCAGCTGGTAGGTCAACGCGATCGGGAAGATATGGGGTGTGAACGAGAGCTTCAGACTCAGTGGGCATTTGGCCATTTTCAACATTCATGTCTTGTTCCTGGGGCTGTTCAGATGGCTTATCTTCATCCATCTTCGATTCGTCAGATGCCTCAGGAGGTGTCGATTCGCTCGGTTGATTGATTCCTTCCTGGGGACTCGCAGACGCGTCGCCATTCGTTGATTTTGTTTTCTCGACGTTGGCAGGCTCGGGAGACGGCGCCAGCTGCAATTTCCGAAGCATTTGAAGTGCGAAATCCTGAATGATCCCCACCATGGGTTGAGTATTCGGTACCCACATCTTGACCGTGTTGATAGCCATAGCCCGGGTTTTACGATCTAAACAATCGGATTGAGCAAGATCTTCATGGTTAAGATGAACATTCAGCTGACCTGGGTGCGTGGTCAGCTCCAGCAAGACTGTAAGAGCCTCGTTCCGGAGGGATGGTCGATCATTGACAAGGCCTCTTAAGGTTGTATATCCGACTTGTTTGCGATCCGAGCTATTGCAAGATCAGACATCGATTTTGAAGATATTGAATGTTAGCCCACCTCTCACTGTCGACACAAAGGTCTCGAAGCAGGTCGAGAACATCTGCGGGCACTGAAGGCAGGTCGAGTAGGAACCGGCCGAACGTTCTATCCCTGCCGTCAAGGACCGTTTGATACGATGCGACGATTTGGTTCAGCCAAATGTCATAGTTCGGCCTCTGTGTGGCATGATGAGCATGAGGCAATGAGAATGGCGAACGACTTACCCAATTCGTATCCTTGGCACTTCGGAGTTGATCATTATACCACTCTTCGTTCATCCATGTTGTTGCAAGTCGCACGCTGATTATACCCCATGAACGCGAGTCATGGCTATCAAAAACAGGGTTAACTCACCGTGCGGGGAAATCGGTCATAATGTAGTCACAGATCGTCTGGCGAAGCTGGTCTTGCCGAGAATACCACTCATCAACAACGGAGGCGGCGTCATTCCCCGACTTCATCTCGTCTTTAACCTCGAGATCCTCTTCGGGAGGCTTAGCCGCCCTTGTGATCATCCTCACGATCAACAGCATCCATAGTTCAGTCGCAGAATGGCCACCAGCCTGGGAAGAATCGGCCGGAATTGTTTCACCAAACGCCTTGAGTTCGACTGCGCCGTCCCATATTCGTGTGAGAGACTTGGAGATGACCTTTCCTCTGTCGTCTTCTTCCCACTCTGGAGGTGCGGGAAGTTTGAACTCGCCCAAAGGGAGGTTGAAAGTAAGCTCGTCCTCCACGCCGGATGCTTGTGCATCCTGACCGGGTATGCCCCCCGACAGCTAAGAGATCGTCAGTGCTGATCGAGAGGAAGTCCATCCAATACCCACCTCGTCATTGATCTTGTCAGGCTCAAATTCGATTTCTTCGTCATCAATAGCCATTTTCAAGGGGTCAACTGGTTCTTCCTTGACTTCAGGTGGAGGCATCGTAGAAGACAACGGTTGCTGCGTCGGAGTGGACGTCCTCTCCGGCTCAGGTGAGCGACGTTGATTTGGTACATTGGAAGGTGGACCAGTGGGTCTGGGTATACTGGCAGAAGGGGCGGGTATGGAAGTCGAGGGTACATTGGCTGGAGGTGGCGGCGGTGGAAGGGTTTGTCGGTATGCCTGAACGAGAGCGGTGAGCGCGGCTTCTGAGAGCGCGTCAAGGTTGGCAACAATGAGCTCAGTGATGAGCGCAGGCGGTAGCGATGTGAAGTCAAAGGTGGAAAGAATTGAAGCTGCGCTTGGAGCAGAGGGCGCCGCAGAATCGTTCTCTAGCTTTGGACGCTTTGCTTCAGTGGGCTCTGAAGGGGTAGTCGGGGGCCGTTTTCGAGTGTCAGCAGCCCCAGAGGCAATAGCGGCTCTCCGCTTCTTTTCCTCGAATGCAGCACGCTCCATGCGCTGACCCTGCTGCTGAAGCGCTTCATTAATTTGTGGTCCAAACTGACTACTGCCTGGCAGCCTTTGAAGAGTATCAGTATGGAGTGATTTAGTGTGGCGTGGCACATACCTTGATATGTTGACGAGGAGAATGCGAACTCCCTTCTCAACACTCTTTACCTGGAAGGCTGACAGGTTGGCAAGTGCTGCTGGTGTCCAGCCCTTCAGGGTCGGGACCAGCAGTTGCATCATGGCTGGACGCAGCTTGGCTAGGCTGGACCAAGAGTTCAATAAGGCGGTCAGCATATCCACGTCCCTAAAGCGCTTGTCAGTATTTGAACAGACATCAAGCGGTCGCTGAATCTCACTGGCTGGAGTAGAGCATCGTAATCAAACCCTCCAATAACTTTTGACCCTCAGCTTCCAGTTTCGCAGTCGGGATGAACGGGTGGTCGCTTGGACAATTCGAGAGATTAGGATCGTTCTTGTTTTGAAGCTGTTAAAATTCACAAGTCCTTTAAGACAATATTCTGGCATTAGAAACAAACGACAAGCTACCCTAGGATCTGAAATGCCCCGCGTCTGCACCAAAATTACCCGCTGCGCGAACTTCATGGCTGAGATCTTGATACCGAGGTTGGTGGCAGGCTGCCATAGCAGCTCGAGAATACGCGTTTTAGATGCCGAAAGGATGTTCCACGTTCCTGGGTTGTTTCTGTTCTGGCACCTGAAGGAAACGCGTCAACAAAGAAGCGCTCAAACATGAGAGGCGGACTGACAGTTGTCGGAATAGCAGCGGGTACACTGTGGTCATGCACTGGACAACTGTTTTGACGACCGGGATTGCTGGGTCATCCAATAGCCTGGCCAACGTCTCAAGAGCCTTCAATGACACTAAAGAACCTCATTATAGGCCTGCTCATAATGAACTCGAACGAGGGAAACTCACTCTGCGTGCGCTGTTCCAGGGTCAAATTGGAGCGACATATGGCAAACTGAAGCAGGTCGAGTATCCATCTTTTAAGCAGAGAGTCGCCAGCATTTACGGCGATGCCTATAAGGGTGTCGACGAGAATTGGGATGGGAGCAGGCCGAGCTTCTAACGATTCACGTAAAGTTGCAAGCAAATCTGCTTGTTCTTTTGAATTTGCCTGGACAGAGAGTGCTGCCTGAAGAGTCTGCAATGGGTCTACTGGAGCGCTTGCCATTTGGGTCCTCTGCACAACCGCCCAGCAACTTTGGCTTGAAGCTGTCTCGAGACCAACACAACAACAGTTCACAGCGTTCACTGCAAACCCGCGACGCCTGGCCACTGCTTAGGTCAGTCCTCCCACGATTGCATTGCCACCACCGAGGCAATAATTCCTGCGCTCATACTCTCTCTCCTTGGTTCTGTTTCTAAACTGCGCACCATGAAGAAATAATGTTTCAGGACTTTAGCTGTGACTTTGCATATCCCTCCTGTCGGGTATTGGCTTGGTCGATCTGTCTTTCTGGCTGGCAGCAACATCTACACATGTCCTCGATCCGACCATGTGTCCCTCTCCCCGCAGTTCTGGGATGAAGTATCATGTGGTCTGGGGAAAACACGCCCTTCTGGCTCATGAATGCACCAAGGTTCTCGCTCTGGAACCAAAGGTCCAACGCCTTGACCCTCTGGGCCAGCTGACCTGCCTCACCGCTCTCGTGTCGGCACCCCCAAATACGTCCCGACAATAGCAATCACAAACTGGCAACTTGCCTCGCGTTAATTTTAATACAACGTCATGACCCTGGAATTCCTCGCCCAGAATGGCCTGGAGGACCCATGCGTGTGTCGTGTGCGGGTAACACCTCGTCCCAAAAAATCGATTTTGATCAGATTTTCTTTACGCCGCCGTCTGGTACAACAGTTTCCCCCCTTTTGCTTGTCGGTTTCGTGTCATTTGCCAGGTCTTTTCCCAAATGCATAAGTAGACGAGGGCTAGGCATCTCTCTAAACCAGAAACCCACTCATCCCTCAACCCACTCCTTCAATCCAACTCGATAACCATGCGTCTTGATCTCCTCCAGTGCCCTCCTCTTCAAGTCTCTCCTTCGGATTACGAAGCAGGCAAGAAGTGGATCGTCGATGTGAGCTTCTGTGACATTTTACGGTATCCCTTCAGCGCCGCTCACGCTACATCTTTTTCTTCTTCCGTCACAGTTATGTATAGCCTTTGAGGCGAGAGACGAGTCACGTCTAGCCACTTGTGTGAAAGAAGGCGCCAGCATCCAGCTGTCTGGTCATTCCGCAAGCTTATCCACGGCCAACCAGCGAGAGAACTTTTTACGCTGGTTCTTCCGCGCCACAGTCAAGCACGAACTGATGTAAGTACCCAAACGTCCTCCAGGGCCGAAAACACCGAAAACTAATCACTTCATATCTTTCTTAGCATTCATTCGAGTAAGCCTCGCTGCTCACGCGCAACATATGCATATGTGTATTAACAACTCCACTTTTATTACAGTCCAAGTCCTGCCAAACCAAATCGTCATGGATTACGACGTCGAATACATCTTTGGAACGGCCGCGGAGACAGAAACCGTTCCTTTCATATTGACGATTGACAAATCGACCAAGGTATGTACTTGCTGCTTACTGCAAACTATCGTTATCCACATAGCCCTTTTCTCATCCACTCATTCCTTTAGTCGCCGAAGGCCAATGGAATCATCATCTCGGGCGACATGTCCAAGGTCATGCCCAAGCTGATTGCCCACGCGAGGTCTCCGCCTCCCCTTTGAGGAATCCCTTCACCTCTTTCCGTGAGGAGGATGACGCCGCTCCGACGTCAAGCTGTCCTTTTTTGTCTCCCTTCACTTTGTTTCCCCTTCACTTTGTTTTGGGTCTTACTTGCTATTTATCGTTCTCCCATGTGCGCACCGTAGATAACAGTTTTTTGGTGTCGGTGGTTTTGGTGACGTTGGCTTCCGCAGACATTTCCCTTATTTATTGACTTGCCCTGAATTGCATAGATTTGGACCCTATCATTTAGGCTCAATTAAGCAAACCCTCTCACGCGTGAGAGGGGCTTAGGCCTAAGTCCGCTTATTGTATAGGCAGTTAATTGGGGATTTTCCACCTCTGCGTCGACGTATGCCAATTAGTCATAGTGGAGGCATTCATTCTTTGGGTTAATTCAGACTCGATTGCAAACTTATAGAGGATTCGGGGCACTCTGAATGAATAGGGAACGCTCAAAAAAGTCGCATTTTGGCAGGGAACGAAGGTTCCCACGGGAATCCATTACAAAAGTTTGTATTGAAATTTCGGACTTGTGACATTGCCCGAACGCGGCTCTGGAGATGGCATGGAGGGTGGAGTGATGGATTGATGAGGGATCACCGATGAGCGGTCTTAGGGGTCAAGCTCATTTTAGGTGCTCGTGCCATTGTCGCCACTCATTGCTCTAATGCGCAAATGATTGGCACTGCTGTAATATGAATGTCCTTTCATGCGCTTTTGCTTGTGTATGCTTTCTGGCTATTGAAACGTCGTATCTGACGCATGCAGAGTTTAGACTCAAGATCGGTGGCATAGAGAGCTATCTTACTTCGTCTTTCTGAAGTGCTTTCAGTGGCGAGATGACAATGACTATCGATCTCGTTCCGGAGAGCTCTGACGCTATTGCGAGAATCGCAAAAATTAAGGATTTCCCAGAGCCCGTACCCGCCACGCCAATGCAGTCAAAGCCTTGTAGCACTTTCTCGGTGCCACTTATGGGGTCGGTAGCTGAAAATCTCTTCGGTAACTTCACTAAGAGTGGCGCGAGATACTGATCTGTCCATGCGAGGCCATGGTCTGGAGGGCGACAGAGAAACATACGGTGATTCTGGATCCTCGACCGTCTGTTTGGGTTGTTTCCGTTCTTGAGGTGTTTCGAATTCATTTGGGGGCTGGGCAGGTGGAGACGACATGTTTGGGCAAAGGTGTATGTTAATTTTGCATTCAGATCCTTGTCTACGCTAACGGTGTGGCCACAGTAGGGCCGTGGCACAAAGCCACAGCTGCGAACCCTCATGCGCCTTTTGCGCGATAGGGGCTTCCGGCTATGCCATCAAGCCGCGTGATGGGCGGTCGGCAGAGTCGCGACAACCGGTGGGGTTCTCAGGATTTTGATGAATTAACTGCACTACGAAACCTCGGACTTTGGCACAAGACCGTCCCATGCGGGACGGTCTGCGACGAGACTACCCTATCATTGCCTTTTCCCGCAACCGGCGGCCTCTTGCTAACAGGTTATGAGAGTTGCCGTTTGTATGCTCGCAGGGCCTATCAGTTCATGTGAACGGTCAAGTTGCGTGTGGGGCAAAACCGGCAGGCAGGCCGCACTGCAAGACATTTATATTACGCACACGACTACAATCCAGACGCGGTCTGCTCTCACTCGAGTCGAAACTGACAGGGTTTCGAAATCCGAGGAACGTGAACCTCTCACATTCTTGACATCTAGTCCCCGTGCCATGGGGAGTGGTAACCCGAGGGTCAGAAGATTTTTTTTTATGGCGCCTCGCTTGCTCGACCCGGAGATTAGAGCCAATCTACCCAAGTAGAGGAGCAATCCTTCAGGCTCAAGCTCAGTATACAGTACCATGGAGCCATGATCCGTGGAGATGTGAAGGGGTTGGTGAATGCTTCCAAGTTCCAAAGGATATGCAAAGTTACATTTGTGGTCAGCGCAGATCAGTTCCAAGCGTCTCTCAAGCTCAGCATTTGGCAGCTGTCGGGGTCGCCGCCCTCGGTACTGAGCCCATGACCAGGCGCCACCGAGGCCCCTGCCAAATCGCACAATGGCACCGAAGGAGACGCAGGTTTCGAGGCATAGATCACTCGGAATCTTGTGATGGATTGTTCGAGGTGGACCAGATCTTGGACAGACGGAGATCCTGATTGCAGCAGAACAGGAAAGAAAGAGGCCTCATGGATGTGCGAGGAGTTCATGGTCGTATAGAGGCCGTAGCCCAAAAATACAGGGGAAAAATATTGTGTACGTCTCGCCCGTAGTACAAGAATTTACTTCAGAGGAATGCTAAAGAAGGAAAGATTAATCTTTGCCACCAATGAACCAATCGATAGCTTACAATCGGGAAGAGTGGGTAGCTCCAATACCGGGACGACCGTGCTTGACGGGTCGGTATGAGCATGAGAACTCCGCAAGGTAGTGGCCAACCATCTCTGGCTTGATTTCCACCGAATTGAAGACCTTTCAATTATCATCAACACCTGAATCTCTTCCTCCAAGTAAACGAAATGCACCTTTCCATTGTAGATGCCGACAACGCTGCCAATCATCTCTGGTACGATGATCATGTCACGAAGGTGAGTCTTGACGACAGCAGGCTTTTCATTGGGGGGAGCTTCCTTCTTTGCCTTGCGGAGCTTTTTGATGAGGCCCATTGGGCGACGCTTGAGACCGCGTTGGAAACGTCTGCGGGCACGGGCGTGGACGAGCTGGGGGAGATGTGAATATTATTGATTGCTGCGGATCTGGATAGTCTATACCTCGACGAACTATAGATTCAATGTTAGCAGATGGATTCAAGATCTCAGGGTCTAGCCAAACGCACCTCCTCATTGCTCAAATCCAGGAGCTTGTCGAGGGCGATTCCACGGTAGGAAAAGGTACGGAAAGTCCTCTTCTTCTTGAGCTCAGCGGCGAGAGTGGGGTCGGTGACTTCAGACTATTGCATATTATAAGCTTCTCCTGGAAGGTCATTACGACGACAATAATTACCATGATTGCTGGCAGGCGACGACGGCGATGCTATTGAGAACGACGAGCAGCGGACTCGACAGAACTCGGCAAACGCCGGCCAAGCGGAACTGTACAGATGGCTGACAAATCTTTCGCACATTCTGAAATGCGCCAGAAGCGACGACCAGAGTCATTAATTTCTTCTTTTCAACTCGGTAGGCCTCATTTCTCCCAGTGGGTTAAACGGTGCGTGGCAGCGACGGTGGTAGCGGAGATGAGAGACTGAATTTGTGTGCAGTGATTTGCGGCTATCGCTCTTAAAAAACTACCAAAGTGCGTTATTTTGATCAAGACTTGACGAGATTTAACTAATGACCCTGTATAGATGCGTTATATTGCTGCCTACCTCCTCTTGCAGACCGGTGGAAACGCCTCCCCGTCTGCTGCTGACATCAAGAAGCTCTTGGGCACCGTTGGTATCGAGTCTGACGATGAGCGCCTCGACAAGCTCCTCTCTGAGCTTTCTGGCAAGGATGTCAGCGAGGTGCGTTGATTCATCTGCGGAATAAGGCTCGATCTCTTATATCTCTTCAGTTGATCTCCGAGGGCTCTAGCAAGCTCTCTTCTGTCCCCTCTGGAGGTGGAGGTGGTGCTGCCCCTGCTGCAGGAGGTGCCGCAGCTGGTGGCGCTGCTGCTGCTGAGGAGAAGAAGGAGGAGAAGGTCGAGGAGAAGGTGCGCGATAAGATTGGCATCACAAACTCTGGATCTCATATCATTTCCAGGAGGAATCTGACGACGACATGGGCTTCGGTCTGTTCGACTAAATGCATACATGAATACGATTCCCACTGTAGCATAATAAAAATTCGATTTATTCTCTCGACATGTTCGGGGTCTATAACTGAGTTTCCGGGGTTTGTTGCCGGCGGTGAGTGTGGCAGTGATTGGGCCCAGGTGAAAGCTCGGACAGAGTTATGCCGCGGCGCTGGGAGTGTCGTGCCGGCGGGGACTGCCACTTGTGTTCCTACCACTATCAGCTACAGACATCCTACTTATCCCCCCCTCTTTCCTCTTTCCTCTCATATGGAATGGATCACTTTGACCATCCAAGGGACAACGACAAGCAGTCCGACTCGCAGCTCATGAGAGGCGCAAAGAGAAAGCGTCTGGCAAAGGTTGGTTCGTTCTCTCTGCGCCGCACTAGTCTCTTGCTCATTAGGCGGTCAAGGCCTGCGATGCCTGCCACAAGAGCAAACGTCGTTGCGACGGTACAGGTCCGTTGCTGGTCCTCTTCATCCGTGACCATCTGTTGACATCCCACACCAGCCCCATGCAGCAACTGGTCAGTCTCTAATTACCCTCCTACTCTGGCCCATTTCCCAATCCTAGCGGCAGCTACTTCGCTTCCAAGCAGTGTACCTACACGGATGCGTCAGGCCGTCCAGTGCCTGCCCCTCACAGGTTCGACCCCGCACGCGCAAACCTGCTGGGTCCTCCTCCGGTAGACAGCCGCAATATGCCTCTCCATCCGCCACAGATTCCTCCAGCAGACTACCGCTATGGCGCACCGCAGCGCATGCTACCGGGGCCCCAGGCCCATACATCCTCTAGTCCAAATGATAACAGCGACGAGGATCATAGGAATCCTAGGAAGCGCTTTAGGAACGACCGCGGACATGCCATCGCATTGGAAGACCTGGTTATCGACGCCCCAATCATCACCACCCTTGACCGTCCACGGGCAGTCGAACTGGACGCAGGCCTAATGCGAGAGTTGACGAATCGTGCGTTCCATGCGTTTCTCTCTCCATTCAGCACAGGGTCTCAATCCTTGCTCACCGCAGTCTTCTTCGCACATTGCCATCCTGCCAGGGCTATCATACACAAGCCCACGTTTGCTTCCAATCTGAGTCTCAACAAGGTTCCAAAGTATCTGCTCCATGCCGTCTGCGCGCTTGCGGCTCCATTGTCGAAGCAGACCCGCATACGGACGAACCCTATGCGTTTCGCCGGAAGACCCTTTGCTCAAGAAGCACTCTCCTTGATGTTTGATGGGGCAGGTCGCCTCAAGTGCGAGCCCAACCTTGCAGCCGCTCAGGCGCTCTGCTTGCTGCAAATGCACGAAATCGTAACCAAGGAAAGGAACGTCGAATGGAGTTCCCACTACCATGGTAATCTCATGCTCTCCTGGTTCCTCCCAAGAATAGCGATCCTGACCAGAAGGGGAACAGATATGGCCTTGAACATCGTCGAAGGCCTCGGAGTTCATAGCCCAGAACATCCAACCTTGACCCCCGTGCCCTCACCAGAATTTATCAGCGTTTCATTAGAGCGCGAAGCCATCCGCCGCATCTTTTGGTACATCCACCTCCTCGATCTCAAGGCTTCAATCTACTTCAAAAAACCCATGACCTTCACGGACGCTGAATTGCGCCTGAGGTTGCCGGTCGATGAAACGAGTTTCGAACTGGGCGTTCATTCCACGCTTCCTGGTGAGTTGGACTGATAACTCGACATCTTCTTCCTCGTTCCCAGGGAACTGGGGGACGTCCTTTTTTTACCTCGTTTTTCCTTGACGCCTTCTTTTTCCACAATCACGTTTCACCATCACCCGATTCCGCCCCCCGCTTTCCTTGTTTGAACCTCGTAACTGAATTCTGTCTCCAGAATATCTCTACCTTCCGGCGGTAAGAACGCAAAATGCGTCTGAATTTGGTCATCTTGTTCGCATAGGCTCGATATATGCCAAAGTGGAGTCCATGCTTGATGCATTCAATGGTTAGTTGGCATTATTGTAACCTTGTCTAGTTGGCTAACGTATATCGGTTAGCTTCTTATCAAGACGCCGAGAGAATGGCTACCACCCACAAAGCATTGTACGATGCAGAGCAACAGATGGAGGTATGCAAGATGCTCAATCCCTGCATTCTATTACTCAACCAACCTAGCACTGGGCACGGACGCTTCCTGAACACCTTCGGTTCTCAGAAGAGAGCCTCCTCGTTCAGCAATCGATGTTTGAAACAAGTTCGAACACGGGCGCCTGGTGTTGGTGTCTACTGCATGTCTACCACGCGTCATGCGCTCTCGCGCTGAGCAACGTAAGTGGCTCATGTTATGTCAAAGGCGTTGGCTGACGCCTCAACCTCAGGGTCGACAACGAAATCACCGTGATGCTACTCTGGAACCACACTGGGCTCTCTCAATGATTGACTCCATCCTGCGCATGATAGGTGATCGCGTGAAGAACAGCCTTCTCTGTACGTGAACCTGACCCCAATTCGTTGTGCTGTAACTGACGTGCCGTGTTTTCTTCGCTTTCCAGTGGGTTCTGCTCTATGGGTCAGTTAAAATTTCTTTCCACCCTCCGTGGATATTACGGGGCTAACGATGCATGTCTGCAGGCATTGATCAAATATTGCAAGAGGGACGACCCACAAGTGCGAGCTTGGTCGGCGGATTATGAAGAATCGTTTGGAACGCGTATGCCTGACCTCGTCAACCAATGGCCGTCTCAGCCATCTCCCCCTCAACGTCATCAGTATTCCGTCCCGGGTCCCTCCACCTCGTCGCATGGTCCACACGGCCCTACAGCCAACCTTCCGAGACACAGGCTGTCCGATGCGCGACACCCTGGGAACTTTGCTCATAATGGTCGCCTCACTCAGCAAGGGGAACCCTCCAGCAGTAATCGTAGATCTCCGAATCGTTCGCCGGGAACCACGCACTCGTATGTGCATACTAGTCGGTATCATGATGAAGACAAGGCGGGCAAGGAGACGCATTCAAGAATACACCCACCGCTGGTTCTCCCGGACAACTATCACGATCCTCAACCTTCTTCACGGCCCCCGCCTCCTTCAGTAAACGGCGCGACTCGGGGCCCTTTCGGTGTGTCTGACGGGAAGCTCTCCATCAAGTCTGAACAGGACGCGACTGGTTTTCGTGGTGGAAACGACAAGGCGGCTGGCGAGGGCAGGTCGCCTGAACTGGCCGACAGCCTTCCATCAGGCAATGGACCCAGGAGTGGCGGCGAAGCTGCGCAATCACTGCCGTCACTCAAGGCAAGCGGTTTACTCGATTGGAACAACGGCACCACAAGAGTTGCGGATAGGCAGACGACACTGCAGCTGGCTCGCGGTCCGAAGGGATCTGAGCGAAGAACTTCGCCTCGGAGAAATGAGGCTTCTGTGACAGCTCTTCCACCACTCTATCATCACAACATTGACGAATCTCGTACGACGACGACCACGATCCCGCCCCTTAGTCTGCCAGTTGGCATGAAGTGGCTGGCCAACGAATCTCGGTAGATTTTGGACTTTTTATGCTCCATTCCCATTTTGTCTGCGATTGTACTTTGACATTCCCTCTCAGCGTTTGCTTTCGCCTTCACGCAAACGATTGTGTTGTACTTTTATGCTCTATGATAACCCCTCCCTGCTATCTATTTTGTCATCTGTACCTTCGCCCTTCTTGCAGTGCTATTTTTTTCGCCTTCATATATCCATCTCACCCTTGCAATTACCCGGCACGCCTCTCTTAGAATTTGACCATGTAACTTGATGCCATCTCGTATTTGTTGTGTTATCCCATACGTTACTACCCCCAGCGCGAACTATTCTGTTCGACGTCGATACCATATTTCCATGTAGTTCTTACCCAGTTTAGGATTGTAATCAATTGGTGCTACATACTATAGTTGATGCGGTAGCAGTATAATGGGCGTAATAGTCATCTTGAAGTACGATCTCAATAGCATGGAATCTCAAGATGCGATACAAGGGCTCAAGGAATGATTATGACTGGATATAGATTCTAGAAAGCGTCTCCTAAGCTTTGGTGAGATTCCGGTGGAGCTCATTCTGCACGAGAACGACTCGATCGAGGAGCTTCTTGACGACGGCATCCTTGTTCTGGTTGAAAGACTCTGTGATAACCGACAGCTTCTCCTCAGTCTCACGGTCGACGTTGGTCTGCGCTGTTGAGGTTGTTCCGGCGCGCTTTGAGGGATAAAGATTATAACGTTAGCTTGGCCCCCTCATCCCAAGAAAAGGGGTCCGCAACTGCCGCAGCATACGCACCGAACTCTCAAAGGCCTTGAACTCCTGTTCTTTGGACTTCTTGTACTCTTCTATCTCCTTTGACGCCTCTGATCGTGCATCCTTTAGCTTCTGGAGTCGATCTGAGTAGGCGTGTCAGGTCCCAGTCCACATCCGCGAGAGGAGGCGCTTACACTGGCGAGCCTGGTTCACGATCTTGGCCGCCTCCTTCTCAGCCTCGAGGAGGGTCTGGATACCTTGTGATTGTTGTGCAGACTGATTTTAAGTGTCAGTTGTCATTGCATTGAATCCGAACCGGGGCGACAGTACCATGGGAGGATTTGGAGACAGTCAAAAGGTAATGGACGTTATGCAGAGGGTTGATTTCAAACTCCGCAAGCTCAATGATGCTGTCTTTGGCTCTGGTGCCGCGTCCGAGTTCCCCGCAGATTAGGGCAGTTAGCACCGTGCAGCCATGCGCTTGCATCAGGATCTAGTAGTATGCGCTATTCAAAGAGAACTTTTAATCTGCTTAGTATCTGCATCTCGAAGCATTATTCTAGTGCTCGAAGCCTGCTACTATCCCAAATTCTTTTCTTGGCATAGTTAGGGCGGGAAATGATTCTCTCGCTCGAACCGGCCCCTTGAGCCCATATTCCACGATATTCAAGGTGCCTCGCGATGTTCGTGGCTACCCATTGTCGTTGTAGGGTTTTCGCAACCTAATTTTTTACCCTGGACCTCACGATCCTGGGTTTTTGTGTCCCATATATGCCGTCAATATTCTCGTCTCGGCGAAATACATTGGCTGCATGCAACGAACGACACCTCTTGTGTGGAATACAATTTACCTAGGGCTTTATAGCATGCGTGGTACGATGTGCTACGCTGGAGTGGAAGACATCACGAAGATACAGGGGCTATATCCCACAACGTTTGGCAATGCAGCCGTGATCGTGGCGCATCTTGGCGAAGCGAATAGCTTGGGCCCATCGCCTCGTACACCCGGGAAAATGCCCAACAGATAATCTGAGGAACGAAGGTTCCGCGATCCAGACGCGCAGATGCGTAGACCTCTCTCTCTCCCCTGTGAAATCTACACGCCGCAACCGAGATGTCCGGCTGCTTTCCTCCCAATGCGACTTTCAGTGTTTCTGCATCAGCCCTGAGTGATAAATTTGGTTGTTCCATCGTCCTGTACGGCTACTAATATAAGAATAGGGTGGCCATGGCCAGTACTTCACGGCATGCGAAGTCTATCATAGAATGCGTACCACGGTCCGCCGTGCAGCATCCTGCGATCCTGCGGAAGCTTAGGTAGAACCGAGATCGTTACTTGCATGAAATCGTAGGGGCGACATGTCACCTTGGCTTGACACATCGGCGCCGAGGTTTGGGCAGACTCGGCTGAGTAAGTTTATCTGTGCTTGCATCCGGGAAAGCTGAGAGAATAGCTTCGAGATACCATCACTACACAAGGTCCTCATGTCAACACCATATGTACACGTCGTAACTTCTTCTCGATTTCCACTCTATTCACAATCACTACGGCTATTGATCTTCATCAGACAGTATTTATACTAGCTCTTGCTGACATACCGTGTAGTCCTCTATATCAGACACATCACGGGCGGTCATGGTATGTAATACCTATGGCTGCACTTGGTTCCGATGCTTCATTGGCTTCTCACCAGTATAAAAAAGCCAGCCGCCTAGCCGAAAGCCGAGAGGTGAAGACCTCCAAACGCATGCTAGAGAATGCTCATGCGCGAATGTTGTCTCTTCCCACCACAGTGTCCATGAGAATGGGTCTTTTCAGACTACTGTGAAGCCTGCAATGCGGCATTTGCACAAGTCATGTGGTTATTTAATTTATTTGATCACTTCGTGAGTAGCGCTTGGCTAAGGTTATAGCTCTCGCCATAGTCGTGCTTCAATCTGTGGGCATGCAGAAGGTTATGATGAATTCAGAAACATGGTTGCCTTCATTTACTTGGCTTATGGCCGGGTCGTTCGCGTATGCATATCGAGGATTATCTTGTCCAGTTTTCCCCCCCTCTAGCTGTTTTTCCCCTGTCCAGCCTTCCGTCAGGAGACTAGGCGGACAGAACACAAACACTGCAGGCCTCAGTCAGTGTAGTGAAAGGCAGACAAGCGCCCAAGAAGGCACGTCCGTTGATCGGTTTCTTCGGGAACATTCAATCAGTGTCGAAGGTGGGTTCAAACGCCGTGCTTCTCTTCGTCTCGTATCATTCGAACATGGCTAGTGCTTTTGGATTCGTGAAGCGGCTGTACCAGGTAACAGCTATAAATCTCACTCCTTCATAACTCGCATATATTTGACTGTTTCGCGATAGTTGTCGAACCCTCCATCAGGGGCTAAAACAGCCAGCGAAACTGAGCCCAAACTTAGATTTGGAATTCTGGGAGCAGCTGCCATAGCACCCACAGCGCTTGTCATTCCAGCTCAGAGTCACCCTGAGGTCGAGGTATACGCCGTCGCTGCTAGAGACCACACTCGCGCCACTGCGTATGCTAAAAAGTGGAAGATCTCAAAGGTTCACAACGACTATCAAAGCTTGTTGGATGACGCAAACGTGGACATCGTTTACAACCCCCTTCCCAACGGTCTACATTTCGAGTGGACTATGAAAGCACTCGAGAAGGGCAAACATGTGCTCCTTGAGAAGCCTGCTGCGAATACCGCAGACGAGACGAGGCAGATGTTCGAACTGGCTGAGAGGAAAGGCCTTATCCTCATGGAAGCCTTCCACTATCGGTCTGTTCGTGGCTAACAAGTCCCAATATGCCTAACTGAACCCAAGCTTAGATTTCATCCTGCCGTGCAACGCACCAAAGCTATACCGGACGGTGGAGAACTCGGGAAGATTAAGCAGGTCTCGACCAGCCTTAAGCTACCACAAGGATTCTTCCCACCAACAGACATTCGATTCAAGTATGAACTAGGGGGAGGCTCCCTCATGGATGTAGGCTGTTCGTAGTCCTTTCTGCTTGTCATTTGACGGGGCTGATGGTTTCCAGGTTACACGCTAAGCGCAGCCCGCTACTTTGCCTCATCTGACCCACTGGACATCATTTCAGCCCAACATGAGGTGTACATGCCCCCGAACGCACCTGTTGGATTCGTACCAAACGTTGACCGAGGGATGCGAGTCAAACTCGCCATGCCTAAAGATATTACCGCTGCACTCGATGGCGACCTCGGCAATCCCCGCCTTTTTGGTATCATTCCCCGTATGCCTGATGTTCTCGCTTCAATTGAATGCGAGCACGGCAAGGTCGAGCTATTCAACTTTGTTGGGCCAATGCTCTACCATACGATCACTGTGACATGTGTTGACGAGCAAGGCAAGAAAACGGTCAGGAAAGAAAAGGCATATGTCTTTTCCGAAGATAGCAGTGCTTGCAACAAAGGCGAGGAATGGTGGTCGACATATCGTTATCAGTTGGAGGCGTTCGTTGACAAGGTGAAGGGCCGCGAGCCGCAGATGTGGATAACCAAGGAGGATTCTATCGCAAACATGGAGTGGGTAGAGAAGATCTATACCGAGGTGTGTTTTGGGCGCTCTCTTTCAGGAAGTTAAGGCTGAAAATATTTGTAGACGGGACTCGGACCAAGGCCACGGTCGAGCTACGTGCATTCGGCGTCATAGACCTTTTTGCCTCTTTATCTTGGAAATGAAACTTCTCGGCTTCCCATGGGAGAGGAAATGGTAGTTATGCAGGCGTATGACTTGCTGAACCGGACCAGAAGTGCATATCATATAAAGCAACCTTGAAAAGGACATGGCATGAGGCTAGCTCGCCTTTGCCACACTGCATATTCACATCGTGTTGAGCTTCTTTCACCCTCGTTCCTCACATTTCTTCATATGTTTTCTCGTTATCGCCAGCCAAAGAGTGCCTCAGGGCGTTCTTTCGTCTAAAAAGTCTATCCAGCGTGACTGGGGAGTAGGCACTAATTACTGATTCCAGGCTCAGCGATGTCAATAGCCTCCGAGAGGCATGGCAATCCATCAGGATCGTTATATGTATAGATAGTAGGCCAGGTGATTTGTCCTGGATCCCTTTCAGACTTTGTTCTTATTCCTTTGTCTCTACCTTCTGCCGGTGCTGGACAGCCTTCCGCTCCTTCTTGACGATCACCCTTCCGCCGGTCAAGCTTCGGCGCTTGCTTTCAGGACCATTCTCGGACTCAGCAGCTTCGCTTCTTTTAACAACAAAGGCAAGTCTGCGAGCGTTTTCGAACACGCGAGGATGCTGACTGTCTAGGTTGGCAGCCCCAGCGAAATGCTTTCTCCTCCTGGTCTTCCGTCGAGGCCCCAGTATGGCGACCACAAGAACGCCAGGGATTCCGTTTTGACGTTCGCTGCTATCTACTACCCCGACACCGGCATGCAATCCTTTGATAGTGACAGCCTTGGGGCTCTTATGGATTATGAAAGAGCAGACGAGTCTTCCGTGAGTCACGAGGATTTTATCGCTCGAAGAAATCTTGGCCGTAAAGATGGAAGACCACCCAAGGAGAGGCCATCCAGTCCAGAACCTTTTGCCTTGCTTGGGGGGCGCCAACGCCACTTTATCGGAATATGCTCTTCCAAGGTCTACGAGAAGTATGTGAAAGGTCTGGTCCCTTTCAGGAAATGTGAATCAGAAAGCAGCTATTCGACGACGGAGAGCGACGAGATTAGGTCCTATGCATCTATACCCATTGAGTCCATTCTTTTCAGTGATTTCGAGGTTCGTTCTCTTTTTTCATCGCTTGGTTACGGGCATGCTCACAAAGTTTGAAGGGATCCGAGACCAAGGCTTCCCCATACCTGGAGGATGATTCCTATGCACCTCAACATCCAGTCAGCGTCCCTATCACCCCGAGTGCCAACTCAGTCTTCACCTTTGCGGCCCTTCACGACCCTAAGCGCCTCTCGGGTCTTCAAGATGCAAAGTTCCTCTGTGTCCCTCAGGCGTTCAAGCACGATGACAACGAGACGGACGCTTTCGCTACTCCAAAGGCAGAGCTAGAAGAGGTTCAAGAATTGATGTATTTCCCTGCCTCTTCTCGGACACCGAATACCTACCGCGATGCTATCCCTTCGTCGACCCTTAACGGGCTTAAAGGTAGATGGCAGGGCCTTCCTTACTACGAGGACGATGAAGGCTTCTATGAGACGGTCCAACCAAACGATTGCACCAATCTGGTATGTTCTACGAGGCCATTCTTCTCTTTCAGAGCTGATGCTGTGAAAGCCTTCGCGTTTCTCTGTGACCACAACTTCCACCTCCCGCTACGTTGAGGTTGACGAGGGTGTTATGCCAAGTCCAGGCCCGACGGCTGTATTCATGGGGCGAAAACCAGCGCTTCCCTCGAAACCTTCCTTCCTGTCTTGCTCGCGACAAAGGAAGCCAAGTTTACCGCACGACCCTGAGACGCCACGTCTACCGCCTGTATCAGGTGAGGGGAGACATCATCAGGCTCTGCAAACTCGGCTATCACAAGTGTTCAGGCAGCGTCTATCGAAGAAGAATCGTCCTGAGAATATAAACACTAGGTGGGTTATGGTAGACGTCGAGTGTGTTGTCACGGAGAGGGTCTTTGATGTCTAGAAGCTGGTGAACTGGAATTCGCCACTGAAATCGTATTGAAGATTTATGTTTATGCTTTATCTTATGATTAATTAGCAACCAATGGCAACCTCTATGATTTAGGCGCCCGTCGGGACGTGTTATTTGGCCGTGTTATGCTGTATCGCGCCAGGACTGTGACAGCCGCGGCGGTCCTTGCCTCCTTCCACTCTCACCGTCTGATCTCAGGCTGTTGGTCGAAATGAGTTTCAAGAAAAGGTAAATGTTATTTTCGTTTGCGCAGTACAAGCAACCAGGGCCTCAACTTGGCCACTGACAACAACAACCTGCAACAGTAAACTCGATCTATTGGTTCGTGTTCGGTATTCGAATCCCTTGCCTCCGCCACCATGTCCTCCGAAGCTTCTGGACATCCCTACGAACCCCATGCGGTATGCTCGACCAGAGTATCTCAATGCAGTGGCCAGTGAGATGCCTCTGCCTATGATTGTGGACGCCGAATGTGGGATGCCGTTGGACTTGTCGCAATGGGAATCATTATGGGAGGAAGGCGCAGATGATGCAGGTGAGTGGTTACTTTTATGCCAGTGATGCACTAGTCATGATCCTTTCGATATCCTAGCTCTGAATCCGGACCCAAACAACCTGCCTCGTCTGGACCCCAAGGATGCGTTTCTGCTCGGAGACCCTTCATCCTCCACGGGGGCCTATACAAATGGATCCAATGCTGGTCCTGCTACAACATCTTCGAATGTTATGGCCAACGTTCCATGGCTGCGCAAGACTGAGTATCTCAGTCGTGAAAGTAACCAGCGTAATCCTATTTCACAAGAACCGTGCGTCACCCGTGAATTCCAAGCTATGCCTTGCGCGTTCTGACCGACCTTTGCACTTCAGAAAACACATCGTACCTACTGCCGCAGTTGACGTTTCACGGACAGCTCAGCTAGCTACCATTGATGCCTCCTTCAAAGCATGCAATGAGGACTTTGACCTTGAAACCCTCCGACATCCCAATAATCCCAAGCTTGTTGCAGTGGAATCATACCCCATCCTCCCCGATTCCGATATATGGTCAAACCAGTACGATCTCTTCCGCTTTGCCGAACGCCCGGGAGAGAGGCCTGGAGATGTAAGTTCGTCGCTAGCAGCTTTTAGCGTATCTAACATAGCCATAGGTTCCCGACGAGCGCTTGGACTGTGCTATCCTGCGCCCCATGCGGACAGAGCACGACTCCTTCTTGGCATACTATCTCACTAAAGACGACGACTCTGCCATGCGGCTTAAAGAGACGCGGACGTCTATTAATCCCTATGAAGTGCCAGATGACCAAGAGGTGAGCAGCAAGATGCAAAAGTGGCCGCTGTTCTAACTCTCCTTCCAGGAGACCATCTTCCAGTTTGTCCGCGACTATGAGACTGTCAAAGTGGAGCAAGAGGTACCGAATGAATTCCTGCTTGTGATTCATGACGGAGACGACGAGGAAGACGTATTCGAGACTGCCTTGCGGCCAAAGAAGGAGAAGGGGGCTTACTACAAGAACATTGAGCGCAAGATGCTGCTCAAGAAGAGGCGGGCAAACGTGAGTATCATTGCTTGTTGCCATGAAGCCATCACGCTGACCATTAGCAGGCGTACGAGGACCAGTATGAAGACAAGTGGGAGGTGATTCGCATGAAATACGCGCCTGCGAGCAAGGAAGAGCAGGAGGAACGGCAAGAGGCACTTGCAGAGGTTGGAGATCCCCACTACTTGCTCAACAGGGACGCCGAGGGTGAGATTGAGGTTGATGATTCAACAGCAGCAGCCATCTTCTCGTAGTGCACGCTCAGTCCAATCGATTTCGAATGTTTTTGCAGTAATTCATTTTCGTGTTACCCGTAAGCGCTTCTGGTCATACGAATATACAGATAACGAGACGGTGCGTTGTGAGTCGAGTCGAGAATGAAACATCTAAGCCTCTGTGATTTCGCGCAACCGACGGATGGTGCTAAAGGACTGTCAACCTCTGTCAGTGACGCTAGTACTATCACTACTCACCTCCGCACAGTGGCAGCAGCGGTCGTCGAAACGGTCCAGGCACCTCCTGCGATGACTTTTTTGCATGCACTGCAGCCCCAAATGCCGACCGCTGACCTCTTCACGGTGTCCTATTGAATCCCATCAGCTATCCCATCCAACCCAGATCCGACATTCCACACAAACGAACCTTCCCGCAGAAAGTGCAAGTGTATTTTGCGTGCTGGGACACTTCCATCTTCTTCACTTGCTTACGGAGAGAGGCACCATAACGCTAGACCCTTCAATGAGCTCCCTATACTCCTCCCAAGTGTCCATTCTGAACTTACAGTACCGTACTTTCCGGTGATGCCGACTTTCTTGGTGCGTTTGGTCTACAGCCACATAGATTCAGTATTTCATCATACAATCGACCTGCATGCGACGCACCATCTTGAGGTTTTGGGGGGAGGGAGCTGGGCGACGCCACGCACAGGGAGCAAACAGATTCGATGATTGAGACGGGCGTGGGAATATCGCGCCAAATTGGTGTACTGTACAGTTTTTGATCACGGCGCAAACGTTGTGGCGTTATCATATTGATCTCTAAGGGGTGCTTAATATCGCCCGCCTAGCTCAATCGGATAGAGCGTCAGACTCTTATGTCTGGGCGGGTTTCCCCGTTTAGTGGAATCTGAAGGCTGCGAGTTCGACCCTCGCGGTGGGCTACTGTTTTTCCTTTTGGGGCTCGATCAACAGCAATCAACGGCATGGTCAGAATTTCGGAAATATCCCGTGCCCTTTCCCGCAGGGGCAGCCATCGCTCCTCGTCAGCGCGTCAGCCAACGGCATAGGGTGGCTCAAGCCAAGCGCTGATACTCTCCAACAACTGGAACATTTCGCTTTCGAAACAGGTCTGATCGTTATGAACGTCTCAGGACGCCTTGTCAGCCTCCCATCCCTGAGGGATGTAGACCAGGCCGTTTGGTCACCTCATCCCCTTGCCTCTCCTCTCTTCTCCCCAACATACCCCCCTTCTGAAGGGCAGTGGTGTGCTCGTATCGTGCCGCTCCCCTCTGAGCACGAAATACCACACCACCAAACCCAAGTCCCAGTAATGGGCCAGGACAGAAGGGACTTGACTTGAATATCGAGATATTCGTCACAGGGTCTTGCCAATAGAAAAACTCCATTTCCCACCTACCATCAGGGCTTCGGTGTGGAACGGCAGGTTGGAAATGCAGTCTTCCTCCTCGAGTTCTACCTCTCCAGAGCACTTGCTCTTCTCTTTCTCTCTTCTCTCTGAACCTCTTCTCACTGTCAATCATCCCCGGAGCTCCGGATTACAACATTCGGTTCCCAAGCCCTGCATTCTCAATCGAGTTCTACTCTGCAGCTTCCTGAAAAGGATCTTTTCCCATTTTCCCAACTTCTCGCCGAGGCTTTGTTAGGCCATGGCAGGCAAACGTCCCCTCGCCAAGCCCCGCCATTCGCCACAAATCACCCCCGTTTTCCTGGGCTCAGGTTGGGGAAGTCCTCGCAGGGATTGCCTCTTCCCCGCGGCCCCTTCCCATGTGACCTGAGCTACCTTCATGGCTCCAAGAGTCCGTTAAATGTTGGTAGGACAGTGATACGCCACTGATGGGTGGTGTTTGAGCCCAACCACTTGCTGTTGGTCGCATCCAATAGACACAAGGTACCGCGCTTGTAGTAGAAGCTCACCTCGTGCGTTGTCTCCTTTCAGGTTGATTTCACATTCCATCCGCGGGCTCAGGCCAGTTCCGATGTCAGCGAAGCTCATGACCAGCGGTCTTGAACGATCCCTCCCCAAAAATCGGGTTCGACTTGAGTAACATTTGTTAAAACCGGCCTCCAAGAGGAGCTGGTTCGATATTCGGGTGAGGTCCGCAATCTAGTATTAGAGCCTGGGCTCATGTCCACCCTTCTCCAGGCATCTTGTCAGGCCTGTCTCACAACCTTCGCCAAATTACCAGTCGCAGGTAAACGCGGATCCCATAATTCGACGAATCAGAGTCCAGGGACCCTCACCCGCATAACTTCAAATCGGATTCAGACACGAGCCACCAGTCCAAGAGGATCTTCGGTCGCTCATTGAAGCCATATCGCCGACGAGGCGGCTGGAAGCCAGCAGAGATTAAGGGACAGGTAGGACAGACTCTTACTTTTCTGATTGAAAGAGCATAAGTTGAAGTCGGGAATGTCTCAAAGAAACAGGGAGTATTCCAAATGAAAGACGGTGGCGTAACTGTGACAGTCTGGCCTTGATTGGCCAGTACCAAATCAGAAGAAGGGCCGCGCAGGAATGTTATAAAAGAGGGCTATGGCACACCTGAATGAGCATCTCCTACAGCCATCCTCGACAGCCCAACAATGAGCGACACTACTCCCTTCTACGCTTATATTCACTATGTATGAAACTACTTTATCCCAGTGGCTCTTTCTAACCTCTACTTGTCCAGCCAACTGATGATAATGTCTGGCGTATGACCATGCTATTTGCCAATCGTACCACCGCCGACGAATGGTGGCGGGCTGTCTCCGAGTCCACCGTGATTACGAACGACATTCGTCGCATCACCCCCCAGTACTACACCCACGACGCTGCCAAGTTCAACGTGTTCAACTTCTTCGTCGATGCTCGCATCAAGTCCATTTCGGACAACTTCCGAGGACGTTTGTTCCTTCAACTAGAGAACGATCGCGGTGGGCGGGGCATCAGCATCATCCCCTCTCAAACCATCTGTGACCATGTCAATGGTAACTGGTAGGTGTTTGTCGTGAAAGACCAGCGACCAAGCACTGATATAATCCTGTTCGGCTCAGGTTTTACATTCGATCCAAAGCCGAGCCGCATATCTACTGGCACGACACGTCCAATGGTGACAACCAATGTGGCATTGTGGGCTCCTACCAGCGCCGCACTCGCTTCAGGGTCACCATTCACACCACCGTTTCTGGTGTGGCGCCCAGGCCTGGGGCCATAATCATTGGCAGTGACCTGGTCACTGTCCAGAGCAAGGCCAACCACTACGTCGGACCCAGTCCGGGCAACCTGAGTGGTCTTGTCCAGACCAATACTCTCCACACCTTCCGATTCGGTGACTTATTGGAAGGCAAGAGCGTCAACTCCGTTAGCATCTCCTCGGACGGGGCGGCGCTGTCGTTCTTTACTGGACCCGACTCTAACCCCGGAGAGTTCTGGGAGCTCGCCTAGGTGGCTGCGAGAAGTAGCACAAAGATTGCATCTGAGCTGTAATCATGCCTTATCCTTCCATCCTCAAATCGTCTGCTTCAGCGGAGTTTGTACAATAGTTAATATGGGATGTTTCTAAATGTTACTCTTTCCATTGCGGCGCGGTTGGTTGAGCTTAAGCGCCTTGTGTTTGGATAGGGGTCGGCGCTTATCATTATTGATCCCTAGACATTGACTTGCGCCGTGCACGGGCAAGTGAGTCGCAGCGTGACTTCAAGGATGTCTCTGGTGCGATGCGGCTGCCGTGATCTTGATCCCGGTCTGCCAGTGAGCGCCTCGCTTCTCCTTGAGGTGATAGTCGAATTTAATATTTCCCTTCTGCAGGTTCAGGACGAACAATCTGGCTGCCCAGTTCATGAAGGGTCGTCTAGCTAAATGGATGGATTTAAATTAATAAACGCCCCAAACGGGGAAAGTATTGGGTATATAACAGAGGGTGCATATGAAGCAGGTAATGATTAGGCCAAGAATTCCGCAAGAGAGAGCGTTGAAACAATATGATCTTACAGACCAAATCTACCATCCATCGCCCCCACCCCCATACCTCCTCGGGATCTGGGACTCATCAACATGTTCCTTCAACGTCTTGCAAATCTCCCTCTCACCAGAGCCTACCACACTCATCTTCTTGAACGTCGCAGCCGGCACGACCGCCTTGAATGCCCAAAAGATCCAGCTGAGCAAGCTCGGCACGTTGATGAAAAACTTCTTGTACAATAATTCAGGGTAGTGAGAGTTGAAGATGTTGCTAGCTTCAGAGGCGGCGGCTTTGGAGTTGGCGTCGCGTGAGGAAAAGGAGACGCCGGCATAGTCGTGGATTTGGAGGAGTTGGTCTACGGTTGTAAAGTCTAGGAGGGTGAGGCAGCGTTCTTGGAAGGCTACGCGCCAACTATTCGGGGTATAAGTATGGCAAATGATTGGCCATGAGATAGAAAGCTCACCGAATGAATCGCTGCACGTCGGAGAAGACAGATTTGATGTCCGGGTTGCCGCCGTAGACGTTGTAGCTGCGGGAATGATGAGCAAACATATCTTCACCCGAGTGAACACACTCACACAATGGGATGACCTTGTTTATCATGCCCGAATGTCTTGCCCAGGGCGCCAAAGACATCCTGAAGGAATTCTTCTTTCATTACCTCGTCGATCTTGAAGCTTTCGCGCCATCGCAGGGTCTGGACAAGCATCTCTCTAGCTGCTTGAGGGTTCAGATTCCTTTCGACATGCGTTAGTATCTTGTCCTTGAGATCGGTCAACCCAGTACTAACCTAGCGCGTAAGAATTTCATAAGAACGACGCTAGCCCGCGCATCCTTCTTGCCGTTAGGATTAAGGGTGATACCCCAAATCGTAACAGGCGTCGTCTTGGCGTCTGTCTTGTCGGGGAAAGCTTCTTCGAGGACGAATGGAAGGTCGGCCTAGGCACTGTCAGAGAGTTATGGCTGCGTCCCTGACGATAGACGTACGCGGAACTTGTGCAAGGCCTCCCATTCTGCCGCGGTGAACTTTTTGGTCAAGTCACTTTGAGGCTCTTCCTCCTCCTCGGTCGGCTTCTCTAGAACAGGAACAGTTTCGGCTGGAAGCGTTGCGGTAGGCCCGGGAGCCATATCAGTGGCGATAGGGGCAGCAGTTGGCGTGGCAGAAGCGGCTGCGACTGCAGCAGAAAGGGTAGCTGTAGGGACAGATGCACCAGTATGAGCAGGCTCAGGTGCGGCTTCTGCTGTCTTTGTCGGTGCAGCAGTAAGAGTAGGAGCAGGAGACTCTGCCGTTGGAAGAGGTGCAGGAGCAGCAGCAGTATGCGTCGGTGCAGACTCAGAGGCAGTAGGAAGCTCAGGGGCAGCCGCAGGGGTTGGCAGAGGTGCGGATGCGGTGGCAGACATTATAACCTATACGAAACGTGGAACCAGCAAGGCCAAGTCAGCTTAGAAGTAGTGAATCTAGACTCAAGGTAGCCAGCGCAGTTCTTGTCTAATCTTAGAACGTGTTTGGCTTGTTGTTTATTGATCCCATCAGCCCCTAGACGACGGTCCCCAAATCTCCTCTTCGCTGTTCTTGTTGTCGCCGTCGCCGTGCCCAGCAACGCCAAGCGCCCATCCTAGCGCCTGCTCATAATCTCCCCTCATATCTGTATTTATACTCGGATACACACAGCGCATGCGCTCATAATTCCCTGCGGCTAATTCTCTATCTTTTCAACGACACACAGCAATCATGTACGACGACACCCAGCGACCGTGGCAGGCAGGCAGGCAGCCTATGCAGAGCCCCATGTGGTCCAACGACAAACCATGGCTTCAGCGCATTGGAGACAACGCTGTCATGGCTGTGGAAGAATTGAAGAATACGATCCTCCACCTTATGCCCTCCTCGAAGCATAAATCTCATAGGTCCCTCAACGCTTCACCGACCAACTCTAGCGTCGGGTTCATCTTCATGTGTGGACTATGGTACACGACCTCTGCGCTCTCCTCCAACACCGGCAAAGCCATCATGACCCAATTCCGCTATCCTATCACCCTCACCTTTGTCCAATTCGGATTTGTTGCGGCATACTGTCTCTTGTTCATGTCTCCCCTTGTCAAGTTTGCCGAATTTCGCAAACCGAATAGGGAGATATTCAAGAGCACGTTTCCCATGGGTCTTTTCCAGGTTGTTGGCCATATCTTTTCGAGTATCGCCATTTCCAGGATTCCTGTCAGTACGGTGCACACCATCAAGGTCAGTTGGAGTGTTACTAGGGTCAATGATCTCGCTAACGAGTGTATAGGCGCTGTCCCCTTTGTTCACTGTAGCAGCCTATGCGCTGCTGTTTGGCGTCAGCTACTCTAGCAAGACGTACATCTCCCTCCTCCCCTTGACCATCGGTGTCATGCTGGCATGTTCATTTGATGTGTCTGCATCTAACGCCACTGGACTCCTCTGTGCCTTTGGTTCGGCCATCGTGTTCGTCAGCTCGAACATTTTCTTCAAGAAGATCATGCCCACGAATTCCAACAACACCTCACACAAGCTCGACAAACTCAACCTCTTGCTCTACTCATCTGGAATGGCCTTTGTGCTGATGATCCCCCTGTGGATGTATTACGACCTTCCCGTCCTACTCGCTCCCAATCACGTCGTCCACCATCACGATGGGCATGCTTCTCGCCATTCAGTCTCTTACTACTTTTTCATGAACGGAACAGTCCATTTCGCCCAGAACATCATCGCCTTCATCATCCTCTCCTCCACATCACCCGTGACCTATTCCATTGCTTCTCTCATCAAGCGGGTGGCCGTGATCTGCATCGCAATTGTTTGGTTTGCCCAGCGGGTGCATCCCATTCAAGCGTTTGGCATCTGCATGACCTTTGTTGGGCTATACATGTACAACAATGCCAAGGGCGATGTTGAAAAGGGCGAAAAGAAGATTCGACGGATGGAGGCGGCGCATAACCTTGAGCTTCCAACGACCGAGTCTGACGCCCGGTTGATGAATGGGACTGAGACGCCACCGACGACTGGACTGGGGTCTGGAGCATTTACCCGTGCAAGAGGGTACTCTGGGACGATGGATGGGTACTCGCATCAGCGGTCGACGAATGCGTTTGTAAAGACGGTGGATTCACGGCTGCAGTCGATGAAGGAGGAAAAGGAGCCATTCCGCAAGCTGTCATCGTATCCCTCACCACCGCCCTCTGTCGACTCGCATTCGCCGCCGTCAAAGAATGGACCTCTGCCTGCTTATCCGTACAATAACCGAGTTGCGATGTAGATGATATACCCCTTGTACAGCTATCTTAGACTTTCGAATTAATGATGTTGTGATCGGAAGCTTTTGCTGCAGCCAGTCGTCTCTTTCCCGCGCTCCTCACTGTCAACGCAAAGTCCCATCGCCCACCTCAAGACTTCGTCAAGACACGCAAGCGCAAAATGGTGTGTGGATTTTAGCTGGAGGGCTGCTGGACGAGCGTTTGGGCCACGATTTGCGGCAGAATGAGCCCAGGAAATGGCTGGATGGCTCGAATCTCGTCCAGATGACGACCACCATCGCTGACCTTTGCTCGACAGGCACGGGGACCCAAAAAGCATTTGAAGCGCCTTAATGCGCCCTCTTCATGGATGTTGGACAAGCTCGGTGGCACCTACGTGCGTGTGCAGAAATTCCCAGAAATTCAGTTGAAACTTATATGGTTTAATAGGCCTCCCGACCTTCGCCTGGTCCCCACAAGCTGCGCGAATCCCTCCCCCTCACCGTCTTCCTCCGCAACCGCCTAAAGTACGCCTTGACTGGCCGTGAGGTTACCACTATCGTCAAGCAACGCTTGATCAAAATCGACGGCAAGGTTCGCACAGACCCCACTTACCCCGCAGGCTTCATGGGTGCGTTTCTGGGCTATTGGGAGATCTAGAGGCGAAATCTGAACAAAAACTAGATGTCATCTCCATTGAAAAGTCCAACGAGCACTTCCGTCTCCTTTACGATATCAAGGGCCGATTCACCATCCACCGCATCACCCCTGAAGAGGCCACTTACAAGCTCCTCAAGGTCAAGCAGGTTGCTGTTGGTGCCCGTGGTGTCCCCCACATCGTCACCCACGACGGCCGAACCATCCGTTATCCCGACCCTCTCATCAAGGTCAACGATACCGTCAAGTTTGACCTCGAGCAGAGCAAAATCACCGACTTTGTCAAGTTTGATACTGGTAACATTGTCATGGTCACTGGTGGTCGTAACATGGGTCGTGCTGGTGTCATTGTGCACCGCGAGAAGCACATTGGTGGTTTCGATATCGTCCACATCAAGGACTCGCTGGACCGAACTTTTGCCACCCGGTATGTCGATCTGTCTGCAGATTGGTTTATTTGCTTATGGTTTGCAGAATCTCCAACGTTTTCGTTATCGGTGAGGGTATCAAGGCCTGGGTCTCCCTGCCCAAGGGCAAGGGTCTCCATCTCACCATCGCTGAGGAGCGTGACCTCAGGAGAAAGAAGGCGGCTGAGCAGTAAACACTATTCTCTCTTCCCTCATTTCTTCATCGCATGTCATGTAACGCTACTTTCATTCACATCATGCAACAACAAAAAACTCTCATCTACCAATACTCTGCGTGTCTATGCTCGATGATCTCAGTCTTGCCTCGTCGTTTCCGTTCGGCTTCCCATTTGGCGACCCACTTGGCCATCTTGGCTCTGCTCTTCTCGCTCCCTACGTTGACCGTCGCGATCATCTTTTTCCAGTTGAAGGACATGGCGAAGCAGGTGAGTTCGTAAAAGGAAGAGTGCTCTGAATACGGGACTGGGTAGATCTGTACGCCTGGGGGTGATTTGACGTTGGGTTTGAGGTCTTCACAGGTATACGACTTTTGGACTGTCCGTGTTAGGATTGTGCTTACGCTGGGAAGCTGGTCTGTGCCGGACGGTTGGACATATCTGCGAGGAATAAGCGCAAGACCTAGGATCTAGCAAGGTCACTCACGTCCACCCGGTTGGTCTGAACCCGATTACTTTGGAGTATTGCCCTGCAAAACGGTCCAGGTACGGTTTGAGCTTGTCTGTGGTTATCATATTCAGGGGGAGGACATGGACGACAGCATCTGCTGGGTTCGATGTCAGCATCGAGTGCAGCTCTGGGTCTTCCTGGCATTTGAAAAGGGCTGTCTTGCGTTTGTCGCAGTAGATTTTGCTGTCTAGTGCATGTGCTACGGCTAGAAGAGGATTAGCACGTTACGATGGAAGCGTTTAGGCTAGAATCACCTTTGACAATGCGCTCTTTGCCTATCGAGTAGGTCCTTGGAGTTGTTCAGCCAACGGGTTCAAGGAAGAAGGGTGCGAGACTTACCCAACGACGAAGAGGGCCGGTTTGTCGGCTTCTTTGCCTTTGCCCTTTGGTCCGGCTGAGACCCAGGAGGAGATGGTGCCTGTCTTTTTGACAGGTTCGCCTGCGACTAGCTTCTGAGCCAGGTCAGCGCACGCTGAGATGACCAAGGCTTGTGGCGGGAAGGTGTACTGTAGTCCATCAGCTCATGGCTTGAGCCTGGACAGACCTGGCGTACCTTGGGATCCAAGTATGTTGTGTCCAGATAGACATGATCGATCTCCTTGCCTTTAACCGCCGGATGAAGGATATGCTGTGGCGACGCCCTAAAGTCTCCACAGTGCAGATACCTAAAGACTCTTTCACTCCCCACAAACGAACTCTTGAAGCTCGTATCGCCTGCATTCACAGTCTGCTTGCCTTCAAAGAAGAACAGACTGCTCCCTGGACAATGGTTGGCGTCTATCAGCGTCACCTTGACGCCTCCCGTCCCCGGCACCTCTACGGCTTCATTCATCGGGAGGGGGACAACCCATTTCGGGTCCACACCTAGCATATGCATGATGAGGTTGGCGGTGGCTTGGGAGCAATATATGGGTCCATGCGACCAGGATTTGGAGAGGTTGGTATAGTGGTCCGAGTGGGCATGTGTGAGAAAGTAGGCGGTTATGCCTGGTATGGCGCCGTATTTGAAGGCGTCGACGGCGATTGGCATGCCTTGGAGGACTTTGTAGAACGGTGCTGGGCGGCGTGAGGAGGAGGTGGATTTGGAGGATGAGGTGGGGTTCTTGTCGGCTTCTTTCCATGCTTCGTGTTCTTTGTGCGAGGTCATGAGGAAGGAGAAGGCGTTGTTCTTGGAGGAGCTTTCTTCGTTGGCTTTGGGCGATTCGGGGAGTTCCTCTGCGAATTCGAGCTCTTCTTTAGGCTCGAGGAATTCTTCAAAGTCTAGGTCTGGTTCCATGTCGTCGTCTCCGTTGGAAGTGATGGGCACGTTCAAGAGCACTTGGGTCTCTTCCTCGACCTTTGGAGGGTTGACCCCGCAGTCCATTTCGTCGTCGCCTGTTCCCCAGTCGTCCAGAGTCAAGTCAACGTCGACTTGGTGAACTTCGGGTTCAGAGGGTAGGGTGCAAGATGAAGGAGGTTCTACATCCATGTTTAGTGCGGGAGCGTTGTCCTGGTCGACAGTTGCTCCAGAGGAGGTAGAGCAGAGCGCGTCACCTGAGGGAAGCAACTCGTGAAGTTCTCCCTTGGGTACAGCATCTTGTAGGAGAACAGGTGAGCCGAATGAGAAAGAGATACTTGGGTTGGCTGGTTCTGCCTTTACAGAGCTTTGTAAAAGGTCCCCTGCAATAGCCTGGAACGACGTCTGCGCGTCAGGACTCAGCTTTCGACGCTTTGGCGTGACGCCTTGGTATTCCACAATCTCGACCGTGTCATCGTCGTCAGAATCAGAGATTACAATGATTTCTGAATCCCCAGAAGCGATTGTCGCCTTAGAAGAGGAAGCTACAGGCCGTGCTTTGCCTTTGCCCTTGCCGTTGCTGGGTGTAGTAGCTCCACTGCGTTTCTTGCTTGTGCCCTGTGTGCTAGAGCTAGGTGACGGTTTGGCTTTGTTGAAAAAGTCTAAGAGTGTCACTGAGGACGAAGAGGGTGCTTGGGTTTGGGTTTTCTTCCTTTGTTTCATTTTCTAACTTGGTGGTTGGGAGCAGGAACGCGATGTTGAAGGTCCGGGGCTGTCTGAGTCGCGGTCAATGAGTGTGGGAAACGATCGTGAACGACAGTTGGCCGTCAATCTTGTCAGAGGCTGCCCTCGTCCTGACGCGCCATGAACGCGACAGCGCCTTCCTGTTCTGCTACTTGGAAGATCATCTGGAGCTGACATGTACTGGCACTTCTGTCGGCTGGAGCTTGGAGCTTGAAGGCCTATATTTCGGCTGCATAACGCGGCAAACCGCTGACTCCTGGCGATTTGTTTCCGCTTTCTGTTCGCGGTCGTTCCATCAGAATGCGAGCGACATATGGGGAGGAGGACCAGCGTTTTTATAACACTGAAGCCCTCTCACTTGACCTCTGCCCAATATCACAACGGGTAGGTTCTGCTTTATCCTCTAATCTCCGTGGGGTCAGGTCCACTGACTCGTCGTTGCTTAGATGAGGTCATGCTGAGATCCTTGCTATCAGGGGCCCTAAAAGGCTCATCTCGGACGCGTTTTCGCATAACGAATCCACTATCCACCTTTTACTCAACTGCCATGTCTCCTCCACCTGCTGACGGTTCTGTTTCTCAGTCCGAGACCAAAAAGGACTCTGCTATCCTCCATCGAACGCCTTTCAAGCTGCTTACAGCGACAAAGGGTGAAGGTGTATATTTGTATACGGCGGATGGAAGGAAACTGCTTGATGCCGTTGGTGGTGCCGCTGTTGCATCTATTGGGAGTGGGCATCCAAAGGTTTTGCAGGCGATCAAGGATCAGGCTGATAAGCTATCTTGTGAGTACCAAAGATCTTAGGAGTATGCGCAGGCTACTGACTGCAAGTAGACGTGTATAACATGCAGCTCTCGAATGAGCCGGCGGAAGCACTCGCTCAGAAATTGGTCGACGGCAGCGATGGAGCTTTCTCCAAGGTCTGCTATGCGGCTGGAGGTATTATCAATCCGTTTGATTATCTGGAATTCATACTGAACGACTTGATCAGGCTCCGAAGCTATGGACGGTGTTCTGAAGCTCGCTCGTCAAGTGCGTCCATCACTTTTTCATTCATCTCGTTTTAGGCAGCTGACTCTTCTTAGTACTTTGTTGGGATCGATCAGCCTGAACGGGTCAACTTTATTGGAAGGCAGTCTTCATTCCATGGTAACACCCTTGCAACGCTCTCTGTTGCATACCATCCCACTCGCCGAGCTCTGTACGTTCCTTTGTTGGAGAAGGAGCATTTCCATCATGTGTCTCCGGCATACGCGAAGCGTTACAAGAAAGCCGAGGAGACGGACGAGCAGTATGTTGAGCGATTGCGCCAGGAGCTTGATGATAAGTTCCAGGAACTTGGCCCTAACGCTGTCATTGGATGTGGGTCGTCACCGATCCCTGCCTCAACCCTTTACACTAATGCATCTGCTCAGTTGTTGCCGAGACCGTGGTGGGTGCAGCCACTGGAGTTGTTGCAGCGCCAAAAGGATACTTCAAAGGTAAGCTTTTCGATCGTGCGGCAAAGATCCCCCGGTATTGACACCCCTTAGCCATGAAGTCTGTTTGCGAGAAGTATGGTGCACTTTTCATCTTGGATGAGGTCAGTGTCGCATCTTTTCCTCATTGCACCTCGTACTGATCAATGAATAGGTCATGAGTGGAATGGGCCGTAAGTAACGGCACGTTGGCGAGGGGTGCTTCTTTTGCTCAGCTTTGATCTACTAATAGGTATGGGAACGATGCACGCATGGCAGTCTCTCGGAGACGGCGCGAAGGTGAGTATGAGATCCCCATGGTCTTGCGATTCGCGCTGATCCGTTGAGTAGCCCGACATCCAAGCTGTTGCAAAGGGTCTCAGCGGAGGGTAGGTCTATAAAAGCGAAATTAATAACGCGTGCTGACTGCCAACCAGATATGCATCGCTAGGTGCCATGCTGATCGCACCCAAAGTGGTGGAAGGGATTACCAGAAATGGAGGGTTCTTGAAACAAGGGCACACGTTCCAGGCCCATCCCATCTCTTGTGCTGCTGCTCTTGCGGTACAGGAAGTGGTCGAGTCGGAAAACCTCTTGGAGAATATCCAGGTTCAGGGGGCACACTTGGGTGAGTTCCGACTTTCGGAGAACGCGTCTTTCCTTCATTGACGCGTCATCCCAGGCAAACTGCTAGAGGAGAAGCTGTCAGCATCCTCTGCGCGGCCTTTCATCTTTGATGTTCGTGGCGCAGGCGGGTTCTGGGCTATCGAGTACGAGTTTGACAACCCCGAGGCAGCGTCGTATGACTTTGGGGGGAAAGTGTTCGCGATGGTTGTTCAGGAGAAGGCATTTGATAATGGCCTGATTGTTATGGGGATGGCAGGAGGCGCGTCACTGGACGGCACACGAGGCCACACAACCATCTTCGCGCCTGCCTATAACGTAACAAGGGAGGAGGTGGAGACAATAGTCGACTTGTTTGTCAAAAGTCTTGAGGAGGTTTTGACGGCTTCTCGCGTACAGTAGCAATACAAATACTCTATTATACATTAGGTTTTTGTATAGATACAGCAATTACAATTGAGCTGCCCCTGAAGACTGCGAGTCAGAGGTGATGCGATTAGTCATCGCCCTAAGACCATCGACTGAAGCTGCTGTGGGTCTGCCTTTGACCACGACACTCTACTGCTTTTGGTGTGCATTATCCCTCTTGCCTACAGAATCCCTGGATCGATGGCTGGGTGCAGAAACTAAATGGATTTAGAACCAATCCATAACACAGAGGCCACAAGCTCCACACAACCACTACCAACAGACCAAGCAGACACCTCGCTAGACAGCAGAACATTACGCTCCAGCACTCGCTCGCAGGCCGCCAAACAGAAATCCAGCACCAAAGGCAAGGGCAAAGAGCGAGACACCACGACAGACCAAGACCCATCAACCACCACCACCGTCGACGCCCCCGTCTCACGGAACACTCGCGCAGCCTCAGGCAAAGGCAAACGGACCAAGGACACCGTGTCAAGCAAGGGAAAAGCAAAAGAAGTTCAGGACGAAGACACTCCACGTAGCAGTGCGAAAAGGTTTGCACAGGTTTACCTGCCCATCATACAAGCGAAGCCTAATTAAACCATCTCTTGTACCAGGACTCGTCGGACCACCGCAGCCGCTTCCATCTCTGCAGCTTTAACCATCAACGAACCGAGCTCGTCCAAGGGGAAGAAGCGTGTCCCGCCTGAAGCTGACATTGAAGGATCAGCAGAACCCTTGAGCAAGCGCCCAAAGACTGCCGTGTACTCTTTGAGATCAACTACCACATCGGCTCAATCCAGTATGCCACCCCGCAAGACAAGGTATGTTATCATGTTTCTATGGATTTTGTTCGTGTGACTAATGTATGCTAGGGCCTCGAGCAGTGCAAAGAGCAAGGCTGCTCTGAAATCCAAGATCGCCGCTGGCTCATCTCGGCTGGAGGACGAAGATGTAGAGATGCTGGATGCAGACTACCAGATGCAGGAGGATTCAGATGTCGAGGACGCTGGTGTGGATCTGCCTGAGGAGAAGAAAGGGGCGAGTCAGAAGGATGACAAACCTGATATGAACGCTGACGAAGACGGCCATGACGAGGACGACCACGATCACGACGACAGCGATGATGGGGAGGACGAGGGCAACCCTAATTCTGGGGCAGGAAACTCGGGTGGTGGCGCTATGGCTGCAGCTGCTGCCGCTCGGGCAGGCTTTGCGGGACTGGATGAAGCAGCTGCCATGGCGATTTTTGGAGATTATCGGCAGTTTGGTTCCTACATGATGTCCCTGTCTTCAAGGCTCAAGACCATGCTGACCAACATCAAGCCAACGGTCGATGCCACCACTCGCCTGCTCACTCTTCAGGAACTCAGCGAGTTGCTGAGTATCAGCACTGAGGAGACGCTCGCCGGATCGTTCCCCGTTGACTCATTCGTTCGAGAACTTGTCAAGATTCTTGGCGGGAAGGGTGCTGACGAAGATGAAGATGACGACGGTGACGATGACGGTGAGCAGGACGAAGATGCAGCGCTCGCCGCCGCCCTTGCGATGAGCGGTGGTGCCCAATATCAAGGAGACGAGAATCCTGAAGCCCAGGTTCTAGCCTGCCGATGTCTTGCCAACCTGATGGAAGCTCTCCCTGGTGTGGCGCATACTGTTGTCTACCACGGCGCAGTCCCTGTCTTGTGCAGCAAGTTGATTGAGATTTCGTATATCGATCTTGCCGAGCAAACCCTCAGTGTAAGCTTGAATCCCTTTTATCTACTTTTACAGCCCAGATGTTTATCAGCTTCCTTGTTCTCCAGACCATGGAGAAGATTTCCGAAGAGTTCCCCAGCGCAATCGTTCGGGAAGGCGGCCTCGCAGCCCTTCTCAACTATCTCGATTTCTTTTCGATAGCTGTCCAGCGAACTGCTCTGCAGGCTGCTGCCAACTGTTGCCGCAGTGTGTCCTCTGAACATTTCACGATGATCCGCGAGGTTTGGCCCATCATCCGCAACTGTCTGTCCTATTCAGACCAGCGTCTCGTGGAATTCGCGTGCATGTGTGTCATTCGAGTGATCGATTCATACCACCGTGCTTCCATAGAGAATCTTGAGAGCCTGGTTGACGAACCTCTCATTCGGGCAGTCAACCATCTGCTTTCTCCCGCTGGCGGCTCGCCTATCATCGCACCCAACACCTTCATGCTGCTTCTACGAGCCCTCGCTACGTGCGCACGCGCTAGCCCCAAGATTACGGTCACTCTGCTTGAAGCCGATATCGTCGACACCTTGTACCAGATTTTGACTGGTGTACTTCCTTCGGCTGGCGGCAACAGCGAACAAGGAGACGGTTCCGGTGGCCAAGGTCTTGGTGGCGGCCTCGCGGACATGACCGTGATGGAAAATCTTGCTCATAGACCAAAGGACCAAGTCGAAGAAGCTCTAGGCCTTATCTCAGAACTGCTCCCTCCCATCCCCAAAGGTAGGGATCCCCGCTCTCGTGGATCGAAGTTTGCTGACAGCAGTCTAGATGGTGTATTTGAACACAAAGGCTACACGGAAAAGTCGCTGGCACGTCTCGTCAAGGCAAGGGCAAAGGCTGAGCGTGCCGCAGCTCGTCTTGCTGCGGGTACTTCCAAAGCAGTGGCCACCCCTGACCCTGTGATTGCGATGGCCGTGGATAGCGAACCTTCCCCCAGTCCTGCGACAGGCGCTGATACGCCTGCAACTCAGGATAGCGAAGAACCCTCATCAGCGCCGAAAGAGGTCGTGCCAAGCCGGACAGAGATTCTCCGCTCAAAGGCAGCCGTTGTTGACCGTTTCATGCAACTCCTCATTCCTATCCTCGTCGACGTTTACGCTGCTAGTGTGGCGAGTCCCGTTCGAGTGAAGACCCTTACCGGGCTCCTGAAAGCCATGAGTTTCTTGGAAGAAGAGGCCATCAAAACTGTTCTCAAGGTACGATACGTTTCCTCTGAATGTTTCTGACATTGCTAACCGTAGCTTCTTAGTTCGTTCCCATCGCTACTTTCGCGTCATCTATCTTGTCGTCTCGAGACCACCCTTCCCTCGTCATTGGCGCACTGCAGCTGGTCGAGCTCCTCCTTACAAAGGCTCCCGCTTTGTACAGACCAGCGTTCAGACGAGAGGGTGTCTTCCATGAGATTGAAAGCCTGAGCGAACGAGAGCTTACGACTTCCAAGGCGAAGGAAAAAGAGAAGGAAAAGGAGCCGGAAACACCTACGCCTGAGCCGGCACAACTGCCCGTCCCTGTTCCAACCATGCCCAACCTCAAGAAACTCTCTTCCCTGTCTCTCGACCCGGAGGATGCTATCACTCTGAGGGCACGCGTCCTCAAGTTTAAGCACATGAGTGAGGAGCAGGACCAGTCTGAGGACGATCCATTCGATCGCTTGCGCAGTTTGGTGGAGAAGTTCTCGTCCCCAACGGCCTCGGAGTCTGAGCTGTCTGAAGCCCTCTGGGAGCTCGCTCAGCTCTTCTCATCTCCACATACGACAATATCAAGCTTCGAGCTCTTGCAAAGTGGCATCGTTGACGGATTGCTGAAGTTTGCCACCGATGAAGGACGGCTAGGTGCGTTATATCATTTGTCCTGATTAACTTAAATTGACATCCTTTTAGTTGGAATCAAGAAGAGGAAGGAACTGCTTTTGGATGCGTTCACTGGGAAGAAGTCGAAGGCGCTGCCTCAGACGCAGAATTCTTTCGCGATACTCGTGAAGAAATTGCAAGAGAGTCTGACCAGGATGGATGCGTTTGAGGTTATCACTGTTACACAAAATACTGATGGTAAGCCAAACAGCTATTTTCACTGCTAGTCACTGATCGCAACTTGCAGATTCGAGACGCAGCTCGCCTTCCTTGCTGGCCCGACAACTTCGCCTTCGACTTGTCGCCGATGAAGGCGCTGATGTTCCTCGCAACCTTAACAACATCGTTGTATCGATTCATGCCATCGCCACCTTCCAAGCCCTTCACGACTACCTGCGGCCTCGTGTCTCTGGTTTGCTCAGCGGCAACTCACGGTTGTCAAATATGTTTGCGGCTCTTGCTGCATCTGGATACGGCACCCCACCTGCTGCTGGTTCTTCAAAGGCAACAGAAGAGTCAAGCACGGCGGCCACTGCTGGAAGCAGCTCAACTCAGGAGCAAGGCTCCTCCACCGTTACTCGTCGTCGCAGCCAGCGTTTGAGTGCAAAGAACGCAGCTTCAACTGAAGCTGGAACCGACGAGGCGCAACCCGCTGCGACATCCTCTGCCGCTGCTGCTGACGAGGCGCCTGCTTCTGCTGACCCTGATGCTCCTCCACCACCCACGGCAGGTAGCGTTATACCTCCTCCCAGCACTGCGCACAGCGATCCGCTTCTCGATCCGGAGTTCCATGACGATGACTTTTCAGACGACGAGGTTGATGCTGAGGTGTACGATGACGATGACGTTGATCCCGACAACTCAGTCGCAGACAAGACGATCACTTTGTCAATCGCTGAAGGTGATTATTTTTACGCTCGTTCCGTTTGATATGAGTGTGCGGCTTATCAGCGGTTTCTCCCTAGACGGATCCAAAGTCGAAGCTCAGACGCCAGATGGGACACGAGTGGCCACACCAAGCGGGTCAAAAGAGGCAAATCCCTCTTCAAGACTGGCAGCTGCTTCACGGGGCTCTTACGCTGCGGCCCTCAAGTCCAAGCCAACAGACTGGCATCTGCAGTTCTCTATGGAGGACCAAATCCTTCCGCTAGACCTTACCATCTACGGTGCTATTCATCAGCATGAGCAAAAGAAGAAGACTGCGGCGCTTCCCTTGCACATGATCTGGCAAGGAGTGTATACGATCAAGTACAAGAAAGTATCCGGGCCACCTCCCGCACCTGAATGTAAGTCGTTCGACCCTTCTTGTGCTACAGGTCACTTACCCTTCCACAGCACGACCGGATATTGGAGAACACAAGCGAAGCCCAAGCCCCTCCCTTTCTTCTCTGCCGGAAGATGCGGCCCCGACGAAGATCCTACGTCTCCTGAGGGTGCTGAACCAGCTGAACGAACTCGAGTCTGAACGATCGGCCTTTGTTCCACAATCAGAGAAGAGGTCGCTGCCCGAGTCATCGTTCGTAAACAACAAACTTTCCGCCAAGCTGACCAGGCAACTCGAGGAACCGATGATTGTCGCGAGCTCCTGCCTCCCTGATTGGGCTGTTGACCTTCCTCAGCACTTCCCTTTCCTCTTCCCCTTCGCCACTCGCTACAACTTCCTTCAATCCACCTCCTTCGGCTATGCCCGACTCATCCTCAAGTGGCAGAGTCAGCAAAGCAGAGGCCAGGATAGCTCGAGACGCGACGATGGTATCGGGTTCTTGGGTCGCCTTCAACGGCAGAAAGTCCGGATCTCCCGCAAGCACATCCTTGAATCGGCCGTGAAAGTATTCGAGCTGTACGGCTCGTCGTCGTCGATCTTGGAGGTTGAATACTTTGAGGAAGTTGGCACAGGCTTGGGCCCTACTTTGGAGTTCTACTCGCTAGTTTCCAAGGAGTTTGCCAGGAAGGACCTCAAGATCTGGAGGGATAGTGATGCCTCGAACTCGAGCCCGTATGTTTCCCATCCTCAAGGATTGTACCCTGCGCCGATCGGCCGCGAAGACATTATCAATGATGGTGGACGGTAAGCTTTCCTTTTATCCTCCCTAAGTGGCAGCCTCTGATTTAGAATAGGAAACGCACCCATGTGTTGCGCATCATCGGGCAATTCGTTGCGAAGGCCATGCTTGACTCGCGAATTATCGACCTGCATTTCAGCAAAGTCTTCCTTAGGATTGTCCTCGGTGAGGAAGTACCAGTTACCATTGCGACTCTGAAGGTTCGTTCACCCTTGGACTGTTCTCGGTGCTTACTCACTTGCAATTTCTAGCTTGTCGATCCCACACTTGCCAGCTCGCTGCTTCAGCTGCAGACGATTGCATCAGGGTCTTTAGAACCACCAGCAGACAAAGTGAGTTACCATTGCGTTCTCATCTAGGAGGGTTGCTGATATCATCACTAGCTGCAGCGCAAGATTGCCGAGATCGAAAAGGTCGAGATCGAGGATATGGCCTTGGACTTCACCATTCCTGGTTACGACATCGAGTTGAGAGTAAGTTCTCGCGTCGCTATCTCTGAAGACCCAGCTAACATCTCCTCAGCCTGGAGGCCGGGACACCCTGGTTACCTCTGCCAACGTCCACGACTACATCGACGAAGTTCTCGACGCTATCCTGGGCAAGGGCATCCAAGCTCAAGCGAAAGCTTTCCGTGAAGGCTTCTCCAAAGTCTTCCCCATTGATGACCTCCGAGCTTTCACTGCCGAAGAACTCGTGATGCTGTTTGGCAATACTGACGAAGACTGGTCGCAAGAGAGTTCGTCTTTTTTTCTCTTTCTTTCATGCGTACCGTTCGCTGACCTCATTCTCAGCTCTCTCAGAATCTCTCAAGGCAGACCATGGCTTCAACATGGACAGCCGCTCCATCCGATGGCTCCTCGATATCATGGCCGAGTACGATGCGCCGTCAAGGAGGGCATACCTGCAGTTCATCACAGGAAGTCCCAAGCTACCTATTGGAGGTGAGTTTCGCAGATTACTCGCCGGAAGGATTATCTTGACGAACTATTTTCAGGTTTCAAGGGCTTGAACCCCTCCTTCACTGTCGTCAGGAAGCCACACGAAGCTCCTCTCACGGCAGACGACTACCTTCCCAGTGTTATGACATGTGTCAACTACTTGAAGTTGCCCGAGTATAGCTCAAAGGAAGTCATGAAGGAGAAACTGCGTGTCGCAATGCAAGAAGGTGTTGGAAGCTTCCACTTGTCATGATTTCGTACTCTGTTTTTATTCCTATGCCATGTTTATTCCTATGCCATGCATTGTTAACATTAATCCCATCCCATGTCAATATTTTGTACTATCGCTTTGTCGTGTTTCTATCATTCCATACTTAGACCAAGTAGTTTGCAAGCAATAAAAGAATCGTTTTGAATCGTTACCAATCTTCGAATGACTTGACCTTTGAACTGGGAATGCATCTCGGGATGTATGACTAAGGCCAAGGCCTATGATTGCCCTCTGGCACGCGCTCAGCTTATTCTCTTACCGCGACCACCACCACTCACCATGTCGAAACATCACCCAGGTACGTTCGCTGTCGCGGGAGGCCTGAAGGCTGCTCATACGGCTCTGCAGATTTGATCATGTGTCGGCGCCAGCCCGGAATTGGTGAGTAATCCTGCAGGCGAGGCATTTCAACGACTGACCGTTCGTCTCTTAGCAATTGGGCGTCTATGTGAGAAATGTGACGGGAAATGGTTGGTTCCATTACGAATAGATGGTGGAAACGAACGCTCATTTGGATGCAGCCCAGTTTGTGATTCTTATGTTCGACCAGAAACTCTTGTTCGAATCTGCGACGAATGCAACTTTGGTACCTATGGTGGAAGGTGCATCATCTGTGGTGCCCCAGGTACGTTTCCAATCCCCGTGCCCCTTGGGAGCGGTCTAACCGTCTTCCTGTAGGTATCTCCGACGCGTACTACTGTGCAGAGTGCACACGACTAGAGAAGGATAGGGATGGATGTCCCAAGATTGTGAATCTGGGAGCGAGCAGAACAGACCTGTTCTATGAGAGGCGTCGGCTAGGTGAGCAGTTCTGACCTTCTAACCTCCTCTTTCATCCTGACCATATTCCAGGGTTCAAGAAGGGCTAGTGGCTTCTTTCTCCCTTGTTTCATTCAGCACTAGTTCCTTGGGGAAATTTGATTCCAGCACTACTACAAATACATAACAAATGTTCATTCTATTCGAACAGCGACAGATAGCAATGGACAATCCCCAGTTGGGCAAAAGATAGAACAAGCAAAACGACGGCATGTGCGCGAGCATAGATATATCGAAAGTGCATGGACGAGGTGTAGATCTCAGCAATAGTTGGGTACGTTTGGGCTGCTGGAAGTTGCCCTGTCCAAGATGGGACGATTGAATTCAATGGATGTCAGACTCCTGAATGCGGCCAAGTCGATCTGCAAAGCCACAGTGAGCTGGAGCTTCAGACTCGCCGAATGAGTTGGACTCACCGTCGACTTGATCACGATAAAGATGTGGTCTGGAGCATGGGTGTTCACCCGTTCGCAATGGTAGCACAAGTCCAGTGGACAGTTGGCGCATCTAAACCATTCGCCTTCGATGTGTTGCATGCATTTGTCGCATACTGCAACGGTGTGGCTGAGTCCCCTCAGATACGCTACAGCTTTGTTTAGATAGAGTTTTTGCTGCTGAGAGGAGAACGTACCACGAGGGTCCTCTGAGTCTGATCTGGTGGGGACAGCCGGTCCAGCAGGGCGCAGGTACCTAAGAGAACAGTCTATCACTTTCGAACGCTCTAGGAATGTCAACCGGACTCACAATGGTGGTAAGAAGGCGTTTGGTGATTCTAGGTATTGAGTGTTGATAGTTCGTGGAATCTTGAAGAAGATATGCCAGGGGTCGTGTATTGCCCACGAGTTGCCTTCACAATCAGAACACTATCGTCCAACCTCAGTAAGAAGGATCAAGTGAAATGCTCGAATCTTACCAAGTTGTATGCGTTCGGTGTCGAGGGACAGTGACCGCACTGGTATCTTACACCCCGTATGACCTGCTCGCAAGATCGTTAGCACACCTCTATCGCAGAACCGAGACAACTTGCCTTCTGACAGTTGTTGCAGAAAACCTCCTGATATTTTGGAAGCTCTGGCGACAACGCAGAGCTTCCACCGATAACCGTTTGTGCATAATATGTATCGCCCGCTGATGATTTAGATGCAGAGAATGCAATAGCCTCGTCGCGGCCTTGCCATAGATGCAGCGCTCTTCGACTTGCCTTCTGAAGCTGGGGAGATGTGTTTGTCAGACCATGGTTGGAAACGTACGTGAACCTCTAACTGCTTACTTCTCGACCTTCTAGAGGGACAGGTATCTAGGAAGATGCAGGCCATAATCAGCCAAAGAGGCTATGGTAGTGTCAAATGATTCACCTTGATCAAGATATGCGATGAGTTGTGACTAGACCCCTCCATATTTCCAGGCAAGCCAGCACCCTCGCAATTAGAACATATGTCCACATTGCTGCAGATGGCGCAATGGAATCGTGCCCCGACGATTGGCAGAAGGCAGCTTTGAAAGCGATAATGCGTCAGTCCTTGGAACCTCTACACCAGCGTCGACTTACTGCGCGCATGTCACACCATGATGCTCGAGCGCTGCTCCAGGTGCAGGGTTAGTGGAAAGCTTGAAGATTCGCGCTGGCGAACGTACACTGTTCGTCTTCAGATACATCCAGGCTGGCGTTGGAGAAGTCTGGATCAGGGTTGCTGGGTGTTGCTGTGCTTTGTGGCGGCGCGTCAGGCACAAGGATAAATGCATCGTTGGGATGGATATCGTGCACCAGGCTGTATGGTTCAGTGATGAGAGATACCTCAGGCACTGCCAAAAGACACCACTCACGAATAGCAAGCTCGACATAGCTGGAAATTTGGGCATGCTGAACACTTGTACCTATCGAAACCTGTAGTCGCATTGCAAGTTGTGCATCTGGCGACAACGCTTTCGTCTTGTGCTGTGAAACAATGTCAGTCGATAGGGAGTACGCACAATACCGGCACCGTCCTCACCGATGTCCTCCCACCCGAAATCGCCCCAGATCTTTTCTTTGAATGCGTGTCGTAGGTTTCCTTTCTTAGGTGCCGTGCGCCGCCAACTGGAGAGGTCCATGGGCGCGCTGGAAAAGGTGCTACTTGACGAAGAGCTAAGGCCAGCCTCGATAGCATGGTGAATACCGCCCGCTTCAAAACATCCAGCACACAATTCGTACCCCGGATTGGGCAGGTTGACTTGGGTCGTGGAGCTGAAGGCTGAGCCCGATCCTGACGAGGTGGGTGGACTGAGCCTGGACCGAGCCGCAAAGACGGTCTCGTTACTGCCCACGTATAGAGTCTGCGGGGAATGAGGGCTGGTGCTGTGTGGCTGGGGAGGATATGTGTACTTTGAGCGCAAATCGTGGCTGTGGGCGTGATGTTGGGAGCCAATAGGAGGCTTCTCTCCGCAGATGGAGCAGACGTAACGCAGTGAGTCGAGGGCTATCCCGCATATTGAACAATCGGTGAGAATTTCGGCTGGAGGAGCTGTGAGATGAGCATATAGAAGGTTTTGATCCAGGTAGGGTGTTGACGTTGTTGGCTCTACTAGCTTTGGTAAAGAGGAATGTGATGCTGAGCTCTGTAGTTTGCGATGCTCTTCGGTTTCAATCTGCTGTTCTGCGAGCCAGTTCAGATGTCTTGAGCTGGGACGAGGTTTCGTCAGGCCTGCGCCGTTGACAGAGAACTCCTCGTCGTTTTCCAGCGTAGACTGTGGTGCATCGTCGGGAGCTTGGGAGGAACCTGATGCGGAGGCGTTGTATGTGTAGTAGTACTTTCCGCTGTTGTTCCTCTCCAGGTAAAGGTCGCCGGTGAGATCGTCGAAAGAGCCTCCGCTACCACTTTCCACCTCGGAGGGCGCAGGTAAGGCTCCCAGCTTCGACCGAATGACCCGCTCTTTCTGCTCCCTTAACCACCTCGCACCCCGATCTTCACCGCCGGCGTCCCAGTCTGAATGATCCTCTCTACCCAGCTCTTCTTGAAGCTTGAGTCGAGCAAAGACCGCGCCAGGGTCTGCTGGATATCTATAACTGGCCGATGCGACGGGGTCACTGTGATAGGAATCCGACCTTTGGGAGGGTTCCTGGGCTCTTGAGGGGGGTCCGCCGCGATGAGGCGTAGCTTCTTGAGACGAGACGTAGATCCCAGATGATGAATGTCCTGAGAGGGATAAATCCCAATCGCTCAAGCCATCCGACTTGGGCTTGACTTTATATGGGACGGTGGGTGAGTTGGATGGATATCCATTGCGACTGGGTATGCGTCCAGAGTGAGACGATGAAGCGCTCAGGTGATCCCTCGAGCTGACTGTGACTGCATCGTCGTCCAACTCTGAAGACATTTCACTGAAGGAGAATCCATCATCATGGCGGTTGTTTGAAGTGAATTCTTCCAGCGGTGCGAGGGATGAAGTGTCGGATAAGCGCCCATCGTAGTCGACAGTGACCAGAACTCGAAGGGTAATCTTCTTTTGCCCAAAACTTCTCCCTGAAAGTATCGAGGCCGCTGAGGACATAGCGCCCTCGTCCCCTCCAGAGCTGTAATACTGAACGGCCTCGACCAAAGCTGGATCAGAGAGTATCTCAATCTCCTCCCCATCGTCATCCTTCCAGGTGATATTCGACGAGCGCAATGAGAAGCATTTCTCGACCTAAAACCACAGAGTCAACGAGGATTGTCATGGAAAGGACTATTCACAGCTTTACTCTTTCCTTCAATATCTGGTAAGAACAGTTCCTAGCCGAGTTGAAATTGATTTTCTTGCTGCCCTTGTCAAAGGTGCATTTGACGACCAGTGGCCGGTCTGGGAGGTCCAGAATGGACATGGGCGGAGACCGATGCTGCTTGGAGGAAGCCTGGACAATGACATTCTGTTTCGAATTCACTGCTGCGCAGTACCAATTGAGGCTGTTATCGTCCACCACATGACATAAGCGCTCTCTACCCCGCTCTATCATACCCCCAATCAGTTCTCATCTTCTATTACACCTCGCAGGCAGCAATTTATGGCCCTGGCCGTCGCTGGAGGGCAGAGAACTGTGCCGTTCTACGCGGAGTATACATGTTGCCCGGAATGACGGACCCCGGATGTTCGACAGTTCGAAATCAGCTGCTTGCTTCACACAGTTCAGTCAAGCCGACTGTCATATTGAGGCTCTTCTCTTACCATGCTCGCGCGGCACTCTAGGCGGAAGGTTTCCACTGCACTTTCACGACAAATGTCGTCCAAATCTACCGGCAGCACCTTGCAGTTTACTCGACCAGCAAACTGGAAGGAGCTCGCACCGGAAGCGTTACCAGGATCGCTCACCTATGCAGCTCAGACCAAGCTACCAAAGCTCCCAGTTCCCAACTTGCCAGATACCTTGACACGCTTGAAGGAGACTTTGAAGCCTATAGCTTGGTCTGAGGAGGAATTCCAGGCTGTTTCGAAGAAGATCGACGCATTTGCCGATGGACAGGGACCTGAGCTGCACAAGCGCCTCTTAAAGCGGGATGCAGAAACAAAGCATTGGCTGGAGAGCTGGTGGGACGACATTGGATATCTGGGCTATCGTGATTCGGTACGCTCTCTGCCATATTCTGCCCTTAGCTGCGTTGAACGTTGAACCTGCTAGGTTGTCATCAATGTCTCCTATTATTGTATGTGTTTCCGCTTTGATACACCATTAGGGCAGATTTGACAATTTCGCAGACGGATTCGACGTACCCAAGCCAGGACAGTATAAGTCCCCAGCCGATCGAGCAGCTGGCATTGCTCGTGCAGCTATGATCTTCCGCCAGAAACTCAAGCTGGGCCTCATTTCCCCTGACGCTACAAAGGAGGGACCGCTTGACATGGACACCTACCGGTGGATGTTCGATTGCTGCCGAGTGCCTGGCATTGACGGTCTGGATTGGAGCACTAGCTTTGCGAAAGCCAACGATGATGGTATTTCTGGACATATCATTGTCATTCGCAAGAATCGCGTCTGGAAGATTGATGCTACCAAGGATGGAAAGCTTTTGAGCACTGAGGACCTTGCTCAGTGAGACAATGCTTGATTCTTTCTTTGAAGTTGATCGCTAACACCTTTCCCAAGCCAAATTCAACATATCTATGACAATACCCTGCAAGAATATCCTGGAGTCGGCGTCCTGACTGCTTCGAATCGTGATGTTTGGGCCAAAGTAAGATGCTGAGAATACTGCACGCTCGCACGCTCCTGAGATGCTGTCTAGGACTACAAAGAATTGGCACAATCGCCAGCGAACGCCAAGATTATAGAAGAGATCCAATCCTCTGCATTCGTCATCTCGCTTGAAGAATCCCTGCCCAAAGACCCCGTCCAACACAGTCGTTACCTCTGGCACGGCGAAGTCGTTGGTGGCATCCCTGTCGGGCTTCGCAATCGCTGGGTCGACAAGCCCCTCAACTTTGTCATTTATGACAACGCCTACGCTGGGCTTATGGGCGAGCACTCTGTCATGGACGGAACACCAACCGTGCGGTTGTGCGACAACATTCTCGACTGGCTCGAAGAGCCCTCCTTTGACCATGGTGCACCAGTGACCGACGCTACCATTACTCCTACTCCCCTCGACTGGGAAGTCTCACCTACCATCACGGAAGCCATCGCCAAAGCTGACATTGCTGCTCGCGATCTTATCGAGTCCCAGGAGTTGAACTACCACCTGACATCGTATGGGAAGGATGCCATCAAGAAGTTTGGTGTGTCTCCAGACTCGTGGGCACAATTGATTGTCCAACTGGCATACAAGAGATTGCTCGGGGATGCCAAGCGCCAGGGAGGAACATACGAAGCTGCTACCACTCGCAAATTCTACAAGGGTAGGACAGAGACTATCCGAGTTATTTCGAGCGAGTCGGATGCATGGGTTGCGAGTATGGACGATCCCAAGATGACACCTCAGCAACGCAAGGCGTTGTTTGATGCTGCTACCAAGAAGCATATTGACCGTGCAAAGCTTGCTGGCCAAGGCCAGGGTGTTGACAGACATATGTTTGGTGCGTTGTGCATTCCGTTTGAAGGGTACATCACTTATCTTGTGCTTCAGGTCTTCGCCGGCTTTTACAACCCGGAGAAGAGGCACCTGCGCTCTTCAATGATCCTGTACTTGCTCGATCAAGCAACTGGGTCTTGAGCACTTCTGCCATCTTTTCAAAGCACTTCCCCGCATACGGATGGGGTGAAGTCGTGCCTGAAGGTTTCGGTGTTGCGTATATGACTGGGTACAACGGTTGGTGTCATTTCCTGTCTGAATTGAGGAAATTTCCTGATGATTGCTTGCGTAGATCGACTCCAATATACCATTACGTCTCGCAAAGAGATGCCCAACGCCAAGTTTGTCGAGGAAATTGCAAAGGCCTCCGACGATATTTACAACCTTCACAAGGAGACTGCTCAAGTCCAGAAAGCCAAGCTCTAATCAAATAGGCTAGAGCCGTTGTGTGTATATACCAGGAAATTTGAATGTAACTTCTATAGGATCAAATGTGGGTCAAGCAGGCAAACTGAACCATTCATTGACCGGCTCGTGCACTTTGCATTGACAACAGGAAACTTCTGGACATTTTGTGGCTTCGGAGAGTCGAAAGGCCGGGTCATCACTGGCATGAGGAATGCACCATTTTTGACAACCTTCCAGCCACAAAGGGTCCAAGTTTCGATGGCATATATGCACGCAAGCCTCCCAAATGGTGCCTCGGGATTCACAACCAGCGCCTTGAACTTTGCAACAACATGTCTGCTATTGAGGTGAACCAACATCAGCTGGCTTTCCCAACCACGAACCTGGAATTCTGACACGCGGATCCCTTTAGGTCCAGCAGATTACGATTAGCAACGAAGGCACCTCAGATGCAGTTGTGACAATTCTCGACATCAACCAGGCGAGCGCAGGCCCCGGCTATACCCTACTCTTGAGGCCAGCCACTTATAATGTACCCTTCTACCTCAACACGATGGAACAAATGAGCAGCGGCGCTGTGGTGAGCTTTTATTACAGCACCTCGAGATGATTCTTGTTGCTCATGGCCCTCAGTTCATGGTTCGTGTCATGACCGTCCCTGCTGGTCGCCAAGCTCTCAGCAGCACCTTGACATATGTGTTCAATGCTGGAACATCTGCTACATTCGTCATTGGTGGCACTTCCACATTGCCAAGTATCAGCTTCCAGGGTATTGAAGTCCTCACACCGAGTACTAGCGAGGCAAAGTCAGACCCCTAGAATTAGTAGTAGAATTCTCGGACCCTAAAGCTCCGAACTTCCGATGCGTGCCTTTTTCCAGGGAACTTCAGGGAAAATGTGGACTCTTGTCAGTTTATCAGAAGCCCAAATAGAATACAATCGACGGTCTCTGCAACTTCTGTCAGGGATGAATTCAATCCATGACAAGAGCTATGTACTGGTTCACGGCATGCCGCCGTCCGCTAGCTTGACTGTCCAATCGGCTGCTTTGTGGTTCATAAGAGTGGCAAAAATTGAGAAGTAAAGAAAGCATGAATTCTCGCGGTCCATTCCTCGTGCAACCCCGTCAAACCTGCGTACTGAGGAGTTGACAGCCTACTTGATCAAATACGCTTGCAGTGAGCCGATTGGGATGGATCCGACTCGGGCGAGCATCAACCAACTCACGGGGAGAATCAGAAGGTAGCGGGGAGACAAAGAACTAGGTGGGAAGGATGTTCATGAAAGTCATCAGAAACTCAACGGAGGTTGCCAACTTCCGATGAAAGGATAGGAGGAATGCTCTCGCACCATAGCGGACTGAGGATTCAGGGAAAGTACCATCGTATGAAGTGTCACTGAGGACACTCGGAATCTTCAAGGCCTTTGTTCCTGGTTTCGGGAATACGAACTGCCGGCCAGCCACCTGATCATTGTGGCACTTTCCATGGGCATGAGGAATGCCCAGGGTATCTTTCCCTTGTCACGAATCTGAAAGGATGAGAATAAATGGCAGCAGAAACATATATAAGCGCATTCAACTCTACCTCTTGCTACAGTTCCAACATCTCTTGTAACAGCAGTGCTCAGCTATGAACTCCGCCGCCAACGTAGGGACTCAGAGTTTTAATCGCAGTGGATGCCTGCCTAACACCTTGCCTCTTCCAGGTTCAACAGATTAAAGTCACCAACAGTGGCCCGGCTGATGCGACTGTGATTCTCGACAAGGGCATCGCCAGCTTAGAGCTCTCGCCCAACATCGGCCCGCTGGGCGGCTCTCAGCCCTACGACCTCAGGCAAGTTGAAGGCCTTAACGATGGCGACACGGCGAGTCCTCCGCGGGATTCAATGGCAGTACAGTAGCTGATCTTTATTCAGTTCTCTGTTCGAGTCCTGATTCCTGAAACTGGCGAGAATGCACCCAGTTCCATCATCCTCACCTATGTCTCCAACGCTGGAACCGAAGCCATATATCTCATTGGAGGAAACGCCCTTGCTCCCAGCATGACCTACCAGGGTACCCAGGTCATTTAAGACCCCAACCTAGCTGCCGTCTTGTGATCCTCTGTACTATATATGAATACATAAGGTTCCAGTTGCGGTTGAATTTCCAACTTGAATTGAGCTGCATAGCGTGGCACGCTAAGAGACATGCGAAAGCCTCCTTCCTCGAGTTATGGACTGGATGCAAACGAATCAAGACGGGCACCTGCCTTTGACCATGGGCACCTCACCTTCCAAGGCATCCACGTCCCATGATCTTTACTGTCGCACTTTGAACTGCAGACCAGCACCCCGAGCACGAGCATGAAATCTCTGAGGCTAGAGCCAGCTGCCATAAATCATAACAGTTTGCACGTTCTGTGTACAAGTCAACTTGAAATCTACTGGTGCTCTACAGATGGTTGTTGACCCATTTGATCATCGATCCCTGAGACTTCTTCGGTTTTGCTACGGAGGGATATGTCATGGTAAACCATTTGAGGAGCGTCTGCTGTTCCCACCACTGCAAAAATTCCACTGAAGTACGAGTTTTGCGTAACCTTCTTAGACGGCAGCCTGGATCTGTCGCCAATCTGAGTCTCATTTGCAGCGGCGCCTATTACTTGATGGTAAGCTCAAAACCCACCAGGCCGCTGCTCAATGCTCCTGGGAAAGGAGGATTCAAGTTGTTATCTTTTACACACTTCTACAGGTCTAGAAATCGACTCGCAAAGTCCGTTACAATTCATATGATCACGTTCCCACAATCCCGCTATTGCTGCTACTTGAAGCTCCTCAAACTTCCTGACGTACTTCCCTGAGAATTTGTTCTTGTCCTCCTCAGCTCCGAGCCGCCGTATAGCGAGCCTCCAACACCCTTGGATCCAACAAAGCTCGACGATGGGACCGTTCCAACGAAACTACCATTCGACCCTCCTATACTTCCTGTACGCTTCACTCTCCTCTTCCCATGGGACACATGTGAAGGCGGCGATGCTGCGCTACCACCACCGGTTTGGTGATGCGAGGATATTGTCGGTACACCATTGAGACGAGCAAAGTTGCTGATGAAGAGTGGTTGGCCTGGAAGACGATCCCCGAGAGCACCATCGCTTATGTACCCGCTGCTATCTCCTGCTTCGCTTCCTGCTTGAGAGTTCTGTGATTTTCCGTTAGTGGGTTTCATTTGGAAAGCAAAAGAGATACTCACCGGGCTTGTGATACAAGAAGGCTTCAGGACACTAAGACCTGAGAGGTTTCCAGTCGACTCGGAGCGGGAGAAAGGTCCGATCGTGACGCCCGTCAAGGATGAGAACGACCCTGTGCGCGAGTTGGTGCGATGCAGGGAGGAGCCTGCGGTATCCTTTGCCCCACCTGCCTGGCCCGGGATTGTGACAGGGTCAGAAGGCCCAGGCTCCTCCCCTGGCTTGGGGGAGGGGAATGAATGATGGTGGGGATGATGAGGCACGTAGACCCCTCCTGCACCGTATGCTCCGGAACAGTGTACAGGCGCCGTACTTATTCGCAGACCCTGGATCTGGCTGGGAGGGATGAGATCTTCCTCTTGCAATTCGGCGGAATCATCCTTCTTTTCATCCCCTGCGTCGGCTTTTAATTCCGATTCATCCTCCTCTTCGGGTCCCTCTGCAATGTCACCAAGAGGATTGCCTTCGCTGAGTTCAGGGTTACCCGCTACCAGTGATCCTCCAAGCGATAGAGGCGGTGGGTTGGGTGAGGTCAAGGAGGAGGCGTCTGGAGGTGCGACGAGTGCCTCAATCTCGACTGCATCCTCGAAGTCGTATTCATCCTCGGACTCGGGAGCTTCTTCTTTGGTAGGTAGGTCATGGGTGCCTTTGGTATGAACCGGAGAATCAACAGTTGCATCCCAGTCACTCCAGTGTCCTGCAGCAGGCTTTCGCCCGTCTGGCGTTAGGTCTGCCGTCGCGATAGACGTAGCACTTTGTGGTGGCGCTACAGTGGGAGGAGGAACACCTTTTCTACCAGGTGGAACCAACTCGTCATCTGTGAGCTCTTCATCGTCGATGGCACTATCAGCTGCCCATCCTGTGCTATCGCCTCCGACAAGCTTGCCCGCGACGACCTTGCCTCCTCGAATACCAGGTTTCGGAGCACCTTCTCTGATCTCCTCCCGGAGCATGCGCATCCTCTCCTTGTGTTTCTCGGTGCTTCCTCTGCGTCCCGCTTCGAGTGCCTTCAAGCTCGCTTTGACCCTCTCTGCCTTTTCCCAGTCCCACTCGATAAAGTCGAGTTCTGGCGGGACTCCAAAGGCTCCCTTGATTCGCTCCCAGATCAGCTCAGAGTGAGACAGGATGCACTTTTTGGCTTTCGCAACCCAGACGGCGTCCGACTCGAGGTCTCGATCGACCTGTGTGAGGTGGACGTATAGGTGCTCGTATGTCCATCGGGCAGGGTCAGGCGGGAGCTGGATATCATCGGGAGAGGTACTAGGCTCAGGAGGAGGACCCTCATAGACCTTTGGCAGAGTTTGAGCCAAAAGATTGAAAAGCTTCGCGTCGGGTGGCGTGGTGATGAGTTGAGCGACTTCTCCAGGCCGATCGACGAAAGGAAGGTATATATCGTCGGGCAGAGGAGTGAATGTAGCAGGAGCAACAACGCCAGATGCGTGACCTAGGCTGGGCGATTGGGATCGCAAGATGGGGCTGCCGGGTGGAAGAGGGGAGACGTCGGGAGCAGGGGTATTGGCAGAGGCGGCGATTTGGGCGAGTGTGCGTGGGTTGGTGGCTTGTCTTGCGAGCTCTACGAGTTGATCTGGGTTGAGGCGGGGTTTTGTGAACGAATTTGACGGTGCCGACATGCGGGGCGATTGATTAGGTCCAACGGGTCGCAGACGAGGAGATCCGCCAGGGGATGGAGGGCCTGGATATGGACGATGAGGACTAGCCAACAACTGAGAGCTAGTACTCACCTGCTCCTCCGATGCTTCCTGTAGACGAGTCTCGTCGGTGCCCACCGCCATGCTCGTGGCCAAAACTTGAGAACGCGAAGCTCAGCCGACCTGCAGGTGCACCATCTGGGGGAGGCGAAGTGGTCCCCGACGCGCTCGAGCGATAGCTCCTGCGCCTGGAGACCGATGTGAAGCTCGATGGGGGATCATTAAGGGTCAAGGGTGGGCTGGTTGGCTGCTGGAGGACGCGGACGATGGTGAGCTTGCTGGATGACGTGCGGTCAGGGGCGTCATTGATGTCAGCGTGCAAGCCATAGGGGTCTGGGGCCGCCGTTGAGCCTCGTCGACTGGAGAGACGACGATGGACAGTTGTGGTAGACGTGGTGGGCATGGATGTTGGAGGTGATGATGGAAAGAGAAATGTTTTGGCAGTTTATCTATGGGCTCATCGTCGACATCATGTGAGCTCCGCAACTTCATCACACACTATCATGGGCCATTCGACGTGTCCTTGGCCCTTTTCACGGACCTTCAAGGGTCTTTGAATCTCATATTTCACTTTATCTTCACCTCGAGGAATCAAACGTTCGATGGTCGATGTTACATCAGAACCTTCACAGGTTCCGAGAATCCTGCGGTGGCGGGCTTCCTACTGGATTCAGCTATACAATCAAAATATGTACAGAGATAGTTCCTACCAACCTCCACCAATCAGTCCCATTTACTCCCTTTGACTTCCTTCAAGCCCTTGGAAATAAGGGAAGAGGAACGAAACGCCATGTCCACTGCCATCCACAAGGGAATCAAAAAGTAGGGCACGTAGCTTGCTATCAGCGTCATCCTCTGGCTATCTGTAAGAGTCGGACCGAGTATCTTCGCGACGGAGGAACCGGTGGAGGGTGTTGTCAGAAGCAAAAGTACGCAGGGGAGGGTCGTGGTCGCAGTGGATGCCCCATAGAATGTCAGCAATGGGTAGAGGATGTGTTGTTTGCGGTTGTGGTAGAGGTAATAGGCGCCGTAGAAGAATGTCGGGAGCTGTACAAGCCTAGTCTGGATTCAGCACAAGCTTCGGCGCTGTTAGGAGTGGAAAACGCGTACAATTCGACGTGCATGAAGGATATAATCCAGAGCAGGGAGTGCCTGAATTCTGGCCCAAACAACCCTGCAACACCACCAATAACGGGGTCATTGGTCATGGACACATAATAGGCTGCAAGTGAGCGCAGTGGCGAGTCCTTTGGAACTAACCACTCTGGATATACAGCCTGCAAGTCGAGCAGAAGAGTAGCAGGGATATGCGTGAGGAAGAATATGAAGTAGACCAAGTCGGCTGGACGACTGAAGAGCGAGGACCTGGTCGCTTGTGCTGTGGTTGCTTCGCGCTTCAACGACGACGCGTCTTTCTCGTTGAGCAGCATTGTTGAGAGGCTGTTGGCGCTGAGGGTGACAGCGGAGGTGTGTGGTACGATGGCTAGTTATGAGCGCGCTGCGCGAGTGCCCACTGCAGCGGAAATCACGGCCATCTGATGTTCCCGTGCCAATAGCCAAATCATAATCTTATCGTCTCCCAAAACCAAACCCAAGCCATGGCCGCTGAACCTTCCTCTTCCTGGCCACTCACTCGCCTGTTCTATGGATCAGAAAAGACAGTGGTCACTACTGGACCACACATCCAGATCCTCGACTCTCAGTGCGTGAATCTCCCAGTGAAGACCTGAATTGCTGAAGGAAACTTCAACTTAGGACTGGGTTGGTCTTGCGCTCGACCGCCGCGTTGAGCGAAGAGCAGCAACAGGATGTGGTCAAGTCCGGACCCATCCAAGTTGTCGCGGTCGACCGGTCGTTCAGATATGTCGCTGCTGTTGGCGATGATAAACTTCTCAAGATCTGGGACACTGAAGATTCGGAGGGCGTGCAGGCCGGTGGGCTGAAGCTGCTTAACTCCAGGTAAGCCCAAACTCCATATCAGAGTCTGTCGTATTCTCATAACCTGCTATTCTACTAGAGAACTTCCCAAGAAGGCAACTGGGATCCTTTTCACCCAAAACTCTCAAACGATACTCGTTTCAGATAAATTCGGAGACGTCTTCAGGTTAGTTGTTCTCCCTTTCGACCAACGTATGATCTTATGGACTTTCGCAGCTACCCTCTCATTTATGTTCCCTTCACATCGGCTGAACTCGAGCAACAAAAGGTAGACGATGCCAAAGACCCTCATGCCTCGCATACGAACCCTTCGAATGGGACCCTCATCCTTGGACATGTCTCTCCTCTCAACGCCATGCTTCTCAGCCGGAATGATGAAAGATTTATTCTGACCGCAGACAGAGATGAACATATTCGGGTGAGTTGGTACCCGCAGGGCTATATGATTGAGATGTTCTGTCTCGGACACACAAAGTGCGTCAATCTCCTTGCTTTACCGAAGTCTGGGGCTTAAGCTAGTCTTCGCGTAGGTTCGTATCAGCATTGCACATTCCTCTCTCTGAACCTGCTGCCTTAATCTCTGGTGGCGGAGATCCCGTGCTGAAGATCTGGGATTGGATGAATGGAAAGCTACAGCGCGACGTGCCCATATCCGATGTCATAGAGCCTTTCATCGTGGTCAAGAGATCGAAATCTCGAGAAGGGGAAGGTGAGAACGAAGGGGAGGAGGCTGCAGGCAAGAAAGGAAAGAAAAGGAAGGGAAAAGCAGCGGCAAAAGGGGGGACGGACGCAGAAGCAAAGACAGAGAAGGAGGACGCAGATGCTATGGCTGTCGACGAGGAGCCAAAGCCAGAGGAACCGGTTGCACAAGCTGAGCCCGAGAAGGTACTTGCTGTGAGGAGAATAGAAAGTGTGGAACAGGACGGAAAACTGTTTTATATCTTCAGTGCGATTGGGTACGTCCAATTGAATTTATTGGTGCATGAGCGCTCAACGTCGCCGTAGTGCTACTGCGTTGTTCTCTTTCCCAGCATCCGACGCATCATCCATCTCCCATTTCGACCTGGGCATACCAATCATTGACTTCCAAACCATCCCCTCTCCCGACGATGTACCTGTCATCTTGGTTCTCCTCGACCCATCATGGAACGGGGGCAACACAACATCCAACCGGGTGCGCCTATTGACCTTGTCTTCAGGAGCAGTGAGTACGCGCGTATATTCTGCTATACCGTCTGACCGCATCCCACAGTTTACCGAAGCATCGGGAGAGACTCAAAGCCGTTACGCCTCCCTGCTAGCGGCGCTGAACGGAGACGCAACAAGGATTGCTGCATCGTCCGAGGGCCTCAAGTCCCTGGACCTGTATTCAGAACTGTCTTCCTTACCCAAGTATGTCAGTCGAGGTCCTGAGATCAAGCCCGTGGGTGAAACGAGCGAGGCTCATTCATCGGAAGGAGCTGCGTTGACGAGGAGGGAGATTGGAAGGCAAAAGAGGATCGCGAGAGTTGAAGAAATCAAGACCAAGGCTCTTGCAAAAGGTGACTCTGCTGCACAATCAGAGGAGCAAGAAGATCAGCCACAGTTGAAGAGGAGCAAGTCGGAGAATCCGAATGAAGCTTCGTCGTAGCCTGGGCTGCAGCAACCTCAAAACATCGAAGTTTTTTCGGTGGCTGATATCTATCCGTGTCGATGACATAGATCCTTTGGAATAGAACCCGATCTTGTGGCGAAGACGGCCATGGTGGGAGGGTACTTGCAATTGGTGATGTCAGATACATCTCAGGTGTGCCCATGAGAAATGCTTCCAGCGCAAACTCGGGTATTCTGCACATGCGAGCATGTACTAGAGCTGGCTTTGACATGTCGATCAAGATGGTAATTAGCTGTGGAGGCAGCCAAGAATCGCAACGGTGCAGAGATGTCGGTTAGTAGAAGAAGAAAAACGTCGACCCACAAAGATGAATTCGTTTCCTAAGCTTCGAGTAGTGGTAAATATCGATTTGCCCTGGATACGGCGATGAATGTCGTGACGGTGGAAGAGAAAGAGTGTGGCAATTCAAATGGTGCCGCGGCGAACGTGACCAGAGTGCTTTCGACCTCATCTCCCATCTGCCAACATCGTCGTCCTCGCCGTCGTCGTTGACCGCGATGGACAAGCCCAATGGGCCACGCCAGCAGCCCCCAGACAAGCGAAATGCAGCCTATGAGACCATCTTTGGTCGTCCAGGCGTTCACCACCACCAGCAGGGCTACCCACAAAACATGCAACCGCCATACCCACAATTTCCACCTCCGCAGCCCCAGGCACAGGCCTATCCTTATCGCCAGCAATCCCATTTCTCAAATCCTGACTCTCGCACGTCGTTTGGATCCTCATATTCAGGTTATCAGCAATATCCACCAAACATGGGCCAGCCCCCACCCCCACAATTGGGTCCTCAGGGACCGTACCGTCAGGCATATCCGCCAGTTGTGCCTCAGCAGCCGTACAATGGTTTTGACTATCCCGCAAATTACTCACCGTCGCCTCCGCAAATCCAGACTCCATTCAGTTACTCGGGCTCGTTGGGCTTGCCGCCCAATCCTCAGCTAGGTCGAGCACGATCGGTCATTAGCAATGGCAGCGGGCAAATCATGGGAAGCCCCATGCCCCTCTACCAGGAACCTCCAGACGCTATCCAGGCCTCTTCTTCGCAGCCCTCCCTCACACCGGCCCAGGCCTACCAGAACCAGGTCTACGCTCGGCATCAACCGTCTCCTGGACCACTACAACAGCAAGCAGACTGGAATCGACATCGTACATCCCCCGCAGGCCAGGTTCATCGACGGTCCTCGTTAGCCCATAGCACGGCGCGTATGTCAGAAGCTCCGAGGCTTGGTATTAGCCTTGAACAGGACGAGGGGCGATTGGGACTTGATTTCGGCGTCAATGGGAGTGGTAGTAGCGACCAGGGGACTGATGCCGACAGTGAGCTGCCGTATGCAAGAGATGATTATTCAGGTACCCGTTTCCTCCTCCTCTCTTAAGGTTCTTAGCGTCTTGACCGTTCGCAGCAGCCCCTAGCAGGACTAATTCACGTTCAAAGCACGGGAGAGCCCCATCGGTGGCAGAGAGCTCGAAAGCTGTAAGTAGATTCGGAACTGTTGAACGATCTGGCCACCTGATAATCTGCTTGCCACAGCACCGGCACCTACAAGTAGATACGTCCTCGCCATATACGCCTCCTGGAGCCAACCCAACGGATTTCGCCACATCTGCCACAACCGACCAATCGTTCACTTCGTACTCACCCCGTCCATCATCAGAATCTTCTCGCACCGTATACTCCAACCCTAACCGCGCTTCCAAGTCCATGTCCATATCTGCCGCCTCAATCACGTCTCGGAGCCATGTTGAACAGCACCATCGCAAATCGTCCAAGAGCATCCTACCCTCAGAGCCAGGGCGCAACTCCCCCGCCCACCCACGGCTACCGCGCAAGAAAGTCTACCCAGCACTGCTATCTCTCGTCGCCGAAGCATTTCGGGAACGCATCATGCTGTCGGATCGAATCAAGGACGGTCTCACCTACAAGGCTGTCTTTGACGGACGGGAAGCAGTGGACAAAATCGCCTACATTATCAAGACCACAGACCGGAACTTGGCATTGTTGTTAGGGAGGGCTTTGGACGCTCAAAAGTTCTTCCACGACGTCACTTACGACCATCGTCTGAGGGACAGTGGGAATGAGCTTTATCAGTTCAGAACCAAGCTACCTAGTCCTTTCGTGAGCGGGGAGTTGCCTAATGTGGGAAATGGAGAGGGTGAAGGGTTGCAGCATGAACGGTTGTCTCAGAAACTGGCTGGTGTTGACCTTTCCGAGGTGTGTAAATGAATTCATTTCCTTGTGATTCCCGGTACGACAACAGCCTGCAGGACCACAGCCCTAGGTCGCCACAGGAGGAAGAAGAGTCATGGGACGATGCACCTCTGCCGTCTGGGGTGTTCACCCTTCTTACTGACTGCTATTCCCCGACATGCTCTCGCGACCGGTTATGTTACAGTATAGCCTGTCCAAGACGACTGGAGCAACAAGCGAGGTTGAACATGAAGCCTCAACCTGGTCTTTCGGAGCAGATTAGCGGGGAAAGCTTGTACGATACTCCTGTGAGCATATCCTCCGATATTTTCAGATTCTTGGTCCTGATTGCCTCTTAGGAAACTGGCTCACTCTGGGTGCACTCTGTGCCTCCTGAAATTGTGGCGAGCGTGTCAGACGCGGAGAGGAAACGACAGGAAGCGATCAATGAGGTCATTTACACAGAACGCGAGTTTGTTCGCGATCTCGAGTACCTGCGCGATGTAAGTCTGCCGGAGATTCATGGTCGGGGGCAGCTGGCTCATACGACCCTAGGTTTGGATGAAACGTCTTCGGGAAGACGACATCATTCCAGCAGAGAGACGGACGGATTTCCTCCAGCATGTGTTTTGGAACATCACAGATATCATTGCTGTCAACAGTCGACTACGGGACGCGCTCAACAAGCGTCAGAAGCAGTATGCGGTTGTGGAGAGGATTGGCGATGTCTTACTCGAGCATGTGCCTCATTTTTCACCGTTCCTTGACTATGGTGCACATCAGCTGTGGGGAAAGTATGAGTTTGAGAAGGAGAAGAATTCAAATCCTGTTTTCGCTCATTTCGTCGAGGTACGACCAAATTATTACTCTTTAAACTCATCTCTTACATTTTCGATAGCTGACAGAACGGCTACCTGAGTCCAGGAGGTTGGAACTGAATGCATACCTCACGAAACCTACCACCCGTTTGGCGAGATACCCTCTCCTCCTTGAAGCTGTTCTGAAGAGCACGCCGAAAGACAGTCCTGATAGTAGCCACCTACCGCAAGTCATCGCGCTCGTGCGAGACTTGCTCAAAAAGGTCAATGCAGAGTCTGGCAAGTCGGAGAACCGATTCAACCTCATGCAGTTGCAGCAGCAGCTCATTTTCAAGCCAGGGGAAGAGATGGTATGTGGTCAAAGCCCGCGCGCTACTGCTAACACTGATCATTCTCATGCAGGATCTGAGACTGACAGACGAGAGCCGTGAAATGGTGCACAAAGGGACACTGAATAAGCGGGATGGAGAAATTTATGTTTACCTCTTTGACCATTCCCTGTTGTTCACAAAGCTGGTGAAGAACAAGAACCACGAGCAGTTCAAGGTTTACAGACCGGTAAGTCCTCTGAGCGCTTTTTCTAAATGCGCTGGTTTGATCATGCTTCTAGGCCATTCCCCTTGAGCTGTTGGTGGTCACGGCAGCAGATGATGGTCAAAACGCATCAAACAGTGGTACCCTGCGCTCGCGAGGCAAGGGTCAGGCTCTGGTGCGACGCAACTCCAAGGAAAAGGTCGGCGTCAACCTGAGCGCAGTTCGAGGCGAAGCCAAGGGTCAATACTGGATCAACTTTATCCATCTCGGAAGGCGCCCCTACCAGCTATTACTCTGGGCAAGCACCCCCGTTGCTCATCGCAAATGGATAGATGTCATCCTCAAGCAGCAACAAATCATCACTGAGAAGGGCATGATATTTGATACCGTCCCCCTCAGCGAAGGCTTTTTCAGCGGCCCTAACAAGGTCAATTGTGCAGCTCCTTATAGTAAGTCTCTTGTAGCTTTTGTCGAGATGATGGCGGTCACTAAGCGACTGTTATAGATGGTGGCCGTCGTGTTGTTTATGGAACAGACGACGGTGTCTACATCTCGGACCTCCGTGATCCCCAACGCGAACCTGTGAAGGTTCTTGCGCTTCTCGATGTCACTCAGGTTGATGTTCTGGAGGACTATCAGCTTTTAATAGTTCTTTCAGGTGAGTGCTAATTTTGCTCTGGATTTATGCCGCTTAACCGAGGGCTTCTTTTCTTGTACCCCGATAGAGCGACAAGTCATCACCTTCCCGCTGGATGCACTAGATCAGAACGACCCTATGGCTGGGTTGAAGCGGGCAAAGCGGATATCGTCGCACACGTCGTTCTTCAAGGCAGGGTTCTGTTTGGACCGGGTTCTCGTCTGCATCGTCAAGTCGAGTCAGCTCTCGAGTACCTTCAAGACGTTGGAGCCGATTGATACCAACACAAGAGGACGGGCGAAGCCCACGTTCAAGAAGCTTTTGCAAGGTGGAAATGACACCCTCAAGATCTTCAGGGTATGTCATAAACTCTTTTTCGGGCCGGGTTGGAACTGACCACGTTCCAAGGAGTTCTATATCCCAGTCGAGTCAACATCCATCCATTATCTCAAAACGAAGCTTTGTGTCGGTTGCTCAAAGGGCTTTGAGATTGTGGACTTGGAGACCTTGGATACCCAGCCATTGCTTGACCCTCATGATGAGATGCTGGAATTTGTGAGGAGGAAAGAAGGGTTGCGGCCTATGGCTATCTACCGCATCCATAACGAGTTCCTTCTCTGTTACGACGGTAGGCCGCGGGTTTTGCGTCGTAGAAGACTTGGCGCTAACGCTGATCTAGAATTCGCCTTCTATGTCAACAAAAATGGCCGTCGGTCAAGGAAGAACTTCCGCGTGCAGTGGGAAGGCCAACCATCTGGGTTCGGTGAGTAGCAATTCCGAGCTGGGTGATGGCAGGTTCTTATACACGAGTTCGTTTCAGCTCTGCACGAGCCATATGTGTTGGCCTTCGCGCCTTCCTTTGTGGAGATTCGGCATGTCGAGACCGGAATGCTTGTCCAAGTTATCCAGGGCTCGAACCTACGGCTTCTCTTCGCCGATACGCCGCCTTCCGTTACGAACACTGGCGGAAGCATGCATTACAATCCGTATCCTCCAGGGTAGGTGCCTTTCAGCTCTAATCAAAGGCCAGCGCTTATCTCCTATTGTCCAGATATAATGGTTATGGTCCTCCGCCGAACCAACAGTATCCCGGCCACAATCCTCTCCCTCTCAGACACCCACAAGGTGTCGGTAGAGACGAGATTTTGATTGTGTCTGATGACCGTGTGCTATCCCTACGTCCTGCCGCCGGCGCCCATGCTCTTCATCAGGGTCCTGGTGCTGGTTATGCAGGATCGGACGCGGGTTCAATGATGCTCCCTGGTCACGGCCATCGATAATAATGCCACTCCTTTTCCCCTCGTCCCCAACACTAGCGAGCGCTAGCGAGCGAAGAGGTAATACCATTTAGCCTGACCCCAAAGGCTAGGGGTATCTTTTTATTTGTAACACTTTTGTCTGGATTTTGTATTTCACATCTCTCATTCTTGTCGTAGCTTGTCCTGTAGTTTTGCTTTTGTTTTCTGCACACATTACACGGTCTTCTGTACTGGGCCAAGTCTATCTATTCTATTAACATAGCATTTGTTGTTGTGCATGGTTACCTTCAGGTAGTGTAACATTTCCGAAAGGTGTAATAGTATTTCGAACCTGCTGAAGTCGACTTGCTGACGATGTCCATGCTGATTCGGCCGCCCAATATAGGCCCCAGCAACCCGATCACGCCGGAGGCGATCATTCTATTAATGGAATTGTCGACGGGACATGCTCGCCGCAGATAACTGTCTTCGGTGGGCAAGATACCCGGTAATACAGCCAGAAAAACTGTGTAGGTTGAGTTCTTGGAGGTTGAATGGAACGTAGGTAAGCACACTTTAACGATTGGTGTTTTGGTGGGGTTTTGAGCATTGGAAACTCAATCAATTCCTGAGTAGAGAAGAGATTAGCCCTATCGATATGTTTTTTCCCACAAGCCACTGCCAGGCGATGCCGAACGACATTGACACATGGTGTCTTCCGCACTCATAAAGAAGTCGCTGCCGGAGCGATTTGATTCGCGCCCTATCTTTTCTCTTCCCTTGACTACTCGCTTTTACTCTGCACAGTGCAGAGTGTCCCTCACAGTCTTTTCCGTTCTTTTTAATCATGAAAATACAGTTTCTAGCTCTGTTTGCTGCGTTGCAGCTCACCGCTGCCGCACATAGCCTTGAAGGCCGTCGCGACAGATTCCACCATAGGCGACAAGTGGACTCTTCCGCTCCTGCTCCTCCTGCTCCTCCCGCAACCCCTTCGCCTTCTCCTCCAGCCCCCCCAGCTAACACTCCCCAACCACCCCCCGCGAACACTCCTCAGCCCCCTCCACCACCTCCCCCCTCGAATCCGGAGACCAACCCTCAACCTGCTAATCCTGGAACGCCTACCACAACCCAAAATGGGTCTCCTGGAGCTACTCCGCCTGCCTCCTCAACCACTGTGAACACTGGCCCTCCACCCGCCGCCACTGGCACAGAGATCCCACCAATCGAGAGCGTCACCAGCGGCATGCCCACAAAGCCTGCCCTTTTCCCAACGGCCTCGTTCTCCGCTGGTGCTCAGCCTCCAGTTTCTGGTGTCCCACCTCTCCCAACGCCATGTGAATACGGGCTTTATTAATCTGCCCATTGATTTGCTAACATGGATGTCCCTCAGTCCAATTTGTTCGTGAAGAGTGGCCCGACTGGGACAAGGTTCCCCCGGTTGGTATGTCCTCCTGAATTTTCATCTCAACCCCTCCTAAATCCTTTGTTTTCACAGATTCACCAGAAGTCGCGACATGGATGAAAGAACTCGATGGCGTTGACATTCCTGACTGGAGCCCCACCACCAACGGCTCATGCGGCGAGAGCCCTGGACCTTTTGCTGAAGCTGCCGCACGTGGTTGGTGGACCTGTGGAGGATACGTCCGAACCACCGGTAAGAAATTAATTTTACTGCCCCAATGAAGCGAGTAGACCTAACGTTCCGCTCCAGACATTGTCTCTTGCCCTGATAAGAACACCTGGGGTGTTAGGTACGCCACTGGCGCTTCAGTTTGACGCGTTTGCTAATTGAGTATGCAGCTTTGATGACGGTCCTTCCGGCCACAGTAAGTGCTTAAGAATGAGTGTCGAGGCTTGAGCTGACTTTCTCTCCAGCTCAGTACCTCCTGAACTACCTTGAGGAGAAGAACGTGCACGCCACGTTCTTTGTCGTTGGCTCTCGCGTTGTCGAAAGGCCTGCCATTCTTGTTGAGGAGTACATGAAAGGACATGAGATCAGTGTCCACACCTGGTCTCATAGGGTGAGTCCTTTGTTGGTTTTGCTCAATCCAGCGCGTCTGAAGATCGTCTCCTCCCTGTCAAGCCCTTGACTTCGTTGACCACCGAACAAGTCGTTGCCGAACTCGGCTGGACCCGCAAGGCAATCAAGACCGTCCTTGGGGTAACCCCAACCACCATGCGCCCACCTTACGGTGATATCGGTAAGGGCAACATTCGGCGTTCTCTGGCCTCTGGCTGATGCGTGTTTCCAGACGACCGTGTTCGTGCAATCTCGCTTGCTATGGGAATGGTGCCGATCATGTGGACTCGAACTCCTTCCGGAGGCGTCTTCGACACTGAAGGTGAGCTCCTCCTGTTTGCCCTGGTCCCTGCCCACTAACATGAATTCTGTAGATTGGAAGGTCGCCGGAGGAATTGTGAATGGCTCCTCTTCGTTCAAGACTTTCGAAACGATCCTTGCTAATGCCACCACCGCGATGGAGACCGGTTTCATTGTCCTTCAGCACGATTTGTACGAGATCACCGTCGATCTTGCCATGGGCTTCACCCTCCCCTTGGCTCTCTCATACAACCCTCCTCTCAGTGTAAGCCGAACAATCTACTTTCGGAATGCGTGACTGAATCCCCTACTCTAGTTGCAGCCCATTGGTCAGTGCATCAAGAAGCCGACTCGTGACCTCTACCTGGAGTCCAACAGCAACAAAACGTTCCCTTATCCTGAAAAGGTTAACAGCGGTATCAGCGTTGACGGTGATGGCACAGTCGACACCAAGTCTGGTGATGGAGGCAAGACCGCAGAGGAAGTGAAGAGTTCCAGGCCTGAGGGAGCCAGCGACGGCTCTGCAGCTTCCCTGAGCTCCCGTGTCTCATACGCTGTGATCTCATCCTTGCTCTTGGGCGTTGCTGCAATCGTCTTGTAATGACCCTTACGGAATGCCTTGTACCTTTGCGTTCGATGTCTGCCTCTGGCGAAGGACTTTTCTCGCAGGCTTTTTGTGTTTGCGTCGGACTTACTATGGACGACTCCATTGCTTCCCTTAGCTGTAGAGATTCGTATGATACCTACCCTCTTAATGTAACGTTGCTCATGTCTACTTTGGATCTGAATCTTATAAAGTTTCAGCTCTGTTTGTCCTTGAGGAGGTGGAATACGCAACCTTGAATGGCATTTCCGAGACGGCTTGTGAATCGCTGACAAATCCTGTAAGCGCCGAAGAACGCGACGTGATGTGGGTTATCATTTAACCAGCGCGTCCTCTGTCTGCTCCATTCGCGTGCTCTCTGAACATGCCACGATCAAAGGCACCCGCGGGAATCAACGAGCCAGTTGAAGATCTCTGGCGAAGGTCCGAGTCCCCGCAGGAAGAATGGGAAGAGGATGGTGATTGGGGAGTTAGCATTATCGGGGAGGAAGTTGACTATTGGGGAGATGTTCGGTGCGTGTTTTGTCTTCAGCCCAAGCACTTTGACTCATGTCATCCCTACAGCTATGAAGTTAGTCTATGTTCAACTGGAACTCCTGCTCTCAACCTGACTACCCATGGGCTCAGGTTCAATGGGACGGCTGGCAACGCAAGGACGGTACAAGCCAAACTTGGAAGCCGGAGTATGTCGATGAGGGCGACAAGTCAATCTTCAAGAAGTGGGACAAGAAGCAACGGAAATATCGACTTAAGCTGGCTGAGGAGCGGCCCGGAATTGAAGTAGTTCCTGGTCGACTTGACTTTCACAACAATGACACGCTACGCCGTTCACAAGCTCTCGAGGAACAGCTTCGATACGCGGAAAAGTATCCATGTCCCTGGCCTCAAGCCCTCAAGAAGAAGTCGATGACATCCGCTGCACCAGAAGCTGGCCCTAGCAGCCGGCCTCTGCGAGCTACCCCTGCACGGCAGAAGGATAAAATGCGCACATTGTCGAAGCAGCTGACACCTTCAGTCAGTGATCCTCTGGATGATACGCCTCTCAGTTCGCTCCGTCACATGAGTGCGAGGGCTCGTGGCAAGCAGCGCATGACTGATTCCATCGCCTCGCCTCCCTCTCGTAAGAGGCAGAAAACGGATCGGTAGGTCTGTTCATCTCCATCCCTTGGCTCTCGTCTGACATTTGTGCCTCTAGACGAAAGGACTTGACCGAAATTTGGACATCTTGGTCTGGGCACCTGATTACATTCACCAACGAGATCGACGACGAAGACATCCCGAACCTAGTACCCGACTTCGAATATCTCGAGAAAACCTACAAGTTGTGAGCCGTCTTCCTCTTTCGTCCCCTGGTAGCATGTCTGAACGTTCCCACCTCTACTACAGCGATCGAGGTGTCCCTAAACCAAGTTCTGATTTCCTCCCAGGTTGTGAATGCAAAGGGGGTCACTGCCGATCCGCCAGCTGGTGTGAATGTCAAAGTGACTCCCAAATCATAAGCTCTGAGGGAGCAAAAAGATATGCGTACGACAAAAGGGTGAGTCGCCTGCTACTGTCTTGTGCATACCTGACTGATCTTACCAGGGCTTGTTCCGCTTGGGAATACCTCGAGGAACGGAAGTGATTGAATGCAATGAGGTGGGCAAGAAACACTTTTACACCCCAGCAACACCTCGTGTTCATCGCGATTTCGCAGAACTGCCAGTGCGACGAAACGTGCCCAAACCGAGTTGCACAGCAGCAGCGAACATTTGCCATCGACGTATTCAAGACCGCCAAACGTGGATGGGGTGTTCGCTCGCCGGATCCCCTTCCTAAGGGCACCGTCCTTGGCCTGTATACTGGGTACGGATTGACGCTGGTTCTTGCATTTGAACTGTGGTATTGACACGTGGTCTCACCAGATTGTTAATGTGAGAAGCGCTGTTCCTTGGTTGTGCCGCTTGAGACCGACATACTCGTCTTAAGTCCCCGCAGTAGCGTCGGCGAGATGCCATATTCATTTGATCTAGACGGTCATGAGGACCTGGAGGGTGGTCAAGACGAGGATGAAGTGGCCTACACCGTCAACTCGTTGAAACACGGTGAGATCAGGCCAGCTCCTTGTGCTGTACATCTATCTGACTGGTGTGCTCCGCAGGTAACTGGACTAGGTTCATAAAGTGCGGTGACCTTTGATTGATAATAGTATGTTCTTGCTGATGACTTGTCTAGCCATTCATGCAACCCAAATCTCGTGACCTATATGGTCAGTTTCGATACCCCACCCAGTGTATGTACCAATTTCGTATCTCGTGCAAGCCTCAATCTGATCGCCGCCTTAGACCGGAATGTACTACATCGGCTTTGTCGCTTCAAAGGCAATTCCCCCTAATGAAGAACTAACTTTTGACTACGCCCCTAGGCACGCCGAGAAGGCTATTGGATCTCAAGGGCGAGGGGAGAGATGCTACTGCAAGGCTGAAGGCTGCCGTGGATACTTTTGAGCGCGTTGATTCGAAGGAGAAGTCTGCAATATGTACATTCGAAATTCGGTTACACAGCAGGTACAGAAGTGAGTATTACATATAAAGGGGGACAGAGTATGACGTGAGTATGTTTATATAGTTCTACACAATAATAATGAATCAAGGAAAGATAAAAGAGCGTTGTTACAGTATCTAGTCGCAATACACCAAGCCCAAAGGTTCCACGTGTACCCAAAGAAAGTCTAAAGTTGTGTCTTCCGTCCGATGATAGCCCAGGCGCTTCGCCTGTCTATGAGCTGACCTCATCCGCTTCACGATAGTCGTAGCTCGCCCTGACGCCATTCTCATCTCCCAGCACCCTGGCATATTCGAGGAAAAGTCGGTACATGTACGCGGTCATGTCCTCTTTCCTCCAGTACTTTTTGCTCCAGTCTCGTCCATCACCAGCAATCTTGGAAGCCATATGAAGGTGGTTGTTATGGTGTGAAGGGTCACCCCGGAAAAAGTAGAGGGTGTCAAGCAGGTCGGAGAAGTCAAGTTGGATCGGGACATAGTGCAGCCAGGGCTGTATCCGGTCTGAGAACCTGTCGATGGTTCAATACCTAGAGCGTCAAAAGCACAAGATGGCCAACATACCATTCTGGATAGGCGGTAGCTTTGAAAATCAAACTGTTTGAAGTAATGAGTCGCTTGAAACGAGACGACCAGCCGTTCCCGTCCACCTAAGGTACATAGTCAGAGGGGTCCTTGCGAAGGAAGGGGGCGAGGGCTCACATCAATAATGAATTTGTATCTTCCTTGCTCTTTTGTGTTCTGTCCCTTGCGGAATTCGTACATAGCCGCGACCTTCTTGCACATCAAACCCTCGCAATTCATTGGCTGTCCCGCAAAGGCGATGTCACACATCGCAGGAGCCCAATCCGAAGTCGCGACAGGCTGGCTCTCATGCTTGATACCGACAAAGTTCTCGGAAGCTGGGATAGACAGTCGGTGTTCCTTTGTGGCAGTCGAGCGCAAAACTCCGGAATGTGTCATGGCGGGGCGAAGCGTGTCGTTCTGCCAGTTTGGCGAGTCAGGAGCGTCATGGATCACATCCGAGCGTTTCCAGATTTCGTGAGGAACACCAATGACTGGTGTGTTCGAGTTGCCCGAATCCACTTCGAACTGGCTTTCCCACATTCGATTTGCCCAGTCGATAAGTCTCCCTCGTTGAGATAGCCACCATGCGCGCTCTGGACCAAGGGTCGGCTTGTCGTCTGAGGTTCCGTGGTCTCCAGCACCAGCGGCTCGGTTAAGGAGATCCTCTGTCGAGCGCAAGTCCTCGTCTCTACCGCACCACACACCGGTGTTGCTTCCACGCCAATGAAGACGGTAATCGGTCTTCTCGTCAAAAGGAGGATCATCCTGAAAGGAGCTCAACAGTTGTTACAGCAACGAGATGTATGGCATGAACTTACCTCACGAGGATGTAGGTCATCCACCCAATTCATGGGCATAGCAGTGACAATGTCATCGTGTAACCGCGTCGGGCTGTAGCCAAAGTAGGGTGCCAAACCAAAGTACACAGGTCGGTCTTGCTCGTCTAGGTTGACGAAAGAATTAGCCGAGGTAGGAACATGCGACAGCTTCGAAACATACCTCGCTTGGATAGAGTTACATGCTGCGGGACTGGCCCATTCCCTCCGTAAGGCAAGAACTGGCCGTGCATCCAAAAGTACGCGGGATGGTCGCAGATGTCCAAAGACGCTTTGTGGTCGTGAATGAACGTTTTCGGGTATTCGCCTTCCGTATAATTGGAAAGCGGGCTTGAGTACTTCAGCTTTGCCAGTTGTCGAATTGTTGGTGGAGTGGACACCCCATTAGCGCCCGACTTCGGTAGGGGTTCGATCCAAGCATGAGACAAAGGGGAACAAGCCGACTTCCACCCATGAAGCTTGGCTTCGCGAGGGTATGAAAGATCTATATCTAAATAAAATGTCAGATCGGTTGATACATGGACATCCGAGATTATCGCGCTCACATTCCCCTCGTTTGGCGGCTTCTGTGGCTTCTTTTCTTAGCTGCCAATCTGATAAGAGAGATGGGTTATCGTGAGGACTGAAGACGGCCCTGAAGGGAGGTTAAACGGTGAAGAGAGCAGTGCTGCTAGCCAGGCTCACCTAAAGGCTGGAATATCCTTCTCGACATCCTTCAAGACGTCCATGACTAAATCTGCCCCGTAAGAGAATGCATCCCGTACAGCTTTGGTAGACTCCGTGTAGTTTAACAACTCGAGGGGAGAGTCGTCGGCGAGTTTGCCTGACCATCACATCAGCGGCGTTGAGAGGGAGCAGACTGCAACATACCGACTGTGTAAGATTCTCCGTACGCTTCCCACTCCTCCTGAATCCACCGCAGTTGTATTGGGTTAACCCCCCAGAACGGTTCAAGGTTCAGGTGGATTTGATCGTACTCGTCCGGTAGCTGTACGTTGTTCTTCTTGACGAAAGCCCACCTAGCTGCACGTTAGATTGACCATCATCAAACCTGAAAGTAAATGGACCCTACCACTTGTCAAACCCTCTTGGGGGCTTTCTGCCATACCGCCGCTCATATTCCACGCAAGCCTCCTTCAGCGTTCTGCTCGCTTTGGCATGTTTCTCCTTCCAAGTCTGCTCCGCCTTCTCTATCAACTCGAAGATAGGATGCGGCCCATCGGGATTGACCTCCAGAAGACCATCTTTACGATAGTAGTGACTGCTTCGCGAGGAGTCTGTAACAGCCATTTCACGCTCAAGAACCTCTTCGTCCGAAGAGTAGATAGGGAATCCAAAGGCGTCGCGCTGACGAGTCGTTGGGTGGCCTTTCGTGTCGGTTGTATCGGGAAGGAAAACTGTCCGGGTCGCCGTGGTCTTGACGATGTTTGTCTGAGTCTTCGTAACAGTAAGAATGAGGTTTTCGATGTCGAACGCAGGTGTCTTGGTGGCAGCTTTGGTGCGTGAGGGGTGACTGAGAGAAGGATACGTGTGAGAAATTGGGTTCTCATTGGTGTGAAGGAAAGAACTCACGGGCGCTGTTGCACGGCACCGAAAAGCTGATCCTGCAAGATATTGGTGGTGTATAGCGCAACACCGAGCAGGGCAACGATGATAACAGGGCGTCGAGCACTTCTCAAAAGCAGACGAGACATGACGAGAAGAGAGGTCTGAGGGGAAGAGTTGGAAAGAGCGCCTCCAGCGGAGCGACCGAGCAACATGAGCCTGAACCAGTGATGAGTCGCCTCGATGTATATCTGACTGACAAGCGGACCGCAGAGGTGTTGTCGACGTCTGTTCGATGGAAACCGGTGACAGTGGAGATTTATCGTTAAGCAAAGGAGTGACGACTAACGCCGCTAATTCGCAGTAAATCAGCATTCAAAACATGGTCCATAAAAAGCTCACTCACAGTGGTCCTGTCAGCCAGTCCAACGGCTCCAACCACCTTTGGCTGACAACTGCGGGTATGCGGTCGGCAAAAGACCTCGAGGGATCGTGCTGGCTTGAGCGCCGTCACCGCTGCAGCAAACGTCTTGCGGAGAAGGTGCGGTACAAGAAATCCGAAGGAGTCGCCCGCTTTGCCATATAAATTGTTCCTGACAGTCAGAATGCTCGATAGCCCCTGAATGTCAGAATATGTGGGATCACGGCCCCTATAAGCACCATCAAAGTTCGCGTCGCGTCACGCCTAGACACAGAAAAGGTTTGCCCAGTTCTGGACAATGGTATGAATAGAAAGGGTATGTACAGCGAGAGTAAACAAGAAAGCGAGACGACACTATGAAAGCAAAAGGATGTGAAGATAGACAGTCCTGAGTAGATAAGGAATCGCTCCCGCTACGTTTTTCTGTTCCTGGATTGGTTTAATTACCGACGGCCTCCACGCACTGGCTGCCATCATGAGTACGAGAGCGGCAAAAAGAGCAGATGTCGCAGCCACACCCCCCACATCGAAAGACGATCCCTTTCACTCCCGCCCGATAGACAGATTGGCAAGAGGGTGTAGGGCAGAAAAAGTACTTGTCTTGATTGGCTCTCACGAAGGAGCCAAATGACAATAGAAGGTATTTAAACTCTTCAGCCGCCAGCAGTACGTTTCGAACTGCACTGTAGGGCAGACGCGCGCCACAAGGGTTGGTCTCCTGGCCATCGACATCAGAGATGGAAGGCGACTTGCAGGGGAAGACGCAAGAAAGTAGTGGAGGGCCATCCCCGCTGACGGCCGCTTTCAAGGCGAACTGCAAGCATCGTGTGCAGTATACGTGTCTGCAATTCAACCTGAGAGGAAGGGTAGGAACTTGCTCGCACAGCGTGCAGCGCTTGGAGCGGGAGACTTTCGACCGGGGTGAAGGGGTCAAAGTACTCAACATCTCTTTGACTCTGTCCAAGTCGCTTTTGGCACCTTTAACAACGAGCTTGGAGTTCGCGAGATCAAGGGTGACTTTGTTGCCGCCAAGATCGTTTTGGAGGACCTTGAGGGCCTTGTCGAGCAATGGTGTTACCATAGATCTTGGGACCGGCTCCTCGTGTCGAGCGTCGTTGACCTTTTCCAACAGGCTGAAGACTTTGGACTTGCCAACCTGCTGAGCGTCCGGTGCCCCGTACACCCGAACGAGTTTGCATCGTTCGTCAGCGTAGATATAGAAAGGCATATCTGAAGCTTTGCTGTTCAGCGTCGTGATCACTTTCGCTCCACTTGGTGAGGCCAGATAGTCATCCCAGACAAAGGTGCCATCCTCCAAGGTCACGACCAGCCCACTAATTAGGGCCTGGATCTGTGCATTGGCGTCTGAAAAGGCCAACGATGGCTCGGCCGTCAACGGGGTAGTGATCTGAGCTACCCGGTACCCCTCGGCATCGTAGCTGGTGATCTTGCACCTCCCCTTGAAGTTCTGTTTGATCAGGTTGAACTGGTCGACGGTGCAGTCGAACACCTTGGGAAGTACACAGTGCCGCGAGAGGTGAACGTGCTGCGCCGTCAAGGACTCCTCTCCTCCCAGATAAGATGGCTTGGATCCGTTCAACGCTGTTGCAACCGTCAGAGCAGCAGCAGGGGATTGCAACGTCACATAGGCGATGGTTTTGCTCGTTGTTGTCTCCTCAGGAGAGATTTCGAAATGCACGACAGGTCCACGAATGAGTTTCTCGATGTCCATTTGGATACGGTCCTTTGGGGATTCCGTGTAAGAGGGAGGAGTCAGCTCGACCAGAGTAGGAGCAGGGTCCAAGCAAAGTTTTTCAACGTCGCTCTTCCCAACGGATGGTGGAAGACCGCTGATGCGGACAACAAAGAGGTTCTTCTTCTTCGTGTTCCTGTCGGCCTTCAGCGTTCGCCCCTGGATGGCCTGTCCGTGAATCTTCTTCTCTGCATCCTTGGCGTGTATCCCTGACTTGTAGTATACCCAGGCAGTAACGGTAGCGCTGGGCCAAGAGACTGACACGACCAGGCTGGTCACTGACGAGCGGGCAATCACTTGAGTGCTCGAGTCGAGTCGTGTTGCCAGACGCTTGCCGGAGAAGGTGTACCCATTAAGCCCTAAGAAGGCATCCATCGCGTCCCCACATCGTTCAAACTCAATAGTAACCTGAGACCCATCTCCCGATAGAACGCGATTTACTTCACCATAGCTGGCGACAAGTCCTTGGATGGCCTCCGGTGCGGCATCTTCGGGCAGGTTGGAGACGATAACGGTCTTAGACTCTCCACCCGTACGAATTTCTTCTGGCTCGCAACGAGCGTTGTAGCTCACTGCGCAATCAAAGTGGTAGCGCTCAACGACAGGGTGTACTTCCTGAATCTTTCATATCGTGGTCAATTGAGCGTTCAGACGGCTGCGATGAGGTAGAAAACATACTTCAGGGGAAGGCGAACGGACTGAGGCCTCTTCTTCTTCTTCTTCTTCTTCTTCTTCTTCTTCTTCTTCTTCTTCTTCTCCTTCCCCGCCTTCTTCATCCTCCTCCAATTCGACCTGTTGCGGCGAAGCTGCTCGAGGTTCTTCAACGATAGATCCCCCGGTCACGCCTCCCTCTTCGTGGAACTCCCTTTGATCATCAGGCAAAAGGTGGTCGTATTCACAAGCATCTCCCTTGGTGCATATTCCCTGGCCAAATTTCAGACATAGTCCTCGGCGCTTGCGTCTGGGATTTTCCTCTACCGCGACTGCCTGCTCAGGCCATGTGTTTCCGTTTGTCCAACTATCCTCTGCTGTCATCGATTCAGGGACGGAGCCCGCCTTGGTCTCCCCGCCACTGTCAGCTTCCTCGACGCCCTCAGCAGCAGCTTCACCTTCAACGCGTTGGTCCTCTTCAGTAGGGTATTCATCGGGGTTTGGGTCGTTGGCAGCCGATTCCTCTTGTTCGTCGCCTTTCAGAGCGTTTCTTTCCTCGTTTTCAACATCCTGAGCCCAATCCAGCCCTTCTTCTTGTTCTTGTTCTTCCCCCTCTTCCTCTTCCCCCTCCTCCTCCTGTTGCTCGAGACCGTCTCCTTGCCCTTCATTCTCATTCATCCCAGAGGGGTCTGCATCCTCATTCTCGTTCTCATCTGCGCGCTGATCTTCATCTTGTCCACCGTCAGCCCATTCTTTCCCTTGCGTTGCGTCATCCCATCCCTGACCAACCCCAGTGTTGTCTCCAGCGCTCTCTTTGCCATCTTCCTGGTCCACGTGCTTGTATCTGCAACTATCTCCCCTGTCACACTTCCCAAGCTTGTACCACTGGCATTCTCCACGATCGTCCTTTCGAGTGTATTCACCGGCGTACGCATCTCTTCCACTCCCGCCCCCCGGAGATGCTTGGTGACTAAATTTGCATCGATCTCGAGTGCAGCGGCCTTTTGAAAAGTCGAAGCAGACACGGCCATTGGTGGGCGCCCCGTTCCCAACACCATTGGTTTGACCCCATCCACTAGTGTTGGTGTTTGTTCCCCAAGTGTCTTCTTTGTCGTTTTGATAATAGGTGTCACCGTCGGTGACGCCCCATCTGTCAGCAGAATCTTCTTGATTCCAGTCCCACTGCCCCGTTTCCTTCTCAGTCTCAGGCGGATCGGCAAATTGACCTTTGGATCCCCACCCTTCACCGTCGTCGACCTCAGCCCTTTTCTTTCCAGACCGAGCGTGTTCGGTAGGTTCGTCTCGATGAGATTTACGCCTGGAAGAGCTTCTTCGGCCGCGATCCTCCTGGTCAGCGATTGCTTCCTCTCTCAGCTTTGACCTTTTCGCGTAGCTCCTCTCGTCGCTGAACAAATCGTGGCTGAAATGGCACTGATCCCCGATCCTGCAGTAGCCATCCTTTTGCATATATCGACAGATTACTGGGGCACGTTTCGAGGCTCGGGGGCGATCAAAGTCGCTGCCATCTCGGTTGTCGCGGTCAGAGTCAGCAGGTGAGTCGATAGGTGTTCCAACATGGAGGAAAGGACACTTCTTTCCATTCTTGCATTTGTTGAGAATGTAAAAGTTGCACTTCTTTTGTTTGGCAGGGCCAGGCTCTGGAGTGGGAGGAGATGGGGGAGGGAGGTCGGCAGGAGGTGGGACTGAGGCCTTAGTAGTGGCTTGAGCCAAAGGTTGTGGACTGGAGGGAATGAATCTGGAGCTGGACTGGGTGACGGGAGTGGGATCAGCAGGTGTGCGTGTGACTGGGACAGTAGATGGAACAGCGGTCTTGGGCGCTTGCCCGATGGTCTTCAGATCAGGCTGTGGGTCCCCAAACATTTTCGTGTACTCGTCAGGAGTGAGGGAGTGGCGGAACCGGCATTCCTTGTTGTACAGGTTGCAGTTGTTCTGCGCCAACTGTTTGCAGAAAAAGATGCGGTCGTCTGCATATGGATCCGCGAACGTGGCCCAGTGGGCCGAGGCGTCAGCGTACCGAACAGAGCTAGTCACGGGTGCCAGAGGCTGATGCTGAAGGAAGGAGGTTGCGTGAGCGGGACTAGGGGATAGGGGTTGAGCAGAGGCAATGACTGAGGGTGGAGTTGGAACAGGAGACCGATAGTCGCGTTTAGCGATGGCAGGGCTCTTCCTTTCCTCTCGAGGGGCATGTCGAGATGCTTGAGGCGTTTTGGAAGGAGGTTGGGCATGCTTCTTGCTCCCTTTGGTTGCACGGGCGATCGGCCTGAGATATTCAGTGTCGGTAGATTCATGCCCATCGTTGTCGTCGTCGGTCTCTTCCGCCACTGTAAAGACATTGAGCCTCTGATGGAAACGAGCGTCCTTCATACTAGTCACACTTACCAGACGACTGATCATCTTGGAGGTGCGCGATCGAACTTGAGGTGATGGTGGAGGATCTCGAAGATGACCGAGATGAAGACTGAGACGATGCTCTCGAGGAAGGCCTTGATTCTTCCACCTCTCTCGCTGGATGTAGTTGCCGGCACCTGTATCGATCTCGACAACGACCCGTGCGCTCAAACTCGATGCAAACGGTAGGGGCTTGCGGCACGGTAGGAGCTTGCGGCACGGCAGCTGGCACGGCTCCATTCTCTTTCTCCTTCACGACCTTCGAAGTCCCATTCACGGGCTGCTTCGCGGCTGAAGGTTTGACATGTTTGAACCCACATTCTTCGTCGTCCTCGCACTGGCCCTTCAGATAAAAACGGCAAGGATCGCGATGGTCCGATTCCTCTGCAGGTGGTGGGCTGGGTATTCTGGGTGGGGCTGCGACAGCCTTCGCTTTCGATGACGCGACCGACTTTTTCTTCTTCTTGGATGAAGACGAAAGCTCAGAAGCTGGAGCAGAAGATCTTTCGCTGGCCTCCTTCCCGTTCTCCTGCGAGGTCGGTCCATCTAATACGTGCCGCTGACCGCAGGCAACGCCAAAGGCACACTTGCCTCTCTTGGAGTAGCTCCAGCATATAGCCTTCCGACTCATCTTGTAGCTCATCAGTTTTCAGTTTTCCATGAGAGCTGCGTGCTGAAATACTCACGAGAGGCCTTGTTCAGATATGTGATCTGTGTTTGATTGTTGGTTCTGAATCTGGATAAAAGTCTAAGTCCAATTTCTGCTACTAGATCGCAAACTATCAGCCTGCACAAGGCTTTGTGCTTTGGTACGCCACGCGGCTGGCAGACCAAAGAACCTCGCAGCGTGAAGGTTGCGAAAGACAGTGTTGGCCAGCCGCAGTAAGAACCAACTTGATAGGGGCTGATGTTCCCACGCATGGCGCGTACGCGTCCGCGCGAAATGAGTTTGTGCTGCAATCACGCTTGATACCACTCCACCATGGCCTCGACCAGCACATTTGACCAGAGAAAGAAGGATGCATTAAAGGGTTATAGAGATGTGAGTCGGTGTTCTACCAATATATAAGGATAGTGCTTATCTGGTCCATAGAAACTCAAGCAACATGAAACCATGAGCGAAAGTCTGAAGAGCCGTAAGCCATATTTTCTGACGATTGGAGGCCGAAAGACTGAGCCTCATCAGTCAGATTTTCTTTGAAGGATTTGGAGAAGAACTACGCGAAGACTGAGGAAGACATCAAAGCCGTGCAGTCTGTAGGTCAAATTATCGGAGAGGTCATGAAGCAACTAGACGACGACCGCTGTAAGTGCTGATCGATTCAGTGCCTCAACTGTTGTTGACATATCTTCGCAGTCATTGTGAAAGCATCTTCAGGTCCCCGTTATGTCGTGTCCTACAGACCAACGTTGCCTGTGGCCAAGCTGAAAGCCGGCACCCGTGTTTCATTAGACATGACCACCCTCACCATCATGCGCATCCTTCCCCGCGAAGTCGACCCTCTAGTCTACAAGATGAGCATGGAAGATCCTGGAGGAGCGTCTTTCGCAGGTATCGGTGGACTAGGCGACCAAGTTCGCGAACTGCGAGAAATGATCGAACTCCCTCTCCTCAACCCCGAACTCTTCTTACGAGTAGGTATCACACCACCAAAGGGTGTCTTGCTCTACGGGCCTCCTGGAACAGGCAAAACCCTCCTCGCAAGAGCGGTGGCTGCAACACTCAACACCAACTTCCTCAAAGTCGTCTCCTCGGCCATTGTTGACAAGTACATTGGTGAATCAGCACGAGTGGTGAGGGAGATGTTCGGGTACGCGAGGGAGCATGAGCCCTGTGTCATCTTCATGGACGAGATTGATGCTATCGGTGGTCGACGTTTCTCAGAGGGAACTAGTGCAGATCGTGAAATTCAGCGGACACTCATGGAGGTATGTCTGATTTGGGCCTTCTTTCAAACAGGATAGCTGAATAAACTCTCGCAATAGCTTCTAAATCAAATGGACGGCTTCGACTCTCTAGGCCGCACCAAACTTATCATGGCTACCAATCGGCCTGATACACTTGACCCTGCCCTTCTACGACCAGGACGTCTGGACAGAAAGATCGAAATTCCACTACCAAACGAACAGGCTCGGCTCGAGATTCTCAAGATTCACTCAGCCCCTGTGAACAAGCACGGCGACGTTGACTACGAAGCTGTAGTAAAACTCTCGGATGGCTTCAACGGGGCTGATCTGCGAAATGTTGTCACTGAAGCTGGAATGTTTGCCATCCGAGACGACAGAGAGTGGATCGTCCAGGAAGATTTGATCAAGGCAGCCCGCAAGGTTTCCGATGCGAAGAAGCACGAGAGTGAGTTGATCTGTACTGAAAATCACTTGTTCAAGGCTGACTGGGGATCCCTTCGTAGCCAAGCTGGAGTATGCCATGTAGATGTAGCCCATATCCTTTTTGCTGTCGTCACCATACCTTCTACCGCTGATAATGCAATACGACTCAGAGACGTTCAGGTCTGGGTATCTGTATCCAATAACTCGACGAAATTGACGTATAATACAAACGGGAGAGCCTGCATACTACCCGGTCTCAACCTACTTGAACCCAAAGAAACCACGCTTCTTCTTCTTCTCCTCGGGCTGGCTAATCGAATTCGAAGAGCCATGGTATGAATTCGTAGGCGATGGCTGAATGGGTGGGGCTGCAGCCCTCATGCGTGAACTAGCGGCAGGTGCTGGTGGTGCCCGAGCAGGAGGTGGAGGATCGCGAGTATAATACTTCTCGTCGTAAGCATCTTGGAATGGCCTGGGTCCGTCTTTACGATCTCGCAGACCATTGGGAATGGCTTTAGAACCTGCACCGCCAAGGTCGAGTACTTTAAGGTCGTCTACCAGTTGGTTGGGTGTGATCGTGTGCGTCGAACCTGAATGCAGTCACCGGTCAGTTCCATCGACAGTAGAGGGAATTGGATGTCAGCGTACCGATGATGATATCCTTGTTGAGGGAGGTGGACAGTTGATACGCCTCTCGCATCTCAGAGTAGGTGACACCACCAGCGAAAAATACAATAATCCTCTGTTTATTGTCAGAAATCGCAGACCTTTGTGGCGCACGATGCCATGCAGGTTTCTGACTTCTCAGGGAGCTCGTCTGGGGTGGAGGTGATCGCAGGCTTGCTTGGAAGTTGGCTTGAGATGGAGCATCTTTGACGAAGGGGAACATATTCCCGTCAAGCTTGTCAGCGACTTGATCCTGTTGATATAGTGTTACCAGAGGTGCGTAGAGGAGCCAGAAATGCATACCTCAATAACAGATCTGATAGCAGGCTTGAATCTAGATAACTCATATTCGTCGTCTTTGGTGGCCTTCTGCTTGATCTTCTTCCTGTCCTTGTCGTTTGGACCCTGCGCCATTGTCAGCAACGCCGTGTCGGGACAATATTTGGGTACGCACTCTGCCCAAGCGTACCCCTAGGAGGGCGAGTGCGTTCACGGCGTCCTGTTCCGCCAAACTCAGACGGGCATGCTGATATAGACGCCGGCGATCTTCATCTGGTACACCATCTCGGTATTGGACGTAAAGAGATATGATTCTGACTTTGCTGATGTTGTGAACGTCCCTAGCGTCTAGGAGTGGGACCATCTCTCCTACTAGACCTTTTGGTGTCTTTCCTTGTGCATCCAAGCCCGTTGCGCAACACTAGAAAAGGGTTGTTAATTATGCGCGATAAAGCTTGGAGCACACCAAATGCACCTGCTCGACATTAGCCACCGGGGGAAGCTTGTCGTTCTCGAACTTGCTCATACACTCCTGAGCCATGTTCAAATGAAGTGAAAACTAAAGATTTTTTGCATGAGGACCCAATTGAGCAAGGTGAAAGACAGATTCCAACCTGATCTCTTTGCTCCTGAAACTGGGGTAGATTGGCGAGCATCTCTTTCATGTCGTTAAGGTTAGCCGCGCCTTCCCTGATGATCACCCCATTAGAAGCAATTGGAAGCCTGACAGGGGAAATCTTACCCCTTGAAGACAGCGTTATCGGTCAGGAATTTGTTGAAGTCGGCCATGAGCTTGTCAATTGTTTCCCTCATATGCATGTGTCGAATTTCCGTCCATACGTCGTCAGCATCAGATAAAGTCGCAACCTTGTCCTCGATTGCCCCGTTTGCTGTCTTAAACTTGTACCTAGGACATGACCGTCAGCGGGTATCGCTTCCTCAAGAGGTTGGACGCACGAATATTTGCCATCGTGAATGGGCAGCAAGTCACAGGCCATGGCTTGGTACGTGAACTCGTGGATGAGCGGGGCCATCATATCCATGGACCGGTCTGTAATGATGAGAACGCCTCTTGGTCGACCTGCATCAGGTTTCTGTTCAAAGGAGATCGGGTCAGGGAGAGAAGATCGGTGCTAAGATAGAACTTACTCCAAAGTCAGGATTTGCCTTCTTATATTCCTCCAAGTTACCCTCCACCATGAATGCCAGCAATCTTGTCACGAATTCGGTATCAGCGGCTTCGTGTGCCCTCGCATCCCCTCCACGAGCAAGGTTTGTGCGCCATCTGGCCGAGTTCTCCGGAGGTGGCGGGGCTCTCGTCTGTGTATTTGGCTTGAGGGGGCCAAGCGGAGGGTGGCTTGGTGGCATATAGTATCGAATGTAAGGGTACTCGTTCAGGGTAATGCACAAATTCGAGATCTACCATGCGGAAAGCATACGCGAAGCAAAGGAGGCGGATTATCAGCGACGTTTCACCGAAAGCAGCTGGGAGGCTCAGACGCACAGTTTTGGACATGAACTTGAGGTCTTCTTCCAGCCTGTCCCGGGCAGCCTTGTAAGCACCTTCTGTTCGAGGTGGACTATATATACTGAAGAATAAGCCAGGCTCCTGGAGAGAGAATACCTGAGCTTCGGAAGCTATCAATTCCCCCTTGTCAGTACACCTTTAGGCGAGCATTGGAGTTGAATTGCGTACGCCAGAAGTTGATCATGAGTTCCTTGCAAGCTTGGAGATAGGGTTCCGCCGGTGATGAAGTCAATCTCGCAAAGAGTTCCTCGGACAGGGCTGCGTGCGGTACACATCTCAGGGACTGCATCGGGAGTGAGCAAGGGTTCACGCACCATCGACAAAGAACAGATGAGCAGCAGCGTACTGTCGCTTATCCGTAAAGTCCCTGATGACCCGATCGACGTTCTGGCGGGTTGGCATGAGCAAGTACATCGCCTCAAATTCGGGCTGGGCTTCGCGATGATTGGAAATGGACTCGATGGCTATTGGTCAAACAGTGTCATGGAAAAGCACAGCGTTGTACAGCATCGCGACCAAGGCGAGTATAGGCCGACAAGGATAGATGGGAGGTCAGAATGGGGTCGGTAAGGGGTGGAAGGTTCGCGTCATCAGAGCATATCAAGGAAGCCTTGGGTGCAGGGTTACATACTGGTCACGCTCTCCTGTAGAATGTCATAGTGCTTGAGTACAGACCCAATAAGCTTTTGGGAATGGTCATCCACAACCAGGATCTTCCATCGTGACGGTGGGTTTACTGAGCGAATGGCCTCCAGAAACTCTGTTGCAGCAGTCGTCAGACCGAGCATCGCATGGCTCTGAGACGAGCCCTCGACTCACTGTTCCGGACGATAGTAATAAGCGAGACCATGAGAGACAAGACAAAAGAAATTTCGTGCACACGAAGCCCTCAGTTATACGTAGTCGTCGTAGAATAGAAACCGCAAGAATGATCGCAAGGCAATGGTTCCGACGCCATCAGTGTCACGATGCCCAGCGGCAGGCGCCAGGGTCCATTTACGGTCTGATGATCCCTCCTCTTGTTCATGCAATCCAGTTTCCATTGTGTTACATTACAGATACATTTCAAACAACAACCTCTCAGACCAGGAGCTCGGCTTCGTCCGCATTAAGGATGAGGGTAGTGAAAAACTGGATCATCTCCAAGAATGTGCTCACTTCGATATCTGCAAATGCCTCGATAAGCTCCATCCCGTTCGAAAACAGAAAGAAATATCCTCACGTTCGTTGACAGTGTGCACACCGCTCGACAGTGCAGTTCCGCCTTTGCCACCGTTGTGGTGACTGTATCGGAAAATGTGCTTACTGAGGTCCCAGTAGAAACGAGTGTCTGCAGACGCAGGTCAGTGGATCTTGACCTTGCCAGGTATTTGAAAGTAGGCTTACCAGTGTTTCCGGTCATCATACCAGGAGCAACAATGATATCCTCTCCTCGATCTTCTTTCACACCTGCGTTTTTGGAATAAATCGCAAACGCGGCTTTGATGGATCCGCTGAGAACCCTGTACGCCTCCGCCTCCTCTCCGGTGGTTGGTGTAATGGGCGCGGGAGGCAGAAAACTCCGAGCATAGTCCCCAAGCGTCAATTTACCCAGCCCTTTTCCTCCGATGATCTCTTGACCAAACGCATCGAAAGTGAGGTTAAAGTCCTTTGCAAGTCCTTTAAAGAGGTCGATATCCGTTTCCTCTACCGCGCTGAGAGAAGACAAAACCGAGACCCGGTGATTGATGACGGCCCATGCTCGTTCTGGCAGAGCATTTGATTTGACCCCACCTTGAATAAGGTCGACAGCCCGAGTCGTGCCTACCAAACTCTTCATAACATTGTCCTCCAGGATTATGGACGATAGCTTGGAAAGGGCCTTGGAGGAGGAGGGCGAGTCTTGGATCGCCTTGCGGAGGTCATGGGGAACGTCCTCAGCGTGTGCGCCGATGCATTGAAGGGTTCCATAAAACGGTTGGTCGCGGGTCTTCGGAACCCAACTGTTAGCGAGCCATACACGTTGAGGAGGGCAAAATTACTCACCAACTCAGCCTTGACAGGGTTCTTCTCAGCATGGACGAGGAGAGCAGAGAGGATGCCAATGCTCTTCGCCTATGTTCAGTTTTGCTTTCCGTGTCAACTTTACCGCTACTCACAGTGTGTGGGGGAGGGACGCTGGAGTGTCCGCCAGAGGTTTGCACCGTGACTTGAACATTGAAGTAACCCTTCTCGGCTATCCCTGGGGTAGCTATCCAAGAACCGTATCCATATGAGAATCCGGCTAAAGAGGTATGGGCTGTGAGTTGATGCAAGCGTCAGATGTTTGAGCTACTCACCCCCTTCGTCCACAATCAGGGCGATCCCGTTCTTGCCATAGATAGCTTCAATGGCAGGTGCCAGGTAGCCTGCGCCCTGACATCCCAAAGGATGGCGTTAGTTTCTCAGTGAGGGTGCAAAGGATAAAAATAACCTTGAATCCACTCGCTTCTTCGTCAAACCCGAAGGCAAGAACCACCGTTCGAGTGGGTCTGAATCCGTTCTTCACGAGCGTTTCCACAGTTGCTCTGTAAATAGGTCAGTAACCTACAAGGATCCTTAGAGAAGCAACTTTACAGTATTCCAATCAGCCCGCTCTTGTCATCAGAACTTCCTCGGCCCCAGATGTTCTTCCCTATCAACTCGTTGAAGACAGGTTTAAATTATGCGAGGTATCATGCGTACCGTCAAAGTACCCATCGTAAGGGGGATGGATCCATTGGTCTAGTGTAGACTGGTCGACGGGGACAACGTCTAAGTTCAAATGTGTTTGAAAGAGTGCCCACAAAAAGACGTTTGGTACTGACCTTGATGCGCGGCGAGCATCAAGGGCTTGAGATTAGGGTTCAATCCCTTCCACTGGTAGAGTAACCCATAGGTGTTGACCTTGGTCAGCTTCAGGGTAGTGTGCCTTTTCAACACATTAGAGCATCTTGCGACGAGATTAGAGCGAAGTCTTACACTAGGGGAAACGCTCCAAGAAGGTAATCGTGGAATGGAATAAAGGCATCCCATCGGGGGTCCTCCTCGACAGGTCCCATGCCGTCGAAGGTTTCGGTCCTGTGGCCACAGGTTAGACTCCGAATCTGTCATTTAGCAAGCGATGAAGACATACTTGACGCGCACGGCACCTGCAAGCCAATCCACAGCTTGTTGTCGGAACTCGTTGCTCTTTCCTATATCCTTCGAGAGTGTTGCCCAAACGTCCCCATACTTGGAGGGTTCAAGGACATCAACTTGGGGGCAACCTTCCTGCTTGCCTGATTCAATGCCAGAGGAAGGTTTGAGGTTCTTCATCCCAGGACAGTCAAAATTGTAGGCCAGGGCTAGAGTCGTCGCAACAGCCAGAAACGCCCCTATTACCCGAAGTCGCGTAGAGCATCGCTTGTGCCGGGTGTTTCCAGAGTGAATACCAGAGCCCGTAGGCAAAAGTTGCTCTCGGTCAAGTTCTTTCTCGCTTTTGCTGCTCATTGTGGGCAGCCAGACGATGGTGGTTGGGTGGAAAGCCGATGGCGTCTTCGAAGAACCACATGGGCCCCGAATAACGTCAGTGATGAAGCCAATGCGACGTCCTGCTCAGGTCCAAACCATGAGATCAAAACCAAGTCTTGCATTCATGACCCTGATCGACAGAAGAAGCGATGGCGACAGGGTCAGGAAGGAGCTGTATATTGCGAGCCAAGAGTCAATTGACGCCCATAATTGACCAATGAGATCGTTCCGGCATCTATATGATTATTTCTCACGGCTTCTGAAAGAGAAATTGGCGCCTGCTCTTTGGTTTGCCTTATTACTTGTGCCCAGTATGCCGTCTGAGAGGCTCAATCCAAATCTCATCAAGAACAAGCTGAAACGACAAGAAGTCGTTGGGAAGCACAAAAAAGCAAAAACTCAGTCAAAACTTCAACGCCGGCTTGCGCTAGCCAAAGAAGAAGCCAATGATCCTCTGGCCAAAAAGGTTCCCAAATTTCGTCTATGTTTTGACTACCCCTTCAATGCTCATACGTTTATTTAGAAACGTCAATCCGAGAATGTTCCTCGCACTTTGGATAATATGCGAGAGTTTGACCCGTCTATCCTGACTGCAAATCCCAACCAAGCCGAGGCATCTGGATCCAACACCAGCTTTGATGAAGAACAGAACGAGCGGGCTGCCGACATTGCCACAGACCCCTTTGCATCATACTTCAACTCGGTAGATGACCCAACGATACCACCAAAAGTTCTGATCACAACTTCACCAAAAGCCTCGAAAGCAACCTATGAGTTCTGTGATGAAATTGTCGGTGTGTTCCCTGGAGCTGAATTCCGGCAGAGGAAGAAGGGGAAAGGCTTTGAGATGGGACGAATAGCAGGTTGGAGTGCAGATAGAGGATACAAACACTTGATTGTGGTCAACGAGGATATGAAGAAACCAAGTAAGCAGGGGCTGGCTCAACCTCCTTGGGTCGCTAATAAATCTTTATTAGATGCCATTACCCTCGTCCATCTACCCAACGGACCTACAGCGTATTTCAAGCTTACTTCGATAGAACTGACAAAACAGATCTATGTACGTTTTATTCTGACGACTTACAATTGGACAACAGACTAACGGTTATTATGAAGGGCCATGCTCGAGCAACACCCCATCACCCAGAGCTCGTCCTCAACGGATTTGTGACAAGACTTGGCCACGCTTGCGGACGCATGTTCCAAACCGCTTTCCCCCAGCTTCCAGAGTTCCAAGGTCGACAAGTCGTGACACTGCATAACCAGCGCGATTTCATCTTCTTCAGGAGACATCGGTATGGTCTTGAGAGATTCGCCTTTCGTAAACACTAACACGCATCCCCAGGTATGCATTCCGCTCGCCTGAAAAGGTGGCCCTTCAAGAGATTGGTCCACGATTCACTTTAAAGCTGCGTTCACTCAAAAAGGGCATTCCTGCAGTGTATAACGTGGGAGAGGCACCCGCGCCTTTGGCTTTCGACAACGACGATGAGGATCCAGTCGAGGCATCGACCCAACAGCCCGACGGGCCGGCTGCTGAGGAGCCACGAGATGAAAAGCCAACGAAAACGGTACCACCGAAGCAGAACGAAGTCCTTTGGGAATGGAAGGTAGGGCTTGCATTTTCTTTCAGTGATGACCATCCCCTGATTCGCTCTTGATTCCTCAGCCCGAATTAGAAACCTCCCGAAAAACGTTTTTCCTGTAGAACCAATTACTTCTGTGCTCAACGTGCCTGCTTGCTACTTAGGCAGTTCACTGAAAACGCGCATCAGCACTGAGCGGACTCCACCACTTGGGAACTATTTTTGATCCGTTGCACATGGCCTTCGGAAGTTAAATCCAAATCTTTCTTTACTTCCATCGTGTTCTTCCTTCATCATGAGCTCAAAAGTGCTGCCGTCAAAAAACGAGGAATATGGAACCAAGGCTTACTGGTGGAAACTTACCCCTCATGACCACAGAAAGCCGTGCTGACGCAAAGTGCACTTCCAAGGAATCAAAGATACGCTCAGTGAGATCGATTCGCGACCACCATGAAAGCCAGTGCTCAAAACCTTCCAATTATCTATCTATAAAGAGAAGAGGAGGAGGGCAACTTTGACTGGTTTAGGACCTACAAAGATTTGGCGGACATCATCCACGAACTCGTGCCCAACAAGTCGTCGAGGGTGTTGATGCTCGGATGTGGAAACTCTACTCTCGGAGAAGATGTTAGTCCCAGTCTCCTGAATCTACCAGACCCTCCCTTTGTTGCATGGGGTCATAGCCGACGGCCAGCGCCTGACCTGATGCGAAACTGTTCTACTAGATGTACGACGATGGCTACAAGAGCATTGTCAACACCGATGTGAGTCTGCTTCGGGTCGTTTAACTACCAACACTAAAAATGCTACAAAGTACTCGGACATTCTGATTGATCAGACGAAAAAGAGGCACGGGAAAGCAAGACCTGAGATGGAATGTATGTGACCTGCATTTATGAATTCGTGGCCTTGACGCGTGGCATACTCAGGGCATGAAATGGATGTCCGAGACCTCAAATTCGAGGACGAGTCTTTTGACGTTGCCATTGACAAGGGAACAATGGATGCGATGATGACACAGAAGGGAGACGTCTGGGATCCTCCTCAGCAGGTCATCGATGATTGCACTAGTGAAGTTAGGGAAACCCTAAGGTATGTTAACCCTCCCCTGCACTGGTAGAAGGTTCTCCTTTGGACCGACTTCTTCCCCTGCTATACGCGAAACAAGTACTGAAATGTTCAAAAGGGTACTTCGAAGAGGAGGAACATTCATTTACCTGACCTTCGGCCAACCACATTTCCGGAAACGATATCTTATGCACGAAGGTACGACCCTCGAAATCAGGGCTCTGGGAGAAGCGTTTCATTACTACCTCTATATCGTGCGTAAGAATCCATAGTGACAGAGGCCCTGGTAGAGTGCGCATAAGACTGGCAATTGAAGAACCCATTCAACGCAGATGTCGACGTGCGAACCCATAAACGTGGGCACAGCTTGGGGTCATGAGTGGTGTGTACCAGGACAGCGCGAACAGGCTCTCGAAAGATAGACGGTGGGCAGGTTCGACCTCCCAGGTTCATCGTATCGCGATAGAAAATGAAAGTGGCGGCTTTGGGTAGGTGTACTTCTCTCGGGCAGACTTTTCCTTCATATGAACATTCACGGTTAACAAACAGTCCGAAAGCAGAAAAGCAGGTTTATTTGATAGGAAACTTGGAGACCAATGGTGAGTTACCCGACTTATGCCACAAGTACCTTGATCAGGGAGTGCCTTGGTACGTCAATTCCGTTTCACCGACGTTAAATAGTGAGGTGATTTTATCCGACGTGCTATCATAGGTGAGGACGGTGGGGTTGTCCATGATGACACCTGTGGCCGGAAGTATGGCACGAATACGGAACTGAAGAAAGGCAAGCCGCTGTATAAGCACACAGATCGGGTGTATGTCGACTCGAGAAAAACTCACCTCAGTCCCATCGACGAGATCAGGAATTTTGGTGAGATCGAAAGCGTCCCACGTCTTGGATGCAACTAGCGGCGTAAGAATGTGCTCCGAAGTGCTAATGAGCATAATTTGTGCATCGGTGCTGTTGTCATTGCCGATGGCAAGGGCCTTGGTCTGCGCATAGTCACAGTCAGCGAGGTGCCAGAAGCCCAAGGATCCTTCGTGCTTACATTGGCAGCAGACATGCTTTGATTGCAAAGGTGTTGGTGTTGGTACTTTGAGTTGGGATTGTTGGTCTTCAACTGGCGATGCAGGCGGTTTTATAGTGTTTGCAGTCCCTCTTGAGGCTTATGGGAAATCTGGTCAGGAGGACATTCATCCTGTTCAGCGGATACTATGTGGTAGTCGGCAGTCGCGGGCTCCGTGCTCATAAAAGGAAAATTACAGGGAAGAAGGAAGGGTTGTGGGCGTAGGCAGGGAATCTTTTTGCAAAACAGTACCCTTGCTCTTGACGGCGCTGTGAACATCATTGCTTGTTGTAAAATCGAGGCGTGCCGTCAGCGAGGGTGTCATGAGAATCAGGGTTCCGATGAGATATGCTCTACGCGGAAGCAGTGTCTCATGAGCGGAGTCGTTCCAACGCCGACGAGTGCACACCCCAAGGATATCTGTTCTTTGTGACACCATTCGCCCTGTCAAGATGAGCAAGCACACGAGCCAGACAGCTTGGGAATAAACATATCAGACACAGTCCTCAGGGAGATTTGCTTGCTTACCAGCGTCCTTGAGTTTCTGTGCTTCGGCAGATATACCACAAACCGGTGTATACGACCAGTCGTCTACCTTTTGACCTCACTTTAATCGTGAATCCCTCCCAGTTCGGTTTGCCGACTCGGATTGACTGATGGACAGACTCCGGGTACGGGCCTGGATCTATTGTTCCTCTGAAAAATCGGACAGTACATGTAAGAAGGCTGTCTTGATAAGATCATCCGGGACTCTACAGAGGCCGTCAAACTGCAGAAAGCGAGCGTCCATCGAGGCACTTCAATTTGGACCGCGCAGTATGATGGCAGAATCCTCGTCTAGCTGATCGAAGCGGCGCCGATGGAGGACCCCAGGGTTTCGAGATGACCCTCGAAGGCCAGGTATGTTGGTGAGGCCAAGCTATCGACGACGCCTGGGTTCATGTCCAACACAAGAAGAAATTACGCGGCATCCTGGACAATGGACGGCGAACGCTAGACCGACGTCTCGACCGTCACGGTACCGTCGTTGCCGACCGAGAGTTGCTGCACCTGGAAGAACTGGTGTATTAGGGAGGCGGAGATGCAGGATCTCGACGCGCACGTTAATGGCGGACTCCGTTTGCTATGCTGGGTTCCAGAACTGAATTTAGGTGAGCGCTACTCAGTTCCAACGGCTCTGGCTTGATGAGCACCTCTGATCATCGAAATTCCGGTGGCTGCTCCGGTGATTCAAAGACCCGATGTCTCAAACGAGGAAATCCTAAGCTGTTTTACCCACGGTTCCAAAGGCACGCGTAGATGTTGGACGCCAGCAGTGTCAAAATTGATGGGCGCATTGGGCGTATTTGCAAACAGGGGAGGTGTGTTGTATTAGAATAAGAATTTAACATTTTTGTAGAAATCCAGCATTGGGTTCTCGCCATTTCCCAGCCTGGTCTTGCTGAGATCTGCATAGGTCTCGAGGAATTCCGCATGCGTGAAGACATTCGACTTGCGTTCGCCGACGGGGAGACCACTGCCCGAGATTGTGCCTTCTGCGAGGCTCCTGCGATCCTTGGGATACCGGGAGTTGAAGAACCCAGAGCCCAGGGGCGGCGGCGCACCAGAAGCCATAAGAGGATTTGGTCGGGGATCTATTGTTTCATGGGTGGTCTCTTCCTCATCGGAGGGCGAGACGAGCGCAGCGGGGGATCGGGAAGTAGGTCGGGAGAGGAGGAGCTCATACATGTCTCGAAGTCGTTCAAAGTCGGTAGGGAAAAAGATGTCAAAGTACCCTTGTTTGACGAGAAGAGTCGAGCAGGGAATGGTCGTATTCCTGAACCGAGTTTGAACGACGGGTCCATTGATTCCTGGTATTGTATCGGGCAGGGAGGAGAAGTCCGATAGTATGAGTCTGTGGCGGGGGAAATGGTTTCTAAGCGTTTGCAACAGGCTCAGCAAGCGTGTAGGGAGGAATTCGTCTTTTGACAGGTTTGGGGCGAAAGGTAGGCCGGTGTATATCTTTCGCATGATGGGAGAAGATCGTATGAGCCTGCTGACTGGTGGGCTATGCCCAAGGGTTTTGCGGAGCTCGAGAAGCGAAGAGACAAGTGGGTCGGTCACGGGTGTGTAGACGAGGTCAAAGTCCCCCTCATCGCTAATGGTCACCAAGCCTTGCAGGGGTTCCATGGTGTTCAAGTCGTAGCGGACAATATCATGAGCAAAGTTGTCCTGGAAGTATGTTAAGCTCGAGTAAAGATTGTTAAATACGGGCGACTTACCACCACCTCCATGGCAATGAAGTAGCAAGGCGACGGCTCTCGCTTGTTGTAATGAAAGATACTCTGGTGAGTGATCTTAACGCACGGATGTGCATTTAGGAGTTTCTTCTTTTGCAGTTTGACAAGGCTGCCACTGATTTCGATTATATTGTAACGAGTGCGTTCATAGACCATTGGATATGCCTCTTGGAGATAGTTCAGAATGTCCATGGCCAGGGTGCCATTGCCGGCTCCAATCTCGTATATGACAAAGTCTTCGTACGGGAAGTACTTCAGCAGGTACTCTGACACCGCGCATTGGGCGATAGCTTGTCCATAGTAAGGCTGAAATTATGAGGTTTATTATGAGAGGGCGTATACATCGACAACTCACCTTGAACAACTCTGTCGGGGTATGCCAAATTTGACGACCCGGCCCTTCATAATTATCCGAGCCATAGCCTGTGTACTTCTCGGCAACTTTCTCCTGAAACTCGATGGAATTACGGAGGCTCTGGAAGTCGAACGAGTCGGAGTCGGTTTCAAAGATAGTCGCCTGCTTGGGAAAGTAGCCATAGTTGGGATTGTAGAGCGAGTCCTCAATGAAGTCCCGAACGAGCATCTTCACCCCAGTCGGGGGTACTGTTTCCTTCTCCAGCTCATTAGCTGTGACCAGGCGAAGTTTGGATACGTCAACTGGCTCAGTTAGAAGAGAACTCTTGTTGTAATTCCACTTGTCGGCTGGCTCATCGGAAGATGGCTTTGCCCTTCTGGCTCTGGCTGCGGTATTGGTCTTCCCTGACGGGGTAGGTGTTGTCGAGTAACACCGTGCGACGAAAGCCCTACGACAAAGCGTGCTGGACAAGCATCGGGAGGTCCTTGTTCCCAACGCTAGCATGTGCCTGCCACCAGAGAGAAATGGGCCAGTGGTGGAATGTTATGAGCACGCTGTCACGGTGATGGGCGGGTCTGACAAGCAAGGGTGTGTGAACTTGATGCGCCTGACGGTAAGCGCCATCTAATCTTATCTGTAAACCTTTTCTTTCTCTCTTACCATCATCATGGAAGCTACGGAACGTCTTGTGAGGACATGGATGGCGTCCCAAAGAGATGAAGATGTTATACAGATTTCTGAAGGTGTGTAAAAGTGGACTAATCCGAGCCTTATGAGTGACACCATTCCATTAGAAATAACTTTGGGCAAGACTTCGTTGCTGAATGTAGTCAAAGTGTCTGGCGAATACTTGACATCAGAGGAGAACGGAGTGCGGTCTAAAGGCACTGCTGTGCTTCCTTGATTTCCATTGGGTTTCTGACAAGTTTCCAGGTGTCGAGTTGCTGTCACTCGTCACGGCACGGCTTCATCCTGTGATCCTGAATAAAGCAACCAGTACGCGCCTCGGCCTTTCACAATCGAGGAGATAAGGGTTTTTACTTCGACTCCCCAGCAAGGACGCTAGTGAACTTCTACTGTGACAAGCTCGAGGATGCCGACACCATTATCCCTGCGCTCCAGGGCCTTCTTACTTTGGCCGGTCTTCCAACGTTTGCGGGAATTGAAACCACTGCTACACTCGAAGCGTACGGACTTCCACTCATCTGTTTCTGGTGGATACTCACTCGAATAGGCTGTTGCGTCATGTGCGAATGAAAGCATTGACCCAATCCCAACGGTTCATGGTCTATTCGATCTTAGATTCCCTCATAGCAAGACAGCGGGAAGGTACGCGCTGCCCTCGCTCCGGGTTTCAAGCTACCGACCTTCATCTTAGTCCTCAAAACTCTTGGGCTGAAGTTCCTTGATGGCTACGTATCAATGGTTGAAGGAGAGAAGGACCCTCGAAACCTCCTTGTCGTTTTTGCAATGGACAAGGTCATCCTTATCGAATTCGACATCTCAGATCGCGTACAGACCTTTTACGACATAATTTTCTGCTACTTTCCGATATCCTTCCGGCCGCCACCCAACAACCCAGGAGGGATTACAGCAGACGACTTGAGGGCTTCGTTGAGGTGACAATGAACTCTTCTTTTTCTTGGCGATATAATCTGACTCAACGGTAGACAATGCGTATCAGCGTCGCCCCTGTTCGGCCCTCTTGCGATCCCCCATTTTCTAGAGAACCTAGTCAGTGGGAGTAGACCAGCCAAGGTGCGCTCGCTGCCTTGCGAACTAGGAAGCTTTGATCTCATCGCTGGCCAGAGAGACACACTTGAAACGTTGGCGGCCTGCCTACCAATATACGGAGCCATCACAGCACGCAATTTCGGAAAGAAGATGTGGAACTCGCTAAAGCTTGAGGTAGGCATAGTCTTCTTTAGCGGTATAGCTCTTTCAACCCCTTTCAGGTGTTCCAACCTGTGGATGTTGCAACGGAGCAGCAAGCCCTAATCGCTTTGCAAGTTTTGATCACAACGATTTATGGCTCTGATGATGCAAGCCTAGTGGACCAAGATATGCAAGGGCTTGCACGGGAGGCCTGTGAAGAATGCATCCAAATACTGCGCGAGCCGGAAAAGTCTCAGGCGAAGCCTGCCACAAAGATTTTGTGCTCCTTTGTCACCACGACGCGTGAGTGGGGATCCCTGGTGGCTAATCCAACCTACTCACGTTCTCCGAAGCCTTTGTGTCGCGCTACACCCTTTCACAGGCAGTCCCGCATTTGACCAAGCTCTTCATCAACCCCGATGAAGCAGGAAGTCGGCAAGCGACCTTGATTCTTCTCGCAGAGTTCATTGAGGCAGCCCAAGACTCTGCATCTCACGTTGGCACCGATGATCCTCTCCTTTCCCCGTACAAGGACGAGGTGCTCGGCGTGTTAACAGCTGCGTTGAAGGTCCACAATCTTCGTCTCCCTGCACTGGCTGGGTTGAAGGGACTCGTTACAACGCAGAACCTTCTCTCAGACGAAGAAATTGGGTTCGTCACCCACAGCACTAGTGAAATCATTCAAGACGATCCGACTCGATTCGACGAGATCAGCGACGGAATTATTGAACTTTTGGTCTCAATCTCAAACGTCTCACCTGCCCATGTGGCAGAGCAGACTCTTCCCTTGCTCTTCAGTTCTCTACCGGACTCTGCTCCAGCCCGCGACGCTGCCGAAGCACGAGGCAATTGCTGGAAGACTCTTTCGACATTGCAAGCCTTGTGTAGAACCCCTGTTCTTTTCGAAACTCTTGTGGTCAGACTGTCAACAAAACTCGAGCTCATGTGCTCTCCTTCCCGCCATCCAGACGACGTTGAACCTACGGCAGCGTATGCTCACGCTATTCTCAAAACACTGGCAAATGTCTTGACTGTCAAGGTGCTTAAGAAGGACGCTGATGTTCCCAAATACATCGAGCGACTGGTAGCTCGCCTCTTCAACCTTTTCATCCATACTGCACTGGAATCCGACGACTCGCGATCGCTCGTGGCTACAGACAGACGCCTTCTGGACGCAGCTTCAGACGTGATAACTCTGGTTGTGAGGAGTCTGCCACTTCAGTGAGTTGCTCGATCCTTCTCCCATGCCAGCTCCCGTGATCAGTTTTGAGCAGACGACAAGAGATTTACCTCAAGTCAACCTTCCAAGCGTTGTTGACGGGCAATGTCGCTCCTATCAGCGAAGGCCACTTCAGCATACCGTCTTCCCCCTTGCGGATATTCGAAGTAACCCACTGCTCTTCACCTCTTCCAACCTCCGCTCACATTTTGTCAAGCCGGGAGCACCTTCGAGAATCGGCAACCTCGTGACGCTGTTCGCCGCAGCATCAGTCCCGATGTACAAAGATGTAGGTGGTTCGATGTAAGTAATATCCAACGTTCTCAACCCATCGTAGCTCGACCTAGGAATCCCTAACCTCAACGAGTTTCTCACCAACATCTTGTTCTGGGCCATAAAGACCGCAGATACTGACGTACAACGCACAGCAGCAACCAGGCTAATCGCTGTGATTGTGAACCGCAAGGCAGAAGGTGAGCGGTTGTGCGAGCGTAGGCCCACTCTATTCTGACCGTCAGCAAGGGGTCACCGAGTTCCTAGGGTCACTTGAAACCACACTATGGCCAGACGAGGTGGTAGACGCATCACGAACTACAGAAAGCCGGCTTGTGTGCTTGTCGATATGGGCATACGTCGCAAAGGCCCTCCTCGTTCGGAATCATGCCCTTAGCCTGAAGTTTTCAAACAAGTTGTTCGAGGTCTTTGATGATACCAACATCAATTGGCATGCAGCCAAGGCCATTGGTACAATCGCCGGACACGATGATCTTTTCACGAAACCAAACCACGCAGTGCTTCGGGTAAGGGCAGTGAGGACGCCGTTAAACATCATTATTCACCATCGCCCTACAGCCCCTCTACGCACAGAAGTATGTCAACGACATCCTTCCAAAAACAATCGCAGGCTCCGAGGATGCGAGCGGTACGATCTGATCTTGCCCCACCATCTTGTCACTGATCAGCCCATCGATGCTGCTAGATTCTTCGAGGCAGCTTGCGTATTTGGTTGCCTTGTCATCGTTGATCAAGTTCACGCCCAGGGCCACATACGCGAGCCAGCTCCCCTCCGTTCGTATTCGAGTGTCTTCGCCGAAGTTATACTTATAACCCTGCAGTTAATCCCTCTGCTCGTTCGAGGCCTGGATCTCCCAGACCCTGAGATTCGAAACAACGTGATTGAGACCTTCCTCGCTGCTGTCGAAGGCGATACTCCAGAAAAGAGTGTCATCTCTGAACATGCTTCTACCTTGATCAATGCAATGCTCAAGAACTGTGATGTAGCGAATATGTCATCTCCGGTAGGTTGACTTGGCCCCCTTCTGGATTCAATGCCTAACTCCCCTTTAGAAAGTCCGGATATCCGCCCTGAAGTTTCTAGGAAAGCTGCCAAGTCTCGTAAAGTCAGAAACCTTGACGCGTCACAAAAACGAGGTCGTAAAAGAGCTCAGTAAAGTTCTCGATGACCCTAAGCGGTCTGTCAGGAAAGAGGCGGTTGATGCTCGGTACGTCGCTGCCTCTCTACTCGCCCTAACTTTCTCCTTATTCTTTTCTTGTAGGACGCACTGGTAAGCAGTATGGTCGGAGGCTCTGAGATGACGCTGATTGCGACTTTATTTCAGGTTCAAGTACGGCGGGTAGGATTCACAAGGAGGTGCCCTCCGCAATCGTCCTGAACCGAAGAGCTTTGATAATAGATGTATCATTGAGAAATGAATCCTTGAAGCAGTACTGGAAATGGGTCGTTAACGTAACGTAATAGAGGTGTCTACGCTGGCCGTCCATGTGCCAGACATTTGACCAAACCTGCGCTGCAGGCCTGAGGGAGTGCAAGCCTGAGGATGAAGCTACGATGCCGTCCTAAAAAGTCTATGAGTTGATTTGAGATCCCTTGTATATGTACAATTGACCAAGCAGGTCAGGTAAATGTGCGGCGCGTAAAAGGCTGTTTCGTGAGTGAAATCGTCATTAGAGAAGTCATCTAGATATAATGCACAACGATGCCAAGTGGGGAATTGCGTGGGTTGGTCAAGCCAAACGAGAAAGATGCCGCACCCAGATTTCTCAGCCTCGCGCCATGATGGCCTGAGTCTTGAGTCCTGCCTCTACGAGAGCCTGCTCGAATGCCTTGAGGTGTTCTTGTACCATCTTTCTTCCGTCTATTCGTCTTGACCGAGACGGGCTCATTGGGACTGACATTCTTGATTCGGCACTATCAGAGTCCGCCATTCCTGCCTCCCATCTCTCTATCCTGACTTTACTCCGTTCTGCGCTCTCCCAATCTGTCTTTAGATCGGTCAATTTGTTCTTGAGCGAACGAATCTTCCGTCCTGCGTCACCCGTTGCGACGCCGGTAACTTGTGCGTGTTCTGATATCGAGGATAGAGAAGAGGCCAGTGATGCCGTGAATGTGCGGATATGTGACATGTGGATGACAACTTTGGCTGGTGTTACAGGGCCGTTGAGTTGTGGTGGAGGGGGGAATGCGTCTCTGACAGGTGATGTTGGAGGTGATGGTTCGTGATCGTATTCGGCATCCCCGAGATGATTTGCTTCTGGGTCTAGTTCCCAGTCATTATAGTTGTGTGAGGTATGGTGTGCAGCAGGAGAAGCTGGCTCTTCTTCTAGTGTGTGCAGTTGCCGGGGCTGTTCCACACGAAGACTTTGCGTTGGATTTGTGGTGGACGATGTTGGAAGATCTATCAGGTCTTCGATCTGTTCCAGCTCCTCCAGCTGCCCGAGAACGTCCCCTCCATTCACCTCTCCACCAATCTTCTTAAACTCCCGTTCACAGTCAAAGAGGTCTCGCACCTGCCCTTCCCTCTCCTTTGCTGTATCGTTGATGCGCCGGACAATGTTGGCTGCCAGCCTTTCAAGGTTGGGTTGCTGTGACGATGAGCCGCCTGGATCGGTGTCCAATGTCCGCAGTTGGGTAATGAACTTGTCCGCGAACTCGAGGTTCTCGGAAAGGACATCTATGGCGTCCTTCTCTGGTGTTCTCTGTCTCGTCCTGATCCGCGAAGGTGTGGTGTTGAATGCGGGGTCGAGATCTGGATCTTCATCCGCCTCGGAGTAGGGTTCCACAGACTCTTCGCGGTTACTCCCTGCGAACTGAAGTTCATCCGCGAACGAAGCCATGCTCGAAGAATCATGGCTGGCAAACTGAATCTCGTCTGTGCTTTGACCAAAGTGATTGTCAATTGCGTGGTCGTAAGAAGATGCTTGGCTGGCACTGTCGTCACGTCCCTGCGGAGGGTGGTCACTGGCTTCTTCGTCTTCATCATCATCATCGTCGTCGTCGTCGCCCTCTTCGGTCTCGTCGATCCCTTCTGCACCTTCATCGAATTCGATCCCAAATTCCTCGGCTAGTAGCTTTGAGCCTGCGCTAGGCTCTGGCATGAGCGCCACAGCCAGCTCATGTGCGAGGGAATGGTGTCTCCCGGCACCATTGGGCGCGTCGTGATCTGGCCCATTAGCCAAAGTGGATCCCCCAGCACCACCTGCCGACGAGCCTCTGAGTGTAGCAGTAGATTTGCGCATCCCTAGAGTCTGCTTATGTGGGGTGTGATAGGAAGTGCTGCCGGTCATGCGAGTAAGGGAAAGAGCTTTAAATTAGGGGTCAGATGGCCGAAATGTTTGATGAATCTGTTGTGGCCTCGACGTTTGTGGCCTTGGTTTGATTAAACAATTATTTGGCTGTGGACAATGGGAGCCCTGGTGAGCGCAGAGGGTTCTACGCGTCGGCGTGTGAGGAGGCCGGAATGTCTGACTGTAATGCTGGTGAACGGACACCATGGAAAGGGGCAACCAGCGTTGCGGTGGCTTTACTCCCAAGCACGTGCAAACAGAGGTCTGCAACGATTTGGCTGGATCATCGCGCTTAATCTTGACCTGAACCTGTTACTTGCGCAGAATGGTATGCTTTTCGTTCTTATCAGGGAATATAAATGCTAATCCGAGCAGGCGACACCAGCAGGAGGTATTTGGGTACGCATATTCTCTCTCTGATGACAAGCACGAGAGCACTCACACGGCTTGCACAGACTGAGCATCGAAATCCCGAGGGAAGGACATACTGGTTCAATACTGGGACTCAGCAAAGTGTATGGGAGAAGCCAGATGGTGCGTCCCTCACATATCACAGAGAATAACAGTCGCTTATCCCAGCAGATTTGAAAACGCCCTTCGAGGTTCGTGGCATTGTCATTGCTGTTCGTTCCAGGACTAATGAACGTTGTAGAAAGCCTTGAATCAGACCAAGTGGAAGGAGTATTTCTCTGGTGGTCGAAAGTACTACTACCATGTGAGCGTTCTATGAAGTCCCTTGCACTTGAAGCTTACACCCTCGCAGACTGAGACGAAAGAATCAAAATGGGATATGCCAGACGAGCTTCTCCTTCTCCTAGAAAAGGTCGAAAAGGATGGCCCAGCAGCCCCAGGGTAAGTATGACTCACTGAACTTCTCTTCCTGGCTCACCTTCGCCGCCCAGCCTTCCAAAAGCTATCACAGGAACCCCAGCCGCAGGGGCTACACAAGGTGCAATAGTCCCTTCGGAGGGCGCTACTCCATCCTCATCTGCTTCCCAGCCCCAGCAAAATGGCAGCAACCTTGCCGTCGGACCTCACACTGGTGGTGCCGGCGCTCTTCCTCTCAACCCTTCCAGCGTGCTGCCTGTTAGGCCCAACTTGCCTGACGACCCCGTCATCCCTCACAATGGATTCATGACCGTCGAAGAAGGCGAAAAAGCCTTTACCCATTTGTTGAGGAAAGCGGGGGTGGATGCGAATTGGTCGTGGGACCAGACGATGCGTGCTATTATCACTGACCCGCTTTACAAGGCTTTGAACACGCTTGCGGAGAAGAAGGCTTGTTGGGAAAAGGTCCGTTATTCTTTTACCTGTCACCGTGCTATACTCAAGGGACTTTCGGCAGTATGTGAATGGGTTGAAGCAGAAAGAGCAAGAAGAGCGCGACGCTCGCTTGTCTAAATTGCGCCCAGCTATCCGAAACATGCTCAAGGGCAATCCCAACGTCTTCCACTATACGACATTTGGAACGGCTGATAAGCTCTTTGCTCAGCATCCTATTTGGCAACAAGCACGAATTACAGAGGAGCGTAGGCTCATCTTTGACGAATATGTGCAAGAGCTCAAGAACAAGGAAGTGGTACGTTGAAAATTCTGGCATCCTCTCCACCACCAATCTCATTTCTATGATAGCAAGAGCAACGGGCTGCTCGAACTCGAGCGGTTGCTAAAGTTGTCTCCCTCTTCAAGGAGCTCAACGTAGATGTCGTCACTCGATGGAGAGACGCTCGCAAGAGGCTCGAGACTTCTGACGAATGGGCTGAAGACTCTGAACTCGCAAGTCTCCCCACGCTTGACATTCTGCTTGCGTTTGAAGATTACAGCCGTGTTCGCGAGCGTGAGTATGAAGAGCAGATGCGGCGTGCTGCAGTTGAAAAGACGCGCAAGGAGCGCAAGGCCAGAGAGGGATTCAGGGTAAGTCATTTCTGAGGCCTCCTTTCTCTCTGTGTGCTCACCCAAGACCTAGGAACTCTTGGCTGAACTTGTCGACGCTGGCAAGATCAAGGCACGTACCAAATGGAAGGAAGTCTACCCCAGCTTCAAGGAAGACGAGCGCTACCTCACCATTCTCGGAAGCCCCGGCTCAAACCCTCTCGAACTCTTCTGGGACCTCGTCGACTCGCTCGATCAGAAATTGGACGAGAAGATTGCTGTCGTTGAGGAGGTGTTAAAGTCGGTCAAGAAGGTGGAGCGCGAGTCTACGCCTGAGCAGGGCGAGGAGCCTACTGCTGTTTCCGATGAAGGGTTTGTGGTCAAGCCCGAGACGACGCAAGAGGAATTTTGTGCGGTTGTTAAAGAGAACGCAAACGATGCGGTCAAGGCGATGCCCAAGGATGATATTGAGCTTATCTTCAAGACGGTGCGTTTGTTTATGGGATGAGCAGAGGTTGCGGGTGCTAATGTTTACTTAGTTGCATGACGCGGCGTTGAAGAAGCAGGCGGACGAGAAGAGGAGGCAGGAGAGGAAGATGCGCCATTTGCAGGATGACCTTCGGTATGCCATGAAGAAGCTGTCTGAGCCTCTCGATATTAGCCTTTCGTACGAGGAGGTGAGTGGCGTTTGCTAGAAGTGACGCTTGATGCTGACCGCTACTCAGGTTGTCCCTCTCATTGAGAACCTTCCTGAATACAAGGCTCTTGATGATGACGAGGGTCGGCGCGCTGCCTTTACCAAGTACGTGAAGCGCCAGAAGGTTAGTTACGCGCCTATTCAAGCCTTCGTTCTTGCTCATGTCGTTGAACAGGAGAAGATGAGGGAGACGGCTTCGGAGGATGGTTCAGTCACTAGCCGGAAGCGTAAAGAGCCCCACCGTGACTATGAGCGAGACAAGTCTCGGGATGGCCACCGCGAGCGGGATCACAAGGACAGAGACTCGTACCGCGAACGGGACAGGGACCGTTATGAAAAGGGCTCCAGGAGCTCCCGGCATCACGGGCGGTACGACGACTATGATGACCATAGGTCGTCTAGGGATCACCGAGACAAGGACTATGACAAGGACTATCGTTCAAGGCACCACCGTGACGATGATCGTAAACGCGAGAGGACGAGCGAGAGGAGAGGGTCATATAGGGACTATGACGAGCCACCGAGGGAGGAGAGAAGACACCAGGAGGAGCTTGACCCTCGTGCTGAAAAGGTATGTGATTATGTCTTGGCTCAGGTTCAGCCGTTAACGTCCCTTAAGCGCGCTCGATATGACGACCTTCCTGAGCCTGAGGGGCAACCCATGGAAGTGGACAGCAGGGCTTCCGCGCGAGCTGAGACACCCGAGGAAGGAGAGATTTGAGTCTGTCTAATCGTTGTAGATGTATTAGTGATTATACTATGAAATACATGCAGTCAGGTGCTATGAAGAGGGTATCGAAGGCGAAGCAGTTACAGCCTCGGGGTTGATGACAATGTCACCTATCCGAAGCCTGGTGAAGGGATGCTTGCGCTTGATCGTCTTTTGGTAACCCTTTCGTCGCTTCTTCTTGAACTTGCTTTCCATGGACCCTTTAGTGTGCTCAATGACCGTTGCCTCCACGTGGACAGTGGCCGCAGGGATGGTAGGGTTTCCGCGAAGCGTGTACTCGCGCGAGCCGAGTTCCTCAATGTGGTCGAGTTTGAGGACGTCCCCAACTTTGACGTCACGGAGATGGGGCACGGTGAGAAGGTCGCGTGGTGTCAGGATGTATTTCTTGCCGACAAAGTTTGCAACGACATAGCGCTGGGGTTGGGACCGGATGAGGTCGAGTGCAGAGGCGGTATTGGCTGGCTTGGCTGGCGGTGCCGCAGTGTGTAGGCAGCGTGCTGCCGACCTCAGGGGTTGGACTGTTGCTTATTGTCAGAGACCCTTGGTACAGGCCGGAACAAAGTGGAATACTCACCCCAACGAATGAGGCTGGTCATTGTACGAGACAGCAAGACGCGTGAGTTTTTGGCTTTGATTTGGGACAGGACTTTGGGTCGCGTTACAGCGGGTGGGAAAAAAGACAGAAATTGAGCTCCGCTTGAAAGTTCCGAGTAACGCCGACTTACTTGAGCAGCCAACCGAAAACTTCCCTGTTGAGTAGTTGCTCTCATACCTTTTCCACTTTCCTTCTCCATGCATAGATTCGCCCTCAGGAACGTCGCGCGCGCTCGCCTCCAGGCTTCCTCGGCCAAGGTGCGCAAGCTTTTGCTCGCTGTCCAACAGCGTCAACGAATATTTTTCTGACATTTCCAATAGGCCACCTCAAACGTCCTCGCCCGTGGTTATGCCACCGCGAAGCCAGGTAAGCTCTTAGCCAGCAACAAAGGCGACAGCAGTGCTCACGAATGCCTTCAATCCTACCTTCCGACACGTACCACGTCACTGCAGCTGCCTCGGAAGTTTCCTCCATCCTCGAGTCACGCATCTCCGGAACCAGCGTTGCTGGCAATGTCGAGGAGACCGGTCGCGTCCTGAGTAGGTTCAGTCCTACTCTACCACATCGCACAACCCATTGAGCTCCTTTTCCATAGGCGTTGGTGACGGTATCGCTCGTGTTTGGGGTTTGAGGAACGTTCAGGGTGCGTCGACAACTACTCTGGTTACGTGTTCCGAAGACTCACGTTCGCGTCCCTTCATACAGCCGAAGAAATGGTGGAATTCTCCTCGGGTGTTCGTGGCATGTGTCTGAACTTGGAAGCTGACAATGTCGGTGTCTCCATCTTCGGTAACGATCGTCTCATCAAGGAGGACGACACCGTCAAGCGTACCGGCCAAATTGTCGATGTCCCCGTCGGTCCTGGTCTCCTCGGTCGTGTCGTCAACGCTCTCGGTGACCCCATTGACGGCAAGGGTCCCATTGAGGCTGCTGAGCGTCGCCGTGCCTCCCTCAAGGCCCCGGGTATTTTGCCCCGTCGCTCCGTCAACCAGCCCATGATGACTGGTATCAAGCCCATCGACGCCATGGTGCCTATTGGTCGTGGCCAGCGTGAGCTGATCATTGGTGACCGTCAAACCGGAAAGACCGCTGTCGCCATTGACACCATCCTCAACCAAAAGCGATGGAACGAGGGCAATGATGAGGCCAAGAAGCTCTACTGTGTCTACGTCGCTGTTGGCCAGAAGCGTTCCACTGTCGCCCAGCTCGTCAAGACCCTTGAGGAGAACGATGCCATGAAGTACACCATCATCGTCGCTGCCACCGCCTCCGAGGCTGCCCCCCTCCAGTACCTCGCTCCTTTCTCTGGTTGTGCCATGGGTGAATGGTTCCGTGACAACGGCAAGCACGGTAAGGTTACTTCTCGACTCAGCAGAGACCAAGACTCATTTTCCTCTCAGCTTTGATTGTTTATGACGATCTCTCCAAGCAGGCCGTTGCCTACCGTCAAATGTCGCTCCTTCTCCGTCGTCCCCCCGGTCGTGAAGCCTATCCTGGTGATGTCTTCTACCTCCACTCTCGTCTGCTCGAGCGTGCCGCCAAGATGAGCGAGAAGTTCGGTGGAGGATCCCTCACTGCCCTCCCTATCATTGAGACCCAGGGTGGTGATGTGTCCGCCTACATTCCCACCAACGTCATTTCCATTACCGACGGTCAGATTTTCTTGGAGGCCGAGCTCTTCTTCCGTGGTGTCCGACCCGCCATTAACGTCGGTCTCTCTGTGTCTCGTGTCGGCTCTGCTGCCCAGACGTAAGTGACGTGTTTCATAAGAGAGCCTTCAATGCTAACTTTTCTTTAGTAAGATCATGAAGAAGTTTGCCGGTTCCTTGAAGCTGTACCTTGCTCAGTACCGTGAAGTCGCTGCCTTCGCCCAGTTCGGTTCTGATCTCGATGCCTCCACCCGCTTCTTGCTCTCTCGTGGTGCTCGTCTCACTGAGCTCCTCAAGCAGGGTCAGTACCAGCCCTTGGCCACTGAGGTCCAGGTCCCCATCATCTACGCTGGTGTCAACGGTCTCGTAAGTGTATCCCTTCAAACCATTTCTGACACGTTGCTCAAAGTACCCTTTAGCTCGACTCCATCCCCGTCGACCAGATCACCCGCTGGGAAGCCGAGTTCCGTGACCACCTTGCCTCTTCTCAATCCGCTCTCCTCTCCGAGATTGCCCAGGGTAACGTTAACCCTGAGCTCGAGGGCAAGATCAAGAAGGCTGTCGAGGAGCACGTCGCCTCTTTCACTTCGTAAATTTCGTCCTCTTTCTTTTCCTTTACCGTAGTTAGACGCTCTCCTGGGCCACCGGGATAAAATAAACCTAATTTCGCTGTCACTACATTATTCTTCATTTCCAATGGGATCTTTAGACGCCTTGTGCCATTGAATACCACGCTCCTTGAGATGAACAGACTGCCAAGTTCCCAACCCTCAGAAAAACGACGATATTCGCGTTCCTATTATTTCCGCGATGAGATTTCCAGGAATCTTATCTTATCCGGCTTGAACATTGACCCAGACTCCCCCACACATTCCGTCACATTTCCGGCTGGAAACTGGAGATGTTCGCCTATGTAGGTAAGGGTTTTCTTGGCCTATCACCCCGTTTTTTTCTATCCCTTACACTCAATTAACCATGTCTAGTCCAAGCGCAGAACAGGTTGCGAGAGCCGCAAAGACTGCATTCGAAAAGTCGCAACTCATTCCTGCCTCGGAGCGCATCACTGCTCTTCAATCTATTCGCCAGGAACTCGAAGCTCACAAGGATGAAATCCTTGCTGCTAATGCTGAAGATCTCAAGGTTTGACACGTTGCTCGACGTCATGAATGGCTGAACCAACGTATCGATTCTTCAAGGCTGCAGAGGCAGAAGTGAAAGCCGGACGAATGTCCGACTCTCTCTTGAAGAGGCTAGACCTAGGCAAAGGAGACAAGTGGTATTCAATGCTCCAAGGAATCCTGGACGTCGCTGCGCTCCCTGACCCTACCGGGATCGTATCCTATGCGACTCGACTGGATGATGGTCTTGACCTCTACCGAGTTTCATGCCCAATTGGTGTTCTCCTCGTCATCTTTGAAGCACGACCGGAAGTTGTGGTGAACATTGCCACGTTGGCTATCAAGTCTGGTGCGTGCTTGGGGTTTTGGGTTGAAAAGAAGAGAGGGTCTAATTAAAGAGCGCTATAGGTAACGCTGCGATTCTCAAAGGAGGCAAAGAGTCCAACCATACCACTCTCCTCCTCTCCAAAGCCATCTCGGCTGGTCTGTCTCGTACCTCTTTGCCCGAGACCTACATTCAGACCATCCAAACTCGTGCCGAGGTCTCTTCGCTGCTGGAATGTGACCGATACGTTGACCTGGTCATTCCTCGAGGAAGCAACTCGCTGGTGAAGAACATCCAGAACAACACTAGGATCCCTGTGATGGGCCATGCGGATGGTATCTGCTCCGTCTTTTTGGATGAGACGGCCAACGTAGACAAGGCCATTCGGGTCGCTGTCGACTCCAAGGTATGGTGCCCGACCATATTCCTCTGCTAGAAACTTTGCTAAAACCTCCATGAATAGACGGACTACCCTTCAGCCTGTAACGCCCTCGAAACTCTTCTGGTGCACGAAAAGGTCCTCAACACCGTGTGGCCAAAAGTAGCCGAGGCTCTCTTTGCCGCAGGCGTAAAGCTCCTGCTCGACGAACCCTCACTCTCCGCTCTCAAAGCCTCTTCCGTCTCCTTCTCCGACTCTCAAGTAGGCGTGGCAGACGACAGTCATTATTCGATGGAGCACCTATCCTTGACGGCGTCTGTCAAGACCATTCCCTCTCTCAGTCAAGCCATTACCTGGATCAACGACCACTCGTCTCACCACACCGACTCGATCGTGACTGAGAATGACGAGAATGCGTCTGCGTTCTGTCGGGGTGTTGATTCAGCTGGGACGTACGTCAACGCCAGCACGAGGTTCGCGGATGGGTTCAGGTATGGATTTGGCACAGAGGTGGGGATCTCGACTGGTAGGATCCACGCTAGAGGACCAGTAGGACTGGAGGGGCTTGTCACCTACAAGTACATGATGAAGAGCGAGGGAGACAAGGGCCACATTGCCAGCGAGTTTGGCACTGGCAAAAAGCAGTTCAAGCACCAGAAAATCGAGGCGTCCAGCGTCCCATTCACTTGATGCTTTTCCAAGCACCAAAACAAAAAGCTAGAAACAAAACACAACAATATTCGTGTATCTATACATTGTAGCAACATATATTCAAACAACAGACAGCAATTGAAAACAAGAATGAATGATAAGGATGGCAATCATGAAGCAGGAGCCCCCTCCTCCAACCTGACTTTTTTCTCTGCTGAAGAATCCTCGACCTCAGACTCGGCCTTGCGCTTCCCAGCAGCGTTACCCTCCTCAGGCACGGGCTTTTTCTTCTTCTTGACGATGGAAGTCAGGTCGTTGACTGGAGCTGGTGCGCCTGATGATCCCGTTGCGTTGAGTTCCTTGTCAAGAGCCTTTGCGGCCATCTCGACTGCGTTTGTCTGTCCATCGGCAGGGAGGGTCTTCAACTCCTCGATCTGTAGGGTTGATTTAGCCAGTTTCATCAAGGAATAGGGAAGGTCGTCATACCTTGAGTGCCAAATCACCCTTGAGCTCTTCCAAATCCTTAATCTCGCTCTCCATCTGGGTCTTGCTCATGTTCTGCACAAGATCATCTCTGACCAGCTTGCGTGCTACCTGCTTTCCCTTGCCCTTGGGATCCACCTTGTCATCCTGCTGAGGCGCGGGAGGGAACTGCCCTTGCAACCCTGAACGGAGTTCAGCCAGGCGGTGCTCCACGCTCTCCACGGCACCTTCGACGTGCTGAATGGCTTCTGAGAGTCGGCCGGGAGTCAGATCCAGAACCATGGAGAGTTTGTAATGTGCTTCCGCGATGTGACGGGACGAAATAGGCAGGAGCTGCAGCTTGAGCTTCAAGCCGGATTCGTAGTCTTCGACGGCTTGGTCGAATTTTTCTGCCATAGCAGTCAAAATGAGAATCACAAGTGAAAAACAGCCAATAAGCGCACCTGTCTCTAGTGACACATCACCTAGAGCAATAAAGGTGTCTGCGAGCTTCAATCGAATCTCGTCGTCGTCCTCGGATTCGACTTGCGCCTCGTAACTCTTCTTTGCAATCTCCAGAACCTGCCAAGCAGCATTGAAGTCGTCTTCAGGCTCGTCAGCGTCGTCATCCCCCCCTTCTTCGTCTTCATCCTCGTCCTCGCCATCGTCTGCAAGTTGAGTTGAGAGGTCCAAAACGGGGTCATCGCCATCCTCGACATCTCCAGAGAAGGAGAGAATGGGTCCGTTCTTTGAGGAAGAACCTGGCCCAGTAGCGCATGTTCAATTCTAGTGGCAGTGAGGGACAACTTGGACCACGCACCTTTGGCGTCTTCTTCAGGCGCGTCCTCAGGCTGGTCCTTTCCAAGCACAGAGCTCGATGCGATGGCATTCTCTAGCAGGGCTCTCCCATACGAGAAGTATAGATCCGCCAGTTCAGGCGCGTCCTCTCCCGACTTTTCAGTCCTATGAAGAGCAAACAGGCAAGCAAGGTCAGCATTCATGCCAGATGGTTTGACCTTTGGGGTTGTGGCCATTAGAGAACAAAACGCGTTACTTACGCGATTTCGAGGGCAGTGCTGTAGTGTTCTATGGCCTGCTCGTACTTCTTGAGAGCAAAGGCGCGTTTTGCAAGCTCGACCGCGGTTTCGACGGTCATTGGTGGGTTCGTGCTGGTCCCGTTGGATGCGGTTTGAGCCGGAGTGGTGGCTCTATTAGTTGGAATATCAGTTGGGAACCGTATAAGAGCACAATTGAATACGCACGAAGACATAAAGGCGTAAAGCAGATGGCAGTGAGGTACGAGTACAGGTGGATGGAGGTGAAAGACAGAAATAGCAGCCGCGGCAGCCATGAAATGTCCCTCGGATGTTTTAGTCGATTGATGGCAAGCGCAAAGCAGGACGGTTGCGAAGTTGACTCCCAGTTGACTTCCCAACCGATCTCTCTGCTTTTATGAATTGACTATGGTCTCTAAAACAATCATAGAAACTACTATCAGGCAGCAATACAAGCCCTTGAGGAAGTCGTGGTTATAGTGTTCAAACACTTTTCCAGGTAGCCTGCTGATGATCCATCACTTGCTAACACCCTTTGCTCCTCGTGGTGACGATCATATTCATCCAGATACTCAGCTGCACCAGAGAGGTGTGCAATACGGCAGACCGCAGCGTGAAGCTCGAGATACCTGGAATTTGGAAGCTCGACCTCGGCCACACCGTGATAGGCGTTGGAGAATGTGACCCGTCGTTGTAGGTACTTCATTCTTGATGGGTGCCGTGCTTGAATGATGTAGTGGTGATCACCATCCTTCCACTACAAGAATACAGTGTCAAAATCTATTCTTGCCAGAGAAGACACAAATGGAACATACCTTGTCTTTTTCGAACCATACTTCAAGATTGTCGAAGAGGCCGTGGAAGTTGACTGCTAGTGTGAGGACGTTACCCAAACGGTGCATTTGAGGGCCATTCAACTCTGCACGGATGTCGATGCTGGCATAGTAGTGAACTTGGCTCACGACGCTGCCGCTCCACTCTGTCTAGTAGGGTCATGAAGCCAGACACATCAGGATGCAGGATCAAACACACCTTTTGAGCTCCCTCCTCGGTATTGATAACAGTATTGAGGGACGGGGGGAAGATATGGGCAGCATAAGTGGAGGCAGGTGGGAGTGGACGTTCCGGAAGGTCCTGTCCCAGATCTTCAAAAGGCTTGCTGTAGATTCTGTCAAAGCTGCCTGAGTACAGACACTGGTGTCCATCCCGGTAGATAGCCTGAGATTGCGCTGAGAGGAGGTGCGTGAATGAATTCCGTGTGGATGCGTACAGCTTTCTTAGCGCCCCGGTGGTCGCTGGGCGGAGCAGTCAGGATCCCAGCCAAAAGGGGACTTTCAATACTGGAGGAAGGTATGCTTGGGTGGCTCGCCGGCGTGGGCGGTTTGGATTGATGTTTACGGACTGAAGGAGAGGGAAGGCTTGAATCAACGTCAATACAGAAAGTAACAATTGACCCACAAAGTTGTAGCAGGTGAGCCACATAGAGCATTGCTACATCGTACAAGAATCTCTGGTTTCCCCCACACATTAAAATCTCGTTCGCAACATGACCTCGACCCTCCTCAACAGGAGCATGGATGAGAAGGTACCCGAGAACGCGACTATGCATGATCTCCTCTTTGGTTCTCGAGACCTCTTGAAGAGTGAGACATGCCTCATATGCTGAGTGAGACTGGGTATTCTCGTCATACGGATTGGGGGGAAGAGGGGTTGCCTTGAATATGACAGGGGCGAGGAATGCGTCGAGTTCGGCTTGAGCCTGAGAAGTCATTGCGTGGGGGGAGAGGTGAACAGAGGGAGAGGTGGCCAATTTGCTCGTGTTTTTTACTCCATGAAGTAACCCACTACCAGTACAGCCCAGTGCGACCACGGTCTATAATAAAGGCCAGATATTTGAAACACTGCTTTGCTAATCGCAGCTTGGAGAGTCAACGGTATCATTTGCAAAGCGTTACATTCGAGGACTTCTCTTTTTCTGGTGTATCAAAGACTCTTCACAGTAGGCCAGACCAGTTTCAGATGAAGCCCCGGAATGCAAGCAGCAAGGTGTTCTCCCGCTTGAAGTGGCCTGACGTCGATCGGTGCCTTTCAGCGTATGGCAAGGGACAGCGGCCGGCAACATGCCGCCGGTGCTGGCGCATGTGGTTGAGCGGAGGTGCCTTCCCGGACCTGTTCGCGTGGCCGTCCTCTTGGTTCCTTGTGCCGTCGTGCCATGTACATTTTCCGTCTCGGATTTGGCAATCAGCCGGGCATTCCTGAAACCTCCTGAAACAAATGCCCTGAAACGCTATACCCGCGAGACTGATCTAGCTGGGAAAGCCAGGAGAGCTCGTGCACAAATACAGCATGGCACCGCTAAAGCGCGCTGATCTTTCGAAGTCGTATGAGTGACAAGTATACTTTCCGGGGCCTGCATACGCAGTGTCTACCCTACAGCTGACCATGTATGTAGACGAGACTCAACTCGTAGCCCTGCTGGGCAGTCAATCTACACATGGCTGGATGACTTCAACTTCGACGAGGCGAGGTAGGCCAAGCACGTCAGATCGCTGATTTAGCAGCCATAGGGGACAACCAACGAGGAGCCATCTGATTCTAGTTCTGTACCTGTGGAGAAGCGGGGTAATAAGCGAGTACGAGGGGTGGGGAACGGAGAGTCGAAAAGAGTTGGGATCTCATGGCATGCTGCAGCATCAGGACGGCGTCTCAAAACTCGCATGAAGTGAAATTCTGTGAAATTGCCTTGATACGCGACCCCAGATCTTGCGGGTGCGATTCTCGATAGCCTACCATCAGCCTTTGAAAACACAAGGTTGGAGTAGAACAGCGAGGAAGAGCAGGGAAGACGCCGATAAGACAGAAGGAGCGCAGCCACGACTGTAACACCAGGTGCACTGGGAGAAACGAATCGCAAATGCAAGACGAACATAATAATAAGTTAGGAGTACAAGCCCTAATTGAGCGTCCTCCATATTGTACAATGAACGAAACTCGCCGTCGTGGCATAAATAATGATAGCTTCCTTTTAGATTTCAGAACATACGAGCTCTCCACCTCACTCGTCATCAGAAGACTCGTCCCAGCCCTTCGAGCGCTCGACGGCACGCTGCCAGCCAGCCCACTTCTTCGCCCGCTTCTTCTCGTCGACCTTGGGTTCGAAGACAGTGCTGCCGTGGTCGTTGACGCCCTTGAGGGTCTCGGGGTTGGAGAGATCCCAGCCAAAGAGCTTCATGGCCGCACCGGCGCAGATAGCAGCGCCAAGAGCAGTTGATCTGATTCAAGCTGTCAGTGAAACATACGGCTGTGGATGGCAGGAAACTAGACGCACTCTCTCATCTCAGGTCGGACAACGCTGAATCCACCGATGTCCGCCAAGATTTCCATGGCCAAGTCACCGTTGGTCATGCCACCGTCGACCTTCAAGTGCTTGAGATCGGTTCCAGAGTCGCTCCTCATGCTCTCGATGATAGCACGAGTCTGGAATGCGTTGGCCTCCAAAGTTGCCCGAGCAATATGGGAGGGGTTGGTGTATTGAGACATGCCTGCAGAGATATCAGCATTTGCTAGTAGAGCAAAATGTGACCAGACGCACCAATGAGGAGACCGCTGGCAGAAGGATCCCAGTAAGGAGCGAGAAGACCAGAGAATGCAGTCACAAAGTAGACACCTCCGGTGTCAGTCTCCTGAGCAGCGAGATCATTGACTTCGCTGGCAGAGGAGATGAGCTTGACGGAATCGCGCAGCCACTTGACAGCACTTCCAGCCACAGCGACTGAGAAAGGCCTCGTCAGTTACAAATTCGTTAAATAGAGAAATCAACACACTTGATCCCTCCAAGGCGTACACGGGCTTAGCGTTCGGTCCGGCTTGGTACGCAATCTGTTTTGCAGAGTCAGAATGGAGCAATCCTGGATTGACAGAGAGGGCTTACAGTGCTAAGCAAACCGTGGCTGCTCTCGACGATTTCATTGCCAGTGCAGAACAGCAAGAAAGCACCAGTTCCATAAGTGCACTTGGCTTCTCCTTGCACCAAGCACTTGTTGCCAATCAAAGCAGCTTGCTGGTCACCGACCAAACCGCCGATAGGGACACCAGCGAGAGCACCAGAAGCGATCTTGCCGTAAACCTCAGAGGTGGATATAAGACGAGGGAGGATAGAAGGTCGGAGCTCGAAGAAATCAAGGAGCGAAGACTCCCACTTGAGCGTGGTGGTGTTGAGGAGGAGAGTACGCGACGCGTTGGTAACCTCGCTGACGTGAATGTTCGTCTTTGCACCTCCTAGCAGGTTCTACATCGGCCGTGTCAGTGGTGATTAAACTACATCTCGAAAGCAAACTTACATATGCGACCCAAGATTCGACGGTGCCGAAGGCAAGGTCGTCTGCCTCATGTGCCTTGTTGACTTCGGGTAAATGTTCAATCATCCATCGCAACTTGATGGCAGAAAAGTAAGTCGACAACTGTAAGCCGGTCCTGACAAGGGAGAGGTTTGACGTTAATCACATGTAAACGGACGAGCGAATCCAGAGCACTCACAAGGCCTTCAAAGAAGCAACACCAGCCTCGCCCTTTTTGTATATGCCAGGTGCGGTTTGAATACCAATCGATTCCAGTTTCTGCTCGAAGTGGGTGACGACGTGCTTGGTTCGCGAGTCAGTCCACACGATGGCCTTGCAGAGAGGCTTTCCAGTTTTCCTGCTCCAAGCAACCGCAGTTTCACGCTGATTAGTGATACCTACGGGGCTTGTTGAATACGGGTGGTTAGGCATAACACGTGAAAATGAACATACCAATGACTTTGATGCTCTCGTTCGACCACCCGTTTTCCTCGAGCTGCTTAACCGCTTCTTCGATGCAAAGGTCAGAAGTCTCTTGGATCTCAGTAGCGTCATGCTCGTGCCATCTAATCAGATGAACGTTGAGCGAGCAAGTATGTGCAACGAGAGATCCACACTCACCCAGGGTGGGGGTAGTACTGGGGGAACTCGAGCTGGTGTTGGGCAATAATGTCTGCCTTTTGATCAAAGATCATGAAGCGAACCGAGCTAATCAACGTCTGTCAACGTCGAGAACATTGTCGAAAGATAAGACAAGACGTACGTGGTGCCACAGTCAAGGGCACCAATGAATTCGCCTTGTTTGAGTTGTTTGGAGGACATGGTGCGACGTGGAACGATGAAGAGACTATTGCGGAGAAGCGGGGAAGATGTGGGGAAGAAGGAAGGAGCTCGACAAGGAACCGTTCTTGAAGCAAAGCATTTGAATCGGACCAAATGACCCAGGATCGACATCAGGAAGGAGTAATGTCCATCCGGACATTGCGCTCATGACTACACGCGGTCCGACAAAATCATTTGTTCCGCTCAGATCTATTTTGGGACTCTGATGGAACATGACAGAACGGTCAATGGTAATTAGATAGATGTAATATTGAAGTGCCGGCGTTCCTCGTCTGTCCAGCTGAAAACAGGGAAAGGGTGAGCCTCAGTGTTGAATACCCACTGGTCTATCGGTATCGGATCGTCCTCTGAGAACAAGAGGTAGAGATACTTCAATCTATAGGAGAGATCTCAGGGAAATGATCAATGGAGGTCTGAACGGGCTTACGTCTCAGCCAAGAAGAAACTGGGCATGCTGTTGCCCCGTACGCCAGGTGACCACGCGACATCCTTCAATGTCACATAGCCGTTCTCCGTCTTGGTCTCGCGCTCCAAGGCCTCAAAGATGGCCCATCCTCTCGTCCGCCATTTGGCGTCGCCGGTTACTTTCCACAAGATGTAGAAAGACTCGACCGTCTGGAAAAGCATGTCAAGATCCGTCCCGTCTGGATGTGACAATGTGCTTACCTCTGGGCGGAGGAGGTAGCCTTGTCTACGCATGGTGTAGTCCCTGTTATCGGCCTTCTTAACAGGCACAGGTTGCGACAGACCCGGGATACGTCCTTTCGATCCTGAAGCTTTCCAGCTCTCCATTGCTTCAATCCATGGCGTTCCCTTGTCTGCGATAGAACTCTTTGCCCATGCGCCAAGCACATCATCCCAAGTGTAGGTATCAGGCTTGTACGACCGCATCACCATCTCGTCAGGGCCCAGCCCGGTTGGTTGGTCTGCATAAGACAGCCAGCAGCTCTGTGCGAGGCCTTCTGCTGCCCAAAGATGCAACTTCTTGATATTGAAACCACTCACGGTCCGGTGAGCTTTGTTGGCATCTCCAAACCGTGCTTCTGCCCCTAATCGAGCAATGTCGATGCCTGACTCTGAGAGTTTGTCCAATGGAAGTGTGTGGGCGCCCAAAGCCAGTAAACCGGGGAGGAAGCAGGAAAGATGTTCAAAGACATGGCTAGGGGTCTCTCCTTCCAGGGTATTCCTGGTGTCGGTGACATAGAGTAGCTGGCGGTTGGGCGATAGGTATAGGAGGTTTGTAAGGATGTGATTGGTGGCATGCAAATCTGTCAAGATGGTTCATGAGTGACTTGCAACTCAAGTCTAGGATACTTACAGAGCTCTAGGTTAGCCTTGTCAGTCTTTGCGGTAAGGAGGTACTGCTTGAGAAGATATTCGTGGGTGCTGTCGGCCTGAGCCCCCACAGATACTCGTGCTGGCACGTACGTGAGTAGAATGGCAGAAAGGCTCGACTCAACAGCTTACACTCATGGGTGGCAGGAACACCCTTGATGATGTCCCAGCCGATGGGAAGCATGCCGTTAGTCTTACTCAAGTTGGCATGGTAGAAGATGTTGTTGAGGTTATGCACCTGCAAGAATCAGAGTGACATCTTACTCGTCGAGGAGCACACCTACTGGGTCGAGATATTTCTTCTGTCCTGAAGCTTTGGCAAGGTAGGTGTATTCCAATTGCCAACTTGCAATTTCAGCGAGGACCCCAACCTTGCTTCCCATGGAACGATTACTACCATGAAGAGTGAGTAGACAGGACTTTACCAGGTGATTATGGCCTACGTCTTTGGGTTGACTTCAAACAGAGGCAAGCCACTTGAGCTGTTGAAGATGGGCTCAAGCACATCGGCAAGATCCATTGCGCGACGAAGCAACATAGGCTCTTTGGACAGAGCATATGCAGACAGCATTCCGCCGAGATAGCGAATGACAGTCTCAAAATAAGGGATGGTACCTTTCTGTCATCTTTGTTAGATGGTTAAACCCTCAAGGGAATTGGCACGAACGAGGTTGGTGACAACTCTAAAGTCTACGCGTTCCACGAGCTTGAGGGCTCGATTATATTCGTCCTCCAGCCCAAGGAGGTAAAGAGTGTCTAGGGAGTCAAAGGCTGTCACGCCCCAGCCATTGTAGAGGCTCATGCCCGTGCCCGTGACAGGCCGCAGCTCATCTAGAGGAAAAGCGTAGTCCTCGTATCCACGATAAGCGTGCTGAACGGCCTGCTTTACGCGTTCAGCTCGGTATCTCCATACACTGGATGGAATGTAGGCATCGGCTCCAGCAAGGTCAAAGAGCTGAGAGCTGGCACGACTCCCAACTGTGCTGAAGAGCCCGACCACGGCAAGGAGGAGCAAGAGAGCATATACGAGCTTTAGCCTTGTGGAGCGATCCTGTTTGAGGTGTTGGAGTCGTGCAAGTGTCCTTTCGATAGTCCAGTTGTACATGGTGTTCAATTCAAGGAGAGAGCATGGCCTAGCAGTAGACTGTATGAGTGTTGTGATAGAGTCCAGGTGAGAGTTACCGAAATGGCCGTGAGGAGGGTCTGAGCTGAGTTCAAAATTCAATTCGGCTTTGATGGAAGTTGACGTTGACCAGAACGTCTCAGGACTCTCCTCAGCCCATTCCGTCCCGAACATCGTCCCCAGCTTTCCTCACGACCACCATGTCCAGCTTTGACAAAATCGTCAAACTGGCCTGCAAGCCAAAGGCTGCATCTCCAAAGGCCAAGGTATACGAGCGCTGGACTACGACTGGCTAAACATATGTGGCTAACAGAGATCTCCTAGTACATGGATCCCATTATCGCTGCTACTTGGTCAGACGATGGAGCGGTGTCGGATGTATGCAAAGCGCTTATACCACGTATAAGGGAGCCAAACCACATCGTACGTGGTCACTCTGTTACTATGCTCCTGTTCAAGCTAAATGCGGGGTATTAGGTGGTCTTCAAAGCGCTCATTGTGCTTCATACGATGATCAGGAATGGCTCAACAGACAACGTGCTTTCATACCTGTCCCAAGCGGATACCCTGAGGCTCAAGAACATTTCAACGGCCAGTTGGGAAGGTGGGCCTGTTCATAAACGTTTCTTCCGTTATCGGCTCCTCACCTTTGGTTCGGCAAGGTTACAACGCACCGGAGAATCTTCAACACTACGCGACTTACCTCGACGCCAGGATACGAGCTTATGGGGCGCTTAAACACGATGCTATACGTGTGCAGTCCGATACCAATCGTGATATGCGCAACTCGGTCTCGGTGGATGAAGAATTGGGGCGGAACAAGAAATCAAGAAATCAAGACGCCCCTTCATCGATGCAACGAAGCAAGACATTGGCAGGACGTAAACTGAGGTCAATGACCGTGGAGAAGGGTCTTTTGAGGGAGACAAAGATAGTTCACAGCATGATTGATTCCCTCGTGGAGTGTAGAGTGAGTTATTGCGAGTTCTTTCGCCGAATCCACTGACGTTAGACTTAGTTCTACCTCGATGACCTGGAGGACGAACTCAATATTGGGGCGCTTCGAATGTTGGTCAAGGATCTTCTTATCCTCTTTCAAGCGGGTAACGAGGGTGTCATAAACGTCTTGGGTAAGTGAGCTCGGTGCTCTCTTACCCGACTTCGTCTGACAGAATTGTAGAACATTATTTCGAGATGTCCCATGTTGACGCCGAAGAGGCGCTGAAGCTCTATCGCCATTTCTGTAGCCAGACAGAAAAGGTGGTAGAATTTCTAGGAGTGGCCAAGAAGCTGCAGAACTTGCTGAATGTTCCTATCCCCAACCTCAAGCATGTAAGGACTCCTTTGTTACATGCAACTGTCCACTTCAGCTTGCTTTCAGGCACCAGTCTCTCTCGCCGGTGCTCTGCAGGAGTATTTGGACGATCCTAACTTCGAGGACAATCGTTTGGAGTACAAATCCAACAAGAAGGCTTCTGATAAGGCCAGCAAGCGACCCGCCGGGAAGGAAGGAAAGCAAACAGCATGTAACGAAGAATTTACCGCTCATCCATGGGACTATTCTGATTTTCTCTTCAGCGATTACTTTCTCAGATACATCAGCCACATCGAACGTGTCTAAAGATGGGTCAAGTTCCAGCAGCAACTCAGCACCAAATGGCCAAAAGGACGTGATTGATTTCTTCGCTGCAATTGAATCGGAACAACAACCCATGTTCCCCTCTTCTCCTCCCAAGTAAGTCGCGGGTCACTGCGAATTTACAGTATCGTTGACCAATTCAGTTCCGCTGGCTTCCCTGGACCCGGAAACCCATTCTCGCAAATGGCTGGTCCTCAATTCACCGGTGTCCCTCAGGTGATGACCCAACCGACAGGCTTCATGATGCCACAACACACAGTGACTCCTGCAAACGTCAATCCTTTTGGGCAGTTCCTTTCTCCTCAGGCTCAGCAGTCAGCGTCTTTGGGTTCCAGGCCGATGTCTGCCTTTATCCCCCAGCAACAGACAGGGTTCCCTCAACAAAACGCCTTCTTGCAGCCCCAGCAGACCGCCTTTTTGCAACCACAGTCCACTGGAATGAATCCTTTCCGCCAAAGTATGTTGCTTCCCCAGTCAACTGGCATGGCATTGTTTGCCAATACTCAGCCCACTGGCAACCAAGCACCATCCTTTGGTCAAGGACCTTCCCTCGGTCAAAACCTCTTTGCCCAGAACACTGGGATGTTTGCCTCACCACAATCAAACGGTCCATCGTTCAATAACAATTCTTCGATCTTCTCTCAGCCGGTCCCAGCTCCCTCCGGAATTGCTGCTTCGACATCCGCGTTCACTCCATCGCCCTCACATACCACTGTTAAGGACGTGCCCAACCGGCCCGCCTCCACACCTCTGACTTCGATGACCAACTCCTTCGCCCCAGCTCAACCCGTAAAGACCCACCAAACCGGGACCAAAAATCCGTTCGGCCCTGTTATCACTGCACCGCCCCCTGTGCCGAAGGTTCCGACCCTCATGGACCTGGCTATGGGCCAACAAATGGGACAATCTGCTGGTAGTAATGGTCAGCCAGCGAACGGTCAGCCACAACAACAGCCCGCGGCCCAGCCTCAACAGCCTCAACAAACAGGAGCTTTCAATTGGGGTGGCAGCGCCCTCAGCCCGGGAGCGACGGATATTTCCAGCATCGCATCTTCGTTTACCAAGGTCGGGCAAACGCCCTTCAACAACACGACAACCTCACCTACATCTGCACCCTCCACCTCCTCGCCCTTTTCGTCCAGTGCACCGTTCTCCAGCACGTTGACTTCTCAGCCGACTGGAGCGACACCTCTCACAAGCCAGGCCACTGGTTTCGCAGGCTTGAAGCCGTTCAAGCCTTCGTCTTCGTTTGGCGCCTCCCTACTCGAGTCGCTGCCAAACGTGAATGGAACCAATAGCCAGCCAACAGGAACTTCGAGTACCCCCAGCGCTGGTAACCCTTCCTCTCTTGCGCCCAACCCAACTGGTTTCCCTTCCTTCAGCATCACGCAATCACAATCCACTCCTTTCGGTAATAGTTCGACGCCAGCTTCCAACACTCAACCACAATCCACTCCCTCATTCAACACGTCTTCACCACAATCTACCCCTTCGTTCGGCGCAAATTCTCAGCAACCTACATTATTCAACTCTGGGACCCAGCCATCTACCTCCACTCCAAACTTTGGCGCACTCAACTCTCAGCCAACTGGCTTATCTGGTGGCTTCAAGCCGACCTCAGCCTTTGGCGCTTCCCTGATGCAGAACACTGGTAACAACTCTTCGTTAGGTGTCGGCCTCCGCCCTCAAATCACAGGCGGGGGTTCTGCCAACCCATTCCGAGCGTCCATGGCCACAGGGGACGGTCAAATGTTTGGCTCAGGTTCCGCCCCTCCCGTCCCAGGGCTGCCTTCTCACCTAACGGGCATGCCTTTTGGTCAGCAGCAGCAGCAGCAAACAGTTCAATGGAGCGACCCCATTCTCGTCCGCGTTCAATGCGAACCAAAACCAACAGCAAAACTCTACTGCGTCCCTCATTTGATCTGCGTCATACCCGACACCTACGCGTCAAGCCCGAAGTGCTCTCTTTCTTGTCGCATCCTCACCTTCCTTTCACTTATTGAATTTCTTTGGATTTCGTTCGGGACTCTTCCGCGCCCTGTAGTACTCCTGTTTCTCGACACTTTCCTCTCTTCATACTTACAACCCCCACTACTTACGATAGCACGGCACACTCTTATGTTCCCGGTATGACCCTGTATACCCTGAATGAATAACCGGGACATCCCATTACATCACAACCCGGATCGGTGCATTGGAAAACGATGAGAGGTGCGTATTCTCGGCTACCGGCCAAACTTCTTCAGAGGGTCGTTTTTTCTCCGTCCACGACCACCGGCGCTTCCACCGCGTCCTCGCCCTCTCCCTCGTCCCCGCGTTGAAGGCTTCTTGAAAGGGACGAATCCTTTCGACTTCCCTTCTCCCGCTTCCACCTGTTTCGCCTCCCCGTCTTGGTTCACAGCTGCAACCCTAGGCAGGAGATATTTGGGTATGTGCTTCATATGCGGCTGAACGCGTGTGGGGTGTAGCGGCTTGTCGTGCCTGAGGTACTCCAAGTCGAGTGGGTTGTCTTCGAAATGAGCCTTTGGGACAGTGTTCAGTATCTCCGTGAAAGCATAAGAAGATGACAGATGGTACCTTGAGCTTATCCGAGTTCAAGATCTCTGCTTTCAATTCCTTTACCCGTGCTTCCCGAATCGCAGCGCGCGTCACACTCCTCAACGCATCTTGCATTCGATATCTGAACGCCTCCACCTGCTTCATGTCGAATTTGTACTCTTTGATCGCGCTCCCTCGAGCTCCTTGATCCTTTTCTATCCTCTTGAAGACCTTTTCGTCTTTGAGAGCGCTGGGAACACCTCCGACGACCTTGTCCTTCCCCCACTGGTCTTCAGGAACGACAAACGATAGGGACATGCCCGTTCGACCTGCCCGCGCTGTTCTCCCCACCCGATGTGTGTATGCCCGCGAAGAGGTTGGCAAGTCAAAGTTGAGCACACAGGCAACGTCAACAAAGTCGACACCTCGGGTGACACCGTACTCCTTGTCGGTCGTTCCCTTTTGTTTTTTCTTCTTCTTGGAAGAGGAGGGTTCCGGCGAATTGTTGCGTTTTCGCTTTTTACCTTGACTGCTGGACTTTTTGGTTGACTTTTGTTCTTCTTCAGCCTCTTCGTCTGCCGAGGCCTCATCTTCGCCAGGCCGTTGAGTTGAAGCGACTAGTTCAAAAATGAGAACATGACGAGGGTCAAAAAGCGTTTCATCGCTTACATTCTTCCTCAGCGTCACCCTCAGCTTCGCCTTCTTCGTCAGAGTCATGTTCATCCTGTACTCCTGCTTCATCTGTCGCAATAATATAGTCATACACCCCTTTGTTGAACTCTTGCACAGTGTGGTATCTGTCATCGGGTTAAGCTCTCGTCCAAAATGAAAGCAATGGGTGGCCAACCTTGAATTTAGAGGTAATTCGGAATTGAGCACACAACTCTTTATAGAGAACTGTTCCAGGAAAAGCTTGAGGCGATAGCAGCGGTCCACATCGTTGACAAAGATGATGCATTTTCCTTTAATCAGCTTGAGCTTGAGAATCACGTAGGTGAGGAGGAATTTGTCGACTTCCGAGCAGCGAACGGCGTATTGTGTGAGGAGGCGCGCTTCGTCTTCTCCTTCCTCCAACTTTAGAATGGCCTGTAGAAACATGAGTAAATCGAATCTGTTGAGTACATTTGAGGTCACGCACGGGATTCCGGAGTGTCAGCCCCTTCAACATCTCAACGTCGTCGGTCATAGTTGCACTCATCAGAAAAGATTGGTGGACCTTGGGGAAGTAGGAGCCCTTGAAAAGTTGCCGCGCATCGTCATCGTGGCCATAAGAGAGAATCAAATCCGCTTCGTCAATGACAAGCGAGTCGATGGATCCTAGCGACAAAGATTTGGATTGTACGAGTGCCAGAGCTCTTGAAGGAGTCGATATCACAATATCAGGTTGCTCTGATAGCAAAAGTCTATCCAAGCAGAGTCAGTTATTAGGTAACGCTCATTCCTTCTCTCGGAACATACTTTTGGAGATGAGAGGCAGACCCTGCCGTTGCATTGCATATTGAAACTTCCTGGTCGCAGTAGACAAGTAAGGTGCGCAGCGTTCCAGAGACCTGCTCTGCCAATTCCTTTGTGGGAACCAGAACCAAAGCCCTTGTTACTCTTCGTTTTGGATCATCCTCGTCCAGGCCCTAATTGGACATCAATACACACTAGAACACGAAGACTCAGGTGAACCGCGTACCTACGTTTTTGGCGCTAAGAATCTTTTGTACCATAGGAATGCAGTAGGCTGCCGTTTTTCCACTCCCGGTACGAGCTCGAGCGAGGATGTCGCGGCTCTCTAGTGCGAGGGGGATGGCTTTGGCTTGGACAAGGGTTGGACGAGCAAAGCCCATGTCGGCCAAGGCTCGAAGGATCCGGCTGTCGAGAACATGTACGAAGCTGGAGAACGAGGCTTTCTTGTCCACTAGGTGGTCTGCTGGTGCCATTATGGACAAACTGCAGACGGTTATCGAGAACAAGCTGAGGGGGAAACGAAATTTCCGAAAAGATGCATTATGTCAGCGGATTTCCGTTTTCGCCATGATTAGCCCCTAAGATTTCAGAAGCAGCAAGAGATGAAGCAGAGATACAGTAGTCTATTCATGATGTATCCCGAATGCAAATGCACTCGTGGATAAGTACTAGGAGCTAGATAAAATACATCCTGCAGAGCAAAGTATAGTATGAAAAACATGTTCGGCGGCGAAGCAAAAAATACAATGCGCCTTTATTTTAAAGAAGTTCGAATTGGTGGTCCAGAGCCAGACGTTCAGCAAACTGTTTAGCATCAGCACCGCTGTAGGTTGAAGCAGCCGCGTGCGCAGCGAAAGATGACCGTCCGTTGTGGATAGATGGAGGATGTGGGGCAAATCCCAGGCATAATAGCGTGAATAAGATAGGAAGACGATGAACCTTGGAGAAAGGACTTTATGCCCACTTGCCAAGGAGGGACATGAGGGCAGCGCCAAGCAACATTGAGCCGATGGCAAAGCTCAACCGGCGGTTGGATGCTGCCATCATCTCCTTACTGAACAGGAAGTCGTGGGCAAGGAGCTAAAATGCGACGTGAGCCCTTGAGACACAACGATATGACAGGACAAAACGCACCTCAACGAGACCGGTGTATAGCAGAATACCAGAGCTCATCGCCAGGAGGATGCCATTGACGGCGCTCGAAGTGGCGCTGCCTGCATTGTACGTCGAGCGCGCTCCTAGACCAGCAGCAATACCGATAGGCGTGGTGAGCCCGTAAAGCAGAGCGCCAGCATACGGCACCCAGCCGTACTTGCGTGGTAGCGACATGAATGCCAGACGAGAGCCGATACCCAAGCCTTCGAAGGTTTCTGTAGAGGAATGTAAGTACGCGTACGCCATCAGACCATGTAAAAGAAACTTACGATGGAACACAAGAACGACAAAGAGGATTTTAAAGTCCTCCGCTACGGCAAGAGCGAGGCCGATGAGGACACTGTGCATCACAACACCGAATTCCAGGATGGCGACACCAACAATCTGAGCGGTGGTGGTTGCGTCAGGCTTGAATTCATGGTGGTGCGAGTCGGCCGTCTCGACGTCAGACAAGCTTGATTCTGTCTGTTTCATAGCCTTTTCTTGCGCTGGCTGGGCGGGGGTTTCGGGACCGTGAGCAGTGTGTGCTGTGATTTCCTGCCCATGACCGTGTGCATCTGGTAGTGTGGTGAGCTAAAGATCCAAAGTGAGAGGGAGTGTGCGTCTCACCATGTGCCTTGCCAATTGCCGCAAGTTTTGCATTGCCCCACCTGAAGGCGACAATCTCGCAGATGAAGAGGGCGAATATACTGAGCATGCAGATGGTGAGAACCCATGGCTAGTAGGATAGTTAGTACACATGACAGTGATACAAGGTTTATTTATCTCACGTATTCATGCCAGCCTTCCGACAAACATTCCGACGCAAGGGCTCCGAGAGCAGGGCCGAGCAGATGAATAAAGACAGTCGCAATCTGAGGAAAAGGTCAGCGCAGTTCCCGAGTCCTCTGGAGAGAAAAAGACGCACAATAACGCCCGATCCAAAGTACTTTGCGAAGCTTGTCAAGACGTCAGTCAACGTGGTCGAGGCGTGATCTGAGGAAGCACTTACTCAAATACGCTCTTGGGGACCTTGAGCCATGTTGCTCGGCGGGCGAGGATAGGGAAGAGGGCGCCAGCGGTAGAGGTAACAAGGATGACGAAGATGGAAGCGATGCGCAGACCCATCATCTCGATTTCAGCACCAGGTACACCTTCACAGGATGCCTCTTCGTCGCCGTGCGAGTTCGAAGGCCCTGGACCACGGCTGTGACCTGCGTGGCTCATCGTGTGGAATTTAAGGTACGGAAATTCAGAAATTGATAGTGCCTGAGGGAAAGGAAAGCTTCAGTGAAGAAGTGGCGGTGGTCCGTTGAGGGGAAGGGAGCTCGAGAGGCTGTTTTTTTATATGAGAAGGAAAATCTGTCCAACAACCCTCGCGGACATGCTTTGACTGCGAAGGTACTCGGACCGGAAGACATCGCGCGCACGTCATACATCACGGTATCCTCTGATTGGCTGGAAGTGGTTCATTGGATCTACCCTCTCCAAAACATCTGTGATTATCTTTATCGCTGCGACTGCATCTGTGCTCTGGTACTGTGGAATTGGCTGCAAAGACAACGCCTGTTTCAAGGTCACAACTGGCGGCCTTGATGGTACACCTCTCCCCCAAGCTGCCGCCGAGCGACTTGGAGGCGCCAATAGAAGGGGTTCCAAGTTTCACCGGGCGACCTGTCGGGTACCCATAGAACGATTGCGTTCGTCGGATTCGGCACGGTGCCTGTCGGCTGCCTCTTTGAGCTCGCGTGCAAGGCCTCGAAGCAGAGGTGTTGGCATCGAAATCATGTGCGCCGCGTAAAAGACAAGCTTGTGCGTCAGATGCTTCATGGAATTTGGGATTTGGCGACTCTCCATGCCACGCGAGAAGAAGGAGTGCAGATCTGACATGAGAAGGAGAGGTATTTGATGCGGGTGGGAGAGGAGATCTAGCGAAGGTGCTTCCGAAGGGGCGGTGGTGATCTCGACAACTTCGAGAGGAGTTACAAGTTTGGCGGCGTCTTCGAGCAATACGGCCAACATCGCAGGCGATCGCGATTGCTAAGACAGGTGTCAACAGTCGACGTAGGCCAAGGTTACTAGACACGCACTGAATCGAAGCGCGAAGCAATATCCGTGACGACACCGTCGATATCCCGAAACACGAGGGTAGATTTGCGGTCGGACAGGAATGGGAGCAGTTGGCCAATCAACTTGTACGCTTCCCCGAAATCTGGGTCGTCCGCCGAAACCGTAGATAAACACGGTAATCCTAAGTGGCGAACGATGAACGCATACGCGATTCTGAGGGTGAAAGTGAGCCAAGGGAGGCGTTCAAAGCCGTGATGCACTTACCCCACGGCAGCAATATTATACGCTAGCAATGGCCTATTAGGAACTGGTTTCAGCAAGGCCTCTGGAATGTCCATGGTTGTTGGTGGAAATGAGGGATTGTCCGTGTCCCGATCTATCGGCAGGCACGTCCACCATGGGTCAGCAAAGTGCTTGTGCAGTTCTTCCTCCGAAAGGAGCTTTTGTGCCAGCTCTGAGCTGGGATCATTGACCGCTTTTATGAACCGATCTTTCTCGGCTTGCGTCAGTAAAGACCATAAGGCGTCGGGTGAGGCACTCTCTGAAAGAACGCTCAGAATACTATGAGTATTGAGAGAAAGGAGCGTACCAAGGTCAATGCTTGAAAACCTTTTTGCTAAATCATCCTCTTCCTCGTCATCTTCCTGCGAACCAAAGTTATCATCCACGTTCTCTTCTTCGAACCGCTTTAACAGCTCGAGCATTTTGGTCCTTTCGCCCGCAGTCTTGGAGGGTTCTGAACGAATCCCAGACTCTAGCTCTTTCTTGTAGAAGGGCTCTGAGCATTGTGAGTGAGCCTTCCTCTGATATTAGCAAACTGCGCGTAGGCACGGTACATGCTACTCACATCAGATCGAAAACACGTCAATGAGCAATAGGGAACATTGCAAGTGGGACAGGTGTACTGAGCGAACTGGCGACGACATCTATTTCATGTGAGTGCTAAGATGGAGCAAGCATTCAAGAAACATACAGTTTACAGACAATCTTTTCGCTGGTATCCTCTGCAGTGGTAGAGATTGTAATGGTTGGGGAAGACATTGGAAAGGGGTTTTCCGACATGGCCGCAGTCGGGATGTTCCGTGCTTGTCGTCAACCTTTGAACCAAACAAAAGGCCACCCCACTGCGCGCCCCGAATAAGGAGAATCCCACTTGAATCCCACTCTTTTTTCTTTATGTCAAGCGTGCCTCCGAGAGCACCACTGGAGTATCTTCTCCAAGCGCCTGGCAGGCCTATTGGACCCCAGAAATTGCTCGGTTTTGATTCATCTGCGCGCGACAAATGCGGCTTGCTTGAGAAGGTGCGGATCATTCAAGCTTTTTACCTTCTTGTTATTGACTAGGCCGGTCTAGTTGACTGTTGCCCTGGCTTCCGTCTGCCTGAGGGGACTAGACGGCGCCTAACCTGTGATTTATTAATGTGAAGAGCATTCAGTCGTCGCACGCACGCCGCAAGTCCGGCCAAGCAGCCACACTCATGCACCCCGTTAAAGTATCTGGCCACCCAAAGGGTGGTCGTCTCGGGTAGCAACTGGCTCGCGATAAGAGAAATGTATTCCAGAGGGGACGAGTGGGTTGAAGAGCCGGGACCTACAAGATCTGTTATCAGCCGGCGTTATTCACAGGTCAGCAGGCACTTTGGCCAATTCAGGTCGAACCAGGGCACGTTGAGTGTGGGTGTGGACCCCGTGAGCCCCATCACGCCGCCTATTCTTAGCTTCCATTGCTAATTACGCTTTCCTTCCCCCCTTCCTGCCCTCCCTGTCGTCCCATCGACACCCAAACCTGGTTCGACTCTTGCTCCCCAAGTCCCATGGAGCCTGGAACTGAACCCCGACCAACCTCGATTGCGAGCAGCAAGCAGCAGCAGAAGGAGTCAATATGGCAGAGCGCCGACATTGATACCAAGGAGATTCTCCGCCAACTGTTGCTGTCCAATCCCTGGCCAGAGTTGATAACCTACGATGGGCCAGCGTGCAGCTGTAATGTCCAGGATCAGGAGAGCAGTGGCGCAGGCCAGAGTACCTGCGCCCTCATTTCCATGTTCTGCGCACGGACGATTCTCGACCTTGAAAAGCAGCTACGTGCACGCGAATACAGGAGTGAAGGGCGGTCCAAGGAAGATGAAGCCTCGGGTCTCCTTGGCGATATCCTCGCAGAACGGACGGTCCAAGTACGCAGTACTGTTTCTGATTCACTCTGACACCCTTTGACTTTGACTTGGCAGAGGATCGTATCCATCGGTCAGCACCTGAAAGGCGCGCTTCGAATGTCACCTTCAGAGCTGTTGGATGTTCCCATGTTCGAACAAGTATTCGTCTCCTCCAGCCCAGCCAAGGAGTCCAATTGCTATGAGAACATTCTGAGCGTACTCGAGTAGGTCTTCGCCTACGCCGCTCAGTGTGTGGGTCGCTGACGTCTACTCGCAGTCAGCTCTCCAGGGACAGCGTGCGGCGTATCGCATCAGCTGTCATCACACATGCAGGCCAGAGCGTGGTCTGCGTGAAGCTGTCCATCCTTGAGGAAGATCTCTTTGTGCTGTTCGATCCGCACAGGCGTGACGGTCATCTCAACGGACCAAGCTTCATGCTGAGCAAGTCGCGTACAACAACCGCGACGTTCCTTAATTGCATTCTCAGCACCCCTCCCATCACCTCCATGGACGTCACGGGACACGAGGACAACATCGACGCGTGTACCGCGAGCGCTGATCATTTTATGGCACACCTTCTGGACGCAAAAGAAACTTACCACAAGATCACGGCGTACCAGAATGAGCAAACTCTGCGAGATTCATTCCTCTGCTCTTATGAAGAAGTGCTCAGCGCGAGCATCGACTTTGTGAATAACGAAAATGTCCGAAACCGCCCTTCTACGCCAGACGCGGGACCGAGTAGCCCTCGATCACATCGCAGCAACCGTTCACCGTTATTATCGATCTCGTCTTCAACATCCACTTCTTCAAGCACTGCTTCAAACCCTGAACTCAGCTCGCATTCGATCACTCCCATACCTCTGCCCAATACAAGATACGCCCGCGTCCTATCCGAGGGATGGCCTCCTCCTGAAACACTATTCCCGACCTCCTACCTTGAGTGGCAGATCAAGAGTATGCTCAAGAACAACCACAACACAACCTTTGAATGTGCTGTCTGCTTTGATAGTGTCCTCGTCACCTCTGGAGTACAACTCCACGGATGCGAACATCGGTTTTGCAAGGACTGCTTGAAGGGCCACGTCCAGACCTCTCTAGACAATGGTCGGTATCCTATCGAGTGCCCAGTGTGCTTATTGGACCGCAGCGTGCCTGATCCAGGAAGTGAGTAGTGCGGTCATTCCTTGATGTTCACTTTTTCTAATGGCCGAAAGACGTCACAACGTACGTCTTGGGGAAGCTTCAGCTTGCCGAAGAATGCACAGACAAATTCGTGGAGCTGCAAACTCTTCAGCACTCAGTGCGCCTCGAATGTCCCAAGTAAGCCAGTAGTGTTGATTCGGGCTTTGTCCACGTACTAATGCACTGTAGATGCTCTCATTCCGATTTCATGAACCGAAAGGAGTATCTCCTCGCCAAGGTCCTCACCTGCGGCGCTTCGGAGTGCAGGGGCAAATGGTGCAAGTTCTGCTCGAAGATGATCTCGGACTCAAAAGGGAAACACTCTTGCAAAGGTGATCCGTTTGAGAAACTCATGAAGAAGAAGGGTTGGAGGCACTGCCCTGGCTGCACCATGCCAGTGGTGAAAGAGTACGGATGTAATCACATGGCCTGCGTGGCCCCGGGCTGCCATAGGTGTGTTCTACAGCCCTGCTCTCGGAACTTACACTTAATGTTTCGCCTTCCCGACAGTCATTTCTGCTACAAATGCGGTAAACTTATCATCCAGTCTGCAACCGGGCGCAATGTCGGTGAAGAGGTCACATTGCACTACACAAGCGGCGGCTGTAAGCAATTCGAGCACAAGTGGAAGTGCAGCATTCAGTGAAGGCCTCTGCACTCGCCATAACATCCACTGAAAACATAGCACCCTTTCCAACACAGACCAAACCATCGATCGCCCCTCAACTCTCAAGGCTGGACCCTTTCATCAATCACGCTCCTTGCCTATGCCACACCAATCTGGATTTTTTTGGAAGTCATTTGTGTCTCGTCTGTCTCTCGTTCCTTCACAACATTTTCTTGCCTTCTCCAAAACCCGCTCCCAGTCGCTTTCCCTTGCTTTTCTTGTAGAAATCTGACCTCTTTGTTGTATCATTTACCCTGATTGCCTTCGAATCTCTTTGGATGTACTATTACCTCTGTCTCGATCGATCTCCGCTATGTAACACTACCATGCCCCCAATACAAACTGTCTTTCTTGTCTCCTTTTTCCGTCTGGTTTTCGGTCAGTGGAGAACCTGAATAATTGAATTCTCCGGCCACTTCGGGCCCAGTCCACCGCAGACGACAAAGTGCATCGCCTCAAAGTGCTATTCGTCCTCTCTTGACAGACGCAACAGTCCATGAATAGCCCGAGTGACTGTGTGATGTCTATCACCACACCTCTTGCTCCTGGCCAGCTAAAAGTCCTTCTCTAGTTCTGACCACCTTTCTCCGACTCTTGTCACTCTCTGGATAGAGTGTTGCTCTAAAACCCATTCTACGTACGCTCTGGAGTTGACATCATCCTCGGCGGCACGCATATTATCTCAATGACGGCCGCAACAAACCAGGATAACGCGCTGTTGGTCGACCTCTCAGACTCTAACAAGGACGAGGTCAAGCTCGTGGACGTCGTCTCTCAGGGCGCGTCTGCAGTCCCTGACGGCATGACCGACCTCTTGTTCATGCCTGGGGACCTCTTCAATCTCACCTCCGACGAGACTGGTTTGGAAGAGAACCCATGGAATGCGAACTCGACAAACACGAAGGACGCGGTGGAAAAGGTCAACGGAAGTCTCAGTAAAATTGGCACATCGGCTTTAGCATCGTCCTCCGAGTCCCCCACTTCGACAACCAAGAAAGCGAAGAAGGAGCAGGAGAAGGGAGAGCTTAGGCCACGCAACAGGGCGTCGCACAACAGGCTGCAGAGCGAGTTTGGATGGCAGATGGGGTTGCAGGCAGCTAAGGTCGGAGCGCCGCCTGTCGTCCCTGAATCAGAGTCAGAGAAGTTGGAGGAGGACCAGGGGCACGCGCCCAATGATGCTCCTGTTAACGCGGGAAAGGTGCCCAAGCAGGACGTCAAGCACGAGGCTACACCGCTAGTGGAAAAGAAGAAACCCGAGCCAGAGGTTATACAGGTCGAAGAGCTGAAGCCTCCGTCCATGCATAGGAAGGATAAATCTGACACGGGCTCGACCTCGTCGTCAAAGGTGACCAGAAACCTTGCAAAGAAGGAGTTTGGTTGGCAATTGGCCTTGCAGGAGAATGTTGGAAGTCTCGTGTTGAAGCCTGCTGCGGCCAAAGATGAGTCACTCCATGATCAACAAATCGATGGCCTACCAAAAATACAGAGAGAAGAATCAAACAACCCGAGCCAGCTTTCCCTCCACGCGAATGGGCACAAATTAGACCCCAGTGGAAGCTCTTCCATTCAGCTCGAGACCATCCGTGACGCGCCACTCTCTCCACGAAAGAATGCCGAGAAGAGAGAGTTCGTCTTGCCCGACCCGCTTGCGAACCAACTTTCGTTGAAGAATCACCCCACTCTCCAAGAGCAATTAAACATGCCCGTTCGAAGTGAATTCGGTTGGCAGGTCGGGCTTGCCTCCAAATCACTTACCTTTCCTCTGTCGAAGCCATCACAGTGGGCTGCAGCTCCTGACAACCTCAGCACGTCAGAGTTTGGGACATATGGGAATGGCGTTGCAGCAGCCAAGTCGTCAGAGTCACTGAGAACTGACTGGAGGACTGCTGCAGGGTCAGGGGAGCCCGGCGAGCCTGTATTCAACACGCGAGAGCCCCAGGGAGATGGAGAGTTCTCTTGTCAACTCTGTTTCGGGAACATCTCTGTTTTCGAGGCTCGGGGACTAGAGGGCTGCGACCACCAATTTTGTATGCCCTGCCTCCAACGCTTTATTCTCCAGGGCCTTGGCGAGCAGTCATTCCCCATATACTGTCCCGCCTGTGATATAGATGAACCCAGAGCTCGCGGTGGTAAGTGCATTCCCTTGGGGCCCGTATATCGTGCACCCACTGACTTCGTGACTCTGCTCAGCTGCAACGGAAAGCATTCTCTTGGCATCTAATATGGGACCGGAAGACATGGAGCGATTCTACACGCTCGAACTACGATCGCGGCCTGTTGAAGTTGAATGCCCAGAGTGAGTCGTGATTCTTTGATTATCCTAATATCACTGCAGAGTCATAACGGCGTCTCTCAGTTGTAGGGTCATCAGTGAAGTTCCTTGGGTCAGCTACAACAACAGGTCGTGGTCTTCATGTGCAACATGTGCCTACCGTTGGTGTAAAGTATGCCATAAGGCGACGCCTAGGGGACTTGAAGGGCTTCACGTGTGTCTCCAAACAGGTGCCAAAGAGCCTAGGAAGAAGCGGAAGGAAGCGTGGAAGCAGGCTAGACACTGTCCTGGTCCGTAGCACTATACCTTTCCTCCTCCTCTTTGGGGCACTTAATTGACTTTCTGTTCAGGATGTGGCTTGCGGCCAGCAATAACATCAACAGGCAAAAAGTCCAACGAAGTTGTGGTCAGTATTTAAGCCGATTCAATCGAATTCTGCTCACTTATACCTTTTCTCGGTCCATGCTCTTCTTTCCACAGTGCTCAACTCGTGGATGCCACATGTGAGTATTTGAACCCCTGGTAACTTGGGCTGGCTACTGAATTCGCCTCTTTCTAGCCATTTCTGCTACGTCTGCGGCCATGTTATGGCAGATGGGACCGAGACGACAGACATCCGCAGCGCAGTTAATGCTCATAATCGAGCGAATCCGACTTGTGCACCGTCTAAGCATGGCTGTACAATACAGTGATTTAATCATAGCATCTGGTCGGGTGCTATCACACTTGAACTATGGACAGGCGCATTGGTTATCTTTGTTGGACTCTATGTGCTTCTTTTGCCAGCTTGCCTACACTCGTTATGTAGAACCAAATACTATTGCACTTCATGTACCAATCTACTTCTCTACAGCTCTTTTCTAATATCATTAGTTACTCGCGCAGTATATTACACCCTCTATCTCCTGGTTTACAGCTTCATTGCCCGCAAATGACTGACAACCGACTCGGAGGCATGGAGGCCCTCTTTCCTGTGACGAAGCGCCCGTACCTGTCACCTGGACAGTCACAGCCATCAGGAACGTGTAGCGGCGATACACATCTTCTCAACCTCTAACCCCCACCACGATTTCACACTGGAGGGGCTCTTTATTCGGAATGCGCGTTCCAACACCTACGATGGACGTTGACTCGGACAGCGATGGCTTCGAGATGTTGCCGAACCCCTACGACCAACGAACGAACTCGGTGGGGCAAGTAAGCGCCGATAGCGACGACGACATAGACGCAGAGGACTTACTCGATGCTGCCGTGGAACTCCTTTCGGGGTCGAGTAGCGACTCGGGCGAGGTCATAGATTCGATTGCCGTCCACCATACTCTTTGCCCCATGATCGCTTTGCTCGTCACTCAAAGGGTTCTGAAGGAGTATGATACCGGGAAGCACTCTCGAGATGACGAACAGCATCTTGAATGGATTAAGCAGCTAGCCGAAGGGGAAGATTCACTGGAGGTAAGTCTTGTTGGATTCAGATATCGCTCGTTCTGACACGTCACGCAGTCTCAACGACACCACCTTGACGAGGAATGCAAATGCTCGATGAACGAAGTCCTGGAGAATCATGAGATAACTTCGACTCTGGATTGCCAAAATTCTCAATGCCAACCCGCGGAAACTCTTAAGGCGATTCAAGACGAAGTCAGGAAAGTTTTCAGGTGAGATCTTCTTGTAGGGAAAACTGTAGGCTACAAGCTGACTGAAGGCTTGTGCAGGAACTTGCCGTCTTCTGAGCTTTCGGGGGTGCTGTTCAATGTCACACTCAGCCCGACGTCACGCGCTGATAATAATCCGCCCTCTGTGGTATCCTTTGTCTACCTCATCTACCAAACGGCGGGTGTATTCCGCTTCCTGGGTTTGGAGGCTGCGGGTGGTGAAGACGGAAAGCCTGCCTTGCGTTCGACAGCTAGCATGGAAAGGGCTGCCGCAGTCAGCTACGCGACCAGTCAGTTACTGCAGCAAGAACCCTTTCAATCCTTCGATGCGTATTTTGTGACATTGAAACCTTCCGAGGAGCCACCAGCCGCACAACCTCCCATCGTAGCGCCTACGCTAAGCACTCGCACCGAGGAAGCTGTGGATTCGTCCATGTACCCCATGCCATCCACGAGCATTGAGGTAGCTTCGGCCTTGCCTGTAAACCCCATACCACCCACGAGTGGTGAAGTAGCTTCAGCCTCGCCTGTAAACCCCATACCACCCACGAGTGGTGAAGCAGCTTCAGCCTCGCCTGTAAACCCCATACCATCAACGAGTGGTGAAGCAGCTACCGCCTCGCCGATAAGCCCCATGCCACCCACAATCAGCGAGGGAGCCGGAGATCTGTTCGTAGGAAATCCAGAGTCGCCCTTGGACCATGATGAGGCCCTTCCACCGTACACTGAACTTGACGAAGGCCATTCCTCAACTGCACAACTTCCGCCAGTAAATCTCCCTCAATCTTTTGGACTCGTAAACGACCGCCGCCAAGTAGTGTCGCCGGTAGAGGAAGCGGCAAGGCCTGAGGCTCCGCCAGTACGGCCCACACCAGTACCTCAAGAAGAAGCTCCCCCAGTGCCCAATCCTCCTCAGCTCCAAAGCATTGATCTCCCTCCAGAAGCGCCTACACCTCGCCCGGCTCAGAAGCGGAAAGCTCCACGAAAGCCCTCAGCTCAGGACTGGATGTTTTCTCTCCAGAACAAGAGCCTAATTTTACCATCACCGGTATCCCCTGCTCGCGAACCTACTCCTCCCCTTCCTCAGCCACAACAGTCCCCACCTGCATCCGCCTCGCTGCCAAAGAAACCTGTCAACAAAGATGTCAGCTGGATGTTGGCTCTGCAGAGTCCGCCTCCTGTCCTACCGTCGTTGCCCGCCCAGCCTTTGAAAAAGGCGTCTTCGCCGACCAAGGAAGACGTAGCGGTAAAGAAAGGCTCGGTAGACAAGGCTCTAAAAGCTAGGAAGGCGCCAACGTTCGCTAAACAAGCACCTGCAGTTGCAAGCTCGTCAAAGCTGGACGACGACTCCAGCGTTGTCAAGGTCTACGGTGCAGAGCAACTTGGACTTCTCTTTGGATCTGGACCGCGCAAGAGGCCTGCGAAAGCTTCCGACTTATCCAGCACCTCATCCGGACTAAAGGCACGAGGAAAGACCAAAGGTGGTGCTGACGATATTCCAGTTGACGAGCAGTCAGTTCGCCCACGCAACGGCAAAGACCCCAAGAGAGTCAGCGCTTACGAGAACACGGATGCATGGGACTCTATGCTACTGGAACAGGAACTCACGGCCAACAGCTCGACCAAAGCTAAAGGGAAAGGCAAGCAACGCGACACCGTTCTTGAGCCAAAGGAGAGCAACTACCGTGCGCTTCGCAACGACTTTGCTTGGCAGGTCGCTTTGGCTGCTACCTCACTTAAGCCCTCAGATGATTATCTGAAGGAGAGGGAGGAGCGCACAAAGAGGATCAAGGTACGATTGGGCCAAGTCCCATTCGACTGCTTGGTGTGCTTTGAAAAGATCGAGTGGGAGGATGGCGCACGAATGACAGACTGCGAGCACTCTTTTTGCAAAGACTGCATAGAGGGGCATATTCAATCGAAACTCGATGAGAACCAGTTTCCTATTACTTGCCCTGTGTGTTTGGCCGACAGGAATAGGAAGACACGAGGATGTAAGCCTACTTGCTTTTTGCCGTCTTGCCACTACTCATGTTCCATTTAGATGTCGAGGAGGCGCTTATTGTTGATCTCGCATTGCCTGAAAAGCTCCATGACAAGTTTATCGAGCTCGAGATCGCCCAGCTGTCAATCAAGATCGAATGTCCAGGGTGCGTCCTCTCCTTCTGGTACATCCACAACAGACCGGCTGAAATGTATTATCTTTTCAGCTGCAAAAATAGCATGCAAATCGCCAGAGAGGATTACTTGGCCGAAGCGTTCATTTGGTGCCCCCTACCCGGTTGCTCCCGGCAATTCTGTCGCGCTTGTCGTGAAATTACTAATAACGGAGGGAAAGGCCACGCATGCAAGATTGATGAAGCACTGGACGAACTTATGCAAGCTAACGGGTGGAGGTATTGTCCTGGTAAGTCTCTTCTCATGATGGTGAATTGGAGGTTGAACTTTGCGGACAGGTTGCCGAACGCCTACCCAGAAAGTATCTGGTTGTAACCATATGACGGTGAGCAGACGGAGTGTTCTTGTGTGAGCAACACATGCTGATCTCATTGGCACGTAGTGTGGTGCACCTGGTTGCTCAACGTATGTCCAACTACCCTTTCCATTGGGTCCTTTTTATTAACTCTTTCTCTTCAGCCATTTCTGCTACACATGTGGGGCATCCATCTGGGATAACAGATCTGCGCGGTCCCTTGCCGACTGCATCAGCACCCACTATTCTACCTGTGTTCACTTTGACGTACCCAACCAAGCTCCCAATGCGCCTGCGAACGGAGTGAATGCAAATGCGAATGTAAACCCTCTGGTGGCTCGCATACGCAATCGCCGCAGAGCTGCGGAGTGTTTCCACCAGTAGGCTCCCTCCCGACCAATTATCGCGGCCATAAATGTATCCCCCATGTACAGTAGCATCGCAATCTAGCCTTCTCGCAGTTGGACGTTCTGGTCATGGCCTGGCCCCTAACTTGGTTTTGATCCGTTGGTTTGTGCCTCTGTAAGCCGAAACCCAGATTCTCATCTCTTCCGCTCTTCCACGCGTCCATTGCCCGTTGCTTGATACAAACCTCTTCCTTTTCTTCGAGTCATTCAGACTAAGTATGTCAGTCCCTTCCACAAACCCTTCAACAGGATCCTCGCCGGCGGAGAGCAAGGCTGCCCTGCCTCCAGGCATGGTCATGGGTCCGGATGGGAAACCCTGCAAAATCTGCACGGCCTTTCGCAACTGGAAGCCAGGCACCGGAAGTAACACTGAGCCTGATACCGGTAGAGAGAAGGCTCGCGTAGCCAGTGCTGCTTTCAAAAACAGCGGCCAGAAAGGTGGTGCTGGGCGTGGTGCTATGGCTGGGTTCGCGGCGGCGGCCATCGGTAACCAGACGACTACTGGGGGAGTGGCTGGGGAGGCTACAACAGCAACTAGCGAACGAACCCAAGGGCCTCCTCCGGATTGCCCACCAGATGTTGAAGTCCTTGGACGCGCGACATGGACTTTCCTCCACACCACCGCCGCGTATTATCCCGAAAAGCCTACACCCACCCAGCGAGCCAACATGTTGATGCTCATACGTTCTCTACCTGTCGTATACCCTTGCACCTGGTGCGCTCAAGACTTTGGAAAGTGCATCGACCACAGCCCTCCCGACGTCAGCAGCCGAACCAAGCTGAGCCTCTGGCTTTGCCAGCGTCACAACGAAGTCAACGAGAAACTTGGAAAACCTATCTTTGACTGCGCCAAAGTCGACGAACGATGGAAGGATGGGCCTGCAGATGGACGTTGTGATTAGATGTAGAGGATAGAAAGGGAATATAATCGGTATTTTGGCTGCATCCCCTCTTCGAAGCTTGGCAGCTATCATTGCCGAGTTCTTTCCCCGCAACAATTCCGTGACACGGGTCACTCGTCGTGTTGTTTGACCCCGGTGACCTAGACAGCCCTTTACCTTCCACTTTCATCTACCTGGGCTTGACATACCACCGCGGGCGCTCATCATGACCCTGTCATCGGTGCTGCCCTCCCCAGTTTCTTACAGGCAGCATGCGAACGAAGACCCAACCCATCGACCCCGGCTACGACCTACTGGGCGTATTCTATGTAGATACTTGCCATGGGTTGCGGGTAGTATCTTTCTCGTATGGCTGTTCCTCCTGCATGATCGACCCTTCGAATTTCACCGCCCCAGCTTTCCTGGTGGCTTCGAGCACAAACCCAACGATCGGCTTCCTCTGCCTCTACCAGACTGGGAGGATCCCATCCAGGGTATGTCTTGGCTGCACATCCTTTCTACCGCTCTAACGGCGGGCTTCTCGGTTGGTATAGGTGGAGGCGAGACGTCAGATCCTAGCACAGGGGCGAATGAGCCCCTAAATCTATGGGACTCTCGCGCAAACGCGGTGAAAGACGCGTTTGTCTACGCCTACGAGGGCTACACGAAACATGCGGAAGGTTATGATGAGCTTTTGCCCATAAAAGGCGGAAGGGTCAACAAGTGCGTTGCTGTCTGACAGACCTCGGCAATTGATCTTACAGAGCCCCTTGCTAGCTTCAACGGGTGGGGTACCACCTTGTTTGATGCTCTCGACACTATGTGGATCATGGGTCTTGACGACAAGTTCCAGCAGTCTCTGGTTAAGATTGCCAAGTGTCGGTTCCATCTGAAACCTGTGCGTCAATTCCATGTCCAATGCCAGCTCGAAATCTAACGGTGCATCAAACACAGACTGCATATGCACCGTTTTTCGAGACGGTCATCCGTACGCTCGGTGGCCTTCTGTCGGGATACGCTCTTTCAAACGAGACAGTGCTTCTAACAAGAGCGGATGACTTGGGAAGGATGCTTCTCCCAGCGTTTAATACAACTTTTGGGCTGCCGATGTTCGCAGTGAACACAGTAAGGTTCGCCTACAGTCAATGCGGTATGCTTAGGGTTCTAACCGGGGTTTCCAGTGGAGATACTAAGATGGGCTGGTCTCCCTACGTGCTCTGGTCTGAGGCATTGAGCAACCAGATGGAATAGTGAGTTGACATCTTCAAACCTAACGTCGATACCTGAAGTTGATTTGAACGGAAGTAAGTACCTTGCCCATCTGACAGGCCGAGCCGAATACTACGAGAAGAGCGAGCGCATCATGGAACACATGCGCAACGCGTCCCTGCCCAACGGTTTATACCCGTCCTGGTGGGATCGATATACCGGCGCACCGACCAACCGTAAGCCACCGCAACAACGGTGCCATGCAGATGCATTGACCATTCCATCTCAGATGTTTACACCGTTGGAGCGTTTGCTGACAGTGCCTACGAGTACCTGCTCAAGCAATGGCTTCTCACTGGCCGCTCGGAGCCGAAAGCACTAGAAATGTGTACGTCGTTGGTTTCTCAGTCAACCCTTGTTCCTCGCTGAAGGATACGTCTGCTAGATCTTTCGTCGGCGAAAGGGATTATCGGCAATCTTCTGCACCTTACTCCAGGCAGAAACCTGCTCTACGTTACGGATGTATCGTCAGGACCGACCTATTACCCTTCCCATACGCTCGAACACCTATCTTGCTTTCTTCCTGGACTACTTGCTTTGGGGGTACATGGCCTCCCGGAAAGCATTCTCAATGGCACAGATCGAGAGCTGCACGCATGGGCTGCTGAAGGTCTGGCAGAGACGTGCTGGGCAACGTACGCCGATACGCCCACTGGTTTGGGACCTGACGAAGTTTCAATGAAGGCCTGGCTTGTTCCCCACCCTGCTAACCAGGGGACGCCGACAACTACCGCTTCAGAAGAAGGCCCTGCTCTACATCCTCGCCAGGAGCCGGCGGAAACTGGCACGCAAACGGAGCATCCCTCTGACGATCCTACTGTGGCAATTGGGAGTCGATGGATAGCCCATGTGGATAAGTGGGATAAGGATGGTAGGATAGGCGGAAAACCCCCTGGGACAAAGGTCGTCGTCCCTGAACCTGACCCAGAGAAGCGAGATTGGATATTGATGAAAGACGGGTATCTACTAAGACCCGAGGTGCGTTTCATCTTTGCAGCCCCAAGGATGCTGCTGACTTTGTGCTCAGACGATTGAGAGTTTCTATGTTCTGTGGAAGACAACAGGACAAGTGAGATGGAGAGAGCGAGGTTGGGCCATCTTCCAGTCCATCGAGAAGCACGCCAAGACGCAGCATGGTTATGCAAGTGTTCTTCAGGTAGACACTGTTTCGCCCACTTGGAAGGATGAAATGCCGAGGTACGAGTCCCACCGCAGGTCATGTTAGGAACCCATCTCATCCCTTCTGCTCTCAGTTTCTTCCTCGCCGAAACACTGAAGTATCTATACCTCCTCTTCAGCGAAGAGGATTTGATACCTTTCAATCGATACGTGTTCAACACTGAAGCTCACCCTCTGCCCGTCTTCGAATGGGCGCCTTGGGAGAAGGAAGACTGGGGTATTGGAAATTCCACCATTGATAAACCATCTCGGACGAAGGAGGAGGATCTTTCTCCATAGCTTTGTACACGACATTACGCTTCTAAACCACTTTCTCTACTCCGTCAGGGAAGGTGTATTGGCCTTGCTTTCGGACCTGCGAGACAACCGTCAGAATGTGCCAAACGTGCCTTGGTATAGACACTCACCTCGTCAAAGATTTCCATCTCGAGGAGGCTTTTATCATGACCCCAGATATCACTCTCAATCTTACCCTTTGCAACGCACCTCGCCACTTCATCGGCTTGGAAATGCCACCCTTTGCCGACATACTCTGTCTGCTTGACCTCTGGTTCGCTAGGTTTTGAACCCTTGACACTCCTGTCGTGTTTGACGACCTTAAAGGTATGCGGGCAGTAAATGGGAGGATCGACAGTCAACGTTCCCTTTTCGAAGCGAATGGTAACGCCAGGCTCAGGAGCGCTCAGGGTTATGCTGCACGAAAGTACAGCCTGCGCCGAGAGAGATGATCCAGAGTCGGATGAGGTCGTCGGATCGAAGGTGAGGGTAAAGGAAGTGCTGCTGTCGACACCCGTGAGGGGTGTTTTGAGCATGGCGCCTGAGATGCTAGGCTTGGCTTTCTTGTTGGCTGGGTGTTCGTAGAACACTAGAATGGCCCAGACGAGGGGGTAAGGTCCACTATTATGAGGTTGAGTCAGGCATGTCACAAGAGGAATTCAGATCAGAGCAACGCACAGGTCAAGCAGGGCTCCTCCACCAAGAGCGGGATCCAAGATTCGATGCGTCTTGGGGATGGCTGGAAATCCCTTTAGTACATGACTCTTCAATGAAGCGAGAGGCCTACATGCAAGTCCGAAATCACCAGACAAATCGGCATGAAGGACGACAGGCTTCCCGAGGTCCCCTTCAGTGATAATCTTGTGAATCTCGCGGACCAGAGGCTGGAACCGCGTCCACATTGCTTCCATGAAGAACACATTGTGTTCTTTGGCTGCTGCAATCAAGGATCGCAGTTCAGCTACGTTAAGAGTAACAGGCTTCTCGCACAGGACGTGCTTCTTGGCTTTGATTGCAGCCATAGCGTTGTCATAATGGTGTGTGTGCGGCGTCCCTAAACAAACTGTTTGAACGATGCCAACGAAGTCAGTGGCTTGACGAGCTCACCGATGTACACTGCATGGACGTCCTATGTCGCTAGGCATGAGAAGAAGGTCCCATCATACAGGTGATAGGGGACTCACAGAGTCGGCAAATACGTCGTCATAGCTTCCGTAAGTCTTGACGTCGCTTCCCAAGGACATCTTATCCACAAACGCTTTCGCGCTCTCTACAGAGCGGGATCCAATAGCGACAATCTTGTGCGCAACATCGCGGGTGTCGCGACTGTAGAGGGATAAATACGAGCATCATCGCCTAGCAGAGCCGAGAGTACGAACGTTTGAGGGTCGAGTTGAATGTCCTAAGCCATGGGTTTTATTATCTGTCTCTGAAAGCAAATGTGTAGTCCCTTACCTTAACAAAGCTTGTCGCAATGTAGCCAGTCGAAATTATTCCCCAGTTCAGAGTGAAGACCATTTTTGACGAGAGGTTGGTGGTGGAGAGAAAGGAAAGGATGCGTCACTATTTCTTGGGCCATTCTGAAGTCAATGGAAGCAAAGTAATAGGGGTATGGGTAAATTGTCGCGTCGTCCTCGGTAGATTCGGGCCGTCAGAGCGTCAATCATGATTGCCGGACATCCGTTAAACCTCCTTCCTGCTCGTACCACACAGATATACCATGTCGAGTCTACCGCCCCTACAAGATATCGCAAACTGCCAAGGCTCCGAAGGTTCTTCGCTGTCGTCAGCTCTCGACATCCTGTTCGAGCATTCGCCTATCCTCACTCTGGTCTTACAACCACAACTCCTTGGGCTGCTCAAGTCTCAACCCTTGCAGTCCTACACGCACCTGATCGACTTGTCTCTAGAGCAGATCAAGCAATGGGACCATTCTGCACAATCCAAGTTCATCTCTGGACACCCAAGGATTGGCGAGAGTGCCAACCTTTCAAAGCTCAGCGCCAAGGAGCAAGGAGCTCAGGGCATTAAACCGACACCTCCTGAGGTCCTCGCCCGATTGGCACATCTCAACGCCGCGTATGAGGCAAAGTACCCGGGTTTGAGGTACATCACATTCGTTAATGGCCGGAGTCGAGCGGCAATTGCAGAAGAGATGGAGGATGTGCTTGGGTGGGAGCATTTGTTATCGCCTGACCAGCCGAGCGTGTCGAGCGTGACGCCCATCTACACCTCAGAGAGCGATGAATGGAAATCAGAATTGAACAGGGCAGTTTCTGATGTGGGTCTTATAGCAAAGAGCAGACTGCGGTCGTTGGGAGTCGAATAGGATTGTGCACGAAAGACGGCGACCCCGGAGAACGAATGGCTTAAATATGTCAGCACAGCAAAGTTATGATACAAGAATAACGAAGGGAATAATACATCCATGAATCGACCTCCTCGTCAACCTAGGCAGTTGCTGGTGGTTCCTGCGCCTTCAACCTGGCCTTCTCCCTATCGGCCTTTTCTCGCTCTGCCTTGCGCTATGATTCTGGTTAGCCCGTGAAGGGAATAAGAACACAGGCAAGACGCACCTGCAAGGCTACCCTCCTCCTGGCAGCAAACTCTGGATGCGCTTTGAGGAGGTCCCCAAGGAGATCATTGGCCTTCTTCAGCTCCCTCTCCTGCCTGGTCATCGCTGGCGGAGACTTTGGGGCTGCAGGTGGGGTAGACGGTGTAGTAGCTGGTGTGGGTCGAGGAGAGGCTTGTCCGTTCTCTAGTCTTGCCTTGTAGTCCTCCATCCTACGCTGATGTAGTTCAGCTTGCTGCCTCGCCCATTCGCGTCGGTCTGCCGCTAGACGAGCACTGTGCTGCGACACGAGTTCCGGGTCTAATCTAAGGGTTTGACCCGCGTCATAACGCTGTAAGCATGGCTTAGCGTTGCTGGTGGAATGCGGTAGGAGACGGTGTTACATACGCGCTTCTTCTGTGGATCACCAAGGGTTTCAAAAGCTTCGTGAACCTGCAAAGCCCTGTTAGTGGATCACCCCGGACATCGTGCCCGCACAATGCGCACCTTTTGGAATTCCCTCTGAGCAGCTTGCCTCTCATCCTCAGTGGCAGACGGATCGAGTTTGTCCGGATGGGTTTCCAGGACCCTCTTCCTGTACGCCTTCCGGACTACCCGAGCTCGTTAGCATGCAAACTCAATTGGGAATAAACTGCGTACCTTCATCGGTTGTAGCCGACTTGTCAAGCGCTAGGATATCATAGAACGTCGCTCGCTTGAGCAAAGGCATGCCAGTACACTTATAAGTACAGGATGTCTATAACACAGGTATCATGCCCAAGAGAAACCAGCCCCGAAGAGTGGGGGAATACGTTGTGAACAAGAGTCAACTTTGCCAACATGAAGGCTCATGGAGGCCCCTATTGCAACTCGTGGGAATGATGGCAATCCTATTCTTAGCCCGAATGTATGTGTGGTTGGGCCCATGCCAGGCTCATTACCGACCCTCACTCTCTGGCGTGAGACGCTGCAACAGCCTCAGGCTGAAAGCGCTACCACCGTCCATTATTTTCTGAAGCGGCGAAATCTGAAAGGAGGCAGCGGAAATGGATGTCGTAGAGCAAGCAAACGCTGAAAGGCAGAAGAAGTGGTGAGGCATTCCGTTTCCCTAGACACAGTTTGTCGGTTTCTAACCCATTCGAAAGGACGAAGGACAGGAAGATTGGAGAGGGTACATATGCCGTTGTATACCAGGGTGAGTTTATCTCCTCCATAGCGCCAGTCCTCATAGCAGCCACCAACTTTGAAACCACAGGAAGGGAAGCGTCTACCGGACGGAAAGTCGCTATCAAGAAAATCAAAGTTGGACAGTTCAAGGATGGACTCGACATGTCTGCCGTACGCGAGGTCAAATACCTGCGGGAGCTGAAACACCAGAACATCATTGAAGTACGTCCTGGCGTTGCACTGGCTTGTTATTTGATAGAAGGGAACTAACGACCCGTACAGCTCTTGGACGTCTTCTCTTCCAAAACCAACCTCAATCTCGTCCTAGAGTTCTTGGATTCCGACCTAGAAATTGTCATCAAGGACAGAAGTCTCGTATTCTTGCCCGCAGATATCAAAGCATGGATGGCCATGACCTTTCGGGGACTGGAATTCTGCCACCGCAACTGGATCCTGCACCGTGTCCGTATACCTTCTCATCTCACAAAACTCCTTCACCCTAATGGTACTGGCTTACAGGACTTGAAACCAAACAATTTACTCATTGCTTCAGACGGCCAACTCAAAGTCGCCGATTTCGGTCTAGCAAGAGACTTTGCCGATCCAGGTTACAAGATGACTTGTCAGGTCATCACACGGTGGTACCGGCCGCCAGAGCTCCTCTACGGTGCAAGGTACTACAGCACAGCGGTCGACATTTGGTCTGTTGGGACCATCTTTGCCGAGCTCATGTTGCGCATTCCGTATCTCGCTGGCGAGAGTGACATGGACCAGCTCAAAACGATCTTCCGTGCTCTGGGTACGCCTACTGAAGAGGACTGGCCAGTAAGTTTTACTCCTTTTGAGGTATGGTGCAAGAAACAGGATATTGACGCTTTTTGCCAGGGATACACGAAGCTTCCTGATTATATTCCCGTTGGACAATTCCCGAAGCCACCCCTTCGTGACTTATTCACAGCTGCCAGCGCCGACGCTCTGAACCTCCTTAGCAAGTGCTTGATCTATGAGCCTCGGAAGCGGATTTCAGCACGAGAGGTACGTTTCCAACCATCTAATATTTGTTAAACATTGTTCACAAGAAAGATTAGGCTCTGCATCATCCCTACTTCTCTGCCCTTCCATATCCTACTCATCCTTCAAAACTCCCCAAGCCCGCTAAGCGGCAAGCCTCGCCACCTCTGGAAGAAGTTGAAGATACCACGGCGAAAGACGGAAAGAAGAAAAAGGGCACCAAGCGAAAACTCTCATCACCTCTGGAGGATGGAATGGGTCGGTCTATCGCACGGCGGCTTGATTTCGGTCAACCTGCTGGTGGTTTGTAGTGCCTTTGTTAGTCCTTCAGGCTTGTACTTTAGCTGTAATCTAATCGTGTCCTTTGCTACCTGAATCTCGCCTATTGCGCTGTGCACAAGGCAACGATAGTAAGACTGTCAAGAAGTGGATAAAATTGATGGGGAAAAGAATACAGCCGTTCGTGTAAACACAGAAGGTGTCTAGTAGAGAACCGTTTACTTCAAGTTCGTCCTCTTCAAAACGATGCCAACTCCAACCGCACCACAAACAGTTGTAACCAGAATAGCCCAAATCACGACGGCGAAAGGCTCTTCGTTCGTTGCACCATTCCCATCATCGCCTGTGAGTAAAGGACGAGCCAGTTGCGCAACAATGAGAGCGATTTCTCCTCTTGCGACCATGGCCAGCCCAAGGAAGAGTGCCTTTGGAAGGCGGCGGGTAAGCGCCGACTTTGGCGTAGCCATGTGTTCATCTTCAACGTCTCTCGATTCCTCGGGGGAAGGCGACTCGGACCTCCTTGCAGCAAATCCTTCCTCCCCTTTGCCTTCAGGCCAGAACACAACCCAAACCCCTGTCCCGACCTTGGCAATGATCATCAAGAGGGAATAGACAATTCCCTTCCAGATGACGTCGTGCTTAGTCACCACGTCTGGAGAATTGTTGTCCACGGGAGCCTTGATGGTAAACAAGTGTTGCACAGGGAGCGAGGCTCCGATGGAGGCAAAGAAGAGAGGCGAGAGGAGGTTTGTAAGAAGAGGGTCGATGGTTCGTTCAAAGGTGGCTAGAATGGGGTGACTCGGAGCCGTGGTGTTCTTTGAAAGGTCCTGTAAGGGCGAGGTGACGGTAGCTCGCTCAGAAATTGGGTCCTCGTCCCCTTTGAAAGAGTTGCGGGGAGTGGCAGCTCTCGCTGGCTCCGCGGAAGAAGGGGGCATGGGCTCTGGACCAATGTCCCTCGCAGCATCCACCGAGTCAGCATGCCCCATGGCGGGCTCAAACACATAGGAAAGGAATGTCCCTGCGAGGTACGCTCCGTAGAGTTCGCTCGTGCCTGCATAATGGGACCCGGCAACGAAAGCGATGAGTGTCGAGATGATGACACAAAGGTAGACTCCTGAAGGACCAAAACGACCGCGAGCCTGCATCTTCTGAAATATTCGCCGAATCAATTTCTCATTACCCTTCCCAACCACCCTACGCAATCCTTTTCGAGTGATGGTTGCAGCGACAGGTGTCAGGAAGGTGAACGCCAACGAAACCAGGACGGGGCGCACGATCGTCGACCAATGGATGGTGTTGGAGCCAGACCCCAAATTGGCTACAATACCCGCAATGACCAGCCCGACGACATCGTCTGCCAGCGCCGCCGTCATCAACACCACCCCGATCCTCCTCGTCCTCATCTCCTCGTCGAGCAACGCGATCGTGGTCCCGAGAGAAGTGGAGCACAAGGCTGCACCAGCGCCAAAGGTCTGGAGGATGGTGTAGCCATACGCTCCATACAGCAAGCCAAACGACAAGGCAAATGGGAGGGCGATTCCAGTTATGGCGACGAGCATGGAGAGTGCGAGGTTGGCTGGGTTGAGGAGGAGTGCGAGGGGCGTGGTCAATCCCGCTGCAAAGATGAGCAACAGGAGACCGATATATCCCAGCAGCGTAAAAGCAGCATTGATGGTAGGAGAGAGGAGGTTCCCGACGTGAGGGCTACCCCACAGGATACCGAGGAGAAGCGAACCGAGGAGATGGGTATTGGTGACGAGCTCAGAGAGGTGTTCCATGACCCGGAGGAGGTACAGGAAGCTGGCTGTCGAGAGCAGAGTGGTAATACCAGGAACTGCATAGTATGTTGCAGAGCCTGGTGAGGCTGTAGGTGCCATTTTGTTAGCCTTGTGGATGTTGTGATAGAATTCTTGTAGATGACTCCAGGATGATTTCCATGAAGGTCTGTCGATACTTCAGTAAAGGAAGATCTTATGGAACAAACGAGCCCACAGATATTGTAAAGCAGGTAGAAGACTTCAGCACAGCGAAAGAGCTTTATTGCAAGAGGAAGGCGACTTGGATGGTGGTAGTGGATGAAGCTGGAGGCGTGATGCCATTCCTGAAAATGCACTGCCAAGACGCTTTGTCGACTGACATTGACACGCGTCTGTGGGTTCCGTCAAAAAGACAGGTGTAGAGTATCACGTTTCGAGGGTTATGTGTCTGAAGTATTTGGAGGAAAGGAAACGAGGAGGCCAAACTCCATTGCCACGATATCGAGAACTAGCAAAGCGAGAGAACCGGTCCAACAGAAAGCGAATGTACAAACTAAACAACACTAGTACTTTTTAAAACAATGATATAAGAGTTAGGGAGGCTGTCAGATCCAAGCGAAACGATAACATGCTGCATGACGAGTTCACCAACAACTACCGGAGACTGTCGCAGATGGTGCACTTGGTCGTCGAATCAGGGTTCTTCAAGCCGCACATGGAACACGTCCACTGGTTACTGACAAGAGGTGGGGGTTTGATACCCGCCCCATGCCAGTTGAAGCCTCCAGACGACTTGGGCGGTTCAGGCTTTGCACCCGGTCGAGGGGTGTCGCAAACCGTGCACTTATCCTTCACCTCGTCTGGGTTCTCCAAGTCGCACACCGTGCACTTCCATTTCGACGCCCCAGAGGGTGGCTTCATACCAGCCGCAGCCCAGTTGAAACCAGTCGATTTGGGTGCATCGTCGGACTTCTTCCCGGCAGGGCGAGGCGCCTCACAGACGGTGCAGTCTTGGGCACTTTCGGGGCTCTTCAAGCCGCACATCGTGCACGTCCACTGAGAGGCGGCTGGTGCAGCTGGTTTTATCCCAGCTGCGGCCCAGTTGAAGCCAGCGGCCTTGGGGGCTTCCTCTACCTTGGCACTGGGACGAGGTGCTTCGCAGACGGTGCAGTCTTTGGCGCTGTCAGGGCTGTTCAGACCACACAGGGTGCAAGTCCATTGGGAAGCTGCTGTTCCAGAGGGGGGCTTCATACCAGCTGCAGCCCAATTGAAGCCAGTGGATTTGGGAGCCTCTGAAGACCCTGAAGGACCTGCGGGAGCGCTCAGATCAAAGGCCGGCAGGCTCGAAGCTGATTGCGCCTTGGCTTTTTCAGCGGCAGCAGCGTGTTTCGACGGGATGGATGTTGAAGGCACAGCAAACGCGAATGTCTGGAGGCTCTGAGCGGGCGTCGAGAGGGCTTGTGCTTTGGGATCCGATGAAACAGCTGGTTTGGATGAGGAAGCAAAAGTGGACGAAGGTGACGCAGCTGAAGGGGCAGGGGCAGGCTTCGATGATGCAGAGAGGCTAAAGGTGGTGTTCAAAGTAGGTGGCGGGGGCGCATCAAGGTCCATAGATGACGATTTCGACGCAGGCTCAGCATCGGCTTGCGAATCTGGGGAAGAGGGTGCAGAGACCTCCGCCTGGTAGCTGAACCTGAGCTTGCTGGGCCTGGATGGTACAGCTGTCGGCTTGAATCCACCAAAGGAATGTCTTGAGGAGAACCCATTGACGCCGCCGCCATTTGAAAGAGATGATCCAGATGCGCTTTCAGACATACTAGCGGCCTCTTCCTCGTCAACTTCCTCGACGGCAATATCGTGGCTGCGCGAAGGAGGAGATGCAAGTCCATTGAGCCCCTTTTGCTTCTTGCTTGTCCTGTCCTCGTCCACTTCTTCAACAGTGTAATCTTGCATTTCGGTATCCTGACTCTTGCCATTCGTGACGGGCGAAGGAGAGCGGTATGACGCAGACTTATCCAGGTTTGCCGGAGGGCGAGACCTTTTGCTTCCCTATTCAAAGCGTCAATCTATCAACTCAGAGTGAATAAAAGGGATTGGCGCACCTTGGGTAATGTAGCTTCGAAAATGGCTTCCGGGGGAAGATCCCTAGTACTCTCCTCTACCTTCTGCTCCTCCTTCTTTTGCTCTGGAACGTCAGAGGCAGCAGGTCGTGCAGGCCTCGTTCTCCGCGCTGATCGTCTTGGAGGGCCAACTTTAGCGACAGGGCTCGCGATTTGATAGGGATTGGTGAGATCGTCAGGTTTCTTGGCAGGCGTGACCTTCTCAATCAGTTCTGACATAAAGCTAGCGGCCTGGGTGGGCTGTTTGGGTGGGGAGAGTTTGCCTACAGAAATTTCTTCCAGGGAAGAGTCTGGGCTGCCGGTCCACGCATTGCGCAACGGAGAAGGCTGTGATGGAAGGCTTGGTTTGAACGTGGGGGTACGCAAGCGAGGTGGCGCAGCTGATTGTGCAGGTGGAATCGTGATTTTGCTAGGGGAGGCCGTCGTCCCATTGGTAGCGGGTCGCGAGTTCGGGGAGGATGAGATGGGATATGGTAGAGCATTGCTCGTCGACGCGGATGATTGCGGAGAAGACGTTGCGGGCGGGAAGTAAGAAGAGTCTCCGCTGTCGACTTTTCTTCGTTTTCCATCAGCCGTGCTCATGTCGCCACCACTCGCACCTGCCCCAGCCTTCGTCTTTGCTGGGGTGACGTTCGAAGCACCAAACGCAGGTGAATTGTACCGGTTTCGACGCGGATTAACCTTGGAACTTCCAGCACCCTGCCAACGATAGGCACCATTGGGATTTCTTGTGAGCATTTTTCTAGGTGCTGGTGTTGTCACGGTTGGTGTAGTATCTCGGGATGGTGTTGAAGTTTTGAACCTGAATGGTTCAGAAGGTGCGCCTTACAGGCAACGTTAGTTGGATTCTCACAGAAGAAGGGAGGCTACACCTACGAGGCATTTGTTTCCGAAGTATGGATATCATACCCTCCACTTCAATGGCACCAAGGGGTCGGCCAACGCTTTGGGTGAGAGACCCAGTCACTGTCCTTTCACTTGGGATGCCCTTGTGAATGAGACGAACAACAGCGTAGGCGTCATCGCGTTTCAGAGTGCTTCCAGTAGCATCTGTAAGCCAGTCCAGTACGTTTTCCATGGTCGCGTTGGGCGTCAATCCCTCAACCGGCGCTGGCCGCTTCGGTGACGTGCTCTTCGAGGGGGATCTGGGGGGCTCTGTTGCCGAAGATTGGTAGGTATATACGCTGCTATAAGAAGGCTCTTCTGGAATGCCAACTGACGATGGCGAAGGGGATCGTACAATCTGCTTAAACTCTTAGTTTTCAAACCAGCATATTGTTGTAGTTTTGCTTACCCGCCGGCCCCTACCATTAATCTCTTGACTCTCTGAAGCCTCACCAAAGACACGGCGGCGAATAGGCTCAAGAAAGCTCCTTAGAGACCAACTCTGTAATAAAAACCGTGTTAATATTCCTGCATATGAAGTATGACATAGGCAAACTGACCGAACTCTGTTGAGGCTGAGGTCTTGCATACGGCGAAGCCTGCGTTTTGCGAGCCTGAGAACGAGTGTCAAGACGGCGAACGGCGCTCATCGTCCCCAGAAATCCTCCTGAGAGCCCCGGAGCTGCTGGTGACAGAAATAAAAGGATAAAAGAGCCAGACAATGAGGCGGGCTTTGGAATTGTAACACACTTGGACCCATCAAACTCGCTTTGTTCGAAATTCCCATAGCTCACGTGGTCTTAACCAGCGCCGTCGACATCCGCGCACGACGAGCTCGAGACTTTCCACCTTTAAGCTCACCATGGTCCACATTAAGGAGACCGTAACTCCATACCCTCGCATCGATGCCGACCCCCATTTCTCCAGAGTAGTCAGGTACATGCGACCCTCAGACTACGCGGTCTGGGGTGCTACCGCTGCCGCCGTTCCTGGCGGTTTATATGCCTGGGGTTAGTCACTTCGCTATATCCCAGAGGTCACTGCTCATGGCAGCGCTTTTTAGAGATGGCGGACCCGACAAAGTTCGCTATGAAAACTCCATTGCGTCTGGGAGGCCTCCTTGGCTTTGTTGGTGGTTTCCTCTTCGCCTACCAACGTTCCAGCTGTGCGTATGTTATTCCTTGGGTGTGGTCTTGAAGCTGAATCCTCTCAAGTGCGATTCTGGGGCTGGTCTGAAAACAAACGCGAGGAGGACATGGACTTTGAGGAGCTTAGCCAGCGTGCTAAGGATGGAAAGTCCCTCTATGGTGATTCACACCAACCGGGATGGATCCAGGAGATGGCTTCCCGGAATAGCACTTTCTCTCAACTGAAGTTCTGTACGTCTCTTCGCTTCTCCGAAGACTATTCTCGGGCTAACACCAAATGACAGCTGCTATCCCTATGTTTGTAGCTTGGTGTTTCGTCTCAACAGTGAAAACTAACATCCATACAGGTTCAACCTCGTCAATCACCCTCACCACGGTACCGACCCTGCAAAGTATGGAGTTCAGGCCAAACCCTCTTCAGAGGAGTCATAGACGCGTCCACTCGTTCGAAGTTACATTATTACACTACAATTCACTGCTTTTTCGCATCCCTGGCAGCTCTTCGGGCATCAAGCAAAACGGTTGGATTCAGCTTCGGCCAGACATACAGGCTACTGCAAATCTGGTAAGGCACGCATGGATGAATCAGAATACAAGTCCACCCACCTATCTTCGTGAGGGAACAGAGGTAACGACCGGAAGGCCTTCCAGTTATTACTCCGGCCCAGATCGTACAACCGAGCCTTGCCTGAGACAGAGACCGTACGAATCTCGCCATTGGTTTCGTCCTCTGGAACACGGACGAAGTATTCCCTGGGTGCGCGCTTCACCTGGCCTGCCTGCTTCAACGATTCATACTTGGTCACTCCTTGCGAGATCTGACCGAGTGTCATCCCTGCAAGGCCCTTCACGATTCCTGAATGAGCGATTGTCAAGCTGGATGTTCCATCGGAGGCTTACCAGAGAAAAGGCTGCAAGCAGCGCAAGGGGAAAGACCGTCGCTGAGAGCCGCATGTACGGGTGAGTAATAAGGTCGCCAGGCTGCCTCTCCGCGTCGGGTATGCGACCCTCCTTCAACAGTCTGAAGCCAAGGATAGCTCCAATAACATAACGCCCCAAGGGACCACAGCATATCACCCAAGACCAAGGCCAGTCCCACCAATTTGCACGGTCCGCTGCGTTATGGTAGGATACCCAAAGCGCTGTGTCGATGTGAGAGACCAAGGTGTCGGCGATTGGGGCAACAGCGATCCCGAATGTCAACGAAAACAGGAGCAATAGGAGGACAAAAACCTTTCGGCGTTGGATTGTCACACAGTTGCCTAGCTAGACACAATTTGGATGTTGAGACCGAACTGTTGAACTATAGGAACACGCGACCGGGACTCACCCAAGGACAGTGGTGGTCAAAATCCAGACGGCAGACGTTGCAGACCGAGCAATGGTGTGTCCGTGGAGGTTTCCACTTTCCTTTGCAGCCCTCGATGCCGCATGCCTCGAGGGACCCTTCTGGCGTTGCACATTGATGCGGCTCTGTCATGGATCGTAGTTCTGGTGCAGGGTAGTCCCTGATGTTATGTGTTGCTCGTCCTGAGGCAAGGTAGATGTAGAGGGAGAGACAGCATGGGATTAGGACGCTGGTTGCGACGATGTAGAGTCCTTTCAGACAATTAAGCTCCGCTGTTGCGAGAGACCTTCCAACATCAGCAACTACTTACCTCCATAGAGTTTTTGGTGGTGGACGCGAACGAACCATCCCACTGGCAAAAGCGCAGTTCCGAGGTTAGATTCCACAGAAATGCAGGTGCATCTGTGGCACACTCACTCCCGATTTCATAGACAGCAAGGTACCAGCCATACCTAGACCAACGAGATTAGGAAGGGATTCAGCTTGAGTAGTGTGGATTCTCACAATCCCAACGACAAGATGGAGAGCTGGATGCAGCCTTCAAGAGCAGTCCAGGGCATTGAGCGTGCCATGACCAATAGCTAGACGCCACAAGTTGATAGATGTAACTTCCTAGGAGAGTCTACGAGAGCCCAGGAGAGTCTATTTGGAGTCTATGAGAGCCCAGGGAGTAGGGATCGTTGATGTGGCAGAGCTCTAGCAGCCGTTAGTAACTGCCACAGCAGCCTGGTTTGTGAGAGAGGGGTTTATGGCCGTTACGGTGCAAAGCCCGTTGATTGATGGCATTCCAGTTCATCAGCCAAGGTCAAATGAGCGGAACCAACCTTGGCCTCGAAGGAGGGACGAAATAAGCGCCGGTCGGGCTAAAGGGCCTGGCACACAAGTTATTGCCACGACCAGATACGGTCATAGGACTCGGAAGCTGCGGCCGCACGTCAATGGCATTTCTTCCTGATGGGCAGCCCAATAATAGCACTCCAACTAAACGTTAAATAGTGGGCTTTCTCTGTATCCTCACTCCAGAACCTTATCACCCTTCACCCGCACGCTCGTAAACACTGCTGCGCTTCTCCACAAAACTATGCAAGCACCAGCAAGAAACGACAATTGGACAGGCTTGCTTCGCACGATCAGGATAGGAGCTGCTGCTACCCGTTGCGCGAACCAAGTCCGGGACAGGCTGTATCTTTCAGATTACTGGACGGCTCGCAACCCTGAGGAGGTCGAGAGACTGGGCATCACCCATGTAGTCTCTATCATGGAAGGATGTCCAGTCATACCAACCACTATCTTATCGCAAAACCGCGTGTGGATTAACATAATGGATACGTCGGAGACGGAGATCTTGATACACCTCGAAAGCACGACCGAGTTTATCAAAAAGGCATTGGAGGAAGACGAAAACAACAAGGTGTTGGTAAGTACCGTTTATCGTGGGCACTGAGAGGTCTGTTGATTGTACCAGGTACACTGTCTGCAAGGCATAAGCCGCAGCGCGACTGTCGTGTGCGCATACCTGATAGCGACGGAAGGAATGGGCTCGCAAGAAGCCATTGACCACCTTCAAACCATTCGCCATGTCGTCTGCCCAAACCTAGGTTTCCGACTCCAGCTTCTGAAGTATTCAGAGAGATTCCCAAAGCCGAAGAAGCCGACAATGCTCGACCGATGCAAGAGAGCATTGTCCTTCTCGAAAGGGTCAGCAGAAGGTAATACATCGGCTACTACAGTGACAACGGTCACCGCAGCAGTAGCGTCGCCCGAATCGTCAAGTGAAGGGGTGGCGTTGAACGAGGTGGTGGAAGTTAAGACGAAGGGCGGGGACACAGATCCTGTGGTGGTAGTCCCTCCTGTCGTTGCACCTGCGATGTCTGTAGTTTAGAGGAATTCTTGAATCCTGTAGTACTGTCGCTAGAGATCCAAATCAGGGTTGAGATCAAGGTCAAGGTCGAATATATCCTGGGTCTCCCTGAATTCGTGGCGATAGGGATTTGCTCCTGGAGCATGATTGTTGGCTTCTGGAGGGGGAGACACACTTGCGGCTATAAAAGCAATTAGAGCGCAATTACACCAATGACTATAAAACATACCCTTTCCAACAACGGAATGTGTCTCTCCGAGAGGACCCAAGTCCTCCTCTTCGTTGAGCTTGCCGCGTCGCATCTTTTCTTCGTTGGGAAATGGAGGAAAGAATAAGGGTGGAGGAGGTTGACCCGGCAATGAGAGATCTGGCATGTTTGGAGGTGCCGACGTGAAGGCACTCAAACTCTGAGCATACGCAAGCAGTTCGGTATACGGTATAGCAGCTACAACGATGTGAGGAAGACGCGAGACAGTCCACAACAAACCTCGCACCTTGCTTGGCAGCGTGGATATTCTTAATCCTCTCGTCCCCTTCCTCAATGATCTCCTCCAGTTTTTGCTTTCCAGTAGCCAGTTCCTGGCATATTTCACGCCATTGAGCCTCCAGATCCAATAATTCGGCCTCGAGCGATTCAATCTTTCGCTGCTTGACCTGATGAACATGGGCAAGATTAACAGCCTCAGCAAGAGCCTTGTCACACTCCAGAAATGCAGAAAGTGGAGGTGCAGGCGGGGGCCTGTTCTGCGGAGGTGATAGCGAGAGGAACAGCATATGCGACAGCGTCTGCAGGTCATTCAATGGTTTGAGCAGTATCGAAGACATGGAGTCGCCATCGCTCTGTTTTGTCGACTTTCCAGCAACCGTCGCTGGTGGCGGTTGAGACTGCGACTGCGATTGAGACTGCGACATGGCGGCGGCGGCGGTCACTGGCAAAAGACAACGAGCATAGACGCGTCCAGTTTCGGGCAGGTGAACGGAGTGATGGCGGTCTCGCACGCTCGCGATGCGCGTAGCTCACAACTCTATCTCCAACGACGACATCGGCCCAACTGCGCTTGACTTGGTCGGCGCTCGTATCTGTCTAGCTTCGATCTTGAACAACTCTGGGGGCTATCCTGATTTCAAATGCCGTTTGGCTTTCGGCAGAACGGTTCTCGGGGCAGCAACGATTATGATCCCTCTGAGGCCCAGCAATACGAACTGTCTGAATACGGCTTGCTCTCTGAGCCTCCAAAGTATGGAACAAAATACCCCGATGGGAGCTCTATAGACTGGCTGCAGGAGGAAAACGCCGAGCGAGAACGAAACTATGCCTGGCAGAACGAAGCAGGCATTCGGGGTGCACTGTTACCTGCGCTTGATTCTGCTCGGATGTGGCTAGTGGTTATCGCTACAGGCATTGGTGTTGGGTTAGCCGGCGCCTGGCTAGATATCCTTGTTAAATGGTATGTTCGTGACTCGTGATTCCGGTAGCGGTGCTCTACAACGAATTCAGGTTAGGCGATCTCAGAGAAGGGCGCTGTGAATATGGGTTCTTCTACAACGCTGCTAGCTGTTGTGCAGGGATGGATGGTGAGCTCCTTCATTAGTTGGTGGCCCATAAATTCACATCTGGTAGTTGGACCCGGCGAGAAGTGCGATTCATGGCAACAATGGGGCGAGCACTTTGGTATTCAATCTCTTTTTGGGCAATCCTTCCTCCAAGCTCTCATCTACGTTTGCCTTGCGGTATGCAAACACTCCTCTGCGCTCTCTTCTCCGGTTCTTATTTGTGACAATAGTCTCTCTTCGCGGGTTTCTCTGCGTTTCTCGTAAAAACCTATGCACCATAGTGAGTATTGCGCATTACGACCACCGAGAATGAAGCTGATGGTATACAGTGCTTTTCATACTGGAAGTACGCAGGTTCCTCTCTTTCTGTCTTCTCTCGCTGACGTATTCACTGCAAGTACCCGAAATCAAAGCTGTAAGCAACACCTGCTATAAACACGCGCAGTAGCTAATCGACCACAAAGATCCTGAGCGGCTATGTTTTCGACGCATTTCTGTCCCCTTGGACGCTGCTTATTAAATCTTTGGGTCTGGCCCTTTCAGTAGCATCCGGTCTATCACTGGGGAAAGAGGCAGGTCTACTTCGTTAGACCATAACGCGTTTGCGATCTGACGGTTCCTCTAAAGGGTCCCCTGGTCCACGTTTCTTGTTGCCTGGCGTCATTATGCTCTCGCATGTTCAATCAAACCCGACATAATGAAGGTAGCGCTTGGAGTTTAGTCCTTTTTTCATGTACTTACTCGGGAATCTAGCTTCAAAGCGACGGCTGTTAGCGGCTGCGGCTGCAGCCGGTGTCTCTGTTGCCTTTGGTAGCCCTCTTGGAGGAGTTTTGTTTGGCCTTGAGGGTAAATCCATTGTGTTAAGCCTCAGCTCGATCTGATCCTAACCGCACTTATTATCAGAGCTAGATACATTCGCAAATGAAACTGAAGTCATGTGGAAAGGCTTCGTGGCTTCTGCCATCGCTGCCGTGGCGCTCCAGTGGGTGAATCCCTTCGGCACGGACAAATTAGTTCTATTCCAGGTATGCACGATTGAGTTTCCGCCATTAGCCTTGTTTAATCAGTCGCCACTCGCTTGGTACCTAGGTCACTGCGTTCAACGATCAGTGGCGTGCTTTCGAACTGGTACGTGACCTCACCCCAGAAGTTGCGCTCACTCATTGGTCTGCCTTCGGAAGATACCATGGCTAAGTTTGGGGATTATAGGAGTAAGTCGCTGCCGTTGAAGGATTAACTGTTCACCCTGATATTTCGCAAGGGAGTGCTGGGGTCCTGGCTTATCCGTCTCAACGTTGAATTCGCGATCTACCGCAGGCAGAGCGTAATCAATGATTGGCCAGTGCTGGAAGTGGTAACAGCAAGCGCTATCACTGCTGCACTGAGCTTTATTGTAGGTCCACTCTTCGCATGCCTTGGCTCTCTTGGCCCTAACGTTACACTTGTAGGTGGTCTTCGCTCGGTGAGGAGAATGTCTGGGCAGAAGCACGGATCACTGATGGATGTGAAGGGTGCCTACCTCTGAGTTAGTGGCAAACCTCTTTCAAGACTGTGACCCCAACAAAGCAGACTATCATGGGCTATGCAAGTGTGTAGCTGCCACCCTCTCTGTGTCGGACATCCTTCTCATTTCCGCCAGCCCAACTGCAATCAAGGAAAATATCTTCTTGCTGATTCTTACCGCCTGTATAAAAATACCACTGACGGCGTGGACGTTCGGGATGATGGTACGCTATCTAGATTGTCCTTTCTACCCTCTGAGCTCAAATTGGTATAGGTGCCAGCAGGTATCTTCTTGCCGACCATTGGAATTGGGGCTTGTTTGGGCCGAGCGTTTGGGTTGATCATGTTAGTAGTCACCTTTGTGCCTCAACGAAGTTGCTAATCATGGACTCGTAGGCAAATGCTTTACCGAGCATATCCCAAGGGATGGCTGTTCTATTCATGTCCTCCAGATCCTTCGGTCAGGTGTATCTCGCCTGGATTTTATGCTGTGATGGGCGCAGCAGCGATGCTGGGTGGAGTTACTCGTATGACCAGTAAGTGCCTTCTCAGTTTGCTTCTTTGCATCACTGTTCTATTTTGAGTTGCCACATGCTGACCCTAGTCACTATTAGTATCCCTGGTGGTCATTATATTTGAGGTGACCACGCTGACTTCGGCTTCCTCTTTAAATTTAGCTCATCGGGTTTGTCTTCCTAGCTTACGGGTGCTCTGTCGCATGTCCTCCCTATTATGATCTGCGTCATGACTTCGAAATGGGTCGGAGACGCTCTCGGCAAGGACGGCATATACTCGGTCTGGATCGCTATGAAGAGGTATCCCTGGCTTCCGCCAGTAGACTACCGCGATAAGGGCGAAACCGGAGCGCATCTTATGAAACCAGTTCATAGACTGGTCGTCATTCAAGATGGTGCGACCTCGGTCGGACAACTTGCAGATATGCTCGAAGAGCACAAAGAATTCCACGGCTTCCCGGTCATCGATAATCACAACGACTTTGTTGGCTATGCGACGCGGGACTCCTTGCTACGAGCGATAGGTGAGGGCGATGCGTATGTTATCTGCAAACGTTGCTTCATTTAACTTTTCCATTAGATGGGACGCGGTTCTCCGATAGCTTCGATGTCATGCGTGACAAGAAGTGCACGTTTTCGCAGAATTATATGCGATTGTCAGCCTCAATGCGTGTCGATATGTCTTCGACGCTTGAGGCGGCCCTTATACAACTCCGCAAGGAAGTGCCACAAGAGTTGGTGGTTACGATGTTCCAAAAGCTGGTGAGTTCTCTACTTCGTGTCCACTTTGCGCGCGATCAAGCACCTTATCGATTTCATGCCCAGAATACCCGCCAGATATTCTTCACTCACGCAGGCAAACTCCAGGGGATGGTGACTAAGAGAGATGTGGTCACCCTACTGACCAACCACCTCCAGCATGCTGGTGCACTGGCCCGTCCCTCCCGGCCTTTGTGATCCATATCTGTATCACCTCGCCATCTTGTCGCATTCATTTCATTTCCCCGATAACCTATTAGTGCAAACTATCGTGGAAGCGCTGATACGGGCGCCATGCACCCGAATGAATTCAAGGGTACAAGCGAAGTTAAATGGATCGACAGATGATAGATTCGGCATTCCGTTGCCTTTTTATGTACAGGAGGGGGATTAGGGGTCTATGTTTTATACTTTCGGACCAGAAAGCATGCATCATACAGCTTCGCAGTAAACATACAATCAAAAAGAGATACATACAGAAAAGACCCTGGATCTTCACGAGGCTCTGCATAGGGCGGGATATCGGATATCCAAGCAGCTAGTGGAACTTTGATACAAGCCGCTCAGCTCGAGAGGTCATCATTACCTGACCCATAGTCGTAATCGTCTTCGTCCTCCTCGGTCTCGCCTTCGTCCATAGACTCCTTCAGCTAAAGAGGAGGTGAATCCCTGATTCATCAACAGGGGAATGACGCACCATCTCAACTAACTCATGGCACTCGCTCAGATTGGCCATGATAATGCCTTGTCCTTCGGGGATCGTACCATCGACGCTCACGAACCGGCCATCCTTCCGCATAGAGTCTATTTGGAAAAGCGCCAATTGGTACTGCAAAGGATCAGTCAGAGCGCGTAAAGCAGAGTGCTTCGCGGAAGACTTACAGGGTAAAGGTCCCGGGCGTTGAATGGACCACCGCACTTGAGGACTTCATTCAGACATCGCTTTACAGTATTCAGTTTGTTGGCCTAACGAAGGTTAGCTGCTGGGCAGGGTAGATGCAAAGCGTATACATACGATGGGCATAAGCTCTTCTGAGACAGGCTCGCTTGAGGAGAGCAACCTGTAAATCAAGCCATAACATCTCCTCAGCAAGTAGAGCAGGACCTGTGATCAGAACGGTGAGTACGAGGTCACTAAGTAAACGACACGACGTAGACTAACATATTGGCCCTCTGGTCGATTTCCCTCCGAGTCCACGAACTTGCCCTCGACTCGCATCTTGTCGATCTCCTGCAGAGAAAGCGAGTAGTTCCAGAGGTCGGTCTCCCGAAGCGTCCATCGATGGGTAAGAACCATGCTCTCCAGTTCGGCTCGAAGGTCGCGTAGACGATCATAGATGGGCTTCAGAGATGAAGGGACATTCTTCGAGTCTTCGTTCGCTTTGATTTCTTGGGCAATATCAAAGCACTCCTCCAGAAGACTCGTGCAGACTGCCTGAGAAGAGGGCATCACACCCCCTGGACCAAGGAACTTTCCATCCACCCGAGTTCTGATTACCGCGGGGGTGGGTTTGCGGCGGAAGGGTAAGAGGAAACGAAAAAGTCGGCGAGCCATGGGGATGGAAGAGGAGAAGGCAGGTCAGCAAGACGGTTCAGAACAGGGGAAGATTCGCTCTAATATAGGCGAGGGCAACAGACTTCATGAAATGAAAGAAGTACTCAACGAATCGATTTTTCGGAGCTCTTCTTGGATCGGTTTTAACTCGGCCTTATGAGAGCCCTCCCTCGCTGCAAGGGCTACCAACTGTCTCCGAAGGGTGACCAGCTTCTCATGGACTGGTATCAGTTCCGGCGAGATGACGGACAGCGATTCTAATAATTGCTTGACAAGGGCATCTATAACGGGAGGCTGTCAATCTTGATCCACGAAGTTCACCCAGTTTGTAGAAAGCGTACCGCACTCGTTGAGTTGCCTTTCCAGCAGCGTCGTCAGTGCTTTGGGATGCTTCCCTTGTTCGGCATCCTGGTGCACTATCTGGTGGAGACCCGCCAGACGTCTCTGAAATGGGGCAAGATCTGATTCGTTGTATACACCTGACTCGCTCATGTGGTCGAGGATTTGCTGTATGGTGAACAACGATGTAAGTTAAGGAAACAGCGAAATGAAAAGATAGGCTCGCAAGGAAGACCCGTGCCCCTTCGAACAGTGCTGTTCGATGCCAACATATGATATATATGGCATGGTATGGTTCGGCGGAAACAACACGCAAGTCTTCGGAGGAGGCCTGGACTGACCCGCATGGATGCTATCTGGCTATAGGTAGCTGGCGCCTCCCTCGTCTTGCCGATCGTAAGATAGAAGAGCGACAGCAAGGTGAATACATCGGCCAGAGTAGTATCGACCCGATTGTTGTGAACTGTGCTGTCATCACGGACACCATTGAGCTTTTGGACTGTATCGTCGACACGGTCAGAATTGGAACGCTTCAAGTCGTGTTATGACGCAAACCTTGCTTTACGACGCTCTGGTACAGTGAGTTAACGTCCCCTGCCTTGATATACTCTCCCCTATCCTTCTTCAGCGCTGTGAGTCTGTTCCTAATGCTACAGGTCGCGATATTGGTTCCTATCCAATGAACAGGACGACCATAAGACGCACTTAACGAGCGACTCGAGGATCGGCAGCTCTGGTGGTGGTTCGAAGTCAATAGCATTCCTACCTACAGAAGGAGACACACGTACCCTCTTGCGGTACTGGTTCAGGCATTGGTTCGATCTGTCTTGTATAGCTCTCTGCAAGAAGATACGGCAAGTGTCATGGACGGGTCCATAAAGCCTAGTTCCGTTTCATTCGCATCGATCTTTGAAATCCTCCCACGGCCCCAATTACGCCACCGGCGCTAATTCTGGTTCGGCGGTTTCCACTGGCAAAGAGTTTGTCAGTGATCTGGTCGTTCGCTGTCCGGGCAGTTCCAGGTCGTTGAGCTTAAATGAGGCGTTTCTTCGGCGAAACCCTATATACTGTGCTAGAACATCTATTGTTCAATCATCGCCCGGTGTTTCCGATTTGTAGCAACATGAGGGGCAAAGATCTGGAAGTTTGATGGCACGAGCTGTGCAAGTGAGTCTCAAACTTGATGGGATACAGGTTCATTGAAAAAGGTTCTTCAGGCCCAAGCTCTCCTTGATTTTGGCTTTAGTAGCCGGAGATTATCCAACACGAGTGCCCATTCGCCAAGACCCTGTGGTCAGTTATGCTCTGCGGCTTCAAATCGTGACCCTTTTCGTCCAGCCTCGACTGTTTCATCTAAGTGATCATTAGGTCAGCAACGGAGACTAGGGCGAGGTCAGATGAAGCTAGAGCTTTGCAAATCAATCACAGGCTTCCTGTAATTTGTTTCCGGGAGCAAGGATTCAGGAAGAGATAGCAAGGATCGCGTAGAGAGGTTAACGAGGTCAATGTCGTGGTCAGGAGATCTTACTTGCGCTCTTCGATGCTTAAGCAATAACACGCGGCACAGCTAGCGAGTTTAAGCTATCCCAAAAGTCAGTGGAAAGCGCAACGTGACGATCCTTGCATGATCCCTGCTGAAGTGTTGTCGTCGAGCAACAACCTCTTCCATTGTAATGTTTGCGATTAAGGACTTTCTATAAGAAGTTAGATAAATAATCCTTGCAGACATTCACTTAGTTTTTCCGGAAGAGTGTGACATGACAAGAAGTAAAGCATTGCTGACAGGCCAAAAGCTTCACTATTCACTAATATGGAGAGGTCATAAACACTTCGATCTTACTTTGCTTCGATAGTCGCTGACTCTGACCTAAAGCTTGACTCGACCACAAAGGTTGACGGTGCCGGAGACGTACTTAAGGGCAAGGTCAGCAGGGCTAAATATTCAAAAACATCCCTACCACATCTAACTCGATGAATTCCAGCAGCAGCACTCAGTCGGAGGTGAGTCTTGTCCGCGCCTCGGAAGAATTGTCCAGATCTGACCTGAGCAGACCAAACCCGCCGCCCTTCCATGTCAGGAGGGGTACCTTCGCGGCTACATCGCGAGCACCCTGAAAATTCTTCAAGAAAACTTTGTCGTCAAGGATGCCGAGGCGTTCAAAGCCCTCGATCTTATGGCCAAAAACATCTGTATTGACCATGAGCCACACCTCTATATGCTCGTCCAGGAGACTAGGCTCAAGTTTCTTGCGATGGAACGTCAAAAGGAAGATATCGCCATGACCAGCAACTTATCGGCAGCCATGAGGGCCACGCAACGGTCGGAGGCGTTGGCCAAACAAATCCAGCAGTTGCAACTTACTCGTCTCGCTACTGAAGCAACATGAATGACTCGTACACTTCTTGAGCTTCCACCTTCCCTACCCCGCATAGAGACGTCTTCTCCTAAGTTATCCCCAATGAACTTGAAGTTTGACGCACAACTACTTACCATACCTCTTCGAGTCGAATATTGACCGCTTGGGCCTTCAAAGTTTGTACTCCCATCATATAGTAGTCATCAATTCTCCTATCAGTCTCCTGTAATGTTATTAGCTTCCTTCAACAAGTATCTGCCCTGCTGCTTGCAACCTCTGTGTGTTAGTTCCTTGTCACTGGCCAGCTCCATGTGGTGACGCAATCTACGCAATCCATTTCTTCGGCGGCTGGGTCATTTCACATTCAAAACAGGTCTCAACCCCCCAGGACTCCTTGTCAGCCTCCTATCCGTTCGGTATATAAACCTCGCCCTTTTGGTCCATTCGTTCCCCATCCCATTCCCTTCCCTCGCCTCCATTCTTCCTCATGATACACCCTTTCTGACGGGCAGTGGTGTGCTCGTGCCGCGCCGCTACCCTCTGAGCCACCGTCTTCGCCAGCCTCGAGCCCGTTACTCTGTGATGAGTGCTCGAGCGGGCAGACGGCCTGCTCGCCTGAACCCCTCAAGCTTCTGATCGTGGCTCCTTGGCCATTCGTATTTCCTGCACCACCACCCCGCAGTGTCCTCAGCCTGTACGTCGCGTCCTTCATCCCTTGCGTTTCTTCCACCTAATCTCGCCCACAGTGCTGCTGCCTACGCCAAACCTGTCCTCTCCCGCACCTACAGTGCCTCCGGCTTGTGCGTGTCCCTCTCCCTTTCGTAACTCTACTCGTACTAACGTCTCCCCAGTGATGCGTTTTGAGCTAGCCGGCTATGTACCAAACCACCACAACCAAGTCCCAGTCATGGGCCAGGACGGAGGGGGCAACAATGGGTGAGTTCTCTGGAGATACTCTGCAGTGATGCGGAACCTGACTATCGTGCCAAATAGAAAGACTCCATTCCCCTCCCACCCTGTAACACCCAACCTGTCTCAAGCACTTTTTTTTTCTCTTTTTCTCTGCACCTCAACCCGCTGCCAATCATCCCCGGGACTTCGAGTGACGACGGTCGGTCCCGAACCCCTGCCTCGTCAATCGAGTCCTACTCTGCAGCTTCCTGAAAAGGACCTTTTCCCACTGTCCCAACTTCTCACCGGGGCTTCGATGGGCGAGGGCAGGCAAACGTCTCCCTCGTCTTTCAAGCCCCGCCTTTCATGACGATCGCCCTCGTTTTCCTGGGCTTAGGTGTGGGGAAGCCCTCGCAAGGCTATCCCTCCTCCTCGCGCTCCCTTGCCGTGGGACCTGGGCTGCCTTTATGGCTCCAAGAGCGCGTTAAACGTTGGTAGGGTGATGACACACTACTGAGGGGTAGTGTTGAGCCCTACCGTTTGCGATTGCATTCCTGAAGGTGAATCCTTATTGAATAGCTAAGACGTTTATCAGCTCAGCTATCACGTTGCCAACTGGTCCGCCATCTAGCGGACTGTGGCCCACGTTAGTATGTATTCTCATGTTATCGTCACCACGCCGAATCTTCGAGTCGTAGGACGCGTCAATCACGCTCTGCCTATAGTCATTACCGCATCGCCTTTCTCAGTGATTCTTGTAAGCTACACGTTATAAAGCACGTTCCAGCGTTCAAACATTCATCAGTCCTGGCGAGTCCCCGTGTGTTGGGCGCCTAACGAATTCGATGTCCGGCCGAACTAAATCGTACAGCCACAGCAGTGACTTGAGTCCGAATAACGAGGATCTGCGCACTTTGCAATGAACCTGCACCACCTCTCCAAGAACCTCCTCAGTGACTAAGACATGTCCGTCCGGCATTTATATTGAGGTTGTTATTCTCTAAACCAGGCCTCTGTTCACTTGATACGTTGAGGCTTGGGCGGGCCTGAGATTCCCGACACATCTGCAGCCGTTTCTCATTTGCCGAGCGGATTCCCCTGGAACGTTTGGCGGTCCGGCAGACGCAGAAGGTGCGGGCCATGTGCGAGTGCATTTTGGAGCGCAGAGGGGGTCATGTCTACATCATCGATGCGTATGGTCGCTGCTTAGCAAGACCAGCTCGCTGCTTAGCAAGACCAGCTCGCTGCTTAGCAAGACCAGCTCGCTGAGCACCTCTACCGTCATCCGCGGATCGCGCCGGTTGGTTGAGATTGCCATATTTAAAGGTAGCTGTTTCTCAAACGCCCCCAAAACTCACCCCCACCTTATCCAAAATGTCCTTCGGAAAAACCATCAAACTCGCTGACGGTACCCCCGTCCCCCAAATCGGTCTCGGAACTTGGCTTTCCAAGCCCCACGAGGTTGAGAACGCCGTACGTTGCCTGATCTCTCATCTTGAGCGAGGGTTCAGTCGCTGACACTGCTTTCTCCTAGGTTGAAATCGCTGTGAGGAACGGCTACCGTCACCTCGACTTGGCCCGGGTCTACCAAAACCAAGACGAAGTTGGAAGGGCGTTGAAGAAGGTTATCCCCTCTGTTGTGAAACGCGATGAGCTCTTCATCACCAGCAAGCTCTGGAACAACTCGCATCGCCCCGAGCTCGTCGAAAAGGCGCTTGACGAAACTCTAGAGCAGCTCGGCTTGGAATACCTAGACTTGTATCGTAAGTGGAGGTTCATTTTAGGGTGTCGCATCGGTTCTAATATGGCCCTCAGTCATCCATTGGCCCGTCGCCTTTGCTCCTGGAGATGACCTGTTCCCAAAACGCTCTGGAAAGTCAGAGGAGACGGACATCGACACCTCCGTCAGCATCGTGGATACCTGGAAAGCCATGCTCAAGCTTCCAAAATCTAAAGTAGGGAACCCATTCCATTGCAATGTTTCTCCCCTCTAATCGCTTCCATAGGTCCGCAATGTCGGTGTCTCCAACTTCACTATTCCTCACCTTGAGGCCCTCATTAAGGCAACTGGTGTCGCTCCCGTAAGTAACCCCGACTTGATTGGTATGGTACAGTGGGCTCACCAGTGAAACTTTACAGGCTGTCAACCAGGTCGAAGCCCACCCGTGCTTGCCCCAAGATGATCTACTCGCCTTCTGCAAGGAGAAGAACATCCATATCACTGCCTACAGCCCCTTGGGCAACAACTGTAAGCTTCGTAAACGGATGTGATAGGCTGAAATGCTTACCTCTATACCAGTGATTGGCAGGCAACAGCTGACCGAGAATGAGGCGGTCAAGGAGATTGCTGAGAAGGCTGGCGCTACCACTGCTCAAGTCCTGGTGGCCTGGGGCGCTTACCGAGGCTACACAGTCATTCCCAAGAGTGTCCAGGAATCTCGTATCAAGTCCAACTTCCAGCAAGTTGAACTCTCTAAGGAGGACTATGAGAAGATCTCTGAGATTGGCAAGAAGGATCCCATCAGGTGAGCTTCGCACTTTGCTTTTGCTAAGCGCAGAGGGCTGAGGAGATGACAGGTTCAACACTCCCATCGGTTACAAGCCCAAGTGGTCGATCAACATCTTTGGCGAGGATTCAGAGAAGCCGGCCGACTTCGGTGTCAACACTGGAGCTTGAGCATGATTTGTTCGTGAAGTGGATATAGAAGTCGTAGAAGTCAAATTGTAATATTGTCGCTATTCGGCTCAACGTGTGATGCAATACGCCATGTGGTCACTTTTATTAGGCAGGCTGTTGAGAAATACTTCCGTTTCTCCTTCTTCCCTCTGACATCCAACGGCTAGGATTCACGATCTTTCACGACCTGGGCCTTCATCTATCTTCTGATATAGCCACCTGCTAATAATTCCCACCAGTTGAAGATTGACGTTATCCATGGCTGGCATTGGAAGCGTGTTCCTAGGCGACCATGCCCAACGAATCCGGCCTCTCTCACAGCGAAGCGGGTCAACGGCCACACCACCTTCCTCACCACCACCCACAGGCGTTCCTGGAATCATGTACACTGGACGATCGACAACGTCGCCTCTTGCTAGAATCCTGGATGACGCGGAGGCCCTGTCTCCATCTAAAGGCAAATTCGTGTCAGAAGCCAGGGCCTTGCCCAAGCACATCGATCCTAGACTTGCCTTGGAATTACGAGTGAGGTGGCTGGAGGCTATTGTCTACGGGACCAAACCCCAGGATTCCTCTGCTGGAGGACCTTCGGCGTCACGTCCCGGCTTGGGACGGCCACAGGCACCTGCGAAAGGCAAACAAAAGGAAACCTTGAAGGATGGAGAGACACTGGTGCGACTGGCGGAAAACGTTCAGAATAGGCTGAACGAGGCAGTGGAAAGCAACGATGGTCTGAAGAAGTTTATGAACCATTGTGCGTACGTCTAGGTCGACACACAGTGACCTTAATTCTCACTTGCGTTCTCCTGCAGACGAACAGCATGCGCAATACCTGACGCCGGCGTTTGCACTGTCAGGGGTTATGCCTGAGGATGATACAGCGTCGAGCATGACACCAGAGGAGATCGACGCGTATTTGACAGAACTGGAGCCAGATCTTCGCGCCGCAGACAGAGACTTGCAAGAAATAGAGGTACTATTGAAGAAAGGGGTCACTGGTTCCGGAAAGCTGCCAGGTTGGTCCCCTTCTTGTACGCATCAAAGGCAGCAGTGCTCATCTACTCACCAGACCACGAGCATCTGAGGCCACGGTTAGACGCTCTGATAACAGAGAACAAGGCCGACATGGATCTTGCTGCATCTTTGGAAAGGCGAATAGCTCTGGTGATGCGGAAGCACGCGAAAAGCGTGAGTTTGAGCTTACAACTCAAGAAACCAGCTCTAACAGATTATCCAGGTCGATGCACTTTCCGAACTCTTTGTGGCATGGGACGATGCGCTCACGGTAACAGAAGATTCTATCGCAAAGATGGAGAAGGAGAAACGAGAGCGACGTCGGCTCGGCCTGGATTAGTGTATCGGGTGCACAGGGCCAATACTCTTTGAATCCCTTCGCGGTTTGCTAGAAATAGGAGAGTCGCTCTGAAGACACTCCGTTGAGACGTATATTCCAAGGGTGAAGGCAAGTGATTGTATACCGTGACTGCTCTTAACTCGGACAATCTCTTGGATTTGGGATGGGATTACAAGGCGACGATCTCTAAGCATACAAGGATACAGGGCATATGAGTTACAGGAAAACTGGTGAACAAAAAAAAGAGAAGAGGATAGGGCTACAAGAAAGCTAACGGAGGGATTGGCCAAAATTGTTATGGTACAGTTATATTCGCTCGGCATTCTGTGCCTTTGGCGTGGGCACGAATCAAGTTGGGTATCGAGAGCTCATGCTGTACTCTCGACTAACATGGCGGGGATAAGACTCAAAATTAGGTGCAGGATGCACATTAGCACTAGCGGTTGCAGCAGCGCTTCGTAAACTATTTCGAGGAACTGGAATTACCGTGATGGATGGCAGAAGAAAGTCCCGAATTAAGACGATCCCACAACGAAGAAAGGAAGCCCTTACTTTTGTTGGGCTGTCCACTGTGTTGCTGGTGTTGAGTTTGGGAGGTATCGCTAGAGTATGAGTGTCGTTTCTTCTCACTCCTCTGACTGTCGCGTCTTCGTTTACCGTCTGGGAGGTCGCTGTGAGGATCTGCAGCAACGAGGTGGTGGAAAAGATACCTACCAGAAGGCCCGAGTGGATGAATCGAAGAGGACTGAGTGTGATTGTGGGCCGAGTACTGAGGCTGAGAATGAGAATGCATGTATTGATTGGGGTGCGTTTGTGGTGTGGCACCAATCGTGTAATGGATACCATGTCGGGATTGATAAGAATTGGGCCTTTGCTGAGGTTGCGTCGAACGAACGTCTCTCGACGAGTGCCGTCGGGAGTGAGTCGAAGACACCTGATGCGACGTTGAGCTATGAGCAGGCTGGTCTTTGATATGCCCCCGTGTCTGTTCGATGCCATTGATGGTGTAGACCTCGCGCCCATCGCCATGAATCCGTGTAACATGTTCATTTCCCTGTGGGGTGGGGTTACAAAGGTGGCTTAGAAAGAAAAGATCGGACAACATGCCTCAAAATCACGCTTGGTGTGCACGGTCTGGGTCACCCCATTAATGGTTTGAGTGGAGAAGCTTTCTGATGCCCACTGGCCGCCTGAGGACCCAACTCCAAAAGTCTGTCCACCGAAGCCCCCAGTAGATATTCCCCCAGAGAGAGAGCCAAAAATCCCTCCCATAGGCGGAAACGACATGAACCCATTCATCTCACTATCGTGCTGCCGCTGCACGTGAATGAAAGGTTCGTTGGGGAAGAATGATGTGGTGGTGAAAGTGGGGTTGCCAGATGGTCGAGGCCCAGCATTCCCAAAGATCGACTCGAACAGGGTGAAAGGGTCGGTGAATGCGAATGAACGGAATGGGTCAGGATTATGGTTATGGAAGAACGGGTGGGAGAATGGGTCATCGTGTTCCTCGTAGACATGCGCTCTGTGGCGACTTTGGCTTGGTCTGGGGGCAGAAGTGGGCGGGGGCCACTGCCCATGGATATCGTACTCCTGCAGAAAGGCTCAGGGGGGGATACGGAAGCACAACCAGCGCCATCTATGCACCTTTCGTTTCTCGGCATCCGTTAGGATTTCGTAGGCTTGATTGACCTACAGCGCCTGGTCAAACCAATTCAATACTGATTGTGAAAGGACAATACTCACCTGTCTAAATTGCTCCTCGGCAGACTTCTTCTCTTCTGGAGTCACGGTTGGCCCCAGACGGTCAGGATGTGTCTTTAGTGCTCTCTTCTTGTACGCTTTGCGAACTGAATTGCCCATGAGGTGAGATCAATGCCCATCACGTACGCGATGCCATGCCTACTTTCTTCAGTGGTGGCTGTCGCCGGCACTTCGAGAGTTTCATAGAGCTTGGTGGCCATCTTAGCGGGAGTTTGTAGCAAACATTTACTCCTGCAACAAGGCTTTGAGTGAAAAGGACGCTGTATAGGGCTGTACCAATCGAAGGTTCTGGAGTAAAGGCTATATAAGCTATCAGCCTCATTTGTGGTGTCTGCACAGGTGGGAACAAAGCAATGATGCCAAGCCCATCAGGAGAACAACATTTTTGGCGCTCGTCTGCCACTTGTGTCTGTACAACCCTAAAATGCAGACTCAGGAAGTCATCCTGTGCTCTGCATCTGCGCAGCCCGTAAATTCAGGTGCGGGGAGCCTCACAGTGCACGACATTACAACTGGGGCAACACTTGCATCGTTCAAACAAACCAATGCGGCATCGCGTTCAGTCGCGGTGCTCGAATCTAAAAGCACCCAAGGCGGTGTAATCTTTGCTGCTCAGACAGACAAGACTGTGCTAAATGTGTACAATTTCCAAAAGGTGTGTGATTAATCCTTTAATCCAACTTTGTTGCTGAAGCTTGCTGGCTCAGGATCAACTTGCACTGAAAATTATTCTGCCAGAGAAGCTCAGTTGCATAGCGCTCGACAAGGCAGGGGAGTTTTGTGCAGCAGGAACGTCGCAAGGAAGGATATACCTGTGGGAGGTGAGTTGCACACTTTACCGCGTATCGTTCAAACCTTACGCCGCCTGTATCAGACCGCCTCAGGCATCCTGTTCAATGTCTGGGATGCCCACTACCGTCAAGTGAATGCCTTGCGCTTCACTAGCGACGGTGCAGCGCTGCTTTCCGGAGGTGACGATTCAGCAGTCAGCGTCTGGTCCGTGTCCAGGTCAATTGGACCTCTGCAAACCCTTCCAATTATATTGACTCGCGCTACTACAGATTGGTTAGCAACGAATTCCAGACCGAACTACCTGTTCCACATTGTACCCTCTCCGACCACACACTTCCAGTCACCGACATCATCTGCGGGGTCGGGGCATTTCCCAAGTGCCGGGTTTTAACCTCATCTATCGATCATTCCGTCAAGGTAGATGCGTGTCTGCTTTTTAGTATTCCTCATCCTGACAATCTGCCAGGTCTGGGATTTAGCGACCAAGTCCCTGCTGTCGACCTTTGAATTCCCTCAGCCAATTACACATCTCGCATGGGATGTGATGGAACGGTTCTTCTTTGCCGCAACCGGCAAAGGCTCCATCTACAAAATCAACCTCTTTCGCCAAAAGTCGAGATTCGGAGGTCAAGTCCTGGAAGCTGTAGGAGGATCGGGGGCCAACGACGTGATTCGCATGGAGAGCGATATCATCGAAGCCCAGAAGAAGAGGTTGATTCAAGTTGGGTAAGCCTACCCCATGAGCGTTCTTTACTCGCTCGGAAATTGAACAGATCTTCGTAGCCAACCCGTGTCGTCAATCACCATCTCCTTCGCATCTAACCTTCTCCTTGTGGGCACAACAGAAGGCTCTATTCTTATCTACGATGTCCCCTCCCATCAACATCTCAGGACGATATCTGCTCACAAGGGATTGTCAATAACCTACCTCACAACGATGTTGAAGCCCCCCGACCTGATAGGCCACGTCAACCTTGATTTCAGAGTTGGGAGCAGTGCAGACTTGAAGGACACCATTCCAATCAAGTCAATCGTCCCGTTCCAACGGATGAAAGACATGAAAGCGAGGGAAGCCCACGAAATTCTCATCATGACCAAAAACCGAGGACTCGTAAGCACCTACCACTCATTCTCATAGACGACCAAACCTGACAGTTGGTGTTAGGATCCTATCGACTTCAGCAAGTTCTACGAGAGCGACGAATTCCTCGCCGAGCACGCGCATTTTGTTCAACCCATAACATCACCCAACGCTCCTGAATCCAGTGTAGCGTCCCTCCAATCGCGTGTCCAAGATCTTGAAGGCGAGGTTGAAAGGCTCAGATCCCAGCTTGGGCAAGCAAAGGGTGTGAATGACGCAATGTGGGACACTGTGGTGAACAAGCTGGTGGCGCAGAGCAAGGGCGGGGAAAACGGCGAGGAGGATAGAGCAACGGAACGGAGTCGAAAGCGGGGGAGGACAGGGACGTAGATTGCCCGTAAGGTTTCTGTCGCTGCAAAACACCGGTTTCCTAGATGCCCTTACCCAGACCACAATACCGCTTATGGTAGGAGCACTACCATAACGGGTAGTACATACATTCTCGAGGGTACATACACAGGGAGACAGCCGTCAGTCGAGGAGATTCACATACTAGTACATAAGTATTGTCCTTCAATGTCCTGGCTTCGTTTCGGGATCGTCTGCTCCTCAAACACATTTACATGATGACACAGTACTTCTTCGACCCGCACTGCTTCAGATGTGCAACAATTGCACCGTCGAGGTTGGGCGTAATTCCTTCTTGTCCAATAGGGTCACCACACCCATAACAGTAATGCCTGAAGAAGTGATATGAGAAGAGAAGTAGAACAGAGCAACTCATGACAGCTTACATTCCACAGCCTATCTCCCTGCACTTCACATGATTATTGCTGGTCACGGCTCGCTTTCCTAGAGCACCGCAGCCTTGGCAGAAGTATTAGCACACAGTGGGTCTAATGATAGTTATATCTCCAAATCGTACCTGGGCAAACCCTGCCATCGCATGGCTTGCAAGCGTGCTTTGCCACCTGGACTGGGGAGGTGGGCATCTGCTTCTGGCACTGCTTGCACCATCGATGGCCGCAATCCGGCAAGGGGCACACAATGACGGTCTCCTTCATGTATTCTTCGCGCTCGAGAAGCATGCTATTCAAGCATCTGCAAGTCACACGTCAGAATCAAATTGAGGAGCTGCACAGCAAAACACAGATGCTTACTGGGGGCAGGTGACCCGAGTCGAGTGCTGTGAAAGCTGGAAATCATGGAATGCTTCCAAAGCAAGAGGAGGAAGGGAGCATGTCTCTGCGACGCTTGCGTTGACGACTGCAAAAGGAGTGTAGTGATGACGATAACTGTCAGAATGATAATCGAGGCAGTGAGAATGATAAGCATCCCGTACCTCCACGGAGGTCCTTCTGAGTTCCCGCATTGATACAGACAGGACACTCGACTGGGTACCTCGAGGAACCGAGCTCTTTGACGATATGGAAGGAAAGACACTGGACGCATACGATATGATCGCACGAAGGAATCTGAGCAATGCGATCAGAGGATTTGACAGCCTCCTTGCAGCGTTGGCAATGAAAAGCGACGGGGAGGGCTGTAGTTGGCTTCTTGTCGAGACCCTTGGAAATTATCTTGGCGTGTCCTCCGTCCTCGTATGCAGGGGGTTCTTCGTCTTGCTGAGAAGCAGCGCGCTGTTTGGCATCGTTTAGAGCTGTGAACGGGTTCTTGGTGCCGTTATCAGCTTGGGCACTCATGCCCCTGACAATGTTGTCGTCGAGCGCAAAAGCCGAAAAGACAGTCGAAGCACCATCGAAGTCATAGCTGTTGTCAGAAGTGAAGCTGCTAGAGCTCGCAGCAGCAGCGCGCAAGTCCGGGTTGGACGTCGCCCGCTGAAGGTCCAGTTGCCATTGATGGGACTTCCTGTTGAGCGTTGTAGCATGTGACTGTGGCGAGCCCGTTGCTGAAGACGCGCTGAGCCCATCTTCGCACTCGTAGTACCCGGGAGGGTTGAAGCGAGTCATTGGAGGTGAGGGGACGAAGGAAAGAGGAGACGAAGGTCACCGCAGAGGACTCGTGGCAAATAAGACCACGGGTTCTCGTTGGGCGCCTAAATGTGGAACTCTTCTCAGGGCGGTGCATGTCAGACAAACTCATTCCTACTGCCCTTTGATCAGTGGCCATGATTGCATGAATCAAGGAAGCGAAGACGCTAAGTGGGTTCCTGCGCTACAACGGAACGCTCTTATCGTCTGTATCATGAACTTAAGACTGGCATTGGGTTCAAAGATGTATATAATGCAATGGAAGGCCAAAGGTCCTTCATCATGTTGTGATAGCCACCATAAAGTGACGGAAAGGGAACTCTATTAGTACATAATTGACATAGCATGAAGAACGTGCAAAACTAATCATTACAATAGGATCATTGGATCCTGCAACTTCCCCAGCAAAAGAGAACACGACACCACCGGTTATGGGCCCTCACTGCGTCGTAAGAGCTACCTCTCTGCCCTGGTTTCCAGATGTTATTGCCGCATCTCCAACAGAAATGCCTTGAGACATTTTGAGTATCAGCGCCTCATACGGTGGAGAACAGGTCACTCACGTTCCACAACCACGAGCGGCACACTGCAGAGAGGAATTCACAGTCAGCATTCAATGAGGGACCATCCTCTATGCCAGCCTACGCACCGTCATATGATCACAACCGTCCACCTTCTCTGTTGGCGCTCTGCATCCTATGAAAGGTCACCAACCTGCCCACAAGACGACACTAGCAGAAAACCATACCTGGACAATATCTGAACCTCCGCTTATACATGAGCCATCTGAATGCTCTATCTGAGCTGCACCTGTGCGAACGGCTGCAGCTTGGTATCACTTCATGACATCTCCTACACCATTTCGTCCCGCAAGTCGCCAGCGGGCACCGTAAGAGAAGGGTCCCGTCTAGATCTTCTCGTGCAAGCCTCATGCCTTGTTTGCACCTAATGCAATGTTTATCCTCCACGACAACCGTTGAAGGGAGGGAGATCTTACCCTGGACATTCCATCGGTATCGCGTGCTCCGCCAACTGGAGGTCGTCGAACTTGTCTAGTTCCGCGTCTGTAAACACCTTGCCAAGAGCCATCAGAGTAGCTTGGTCAATTTCTATGTCAAAACGTTAGACATCAACTACGCAAAGCAACCCATCCCGACTCGACTTACGAGTCTTCTGTCTCTGTTCAGTCGAACGGTCAATCGCACACGAAGGACACACGATGGGGAACTGGTTCTCCTCAATCTTGGCCTGTACATGCGCCACTAGGCACTCCTTGCAGAATGGGTGTCTGCAACCAGGGAGGACGACCATGGCATCGTGAGGGGTCCATACAGAGAAGCATACAGCACACCAAGGCGCGCTAGGTTCTTCAGGCGTCGGAGGGCCGAGCTCAGGTAGGTTCAGTGCCTCGAAGACGTCCCCACTAAAAGACCCATCCGAGGGTTTTCCAAATAAACTCTTGGTAGATGTCGATAGTTTAAGTGATGGTGCATGGTAGAATGTCGGTGGATAGAGGGTAGAGGCTGGTCTTGGGCGGTCCTCGTCCGGAGGGCCTACCGCTATGTCCCGGGCGGAAGTCACTGTTTCGCGGATAGGGGCTACAAGAGAACGTCGACGACGAGCGGTGGGGGAATGGTTGATGATCTTCATGGCGTAGAGCAGAAACAGGGACTACCCGCGTCAAAGGTAGTATAAATCCGTTCAAGAGTTGAAGGAAACCAAAAACGGTCCAGTTCACACCTTCCTGCGGTAGCGATCGACTTTTGTGTGCACCTGACAGGTCGACTTGAAGGAGGCAATGCCACCCTTTTGGAGTAACGTACTCTTCTGCGGGGCACTGCATTCGCGTGACCGTCAGGTAACGTGGTATGCATGTTATTTTATGTTATTGCTGCGGTTTATTCGAAGTCTTCGAGTTGAATAGAGCTTTCGAAAGGAAGAGTTATTTCAAGGCCAAGGAGGCTCTTTGCCTCCGCGTGATCGTCGTAGTTGTGATCACAAGGACTCGGATTGACTCCGACCATGAAATTACTCCCGAGTATCTGACCTCTACTCCAGTATTTCGTGCAGCAAATAGTTCGTTATACATTGGATTTGACATCCTGCGAAATTCCACTCTCATCCTTGATATTCCTGTGCATCGTTGCTACCTCAGAGTGACTCGTTGTGTCTAGAGACATCGTTGGCGGCCGTGTAGAACTGGATTCGATAGTGAGTTCCCGCTCGGCATCGGCAGCTCCTTTCCGCCTAGTCATCCAACCCTTCACTTTGAAGAATCCCGCAGCAAGCACAATGACCGCGTCAAACACCTACGGCCTGTCAGTATTTCCATGGCGTAAATTGAAAGGGGGAAAAGACTCACCACTACGACGGAATACTGCACGCCCGCGATTACATCGAATTCCTCCTTGAACACCAACGAGAGGTCAAAGAACACCCCACCCAGAATATCGATCATCAAGAACAAGAGCGAGATGCCCACCACCGCCTGAAGTTTATAGATCTCCCAGTATTGTGGGAAGAGAGCGACGGCCAAAATGACAGAGGCAAGAATGCCAAAGAATGTGAGGACTATATCCCTCGTGTGAGTATCGCGGATTTGTCGAAGGCCCAGGATGAGGGAGAGTTCCGTCAAGGCGCAGATGAGCAGCACGCCTCCGGTCATGTAGATGACCGTTTTGCGAGGGCGACGGTTTCCATAATATTGGCACTAAGCGCCAGTAAGTTTTAGCAGGAGTCTGAGGAAAGATAAACGATGAGACGAACCTGCCCCCATGAAACGAGTGAGAGGAATCCAAAGAGCTGGGGCTGGATCATAAGAGGGATGTTGATCCTATGCACAACGATGTAGACCCCTTGAAAGACCGAAGCGATTCCCCATAGAAGCCTGCGATTCAGTTGAGCGTCCATCTTCCTTCTCGAGGAGATCAAACGCACGCACATAAGCCATTCTGAAAGGCCCTCCGTCGATTTGGACCGCCAACTCTTCCACACTTGTGGTATGAGCTGGCCCGTCCAGCATGCCGTCCCTAAAGAGAGCCACGTTCAGTTTCTTCAGTTTCAAGGCGCACAGCGAAAACCTGACACGAACCTAGGATTCCAAACACATTTTCGACTACAGCATTGGCCTTAACTATGCTTAGATGTAGTCAGGCCACGTTAGACAGCGCCGAATGGTGGTAAAAGGGCAGCCAAGATGTGGCTGAATTGGTTTATCTATCTGGGGCCAGCGTCATGTCATCCACTACGCCCCGTGAAAACTGTGGAGATTTCGCAAATCATTTTTTGCACTGTTGAGCAGCGGCAGAGGGGAGGAAGTGCAAGGCCCAAGGACTGCATGATAGTTTTTTCGTAGTTAGAAGCCACCTGCAGGGCTCTCGTGGGACAGAGTGGCTTGCCTTGACCAGTCGGCCTTCGTTCGACCCTGCTTTCAACAGGTCAGGAACAAGCCCTATAAATAGATTGCTCATCAATCCATACAGATCCATACCCAGTGCCCCTATTCGCTCACGGAAGCAGGATGACTCCAAAGGAACACGGCGGTTTCGAGCACAATCACTGCACACGCCTGGAAGTTATTCAAGAAGAGACTAGAATCAGTTCTACTCAGGATCGCGGTCGGTCTGTAGCGGCGAGATCAAAGTCCGAGTCGAGATAGAGAACCAGGCTTTGCGAAGGCTCTCGGCATGGCCGGGGAAACACGTATGCTTCTTCCCAGCGAAGCGCAGTACTCTGGAGAGTGTTTGCAACGACACCAGCGGAAGAGATCGGTCGCTGTCGGAGAGCCTCCTGAAGCAGGATGAGGAGCAGAAGGGACTAATACTGGGCATGTGATTCGGATGGCCGCGCGGAAGGGGCATGCAGTCTGCGAGACAGAGAGCTAGGCTCGACGGCGCGCAAAGGAGGGAGAGGGCCTGAGTTGTGGTTGCAAAAGCAAAGCTATATTACATGAAATCTCGATAGGTTCCTGGGCCTTCATCGGGTGTTGTACAGAGTCTTGCCATAGTACACTCCAGCGGCGCTCGCTGTGACGGCGAGGATTGCTGGTACAGGGCCTTTGCTCACTCGAGGGAGGGATGAGAGAAAGAGGATCGCGGATGCGCCTGAGTGCCACGAGCGCATAAGCCGTCTGGAAAGCTACTCCGAATGCATTGTGGGACGTACCAAGTGCACCCTCGACACCGTTATGGGTCCCATTACGAATGGCATTCGCACTCCAGAGGTAGAGCACTCCAACGCTAAACAGTGTGTTAGTACTTGCCGATGTTTGGATGGAAGATACATACCCGACACCAGCGACTAATGAAGGGATCGACCTAGTCCTTGCAAAGCCAGTAACGCCTCCGACGATGCAGAGACCGCCCATAGTATACGCAGGATAAGCAGACTACCAAAGATTAGACACAGATCTCAAGCTCTCATTGGCGCACTCACCATGATGTTGGTATATGTTCGCGAAAGAGAGGTTTGTGCACTGACCCCGGTTATTGCGACATGCCTTCCCCGCATTTCCGGCATCACGGGCTGATAACCGCTCTTCCCATCAAATCAATCAGTCACATGACTGATGTTGAAATTGAAAACGCTTGGCAGAAGCGCGTCAAACTTTGCGCGCTTGCTGCTGTTTTGGTCCAATCAACGTTTACGCTTTCACCAACAACGACGACGACGGACGATGACGGTGACACTCGACCTCGCCGACGCTGCGCACGATGCACAGACTCGACGCGCACTTAGCGACCTTTCGCTCGCCGTTGCGAAACGCAAGAAAATAGTGGTGGTTACTGGGGCGGGCATCTCCTGTTCATGTGGCATCCCGGTATGTGCCTCGCTGGGTCTCAGACATGTTCGGAAGACTAACCCAGGGGATTCAGGACTTTCGCTCATCAGATGGCCTATATAATCTCGTCAAGGAACGCTATCCAGACGTGGTGCTCAAGGGCAGGGACCTCTTTGACGCCTCGCTGTTCAGGGACACGACCTCCACGTCTGTCTTTTTCAGCTTCATCGCAGAGCTCAAGAAGAAAATCGATGTCGCGACGCCGTCCCCTACACACCACTTCATCAAGACTCTAGACTCAAAGAACAAATTGCTGCGCTCATATACGCAGAACATCGACGGGTTGGAGGAGCGGGTGGGGCTGGTCGGTTGTGCGCCCGCAGATGCGAAGGGCAAGGGTAAAGCTCGCTTGCGGTCCGTGCGCAATGTCCAACTTCACGGCGATATCCACCGCGTCAGGTGCATTGCTTGTGCAGCTGAATCGCCTTGCACGGAAGAACACCTGACTGCCTTCCTGGACGGCGTTGCTCCAACGTGTCCTGAATGCACATCGCGCTGTACGTTTTTTCTCTCCCGCCATTGAAAAGAGGACTTACATCACTGCAGCTGAAGCGCGAGTGGCACGTTCTGCAAGGGCGTTGCGCGTGGGCTCCCTCCGTCCCGCAATCGTCCTCTACGACGAGCCCCATCCTCTGGGAGACGACATTGGCGAGATTCAAACCACCGACCTCTCCAAGAAGCCTGATATGCTCATCATCATGGGCACGTCTCTCAAAGTACACGGCCTCAAGAAACTCGTCAAGGAATTCGCCAAGGCGATCCACGTTTCCCCCTCTGCCTCGTCTTCGGCCGCTTCGTCCAGCTCTGCCGTCAAGAGACCCTTCAAGGTCATTTTCGTGAACCGCACACCACCAGCCGCCGAGTGGAGTGATATCATTGATTATCATGTCCAGTGTGATACGGATACTTGGACAACAAAGGTGGTGGAAGACTGGAAGAAGATGAGGCCTGCCGACTGGGAGGTTCAACAGACGTTGGTCGCTACTGGCACCAGCCCGACGGGTCTCAAGCTTGTCAAACCGATTGCAGCTTCGAAGAAGGGTGCGTTTATTTTTCAACGGAGCGATTCGGGGTTTGGCCTAACAGAAAATAATTTCAGCTCTCAAGAAGAACGAAAATATCGCTCCGAAAGATTTGCCTATTGTACATGTGGGGACTCCCCCGCCCTCTCCTGGCAAACGACGCCAGAAAGGCACCCATTACGACGACCCCGAGTCAAGTCCTTCCAAGCGACAGTCAACTTTCAAGGGTGTTATCCTGCCAGCGAGCGAACGAAAGCTTCTGTTCACCGAAACCACCAATGCATTGGAGCCTATGGACATTAGCATCGTCGACATGTCAATGCAGGACGTTGAGCCGGAGGTGCTCAAAGATCTGCAAAAGGCTGCCCCCAAGGCACTGCCACCTAAATCTTTGAAGGTGGCCCCAACGAAGACTGCTGTTGCTCGTCGGACGGCGGCATCTAGAAAACCCGCCGTGAGGCCGGCTGCTACTGCTCGACGGAGAGCGGTGAAAGCCGTCGACGCAGTTTCCTGATCTGTTTCCTCTGTCTGTATTTATCATTCCTTGTATAGTAGTCTCATCCAGTGTTTCCAGTAGAGCAAATCGCGACACCCTTGGCCTCGACCAACAGTCAATCGATTACAACAATAGGAGAGATTATCAGAGTGTACAGTTAGATACAGTGTCAGATCTGGTAGGCGGTGAATATCTAGTCGACAGAAAGCAACAACAAAAGCCTTAGTAGCGTTTTCCCTTGCCCTTTGCGCCAAGATCTCCACGTTCCTCGTCGCTCGTCACGGCGGTGCTATCCGTTCCAAGCTTGGAATGACCTCTGGACGAGGTGGATGCAGCGTACGCAGTCTCATCTTCATCAAACAACACATCCGCCTCTTCATCGATTCGCCGGTCTTTGGTGCCACCATTAGGCAGCCCTCCCTTTTTACGCGACGACCGACCTGGAGCGCTGACAAAGTCGACAGAGCCGGTGTGTGAGGTTGGCTTCCACCTCGTCTGTGTCCACTGGGGCTATGCAAGGGGAGACGATAGGCATCTTTGAGATCGTTGTCGTCTTCGTTGGCTGCGAGAGCTTCGTAGGTGTTGGTTGGGTGCGTGGGATGGCTGGGTGCGTAGGCGCCGCGTGTATGTGGTAGGGAGCGATATGAGCCTTTACGAAGGTGAGAGGCGAAAGAGTAGATGAGCGCGATAAAGTAGAGCTGCACAAGGAATCAGCCGTGACGTCTCATTGGCTTGACCAAACACGCACCTTGCATAACCAAGCTATCACGATGATAGCTGCTGCTTTACCCTTTTCGTGGTCCCAAATAGCCGCAGCCGCCTCTGCCCGCTGTTCAGGTGTAAGTGCCACCGCAGTCAAGTTGGCGACTTCTATGATGGCCTTTTGAGCTGGGGAAGGTGGGAGGGCTGTTCCGTCATGTGGTTCCCAGTACCACCAGTCGACGGCAAAGTAGACTGTCCAGGATGTGGAAAAGATGTGGTCTGCGAAAAAGGCGTGTGCAAAGTAGAGGGTGTGTTGTGCGTCTTCCTGTGTGTGAATTAGGATGGGGTAAGAGAGTTAAATTAGGAACGCGTGGCGTACCCGTTGTACAGAGAGGAGACCCCAGACGAGGAGGGCTAGTGCAAAGACCGAGTATATGTATAGGCTGAGCTGGGCGAATGAGCCTCCAGCCCCGGTGAGCATGGCAATGAGACCATAGACGCCTGCGACCTTGTTCAATAACTGGTGGTCACAGGTTAACTTTGGGATGCTCTGGATGATTAGAGTCAATTACGCACTGTGAATATAAGGCCGAGAGTGACGCCAGTCTTTATGTCAGTTATTCCTAGAAATGAGGATAAAGGCCAGAGGCGCCATTCTGGCCTGAGCATCAGCTTCATGGAGGTTGTAGGTCGACCTTCTCATCAATCGCAGCAGGAATATTGGAGGTGGTTACGTAAGCCAGATCCAAGTTTTCCTTCTCAACCGTTTTGTTGTTTGATTTCTTTCATTTACATTCACCTAGTACAGACAATGGCCTACTTTTCCAACCACTCGACCACCTCCCGCTTCCTCGCCAACAGCACTCAACAACAACCAGCACCAGCACCAGCACCAACAGCTGACACCAATCCACGGAACAAGGTGGCTTCAAAGCATTTCTCAACGTCTGTCTCTGCTCTCAACAACGGTCAACGTTCAAAGTCAAAAGACTCTTCAGAAAACAACTCGGCATTGTCAACTCCAAAAGTACATCCCCTACGCAACACGTATGTTCGTACTTTCATCAAACCAGCCAGTATGAGACGATTATCTGACGCATTGAGAATAGATGGGTGTTTTGGTTCCGCCAACAACGAACACCCGGGAACAAGGTTATTGATTATGAAGAGGGTATCAAAAAGATTGCGGCCTTTAGCTCGGTATGTCTCTTATCTTCTTATTGAATAAACACGATCTCATCTATGAGAATAGGTGGAATCATTCTGGTCTCTCTGGACTCACCTCTCCCCACCTTCAGCACTCCAACCGACGACCGACTACCTCCTCTTCCATTCCAACATCCGTCGACCGGTCTGGGAAGACCCCTTGAACATTACCGGTGGCAAATGGATCATCCGTCTTCGCAAAGGCGTCTCGGATAGGCTTTGGGAGGATCTTGTGCTTGCTGTTGTCGGGGACCTGTTTGATGATTGTCGGTCGTCGAGTGGCGAAGATGGGGGAGAGGGAGGAGCAGGAGAGAAGGAGAAGGACTACCCGGAGATTTGTGGGTGTACGATTAGTGTGAGGCAGAGTGAGGATATCATCAGTTTGTGGAATCGAGTCGAGGTGAATCGGCAGGGGAGGGAGAAGATTAGGTGAGTTGAGGCGTGAGGCTTTCGGAGGGGCTATGATTGACTGGGCGACAGGGATACGATTCGTAAAGTGCTCAATCTACCTCCTACGACGATCATGGAATACAAGACAAACAATGGTGCGTTCTACCGCCTTCAACCCTGATCCTGGTTGCTCATAATAGCATAGACTCGATGCAAGACAAGTCAAGCTTCCGCAACTCGGCCATAGATCGTCCTGCGCTATCTTGACCTTGCCCGTCTTCTTGTTTGTAACCTACCATGAAATTGAATTACTCTGCGTAAAAATCAACCCCCACTTCCCATTCCGAATACGAGGATACCTGGATTTTCGATCCTCCCCGACGAGCGCTTGTTTCATCGCTAATTAGAGCCCAGTCACATGACGGATATGTCATCGATGTCATCGCCCTCTTCCAGAATTGTGACCTCTTGCACTGGAATCGTCTTATTGCTTACCTAGAACCACATGTGAGAAGGAACTATATAAACAGTCGTCTTCTTCATTATGAGCTTATCATCTCGAACCAGTGTAACCATTCTTCGAAGACTCGCCTCTGCCACCAGACCTACTATTCGATCATCGACCCCTGTCATAGCACGGCGAACCATGTCATCTGCACAGAAGACTGAAGACGAGTGGAGAGCTGTTCTTTCACCTCAGCAGGTGCGCCTTCTTTATTCGAGGAAGGAAAGAAGCTTCAGAGATTCATTGAACCATCCTTTGACTAGTTCAAGATCTTGCGCCAGAAGGGCACCGAACCTGCCGGCTCGGGGGAATACAACAAGCATTCGGAAGAGGGTGTCTACAGTTGTGCGGGATGCTCGACACCGCTGTACAAGAGCACGACCAAATTCAATGTATGCTTTCTATCCTCTTCTCCGTGCCATCTCTGTTCGCTCACCAAGAGACCAATACTTGTCTTAGAGCGGATGCGGATGGCCTGCTTTCTTTGATGGTTCGCAACATTACCTTTCTTGGAAGCTTGAGGACATTGGACTGACACCAGCCTTTGCTATTAGCCATCCCAGGAGCAGTGCAGCGTCACACCGACACTTCGTTGGGTATGAGCCGGACTGAGATCACCTGTACAGCCTGTGGTGGGCATCTGGGACACGTCTTCAAGGGCGAAGGATTTGGTACTCCCAGTACGTGTCTACCTCTGCTCGTGTCATGGGGCTACAGACGCTAACCAAGCTCGGCAAACCAGCTGATGAAAGGCATTGTGTCAATTCTGTGTCTCTAAAGTTCCACGACGAGTGAGTGTTGATGCATACATCATGCGGAGAGCGTGACTTAACGCTGAGGATAAGGAAAGACAAGTAGGGCCTCGTATTGTTGGTGACACTAGTAGAGGATGTCAGTTGATGTAGTTAATTATGACGTACCATCGGCGTCGAGATCGGGACAACGGACAAGGATACTCAAGCGCCCGCGGTTCAAGCTCCGCCCTGCTTTCAAGGTCGTGATCCGGGTCTTGTCGCCCCATTCACCCCTGTCAATGATATGTACATACATATATGTGTGTGTAACAGTAAAGGAAACTAAACTTCGTATGGAATCTTGCATATGAGAATTGGAGCAGCGAGGAGCGTGTCGGGAGCAGCGGTACCATAGGTGGTTTGGTTGCAGTGAGGCGCCTGTTTGTTCCCGCCGGCACTGGCTCCAAAAGTATTAAAATCACGAAGTCGGATTTCGTCGGACTGGGTCTATCGTTTTGCGATCAGCTGTAAGGGTCCTGCCAAAACCTCGAGCTCTGCTCGTGCCTGTAAAAGGTCATGTTGTGCCACCATATCCCCACCGCCCTGAGATAAACTGGATACATTCACCTCGCAGCCGATACAGCGACCAAAGGCATGTCACCTTAAGCTTTCGGTCTGCTCCGTTGCGTTGTAGTTGTCCCAGCCTTTGACAAAACGTTCCCGTTACCTTTCTTTCTGCGGGCAAGTCAAACCAGTTCAGATCGACCTTTGATAACTGGCGGACCTTTGTGCTTAGTCCCATATCTTGGCATCCGATCCAGATGCTAACTTCGATCGAACTTGGCCTTGCTCTCAGTTCTTTAAACAAACCGGCTTGCTCATTTCTTCAAACTTCGACCGGGAAGATGACAGGTACGTGACGGAACGGAATCGAAAAGAACGTGTCGTCGTTCTGGATGCCGTGTGAGAGGCCCTCAAGTTCGTTTTGATATATTTTCCGTGTCCTTTGGAGGATTAGGAGAGGACTAGGAAAGGAACAATAGAGTCAGTTATGTGGATGATACCGCACAGCCAGAGTTGAGGTAAATCATAGTGAATATATACACTAAAATACATTGATTATTTGTTGCAGCGGATGTCCTCGCTGTAAACGGAGCAAGGCCTACTGGTAGTTTCAAACCAGTTGGTTCGATATGATCTTTCTCTACAGGTAAAGCATCACTGGTCAGGCCGAGTTGGATTTAGGAGGGGCGAGGTGCATCGACAGGTAGGCAACTGAGTGACGTTAGGAGATGTCGCTGGCTGAGGCAAGACTGAGGACCCAAGTAATGCGGTGTTATGCGAGCTAACATTTCCGGGACTACAGGTAATAGTCAGTGCCCTGCCAACAAGACTGGAGCCTTGAATTTCCCGCTCACCTTGACCCAATTTCAGCTGCACTATCACCAGGGTTGGCAACGGTGACAGCGTCTGAGAGCTGGCAAGGCGTCAGCGTCCTCAACAAGGGGATCCGTCTGGTAAAGCAAAGGACTGACGCTGGTGCTATGGCTCCGAACCCCATTCATCTCAACAACACTTCCTGCTGGGCTTGGAGTGGTAGTATAATTCTTAAGTCGCATATGGGTCATTATGGTGCATATGGAGAGGAGCAGGTCCACTCACAATTGCACCAGCTGCCCAAGGGCAGGGCAGATCGACTTGACGCTGGCCAGAGTGGGCGGCATCCGCGAGATCAAACTCGACGTCGTCCCCTGGTTTCTGATTCGACTTGCGAATTTTCAGGGAGAACATAACAAAGGTTTGGGTGGGTGAGAAGGTACTGGTTGAGGTTCAGAGGCTTGCCGGTAGAGATATGGCACCGTCGATCCCCACCTTTATACGGTGGCGGACATTCAAAATGCACGCCGCGACTCGGTTCAAGGCACTTTCTTCCAGTCGGACTGGCATTGCGGACATACCATTGCTTGAGTCGGGTTGATATTTCACATAGACATTCTTTAATATATTCACTATATCAATGTAAGATTTTGCTCCTAATGCTTAAGGATGTCGAGAGAAAACACGTCAACAATTCTTGATGCGTGGTTGGCTGCGTGTCTCATGATGGCGTTGGGTGCTTCACCCAGCGGAAGGAACGACGGTGGTTGGCAGCATATTCACAGGATCAAAATGGTATGAAATACTTCTGAAACTATTTAGGCAAGTGTGTAGGAAATTAGAGAGCAAAACCGCCTAATTTAGACGAGTTAGGAGAAGTTCTTCAAGAAGAATAGGCAAACGTACCCCTAGCTTATATTCATCCCTCTACCACTCCATCCCTCGCCGCACCAACACCATGATCAAGAATAAAGAAATATAGACCAATTGATAAAACTCTACGTACTTTCCCCCCTTCTTCGTGTGTTCTGCATGAAAGCGAGGTTGACGAAGTTTGGTCAGATTTCGAGAATTTCATCTTCCCTGCTCAACTCCGTATATAATCCAGTACAGATACATTAAAGACGCGAAACTTGTATATTATACAGTAATAGCTATCCGAAGTCCACCACGACCACGAAGATCCATCGAGAGGAAGTGATCAAACGGCGGGGAGATTTGAGGAGGTGGCCATAATTTTCCTACGTTCATTATTTTTGTCCGCCACCGTACCATCAAACGCGGTATCTGTATGGCATCAGAGGCGCAATTCATGCATAGGACTATGGGCGAAAGCTCGAAGAGGCGTACGTACGCATTGCAATTCGACAAACGAGCCGAAAGAGAGGCAGGAGGCTGAGGCGAATAGGGCTGTTAATCCCTGCACACAAATCTGTGATCACCGCATCCAGGACTGGGCTATGAGCGCTTTTACAGCTTGTTGCACCTGCAGTGATCGTGAGGCCACTATTCTTATGCTCAAATAAGGCGTTTTGAAATCTTATGGGCTATTTTAATGATGTTCGGGAAAAGGCCTTCAATGGATCCCACACTCTGTGTTCCAAGACATTGCATATCTGAGTGGCGGGGGACATAGGAAACGTAAGCCTTAGAGAAACGTCCATGGAGCTGCCGACTACTTGTTTCTGGTAGAACATGGCCTCTGCTTGGGGCTCGGGAGTGATACAAAGGCATGGCCGACCCCAGCGTCGGCGATTACATAGTTCAATTCCACCAACAAAGCTCACAGTCCCCTATCAAAATTCAGTGGATCAACGGGCTTTTTAGCCATTAACAATCTCCCCAAATACCAATGAAAGGGGCGCGTGCCGCGCCTACCGGACCTTGCTTGAGCATCCTGCATCGCACATAGCCTGTGTAGCCCTTCACCGGTCAACCAGACGGCAACTCCTCTTCACTCAAAGGGCCCTATCCACTCTACGCAGGCAGGAAAACAAATGTTTAGTTTACCAGGATCCACCTCGTCGCAACCTCGTCGAGTGATGTTAGTATTATCCCAATTTTTCGTTCATTAGTCTATCGAGTGAGAAGGCGGCGTTTAGAGTTAATAAGGACGCGACAACTTGCCAATGTGGGAGCAGGTACGTCAATCCTCATCCTGTCCAACATTCGACCCAATCCAGGGTCTTGTTCTGGTCAAGGCAAGGAGGACAGGTATTTAGAAGTCAACAACCCTCTGCTCGGCAAAGTCATCTACAAGCAATGCGCGTGAATCAAATATGATCCACACCGTCGAGCAGTTGAAGCGGTTGAAGAGGGAGAAGTGGATGGAGGTGATCTCTGACCAACAGAGGGGCGCAAAATAGAAGTCCGAGTGGAGGCTACCTGGACCATTGACCTGCTCGTCGCTGCCCGTGTAGGTCCATGGCTGCACCGAACGATGCGCGTTTCAGGTCAACAGCTGGACAATATCAAGGAACGCCGGAGACGGAAGTCAGCCAGATTTATCCTCTAAGGCTCTTCCTCCCCTTTGGAGAGTTCCTTGGAGCAACGGGACATGAAATGATTTGCTTGAGTAGCATTACATTGCCAGTGCTCATTATGGGACACGTGAAGGACCGCCCTCATGGTGGAAATGAAATCGAGGGTGGTGAAGGGGATCAACAGCATGATATGGAAGGGGGAGAACAACAAGCCACGTGCATAGAAGTCGTGCGAGGCGAAGTTAGATAGCACGGTACCACTAGCGACAGAGGTCAGCATTGCGTAACAGCCAAGCGCCACGGATTCAAAGCAAACCGTCTCAAAGACGGGCGCTAAAGCATTGGTTGTTTGAGTCTATTTGTTATTGACAGATTCCCACACATATCGGCTTACTAATAAAGACCTGGAGAGACCCTGCTAAAGCAAGGTCAACAGCACGGGGATTCGAGATACGTTTACAATGGTGTGAATACCAAGTGAATACTGTGCGGTCGAGTTTGGTCACCGCTTAACCATTTCCAAAGGAATCCTGAAACACGGGAGCAGTTCCACGCGGATCCTCCGTCAAGTACTAAGCCTGACAGTGAAGTAATTAGGGATCATGAAAACAGAACGATTGAATCTTCTCATTTGATCAAAGACTCCACCAGGACAAGCCCTTGACCAACAACGGTGTACTAAGGGAACACCTGCCCGTGGGTGTCCATGCTCGCTACCTCTCTATGCGCCGTGGGTGAACCCTCACCTTAGGCGCCCACCCGAGAGTCGCGCCATATGGGCGCCTCCCTTACTCGAGAACCATTCGGTAGATGACCATGATTACTCTTGACCGTGAATATTGATCACTGTACCCCTATTTCCGCTTCCTTGCTTCCCCAGATCCTCGTGTTCGACCTTCAAAATCGCGTTAGAAATTCGACTTAGCCATCAGTGTCCCTCCTCCTTCAGCTCAGACGTCTTCGAAACAGCGCTCGAAATTCGCCGAGTCCCAATCACAAAGAAGGCTACGCCACTTCAGAGGACCTTACTTTAGAAGACTAGCGTTGAGCCTACCGGGTTGGGAGCTCGAGCTGTTCACGATTGTACTGGATGCCACAGGGGTGGTTCGACGAGGTGCATCGCATCGGATAGAGTGAACGTGTAAGGCCTATGGCTTGAGCATCGCCTTCAAGGGCGAAGGATATGGCATCCCTGTACGCATCTCCCTCTGTTCGTTCAGTCAATATGAACTGACTGACAATCAACGAACAGCCAACGGGGCCATTTTATTTCTCATGATAAGTGAGTGTTGGTGCGCACGTCCTGTGGCGAGTGTTACTCGCGGAGGAAACGAGGTCTCGTATTGATAGCTATGCTAGAAGGAATATCAGTCACTAGACACAGACAACGAACAGGTACCTTGAATACGATGTTTGCTGACGTCGAGGGGCACGAGAAACGAGAAAACACACTTCCATTAATCCGCAATGATATGGATTCCAATAGATCCATGACGTTAGGCACGGGTGATAGTAGGAGCAGGTTCGATGGATGCGATTGCCAGCAGGGAGAGCCATGCCTGCGTACGATAACGGGCGCGATCATAATCCATCTAAACTCTTCTCGAGTTCCTCAAGCTCGTGCTGCGACTTTTTGTATCGGTCTGCTAAGTCTTGGTATCGAGCCTCCATCTGCTCCTTCTCTGTATCCGCGTGGAGCACTTGGCGCTCTAGCTGTTCAGCCTTCGCATCGACCTGCCTCAACCTATCATGTCTCGGGCAACAATCACCCGCAACTCTCAGAGGGAAAAACGTACTTTTCGGCAGTCTCCCGGAGGTTCTGCTCAACTTTATCAAGCTCCTCCTTAAGCAGCTCGATCTTCTTCTGCTTGCTCGACGCATCCTTCAAGGTCGTCTCGCCCTCGAGACTGTGCTGCCTTGCTTGGTTGAGCTGCGTCTGGTTCTTGGTCACCTCACCTTCTGCACGCTCCAGACGGAAACAGAGAGAGTTGTTGTCTTGCTCCTTTTCGAGCAGGAGCTGTTCGAGCTTCTTGGCCTTGTCTTCAATAGCTTCTGCGCGGGCGATGATGGCGTCGTTTTCTCTAGCTAATCCATCGAGTGCCTATTGACGCATGGTCCGATTCAGGAACAAAGAAGGTTTCAAGATGTGCAATGTGCACCGAAGGGAATGGATAGCAACGGGAGGAACAGCGCAGTTTGGATGAGTTCATTGCTGAGAGATGAAAACCGACACCACGAACCTGTCTGACTCTGTCGGCGGCCATAGTTGATCACAGAAGGATATGGGAGGATAGTTTGAAAGTAGAAGGTGTGACAAGGCGCGCAGTTCCGTTGGCAGGTGCGTTCTAGCTTTGACAAGCAAGACCCTCTCTTTTATAAACAACCTTCTCTTTCGCTCCCTCCGAGGATACTCATCTGGAACCAGTGCGACCTGTACTATCAGGTTTCAACCGGATATTCGGTACTGACGATGTCTTCAGCGTACCAGCCCTTTCGCAAACGCCTGGCAAATGCCGCACACCCGGCTGACGATATGTTAGCGACACACTGGCACTGGTAGCTGAGGATCTCAAGATAATGTACATCATGGAGCGTTACTTCAAATGCGATGCCTGTGTCTTCCGGATTGCCGATGGACATTGGAATCTGGGACGCGTCTTCAGGAGTGACCGGTGGTTATAGCACCCCTTGTACACCATTCGTATCTCGGTCACCAGCAACTGACCGACGATCAAGGAATAACCGACGACAGCCACTGCGTCAATTCGACTCCTCTACTAATGTTCCATGTTAAGTGAGCTGGGTACATCACACGACGAATGTGACTCACCGACGGCAAGGAAAGACACAGAGTAGGGCCTTGTGTTGAAAGGCCCTGCAAGGGATGTTAGTTCATGCAGATAGCGGATCGTTACCTCGAATAAGATGTTTACTGCCGTTGAGGTAACCAGAAATGAGACAACAAACTTCCATTAATTTGCGTACTACGGCGTCGAATAGATCCATGACGTTAGGCGCGGGGTGATAAGAACAGGCATGATTCGATAGATGAAGGGGCAGCGATTGCTGCGTCCGATAACGAGTGCAATTACAGTCCACCCAAGCTCTTCTCGAGTTCCTCGAGTTCGTGCTGCGACTTCTTGAATCGCTCTGCCAACTCTTGGTATCGGGTCTCCATCTGCTCCTTCTCTGTATCCGCGTGGCGCACTTGGCGCTCTAGCTGTTCAGCCTTTGCATCGACTTGCCTCAACCTATGTCGCGATTAAGAAAAAGATCGACACGTCAGGGAAGGTAACGTACTTCTCGGCAGTCTCCCGGAGGTTCTGTTCTGCTTTGTCAAGCTCCTCCTCAAGCAACTCGATCTTCTTCTGCTTGTTCGACGCATCCTTCAAGGACGTCTCGCCCTCGAGACTGTACTGCTTCGCCTGGTCAAGCTGGGTTCGGGTGGTGTCCACTTCACCCTCTGCACGCTCCAGACGGACACGGAGAGAGCTGTTATCTTGCTCCTTTTCGAGCAGGAGCTGCTCGAGTTTCTTGACCTTGTCTTCGGCGGTTTCTGCGCGGGCGATGGCAGCGTCAGCTTCGCCACGGAGTTGGTCGAGTTTCTGTGAGGGGTGATACAATTCCAGCGCATTGTTTACGGCAAGAAAATGGGGACCAGTTGGGTGCGATGTGAATAGAGAGCAAGGACGACCAGGAGGAATGGACAGTCATAGAGGGAAAGCGCAGTCTCGATCAGGACATTGATTAGGGTTGATAAAGGACACTACGAACCGCTCTGATTCTGTCGGTAGCCATGGCTGTTTATAAAGGATATAAGGATTGGTAGAATAAGAGTCGAGCGAGTGACAATGCAGTTCCGTTGGCTGCTGTGGTCAACCTTTAACCAGCAACACCATTACGGCCAAGGCTTTGATCTCCCACGCTCTAGCACACCCCTATCAATCTCGACCCTGCAGCCGTGCAGGCAGCACGGAACCATCTCCAGTGGACACTGCGTCTACACCCCGGGCAGTAGCACGAATTGGCGCTTTGCCGCTCGTAGTCTTGACCTCATGACAGCTATCCTCCTCTCATCTTCGACCAGGTCTCTATTGACTTCGTGTACCTCCTTCGTCCACCTTTGCACCGCGCATTCAAGCTGCTCGTCAAGTTCACTTGCTGAAAGCAGATGAAGTGTTTCTGTAGTCTTGTTCGATATCCACAGCAGCCTCTGGCGCAAGTCCTCCTCTTGCTGAGTGAGTGCTGCGTCCATGTCTTCCAATTCGGCGAGCAGTTGGTCGCGGAGAGCGTCAGCGTCAAGTTGGTGCTGCACCTGGCGTTAGTATCTTGGTGTGTACTCAGCCTACTGAGCAACCCGCGTACCTGCTGGCAAGCCACAGACATTCTGAGGGGCAAGTCGCACAGGGACCCTCCTCCAAGCAGTCCATTTAATATACATGACGACAAGGTTCAACGAGGGAAGCACCACACTCAGTTCCTTGAAATTGTTCATCCGACCGCTTGGCCCTTCAGCCTAGCGTTTTATCATCACGCTAACTAGGCACCGGCTTTATACACCCCTCCTGCACCACCACTTCAAGTTCCACCTGCGCTCTCTTCCACCGCTCCCTCAGGCGTTCCCACTCATCTGCAGCACCTTCACCGTTATTTCCTTCACTGAGTGCCTGCAGCCTTGCTTGTTCGACTTTCAGGGCTTCTGTTTCGTCTGCAAGCCACCGTAGCCGCGGGCTAATGATGCATAGGTCACTTTCCGGTATGCGGTTGCTCATAAAGGGATTAAGAGTTCCAAACATAGAGTAGTGTAGCTGTAAATTTCGTTTGAGCGCCCAACAGCGGAGGCCAAGCTGAAGGACTTCTTACGGAGAACAAAATAGATAGCAACAGTAGCCTAAAGAGCAACGGACGTGGAAGAATTCGAAGGATGCTAATTAGGACGGTGAATATGAGCAGTAACATGAACCAGTCAGGCGAAAGCCCTGGAAGTTAGGAAAGGAACTTGGCCAAGTCCTATACATTCTGAGAAAGCTGTGAAGGCTCATTGTGACAGTGATGGCATGCCGCGGGAGATGGTGATGTTCATCTCGTCACGCGTCACGCGTCATGGGCAAACGACAAGTGCAACACGACCTTCCTATCCATCATCCCGATGAGCGGAGCGCACGTTGCGTGACCGTCAATGTTTGAAAACATCAGGAGAGATGATAGGTGCGCATAGCGCCTTACGTAGTGCAAAGTTCGTTTGAGGATATTTATTACCCGCGATCTTGCAGTTCTCAGAGAGCACAGGTAGGAGACGGCCACGGTAGTGCGGATCGATACGTAAAGACAATGGCGTACGGTATGCAGTAATAAAGACGAGGGATAAAGCATCGAAGCTCAGCCGACCTCCAACTGTGAATCTCTCTCAACGACGTCGTTCCCAGGGCTGATACTAGCAACTCACCGACCCGACACCACCAAGGCAAGGCGATGAATGAAACACAGCAAGCGGTAGGGCTCAACACTACCCCTCAGTATTAGTGTCTCATCGCCCTACCAACGTTTAACGCGCTCTTGGAGCCATATAGGCAGCCCAGGTCCCACGGCAAGGGGGCGCGAGGAAGAGAGAAAGCCTTGCGAGAACTTTCCCTCACCTAAGCCCAGGAAACGAGGGCGATCGTGATGAAAGGCAGGGCTTGAAAGGTGAGGCAGGATTACCCTTCCCTCTCCGATCGAAGCCCTGGTGAGAAGTTGGGAAAGTGGGAAAAAGTTGTTTGGAAAGCTGCAGAGGACTCGGTTGACAAGGCAGGATTTGTGAACCCGCCGTCATCGCTCGTAGCCCAGGGGATGATTGGCAGCGGGTCAAGAGAAAGAGATAAAGAGAATGCAAAGAGTTGTAGAACTCGAGCGGAGAGACAGTATGGTGAACCTGCCGTCTCCGATCGCAGTCCTGTGATGGGACGAGAGGGGGATGGAGTCTTTCTATGTGTACGAACTTGAGGCAGACGAAGCCCGCTTGTTGGAGATTGTCGTGGTACTCACCCATTGGAGCTCCCCTTCGTCCTGGCCCATCTCTGGGGATTGGTGTTGATGGTTTGGGATTGCCAGCTAGCTCGAGCGCATCACTGGGAAAGGACGTCAGTTTGAGCAGAATCGTACGGAGGTACGGAGGTAGAGAACGCTTACAAACTGGGGACACTGCAGATGCAGGAGGGTAGGCATGGAAGCCACTGCCAGCTAGCTCATGGGCATCACTAAGGGAAGGTGTCAGCCAAGGTTGATGAGCGAAGGGGAGCCACGCACAAGCTAGAGATAACCGCAAGTGGTAGGGCTCAACACTACCCCTCAGTAGTGTGTCGTCACCCTACCAGCGTTTAACGCGCTCTTGGAGCCATAAAGGCAGCCCAGGTCCCACGGCAAGGGAGCGCGAGGAAGAGGGAAAGCCTTGCGAGGGCTTCCCCACACCTAAGCCCAGGAAAACGAGGGCGATCGTGATGAAAGGCGGGGCTTGAAAGACGAGGGAGACGTTTGCCTGCCCTCGCCTATCGAAGCCCCGGTGAGAAGTTGGGATAGTGGGAAAAGGTCCTTTTCAGGAAGCTGCAGAGTAGAACCCGATTGACGAGGCAGGGTCTGGGAACCGACCATCGTCGTTCGAAGTCCCGGGGATGATTGGCAGCGGGTTGAGATGCAGAGAAAAAGAGAAAAGAAAGTGCTTGAGACATGTTGGGTGTTACAGGGTGGGAGGGGAATGGAGTCTTTCTATGGGGCACGATAGTCAGGTTCCGCATCACTGCCGAGTATCTCAAGAGCACTCACCCATTGTTGCCCCCTCCGTCCTGGCCCATGACTGGGACTTAATTTGGTGCTTTGGTACATAGCCGGCTAGCTCAAAACGCATCACTAGGGAGACGTCAGTACGAGTAGAGTTACGAAAGCGAGAGAAACACATACAAGCCGGAGACACTGCAGGTGCAGGAAGGGGAATGACCAATGGGCCACGATCAGAAGCTTGAGGAGTTCAGGCAAGCAAGCCGTCGGCCTGCTCGAGCACTCATCACTACGCGCTCGAGGCCAGCGAAGACGGTGGCTCAAGGGGTAGCGGTGCGACACGAGCACACCGCTGCCCGTCAGAAGGGAAAATAATGGGGAAGAATGGAGACGAGGGAAGGGGATGGGATGGGGAACGAATGGACCAAAAGGGCGAGGTTTATATACCGCATGGATAGGAGGCTGACAAGGCGTCCTGGGGCGTTGAGACCTGTTTCGAATGTGAAATGTCCCAGCCGCTGGAGAGTCTCATTGCGTATTTCACGTCATCACCTGGAGCTGGCTGACAAGGAACTGATGCGATGATAGCATACAAACGTCGAGAAAACGTCCACCAGCGGCTGCAGAGAAAGGGGAGTGTTCAAGGACTCACTCCAGACCGAAGAGTAAGCTGCTGGATTTGTTTCGCCTACCCTTCCAACCGCTTCCAACTGAATCTAGTGTCTCGGGCGAGCAGAGAGGCGTGGCTCATGGTCACCACAGATGGTTTTGCCAAATATGCATGGGTTTTGAACGTGGGCACTCTTGGGCCGTGAAAATGACTTCTTCAGGGCTTCTGAGTGTTCGCAGGATATCATCTAAATCCGATTCATAAGGGCGAAATGATAGCTAGGATACAATCAAGAAAATCCAACAGAGGTGAGCAGAAGTGGTTTACGAGGTGGTGCCTTCTTTCTTGAGAATATTGGCGATAACACCGGCGAGCTCTGACGGCTCCTGTTCCATGGCGATCTTCAAGAACCAAGGCTTGCTCATGTAATTCCGGATGCTGAACGTTGGATGAGCTACCGATGCAAGGTCGAAAGACCAGAGGGACTTACCCATCAGGAAGGACGACAACAACGTTCTTGCCCTCAGCTTCGGCAATCTTCTTGCCAGCCTCGGTCTTGAGCCACTTGAGGGCACCCCCCATCGAGCTACCACTGCTTCCGCCAACCAACAAGCCTTCTTTCCTCATTAGCTGCTGAACAGCACCGAAAGCTTCTTCATCGCCAGTCTTTACCCAGTAGTCGATATCCCCAGGCTCGCGGGTGAGGACATCAGGGACAAAGTCGTAGCCAATACCCTCGACAATGTACATCTCGCCTGCACCCTCATCATTGACGTTGGAGGGAAGAGCAAGTACACTTCCAATCTGTTGCCATCATGAGTCTGGAGAACGCGAATGCGAATGATGAAGACGTACGGGGTCGACACCAACGACAATGCAGTCCTTGTTATGAGTCTTTTTGAGTGCCCTTGAGATACCAGAAATGGTACCACCAGTACCCGTTCCTGAGACCACCACATCAACCTTTTCAGATGACGGGCGAGCGGATGTTGAAGGAGTCGAAGTGACAGCTTCAATGATCTCAGGTCCGGTGGTAAATTCGTGTGCAAGGGGGTTGTTGACCTGCATCTCTACCGTGAGCAACGGGCACGAAGGTAATGCAAGCCAAACAGACTGACGTTCTTGTACTGATCAAGGATTATCGCGTGAGGGATTTCACGTTGCAAACGGGCGGCGACACCTGCAATCGTTAAGGAATTCAGCCACGAGAGTGCAGGAGAGTCAAGTGGGGGCGCTACCTATGTGACTTTCAGGCGCATCCCAAGCTGCTTCTGTTGGTGTTCGGATGACTTCAGCACCAAGGGCACGAAGGAGAGCCTCCTTCTCGAGCGACATTTTGTTAGGCAGGGTTATGATAACCGAATACCCCTTATCTGTCGTATTCAGTACCCCTTCATCAAACGGGTGGTCGCAAGACTACCTTGATAGCACAGGCCATGGCAAGGCCGATACCTATAAGCGGTCAGGACCTAGCCAAAACCAGTTGGGCACTTGGGAACATACCGGTGTTGCCGGAGGTAGGCTCGATAACGACGCTCTTGCCCGGGATAAGTTTTCCTTCCTTTTCAGCAGCTTCCACCATAGCTTTGGCAATTCGGTCCTTTACGGAGCCACCAGCAGACATGTATTCGACCTTTCCCACTACACTCAACTCGTCAGAACGGCGCATCGTTGCTGATAACAACTTGCTACTCACAGAGATTGCACTTGAGTCCATGTGCCTCTGCGATCTTGTCAAGACGCATCAGAGGAGTGTGTCCAACAGCACTGAGTGCGTTGTCGATGATTTGAGTGGAACGCATTGGTGCTATTGGGATGAAAAGAATGGGACGAGGTAGGCGGAAGTAGACGGTGACGGTGAAAAGGCTTTATATATGAGCCAGTGCCTAAACAGTCGGACGGATCATCAATTCTGACAACTCAAACGTTTTGCATCAACAGCCAGAAAGGCTTCGGAACCATGTGCAGCTTCGGCTAGCACGAAATCGAACCCGTACATGGTGCAAGTATTAACAGAAAAGGCTGCTCTGACTGTTCCGGGTACCTTGCTTGATGATATATTGAGACCGTTTGGGTTCGGGCATCGCTACTGCATGGCTTCCTTGAGCCGCTGAATGTGGAGTCCATCGACAGGCATCAAGGAGCTAATCAACACCAGTAATTGCATATATGATCATGAATCAAAGTCGCCATGTCTGCGAGTCAGTTCGAGGGAATGTCCGTCTGGTTTCTGGGACGTGAAATCAATTGAAAGATGTTGATCACGGAATATGGGTTGTCAATGCTAGTAGTACAATTACAGAAAACTGTACATCTAGAAGCCACGCCTTGTAAAGTCGTCAAGCGTATGTCTTACGGTGTCCTCCATTGACCTGTATTTCATTCCCAAGATCTCAAGGGATTTGGTGGTGGAGAAACTGAGGCCCTTCATGTCCCTGTCGAGATCGGGGAAACCGGGCGACAAGTTGCGACCTGAGGAATTGACCTTGTTGGCAGCATCAACTACAACAAGAATGTTAGTTTTCCTTGAAGTGTAACGGAGCAAAAGGCCACTGACGGAGGTCTTGCCAAAGGTAGGTTCCGGCATTGACAAAAATGCGCTCTCCCCCAGCCTTTTCTTTTTCAAGGGCGAGGACATGGGACTCGGCAAGATCCCTGACGTCGCCGTAGATGATGGGCCCACCCAACTGCTCACGAGCCTTTGGTGCGTCCGAGACAACTTGCATCCAGAAGATCTGGAGAGAGGTGTTGAGGGCGGCTGGTGATAAAACTTCGCCCAGGGGTGCCTATAATACCGTCAGTGACCAACTACGCGTGGAAATGAATCCAAGGTACTGACCCCAATGACCTAGCAGTAGATGCACCGTTAGTTGAGGCGTGTCGCGAGAGTGGCAGGCAACATACCAAAGGTGGGCAGATCGTGGCAAGGTCCCAGTTGATTTCATGCTTGTGCTTCTTGTAGAAGTCCCAGGCGGCTGGTGACAAAGTAGCCATGAGTATCGACACCTAGTAGAGTAGACATTCACGTACCTCTCTCCGCAAGGACTTTGGAGGCAGCATAGATCAATGTAACACCAGCCCCAGCACCTTTCTCTTCAACCTCCTTGAGAGATGATTCATTCCAGTCTTCTTCAGTGTAGGTACGATTCGCGTCAGTGACGTTGTAAACCGCTGAAATACTGGAGGTAACAACAATTCGCTTGATGTCGCTCCTGTGTCGGTTGGGTTAGCAATAGGATCCAGAGGGGTCGCATTTGCCTGCTTACTGGTACTTCAAGGCGCTTTCTAGGACGCCCAAGGTTCCTTTGAGAGCGGGTTGAATAAATTCTAGGCACGTCAAGACTTAGAAATCGTCAGAATTGTGATACTGGCCATGTGCTCACCTTGTGGTTGAGGGTTTGGGGCGGAGAAGAAGTCAGCAGGTGTTGCAGTGTGCGCAATGCCCTGAACACCCTTCACGGCCTCGTCCCATGCCCCTTCCTTCAGATAACCCAGTGTGGTGAGTTTCGCGAGAAGGCCACTGAGTGCTTTGGAAAACGTACCTTTGTCATGTCCGGAACGATGGCAATTTCTAGTCGGGTGCCGTAGGACTTGAACAAGTCCTGCAGAAGCTGGCCCTTGCTTTCAGAGCGTACGGAAGCGCGAACAGAGTTCCCTCTCTCGAGCAGTGTTCGAACAATCCACAAGGCAATATAGCCATTGGCCCCAGTGACCAAGACCTTGTCGGTGGAAGAGATAGTGGGCATTGTGGCAAGCGAAGTCTGAAGTGGCAGGCGAGAGTAGCTGGTGTTGGGATAGACGGACTACCATCACCCTCTCTTTATAGGAGTCGCGCTCACTCGGAGAGTCCAGAGTCGACAGGTGGCGGGTTTCATGGCGTTACCAAGCCACGATGAGGATGAGGACCTTTGACTACTCGCGATTGGCTCACACCATGGGGCTTGCCAACCGCCTTACCGACCTCCTTGGCTTTTGTCAGATACCTCAACAGTGCTTCACAAGGATCTGACACAATTGAAATGCTGCCGCAGTCCGTTACAGAATCTCAGAGTATCTCAGCTGCAGCGAGACCCAAAGCCATGGCCGCTATTGTCGAAAGCAGGAGATTCAGAGGTTGAAATATAGAGAGCCTGTTGTGGGGTAGTTTCCTCCGGAGAGGGTAGATCGTTAATTAGGCAAGGAACGTTTGAAGTCAACCTGAGTGGTCGGAGCTGTGAGAGGTTTGAAGCCATGTGGCGCACTGTTCGTGGCATCAAAGCGCTTACTGCAAAGGACAAATAGTTTTGACAAAGTTTGGACAAAGCGCATTTGATGATCTCACCGATGTTTCTCCTCCGCACCGTTGGTTGAGACCCTTGTAACACCCAAGTCCTCCTCACTGGAGAGCAAGGCCCCCACGTTCCTTGCTCGTCGCTTGGCTCATCAGACGCTTACACAACAGCCCTGACTACCACGCTTGGTTTAGTCAATCCTGCAAGTTCATGAGCCTGCACATTTTACGCGCTCAGCTGAGACGCGATTACAACCGGGGAAAAGGTAGGAGTTGTATGGGTGCGGACCCGTCCGGGTGTTCGTAGGTGTTCGTCCTCAGAATTAGTTTCATTAACCTGGCGACGCCATACTTTACATAGCCAACGCAGTTCCTTGGAGGTAAAACAGACAGGTAGATACAGTAGAAGCAAACGCCCTGTACTCAGCGAGCAAAGATAAGGCTTCCTGGGCTTGCCTGCTGACGGAGACGTTCAAGGCTTTACTAGGAAATCGGTGTTAAGCACAAGTGGCCCTCCCATCCAGGAGCACAGTTCGGTGTGATCCCTGTACTCATCATCTGTATTGGGATGAATCAAGACGCTGAACGACGAGGAAGACGTGATCAGTATGCGAACAGATTCACTTCACAGTCAGAAACGTACGGGCAAGGACCGCGATTGACGGTCAACCAAGAAAAGAAGGCTCCTGTTTGGTGGGGCGTGAACGTGTTGACTTCGAACATCGCCTTGGGATGCGGGCCTGGATAACGTCAAGCTTGGTCAGAGCTCCTGCTAACAACAGCTATGCACAACAGCTACCGACTGCACGATCCCAGAACCTGTAAATTCTCAGCTGAAGAGAGATCAGCCAAGTAACACTGTGCATTCGGATGTGAGCTCACCTCCGGCCACTCTCGCCTGACTCGCTCGTGAAGTTCGCGGGCATATTTGGTCTCTGCTTCATCCTCTACATTGTAATACACTGCAGACAGCACTCGACATTTAGCTTGGATCGAAGAAGCCTGACTTGCAATGCAACTCACCATGAAAGTCGAAGCCGTTATTCGATGAATCAATTGGATCGGGAAACCTTTCATATGAATCGGACAGCTTCTGGTTGTCCAAAGTGCCATTATCAAGAGATTTGCCGTCTGCGTTCAAAGTGGTCGGCAGAGGTGGGGCACTCTCGTAGCCCTCAAGAGGTGACTTGTGCTTCCAAGTGGCGTTGGCGGACATTGGGAAAGGCAATGTAGGATGAGAGGAAAGAGCACCGAAGAGGTCTTAAGAGTACCCCGGAGCCTGAGATTACGGGAGATGACGCAAAGGGCTTTGAAAGAGGCCAGCTGCCCTGACTGTACATTGTCGGAATCGAAGCGACTGAAGCCCACTAGAAAGCCGTTTGAATAGTCATCCAACTGTGTCGTAGGGTTATATTTGCCAAAAGTTGAAGTCGGAGATCATGGTTGGAAGTAAAGAGAGAGATCGCTTACGCGGACCGATACCAAATGGTAATCCCTTGTAGTCAGGCTGACAGATGGACCGAAAAGAACACCAACCATGAACGTGAATTAATAACGGCCCATAGTACATACATACAACCGAGGGAGCCATGGTACTATTGGTAGTCCATACTATCATCCAGTAATGTGAAAGCATAATACTCATCGCGCTCTGATTGTAACCCATTGCTACCTACAGGGCAGAGCGAGCCACTAGGAAGAAGGGCTCCTCACTCGTATGGCATCCCTTCAGTCTGCTCCTCCAAGGATTGCCAGATGTTGGCGACATTCTCTGCGTAGCTCCGTTCCCCTCTAGCAAAGCTGTGCACAGTTGCGGTCAAAAGGGTGTTCTCTCGGTTATGAAGAACAACACGGAGTTCATGCCATAGGCTGGTCGGAGGAGAAAGCAATCAGAAAACGCGAACCGCAATAACGCATGGGAACACACCAGGCACGGATAAAGACTCGTCGATGGAGCTGGGCGGCAATGGAGGCCTGGTCACGTTCAATCAATGCAGAGAGACGTTCAACCTCTTCTTGCCATCCGTCTTTCTCCGCCACGCGAACGCCCTCCAGCTTGCTGCCATTGGTTTCTACACGTTTTCTGAGACGATCAACCTGGTCAACGGCGAGGCGGTCGTGACGCGTGAAGAGATCCCGTGTGGCTAGATACAGATCGCGTTGTGACTGTTCAAACCATTCAGCGACATTGGGTATGGTATGGGTGTTGCAACTTACCTTCAGATCTTCTAGAGTCGTGTCCAGAAGTATTCGAGTCTAAGAAACAAGGATGAACAGGAACTGGCGAAAGCTTGAAAACAACCACTGACCCGTGCCTCCGATACCTCTGAATGTCGTTGGGTATGATCCGCAACCGTGTTCAATCCTGCTCTCACTCCGTTCGAGAGCTCGCAGTCGTCTCCTCGCCAACATGGACTGCTAATCTCTGTCGCAGATCTGATAGTGTTCGTCAATCTCGCAAGGTCACCCTGAGGGGCAGGTGGTTCAATAATAGGTTGGAGTCCAAAGAGGGATTGTGATAGGGAATCCGACAGAGATGCGGGGTAAATTGGTGTTCCAGGAAGCGTTGCAGTCGAGGAGGCCGGTGATAGATTGGGCAAGGTAAAGTGAGTCTGAAGAATGTGTTTGCGCAGAGCTGGACGGGATCGTACCGCAGCGGCTTCCTGTCTCTTGAATATCCTCTCGGTTAGGATACAGATCCTCTGCCAGTGGTCAATCATCGGGGCTATTTTCCCTCGGATGGCCCTAAATTTGGTGTCAGGCGCAGCCCAGTTATTCTGTGCCAAAACTTACGCAATCTTGTCGTCAAAGTCACTTGGAATAGACATTTCCTCAATCTTGTCCACCTTCTTTGACGCTGACTCTTCCTCCAGAGAGATGGGGGAGTTCTTGCGCCATGTTTCGAAAGAGGGTTCAGTAAGGAAAGCTGCTAAGATTCCATCTTCCTTGATGACAGGGTGGTTTCTAAGAATTCATTATTAGTGCTGTTCCTCTTCAAGAAGAGTTCCAACCTACACGACAAAGTTGAGCGCACGGGAAAGTCCCTTTCTAGAGCAGGTTACAGTGATAGGCTTTTCTGTTTGATTTTGGCGCTTACCTTCGCTGCTCCAGGAACAATTCATCGGCTATAGTGCAGCTGTTAACATCGCAAGCTATAGAAAGCAGATTCCAGCCTACCTCCAAGGCGCTTAGGTGGTAGCGCGGGGAATAGCCGGAAAGGGTACCTGCGCACCAGGCAATCCCACAAGAAAGCAAACTCTGAATATCGTCTAATCACGGGTCGTGCTTCCCTCTGAAGAACGGACATCAGTCTTCCTGTCACGCAAGCAAAAGACTACCGACGCACCTCGGTGATAATCTCATATACAACATATCGATTCAAGATGAATCCTTGGTGTCCCAAGAGGGTGACCTTGACATTCTCCTGTTTCTGCCACCAAAAATTTGGCAAGCCGGAGCCTGCCACAATGGTTGACCCAACCCCTGAACTGGCTGTTCCTGAAGGCGCCGAGCCTATCCCCTGGCTGTAAGTTGACGGAGGTGGTATCGCTGACGGTCTTGAAGAGCTCCATGGGTCGACAGAGTATCCTCGTATAGGAGGGGTAGGCTGGGGGTGTACGAAGGTTGATGTCGAAGTTTGTAGTCGGTCTAGATCGAGCGAAGGTTCTGGGAGGGTATTCTGGGATGAAAGTGCAGCGACTTGTTCAATGCTAATATCTGGTAAAAGCTTTGATTCAATACGCTACCGAAACTCCAATGACAAGGACTAACCTTTCCCTTGCTGCGCAAGCGCAACAAGCGCCAGAGCCACGAAGAACTCGAGCTTTGAGACGCGAGGTTTGGAGCTGACTAGGTTCACGATCTGTCCAAGCTGAATGAGTTTACAGAATCCCCGATAGCATAGTGCCGAACCTTGTCGATAGTCCCAGCTGGTAGCGATGCAGTTGCCAACACTCTCGACAGAGCATTCACTGACGTCTCTCCGAGGTTCCCTACATCAACAGCCGCGAAGGCACGATGGTATATTGAGGGAACATTGGCTTCAGCTACTCATGAGTTAGCTTAGATCCCCCCAATACGGATCACACATATGCATACCAATGACGGCGCTAAAAACACTGTTGGACCCGGAAGACGCAGTAGGCGTAAGTCCCCCTGGAGACGCTGCGCCAGGCGTACTCCATGGATCGAGTCCTCCATCGTCGTAGACCGAGTTGGCTAGCGGGTTCTCGTCGACATAACTTGCACTCAGGCCGTTGGGAGATATCCCTGCATATCTCTGGCCAGCACGCGGCGAGTTGAACATAGTCGTTCAGGGACAAGGAGTTGAGCCGGATTTGGCCACAAAGTTGCCATCATCGACGTCAATGCCTGAGTTGGTGGCTGTGTTGCTCTTGAATGACACTGTTCGTTTGAAACGAGTCCCAAGCCGATGAAATTCAAGACATAAATATGTAGTTCACAAGTCGTCAGTCAAAAGTGCTAACTACAATTCTATCTAAGCTTCGTTGGCCTTTTTAGCAGCAAAGTGCAAGGTCCAGGACGAGAGGAGGCGCTTGCTGTTCACTTGTTCGCCAGTCAATCTAGGAGGATTGTTAGTGCCAAATCAACTTTGTCAGATGATAGACGTACCCAGGCGATCCGTAGGTGAGGGGAGCGATGAAGACAAACATCAAGAAGAGCAAAAGGTTAAAGAGAACGACGATGGCGAATCCCTTGAGACCAGTGTCTGCGTACTGCGATGGGCGAAGACGGGTTTTGGGACCAACAATAGAGACGGGGAAGTTGACGGTCTCGCTCAAGACAAAGTTCAAGACTGAACCAGCGATGAGAGCAGACATGAGATGCGAGGGGAGGTAGTGGTGAATGAACAACTGTCGGCTGAACAGGAAGAAAGGCAGGTAGTGGACAGCCCAGACAAGGAAGAAGAAACCAGTGTTGTTCCACAAGCGGTTTCGAACGGCTGAAAAGACGTCAAAAGTTGCTCAGAAGCAATTTATGAATACTCACAGTCAGGGATGGGGTCCATTTGACGGCGGCGTGCAAGGAGGTCAGCGCCAAGGATACCGATGTAGATCGAGAGACCGATGACACAAGTCCACCAACTGATAATGTTACCAGTGAGGTAGATCTGCTTGTTCTCGTCGTTCTTGGTCCAGAAGCTGATACCACTGATGAGGAAAGGCCAGTTGATAGGACCGCTGGCGTAGGGATGTGAAGCGGTCAAGCCAGCGTTGTGCTGCCACATGAGGAGCTGAAGCTCGCCAAACTTCCTGAAGAAGTTCATCTTCTTGGGCTTTTTGAGAGGGACATCGCTACCGCGGTCGGTGGGCTCCTCGTCGACTACAGAACTGTCAGCATGCATCTCGATAGTTGAGTAAGGGACTCACATTGATCAGCGATAATGTCTTCAACAAACCAAGTGGTCGTCTTGTCGTTAACATTCTTGTTGCCGTTCACATCCTGTTGCTTGAAGGCCCAATCAGGAAGCTGCTTGTTGTGCGTCCAGAGGGCGACCTTGGTGGGAACATGGATGAGCTTGAAATGGCCAGACTTTGTCTTCCAGGGTTCGCTGTCGTTCGAGTCGGCAGTCAGCTGAACCTGGAAGAGCGTATCGTTGTGGCGGGAATGGTCAGCCTTGGGCCATGTGGTGAATTCCTGATTGGTTGGCATCATGGGAGAGGCAACGTCGTGGGTGAGCAAGTAGGTGTCGGTGTTGACATGGAGGAGCTGAACAACGTCGTGGTTGCGCACGATGCGGCCCCGGCCGGTCTCAGGAAGAGACTTGGTGGGAATGACGCGCCAGTGGTTGTTGGTATCGTTGTGCCCATAACCAGTAACCTGTTGTCCTAGAGCAGTGTAAGTACGAGTACGCGCTGGAAGGAGTCTAGCTTCGCGTACCTTGACTGCTGATACGGCCATCGTCGTACTGGAGAGGGTACTTCTCTACGTGCGAGTGAAGGAAGACCTTGGTGTCCTTGTGCCTCATGGTGATGACATCGTAATAGCGGATTTCTGGACGTAATTATTGAGCCACAGATTCACAAAGCAAGCAAGTGAGAACGTACCTTTGCTGTTCAGCAACATCTCGTTGCCGGAAAGAGTTTCCTGGAAGGCAGGGCTCATGAAATGGTCTCCAGGACCCGACTGGGTGAGAATGGAGAAGTGGATGTAGAAGAAGAACAGGTAGAGAGTGAGAGGCCAGGCGATGAGGCCTGCAGCACGCGTCCAAAAGTGCGACCAGAAGTATTCCATGGTGTGGCCCTCCTTGCGGACATCAAGAATATCCCACAAGTCAATGACAACAGCGACACCAATAGTGGCAACAATGAGGACACCATTGACCTTGGAAGCCCAAGTACATGCCATCCAGAAGCCAGTCATCATCAACCAGGTCCACCATTCAAAAGTGAATTCCCTGCAAGCGGTGAGGAATGATACGGAGGGACATGCACGGGTTGCTCACCTGTAGCGGTACTTCTTGAAGCGGATGTAAGAGTAGATAGTCAGCGACATGAAGAAAATGAGGGCGGCATCAAGGAGGATAAGACGGGACTGGGCGATGTGGGCGTTATCTATACGGAGACGTCAGTACGTCCTTCCCTCTTCCAAAAACACGCCACTCACCGAACAGAATCAAGGAAGCAGAGAAAGCGGCAATGATAGTTGAATAGCCACTCTCTTTCATGATAGCGTATACGACGGGAACAGTGAGACTTCCGAGAACGGCTGGGAGAGCGCGCATGCCAACGTAGGGGACGTTGTTGGTGGTATAGCTGTCTCCAATACCCTCGAAGAGGAATGAACCGTCGAAACCGACAAACCAACCAGCAAGACCGAACAGCATCTTGGCCAGAGGGGGGTGGACATCGAAGTAGTACTGGTGGGTGAGGTAGTATGCAGCAAACTTTCCAAAGTGGACTTCGTCAAAGCTTTTGAGGAATGGTTAGTCACAGTACCCGTAAAAAAGACAGACACTTACACAACTTGGTCGGGGTGGCTAATCTTGTAGAAGCGCAGCGCGAAAGCAAGCGCGGTCAGAGCAGTGACAACAATGAAGCTGCCAGAGCTGCTCTCAAAGAACTGCTCAACCTCACTCCGGTTTCTCTGTATAAATGATGAACACCTGTCCCTCTGACCGCGTTCAATGCAAACGCCAACTCACAGGATTGTGAAAGACCTCTGCGACGTGTTCATCGTCCTGAACCTGCTCGTACTCGTATGTTGACACGTTGTCAGGAGCCTGGCCGGACGCTCTGTTCCTCAGCCTAGGAGCCCCTCTGCTTGGACTGGCCATAGCTGCTGGGGCAGGGAGAAGGGCAATGATGGAAGTGAAGGGGAGAAGGAGGGATGATGATCGTTCAACACGTCAGGAAACTCCGTTTAACACTGACCACGCTCTACCTTCCTTTTATGGGCATCTTATCCCACGTTCAAAGACACGGTGATTGGGCGCTAAAATTCCCGACGGTAAATCAACGGTGATATCGAACCGTGAAACGTACTCGTTTGCTGCTGGAAAACATATACAGATGACCTTCAATAGTAGTTTACATGGGATTCAAAACGTCAACCGCGGGAAGAAAGAAGAAAAGAGGTCGCAAAAAGAATCAATTCGGATATTTGGTCTGACACAAAATAATAGTAGGCGATCTGCAAGGGTGGGTGGTTATCAAAAAGTACAAATGAGCGCAGTATGTATCACAGCGAAAGATACTACTAGGCCACATAATGATAAATCAAAGAGGAAGATTGGAGGCCCAAAGTTGAAAGAGATATAAAAAGCGGGTCAAGGAGCGGATGTGGTCGAGTGAGATGCACATATATAAAACACATGGACAGAGAGAGGGAGGCCAGAAATAACGCATGGTACAGTAGTGTAATGGGTAGCGAAGCGATCATATGAAATACTGAGATATGATGGACGAGAGATGGAAATCAAGCGAAGGAGTGTGGCTTTAGCAAGAGATGAAAAGATATCAAAGGAATGGCAAGGTGGAGTGCAAGAGAACGAAAGCCACGCATTCTAGTCGCGTGGAATCCAATCGGTAGCCCTTGAAGCGAGCTCAATCGAATTGTCGGTGGTCCAGAACAGGCGCTCAGTAGCGCTTCGGTTGCTCCAAGCCTTTTGGTCTCGCAAAATCATGGCCTAACATATGATCATCAGAGGACGAATAAGATGAAAACGTGAACGAAACATACCTGCTGTGCGCCGAAATTCCTCTGATCATGCGCGAACAACTCCACATTATCTTCAAGCGCCTCACTCAAGAGCTGCAAGTCCTGCAGAATCGACTGCATCGCCTGCACAGTCTTGAGCAACAACTGCTCCTTCCTGTTCCTCGAACCACCCATCTGAGCATTAGGCGGTGGAAGACTCCTCGAAATCGTCTGCAAAACGGTATGCAAGATCCTCTTGGTCTCCCCCATGATCTTTTGAGCCTGCGGGAAGTTCCTCCTCGAAACCAATACCAACGCCCGTGTAATCATATCACTGGCCAGCAACTCCATCCTCCTCCTCACAATCACAGGATCAGATACGGGTGAAGAAGCTTTGGGCGTGGGAGTCGTCAAGGGTAGGAGGGTAATCGTCAAGAGCACAGGATGGGCAAGCCGGGATACCTGCTTCGAGGCAGCGGGATCGTAGAAAGACCCATCGACCTCCACAACGGGAACTTCATCAATCATCCGATCCATCATCCCGTCCACGAAATCACCTCCTTCATCAATAGTAAGCGAGTCCAAGCCAAACTGCTGCACAAAGCGGTCGGTGGCGTCCATGTTCCTGTTCCTCTGGCGCGCCTGCTGAATCTTGTGCATGTCGGTGTTGTCCAACTCGAGCTCGATCAACATCTCCTTGCGTTCGCCATAGCGCAGTTCGCCAATGTCAACGTCGACGTTCTGGCCGTCCGAGGCAAGAATAGATGATGGTCCGCCAGAAACCTTTCGAATCCTGAACCTGAAACTATCCACAATCTTCATGTGGAGTTTCATGTTCAAGAGGCCGATCGACATCATGCCGCCGACGCAGCCAGCAACGCAGCTCCGGAGGTCGTACCAATCCTTGACAAACGTGTAGGTTCCGCTGGTATGATTCGACATGAGCCACAGCGAGGCCGGATCGTGCGAGCGCCCGTATCCAAATGAATGGATCGGCACATTGGCAGCTTCTGCTCGTGCGAGGACGAGATCCATCTGCGCTCTCCGTGTCGAGTCCGAGGCATCGCTGACGAGGATCAGGCCAGAAATGGGATTACGCGCTTTACGCTGAAGCACCACGTCCAAGCCTGTCAATCACAAGTCAATAAACTTTCAAATTACCAGAAAAGGAGATGGACTTGCCGTGATTAACAGCTGTAACCACATCTGTCTTCTCGTCCTTGGAACCCTTGACGAGGAACTCATCCTGGGGCTCGTCCAACCTCGCGCCGATCTCGTCAATGAACTTCTCCAGCCTTTGCTTGCTCAGGGGTTTGGATGGGTTCAAGAAAGGCGTCTTCCTCACCCTTCCTGCTTGACCAACTTCGAACGTTACCAAACTGAGCCGGTCTTTGGTGCCCATAGAAGCGACTGTAAAGTCTAGTGTCGCCTTGATGACCCGAACTTTCAGTTGGGCAGTGCTGGGAACTGATCCGGGGGGTGGGATTGAGATGACCAGAATGAGATCGAGAGGTGGATGGGGGAGGGGTGCGAGCGAGTTGGATGGGCCACTTGAAGTGTGAGGAGCAACGAGAGGCGAGGGAGAGTCATAACCTCCAATCTCGCCGTCGTCTTCGCCAAGTGTCGAGAGCTTGTGGTGTTGCTGTCGATTGGGCATGAGAGATCCGTGATGTGAAGTTGAAGACGACATGGTCGAACGCGTCGAGTTCTGGAGAAGGCTATCGGTCGTACTGACCGATGTCTGGGTGCTTCCACTAAGCATTCGCATCGCCTTTGCACTCCCTCCAAACTCTTCCAAGTCGACCGGTCGTTGTTGCGTCGATGAGGACGAGGAGGGGACCCTCCCGTTCTGCCTCTGGAACAAGTTGACCAGCGCCTGGATATTGTTCTTCCAAGCCTCCAGCGAAGAGCGCTCCTTGAATATCAAGATGAACGAAGCCAACTCGTCCTCCATGTCAATCGTCAAGCTCATCTCCCCCGCCGCTGAGGATGCGATAACGTTCTTGATATGGCGAACGTAAATCCTGCCCTTGAGGCGCAATACTCCTTTGGATTGGCCCGCCATGGAGGGTGATGAGACTTCGCCTGACAACAGCCGACCAATACCCCGCTTCTTCTCTTCAACGACACAAATGATGGCTTCCTTGAAAAGATAGACGTAAAACTCCCGAATGGCAGAGTCCCGTCGCACGGACAAGAGGTCGTACATTTGCAAGGGTCCAAGGTCGGAAAGAGGATGCCCTTTCCAGTCGATGATTCGGTTTCGAAGGTCTTCGGTGATAGAGGCAAAGGGCGAGTCTTCCTCAGAGTGAATGATGTTGCCATACATGGACGCCGAGTCATTGTAATCTTGAGATGTAGTTGTCAACGGGCGATTGAAGCTTTGAGGAGATTGTTGGTGCTGCCGCCCTGGGTCCTCATACTGATTGGGACGAAGTCGCTGTTGCTGCTGTTGTGGAGGCGAATACGGGTCCCTGGGACTGGAACGACCAGAGGCACCGTCGGACTTCGTGAGACTGGCGGCTCGCGCGCTATAGTTGTCAGGCAGCACCGCACCAGGAGCGGACGTCGTGCGCTTTCCAGGCAACTCGATGACTACCAAACAAGTTAAAGGTTGACTGGGATCCGAAGTGCGGGTGAGGGAGGGGAATTCGGGTCGAACTTCTATAGAGGGCGCGACGATATAGCCGGGATTGTGTTCGCCAACTGTGGCTGAGCGTGAGGTACTGTGATCTAGAGCGTCGTCCTCATTGGGATTGTAAGGTGCTGCAGGGGGTAATCGAGTGCGGTTGGTGGGGGTATCGCGGCCAGGGTACATAGGAGCTGCGCGACTGTCACCCATCCCAGTCAAGGCGGCGAGCTCTAGGTCCGGCGATGAACGCTTTATGAATACGGCATTCTTGTATATAAACGAGGCAAACACGCACTGTTGGATTTTCCTCCATCCCCATCTCCAACCTTCATGGGACGCCTGCAGACGCCGCAGACACCAACATTCGATTTGCGTGTCATGGACCTACTCTGACTCGGTGGGGGTCCATACACGGCCGTATAGCACGCCTAGCAACTGTCAGCGCCGTTTCGATCTGTCCCTCAAAGACGACAAACCTCGTGAAGGACATGGCCACACTCTGGAACGATATGGGGCTTTTCCCCTTGTAATCGGAAGCTGAAGCTAAGGGGCTCGAGGCAGACTGGGCACTCCTCGTCCTCCGCAAGCCTATTGTTGGAGACCACTGGAACTGGGGCCATCGGAGGAGCAGCAAAAGGGTGATTTGAGTGGTTGTCGCTGGAGGAGGTTGTGGTCGACGCCGAGTATGAGGAGTGGACGGAAGGGGGACGGAGAGAGCGCGAGCGGATAACAGCCTTGAATGAATTGAGGCTGGGAGGTTTTGGGGCTGACCTGGGCGCAATGTAGGTGGGAGTGAGAGGCTCCTGGGTGTCTCTTGCTTGTGTCCTTGATAGCCAGGAAGTTGGCAGAGGCGCTGGCCGCATGAACGCTCACTGGGAGAAATCAAAATGATTGACCGAACCTTTTCTCACCCACATCAGTCCTTTTACAGCCTGCTCATTTCAGGCCCCTTTTTCACCCACATCACTCATCTGTTCACTTGTCTCTTTCTGTCGTTACTCTGCCCATATGTTCACCACTTTTCAGGTGAAATGAACCATGAAAATCTCCATTTTGCCTCTCCCTTTCCCAAGGCACCGAGACCACTGTCAACTGACATCTGTCTATTTCTGTCACCCTTCAACACGTTTCGCTTGCGTCGCTACGCATTCTATCAGCTTCGACACCGACCTTCTTGGTTCTCTGTGATAGATGCAACTAACAGTCCACTATGACGTCCTTCGGCTGGCCGGTTCGTTGAATTTGCCCGCCAATGAACGAGAGCTTCAGCTCAACTTGAACCCGTTCCATATTCTGGTAGAGGGTACACCAGATGGTCCCACAAAGCAGAACTATCCACTGGCTAGACCTCAAGAAGGTGATGCTGGGTGTGGCTTCTGGCGTCTTCTCCACGCTGGCCTCAGGCAACGGGTATCAACTTTCGCAGGCAAATGTATTCTAAACCCTGGCGCCCAGTGCGGTAGCTTCTCGGTAGCTTCGGATGAAAACGCCTGGCCAACAGAGGGTGGCATGTATGTTCTGGTAGGCCGCACCGCCTCGTTAACGAGAGATAGGCAGTTGCACTCACATGCAGGGGAATAGATCGTAGTCATATCTGTGATAAAATTCACTGTCAAACCAGTGTCGAAGCAGCAACGTCGCTGCTTTCAAATGGTGCATGATAAAGAGGTTCGTGATACCAACGATCGAACATTGCATGGTTATCGGTGGTGGCACGCCTCGTCGAGGCCCGGATAGATCGTGATTGGTCGCTATCACTTTGCATCCCATCGTCATATCGACTTGCACCGCGGCTTGTTCGAATGGTCCGCTGTTTCACGCTGCTCGCAAACGTGAGGATTTTACTTGCCCATCTCATGACTAAACCTACTTGAGCGTTCAAGGAGCCCCCGAAAAGAGTTGCATTTTGCTTGGAGCACTTTCTGACACGATATAGATTTCGACAGGGAGGGCCACCTTTTGCTTCGTTGAAACCAGTGAGCGAGCCGGCCTTCGACGATCGAATGAGAACAGATCACTTACCGGTCTCTTTAATATGCCCGCGTCTTATCGGCAGGTAGCCGTAAATCTGCCCTCCTCTCGCACTACGCGTACTCGGGAAGCGTCTGACGCGTGCTTCGGAATTCCACAGGAAAGCTATGTCCAGAACCCATTCAGGAAACTAAAAGGTCAATTTCAATCTCACTACGTATGGCCGTCCGTAAGTCTAACTCTTTTTGGCAGTATAGTACAAGTAATGATTATTGGCAGGCTGGATGTGCGACGAATGCCACGCACACAGGATTATGCTTATGGCGCAGGGCTGACTACTTGAAGATATATGTTCTGGACGAAGGTGATGGTACCCGCGGCGTACAAGCCGCCACCACTGACGTTGACCTCTCTCGCTCCTGGGAATAAGGTGCCCGTGCTGCTGAAAGTCGCTGGGACCCCTTGATCTCTGGGCAGAAGGGGAATTTCTACACGTTCTGGGTCAGACGTGGATGCCTGTGGATTTGGTGTTATAGGCGGCTCTTGCCCTGCAGACTTTCTGCTCACCGACGACGTTGGTGAGATGTCTTGCACTTGAGGGGCAAGACTTGCCACCGATGTCTCTTCATTTGCTGCTATGATGGCTGCTGGTAGGACGGACTCTATTGGAAACAGGCTTTCCTGCTTGCTGGCAGCTGCTTTCCTCCTTTTTGTCCGCCTCCCCCCAGTGCGACGGCGAAATATCCTGAGTACCCTGAACAAGTTTAAGCACCCAACCCCCAGTTCGATGTCCTGGTCTCGCTCCTCCGACTCGTCCATGTGCATATCTCCTTGGGCTCCTTGAGGGCTATCTATTCCTTTGCCTGCTTGGTTACGAAGAACCTCAGCCTCGGAAGCATGCTCGACGCTCCGTACGGGTTCTTCGTGCTCACCTCCTTCGACTTGAACTTCAAGGCAGGAGGATGGGTTCATGGTGTCACAGTCTGCCGAGGGGAGGGTGGAGGGTGGCACAAGAAGATTGGTCGACGATTCTAATGCGTGCAGCGTGTGCTCAGTCACAGGTGCGGGGTTTGAAGGGTGGGTTTGTGGCATCGGTCAGAGGTATGCGCACTGGGGTTGCAGCATCAGTTTCAAGCCTGTGGAACTTATCTCTTTCCAGTTGTATCGGAGCTGTTGCGCATAGGGGGTTTTTAATTTAAATGGGCTGTGCGTTACGGCAGGATTGCGATCCTAAATTTGACCTCGCTCAAAATTCAAGGGTGATTCGTGGCCTCATGGCTGCCAGTCAGTTTGATTGGTGCATCTTGTGGCCAGCATGAGAGTCAAGGTTGAGTGGCTGCCCGTGCAATGCCGCACAGATCAATCAAATTGCGTCTTAGCGGATATGGTGACGGCAGGTCAAGAGCTCTTCGGGCTCATAAACCCTCTCAAACGGGAGTGGTCAGTGTCAACGTCGACACCCAAGAGTTCCTGAGGTTTTTACGTCCCGTCGCCTTTCACCGATCTCGCTCCTCAAGTCTCTCGCATCCAGATTTTTACTCGCAGTGGGAGCTTCAGGCCGGAAGGCACTCAAAATCGTACAGCTGAACATTCCAATTAAAACACAGGGCAGCTTGAGGTGGGCGATGCCATATTCTCGTTCGCAATTGAGAAAGTTCTAGACGCCAGAAGCATGAGTTTTTCTGATAGAATAACGGTCCACCCTGCAGGTTCTAACAGAAAAGTTGTTTTTCACATCGTGACCGTGTTGGGGTTCACTGCCCCCAAGGCTAAATCGACGTCAAGCGCCCACGGCGCTTGACCAAGAATCGCAGCGTGCCACTCAATCTGCTTCAATTCGGGTGTGGGTCCTTATGCTGGTTTGCCGATCACACGTAGGGGGGAAAGGAGCCATATCGTATGGTGGCAGCGCAGGCCTTGATTCTTGATCAACCGTTGACGCTCAGCCGCTTCCCTCTCGTTGGAGTCTAGTCTTCAACGCCTGGGCTTACGGCCCCGACATTCATGCATTGATCATGGGTCTTTATGAGAGGCCGTCCTGCTGGGCGAGCGATCCCAAGGGATGAGGCACGGGGCACATGGCCCTATTTTCAGGAAAGAGGTTCGCTCGGCCATCTCAGAAAAATGACTTGCGTACCGCTTCGACGTTATGTGGTGTCGTCTATTGCGCGTATCCGTGGGGTTTTGACGATATGCGCTGGTCGAAGGCACGAACAGCGTCCTGAAAGATGACACGGAAAGTGATAGGCGCTGGCCTTTGTTTTCTGTAGGGCTGACACGCCTTCGCAACTTATTTCGGCTACTTTGGCGCCGCGATATGCTGCCTTTGGCAATAGAAATATACGAAACCCAATATGTCTCAAGCCGCTCGGTCGCGCCCTACGAAAATACTCTTGGACTTTTGTGCGTTCCTGTGCTCATATTCCACCGGCCTGCGAGACTAAGTGGCCAGCTGAGATCCGGGTACAGGTGAAAGAAAGGTGGCTTGATAGATGCCTTGAGGCTGTTCAATTATAAGTGGAAGGCTTTTTCAGGCCAAAGTTTTGTCTGGAGTACTTACTTCGCAGTAAAACTCGCAAAGATTGTACCGTTGATGCCAAGCACAGCGCTCTCCCCAATTGGGAAGAGAAGGGCGGGAATTGGGCGGGACTCCGAAGCGCCCCTATCTTCCCAGACGCGACCGCTTTTATTGCAATCGCCGCCGACGCTGGTTTGAAGATAACTGGAGTGATAAAGCTGATAACGAACCATTTCGGGTTCTACCCAAGGTAAGCATCTTTCACCATAACTTCGACAATACCTCACTGGTCGTGTACATCCTCAGTCCGGCGTGACTGGTAGCGGCCACAGCACCAGGAGATGCCATGCATTATTTGAATGCTAAGACGCATTCTGCTATGCAATGCGACAAGCAAATCATGCACATCTGCCTGCTACCCCAACTCAATATCCGCTGAGACGCAGGCACGCTGAATGTCGGTCAGTAATAATTTGCGATTTCAATCCTGCGTTTGATTTTTGTCTTGCATTATGGCTTTTAAGCACGAAGTCAGGAAAACAGAGATATCTCATTAAAAGCATTTGTCCAACCGCGGGTCTAACTCCCCTGGCGGTATGGTACAGGTAAGAAATAACAACGGGAATAACAACAGGAATAACAACAGGCCAAGTATGCGACGACGTTCTAATGGAAGGCCTTAGGCCTAAACCTCTTGCGTAGGGCTGGGAACTTGAACATAAATGTGCTGGACTATGTTGATGGTACCTGCAGCATACCAGCTACCACCGCTGACACTGGCCGTTCTCGTTCCTTGGAATAAGGAGCCAGTGCCGCTGAAGATCACTGGGACCTCTTCTTCTCTCGGTGGTTGCGAATGGCCCTGGTTGCCCATTTGGTCTTGCCCAGCATGTGTTCGTATCTCCGGCAATACTGGCGGTAGGAAATGCTCTTGCCCTATGGCTCCTCTTGCTCCTCTTGTCACTGATGAAGTTGTGGAGATGTCGTGCGCTCGAGGAACAAGGCTTGCCACCAATCTTTCTTCATGCGTTGTTGCGCTCGCTGTTGCGAAGGGCTCTCCTAGAGGCAAGTTTCCCTTCTTATTGGCAGTCGTCTTCCTCCCCCTTCTCCGCTTATCTCCACCGCTACGTCTGAATATGTTTAATACCTTGAACATGTCCCAGCATCCGACCCGCAGCTCAATTTGCTCGACTGGCTCCTCTGACTCGCCCATCCGGGGATGAGCTCTGGCCTCTTGATGACTCCCTGCTCTGCTCTGTTGGTCATGCAGTCTCTCTTGAGCCGCGATGATGCTCCCTCTGCGCTCTTCCTGGAGGCGTCCGTCGGCGTGAAGGTCAGGCTGGGGGGAGGAGTCCATAGTGTCTGACGCGACACTGGGCAACGGGTCAACGAAGGTGATGCGTGCGGTGGGTGCTAGTTGAGGGCAGAGCAGGATTATGGTGATGGAAATGGAAATGGGTCTGCAGCACCGATCAAAGTGTTGCGCGTACTGGGTGCAAACGGTTTCAAGCTTTGTGGAACCTACCAGGTGAATATCTATTTTGTCGACAGCTGATGCGCCATTTAGCAAGGCAGTGCATAACGGCAGGGTTGCCTCGTGGTCAGCACCTTAATCTCTTTTACATTCGACGAGGAACTCCCTCAAACCTCTCCACCCTCTAGGTCTTCCTACTGCAGGCGTCCTGGACAAACCCCGTGGGCAGTGCCGCAGATGGGAGGCTCTAACTCTGAGGGGTACACTGCCCGACATTCCCGCCGTCTCCTTTGGCTGAGCGCATCTTCGGTGTACTTTTTGCCGGTAAGGGGTCCTGGTACACTTTTGGTACGCTTAGATGTAGGCTGCTGTTAAATCAATTTTAATCTTCGCATACCAGTTCCTGATTTAACGTTGAAAGATGTCCCTCTCTCGCAGCAACACTCTCTGCACCGACATGCCCCAAGGTCCGGCCACAAGTCATTCTCGTCCAAAAGTCTTCAGGGAGTACTGCGACGGGGATTACAATGAGGCATTTCTTTAGGTAGGAGTCCTTACCATGATGCCCAGCTGAGGGAATCTTTGACATTTGAAGCTGAGTTTGATCTGATGCAACAAATGTAATATGAAACATTTATACGGTCTGCTCTTGCTTGTCCTGAATGACCCAATACTCAGATTGTGGTTGCTGTGTGGTGCTTCACTATCACCGTATCACATCAAGTGCAACGAGGGCGTAACGGAAGGCCCTCTGAGTCATCTCACCTTTCTTCTTGGTGGAGTGAGGTTTCCTGAGTCCCCGAACTCGTTGGGACTATCGACAAGTGTTTCTTCCAAATAAAATTAAAAAAAAAAAAAAAAAAAAAAAAAAAGGACTTTCCTAAAAGCACGGGTATGTCTTGGAAAGTGAAGTATACCAACTTAAAGTTCTCCAGACATTTACGCCCCATGCGGCAGTCCAAGGACGACGCCAGTCATTGGCCGCTCTGTTACAATTTTGCTTTCCATGAGGCACCTGGCTCTTCTCCTTTGACCGGTATTCGTTATGTCTCTCTCCTACTTAGTATAATCGGTCTGCGGGGCTCACCAAGTGCATCTTGATCACCACACGGCACTAGTCACTGGGGAAGCGAAAAGCGCTAGTACGTGAGCCCCTCTCTCGTGCGCGGCAGAGCCCGCTGTTGGAATTCTTGGATCCACTGCAGTCAATGTGTAACCACCGTCTGGCTCTGGCTGGGCTCGCACAGGTCCCCAAATATTCCGACCAAACATAGGCTCTCAGCCGTCACATCACATTATCGCCGCGGTCATACTACTCACTAAAATCGATCTACAGACGGTCAATCAGGCGTTATGCGTGAAGGACTACAATGAACGAAAGTACAGGATCGAAGACAGGTATATACCTAGGTCCGTGACAAGAAGGCAGGAAGATGGTCCGGGAGCTCTGGGGATCCTTCGACATAAATATTTTGGATGATGGTAATGGTGCCTGCAGCATACCAGCTGCCGCCTCCAATGTTGGCTGTATGAGTTCCTGAGAACAGTGTCCCCGTGCTAGCGGCACTGGGATGGGCCCCCTGAGCGCTGGGCGCTAAAGACTGAATGCCATCCCCCGGCTGCCGCTCGACGGGTCCACGATCTAGGGTTTCCAACAGTGGAGGAGGTTGCTCCTGTCCATTCCGCGGCATTGATACTGCTCGCAGGAGACTTCCAGGCGGCGCTTCGCTGCTTGCTGCTGCGACTGGCTCTGCCAATACTTCGCGCGAGGACGAGGTCTCCTGTCTGTCAGCCATTTTCTTTGTTGCCTCTGGCCGTTGTCTGCCTCGGCGTTTGAAAGCGCCAACTGCACTGAACAGTCTTATGCACCTCCTCCAGAGCCGTTGTGCACTCCCTTGCTCCTTCTCCAGCTCCGGGCGGTCTGTTGGGTGGCTAAACCCTTGATATATGGTAGTGTCGACGGGCAGCTCGGCACCTGCGACGTTGCGATTGTGTTGGCCGCAGCAGGGCTTGGCCTGCACGCTTTCCTTATCAGGAGGGCTGAGCGCGTACGCCGGCAACTGCTGACTGGAAGAACGTGCTCGCGGCTCGTCCATTTGTTGGCGATGGCGAGCGAAAAAGGACTCCTCTGTCTCTGACAAAGGCGTTGGACGTAGAAGTAAGCCAGCAGCTTCCACGCGTTAAGAAATGGGTGTAAAGGTGGCGCTGTCGCCGTCGCCGCGTGACAGTGAAGAGGAAATGAGGGCCTTCGTAAAAGTGAGAAACGCTCGCTCTTTTCTTTGGCTGCTTTTTAAAACCTAGGGTTTCTTCACTCGCAGCGAGTTTCTGCAACTTCACGTCTGCGATTGATCGTCACGAGAATTGCGGTGTTCAGCGAGTCGGAGCGCTCAAGTTCAGCAAGGCTTTGGTGACAGTGATTTGACATGTCGCCTTGTGCTTCAAGTTTTTAGCTTGGCTTCTGACATCTTGTGTTGTAAAATTTGTCAATTCACTCTCGCCTCTCGGTTCCTAATCGCTGCGAGGCGGTGCGTGTCCTGGTCATCCCTATGCCTACCCTTAAATCCTAGGCAATAATGCCAAGATCGGCCACGAAGGTGGTGAATGCGCGTACGGCCTGTACCTAGGCCTATTCGAAACCGATGACCCCGGTTGTCCTTGGAGTAGCTGCTAGTGCCTAAGATTCCTACTGGGAAAGATCTCCACGATTGACGGGACTCCGCAGTGGTTACAATTGAATTCCTCGAGGTTTGTCGTCACCTGGCAGTGTCGTTAGAGGTGTGCTTGAGTCACACTTTCTGAACCCCTCAATTCCGCGTCGGCATTTCTGGAAAAGGCAAGCTTACGGCGCTCAGTCCTCCCGCGAACGATTCAAGCTGCTCTAGATCCGAGGCCCAAAACTTACAGAGTGCCCCGTTGAATTTGAAAACTGTGCTATTTTCTTTGCGTCAACACTATGAAGGCAGCCCTACAAAATGGCAAAAATAAATATTGAGACCCGTAGGTCTACCACTCCGGGAAAGCGTGTCATCCTTGTGCAGGGGCCATGCTAATCTTCTCTGTATCGTTCCAATTTTTTCGTATGTCACCCCGAAGGGGACGTAGGTCTTTGCGGACAGCGGCGTGACATGGCTACGTTTCATGTAATTTGCTTAATTGACGGGGTAAGCCCCTATTTAACCGTCTCCGCGGTCCCGTTCTTTTCTGGGCGCCTATTCCAACAAGGATAGGCAATCTCCAATTGAGTACTAGGGCTATGTAGCTGACAGCTGACGAAAAATTTAGTGCAGCGGCTTGGAAACAATCCCTGAATTTTGCCACCTGATGATGTAGAGGTAATCTGACAATAATTCGAAACCGTTGCATTGGCCATGGGTCTACGTCAAAGGCTCTTCAATGGGCTTGCGAATCCACATAATGTAATTACACCGAGCGGCTGTCAGAGCGTTTCGAGGACCCAGGCTCCAAGTGCCTGTAAGTGGGTTGTAAATCATCCCTTTGATTTCCACCTGGTGTCTTGGGAGGTAATTGGTCGCATCCGGGGAGACCCACTTCTCAGACTTCGTCCCGCCATCAGGATAATTCTGGAAGAACTCGATCAACTCCTCCGGATTGATAAACTTATTGTACGTGTGCGTCCCAACAGACACCTTCCTCAGGACGTGCTCTGCCATCATAATAGTCAGCCCATATGCCAATGGGTTCCTTGCGATTGTCGAGAGGAAGAGGTGTCCACCTGGCTTGACCAATTTGCAGCAAGTGTCGAGGAAATGGGCAGGGTTGTCGACGTGTTCGATGACTTCAAGAGAGGCAACAACGTCGTATTGTTTTGTGGGGTGAGTTTGAGAAAGGAGTTCGTCCGTGGTGATGTTTTGGTACTTAGGATTACTGGACGTCCGGAGTCTGGGATCGGCAGCAGCGTGTAAGGACGCGATCCCAATATTGGCCTCCGACGCGTCTATGCCGGTTGTGTTGGCCCCCAGACGTGCCAGGCTCTGTAATGGGCAGTCAGAAGACGTTGGTCAGCAGTCGAGTGCAACTCACCTCAGACAGCAAACCCCCACCACATCCAACATCCAAGACATCCAAACCTCGCAACACTGTTGCAGGATTGACCAGTTCACCGCTCTCGCTGTCGTCCGTCGCAATCTCCGCTAGCTTTTCCTGAATGAAGCGCACCCGCACTGGGTTCATCCGGTGCAAGAACGAAAACTCTCCCCTCTCATCCCACCACTCTGACGAAAGACGCGAAAAGTGGGAGATTTCGTCGGCATTCACTGTTGTTGCCCCTGCGTTGCCTTGGTTTGAGGTTGGGCCATGGAGGAACCGTCTAATGCCACTGGTTTGTCTGATTGGTGATGAACGAGCTGAGGCCGCACGGCTGAGGAAACGCAGAGACATAGAGGCTCGTAGCAAGAGGGTATGTGCTGACCTCCGTGCCAAGCGGGTCGAACGGATCACTGCCCATCCGATCTATCGGGGCTTTGGCACCGCTTGCTGGGCGCCTTTTAGACCGTCACCAGGTCAATTGTTCTGAACATCGACGTCGTCCCAAACCCCCCAGCGCTGGCGCTTTCGTCTTCTTTCCACATTGTACTTATACCGCGTGGCCCATAAACAGCGAGGTACAGTGGCTTCGGTTGGAATGGAGACATGACTAATTCTTATCATCCCCGTTACTCAGGTTATCAGGCCTTACTCATTTGCTGCACAGTCAGAGGACCGTGATAATCATCCGCAGACGTGGACAGACGGTTTGCTATCCCCACCTTTGACAGTGTAGATTGCCTCTGGGAACACCTCGACCGCCACAGGCACGGAGCTCAGCTCGGCAAGCCCTAGCGCCAGACAATCTCCGACATCTTTCCAGTTGAATAGGAAGCAACACGTTCTGCTTCTGGCCAAGAATTTGCCTCACTTCTCTGCTTCCACCATATTGCTCTGAGCCTTTTAGTCTCGATCGATGTCTGGACTGATATCTGGTCTTTGGACCTCCGCACCCACTTCCTTGCAAGATTCTGATACTATGGGCAAGGACGAAGAACAGCATCTCATGGAGGGAGGAAAGGTCATCGAGAAGTGCGAGCTGAGGATTGAGGGCATGACTTGTGGTGCTTGCGTTGAGGTATGTTGTACATTTTCCATCTTGGACTGGACTAATAGAGAATAGGCCATCGAAGGAATGCTGCGAGACCAGAAGGGCATCGAATCTATCAAAGTAGCACTGCTTGCAGAGCGCGGCATCGTCGAGTACGACCCATCTCTTTGGACAGTCCCAAAGATTGTCGAGGTGTGTCATTTTTGTCCATGGCAGCGACTCATCTGAGCCTTCTTCCAGGAAATTTCCGATATTGGATTCGACGCTACCCTTATCCCTCCATCCCGGAACGACGTGGTTCAACTTAGGGTCTATGGCATGACCTGCGGCGCTTGCACCTCCAGCATTGAGAGCGGCCTAATGGCCGTTCCAGGCATCATATCGGTCTCCCTCTCCCTCACTACCGAGCTTTGCGAGGTCAAATTCGACCGTTCGCAAGTCACTCCCAGGGATATGGTCGAGCACATTTCCGACATGGGCTTTGATGCTATGCTCAACGACTCGTCAAGCGCAAACGCAACCCAGATGCAGTCTCTTACACGAATGAAGGAGGTTCTCGAGTGGAAGAGCAGGTTCCAGTGGAGTTTATCCTTCGCCATTCCAGTCTTCTTCTTGGCTATGATATGCCCCAAGATCCCCTACCTGGACTCGATATGCGACTTCCGCCTCTTCAACGGGATATTCCTCGGCCATGTCCTACAATTCCTGATCACGACACCCGCTCAGTTCTGGGTTGGAGCAAAGTTCTACCGCAATGCGTACAAGTCCATGAAGCACGGCACAGCGACCATGGACGTGCTCATCGTCTTGGGCACGTCCGCTGCCTACTTCTACTCAGTGTTTGTCTTGATGTCGGCCGTGTTCAACACTACCCCCGACTACAAACCATTCCTTTTCTTCGAAACGAGCACCATGTTGTTCATGTTCGTCTCGCTCGGCCGCTTCCTGGAGAACCGCGCCAAGGGCAAAACCAGCGCAGCCTTGACTGATTTGATGTCGCTGGCACCCTCGATGGCAACCATCTATACTGATGCACCCGCTTGCACCCAGGAGAAGAAGGTCCCGACAGAACTGGTCGAAGTTGGTGATATCGTCAAGATCGTCCCCGGGGACAAGGTTCCGGCAGACGGCACCGTCGTCAAAGGCTCGTCGAGTATCGACGAGAGTGCAATCACTGGTGAAGCCGTTCCTGTGATCAAGCAGAAGGGCGACACCGTAATCGGCGGAACCGTCAACGGTCTGGGCACTTTCGACATGCTCGTCACTCGTGCTGGCAAGGACACCGCTCTCTCCCAGATTGTCAAGCTTGTCGAGGAAGCTCAGACCTCCAAAGCACCCATCCAGGCTTTCGCAGACAAGGTTGCAGGCTACTTTGTCCCAACAGTCATCAGCTTGGCCATGCTCACATTCCTCATTTGGGTCCTCGTCTCCTCCATCGTCGAAGAAGAGAACTTGCCGAAAATGTTCCACATGCACGGGGCTTCCAAACTCGCTGTGTGCCTGCAAATGTGCATCAGCGTAGTTGTGGTTGCATGCCCTTGCGCCCTCGGTCTTGCTACCCCTACTGCTATCATGGTCGGCACCGGCATGGGTGCCAAGAACGGCATTCTCATCAAGGGCGGCCGTGCTTTGGAAGCCAGTCGACACATCCGCAGAATCGTTCTGGACAAGACGGGTACGGTGACCATTGGCAAACTCACGGTTGTCGGCCTTCACTGGGCCCCGAACTCGGCCCCGGCTACAATGAAGGTGGATGAAGAGGTCTATGGAGGGGACACGGGTCTCGGCGACCTTTGTGCAGATGGGGTGACTGACCGAAAGACCATCGTTGCGGTCGTCACCGCCACCGAAGCCCGGTCTGAACACCCTCTCGCCAAAGCCGTGGCGACCTATGGCAAGGAGTTGCTCGGTAGCGCTGCCCCCGAGGCCGTTGTTCAAGAATTCGAGAGCATAACTGGAGAGGGCGTGAAAGCCAAAGTCTCTAGCCAAGGCAAGCTTTACACCGTCTTCGTGGGCAGCTCGAGGTTTGCGACTCTAACGAGCTCTGGTTCGATGACTGCCGAGCATATGGCGAAGGGAGGTGTCGGAAGCGAGACTTTGCATGCAGAGAGCGAGGCTCATCGGTATATCCCCCGGACCCTTTTGGCATACGAGAAGCAAGAGACGGCTCTAGGACGCACGGTCATCTTCGTTTCGGTCCAAACCCAACAGACAAGCCATCTTCACCCGCAGCCCATCCTCGCCGTCTCCCTCGCAGATGAACCCAAACCTTCCAGTAAATACGCCATTCAGGCTCTCGAGAAGATGGGCATCGAGGTCAACATGATGACTGGAGACGGTCGCGCCACCGCCATTGCTGTTGCACGCCAAGTCGGAATCCGGCCTGAAGGTGTTTGGGCCAGCATGAGCCCCAAGGGAAAGGCGGCGATGGTCGCGGAACTCATGGCCAAAGATGCAGAGGTGATTGGACGCAAGTCTGGTGTCGCCATGGTCGGTGACGGTATCAACGATTCTCCCGCCTTGGTCGCTGCCACCGTTGGGATTGCGCTTTCGTCAGGAACCTCAGTGGCCATCGAAGCCGCTGACATTGTTCTCATGCGCTCGGACCTCTTGGACGTTGTAGCCGCCATCAACCTCTCAAGATCGATCTTTTCTACAATCCGCCGGAACCTCATCTGGGCCTGTGTTTACAACGTCCTTGGTATCCCACTCGCCATGGGCATGTTCCTCCCCTTTGGGCTGTACATGCACCCCATGTTGGCAGGTGCGGCGATGGCGTTCTCCAGTGTTAGCGTCGTTTGCTCTTCCCTCTGGCTCAAGCGATGGAGGAGACCACAAGAAAGTGTCATGCCTGCAACCCATCGTAGCGGCGCTGTCGACGATCTGGAGGACATGCCCACGACTTCAGCAGGCTGGACGGGGATGTTCCATGATCAATCGGCCACTCTTTTGAGCAGCGTTAGCGGGCTGTTTGGTGCAGGCGTTGACAATGCTCGTGGGCTGTTCAGCGCAAGGTCAGACGCCGGGTATAGCCAGCTACCAGTTGAATTGGATGCTAGAGACAACAGAGTATAAAGTGTTTGCCGTTATTTTCTTCATTTTTTCTGCGTTTTTTCTTTTTATTCGAACAGCAGCATATCATTCTCATATGGTTGTGGAGACCAGTTAACCCTATTCCGTTCACTACCGTTGTATTTGCTATGGAACGCCGTGTATATTATCTTTTATCTATTGGGAAACGAACCTGAGTTTACTCTTGCTAGCCAGGGTCGCGTAAAGAAACCAATGAATCAAATTATACGTATCTCCAGCCATATTCTGTGGTGCGACGAAACGGGGTAGAGAGCAACTTGGTTCATTAGAAGAGTACATATGATTTTAATGATAACACTGGTCCTCAAACCCTGATTGGCGCTCTACTCGAAAGCTCAGGCACTCTTTGTTGAGATCTTGGCTTCAACGTTTCAGCTGTCGACCTGGCTACAGTCCTTTGGGCACGTAGGATTCGGGCTCCGCTTTTTTTATACGGTTTACTTCAGTTTATTGCCTTGTAAATGACCGTCGATTGTCAGAAATCATAAATGTGGTCAGCGGCTGTGTTTCTATATCATGTGCGAGGCGGCGAAAGTCGCCAACCTTGAAAAGTCTGCAATAACATTGTTAACATTCCAGGTGAACGCCTTGCGGATACGACTCAAACCTCACTTGAAGATCTAAAGACAACTCCATCCCATTCGATTCTGACGAACTCCGGAATGGCGTGCCTGATTTGCGCCACCTGATCACGGTCAACGTTGGTACACCACCTAAGACAAACTTCCAGGATTTCGCCTTTCCCTTTCCTCTCGAGTTGGATCACATTTATGGTGTCGATGAGGTCGTCGAGGTCGACAGCGTCGGAGTTGCCTTCACCCTCGTCGGGTACGAACTCTACTTGCGTGAAGGTAAATATCCTGGCGCGAAGGAAATGTTGGGAAGGATCCTCTCTAATCCAAGCCAAGACTTTGGTGGCATTCTGGCGATAGAGATGTACCCGTTCAAGATTGGGTAGGGAGGATAAAAGTGCGAGGTCGGCACTATCCAGCGCTTGCTCGAGGTAGATAGACGATACGTGTGTGGTGGGAAGGGAATGAAGTAAATTTGTTGTGGCAGCTGAACACGAGGGACCCTCCAATTGTAAGCCAAAGTGCTTGAACCCTTCCCGAACACCATGCTCTTCGACATTAACACCGTGGAACCATCCAGACACCGCTACACCCCAGCCAACGACCTCGAAAGCAAGTGACACAAGCGATGTAGGGGAAGCCGAGGTCACGATAGGTCCTGCCCAACAGTTGGAATTGAGGGCGGCAATGAGGTCCTGGGTGAAGCCTTCATCTGTCTCTGTCATACAGCGGCCCTGAAGAGCTATTGAGACCGTGGCTGGCATGACGATCCACTTGAGAAACGTCGCGAGGTGCTTCACTGAGCCTGTACTCAGAGCGAATTGCTGAAGATTTCGGAGATGGACTGCACTGTGGACGCGCTCCCACTCGACTTCTACATCGGTGAGGTCGATTTTGACATCAAGTTCCCGGAGAGTTGGGATTCGTTCCAAGACGTCTAGAAAATCGTCGGGTGTGCGACGAGCTTCGAAATAGGCGAAGTCGAGTTTCAAAGACGCAAGACATTTGAAAGGAAGCAGACACTTCCAGGTTGCGCAATCCCCTGGCGTAAGTGTGAGGCTGCGAAGTCGAGGAGCATCGCCACCAAAAAGGTCGGAGGGGAGAGTGAAGGGCCGAGTTTCAGCCTTCAGTGTGAGGACTTTCAAGTTCTGGGCTGGAGAGTGGAAGAATGGTGCAACCATCTTCTGCATGGGCATGGAAGATAGCACAATTTGAAGCCTTTCAAGGCGCTCAGGTTGAGAAATCAACGTCTTCACCAACCTTTCGCCTTCGGGCGTCGGTGGAGGAGGTATTAGAACATCCAAGAGGGCTGTCTTTGACCTCTTGAGCATCTCTTCTGACCATGGTCCGTATTCAACCATAAGCCGCGCCCAAAGGGGGGGATGGCTCAAGGCTGCTTCCCGCCAGTGATGTGAGACTTGAGCGACCTGCGTCCATTCGAGCCAGGTCGCTGGGAGTTCTGGGAAGCGCCACAGTGGATCGGGGCAGTTATCCCTATAGAACATGAAGATCTCTGCCAGAATTTCAGGGGGGAGTCGATATATAGGAGAGAGCCCATTTCTCTTCGTCCTCCGGCTTCGGATTTCATCTTCAGGGAGAGGGATTTCAAGCTGGAGCTTGGCAATCAGCTCATCGATGGACTTGAGGGTGCCTTGGATTGTGTTAGGGATTAGCATGTTTAGCCTTCCCTTGTAAAGGAGCAGAAACATACATTCTACGGAGGATGTCATCGCAAAGTTGTTGGCGTCAACGAAAGTTGCAAACCCCTCGCGTCTGATCTGCTTTGTAGGGATCAAGGAATTGTCGAATGGAATAACTGGAGTGCACCATACTAAACACTTCCTTCGCTCGCTTATCGAGCAGCCTGCAGATTTTGAAAGAGGTGGTTCAGGTCAACAGATGGCATTGGGTGAAAATGGTAGTTTATGAAAATACACAAGGAATCAATGCTGTATAGGCAGGCTTTTGAGGGAGAAGCTCACAATGGATGAGCTTACGCACAACCAAGCTTCTCCAATATCTCGCTACCACCGAACGGTTGATTAGACCGCTCGAGTACGTTGCTTTTGGCCATCACCAGAACCGGTATGCAGCATAATATGTTGACTGCCCGGGCAGAAATAGGCCAGGAAAAAGAAGGTTAGATGGAAATGGGATGGAAAAATGTCATATACGACAAGGAAACACGCGAAGGGGAAAATCGATGCATTGAATCCTGCGCGAAAGAGGCGCAGAGGAACGAACAGAAAAAGACTCGAAATTTATATGCGACTTTGGGTACAAGTAAGGACAAATAGATTGGTCAGGAATTATCAGAGCCAAACGGGGATAACAGCAGGTGTGACCGCGATCCCACTGAACACCTTTGCAAGTGCGCAAACGCGACTAGATTCGGGCCACAACCGGCCTTTATCCTCTCCTATAAACCTTCATGAGCCTATAATCGCGTCTAAAGGTACTTCTTTTGCGCTATTGCTACAAGGTGAGTTCGCTGCGCGCGCCTGAATGAGGATCTCTGACAGAATCAATTCGAAGGGGAATTTTGGGAATCATGGCGGGCAGTCGTCCTACCGTCAAGTCGACGCTAGCGGCCCTCGACAGTGACAAGGTCAAAGACAGAACAAGCGCACTCGAGAAATTGCGCAACACCTTTACCAATGATCAGGCCGTCTACAACTACAGCACGGACGATGAAGACAACGTGGTGCCGGGGCATTGGCAGGCTCTGTACGTGGCGCTTTTCAACGCCTTCAGAAGGGAGAAAGAGACAGTCAAGACGAAAGCAAAGTCTAAAGATCCCAAGGCATTGTCCTCGACACCCGCTTACGGCCGTCTGGAGGATCTAGCGAAGGCGATCCGCTGGTTCACCGAAAGATGCGCAGATACCTTGGACGGAGAAATCATGAATTGGCTCCTTGAAGAGGTGTCGGGGAAGCTTGTCCACAATAACAGGCTACTCGCACCCGCCGCCCTCGATCTCTTCAAAACTGCCCGAGAATTGGTTAGTCAACCTACCTATCTGGAACATTGGTCACAGGACAACTGGGAAACCTACGTCCGACTATGTTTCAACGTGCTGCTGGGTGATCCCATTAACAGGGACATGAATGACGAAATCCTGGACCTCAGTGACTCGGAGCGATCAGAAGCACAAGGCAGCGAAGCTGGACTGCCGACACTGAAGAGACCTGCGCGGAGGATTCCCAAAACATTGGTCACCCAGGAGCAGGTCGTCTGTGCCGACCTTTTATCTGTGCTCCTTCGATCAGCCACACATCCCCTTACCGTGGCTTTCGATACTGAGAGCACTTCAGACGCGATCTATTCGCGTTTGGAGAGACTCTTGCGCAAATATCCCTCCGAGTCTTCTTTGCTCCAAGACTATCTCAGGATTGTGGCCGCAACTCTCGAAAACCTTGCTCTCAACGACATTTACCGAACTCGCTCCTTTGCGTATTCGACATGGCAGCATTTCGTCAATTTGTGGGGCTTGAAGGACAAGGGGATGAAGGAGCAGCTTCTGATCATCCTCCGCGTACTCTTCCCCTACATCGTCGCAGGTGAACCTGTTTTCGAGGGGGAGGGCAAGCTGGATGCACTCCGTAGCTTGACCTTTGCACTGGGCAAGGAAGCAGAAACGCGTTCGGGATCGAGTATGCTAAATTTATCCGCTCTTCGACTTGAGCTGCGGGTGGAAGGAGCTGTCGATGCGGATGTGGTTGCCAACCCATTCACGGCGGATACATACCGCTTCAATGGGAATGTTGATTGTGACCAGTCCCTGTGTTGGGCTATTTTAGAGCTGCAAGCCGACTGCTTGAATGAGGTACGCCTTCCCATGATTTGACCAAGGATGAGGCTAACCCAATCTTAAAGATCCACAACTGTGAAAGCAAAGGGGAAACGACGACTCCCAGACCTATGAAAAGAGCGAAGATGCAGCCCATCATACAGCAACTCCTCGATTCCATCATGAACACGAGCTCATCATCTCAATCCCGCTGCTACTTTCTCCGGGTTTTGCTCTTCCTCGTGGATCGCCATTGGATTGCTTTCGCCGAATCGTTCAAGACGCAGATCATCAGCAACCTCACGCAGCTAGCTTCTGTGGACGACTTTGAGTTGCAAAACTGGGCCTTCCTTAACATAGCCGCCGTGGCCTTTGCTGAGAAGACGTTTGCGCGCAAACACGTAGAGGAGCTTGGATCCTCACAAGCACCTCCTGTCATCGATGCTGCTATATGGGATACCCTACTGTCACACGCGATCCGCCGTGCAACAGTGCCTCAAGTATGCCGTGCCGCTTGCCATGCAGCGCATGCCATGATCGTGGCCTTTTACCGCTTTACCCCCGCCTTCAGGACACATCTTCTTGTCCTCTTCCAAGGTCCTCCTCGAAGTTGAGGCTTTCGGCAAAGATTTGGATATCCAAGGCCCTCACGCCCCTCACGACTCCGTTTGCATGTTCCTCATTCAATCTCTCAACATCGCCTCTCAAGATACTCGCCTCTATCGCATGCAACTCGAAGAAAAGGTCCTCAGCTGGTTGATGGACGCTTGGGTTATAACCGGAGCTGAAAGTAGCTCTGCAGCACCCCATTCAACGAATGACCTACTCCTCTTGCTGATGACCGTCGCCGGTTTCAGTAAGCATTGCGATCTCCTGATTCGACCATGGCTTCCTGTATGCCCCATCATTGACAGCATGAAGATGGAGCGAAGGCTTCAACCCATTCGTGAATTCCTTCTCAATTCTCGATTGTCTACCTCTGGGACATCCGGTCAGGACGCTTTACCAATGGCTATCCTACCAGCCGCGACAACAGCACCAGATCCGACTCCAACTACTACCGACGGCCAAGTGCCGGGACGTGGTCGGGAACGGCGTATTTCAGCGTTCTTGCTACGTATGCTCGATGCTCTCATGCTCGAGTGGCAATCGCGCGTAAAAGACGGAGCCCACCCTACCATTGAGATCGCACGGAGGACTCTCGACTTTGCGATCATCGCCATGGTCTTTGAGTCCATGCTCTCCGTCAACATGATCATCCCTACGAAGCGGGTTATGCAGTCAGCGGGAAAGGTGATGGCGTCGGTGTTTACTGTGTTAAAGGAATCGCGGTGGAGTTCGAAAGAGAAGGTCACTCTGCTCGCAGGGCTGGAGCCTATCGTGTGGACGACATGCTACCACGAGGAACGACCATGGGAGACACTCATCCTCCCCGACCATGCCCAGGATGGGATCGACCGTGGTTTGCGAGAGGCTGGCTCCCGTTCTTCTGATTCCAGGGATCAATTGCGAGGAACGATCCTCAGGGTCCTTTGGAAGAATTTCGAGGTACGTTTCAGATGCATTTTATACTGGGACTTGGCTGATGGAGTGCTAGCTCTACAGTCCCTTGGAAGAAGTTTGTAAATCTCTCCGAGGTGCCATTGAGCAACCCATCAAGATGCTGCTCGACGAGGATGGTAAGGATCCTATGGATGCCGACGACAGGGACGGTTTTGGAAGCAGCGGTTCCAAGTCGTCGAGCGCCTTGCACATGGCAGAGAAAACACGATTAATGCAACGACTTTTCGACCTCCAATTTACAATCCTGGTCCGAGGCCCCTTGCTGCAAACGCTGTCGGGAGAGCCTACCCGGGAACGATCCTTGATAGCCCAAATTTGCAAGACCGTGGAACACCGTAAAGTCCGCTGGTTCCTCATGGTTCTTCCAGTCGTACTACGCGAGATGGAAATGGGCAACCTTGAGTGCAAAGCAAGCCAATTCAGCGAGCTTCTGGTGGCATTGGGAAGGCATGTCATGCCTAACTACTCTTGCAGCAAAAGTCCAGGCATGCAGATCGCTCTCATAAGGCTACTGTCTGTTACCCTCGACATATGGGTCAAACAAGATCTACCTGAAGCAGACAAGCGCCGGCTCAGCCAGCTGTGCAATTTTCTCGGAAACAACATGAAAAAGGGCACCTTCACGGCATGGCCAACTAGAGATGCTTTTGCCTCGTTTGCGCAGAGATACTTACCAGTCGATCCAACTGGTGAAGCCTGGCCTGGCAAACCCTCCACTCAACCAAAACTGGCCCTGGAGGTTTTCTGCACGGATCCCGACACCCGGGTGCGGTTTCAAACAGCTGTAACCCTTCCCTATCTCTTCGTCAAGTCGGCTCCCGACCACGAGGGCCTATACAAAGACATATACATGCACCTCAGTACCGACGTAGATGCGTGAGTTCCATCCTTTTCCGTTCAGCTCTCATGGAGTTAACTTGTGCCAGATATGAGCAAATGATGACACGCTTTCTTTCCCTGGGGAACATTATGGTCGCCAGCTCTACCGCACGCCGAGGGCCTTACTGGCACATACTGGAAACCCACCGTGCAACGCCAAAGTACGTAGCACAGCTAGAAGCTGTGTTGGAAGCGGTCGTGCACCGACTTGGTTTACCCTCGCTGGCGTCGCTGTTTGCAGCATATGCTCACCATCTCGCGACTGCCATGGTGGAAAAGGGCGATTTTCTATCGTTCCCGCATCGGCTGTTTGGTTATGCCAACAAAGGCGATTGCGTCGAGGCTGCGTTCCGAACCTTTGCGCCTACCTACATCGCCTATCGCGCCAAGCAGGCGTTTCTGAGCCACTGCTCAGCGTTTGAGAAGAAGAAGAACCCAGTTGAAGGCCTCCAAGAGTGCTATGGGGACATTGTGGGCTTTTACTTTACGGCCTCAATCGACACGCACCCGGATTTAGATCCAGCCGTTTTAGAAACAGAGCTGCAAGAGATTTTGGACGAGATTACGCAGCAACCCCAGGATCTCCCTTCTGCTTTCAAGAAATATGCGGATGGCATTGTAGCGTCTGCGCTCAGGACACTGGCAGACCAAGACTGCACCGCAACCGGCCCTATCGTTTCCGGTATGCAAATTGCCGGGTTGGAAAGCAAAGTCACGCAGGTCTTCCTCGTTCTCACCAAGCATCGTCCTCTACAAACCTTTGCTCCTCATGTACCAAACAAGCCTTGCTTTGGCACGCCCACCGTTCTCCGATCTCTGGCCTGGTTCTTTAACCGCGTACCGGATGCCCTCAACAAGGCCATCGTCTACCATGTGCTCCACTCGCTATTTGCCAGCATTCACCAAACGCCGTTGATCAACGAAAAGTTTCGCCTATTGAACGCGATGTGCCTCTGGGTCGCATTCCGACACACAGAATTCAACGACCCGACTCTTTTGCATGCTGTGCTGCATGGCGCAGCGTCGCTTCTAAGCGATCCAAGTCTCGCCCGCGCTGCACAGTCGATCCTCGAATGGACATTCCGCTCTTACAAAAAGTTGAAAACGGCGGACTCGCGACTGTCTCGTATCCTCATCAGGATATCCTCAATTTGCCACGAGTATGCCACACAATCCCCCAAGGAAGATACTCGACTCCTCGGTGAAAGCCTACTAACATGGATCGACTCGCAGGCAGCGTACCTGGCTAAAGAAGACATTCTGAGGCCCATGGTCAGCAAAGCTTTGGCTGCTTGGCCATATGATTCGACTGGCGATCTGTCCTCTACTCAACAGGCTGTCGGCCTCGAGGATGTCGGCTCAATCCTTCAGGACGACCATATTACCTCTGGCAAGTTCAGGGTAGCCCGGCGTCTTCGAGACAGTAATCTCCTCTCGAAAATCGACTTTGCTCGAAAAGCATTTTGGAGACTCAAAGAGAGCCTGCCGCCAATCGATCGCCTTCATCAGGACGATATTACCGCATTTGCAGACATCCTCATTGCGAAGCATGGCCAAATTGACAGTGTCGACGCGCAGCAACTCACCCTGGACACCATGCAAAGGCGACAACGTCGAGCGAATAAGGGTGTTCAATCAGGACCTGGCGGAGGCGAGAGTATGCTCGTTATAGCGCGGGAAGCCATCGTCTACGGCCTTCTTGGTCTGTTGGAGAATGAGTCGCCTGCACTCGTCTATAAAGCCTACACCACCCTTCGTTTGATGATGGGCGCCATGCCGCAGATGTCTGCCCGGCTCTCGATCTGGGCAGCGGAGTATGGGAAGGAGGTTGAATTCCTGCTGTCATATCCCCTTCCATCCTATACTCGAGCCTCTCGAGACCTCGATGCACTGCTGGCAGACCACATGTTCATTGAGAAGTCTTCAAAATTTCCTGTTTGGATTCGGGATAACACCCAACTCCTCGCCGGTATCCTGTCCAACCGTGACGCAACCCTCGGCCAACTGTACTCAATTCTTGACGGAACAAGCACTGCCGCAGAAGAGATGTTCCCTATCCTCATTTTCATCCTCCTTCAAGCAGAGCAGCTTCTGCTACCCTCAACAACAAAGGACAAGGATATCCTTTCCAGCTACTTCACCAGAGTCTTGGAGCACCCAAATGCGTCGCCTTCAACACTCAAGAGTATCGTGGACGTTGTGTTGCACCTGAGGAACATCACTCCGAGGATGCACGATCCCCTTGGCTACAATAAATGGCTCAACATCGATTACAACCTGCTAGCCCTGAGTGCTGTCAAATGTGGAGCATATACGACTGCTCTTCTCTTCCTCGAAATTGCCCCTGATATCACTGTACACTCCTCACTGGCATCAGGAGTCGCTGAACAAATCCAATACGAGATCTACGGACACATCGACGAGCCCGACGGCTTCTACGGAATCAAGACCGCCAACCTTCAGCAATTCCTCCTCGAACGGTTCAAGCACGAGCAGCAGTGGGACAAAGCATTCAGCTTCTACGGGGCTGCTTTGGAGGCCCGAGGGGGTCAATTCGAACGTGAAACCTCAGAAGGCCTTGTCCGTTCCTTTCACTCCTTTGGTTTTGACCACCTTGCCATGAGTACCCTACAGCGGTCGGACAGCGATGCTGGGCACAGCAAGTCACACTCTTTTGGCCTTGACTACAATCTAGGCTGGCGCTCTGAGACATGGGACCTTCCGGATAGTGATTCGTATACTCCGGGAGCGCCTTTATATCACGTCCTCCGTTGTGTCCACAGGGAGCGAGACCTAAAAGCCGTTGATACCCATACGCATGCAGCACTCTATAGAGAAATGCAACAACTCCGCGCTCTTGGAACAGAAAGCGTCACCCAGATCCGTGAGGTGCTGCGTGCGTTGATGTGCTTGAATCAGGTTGTCCAATGGAAGTCCGAGGTCTTCCAGGCCGACTTGAAGGAAAAACGCATCGACTGGGTGAAGTGGCAGGCATATTCGAAGATTCCGATAGACTTCGCGTGCGTTGCATCTCAATTTGACACTTCACTTTCACTGACTTTACACATATAGGTTTTCAGATCTGGAAAACATCATGTCTGTCAGGATATCCCTCCTCCGCTCTGTTCGACAACGAGAGGAGAGGCAACAGATCGGAAACTTGACTTCACCTTTTGTTTCGCAATTAGTGAAGCTGGAAACACAATGTCTCCTCTCTCTAGCTGAAGCAGCTCGAGAGTCTGACCAAACCCAAATTGCGCTCAACTCTGTCATGCGGGCTCAAAGTTTGGAGAGTGTAGCGTCGTTTGAGACTTCTCAGGAGTATGCCAACGTTCTTTGGGCGATGAAGGAGGAGAAGATTGCCGTCAACTTCCTCGAGGACCTTATCAGGCGCCCCAGCTTTACCGCTCTGTCGCCACCCACCAAAGCAGCCTTCTATGCAAGACTGGTGAGCCTCGAGTCTCAAACTCGCCCCACGTTCGTATCTAAGACATTGACCTGGTATTATCTAGGGTACCTGGATTTCGGAAGCCTTCCTTCAGAAACCAACTGATGTTTGGGACAAGTACTTTTCGCTCGCGATCGACGCACTCCACGGTTGGGAGCCAAATCACCAGCACGACTTGGCGGCTATATATCACCAATGCGCCGTTTTTGCAGACCGGCAATACCACGCCATCATGAAGTCACCAGACACAGTGCGGTGGAAGGTTTATGTCGAACGGAAGCAAAAGGAGATCGCAGACCGTAAGGTCGAGCTTGAAGAGCTGAATAGGGGTACCGATTCTATCCGCCAAGCAGAAGTACAACGAGCACAGAGTGAAGCCCAAAAGTTGCTAAACGCCGACAGAGAGCACCATGAACGGCATAACAAAGCGCGGATCCAGTTTCTTCGCCAATCCCTACAGATGTATTCTCGTTGTCTGCAGTTCACGGATGAGTACGACACCGAAGCATCTATCAAGTTCTCGTCACTTTGGTTTTCCAACTTCGACGACAAGGAAAGCATCGGGGACACGGTTCATGAGGTCCTGGGTAGCATCCCCTCCCGGAAATTCATCTTCTTGGCGGTAATTGTTAACCAACCATCTTGCCAATAAAAAATTGCTGATCTTTTTACAGCACCAACTTTCTGCTCGTCTGAGCAAGGCCGCTGAGGATTCCCAAAGCCAGCACGACCTCCAGCAGTTGATGACGCGGCTCTGCAGAGAGCATCCGTTCCACAGCTTTTATCAAGTGTACTGCCTCCAGGTGGACAGACTTCCGACGATTTCGAATGGGTCTCGACAGTCTCGCCGGTCGATGTCTCAAATACCGTCCCAGAATGCAAGCCAAGTTGAGCGGAGTGCTGCCGCGGAGGACGTCTTAGCCCAGCTTCACGTAGACGACCAGGTCGGGCCTCTCATCCAAGACATGGGCCTTCTGTGCGAATCCTATCTGGAATGGGCGAAGTACCCCATCACTCCGAAGAAGAAGCAGTATACCAAGAGCCCGCACAATCCTGGCCCATGGGACATCCCAGCGCATCTGAAAATCCGACAGGTCTGCAAAAAGATCAAGACCAAAATTCCTGTTTTGACAGCGGAGACGAAGATTGATCCATCCATGCGATATGAGAATTGCGTATGGCTTTCCAGGTACAGCGAAAAGTTTGAGACTGCCGGAGGGATCAATATGCCGAAGGTCACCGTCTGCGTTGGTGAAGATGACAGCAGGCACAAGCAACTGGTGAGTACCCCACTCATGTTTTCGTGCACTAGAGTGTGGCAACTAACTTTCTTTAGTTCAAGGGCGAAGGGAAAGATGACCTGCGGCAAGACGCAGTTATGGAGCAGGTGTTTGAGCTTGTGAATAAGATTCTGAACCAGGACCGCGAGACACTGAGGAGAACGTTACGGGTTCGGTCGTACAAAGTCGTCCCTTTGGGTACGCAGGCCGGGGTCCTAGAGTTTGTGGGCAACACGGCACCCCTTAGGGAATGGTTGCAAAAAGGACATCCTCGGTGAGATCGACTCGTGCACCACAGAAGCGCGATGCTAATAACAACTTCAGGTATCGAAAGGACGACCTGTCACCCAGTGACGCGAGCAAGCAGCTCGGCGCCGCTCACTCAAAAACGCCCGAAGAGCGCCTACAGACGTATCTAAAAGTCACTTCTAGGTTCAAACCTGTCTTCCGCCATTTCTTTACGGAGAAGGCGCGCAATCCTATGCAATGGTTTGCCTTGCGCTTGCACTATGTTCGAAGTGTTGCAAGTACTTCCATCGTGGGCCATATCCTCGGCCTTGGTGACCGCCACACCTCGAATATCTTGATGGACACTGGCACGGGGGAGCTCGTACATATCGATCTTGGTATTGCTTTCGACCAGGTACGACTACTTCTCGTCTACCTCTGCAGAGTTGACTGATAGATTCTTCAGGGTAAACTGCTTGCGATCCCCGAAACTGTACCCTTCCGTTTGACCCGAGATATGGTTGACGGCATGGGGATCGCAGGCACTCAAGGCGTCTTCCAGCGGTGCTCAGAAGAGACCCTTCGAGTATTGCGTGAGAGTTCGGATATCATCATGACCGTGCTGGAAGTATTCAAATACGACCCCCTCCATTCCTGGTGCGCATTGAGCCCTGATGCGTTTGTACATTTTCTGACTTTTTTTAACAGGACTGTGAGCGAAATCAAGATCCGACGTGCACAGATGGTGAGAGACGATGTCTCTGCCACTGACACGACGTCGACTTCAGCGCTCGCCGCAGCGAACAAACTCGAAATGCTGGCAGGCATCGGTATTGATATGTCCAGCGGAACCGCCCAGGAAGCTGCCGATCGTGCTCTAAGCTCTGTTTCTCGCAAGCTGGACAAGTCGCTGAGCGTAGAATCAACTGTCAACGAGCTTATTGCTGAAGCCACCGACCCTGGTAACCTCGGCAAAATCTTCTGTGGATGGGCTCCTCACATGTAAACTCGCTACTTTCGCCTTCTCATTGGCTCTCGCATTTGTAATGAACCTCAGTGACCCTTCTCTCGTTGCTCTCCTGTTTTCTCTGCTTCTCTTTTCGTTTTCATCGGCATTTTCATGACTCTAGGCATAGTAGCTACTAACTTATGTACAATGGTAATCCTGCATTATTTACGACATCTTCTCTACCAATGATCAATGACCCATGCATGTTTCTTCTGATTGCCTACTCAATCAAAAGAACACAGCTTCATAAGGCCAGAGGCAAGGTTGTGATTAGATCTCGGTTGAGCACGAAATCAAAGATAAGATAAAGTAACCGTCACTAGCACCAGCCGGCGCTTCCAAGGTTTGCTATTACCACTGCCCCTGTCCAGCCCAACTCAGCGCTCATCCTTTGCTGCGTAATATAAACGACTCGTGGAAGCTGAGCCGAGTGTCGCTGCGGACTGGAAGCTTATTAAAAGGTCGTTAGACAGGCAGCACCTCACAATCAAAGTTTTGCAGACTGTTGTCTTTCGCCAAAACCTATTGGATAATTCTGGCTCTGGATTACCGAACGTCAATATCAAGCACAACTGCACAAGGATCTATGGCCTCCTCGAACCCAACCCCCAGTGAGCCATCCCAGGATGACTCTCTGAAAGCCTCCATCTTCCAGCGACTACATCCACGCGCCTACCTGGAACGCTTTCTGTCAGAGGGCTTCAGACCTGACGGCCGCCCCATCTCGTCACCCTCGTCTTCATCGTCCCCAGAAGACCCATCAGAGTTTCGGGAAGTCAATGTCAATGTGGGGAGCATACAGACAGCCAATGGAAGTGCGCTTGTCAGAGTGGGGAACACGACTGTCGTTTGTGGGGTGAAGGCCGAGATTGCAGAACCCGAGCTCGACGAGGGAGATAAAGGCTTTTTGGGTGCGTGTCTCTCCGAGTATTCTGGACGCGTTGGACGCGCTGCGGAAGTCCTTGGGCAGGTGTCAATGGACGAACTAACCTACAACCATTCATACAGTGCCCAATATCGACCTCCCCGCACTGTGCAGTCCAAAGTTCAAACCTGGGCCACCATCAGATGAAGCGCAAGTGTTGAGTGAGAGGCTAAACGAGGTTCTTGTCTCGTGAGTGACCCCTCTCTCCCTGAAAATCACATATGGGAGATGCTAACTCGGAGTCACCAAACTTGCAACCTTTAAAACCACCCAATAACAAACTGCGCCGTGTCTTTGAACGCGTCAATCACAGCTCCAACATCCTGCCGCTCCAATCTCTTTGCATAGAGCCCAAAAAATCTGTCTGGACACTGTATGTCGATGCGATCTGTATCAACTATGACGGGAATGCGTTTGACGCTGCGTTAATCGCAATGGTACTTGCGTTGAAGAATAGTACGTTCGTCATACTTTCTCTCCCTTTCCCGCTCTGCATAAACAGTTATTAAAGTTGCCTCCCTACATAGCCCGTCTTCCCAAAGCTCGTTATGAAGAGCATTCAGGGCTTACGCTCTGTTCACGAAAAGAATCTGAAAAGATCCCCTTGATCATCGAGACGACACCATTTGCGATGACTTTCGGTGTCTTTGACGGGTGCGTCCTCTCCACTGGTATCTCTGTGCTCAAAGCTGACCTTCTCGACAGCACACACATACTCTCAGATCCTTCGGCGTTCGAAGAGCCTCTGCTGGACGACACGCTTACCATCGTCATGGACCAAAACGGCGACTTTATCTCTGTCTCGCACATCGGCGAAGGCCTCCAGGGCAAGAATGGGAGCAGTAAAGAGGACGTTGTCCAACTGTGCATGCAAAAAGCAAAGACAAGGTATCAAGAAGCGTTCAGTACAGTTTTTGGGCCATAAAAAGCTGTTTTTCAATTTCTTCCGCCCCCTTGGCCATTCGACCCCTTCACAAACCAAATTGTCGTTTCGTGGTACTGCGGGTACATGGATTATAGAAGCTAATCACATAGAAGGACTCAATAAATAAGAACGTGTCAAGCAAGCCATCCGATGCGAGGGGGGTATGCCGAGAGCGAAGACGGTTCCAAAAGAAAGAAAGATTGTATAGTAATAGCAGCAGGAAAAATACGAGACACGAAATCTTGGGAATGTATCATAAAGGCGTCGTTGTTTCGCATGAGAACCATAACCACCCGTCGTCAAAAGAGATACAATGAGATATTTTTCGCGTTTGTCGCAAACTAGGCTATTAGATTTTTGGAATCGTGGGCCAATGAGTGGGTGTAGGGTGCATATTCCATCGTCTAGTTTGACAGACAAGGTATAGCACGATAGAACCTAAATAAAGTCAAGGGAAAAAGAAGAAGGGTGATAGGGAAAGAAGAAGGAAAGAAGAGTCCATGGTACACTTTTTTCTATTACTTGTTCTTCGCAATGTCTCTTGCGGCCTTGATTAAAGGTGCAAGCGTGCGAAGAGGTTCCGACAGTTTGAAGAAGGGGTGCTAGAAAAAGAAGCGTCGCTCCTGTGAGCTTCACTGTAACCCAACAACAAATTAGTAGGAAACTCACCTGAAGTAACTCAGTCGCCGAGGGCCTCTTCTCAGCATCAACTTCGAGTGTTTGCTTGAGATAGTCTGTAAACACCGGCGAGAGGTTCTCAGGGTTTGCGATTGTTGGCGTCCCGTTGGTTGCGATGAGGTAGAGGGCTTTGAGCGGGTTCTGGTTGAGATACGGCGGCTCTCCCTCGATCATCTCTGCAAAGAGGGTTGAGCGGCGCGGCATGACAAGGCCGATGGGGACACTCACCAATAGCCATGATTCCCAAACTCCAAATGTCGACTTTAGGTCCATACTCTTTGCGAGTGACGACTTCGGGTGCCATCCAGTACGGTGTACCAACCATGGTCGTCCGTTTTGCGTGCCCTTCCGAGATTTGAGCGCAGAAACCAAAGTCGGCTGTAATCAGGTATTAGGACGCGTTCCGGAAGAGTAGGGAAGACACGTACTGAGCTTGATATCACCAACCATGCTCAAGAGGACATTATCACTCTTGATATCCCGATGAATCACACCATGCCGATGCAAATGTTCCAAACCCTGACACGTCCTCTCTCGATACGGCCGCAATCTGGCCTTCGGTCATGAGATTGGCGGTGACAACGTCCGTGAGCGAGCCTCCCTCCATGTACTCCATCACGACCCACAAGTCATTCTTGTACAAGAACGAGTCGATATAGTTGACGATATTAGGGTGGCGAGAAGACCGCATGACGAGGATTTCGTTGATGATGAGGTCCTTCTTGGGTTGCTTGTCGAGATCCATCTGTTTGATCGCGACGGAGAGGTTGGTGCCGACTTGGTAGGCCGTGTATACGCCTCCTGATGCTCTGTAACACCGGTTAATCAGCAGTAAAGAGAAAGACGTCGAAAGGCACTCACCCTTGACCAATCTTGACGAGGTTCCTATAGAGTTTGGTAGGATCCGCATCGGTACAAATCTGTTGCAGCCGCTTGATGATATCTTCGTCTTTGGCCTTGTCGACCTTCTTCTCCCTCCTCCGTGGGGTTGCGACACCGGCCACCTTGGCCAGGTTCGAGGCAGCGGGACTGGGAGGGTGGTTCTGCGCCCTAGGGTCCGCGCCCCGAGGTTGGTGCGAACCCGGAGCAGCAGTAGCAGCCGACTGTTGCTGTTGCTGTTGTTGTTTCAACGGAAGGTCCGTCTGAGATGAACCAGGTGATGGCTTTGGTTTGGTGGCAACAGCGAGGCCATTGTTGAGGTTGGCGCCTGGTTGTTGGTGAGGAGGTTGAGGGGATCGTCGATCTTTGGTGGTGTTCGATCTCCCAATCTCGATTGTCTTTGCTGGCTTGACGGGCGTCCGTTGGGACGTTGAACGATCAAGAGCAGGGGTGGCTGCGCTGGGAGGAGTCGGTGCAGGACGATAAGAAGTGGGTGCGCTGATCGAGGGTTGTTGTGAACTCGGCTTCTTGGGCGGCGGCGGTGGTGGAGCGCGCTGGGGATGATCATGTCAATCATTGTTGCCTACCGCAAGACAATTAGAATACTCACAGGGTTTGCAAAGCTGTCCAAGGGAGGAATGTAGGTCTCTGGAAGAGTGGGAGCAAGATTCCCGAGCTTATCCCAAGCGTCGCCGTGACCTTCCTGGTAAAACTTGACGATTTCCATCACAGCCTGGGGGTTCTTTTCCTGCTCTGATCGAGAGATGCCGCTCTCCTGAAGAAGCTGCTGCCATTCTTTAGGCAGACCTGTAAACTCTCCTGTGGACGAGTTGAAGCCGACGTGTGTGAGATGGACAGGATCGTAAGGGGTGCTGATTTCGGGGCGTTTGGTGGGGTTGAAGACCTCGGACATGAAGCTGAGCATGCCCTTCTTTGACTTTGTGCCGCTGCGGGCCCTGGCTGGCAAGAGGGCGCTGGCACTTGCAGGCGGCGGGGGTGGAAAATCTGGAGGTCCAGTGGGCAGAGCCTCGTTCATGTCTGCGTAGAAACGGCCATCGTCGGTAATTTGGGGCGGGGCAGACGGTGTTGAGAGCCGTCGCTGGGCCAGCTGAGACTGGGTAGGGAAGATGTCTGTAAGATTGGCGGTATTCGCCCTGGATGGACGAGGTGGTGGAGAGGTTCCCCCGTTGATTGGTTTGTTGTAAACGTGTGTGGACATGGGTGGAGGTTGTGGAAGAAAGGACGAGTCGTGGATGGAATTGACGTTTGCAGCAAAGGGATCGTCAACTGATCTTGGAGTGGGTGCTGCCGACGAGCCGTTTCGAGGTCTGTTCTTGTGCAGCAGAGAGGTCCTCGTCCTTGATGTTGGGCTGGTGTCGACGGGCGTCTTTGAGCGTGATGAGGACGAAGGAGGTGGCGGCGGTGCCCGGCTGGGGGTAAACTTATTGGCCTCTGCAGCGTGCAAATTGGCGTCTGCGAGGAGAGCGTTGTACTCCTGAATGGACTCTCTCGATGGTCTGTGGTACTCCACGGTGATCTTGGACTGACGTCGAGGCTGTTGTTGCTGTTGCTGCTGCTGGTGTCGATGATATGGTCCTGGCGATGAGGACATTGGACGCGTTTCAATTGGGTCTTGCAACTGATGGTCGTCGATTTTATTTTTTACTATATCTGCTTGCTGCGTTGTCAACGGCTGTAGTTATCACTGATGCAACCTCGACAACATCACTACTCACACTTCAGGGGGGCGCTTTCCTTCGCTGTCCACGACGACGATGACGACGGCCGACGTCAGGCGCTGGTAGCTGCGCTGGCTTGGTGGTGGTTGCTAGCCAAAACTCTCAACACTAGCCTAAGCTCAAATCAACCAGAACAAGGTCACAGCCTTCTAATCAAAGCTCATTAACGCCCACTATATTCCCCGGGTTGCCGCACACCCGAGGTCCTTCAACCACTTGGTCACCTTAACTTGGGCTCTCTGCATCTCTCTTCTGGAGCACACGTGTGCGGAACCTCTTTTAAACACCGCGAAACTTATAGCCGAGTTACATTGACTGAGCCTCACGGGTTCGGATGATCGCGAAGTACTAGGCATCTCTACGGCGAATTCATGGACTTTGTCAATATTGCGCAGCTGTGGCACGGCAAAGGCGCATAAACTGTTGCTTGGAGGGCTTTGTCCTGTAGTCGATCGCTGGCCACAATAATCGCTATTGTGGCATCTACCTCTGAGTATATAAACCACCATGGTGGAGGTCCTTGATCAATCAAGGTCTCTTGCCCAGTGCATCGATTCCCAGTCAAAGTTATCTCTCCTGGCGAAGATCTACTGCTTGAATCTGCGTTCAACCACACCATTTTCTCGAGTGAAGATCCTTACGCCTCAGATGAATAACCAAACGATGCCACAGCCTGCTCACACCCTTCGCAGGAGCACCAAGACCCTGTACACTACATCTATCAGCTCCGTTCACTTCACCCTTCATCTCGAACAGTTGGAACAGCGTCTTCTCGCCGCATCCCAACATCCTGGACTCAGGAAAATGAAGCACTTGACCGATATTCGTCAGGTGGCTGCAGTCCAATGTGATGCAGTTCATCTCTAATCTTGCTCCTATATGTGACTGAAAGATTCCTTTCATATCTTGTGGAATGATCTGTATTCCGTTCTCCACCTCTTTGTGTGTAATCACTCATGTGTACGCGGTAATGAACTTGAAATGAATTCGTACCAGAGGTCAACTGGTCATGGTACATCCCATCTATTATACCCCAATGAATTGGCTTGTAAGCTGGCTGTGCTGACACACGCGAGCTGCTACGCGGGAAGCCTTCTTGTTGTTCAGCTGGTGTCGGCAAATGTGCGATCCATATGAAGGTCGAGTAATCGCAGAGCGCCTGTGAAAGGTTCGTACCCATGCTATCTCAAGGATCCCCACCAGAGGATCACAAAGTCGGAAGCTGTCAAATAGCTCTAAATTCACCTGAGTGCAACATGGTACATGCTTCATTAGTCCCAGCTGTTAAACCGAGACGACCAAGACCTTGCGAGAAGTGTCCACGCGAGTCGGGAAGCGGTGATGCGCCCGTTGATGTAATTATCTAATTAATCCCGCCCTGCCACGCAGCGCGTCGGGCCTAATAACTGCTTGATCCTCACCCGCCACCACCTCCCAACCCACAATGGAATCTTCAGAGCTGTACCATGTCAAACAGCAATTCATCCTAGGTAACGTCACTTGGAAGATCTCCCCCAGACCTCTAGCTGATCACCAAGTACTCACCACTGTCAGGGGCCTACAAATCCATTTCACAACTCAGCCTTCCAGAGGAATCATCCCCAGATTACATCCCCACACTCCTATACAAAGCCCGATCTCTCATCGCTCTCGGAAACCCCAAAGCCGCCTTGGATCTTATCCCTGGTTCCACAGAGAACGTTGCACTGAAAGCAGTGGCCTCGCTCGCGCGATATGTTGCAGCAGGAGGCGATGATACCGCGAAAGAGGCAGCACTCGAGGAGCTGCGTGACTTGTCGGTGGAGATTGAAGGTGATGATGCAGAGGGATCGCCTAGAGATAACGCCCTAGTGCGCGTCGTTGCTGGGACTGCGTTTGCTCGTGCAGGGGAAGTCGAGGAAGCACTCGAAACTCTGGGAACAGAAACTGAGGATCTCGAAGCGTGCGTTGCCTATCATGTCTTCTTCTATATTCAGCTCGCGCTAACGGTGGACGTGCAGCGTCGCGGTGATCGTCCAAGTCTACCTTTCAATCAACCGACCAGACCTCGCCAAAAAGCAATTCGATCGCTCAAAGAAATGGGCAGAGGATGATCTCCTTCTGCAGCTTATCGAATCCAACATCGGGCTGGTCTCTGGGAAAGACAGCTTCTCAAACTCTCAGTCCTTTTATTCTGAACAACTGGCGAACCCTTCTATGACTTCCCCGCATCTTTTGACGGCTCGAGGCGTTACTCGTCTGCTTCGCAACGAGATCCAGGAAGCCAAGTCTGATCTGGAGGAATCGTTGTTGCAGCAGCCAGAGGATGCAGAGACACTTGCTGCGATTGTCGTCGCTGGTGGACTTGGTGCGTTGAAGAAGGACGAGACTGAGGCGCATTGGAGGTACGATCTTTCTAAGTTTGGGGAATGGCCTTACAGGCTTACGTGTTTGATACAGTCGACTGGCCTCTGAACATCCAAACCATCCACTTGTGCTTGACGTCAACACAAAATCTCAGCTCTTTGACGACCTGGTCGGCAAATTCCCCGTTCCGCAAGCAGTCGCCGTGTAAAGTCCTTGAATGTAAACTGAATACAAATCCCTATCACTTGTCAAGCTCCTAAAACACCTGCATCGTCGCCAAACATTCTTCGCCGCTTTCATGGGCCCAAGTTGCTGCTCGGGAGACGGTTGTCCGAGGAAATGTGCTCGCGCCAAGTGTTCGCTTGTCACATTCCTCCGGCCTTTTGTCTGGAAATGAAACTGACGTCTACTATTGAAAACCTGACAGCAGAAGACGTGTACCGATCGGGGGGACGCGCTTTTGGCACATTCCGTGCCTGTCTATTGGACAGAGAAGCTTCCAAAGGGTGTTCAGAGCCCATACGAGGGCTTTGGCAGGGATCTGCGCTTATAGGCGCACTGAACACCCTGGACGTCCTGGAAAACGGAAGCAACAAGACATGAAAGGCACCCGAGCAACAGCGCCAGTACGATAAACCTTGACTCATTCTTGCCCCTTATTCGCCTCGATTTCTCTCCGGAACGTGGAAAGAGAAGGGAGGAATCTGATAAGTCCTCTAATTCTGACAGGAAGCATGGAGGGTTGGGACTTCGGTGAACCCCATCCATCACAAGTTCAAAGCCACTTCTTCGGGTCCCCCTACGACCGCGTTGTATAAAGCTTTGGAGGGGTGGGTTGGAGTTTGAATGCTCGGTTAGCCTTTGCTTCCTTCCCCCTTTCCTTTTCATTCACTCTCCAATCCTGCAACGCACCTCTGTCTGAATTCATGTCTGTGAAACGAATGTCTACGTTGTTCCGTAAAAAGGAAAAGTCCGAGGTGAGTTGTGTATGTCTTCGATGGCTATGATGCTGATCAACGGGCGTCTATTAGATCAAAGGGGCACCCGCTGCCACTGTTGTTACGAACGGCACGAACGGCACAAGCCACTCGAATGCAAATGTTACGAACGGGGAGACCGTGGCGTCCCCAACATCCCCTACCTCACCCGCCAAGGATGAGGCCAAGGAGGCAGAGGGAATGAAAGCCTTGAGAGACTTCAAGGAAAAGGTTAGTATTCTTGCCGTCTATCGGATGCAAGGGCTAGAGCTCATGGACGTTGTAGAAGAAGCAAGGAAAACCGTTCGATTTCGGAACCTCCAGCATCGTAAGTGTCGCTCGTCGAGCTACTCGAACCAAGAAGCTCATACCCCATCAAGGCCGCTGTGCTGGATTTGGTTAGGAACAAAGAGTCCATTGATGATCGCAAGCTCTTCGTACGTGTCGAGTCTCTAACCATCAGAGACGGCAGCGCTCACCACAGAGATAGCTCGAGCATGCGTTGACCTTCATCTCCCGCATGGAGGACGGTCCCCTATCACACACATTGAAGAACAAAATTATCCAACTGTGTAAGCCTTCTCATTTGGGTACCGTTCAAACTCCATGCTAAGGTTATGTGACAGTCTACAACGATCTGACGCACCCGTCGGCGACCAGTGTTGGTAACAAGTATGCATGGAGGACTGCAGATGGATCGTTTAACAACATCGACCTCCCTGACCTGGGCAAGGTGTGTTTCATTTCGATTCGGGTAGTTCAGAGCGCTGAGACTTGTTCCAGGCGGGCATGCCATACTCGCGCTCAGTGCAGCAGACCCACCCTCTGCCAATTAACCAGATGCCGGATCCAGGTCTTCTATTTGACACGTGAGTGACCAGGCCTCTTCTCAGACTCCTTCTTTCCTGACTGGCTTTTGAATAGGTTGCTCAAACGAGAAGGTGTAAGTGGATAGGGGTCTGCTCCAGGGTTGTGGATTGTGGCGCTCATAGGCTCTTTTCTAGTTCGTCGAACACCCAGGCGGTCTATCAGCTCTCTTCTTCGGCTTCGCCACTTTGGTCATTCACAGGTAGGGATCATATCGACTCCGTTCCAACTCCGAAGAATGAGAACTTGATTAACCTTCAACAATCCTGTTAGCGTTTTCCGAACCTCACATCGGGATGTGACCATCAACGAGACGTCCTCATACGTCGACCTTGCACCGCTATATGGCAACAACCTTGAGGATCAGGATCGTATTCGTGTTCGGGATGGTCGAGGACTCTTGTATCCGGATGTCTTTGCAGAGGACCGTCTCCTTATGCTCCCTCCTTCGACTTGTGCTTTGCTTGTGATATTCAGCCGAAACCACAACGTCAGTGCCGATGAATCTTCCTACAAGATGACCTACTGATGCATTGGCCCATAGTACATTGCTAGGAAGCTTTTGGATATCAATGAGCGAGGTCATTATGTTGATCCGAGCAAGCTCTCGATGGATGATCCCAAGCAGAAGAAGGTGCTCATCGCTCAAGACGAGGAGATCTTCCAAACGGCTCGGTTGATCAACTGCGGATGGTTTGGTGGCAGTAAGTCGTCCCAGTCATGCAAGTAAAGGCAAATAAACTCACATTTCGTCTCATAGTCGTCTTTTCCGACTATTTCTCGTCCATCCTTGGTCTTGTGCGTGATGGTAACAACTGGAGCTTGAGTCCGTTCGAGGAGATGCGCATGGACGACCACACCCTGTTCGAGAGAGGCAAGGGCAACGTTGTCAGCGCCGAAGTAAGTGTATAATTTTCTCGAGTCGGTCTGAAGTCTGACGTTTCCCAATAGTTCAACTGCCTCTACCGCTGGCACGCCACTACGAGCAGAGGTGCCGAGAAGTGGACCGAACGCGTCTTCGACCAGATCTTCCCCGGAAAGCCTCACGAAGAGGTTTCGTCGGACGACTTCAGAATGACTGCACACAAGCTGCTTTCGAACCGACCTCCTACTCAGGAATGGGTGTTTGGAGGGTGAGTAATCGGTGTAGCCTTGTAACGGACGGGGGCTTACCTTCTTTCCCATAGAATCAAACGTCAAGCAGACGGAAGCTTCAGAGATGAAGACCTCGCTAAAATCCTTCATGATGCGACCGAAGATCCTGCTGGTGCTTTCCGTGCCCGTGGTACTCCTGGTATGATGCTATTTCCCTCTGGTGTACTCTGTTGTACTGATTGATTCACAGCTGTCATGAGGTTGAACGAAGTCATGGGTATTGAGCAGAGCCGTAAGTGGGGTGTCTGCTCCTTGAACGACTTCAGGAAGTATCTTGGATTGAAGCGTGAGTTATTCATCCTTCTTTGTGCAGACCAACAAGTCTGATCGTTTTCATAGCATACTCTACATTCCTCGAGTGGAACTCCGATCCTGAGATTGCCACAACCGCTGAGCTTATCTACGGCGACATCGACAAGCTCGAACTCTACGTCGGTCTCCAGGCCGAGGAAGCGAAGCCACTTGTCGATGGCGCTGGTCTCTGTCCTGGTAAGTGAATACAAATAGAACCGCCATCCCAAGTCTAACCTCTTTCAAGGCTACACCGTCAGCCGAGCCATTCTTAGCGATGCGATGGCCTTGACTCGCGGAGACAGGCACTTCACCCACGACTTCACTCCCTACAACCTCACGGCCTGGGGATTCCAGGACTGCCAACGCGACCAAAACGGCCATGGCTTCGGTAGCATGCTCGGTCCCTTGCTGCTCCGTACCCTCCCTCAGGACTACAGCGAAAACAGCGTCTACACCTTCTTCGCAATGATGACACCCGACTCGATGAAGACAAACCTTACAAAGATCAACAAAATGGACCAGTATGATATCGCAAGGCCCACTCACCGTCCTCTCACTACTGTGATTGACGATGCTGCTGGTATTCTGCCATTTTGAAGGAGGTTCACAGTTTCAGGACACCGTACGGCGAGAGGGCCAGGAAGGTCATCAAAGGCAAGGGTTTCTTCCCTGCTGAGACTTCCAAGGAGCAAGACGCCATCCGCAAGGCGTTGAACAGCACCCCAGAGGTTGTTGCCCACATCGGAGCCTACTTCTACGAGACCACCAAGAAGACCCTTGACGCGAAATCCTTCAACTTTGTTGGTGGGAAGAAGCGAGGTGTTGACCTCGTCAAGAACGTTATCAACATCGTCCCTGGGATGTGGCTCACAGACTTGGTGCGCTTTCCAATGCATTTCAACCATATACTATGACTTACGCGAGATGTGCAGGCGGGCGTAACTGTTGCTAAGGATGAGACTCATTTCACTGCCGATAAGCTTCACGGTGCCTTGAACGACATCTATTCGTACGTCGGGTCTCTTATTCGTTGTGGAGTTGCGGAATACTAATGAATCTACAGCTTCATCTTCTTGAATCCTGTACCTGCTAAGGTCATGACCCTTCAAACCAAGGTCCAGGGCCACTTGAAGAAGCTCATCCCCGATATCAAAGACAACTTGACTGGCACCAAGGTAAGCCTGCATTGCTGCGAGTGACAGGCCGCGTTCTGACGCACAAGGCAGCCTTCCATCGGCGGTATCATGGCAGCCATGTTCACTCGCAAAAAGCCTCAGCATGACGAGGTCATCAACAACATGTTGCAGAACAAGTGGCTCGAAGATCGTGACGTCCTCACCAATGCTCTGCTCGCCATCATGGTGATCGGCAATGCTGAGATCAGTTTGGCTGCTGCCAACCTCGTCGATTACTTCCTTGGTACCTCCAATGGAGAGGAGATCCACAACCTCGCCGTAAAGAAGGACTTTGTTGCTCTCGGGGCCCAGATTCGTGAGGCACTGAAAGTCTGCCCAGCCTTTGAAGGCGTTTACCGTAAGTTACAGCTGCACCTTGCTTTGAAGCAGCACTGAAGCTCTCCAACAGGCATCTCTACCCGCGAGCAAATCGTTGCAGGACGCAAGTTTGCAGAGTCAGAACGCATCTTCCTCAACACCTCAAAGGCTCACGTCAAAGCTGAAGGCGCCTTTGAGTACCTTGGTGAAGACCTCATGCTCGAGATCCTCACCCAAATCATCGCTGCCGTCTTTGAACGACCAGGTCTCACACGTTCCAAGGGCCTTGCTGGGGAACTTCAACAATTCCGGGACCACACGAAGCCTGAGGCTCCCAATGTCTTCGTCAACCAAGACTTGACCATCTCTGAGTGGCCCTCGTCGTTGACGGTCTTCGTACGTGCTCTACTGCCTACGGCTCTCGCAACATGCTAACCTTTACTCCCAGTACAACGTTGCTTGATCACTTTCATGTGCTTCACGTCTTTTGCCACGCATTTCCTTGATGTCTCGATTTATTTACAAAATTCTACATAGCTTGCATGTATCATTATGCCATTCAATACGAAACGAGTCCTATTGTCTACCCTTTTTTATTCCCGTCCCCAAGCCCTTCCGCAATCTTCATAAGCAATGACTCGATCCTCTCCTGCCTCTTCTCAATAGCATCGATCTTGTGCTTAATCGAACCAAGCTCCAAGTCGGTGGCGACAGGACTTGACCCTGTCATACCTTCCATCCGCTTCACCTGTTCCACAGTCATGGGCGCTTTACCAGACCCACCGCTCTCGCGCGAAACACTTCTCTGAGTCGGAATCGGAACACTTTGAGGCGGGCTAGAAGCTGGGGGACTCTGAGAGAAAACTTGCGTGGGACCAGGAAGCCGTCGGAGCGCAGCGTTCGTCTGAGCATGCTGCCGCAGTGCCTCGTGTGATGGTCTCTTGCCTTGCACGATCGAAGTCAGTCTCCTCCGACTAGCAGGGCCATAGCTAATGCCTGGTCCTTCCAACGATATGCCGGTCGTCACCGTGTGGCCATCGTTCAGGTCATCGAGTACGACAGGTTGGAACACCTGTGCCAGGGGGCTAAATGCTGCTTGTGAAGGGTTGAAATTTGATAGGCCAGAGGGGGGTTTGGGAGGCACCAACGAGTCCATCCGTAGCCTGGGAGCTCTGGGTGGAGATCGTGACGGTCGCTTGCCTTGCTTCTGGGGCGAAGATTGTCCTCCGAAGCGAGGCGCCTGCGGGCCTCCATTCATGGATTCTTTGCGCGGCTGCCATTCCCTGAATACATGATCGCCTTCGTCGTCGCCCATATCCAGTGCACTGTCAAGGTCGTCTTCCACTTCAAAGATGGCGTCAATGTCGTTGCCTGACCCTGCGAACCCTTCAAACAGCCCTTCAAACAAGACTAACAAGATGAGTAAGGGCTTCGCATCTAGGGTAGAACAGTGCTTACCAAATTTCTTCACCTTCCTTGGCAAGGTATCGTATACCCTCTCGGCCAAGAAGCCAACTGTTTCCGAGAAACCTACAGAGCCCGCTGCCTGCGACTGACGCTCGTAAAACGAGATGAGCAACAAGAGCGGAAAGTTTGTGAGCCGGATCATGAAGACGTTGACTTTATGAAACCATCTTGGGGAGAGGATGTAGCTCGAGGGTAGCATTATGCAAAGAGCGATAAGGTTCACGGGAGGTTGGTACGAAAACAACGAATCTGCCTTGACTCTGCACCACGTTTTAGGGAAACAGTCAGACTCGAAGGTTGGATTATACGCACCCTTCAATCGTGGAGACGGCCTTTCTGAACATGGCCTCTGCGGCAGCATCTTCGTTGATCCTGGCGAATGTGTTGGAAAGGATAGACACCAGCACAGTCAGCAATAGAGTGTTGCTCAGGCATGCGTAGGTAACCATCAGAATGGGACCCATGATGGGATGGAATTTCGCTATAGGAGTAAGATAAGCGAGAGCTATTAGTGACAGGAGGAAGGGAACACACCCGCGTTATCAAATCCACTGGCATCAAGTCCAAACCATAGGTCAAGCATCCACCAAGCAACTTGTCTTCTCGTCGTTAGCACGGGAAACTGGCAGGTCTGCAAGTCACTCACCCTGCTGAATATCCAGCTTGGTTCCTTGAAAGCCTGTACCAGGGTCAGATATATGTGCCGCGTGTTAAGGCTGGACGGAAGCTTACGTCCAGAGGGCGTAAAGGAAGCCACAGAAGCAGAACATCGCGATACACATAAGGAACGTGAATTGCACGATCATGGCGCGAAGTGATAGGACCATCAAGTTATCCTTGAAAGTGACGAAGGCCAACCTGGGCGGCAGGTTGTAAGCGAGGGCACGAAAACCGGAAAGGGTGTGTGCGAACCGAGGGAATAGCATACAAGCTATCAAAGCCAGGCCGTCAATTCCGAGAGTCTTGGCCCAGAGTACTAGCGGAAAGTGAGCATCTGCAAAGAAGGTAGGGCTTTGGTAGCATACTATTATAATAGATCCCATAGAGTCGTGTTGCCAGATAACCAGCATAAATTGTGATAAATGCGAGGTCAAAGGCATTCTAGAACGGGTCAGCACCGTGACTTTGAAAGAGGCAAAGAGCCTACCCAGGTGCCTTTGAAGTAGACTACATGCATGTTAGCATCTCCGTGAACGGGGATCAACATGGTGGAACTGACCTTTGATACCATGCTCCTGCATGGCAGCGAGCTTTTCCAGTGCGAATCCGAGTGCATAGACAATAAAGCAAAATTCTGCAGGGTTGATGTGGGGAACAACTGCTAGTTCAATAGCAACGACGTATAAAATGAAGAGTACAAGGAAGCTGGAAGGATCCTGCGAGTTAGTCAAGGCAGCAGAGCACGGGGATAGTTACGGACTTGAAATATTCAAGAGCAGATCGAATGAAGGGCACTTTGAGTCGGTAGTGGTCGAGAAGAGGCGCCTTTCTTGGATCATAGAAGTGGATGGGGTTCCGTTTGTAGGTCTGGAAATCGTTGAGCAAGGGTGACTGGCCAAAGGGACATGCATACGTCAGATAGGATGGAATGCGTGCTCTCAGCTTGATAAACGCATTTGCCACTAAACGGGATTCATTAGACCCTGACAGATGCCACCCCCATCCCACTCACGTCCAAATGGCCCGAATGACCTTTTGACAAGACGAACTCTTGATGAATCGCTTTGCCTTGCCTAGAATCGCGAGCTCAATCGCATTCCCCACTCTATCTTCCAACTCATCGTCCCGTTCCGCTCTAGCCTGCGCGATCATATTCGGGTCGGCACCCGAGTACACGTTCCAGACCGTGGTCAATACGAGCGTAAGGTCCAGCATGCTCTCTGCGTATAGTCTGAATATGCGTGTAGCGAGGATTTCACAGAGAGATGCGCGTGATTTGGATAGGGTGGATGAGGTGGGGTTGTCGTCCCGAATAAAATGCACTCGGTTGAGCAGGAGACAGAAGACCACGGACATGTTGCCTTGCTGCAGGATGGCGGTGTATTTTTCGACTAGCGGTCGAACGAGGGTATATGTGAGGTCGGGGGCGAGCAACTATCCATGCCCAGTCAGAACGGCTAGTATCAAATGGCAAGAGACATACAGCATCGTAGCTCAGGGGTGTATCTGTGCTCAGGGTTAGCCGGTGATAAACCTTGGCTTGTCCTGGACGTACCAATGTAATGCTGAACCACAGTTCCATGTTGTGTCAGTGATTCCTCTACGAAAGGCTTGGAACGCCTACAATAACATCCTAGTGGTGGGTCAGCACTATACACAACAGCGAAAAGTGGCACGTACCGCTCTGATCATTTGAATAAGGGGGTAGACCACGGTGGCCTGGACGTTGGCCCTAACATATCTTTAACCAACGAGCACCTCCAGTCCCCAACGAGACACATACTGGCTCAATAAGGGCTGCCGTTCGGTTGACTGTGATTCTGACATTGTGAGGACAACACTTTCATTTGCTCAGGCACGGTGTGGTTGAGGTCAAGGCTTTATTTGTCGCGGAACCAAATGGTTGCGTCATAGCCACTGTCACTACTACTGACAACTCCAATACACGATTGCCTCGTAGTCCTTATCCACAGAGTTGGAACGTGTTGGTGTGGGCCAAAGCTTATCGAGACAGGTGGTTGGAATTATTGCAAGTTTCATCCTCTAAAATTGCCCCTATGGAAAGTGTTTTGATCGCCATCGACGCGCCTTGTAGCACGGTCCAGGAGCATGAGAACTCCTGACACAAGCCATCCAATCGGGTACCTGTCCCCGTAGACACTAGATAGACAGTTGTCCAGAATACAGCTCAGTGATACCGCCCGCCGAGCGCGTTGTCGACCACGTCTTGCGCGTGAAATTGGCTCCCATGAGTTTAAACTCCGACGTACGCGACGTTGGCGCGTTGCACGGCTGAGTCCTAACACTGACCTTGTTCTCGGACGTCGACCTCCCCGAACGCTGGCTTCTCACGGCTTCTACACCTTTGAGCCAAACATGCAGGCTAGTCCTAGGCCACCAGGCAGCAACGGCGCTCCAGTCAAGATCTACAATGCTGTCTACTCCTCGGTCCAGGTAAACCTCTAGGTATTTCGCGCGCCGAGAATCAGGCTGACGATGACGCGACCGTCGTGACCACAGGTCTACGAATGCATGGTTCGAGGGATAGCCGTTATGCGTCGGCGGAATGACTCCTATGTCAACGCCACACAGATTCTCAAAGTTGCTGGTGTGGACAAAGGTCGACGAACAAAGATTCTGGAGAAGGAAATTTTACCTGGGAAGCATGAAATTGTGCAGGGGGGATACGGCAAGTATCAGGGAACCTGGTGTGTATATAATCTGGAATGCAATCTCGGTCAATTTCTAATCCTTTGAGTAGGATTCCACTAGAAAAGGGACGCGACATCGCCCTACAGTATGGCGTCGCGCCATTATTAGCCCCTTTATTTGATTTCCAGCCGAGTACAAACTCGCTCGGAGCTCTGCCAGTTTCCACGCCTGGTGGGACAGCGTCACCACGGCCCCTTTCAGCTTCATCTTCGTACTCGAGCATGGGTGCGACTGGATCGTATCTGCCGTCGAGTATCCCTTCAAATCTGCCTCCAGCACCTATCATGCCCGGCTCAGCCCTTCGCTTGCTGAACCAAGGGCGGGCACAGGGGCTCTTCACTCCGTCTACGACCAGTGCTACTCTCAGGCCAACTGGCTATCACTCTCCGGGTCCTTACGCGAATTACACCCAGGCCTCCCATATGCAGTCCTCTCAAACCCCGCCCCCAGGTTCTACTCTGAAGCGACACCGTTCGGACGCAGACATCGATCCCGCACATTCCCAGTACATTCCCCAGCATGGTAAATTATCTTTACCTATTTCTCATTTGCCCAAACTGATTGGTGTTGCAGACGTTCAGATGTCCGAGCCTCAACTACACTCGGTGCCCAGTAACGAAGAGAACCCATCCCCGGCAAAGAGGCTACGGACAGACGAAGCTCCGATCTCTCAAGGCCACTGGCAACAACCACCGCTACAACCTCAACAAATCCAACGCCCTCCATCCCAGCTCTCTCAAGGCACATCTCGTCCTTCGAGCGCTGCGCCACATGGCGCTCGTCCCACCCAGCCCCAACAAGAACAACGACCCTCCCAGCCTCAGCCAGGTGCGACCCCTCCAGGCGGAGGAGACCCAGCCAGCAAGGTCAAGATGTTCACCAAGCCCTCCGTCCCTAGGGGCATGGATCCCAACATGCCTTTCAAAGATGCCAGGCGCTCAGCGTTGATCGCCTTGATCTGCCAACGAGACGATCCCTCCGCCGTCATCGACCTCCTCCGAGAAGTATCCGCCGATCCCGCCAACCACCCTGCCAGCCACGCTTTTGACGTTGACATTGTGCTCGACAACCATGGACACACGGCTCTGCATCTTGCTGCCAGTTGTGCGAGGATGCAGACAGTGGACGGGCTCGTCCAGGCTGGCGCGGATATTCATCGAGGGAACCATTTGGGCGAGACGCCGCTCATGAGAGCGAGTTTGGCGACGCATTGCTCGGACCAGCAGTCGTTTGGCGCGCTTGTGCAGTCGTTGCATGGGTCGATTCGGACGCTGGATTCGGCCAAGAGGTCGGTGTTGCATCATATCATCTTGCATGCGGGCGTCAAAGGCCGTGCAGTCGTGGCACGATATTACCTCGACCAAATCTTTTACTGGGTTGCACAACATGAAGGCGGCGATTTCAAGTCGATCGTGGATCTGCAAGACGAGCATGGAGATACTGCCATCAACATTGCTGCTAGAATTGGTAACAGAAGCTTGGTTAGGACCTTGCTGGATGTCGGTGCCAACCGAATCACACCCAATAAGCTAGGCTTGAAGCCTGGGGATTATGGCGTCGAGACAGAGGTCTGTATTTTAACCGTTTCTGCCTTGGTATGGTACTGAACTGTTGTTACAGGAACTGAGCAGTGGACTCCGAGCGGAAGACCTCATCTCGTCTCTTCGATCAGGACCCCCAGCTCCTGTTCAGAAAAGTCAAGATGTTATTGCAGGTACGTCTCTCAAATCCCCTTTAGCAACGGGATGCAAATCCTCCCCTAGATATGACCAACATGATCCAAAACCTCTCCACCGAATTCCAAGGCGAAATCAAATCCAAACAGGACGCCCTGGACGTCACCCAAGCGCACCTCCGCGCTGCCACCCGCGAGCTCGCCGAACAGCGTAAACAAATCCAGACATGGCAAGCACGCTGTGGCGACCTCGACCAAATCAGCCAGCGTATTCGGAACGTCGACAAGGCGCTGAACGAGGAAGACAACTTTGATTGGACGGGGCGGACAGAGCTGGATGGGTCAGACGGAAGGGAAAGGGGAGGGTCAGCGTTCCAGTATAGAGGTATGAAGAGTACGATGGTCGGTGTCAAGGGAAGTGTGGATGTGTCGTTTAGCGTTGAGGAGGATCCACCGATTCCGGCTGGGGATACGATGGCGACGCTGATTAGGCTGAGGAGGACGAAGCTGTGGCATTCGAGGGTGGAGGAGTTGGTCAAGAACAGGTTGAAGGGTTTGCAAGGTGCGAGTGCAGAGAAGGAGTATCAGTGCAAGAAAATTGTGGCGCTGTGCACTGGCATTTCGATCGATAAAGTCGAGGATGTGAGTTTAAGGTGCCTTCTCTTGGGGTTCACTTACTGATGTGCATTAGATGCTAAACAACTTGGTCATTGCTGTCGAAAGTGAAGCCCAGCTCATCGATATTGGCCGTGTCTCTGGCTTTATGCAAAAGGTGGGCAAGCTGCGTTCGCAGCCTCGACGTTGCTGACTGGCTTCAAGGTTCGCGACGGTATCATCTAGTCTGCAGGTGTACGTATATTTTTGTATTTGCACCTTTCCTTCTGTTCCTGTATCATGAATCTGTTATATTCTAAAGCCATAGATACAGACGGACGTCTAAGCAATTTCCTCAGGAGCGTACAGTTGGAAGTTCCTGTTGTACGTTCCCGACGCAATCATGTTTCCATCGCTTGTGATATCCACCGACATGACTTTGCCTGCATCCGTCGATAGCGTCCTCAGAAGCTGCCAATCGTCCGCACTCCAAATTTTGACCAGTCCGTCATATCCTGAGCTTGCAAAGTACAGTCCGGACCGGTACTTCCATTCCTCCTCTGTCCACTTGGCCTCGTTCTCTGAAGGGGCCGGGCGTTCGTCGGGTGCTGAATCGTCCTGCATGTCGACGTCTGCTGACGAGGGCTGTGAGGAAGTTTTGAAGTAGAGATCATTTGCGTGGAAGAAGCGAACGTCGGAGACATTTGAAGTGTGTGCGGGGATGGTATACAAGTCTCGAATGGCGCGCATGTCCCATATGCGGATGGTGTCGTCGCTCGAGCCAGTGGCAATTTGATACCTATAACCGCACATCAGCCTGGCGATGGATGAAAAGTATGAGGCATGCATACGCGTTGGGGGAGAACGACATTGACAGAATAGCTTGCGCATGTCCGTTGAGTACCATGGCTGTTCGACCCGTTCGAAGGTCCCACACACGTCCTATTGCGTCGAGGCCACTGTAAAAGAGTGAGCGAAGCTCTTCGCACATAACGAGCAAAAACGAACCCAGTCGCAATCAGCGCTCCGTCGTTCTGGAATTCCACTGCGTACACCTCTCTCGAGTGGCCTTCCTGCCACAGGAGCTCTTTTGCGGTAGACACATCCCATAGCCTCCACGACTTGTCGAAACCTGCACTGGCGACGTATTCTCCTGATGGATGGAAAGCGACTCGGCAAACGCGTCCAATATGGCCTTGCATCACCGAGATTGGCTGCTCACTGTGCAACTGTATCAGAATTTGCAAAGCAGAGGATATCGGCACCGACCTGACCTATTCAGTGACCATAGGTTAACAGCTCCTTCTCCTGCTCCGCTAACGAGGTTGACAGCGTCTGGAGATTGGGATAGTGTTGCCTGAGGATGCCATGCCACACCGCTAACTTTGTCGCTATGCCCCCGTAATGCTTTAATTTCTGTACACTGTGGGACGTTCCATAGCTTGACTGTTCCTGACCAACTTCCAGTCGCTAGGATTTGGTTGTTGGGTGCGAACCGAACTTGAGCAATAGGTCGCTCGTCGCCAATTTGAGAGCCAAGGTTGGTGTATTTCTGCAGGAAGATGTTCACTCTTACATTGCCGTGCAGGTTCAGGAACGCATCTACGCACCTTGACCTCGGTAAACACCTTCTTGCGGATATCCACTATCCGTGCCAGTTCGAGTTTGCTGTCTAGTCGCTGCTGGGCGATCCGCTTTTGAGCTCTGCAAAAGAAAGAGGAGAAAGTAAGAGGATTGTAAGCACCTTCTAGTCGCTATCATTCGTAGAGGGGTAGCTCCAACCTGGGGAGAGAGAACTCTGCTATTCTCCGTCGTGATTCGAGCAGTTCGAGTGAGCCTGGACTGTAGAATTCCTCTTTCTGTCCACCAATGTCAGGGCTGCATTAAGAGGCTAGGTGAGAGGATATCATACACACCTGCTCGTCGTCGTCATCAGAATCGTCAGACTCTGACTCTTCGTCTACATCCATCCCCTCGTCTCCCTTTGCAGCATTGATTTGTGACAAAACATAGATCAAACGGTCACGTCGGTCTGCTGCCTATGTTCTTCTCAATAATCTCCCCCATAGCAAAGATTCAATACATACACGTTCACCGAACAAAGTAATTGGTTCTCCAATTTCCCTCAGCCTGGCCTTGACCTTGTTGTCGTCCGTCGGTGCGGCAATGCCTCGCGCCTTCTTTTTGCGTTCGAGCTCATCGATAATTAGTTTGTTTTCTTGTCGAGCGCGCTCTGAGAGGTAGCTGCCCTCCTCTACGAGGGTGTCATAGGTTAGTTCTGCCATTCCGCAAGAACTTGGACCGAAGGAGATGGAAGTCAGAGGAGACGTGCGTTTTGGCGCCCTGAGCGCGTCTGCCGAACATGCCTCTGAAAAAAGGAAAATAATCTCACGCTACATTGTGCGTCTGGAGTCTCCGACTTCAACTCAGATGTTGTCCTCATATTCTGACAGCCGGAAACGGCTGTAAGCACCCTCACAAGCCTCTTGAAGCAGGCCCTGGCCCAAAAACTCCATGCTTTGCCGCCAACCTGCACAGTGATGACAGATTCAGGACGCAAAGATTTCAGAGCGAACTTGGACGGAAGCGTGAACGGTAGGTTAATTACAGTGATTGCTAAGTAGATTCATTGCATGGAATTGGTGGTCATTTAGCTTTGCGAAAGGTCTGGCATCCTGCGGACGACCTTGCCTTCGTTCCGAGCATGGACACGGAGTCTCTCCAATAGAGGCGAATTGGCCCAACGTTCCGGAGGCGCTCTCTTCTCCGTGCACCAGTAGTAGATATCCCAGTCAGGCTCATCCAGAAGCTAAAAGGGTAGAGGTTAGCACGCTTTGTGCATACAGTCCCATCCCGAGACTCACCTTGTCATACTCCCGCATTTCAGCAACGGTCATGGCACTCAAATTCTCCCGGGCAAAGGTGCTGAGCAAAAGATCGGTTTCCAGGGTTCCCCTTTTCCTGGACTGGTACACAAGCCTTGCCCGCATGGATGTTTCTGACTCATTTGGCCGTGGAAGAGGCGGAATTCGAGCTTCGTCTGGTGGGGTCTGCGTCGCTTCCATATGCTGCTGAGTATGCGGGAGAGGCCAGGGGTCGGCGTACAACCTCCTAGAGGTGGTCGCTATCCCACGACATGAACCTGAAGGTACACGCCTGGAGACCGTCCTGGTGATGCTGGAGAACATGGTCGCGCTCTGCAAAGAATAGATTCGGAATTACCACCACAAATACCAGTGTTCCCACGGCTGCGCCAAAGCTCAGCCCTCAGCGCTTCCAGTCTCTTCCATCGACATCGATATGGCTGCCCTACCGCAGTTTGAACAAATCCCATCCAGTGGGTTCACTTCGCCGGTCAAGCTCTCACAGACTTACCAGTTCGCACAGGCATCGGGCAAACGGATGCCAATCCTACGGTTGAAGGCAAGGCCCCCTTGACCAAAGAAGAAACCAGGCGGCTGCAGATCGACGCACGTATTGCAGCTTTGGAACGGGAAATCATTGCCCTTAAGGTCGAACGAAATTCTATCTCTTCCGTGGCTCGACTCCCTCCCGAGATTTTGTCAAGAGTCTTTGTCGCTTTCGCGAGCTTGTGCCCAGAACCACGCTTAGCATCAAACTACTACTCAGTTGCATTAAGCGGACGAACGGTGCAGTGGAGCGTCCTCACAGAAGTTTCTCAACACTGGCGTGAAGTTGCTCTTGGATGCCCTCAGCTCTGGTCCCACGTCGCATTCCACAAATCAGGTTGGGCACAACTCATGCTCCAACGCTCAAAAGACGCTCCTCTACACGTCAGGTGAGCATCCTCTCTATTGTCCCTTCAATCTGAATGCTTATACCTGTAACCAGCTTGTCTCAGCCAGTGCTTCCAACCGCTCAAGTCCACGCTGAGCATGCCCTGTCGCAATTACATCGATTAAAGGATCTCAAAATCAGTCACCAGACGGTACAGTGGTCCAGAAGCAAGTTTCAAGAAATGACATCACCAGCACCGATCCTCGAGAACCTTGATTTAACTACCGACGCTATCTACAACGTTGATAACTTGTCCCTTCCGGACAACTTTCTTGACAACGACGCCCCCAAGCTGCAGAGGCTGTCTCTCGTCGGATGGCGACTCGCCTCGTGGGAGACACCTCTACTGGAAGGGTTGACCAGCCTCCGGCTTTCTTCCTCAGTAAACTGGGCCCCATCAGCCAGCGTTTTCATGGTTGCTCTGGAGAAGATGCCACAGCTTGCAGAACTTGACCTCCAGGACGTCCTTCCAAACCCGACAGCGCAGGCGTCACGCACTGTGCCTCTCGCCCACCTGAGGACACTGCATCTGAAGGCTCCAATCCAGCAAGTTGCAGCCTTCCTCGCCTCTATCCTCATAACACCATCCGCTGTAGTCTCGTTGTGTTGCTCTTCTTCAGGCTCCAAGGATTGTGACAGTGCGGCTTTTGCCAGTCTTGGGAGTGCAATACAGAGCTCTTGGCTATCCAGCCCACTCTCGGCACCATCGGCCATGCCAAGTTCCGATAGTAGCTTCAGCTCACAGCGTTCATTCCAATCTCTATCCCTCAATGAAATCACCCTCCACGGGTTTCAGCTCTCCTGTTATCTCCAAAAGATTGACTTTCCATCCAGGCTGGACGAAGTCCGAACGCTGAAGTTGGAGGCCACTACTCTACTAGATGGAAGGGGTTTAGAAGAGATTTTCAAAGTCCTCCCGCTCTCGGGCCTTCGCACACTAAACATGGAATGCCATATAGTGGATGCCGCACTTGACTTCTTGAGTGGCCTCCCTGACATCGAGTTGATCCACGTCGACGGTCAGACTGCGGGGAGCCTCATTCAATATCTCAAGGATGACCCTGCGGCGCATCCTGCAAAGGCGACCGTCACCGACGATCGGCAGGAGGTATCGCGTTTTTACTCTCTCAAACACCTCTCCCTTGCAGACACCAATTTTGACCAGCGCAACAAGGGAAGCGCGCATACAGTAGACCTTGATGATCTCCTGGACATGTTGATGATACGGTACGAGCTTGGAGGGGAGATAGAGACGCTGAGAATAATGAGAGCCCTCGACCTGGACCCCCTCGATGTGGAACAGATCGGTGAAGTTTGCGTTGATGTCGATTGGGATGGGGATGTGAACTTGATAACGTCTGACGACAACGGCGATTATGATCCCGGGGACTATTATGATAGCGCAATCGACGACTACGATTACGGAGGGTCCGACTACGACTACGATTTCTTTTAACGCCTCATGTGTATCTGTAGCACGTTTTTAGCGCCTGCGAATAGCAGATTCCCACGTATGTGTTGCGTTCGCGTTGGCCCGTTTCGGGATTTGCCCACTTCAAACTCTGACATGAGCATCCGAGCCCCAGACAAGCCTTTACCACCTTGTATGTGGCTATTTTAATGACGCAATGCCTTACTGCCAACTCACAGGCCCTTAAAGATCCCAAGCTGGTGGATGCCAACCTAATCATTGATGGTGGTCTGACCGAGGAAGAAGCCCGGCGGGTACAGATTGACGGCCGCATTGCAGCTTTGGAAAGGGAGATCCTCGACCTTAAAGCCGAGCGCAATTCCATATCCCCAATAGCTCGACTTCCTCCTGAGATATTGTCAAGAATCTTTGTCGCCTTCGCGAATCTGTGCCCAAAACCAGGCAGTGTCTATTCGCGGCCACTAGGACCGCGGCCACAAGGACAGCGGACGAGAGTCGCATTGACCAGGAGAACGATACAATGGAGTGTGCTCACTGAGATCTCCCAACAATGGCGCAACGTCGCCCTCGCATGTCCTCAACTCTGGTCGCATGTTGCGTTTCACAAACCAGGTTGGGCTCAACTAATGCTTCAGCGCTCGAAACAAGCTCCTCTGTACATCAAGTGAGTCTCTCCGTCCCAAGTTCAACCAATGCTCATCGCTTGTGCTAGCTTTGAAGAGCCAATGCTCTCAGAAACCTATCGTTACGCCGCACAGGCGTTGTCGCAGGTACATCGATTGAAGTACCTCATGATCAGAGGTCAGACGGAATGGGTCAAGGACAGGCTCCGAGAGCTCACCTCCCCAGCACCCATGCTCGAGAGGCTCGAGTTAGCCGCCCGCCCTGGTTATAGATCTGAGGATCTGCTACTACCCGACAACTTTCTCGCCGGCGATGCCCCCAAGCTGCGGATCGTATCTCTCGACGGATGGCAGCTGAATTCATGGGAGACGCCTTTATTGGAAGGGCTGACCAGCCTTCGACTTTCTTCCTCAGAAATCTGGGCGCCATCAGCACCATCAGCAAGCCTTTTCATGGATGTTCTGGAGAAGATGCCCCAGCTTGCAGAGCTTGACCTTGAGGAGGTTTTTCCAGATCTTGACACTGCGTCAGAATCGCGCGTTGTGCCTCTCATCCGCCTGAAGGCACTCACACTGAAGGCTTCGCTTCAGCAGATTGTCAGCTTCCTCGCGCATACCATCATAGCCCCGTCTGCCACAATCGCCCTGCGTTGCCTCGCAAATTTCAACGACGATGTTGTGGTCTTCACCAGACTTGCAAACGCGCTACGAAGCTCCTGGCTCTCCAGCCCAGCTTTTCCTCCATCCACCTCGAGCTCTCACCTCGGTTGTACCGCCCCCTCGACGTGTCCATTCAAGACCCTTACACTTCATCGAAATTCCTCCAACATATTCGAGCTCTTCTGCTATTCCAAGACGATCAACTTTTCCCTTGGGTTAGGGGAGGTACGAACCCTTTCGCTGGAGGTTAATGGCAATACCAAAGGAGTTTTCGAAGGGATACTCAAAGGGCTGCCGCTCTCGGGTCTCCGCGCTCTCAATCTAGGATGCCAGATCGAGGATACTGAACTGGACCATTTGAGCAGCCTTCCCGACATTGAATCAGTCTACCTCGACGAACGGAGCGCGGCACGTTTCATTCAGTGTCTCAAAGATGATCATGTTGCACGTCCTGAAAACGCTTCAGGGATCGAGACCCAGCAGGAGGGAGTGTCGTGCTTCCGCTCCCTCAGGTATATTTACCTTGCGGACCCCGACTTTGATCACGCTTCGAACATCGATTCAGTTGACCTGGATGACCTCCTGGACATGCTGATGATACGTTACGAGCTCGGAGGGGAGATCGAGACACTGAAAATAACGGACGCCCTCAATCTGGACGAGCACAGTGTTGGACGGATTGGCGAAGTATGCGCCGACGTGGATTGGGATGGGAGGGTAGAAATGACGTCTGAAACGGAAGACGAGTCTGAATCTGATTATTATTTCTAAAGCAACAAAGTGCTATTCGTCTGATCCAAATACATAGAGCAAGCCAGATAAGAGTCTACCGCGGCTCAGGGCAATGAATGTTGATCACCGAATGCTGCGGCTGTGGATGGCAGGTTCCCACGGCGCGTCATTATCATCCTTCACGCTGTTTCGTGGCAGGTCTTTTCTCCAATACTTGCGCTGAACTTTAACATGGCACAACGCACCATGGACAAACCCTTACCACCCCGTACGTCAACTCTGCAATGTGATACCCTCCTCCGGACTCACAGGCCTGCAAAGATCCCAAGCTAGAGGAGGATTCCAGTGATGGCTCTCTCACCGCGGAAGAAGCCAGAAGATTACAGATTGACGCCCGCATTGCCGCTTTGGAACGAGAGATTCTCGTCCTCAAGGCCGAGCGCAACTCCATCTCTCCAATAGCTCGCCTTCCCCCAGAGATTCCGTCGAGAATCTTTGTCGCTTTTGCAAGCTTGTGCCCAGAACCAAGCTCGGTACTGCCAAACCACTACCACTCGTACTTGTCGATCAACCAAACGAGGGATTCTACAAAGGAGCGAACGGTACAATGGGGTGTCCTTACAGAGGTCTCTCAACACTGGCGTGACGTTGCTCTTGGTTGCCCTCAGCTCTGGTCGCACGTCGCGTTCCATAGAGCGGGCTGGGCCAAGCTGATGCTTGAGCGTTCGAAACAGGCTCCCTTGTATATCAAGTAAGTCTCTGTCTTCACCTCTCATGAAGTGTTTAATTCAAACGCCTGCACAGCCTGCCTTGGTCCATGTCTACGGAAACCCAAGTCCACGCTGCGAAGGCGTTGTCTCAACCCCATCGATTGAAGAGCCTCAAGCTCAACGGGAATACGGACTGGCTTCAGAACAGACTTCAAGAACTGACTGCATCTGCACCTCTGCTCGAGAGTCTTGAGCTCAACGCTCGTGCCTCTGTATATGGCATCCAAGATGAGCGTTTGTGCCTGCCCGATAACTTCCTCGGGAATGAAACCCCCAAGCTACGAAGTCTATCACTCGATGGGTGGCGTTTTAAGTCATGGGAGACACCACTGTTGGTTGGATTGACCAGCCTCAAACTCTCGACTGGTGTTGTGCCCTCTGCAAGCATCTTCATGGACGCCCTGGAGAAGATGCCTCGGCTCGTAGAGTTGGACCTTCAGGAGGTTCTTCCAGAACTAAATACCCTGGTGGAAGCGCGCGTTATACCATTGGCTCATCTGGAGTCCCTCAAACTGAAGGCCTCAGTCAAGAATGTCATCGGCTTCCTTACTCATACGTCCCTATCACCATCCGCCAATCTCGACCTCAGCTGCTCTGCCAATTACGATGAAGACCTTCAAGTCTACACCAACCTTTCGAATGCAATAAACCACTGGCTTTCCAACCCAACTTCTGTAACAGCCTCAGACGCCCTCCCCAAACGGAGATCAACCTCCAACCGATCGTTCAAAACCATTGAACTCAGATACAATTCTCTCTTCGCAATTGATTTAACTTGCCACTTCAAGAAGCTCGACTTCACCTCGAATAACAGCAAGGCTCGAGTCCCCTTGCATTTGCAGGTTAGCGGCGACTTTGGGAGGGGCATCAAAGAACTCTTCAAGGGACTCTCCCTGTCAGACGTCCGCGCTATATGCTTGGGTCTTCCACTGACAGAGACACAACTCAGTCAACTGGGCCGCCTTCCCAATGTTGAATCCGTCCGGCTCTTTGGCGAGGATAGCATCCACAAGTTCATCCGATATCTCAACAACGATCCCATTATGCGGCCTCCAAAGACCCCCGGGGCCCACAACCGACGAAAGAAACTGTCCTACTTCCGCTCACTCAAATCCATCTCGCTTGTCGGTCCCGCCTTTGAACTTGAAGGTACGCGCCCTGCCTCTGCAATAAATGTGCAGGAGCTCTTGGATCTGCTCACGATGCGGTACGAGCTTGGAGGGGAGATCGAAAAGCTGAACATTCAAGACGCTTACAATCTGGAATATGACGATGTGGAACTGATCAAAGAGATTTGTCTGGACGTAGATTGGGATGGGCTTGTGGAAATAATGTCTGATGAGGACGAGGACGACGATGACGAAGACCACTTTTCCTATGACTATGACTACGACGATGGGTACGGGTCAGAACTTTTCTCAATTGGCCTCTATGATATGTATTAGTCCGAAACGTACCTACTTACTGGATAATCTCGCCAACGGATGGACAGACCATAATTATCTTGCCTCGAAATTCTCACGCCTCGACGGTGGAGGCCAACTTAGCCCCTGTAAACCGACTCCTCCCCAACATGATGACAGGTGCACCTCCTGGACAAGGTAAGGTCTTTCCAAAGTCTATTTAGTGACTATAACTCAGCTCCAGAGTCCATTTGCAGGCTCAGTGGCGTCGGCGACTACTCAATCACCGGAGTCACAGACTTGCTACATTTCCCGGCTTCCACCTGAACTGTTGTCACGAATTTTCGTGTTCTACGCCCGTAGCTGGCCGACCTACTCTCGGCCGCATTTCTGGATCAATGTCACCCACGTCTCACGACAATGGCGTGAAGCAGGTCTCCAATACCCTGCTTTATGGTCGTCGTTGTCGTCCCATTGCTCCACCACGCTCATGGCGGCAATGTTGGAGAGATCCAAGGAGGCACCCCTAGACGTGACAATTGACATAAATGCCTCAGCCCTTTTCCAGCCCGCTCTCGACCAGGTCTTCGCACAGGTTCACAGATTCAGGACTTTCACCCTCACCTTATCCAGTTCTGCAGCGGGCTCGGACGAAACCAAACTTATTACGAGGATCGGTAACTTGAAAGGGCCTGCCCCTCTTCTTGAAGAGCTGGATTTGACCTGTTACCTTAAGCAACAAGCCCTCGTTCTTCCCAATAAATTCTTTGGGACCAGTGCAACAAAGCTGTCGGGCCTTTCACTCACCAATTTCCGCTTTTCTTCGTGGGAGGTCCCTTTCCTCTCCGGATTGACATCACTTCAAATTCACTACACCGCTGGAAAGGAAGGTCAGCAAAGTCATCAAGACCTTCTTGGCTTGCTCCGACAGTTGCGCAATGTCCAACATTTGGATCTGGCGTTTATTTTCTCTGACACAGCCGGCTTGGACAAGGAGCACGTTGCCGACCTTCCCAATCTCCGGAAACTGTTGCTCAAGGGAGGAAATGTCAAGAGCCTGGCGCAGTTCGTTGCCCGTATCTCTATCCCTATGTCAGCTCAGGTCGACCTCTCGCTTGAGCTGCCTTTCGAAAATCAAGTCACATTCACGGAGTTGATTTCATCCCTCAAATCCTCCTGGCTATGTGGCCCTTCTTCGACCACCTCAGCTGCGCCAATCTTCCGGTCACTCACCCTCAACATTCCGTACAAGGACGTTTTTCAAATCAAGTGCTACGTTGATGAAGTCAATTTCTTCGACATGGACCCCCAGGTCACATACCAGGACAACCCTGCCTTGGAGCTGCGCATTCGTTGCCAGTCCACCTCTGTGTTCTCGGATATTTTGGAGTTGCTTCCATTGGCCGAAGTCTGCGCTCTAGCACTAAGAGCATGGGCTTCCACACCAACGCTTGACATTCTTTCTCGTCTTCCCCGACTTCGTACGATGGCGTTATTTGAGCCCTCGGCTCGAGAAACAATGGAGTACATGATGAAGGACCCATCGACTATAGCTCCAGCAAAATACTTCCCTGCACTCCAAATGCTGTCACTCAATGAGATCGACTACACGGGCGAGTTGGACGAGGACTACTCAGTCGAACTTTCCCTCATTCAGGAGGTCGTCGACAAGCGGATGTGGATGGAGGCGGAAATTGACACTCTTGGACTGCGCCGATGCTACAACGTTTATGCGAACGACATGAATGACATATATAATGTCGACATCTGTTGGGATAGGCATGAAATGGAGATGGTGCGAGAGGAGGAAGAGGAAGAAGATGAGGATGATGAAGATGAGGACGCGATCGAGAACAGGGAGCTCACAGCAGAGGATTTGTTCGAAGATGGCGATGACTACTGGTTTTAATTCGCTCACAGCTGTTGGGCATCACCGTCGTATAAATCGATAACAGATTTTCCAATTGTGACCATCGTGGTGGCGTACAATATCAGGTACCGAACCAACGTACGGTTTATCCTTCAATCATCGCCCTCCACCAACTCCAACTGGTTGCAAACGACCTGAGACTCTTCAATCACGCCTGCAGATAACACCCACAATCTTTGAGTACCAATTTGTGTACGCGCCTTCCACAATCAACCCGTTCGCGGAGGAAGCGGAGGAGGTCCTCTTTTCTGAATTCACTCCTCCGGTGCTCTGGAAGATGCTCTAGGTCGTCCAACTTGAAGCGGAAGTTCTGGAAGGAAAGAAGGTTCGGAGCGGGCAAGAACGTTGTTGGTGCGGTGGATGCTAGCTCCCGTGTGATGAGTTCAACGAGTTCCCTTCCGCCCTCTCCATTCAGATAGAGCGACTCCAAGGACTTGATGCCAGCGATTGCGGGGATTACGCCAGGGTCTACTAAACTCCCAATATACGACAATTCGACTAACCCTGAAAGAGGAAGGTTCTCCAGAAGAACCTTTGCCCACCTCTCCGCTTGAACCGACGTTCCCGATATCCGATACAGAAGGCGACTCCTTTGGACAGCTTGGATTTTTTGGTGGGTTTTTCGGAGCCATCCTATAAGCCCAACATGGTGCCCATGAGAAGTTACGTCCACGGATTCGAGAGGCTCGGCCTTTGACGGCAATGAGGGGCTTGAGAGCCAAGATGAGCGAATGGAGTGGATGAGCCTCGCTGGAATAGCTGGGTTAAACTCTTCACCTCTTTCTCTATGGCACACCTCCAGTCTCGCGGATGACGGGAGTTCATAAGCTGGGATGATTCAGAGCAGGCTGTCGCCAAGTGGGTGACCCCAGCCCATGCAAGATGCAACCAGGGTTTTGATTGTGATACAAAGCCCTCGTAGTATTCCCGTAATAGCACGGTTAAGATGTGGCAGAGAAGTTGGGGGGGGGAGGCAAAATATGGGAGAATGTGTATTGCGCTCCTCTCTAAGTCTGCGGGCTTCCTCCTCTAGCTCAAGGATCCTCGCGTCGGTGCTACCATATCCCATGTGAGTGACGACCGCAGCTTTTGAAGGGTCCTCGAGGTGTTGGGTGGTTGCCACAGGGATTTCAGGAGGGAGGTGGGGTATGATTAAATCGGCGTCGCGCCTCTCTTTGAGGTTACGGATCTCATCCTGCAGCGCAGCAATCCGTGCATCGAGCCGTGGTTGATCGTTGTCGGACGCCCATGCGTCGCATGACTCCAGATAAGCGTAGGCTGGAGCAGTTGGGGTTAGGATACGCTGTCAGGGCAGGGAGACAACTGTCCTTACTTGGTTAGTTTCTACTGGGTCTGGAGGGGGTATTCGGTCAAGTTGGAGAGACAGAAGGGCGGTGCAGATCGGAAGGCATCACAGGTGCAGATAGGGGCATCAGCCGTTAAGCGCCCACGAGAGGCCATCCCATCCAAATAATATTGTATAGGAAGCTACCAAAGCTTCGCGTAAAGCAGTGGTCACTGTGGAGCCTTTGTGTTCAAGAGAAATTAATTGCTACTAGTACATAATGCAAATACAATTACATTCGAATATTGACGTGACCAGCGATTAGTTCGTTGCAATGGACGTCTTCTTCGCTTCCGCCGACTCCCAGTCTGAAACCTTGGTAAGGGCCGGTACTCTTGGGCCGTGCTTGCCGAATTGCTGGGAGAACTTGGTGTCAACGATGATTTTGTCAACGCCGGACTTGCGAGCGTCAAATGCAGCATATGCAGCGGGCATATCCTCGAGCGAGATGCGGTGCGAGACCATGCTAAAAAGGACCAGGATTAGGTTATAAGTTCAAGATAACTAAGCAAGGACTCACAATGTGGGATCCATCTTGCCTGTCAAGATGTAGTCCTCCAAGATTTCGTGCCAGTACAAATGCACGGGCGCTTGACCATTTCCAATCAACCGCACTCCCTTCTCCATCAGAGCGCCAATGTTGACATTGTTGGCATATCCCGCATACGCAGCGATGATACCACATCGTCCCATCTTCCTCGCGGACATGATCATCTCGTTGATGGTCTCAGGGTTGTCGGTCTCAAGCATCAGCAGCTTTTGGGCCTTGTGCAACATCGTCTTGGGTTCGTGGAAGGTACCAGCGTCGATGCAGACATCAACACCCTTGTCGCCAACGATCTCCCGGATGCGTTTAGGAATATCCTTGTGTTCCTTGAAGTTGATGACGTCGGCACCCAGAGTGTTCTTGACAAAGTTCAGGCGATCCTCGACAGCGTCGATACCGATGACTCTGCTGGCACCCTTCAGCTGTGCCCATTTGACGACGCACTGGCCAATAGGACCAAGACCCCATACGGCGACGGTGTCACCCTCCTCAACTCCTGTGTCGACGACGGCGTGGTATGATGTGGGGAGAACGTCAGAAAGGTAGAGAGCTTGCTCGTCGGTGAGTTGGTCGGGAACGGGGAGCAGGTTCACGTTGCCCTTGGGTACGCGAACGTATTCTGCTTGGCCACCGGCATAACCACCAGTAAAATGGGAGTAGCCAAAGAAACCAGCATCTGCAGTTCCGTACATTGTCTTCTGCAGCCTGAGGCTCTGTCAGTGGAGCTCTTATAGCGACTGGAACGCAATACATACGAAGAATCATTTGTTCTATCGCACATGCTAGAGATCTTCTTCTGGCAGAACTCGCACTCTCCGCAAGCAATCTGGAAACTGGCTACGACTCTCTGGCCTGGTTTCACGTTATGGACGTTGGGGCCGACCGAGTCGACAACACCCATGAACTCGTGGCCGAGAATGTCGCCCTTCTGGAGGGTCATAATCTCGCCATGGTAGAGATGGAGGTCGGAACCGCAGATAGTACTAGCAGTGATTTTGAGGATGACGTCGTCTGGTTCGGTAACTTTGGGGATGGGGGCATCGATGATTCGAACATCTTCCTTGCCGAACCAGGCCAAAGCCTTCATGGTTCCGCCTGCGTGGTCATACTCGGGGTGCACCACAGTAGGGAGAGGACCCATTGACTGAATGGATCGAATGTCAAGTCAGAATTAGTCCCGCTGAAAAGAAGTCGCGAACATACGTCTTGGAAAGCGTTGGCAGCAGCTTGCATTTTGGATTAGATGTGAAGAGGGATTACGAAGAGAATTGTGGGGAATCCGGCATCTAAACTGCAGCTTTTATGCTGTTCCATCCACTGCAAATGTAGAGGCATTCGCTCGTCCATGACATCATTTTTTGGGTTTTAGTCTGTGGACAGTGTCATTTAGGAGGTAATCTTGGTGATAGACGCTCTTGCATGGAGCCACGCGAAGCATGGGTAGAGAGGTTCCGGCTGGTGTTAGTTTCTGTCATCGTGGAGTGCCGGAGAGGTTGGTCGAGTAATGGGCTGGGTGACTCAGCGATCCTCCGCTCTGATGCTGGTACGATCGCTGATGGCTTTGATTTCTGACCAGAACCTCCAACTACCATTTATCTGCAAGCGCCGGAAGTTATACAGGATCAATGTCTTCGGAGGCAGATTTGAAGGACGAGATTGCAAGACTTACAGGTAAGTTCTGGGTCGAGTGGCTCAAGTTTACAAGAACTGAACCCTTATGTTCAGCCTCGATAAATCAGGCCAAGACGACCTCCTACCCAAGTTATGTTCCGCGAGGACGAGGCGGATATCGAGGAGGATATGCAGGTTACCGAAATAGCCACAACAGTTACGCTCCCAGAGGTGCTGCCAAGTTTGCCAGCAACAAGTATGTACGACCTGGTTTGGAGGAGGCAGCAGGATCTACGACAGCCGCCACCTCGACAGCAAATTTAGAAAGCAAGACCGCAGTCCCTTCTTCATCGACATTCACCTTTAGCAGCAACTCATCGACCTCGGTCTCAACATCACCATCAATACCTCCAGCAACCGGGACGAAGGATGTGGTCATTGGAGGAGTAGCGTTTGAGAGTTCGTCAAGATCCCTTGTACGAAAAGATTGTGAGTGACTTTCACCAAAGCTCCTCTAGCTCTCGGTCGGAAGAGCGAATTCTAACGTTCTACCTTGTGTCTGCTTCACTACCTGTCTACAGTGGCGAAGGCAAAACCACCATCGACCACTGGAAAACCACTGTCTGCAAGGAAGCCGGCATCATTCCCGTATGTTCGTAAGTCGGGGCACCTTGTTGCTGGCGGCCGAGTCTACAAGCCCAAGGCTCGACGGGGCCGGAACATGACCCTCGACAACACACGAAAGCCATGGAGGTATGCACTGTACTGTCTTCTTATAATTATCCTCCTACACTGACATCTCTTAGTGCAAAGAAAAGGAAATCGATCAACAAGCCTTGCCCTCGGTTTACAACCACAGGTGCGTTTCCTTCCTCGATCTCCATCACAATCGTTGCGTCGATGCAACTTTGAATAACTTCTCAAACGCTATCTCTTGGCTCCTTTCCCTTTCATAGGCGCCTGCAATCGCGGACTCACTTGCATGTACCAACACGACCCTTCCAAGATTGCCATCTGTTGGAACTTTCTTCAAGATTCTTGTCCCAACACCGCCGAAACCTGCCAGCTCTCTCATGATCCTACTCCAGAACGCACGCCACTTTGTGTCCACTTTCTCAACAAGGGCCGTTGCACACGAGGAGGATGTCCCTTTCCTCACGTCAACGTTGGTAAACGTGAAGGGATCTGCAGAGACTTTGCTGTCCTGGGTTACTGCGAGAAGGGGTTGGACTGTGATAAGCAACATGTCAGGGAGTGCCCAGACTTTGCTGAGAATGGGACGTGTAGCACAAAGGGTTGCAAGCTTCCTCATGTCATCCGTGCCAACAGGAGTCGCAAGGCTGCTGCCGCATCTGCATCTAGAGCGTCCAATGCGACTGTGGACAAGGATGGTACAAATGATGTCCCTACTAACCCTGATATTCCTGACAATAGCGCGGAGATGGCACCGGCTGTCTACGCGGAAGATGGTAAACTCGGGGACGAGTATATTTCATTGACCTTCATGGAAAGTGAAAGTGAGGATGACGACGAGTCGGAGGAAGAGGAAGGGGATAGCGACGAGGAAGAAGGTTCAGAAGGCTCAGACGGCGATAACGAAGAGCCTCAAGAAGGCAGTGACGCAAAGAATAGTGAATCAGACGTAGATATAGCTTGATCTGTTCTGTAATTTGTATCGTATATCACCCAATGAACCATACTCTTGAAATTCGAAAACCACTTGGCTGCGCCCTGAACTAAAGGTACCGATCACCACAGCCACCAGGACGAACACGATGGTGTTTACGGAATGTTTGTATCTCTTCCCCAACACACAACCGCAGCGACCATGGACCCGTCCTCATCGTCTTCGGCAACGCCGGCGACGCGTATTCCCCACCGTCATGGCCGGAGTCATCGACGTGCAGTGTCCAGTCCCAAGAATGTCAGCGCCGAGCCACCTATGGCCGTGTCACCGTCCACCTCCTTCCAGTCAATATCTACATATCACCTGTCCTCGTCGTCAATCATGACAGACGCTTCAAGCTCAAAGATAATCACTCCATCGCGCACAACATCCTCGAGCATATTCGGCTCTGTAAAAAGGACCCTCACCATCGGCTCGAAGCGCAAACACAATGAGCCGAGGTCGAAATTGACCTCAGGGATGTACTCCACACCGGAGGAGAGAGGTTCACCCAACGCCCGGCAGGCCCGGCAGTTCCCTCCCCCATCGTTCCCTGGTCTTTTGCAGGCATCACCACCGAGCGTCGAGCAGATTGCAATGGGCTTGCATGTATCGCGGACGCCGCACCTAGGCCCCCTCCAAGGAGGCTCACGGAATCCGTATACCTATGGTGGTAGAAACCACTCTTCGCCTGCTGTTCATGCTAGTCACGCTAGTCGATCACATCCTGCGCTACCCCCACCGCCGGCACGGTCCAGTATGAAGAAACCAACCAAAGGGAGCATCTCGTCGAGTTCGAGTCAACCCATGGTAACCGGTTTGGCACCACCACCGCCCGCGTCTTCACCAACCCCAACTTCAACTAGCACGAGTGCAAGATCACCTTCGCTTGCCACAGATAGCACGACCAACTCTTCAAAGTCTACTGGGTCTTCCTCTGGAGCATTCACATGGTCAAGGTTTCGGATGGGGAGGTTCTTGGGTGTGGGGAACCGGTCGGCAGCTAGCAGTATACCCAGCTCGTCGCTCATTTCGACGCCGCTTAGCTCGCCGAGGGAGAGTATAGGTGACTTGGACGGGGTCAAGAAGGCCGTTCGATTCGAGGAAGAGGGCCCTCAGATTGTCCGACATCCGTCACTGGACTGAGGCTGGCATGCACTCTCGGCGCGTCTTCATTTAATATTCTGTTCTGCTCGCTATCGACGACCTTGCGCTACCATCTTCCTCCGCCTTGACAACCCCCAATCTTCCCCCAACGCATCGGCAGCAGGCTTCGTAGGCACGGCTGGTGGGGTTACTTCGGCCTTGTCCAACATAAAGCACGTCATTCAGCGCTATCTAAAGCCATGAGGCTGGCCCAGTTCCGCCTTTCCGAACTTTCACCTCCGTGCCTTCAAGCGTCAGGGTCTCAACGTCACAACCTCCCCTCTGCATCTCTTCTTTCATTTGGGACATTCTCACTCTTATCATTCGGCTATCCAACTATCTTTAGATCCAACGACCGCAACGTCCATCTTCAGTCCTCTAAGGACCTTCATGACCTTCTATCGGACATTTGCTTCAAGCTATTTCTCTGCCATCCATCATTCCACATCCACGCAACGTTTATCATTATTGGTTACTTTTTACATTATACACCATTTTTGTTTGCTTATACATTAAGATATTGTGTAGAACTAAAAGACTGTAGATGAATACAATGACAAGTACGAATTGCAACCATAGAGGACTTGAGCAGAGCCGTCTCTTCTGAGCTGATTTCACAATTTTTTGAGCTACAGAATTGATGCCGAGCCTATTCCAAAGTCGTTTCGGCTTGTTCAGCGCTTTCCGCTGTCCACCGTCATCATCAACCAACCCCGCAGTAGACATTGTCTGCGCCGCTCCTGGGCACTGCTTCAGCCTTATCTCTCAGTCTCTTCTTGGATTGTCTAATAAGCTATCTAGAATCTACCTTCAGTCGCGTCAAGGGCCTCTAATAGCATCGGACGCACACACCTACCACCGGAACACTCTCCACGTTCAACGATTGGCTCTTGATAACCACCTTTTAATCGACTATGGCACCTGTTGAAACAGAGTACTATGACCTTGTACGTGGCTTCCTGCACCCCCTGAAGCATAGAGCACTTACGTCTATCACCATCATCGTCATCCTTCTGCTGCCTTCCTTTCAACTGTTTGCCTTTTTTTGCTAGTTGGGCGTCCCTGTCGATGCAGACGACACGGCTCTCAAGAAGGCTTACAGGAAGCAAGCTATGCTGGTGCGTTTTTTCTGTCTTATCTTGTACAGCGAGCTGGTTGGTTGAACATGACGGTTTGTGGACATGTAGTACCATCCAGACAAGAACCCATCGCAGGATGCAGAGGAAAAGTTCAAAGAGATCAGTAAAGCATACCAGGTCCTTTCTGACTCGGTGCGCAACTTTCTTTCTTCGCTCGACGTGTGGTTAGACCTGACATGGACGTGTTCCTAGAATCTGCGAGCGGTCTACGATAAGAATGGGAAATCCATGGCCGATAAAGAGGGCAATGTCAACATGGAAGACGCTGCCGGCTTCTTTGCCAATGTCTTTGGTGGTGAAAGGTTTGCTGATTATGTGCGTGCTTTCTCGAAACACTTCTCCCCAAGCACCCTTGGACTAAAGATGACGTCTGTCAGATTGGCGAAATCTCGATTATGAAGGATATGACACAGGTCGCAACGACTATGATGTCGGAGGAGGAAAAGGCAGAGATTGAAAAGGCTATGAACGCCCACAAGGAAGAGGACAAGACGAAGCATGTTGCCAGTTCAGCGTATGCCCACCCAGAGGCCAAGCCCGAAGCTACTGGCACTGTTCCTACACCTGGCCCGGTCAACGGCACACAACCCCAGCCATCCTCACCCACTGCTGCACCTTCGGCTACCCCCTCAACTCTCAACGCCGGTGGGGCTACATCGCCTGCCGGCGCTTCTTCCGCGTCCATCACTCCCTCTGCTGCCCAAGCCGAAGCAGACCGCGAGAAGGAACGTCTGCGCAGACAGGAACAGAGAGAGAAGCTGCGGGAGCACGAAGAACAGCGGCGCAAAGTCATGCAGGAGCGTGTGGCTGGTCTGACAAAGAAGCTCGCAGAGAGGTTGAGGCCGTTTGTAGAGGCCAAGGATCCTGGCTCCAAGGACGATCCGGAGACGAAGGCGTTTGAGGCCAAGATGAAGAAAGAGGCGGACGATTTGAAACTGGAAAGCTTTGGCGTTGAGCTGTTGCATACGATTGGAGGAGTGTATGTTATGAAGGCCACATCTGCGTTGAAGTCGAGAAAGTTTTTGGGAATGTAAGTGTTTTTTGGTATCTTTTATTTGGGGGTAATACTGATTCTTTGGAATTTGTATCAGTCCTGGCTTCTTTGCAAGGCTAAAGGAGAAGGGCACCTTGGCCAAGGATATGTGGGGGGTTCTTGGCTCTGCGTGAGTTCCATCCTTGCGATTGTAGATGCCAAACTTATGCACTTGACGCCCCACAGACTAAGTGTCCGTGACGTCGTCATGGTACGTGCACGCTCTCTGCCACAAGCACCCTGATACTAATTTTTGTGCAGCAAATGGAGAAGGCTCAGGCAAGAGGTGATGTCGATGAAGAAGAGCTTCGCGCCCTGGAGATGGACGTGACTGGCAAGATCTTGCTGGCTTCGTGGCGAGGCGCGCGTCTAGAAGTTGTGCAAGTCGTTAGAGAGGTCTGCGACAATGTGTTGAAGGAGCCTGGTATCTCGGACGACGTGCTTGTCAACCGAGCCAAGGGCTTGCTTCTCCTGGGTGCCGTCTTCAAGTCGACTGTACCGGACGAATCGGATGTGGAGAGGCGTGAACTTGAACGGTGCGAAATATTTCTCTTCCTTCGGTCATATTGGGATGCTCATGTCGTCGTCTTTTAGGATGGTCGCCGAAGCCGCTAAGCCCAAGAAGCCCACCAAGTCTCATAAACACAAGAAGGCTGCTCCAGAGAAGGTTCCAGCTGAGAAGCCCGCCGCTGAGAAGGCAGAGGCACATGCCTAGTTGGATCTTGTTGAGTCTCATTAGATTGGTCGACCTTGCTTGTCTCACCTGGACCCCTGCATATATAACCAGTGCTTAACCTAATACGTGGACCGGAATTCTCTCCTCGCTTCATCTCCCTCCTCTCCTTTGTTCTCTTTATACTCTACATTTGCTAAACATTTGTTTTGCGGACTACAATCCTCTTAATGGTTCAATTCACTCATGCGCAATGCCCAGCTTCCATCGTCCAGAGACCACAACCACATTGCTTGTGGCCCTTGAACCTGTTGTAAAGGTTGGTTCTCCGCGTCAAATTCCGACAGTTTGTGGACATAAAACGCGAACCACAACCGCTTGACCGCGACACACTTTGTTCTCCAGCCGTTGACTCCCTTATAACCTCATCATCCCGAAATATGTTCAAGGGTCGGTTGGGCAGAGCAACTCTGAAGAGGAATACTCGTGAGTGGCTCCTTGTCGTATCCTGTATTCTTATTCACGTCGCGGTCCAGACGTGGAGCCACCATCTGCAGAGCAAGAGCCTCTCGATGCATTCATTGTGCTAGAAGAACGTAACCACAGAAGAGTGATGGCTGGTCACAAGAAAGAGCGAAATCGGCTTTCGCATGTCTCGAAGCTTCCAGCGGAACTCGTCATTATCGTCCTCCAGATAATGAGGCATGACACGGCTTCTCCACTTAGTCTTGTGCGGATGACCCACGTCTATTGTCGGTGGAGGGAAATCGCCCTTGGTTGTGCCCACCTATGGACGGGCATCTGCTTCAAAGCCTGCCCTGCTCTGATCGAGACTCTCATCCAAAGGACCGGGCGGCATAGCTTGCTTGACTTCGACATACCCTTTCGTCTGTCACCTCGTCTCTGGGAGCTGGCTGAAGAGAACTTGCAATCAGAAACATCCCGTATAAAGACTCTCCGAGTTGCTGGACCCTTTGTCTCGGTTGTCAGAGACCTTGAGCTAGGGATGCCATCTTTGACGCATCTAGAGCTGGAAAACGACAGCAGCGCGTCGAATTGGCCCATCATTCCCGATGAATTTCTTGAAGGAGGCGCCCCGGAGTTGCGATACCTTTCATTAATCAATATGGCGCCACGCTACTGGTGCACCCCAAGGATTACAGCATTAACGCATCTCAAAGTCCAACTCTTCCCTCGCTGGGAATACGCGTATCATCATACAAGAGATACAATCTTTGACGCACTCGAAGAGATGCCAGGCTTGCTTGACTTGGATCTCTCCATGGACTTTCCCGTTCCCGACCAGGCAAAGGAGGCGCGTCTCTCGAACCTACGGCGGCTGCGGCTCAAATCTTCGTTCAACGACCTCGCAACATTTTTGGAGTGCGTTTTGTTGCCCTTTTCAACGGTTATAACGCTTGAAGGAACCCTCACTCGGGACGAAGACATCGCTGAAAGACTCAAGGACGCGATACAAGCAGCTTGGGTCTCTGACCCTCTTGGAGGGTCTGTTGAAGACACAGGGCCGCCTGTGCTTACGTCGCTCTGCATAGACAGCGACTCATGGGATGCCAGTTCTTTTACCGGCACCTGGGGTGGGGTAGACGAACCCTGTGGCACTCTCACCCTGAACATAACCAACGTGTCCGTGTCCAAAGAACCGCTGGCGTGGCTGTTCGCTTCCAAATGCTTTGGAGGACTGGCCTCACTCCACGAGGTGATGCACGAAACCACCACCTTCGAATCGCAGCTGGCGGATCTGGGCAAACTGAAGAGGCTGACGATGCTATCTCTACGAGACCCAGCAACTATGGGGGCATTCTCGCGTTATGCTATTGAGTCCATGAGTTCGACCCGTCCGCTATATGGAACCATTCCTTTTCACAGCTTGAAGACAGTTACCTTGGTCGGTATATCTCTTCGACCAGGCGACCGCAACTTCGAACTATTTCTAAACTTTCTGGAGAAGCGCAGAGCTCGTGATGAACACACAGCAACACGAGAGAACCGCAAGAGCTTCAAGATCTCAACTTTGGAATTGGTCAATTGCTCTCACATACACGCAGATACCTTGAGTGAGTTGGCAAGGGAAGTTGTACACTTGGATAGTCAACGCTCGGACCTGAGTTCTCCTTCAAGAGAAGGTTCTGTGGAGGTCTGAGCCGTTGTCGATCTTTTTTCTTTCTATTATCTTGTAGCCCTTCCGAAGGCCCTGATGCTACGATGACTTTACTTTATTAATAAATTCCTTTTCCTCCAGGCGCCTGTTATCCCTCCAGCGTCGGACGATAAGGGAGTGCTACCGTATGTTGACATCAAGCCATTTTCAACATCTGAACAGTGTGGCGCAGCGGCCAGTGAATATCTTGCTTCGCTGGTTTCTGGTTCCTTGAGGTACAAGGCAATCAGCAATCAAGAACGGGAGCCCTCTCAAATATTTAGAGGAGCGAGCAGAGTTTCGTCGCTTACGCAGTGAGAGGTGTATAAGAGCTGTCGTGAAACCCCCAGATTGCCGGTTGATGGCAAGGCGGGCCACATAGTCTAATTGAGCATTCATCAAGACCTTTCAACTGGGTAGGAATCCTTCTACATATTGTAAATGTGAGTCTCAAACCCTCTCTATTAATCTGTTCCAAGTCACAGCGAACCAGCAATTATGGCTTCGACGAACGTGACAAGCTGATGTGTCACGCGAAGCTGTCACGCATCGTATAAACTTCAAGTGCTCACGCAATTTTAAACTTGTAGTTCTTGATCTTGACCATCCAGTTTCAAGGCGCCTCTCTTTCTCCCTCATAGCAGTTAATACCCTCTTTGCGGGCAGAGATCGAGGTAAGCAAGCCTTCTGGCCGCTATAAAGTGTGTCGAACTCAGGAACCAAGGCGACACAGTAATGGCGGACAACGATGAGCAAGCTGCTATCGATAAAAGGATTCGCATCCTGGAAGACGCATCAAAGGTTACTCTAAGCCAACATGGGCCTGACAGGAACATTCAGCTGGAGCTAGAAACTCGGCAACTCAAAGCGAGACGCAACGCTCTGGCCAAAATCGCCTTCCTACCTGCAGAGCTCCTGTCGAAGATATTCGGATACTTGCAAGAGTACTCAGATGCTCGTTATCGATCGTTCGCGTGGATCAACGTTATCCGCGTTTGCAGACATTGGCGGGAAACGGCGCTCGCATGCACTTCCCTGTGGTGTGACATATCGATGGAGTCAAAACTGGAATCTGTGGAGGTTTTGCTGGAAAGGTCCGGATCTAATCCCATCGATGTCGACCTTGGCCACGCCTTTCTCCCAGCGCCATTCTCCCACCTCCTGGACCGAATTCTAAGCCAGGTATACCGGTTCAGGTCCCTCAGCGTTGTAGGAGATGCATGTTCGAAGGTCCTTCAGATCACCTCGGCCGCACCGCACCTGGAAGCCTTGTCCATTGTGAACTTCGCCAACATCCGCCCAAAAAACCCTGTGGTTCCCGATGCCATATTCCATGGCGATGCCCCCAATCTGCGAAGCTTGGCTCTGGACGGCTATTGGATTGACTTCAAGTCTCCACTCTTGAGCCGCCTTACTTCACTGCGAGTGGATTGCTTGAGGAGCTGGTATTTAGCGCCACCCCCTGACGTCTTGCTAGACGCGTTGCAGGGAATGGCAACTCTTCAAAAGCTCTTCCTCAAGATTCCCCTCCCGGAAGCATACTCCAATGCGAGCAAGGTCCGGGTAGTGCGCCTCGACCACCTGAAGGTTTTATCAGTTCACGAGAGAGTTGGAAGGGTAGCAGACCTTCTGCACCACCTTGCACTTCCCACCTCAGCCTCGGTTGACCTCGATCTGATACTCCCGTCGTCGATAACACTAGATCGAAGGCAAACGGTTGCCGACGCTGTCTCTTCGGCTCTTGACGCGGCGTGGCTTTCTGGTCCCTTGTTTCCGTCCCCTTCCTCAACTCGCCCAAGCCTCCAGTTCCTTGCAATAACCAACTACGAGTACGAGCCCGAAGTCACCATCGAAGGAAGCTTCCAACATGTTGATTTCGATAGCCTGATCCTACCGGTGGGAGAACCGAAAAGGAAAAGCCAACTCCTCTTAACGGCATATCAAAACATGGATGCAGCGTTCCCGATCCTATTAACCTCTTTTCCACTGTCCGATATCACGAGCATTTCACTTGGTGCAGCCCAATTCCCTTTCTGCGAATACATTAGGCTCAGTGCCCTCCCGTCTTTGGAGTCCATTCGCCTTCGCTCGGAGTCGATCAAAGGCTTTTTCGAGCTTTTCGCCATCGTGGTGCATGGACCCAGCTCACATCACATTTTTCCATCCTTGAAAAATCTGGCCCTGAACTGTGTCAAGTTCGTACCCTATGATCACGAAGATCCTTACGACGACAAAAGGACTCTTGTTTTCGAGACACTTCTTGCTACTTTGGAAGCACGAGCTCGCTCGGGCCCAAGAATCCGGCGGCTAGCTATCAACTACGGTGTCAACTTTTCCCAAGAACATGTAGACATTCTTCAAAGCGTAACCGAAGTCAGCTGGGACGGGAGAGTGGAGAGGAGGGAGGCAGACGAGATGGAGTTCTGAATCAGCGACGGTGGACTGGGTGGGAAGGCAAAAATGGAGACCGCAATGACGGGTGTGAGCACGAGCGACAACAGGGAAAGAAGCGTCTGGAGAACGATGAGGAGATGACGGCAGAAGAACACTGGATTCGAGCAGAGACCCGTTTGGAGAGTCAAATTATGAGTTACGGTTACGTCGAGCTTCTTGGGCGTGTGAGCTGCTCCTTGCGCAAAGGGAGTCGCCTTGCTGTCCTGCTCCAGTGCCGAGGTTCAAGTCGATTAGCAAGTGATTCTTGGTGCGCCACTGGCGCTTTTTTGGACTTAGACAGGGACTGTTGTCAATGACTATACGAGATGTCTCATAGCTGTAGCCGCCCTGCGCAAAAGCCAAAAGCTTGATCCAAATGATGATAATAGAATTGCGTTATACGTTTCCATCAGATAATCCTCCAAACAGAACACATGAATGAGGCGAAACACAGACGCAAATATCTGCTTCGGAAGCAACTGCACCTGCTGTCAGCGTTGGAGAAATGTATCCAGCGTGCTCATCGCCTTGGGACCTCTGCCTCAAAGGCTCGCTTCACCTGTGGGGGGTTGAGCGTCGTTTCGAATTGTGCGAATGTAAATCGCAACGTCACCTCTGCCAAGAACGCGGAATCGGTTAAAGCTCGCAGACCAGTGAGAGCCAGACCTTTGGCCGTCAATATCATGGCATTATGGGCCTCCATTGTCTCTGCTGCAGTTGCAAAAGCTGGGGTGTGATTACCTCCGTTAGGAGTAGTAGTTATGGCTTTGGGAAAAAAGTCAGCTGTGAATGAACATCAGCAAAATCGAGCTTACCAAAGCCGGGATGTAAAGATGGCACAACTATGGGAAGGGTGTCAGAGCGTGAAATCGAGCTACTATACGTCGAACGTACCATAGGATACGTTTCCCTGCGTCAGAGAGAAGTCAGGAGTTTCCACACAGTGATGTCAGCAGAAACGTACAAAGTCTGTAGATGCAGTGGCCCCGGAAGGGTAATTCTTGACTCCGTACTTGCTGACGGCGTCAGTAAACTGCTGGGCTATTGGGAGATCTTTCAGAATTGAAAGAGGAGTAGTTTTGGGTGGGTCGTACATAGGGCCGAATTCTGCCTCAAGTCGTAATAAGGCACGGTGAACTTCATCTCGATAGTGCAGCTGGTTGCCAATGCACCTGCTCTTTGAGGGTTCGCTATGCGTCAGACGCGATGAGGCCAGCTAATTTACTTCAACTTACCTGAAGCAATTCTGAACTCGCTCCGAAAGGTCTTTGAGCTCCGCAAGAGACGGCGCACGGACAGCAAACTTCATCTTCGCGTTGTCCGGAATGACTAAATTACCCAGCTTATTGAGCAAACTTACAGTGAAGTAGGGTATGGTAAATGACTTACCATTTTGGGACCAGTCCTGTCCCTCGACAACACCATGGACCCGGAAGTCTGGTTTAAGTTGTTGTCGGAGGGCGGAGATTGCGGAGTAGGCAACGAATGCAGCATCCAGGGCATTGGTGCCTTCCCTGAAATTGGAAGTGGCTCGTTAGAAGCGGAACACCTCCATCAAAGGGCTAAAAGGATGTACCAAGGGTACGCCCCGGCATGAGCGCTAATTGGCGTGTATTAGAACGCAGCTCACGAGGATATCACAAGGAGCGTACCTATGGCCATGGTAATCCACCTCGAACATCTGAACAGCTATCATAGAACCCATAAAGACGGACGGGGGAGGGCCGTCACGAGGGTGGGACCTAAGACCACGAATTGAGTGGCCACGCTAAACCCGCGACAATATATTGCGGACGCACATGAGGCAGATATCCATGCCAGCGTATGCACCTCGCTCCAGCATGATAGCCTTTCCACCGCCACCTTCCTCAGCTAGGAAAGCGTTGGTCAGTTAACATTCAAATGCCATCAGATCAGATAGTTCAAAGTCAAACCACTCGCCAGACCAGGTCGGAGAAAATGGAGAATATGACAAAATGCCTTACCAGGTGTACCAAGCAAGACGATCTTGCCGGGAATTTGATGCTCCTGCATGGCCGCTTTGAGAGCAATGGCGACCCCGATGCCGTTGACAGCTATGAGGTTGTGCCCGCATGCATGCCCAATACCTCGCAGGGCGTCCATCTCTGAGTTGACGCCGATGACAGGCCCTCCTTGACCCACGCTGAACTCAGCGCGCCAGGCGGTGGACAGCCCGACGTATGGACCACGAGTGACCGCAAAGCCGTTGTCCTCCATGACCTTGGTTAGAAGGTCGTGAGCATATCTACAAACGAAGAGTCAGAACCGGTGATACTACAAACTCCACGAGCATAACTTACTTCTCTTCAAAGGCAAGCTCAGGATGGCCTAGTGCCCTGTTAGCAAAATTCTCTTGAGCGCAGATCATGAATGCATACTATGAATGTCCAGACTGATAGTCCGGAGCTGAGAGCTCAAGTCATCGAGCTGCTTCTCAACGGTGAGTACAGCAGAGGGATCAGTGCGGTCTGGTTCGAGCTCTGCGCGATAGCGGGGAGGTCCGTCTGTGGCCGAGGACCAGAGATTCTCTCCCTCCAAGGAATAGTCGCAGCAAGGTCCGAATGAGTATGGAGGAACGTCCAAATCCTGCGAATACTGATACTACTATCAATGAAAGTGTTTCTCGTTCCAAAGAACCAGCACCTACCTTCCATTCTGCGGCTTCCGCTGCTTTGGCTGATGAGGTGGTCGCGCTCTCGCTGGCACTGTCATTCTTTGGTGAGAGTGACTTGTTGCGGCGGGAACGACCCCAGGGCAGGCCCATGAATCCTGCGAAACAGCCAGGAAGATGATCGTCAGAGCTCATGTTGTGCGTGTACCCGAAAGGTCTTTGGAGATTAGAAGGGGAGATGATGGAGCGAGAATATATAACAACCTCTCAGATCCATGTGAGATCCCGAATTTCAGTCCTAATCAGTTTGACGCCCGCAAAGCAACGACAGGGCACCCAGGGAGCTTCTCTCGTTACCTGAATCGACTTTCCGGACACATCGGTGATTTGGTCACTGTCTTTTATTTCATCCTTTTGGGTGATTTTCCCAGTGGACATACCAAGGACCTACATAGACGGACGCTGCTTGAGGCGGCAAGGATGCCGCATCGCTGGATGACTGTCGGTATCTAAAAGAATGCTTGGTCTCGTAAACGTCTCGGAGGCTTCTGCATCAAGACGATCTTTCTCTCGTCAAAACAGTCAAAAAGAAGTGCTTTTCATCTGAAATGGACTGTGTAGCAGGGCGTACATAAAGTGGAGTGTGAATTTCGAAGTAGAATTGCACAAGGTATGCAAGAGAAAGAAGCCGTGATACATCTGAGAGTCTATAGCGTTGAATAGAGTGAACGGTCGAATGATGATCTCGAGAAGGCCTTCTCAATCAATCGCCTCGGAAGAAGGAACCCAGCTTCTGCCAAAACCCCTCCTTCTCTGTTCGTTTGTCAAGACCTGCCAAACCAACGATGGCTCTCCCAGTTGTTGTAGTGATCTGACAGAGGTCGGTGAGGTAAACGTCAGCAGATATGGGGGCCACTTGGGAAGCTCCCATCACGAGAATGGTTTCTTTGCCTGTCGCTTTGAGCACCTTGACTCTCTGCATGAGAGCAGGGAGGACCTGGATCTCCCCTTTCCGCGTATTCAGCTGTATCATTCCGGAGAATGACTCGGGGATGTGGACACAGACGTCGCCTACAGAGCATCGATTAGGTGAGACTCGGCTACGAAGGAGCGCCTACGACACACACCTTGACGAGTCTGGGCATCCAAAGCGAGCCTCGGTTTCTGGTCGGCAATTGGCAACTACAGGCGGGGTTAAAACATTTCGCAATAGCTGACACGAGGCTCACGTACAAGGTTAATCTCAATGTTACCGGTCCCACTCGCAACTTGCACAGAGGCGCTAGGGTTTTCCTTCGCAATCCCAGCTGTGCCCAGCGCAAGTTGGATGGTACCCGCCCGTGACCTGAATGAAGCATGCGGTAGGACGGGCTGCTTGGCTGACTTCTTCCTCTTCTTGACAATAGCGTTCCGGGGGTCGATATAGAAGGTTCCTATTCGCAGGATGTGTAAGACAAAGTATCGCTGCCAGCGCCAAACCGCATGCAAGCACCTATGATATCCTCATTCTTCGCGGAAAGGTGGACCTGGTTGACTGTTGGCGCTGGAGCCGCATACTCGGAGGGTCCTGCATCGGCAGTTTTTGCGCTGAGAGGTGCCACGAAACGAGACGACGAGGCAGAGGGAAGGCCGCTGTATGATCCTTCACGCTCTGGAACCGGTGGCAGAGGGTGATTCAGCTGAGTGTGGTGAATCTGACTGTGACTGCCTGCAGAGTATGGTGGTGGATCACTCAAAGTCAGACTGGATCCCTTGAATGGCGATCAATTCCAATACTTTAGGGCAGACCTCAACCTGTGTACTTACAGTCGTCGGGTTTCTCGAAAGGGCCGCTGCAGGCTTCTTGGATATTGACGGTCGGCCTTCCAGAATCATGGTGCGTCCAGGGTGGAGAGATGGTCAATGTCTTGTTTGACATAGTATATTCATAGTCTATTTCCGAACGGAGGCAGTGATCAAAGTGAACACCTTCTGCCACCGCCTCCAGACTGCGGTCGACGGCCGCAGCTTCCAAGAAGAGAACGCTTTAGCCGAGATTTCATTAACCTAGAAAGCCAGCTTCACAGCACTTTACATAGTCACCCTTATCAAGAGGGTGCTAGATGACATTAACAAGGGGTTTCGATTAGTATACAATGCAAATGAGCTAACTACTGAATGTACGCATGCAAAAGACGATGTTCGAGAATCCTTGGGGAAGAGGCATGTATTGATACAGTCAAAAAAAGGGCGAACGCAAAAAGGCAGCGCAAAAAAGCAAAAGACAGAAGGATAGAACATGGAAGGGGGAGGTGGGATGATATTATTACTGAATAACACAGTTTCCAGACGATTTGGCGTTGCGTTTATGACGGTGGGTATCTAGTCGTGATGAACCAGGTGTTCCAGAGGGCTCTTTGAGCCCTGAGCGGCTCACGCCGACCTCAGAGTTTGAGATGTCGGATTTGTAGTAGGATGATTTGTTGTGAATGTCAGATTCTGTGGTTGAAGGAAGACCGCTGCGGTAACGACGAGCGTTCGAAGATTGGCCGCCGCTTGAAGATTCGTTTGATGTGTATCGTCCTCCGGAGCCAGAGTTGATGCTCTCCGCAGCTGTTGCTGCACTGCGGAGGCTACTGAGCCCGCTTTCACTGGTGAACGAGGTGGGCCGGTCAGACCGTTTGTGAAGAAGGGAAATCCTTCTGCGGCGAGGCTCGAGTTCGGGAGCAGTGGGCGTGGTAGGGGAGCTTGGCTCAGGCGTTAAATTAGATCGTGAGCGTTTAAAGGGGAACTTGAATGCAGTCGGTGGTGAGTCCGAGTGCTTGTCGTGAGCATGAAGTGGCGATCGTGGTGGCAGACTGTCGTCGTCCGTTTTGCCAGAGGCGCTCGGCGGACTTGGGATGTAAGGAACCTCGGACAGGGCGACAGGGAACTTATTCTCCCCCAAGATGTCCGCAGGGTTCGAATAGGCACTGGCAGGGTTTCCTTTGTCTGCATACTGAGCATAAAGGAGAAGCTGAGCACGAAGGTCGCAGGTGGGAGGTGCGCTGGAAGCACAGCGCGCATGGGAGATGAGACTGCATTGAGCACATAGAACTGCGCTCTTCTTGACATGAAGAAGGCAGACGCGGCACATCATAGCTATGCTCTTTGTTAGCATGAGGGACAAAGTGAATTGACGCTTGCAACTCACGTTTGCTAAATGTCGTCTTCACAAAATTATGATCTCTCGGGGCGATATCGTTGTCAGGAGGGGCCCGCATGGAAAGGTTAGATGGACGTCGGCCCACGGGGATGATCTTGCCAGCATCTCCGGGGACAAACCCCTTCTCTGAGATGGGCGACATAGGTGGGTCACCACTCTCTTGAGCGAAGTAGCGTGAGACGTCTGTCTTGGCCATGTCGGTGCTCACGCGGCGTAGGAAAGGGATGCTATCCTGTGGTCGCAAGTCCTGCAACGAATTGATTAGTAGACAGGTGGCGGAATAGGAAGTCTTCACATACCTTCAAATCCAGCCAGCTCTCTCTCAACCACTCATGCTCGCAAAGAAGTTCGGCAGTTGGTCGGTCGTTGGGGTCCTTCTGGAGACATTGCTTGAGGAAATCTTGCAGAAGCTCCGAGCAACCTTCTGGGAGTGGAGGAATGTCATCTTCGACGATACGGAACATCACTGTTGAGAAACGATGAGCAACGGCAGCCATGTACCAATGCATGAATGTCTTACCTGACATGCTGTTGGTGATCTCTGCATATGGAGGTCGACCAGTCAACAGTTCAATGACAGTACACCCGAGAGACCAAATGTCGGATTTCTCCGATGCTCCCTTAAGCTCGATCACTTCAGGGGCCATCCAGTTGGGGGTCCCGGCAACGTCTTTCATCTCGCGTTCCATAGCACGAAGGTTGAGTGAAACACCGAAGTCAGAGAGCTTCACGTTGCCGGTCTTCGTGGTCAGAATGTTGGCAGCCTTGAGATCGCAGTGAACGACGTGGCTGTTGTGGAGATAGTGCAGGCCCTCGAGAATCTTGACAACATAGCTCGCGACTAGGCGCTCGTTAAACTTGCCGAATGCCTTTAAGGTTTGGCCGAGAGATCCATTTTCAGCGTACCTGCGGAATGAGGCCGTTAGTGAAAAGCTACGTTGATAGGGGTATTAATCTTACTCAAGGACGATGCTAAGCGTATCATCATCGCGAGCCATGCCTTCGTACTTGACGATGCTTGGATGTGATAAACTCTTCACCAGATCAACCTCGCGCATGAGCTGTGTGACCTCCTCTTCCTTCAAGCCTTCAAGACGGATACGCTTCACGGCGACCATTTGCCCTGTATTGAGATTGAGCGCCCGATAGACTGAACCAAACTGCCCGCGGCCGATACAGTTGCCCAATTGCTAGAGAGGTTCGTTTATCAGAGGGATGATCACCAACAGGTCGAGGTTACAAAGAACACTCACAAAGTGGGTAGGCGGCTTGCCTTCCTCCTTCACCACGAGCGCCCGTCCAGTACTCCCGTCCATCGAGTCGCGCGGCGCCAGCAGATCACTAGCACTAGTGGCAGCTGAAGTAACACCCATACTGACCATACTTTCGATCCTTCCTCGGAACGGTCTAACACCAGCCTCGTCATAAGACGTTGGCCGTCCTCTTCTTCCATTCGTTCCATGAACATCACTCTGAAACCTCCCTCGTAGTCGCGGCCTCTCCAACCTCTCAACGGGGACAGCCGTATCTGCACCAGACGAAGTAGCAGATCCAGGGGGTCCTGTGGCTTCACCAGTTCCTGCACCGGGGAAAGGGACAAGGGATTCGTCCGACCCCCTTGAACCATCGCTTCGAGGTGCCAGCGACGCACTGCGCGGAGTAACGGGCCTGGAGCTATGCCTTCGCAGCATCACTCTTCCAGAGGGCGAGATACTCAGTCCGCCTTCTGGACTTCCATCCCGAATCAAAGATTGCCTGGGTAGTAAACCAGGGGTATCAACGCTGTGCCTTGGTCGATGGGTTGGCCGCCTGGGAAGTTGGGGCCTCTGAGCGCCGTCGCCGTTGAAGGAAGAGTCGGCGACGACCGCAATCTTGCGAGGAGACCTGGTGACCGGGCTTGCCGCTCTCGAGAAGCTTTCCAAGTCCTGGGTGAAGATAGGGGTAATGGATCGCCCTGATTCGGGCATGGCGTCAAAGAAATCATCGGGCCACTTTCCCTTTCGAAGGTGAACAGCTGGCTTCGAGGGACGCTGTCGATCTCCAGACCCATTTGCGTTGCTCTTCGATCGACCATCTGCCGTCCTTCCACTCGAAGCGGTATCGTCCGTCTCCTCCGCCACTCGCGACAAATCAATATTGTGCGGCTCGCCACTCCTCCTCTTGGGTCTCATCGGAACGTCTATAGGTGGGGAACGAGACAATTTGTCTGCGATGGCGTTCCCCTCTTCACGGGACAGAGAGGGTTCGGCGGAGGTCATTTCAGTGGTCACAGTTCGGATGGTTCCGTACTTGTTGCCAAAGGAGCTGCCCTGTCCATTATCCAAGAGGCTAGAAGGCGTGGTCGATAGGCCTGTCGTCGTAGTCAAGACGCTAGACGCCAGAGACTGGCGAACGTTGAAATTCGCATACGAATCGCGGATGGAGGTGTCACCTACCGTGGCTTGGGCAGAACTTGCGACCGAAGCCCGTGTGGGAGAAGAGGGGACCCTGGACCAACTAGGCTCGTTTGGCCTCGTTGACAGCTGCCTCCGAAGGGGAGACTTAATTGGTGGTGGTGGAGGCCTTTTAATGATAGGGACGTCTATTTGCTCTTCGTCATCTTCTTCATCCTCCTCATCCTCCTCTAACATCGATTCGTCGTCAGGACCACGGATAGTCTGGATGGATTCTTGGGAATTCTCGCCAGGACTGTAGGAACGGAGCGGGGGGAGGCCAGAGGGAGGCGAATAACGCTTGCGCGAGGTATGCACGTCGATCGGGGAGTGAAGATTGGGGGTAGAGCAGGACGATTTTGACAGTGTGCCGTAGGGACTGGGGGGGTAGCGGCTTGGGCAACTGTTTGTTCCTGTTCGCTGATGCCACCACGTATCTACGGGTCGCCTGAGGTGATTCAACGAACTGGATGAGGGCGATGATGGTGCGCGCAACACGAGCAAGAGAGTCGCTCGTAGCTTCAATCAAGTCGTCGCGGTGGAAGAGGTCGTCGTTTGAAAGACCGTACGAGGCGCAACCAGCGAGGAACTTGGTGAGGTTGGACGTTTTCGCAAACCCGTCCTCTCGCGGATCAGGGCGCACCACTGAACTGGCTCTCTGCTTGTTCAGTAACCTATCGAATTTACGGCGTCAGCACTGGGGTAGTCGGAGTTGAGAAGAAAGCGACACTTACTGGCAGAGCACAAAGCCATCTCGGAGTGCCTCGCAAAAGAGCTTCCTTTCTCTATCCTCTCCTGAGGCCGTGGCAATAGGCGAGCTTGGCGTTGCAGCCGCAGGCCTGCTCCATATTCTCTCCAGCCGGACCAGGGCTCTTGTCCGCACTTCCACCTCCTCCCAGTCCCTCAAGCCAGCCTCTGTCTTCGCCATGTGGGGCGGGGGCTTCAGGATCTCTTTGCAAAGCATGGAAGTCGCGCTTCGAAGTAACTCGCGGTGCTCAGGATTTGACGCAGACAGCAATGATCCCGTGGAGATGTTAACTTGGCGATTTTGAGAATAGACACGTTGAGATGGCGTTCTCGAACGTGGTCTGACCTGGGATGGATCTCCATGTGTAGGGATTGGAGATAAGCGTGATGAAGAGGAGGCATCGAAGGTCGGACGGCGTGCGTAATCACCCGAAGAGCGGCGGCCCTCGAGAGGTGGACGGTCAAAAGATGGACGGTGTGGCGTTGTGGGAGGACTCGATGACAGCGGAAGATGAGATGCAGATGATGAGACGAGACGTGAGGGACTGGCGACACGGACTCTGGCACTGGAGGGGGAGCGTGCTAGGTTGGGACTGGCGGCACGTGCAGCGGAAGAAGTGCTGATTTTAGATGGTGTCCGAGTGGGTGACATGGAGGGGCGTGTTGGGGATCGAGGTGGTGCAGCAGGAAGCTGACGGGATCGTGATGGAGCGACTGACTCGGGTGATGCGGATAATGGGAGGGATGGTGTTGAAGGAGAAGGCGGGATGGCCATGGGTGTCGACCGGGTCGACCGATGTCGAGTGGGCGTGGATGGCGCTTGCGCTTCCTTTAATGGTGGAGGCTGCAGGCTGACCCGCCTGGCCTTGGGTCGCCCTGGGGATGCCGAAACGTCCGCATTGGACGAGGAGGACGCGATAGCGGCCGGCTGGGATCTAGGTGACGGCAAAGCCTGCGAGGAAAGGTGTAAAGCTGGCGATGACATCGACGCTTGGCGTAGCGACGGGGTCATGTAGCTGGTCTTGCCAGCGACTCGCTCCTTGGGCTGCTTGCTTGCTGCATCGTCGCCTGCTTGCTCGTCTCTACTGCTTCTTCCACGGAATGTTACCTTGCGAAGAAGCATCTCCTTTGTCGTGACATCTGCACCACTATCCCGCTCCTTTCCTTTCTTGGCCTTGCTAGTTATCGTCGCAAATTCATCCACCGCCGGTGCTGGTGCCTTCCTGGACCGTGTTCGGAATGTATTCTCGAAGAATCGCTGGAACGACTTGGAGGCACCGTCGCCTGTCGTCGAGGTAGAGGAAAACACGTCCACCGTGGTTGCTGGCTGAGGAAGTCGTGAGGATGAAGGCTCAGGAGGTGCATGAGGCCGTCGTGAATGGGTAATGGGGAGTGGTTTGGAGACGTTGTGGACCTTGGTGCTCGACAGGACAGCAGTTGCCATGTGGGCTCATCGACTGTGGTCAGTGCACGAAGGGACCAACCAGGGGATTTGTTCGGGGGCAGCAGAGAATAAAGTCAACCGGCAAATATCTAGGTTTCATAGATAATTATCCGTCAGTATAGGGGGTTTTCAAGGGAAAAAATGGATCGACCAGTACCACCCGCGGCGATGGCGTCCATCGACGTGATAGCAATGCGGATGGAAGACTGGCCACAACGACAGCAGAAAGTGAACACACCTAGAAGCACCCCTTTCCTTCTAGTCCCTGGCGAAAAACTCAATGCTCCTGTTCGTACTGTGGACCTGCGGCGAATGGTAATCTTCCTAGGTTCGAGGACCTGAAGATCACGGTGCAATTGTAAAGAAAACGTGTAGCCGTCGTAATCAAACCTAGACGAGGAGCAATGGAGGTGCCAAAGCCTCGAGGCCGTTGCTGTGACGGGCAGGCTGGAAATGGATAAGTGAGATTAAGGACTAGACCACCTTTACAGGAATCTGAGACCTTTCGGTGTTGTGCGTCCTGAAGCAAGAGTGCTGGCCACGAGCAATTTTGGCAGCTAGGATGCAGCTGACCTCGGAAAGAGTAACGGCAGAAGAGGCAAGAAGCCTGCCCTACGTCAATTCGCTCGATCGGGCAGGTACAGAACATATGCCTTGTTCAGATGGCAGTATGTTCTCGCGCCCAGCTCGCGATGCCTCGAATGTACTCACCAAGGATGATTCATCATCTCAGGTTACCAGGGAAAGCGGCCATGGATCATCTCGAATATCATTTGTCATTTGCAATGCTATCGACGATTTGAACGATGATGAAGGCCATGACGCATTTTAAAAACCAAAAGCAATCACATTCAGGCTCTTTTGAGCTTGAGGATCAGATGTCCGCACTGCCCAGCAAGTGACGTACAACATTCAGCCTGTCTCCCGACGAGCCAGGGACAACCTCCTATCTCTTGAACTCTTCAGGGCGGGTCTTGCTAGATGACAAGTTTCATATCCAGCGCTGGTGTCTTATTCAATCGATTGCGATCATCTCTGCGCCTGACGAGGAACGTGTTCCATCCTCGACGACCTTCCGCCGTGTGACGGAAGATCTGTCGTAGACAAATGTCCCTATTAGGTATCAAGGGAACCGTCAGGTGGTCCACGTTGTATACGGCACGACACGGATGTGGCTTTGGGCGATACTGCGCTTCCGACACCGACACTGACAAAGTGGGACAAAAACTTTCTCCAGGGGGCTAGGGCGGCGAGACTGTTTTGGAAGTTCGGAGCTAGATCTTCCTCCGAACTGCAAAAAGCGCGAATCCTCTGAGGAAAAGCGAGTCAGCGCGGTCGGAGAGCAATTGGGAGTAGCGGAAAACTTCCTGGATGTTCAGCTGAGCCTTGTCTGAAATGAAGATAGAAGGATGACTCCAAAACGCCATTGTTCATTCGCAGATGATGCCATTCCCATAAAGAAGACGAGAAGTCTCGAGGATTCCCTCTGAGCTCGTGGTCTGTACGATCACAGGTTCAACTGCCGATAGAAGCACTGTTAGGTGGTCATGATCAGCTAAAATTCTGGGGACTGCTGATAACGTTTGATAGACCTAGAATTCGAAGACTGTCTCGGAACGGGGCCAGGTCTTATGTTGGGCTTGAACAAGGTGTGGCGTCGAAGACAAGATGGGAGGCGGATATAAAGCACCAGAGTGAGCACCGCCTTTCAATAGTGTAGCCCAGCAACCAGAGGGAAAAGAGCGTATTAGGCAGCCGACTAGAAGCGCCTTCTTTCCGAACATAAGGCGTTGACGGTGACGATAGGAAACTACTCCTATCCATAGCGGTGATTTGTCGTCGTCGCGAAGCTGGAGCTGCTTAATGAATTGAATATGTTGTGAATCGATCCAAAGACATAGGAGACCCATTTCATAATGGGTAATCTAGAAGACTTCGCAGAAGCAAGCGAGGGAGATAGCAGAAGTTCAGATTCTTGACCCTTGTCTCATTGTGCGTTTCGGGCCACGGCGCCCGCCAGAGGTTCAGCCTAGATGGTCAATGACAGCGAAAAAAAGACCTCATTTATGTACAAAGACTCTTGGTATCCGTAGAGTCCAAGACCAGAGACAAGGTGATAGGGAGAGGCACTTGGAGACTGAGCTGCGAGCATCAGTCGCGGTTGACCGATTGTGGCCCTGCAGCTCACGTGCACCCAGTCTCGTCATCAATTCCCACCCACCACCTCCGATGACGGGTTTTCCTCCTGACTCCAGCCATCGACCACAATTTCGACGACGACAACGACAGCTACGGGACGATGGCGACACGCTCGAAAGCGAAACTCGCTGCTGCAGCTGCTGATAGTAGTTCTCCGGCCGTCCAGGACGCCCCGGCTCAATCTGGGCAGGCCGAGACGACAGCGAGCGGGGATCTGAAGGGAGCCCTGTCGAACGGGAAAGCCAAACCCACCAAGGCGGCGCCCAAGCGAGGCAAAGGTAAAGCGGAAATAGCACTCCCCAAGGCAGAGACTTGTGTATGCTCCCAAGGCGATAATGGGACTCCAATGGTGCTGTGCGGAGAATGTCAGATCTGGTATGTTTTCCAACAACTGAATGATGAATGGACCAAGTTGACAGCCTTCTTCAGGTTCCATTTCGCTTGCGTGAATCTAGTCGAATCCGATGCAGAGGATATATGTGAGTGTAATGATCTTCTTGGTGGTCGTCTGACTGAACCGCCTTGTCAGCCTATTACGTCTGCCCGACGTGCACCCAGTCCACCGGACTGCGAACAATCAGTGAGTCGATTTGTCTGCTTCTTCTTACTATCACTACCGGCCACTTTTCGTACTGTACTTTGGGCGAAATACTCGGTATTAGAGCTTCTTCCGTATATCGGTTCGATGCCCCCTGGAGCCTGTGGTTCGATCCGCCATCAGTGTGAAAATCGGTCGGCACTGTATTGAGTGCAATATGAGTATAACAAGTAGTTTAGCGCCCATAGTTGAGCGCTCGCTTGTGGTGCTCATATGAAGGCAATGAACGATGATAAGATCCTTCATTCGACCCTTTCGAGCCGTATTTTAAACCGCTCAATGCGCAATTTTCCTCCTTTGTTCTCGTCTCATGGCCTAGTCAAGGATGTCGCTAACCAATCGCTCTCAGGAACGTGGGAGGGCCAGATCGCTTTCGAGGACTCAGCGCCTCCAGCGCCCGCACCCGCCACCCTCAAACCAACAAAAGCTACGAAATTTGTCAAGGCCACTCCCATCAAGAAGGCAGTCATGGTTGAATCAGACGTGGAGGAAAGTAGCGAAGACGAGTACGTTGCACGCGATCGGAACGCAAGAGCAAAACGAGTGAGTCCCCCTTCTCCAGTTCCGAATCAAGTTGAGTCTGACCATGCACTGCAGAGACGAGCTGCTGTTGCCTCTGATACCGACTCGGACGCCTCTGGTTCTGAAACTCGCCCAAGCCGTAAGCGCCGTCTAAAGAAGGGTTCTAATTCACCTGCACCCAACCGGCCTCTGGATAGAAAGAGGAAGGCCAGCCACTCTGAAGGCCCTGCGCCGCACAAGCGCAGTAAATCCAGCGCTGACGGCTCTCATGAAGACCCTACCAGGAAATATTGCTTGGGCAAATTAGAGGAGCTCTTCCGCGATATCTTCTTCCGCTATCCGCGCGTCAAGGCTCCTGAATCGGAAGTGCTTGTATCGAAATCGATGGATGAGATGACGGACGAGGAGAAGGAAGCTCTGGCGCAAGAATCTAAGCTATTTGCCTCCGATTTGGAGAAGGCAATTTTCGAGACCTATGCTGATCAGGATAAGGGGAGTGGCGTGTCTGCAGCTGGTGTCAACTATAAGTGAGTCCCTCTACCATTTGTTGCTCCCTTACCGACCTTACCATGTCTTTTACAGGGATCGATTCCGGACATTGCAATTTAATCTTAGCAAACCTGATCGTGTCGTTATTCATCAGCGGATTACTTCTCGGGATATCTCTCCCAAAGAACTTTCTCGTATGAGTTCGACTGACCTGGCGAATGAGGAAACGAAAGAATTGATCAAAATCGCGGAGAAAGAGGCCCTGGCACATTCTATCATACCAAAAGTAGTCGCGCCTCGTGCTAAAATGACGCATAAAGGCTTCGAGGATATCGAATTCGATGGGGAGAGAGTGGTAGCTTCTGCTCCGGATGTTGACGCTGAACGAAGGAGAGAGATAGAGGCTGAAGAGCGTAGGGAGCGAGAGCGAAGCGCGCGTCTTCGAGGCATGCAACGCCAACGGACGGCCTCGATGTCTGTCCCTCCCGATTCGCCTACCGTTTCGCAGAGCTACCCTGCTGTCGCGTGGGGAGCCCCTCCGCCTGTTCCATTGCATGCGCAGCAGGGCGCGCTTGCCCAGGACGGTGTCGCCGGTGCATCGAATCCCTTGTCAGCTGCTGTTGAGCCTCAAGAGCCCGAACTGCCGCTTGGGGACCTTATAAACATTGACGAGGAGCCCTCGCTGTCATCCGACGCCGTTCTAAATGCCACGCCCAACACCCCTACGGACTTGCAAAACCAGATCGACCCGTTCGCGCCGACAGTTCTGACGGAACCTCTCCAGGCTCCAGAGGCATCACCCTTCACACCAACGATCCCTGAAAAGTCCACATTCGACCTGGGTGCTCTCTGGAGTGGTCCCACTCGGGATGGGAGCCAGGGAGAACACGACGGGCCCAAAGACGAAGAAGAGCCTATGAGCATGTCTCCTGCGCCCATCTCACCACCAACGCTCAAAGAAGACGACGAGTCCAAAGACACTCTTGGGGAAGGGATCACCAACGGAGACCACGAGCCCGATTTTGACATGCTTTTTGTGGAACAGCAAGCCCCTCCTCCCGCGCCAGTGACTATCGAAATGATGCCTACCGTCTGGACAGGAAGGGTAAGCCTTAGGCATTCTTACGCAGGCCAGTGGTAATGCTGACATCTTACTTCGCAGCTCTCAATGCCACTTGACTCCACCATCCCACAGGAAACCCCAATGGCGGCCAAACAGATCGCCGGTCCTTCTCTGGGTCCCGACTCTTTACTTTGGAAGACTCTATTCCCTTCTGATCATCTGAGAATCGATGGTCGCGTTCAAGTCAAGAAGTCTACGGAATACCTTACTTCCATGCGGTTCGACACTCGGAAAGAGCTTTACGCTGTGGTATTCAGCCCGGCTACAGAACAAGATGAAGTCAGCTTCAAAGCTTTGAGTGATTTCTTAATACAAAAAGAGTACGTGAATTTTTAGACGATGGAGAAGTATACAGGCTGATTTTCTTCGTTGCGTAGCCGACACGGTTTGATCTTTCCCTGGACCCAAAGGCCAAAGGAAACTCATCCAGGAAAGGAATTATACATCATTCCTCTAAGAGCCAACGACCCCATTCCAGAATATCTAGAGCTGCTTGATCACCGGATTCCCAAAGAGAGACAACGCAGCTACTTTGTCGGCATCTGGGTATTGAACAAGGGAAAACTGGCGCCGCCACCGCCAGCAGCTCCTGTCGCGGCCCTATCGCCTACAGCTCCATCCGTAGCACCCTACGTTCCTCCTTTCTCGGGCACTCCCCCTGTCGCAGTGGCTCCCACTCCTGCCACCCTTTTGCCTCACATCCCGTCGTTAGCCCCCGTCCCTGCGTCGTCAACGCCTCCAATTGCTGTCACATCAGCACATATCAATCCAGTCGCTGCTCTCCTTCCGCCAGCGAATAGCTTGCCGCCCGGCGTTGATCCTAACGGTCTGGCAGCGGAAGTCGCAGCCTTGACTCCAGAGCAAATCCAAGCTTTGCTTCGAACCCTTCAAGGCGCCAATTCGCTTGCCGTGCCTGCACCACCTACCGTTCCAACTGGGGGGCCGCCAGGGTATCCCCCATTTGCACCTGGCCCCCCTCCACCAGCATCTTATGGCTACCCCAGTCACCACACACCACCATCTTTGCCGCCTGCTTCCGCAAGAGCGTGGGTGCCAGGCCCAGGCGCAGCTGCGTCTCCTTATGCTCCCCCGCAGTATCCGCCGTACGGCGAACCTTCTCGCAACGCGGGGCACAGCTCACCTCCTCAAGGTCATTATCCACCGGGCGATCGTTTAGACCTTCATCATCATCGCGGTGGAGATGGAGATTATGGCCGAGGACGGGGACGAGGCAGAGGACGCAGGGGCGGACATGCTAGCAAGGACTCCTCAAGAGCACCCATCGACTCTGGTTGGCCACGAAAACAGTCATACCCTCCATACAACCAAGGCGGCTACGACGATGGACGACCCTGGTAACCGGTGTGCCGAGTGTCAAGGATCGATAGACAATATTGTATTATCCCTTTCTTTCAATTTCCCTGTATTTGTACTGGTACGTTAAGCATCCTACAAAACCCATTTACTCCTATCCTTATCCCTTTTTCATGGTTGACTTGCACATTTGTTGCGACATTTCGATAAATCGTTCTTGTATTGTACGTAGCAGACGAACCCAAGTCTAATCGGTGATCTGGACCTTGATTGCGCCTTGAGAGGGATCTGCTGCGACTTGGAAGGCTGAGATGGCATCCTCCAAAGGGAATCGGTGAGTTACAAGAGGCTTGACGTCAATCAGACCCCCTGCGACCAGGCGCACGGCTTTGGGGTACTAAACAGGATATCAGCAATATTAACTTTGCTGTCCGCCTTCATGAAAACGCTACCAACCTGGTTGCAGTATCGGTATTGGAACTGAAGGTCAATTTCGTTGGCGCTTAGGTGCATGAACGGGAACTAAGAGAGCCATTTAAGCTGTGCACAATGTCGAGAAAACCGTCCCTTACAGTAAGTTCGCTCTTGCCGACGCCGATGACGAACACCTTGCCTCCAAACTCAGTGGACTGTATTGAGACGCAAACTCAGCCCTAGCCGACATCTGAGAATATGCAGGCCACTCACGTAAATAGCAGTAGCGATACTGCTTTCAGCGCCGGTGCACTCCAGAACGACTCTGACAGGGACTTCGGCAGCAGCCTTGATCTTCTTCGATTGTTCTTGAGCAGAGAGCTTGGTGTCAATGAGAACCGTGCGGACGCTAGGAACGAGCTTCTTCGCAAAGTCTAAACGGCTTTGGAAGAGGTCAGTGATGACGATTGGTTCTGCTCCTGCAGCCTTTGCTGAGAGGAGAGAAACGAGACCAATTGGGCCTGCGCCACTGTGATTTGGCGTAAGCACACTACCAGAGTGCAAGGCAGAAAGGCGTACCAAACAAGGGTAGGGTCTCCGAGCCTGAGCCCTGCCCTTTCGATACCAGCAAGAGCAACGGCGAGAGGCTCGCAAAGAGAGCCCTCTTCGTAGGACATGTGATCGGGGATACGGTGGCACCACTGAGCAGGGTGAAGATGCCATCTGGTGAGGGTACCGTGGAAGGGGGGAGTAGAGAAAAAGACGACATCAGGGCAAGCGTTGTACCTGCCAGTCCTGCAAGGATCGCAGGAAGGCTGGCTGCATGGTACACCTGCTTCGATGGCCACACGATCTCCTACAGAGGGTTGTTAAAACAGGGGCTAAATTGGCAATGAAAGAAGGAACTTGCCAGCTTTCCACTCGGTAACGCCCTCACCTACTTCCACAATCTCACCAGCAGACTCGTGGCCACTGCCGCACTACTCAAGATTCAGCCGGGAGGGCAGGTCCGAAGACTTGGGTGGCATACCTCGTCAGTGACGACCATGGAATCACCGATACGGCCGTGCTTCCAAAAGTGGACATCGCTCCTATAAAAGAAGATCAGCATTGAGGAAAGAGAATACGTTGAATGGTACACCAACCCGCAGATACCAGTTGCGCGAACGTGAATCAATACTTGCCCAGGGCCAGGCTTGGGCTTGGGCTTTTCAACGAGATGCACTTCATGAGCGGGGTTGTAGAAAGCGGCAATGTTGGCCTCTGGGCCAGGCTTCTCTCCTTCCTTCAGAATCCTGAACTCAGGATGTCCCAGAACCTTTTGAGGGTCATAAATATCGAGGTTAGAGACGACAGCGGCCATTTGGAATAACGGTGGATCAGGAGATGAAGACGCAGAAGGAAGTTGGGTAGCTGCATGCTCCGACATTTATATTCGAACGGGTCATACGGAGCGGGCCACATGGTCATCCTCTGATTCTGCGCCTTCGCGAGCAGTGTCAGTAGGTGAAGACGCGTGGGCGCGGGCCTATGTTCCGAGCGAGAGGATGAGAAGACTTGAATGAGTATTGCATCTGTCAAAGATGTTACAGCGGCCCGGGCGTCAAGTAGATCCTAACTAGTGGAGGTTCCTCGCTACCCCTGCTAGTAGATGCAAAATGAAGGCAATCGCCTTCCACAGAAAGTGAAGGGTTTCCGAGCTGAACGAATACAAACAAGATTGGAATTAATTTCTTCTTTCCGCTTAACCAGACCCGGCACCTCCTGTAAATCGCTTGAACGTGAAACTGCACCCGGTGTGTTAGCTAAACGACGGAGCAATTACTGGGAGGAGAACATACCCCAAGAACGCAAGATCCTTCTCTGCACTAACACTCTCCACTTGTTCCAACTGAGTATTGACGTTTCCAAGATCGTCTGTGGGGAAGTAGGAGGTGTCCGTCACCGAGTTTAATCGTGGAACGAACGGTGGCTCGATATAGCGCAGTGAATTCCAGTCAGCGCCAAAGAACCATGGATGATTCTTGATCTTCTCAACGGTCAATCGTTTGTCTGCCCAGTTCATCATCCTGGAAAGCAAGCGAGTCAGTCACGGAGTCTAGTCGGTGTGTCGATGGGAACGCACCCTCGGATGAGGTCTTCTCCTTCCTTCGAGATGTAAACTTCCTCCGGTAGGCAAAGAAATCGTGGCCAGTCAATGATCTTCTTGTATGTGTCGCCGGGGTTATCCGAGCAGAAAGGGGCGTATCCCACCAAACATTCGAAAAAGATGGCTCCCAATGACCACCAATCGCACTCCTTTCCATACCCCTTCATCATGAATACCTCTGGTGCAATCTTTTTGTGATGGTCAACAACCGCTGGGCAAGGATCTAGCTGTTACTCACATAATCGGGTGTTCCAACCGTTGAATACGCCTTGATGAAAGGTCAGCATCTCGAACTGATTTCCGTGTTATATGTAGAAAAGCGCACCAATTTCCGTCGGTTAGCCTTCCAGGTTGCGATCTGCTCGCGACTCATGGTGAGGTTGATTGGGTTGACCTGCACACTATTCCTCGAATTGTCCTTCGTCTTCTCTTGTTCAAGGTAGCGCTTGTAAATTTCACCATCTGTAGCTTTGTGTAGTCCAGTCGACAGTCCGAAATCCGAAAGTTTAAGGTGACCATTCTTGTCGATCAACACGTTGTCCGGCTTGATATCTCTATTGCCAGCATTTAGCCCCACCCTCGCCGAAGCAATGAAAGAGGCGCACCGATGGATGTAACCAAGATTGTGTACAGCCTCGATAGCGAGGATACATTCCGCCATATAGAATCGGGTGACATCCTCTGAGAACACGTCGTACTTCATGAGCATCGTCATAAGATCACCTCCAGGAAGGAATTCCATGATGAGGTAGAGGTATAGTGGATCTTGGAATGAGTAGAATAGTTGGACGACCCATGGGGAGGTGGACTCCGCAAGAACATCTCGCTCTGCTCGAACATGTGCGAGCTACAGAGGCAGTGAGCATATTTGCAATCCAAATCAGAGGGATAGGTACCTGGTCTCGTTTCAACATCTCCGCCTTCTGCAAGCTCTTCATAGCATACACCTTGCCTGTATCGACCTTTTGTACAAGACGAACCTGTTTGACAGTTCAATCATTATTCAATGCGATAATCCGACATAAGGCACTCACTTCACCAAAGGCACCCTTTCCAATAACTTTGACAGTCCTGAAATCCGCCAATTTGATCTTGGTCCTCCTGAGCCGTAGATGTTGTGACTCCGTCTTGCTGTACTTGCGAATTTCTCGTTCTTTTGCATCTTGAGTATGCATTTGAGTCAGCCTCGTCTCCATCTCGATTCGCCTGTTCATTAAAGTGCACACAACACGTCAGACGACCCTGGGTGGAGCATGAGGGTCGCCGCTCACTGACCTGGCATTGCGCTCAATGGCAGAGTCGACTGCCATCTTGTAGTAAGACTCGAGCTTTAGCTTCGCAGCTGTCGAGCGTGCTACAGCATCTGTGCTGAACTTTGCTGTAGATCGCTCAAAGTAGACATCTGCACCCCGCGACAACCAAGATCCAAACGCGTCAGAAACTCCATCCCGCCTGATTTACAAAGGCTAAGACTCACAGTCATCTGGTTTCTGTAGAGTTCCAGTACGATCACCTTGAAGCTGTTGGTTATGGTGCGTCATATAGGAAGTGGGAGAGGAAGGCCCTCCTGGGGCGGCTGGTTCCCGAGCTTGTTGCATCGAAACAAGGGGCTCGTGGTCAGTGGTCGTGGATGACGTTCAAGGTCAACGCCGATGAGAGCGAGTCTGAATGGGTAGTTCGAACCAAGTGCCAGCAACGATCGAGTTAACCTACTGGTCTTCGTCGTCGTTGTCGTCGAGCAACAAAACGTTGCGAGTGTGATGGGTGCAGCTGGATATCACCCCCCTTGTTGTGATGGTCAAAACGTGACATCTCCACATTAATTCCCGTACTTTCACGCTGCAGTATGATAGCCAGTTCACAGCTCATAAATCGACAGTCCATCGCATAGTCAATATCTGCTATAAATACAGTAGATGTGGTATAATGGACAGAGGCGTAAAGTCGTCAGGGGTAATATCTACGCCGCGGATGCATTTCTGAAACGATCAAAGTGCCCGGGAAGGATTGATGGCCAACTATCGATTAGGAGGGAGGCCCTGCTGTAGTCCAGAGTCCAACAAATCGATTGACCATGGCGATCTACGACAAAAGGTGAGTCACTTCCGAGAGAAGAAGGTAGGACGCGTACTTGTGTATCTTTGGCCTGTATGGTAGCGTTCTGATCTTCGATCACATCTTCTTGTCTTCGAATGAGGTTCTGTTGTCCCTCTATCACGACTTCCTTTTCTCGAAGGGAGGCGTTTTGACTTTCGATGGTTGCGTTCCTTTGAGAGATGACCTCGTTCTGTGCCAACACCTCTCCCCTGAGCCTTTCCTTTTCGTCAGTATTCTTCTTCGCCCAATCGCCCACCTTGCTCGATGTCATTAGAATTGACATAGGTCAATTGGCCTCGAAACAAAATACGCACATGTCCAGAAAATTCTTCAGGGTCTACTTCTTTGACCTCCTGCCGAGTAAGCGAAAGGCCCAGTGCACCAGATATGTTGTACATCATGATCTAGTCAGGCAGCAGATGATCAAAGACTATCCAAATGACCGTGCAGGGTGAACGTACGCTGCACACATCAGTTGCGATTCCGACAAATTGAGATCCCAAACCTCTCCTACCGACTGGGGGCGCATTCACTGGAGCAGGAGCAGCGCGCGAGGATCCAATCGCGTCCGAATGGCAAGGCGTGCCGGGATCTACCTGAGAGCGGGCTTGCAAAGGTCCAGTGGACCGAGGATTGGACCCTGGTGTGGGGTAGACATTCGGGTTTGTGCGCTGCAGTGCAGGCGTTCTGACAAGGGTTATTAAGGAGTAGTTCCTCAGGTTCGACAGAGGCTCGTACGTACTCGAAAGGAAGTCGAGATCCCTGTCCAGGAGGGAAAATTGCCTGACGAGGTTGATTCAAGTCGGGGGGTGGTGTTCGATAGCCTTCACTAATGATGGAGCCTGTCCTTCCAAGAGGCCTGTGAATGAACGTCAGCATCAGTCGAACGCAACATTGTAAAGTCAACGTTTACACTGGTGTTTGGAGAGGTATTGAGATTGGGTTTCGATGTGGGCTCCTTTGTAGACTTGGTTAAGATTTGATGTGTGGTGAAGATATTGAAGTGGACTAACGAGGGAGGGGTCACGAATCCATTGGACTCTCGACCGGTAATTTCGTGCTCGTCGTCGCCCTGTTCTCTGCGAGTTGTTTCTGCTCTGGCAGTCCCATCAGAGCATTATCTTTGGAGAAAACCATCAAAGACTTACCTGGAGTCTGCTGATGTTGCTGGTGGGGTATGACCCTCATGCTGATGAGAATTTTCCTCCTCCATGCTATGGTCCTGCTCCCCTGCAACAGACTCATGAACAAGGCTGAGGGACAGGGTGCCATCACTCATCGTGATACCCCCGTCACCCGAGTACTGCTCAGGAAGCTCCCCTAGGTCCTGTTCGGACTCCGTCGTCACCGAATCGTCGGGTGCTGGCTGGCATTGTCCACTGGCATGGACGTATTGCGTGTCCCATAGCTAGGGAAAAGTCAGAAAACAATCGAGGGAGACAGGGAAAAGGAGGTATAACATACAGTACGCCTGTTTGGAAGTGTCGCCCGTAGTTTCCTCAAATGCCCGCTGCAGAGTCTGAGACCTTTGTCGTAGTCCGCCTCGGAAGCATGCCCGTCTTCATGTTCCAGCGCCTCCTCTGGATCCATAGCATCGTTGATCTCCTCGACGCTGGGACGCGAAAATTAGCTAAAGGCAATGTTTATAAGCGGGGTCTTACACTGCCAGACCTTTGTCCGTTAGATGAAAGGTACGTTCGTCTGTATCAGGGTCGATATGGAGAACCACAAGTCCCATAAGCGCCTTTGAGCCAAACATTAGATTAGAAGAGCGACGAAGGTTAAAAGACCCAAAAAGGATCTCACAATCCGCTGTGGTATAGATCCAAGCACACTTTTCGATTGAGATGTTAGTTGCCCTCCAATATCCTTGATTTTTTGCTCGACTATCGAGGGGCGTGGTGAGAAATGCAAAGCCACTGAAGAATACACTCACTCTCAGGAAGGAGGTCACCTTCAACGGAATACCGTTTGTCTGGTTTGGTGGGATCCCTGATGGTGCAGATGCTCCAGAGGCAGCCTGTCCTCACGGTACCCGTGTCAGTGGCGCTTTGGCACGATTATTAGTATATCATCGAACATACGGGCTTGGTTATCGACCTTGGTATTTGTTGGGCTCGCCCCCTGTGAGGCTCGCCGGCGTTTATTCCTACTGGGAGGCATATGTAACAGACCAAGCGTGAGGCGAAGGGCAATCAAGTATTCGTGTAGTCAGCCTTGAGGTTAGTTTCGAGGGAGTAGCGGCTGCTGACAAGTCAATTGGTGGCCTAGGAGCACGAGGTGCGGGAGATCGGCGTTGTGCAGCGCGGCACAGTTATATGCATTTCCTCCAGCTGTTGACAAAGAAGTTTATACTGCCGCCATTCCAGGTGTTTAAAAGACAAAGAGCCCTTGGTGAACGGTTGTCATCCAGGTAGCAGAGGTCTCTTAGGCCTTCATACAATTCAAAGAAAAGCTCGAGCAAGAGATGATGAGGGCGACAATCATTCTTTGACACCTGTAACCGTCGCTAGGGTGCGTCTTTTGCCTTCGCCATAATATTTCAGGAAGCTGAGTTTCGTGTCAAGGAAACAAAGAAAGCCTTGAAAGGCGTTTCCAATTGTGCCAGGGGCGAATCGAGGCGACACACGGCAAACGCCGCAATTGATTGCCGATCTTTGATTACCGGCTCGTCAGGAAATCTTCTGCAAGAAATTCGGTTCAACATCGTTCCAAAGGAATGGTGAATTTGGAAGGGTATGAAGAGTATTGAAAGGTACTTTAATCTGTTCAAAACTTTGAATATAGCCTTATCACGCAGGACCGTAGAGCCGAAGCCATTTGATGGGCGCGGGTTCCCGAATGATTGCAAACAAGAGCACCCGGCGCCCCTTTCTTGCACACCATGACATGAGTCGCTCACCAGCATGTCTGCAATACTTGGCCATATACAACCCCACCCTGGATCCTGTCAAGACAGAAGGCGATGAATTTGACGAAGATGCTGAAGAACAGGCTCATATTCTGTTCTACACCTCTAGGGAGCGAGCAGTGTCGAGAGACCGAATGCTCAGGCAGATAGGGCTGACCAAAGCACTGGTCAACTTTAGCGGGTCAGTCTATATTCAAGGTATAATGGAGATGGCTGAAATACGCCGCTGCTAGACTCTTCGATCCCAACAATCCATGCGAAAGCGTGCATTCTCAATCTCGCAGGATGGTAATGGTGTCTCCAGAACCCAATTTCTGGATAAATGCAGTCAGCTTTCAATTCTGCCCCCAGATTGACCATTTTCCAACCATGAATGGGATATAGAGCATAGAACTTCCCAAGAAAGTACATCAAACGTCCAAGACCGCAGTCAGCAAAGGGAAGACCAAAGGAAAGGAAAAAGAGGCGCCCATTGCGGCGGCACCTACGTTTGATCATGAAGAAGGAGGGATTCATGACATGGTTCTGCAAGCACAACTTCTACAAGGCTATCAGAAATTCAAGGTATGCGTCAATTCATCACGTCCGTAGATGAGGTACTCATACCTTGACAGATGCTTCACGGCTCCTTCGTCTCTATCTTGTCTGATCTAGGACAAGAGGCTCTGGAACTTCAGTTGGAGCGCTTCTTCACTGTGTGGGCATGGTCTTGGAACTTGGAGGAGCAACCGTATCTATTGGACACCCTCGGTTGGTGTCATCCCGCCATAATCCTTCCTCAGAACCCTGACACTTTGTTCCAGGCGCGCCCATTCATCCGTATTTCTCTGTGCTTATCCCACTCCTCGATGGATACTCTTCGGTGCTGCCAGAACACGTTATCCCTGTTATGTTCACCCCCTCCAACATCTTGCCCTCAACTCGATATGCCTCTCAACAGTTCCCTGCCGTTCTCGTACATCACCTCGCATCCTTAATACCTCCTCCATCTCCGCCAGCACCTGATGATATGTCCGCCTCAATCGACACAATCAAGGCTCTGAAGTTGGATTCATCATCCAAAGCTGCTCAGCCGACTGCTGCTAGTTTGTTTGGACTATCCACGATCGAAGTGAATATGCCCGACGTTGGCAACTGGAAATGGCCGGGATACCTCACCTTTGGGAAAGGTTCATCGTCTTCCGCGCCTAAGCCCTCGACATCAGATCCAAGTGCGAAAGTCGATGAAGCTCAATCCAAGCCTCCGGAAACAGCACAACAGCCTCAGCCAGAGGGGGAATCAACCCAGAAACCACCGCCGGTAGACGTCGATCCTGAGGCACTCAGAGACGCCTTGACATCAGATGCCCGCTCGGTTTCTTTGCAGCCTGCGGAAGCTCCTCCTGGGGACGACAATCAGGAAGTGACCACTTCTCAAGATACCGATGAAGGCAAGTCGGTTGCAGCGGAGCGACTGAGCCACCTATCTGTCGACTCGGTGTCTTCGTCGCCAATGTCAGCTACCACGTTATCACCAGACCTATTCAGAACCAGAGCAGGGGCACCTCCTCCCCCGACTCCGCCAGAGTTCTCGATGCTGAGGGTTCACTTGGCTTTTGCGTCCGAACCCTCTTTGACGAAGAAGAGGAACGTGTATTATCATATCGTAAGTAGCCAAGTCTCGCAGCCCCATATCTCGCTGACTCGTGGTGCAGAAGGATGGATTTATGCTAACTCTGATCGGGATTGACGACGTTGAAGAAGGCTCTGGGGTAACAGAAGACGACCTACTCGCACTCGCTGCTGAGCACGCCATCGATCTGTTCGCCACCGTTGCCCTCAACATCCAAAGAGTTTCAGAGAGCGAAATGGCGGACTCTCTCCCATCTGTGGCCAAGATATTGCAACCGTCTGACCGCTTCGCAATTTCGACTGGCCAATACTCGGTCTCCAGTCCTGGATTTTCGTCAAATTCTAGTCACCTCTACAATGCACGCCAGTTACTCAAGAGGTACGATTCGCTGTGGTGCATCCTTTCTGACAGAATGGTTAACTTTTGGACTAGGGACCCTGCCATCTTTGAAGTCTTCTCTCGCGGGCAAAACCCTCAACATTGGCATATCTCCAAGCGAGGCTTGTCAACTGCCGGGGATTCTGCCGACGAAGATGCCAATAGCGCAGCGAAAGGAGAGATGTTCCTTGAAGTTTTTCGGAAGGAAGCGAGCCTACCAGATGTGGATAACGTCCTTGCGAGCATCCTTCGCAAATCAGGGGTTGTTGAAAGTGGGCTTGTGTAGACTGCGATTGCAATACAATGCGTTACAGATTGGCAGACCACGCCCTCTCAAAGATCACCCATTGATAGCGGGGACTATTCAAGTCACGCCCTAAGATTCTCGTGTTTCAAGATCTCTAAAATTACAATTGCACAATTTTATGCAGTTACAAAAGGTATGTCGTGGAGGGTCGTGCAACTTCTATGTCTGCTTCAAAGTATCTTTCTGATCTCCATCTTCCTTGTCTGCGAGTTCGTCATCACCGGAGTCAAGGTCAACGTCCTTGATCTCATCTTCAAAGGGGGTGGTACGAGATGACCCTGAACGCGAAGGTGAAGGTAGATGTGTTGTTGAGTACTTGTCGTCCTCCCATTCCGGTACAGGCGAACTATCATCAAACCGCTCAGCCAGCCTGCTGCTCCAAAGACCTTCGGTGCCATCGCCGTCATCGGCTTCATTCGATGAACTAGGAGACTCTCGCCGATAGTTGCTCATCATCAACATGCGAGATGAATCGTAAGAAAACGATTCATAGGTGTCCGGGATCAGTGGATCCGAGTGGGCGTCTTCAAAAGGGGGAGGTTCGTCGTCGGAAAGGTGGATAGGGTCAATCGAATCGTGGTTCCAATAGTCAGCAAGAGGGCGCGAGGAAGAAGAAGGCGACAACCTGTCCAAAGGTCCAATAAACGGCCCTTCCCCGTCACTAGGAGGTGTTGGGAGTCCTGAATCATCGGCAATCGCGATGCTTGAGGACTCTGCAGGCTTCTCATCTTCAGCATCTGGCTTCTTTTCCATGGCCTTTTGATAGTTCTCGCCGCCCAAAGGTTGGCTCGAACGCCGGCGATAGAACAGGAGATAGGCGCTGGCGTTCTGGAAAGAATGATTCAAGCACACGTAGGTGTTGAACGATAAGGACTTACCACAGCGTTTTCGGCCTTTGCAGTGGTAACATAGGCATCGTCGAAGTGATACCATTTCCCGTTTAGGTGATTCGAAGCGTATGCTCGATAGTGTCCACCCCCAAGTCCACCCATGTGCTCATCCACGCCAAAGAGATCGTAGACCAAAGGCTCATCAAGGTTGACGCTCTTCAGCTCCTCCAGCTCAATCCCATCTTTCTTCAACCTCTCAGCAACCAATCGTTCTCCAACCTTATCACTAAGGTCCAGACCATCAATGGGGAAGTCTACAAAGGTATCGATTTTGTCACGAAGGGTGCGGTTATTGCTGAAACGCTTGAGATGAACGACGAGAATGTCGGGTGCCTTCCAGAGGTCAAACTTCTTGGTAGCCTGCTGGTGCTTCTTGCAGGATGGGCAGTACCACAGGTCATCCTCGCCGAGCTGTTCTTCTTTAACAAATTCATCTAGACAGTCTTGCAGCGAGATGCCCTGCTTCTTCTTGGCTGACTCATTCTTCTTCATCGCCTCCAACTCTGGGTGCACATAGTCTTCCCACTGATCCCAACGAGCATTTTCAAAGTGCCGAGGCTCTCCAAAGAAGTATGCCTTCATGTTCTCGTCAAACTCTGCGTATAATGCGTCCAGTTCCCGCAGGAGGACGGGTTGCTTCGACTGCTCCTCCTTCCTTTGTGCCCAGGTTGCCCACTCCTCTGACTTGGCATACATCGAGTAGCCAGCCCCGTATTCCTTCTGGTTCGTGTAGATCTTCAAATTGAAGACATCCTTCTTCGTTCGATAAGGACGAGGGTTGGATTCAGTGGTAGGGACAGCCTCTTCTTCATCGACCAGCATGTTCTTCTCGTCGACGATGTCAGTCTCTTCGGCTGGAGGGTCGACATTCACGACCTCTCCGTCGGGCGTAATTTCCGTAAGGCTTTCCATGGGAGGAAGACCACGGATAGGAATGGGAAGAGCGGCATCCTCAGAGTCTGGGCCAACCTCCCAGTCGTATAAATGGTTGGCGTTGACGGTCCATCGCTGTAAACGGCCGACTACGGCATCATAAATGGCGTCTTCGCTCTTTGCCTGCTCCTTGTCCACAACCACGATGCAAGGGTAGCCGAAAAGCTGGACCGACTTTACGCCATAGGAGGAGAAAGTGTTCCTGGACTTGGCATCACAGAGGAAGAGGGGAACGATAAATGGGTCGTCCTCTTTCTTCTTGTAGGTTCGGCTCATGCGTGCATTACACGGCAGCTCGAAGCAAACAATGGTATCGCTCTCCCCCATTTCGGTGACCGGAAGGTGGTCTTCCAAGACTTTGTAGAACTTGTGATGGAAGATCTCGAGCATGAGAAGCTGTAAATTGGCGACCGATCAGCTAATGATTCGAGCGAATATTTAAGCCACCTACGTTTTCAGGGACAGCCTCTACCCATCGTCCAAAGAGTGCGCGAAGGTCTTTAAATGAGGCGTCTCGGTTGATCTCGATGGGAACCTTATGACAATGAGTGCTGGTTACTTCGCAATCAGTACTGAAGCTCGTACCTTGATATGGCGTTCCTCTAGGTCCCAAGGAATGAAGTATATCGTGTGCTTCCACTTCTTCTGAACGGGTATAGGGAGGGTGAGGTACATGAATGGGTCGAAGGTGATGGAGATCTATGTTTGTTAAGCTCAGCCGCCATCGTAGTACTGCTCAACAGAAAAGTCGTACCTTGGAGCACTCGGGACACACGAGAGTGCTCTGGTACTGGCCTTGGAATAGGTCGACAATGACACTATCGTTCCGGAGCATGTATCCGTCCCATGATTTGGTAGCCAGCTGAACAAGCTCGAGGTCCCCTCCTCCCTCCCAGTCAGGCTTTTCAACGTACGGTTTCTTCAAGACACGATTCAAGTCCTCGTGAAGCCCGTCGAGTAAGAAAGCAACTAGCTCTTGCGAATCGTGCTGTTGGTATCCACTAAACTGGGGTGCGAACCTTTGCAGGGTCTGCTTGAATTCGCGTGGCGAATAACTAGTTGACGTGCCGCTGCTCGCCCAGATTCGCTCTAACAACGAGCCAAAAACCTCAGCGATGGCTCCTTGCATACCCAAGGGATTGTCGCGGTTCAACTCCGTCTTAAAAACGCCGTCTGTGGCAAATGTCAGCAATAGGTTAGGTCGAGGGCAAAAGCACGCCTACTAATAAAGTACTCAGTCAGCTCCTTCGTATGCGCGAGACATTGCAGAGCTGAGTTCATGAAGCAAGTGTTTCCCCTGACGAGATATCAGTGATCGCTCGACCTAATCGTTTCGAACCATACTCACATGTTACCAAGTCCCAGGGCTCCAGGCTCCAGGCTTTTGGAATAGCTCTTGTTCAGGGAGAAAGGCGTTTTAGCAGCGTTGAAACCGCTAGAGAAGGTGCTTTCCGTCTTTGCAGGAGTTTTCGAGCCAACAGTTGTCATGAATCGGTTGAAAAAGGCATCCTGAGACTTGAAGAGAGGCTTGGGAGCCTCCGAACCAGGCTCTTTCTTGTCAGTGGCGTCCACGAGCCACCCATTGGCCTGCTTGAACTCGACGACGAACGCGTCGTCTACTTCAATGTTTAGAGTCGACAGCTTCTCGTCGCTTTCGTCAATGATTTTGGCGTCTGCTTCCTTGAGCGAAGTCGCCGGAAAGTCAATGCTCTTCCAATCTTCCGGGATGGTAGTTGGCCTCCAAACACGGTATGGAGTGTCGAGTGTCTGTCCGATCTTGACAGCATTGGCCACTTTTGTGCAAAGATCTTTCACTGTTTCTCCTGCAGACACTTCGATTCGGGGGTGGAGCTGACCAGCGGTACTATCTTGCGGTGCTTCTCGACATAACCGTAGAACCTTGATCTGAGGGGGGTAGAGCTCCACCACGGTCATGGAACTAAAGATCCCTCGGTCGATCACGCGGCGTGGCAAAGGTTGTGCGGCAGCTCCGTACCTGCGAGCATGTCATTCATAAAAGCTGTTAAATGAACCAAAGGGACCAAATACCATGAGATGAAGCGGATCCAGACTTCAGAAGGGACGAGTTCATAATCGACACCTTCAATAACGCCAGGCTTCAGTCCACCAGAGGGATCGAAGAGAGGTGAATTGTCAACAGGCCCTACTTCGCTCTCGGGCACGGGGTCCTGCTTGTCCACCAAGCCGCCGCAGGCTCGAGCCCATCGCTTCCACCACTCTTGCGCAACAAGGTACCACGTATCCCCTTCCTTTAGGGACTTTCCCTTCTCCTCCTTGACCCAGGACCATTTATCGGAGGCTGGCATGGTCTCCCAGGTGGCATTGTCTTCGGGGGGTCCAAGTGAAAGGGTTGGAGGTATTTCAGCCTCCCCTTGCTCAGCCATGTAAGCGTCAATGTCCTGGTTTGTATCAGCCAGCGTCAGATGTGACATCTGATCAGGATTTGGACTGCGAACTGATTCATGAGAGACGCCCTCGGACATGGCGCGCTTGGGTGATGATGACGAGGTGTCTGACTGCATTGAGCGGCTGCGCTGACGCTTGCGACTTGGCTGCTGTGTCGAGTCGGACGGATTCAACGATGTCGAGCTCGGTGACTGCTGCAGGGAGGACATGTAACTGTGGATGTCCTCGACCGTGGCAGGATGGGTGATAAAATAGATTGTCAAAGCCCGCCCACATTCAATGACGCGAAAGCCTTCCACTGCCACTGATCCCATCACTATCAGTAATTATCTCTGGCCACGGTGTAGGGTTCTTGGTTTGCTTCTCCCAGACCAGGTTCTTGAGGAAGGGATTGTATCCTATTGTGCTGAGATTAGCCTCTAGTGCATCCAAGCTACAAGCCCCAGCAATAACTTATATGATCTCGTTCCCATGTGATGAACTTCTTGCTCTACATACCGCATACTCAGCTTTCGCAGACTGTTGGCCTCAGGCCTCAACATACGCATTCGTAAAGATGCATGTACCCAGAAGCTCCTGTGGTTTTGTGCACATCACGCTCAGTGGGTGCTCAAGCTCAAGCCTGAGACTTCTAGACAAAGTCTAGTCCCATCAGTGATGCCGTCATCGCATCCATCTAGGCGCTTGCAAATTCGTACGAAGCTTACCCACAACCATCATGTCCATTCAGAGTGGGTTGCCAGGCAGAGCTGTAGAAAATATTGAGCCTCATTCCTCCTAGGCAAACATTTATTGAACTCCCCCGATAACCTCGTCCTCGAGTCCCTTTCCGGCTTGTGCGACGTCAATCCTCAGCTGGGCTTGGATGTCGACAACAAAAGTATGTTTTGAAGCATCAATTGCAACTGGGATGTCTTTGAGGCGCATCAATTAGTTGTCTTCCTGAGGGAGCAAAACAAGTCGAAGGTTACCCTAGTTTGTGGTGGTGGATCTGGTCATGAACCTGCTCATGCCAGCTATGTCGGTAAGTGACCAAGGTGCCTCTTCGCCAATCCTTGATTCCTGACGTAAATTCTTAGGTCAAGGGATGCTCACTGGTAAGCTATAGTAAGCTCACTCGAGCCCAAGAGATCGCCTGACGGAATTTCAGCCGCCGTGTGCGGTAGCGTATTTGCCTCCCCGAACGCCTCTCAAGTTCGCCGAGGCATTGATATCGTGGACAGTGAAAAAGGGTATGTTCATGCCTCCGCCACACTTCATCTGACATCTTGAATTGACGTGAATGAAGGACTATCATCATCGTAAAGTAAGGGATCAATAACAATGGACCGCGGTGGTAATAAGCGCTTGACATATGCCACAGGAATTACACAGGTGACATCCTCAACTTTGGTCTTGCCAAAGAGCAGTACGCCGCGAGCCATCCCGAAAAGGCTGAGAACGTTCGCTTTGTCATTGTCGGCGACGATGTCGCCGTCGGAAAGACTCAAGGGCATATCGTTGGCAGGAGGTGTGTCGATTGATGGATTCCAGCACTGTTCCGGAGTTGACGCCACAATTAGAGGACTGGCAGGGACCGTCTTGGTCTACAAGATAGCAGGCGCTTTGGCTGAAGCAGGTGCCCAGCTTGACGAGGTTCACGGCATTGCTGAATGGGTCGCTAACAACGTTGTCACCATTGGCGCCAGCCTTGGGCATGTGCATGTGAGTATCGGATTTCCCAACAAATGGAATAAAGATTGACCATGGCAGGTCCCTGGCACTGCTGCTCTGCAAAGCAATCTCTCCACTGATGAGCTGGAAATAGGTATGGGAATTCACAACGAGGCTGGAAACAGCAAGGAATCACCCCTTCCATCCCTGTCGGGCTTGATCACCAAGCTTCTCGAATACCTGACCTCTAAAACCGATCCTGAGCGATCCTTCCTTTCGTTCCAGAAAGGGGATGAAGTCGTCCTAATGGTGAACAACCTTGGTGGAGTAAGCCCTCTCGAACTCACAGGTATCGTCGCCGAAGCTCGCAAGCAGTTGGTCTCTCGGGGCTTCAAACTTGCGAGGATTCTCTGTGGGACCTACATGGTACGTTGACTTTTTCTGTTCCATGTCCTTCGCTGACACCCACTTCAGACCAGCCTCAACATGCCAGGCTTTTCGTTGACGCTCTTGCTGCTCCCCAAGAGTGGTTCTCCTTGGTCCAGAGAGAAGATTCTCTCCATGATCGATTTTAGACCTGACGCCCCTGGATGGCCGTGGTCCTCAGTAACCCCACCTAGCGACCCGGCTTCTCGCGACATCAAAGGCACCAAAACAGAGGTGTCACACGACAGCATTGTCCAACTCAAATCTGCAAACCCGACATCTTTTGTAACGGCAATGAAGAATGCCGCGAAGAGCCTGATTGATGCAGAGCCTGACATCACACGCATGGACATGATTGCGGGAGACGGCGACTGTGGCTTGACATTGAAGGCTGGAGCCCAGGGTGAGTTTAAGCGTCGCCTTCTTATGATAGACGATCCACGAACTCTGATGCTCATCCCCGCAGCTGTCATTGGGAAGATTGACAACGGTGCTATTGACGGAAACAACATTGTCTCTTCCCTTGTTGCGATTGCACAGGTTGCCGAGGAGGCTATGGGAGGCACAAGTGGTGCTCTCTACTCGTGAGTACCCTATTTTGCGAAGATCTTCTTGTTTAGATGCTGCGTCCGACTGCGAAGGGTTTAATTTGCTGACCATCGGAATAGCATCTTCTTCTCAGGGCTCGCACAAGGCTTCCAATCACAAGCCATCTCATCAGGGTCTGTCGTCACTGACGAACAGTGGAAGACCGCGCTGTCACTTGCCAAAAAGAAGTTGTATAGTTACACTCGCGCTCGACCTCCTTCGAGAACGCTGGTAGACCCTTTGGCTGCCTTCATCGATGGAATCGATCAGCAAGGGTCGAGTTTTGCTGACGCTGTGAAGGAAGCTGCACGACAAGCTGAAAATACCAAGAATCTCCAGGCAAAGGCCGGCAGGAGTGCGTATGTGGAAGGCGACACCCTCAATAAAGAGCAGATTCCGGACCCAGGTGCATGGGGTGTGAAAACGATTCTGGATAACCTGGGGTTGTAGGCATGTGTGCATAATGCGGAGGGAGAAGCTGAGAAGAGTCAGAAGACGGTGATTCCACATTCAAAGTGACATGCAATGGCTTCCCGATCTCTAGTAGGTTCTCAAGACTGTATGTCTATGAACTCGACTGTTTGACGTAGTCTAATGGTCTTGGATAATCTTGTGCTCAAGTTCCTTCCGCCTCCACTCCCTGCAAGTCATCACTCGAATGTCTAACTGAGTGGATGTAACCCTTGATGCGGTATGTTCGCCTTGAACTATTTTCGGTCTTTACGGGTTTAGAACGATCGTTGTCCTTCGTTGTCTGCTTCCTGAAGAACGGCTACGGAAGACACCCCTAAATGTATAGCTATCTATGGAACTGATTATAGAACTCTGAAGGCTGGACAGAGCTCGACAAAGCTGGCCACTCGAACACGTAGGCCTCGTGGGGCCGTTCCTTTTTTCTTATCTGATTCCAATGTGAATAAGTGCAAACCCATCATACTCAAGCCTGATTTCGAGTCGGCGATACAAGCAATCTGAAAACCCGAAGAGTTCATCTGTGACGAAACGCATGCTTACAAGGCCAACACAAGAATGGATGCAAGATGGTATATCGTGACAAAAAACAGTACAGACCAAAATAGCATGATTATAATCGTACATGTGGAGGTCAGCATGTGGCCCTCGTAAAACAATGGGAACGCAATCCACCCAACAGAAAGGAGAAGAACGGGGTATGGATCGGTGCGAAGACGTGCAGGAGATCGTGATGCAAGAGAAACTTCAGACTGGCTCAAACCATCATGCGGCCTCGACCTTTTCGACCTGTTCTTTGCGCTCCAGCGAAGAGTCGTCGCCACCCTCGGCCAAGAGTCGCTGGCGGTAAGGCCGCGATTGCCACGGGTAGATATTTTGGTACATGGTATCGATCTGCTCGAGCGAAAGGCCCTTGGTCTGGACGTATTGTCAGTAAGAACGTGGCAAGCACGAGCGATGGATCTTACCTCTGGTACGCAGAAGTACGTGAAGATGAAGCATCCGAGACATGTTGAGCCCCAGATGAAGAACACCTTGACTTCCAATCCAGCATTGCCGGGCCCCTTGTTGACGAGGTAAGGGGCTGAGAAAGGTGTATCAGACATCGCATTCGCGGCAAGAATGCTCAAACGACTCACTGGCATAACCAATACCGAAATTCCAAAGCCAGTTACTAGCGACGGAGAGAGACATGGCCTTGGCACGGACTTGCAGAGGGAAGATTTCACCAGTGATGACCCAAGCGATAGGTCCCCAGGTTGCTGCAAAGTGCGCGATGTAGATGCAAACGAAAGCAATCAAGACCTTCTGGCCAGCAACATTCTCAGTCGAGATGGTGACACCAACGATGGCGACAATGAACTCGCAGATGGCCATTCCAGCAGCTCCGTAGAGGAGGAGAGTACGACGACCGAACTTCTCGACACCGTACATGCCCGGGAGAGTCATGAAGACGTTGACGATATTGGTGGCGATCGTGATGAGGAAAGGATTCTCAATACCAGCACGCTGGAAGAAGGTCGTTCCGTAGTAGAAGATGAAGTTGATACCGGTGAGTTGCTGCCATCTGCGCAGGGGACAGTTAGCTTCAGTGCATGGAGACTAAACACAGAACGACTCACCCTTGGATAGCAATACCCGTGAGGGTTCGCCAGGCAATCTTGTTGTGGTTGAACTTGAAGCAGTCAGCGTAAGAGCTCTCGCCGAGGGCCCTCTCAGCCTCCAAGTGAGAGTTGATCTCGTTGAGTTCGGCCTGGACGGAGGGATCGCTGGCTGACAATCCGGTCAAGCGGCTCAAAGCGTGTGCGGCCGCTTCTTGCCTGCCACGCTTGATGAGCCAACGAGGAGACTCTGGGAGGAACATCATTCCAGCAGCGAGCACACCTGCCCAGACGAATTGAATCGCGATGGGGATCTGGTATGATTTGGCACCGCTCATGTCCTTGGTGGAATTGTTGACAACGGCAGCAATCAAGAGACCGATGGTGATAGCCCATTGGTAAGTGGCCACAACAGCTCCACGAATCCACTTGGGAGAACTGGAAAAGCCTGGTAAGTGATATGCATCTCTAGGATTGGAATGATTGCGTACCATTCGGATTGGTACATGGGAATCAGGCAGGATACGAGACCAACACCGAGACCAGCGAAGACACGACCGACGACCTAAGGCTTCATAAGCTCTCCACTTCCCTTGGGGACTGGGAAGCTACTCACGAAAAGGGGAACAGCGGTTGCGACAGTCTGCATGATGATACCAACGGAGAAGATAGCACAAGCAAGGACGACACCCTGAACAGGGGTTAGACAGGCTACAGAAGCACAGGGGTAGGGATCCGACATACCCATTTACGACCAACGTGATCAGCGACAGGTGCACCGAGGAGGGCACCGAAGAAGGTACCAGCGGAAAGGATAGAGACGACCAAAGACTCAGTTGAGGAAGTAATGGTGTATCCGGTTGGGTTGTCATTATCGACGGGGACAGCATATCCGAATTGTGCAAGCCATTCTTTCATCTCCTTGATACCACTGATGACACCAGTGTCGTATCCGAAGAGAACACCACCGAAAGCACTGAATGCTGCACATGATCATCAGTAAACTGTGAGGAGTGAGATAACTGGTTGAACTAACCTGTCATAAGGATACCCGCCCATTTGTTCTGCACCGTTGTCGTCAGCAAGAATGAGGGCCAGGGCATGAAGGAAACCAACCTTGGCTTGGGCATGGGCGCCAATGCCACCACCATCAGCTGAAGGACCACCTGCCATTATTCGTGAGCTTGAAAAATATGGAGAGGGTCAGGGGGATGGAGCGAGGGAGGTAGAGAGCGCTACAAAGCATGTTGAAAAGAGAAGCCCCAGGTTTTATAGACAGGCTTGTAAGGAGACCACATGGAACTCTCAGAAGCATGGCCGGATTTGGTCGAAGATCACGGCTCAACCATTTCGTGATCCCATATTCAATAGCCCCACACTCTGCCCACACCCTGCCCACACCCCTCGGGGAATGCCCCAGGCTCGCAGTTGCGGCCTTTCCCAACCTATGTGAGCTTGTCGGATCAGAAGCCAAAAAGAAAATGACAAATTTGACCTGCATGCTGGCTGTCGGGGGTCGAAGATCCGGCTCCCAGATACAGAAAAACTTTCCTAGAATTGAAGTCAAGACCTTGACAAGAATCAGTGCGTCACTCCCGCTGCATACTAGCTCACGAGATGTATGTGAGAACGAACCGTTCTTTAACCTATCCCGCCGATGGAGTTTCATCTGGGTAGGGGTGAGGGGAAGCACCCATGGGAAACACTGATGCAAGTCGGGTTGCTTCTTCTGCCTGTGGTAAAATCTGTACGGGGTTGCAGCATGTGCATCTCCAGGACGCACTGGCGGCCTGAGCAGATTTCGGGAAACTTCGACTTTAGAATTTGTTTTGTTTCCATGCAAGACTCGAGGAACCGTGATTGGACAGGAGACGCCACTGTCCGTCTGCTCCCGTCAGATCGAAATTCGACAAGCTTCAGAGTTTTTGAAGGTGAAATGCAGCGTAGTTGCTTCACTTGATTATCATAAGGAAGCCATTTCCATCAATAGAATTGAATGTTGGATTTCGGAAACGATAACCGGGAAGTGCGTACCTGCTCCTTTGCTTCGACTTCTTGGCTGGTCCGGCGGAAGGTTATGGATAGTAGCCGACTTGACAAGGGACACACTCTGGCGATTCATTTCAGGTTCGCATGGACCCTAGCCTGATGTCATGGCTGACTTACCGGCCTTGCTCGACTGAATTCGGACAGTGCGAAACGAAACGCGTTGCGAAAAATGGAGACCGGCCGAAGACAGCCAGGAAGGTAGGTAGGACAAGCAAGGCAACATCCGGATCTTGGCACCAGGGGGCATTGTGGTACGATGGGAAGCGCCCGAAAATAAAAACACAAGGCTTGTTGGGTTTGTTTAGCCGCCCGCGATCGACGTCTGGAAGAATGGATGAGGCGGGCGTTGGCACATGTCGGTGGGGGCCTGTGCTTGATTGAAGCCATGTGGACTCTGGGGAAAGGGGGCCTGGGGAAGCAAAGTCCGGCACAGGCACACATTTGTGAATCGGCCGCATGACGCCGTGTAAGGTACATTCAGACTGTAATCGCTGCTAGCCGCCGCGAGAGCCTCAACGCCTTCAGGAAATTTCGATTGACACCAGCGCGAGGAGTCAGACTTCCCCTGTCCGATGTACCTGAACGATAATTATTCCCCAATACTCCACAGTACCCCCGCGCGCGGTCGGGGACTCTCTTATCTCTCTTCGAAAAAAAGGCGCCACACAGGGTGCAGAAGGGTACGCGTAAGCGACAGTGGTTCTCTGCGAAGCATGTCGGCAAGGACATACCTGGACCCATAATAATGACAAGCCAGCGGAGGAAGCGGATCGTAGATTGAGAGAGAAGTGCATCCATGCTTCTGAATTTTGGGTTCGTGGACCTGACTGTGTCAGGTGTTAAAGTCGGGTGTGATTGGCACCGAACGACCTGGGCAAGGTCAGGCGCTTCTTTGAGGAAGCCGGTAACATAACCTAGGCTAGGACTGGGCGAACAAAAAAGTGCGGCCGGCGATGGTTCCGACAAGTTTGTGGTCAGGTGGAAGCTCACCTCGAGGGCTCGTGTGATGTTCAGAGATCTTTGAGCGGTGCAGAAGGTCACGCCTCATCGCAATAGAGCTGGAGATACCATTCGCGGATGTACACACCGAAGATCTACGTCGATTGGCGGATGGGGGCAAAAAGGAAGCAGAAGGTGTCCGTTCGAATAGGCCTCGTTACCTGCATATAGGGAAAGGCCGAGACTGTTGAAGGCAGGCAGTTCTCCGCCAGATACGGAGCGGCCTCCCGACATGCGGCATATGTAGAATCGGCCATTGCCTGCCTCTAGAAAGCCAGAGTAGCGTCATTTGAGAGCTCAACCAAACGCAAGTTCAGCCATTGAGTGCCAGTGTGATAATACCAGTGGATTAAACGCAGGTCTGATTGCATTTGTCGAAAAAGAGCAGGCAGTTGTCCAATAAACCAATGAAGTTCCTTCAAGCACTGCCGGAGTTTCTTCGGTGCTGAAAACCCTTCAACAAAGGGACGGCACAGCGGCTGCGACGCTGGCGAAACTCCAGAGGTTGAGAGCCTCGCTGAGAGTAAAAGATGCACATACATGTATAGCCTCAATGAAGGAGATGATAAACCAGTATTGGCACAGGAGATAGATTGCATTGAGCTTCTGGCGCTGGTAAGTGGTCGATGAAAGAAAGGAATTTAAGCGCTGGCGTTTGGAAGAAGAAGTAATTTCCCACACTCAGAAATTTACCATTCCGTTCCGTTTTACTCTTGCTTACCGTCACCGGCCACAGTCCATTATCTTCCTGGTTTGCATCTTACCCTCTGCAATCTCTCCAATGGGTCAATCAGCCTCAGCACCGGCCGTCTCTTCTGGGGCACCTGCATGTCCCGTTAAACACGATGCTCTGGCAACACCTCCCGCCAAGTGCCCTGTCTCTCACGAGCAACCCAAGGCGCCTGCAGCCAAGTGCCCGGTTGACCATAAGGCTGCTGCACCACCGGCACCAGCAAAGTGTCCTGTGGAGCACGATGCTGCTGGTATCAACCCCCATAACCAGATGCCCAACCTGTCACAGGCACCGGCGCCTGAGCAAAACGTGGCTCTTCCTACGACCCGTACAGAGTCTTCAATACCCCGGGACGATGAAGGGAACTGGGAATACCCATCACCACAGCAGTTCTACAACGCCTTAGTGCGGAAGGGTTGGGAGACTCCGGAAGAACATATCGAAACTATGGTCCATATCCATAACTTCCTCAATGAGGAGGCCTGGGAAGAGGTGAAGAAGTGGGAGAGGAGAAGCGCAGAGTAAGTATCTCCTAGTGGATGCTTTCCTATCGTTACTAACTTTCTTTCATCAGCAGCGGAGACGATATTCAACTGACCAGCCTGAGAGGGCGACCTGGTGAGCTGTCACCGAAAGCAAGGTTTATGCTGTTTGCAGGCTGGCTCCTGCCAACGCGGTTCAAGTGAGTCTCTACTCTAATATATCAAATCATGTGCTGACATCGTACTCCACCAGCTCTGAGCCTCCATTTGATCGCCACGATTGGGTTGTCCGGAGACCCAAGACTGGCGAAAAGGTTCGCTACGTGATCGACTACTACGAGGCACCTCCCGAGCCAGACGGTTCCCCGGTCTTTTCGTTGGACGTGCGACCTGCTTTGGACAGCTTCGAGAGCATGAAGACAAGGATATCAGTGGCCACTGAAGAAGTCTGGGCTGACTTCCGCAAAAACAACCCCGGAAATGGAGGCGCAGCTCCATCGAAGGCATGATGATTCGACTATTCGGCCTCCTACTGTGCTTCGCTTTGTGTCGCTTTCACGACAACCCCATCTCTAGATTTAATTGTAGCCATCTTATAATATCAGCTCTCGGCAGGGCACACTGTCATATCACTACATCCTATTTTCAAGGTGTTTGAATTCACAGGGCAACTTCCCCTTCACTTCTGCCAAATAGAGCTCGAGAGTCGAGAGCCACTGCCAGCGCCAATTCCGGGATCACGTGCCCGATAATTTCTCCTTTGCGCGGGAACTGAAGGACTTGCCAGTGACGCGGTCAACGGCTTTCCTCCTGACATACAGACTCACTGTCACATCCATCCTCTCCAGCCATGCTCCCCCGGAACCTTAGAAGCGCCGTCGTGCGCAACGCTCTCCGTCACCAGCGAGCAGCTATCACGTCGCCAGCGACGACGCGACCTGTCGCATACCCGTCACCGTTCCGGATATCACCCCAGACGTGGGCTACGTCGTCCGCTGGCTTCCACACCTCGTCACGTCGGCAGCAGGAGGCGCCCAAATCCCCCTTTGCGACGTTTGTTGAGGTGCTACGGGATGAACTGAAGAAGAACAGGGAGCTGCAGGACAACGTCAAGCAGCTCCAGGGTGATGTGGAAAAGTTCCAGGACTCGGAGGCCATGAAGAAGGCTAGGGACGCTTATGAGCGTGCAAGGGTATGTTTGCCTCGTCATCTGCTCACGGTATATGTATTGATTTGTGTTACAGCTGACCTCGAGTATCAAAGAGAACCCAAAGCTGCGCGCTGCCGCTGAGGAGCTTAAGAAGGCTGGCATCAAGGTCGGCGATGCCGTCGGAGAAGCTCTGAGAACTATGGAAGAGAGCGACGTTGCGCGAGCGGTACGTGATATGGTGCTCGCTGTCCTGGACCATCCATCCTGACATATGCAATAGATCTCAAGGGCTTCCGCTGCCGTCTCATCGACAATCGAGAAGTCCACGGAACCGATACGTAAGACAGCTGCTTACAAGGCTCTGTCGGATACCGTCGTCGAGGCATTGGACGATAGTGGTAGTGCAAAGCATGCAGGTTTCGAAGAGAGGGAGGCTCGACGACTCCGTCGCCAGAAGCGCTTGGAGAAGGCCGGCCTTACTCGAGGCTCCATCGTGAAAGCAAACCCAGAGTATGTATCCTCTCATCTCACTTGCCTTCTGGATCCGAATCTGACGCTCCCTCAGAGCGGGATCTTCGATGGTCCTCCACAAGGATTCACCCCGCCAGGAAGCTTGGACCGAAATGAAGGCGTCTAATCCTGTTCTTCGCCGAATGGGCGAGCTACGAACGGCTTATGACGAGTCGGAGAACCCCGTGGTTGCTTCCGTGAGGTCTGTGACTGAGACCATCGGAACCTGGTTCGATGAGACGGAAACGGCTCAAGTGACACGGCTCATGAAAGCTATGGATCCGACGTTCAATCGGGAGAGCTTTGAGAGGGAGCTGCGAGAGTATATCGTCCCTGAAGTTGTTGACGCCTATCTCTCGGCGGACCGAGAAGCGTTGAGAGCGTGGTGTGGCGAAGCGGTACGTGACCCGAGCTATGAGATCACAATCTCGAAAGCTGACTGTCCAATAGACGTACAATGTCTTGTGGGCGACTATGGAGCACTATCTCAAGCAAGGTCTCATTAGTGACAGCAAAGTCCTAGATATCCGTCAAGTCGATGTGCGTCAATATACGTCTTTCAGCTAAATCACTGTACTGACCATTATCTTTAGGTCATGGATGCCAAGATCTTGGAGAACGAGGTGCCCGTCTTCATGGTTAGCTTTGCGACCCAAGAGATGCTTCTCTTCCGAAACGCCAAGACTGGCGATATCGTCGTTGGTGCTGAGAATCGCGTAGAACAGTGCACATATGTCGCTGTCGTTACCCGAATTCCTGAGGAACTCGATAACGAGCTCACTGCGGGATGGAAGGTCATCGAGATGGGTAGGAGAAGCGCCAGAGCTTACCTTTAGAACAAAAAAGTACCAGCTGGGTCACACCCGCATCTCTATATCTTTATTATCGCTATCGGTGCTCATGTTGTCGCATAATCACTCACTACTCACTTGTTAGACTATAACTACCCCTACGATTTGGATAATGTTATGAATGAACGATGATTGAATCACGATTCCTCCAGCGGTTTTTATCCTGGTCTTTGTGTAATGATTCAAAAGTTATGATACAGAAGGGGCATCGCGATGGGCGAGTGAACAGCAGTCTGACAGGGAGAGAGAGAGAGAAAACTTTGAGAGATGCTAATAACGGCTTTATGCAACGATAAGTTATGTTTAATCTAGCATTAAAGGAAAGTCCCAGAGGAAGAACAGAGTCAATTAGGAGTTGTCCTCGATCGTCTGGAGCGTTTTGCTCCAAGCGACAACCTTGGGATGAGCCTGAACCTTCCTTGGGTCAAAGTTGAGGACTTGAAGCCCTTCCAATGAGGTCGCACGCGACAGAGCGACGTATGCTTGACCTGTACGTCGTGAATAAGTAGAAGCTCGATACTATACACCCAGTTGCACTCACCCTTCTCGAAGACCTTGCCTAGATCGACTTTGACACGTTCCAAAGTCTGTCCTTGAGATTTGTGTATACTCATCGCCCAAGACAAAATCAAAGGCAACTAGCACTCCAGTCAGCACATTTGTCTTTACGAGCCCATATAAAACCCACCTGAGTTCGGCTGACTTGAGTCTCGCCATTCGGCAGTTCCACCTTCCAGCTTTCAGGAAGAACGAGGACCTGACGATGCTGGCCATTTGAGAGAAGAAAGTCGACAATCGGGTACCGCTTGATAGGTCCAGTAGGAGCCTTCTTCGAGTTCCCCTTGGAGGGGGGCGCAGTGTTCGTGCTGCCACCTCCCAAGGTAGCACCACCTTCCTCGCCATACTGCGCAGGGTCGACAAAGCGGACGATACGCCCCATGCTGCCGTTCACCAACATCTCATCGACATTCTTGATGAGCATGACTTGAGCGTCAAGACGGAGCTTGAGCTGCTGCGGTGCCATGAAGTTCTGGAGCATCTTTTGGCGCTGATTTTCATCTACGAGAGTACCGCCATCTGAAGCGATGTATCGCTCTTCCTCCGTCGTCAATCGAGCCATTCGAGAAAAGTTGGAGCGCTCAACATCATCACGCATGGGGAATCTTTTGTTCTGTTAGCGAGGAGACACACGAGAGAAGGGTCCCACTTACAGCTCTGTAGATTCCACACCATCCTCGAAATGCAATGGACGTGAAAGCTTGCGGAACTCGGCAATTGAGTTCTGTGAGAGTGTACCAAAACGCATCTCGTTTAGCATGTCGACGAATTCTATGAAAGTGTAAGTGGATGGGTTGCAATCCATTGCAGGGCACATACTCTGATCTCGCTGACGGAAGACCTTTGTGAGGTTGTAGGTGTGCTGGATGGACTCTGGCCAAAGCTCTGCCTCGAACGCGAATTTCACGCCTGCGCTCTTGCTAACAGGTGGGAGCTGGAAGAAGTCACCAGTAACAATGAGCTACCGAAAGGATAAGTCAAACGCGTCACGATTGATATGCTAGGGCCTACCTGGATGCCTCCAAAAGGTTTTGTGCTTTTGCGAAGCTGCTTCGAGATCTTGGCAAGTTTGTCGAACAAGTCCCCTTCGACCATTGACACTAAGTAGGGGTCAGGAATGGGTATATGCACAGCGGGGCAAATGCCTGACCTTCATCAATAATCAAAACCTTGGTCCGCAGCCATCGAGTGAGTGCCTTCTTGTTCTTTCTAACTTTGGTCGCAAGGTCTTCTGCAGACTCGGTGGCGAGCCCAACACCAGCGAAGGAGTGAATGGTGACGCCGCCGATATTGCAGGCGGCGATTCCTAAGACCCAAGCACGTTAGAAACTGAGCGTTTCGTGGCACATTTGGATGCGACTTGCCTGTGGATGCTGTCATGGCCACTGCATCTGGGGTCTTGAAGTACTTCTTTTTCAAGACCTTGATAATCTCGCGAAGCAATACAGATTTACCCGTACCTTGAGGACAGTTAAGTCATGCTAATAATACACCACAAACACAACTTACCAGCACTCCCGGTGTAGAAGACGCTTTCTCCCTCTTGAACTAGTTTCAAGATTTGTGTTTGCTCCTGACTCAAAAACACTGAGGCCACCTTCTTCTGCGTTGTGGCCGAAACTTTGCCCTGCGAAGTTGACGCCGAGGTTGCCTGAGAGGTGCTCCTACTCTTGTTTGGCAAAGATGATGCTGCGATCGAGTCGCTACCAAAGCCAGACCGGGTGGCCACATCTGCACCCCACGAGGCTGGTAACTGCCTCTTCTTCTTGGGTTGCTCGTTCTCTAAAGCTTCTTGACTAGGCCTCTTTGATCGGTTGACCGCAGCAGAGCTCTGCAAAGGCGGTGGAGGCTTGTTCGTCTGACATTGCGCCAATGCTTCCTGGATATCTCTGAGCCGTTTCTGAGCACCCGTCAAGGGTGCAGCGGCAGGCTTTGGGGGTGTGGCTTCCCAGGGGATGTCCTGCGATGACTTGAGCGGTTGCGAGATGGAAGAGTCTGACCAGTCACGGCGTATGGACCCCAGTCCTGACATAGTTTTGCGTTGGTTGGACATGGCGGTCGTCGATAGCGATTTCACCGCGACAACGGCCACCAAATCACTGAACGGTTCTCCGTGGGAAAGACGCGCCAAGCCATTTCGCGTTCAACACGCGCTCACGTGCATGTCCGACCGACGCGGAGGAGTGCGCTCAGAGCCTGAGGCCTGAGACTCAGAGATTGCTGTAGCTGCTTGGTAGCTGCTTACTTCCAGGTACTTATGGCGAAAGGTACGTACGGCGACTCAGAGAACTACTGCGGGGCTATTCAGCCAACGACATGGTTTGATTGACTTGAGAGGCAAAGTTTTTTTCTGAATATTCATTGCCTGATCAAAGAAGCCTACCACGACAACTATTAGTGAGCACCCTTACTACTACATCTAAATACATCTGACGCGTCGCCCAGGTTCTTTCATTAACATTCATACCGCTGCTTAACCTGCATGATACAGCCTGTCGTCGGTCCCAGTCTCCTGCTCAGAGCGCTAGGAGATAGGCTACGTACGGTCCCGCCCAAAAACAGATCCAGCTTGTTCAAATATTACAAAGATATACAGGAGCCCGCACAGTTAGGCTTGTCTTGTTGGTACACAGCTAACAAGCGCCGACTGACGCCCCCATGGCCCTCCAGAAGCATAAGGAAACAAGAGTGCCAAACATGGCGCACTACAGCCTCCGGTGACCAGCAACTGCAAACAAAAGAGAGGGCAGTTCTATTTTTGGCCTTATCTGGTTGGCTGCCTGCAGCCATCTATCTCTGTTTCCTCAATGCAACCCCTGCTATACCTGAACAATTGAGCTCAGGAGATGCGCGCAGCTTCACAGCAACTCGGAGACGGTATCCTCAAAATTCTCTAATCTTAATTTCATAGACTTCCACCGAGTAACCAAACTGAGAACAATGGCAGGGCGGCTGACAAGCGCCCGCTATTGTTTAGCGTTCCCTTCCATTCTTTGTCTTTCTTTGGGTGTCCTTCTACCCTAACAACGCGACGATTATGTTGTCCCTCAAACACCGATTGTTCCCTGTGAGGGACCTTATATAAAGGTACTGGACCAGTTGCTAGTGGTCGGTAGGGTTTGATTTCTACGATCGGGAATCGTGACCTCCTTTCTCTTTTCAGTCCTGAACACTCATCACTTTTCTCTTTCCTCCTATCTCCTTTCTCCTTTTCCTTGACGAGCGTTATAATTTGATTCCGCTCGGAACCGCAGGACGTTCAATACTCTTTCTTCCGAATTTCAATTTCAACACCACCACCCACTCTCTTTATCTCGAATCAACCCTAACGCTCAGCTACTTAGCTTGACGAACGCATTAAACCTCTTTCGTACACACCATCTAACAAATCTCAATCATGGCTATGGTCGTTCGTGATCCCCGCTTCTCCATGTCTGCCTTCCCCGCTTCCAAACAGTATGTCCACCTTATACGTACTCCCGATTTCGTCAACTAACTAATTTGCGCTCGTAGTGCAAGGTACCCATCGTCCGTCGCTTCCCAGCCTCGTTCGCACACCAGCACTCGCTCCGTGACCAAGCGTCTCGAGCGCCGCATGATCAACCTCTGGAAGGCGTTCACCAACACCAAGGGACGCCAACGCGCTTCGGTCTACTCTGCACAGTTTGTCACTATGACCGCGACCAGGCGGAAGAGCGGATTGCCTCCTCAGCTTGTCAGGCTTTAAGCTCCATGCACTTCCATTTCATCCGCTGCGATACCTCAACCCAAAAGCCGCCATGCCATACGACACCCATGGACGCGCATCTCTTCATGCCCTTTATGGAACCTTATGAGCCTGGCTGCTATGGCCCTTCAACACCGACATGATCATCATGGCCTTCTACTCTATGGACACCCTCGTTTAATATCTATTGCCTCTCCTTAATCCCGTCTTATGTATCATAGACTCGGGCCTAGCACCGATCACGCCTCTCACACCCATCGATACCCCTCCTATAGCTATAAAGACATGTGTATTTATACCGTGTAGTAATACTCGCGCCAATCTGTATCCTTTTTAATCAATCTCATCCTTCAACAAGTTACCTGAGCCGCGAATTGAGAGAAGTGTGGCGCTCCTCGTCCATGCTCGCGTCCACTGCTTGGAAACAGTAAAAGCTCAATTCAATTCAATTCGACCAGCTATACATTCAAATATTCTAAAATCAATCGTATGTCAACTTCAATTTGTGTCCATGGTCAGCCGTGTTTCCTTTGCGGCACGATATAGATGTTTACTGAAAAGATGGGATGTTAAGGAACTTGCCACAAGGACATATGGAGGGCTCAAGACTCACAGTGATGACGGTGGGCTTCTCAACACCAAGGTACTCCTTCAACTTGCTCAATTTGAGGGCAACCTCGATGAGACCCTTCAGGCCCTCCGCAGCAGGCTTCTCCAGCTCTGCCGGGGAGGCATCCTTGGCAACATACCTCTCCACGTACATCCTAACTGTTGCTCCCTGGCTTCCAGTACCGCTCAGCCTGAACACAACACGAGAACCATCGGAGAAGGTGATGACCTGACCCTGGTTCTTCGACACAGAGTGGTCGATCGGGTCCTTGTATTCAAAGTTGTAGAGACCAGAGACCGTATAGGATTCACCGGAAGATGAAGAGTGGACAGAGTCGTTGAGGGACTTGCTCTGGAGAGCTTGGTTGAGGTTGTCAACGAGCTTATTGGCGCCTTCTGAAGGAACTTCTTCGTAGTCGTAACGGCTGAAGAACGAACGGCCATAGATGGAGTAGAACTCTTTGAGGATTTCGTTGATCCCGATCAGCTTGTTGGGAGAGTCTCTGTTAGCGGCCGCGATGATGTTCAACCAAGCTACAACGGTGATCGATTAGGATTATAAAACCGGTATTGGCACTTCCTTCAAGGACGCACCAACAACAGCCCAGAGACCATCCTTTTCACGGATGTGGTCGGATCCGGTACCGAAGGACTCTTCACCACAGATGGAGAGACGTCCAGCGTCCATAAGGTTGCCGAAGAATTTCCAGCCTAGGATCAATAGGAAGTAAGGTCACAGAACGGAGAATATGGAGAAGTATCCGTACCAGTGGGCACTTCAAAGTACTCGAGTCCCTTCTTCTGGGCAACAAGGTCGATAGCCTTGCTGGTGGGCATGCTGCGAGCAAGGCCCTTGACACCAGTCTTCTTGAAGTACGGGATGACATCGGCCCAGTGGGCGATGATAGCCACAGAGTCAGAGGGGGTAACAAATGCACCCTTTCCGTAAATCATGTTACGGTCGCCATCACCATCGGAGGCAGCACCGAACGGGATGTTGTTCTTCTCGACGACATCAACCAGGGTGTGGGCATAAGTCAAGTTGGGGTCGGGGTGTCCTCCACCAAAATCAGGAAGGGGAACGCAGTTCTGGATGGATGATTCTGGAAGACCGAGAGCTTCGACAAACACACCACGGGCGTAAGGGCCGGTGACACCATTGAGACCATCAAAGAGGACAGGGAAGTCGTCCGTATGGGAAGTGAGGAAGTTCTTGATGAGAGGGAAGTCGAAGATTTCCTTGAGGAGAATCAGGTAATCCGTTACCGAGTCAATGACGGATACTTCCGAGGGTCCGTATTTGCTGTCTGCAATCTTTGAAAGGTCGACCTGGAAAGATATCAGTGAGTAAGGGTAGCAGGACTGATGAGGGAATAACTGACAGGGGCAGCCTCGATGACCTTGTAGGTCTTAATGGTTTTTGTGGCCTCATAGATTTTGTTGGTAACGTTTTCCGGAGCAGGTCCTCCATTGGAAACGTTGTACTTGATGCCGAAATCGTTGTCGGGCCCTCCAGGATTATGGCTGGCGGTGAGGAGGATACCACCGTATGCTTTGTACTTCCTGATGATGTTGGAAGCAGCTGGGGTAGAGAAGATACCGTCCTTTCCAACGATAAACTTCTTGACCCCGTTTGCAGAGCCGATCTTGAGGATGATTTGGACGGCTTCTTCAGAGAAGTAACGGCCATCGCCACCAACGACGATAGTCTGACCCTTTGCATCAATAGAGTCGAAGATGGCTTGAACAAAGTTCTCAGTGTAGTGCTATGACATTCTTTAGCAATTTCCTGAGGTTCGGGCAAGTAAATATTGCTCACCTCCTGCTGGAAGACCTTGACACTGAGAGGGCGCTTATTAGTACGCGCCACAACGTAATGGGTTTAATGAAACCATTCACCGTTTCCTCAAGCCAGAGGTACCTGGCTTTTGGCCATCGTAGGGCTTGGTTTGAATCTCCTTGACTTCAGAGGTCATGATAGTGGTATAGGGTTAAGCTATAGGGAGGTTCCAGTCTTAAGTCAATCCTCATATCGATCCTAAGCCTTCCATAAATGATGTCAGAAGCCACCACGTGACCGAGACCTGCCGTTTACAGCCAAGCCCCTATACTTTCCCTATTGCCCCCAACCCGACTTTCGCCATCTTATCGTCAAACGTTCGTATCTGCTCCATGGAAGGAAGGACGACAGGATAAGGTAGCGTGGTCCAGGAGTGAGACTGGAACATGAAGGTGCTCGGAAGAATGTCGGTGAGCAGGCAAGGGAGTACAGAGCCATCCACTAAGAGTGCACAGGTATGTCGAGGGACTCGGCTGAATCCTTGCAATCACTCTGGTTGCCGGGCTCTGTATTCCGTACGCGGCGGACCTCTTGTGCTGCTACTGTGGGTGTATTGAGCGCCCATCTTGAGAGGCCTTGATTCCTTTAACTGGTGCTGAACGAGAGATCGGCTGGAAACACGGACGTATGCTGTTGTATACTCGAACGAACATGGATCATGAAGAATCATCGATTTTTCCCTAATGGACCCATTCTGGTGGCACCCCATCGCTATTCGCGACATTTGAGTGTGCGACGCAAGAGGAGTCAGATCCAGCGATCGGGCACGTCGTTCTCACGGTGGGTACCCCCTCCCTACCCCCCCAAATCCGGTAATTTTGGTGGTTGTGTTTGGTCCAGAGGCTAGCTGACTAATGTTCGCGCCGTGAAGCCAGCCGCTTCAGCTGCTCGTGTGCGAGTGGCATTTCCTCTGCTTGGACGCATTGCTTTAAGCACAGATATGTGCTGGAAATCTTTATGTATTATATCAGCTTTGCTATAGCTCTCCGATTGCCCCTCCAGTCCTTCCTTCGAGAAATGCAACTGTTCTTTTGCAGATTACGGCTCGTTCATTCAACCTTGCCCTTCAATAGCGGCCCATTGAGCTGCTCTTGCTCTACAAGCCTGAAGAAGATCTTCGGGGTTTCTCTATTTCCCAGCTTAAATTTGGGTCACAAACGAGGGACCAGCATAACGGGGCAATCCCACCTATTCTGCCAATGCACACTATCTTCAAGTGCTCATATTGTTCCCAGACGGCACAGGGTGACTCCAATCAATGCTTGTATGACTCTGCCTCTCTTCCTCACATTTCCTTTCTACATTTGCGCTCACCCATCCAAACTCTTCGCGCAATACCTCCCATTGACATTGGAACTCCGCAGCCCTGCCGATACCAGCCGCGGTCAATGATACCATCATTTGACCTTATCAAGGTGTGGGTTGGACGTGCCCGATCGCTGAATCTGACACCTCTTGGTGCGACGGAAGTGCGGCAGGGCTCATTGATGGGCCGCTGACGCACTCCGCCGGCAGGACCGCAGCTGATGCCGATCAACCTCGATCAAGGGGATTGGTTATCGTGCCGTCCAAAGGTCGGGGCGCTGCCTACTTATAAGCAGACCGCAGTGACCTGGTTCAATTCACCCACTGATACCCCATCCAGCGCTTTCGCCTATCCGAGTCACAATCTCTCCTACTACTACCAGAACATCTTGGACAAACTCAATGGCCGAAACAGACTCGACAACGACGACGACGTCATCTGGCCCAGAACCAGGCACAGTGCACCTGCTCGTCCTCATCCACGGCATGTGGGGAAATCCAGGGCATCTTGCAGAACTAGCACGGATAGCCAGAGAGACCCATTCAAAACCCAATAAAGATGGCGAACGGATGGAAACTTTGCTCTCCACGACGAATCAAGAAGATTCGACCTACGATGGCATTGATTGGGGAGGAGAACGCGTGGCGCAGGAGGTGCGACCCATTTCCTGTGCTCGTGTGACCACCGCTGATAGGTTTTGATAGGTCCTGGATAGGGTTGCTGAACTTGAGGAGGCTGGTAACTCAGTGACCAAACTGTCTGTCACAGGGTACAGCTTGGGAGGACTGGTTGCGCGCTATGTCGTCGGGTGAGTGCCCTTTCGGCCAAGTACACTCAGCATATACTTACAGCACGCAGCGTTCTTTCTCAAAAGGGCTTTTTCGAAAAGGTCCAGCCTATCAACTTCAACACAATAGCGACACCCCATATCGGCCTTCCTCGATATCCTTCCTGGGTCTCCTCCTTGTTCTCTGCCCTTGGTCCTAAGCTACTTTCGCGCACTGGAGAGCAATTCTACTCTGTCGACCAATGGTCACCGAATGGGCGACCGCTGTTGGTTGTGATGGCTGATCCAGGTCCGCCATCCTTTCAGCTCTCTCGGGGCTTGCAAGCTAACCCACCTGCCTTAGATCGTGTCTTCTACCAGGCTTTGAACAAGTTCAAGAACCTGCGCATCTTTGCCAACGGGTACGTTCACGCCTAATCCTATCAGGTCCTCGTCCTGATCAATCCCAAAGCGTGAACGATATGACTGTTCCATATGTAACAGCGGCGATCGAAACTGAAGACCCATTCGCAGAGCACGAGACCAATGGCGTCCAACTGTATGTTATCTTCTACTCTTCGAGATAGGTACGGTGTACTGATATATCGTTACCAGTGTCATGGATGAGAAGCATGAGAATATCATCAAGAGTTGGTCTTTCTCAGACGAACCTCCTGCCGTACCCGAGAAGGCAGCCGTCTTGTCCAAGGAATGGTTGAGCAACTGGAAACCACGCAAACCTCTCCTTCCACCTGCCCTCCAACTGCGGTTCCCTCTCAACCTCGTGTGTTTCTTCGAGTGATTAGACCAGACATTGGAAACTGACATTGTTTGCCGCTTTCTAGCTCATCTATACCCTGCTTCCACTTTTGATACCCACATTCCTGTCCCTCGCTCTCATCCGTTTCTCACTCGCCTCGCGTTCCTCTCGGGCCCGTATAAAGGCTCTCGAGGAGCAATACTCGGGCGAATCAGAGCGCTCAAAACTCATCCATATCCTTGCCGAACTGGAACGGGAAGTTGAATTCGGAACCGCAGCAGAGTTTATGGAGTCCGAACTATCTGCCGATGCAGAAGGTGTCACTAAAGAATCCGCAACCACCAAAAGTGCCACTGTTACCCCTTCTGCTTCAGGCACTTCAACACCCAAATCCCGATGGTGTAAATCATCTTCGACAGCTTCACTTCCTCAGACCAAATCTGCGAGATCAAGTCCTCCACCTTCAACGTTCCAAATACCCGCCTCTACCCTGAGGCGTCTGAAAGAGAAGGAACATCCTATCCTCAACGAGCATCAGCATCAAATCGCGGCCTGGTTGAATACGCTGCCGCATTTGAAGAAGGAGATTGCATTCTTTCCTGATATCAGGAATGCGCATGCGATGATCATTTCAAGGGATGTGAAGCGGTTCCCTAGTCACAGGAGAGGGGAGAATGTTATCAGGCATTGGGCGGAGCATTTGGAGATCTGAGTGTGTCTTATGTGGCGTATTTATTCGAGATATTTATAGGGGACAGTAGTAGCTGGGGACTTTCTTATCTATGTAGAAACTATGAATATAGTCTAATGCCTAATCATAATCTAACTTGGCAACGAAGCGATGTCCTGTTGTGTTTGTCTGTATCCCATGTAGAGAGTGCACCTGTCCGGGTTCACAGCATTCACTATATGTATTCACGCAACTAGTGTCGAGTCTTCAAGTTTGTTGCATGTTTCTAAGATTCGATTCAGCCCGAGTATACATCCTCATCATAGCCTGCTGCTCTCCGCGTCTCCCGATCCCCAGCACTCTTCGAAAGCCTTGCCAGTTTCTTCGAGCACGTCTTGGGTGAGCATGCTTCTCCCTCTCTTCTTGTATGCCAGGAGGCTTGCTGTTCGGGTTACCATGCTGCCTGCTACAGCAGCCAGAAGTGGCATTCGCGAAGTGGGCACGCTTCCATCACTGGTACGCCACATTAGCTTTGGCAAAAAGGGATCAGACTCTTGTACCCACCCATAGGCGCCACCTTCATAGCACTTTCCCCAGGCCATAAAAGTACCGACGCACCCACTGAGGACGTCCCCTTGGCCACCGCATCGCTTGAAGCCACCGGGGACATCAACCTGAACTACCTCCCTTGTCTTCTGCTCATCGGCGTTCTGACCTTCTAAGTGACTGGCAGCTAGATCAGCTTCGTCTCCTGTCGTATCGACGGCAACGGTATCTTTGGCTCCCTTTTCGAGCACCGTGACCCCCCCAAGTTTTCGTGAAACCAGACTTGCACGTTCGCCTGTCGGAGAAGACGGGTCAAGGCCAACTTGCTCACTCAATCGCTTAAACTCGACCACGTTAGGTGTCAGAACAGCGCGCCGATATCCTTTGATGAGCGAAAGGTCATGTCCGAGTAGGAATAGGGCATCAGCGTCAAGGACGAGGAACATGCCGCGTTCGCGAGCCATCAGAATCGCCATTTTGGCAAACGATTGCATGTAAGGTTCACGTCCTAGACCTGGGCCGACGATGAGGACGTGTAGACGTGATAGAAGACCTTCGAGTTCTGGCTTGAGCTGGTCATTGGTTCTAGAGAAGAGCGTTAGCGCCTATTCGGAAAGATAGAAGGTCGAGACGCACGTTGATTCGCTGAGGATGGGGTGTACGATCAAGTCTGGGGAATAGGCTTTGATTGCCCCTGCAGCAGTTGGCGAGCATATGATATGAGAGAGGTCTACGCCCTAAAAGTGACGATTTACGAATAAATGTCACGAGTCAAGCGAATGCCGAGGAAAGATACAGACAAATCGCATTGCAGAGAACCCAGCGAAGAAGGGAGCCCCTGTATAGCTGTTAAGTGAGCAGACGTTCTCAATCAGAAGTCTTTCTTCGGGCTACTATGCAAAGCAAGGTTACGAACTCGAGGGCACCTCCCAACACTCCAACCCGACCTGACGAGTTGATAAATGAGTGATCGCATTTCCAATTGCTCTCGGTCTTTGATGCGTACCAGACTGGCCTTTGTGAAGTGAGCCATCCAGAGGAGGAATGATACGCTTAATCTGGTCGATAATACTTCGAGGGACAGGCATAGTTTTGCGTGTATAGTGGTTAGTGAAGACGAAAGGGATGACTTCATCATCTTTGCTCTGCCCCTGTCTTTGAGCGGAGCTGATCAGCACCGGATCAGTTCGCCTATTATTGACCGGCTTGCTCTCGCCTCGGTTGCCTTTGTCGTTGCCACTCGCCAAACTGTTCTTCCGCTTCGCTGCGCTTTTCAATATGGACATGAGCTCCGTATGGTCTAGGCTCCAAGCTGCGCAGCATAGTTCTAATTTCTGGGTGCCTTGGACTCGGTGAATAGAGCCATTATCTCTGGGTGTCTGGACGATCTGCCGAGAGCTTCCTGCCTCTGATTTTGGCTTAACTTCGTGAAGGTATTCTTGTTCACAAAAGGATATCGCATACCGCCACAGCGGCAGAAAAATTTGCCAAGGGAGCCTAATTCAATTTGTTTCTTTGATCTCCAACAAAGGGCATTTCTCTCCATTGGGACCTATATAAAGATCTTCCTCCTGGACCACCCTACCTTTCTTCCCTGTCGGTAGGAAGGCGTCTTCTGCCCGGTTTTGCTTCTCTGCCTCTGTCATTTCCATTCGTTTTTGCGACATGTCTTTCGTTGCCCTCTTCACTACCGCTCTGCTCCTCGCTGCGCCTCTGGAAGGCTTGGCTGGAGCACACGACGATTTCCCTCTACGCTCGGCTCGACGCCACTCCAACGCTGCTCGTGCTCTTCAAAGACGCAACGATACCACCTTGTCTGCTTCCCCGTACAAGATTCAAGACTTTTATCGCGGGGAGTCATTCTTGGAGTGAGTTTTATGTTGAGTGTTCTCACTGAGTTGTACTGAAGCTCTTATCCAGTGAATGGGAGTTCCACTCCGAGCCAGACCCTACCCACGGCCTCGTCAATTATCAAGCTCGTGAAGACGCCATCAAGAAGAAGCTTGCTTTTGTTCAGGAAGATGGCACCACTGTGCTGGCCGTCGATGATTTCTCTGACGTCCCTGTTGGCGGCAAACGAGATTCGTGAGTTGGACTCGTCGACATTTGAAGCTCATTTCTGACAAGCTACGCTTTTCATACCAGGGTTCGCATCACCACGAAAAAGAAGTACAACGGTGGCCTCTTCATCGCAGATTTCTTCAAGATGCCACATGGCTGTAGCGTCTGGCCAGCGTACTGGTCCGTTGGCCCAGACTGGCCAAACGGGGGCGAGATTGACATCTTGGAGGGCGTACATGACATGCCCACCAACCAGTATACCCTTCACACCAGCGAAGGTTGCACGCTCTCGCATGAGGGTATTGAAGTCTCCGCTCGCCGGGTGTACGATCAGTGCGCTGTGTCAGGGGCCGATAACCGTGGGTGCAGCTTCATCGATACCGACGTGCGCAGCTATGGCAAGCCATTCAACATGATCAGCGGTGGTGTCTTTGCCCATCTTTGGAACAGTGACGGTATCAAGGTCTGGCACTTTGCTCGCGGAGAGATCCCTGAGGACATTGAGGCGCAGCAGCCTAACCCGGATACATGGGGCTCTCCTGTGGCTTTCTGGAGTCCCGCAACTTGTGACATGAGCAAGCACTTCTACGAGCACTCGCTTGTCATCGACACGACGATCTGTGGCGACTGGGCTGGTCCTAGCTATGCCGGTGCTGGCTGTGCTGGTACCTGTGAGCAGGCTGTAGCGAACACCACCATTTTCAAATGTGAGCCGCTCTCTTTTGTCTTCCATCATAGTTTGATTCTAACCCCTCTTCCTTGCTAGGGGCCAAGTGGAAGATCAATTATATCGCTACCTACCAAACGGTGTAATCTATTTCTCCTCTTCTTTGGGTTCATACGTGACTATTCGACGGTTCTGCTTGCAATCCACTCATTTTTATGACTATCGTATATCACTCAGAGATCATCTGCTGCAATATCTACCTCTTCGAATTTACTTTTGCAAACCTGGTCCAACCAATTTGGGCCGTGTGTGAAATAGGTCCGGAGTTTCGGACTGAGTGACAGGACGCGGTTGCCCCTCTTTAACGCCGACCGTCGCGTCGCCTTGTCGCTGGCCGTCGCGTATTTCATTTACCCTCATTTCTCTGGTATACTGGCTGTCTAGGTCCCATTTCTTTGCATCTGACTCAGTCCAACTTGGTTTGGATTCGATACTGGCAGCTTTCTATGAGCAACAACAACAATTCTCGGTGTGTGGCAGACAAACCGTCCTCCTGGCATTGCGGTGGCCTGACCCGCGCTTGTTCCATAGTTCAGTTCGAGTGACATACTTGGACCGAACCAAGGGGAAGGTGAGTTACAGAGTCTTGGACCTTTATTGTGGCTCATTCCTTGCTCCGCCGATTAGCGTAACCAAAAGGTTAAAGTGGACGCGGAGTATGTGCTCATTCTTTCACCAACAACCATCATCAACCCTGAAGCTCAACGATGCCGTCTTTTAGAGGCAACTCGGATAGCACAAATGAGGATGACTCCCAGGCAAGTGCCACCAGCGCTTCCATGAAGAACATCCCGTCACGACCCAAGACGCCGAAGAGTACGAAAGGCGCTGCGACCCCTGCAAAGTCCAGAAAGAAGGTCGAAGATGCCAAGGTTGGTTTCGGTGGATGTGTAACAGTCTTCCGCATAGGCCTAACAATATCTTCTTGGAAAAGCCGCAGCCTCCTCCCAGTGTCAGGTCGACGAGACAGACCCCCAGGCAGACCACAGCAAGGTTCGTCTTTTTCATGTCCCGGCCAGATTTGGCTGCCGTTAGACATTGTGTGGACTAATCTATGCCTTTTTCTATCACCTTGTGATCGAATATAAGTAGCGAAGTCGCCGATCATACCTCAAGGCGGGGTCGACGTGATTCGCTAGAATCAAGGAAGGCGAGCCATGCTAAATCAACGCCACAGCCCACACAGACCCCCGGTCGACGCGCCCCCTCTGTGGCATCGCGGAGGTCCAAACGACTCTCGAACGTGGGTAACAAGCCGGCATCCGGACAGTAAGTGCTTCTCCAGTTCGTTCTCGTGTGTCGCTAAAATCGGCTCCTTGATGCAGACAGTCTGTTCGTGGACGGCGAAGCGAGGATGAAGACGAGGATGAAGACGAGGAAGGATCGGCTGCAGACTCTATTGCTGAGTCGATGGTCTTGAGCTCTGCCAAGATCAGGAGGGATGTCAAGGATCGCCAACAGTATTTCAGTAACCAGTCGGACTGTGCTACTTTTGGGCCGCATCGTGCTTTATGCAGTAGGTGTAAAACATTTGTTAACCTCTCCAAGCAGCAGACGTTCGCCGTGGCTCCTTGGGAAAAGCACAGGGCAAAATGCGATCAGGAGCTGGCAAGGTTCGATTAATCATTCTTTTTTTGCCGGCGTTGCACTAACCTTTCCTAGCGATGCACAGCTACCACCTAACGCGGAAGAAGGGGTAAACCTACCCGCGAGTCAGGTTTTCGTAGACAGGGCCGTTCGTCGCTCTGCAGGCGAACGGCGAACCTTTCTAGAGGCAGACAACTTGGCTGAAATTGTTGAGGAACACAGAGTCAAGTGTCGGAACTGTCAGAAATGGATTGCCCTGAGGAAGAAGCAAACTTATGACGTCCACAACTGGAAACTTCATCGGGACAAATGCGGCAAAGATTTTACGTGAGTTGCCTCATCTTCCCTGCCATGCTTAATCCCAATTTATCGCATTAACTGTAGGCCTAGCGAACCTACTGGCGTTGTCCAGCGCAGGGATGACACCGTGAGTGTGCCGCAAGAACTCCACAAGGAGATTCGCGGGTAGGTTAAATCTCAGCGATTGACATAAACACTCAATTCTGATTCCTGAATTAGGGCTGATTCTCCTGCGAATGGCGAGAAGAATTCGGTGCCATTTCCCGGTTCGAACCCCGCGGCAGAGCCCGTTTCTCTTCCTCAGTCTCCAGCTTCGGCTCCAGTTCCTCAGATACTTGACGGTCAAGCCGGAGGCGAGGCAAGTCGAGCAGTTAAGCGCCCTCGTGACGTCGAAGTGGATCAGAATCCCAATGAGCCTCTTGAAGAAGAGCGCCCAACAAATCGCCCTCGGAAAGAATCCACTGCATTGGACTGGTTAATGCTCCCTTTCCGCTCTTTTGTTCGTGGGTTCCGCGAGAGCCTGACCTTCGACGACAGCGACAGACCGTGAGCGCAGATGCTCAAGAAACGAGCACCATTGTGTGTCCATATCTCCGGTTGACAATATTGTATTTAGCCCCATATGTCGTACCTATTTGAACTATTTGGAAAACCTACACGTAAATCCGAACGATGCCTGCTACTTCTCGAAGCGACGAAGTTTCTTCCAGGGAATATAGAGCGACCTGAAAACGAAGGATGACCTTTGATGGGCGCTAATGCCATGCCCCATGTGCTGGACACATCCGTTTTGGGACTGAATTTCTAGATGGAAGGACTGTGTGGCCTGCTGGCGCTCAGAGGCCTGTCGATCGGGTGCTGACGGCGGCCTGCTCATCGCGGACGGTTTCTAACAGGCGCTAATTGATCTATGAATTGATCACGGATTTTTACGCGGTAAGTAACAAGGCTGTAATTTCGCAAGTCTGCCGCTGTCCTGGCAATCCTAACGGCGAATAATTTTCCCCGGTTGGGTATGTTGGTACCCCAGTCGTGGGCCTGTACAGGTTGACCACACCCATTCACCCGGTCGAGAGGGTGACCCCACAGTGCGTTCTCTCTGGCAAAGCAGCGGTGAACTCCACTATTGACGACGCCAGAAGTTCAGATCTTTGACTATTTTAGGCCTCTAGATCGTCGGCTTTGCGTCGGTAGCGCCTTGCGGTCTTGCTCCCACCTGTGAGAAGCTATACATTCAGGTCGATATGTTCGTAAAACGCATCGAATCGATGTCGAAGATATCTTATGTGGCACTTGATCTACCTGGCAGAAATACGGTGCGCTTATGTGCCTCTTCTAATCCCGAAATGAGTGGCATTATCTCTCGTATGCGACAGAAGATCTGAGATCTGAGGACGGCATCCTCTGCGAGCCTGCGAGCTGGTAACCTGCCCAGTCTGGCTCGCCAACAGGCGTAACAGGCCTGAAGAATCCCCAAAGCCTTTCCTTCGGCGAACTGCCTCTTTTGGTCAAGAAGGAATGCGCTCTGCCAGGTCTCTCGAAATCAGGTGGTCATTGTAAAATGTTCCCATTCATTTTTGGATGACCGTGGACGACGTATTTTTTCCCAGTACCACCCTCTTCGATGTGGATACATAGAAATAAAAAGCCAGGGTGCTTTAATCCCTTCTTAACTGTCCTCTGAAGGCCTTACATCCCTTTTCCTGATCGTTCGTTCCGACCCTGTCACAAAGTACTGTTCTCTCCGAATTTCTGTCTTCTCCGCGTGCCAGCTCGTTCACCTGACAAATGCCAAAAACAAAGCTCTCTCCAGAAGAGCGCGCGGCGGAGAAGGAGCAGGAGCTGCGTAGGGACCCTCTCTGCGAGGTGTTGAGCGGGCGTGAAGTCCACTGTAGGCTATGCGGCGGCAACTTCAAACTTTCCCCGAAATTGATGTTCGACCTTGACCATTGGAAGAGACATCGCGGCCGTTGCGTAAAGCGCCATGGCTCCAATACTCCGGCTCTACACTCCCGCCGAAAGTCTAGAAAGGTGCGTATCCACCATCAACATTCAGCAGAGCGCTCAACGCGTGCACTCGCCATTAGCGCAAAGGTGTTTCTCGCATTTCGTCCCAGTCAAATACCCCTTCGTCGTCGCCAGACACAATACACGACCAGAAAGCACCTTTGGAACCGTCTTCTGACGCGCTCTCGTGCATCTACGAGCGTGTCTTGACCCCGCCGCCATCGACACCTCCAGCATCCCAAATTTCCCACAGTTCTCCAGGCCAAAGAGTCGGCCATCAAGAAATCCACTTGGCTGGCCCTGGCGAGGCTGTCGGCGGCTACCATCACGCCAATCGTGACCACAAACGACTATCTACCATGAGCAATGGGAATGAAACGACCGACCAGGCCCAAGGTTGCTCTCCGAACCCTCCTTCAGGTGAACGAGCCAACTACAGCCATGAAGATTTGGCTATTGCGTTGATCATGATTGAAATGCGGAAGACAAAACTGTAAAACCACCTATAGCACCTTGTGTATGACTGCAATGCCTTTGTGTGTAATGTCAAAGCCCGATTGAATCCTCTAGGCTCTGGGGGTCTCTTCGCCGTGGCGATTGAGTGTGAGCACTCCCTCTCAACCCGCCGCCCTAGGCGCCCTGTCATCATCGGTTTCGGGCGGCTTAACGATGCCACTCCGTAGCATGCCTTGAAGAACGGAGTCCGTATTTATACGGGTTCCCCTAGTGGGTGTGAGCTCGAGACAGAAATCAGCGGGTCAGAGACTACTTACAGAGCAGCTCTTGCGACGTCAGTAAGAATTTCACCAGCATTTGTATCGATCTTCTCAATGCCAGGTAGAGCATCGGCACGGGTTGGTCCCATGTTAAGCAACATAACTGGTTTTTTCAGCTCTAGAGCATGCTTGACAAGTCTTCGACTAGAGTGTAAGATCGTTGCTCAACCGCAGAAGGACTGCAGTTCTTACCTGAATGCAGAATACGTTGCGAGGGTCGTCCCGATCAGCAGAAGCTTGTCTCCGTCCTCAATGTCTCCAAAGCTGTCACAGTCGTCAGCAATCAAATCAGCTAGAACGAGACACATATGGGGATACGTACGATCTATCCTTAACTTCCGGTGGAATTGTTTCGCCAAAGAAAATGACTTCGGGTTTGTGCTAAAATCTTGACGTCAAACAGCCAAATATGCGCCGAAAGCGAAGGGCCTCACCACAGAGTTCCTATGCCCTGATGCAGCGCACGAAGGGCAGTCTGGGACAACAAAGTCTTGATAAGTCACCCCTAAATGCTCTATTGCAACCTGTAGCTCGTTGAGAAAGAATGAGTGAGGGGGTGGTTTGAGCACCTACGTCACCATCAGGATTCGTTCTGAGCTGCGAGTTGGTCTTCTCCATCTCCTCCGCAAATGCTTGCCACCGTGGATTTGCTAGCCCAAGCATGTCCTGAAAGGTATTCCGGTCCACGCTATGCCCTCTCCGGCAATGCACACGCTGAGAACGAAGGATCGTCTGTGAGACTGTGAATAGCATAGGAAGGTTAGCCTACATGTAGAGTTCCGTGCAACTCGAGAATGGTTTGCTTTATGCGATCCTCGGGCCATAATGAACGAGCTCCCTGTCTCAGAGCTTTATGGTGAAGGCCATCTACATTCTAGACGCCCAGGTTCAACACATTTGTGCTCTATGCAGTGGCTCCGTACCTGAGTAATGACCCTTGGGACATGCCCGCTGTGCATCATGGATGCCAGAGCAAAGTGTGTCGTGTTCGGCTTTGCATCTCGAACAGGAGGATAGCCGAGATAGGAACGAAGCCTTCACTTTGGTAAGCACTTGTATGGGGTCCTAGACCTCAATCATAGACACTTACCAATAGCGCTGTCTATGCGAGATAGTGGTGAGAGCCCCGACGCGACTATTGAGAGTGGGTTCCTACCTGAAGTATCGACCTTTTTCTGACTCGTCAATGAGTTCGTGATAGAAAATGGGCCTGGAGGCTACGTCAGACAACGTCTAACAGATGCCTATTCGTGTACTTGTAGTTTGGGTTCATATAGCGCCCATCAGGCCCTCGGTAAGCACGTATGCCAGAGTCAACGCTGACACCAGCCCCAGTTAGAACAGTCAAGTTGCCAGATTTCACAAAGTCAGAAAGCTTGGTGATGGCCTCCTCTCTAGATATCTGAGGAAATGCTGGCTTTGCAGACAAGATAGCCTGAGGAATATGAGGCACTGAGACTCGCATGTGACCGTCGAAGCTGAAGAAAGAACACCGGCTATCAAACATTCCGTCAGACAGCTCACCGGCGCCGCCGCTGAGACGGTCCTCTGCATCGTACTTCCATCCTCCGAACAGCTATGAACCACCCTCAACCTGGAACTGTGCAGACTCCTGGATTTGCACATTACGGTCTCGCTTGGTCACCATTCCATACCAGCAGGCTCGCAGTCGCGTCTGCTGCAAACTTTGGTCTGGTTGGAAACGGCCGTCTGCACCTTCTGAATGCTAGTCCAGGACCAAGCGGATTGCCAGCATTGGCTGTAGAGAAGTAGTGAGTGTGCAGTCAACCACTCCTTCAAGCTTCCTGTCGAATCCTCAAGATGTCAGTTACGAAACTCAAGACGGCTTATACGATGTTGCATGGTCAGAAGTCCACGAGAACCAGTTGGTAACTGCATCTGGCGACGGTTCGATACGCCTATGGGATGTGATGATCAAGGTATGCTGGCTATTCCTAGAAGGGACCTGTGTCCTGAATTCAATCCTAGGATTTACCGATCCGAGCATGGCAAGAGCACACCCGCGAGGTGTTCTCCGTGGACTGGTCAAACCTAAAGAAGGACACATTTGCGTCCTCCTCATGGGACGGCACAGTGAAGATTGTAGGTCTCAGAGTATTCATACAGATTGTCACGTTGTTAAGGCTGGCCTTCGTAGTGGACGCCAGACAGACCTCGGTCTGTCATGACATTGCAAGCTCATGGTGCATGTGTTTACCAAACGATGTTCTCTCCTCACCAACCGGACCTCTTGGCTTCCTGCTCTACTGACGGGACGTTGAAGATATTCGATTTGCGTACGCCAGCGTACATGACAGGTCCCGGAGCAAACTCGTTCACCAATCCAATTTCCGCTGCTGTCATGACAGTGCCAGCATCTGGCACAGAAGTGTTGACGCTTGACTGGAACAAATATCGCCCAATGACCATTGCTTCTGCTGGAGTGGACAAGGTGGCCAAAGTGTGGGATTGCCGCATGATCAAACTCGGGGAAGCACCACAAGTCGGAGGGATCTGCGAAACTCAGTTACTTGGTCATGAATACGCTGTCAGGAAGGTGCAGTGGAGTCCGCACCATCCAGACGTCCTTGCCACTGCGAGCTATGACATGACATCTAGAGTGTACGTCTCTGGCCCCCTGGTTCCCTGCTCATTCTTGCTTACACGATGACAGATGGAATACCCAACCAGCCCTTGGCAGGCCACAATTGCTGCATATCCACGATCCACATACTGAATTTGTGGTTGGTTGTGCGTGGTCCCTCTATGACGATGGTTTACTGGCTAGCTGCGGCTGGGACAGCAGGGTGAATGTCTTTCGGCCGTAGACAACGGGTTGCGTACTCGTATATTCGCCAAACGCAAAGTGTATGTACTGGCTTTATGGCAATCTGACGTTTCTTGTCCACTGCTCGCTCCCAGATTATCTTATCAGTCCGTCAATGATCGGCACAGATATGATCTGATCGTCGATGACCACATGGCTCGGCTGCACCTCTCCTTCACTCTTGCCTCAGAGCATATCTTCGCAGAAGTAACGCGACCTATACATACAAAAGGCGTTGAGAGCTTGCTCTGGTTAGTTTCCAGGCTGTCCGAGTTCTGAAATGGAGCTGACAACTGACTTCTGACTATAACAATTAGGCAACTGAGCCATCGCGAACCAGCCTTGTTACCACCGCGTTAGAAGAATGGAGAAGACTGGACCTAGACAATCGAGCACAGTCAGAGGTCAGGGTATAAGCTGCTCACTTTGTGACTACTTCTCGTCGCTGAAACGCGATTTTCACTCTCCAAAGCGAAGTCAAAGGATGAGATCGAGCCCGAAGAAATTCTATCTGAATCTTTGGGCTTCATCTTCGACTTGAAGCCAATAAATATTGGATCGCCCGGCTCTGCGTTTAACTATTGCTATGACGGCAGTCAAACAGGCGGACAATACCCCTCTACAACAATTGCTCTCCATACCCCGGACACCTTGGCGGCAAACTGGAGCTTACACGCTTCTGCCATCTGGGTTTCTGCCATATATTTGGCCGGTCACATCTCGCAACTGGACATTCCATCCCATCCCCACTTTGGAGGCTCTGATACCCTTCGCGTCCTTGAGTTAGGCGCTTCGGCTGGCTTGCCAGGCATCCTCACTGCCAAACTCTTTCCTGATGTCTCCGTTACAGTAAGCGATTACCCTGATGAACGGCTGATCGACACGTTGTCCAGCAACGTAGGCCTCAATAGCGTTGAGCGTAACTGCAGAGCTATTCCTTATGCCTGGGGATCTGAGGTATCAAACCTCCTCAATGGCACTCCCGGCTTTGACATCATTCTGGCCGCTGATACCCTCTGGAATCCAGATCTGCACGACCTACTGGTCGACACCTTGACGAAAACTCTCCGACGGTGTCTGCATTCGAGGGCTCATCTTATAGCGGGTTTACACACCGGGAGATACACCATCGAAACCTTTCTTCGGACAGCACAGCGTCGGGGCCTTGTCAATGAACGAACAGCTGAGTACGAAGCCGAGGGACAAAACACACGGGAATGGGCCGTGCACCGTGAAGGAGAGGACGATGCAGAACGACGACGCTGGGTCGTCTGGTCGGTTCTCAAGTGGGATTCACCAGGTGGAGTTGAAGATGGCGAACAATTGCGGTGTTGAACGCACGGTGAGTTCGAGTTCATGATCGTTAATCATTGCAAGGCAACCGGATCACTAAAATAGAAATAGATTTGATCGACAGTGACATACAAGAGTCCATAACAAAAACGGTCGGAGGCAAGGCGCGAATCGACATAACTACAGAAAATTAGGAATGACAGAAGACAGGAGACGAGAAATAAAAGAAGTAGTATGGTTACAATCGGTCTCGCAGAAGATCGCAGAATAATAACACAGGGCAGTCCGTCTGACTTGTTCTTTGTTGCAATGCTTACACTTTTCTTTGTTTGTGGTCTCTAGGCTGGAAGTGCGCCGAAGGACATCAGGTAAATCTCCCTGGTTGCATGGCGTGGCTCCTGTCGAAGACGTTAGAACAATTGGAGTATCACTGAGGTAGGTTAGTCACTCACGAGGAAGAGGACGATGTTGTCTTCGGTGACCGCCATGGATTCGATCCCTAGACCACGGGTGACGTTGCTGGAAATCTCCTTCGCATGTTCGAAAGGGATTAGGACAGACTGTGGCCCGATGTGCATCCAGCTTCCCCTGGAGGGCGCACGGTGCTCTGGATAGGCTGGAAACTCGATTGAGCAAATGCGGCTGGCAGCGTCTCGTCCACCATGGCCCGCAGCGTCTGATTCGAGGTATAGAATTCGGTTGCCGATGACTTGTGGGTTTCGGATAACCGGGAAGGCAGGGACGTTCCTGACGAGACAATAGTTGGCTGACTGGGCCCATGGGACGAGCCGTCTATCTGGTCGGCTCGTGGGCCTGAAGTAAGATTCGTTGATGACGAGCCATTGTGCTGGACCGTTGGGATCGGTTGCCTGCTTTGCCGTCAGAACCAGTACCCGAACGAGAGGGTCTGAGAAGAACAGAGCCCTTGCAGGTGGTTCAGCATCGCAACGCAGGCCTATATTGGGCACGAAGTTGAGCTCTGCGTTAGACCAGTGCTTTGGTAGCTCGTATTCCCGCTCGATGAAGACGTGGCCGAGATCTACGATGTTGTAGAGATGAATGACCGGCTTGCCATGGTAGACCTTGGCACCGAGCAGGTAGTTGGCGTTCAAGAAGTGCACGTCATGCTCTTCCATCCACTATAACCGGCACAGTTAATACCTTCAAGTTACCGCCAGGAAGTTGCCACTGACCATTGCACGGAATGAATGCCAGTCCATGAGCAATTGCTTCACAACGCCATTGACGAACCTCAGAGTGACCACCAGCCGAGGTCCTGACACAGCCAAGGTCATCTTCTCGATCGGCTGATCGACTACCTGAACAGGACATTCGTAGTACGGACCGGGGGCATGAGGGTGCTTGTCGAACTTCCATAGGTTCCTAATCTTCAGTCTTATCCCGACCTGGCCGGCTGGACCCCTGGAATAGAAGGTGAGTTGGATTTCATGTCACTTCAGTGCATTGCCACGAACGTGAAGGTATTGCCAGTTACGATCAATGATTGGGGAGCATCAATGACCACTGCTTCGGCTTGTGGCGCTGTGTCGAACTGAATGTGGCGAGTTTGAGAAGGAGGGCGATTTAGACGAGAAGAAGGGAGTTCTTGGAGTTGGAGAGCATGACTAGTGCCATACACCATGAAGTCTCCGGCGACTGTGTGGAGACCGATGGAAGCTGGTATCTGGAGCTTCTGCTCCGCTGTCCAGTTCAGCGAGGGCCATTCACGCCTGTATGCTCCAAGGATTTGGAGACGCATCATGGGTGGCCGTTTGGCCAGCGAAAGGACGCCATCTGACATTCCTGCCAGGGCCAATTCATATTTGTAACGCAAGTGGTGGAACTCTTTCACCAGCTCGCGCACGCGTCCGAATACCTGGATTGATGAAGCGTAGTCAGCAAAGAAGGCGAGTAGGCTTCTTCATGAAAGCTTACCTTGCTGGTTCGGTATAGGGTATTAGGATCGAAGAACTCGAGGATGTGGATGAGGACATCGTTGGAGATGCGGTAGCGTCCGGAGGTTGGGAGTCTGTGAGGCATATCTTTCTGAGTTTACAACCCTCCATCTCTGGCAGGATTTTATAGTCTTTGCTCGTTGCAAAGGAGTGAGGTGGAAAAAGAAAAAGCTGTGGTTGGCAAATGCTATAGTCAGGCCATATCGTGCAATACTAGCTACCGTCGACGACCATCTATTGGGTCCCTCGCGACAAAATGCGACGAAAACCATTGTATTAGCCGCCCGTCGATAGGTGAAGTCATTGTGAAAGATGTAGTCTTTTGTGGATCCAGTTTACACTTCACGACTTCTCCTGCTTTGCTGTCATGTCAACGGATTTGAGTTCAAGATTCGATAGGGAGTCCAATCATGTTGAAAAACTTACATCCCCAACGCATGAAAGCCAGTGCCTTCAACAATAAGAGCCCGATACTTGGGTCAGTCACGCGAAGACGAAAGAGGAAGGAGCGACCCAAAGTTAAGGAAATGACATTCAGCAAGGAAACGTAGAAGAATAAACGGACCCGCTCGATTGTGATAGCCAGGTTGCGATGGTATCCGTATACCACAACGAAGAAACATGGAGTGCAGCTATCCAAAGCTTCACTTTTAGCATACTAGGCCTCAAGAGGAATACTTTTGATCGGTTGGGCGCTACTTCCGTCACTTCCACGTGGTTCAACTCCGCTCAGATGTCCGTCCGTCAGCATCAGCACCGCCGTCAATACATCCTTTGCTCCTAAACGCCCATCGTGCTAGGACGCCCAATGGTCTGCAAGAAGTGTGAGAAGGTAAGACAATATCGTCTTTTTGTTACTCAGTTTCTGACCCCCGCTTCGCTATAGAAACTGTCCAAAGTCGCCGCTCCTGACCCATTTACGGCTAGCTCGTCCAGCATCAAGGAGGGGTCCCGCAAAGTTGGAGAAAATAAGCTGCTGGGCCGACCAGGGTCATCGAAGAACCGCTTTCAGGTAGGTAACACCACCCGCACTACTTTTCGCATCTCACCCTGCATTCCTGTTCAGCCTTATCAAAGCAAATGCAAGGACTGTAAACAACCGTGTACGCAGAACAAGGCGAAGTATTGCCATGGTATGTCCTCTTCGCCTCGATGATTCCATGGCCCAGTAATAAAGTTGATTGCACAGGGTGTGCCTACAAGAAAGGCCTATGCTCAATATGCGGAAAGCAGATCCTTGACACCACAGGCTATGTGATGTCGAGCAAGTAACACATCCCAACTACTGTATCACCATCAGCCTGCTTCCCCACCCGCCTTCATTCATTATACGCAGTCTTTTTGCTTTCGCACCCACACCTAGAAGATACACCAAAGATCACATACACCATTTGGTTGATTAATGTACAAGGATTAATAAATAAAGTCGAGGGCCTTCGTCTAGGATTCGGGCGTCAAATACGGAATATAAGTGGCAGTTGTCTACTCAGGAACCGTCGCCAATGCCGCTTTCCTCTGCTCGTAAATCTCCTCGTCGATGGTGTCTGCAGCGACCATCCTCCAGATGGTAACAGGTTTCTGTTGACCGAAACGGACCAAACGACCAATCGCCTGGGTTTCGTTAGCCTTGTACTTTTCGTTGGACTCCGTGAGGAGAGGCGACAAGAAGATGGCGTGGTTGGCGCATGTAAGGTTGGCCCCGGCAGCCTTTTCTTCAGTGACATTGAGAATCAAGACGCGTCCAGTGCCCTTGTTTTGGAACTTGTCGAGACTCTCGCTCATGGCCTGCGAAGTCCCTTTGATTTCGACGTATTCGATTTTCTTGTGATCGAGAGCAGCTGTCAGCTTCGTGATCAAGTCGGGGAATTGGACGAAAATAAGGACACGATCGTCCTCTGGAATTTGGGATCTGGAGAGGAGAAATAAGCAAAAAGGGATACGAGAAGCGGATGGATAGAAAACCCACTTGATCAATTCTACAGCCCTCTCCAGCTTCCTGCCGAAATGCCTTCCCTTCGCGTCCCGCTGGACATCGTCCTCGCCCAGGGTCTCGGCTTTGACGATGTTGATGACACGAGCTGCAGACTTGCACTTGCCGGAGGCGGCGTAGACACACTCCTCTTTATCAGCACACTCTCTGACGCATGACAAACATCCTTCATGGCCGCAGGATGAGAGGACGGCGACGTCGGACAGGGGGATGTCCTTGCCACAGGCAGGGCAATTTACTGGTGGGCGTTCGGCTTTGTGCTTCTGGATGTCACGAACAACGGTGAAGTATCGTAGAGATCGAATACGACCAGTGAGCTCCTTGGTGATGCGACGAATTTCATGTGTCTTCTCCCGATGTTCCCAAACCTTTACCCTCAGCGCCTCGCTCAACGATTCCTCCTTCTTGGCTTTGGGCTGCTTACCAAGCCCGGCTTTCGCTTCGTCGAGGATTTCGATGATAGCTTCCGTAGCGTCGGCGTCATCCAATCCCTCCACACGGCAAACCCTGATGTACTCGTTGAACATCGACTCTTGAGAAACGCTGTTGATGAGAGCTTTCTCGCGGGAGACGGCGTCCTTGATTGCCTTGAGCAAGGAACGCTTGCATTCTTCGAGCTGGGTTTCTCGTTCCTTCACAATAACATCGCAGGCCTTCACCGCGTTCTCGTTGTCGTTATTCGTATCCAAGTCGAAGTGGGAGCATCGTTTCAACAGGGCTTCTTCGGCAGAACTGCTGTCACCAAGGGATTTGTTGAGACGTTTTTCGCGATCGCTCTCATTCTTCCTGCCGCGTTTAATGGTCATGTCGAGAGCGCGAAGATGATGTTCCAGTTCCAGGTAAATGGCTCGCTCCGCAGCAGGCAGATTGACCACTAGTCGCTGAATCTCCCAATGTATCTCATCGATTTCAGCAACGTTCTGTAGTGGTGTCAGAGGAAGCGACGAGGGAAGTAGTGGATCAAGCCTACCTGGCGGACAAACTGATCCAAGAAACGCTGGCCCACAGTCACTCGGTGAGCATGCCACTCAGGGCTATGTACTTCCCTGAAGGAATGGAATTTCTCGACACCTGCCAGTCATGTAAGTGCGAAGAAGAGCTTCAGTCGAACATTTGCCTACTTGTAAGATCCTTCTGGCGCTTCTTGACGTCTTGGGCCTGCCCTTCACTGATATCGTCGACACCAAGGTGAATTTTAAGGAATGCTGCGATGGTCTTGACTGCTGCAAAATCGTGGATTGGAGGTGTTCCGGAGAGCACCCACTGACGATCTCCACACAGGTTTGACACCATCGAGTACACCTTGCCGTCGAGATAGGTATACTCGTCCACAACAATGCGAGCGAAGCGGAACATTTCAAGGGGAGGGCATGCCATCTGCTTATAGTCGTTCTTGACCGCTCTTGAACCAAGTTTCCAGGGATCCTTCATCATCCGTTTCTTCTTCTTGGCAGGCTGTCCCCCGTCATCCTCAGCCTTTCGTTTCTTCCCTCCTTTTGTTGGAGCTGCCTTCTTCTTATCGACCGGTTCGTCCACGGCCATGTCGTCGGCGTCTGCTTCGGATTCCGATGTTGGTGCGCTGGTCGCTTTTGCCTTGCCCTTCCCGGCTGTCTTCGATGCCTTTTTCGCAGGTGGTTTCCTCGCCTTGGGCTTCGGGGCGCTGTCGTCCGACCCTTCAAACTCGTCGAGAGATTCCGCCTCTTCCGCCTCTTCGCCTGAAGAAGCTTGGAAGTCCGACTCGTCTGAGCCCTTTGACTTCTTTTTCCCTTTCCCCTTGGTAGCTTTTGCACCTTTGCCTCTTGCCTTCTTCGCAGAGGGTTTGGGAGGCTCCTCGTCGTCATCGTCCGACTCAACGACAATCGGACGTCGACCGGTAGCACCACGGCGTGGACGCTGTCGTTGCTCGTCGTCAGAGTCGGCTGGTGGGCTTGATGGAGAACTGCTGGCTTGTGGAGAGCGACGTGTGATGACCACCTCAGGGACCAGACCCGACGATGTCTTGGAGGCCTTGCCTTGAGAGGAGTCTGGCTCAAGAGAAGGTGAAGCATCCTTCAACTTGGGCTCGGACTTAGCTGCCTTTGACTTTTTGTTAGCAGCACGAGATGCTTTCGAAGGCTTCTCTTCCGCCTCCTCATCGTCCGATTCCTTCTTTGCGCGTTCGGCCTGTTCAGCAGCCTCTTGGTATGCTTTGCCTTTCAGGCGCTTGGATACGAGGTTGGCGGCTGCAGCATCAGCCTCTTCTTGAACTAAGGAGATATTGGTATCAAACGGGACAGTCAGGACGGTGACACTTACTTCGTTTCTCAGCTGCCTTGATCTCATTCAAAACGGCTTCGGAATCCTCATCTTGGAGGCGGTCGACCTGTATCTTCAGCGCTTCCATGGTCTTTTGCAAATGTGTCTTGAAATGACGCCCATCACTGGAAGGGAAGTCTGAAACGCCAGCAAACTGGCTTAGGTTCTGCTGGTAGGTGTCGGTCCGCTGGAGTGACGATGAGGCAATTACGATGTCAGCCTCTTGAATGTCTTCGATTGTCTTCTTGTTCAAGTCGGCGACACTCTTTAGCACGATGACATTCAGCTTGCCAGCTTTCAAAAACTTCTTCGTCTCGGAATCCCATTGCTTGGGGAGATGTCCGGGAACCACGATCAGTGTAGCGGGGGTCGCAATCCTGCCCTTTTCCCTCTTGGCTTTCGCAAAGCTCTTCTTGACGGCGGCTTGAGTGCAGTCGATGAGGCCTAGAGTGATAGCCGTTTTACCATAACCGACTTGATCAGCAAGCACGCCTCCCAAGACACGGATAGGGCGCTCTGCCTTCCCCTCTGCTCTCCAGCCCATTGGGTCGAGAATGGCCTCGGCGATTTCCTCCTCGATGAAGTCGGGGGCTTGGGCAGACTCTTGCTCGATCATCCAAGTCAATGAGCGAAGCTGCTCCGGTCGAAGGTTCATTTTGAAGTGCGGGGGCTGACTATGCTCAACGTCGTCCTTGTTGCTGAGAAGCCTGAACTGAGCCGGTATGATAGCAGCGCTCGGGGAGTAATTGGTGTCAAGTCGCCAACTGAGGGTGGGCGAGGGTGCATTGACTTTGGAGGGAAGGGAGGCAAGTGCGCGATGAACCAAGGAGGGGATATTGATGCCAATTCGAGCAGTTGCGAGGCCATTCTTGTCGAGTTTGAGTTGAGTAACGAAAGGACTTGGGCGTCGCTTCAGGCGTCGCTCGTACTCTCCTGCTTGGACGGGATCTTCGAGCGGAACAACCTTCTTGCCCCCTTGCACCCAACGAATGGCAGGAGGGCTGGGTGCGCAACTTTCGCATTTGCAGTCGAACTCAGCAGGAAGTCCGAGTGCTTGCCAGTCCTGGAAGTTGTCGCCTACATGTCGTATCGGCTCAAGAAGCCAAGCTAGGGACTTGAAGACACTCTTCTCATTCACTTTGTCGACCTCACCCCATTGCCCTCGGGGCCATTCCGACCCTGCTCGTGGCCCGAGCGGAAGGCTGCAAGAAAGGAGAGCATAGGCGCTGCGACAAGCATCAGGGGTCATTTCGAGCTCCATTTGGCCTGTCGGGATTCCGTAGGATGCATCGTGCACTTCAGAAGCCTAATGATATATGAGCGAGATGAAAAAAGGGAAGGCAACGCGCTCCTCACCTTCATGGTAACTTCAGAAGTCTTCACCCATTTCCAAGGAAGGTGGGCGACGACTTTCTGCGTTCCCTGGGTATCAGATTGCCGCCAGGAGGGATCCAATTTGCAAACCATGGGGCGAGTCTCCATGTACTCCAGCCGGCGAATACTCGTCGAGAAGACGAAACAGTCCTCGTTATCGTTCGTTCTGTGAGGGTCGAATAGTAGGAAGAGGGGTGGTAGGTGGTCCTCGGCGGCCACGGGAATCTTTTTATGCAAGGCGCCATTGGCGGTGCCGCATTTGTCTAAAAGAACATACTCTCCAGAAATGTCGCGGTCGAGGAGAGGCACATGCTCTTCGGGAACTGAGACCTGGATCTTGGAATACACCTTCTTTTCCTTGAAAGCCTCTCCGATAAGGCCAAGGCGAGCTTCCCATGATGGTACCAGCTCGCCGGACCCTTCAATGGTAATCCTGAAAGTGACGGGAGCAGGAAGAGCAAACTCCCAGTTTCCAGAGAGGAGGTCATCCTTGCACACAAGCCGAGCAACGGGGTGAATCAGGATTTGGCGAATTTGCGCGCTAGCTGCCTCTCCAGCATCAGGAACGGCGAAAAGCCTCCATTCCGGTCGTTGTGGATGAAGGATGAGTTCGAGAGTCGCAGTGGGGGACTGGAAGATGGCACTCCAAAGTTCTTGGCGCTTCAGCTCGACGAACCGAATTTCGTGGTCCTTCATGGCGAGGACAGCGCTACGCCACTTGGTCCACACTGCAGGTTTGATACCGACTTCACCACTCTCCTTTAGGGCGTCCAGCAGGGATTCAGCGATCCCGCTCAAAGAGATCGACATTGGCAACGCAGACTTGATTTCCCGAGCAAAGTCGGAAGGATGAGTCCGGACGTCAACACAGGGTTCGACGTTGTGCTCAGGGCGGCCGCCACACTTCTTGCAAAAGGTGCTGGCGCAGTCTTGGCACCTGAAAAGCTCTCTTTTCGTCATGCCAGTACGGCCTTCGCAGACGCACAGGCGGGCGCCTCGATTGGCATGAGAAAGAAGTTCAGAGAGGGAGAGCTCGCCAGTGGGCAAGAGATCCAAGGGCTTCCTGGTCAACTTATCCTCTCCGAGAATTTCGGCCTGCCTCCCAACGGAAGCGTCTAGATCTTCATCGACTTCCATACGCTCCGTGGCACCGTCAGCACCCGCAATGTTCCCCTTCGACTCGTAAGTTTCTTCGTCGTCTCCTTCCTTCAACATGTTCTTGGCGCAGACGAGAGCGGCGAGAATGCATGCGCCAACGACAGTGGACGACATGGCATTCCCTGCCAAATCAGCCAGTTGATCCTCGCTTTCGCGTGTCAGGAGGAGCTTATCAACAGGCAACCCCTGCATGGACAGAGCTTCGAGGCCAACCATGGGCCCGCCTCGATTTGTGATATAAGGGATCATGGAAGGGGTAAGACATGGGCAGATGCCAACTTTGTTGGATCCAATGGTACGATCGACATTTTGGGAGAGATTCCACACGACGCTGTGAGATCGATTAGTACATGGACTTCGAGGCAGAGACATAGACTGTACTTACGTTTTGTAAGAGGGGTCGACTCCTTTGGTGGCCGATCGCAAGAGACTGATGTCCATCAAGTCCCAGACACGTTCGACCTGACCAACGCCCCAGTCATTCCAGGCAAAGTCAGGGAGCTTGCAAAATCCACCATCGTCCCAACTGGTTAACGGTCTCTTCGAGCCTAATTCTTCTTCGAGGCGGGCTCGCTGATGGCGCGACTCGCATCGGGTCCAATCTGTACGGCCTGTCCTCTTCTCTAGACCCCCATAGCTCTCGCGGACGAGCTTTTCCCGAGCAACGTGGATGCGGGGATCATCAGAAGGGAGCAAAAATGCGTCCAAAGTCGACGAGGCAGGTCTCTTGAGCTTGTTGAGCACCGTATCCTTCCATTTATCTGGGATGCTTGACTTCTTCTTGTCAATTGCAACGAGGTAGACACGCGTCCGGGTGTGCGGGATGTAGTAGTTCTTTGTGTCAACGCGAGACCAGGCTGCGCTATATCCTGCACTTTCGAAATACCGTTTTACAGAATCCCAAGGTGCTGAGCAGACGTTTTCGAGAATGACAATGGGAGGCCGGTGGTTCTTGACCCAAGACATCATCCCTCGGAAGGTACGACCTGATTCACCGTTCGCCTCGATGCCTTTCTTCTCGTTATTGAGATTAGAATAATCAACGCAGGAGGTGCCTGCAACGAGCATGTCGACGTCTCCTGGCACTGGGACCAAGGCTCCGTACGCTGTGTGCCTATTGGATAATAGTGTTAGAGATTGAGGCATCCTCGAAGAACGGAAGACTTACGCTTCTTCGTCCCCTAGCTCACACACGTCACGGAATAGGATTGGAGGTTGAAAGTTGCGCTCAATATACGCTTGCTTGAACGGCTCGATTTCACATGAGAAGACGTGTTCGATACCAAGCTTGATACCGTGCTGCTCTTCAATAGACTTCTGCATGAGCTCGAGAGCCAGAAGAGGTGACTCAGTGCCAGAGCACATGGTCGCGACGCGTAGTTTTCTCCCTTGAACACGTTCAGCGACTCCTTTGATGTCAGGGATGTTTGCGACGAGGTCGTCGAAAATGGCTGGCAAATGGTTGATGGGAGGCAGGCTCGACGCATCAGGTGCTGAGGCTTTGGTGTTCTTCTTCGTCCCAACTTCCTCGGCCTCTTCTTCAGCATCATCCATTTCAACGTCTGATGGCTCTGCCGATGTAGGCCTGGTGGGCGGCCCACCATCTACGTCTCCGTCGCTGTCAGTCATAACGGCGTCTTCCCCTGCTGACTGCGGTTCAGTATGTTCGTCGGTGGACGCTCCTTCGTCGTCGTCTTCGACGCGTTTCGATTGTGCTTTTGATTTCTTTTCGGTCTTTGACTTATCACTGCCCCCGAAAAACGAGTTCAAAGTCTTCTGCCCCGCTGGGCGCGACGTGGAGGCCTTGCCTTTGGGCATGCAGGGCGCTGGCGAAAAAACGCTGAGTGGTACGAGTGAAAGATGTGAATTCAGCCACGCGCCTGCCGTGACCGTGACAAATGGCATCAAGGCTTTGGCATCAACGCGTTTGATGCCGAGCAATCGGCTCTTCTGACACCGACCACCTGCAACGGTAATTGGGTGCCTACTGTCTTCCTTCGATGCTGAATGAATAATTTCTGTTAGAGTCAGAATGCCATCGAATATCAGCGACCGGCTGAAGCGTGTCTTTGGGGAGGACTCCTTCGAGTGGTTCTCCAAATCGTATCTGTTCGACTGGTAAGAACGATGCTTGTATTCACGATTCACAGCCATTAGTTGCCTCAAACAGGCTTTGTGTTGCAATTCTATGGGTCCTAGCATTTTACGCCAAAACTATACCTGTGACTCAACGCGACTTCTCCGTGGATGACCCTCTCATTCAGCATGAGCATCGCAAGAACCAGTCAGTTTCCCTTTCCTTGGTCACTAGATAATAATGACATCGTTAGGGTTTCTTCGCCTTTCAACCAGTTCATGGCCCTGGTGGTCCCTTCCACGGTGATTATAGTCGCTTGCACCGTTCAGCGCTCCTTGGTGGGCGTTCATCATGGTGTCATTGGTCTCCTCACAACACGGTGATTAAGACGAGCGCTCGCGAATAGAGGAAACTCTGATAACTCACTCTGCTTACTAGAGCTCTATCCACGCTTGTTACCCGATTTTTGAAGAACCGAATCGGTACCTGTTCATGATCAATTGCAGTCCCACCAACGCAAGACTGATGATTTGGACAGGGCGCCTTCGTCCGGACTTTCTAACACGATGTGAATGGGATGCGGCCGTGAAGGCATGTACAGGGTGAGTTCCTCCATTGCCCAGACCTCGCGGACGAACCCCCTAAGATAGTGCTCCTCAGAAAAGAGAAAGATATCACGGAGGGGCGCCGATCCTTCCCATCTGGCCATTCAGCAACGGCATTTTCGGGGATGTTTTACCTATCACTATTCATCGCAGGGCAAACCGCAGCCTGGTGCTTCTCCGCAAACAGGTTCTCACCTCGAATCCTATCTAGTAGAGTCCTGAGATTCGCGCTTACCCTTGTACCTCTGACATGGGCTGCCCATGTTGCCCTGAGTCGAATGGAAGACAACGTGAGTCTTTATCCTCTTTCCTTGGCCAGCCTCCGATGCTGAGGATGTCACCATCTCTAAGCGACATCACAAAGAGGATGTGATAGTCGGCAGCCTGATTGGCGTCTCTTCGGCTCTCATCTGCTACTCCATGTTCTGGCCCAACCCATTCTCTGCGAGAAACTTCGGAGTAGAAGATGCGGGTCAACCACGATACTTGTACAATGTCCAGGGAACGTCTCGTCGCGTAGAATTCGAACTCGCCGCAATGGACGACGAAACCAATCCAGTGTAACGTCCTGTATATCCAGCGAATGGTGGAAACTCGAGCCGGAATCGATTTTGCTTCCGCATCGTGATCGCGAACAAAGCCCCTGTGGATTTGATGGATGGAAGTGACGTATGCCATGGCTGTTGAGTGCTGCCGACAAGTCTTAGCGCAAGTTGTATTTAACGTGAACGTCGTTTAGGGCCCTTGACCAAAACCCCCATCATCTGCTGTTTGACGATGGCTCTAGACTTCCAAGCTCGGGTTCGGCGCATCTTGCGCAAGGACTTCCCTAGCATCTTGGGATACACAGGCGACGTGTAGGTTCTAGGCTACAGTGAACAGATATCTGAGTTCTCACTGCACACTCGAAACCCTCTAGTGTCGTGTTTATCGCTCTATCGATCCTGGCCTACTATGCTGCGGTGATACCTGTCACGCAAAGGGTGTTCTTCATGGATGACGAGTCAATCCAGTACCCACACCGCGAGGAGCAGTTCGTTGTCTTCCCTTGCAGCCCACAGCGCCATAATGTCCTGACGCGGTGTATTCCAGAATCCCTGACACTCTGAACGATGCTGTTGCAACCTTCCTCCCGAGCGCTGTCATTATTGCTATTGCCCTGCTAAACTGGTCTCCGATGCACTTTGTTCATGGCATGCTTGCCTTGGTCAGCACGAGGTGATGCTTGCAGCGCTTCCTGTCCGCAAAACCCATGCTAATAGTAAACTAGACTCCTCAACTCTCTTGTCACCAACTTTCTCAAGAACAGGGTTGGCCGTCTTCGCCCAGATTTTCTGGCCCGTTGCCAGTGGGATGTCATCCTGGAGGCCTGTACAGGGTATGTCCGAAGCGAATGTCAAACCAAGGACCACCCTGCTAATGGTTGATTCAGGAAAGAAAACGCCGTACTTGAAGGCCGACGATCATTCCCTTCTGGCCATTCTTCCAGTGCTTTCTCAGGGATGTTCTTCCTATCCTTGGTTCTTGCTGGACAGAGTGCAGCATGGTGCTTCAACGCACGCAGCCGTCCTTGGTGGGCATCCAGCCGATGGGCTAGACTATTTATTTCCTTGGCACCATTAGGATGGGCCTTCCATGTTGCTCTGACCAGAGTTGAAGACTACGTAAGTTGAATGTCTGTCCCTCACTATCAACCAGAAACTGACCGTCGACATTAGCGACACCACAAGGAAGACGTAGTCGCAGGTGGCTTGATCGGGGCTCTATCTGCTTTTGCATGCTACACGGTCTATTGGCCCAACCCATTCTCTGCCAAGACCTTTAGCCTCGACAACTACGGCGCCCCTCGCCTCTACCGCAAGGCAAACGACGGTTTCGTTCAGTTGACCCCAACAGACGAGGATAGCGAAGCCTGATATATAAACACTACGTTGACAAACATAATCTACATTACACAGTAGTCCTTGAATCCGTTATACAGTGCTGACGACCCATGATACTAAACATTCCGTACGAATACCCATTTGTCTCCCACTTTTTGCATCTTCCCTCCAAGTCCCCCACCAGTGCTCTCAGCCACAGGTGCGGGTGTCTCGTCAACAGCCATTCCCTGCTCGTGAACCTCGGTGTCGTCGCCTCCTCCAAGCACAATCGCATCGGTATCTTGGTTGGATGAAAAGCCATTATATGCTCTGTGATTATCACGGCCATTGCCGTGGAATCCTCCTCCCCTTCCCCGGCCTCTCCCTCTCATCCCATGCCCATTCCCTCTTCCGTCCATCCCCCAGCTCTGCTTCCCAGAATCCTGCGCACCTCCACCACCCCACTGACCCTGTCCCTGACCGGTACCAGCAACCATCGAATCGCCACCCGACGGTGCCATGCCCATTGCGCCCATGGATAGAGACATGACGAACTGCATGAGCTGGTCTCCCCTTGGTGAGCATCCGTACGTAACCTCCCACATCTTTCCTAGCGCTTCCCACGAGGCTGGTGAGGTCAAATCAAATGTCGAAAAGTCGAAGCTCTCCATGCCAAATTGTACTGGTGTTGTCGAAGGCTGTGTATTGCTTAGGGATGTAATGGGAGCTACTGATCCAGGTTTATGAACAACTCCTCCATTGCTCGTCTGGGTCGTTGTCGTTGTCGCGGCAGGAGCAGCAGCCGGAGGAATGGGGGAATGAGCTGCTTGCTGGGTTGGTGTACTCGAGGAAGGCGAATCCGCTCGAATATCCCTGCCAAACTCGTCTTTCGTCACCCCTTGGGCAGATTCAACTCGACGGGGAGGGTTGTTGTTGTTGGACCAAGCAGATGGCGGTGCGTCACCCCGCCTGGGTGGGCTGCGGCTACGGGCTGGGCTGAACACCTTTTCATGCCGTCCTCCGGCAAATCTACTTGGAGGGCTTCGCGAGCGACTACGGCCACGGTAGTTCCTGTCTCGCTCACGAGCAGGGCCATCACGGTCATCCCACCTCCTCCTATCCTGGTCGCCCCAGCTGCCATGCCCTCGAGCATTGACTCGAGGGTCACGGCTCGTCCGAGGGTCCCGAGTGTGAGATCGAGGGTCAGAGCGGTAATCATTAGATCTACCAGCTTCTGGACTAATGGGCCGTTCACGTCGAGAATCGTCACGATTTGGTCTACGTGGGTCATCAGGAATGGGTGAGCGTGAACTATGATTAGGTCCAGCGGTAAAACTATTCCCTTGAGGATGAGGAGGCGCAGTAGCTGACGTTAAAGTATGCAACGATACATTTGGAACAGCAGGAGCCACGTTCGCAGTTAGCTGCTGCAAGGCTGCGAGTTGAATTGCTCCAAATGGCGCAGCGGGGATATTTACATTTGTTTGCCTGGGTTGAAGGTGTCTCGTTCAGAGTTGGTTGTACCGCAATAGGTAAGGTACTCACAAACTATTGGTATTGGCCGCTTGCGCAAGCAGTGCAAGTAATGCTACTTGGGGATTTGCATCCTGCGGGGTTTGAGGGACGGGCGTTGCAGCGTTGACAGGTGGTATAGATGTCACAGTTGGCGGAACGAAAAGCTCCGGTGTTGGTGGTCGAACAACGCCATTCGTTACAGGGTCTGAGAAATAAATCGATTGTATTTCAGTTAGGTGCATTACAACAGGATTGATAGAGATAAAGAGAACCACTCCTATCTTTACAGATGGAAGAGTACTGAAGGAACGCGATGAACAATGATATGCACCTTTCTTCTCGCCTTCCAAGATCTTAGCCAGGGTCGCAAGCTGATCGGCCGGGAATGTACTCCCTTTCACCCAGATATCCAAGACCTTTTTCGTTTTCGCCTACAGAGTCGTGTTAGAACCCAGAGTCGTGTTGAAGGGACATAAGAGCACAGCAAGAGATCAAGGGAAGCCGTCAAAGCATGTTGAGCACCAAGTAGGCGCCGAAGTCCGAGAAGTCGCAGCAGCACAGGATAGCAGCTCCAACAAAGAACAAGGGCAGATCTGTGGTTTCGCGGAGGCATTCAAATTGGAGACGAGCACGAACCTTGCTTTCTGGGATATCGGAGGTGACCATGTCCCGAAAGAGCCCTTCAACAACGCCTCCGAGCTTGGAGAGAAAGGTTGCCGGATTGCCGGTCTGACTGGAGACTTCTGCGGATAGGCCTTGTTTTACCGCTTTCGATTTGGCCGCCCTTGCCAATGCATCGAAAACGTAGAGACTCGAGATTTTGAAAGTATTCTGAAGCGATTTATGGGTTCGGTAGAGAGTGGAGACCATCTGCGTGTCGTGCTGCATATCCACAGATTAGCTTGCCAGAGTGGGGCGAGCGGGCAAAGAGGCTGACCTCCATGCATTTCATCGCCAGCCCTGTCAGTTTCTGCATCTTGGAAGCGGATAATCGCTTCGCCTGCACCACCTCCTTCAGCAGCGGTTCAAACTCCTGCGTACCACGGGGCGGTTAGCAATGGAACGACAAAGGAATTTGGCGATTGAACCCACGGTAATATCTGCCATGACGCAGAACCAATGATGCAGAGTAGCTCAAGCCTCGTCAGAGTCGAAAAACGGGGGGATATCGCGGCTAGCAGTGGGCAGACGAGACGAGGGTGGTGATGGTTCAGTCAACAAGTCATAGTTTGTCCCTGTTGATTGCGACCTCGCGCAACGAAAACTGCCAGCGCCGAGAGCACCGGCCACCGTCACACATTCAGGCCTGACGGTGACACTCCTCTGCAGCAAAGGCCATGTCAAATCTTCGACGCGCAAAGATAGCGCTCGCTGGAGCGTCGCTCTTCTGCGGTATTACCATTTGGGGAGTTCATTACCAACAACAGTCGGAACGCGAAGTAAGCAAAACCGTCTTTGTCAGAAACTCATTGGGCTGACTGTAAATCTCAGAATATGTACCAGGGTGTGCTCAAGGACGATGTGCGCAGAAAAGAGAAGTTGCTTCAGCGACAGGTGGAATTCGAAGAATCTCAGCGGAAACGCGAGCTGTACGAGCGCCATCAACGAGTAGAGAAATCCAGTCCATAGAAGCTTTGGTCATCAAAAATTCATCCATTGCTACGATGTGATACAATTGGTTGTTTAAACGACGGGGGGCTTGGAGCCGGGAGTGAAGGTGTAGGTCAAGCCACACTTGCCGCAGTACTGGCGGTCCTTGTGGAAGGCCATCTGCATTGATAATGAGAAAATATCCGACTAAAAGGCTGGGAACAACTCACGAAGATACCAGCACCGCATTCAGCGCTAGGGCACTCACGACGGAGACGCTTGATCTTGCCGTCCGAGTCGACCTTGTAGTACTTCAAGATGGACATCTTGACCTTCTTGCGCTTGTGCTTGATCTTCTTGGGGGTGCTGTACTGCTTCTTCTTCCTCTTCTTAGCACCTCCACGGAGACGGAGGACCAGGTGAAGGGTCGACTCCTTTTGGATGTTGTAGTCGCTGAGGGTGCGGCCATCCTCGAGCTGCTTGCCGGCGAAGATCAAGCGCTGCTGGTCGGGGGGAATGCTGCAGGACAGTGAGCACACATGATCTAGTGAGTATCGAGATGCTACGCACCCCTCCTTGTCTTGGATCTTGGCCTTGACATTGTCGATGGTGTCGGAAGACTCAACCTCGAGGGTGATGGTTTTGCCCGTGAGGCTGGCAGGAACAGGTCAGACGACGAGCAGGCAATCGAGATAGTCGCCACTCACGTCTTTACGAAAATCTGCATCTCGGACGCCTTCGTCTGTCCAACGAGCTGAACGATGGAGTCTTTGACAAAAGCAAGTGCCTGGAGAAAGATAAATTAGCCATTTTTCTGTTGATTTTGTTGCCAATTGATAAGGTTTGATGGTGCTGTGGGAATTGGCTGCTGTTTGTGGCGGGCACGCGTTCGAACGCGTCCTTGAAACAGACTTTGCTGGCCATCGACAACGACAACGAGTACAACATGAGCGACGAAGATGCCAGAATGTCCGACGTTGAGAGCACGCCGCTCTTCAAGAACAAAGGGAAGGGGAAGGCTGCATACACAGCTCTGGAGGACGACAACCTGCCATGGTACGTCACGACCAAGCATCAGGGATAGGCGCCTAATTGACGCGACTAGGGTCGAGAAATACCGTCCTGTAAATCTTGACGATGTCGTATCACACAAGGACATTACATCAACAAGTAGGACAAGGAAAATCATCGTAAATGTCTACTAATCTTGCCTTTAGTTGAGCGCTTCATCGAGAAGAATCGGCTGCCACATCTCCTGTTCTACGGACCACCTGGTACTGGAAAGACCTCCACTATCTTGGCTGTAGCACGTCGAATATACGGCGCAGACTACAAGAAGCAGATCCTCGAGGTAAGCAGGCTCGCATTGCACTGGGTGTCTCAAACATAACGCCTCCACAGCTCAATGCATCCGACGACCGTGGTATCGACGTTGTCAGAGAACAAGTCAAGCAATTTGCAGAAACACGAACCCTATTTGCAAAGGGCTACAAACTCATCATCCTCGATGAGGCCGACATGATGACCCAGCAAGCTCAGGCCGCCCTTCGCCGTGTCATTGAACAGTACACCAAGAATGTTCGCTTCTGCATCATCTGCAACTACGTCAACAAGATTGCTCCAGCCATTCAGAGTCGTTGCACACGTTTCCGGTTCTCTCCACTCCCCATTGCAGAAATTCAAAAGAAGGTCGATACTGTTGTAGAAGCTGAAAAGTACGTCCAGCTACCTGCAATTCTAAATGGCTGCTAATACTCTGTACAGTGTTCAACTCACGCCAGAAGGCAAGGAAGCATTATTGAAGCTCTCAAAGGGTGACATGCGACGCGCTCTGAATGTGCTCCAAGCATGTCACGCAGCGTACGACACGATCAGCGTCAACGAAATCTACAACTGCACAGGCAACCCGCAGCCAGAGGACATCGAGTCCATCGTCAACTCTATGCTGTCAGACGAGTTCACAACGTCTTACCAAAGTGAGCGGTCTCAAGCTCGCTCCCGAGGCCCGCTAACCCCTTATTAGTGATCTCAAAACTCAAGACTGAACGTGGTCTAGCGCTGCAAGACTTGATAACTGGGGCTTACGAGTATCTCGAAACAATCGACCTCAAGCCGAACGCCCGCATCTATGTTCTGGACCTGCTAGCGACTACAGAGTAAGCCAAGATTCTGCCCATTCATTCCGGAACTTTCTCTGACCATCCCTGTTTCAGACATCGACTCTCCACTGGTGGGAATGAGAAGATGCAACTCACGGCCCTCTTAGCCGCCTTCAAGGGCGCAGTTGAGCTGTCCGCCAAGTCGGCTTGATGAGAGATGCGCGGGGCGCGCCACACATGTTTCTTTCCGCTTGTGTAACTTCCTGTTCTTTTCTTGGTATACATCTATCCCGCTCACTGTGAGCTAACCAGTTGGAACTACGCCCACGCACGATTCTCACGGCCGTTTCGCATGTCCATTCGAGATATCGTCTGCTCGCAACGTTCAGCCTATCCCTCGGCGTTCATGTGAAGTTCTCCGGCGCTATTTATGTGGGCTTGACCTTTTAAGGTAATGTGTCGGGGACGTCGATGCAGATCTCTGGTGCCTAGTCACGGTTCCCCGGATCGCGCGTTTCTAATAAGTATACGAGATGTGCTTCTTTTACCCCACCAAGGTTTCAATCGGGATCGACAGTGCACCCTGTCCAAAGTCACGCTGTCACTCGACCGATCGTGTTTCCTCGACGTTTATTCTTGCCTGATTGAGTTAGAAGGCCTGTATGTTGAGTGAGGACATAGGGCGCTTGGTTTGTATTTCGTTTATCCTACGACATTTCTCCCTTTTCGTCCTGGCAATACCATAAAAACCGAGGCATGTTGGGGACCTAACAAGGTACCGTTCAATTCGACCGTGCTACCGATCAGAGTCCCTCGAAACCGAGCGGCGTTGGTTTTCTCAGACTTCTGAAGCTTGTGGTGAATGCTGTTAGAAGCCATAGATATTAAATTTCCATGAGGGGAGGGGAGAGGACAGCGTGATGCGTATGGCTGGTCGGAAGTTTGCATAATGCGGTATAAATACAGTTGCGTGTGCGATGAGTGGCCAGATGCACTCGACGTTGGTCTATAAATACAGAAGGTGATGCTAAATGCTACGGCAAAAAGACACATGCTGAGAGATGATACAATGGGAGTCACTAATTAGTGCGATGCTACCTATACAATGTCACGAAAATCCAAGACGGCAGACGGCAGATGGGGTGGCGGGGTTTAGACCTTCACCGATGTAAACATACAGTGCGATGGGTGAGGCGGTATCACATAATGGTGGTATATGATCAGTCGTGAGGGGTTCGTCCAAAGCAGACCAAGAAAACGGAGTGTGTGAAAAGGAATAGTTCAAAAAGGTGTCCAAGAAGAGTAAAAGGTGGAGGGATGCGCTGAAAGCGAATGTAGCAAAGCATAGGTGTCCCTTAAATCGCAGAAAAGGCTTCCTGAACCATACTGAGTTGGTGGCCTACGGTGAAAATGAGGAACACGTAGAGCCGCATGACGTAGTGGTACTCACGGATGAACGCATTGTCTTCAGAAAAGGAGGAAAGTAGCGTCAAGCCGTCTCGCAGGTATTCCATAAGCTGATCCTCGGTGAATCCCCCTCCTGGAGACGAAATGTCAGTCCAAGGGGACCTGATCCTCGAGATTTCGTCGATGAAGATGAAACATGCGTTCATCCACACCATCTGAAAAAAGCGATGCGTCAGTATTGAGTCAACGGCGCCCGCAACGCGGCTGCAGCGAGGCAAAGGGCGGAAACTTACCCCCATCACAGGATTCATATAACCAACTTCCTGAAGGTTCAGCCCACCGCATTTAACGATATTCCGCGCAGAGGTAAGGCATTGCTGTTTGGAAACGGAATGACCATATGAGAACGGCGTGTGTAGCTTGATGAGGGCGGCGTCCAATAAGGCATGTGTCAAGATCACTTGTCGTATCACAGGATCGTTCGCCTCGTGGCCTGTGAGGGCGGGAGTTTGCGAGCGAAGCTCCTCGATAAGACGGGTCACCACCTGAAACGACGAAACATAGCCTTGCATCTCTCGCTGCTGCATGTCTGATGTTTTGTGAGCACGAGGAGAGGAAGACACAGGAATAAGCTCACTTGGGGTATAGGTCGCCGCGAGGTAGTAGGTGCGGTGCAGCAAAATCGAGGCCCTTGCCAAGCGTGCGGCTGAGGATGTATCACTGGTTTGAGATGGGTAACCGTAAGTGAACGCCTTTGTCGTGCCACTGCTACGGATGTCTTGGGTAAGTAGACCCTGCCAAATGTCGTCAGAACGGTGCTTGAACTTTGACAAGGTTAATGACTTACTTGGGCATACTGTTCCATGTCAAGGGGCCAAGGAACGTCAACATTAATTGGGGCTTCCATAGCACCACAGATGGTAATTGGGTCCAGAGCAACAGAAATGATCTTGTGGAGAGTAAGAGCGGCCCAGAACGCATTTATCCGCTCGCCCTCTTCCAGGTGACTTTGGTGCGGCTGGAGTCGCAAAGTTTGTTCATTCGTCACGCTCAGGATTGGGAGGGCAGTGACGTTCGCTGAGCGCAACTTGTGCAACCCTGCACCCAAAGCCAGGGAGACGGCACTGCCTGATTGGCATTTTGCCTCGAGATATCGACCGGTGACGAAGAAGTAGTACGCCAGCAAGATGTGCGCCTGCAGGGTGTGGACTACCCGGTTCGGGTGCGCCCCAATCATGTCAGTTGCGACATGCTGAACAGCACGTGTAAGAAACGCCTGTTCTTGTAGGAGCAGCGCCTCCGAATGGGATATATGAACGCCCCATAGATACACCACGCTCAACAAAGCAGGTGTTGGTCGAGAGTGGTCGCCAAACGGGGCGGTGAGGAGGGCATTCTGCCGGAATGTGGGGATGTGAAGGAAAAACCCATATTCAGGCGCGTGCGGGAGGAATTTGTCAAGCCTGTTGGGTGCCATTGAGGCATGAAAAAGTAATCGAAGTTATATGACTTACAGGTTTTGAATAAGAAGAAATGAAGGCTCCTAGAATGAAATCTCAATTGCTAGATCGTAAAGAAAAGCCAATCAACTTACGTCTGCACCCAGGAACGGCGAATTCGCTGGTAAATGTCGAAGGGGCGACTTTGAAGGTCCACTCGGTCCACTCGAGCCTGTCAATTCAGTGTTTGTTTTGAAGGCTGAGAATGTATTCCAGTGCCTACCGGAAGGGAGACTCGACGACGTGGAGGTCGGAGAGAATGGAGAGAGCGGCCCCAGGCTCATAGGATCGTTTGGGAGAAAAAGTTGAAGAGGAGGGGATTTGGATATCTTTCGCGGCTCGTGGATGTGCAGCTGGGGCGCATAAGGATCGTGAAGCTTGACAGATGGGGTCGACGCTTCAGGGTTCTCCAGCTCTTGGAGTCGTGCCTCCAGTCGTGACACTTGGTCCTCAAGCGCCTTTGTCCGCGAGCGACCAGGGCCATCCGAATATTCGCAGGCATCATCCTTGGGATGGCGGAGACATGGACCGCAGACTGGCTTCGAACCGTCACATTTCTAGGAGGGTCCAAGCATTAGAGTCAACGAACTCGAGTGGCATAAGCCCACATAGGACTCACAATCTTAAGAAACCTTTCCAAGGTGGCATGGGAATGTTGAGAAGAAGGACGAGCAAGAAAGACGCGCCACATACCTGCAGTTCATGCATGCCTTTCCTCTCTTCAAAGGCTTTGAGGTCCTCACCGGACCACTACTCGACGCTCTAGTGTTGTCGCTGATCATGCCAGCCTACGAGGTTGAAAGGGAGGGCGCAGGCGCTTAAAACGCGGATCAATGGAGAGGCTAGCAGGAAATGGAGGCCAGCCATTTTATAGTCAACTAGCAAAGGAATCTTGCACAGGCATTCCGACCTCGAGGGCCGATGCACAGGCTCGATGAGATCTTGACAAACAGGGTAATCCTGTTTGCGCCATTGGGAGTTACGGCACCCCGGATTCAGAACGGCATCAAAAATGACAACTCTGCCGGAGACCATCCAAATTTGGAAGGAACGGCTCGAACCGGTCGAATTCCATCCCACAAATCTCTAGGCAGTGCACCTTGCCTATCGTCGGTGCTTCCAGTGCAACAATTTCCGAGGCGAAAAAATAGCTTGTGGCCCTTGCCCTTGTTCTGTTTATACACTCGGAGTGAGACCTCGCAACACGCTGCTTCCTGGAGAGCGAAATTGCAATTTCTTACTAGGCGCCTTCTCGACTGTCAGTCAGCATCTCCGAGGTGCAGAAATTAATGAGCTCGCCGAAATTTGCCCTAGATGTTAAAGTGGGGGGGATTTGCCCACCATCCGTCGCAGCTTTCGGATTTCTGAATTTGTTCACTTGGCAATTCGACGTTCGGTCCTCCTTCCGAAGGCTCGATGACAGACGGTAGCATGATATCCTTGGTACCGCTTCGTATCTCGCTGACTGAGTCCTCCCTGCACACCTTAACTGGGGAGCATCTGCGATTGCCTTGTTCCTCAACCGGATGCGTGGATGGGGGGCTCCGTCCGCAGTGACTTCTCGAAGTTACCTCCATTCCTAACTATGACCTCGAAGGATGGAGCATTGATGAACGCCGTGACTCTTCAGCAGCACTAAATTTTCAACTTCGGCAAGGGCAGATATAATTGACAAGTGATAAAACAGATGAAACCACTAGATCCAAATTATCTGCCTTATCGCGGAGGTGAGGCATGTCAACGTCTGCCTGCCAGTATTCAGCCGACATCTTTCCACTGACGCATTTTGTATGAGCCTATGTATTGGAAATTTACCAATCTAATCGAATGTATCCTCCCAAGATCCACAGCCCAGCTGCGGCTGCTTGTTGAACACGAATGTGCCTCGTGTTTGCCTGGGCTGCTGCAGTGACGTAGAGAAGGCGTGGCCAGTGGCGACCTTTGCCTCGAGGCAAACAGCCACGCTTACCCTGGCGCCTGGTATTCTCATCCCGACTCCTTTCATCTTATCCACCGACACTGCAATTTTTTCACCGTTCCCCTTCTGTGTTAAGCCCTGCTCCTTCGTTCGTCCATGCGTGCAGACAAGCACGATGCTCGCCTCAACACGCTTTATCGAGCAGGAGACACCCCCAAAGTGAAATGGATCTGAGGAGGTGCTGCTCGATTAATGTTAGTAGAAACTCAGACATGGATAGTGGCAGACCGACGCTTCCTCCGTGCACACCGACGCGACGCGAAGCCATTTTGATGATGCCCGCCACGGTAGGCGCATATGTAACATTGTGAGTTTCAGGAACAGACCTGTACCGCCACCCCACATCAAACCTCTATCAACCCCCCGACTTGGGTCAACAATGCAGAATCGATACAAACGGGCTCTCAACTTCCCAGTAACCCTATGTCTCCGGCCATTAATTACCCGCTCTTCCGTCCGGAAAGTGGTATATAAAGGGTGAAGAGGTTCCATCCGGGCGACCGATTTTACCGCCAGACGGAGGATCGAGAGGTTGAGATCTCTCCCGAGTCTTTGGGTCTTCAGCTGAGAGCTCTGCGGAGGCTCATCGTCCATACTAATCTACCTGTGACCTTGGATAATTGTTGGTGCCCATGCAACCGCCCATCTAATATTAAGTCATGTGGACATATACGCGCAAATACTCTGCATTCTAGAATCAGTTGCTAAGAGAGTGAGGGCATCTTTAGGGTACCAGAAAGCGCGATAGGATGATCGGTTCAGCTTCTCAACCCTTGCGACCTGAAAGCCTATTGTTCTTACGTGTCATTGGGGACTCCATCTTGAGAAGTCTTCATGCAACCTTGGGCGGATCGAAGACCGGATACTCCCATCAGGAGTCAATATTTCCTTTAGCGCGTAGCAAAATCACCCTCTGCAGAGGCCATCTCGGAGACCGAATTGCACATCTTCTGGTGTTATAAATGACGCCTCAGGTCCCTATCAAGCCGCGCGCATTGACGATGTCAGCATTCAAGGCATCCGTTTAGCTCTGTCCATCTAATCCAGCGCTCTATACAACTGCAGACGCTTTCACAGAGATGAAATACAACCGTCCGCGTTAACGGGGTAGCTCAGCACCAAAACTGTCTCCCCGTCGCGGATCATTTCATCCGACCCTCACAAGGTAATGAACATGCATTAGGAACCCGAAGCCACAAGAAATAGCTAGACATGAGCATTGCCGTGCTTCGCATGCCGAGCCCCACTACAGGGAGCCTGAAGTTGGTCTAGCAACCAATGTATCCTTCTGACAGGAAGAGTGGGTCTTCTAATTGTTACACGGAACACGAGTACACAACACAGGCGGCTAACATAGTCACCGGGCGAAAAGCCTCCGCGTCAAGCTTCAAGTGTATGTAGACCCGTAAGAATACAAGGGACGTGGAGTTTGGGAACAACAACCCTCAACAAACAAAGTCCGCCACGAGATCAACGACTCCAATTCGATCGTCTTCTCGATAAATCAGATCAATTCAATCACACCGTCCCAACTCTACGCTGCTTGAGGCTGTTGAAAGAGCAGCCATATTCATCTTGGGAGGGAAGACTACACCCTCCAGCGGCTTCTTCACTCGTACTCACGGTCGATGAACGGTCCCTGTAAATTTCTGGCGAGATGGTGACATGGCGAATGCCATATTCGGTGAAGCAGTGCTGCAGGGACTGCTCCGTCTTCTCCCATTCCGCTAGGGTGGTCTCCGCCGGGATGCAGACATGAAGCGAGGCCAATATAACACTGAGCAATTGTGAGTCAGTTCTTGCCGAAATGAAAGGTAGCGAGGAAAAGCGCCTACGACTGCGACAAATGCCACACGTGCAGGTCGTGCACCGAATTGACCAAAGGCAGCTGTGAAAGTTTTAAGTCCAAGCTTCAATATTAAGAGAGTGAAAACTCACGGTGACTAGATCATCCTTTATCTTTGACAAATCTAAATGTAAGGGTGTAGCTTCGAGAAGTATCCGACCTGAACGCATTGCTGAATGTGAAGGGATCAGTTGAATGAGTCTTCATGACGGGAAACGGAGACCTACTCAGTGGAACAGCGCTTGCAAAAATCACGAGTGCTATCGCCAGAGATATAGCAGGGTCAGCATAAAAACGGGCAGGCGACTCGAGCTTCCAGATGAGAATGGCTACAACTATCACACCAATGTCTGCGGGCGCTAATTGAGCCCCATTATGGCTGCATACAACGTTATAAAACGGACTTACTGTTGACGGCGTCACCTAGGATATGGATAAGCACACCGACTAAGCCTAAGTTTCGGTGAGAACCCGCATCGCTTGGAGGATCCCTGGCATGGTTGTGCGCGGCGTGCTGGTATCAATCTGTTCAGCTCGCCGAGAGAAACGGGGGGTGAAAGAAGAATTACAATGGATTCAGAACGGTCCCCCACCAATGTGACAGCGATGGCAGATTCCGAAACTCTATCGTCCACTGGACCATGGCTATGACTGTGGCCATGATGATCTACGGGCAGACAAATCAGGAACACCTGCGGATGGCACCAAATGTGAGCCTACCGTGGACAACAAGGATGCTGATAAGATTGAGACCCAAGCCGATACACCCTACGATCAAGATCAGTTTGGGGGATTGGACCTCCTCCACATGAACGAAGCGTTCGATCGACTGAAGGAAGATGGAGAGCGCCAAAGCCAGCAAAAATACGCCGTTGAAAAAGGCACCTTTGAACGCCGGACAGCTGATAAGATGGGCGGCTTTTCTTCGATGATAGGGCTCTGCTTACCAACTAGTTCGGCGCGATGGAAGGCAAATGTAAAGTCATGCGTCTACATGGATTGTCAGCTTATCTGGATTCATTCACGCCGGTGAAACGGGGACGTACGTGTTGCCGACGTTCCTGAAGCTACAGGAGAGATAGAGAAAATCAAGGAATGCTCGATTGGACTAAGCTGCAGCACACACCCATGCTGCAATAAAGGCGATGATGCTGCAAGTGATACGATTCAGGATTGGATTACGCTTTCCAACTTCTTCTGCGCATGTACTTACTACGCAACGATATCCTGTCGGAGGAAGGTGCCACAGGCGTGAGTTACAATCGTGTCGAACAGGGACAAAACAGATGCAGTGCTCACATTAAGGTAATGAAACTGATATAGCCAGTCAGTACTTCATGTCAGCATTTGAATTGGCAAAGACGCACGGCATCGGCGATGAGGGCGAGGCTCTTCGTGCGGAATCCAACTACAGCCCATGTTTGAGCCACCAATGGTACACCGCCAACTGAAACACTTACTAACGATTTCGACCACAAAGAAGGCAAAGCTAACCAAGAGCACAATCCCTATGCGTGTAGTGTTCTTCATGTTGGATGTGAGAGGCGGTGGGAGGAATGATGTTGCAGAAGCCCTGAGAGGTTTGGAGCTGGGTAACACGAAGAGAAGGCGAGGCGAAGAGGCGGGGGAGAAGAGGGTAGTATGCCGCATGTTCGAATTGACGTCCAGCGAGTTGCCATCAGGTATGACTCGAGGTCCGAGGGCTGCGCCAAAGGCCAAAAGACCGTCATAAAAGGCAACTGCTTTGTAGGAGCGCGGAGCCTCGTTTTCCATGGGCCGAACGCATGCAGGCTCCGATTACACACAAAGGATCTGAACTTTGCCCACGAAGTTTGAGCCACAGGGAAATTCAGAATGTCAATAGTGCCTGCTATTGCCCTATTATTCAATCCCAATGTGAATTGGATATGTGCCTCTGCCCTTGAGACTGCCACATGGAGAAAGAATTCAGATGACGAAAAGCACATAAATTAGAAGTGTTCTGGAGAAGGTGGTCGAAGAACCTTTTCGCGAGTCGTAAATAGATTCCTTCCTCTGTTAATGTAACTGGCAAAGCCTAGCCTCGAATCCATTTCATCGATAGAGCTGAGATCGGGGTAAATTAAGCGCCCAGAACCCAATAAATGATTTCCCGCACCGTTTCCTCATTTCACTCGCCCATGTTATCTCTTTCAGTGGTGGCGCATTTAATGAAGCCCCAAAAATTCCCAGAACGACAGCAATAAGGGTCTCGGCCAGGATCTGTGCATAACAATGGTTGAGGATTCAGTGTATGAATGAGGGAACACAGAACGTACGTCTTTCGGAATAGGACCTTCAGGCCTTTCCAGCGCCTTCAAGTAGGACAAATCTTTGCAGGGGTTTTAGCCAAACACAAGTATTCGCGATTGGTATACATACGCTCATATGTCGAAAACGCGGCTACAGGAGCCGAGTTGTGGTTAGATTCGGTGCTGTGAAAGGAGTGCCGGTAAATCACGCACCATGTAGAATCATACATGTCCCCAAAGCAAGCAAAACGCGTCCCAGCATTGTCGGTCGTCCTGAAAAACAGTCTGTAGTCGTGGTCGGGATCAAAGGGATTCAGCGTCAGCGTCGATCACGGCGTCGATCCACGTGTTCACGGGGTCATTGCTGTCCGCAACGTCAGAGCTCGGCGTTTACCTATTTCCACTCATTGCACTACCTCGACGAGCAAAGGCCCACGGCCATCGCCCTCGAAGGCCACCATGGCGTTTGAAATACCAAGTCATCTGCCCAGAAGGGCTCTTCCAGAGGATGTTTCGTCCAAAATACTGAACCGGATTGACTCTGCTTTCGTGAAGGATCTGGATGCCAAACTCGCAGACTCATGGGTTTCGGAGTTGGACGAGTCTATTGCTGCGACCAAGGTACAGGACGTTCTGCTAGCCTAGGAGCTTTAACCCTCAACAACAGTCTTGCAGACCCGGATACATGATCGAATCCAGGAGGACCTCCCCAACTTTCGGAGGCAGCTTGATACCTCAAAGTCTGTTCAGAGGCGGCTGGGAGCTTTGACATCAGAGGGAGACAGTCTGAACGAGAAGATCTCCTCGTCGGTGCGTGGATCACGCATAACCAGCCTGACTTGGAGTTAACAACCATGGTAGACAGGTCTGTTTCCGGCAACGTTGCAGAAACTGCAGGCACATTCCGCCCTGGCCCAGAAAGCCAGTGACGCGACGGCTGTTGCAGAGTCCTTGTCTCATCTGGTGAAGTGCAAGAGGCAGCATGCACATTTGGCATCGCTGCTGAAGGAGGGAAATCTGCCAGAGTGTGTTGCGGCAGCTGCAGTGCTTGTTCACACCTGCGATGATTCCCCACGGGCTTTGCAGAAGTCTAGGGTTTTACTTGATTTAAAGGTACGTCTCTCTAAATGTGCTTGAATATATCCGTCTCATTTCAAACAGTCTAAACTCCAAACCGTGCAATCTCGGGTCGAAGAGCAACTGTTGGATGCCCTTTCAAGTATAGTGGTGGTTGAGCCGTCCCGCTTGACTGTACGGACAAACGTCCCCGGTTAGTCTTCCTCTCATGCTTTATGTCCGGATGCTCATATGCCACCTGCGCAGTTTATGATTCAGACAACACCATTTCTCTCGACGCGGCACTTGGGGCACTCGCATCAGCCTCACTTGAACAATACTTGGGCAACCTTAGGAAGCACTTGACATCATACTTCATCGGCAATGTCCTCCAACAGCCATTCTCCATTGCCGAGGACACGTCCATGGCCGAACATGGTCTCAACCTCACTCCTGCTTCCCCGAACTCGGAGCCCAAGAGGGCACGCCTCGACAACCTCGCACATGTTCTCGACTTTGTTCGAGTTCATATCTTTGAGAAACTGCCAGAGTCACAGTCTACAACATTCCTCAAGTCCTTGGCGAAACCAGTGACGAACGGAATTCTGAATCTAGTTCTCATTCCCCAGCTGCCTTCGTCGTTTGGATTACTTCCTCCTTTCCTGGACCTGGTTCAGCAAGCTGTGGAGTTCGAGGAGCAGTACATTGTCGGGCTTCTTCACGGGGGTGCTCAAGATCGACCTGTCAAGGCATGGGCCGAGAGCTTGTCCAATCACTATGAAAAACAACGGCGAAACGTCATACTCGAGAAGTGCCGTTCCTTACTCAAGGAGCCCATCGACACCTCTTCAACCTTCTTCGCCGTGCTTGAGCACCCTGTCGACACCCACCTCCCGACAGCTATCCAAGGTGATACGGTCGACACGGAAGACTCTGCTTGGGGCCTTGAGGACAGTGGAGTCACCACTGTGCCTGCCTCTGCTGTTGTTGTCGATGAAGACAGCTGGAGTTTCGACGATGACGATCCTGCGTCGCCGAGGAATTTCGACTCGAAGGAGCCCATGCAGAGCATGCAAGCGTTTGTTATCGAAGACAAGGCCAAAGACGAAGATAGTTGGGGGCTTGATGACGATACCGCTGAGGACAACTGGGGCTTTGATGACGATGCTGATGCTGAAGGACAGAACGAAGTTGAGGAGGTCAATGGTGACACGGAAACAAAGGAGGATGGCAATCAGGAGCCAGATTCAGACGATGCATGGGGTTGGAAGGACGAGAAGGCAGATGAGACTATCGTTGAGGACACTCCTGCAGACGACAATGCTTGGGATGACCCTTGGGGAGAGCCAGAACCGACCGAACCAAAAGCTACTCCCGCGAAAGCGCCAAAGGTCGCCAAAAGACTTGAGAAGCTCGCATCCAAAGGCAAGAAAGCGGCAAATGGCAATGGAACGCCTGTCCATTCCCCACCACCTCCTTCATCTCCGCCACGTCCTCTCCCTACATCTTCCACTTCAACCACAATTACCTCGAAAACAAGGCCTCGGGCAGCTACAGTCAAGCCAGCGGCCATTGTTACCAAGGTTCATCCTCCGGTCGAGCAGTACCGCGTCACAGAACGCTCGAAGCGCCTGGTCCGCATGGTCGAAGACGCAGTTGCAGAAGGCAAGCAATTCGCTGCCTCCAACCTCTTTTCAAAACTCGCAACGGGCTCGATCCCTGGCGCAACGCTGTTCCAAACTGCAAGCTCAGTCATCGATCTGTTCCAGGCCTTGTACCCAGTTCAGCACGAGTCTCCACTCGAAGCTGTACAAGGAGCACTGCAGTATGCCAATGACTGTTCATACCTAAGCGGAGCCCTTGGCGACTTGGAGGAAGAAGTCGGGAACCAGGCAACTGTCAAGGAGCGGTTGGCGGAGTGCAAAGATCACCTCAACATTTTGTCCCGAAGCTGGTTCCAGGACGCTATCGTCAGTTGCTCCCTCCTCGATGCCTGGATTGTACTGAATAGCGATGCAGGAGCGAGAGTGCCAGCGCCACGACACGGTGCTATCAGAAGGAACAGACGGATTCACCTACACGACTGATCAAGATCGTTACGACGAATGTGAAGCAGCTATTAACAAGGTGGTCAGAGGCATCAAGGATATCTCGAGGCGTATCAAGGTTCGTATGACATGTTTTTCATTGTGGCTCATGACTCAACGTCTTTGTAGCCCATCCTAGCAAAGAGCAAGTACTACGAGGCTCTTGGAAGATTGGTCGATGCAGCTTTGACTCGCATTCTACGTGATATTGTTTCTCTTTCGGATATCACTGAAGTAGAGTCACACCGCCTGAGCGAGCTTTGTCGTATCTTCAACTCGATCGAAGGATTGTTTAGTGAGGACCCCAATCAGGTTCGTTCCCGTTGAGCTCTCCTTCTTCTGTATGTAGACTGACATCTACCACAGCCATCCTTCGTCGTCGCTTTTGTCCCATCGTGGCTCAAATTTAACTACCTATCAGAACTCCTCGTGGGTGTTCTCTCATCATGTCCCTACCATTCGCGCACTGACCACAGGAGCAGGAGGCATCTCTGGCAGACATCACGTATCTTTTCGAGGAGGGGGCCCTGGCTGACTTTGAGAGTGATGAACTAGTAAAACTTGTCCGTGCTCTATTCGCCGACACACCTCTACGGACAAACACCATCAACAAACTGCTCGCTCGTTCCCCCACATCTCCGTAACCTCCTTGCGATCACCATGGTCACGATATCATCATGCTATATACCTCTGTCCCCTTCGTACACTACTTCTTTTTATCTGTATACGCCTTCAACCTTATGTCGGAGGAATGTACATTCAGTGGAACGTCCTAACAGTATAAGCAGACCGAAGACGCACCGTTGATAGTCTCGCTCAATCTTGGCCTCAGAAACTTTGCCTGGTTCGTCCCCACCCCCAGTAGCCTTCTTCTTGTCTTTTTTCTTCTTGTTCTTTGACCATGAAGAAGAGGCCTTGTCCATCTGAAGGAGTTCCTTGATATCAGGAAGAGCAGAACTCTCCAGAGGAGCAAGTCGCATCGGACGTTCGTCGACCTCCATGTCTTCGTCTTCGTCAAAGTTTCGTCCAGGTGCGGAGGATGATTCTTCTTCGTCAGCGAGACGTGGGGGTTCAGAGCGCTTCCTGTGCAAAACGGGATCTTCATCCATGTCGATCCACCTCCTGGGAGGAGCGCCATCACCGTCAAGTTCCCCTTCTTCCTTCTGAGGCCCAGCAGCTTCGTCTTCCTCCTCATCAATGTCCAGCCCGGTGTACTCACCAGCGTCCGCAAATATGTCAAAGTCGTCATTCGTAGGTTCCGGTTCGGGTGGTGGTTGTGCTGACGGCGCTGAAGGCTTGGTCGGCTCCTCAGATTCAACCAGCTTCACCTGACTCTCCTCCTTCATAGGTACTTCTCCCAATCCTTCTCCCTCGACCTTTCTCTTCTTCTTCTTCCGCTCACTATCCTTCCCATCCTCCTTGGCCTTTTTCTTCTTCTTCTTTCCTTCTGATTCCCCGATAGGTTTGAATCCAATAGGCTTGAACTTGCCCTGCTGCTTCGCTTCTTCCAATACCCTGGCCCCTTCCTCTCTTGAATGCGTCGGAGGTTCCACATCTCCAGCACTCGTACCACCACCACCTCTCTTCTCCTTGAGCTCCCTAATGAGGTCTTCTCGAGTCCGTTTCTTGGGTGGTTTGGCCACCACTTCCGTGAACGCTTGTTCAAGTGTATCGTCATCCACGACATCAGTCTCTGCTGCCAGGCGTGCCTTGTTCTGTTCCAGCAGGGCAAAGTCGAGTCCTTTCACTAGAACCGAGTGTTCGCTGTCTCCACCAAGATATTTCCGTTTCTCTTCAATCTGGATAGGAAGAAGTTTGGGTCATGTGTGCAGGTGTATGAGTGAGAGACGTGGACGCACATCAGGATCTCCATCCTGCGCCCGTTTCTCGAATTCGTTGAGAACGGCTTCAACCTAGAAAGGTGTTATATGAATGGACCTCAACAGAAAGGTGGAAGGCGTACATGAGCGAAATCTCCGTCCTTTCCAAGTCTCCGTTCCGTGGCACGATCGCGATACTTGCCTCCTTCAGTTGACGCTTCTGGCTTTACTTTGCGCGGTTTGAAAGCAGGCTGAGACGAGTCTACTGCCTTTCTTAATGCGTAACCGTTAAGCCCAAGTAGCTACGCAACATGCAGAGACATAATACGCACGATTTCGATTTGCTTGGTTTCGAACCACGCGACGAAGTTTCTGCGCCGCGAGAGGACGATGCAGCTCCTGGTTTACTCAATAGGGAACGGAATTCTTCCTGAAAAGCCGTTAAGTATCCAATGCGTCATCTGTAAGCAATGCCAAAATACCTGGTTCATAGTGAAGTACCTCTGGTGGACGTTTGACGTCAGGGTGAGAGGACAAGTTGAGCTGAGGCACCACTTTGGCGCCCGTGTCCCATCAGTTGTGGCCAAAGCTCGAAGACGCCAGTCTATACATTAGACAATGTGATCAAGTGAGAAGAGTTTTTTGAGTTGTGTATGATACAAGAATGCCTATTTATTTCGCTAACCACTACTTCTGAATTTATCGAATAAAACATCTTCGTCTAGAATGCAACAAAATCGAAACCCCGGTGGAAATGATGCCCTAGCCATCTGTCCACTTCTGCAGCTCTATCAAGGTCCCAGCCTAACCAATCACGAGTGTCTTTGGCATCAAAGAGGGTGCGAGGAAGAGAAAGGTTTGGTAGAGAAAGAGAAGTGAATGGCAGAACTCACGACCAAAGAAGAAAGTACCACTACAGCTGAGGAAGGAGGGAAGACGAATGCCACATACAATAGTCGAGAATAGTAGGGAGAGAAGAAGAGAAAAGGAAAGCGCTTCAGATGCGATAAAGGTACGGTGAGTAACGATATATTAAACGGCGGTCGGTTAAACGATAGTGTGGTAGAGAGGGATAGATATTTCTTGAACGGTTTCAGAGGGGGTGAGTGAGCTTCATGCATCGACCAATGGCTTAGGCGAGGGTGGTTTCTTGGGATGCTACAGATCCAGGTGAGAATGTGTTCGATGAAGCAATTTATTAAGCAGCACTGTATAAGAACAAGTTGTTCGTCGCGGCAATCTAGAGAGCAAGAGATGCATGAGCGAATGCAAGTAAATCCAATAGCAAGCCGTGCTTACTGCAATCGTATTCTCTCTCGGGTGCCAGCTCGCATGCAAAATCTTCTTGTTGAAGTCGAGTGTTTCCAGCTGCATGGCTTCCTTCAAACCACCTGGCCTCTGTCCATTCTTTGCTCCCTTGTTGGTCGGAAGAGGTCCAGCCGTCTTCTTCTGTTTGAATGCAGACTTGTCAGCTTGAAGAACAACATCATTGAGAGTGTCCGTGTCGTATATCCGGAAGTAGTTGTGGTATGAGCCTGTCAATACGTGCCTGATTCCATAATGCGGGGTGGGAGGGAAGAAGGAAGGATTTAGTCAGCAAATCGCGAGCAACGGTGGAAATGACGCGAAAACATACTTGTCATCACCTCCCCAGACACACTCAAACTTGTCGAAGATGCAGTCATTCTCGTACAGGTCGCACAACTTTCCTCGTAAATGGTCGTGGATGGGGATCGTCTTTACTGGCCGCGATTCCATGTTGATATCCCAAATCTTGAGTGAGAGATAGTCACGAGAGAGGATGTATCGTCCATCGCGGCTGAACTTCACGTCAGAGATAGATGAGATGATCTCTGAGAAGAAGGACCGCGTTGAAGGGTCCTCTTCCTCTTCGAAACCTGGGGTAAAGGGATGAGCCAGCTATCGATGGAAGAAGGGTAAAGAGACGTACACTTGGCATGCCGATCGCAGAGCGCTGAGTCACGCATATCCGCCAGCTTGATGTTGCTCTTGGAGCTCGAGTACATGAACAGGTTGCATTGGGTGGGATGGAATTCGGTGGCCGTGATGACCTCTGTCAGCTCTTCCATGTTGACCGGTTTGATATCGACGATATCTGATGGACATCAAGGTCAGCACACAAACGCAGCCTGCGCAGGGACCTCGGGCGACATACTGAAACTCTGATCGCTAATATTGAGGTTCCACAAGTTGATGCGTAGGTCGTCGGCAGAGATGTAGGTCTCTTGGTCAGAGTTGACAGAGATGGAATGGATGTGGTAGGCATGGGCGTTTGCGTAGACCTTCCGAGGGACAGCGGCGACGATGCTCTCCTGTGCCTGCATCCGGGGGAGGCGGAGCTGCTGTTTGGCACCAGGCGGGGCGACGGGTCGAGTACCATCGAAGTGATTCGACTCTGTCACCACCCGCAAAGACTTTTCAAAGACCTTCCAGAGCTTGATCGTCTTATCTGTGGCATAGATTATAGTCACAACATATCCCATGCAAGGAGATTGATCGTACCATTGGTTGACAGTAGGAAATGGGCGGCATTCTGTCGTTTACACCATTTGATCTTGTTGATTTTCTCTTCGATTTCAAGGGATTTTAGATAGTCAAATTCTGGCTCGTGTGACTGAAACTCTGTGTAAAACTTGTATTCGCAGCCCTTTTTCTGGAGGTGGCAGGAGCAATAACGTCAGAACCTGGAGAGATGCAGCTTGTGGCGCCACGATCCGATAGCCGCAGGGACCAAAGGGCGAGCTGGGACTGACCTGCTCGTTGCGCTCAAAGAGCACGACACGCCCGCCTTTGTCTCCTGTGGCCAGATAATTTCCTGTCGAGTCGAACTCGACGGTAGAGATGATGTCGGCTGGTGATTAGAGGATAATGTCAGAATGTCCATCCATCCGGACCACCCCCAGGCCGCTACACACCTTCAGTAATGTCCTCGACCTCTCCCTTGTCTCCAAAGCACTGGGCAAACCGCCATCCTCCTGAGCCTGATGGGTCCTCCATTGAATCTCAGATGTGACAATAAGGGTTCTGGTGGGAGGTCGGTCGACGTGGTTTGAATGGCTGATAAGCCTAAGCTCTGGCAGTAAATGGTACTTGTGGATTTGAATTTGTAGACTTTGGTCGATGCCAAAGCCCCAGGGTGCAGTTTGTAAGGAACAGAGATGGAGACGCTGCAGGGCTGCACTGGCAGCCTGGGGCGCGAGTTCCATCGCGTGGGATTGTTTGGCAACAGCTTGTGTACACTACTCCGAGTGGCCAACCGAAAACACCCTTGCTCGCCGTCTTCCACAACGCCCAAGACAAAACCTTTTCTCTGCTCACCGTCCTCGACGCTCATTTTGCTCACAATGCCCATCGCACCAATCACTGGAATGCTCCGCAAGCGCTTCTGGCTCGATGTCACCTGCTCTCTCGGACTGGGTGTCACCGGTGGCTACGCCTACTGGTATGTGCTCGCGACTTAACACGCTGGAGAAGCAAGGCGCTGACTCGGACTCCAGGTATGGTGTCCACTTGAAGGCTTGTAAGTGACGCCAGGGAAGCTGTAGTCCGCGTAAAATGACATTTCTTGCAGTGGAACGCCAGGAGAACTACTACATCAAGCTCGAACGTGAACGTGCACAAGCAGCATGAGCACCCACACGTTAGAGTCGTTTTAGACGGGAACACTAGGTACGTTCAGCAGTTATTTGCGCTGCTAGCGGTCAGCTCATCGTTTGTTTGTTCTCTGCAGGATTTTCACATTCCAGAACGGCCCAGACCGACCTCCCATGTCCCAGCTACTATGTAACGAACCAAGTACTCTAGGGAGTTCAATTATAACATAATGATGGGCATAAAGCATGAATAAATTACTCCAGCGATACAAGATCATGAACGAATCAAGCCCAGCTTCTTCAGCTCCTCGCAACTGGGTATCACCTCTGCCTCAATCTTCCGCACCTTTGTCCAGTCTGTCCCAATACCAAACAGCCCGACCTCCACATCCCGTAGCCGCTCCTTCCTGTTCATCCCTGTCTGGCACTTGTGCAAGAGATCTTGCGTGTATGTGTACTCCACCACGTCCTCAAACTTGGCCACAGCAGGCCCGCGTCTTTTGCCCTTTCCTGAGACCTTGTCCGTTTTCTTTTCGTCCCTCCACTCTTCGCCCTGGGGGCCGACTTTTATCCCTTCCTTTGCCAACTCTGGTCCAATGACCGGGTGTGTCGTGTATTCAGGAGGGCTCACAAAGTATCGGATGCCTAGCTTCCCTGTTTCGAGCTGCGCGTTGTATTTCTGAGTGCCGGAAAATGAGAATCGTGGATCGGGAACAGGCGGTGTTTGGAACAGCGAAGGCAGGGCTGATAGGAGGGAGAATCCGAAGAGCAGAATCAGAGGAAGGAGCTGGATGAACATGGAACGAGGTTCTGTGGTCGCGTTGGCACCCTGTGGCCGCCGGTTGAATGCCTGTGTCGTTCTGAATCCTCCAGGTCCAAATGATGCAGAGAACACCGCTGTGGAGATGGTGAGTAAAGGAGCAGTATCCCACAATGAAAGACGTACTAGGGCCTCCGCCAAAGCCACCGCCAGGACCAAAGCCGCCTCCACCACCAAAGAACATATTGAACAGGTCTTCAGGGCTGATTTCCTCCCCAAACCCAGCATTGCCAGGGAAAGGCCCTGCCTGAGAGAAGCCCCGTGAAGACATTCCACCAAACCGCGAGTCGGGATCTCCTCCACTAGAATCATACGCCGCTCGTTTTTGAGGATCTGGCAATGAATGAGTAATCCTTAGAGTATCCATTCGATCAGACACCAACCTGATAGCACTTGGAATGCTTTCGATACCACTGCACAACACCAATGTTAGAATATGTAGTATCTTGGAGTAATTTGAACGCACGTTTGAACGCCTCGTCGGCGCCAGGAGCACCGTTCTTATCAGGGTGCAACGCCAAGGCCAGCTAATGAACTCGATTAGCCAACTCCAAAGCCACCGTCGCAGTAGCCATAGGCGTACCTTGCGATATGCCTTCTTAATCTCCGCCTCCTCACAATCCTTCGCCACAGCCAGAATCTCATAATACTCTGTCACTTTGCACGCCCTCACCCTCTTCACAGTCTTGAGCTGGTCCGGCGTATACTCCCTCTTCTCTCCTCCCATTCCACCCGACGTCCCATTACTGCCACTCCCTTTCGCAGAATCAGACTTTTCGGTGTGCCGATGCTTCATACCATTCGCCGAGGGATGCTGCTCCGCCTGTGTCGAGCTCGAACTCGACGTCTCCTGCGATGACGCTTCACCAGCATTAATTTCACCGAGGAGCGTATCCGCCTGAGGTGTCGCGAAGAGAGATTTGGACTTGAGACAGAACTTGCGCGCTGAAGAGTAGTTGGCTGCGCTAAAGTGCTTTCGGGCTATTGAAAGACATCGCAGAGCTTCGTCTCTGTTACTCTCCATGACTGGCGGGGGGGCTTGGGTGTGGTGGTGACTGTGAGCACACAACTATCATTGCTTGGTGGGACGTGGAACCAGGTATCTGTCTGGTTAGGGCTTATGCACCGCTTCGGCCCCTATCATGGAAGTCGTGGAGATGATCTTTCACAGCTTCGAAGTATATTGCATCCTCTAAACTATATATCTACGTCTCCACGTTCTATAAAGCCCCATAAGATTTAACCTTGGAGAACCAGAACGGCCGCTCGTTCTTCAACGGGAATGGGCTCACATCTCCCGTCTCCAATTGGATGGAATCATAGGTCAGCATCTCCAACTTGTTCCAACGTCCCAATGGCCTCGACTTGACCCCCAGGGTCATATCAAAGATATACCTCGCCTGAGGTGGCCCTTCTACACTTCCCCCACCGCGTCCACCCGAAGGCGGATTGAGAGTTGCAGGGATGGGCAATGAGGACCCTTGCCCTGTCGTTGGGGTAACGGAACCAGAGCCCCCTTCAGGTGTCGAAATCAAGTGGGGTCTGTACATGGCTGTAACTTCGGCCTCAGACAGAGACCATTCCGGTAGGGCAAACTGCCCGCTAGCGTCAAATAGGTTGACGATGTTGAGGGTCGTTCCCTCGAGATACCAGTTTCCAATGGCAAAGCCCTTCATGCGCAGTGTGGGCTTCATCAATGGAATCGCCTCTTTGGGGCTGAGCTCCTCGTTTGCGAGGAGGTGGAGAACTTGGCCGTTGGGGTAGAAGCGCAAGTACCGATGGTAAGTGATCAGGTGGTTGATGTTCATCCAGGCATCTTCGCTTAGACCTGGTCGGCTGGGCATGATATGAGACCAGAATTCAGCAGGAGAAGGAAACATTGGCTTACATGTAATGGCATGTGGCAATGTAGATTCCGTCCATACGAATTCGAGGTTGCTCGATGAAGGTTCGCCGGAAATCTGCGTCGAACTTCTCCACAATTGGTACCAGGTCTTCGACTTTGGGTATTTGTGGAGGCTTATACGTCCTCGTCACAAGGTTACTGTTGCAACGTTAGAAGAATGCGAAAACATTCAGATCGTGTTGCGTACCTCCAATAGACGGGATCCAGAGAGAGAACGCGAGTCCTGCGACATACCCTCGCGAAGCGCTCAAGCGACAGAACGTCGAGATAGCGAATAACTTGATACAGCATCTCAACAGGGAGTATGTTGATATGCATCGGTGCCAGCTCGTTCTCTCGTTCGAACCTGACCTCCGCAGGGAAGTTGTCAATGACCGCCGCAAGGCTCTTCGAGATGTACTTCGCTTCAGGGACGACCTTGACAGTCAACTTTTGCAAGTCGGCGGTAACCTTCTGCACATCCTTGTTCTGCGTTGTCTTTTGCTTGTAGCTTTGCAATTTGCTTTGGAGAAGTTCTTCCCGGTGGAAGGCTCGATCCACATGAGGGTCCTGCCACGGGGGTGAGCCATGAGACGTTCGTAGGGAAGCGGAGTCATACCAAGCGAAAGGCTTGACGGTAGCGGCCTAAGGCAGCATCTAAGTCGCCCTTCTGCTCGAGCAGAACAGCCTCGCGATAAATAACTAGAGCCCCCTGAAGCCCAGCGGATACGGTGGCGCCTTTTGCAAGCTTCCCATCACGAATGGCAGGGTGCGGCACATTCCCTGCTGCACCAGCAGACGTATGTGCTGTCCGCGATGGAAGCTTATAAGCCCTCGAAGGTCCATCGGCAACAGCAACCGGCACTGCGGTCTCTGGCTGTTTCCCCTTCCGCGCACCATCAAGCTCTGCCTTGCGACGTGCAAGCTCCTGCCTCCATTCCTCCCGAAATCTGACTAGCTCCTCAGTCTCTGGGGCCGCGCTATCCGACTGAGCTGCTGAGTGTGTTGCCTGGGTTGATTGCATGCAAGAAGGAAAGCAAGAAGGATTTGTCAGTTCAAAGCTCGGATGTCAGAAATCATCACTCCTTCGATTCGAGTCAATAGGGGCAAAATTCCCAGGGTATGGCATCGGGCGCTGTTCGCTTGCGATCGGTACCCAGCTGACGAGCGCCTATTTTGCCCACCTTAGCCCCTCATATGCTTCTGAAACTATACTTGTGACCTCTACTATCCGATGGCTCAGTCTAAGCATCCTTCGGCCGTCCAGTCAGCCTTCTTACTTACGTAGTCGTATCAAAACAGTCCGAACAAAGCGCTCTCGGAAGCCGTAGCAATGACGTCGATCAGTCCCGAGCTCTTCACCTCTTTCCACCATGACACGAACGCCGTCCGGCGGTTTCGAGACCTCTGCAGGGACGGTATACGTCTCCAAACCGTACAAGTCCAAGGAATCAAAGAAACTGCGCGCCTTGGTCACCTTTACACCGCGACATTCAGCATTTGACATCAACAACGTAGCTTCCGGGGCAAATGAATTCAGGGTATGTGTTTCCAGCAAGGAGATTTTACTGGAGAATGAACAAGTTTCAAGGGCTTTTTTACTCTTTTCTGGATATCGACGTTCATCTTCACAGTACGAACGTATATCCGCAGCATAGAGACGAGCGGAGAGCCGCTCAGTCTGGCCTTTGCTGCCATGTTCTCACAAGATGCCCTTGGGCTTGCCCTGAGTGATGCAGCACTCGTCCTATCCACCGGAATATGCGTACCCTATGCCATCGCACTCAAGAAGGGCTGGATACAGTACTACTGGATAGGAGTTGCCCTGCAGCACCTTATCCAGACGAGTATCCTGACAGCAACTGTCGTGTGGACATTCAACCGCCAGTGGCCCTGGGTTCAATCAGGATACCTCACCCTCCACGCCCTCGTACGTCATACCCACCCTTTTCTTGGATGCCAAGCGGTCCTGACAGACTCTGCAGGTCATGGTCATGAAGATGCACTCCTACATGAATATCAATGGCTATCTCTCCTGGGTGTACGGTCGGTCAGAACTGATCCTAGACGAGCTCAAACGGCGCGTCAACAATGAATATCCCGGTGAGGAAAGAGGTGAAGCATGGAGCAAAGCTATCGCAGCTGCTCAATTGGCATCGAAGGAGGTCAGAGACGATTCCTCTGAAGCAGAATCCATCGGCCAGCAAACTCCAGACTCGACTAGCACACCACTACCTCCCGCCAACACAGCTGAAGACTCTGTCACGACATACGTCGAAGCATCCACTGTCTCAGAGCTTCGTAAAAGGCTGAACGCGGTTACCGAAACACAGACCATCAGCAATGGTGTGCCCGTGAAAGGACAACAAAATGGGCATCCCTTGCGCAAGGTTTACACCGATAAGGATGTTGACAATGCCTCAAAAAGCGCAGTCCCCCCTCACATGGCTGAAGCCGCCAGTAGTTCCTCAAACTCAGCATTGATTGTAGCAGCGAATCCCCCACCGGAACCTCATCCCCTTGTGCATCACCCAAACCGCCACATCGCATCTCTTGCCGAGGAATACTCGGACGCGCTGCAGGAATTGAGGAGTCGAGGACCCAAGGACCACACTCAATGGCCGAACAATATTGGGTGGAAAGACTTTGCCGTCTATCAGCTCATCCCTTCGCTGGTGTACGAACTTGAATACCCAAGAACAGACCGGATCCGGCCTCTCTACGTCTTTGAGAAGACGGTATGGCGTCTTCGATTTTATGTAGATTCCAGACTGATCTCTTCTGTGTGTAGGTTGCAACCTTTGGAACTTTCGCTCTCCTCTACACTGTCACAGATCGCTTCATCCTTCCCTATACCCCAACAGCAGATCAATCCTTCTTCCGCTCACTGCTCGACCTCTCCTTGCCGTTCATGCTCGCGTATCTGCTTCTCTTTTATATCATTTTCGGTGCGTCCCCTACCTTTCTCTGTTGTTGCGCCAAGCTTCATATGGGTCGACAGAGTGCATCTGCAATGGTTTCGCCGAGCTCTCCTACTTTGCCGACCGACAATTCTACGAAGACTGGTGGAACTCGACTTCATGGGACGAATTCTCCCGCAAGTGGAACAAACCTGTGCACACCTTTTTGCTGCGCCATGTCTATGCCCCCGTAGCGTTGGGCAACAAGTCGTCCAGGGCCAGGGCCATGTTCTTCACCTTTTTGTTGAGTGCCGCAGCGCACGAATTAGTTATGGTTATTGTCACCCATAAAATTCGGTAAGTCAGGGTTTACTTCAGGGGATGGGCGATGCTGACTGGCGAACGAAGGATGTATCTCTTCATGCTTCAGCTGATTCAGATTCCTATGATTGCTATTGGAAGGATTCCTGCTATCAAGAGGAACAAGTTGATGGGTAACATCGTCTTTTGGCTGGGCTTGTACGCCGGGTTCCCATTGCTTTGCGTTGCGTATGTCGCCCATTGAGAAGGGGTGGAGAAGGACAACTTTTTACCTGACCAACTATTTATACTGGAATTCTGAACAAGAACTCGTCAGCTTTCAAGTCCATACACCATCTCTTTGATACCTCATCCAATTTATTCCACACCTATATCTATCCGTACAATGGCGACCGAAACTAATGGAAATGTTTGAACTCTTCAAAGCGTCTCCCTATGAGAAGTTTTCCAGTCGACGTTCTGCGAGTTCAAAAGGTCAATGTCGCCGCGTAGTTTAACGAAATGCGTGTGAGGAGTTTCACGCAGACCGTAGATATATCACGGCAGGAAGCTGAAGAGTAAGAACACACGCCGGGAAAGAAATAGATTCAATTGAAGATGGAGGAACGAAGACAAGGCGTTGAGAAATATAGACGCCTGCTTTTTATACAAGCGCTTGGTCAGCATCAGTGATGCCATGAGGCATTGCATCCGATTCCCGAGCCAAAGCTTAACTCTGCGCATAACTTTCTTTGCGACCATTGCTGTACTTCCTCCTTCCACTTGCATACTCGGTTGCTCTGCAGCTGCGACGGCATAAACTATAGGAGATATGTCTGGCCGTCGCGTTGGAGCTGGACGGTTCACAGGTCTCCCGTCTGACGCGGTATACATTGAATTTCCTCGCTCAGACGGTCAGACCTCGAAATGGCCGAAGAACACGACACGGATTATCGAGTCCGACGGCATGGTAAACTATAACGAATACGTACCGTTGGACCATCCTACCTCTCAGAAGTGGAGGAAAGACGTTGGGATGATGATCGCGTTGGACCAGGACATGCCGAGTATGTGGAAATCTCCTTGCATATGTGCGTTTATGCTGAGAAATGGTGCTGTAGACCCTGAGAAGGTTGTCTTGAGGGACTGGCCTGCCAACTACAGGATGTTCATACACAACAAAGGCCCTCCAAATAGACCAAGGCAGGATGTCTATCTATATGGTGAGCTCCTTGTCTCCAAGGTTCTCGAGTCCGTTATTGACAATATCAGGTTCACAATCAAAGTACCGCTCCATCAACGAGTTCAAACCCCACGCTATCTGGCTCATGCGTACAGAAAACACTGTGGACCCAATTCTTTGCGCCTGCAGATACTGCACCCACCAACCGCAGGCTGCGATCACGTCGGCTATGGACAGGGTGTATGCTCAATCATCTCCCGCGCCCTCTGCAGCCACTGCAAGTGCCGCTGGAGGATCTTCCTCCCAGAAGGACAGATACCAAGAGCTGGCACGGTTAACTAAAAGAACGCAAGGAAGTGCTCCCAGAGCCAGACAACCTCGACCCGTGAAGGAGCTCATTCCGAAAGTCTTCGCGACAGTCCAGAAGGTCCCGAAGGAGGCTGCCAAGCTTTCTTCGAGTATACTCAAACAGACGATGCTCGCAGAGCGCTCGGACGATCTCAGAGCAGTCTATTCCCCGAGCGCGAACAAGATGCAGGGAATTGGGCCTATCGCAGCCCCGCTCGTACCTGCAGGGATACCTTTTGATCGACCCTCGGTCCCTCTTCAAGCACATTCTGGACTTAGAAGATGGTACCGCACAGGAGAAGTGGTATGGCTCCAACTTCCAGGGAATGGCATCACCATTTCGAAAGATTTGGTACCCGAGAACGAGTCTCTGCAGGCGGATGCCAAAATTGAATACTGGCTTGCTGTCGTCGAGTCGGCAAACCTCAAGTGCACGCCGATCCCAAATGCTTCTGGTTCAGCTGGCGGCACCCAGACGAATGGGGAATCGAGTACAAGCAATCAACCACAGGACGCGAATGGAAGCTCGCCGGGCTGGTCAGTCAAGCAGCGTTATATCTACTCGTTGCGGCTCCTTGGGGTCGACCTTCCGCGACTGGAGGAGGATGGCGATCGAGTTCTTCCCTACCTTGCATACAATCCTCCAACACCACTCATGCAGATGATCAGCCAGCTTCCCATCGAGTATATGGATTTCGACCGGCACAAGGTCGCTACCTTCAACCCTCTGGCGGCGGCTCAAGCGGCTGCAAAGGACAAGGGCAAAGGGAAGGCTGTTGAAGGGCGACCTACTGGAGAACAAACCCCGTACGATGCAGCCTCGGCGTTTGGTCTCTCATGCCAACTCGGAGTGGAGCTGTCACAATACTGGTGTGTCACGGACAGGTATGAATTCCGCTATGTCGCCTCTGGCTCAAGCGCAAAGGAGCCGAAGATCAGCGTACATAGAGAAGCAGCCGCTCCCCCCTCGGTCTCCGCCTCAACGTCCCGAACTCACCCACCATTACCTCCGACTCGAAAGAGTGTTGCGGAGGCCATCGCTGCAGCCGGAAAGTCAAATGCGGTAACAGCCGACTATTACACCCATCAGAATGTCGCTCGACCTTCGCCCAGTTCTTCACGGGACCAACTCGCAGAAGCAGCCGTCAACGGACTTGGGGTGCCTCGTGGTATGCCCTCCGCTACTAAATCCAACAAGCCACCCCCGCCAGCCTCTCAAGCCATCCTTTCACAACCGTACGGCTCAATATCGACGGGACCTATGGGGCCTCCTCCTGTGCCAGCTGCCGCTCAGGCAAGCAGCAGCAGTGCAGCCGCCAACAAAACCGGAACCGAAGCCCCTTCGGCTGGTGACCTTCAGGTTCGCTTCCAAGGCCTCTACTGGGGCACCGAGCGTATTTGGGAAGGCGATACCATCCGACTTAAGATGAGCCGAGGGCAGCTAGCCCCCAATGGCGCGCCAAACATTCGGAAGCCTAGTGGTCCAGGTCGACAGCTTCGGATGAATTGGTACAGTATCCAAAGGGTCAGGGCAGAAGAAGAGCGCACTCGCGAGATGGTTGGTCCCTCATTTGACGAGGGTTTGGCACGACGTCCGGAGTTGGCTGCGTTTGGGGAGAAGATGGCCAAGTTGACGCCAGACGATGTGAGCGAGTGGGGCGCGAAGAATCGGGGAGTGTTCATGAAAGTCAACGCTTTCTTCATGGTGGATCTGAACAAGGAGGGAAAGGCGAAGAAGGAGATGAGGGTTAGCGGGATGCTGTACGAGGTGGCAGACGAGGATTATGCGGAGGGGGACGACGAGCGAGATTGGGAGAAGGACCCTAGGCCAGAGTCCCAAGCGACCGTGGACGAGTCGCCGTTACCGACTACCAACGGAACTTCAGCGCCAGAGGGAGTGGCACAGAGAAAGGTGATGGAGTCCGCCCCTCCTAAAGGATTCGACCTTCCACAGCCGCCGCACAAGTACAAATTCCGGCCTATCATCACAGAAGGGTACGAGGCCGTCATGAGCCTGTCGCTGGTTGCTGGCCGGTACTACCCTCGCATCTGCTGCCATCCAATCATCGCAAGCGCTCTCCACCAGGCATTGGTATGGACCGGGAACCGCCTCAACTTCCGGCAAATCTGGTCGTTGGAAGGGATGTATCCCGGTTATCACGCTGACACCAACGCTGCTGTGTTCAAGAAGAGTCGGACGTTTATGATCGAAGACGCGGACAGGCAGGCAACTTCAGACTTACAGGAGTATCATGCCAAAATGCAGCAGGGAGCTGATGACATGCAAGATGATGAGGAAGAGGATGGCTCTCAGAACCTCTTTGGGGACGACGATGATGATGATGTGCAGATGGACAACGAGCCGTCTACTTCTCAGGAGATTGCTCGCCCAGAGTTTGGCCAGCCTGTCGGGCTTGAACCGAGCGGGATGGATGTTGATATGGCGTAAAATATTCCCCCTCTGTATATTAGATTTTGCCTCTCTTGCCAGTGTACATTCATGCCGCATGCTCAAGTCATTTCCAAACTGGCTGGTGTCTGCTCCTGTGCCCCTGTTACGGGCAGCGTGAGACTTTGTCCATCATTATCGAGTGACAGCTGCTGAATTGTATTGGTTGATCCCTGGCGTCAATGGGCTCCTGGACGTTCACGACCGCGACGCAGAGAGGAAGAGATTGACAGTAAACAACAGCTCAGCACGGTCCTCGGACATTGTTGCCCGGCGACGAGCAAGTCCGCCCGAACAGACCGCCACGACAGTGTCGCCTTATTCTCAAGCCTACCAGACACCCTTGTTCCCGACATTGCGCACAAAGTCTCGTCGCAACAGTCCGGAAGACAAGACCTCTGCAAGTATTGTCAAGACCCTCGACATATAGTTTCCCCGGTTGCACATTGTTCTTCAATACTCCAAGCCCGTGACTCGATCACTAATATACCCCGAACACTCGCCTTCGAGTTCTACCACCATCCTTCTTCCGCCACTCAACCTGGCTGTGAGGGGCGACGATATCGATGGCCACCACACTTGGAATTGCCTACTCGACCAGCGCGTCAAGTGCAACGACACACTACAGCTCGGCAGTGAGCTCAAATGGAACACCACTCTCGCCTCGATCTCTCTATTCAGCTTCATCGTCATCGGGCTCGTTAGTGGGGGGCTCGTTGCAGGCAGGAGACGATGGTATGGGGTATCCCGCCTCTTTGGAGGAGACACAGTACTGAACAAGAGCAGAAAACGCCACTATCACCTTCAACCGCTTTCCAGTCTCTGGTGGTGCTGGTCAGTCTGAACAAGCGCCAAGTGAGGATAGCGAGTGTGTTCATCCCCTGCATTCAAGGTTAATAGTCTAACTTAATTCCTCTTCCCACAGAGACCTCCGGCTCCTGGCCATCTCAACACATATCACAGAGCTCTCGTATGCCATTTCAGATATCCAGACCAGGATTTTCGAAATTCAAGAACTGCGACACAAATCTCAATCGCAATCGAGCTCCTCGGAACATGGTTCTCCGGGAAGCAAGGCTTCAAATGTGACGGCAATCATCGACCAGAGTCTGATGAGTCTAGATGAAAAGCTCGAGTCTGTGGAGAAGGGGATCAAAGCTGTTACAGAGAACGTCGAATCCCTTGGCCCAAGGTCGGCCGCTGTACCAACGCCGACAACTGCGAACACTATCACCGCGTTTACAACACCTACGGTGGAGAAATCGTTTGGCAAAACGAGTGAGGTCGCTGCAATACTCAGAAAGCACACTACCTTGTTGTCAGACTGGGAAGCCGTTCAGGAGGATAGTGATGTTCTCAGGGAGGAACTCAAGGAGGACAAATGGTTGACTGTCTTTAGAACTGTTACGGACCAGGCAGACGGGATGATGAGCAGCTTAGAGAAGGCTGTTAATCGCTGCCAGGTATGTCTTCATTGGACCGTCTCTGGCTCGGACTAACACCCAGTTAGGACTTTATCTACCAAGCTCATCACGGACCGGCAGGTATCACTCAAGAAGATTTCTTCTCCAATTCGCCATCTTCCTCCAGGGATCGTGCTCAGCCTGTAAGCTTGGAGACTTTTACAACGCTTCTCGAATCGTATGAAGCGAAGAAGAAGTGGGTCCATCCTATGATTTATTGCTAGTTTGAGGTGATAACAATGGAACAGGCACTATATGCCAGCTACATCCAAGGTCTTGGCCATCATCGACCGAGGGGTCCGGGATAGGGTGACGAAGAACGGTGAGACCCTTCGGCGACACTCTGAATCAGCGCAGAGGTGGAAGACTCTTCGTGACCGCATCGCGCGGACCGATTCAGAAATGGAGAATGTCCACAGGCTGCTGCTCAACCAGGATCCTGCTTTGAGTGATGCTGGCTCAAGTGCATCTGGGACCTCACGGAACGGTTATCTGGCCACACCGTCGAACGGCAAAGGGGACAGAAACGCGCTTTCACGCTCGATATCACCATTCCGAAAGTTTGCCCGCAAGATCACTGGGAGCACCTCCAAATCAAATCTTAACAACAGCCCAACCCAACCTGTGCAAATCAGCCCTCTGCAGGTTTCGAAAAAGTCAAAACTGGTGCCCGCAAGCCCTCCGGACACTGCAGTGCGAACTCTACGAAGGCAGCGAACCTCGCTTCTCCCATCTGCCAGAACTTACGAACCCCTTACACCTGAACGCCCTGGCCACAAACCTAGCCAGAGCCTTACTCCCGACTCTTCGCCTCGTATTGGAAAGCTCGACAACGCGAGCACTTCGAACTTGGCAAAAGCCACGTATGCCTCTCTGGGTAAAGGACGTGCCTCCGTCCCTCAAGGAGCGGTCACCCCTGGGGGTACGCTCAAACCGAATTGGAATGGGAGTACCAAGGTAGAGGACACTAATGGCACTATCCGTGTCACATCAGGTCGACACTCCCGTCCACCGTCTGCCAGTGGGATGTATAAGTCCTTCAGTAGCATTGCTGGATATGAAGACGTCCCTCCTGTACCGATCCTCAATCAGACCGGTACACCCTACAGGCGGAGCCTCTCGAGAGCATCCATGGCGTCCTCACGACCATGGTCGCCCATCGGTTCCTCTCAATCCACCTCCCAATCTTCTTCTATACCTCCTATGCCCATTTCAAACAACTCCAGCATGGCCAGCCACTCCCGAATGCCTTCCCGACCACCGTCCCGCGCGCAGACACCGTCCAGGTCAGCATCGAGGGCGGCGAGTTATGGAACGGCGATTACACCACGTGCTCGTCCCAAGACTCCTTCACATATCCCTACCCCTTCATTGAACCTTAGATCGGCCTCTTCAAACGCTGCGATGGACGGGGGCCCATGGAGTCCGGGGTCAGACAGCAGACCATTCTCCCCAGCCTTTTCGACCTCTGGAATGAGCTCTACCGGGACTCCAGGCGGCAATCTCCATCCACCAAGACCACCTAGTCGGTCGATGATCCCTATCCCAAAGGTTCATCTCAGCGCGTCATCTCCTGGCGGCAGATCGACATCCTCCATGTCCCATATCCCCGGCGGATACAACAGGGCAGGAGCAGAGAGCCCAACCTTCCTTATGTCGCAATTTAAAGCTGCCTCGAGACGAGCGCAGACACCCGACATGTTTACTGTGGGCAGAAGCGTGAGTGCGACCACACCTGGCCGGCAATCTCTTGGTCGACTGCCACCATCGAGTTACAAGGAGGGCTCGACTTACTCGCCTTCTAGGCCTAGCTCGAGAACCAGCATGCACGACAATTCGTCGAAGCTGAGTCTGTCAAACGGCAACGAGTTCTTTGAATATGTTGTTGGCAACCCTCTTGACCCTCTGGATGTGGAAGTGGGGAATGTTGTCAACAGCATTCCGCACGGGCTCGTCATTGAGCGAGTGGATCCCCACTTGAGGAAGGCGCCCAAGGAGGGTGAAGAGGTCAAGGCGCAGTATGCCTTTTCCAACGCGTTTGGAAAGAAGATCGTTAGCTGTCGGTTGACGACACTCACGAGAGCGACGAGGGCTTCGAGTGAGGGAGGCGTTGGGGAGAAGCCGAGAGTGACGATGGTAACGACCAAGAAGGTAATGTGCCGGGTTGGCGGAGGTGAGTCAAAGAATCCTTCCCTGCGTCCGATGCTGGTGTTGACGGGATTTATTGGTAGGATGGCAAGACCTTGGGATTTACTTGATGAACCGATCGCAAGGTCTCTGAAGCGACAAACCCTTCTTCTCTTCGCCTCTCGCACCTCCGGTGTTACATCAATCCCAGATACCATTTTGAGGCGTCCGACGTTTCGACTGTCTTGTCCTGTCACGGCATGATCTTCGTTCCTGGGCTGACTTCTCAGGTTGTACTTCGGAGTCAGCGGCATTTTAGATGTCTTCCCATGCCTCTGTGCTCCGTTCCTGTTTCACCATGTAGTTTACCTGTCGTTATGCTTTCCTTTCGCTGTTTTGTGTTGCATTTTTTTTTGCATAGGCGTTATGGTTCTTTTACTCCCTTATGCCAATTGATTCTTGGGCGAAGACGTCAGTACGTCTCGCTTACCTTGGCGGTAAAAGACGTGTGCAGATGCCTATTTGCCTCTCAGCGGGGTTGGCAGCAGGATACCTGTCTGTGTCAATTCAAGTTGTGCTTCAGGAAGTGGATCAGTGGCTTGGGCGCTCAAACGACTACTCGGTACCTGGATGAGATAAGGCGCGCCTGTGGTGCTGCAAAGCAGTCGGGCTGTCTCTTGCCGGTGTCAGCAGACGCTTTGCATGACCTGGAAACAGCTGGATACGGATTCGAGAGGAGCTGCTTGATATTGAAGACACTTCTAACCGGCTCCTTTCACATGGATCCACAAAAGACACTCTTTAAGGGTCGATGTGCCTCTTGACTCCAGCTTTAAGGACCGAGTAGTGCATATGCCCTTCTCTTGCCTCTTTGCTAGTCCCACTTTGTTCTTCTGCGTGTGAGTTGCCACTAGCATCCGCTTTGACTTTCTTGAGTGATTACAAGGCCTTCTTATCCTCGCACGGTTCAGCCGGCTACAGTCGAGTCCCGATGCTAGGCATGTATGCTCGTAGCTAGTCCCATGAATAGATTCGAATACATTCTGGATAACACAGAACATGGCTAGCCCCGAATCTCGCTCAAGGAACGTCCCGCGCATTGCCGTCACCCAATACCCATTTGGCAGGTCTAGTTATCCATGGGGATATCGGGACCAAGTGACCTGTAGGTTTAAGCTTGCAGCGGCACGTATATAAATGAGACCGTGTCTGAGCGCTTCCTCCTTTCCTTACGTCCACCCACCTACATTTCAACCCTTCCACGGTGACGGCCTCACCACAGCCATGCCCAACTTCCTGAAGAAAAAGAGACATTCATCAGTCACCGTTGTACCAACAGAAGACAATGTTGTTCTTCATACAGCATCTCCCAGCTCTGGTGCAGAGTTTATCCCAGTACCGTCCACCCCACCAACCAAGCTCAAGAGCCATGAGCGGATGAGCAGCACCGACTCGACCCTGTCAACACCGTCCATGCGCAGACGTCTATCATCCTTATCATCGTCACCATCCCATATCAAGACCGTTGCCAAAAAGGTCAAGAAGCAAATTCATGACTTGCTGCCTTCCAGGCCAGGGAGAGCACATGCAGTGGGCGAAGACTCGACTGCTGTAGAGCAGCGTCCGGCCGCCCAGCCAAAGAAATGGGGTCTCGGCAAGATTCGAGACCGGCCGGCGAAGGATCGATCACCGTCCATGCCGGGCCTGCCAATCGTTGCGCCCATCGCTATCATCCACGCATTCCCCTCGTTCTACTCTTCCACCTCGTCGTCGCAGTCGTCGACGACCTCGGCTCACACGCGATATCGGACGACTTCTACTATTCGGGACGACGGCGATAACGATTACGAAAGTCGTTACGACAAGCGGGAACGGCGACTACGAACTATTTCTTGCCCTGACGTCTTGAGCACCCACACGAACATGGCAACCAGCCCAGCTGAGGGTTTGCTCACGGTGTCGGAGGAAGCGAGCAAGCCTCTGGGGCCAGTCCAACCGGTCGAGGAAGAGGAGGTTCCTGATCCATTCCTCATCGATGACGAAGGTGATGCTTTGTCTGAGGACAATACGGAATCAGAATCTACTCAACCGGTGTCTGAGCCACTATCGATCGAGCCCTCGCCTGCGCCGCTCTCTGCAAAGCCCTTGCCTTCGCCGTTCCACGTCGATAAGGAGGTTCCACCGCCCCCGCCCGTCGTCGACGAGAGTGAGAGCGAGGAGGAGGAAGTGCCAGTGCTTAGCCTCCCCGCCCTCGTTCTTCCAACTATGTTTCTGCCTATTCCTAACGTACGCCGCCCTTTCCTATCCAACCAATTAACTTGGTGGTTATCACGCTCTTTAACGCTGTACAATACTACCTGTATTAGACCGATCCGCTAACTACGCTGCTCAACAAATATATCTATCCGCCTGAGAAACGCCCAAAGCGAGACGTGTCAGGAGAATGGCAGAATGCGGATTTCCATACACTTGTTGTAAGAACCTTGGCTGTGAAGGCGAAGCGGAGCTGAACACCCAGTTTATGTAGATGACGAACAGCTGGAGGTCTCTCGCGAGGATGGCAAGAGATCGGATTGTCGCTGCTCGCCCTGAGAATATTAATTTCATTCTTGGTGTAAGTGGCGGCATGCACACCGTTGGTCGGGAGCTGACGAGCCCACAGCTATGGCACCTTCGTCTCTCATGCCTCGCCAGGCTTCGCTTGTTCAATCAGACAGCAGCGGAATGTACGAACCTCTTCTCCGTGCTGAATGCCATCGAACCACCAGAGGCACAAGCCTATCTCTTCTCCAACGTCCTCCCGTTTGAGCTTGAAGTCATGCAGACCAGGCTGCTGTACTGGGGTGCGGATCATATGGGGTATCTTGACGCGTTGAGTGCTTTGCTGAGCAAGTGTAAATCGAAAGCCCGGGAGGCAGGCAGGAACAAGGATGAGACCAATGCGTCAATGTGGACAGAGCGCGGATCGAGAGTGGTTTTGATTATCGCTTCGCAGATGGTCGAGATGAAGGTATGACCAGGCTATCCAGGTGCACTATGATACTGACGATTATTTTCTTAGGAATACTCGGCAGCAGCTCGTCTCCTGGAACCTCTTTGTGGTACTGGCAGCCCTGCGCTGCGATCGGCCGTTGCTCGTATCTATTTGCAGAGCGGCAATGTGCCTGCCGCTGCGAAGCATTTCGAAGCTGTGGACCAGGATCCCAGTGCAGACGAGAGGCAGAAGAAGATCAACTCTGCGCTACTCTCATCTGCGCGGGGAGAGTGGGATAGTGCGGTCGATGTTCTCAAGGAAATGATTGAGCAGGACAACGAAGACTATGCGGCTGTGAATAATCTCTCGGTTGCTCTTCTGGGTCAGGGCAAATTGAAGGAAGGCATCGAGGTGCTGGAATCAGCTTTAAAATCTTCACCTTCGAGTGTTGTTGTTGCCGAGCCATTCCTGTTCAACCTATGTAGGTACTCGTGCGTGATAGGTCATGGCCAATGCTGACGTCTTTTGCAGCGACGCTTTATGAGCTGAGGTCCATGCTCGGGTTTGAGAAGAAGAGAGCATTATTGGTTGAAGTTTCAAAGTGGAGTGGGGATGGTCTAAAGACGTCTTGCTTGAAGCTCCCGGCCAATTAAAGCACGCACTTTAACCTTTGGCATCGAATTCGAGATACGAGGAAAGGAGATCACTGAACAGTTCAGGTGTCCATGTAAACATTCTGGGAAAGTGGAGTACAAGCCGAGTCTCAGGCCATCTCGCAGACCGAAGTCTGGTTCTGGCTGTTCGCGTCGGTGCTAATCCATATTGATGAAGCTCTGTATACCTGAAAAGGGCTCAAAGGACATTTCACTGCACGAAGCCAAAGTCTTCTTTCCAGGCTTCTTTGATTACCGCGGACCCGGAGGTAATTGCCGTATGGAATCTCTAAAGTTGGCATTGGGCGAGGATCGACGGTAGTGGCCTTGAATCTAAGGGAAGGAGATGGAAAGACATAATCAGAGGGACTACCTTGAGTCTTGTATTCACCGTTAGGGCCTTCACTACTCCTCGGAATTCCTCATTCCCTCATTGCAGAGGCGAATTGCTGGCTGAGGGTCCCAAGAGGACAAGAATAGCACCAAGAGGTCATTCATTGATCGCTTGATCGACAGGTCGCATGGATTCCATCGGAAGGGCCGCAGGATTGAGCCCTGCAATTGGATCTTCTCTTCTCCAGTATATAACCCTTTTCTTTCATGCCGTTGACATCCGGTGTCCCACCAGACCTTTGCCAACACGACGAACCCTGAGCGTTGAACGTCTGACCGTCTCTCGACCATGGCCACTGTCAAGATTGCTGAGCAACCGCGAGGGAGCTTTGGAGAGAGTTCGAGGTTGCATCATAGTGACCCCTCAGTCGCTGTCGCTGCGAGGTAAGACCAAGGCGTTTTGGAAGTGGGGGGCTTCTCTGACTATACGTGGTGGTTATGTAGGCTGCAGAGATCCCTCAGGAACGCCTCTGCACAGGCGTCACAGTATGAGCATGAGATGAAGGACCTGGAGGCACGTTCTTGATTTAGCGCCGGTCTCTAATCATGCTCACCCTTTCCCTCAGTCAAGTCTATCGGAGAACCTCAGCAACTTTCGGGCAATTGATAGCTCGCTAGGAGAGGCCTTTGATGGTCTTCAGGTGCTTTGTCCCAACCTCTCTGGTCAAGGCCCCGGGCATCTTACCCCTTACTGCAGAGGAACACGAAACGGGCGAACCGCGCTCTCAAGCAACAAGTACCACATATCACCAGCGAGCTAAACGAATGCAAAGATATCCTGGAGGAGCTTTCAGAGACACTCCCAACCATTCGCACCCAAGTTCAGGGGATTGGGGACATCTACGACTCGGGCCGGCAAAAGGTCGGTTCACCTCATGTTCTTTGCTTGTTTTCAAAATCCATGATTCTGATTTGTTCATCTTCATTTTTGTGTGTTGTAGGCAAAAGACCTCGTGGATGACCTAACTTGGCTGAACACCGAGTTCTACGAGCGGTGGAGACTGATCATCTTTACCTCTTCAAGCCCTGTTTCGGTCCGGTACAAGCTGATTATGCGAACGTTGTTTGCGGTCTCTTTTGTCCTCTGCTGTTGGCTTTCGTGGGTCGTGTTGCGTGGAGGCTATCGGGCGTATAGGCATCGACTTGTATGGGGAGAAAGACTGCTATCCTAGGCTGGCTGTCTCCCATGCGCCGTCTCTTCTGCGTTCATTGGACCACTCATTTACACATTGCATTGGTTTCTTGCATTGTCATTGCCAACATCTGTATGTATTCTGTAGAGAATCAATCATGACTTTCCCAAGGAGAAAGATAGGGGCGCAGTTAGGTAATACCAAGTGCACTGCTGCACATTTCTGAGCCGTCTTGGTTTACTCTCAACGTTATGGACGGCTTCGACGACCTGCTTGCCCCGAACCGCAATGCTCTAGAGAGCAATCCTTTTGCAGAGGGCTTTGACAGCCAGTCGAGCTCTGCTGACCCATGGGCGTCACCATTCGGCGCGAATGCTGCTAATGAGGGCTTTGGCGATTCATACGACAGTAACCCCTTCAGCAACCTCGAGTCCTCGTATTCCGCGCCTCGAGCTATCTCAAGGACACCCACACCGGAATCTTTTACAGCCCCGCAGCATAAGGAGGACCCAAAGCCAGAGCTAGAGGTGTCGCCACCATCCGACCCCTTGGATTCAGCCAACGCGACTCTGGATGATGATGAGGACAATCGACCTTTGGGGACTCTGCGCTCTCCCGGATTCAGGGAGAGTATAGCGCCTTCTACTAGACCTACTCTGGATAGTCCAGCGCTGACACCCAGAACGAGGTCACCTGAAAGCGCAGAGATCAAGGCACCCGCAAAGGTGACTGTTGCTCCGCCATCCGCCATCCAAGCCCAGCATATCCAGGAAGCTGCAGCTGCCAGTGGCTCAAAGATCCATGTTGCTTCTCCGCTGGAAGAACCTGCTACGAATTCGCTAGAACAGTCACTCGGGGGCCTTGCGCTGGGTCCGGATGTATTGGGGTCAAGCACGAGTGCTAGTGGGCGAGGTTGGGGAGTGCGTGATGATGAAGGATGGGGAAGGACTGAGCTTCCATCGCCTCCCGCTCCAGCTCCTCAAGCGATCGACGATGACAGCGACGACGATAGACCTATCGGACAGTCTCTGAAGCGGTCGAGTTTAGATGGGACCCTGAGTCCCCCAACGGTGCGCCGGATTCTCAAGGACTACGAACAGTGTCTTATCATAGTACCATCAGGCACAATCCCAGAAGGATGACAATGGCCTTCCACCGCTTTTCGTTATCACAGTTGATGACCCTCAGAAAGTCGGGGACCCATTGCGCCCGTACATCATGTACACCGTCCACACTCGCGTATGTGCGCAATCTCTGAAGCACACTCATGGCATCTGACACTCTCCCATTCCAATAGACCACCTCCCCGCTGTTCCAGAAGTCCGCCTTCTCAGTGCTTCGCAGGTACTCCGACTTTGTCTGGCTCTACCACACGCTTTGTTTCAACAATCCTGGTGTCGTCGTTCCTCCCGTACCAGAAAAGTCTTCGTTTGGTCGCTTCGAAGACCAATTCGTTAGGCAACGACGTCTTGGGCTGGAAAAGTGCATTCAGAAGATGGCCAATCACCCTGTGCTGTCCAAAGACACTGATTTGAGACTGTTCCTGGAAAGCGATAACTTCTCACTGGAGGTGAGCTAGGGACACGGCCTGTGAGATAAGGCAAAGGGATCTGACGGGTCTGCAGATGAAACACCGCAAGGTGGAAACACCTCATGAGAATAAGAGTTTCATAGCTTCAATTGGGCAATCCTTGACCGGACCTAGATTCCATGAAACTGACGATGTGAGTCCTTTCCAATTGTTGTGTTTCCATTGGTTTTGATACATCCCGTTTCAGTGGTTCGACAAGCAGAGGTCCTATTTGGACAGTCTCGAGTCTCAGCTCCGTGGTCTAGCAAAAACCATCGAGCTTGTTGCTCGGCATCGGACAGGTGAGGCACCTTTTCAAGCAAGTACCGCAGGCCAGCTTCTAAGCGATCCTCGACAGAAATGGCTACTGCAATTGGAGAGTGTGCTCAAGCGGTAACAGATCTGTCTTCCTCAGATGTTGGAAAGCAATTGTCGCATGCACTCGCCGAACTTGCCGAGGTGGAACGCAAGGCTCAGGAGATGGAGGGCACGCAGTCCGATCAGGATCTGTCGACATTCATGGCTACTGTTGATGAATACGCTCGACTTATCAACTCTGTCAGGGTATGTCCCCTTTCAGTCGTGAAACCTCCTTGACCTAACCATGTTAGGCTGCATTTTCGTCCCGAGTACGAGTGTATAATGCGTGGAAAGCTACGGAGAACGATCTTCTTCGGACAAAGCAGACGCACGAAAAGAATCGTGCGCAGGGCAAAATTCCTCCTGAAAGGCTCGGGCATTCCCTCAGCCAGATTGCAGAGGTCAGTTCAGGAGTTCTTTGCTTGTGGACATGGGCTAAACGTATGCCTTTATCGTCGCAGGCTGAGCGAAGAGCACAGGAAGCGAAACATGAGTACGAGCATGTGTCCAAGCTTGTCAAGTCAGAGGTCGCACGTTTTGAGCAGGAGAGGATCGAGGACTTCAAGGATACCTTGCACGCGTTCCTTGAGGGCATGATTTCGAGGCAGAAAGAAGTCAGTCAATCCGACGACACGATGTTCTCAGGCTGACTCCTTTTCAGTTGATAACCCATTGGGAAAACTACCAGCAGCTCCTGTTGAAGCGCGTCGGTGGTGGGGGACCTGCAGCTCTCGGTCGAACATCTCAAGATGATTCATGATTCAGAGGCGAAATTCGATCTAGTATATAACAACAGTGTATGTACTCTACATACATGCGCTTGACTACTATAAATTCTTTAGTGTCGTATTATGCAACGTGAGGTTTCATGAACTGCTCTATAGCCCAAACTCCCCATCCCCCATTTAGTACACGTAGGGAATGTACTTGTAAGGCACAACCTCGCAGTACTTTTCCCAGTCCTTTCCATACTTTTGGTGGCATCGCTCAAAGTCACGAGTGCAACGGTGGAGAAGGACGACGATGAAGAACATGGAGTAGAAGTAGGGAATGATGGTCGCGGTTCCGACGATAGCGCCCCAGGTGAGGGACATGGTCCAGTCGGCGACGTAGTTGGGCTTGCGGCAGAATTGCCACCATCCAGAAGTGAGCAGGCGGTTACTGTAAAGCTTTATTAACACTCGTGTTTGTGAATGGAAGAATGAGAACGTACCCATGTGCAGTCTGGATGTAGGTTGGGTTCTCGATGGTGTTCCATGGGACTTGGGGGAAGCCCTTGCGCCACTTGTAAATACCTTGTGTTTGCATCTTGAAGTGGCTCTTTTGTGCCATGGCAGAGTCCCAGCTGCGAACAGCAGGTCAGAAAGGAATAAAGGGCTGGGAAATATCCCGGCTTACATCGTGTAGGCTGTCAGAATGACACAGTAGATGAAGACATAGCCGGCGGTCGAGAAGCGGTATTGCGAAGGGTCGTGCGAGGCCATGTAGACAACGGAGTACACGTAGGACTGTGGAGGAGGTGAGCCGAGTAATCAAGGTCCCGAAGTAGACAACATACGAATGGCACGCCGGAGAAATTCCAGAAAATGACCATGAAGCCCCATTTCTCGTGGAAGATGTCCCAGGTTTGAGGGATGCATTCCTCAGCTTTGGCGCAGGCGTTGATGTACAGGCCAGTTGCGAGGCACATGAAAGCCATGTTCTAGTGAACGCCCCGGGATTAGCGGGTCACACGACAGAGGATGATGGGGACATACGGGGGTGACATATCCGAAAGACTCATACTGCTTGCAAGCGCCAGAAACGGACAGGAAAAAGACGAGGACCCATGGGATGCGGACCTCAGCCCACATTTTGAGGCAGACCGGTCCGATTCGGGGGTTAAGGGGAGCGCCCATAAAGTAGTCGTAGAAAAAGTTGCCCGACATGCGCATGGCGTTGCCGGTCATGACCGCCCAGACGTAGGTGATCAAGGAGACACCAAAGCCGTAGATCATCGAGACGGTCATGAGGTGACCGTAGTTGTCAATGATTTCTGTGAGGCGGAAGATGTGGTTGTAGTGCAAAACACCAGCTGTGATCAAGGTCACATAGAGGCAGACGAGAGCATTGCAGTTGTAGTGCAAAGTCTTGTAGTTCAAGGAGGGAACAGGGAGACCCTCTTGAGAGTAGCCAGGCATGACGAGGGCAATGAACAGCTGGAAAAAGAAGTTGCCAGAGTAGACCTTCCAGGCGTAGGCGTTGGGACTGGCATCCTGGTACTCTGTTAATAAAGCCACAGGGCCGATAAGAAAGAAAGTGTTACCTTCTTGACGTGCCCCCACATGGTCGAGAGGAAAGGTTTAATATCATCAGCCGAGGTTGGGTAAACGAGCTTCCCATCGTAGAACCAGAGACAGATCCAGAGGTAGTACATGAGGATCGGGAAGCCCGTCATGATAGCGACGACACCCAGTGGACCACCAAATTCATAGCTAGAGCCAAACGACGCGTCCCTTCAATTGGCTTTTCGCGTCGTAAGGATCCTGTGGACGCACCTGGTGTGCTTGTCAAGCTCTCTGTCCCGCTCGCGGCCGTGCTCAGTGATCACGGATGCGGTGGGAGCTCCAGAGCCATTTGGCCGTTGACGGAGGCCTTCCTTGGTACTATCAGCGACGGCGCTGGATTTTACACTGGCCATTGAGGAAAGTGGGGAAAACAGAAATTCGGCTGTCGAACGACTTGCAATATAAATTCAATGAGCCGAGTAACGGCATCACAACAATGACAAACCGACATTAGAGTAGTCACTAGTCAGCCTGGGAACTTGACACTGAGATTGCACGGAACGTTGACCAATACGACCACCACCCGCCCGCCATGGCATCGTCTGTATTTTACCGATGGGCATCCCGCAAAGACGAGTCCAGAGTAACTTTCGATGGTACTGGCATCTCGGTCTTTGACTTGAAACGTGAAATAATTCTAGCTGTGAACTTGGTCAAGGCCAATGACTGTGATATCCATGTTTATGATACTGGTACCAAGCAGGGTGAGTTCTGTATGGGCATTGCAATCTATGGAGCGTTATTGAGGCGCTCTGTAGAGCTTCCTGACGCGCATGTCGTGCCCCGGTCGTCCTCAGTCATTGTAAAGCGTCTGCCCATTCCACCACGGACAAAGAGCAAGATCCCCATGTATGTCGCGAATGCGAACTCAAACCTACCAACTTCAGAGTTGATCTCGCGACAAGGGCCAGGTGGTGGAGGCACTTGGCATAAAGGAGCTCTTTCAAAACGTTTCGACGGAAAGGAGGATCCGGCGCCATCTACATCGACGGCTGCAGTCACGGTATGGTACCTTTCTCTCACCTTTGTGAGTTGTTCTTACCCCCATGGTTTAACAGGCTGCGCCCGTCAAGTCCGCCGTCGTACAGGAGGATGAAGCAGCTGCAATGGCTGCTATCTTCAGTGCCCAGTCACAGAACTGGGAGGAAACGCAGGAAAAGATGTCACAGTTAGTTTTGCCCCCTGGCCGTAGTAGATCAAGTTCTAATGGATTTGTTTCCTTCTCCACTTGTGTGATGCAGAGCGACATACATTCATAGAGACCCTTCAGGAAGACCCGGAGCTGGTCGCGGTATGGCTAAACCGCACATGTCACATACTCAAGATCGACCTTTGCCTCCCAGCTATGTTTGCTACCGCTGTGGACAGAAAGGTTGGGCCACAATCTTCTGCATAGACCTCACTTACATGATTTGCAGGACATTGGATTCAAGATTGCCCGACGAATAACGACAGAGAGTTTGATAATAGACCTCGAATCAAACGAACGACAGGTATCCCAAGAAGTATGTTGAAGGCTGTTGAGAACCCCAATACGGGTGATATTGGCCAGGGCATCATGGTTACTCCCGAAGGTGGCTACGTTGTTGCCCAACCTGACTTGTATGTATTCCGCCTTCCTGTCTATTCCCTTTTAGCTTACATGCATCCTTCAGGGCATCATGGCAGAAGCAAGTCTCGAAACCCAAGGGCCTAACAGTCGCAGAAGTGCGCGAAAAGACTCCTACAGACCCATCATTGACTTGTCCCATCGACAACAAACTCTTCAGAGACGCTGTCAAGACCCCTTGCTGTGGCACTGCCTATTGCGAGGAATGTATTCAGACACACCTTCTCGAGCGGGACTTCGTGTGCCCCAAGTGTGGGAAGAAGATTGCCTCACTGGACAAGGTTGTGCCAGATCAAGAGAGCCGAAAGAAGGTTCATGAGTACATCGAACGAGCCATTGAAGACAGTCGAAAGGAAGGGGGAGGCGATGAAAAAATCGGCCAGGTAGTTTTCCACTTCTTTCGCTTAGGACGCCTGCTGATTTCCCACAGGATACCCAAGACCAAGATATCTACTCTGAGCAACAGCCTGACATGTCTCTTGAAATGTCTCAAGCCGTGGTGGACAAGATTCCCGAAATCCAAGCCTCCATTACTCAGATTTCCAAGATGCTAGGAAACCCCGGTTTACCTGCTGACGTGCGACATCAAGCCCAAATCTCGTACCAGCAGCTTCAGATGCAACTGCAGGAAGCACAGATGGTGGCTGCCATGCTCGCGGCGGCAGCGACATACTCACAACAGCAGCAATCACAGCAAATGCCTCAGCCGTTGGCGACAGGGTATACGGGTGGGGGGTATCAACCTCAGCAAACATGGACGAGCCAGTATATCAACAACCAACCTGGGCCTGAGTCGGCGTATCAGCGATTGCCTGTGAATAATCGCAGGAAGAACTTGAAGAGGGATCGGCCGTCAGACTTTGTAGATATTAGCAATGGGGAGGGTGACCCAAAGACGATGCGGTATTGGGAATGAGGCTGTTCGCTTTGTATCTGCATAGCATTGAGAATGAATCTAATATTGAGCCCTATATTGTTATCACGCTTGAGAAGACGCTTTGCAAGGGCTCAACAAGGGCTACGCTAAATTTAGCCCCATCGCCAAACACAACCAAGCTGACGCATCCCCTGAATCCTCGCGATTTGGTCATGGTATCTACTCTCACAGCTCTCCGTGACGCAGTGGAAGTTTTGTAGCACACAGGCGTGCCATTCAGCATGGCGTCCGTCGTGCAGGCCCACCAGGGCGACCAACAGCTCAATACCATATTCAACAATCTTAAGCACCGCAATGCAGAAATGCGGGCACAAGCAGCGGAGGATCTGAAGCGATACGTAGGTGCTGTTCACTTGGGGGATTGAGGGCCGCGCTTGACAGAAGTAATCAGGTTCAGATATCGGTGGCCGAGATGACCTCAGACGCTGCCGCGAAGCTATGGGATGACAACCTGAATAGAAGACTTTTTGATTTGACCCATAGTCAGAGCACAACTGAGGCGTTTGGGGGCCTATTGGCAATAGGTATGAGCGCCTATCCTTTCATTTCCGCAGTCATCTCAGTCCTCCTAGAACGACTGCTGGAGGTTGAACAAGAGGAAACTATCGAATCCAAACGAACCTTGTTCCGGTTCTACAACTATGTGAAGCACCTGTTGCCGAATCACGACGTGAACCTCATGATGGCCGCATCGAAAACCTTGGGCAAGATTGCGGAGATTGGAGGTGCAGCTTTTGGGGAACGGTTCATGGAATTCGAAGTCCCAGCAGCTATAGACTTGATGCAGCCCGACAAACAGGAACCTCCACGCTACGCCGGAGTGCTCATTCTCAAGGAGCTCGCCAGGAACAGCCCGAATTACTTCCATTCTCATATTGGCGTCGTGTTTGAGAACATAATCCTCCCTCTGCGCGATCAGCGGCTTATTGTTCGCGAAGGTGCTGCCGAGCTACTGGCCAACTGCTTGGAGATCGTGAGCAACCGAGAGCGCCAGGCCCGGAACCCGTACCTTTACAAGATTCTTCAAGATGCGCAGGCAGGGCTCAAGAGCGAGAAGCCAGAGGTTATCCATGGCTCTTTACTTGCGTACCGCGAACTACTGCTTCATGCTGGGATGGTGAGGCTCTTCTAAACACCTGCTCGAGTTTGGTCGACTTAATAATCCCTAGTTTATGCAAGAGAATCTTTTCGATACCGCAGAGAAGATCCTTTGCTTCAAGGGACACAGAGACCCTCTCGTTCGCAAGACAGTCATCACTATGATCCCGACTCTCGCAGCATACGATACCCAGACCTTCACAGAACACTTCCTTCACAAAGCCATGGGCCATCTTCTAACTCAACTCGACAAACCGGCTGAACGCTCTTTCGGTAGGAACTTCATCCATGTGATAGATCTCTGACTGAAATAACCAGCTTTTATTGCCATTGGACATACTGCGAAGGCTGTTGGAAGCGATATGAAGCCCTTCCTCGATAATATCATGGAGAATGTCAAGCAGGGCTTGCAAAGTCGTGGGTGAGTCATTTTGGTCCCTTATTCTGGATGGCTCCATTGAAGTAGCACAGGAAGAAGAATGCTCCCTCAGAAGAGCCCATCTTCCAGTGTATCGGAATGTTGGCGGCTGCCGTCGGCCCCAACCTCACGAAACTCCTGCACGACCAGCTGGATCTCATGCTAAATTGCGGGTTGAGTGAACCGCTATGCAATGCGCTTGGTCGCATCGCAAAGCATATCCCCCCGCTTCTCAAGACAATTCAAGGTAAGGAATCCCTAAGCTCTTGCATTTCTCTTCTAACAAACCTCGATCAGATCGACTTTTACAGCTTTTGTCGCATATCTTAAGCGGCCAACCTTATCGTCCTCTCGGTGCACCGCCTGCACTCACGCGAAATGAGTATTCAGGCTCCAGTAACCAGATCGCCGCGACCCAGATGGCGACAGCGGAGAAGAATTCCGATATCATCACTCTTGCCCTCAAAACCTTGGGCGAGTTCGACTTCACGGGTCATGTCCTCAACGAGTTTGTGCGGAACTGCGCAATGCCATACTTGGAAGATGATAACCCTGTCGTTCGATGTGCTGCCGCTGAGACGTGCTGCTCGCTCTTCAACAAAGATCCCATTTGCTACCAAGCTAGCAGTCATTCCATCGAAGTTATCAGCGACGTCCTTGACAAGCTGCTCACAGTTGGAATAGCGGACCCTGGTATGTCAATTGCATGTCACTGCCCTACAGAGTCTAATTCACTCGACCAGACCCTTCCATCCGAAATGTAGTTTTGAAGGGACTGCACGAAAGGTTTGACAAGCACCTTGCACAGGCCGAGAACGTCCGGTCTCTTTTCATCGCGATGAACGACGAAGTCATGGCCAATCGAGAGGCAGCGGTCGAACTCATTGGAAGACTCGCCAAGCATAACCCGGCCTACGTGATGCCCTCGTTACGCAAGGCGTTGATACAGCTCTTGACCGAACTGGAGTACTCGACAGTCATGCGCAACCGTGAAGACTGCACCCGTCTGTTGACCCTGCTTGTCAGTGCCACTCAGAGGCTGATCAAGCCATACGCCCTTCCAATGCTCAGAGTTCTCCTCCCGAAAGCCGGGGACCATAACCCTGCTGTTGCTGCCAATATCTTGATGTGCCTCGGCGAGTTGACATGCGTGGCGGGAGAGGATGCCACTGTCCATGTCTCAGAGCTTATGCAACTGATTATTGGGAAGCTCTCTGACCCACAGACTGTCAAACGCGACGCTGCTCTGCATGCCCTGGGGCAGGTTTGCTCCAGCACCGGCTCTGTCGTGCAGCCCCTCATTGACTATCCACAACTTCTGCCGCTGCTTGGAAGAATCATGCGAACGGAAACCCAAGTTCATACTCGACGAGAAGTCGTCAAGGTGCTGGGTATCCTTGGGGCACTCGATCCATACCGTCGAAAGGTGAGCTTGTAGCAGCGTACCACTCACTTCTGGATCTTATCGTGTTGCTAGTCCAGACCTGAGGAAGAGGCTGCCTCAAACGCGGAGACCGCGGTTGCAGCTGTGAATCAAGTGCCACTGAACCAGCACACTGCATCGTCGTCGTCGTCGGATGACTACTTCCAAACTGTCGTCATCACATCGTTGTTGGCCATTCTCAAGGATCAAGCCCTCAGTAGCCACCACCACACTGTCATCGAGGCCATCATGTCGATCTTCAAAACGCAAGGGTTGAAGTGTGTGACCTTCTTGCCCCAGGTGCTTTTTCGCCTCCCATCTTTCACCAAAGGCTAAGCTCACCATCATGTATAGATCATCCCCGCGTTTACTGCTGTCACTCGTACGTCAACAGCTCGTCTGCAAGAGTTCCACTTGCAGCAGTTGGCCATCCTTGTCAGCATCATTAAGCAACACATTCGCATATACACGGTCGAGATCTTCCACCTGATCCAGGAGCTATGGGACAACGTTCCTCTGCAACTTCCGATTGTCGCTCTTATTGAAGCCCTTGGCAAGGCTTTAGATGCGGAGTTCAAGCCATTCCTTCCAAACATTCTCCCTCTTGTTCTCAAGGTCTTTGACGGAGATCTGAGCGACAAGAGAGTAGCCGTCCAAATAAAGATCTTCGACGCCTTCCTGACTTTCGGCGCCAACATCGAGGAATACCTGCACCTCGTCATTCCGATCATCGTTAGGGCCTATGAGCGACCAGAGGGCCCCACACCACTTCGTAAACGTGCAATCCAGACAATAGATGGACTGTCAAGACGGGTTAACTTCTCTGATCATGCATCCAGAATTATCCATCCCATGGTTCGTGTGTTGGAAGGCGACAGCAATGAGCTGAGGCAAGCGGTCATGGACACGTTGTGTTCCCTTGTCATCCAATTGGGCTCTGACTTTGCGATCTTCGTTCCGACGATCAACAAGGTTTGTTTGGACTCTGCCGTTGAGGACACAACTGACTGGCCGATTTCAGTCCATTCTGCGACGAGGTATTTCTCATCCTCGATACGAGAACCTCATCTCCAAGCTATTGAATGGAGAACGCCTGCCTCAGGAGACTGGTGTCTTGGAACTCCTGTAAGTGTCGGTCGAGGCACATTTGGTGGTAGCTAAACTCTGTCACAGCATGAGCGAGAACTCGAGAGCGCAGGAATTCTCTGCCCCCGCTGAAGCTCCCAAGATGACCGTCAACCAACAGCATCTGAAACAAGCATGGGACACCTCCCAAATATCCACAAGGGAGGACTGGAACGACTGGATGCATCGTCTCAGTGTCGAGTTCATGAAGGAGTCACCTTCCCATGCCTTACGGGCGTGTATGAGTCTTGTGGACATCCACCAACCCCTGGCCAAAGACCTCTTCAATGCAGCCTTCTTGTCTTGCTGGACCGAGCTCTACGACCAGTACCAGGTATGTGAATATCCCGGCTACCACCGGGAATTTTCTGACTTGTTGTGCAGGAGGACCTCGTCCGATCGATAGAATATGCCATTACCTCGACTACCGCACCGCCTGAGATGATCCATCGCCTCCTCAACTTGGCCGAGTTTATGGAGCACGAGGAGAAGGGGTTGCCCATCGAGCACCGAACCTTGGGTGATTATGCCAATAAGTACATGGCATATGCCAAGGCACTCCACTACAAAGAAGCAGAATACTTCGACAACCGGGACATCCGCGTGATTGAATCCCTCATCTCCATCAACACCAAACTGCAGCAACACGATGCCGCTTGGGGAACCCTGCTAAACATCCGGGACCGATTCGAGGTGACGAAGCACGAGGAGTGGTATGAGCGGCTAGGAAGATGGCAGGAGGCACTCCAGGTGTACGAGCGCAAGGCTCGAGAGGACCCAGACGCTCCCGAGATTCAGATTGGCCGAGTTAAATGCTACCACGCATTGGGCGAATGGGAAGCACTTTCAGCCCAAGTCAACGACATCTGGGCAAGCTCAACGCCCGAAGACCGGAGGGAGATGGCACCAATGGCTGCTGCTGCTGCATGGTCGTTGAATGACTGGGACTCGATGGACAACTACATCAGTACCATGAGAGCCGACTCTCCCGATCGCGCTTTCTACAAAGCGATTCTCTCCGTCCACCAGAGCCAATTCCCTAAGGCACTCGTTCACATTGCAAAAGCACGAGAGCTTCTCGACCCAGAACTGGGTGCTTTCACAGGCGAAGGCTACAGCCGGTCCTACAAGTATGGCTTTCGCTGAAGTTTTGTCCACATTTACTAACAGACACTTTCAGCGTCATGGTTCGCGCACAGATGCTCTCAGAGCTAGAAGAGATCATCGCCTACAAGCAATATGCCGACCAGCCCGAGCGGCAGATGACGATGAGAAAGACGTGGATGAGGCGGTAAGGCCCTCTATCTCGAGCCGCCAATGTATGCTGATAAAGCATTCAGTCTCCAAGGATGCCAACCCGATGTCGAAGTCTGGCAACGCATCCTCCAAGTCCGGACCCTGGTTTTGAGTCCTGAACAAGATCCCGTCATGTGGATCAAGTTCGCAAATCTTTGTCGCAAGAACGAGCGTATGCTGCTGGCTGATAAGACTATAAACTCGCTTCTCAATCCTGAAAGAGTAATTTCTCTCCTCAATACGAACGTAACATGACTGACTCGTCCGTCAACAGAATGCCAAAGCCCCGCCAAATGTGGTCTATGCGCAGCTCAAATACATGTGGGCTAACGGAGCCAAGGAAGACACATTACACCACCTACGAGCATTCACTGCGAGCCTTGCAAAAGACATCCAACAGGAGTCTGGTGATCGTGGGCATCGACCAAATGTCTCCAAGAACAGGCTAGCAGAGCTGAACAAACTGCTCGCACGGTGCTATTTCAAGCAAGGAGAGTGGCAGATGGCCTTGAAGGAAGATTGGAACGCGGTCAGTGCTTCATCGCGGGCATCTAGCAGCTGAACTGAAATCGGACACAGCGAAACATCGAGGACATTCTGTCGTCGTACTACTACGCGACCCACTTCGATCAGGGATGGTACAAGGCGTGGCACACATGGGCCTTGGCCAATTTTGAAGTCATTGGGTACATGGACACTTTGGAGGAGAACAAAATGAATGATGTTCCAGGAGACTCGCTTGCAGTACATGTCGTGCAAGGCGTGAATGGTAAGAACTCACGCACGTTCATCTGTTGCTGCTGACACGGTTCAGGGTTCTTCCGTTCTATTGGTCTGTGCAATGAGGAGGCGCTACAAGACACCTTGCGACTCCTCACACTCTGGTTCAAGTATGGCCAGCATAATGAAGTCAGCAACGCAATGCAAAGCGGTTTCTCTACCGTTGAGGTTGACACTTGGCTCGAAGTCGTGCCTCAGGTCAGTCTTTTTTGTTCACTAACAAAATCGAGCTCAACCTGTTTCAGATCATTGCCCGCATCCAGACGCCACATGACAACATTCGGAGAAATATCCATCTTCTTCTCAATGAAGTTGGAAGACACCATCCCCAGGCACTCATTTACCCCCTAACGGTGGCATCCAAATCCTCAAGTCGAGCCCGACAAAGTGCGGCTGATGCAATCATGAGGCATATGAACGACCACAGCCCAACAATCGTTGAGCAGGTATATATAAAAAACTACTTCTCCGTTAATCTTTCGAGCATCTACTAAACACGTTCCCAGGCAAAACTTGTTAGCAGAGAACTGATTCGCGTTGCCATCCTATGGCATGAAATGTGGCACGAAGGTCTTGAGGAGGCTTCACGGTTGTTCTTCAACGACAAGAACCCTGAAGGAATGATTGCCGCCTTGGCACCATTGCATTACATGCTTCGACTGGTAAGCACTGGCATCGCCAACTCTTGGGGCTACGATCCTGATTTCCCACAGGGTCCGCAAACTGCACGAGAAACCTCATTTTACCAAGTCTTTGGCCGAGATCTGGCCGAAGCCGAAGCCGCCTGCATCAGGTACAAGAACTACCAGGACCCTGCAGAACTCGATAAAGCCTGGGATATTTATTATGGAGTGTTCAAGAAGGTCGAGAAGCAGCTGCCACAGTTGACTACATTGGACTTGCAATACGTCTCGCCTCAGCTGCTCAAGGCCAGGAATCTCGATCTCGCAGTGCCCGGTACGCCCGGCGATATTCCCACTTGAGATTCTCTTATGCCATTTTCTAGGTACTTACCAAAGCGGACGCCCTATCATCACGATAGCCAGCTTTGCCACCAAATTGACAGTCATCGCTTCGAAGCAGCGGCCAAGACGGCTTTCACTCAAGGGAAGCGATGGTCGAGACTACCAATACCTCCTCAAAGGTCGCTGATTTTACTGCATAATGAGGGGCCTCAAGTCTGACTATTCCTTTAGGCCACGAGGATCTTCGGCAAGACGAGAGGGTCATGCAGCTGTTCAGTTTGGTTAATACCCTCCTCTCAGTTGACACGAACAGTTTCAAGCGTCGACTTCATATACAACGATATCCGGTTATTCCGCTTGCTCCGAACGCTGGGCTCTTGGGCTGGGTGCAGGACAGCGACACCCTTCATGTTCTCATCCGCGATTATCGCGAAGCGAAGAAGGTCCTCCTCAACATCGAGTACCGACTGATGCTTCAAGTACGTCCCTACAAGTTCCTTTTCTGTCTCGCCTCTTTGCTAACATGAAGTAGATGGCGCCGGATTATGAGCTTCTGATGCTTCTGCAGAAGGTTGAGGTGTTCGAATACGCGTTGGAGAACACAACGGGTCAAGATCTGTACAAGGTCCTGTGGCTGAAGAGTTCCAACTCGGAGCATTGGTTGGAGAGGCGAGCGACCTATACGCGATCCCTCGCTGTCAACAGCATGGTTGGCCATATCTTGGGCTTGGGCGATCGTCATCCATCCAATCTACTTCTCGAGAGAAGCACAGGAAAGGTCGTGCATATCGATTTCGGTGACTGCTTCGAGGTAGCCATGCACCGAGACAAGTTCCCAGAAAAAGTACCCTTCCGTCTAACTAGGATGCTGACGCATGCAATGGAAGTGAGTGTAATCCAAAGAGCTGGGAGCATATTGATTCATTTTTGTTCCAGGTGAGCGGCATCGAGGGTAGCTTTAGGAACACATGCGAGATTACCATGCATGTTCTGCGCGACAACAAAGAGTCTCTCATGGCGGTCCTGGAGGCCTTCGTCTACGACCCTCTGATCAACTGGAGGTTGATGCAAGCCGATGTGGAAGTGCGGAGACCGGAAGGTATGGGTTTGCCACTGTCATGTATGATCAAAGATATGCTGATGCGGATTCAAGCGGATGAACGTGCTCCTGAGCTTACCCGAGTATCTCATCCACAAGCCCCAAGTCGGAAGCTCAAGGCAGACGAGAATGAGATCTTCCAACGTAAGCCCCGTGCCCTCAGGCGCCACGAAGCAATACTAACAATGTCGGCAGAGGACGAAGATCAAGAGATTCGCAACGACAGGGCCTTGTTCGTCTACAACCGCGTGCAGAACAAGCTGACTGGTAAGAAACCGGCCTTCCTTTCAGTGGATATACGCTGATCTCATTGACTGGTTTACAGGCCGCGACTTCAACCCAGCGCAAGTTCTTTCGGTGACGCAGCAAGTAGAGAAATTAATCGAACAAGCCACTTCATTGGAGAACCTTTGCCAGTGTTTCTCTGGCTGGTGTGCCTTCTGGTAGTATCCCTTCTGGTCTCTTGTATCAGTCGCTTTTCTGGATTTGTTTCGTAGCTTTCCTTCACATTTACAACTCTATCTGTTCGTTTTACATATTTGCGGAATCCAACTTCGAATTAGAGTGACTTCAGTCAGCTAACCAGCCCCCCTCTTTCCCCTTTGGAATGTGGGAGGCATCGTCTCTGCGTTTGGACTGAGAGAGATATCCCCCATTTTCAATACCATTCAACGCCTTTGCCATTCTGGGCCTTACCCCTGTTCATTCCGCTCCCGGACCGGCTGTTGATGGTACGGAGAGGTGCAGGTTTGCTGCTTTCCCTGAACTTTCGGTCGAGTAGCATGCCACGAGGTATTCCCAACGTCAAAAAAGAGGAAAATGGGCTTCGTTACACGACATTCCAGGTGCCACTAGTGTGAGTCGAGTGATTGGAATCCCAGAGGTTTCGTTCATTGACCTCAGGATTCCAGGCCCAATCCCAAGCATGTTAGCTCGACGTATCTCAAGTCAGAAAGTCAAACGTTATGGTACAGAAACAGCCAGGCTAAGGGAAAGGGCCCTGCAGAGGAAACGCATGGCGATGGACGGTGAGTGTACTGGTCCAGACGTTTGTGCATCTGCTTTATTCTTTTCAATCGCAGGCGCGGTTCGCAGGTCATCGTGATCCATCCTGGCTCGCGCTTCATTCGCATAGGGAGAGCATCTGACGTCTCCCCTGCGAATATACCAGCCGTTGTAGGTCGCAAATACAAGGCCGATGCTCCCCAGATTTCCAGAAGGAACTGCATACATCGTTCGGGAACCTCAAAGGAGAACCATCCGCCGGTTCCGCTACCTCAGAATGGAGATGAATACGACGTGACCCCTGCTTCCAGCGACCCGGTGAGTTGTGCATTTTCCGTGGCCGAGGCCTTAGATCTGACCAAAATTCCTATTGCCCCAGTTTGATGTTAAGCTTGCCATTACCACTGTCTCGCTTCGGGACAGGATGCGATTCTACAAGCTGAGGGTTGCAGCCAATGCCGCGACTATCGCATCTACTTTCAATGAGCAATTCAAGCGAGAAATCATAACATCCGATCCGAATAGTATCGACTGGATCGATGCTACATGTCAGGATCAAGTTATAGTGGGCGAAGACGTACGCATTCCATCCAAAAGCACGATAGAATCTGTATCTGACCCTGCGCACGCGCACACGTAAACAGGCTCTGCGGATTGGAGACCCTGAAGCATCATGCTACAGTATTCGGTGGCCATTCCATGCATCTACATTCAACCTGAGGGATTACGCATCGATTCAATTGATACTCGGCGACGTCGAAAGCTTAATTGACCACGGCATGCAGGAGAAACTGGGTATCCCCCGTGCTGAGTTCAAGGTAGGACAGTCCTTTGTTTTGGAGGCATCCTGGTTCTATGAGCTGATAATGCCAGAATTACTCGGTAGTTCTCGTCATTCCCGATTTCTATGACAAAGCCTACGTGCGGGACTTTGCTAACCTGCTGGTCAAGACCATGGGTTTCAAGCAAATATGCGCCCAGCAGGTAAGCACCATTCAAACTGGTCAGCGGCAGATACCACTCCAACTTTGCAGGTTTCCCTAGCCGCCACCTATGGAGCGGGCATCTCAAACGCGTGCGTTGTGGACATTGGTGCCACCATCACCACGATTGCATGTGTCGATGAGGGGATGGTCCTTCCCGACACTCGGTATCTTGTTTCCTATCAGGCGGCAAACAAGTAGCACTAATTCAACATCTATCAGACTGTCCTTGAACATGGGTGGGGATGATATCACAGAGTTCCTACACGTCCTCCTTCAGCGTATCAGGTTTCCATACAGAACACTTGATCTCAACCGTTCTTACGATTGGGCGGTGTTGGAAGATTTGAAGGGGCGTCTATGCACGCTCATGGAGGTGAGACTGCGCCGAATTGGCAGCTATCTAACTGAAACTGAATGACTTCAAGAGTGATGTCGCTTTGAACCTGTATGATTTTATCGTTCGAAGACCAGGCGCCCCAACAGAGAAGTATGGGTTGAGGGCGTACGATGAAATTATATTGGCACCTATGGTATGTACCGATCGGGTCTTCCGTTTCCATATTCCTGACCCTCGATCCAGTGCCTGTTCGAACCTCGGGTCATTGATTTCGAATCCAAGTGTGAGGGTCTGCGCCCTCTATCAGAAAACGTAACAGACGACATCATCTCCCATCCCAATGACAACGTAGTATGTTCGATTCTGCTTCTTGACTTGATAACTACTTACGTCTTGCGTAGACGAAAGCGATGATTATCTCCACTCAGCATCTAATGCCTATTCACGAACCGGAGCTTAGTCCCCCTGCGCAGCCCGTGACCGCCACGGTCAGCAATTCTACCCAGGAAACCGATCCAAACGCAATGGCCATTGACCCGCAGAGACCGCCTACTGCGTCAGTTGCTGGCACCAATGAAGCACCTATTGAAATTATTGACGTTGATGATGATAAGAGCGCTCTGCCGAGCGTTCCTCCTGTGCCTAAACCTCAGCGTCCAGTACTCACGGGCAAGGAGGTTGATATCCCGCTCGAGGCTAGTAAGCTTCCTCTGGATGTCGGAATCTTCAACAGCACGCGATCTGCGGGGGGAGACGAGAAGATTCGCAAGTATCTCCAGGCGGTCCTTGTGATTGGTGGTACCGCGTTGATTCCTGGCATGGCTCATGCATTGGAGAGCAGGTCAGTCTGGAACTCGTAAGTGATACGAGCTAACACCTTTCTCTCTTAGGCTACAGGCAATCGCGACGCCCCTCGTCCCAAACATGGAGAAAGTACAGATCATACCCCCGCCAAAAGAGGTGGATCCCAGAGTACTGGCCTGGAAAGGTGCAGCGGTCCTCGGCAAGATGGAAAGCGTATCTGAGCTTTGGGTGACTGCAGCGGACTGGGTAGGTCGCCTTCTATTTGCCATTTCTCTCTCTCTCTACCGGCATTTCTGACTAAATGGGGGCTGGCAGGATCTTTTTGGCATGCGTGCATTGAAGGAAAGATGCTTCTACTTGTAGCTATTTACTATGCGAACTGGGTTCTTGATATACATCGTCCAAAATTGCGGTTACAGACTGGTATAGGGCGCTAATGTTACATGCTGGAGGTATGCTGTGGTGATTCGTGTTGTAAGGGGGAGCGAAAATTATCATGCATAAGGTTGTCCATGAGAGCGGAAGTCATTAGAATGTGAGGGTGTCGGTCAGACGCCAAGTCTTCGCTTGGTCTCTACAAAGTCCATCGACCTCAAGACACGCCACGAACCGTGCAAACGGGTCATCTCCTGCCTTCCTTCCCTTGGGTCGAAGATCAGAATTCAAGCTTTGCGAGGAAACAGAATTGCCTCACCGTTCCTTTCTGAGCCATTCGGTCCTCAACGCACCACCTTCTTTCCACGCGTCGATGGCCGAAGTTCGCGGTTTCTCGTCCTCTTCCATCTCTTCTTCTTTCGTCTTCCGCGAACATTTTCTCCCACCCGCTCTTTTCGACCCCGATACCATAACCTCTTCCTCCTCCTTCTTTACATGCATCGCGGTATTCACGGGGTGGGACCCAATCTTTTCGATGAATGCTGTAATCACGGTTGTGGCGAGTCTATTAGGGACGAATGGAAAGGTGTCTGCTTCCCGAGGGGGGGCATCGGGAGTGTATACAAATCGGGCTCGGCAGATTGGACAATCGACGGCTTCGTGCCAGCTGCCACAAGGAGGGTGCAAACGAGAGAAGAACCACTTCAAGATACAAATAGCGCAGAAAGTATGGCCGCAGTCTGGCGACGAGACGGTGTATGGCGTGGCTGCCACTTCGTAACATCTAACAAAGGCCCGTCAGAGAAAGTCCACCGCGAGATAATTAGGAAACACTACAAAGGGCATTGGAAATGTTCATCCAAGTGCGAGAGTGTTGTCAGGGCATCGTGTTCAGCCAAGACTATGGCTGACTCTTTCTGTTGCTCTTTGTGAGCTTCCAGTTTCAGGGCCAATTCTTCCTTTTGCAGCTCGAGATCCCTTTCCGCATCAGCCAGGGCATTCTCTCGCCGGACAAGTTCTGTGGGGGATATTCGAAGAGATCGCCTAGGGTAATTCTGCCCCTCTCGACTCCTCGAGCCTAAACCTGAAGGTCCTGCTGCCATCGACATTGTCGAAGGGGTGAGGCTGGAAGGTCTATCGTATGGCTTCGTCGCCAGGGATCTATTGGGTCTCTTGGACTCTGAAGACGGCTGTCCGTCCTCTCCCCGTCGCCGCCCGCTTCTCAATCGCTGCTGGACGTCTACGATGCACCCACAGTTTATTTTACCTGCACCAGGTCCATAAAGGCGATGGGGCACGGACCTTTCTTCGCCAGACGAGTTGAGCGCCTTGTAGAGATTGAATCCGACATCCTTTCCTATATGAACTGCGGAAATTTTATAAACAGTGGTCGAAATCGAAGAGAGAAATGAGAGTCGGTCCTGCCGTTGTAGCTCTGATTCAGGGTCAGGATGGATGACATGTGACTACTACACAGCCACTTCTGAGCGCCGGAGCAGCGAATTTCTTTTCCAAAGCGTCGTTCGTTCGTTCCTTGTTCACCATTCCTGTCTGCCTTGAAGAACTCTGGGTGCGCGGAATAGCCCCACTATTACAGTAGTGCTTCTGGGACTCGATTAGGAATTAATCTGAACAAAAAGGGTTCGATGTATTTTTCCTACTTGGTTTGTTCATTTTTTTACAATTCACTCGCCGGGTTGCAGATTTCTGGGAAGGAAGTTAAAATGTGGGTTCTTTACTGGAATGTTTTCTTGGAATTAAACTCGTTTGGGGCTCCGCAGGACTCTTCTGCCGTTGAAATAGAGGTGTGCCCTCATTTGGCTTTGATGTCGTACCTGATTGTCCCTTCTTAGACTGGATTTGACTGGATGCTTGTTGCGTCAGGCAGCGTCTCGGCACCTCTGTGCCTCATGGGGCTCCCTTATCAACGGGAAACCCTACTTTGAATACATTCGCCGTAGCAACCGACTGGCTACAGCTCTTTAGTGCGTCTAGGCTCTGCTCACTTGCTGGTGCCTGCCAAATCGGTGGCAGGAAGGACGGCGACTGTTCCAGAGACACCATCTCATCCTGTTCGTCATGACCTGTAGTGATGCCGCTCTTGGTCGGTGACAACGATAATGACTCTGTCACGCCTCGTTCTTTCCGCCTGACCCTGCTGTGCTGCCTATCAGTCGCACTGGCCACGAAACTGGTGTGATCGTCTGTAGGGATCACCAGGCTGCCGACCTTCTAGGCAACGGTCATTTAGGCTGCATTCTTTACATGTGTCACTGCCTTCCGAGCCCTCATGCACTTGGATGTCTCTTCCCCGTCTGCCCTTCCCCAATAACGTGAAAACCCGCGGGGAATAAGGTACATACATTCCATCTCCTGACTATCCGGATCGAGAGGTTTTGCGCCATGGACTGCTTCCCATTCATGGATACAGTACAAACAAATGGAAAGCCGTCTTGGTACCTGGTTCGTCTTACTACCGCTACCGGGGCCGAATCGCTGGAGGTGGCAGGTCACACTGAAACAGAAATTCAATTCCAACGGCTCCGCTCACGCTCTCAACAGTGCACGCCCGTCTGTTCTTCCTGCAATCAAGCCTTCCAATTTCCACATACAGCACATCCATGACTCCAGAGTTCAACTGACGGCATGCCTCGTTACCGTCATGTAAACTCAATCTAGGCAATATACTTTTCCTGAATGGAATCACCTGCTATCAGCAAACTGGTCCTCTCCAAGACTGCGCAACCTCCAGATACTTGCTACCATCGTTATGGAAGTCGATTTCTTCGCCTGGGACTCCTTGGGCTAAATTACCACAGAAACGTAACCTAGGAATCAATGCGAATCATGCTACTCCGAGCCCACCCCCTCTGTCCAGTGATAGGCACCCGTCGACTTGCGGTATTCCGTTGCCCAAACCCCTCCTTCTAGCCACTAATGCACGCCTAGTGCTCTCACTTCTCCGAAGATCCCTATGGCTCGTCAGCTACAGCACCTTCAGCACCATGGCAGATCTCATTGGATCTCTCATTGGATCTTCCGTGCCGTTGGCTTTCCTTGGGCTTGGTGTAAAGTGTGGTCCAGGCAACCGTCCAAGAGGCTGTGATGCACTACTGCATATCTAGTGCCTGTGGTACACCGTCGTGATCCTCGTCCTCAGGTCTCTGAAAGGCATCCAGCTTGCTTCGAGCCCCGTGGCGCTCCCGCGATGCTTTACCTTTTTCTCCCGTGCTGTCCAACGACGACTAGCTTTTTGCCCAGACAATTCGGAAATTGGTATGCAAACGACTTCCAGTCCCCAAGTCAGTTAACGTGGTTCATTCGGTAAACGCACTGTCCTCATGATCCGAAGCAAATAGAGAGGATCAGACCGAAGCTTAATCGTGCACGTTCGCAAGAACTATTCGTTGCCCGAGGAGACTCCAAGAATCCCGTTACTACTGTATTCCATCATGTAGAGGATGCGGATAAAGCTATCCATCGAGTACCTCTTGGCCGTCATGAACGGTCAGTTAGCTCTGAGGAAGGCAGAGGGCCTGAAGGTATACAGCCATTCCAATAACCCCTTTTTGGATGGACTGCTGGAGAGGAAGTTACAAATGTATGACCCCTTTCGATATGCATTTTCTCTATTCGGTTCAGCCCCCGCTGCCACACCCCGCTCATCCTCCGACTGTTCGGCGAGAGCTTCCTCTTTCGCTCCCCAACACTCTGTTCGTCGACATCATTTCGGTCCTGTTTGAAGTTCTTGCCAACCCACTGCTAAAGCGAACTCTGAATGTTGGTGTACAGTCAAACAGGTAATATGCCCATCTTTCCATCGATTCTGAGGCGCAGTGCGCACCGCGACTATCATCCATCCAAGGGGCAGACTTTGTTATCTATCAACCAACGTGATGAAACATGTCACGCGCAATGGTTTACGTTACCTTTCGCAAGGTGGCTGTCTCCGTAGGTCTCCGTACGACTAGGAGGATGCTCCTCTGTCTATGATGTGGGGAGACTTTTGTCTGCATTGTGTTATCCATGAATGACGCTGATGGGAGATCCGATGCTGACGGGAGTCGGGGCAAACTGCGCAGGGCAGCGCTTAACCTGCACTCTCGCCCTCTTGCATATCGGGCTGTGGGTACACGATGAATTGACGCTGTGAGTTCCAGACCGAACAATCGTTGATATTTTGGCGCCTATTCTCAAACTTTCATACCCCCTCTAACACCGCATTGGGAGCACATTGCAATGGTGATAAGCAATTGCTTGAACGCGCACCGATCCCTCGGGCGAAAAATTTCGTTCACCGCCTCGTCACAATGGGGGCGCCCAGTCCATGTTGACGACGCGCTCTGAACCCGAAAGAAGTGATTTATGGAATCTGTCACTTGTCTCGGAATGTTTGACTGGAAAAAAATAAATCGACGCGTTATTTTACGATACTCCAACACCACCTGGTGGGTAAAGAAGCTGCATTGCAGTGGAATGTGAAGGTTTTGTGAAGGTGATCTGAAAGGAACCATACACAAAGCGGAAGCATATCTTTGGCTGTCGTACCCCCCAACGGAAGGTTATACATCCGTGGGAGTACGGACGATCAAAAGTGGATGGGAAAAAGGCGCCTAACTGATGATCGAGATCTGCTTGCCATACCATCAAACCTGTTTGCTGGCAAAACATGTCGCTTGAGCGCCCTCTCCGGGGACCCCTCGAAAAAAAACTCTATTCCATCCTGCCGAGAATGGCCACGAAAGCGAACAGGTTGGTGGCGCACGCGGGGGAGAAGATGAATTGGCGCGGAAAGACTATGAAGATAGCAGGCAGGGCGTGGCGATCGTCCAAGCGGAAGAGAACCTGGAGGCGAGGGTATGAAGATCCCGTGATGGTCAGAGAATTCTGGAAACTCCAGAAAAGGACGCAATATGATAATATTTCTTGGTGGACGACTGTTCGGAACTGGAGAGCAACGAATCTCAGCGATGTCTGAATGGGGCGAGCTTTGATCCATTCAAACTGGCCAATGACAGCGTCAGATCTCCCTGCTGCGTCACAAAACGTTTCCCGTTTGGACTGTTTGCGGGTCCTTGCCCCGCATAACCGACCGCGTAATTAATATCAAGAAGAGGGGGCCCGTCACGTCACGCTTGAATCGAGATTTAGGAAGCTTCAAGTTGTGTTGGCAAGTTCCATATGCACTAAAAACCACCACCATTGCTGTCTCAACCTGTCGCTCCTACTCTCCCCCTGGCAGACTTCTGACCTGCACCCGTCGTGTCCTACCCCTTCTTGACGACGCTGCTTGCTACACCTGCCACCACTCGCTGCTATGTTGGCCCATCCACAGCTTCATATACCCAGGTTTCCTTCAGATTATTCAAGCCATCACGTCGACCAGGATCGTCCAAGGTCATTGACTTCGCAAAGCTACCTAGCGGATGCCTCCTCGATCGTCTCCTCCCTTTCACCCGTTCGGTCAGATTCGCCGACTGGCCACCCCAAGGGCACCTTCACTTCCCCGTCTTCTCCAACATCGCCACAAGACAACACTGGCCACTTTGAACTCGCCAGCCATACAGTGGGCTCCTTCCATTCAATCCCTTCGTCTTCAGAACTTTGCCAGAATCCTAATGCCTCGGCCTATCACCAATCACAAGATTGGCCCTCCGTGCCCAACGCACGAACTAGAGGGTTCCTTATTAATAGTCCTGTCGGGCTAAGCGATCCTGACACAGTGGGCCACTACTCCGACTCGCCATCGCCAATTGACATGCAAGCTCCTTCTCTGTCCCAACCGTCAAGCGCCCTTCCTTCGCAGGACCGCTTCCCCCATCTGCTCGAGCCCCTTTACACCGGAGGTGATCGGCTGCACGAGCCAAGCTCCAATTTGGAGCGCTGTTCACGCATAGAACAGACGAATAAATACTCCCAAGTACTCGATCAGCGACGGTGGTCAGAGCCCACGATTACCAGTGGCCCACAAAGTCTCCACGCTGAAACTACTCACACAGGCCGGCAGCAACCCAACATGGACATGAACTTCAGCTATCAAGAGCTAGAAGTGCCAGCCTCTCGCTCGTCTTCGGGCATGTACCCCTCCTCTTCGTCCCCATCCTTCTCTCGTCCTGGTGCCGTCTCAGGCTCTTTGCGCAAGGCACGGCACCATCCCTACGGCTACGCCCATACCGAGCAGGAGTGGAAGGATGATCTTGGCCTATCAAGAGATGGATCGGGGCTATTCAACCCTCAGTCCGAGAGATCAGTCTCCATGCATTCCAACTTTACCGGAAACTTGGCTAATCCCTCGCCCTCCCTTCCGTACTCCCCTCTTGACGAGACCTTCTACGGTCCATCGCCTCCAGGCACAGGAGCATCAGCTTCGCCAGTCGACCATGGCGTTGACACTAGCCTCCCTTCAGCCCAGTATCGCAAGGTTTCCATCCCTGAGCGAGCCCGGAGCGAAAGGTCCAGCATGGACGCCGACATGCGCAAGAACTTCTCCTTCATCGCGCTTCCTGGAAACGCAGTCAAGAAACGCCCCCGTCGTCGTTTCGACGAAATCGAACGCCTCTACCGTTGCAAATTCGAGGGGTGTACCAAGGCATACGGCACTCTCAATCACCTGAATGCTCATGTCACGATGCAAAAGCATGGCGAGAAGCGCAGTCCACTCGGTGAGCCCCACTTCTTTGGTTTAAGGTTGATGCCTTACCCTTTATTCAGAATTTCGAGATCTTAGGAAGCAGTGGAAGGCGGCCAAGAAGGAGGCAGAGAGTCAAATGGCCATGGACTCCCTTCGTCGCAGCAGGTCGTTTGCGGGCCATGACTACGAGTATGACCGCTTTGCGTTTTCACATCCAACGCAACGCAACCTTTCTGCCCAGCCTTCCGGTTATGACCTGCAGCCCTCCAATACCCTTGAACATGAGATGGGGCATGGCCATCCCAACGCTCCATTCTCCTCTCATATTAGGGTCGATGCGACGATAGGCGATGTGAGGCGGTATGGAGAGCTTCTTGCACCATCCTCATGGCAGGATAACTCTACTTCCTCCAGGGGTTTGTCAGGTGCTTTCGGCCCGTCAGCAACCCAGCACTACCCCCTTCTCCCGCATCCGAGCACGCTTGATGTTCCTCGTCTACATTCAATCCCGGTCCCACCTTCACCCCCTCGAACGATTCACCACCTCCCCGCCAACAGCACCCTGCTCACTCCATTGGGTCCGTTTCAATCACAGCCTTTCCTCCCCGTCTCACATGAAGCGTTAACATATGCTGGAGACAACTACGATTTCTATGATGACAGCTCGCGACCTGGGACAGGGACCACAAGTCTAGGCCCTTCGAGTGGTGATGAGCTACTCGATGAGAGGGGGTTCTGAACCGCCTCAATCATTCGTTTCGGGCTCTGTTTGTTTCGCCCTTGTTACTACTCTGTTCTTTCTTTCATCTTGCACCCTTGCATCTGCTTCATTGTTGTCTCAACGCTTTCAACGCTTCTCGTTCAATCATCGTCGCATCTTACTATCTTATTTCACTCGATCCTTCATGCTACCTTAGCAGGTGTAAAATCAATTCGGCAAGGTCTCTCGTCCTCGGCTTCTCATAGTTGTATGTACTTTACCATCTACCTTAGTTCTCATGCATAGTTTCGGCACATATGTTCTTGGGGGGTCCTCGCTGCTTGTTCTCTTCCGCTACTTTTATAGATACAAATTTAATTAGTGCAATTATATCGATCTATCGCCTAGAAGATCTCTGGGAGTGCTTTCTTTGGCTCGATTCCTTGCGTTAGCTGTTGTTCCCCGTCCGCTGAGAAGCTAGATTCTATTCCTCTTGTTAAGACGGAGAGACAGTGGTCTGATAGACCCTCCGAGAGCCATGAATGCCCTGTCGTCCCGGACACCAGCTTGCTTGGCATTCGCACCCGTACGAAGAGATCCCCGTCCATAAACGAAAGAATCCAGGCGCCTTCAATGCTTGGGGACACATGCTCAATCAAGGTGTCAAGCCCTGACATCTTCATTTACGATGCTTCCTTTCTAAAATTGAACTGCCAGCACTTCTTCTTTTCCGCCTTCTCGTGACGCCGCCAATTCTGTTTTTGTGCTTCCTCCGCCTTCCCTTTTTCCGTCAGTCTCGCGAAAGGTGCCCTCATAATCCACCCAGGCCCATGGGTAGTAGATCCTCCCCGTCGGCAGTCTCCAGATGTACTGATGGAAGAACAAGACGCAGTTCCCACATCTCTCCAAGAACCACTTCTTTAATATCAGTCCCTAAAAGCTTCGAAGCTTCGTGCATCTCGTTCAAACTGCCATAATTGATCGCTTCCCGTTTTGTAAAGTGGCAAACACTTGCATGTTTGTTACTCCGACTTGGGGCGCGTGCTTCTTTCAGTTGTAAAATGTTTCTACTCGTGTTCCACAGACACGTCAAACATGCGACTACCTCGTGTGTTAACGGAACCATCTGTGCGCCCAGACCGCCGACGCTCCAGATTTCAGAGGGACAGGGGTTTCCTTCCTCTTCAAGCCAACGCGCGGCGCAGAGATTTGACGCGCCCCCTCGAAGACGTTAAACTCCTTGTTCGCGTCCTAACCAAGAGGATCAGCTTCGATTCAGAAGCTCAAGCAGTTCTAAAAAGGGATTCGCGGAGCAGCTCGAAGCCCCGACGGGTCTGTCACCATCTGTGTAATATTACATACGCCTGTTCACATGTCAAGACTCAAAGTTCCCGCAAATCAGCCCCCCGCAGATCAACAAACAAACCAGCCCAGACCTGAGCAACTGCACTCGCCTGATAACGGTGCTTATGTGACCAACTCTTCTGCCACTACGTATGCGTTGGACTAGAATACAAGAAGTTATTGATAAGAATTGGATGGCACAACATGAAACAGTGTGACGTATCCTGCCGCGCAAGATATATTTCACGCTGCTTGACAGTGGGCACGCCCTGAAAACGCTGCAATCGAAGACAGAAGCCTACAATCAGACTCCTGACTTGACCGCTGGGTGATGCCGACCCCGTAGGATTTGTACATGAGTTTGAGTACACGGGCTGACCCATGACCAAGGCCAGGGTGATCATATATGGAGATGTGAAAGGAAAGCGCAGGGGTCAGCCGTTCCACATCTTTCGGGCTCTTTGACGGGGTTTGCGAATCTCTTACGAGCTGCTTACCCCTTTACAGCTTTCACGCATTAGCCATCGGGTAATCCACCTACGGTCAAGTGGAGCTTTGAATGCTGCCAGCTTCACGTGTCGCATAGGCCTCGACGCACGTTTTCAGTGATGAGTTATCTTAGTGCAATTGACTCGCAATTCCTAATCTCCTGCTCTAGCTTGTGACTGCCCGAATGTAAGCGGTGTTACGACGTATCGAGATACACACGCAGCTATCATCCGGAAGGAGCGGGAGTGAGGGGATCGTCGATCAGCGAACTCCTTATCACATAGTATACTAGCAGGTCACGCGTGTATACGGTCTCTATGCATTATTAAGGTCGGGTTATGCCTGACCTGTTGGGCTTTGTACAGAGGAAAACAACTCAGTCCACCGTCCAAGTTACTATTGATACTGCAGCGCAGACTCGCGTCAAGAGCGTTCTAGGAGCCTCAAAGAGAGTACTGTATAGTTTGTGTTACTAGTAGCACCGCTTGGTCGCCTGGACCAACGTAAAGCCTCAAGGCACGGTTGGGTCTATGTGGCTGTCGATAAATGTAAACTAGGTACCAGTGACCACATACACAGGTAGACGAAGGTGCTGGGGCAGTATATTGGGGTTTATTTTATTTTATTTTATTTACTCCCAGCGTCCTCATATCCCTAGGCTCTGGTGTCTTTACGTTTGGGCGCAGGCGCAGATCCTGGGCAAATCGCTAAGCGCCCAGATTGATGGGACTTACCGATAACCTCGGATCAATGCTATCTGGAGACAGGGGTATGACGACATGCGCCATACTGATGAGAGGGCTGCGCTTCTTTCACCACAACCATCGTCTGTGTCGCATCGTTATCCAAAGTTCTTGACCAGCTAAAAGCCTCAGTCAAAGATCTTCCACCATGTCTAATATCTCTGGAATCCCAGTCGAGGTTTTGTTGGACAACCTCTTCCCGTTTCTACCGGCGAAAGATCTTACACACCTCGCATGCACGAGCAAAGTGAGCGCTTCTAGATGAGGCAGGGTGTCGCATGTCAACTAACAATCCGAGTAAGCTTTTTGCTGTCCTATGCTCCGACGACACTGTCTGGAAGAGGAAGCTTCAAGCCGATTTCAACTTCACAGGTGAGGGTACAGCCCGTACTAGCGGATGGAAGACGATCTACCGCGGCCTTTGGAAACCGAGAGGTAGGAATTCATATCCAGGTCTGCGTTGCAAAAGGATCTCATTGTAACCCGCACAGTCTTTGTATGGGGGTGCGTTCATCGCTTCGTAGCTATAAGTCGATTACCTATCCAGCACAACAGTGAGAAGGCCAACAGTCGCCTAGGGGTGAAAAAATACCCTCAATCCAGCGTGTACGGTGTCCCCTTTCCCTTTGAGCTCAAGATCCCGCGTGCTCGGATTGTTAGCCTTGTCGCAGGGGGGATGTGAGTAACTCGAGATTGTATATTTTTCACACTTATCAACCGCGGTCAGGTCTTTTCACGCCCTAGATTCCGAGGGTCGTGTCCGGGTGTGGGGTAGGACAATGTTTCAGGAATCTTAGTTTTTGATGTCGTAACGCCTTTTCAGGTACCTTGGACGGAAGTACCAGCGCCCTTCCGAGTGACGGCTATGAAGAAGCTGGGAAGGTTGCCGAGACACCCCACACACTCCAGCTGCCGGCTCCCGTCCGCAGCATAAGGTGAGGCCCAAGCCGTTCATATACTGCATTTGTTGCCCTAACGTAGGGACTACGATCTAGCTGCGGCAGACTTCACTCTTGTGTTCTCGACCAGAACGGAGGCATCTGGACTTTCGTCAACTGGGGAAGGCCATTCCAGCTTTCGTCTTTGGTGCCCCAAGACATACACTCTATGCCGCTGCAGGTCGAGTGCGGATGGTCATATTCAGCCGTTCTGAGTCGTGAAGGTCAGGTATTCGTGTGGTGGCCATCTACGGGGGGGCTTCAAGCTGTTCTCACCCAAAAGTTCTCCGAGCTGAATGGTTCCAACAAAGTGCGATCCGACGGGGAGGCAGTGATTCCCTGCGCAACATGGACGGCTGATTTTGAGCCCCTTCGCCTCCCTTCTCTTCCTTCTCTCCCTGAGCTTACTTCGACGGGGAGCAAGAAGAAAGGCCCCAGACCCCAGCTCGTGCAGATAGCGGGTATGGAAGGGCTTATGATAGGATTAACCGATCAAGGTCATGTCCTCAAATTTGATTCTCTGCATGATGAAACTACAGCGTTGAATGGGAGGTGGCAATATGTAAATATCTTGATTCCCCGTGAAGGACTTCACTGACTATCGCGTGTAGCTACCCCGGTTTAGCGACCTCAATTCCATCAAAGAGCACGAAGCTTTTACCGAAGCAGAAGGGAGCCAACAGAAACTAGAACCCCCGGAGACTTTACATATCACGCATGTAAGAAGTTTTCGTTACTGTGCCAGCATATGGAGCCAACGTTGAACCTAGATAACGGGGAACTTCCGCCAATTCGTTGCATACTCTACAGGCTCAAGCTCAATCGTCCTCATCGGGAGTTCAGAAACCGCGGTTGATTCAGATCCTCAGATCAAGCCAGACCTTCAGAATCGGTCGGTTATCTCCGTCGTTGTTGGTGACTATCACAATGCAGCTTTGACTTCCGATGGGAAACTCTTCACGTGGGGCTCTTTCTCTGCAGGCGCATTGGGACTTGGAGATCCAGGTTACCTTGAGCCAGGACAACCTGGAGGATATGCCCCATCCCCCGGCCGCCGGAGAATGCAGGAGCCTGCTCCAGTTGAGGTACCAACAGAAGTACGGTTTGATCATGGACGCAAGAATCGAAAGGATCGGTTCTGTTTTGGTGTAACAGCTGCTGGCTGGCACACGGGGGCGTTGGTCATTGACTTAAAGGTCCGTGTCCATCTCCTCTCACTTTTCAGTCCCACCAACGTCAAGACAGATTGACGAGGATGAAGAAGATACGTATGAATTGGAAAAAGAAGAGCCCCTGCCGCACTCCCACCGGCCGTATGAAATGTCTGAATGGGAAACACCGCCGATCGTAAACCCTGCAGCGGGGATATTTAGAATCGGCCATGCTGGAGCAAGGGGAAGGGGTGGTCCAAGCGGACGAGGAATCATGGGTGGACTGGGAGGGCTCGGAGGGCCGCCCCGTGCCAGTTGAACATCGAAGGTTGCACCAAACGAACCCCGATATACAGAGGCTGCTAGGTGGCAATGTCGTGAAATAGGTGAAGACAGTCCGAAGAAGATACGTCTTAGGTATGGATGAAATCAAGGAAGTACTGTAATACAATGCCTGAGAATTTGTATGTCTGCATCTCAAGAATCACAATTGAATCGGAAGACACTTTGAACCCGCCTGACCCCTGAAATGATATCACGATTCCACCGACATCGTGTTCGTTGATCTTAACATCCTGTGGAAATCATGTATGCGAAGAAAAATTCAAGTTACATTTCGGCAGGATTATGGGAAATGAATCAGAAGGCGCGATAAGGACTCTACCACCACCCTATCCTCCCCGAAGCCGTTCAAACGCTCGCCCTGAAACTCTTAGCTCCGTCCAAGCTTGAGGAGCGTTCGGAGCGGAAGAGGGATTCGACTCCTTTGAGAGACAGCTTTGGCCTGAGTCTCCCTCGTTTGTTTATCAATTCCATCGGATCGACGTAGTCTTTGCGGGGCTTGAAATTGAGGTGTTTCTCTGGTCTCCAACTTTGGTACGGTCGATTCGGGCTTGATGATCCTGCTGAGTGAACGGCGAGAGAAGGTTCTGCGGAAGAAGTGGGACGACTGTGACAAAGCCGTCGGAACAACAGGAGCGGATGGTGAATGGGATAGCGCTACAGCCTCCTCTTGAGGCTTGGAATATTCTTTGGGCAAGAGTATCTCGGTGGCTGCTAGCCATGGGCTGTATCGCGTGGGACTGGCAGCTCGCTCGAACACAGGAGTGGTGGGAGTCGGCGAAAGATTCCTTACAGGCGGAGCTGATGAATTGCTTGGCTCCTTTCCCGACAGCGTCCCAACGATGTCCGCCACTTCTGGTTCCCCTTCGCCTTGAGTTGGCTCGCTGTCCGACTCAGAAAATGCCAGATACGGGATGGAAATAGTTCGGGCTGCAAACCGAACCACTTTTGTAGCACTGGTTTTATCTTTCGTGTAGTTTGCAAGCTCAGTACTACCCCCTCTTGATCGCCAGCGGTGATGCCTTCTGCGCTCTGAAGGCTCGTGTCTGTGGCCGGATTCCGACCGCCAACGATTTATCCCGGTAGTTGCTTGACAGGTCAAAGGCCAAACCATCTCGTCGGTGGAGGAAGAGGAGGTTGCTGATGTCTTCCTTAAAAGGTTGCTGTTCCTCGAGTGCTGAGAAGGTCCCTTCGCCCGCCACCGTTGGCGCAAGCGGTCAGTAGGCTGAGGGTGGTACGATATCCCTGGGTAAGCCAAGGGAAGACGTGAGGCGTAATGGGACTCCAGTGCGGGAGCATACACGCGGCGTGCCCCTCTGGATGCCCTTGACTTTGACACTGAAGTCGATTCACCACTGGATGACCTTTCAGGATAACGCCATGCACCGTCCCATCCTAGATTGTGAACCGCCACGGTAGCGCACTGTGATCGAAGAGAGGTGATCATATCGTGCGTTGTGATAGACTGCCGCCTTTCATGTACACTGTACCCATACGGGACAGAGGGCAAGGGCGATGCGGGAAGGAAGGGGATGAAATGCTGTTCGTACGTGCTCATTGCTGTTGAAGGTGCTTGCGCAAGGAGTGTATCGGCAGGATGAGGAGATGAGCGACTTATTTGCTTGTTGGAAGAGACGGTGGGGGATATCGACTGCGATCGAGGGGAATTGGGGAGCACTGCACGGGTGGCGGCTGTCGGGATACCTGGCCTTAGTGACGATGGAGGGCTTGCTGTGGCTCTGGTGGTTCCTGGGAGGCGCTGAGTGAGCAAGCCATGGCGCTTTGGAGAAGCCTTGGGGATTTTGCTAGCCACCCTGGGGGGTGATGCGGACGAGGTGGACTGGTAATCAGATCGAATCCGCTGATACGCACGATCTCTTGCCGCTACTACTGCGCTTGTGTAAACCTCGGGAGGATACATGGATCCTTCTGCTATCCATGCTTTATCCCCGTCACCGCAGCTTCCAGAAAATGAGGCTTGATGAGCGCTATCAGCATCCACGATTGCATTCTACGCACTTCTCTTAGTATCGGAAATAGCCAGTAGATTCGGAGGCAAGAACTTACTGCCCACTTCCCGATCGATAACCTTTGCGTCGCTATCGTCATCAACCTAGGAGGTGTCGGGACTGCGATGACGGCGGCGCGAGGCTGACGCGCTGTACGCGGCGGCTTCAAGTTCGCCAGCAGGAGGTCGCCATCCAGTTCGACGAAGTCAACACGAGAAGGGGTGCGCAGTGGAGGAGAGGGAACAGGGGCAAAGTCAGAGAGTGAGGCGTTAGAAGAGAAGCATAGAGAAGTGACTGTGGGTAAGTTGACTAGAGAGAAGGGTTCGTCGTTGCTCAAGGAATGGAGGTCGATCGATCCACTGCGATTGAGCGATTCACCTCCCATGGCGGGATAGGGGTTATCGAATGAGGGTGAGGTCAAGCATGGGTTTGAAAATGTCCTAGTTCAAAGCCCGCACATGTAGGGAGCTTCCGCCTAGCAGTCACCAGCGACCGAGGCTGACATTCCACAAGATTGGTAGCCATAGCCCACTCGAAAGGGAAATCAATTTACTCCTTTCGACGCGAAGCACGGAAAGTGTTGTGTCTGAGTGTTGCGTATCTCCAAGACGGAGATTTAAGCCTCTTGGCAAGCGGTTAGCTGCAGCCTGTGTTTGAAAGGTCTTTATGCTTCAGGTTCAAGTCGTGGATCACGGAGATAAAGGCTGAGCCGCTGGGGTGACAACCCATCGTTGATGTAGCGTCGGCAATCGCGGGTCGCATGGTGAGTTAGCGCGGGCGCTGTTCGCTCCAACCACCTAAACACATAAAGCGGACGTGATTCTGGGCTTCGTTTGGTTCGTCGACATCATGAGATTATTGCCTGTCTCTGCACTCCTCCTGACCCTTTCAGTAACAGCGAACTGCGGCTTTCACTACATTTCTAGCCTTGACATCAAAGCCAGAGCCTCTGACGGACTTCGACTTATCAGTGTCTCTGACGATGCTCGTCCATCATGGAAAACTGAGACTGAACTTATGGAGTTGAAAAGAAGCCACACTGCATTTGTGAGTGGAAGATTGACTTAACCATCGTCCTTTGCTGAAAGGGTCAAAGGTCGACGTCACGGATGTGTACCACGTCTGGAGGAAGCTGCCATCCCCGGGGCCAGCTCGAAGCAACGGCCGAACTTCGTCCCAGAAGCCGTCGCGAAAGTGTATGCCGCGTGCCCTTCGCGCACCTTTCTGAACTGACAATGCACAGACCCAAAACCATTACACCAAGACGAGCTGTCTCCGATTCTTGATAGTATTTCAATTGAAGATATGCGAAACAATCTCGAGACTCTTACTTCCTTTACTAATCGGTGGTATCTTTCCGCCTCTGGCCTTGAGGCTAGTCAGTGGATCTTCGAACGAGCCACCGAGGTAAGCATCAGATCTGCTCAGGGATGCCGTGCGTTTCAAGACTTACGCCTTAGTTCTAGATTGTCAATGAACGCGGCCGCGACGATGTAACAGTCTCTAAATTTAACCACACCGACTTCCCTCAACCATCTATCATCACGAGGATACATGGACAAGGGGATGGGCCTGTGACAATCGTTGGGTGCCACCTCGATAGTGTGAATGTCGACAACCCTCTCAATGGGACATCACCTGGTGCAGATGATGATGGCTCAGGGGTTGTTAACCTCCTAGAGGCATTACGCGCACTTCTAGCGGCCGACTTCAAACCTGCGACACCAGTCGAGTTTCATTGGTACGCGGCCGAGGAAGCAGGCCTTCGTGGATCTGCACAGATAGCAACGTACTACAAAGTGAAGGAAGTGGAGGTACAGGGGATGATGCAACTTGACATGACGGGATACTTCAAGCCAGGGTCCGACCGAGTTGTTGCCCTTGTCCCTGACTTCGTTGATCAGGACCTGAACGAATTCGTCAAGTCGCTTGTTACAGAATATAACTCGATCCCTTGGGTTGATGAGGAACCTGTGGGTCCTTCTTTCTCCACATAATCGCAAGGGAATTAACAAGGCCACTTTAGTGCAAGTATGGCTGCTCTGACCATTACAGCTGGCATCGAGTTGGATACCCGGTGGTCTATCCCTTTGAGGCTATCACAGGTGACCACAATCCGGAGATGCACACAACCAAGGACTCGACCGATCTTGATGGCTTTTCCTGGGACCATTCCCAGGAATTTGTCAAGCTAGCCATCGCCTTTGTTTTTGAACTCTCTGCCGAGTCAATTCACAAGGCAAAGGCCACCACCTAGCGACCTTTTGCGAAGTCCTCTGAAGGACGAGGGGAACACGGAGGCGTTGGTGTTTATGCCGAGATCCGGTTGATCCGTCGCTCGACCAGATACGGACGGCAATCATTTAACTGGGATCTACACTGTTAGCCATTATAGAGCCTCATACAACGCAACGTAGCATGATAATCTTCTCTAACGCGCTCTCTATAATCGCTTTCTCCCTTCAAAGGCCCGAAAGCAAATAATTTCGATCCTTGCATTCGTGATGGATCGGAATAGCGGGGAAACATCGCAGGTACTCATTTCCCCGGCTGAAGAAGACGCATGGGTGCTTTCACGCTCTTCAACGCTCTTCCATCATGGCTATCGTTTCAGGTCCCCTCTTTCTGGGTCTTGACCTTTCCACCCAACAACTCAAAGGGGTCACGATCAAGGAGGACGGCACTATCGTCGACGAGACCTCGGTTCACTTCGACAACGACCTATCCCACTTCAAGACTACCAGTGGAACCTATCATGGACCCGGTGACGGAGAGGTCACATCTCCTGTTGAGATGTGGCTAGAGGCCATCGATCTGCTTTTCGACCGACTGAATAAAGCGGGTGTAGCGTTGTCGGATATCGTCGCAATCTCAGGCGCTGGTCAAGTAAGCGATCGCAATGGCTTTTAGCAATATATCACTGGTCTCAATCGTATGACCCGATAGCAACATGCGTCCGTCTACTGGTCCTCCGAGGCCGAGAAGTTGCTTGCTTCTCTCGATAGCGGCAAGAGCTTGAAAGAGCAGCTCTTCCCTGAGGCATTTGCGTTAGACCGATCTCCTATCTGGCAGGATCACTCGACAGAACAAGAGTGCAAAGCCTTGGAGGATGCGGTTGGAGGGGCGCAAGAGCTGGCAGACATTAGTGGCAGCAGAGCATACGAAAGATTCACTGGAAGCCAAATTCTCAAGGTAGGTACATATCTTGTCTGCATTAATATACAATGACTTGAAGCTCTACAGATCTGGAAGAAGAGGCCAGAAATCTATGAAGCTACTGCCAGGATATCCTTGGTTTCCTCTTTCGTTGCATCTGTCTTCCTCGGGAAATTTGCGCCCATCGAGGTTTCCGACGCAAGCGGAACGAATCTCATGGACATCGTCTCATGCAAATGGGACCATAAGTTATTGGAAGCATGTGGAGGCTCACAGCTCAAGGAAAAGCTGGGGCCTGAACCTGCCATTGGGGGCACCAATCTTGGTACCGTTAGTGATTGGTGGGTCAAGCGATGGAAGCTCAACCCAGGTATGCCATAAACAGCCTCTACTCAAGATCTACTTCTCAGCCCCCATAGAGTGTATCGTCGCACCTATCACTGGCGACAACCCTGCCACTATCATGGCTCTCTCTTCCCCAGGAGACGCTGTGCTCTCTCTCGGGACGTCGACGACGTTCTTGATCTCAATTCCCGCATCCGACACGCCCCCCAAGCGCATGACTACCTCACATCTACTTGCTCATCCAACAACCGAGAAGGGCCAGATCGCGATGCTTTGCTACAAGAACGGCGCCCTTGCAAGAGAAAATATCCGGAACACATACGCCAACAAAGACTGGGACAAGTTCAACGAGTTTGTCCAGGCTGCACCTCCCGGATGTGCAGGGAACATGGCTCTATATTTTCCTCTTCCGGAAATCATTCCTCCCGGTGTGCAGGGCGAATTCTGCTTTTCCGTGATTACACCTGAGGCGCCAAAGCGTGTTGAGAAGGTGCCTGATGAGATTCACTGCCGAGCGATTCTAGAATCCCAGTTCCTTTCCATTCGATCCAGGATTGCAGCTATCCTGCCCGCCAACGCGCCGCACTTGCACAGGCTCGTCATATCTGGAGGCTCATCTGCCAACCCAGTCATTCGACAGATAGCTGCTGTAAGCCATGGTTTGATCTTTTTATCGCTAAAAACTCACTGTTTCGTAGGACATTTTTGGTATGGACGTCTACGTCTCCACCACTAAGGAGGCTGCCGCCATGGGAGGCGCTCTTCTCGCCAAATACGCTTGGTGGAAGGGAAAACACCAAGGGGCTCGGTTCGAGGACATGACCGGAGGGGAGCCAGCTGGAACTACTCGCGTGGCCACAACCCATCCAGATGTAGCCAAGATCTACGACGATCTCGTTCCTGTTTACACCAAGTGTGAAGAGGAGGTCGTTCAAGCTCTTGGAAACTAGATGAGCCCATCTGACTGCGATGAAGGGTTAAAGAGAAGAGAGAAGCAGCTATCAAGTAGAAAATGAACTTTGTATTAACGTTATCCTGTATCTATTATGTCGATACCCCGAAGGTTGAGCGACTCGATGGGAGCTAACAGTGGTCGGAGTGTCGGCCCGGTAAGGTTGTGTCACATCACGGAATTTGAAGCGCTGAGGTTGCCTTGAACCTCCCATATTTGAAAGCTCAAACAGGAAACGGTGAATGGTAGCCTGGTGTAGAGCTCTGGGCTATTGTCGAAGTTCGGCCTTATCCCGTTCGTCTAGCTTGTCGGTATTTTCAACTACATTTGCTCAGCAATCACTTCTTCTCCAGACCGTTAGAAGACTCACGAGAAACGCATTGCACACCGACATGGCGGAGAAGAGGGACGCGGAGGGAATAGACCTGGCTGTTGAACCCGAGACGAAGCGCCTGAAGACGGGGAGCGGGCCACAAGATGCCATGGAAGGCGTCGAGCAGTCTTCAGCCGAAGAGTCCACGAGCATGATTCAGGTCGACGCGGAGGGCAGATCGAGAAACGAGGAAGTGCAGGCCGAAGAAAGTGGATCTTCGAAGAAGAAAACCAAGTCTCGGAACCCTCCTCCTGGCAAGGGGAAGGGTCGCCGCGAGCGTCGTAGCGCTACCAAGGAGGAAGAGGAAGCCAACCGGGAGAAGAAGAGGCTTATGGCTGAGCAAGGGATTGAACCGCCGCCTCGCCTTCCAAAGCGTCAGTCCGCGCTACTCATCGGCTTCTGTGGGTCTGGGTACAAAGGGATGCAAATGTTAGTGAGCCTTTTGGGTACGGCCATGTCCTACGCTTTGCTCAGGATGACTGACTGAACATTTCCTAGACAAAAGGATGGGACAAAGACCATTGAAGGTGTCTTATTTGATGCCCTAGTAAAGGTTGGCGCCGTCTCTCAGGACAACGCAGATAACCCTACCAAGGTATGGAATAATTTATTTGGAGACGGAAACTATTGTTGAACATCTGCCAGGTCGCCCTGGCTCGAGCAGCAAGGACCGATGCTGGTGTACATGCAGCGGGAAACGTTGTTTCTCTGAAAATGATATCTCAAATACCTGGAATTCCAGATCTTGTTGCTGCTGTGAATGAGCAGCTCCCACCCGAGATTCGATTCTGGGGATTCGTGAGTCGCTCGTTATCCCTCTGCTGGCATCTGACTGATGCACATTCAGGTTCGCACCCAAAACTCGTTCAATGCACGACTGTACGCAACCATGGAGAGAACATCTGCCCACCTTTACTGACTCTCTTCTAACAGGGTTTGCGACAGCCGGAAGTACACCTACTTCTTCCCCAGCTACTTGCTTGTACCTCCAAAACCGGATTCTGGCCTTGCTACTCGCTTGAATGCCTACAACGAGTCCTGTGGCGAGCCCACAATTCCTAGTCATCCGTTCTGGCAAGACCTCCCAGAACCTGTGACAAAGGAGGAAGAGCTAGCCCGAAAACGAGCATGGAGAGTCAACCCTGAGCCTCTCGAGAGGCTCAGAGCGGCAGCTAGCAAGTACGAGGCCACCCACAACTTCCACAACTTCACTGTTGGAAGGGAGTTCAAGGATCGTAGTAACTTCCGGTTCATGAAGACCATTACTGTCGAGGATCCTGTTGTTTATGGCGAGACGGAATGGATTGCAGTGCTCTTCCATGGACAGAGCTTCATGTTGCATCAGGTGCGGCCTTCGAATGCCTTTGGTTCCAGCTGTGCTGACTTCCTTCTAGATTGTAAGCCCACTGCAATGTTAAGATACTATTATTTCCAAAGCTAACGGGCTTCCAGAGGAAGATGATGGCTGGACTGGTTCTGACATGCAGGAATGGGGCGCCCCCAGAGGTTTTAGACGAGGTATTCCAATTCAGAAAATCCGCGGAATGCCCTGCTAAAGTCAGGATAGCTGTTCAAGGAACCTAATGTTTTCATCCCCAAAATGCCCTCACTTGGTCTCCTACTTGAGGAGCCTCTCTTCGGCCAGTACAATGGAAGGATGGAAAAGATTAACGAAAAGCTCTCGCCAGACGACCCGGAATACAGGCCACCTATCGATTTCGACTTGTACCGCGACAAGATCGTTGACTTCAAGGAGAAATTCATCTACAAGAACATGCGCCAGATTGAGGACCAAAATGGACTGTAAGTTGAAATTCATCCTCTGGTTTTTATAACTAACACCGTTGTCTAGATTCGATGCATGGATGCGCCATGTTGACATGTACGCAGGGGACGATCTCCTCTACCTCAACCGACAAGGCAAAGTTCCCGAAGAGTCCGTTTGGAAAAAGGGCGAACGCAGGAGGAATGCCTTCCGAGAGAAGCGTGTTTTCGATATAACCTCATTCCAAGAGTCGGAGAAGGTGAAGAAGCAGCTTGAAGAAGACGATGCTTCAGAGGAGGAGGAGGAAGTCATCGACAAGAAGATGTTGGCTGAGACTGAAGGATAGTTGGCAGTTCTCTCATTGCTTGGTTTACCACCGCGATATAGTTTATGACTGGAACTTCCTCATGGTCTGGATTTCATCCAACAGGGCTTGTAGTTTGTCATCGTCGATCTTCACCAGGCTAGAGGAATATGGGTTAAGGCTGGGCGAACGGTATCCGAGTGATCACACCAACCTTGGTACCACACTTTTGGCTTCTTCGGATGTTGCGGGGCAAAGGTTGGCGATCTGAGCGGTCTCAAACTGCGTTAGAAGAGGCTCTCTCCTCAAAGTCCTGTGGGTTATGTCTAGCACCCTGTTTTCGGCGATAGACGACATGGACCCACTCTCGGACAGCACTGGCTGAGTCTGTCGTATTGAACTTGGCAAAGGTCTTGACATACTCCAGAGTTTTGTTGTAAACACTAGAAGTATATATAACTGTCTGCCTACACGTGCACATAAACCACTCACGCTGTATCTGGCGCGTCTTTATCTCTGTTCTCGAGTAGATACCTGACCTCGGAAATCAAGAGACAACCCGCATTGTTGAACTCTGCCGAACGAGGATTGTGAGCATATCAAAAGTTGACAGTGCTTTTACGCGTACCAGCGCCAAGTTTGAGCGCCGCAGCGTCCTCGTCTTCAGTCTGAGGCCTATGTCGCAGCCGAGTGGTCATGGTCAAGGTGCAAAGGGCACATTCCGAGAACTGCGGACAGTGCCCATCTGGCGTGCAAACAGTCCACAACTTTGCCCCTGTCCTTAATTCCTGGTCACGATTAGTTCTATCTTCCTATAATCGAGGCTGAGTCCAGAAGCGCACTGTATGCTAATAACGACGTGCCTCTCCATTCACTACAGCCTACCAGGGCCTCCCCGAGACTGCCGGCGGTATTTTCCCGCCTTTCCCGCATGTCGTGTGGGGAACGGAACTTAAAATAGAGCTTGGCAGCAGCGGGATTCCAGCACAAGCTGCTTTGACTCTTCACCATCACCATCCCAGCCGAGTCTAGTAACCCAGACTGCTGGCATTATCACCATCAACTCAGCACCAGCGCTGCAAGCTTAATTACGTTCCGAAAGGGACCAACAGCTGCTTCGACGAGATAAGGGCTACACGCAGCAAGGGCTCACTGCTGCATGCATTAAGAGACTGGCGTGGCATCTTCCTTTTACGCATCTCAAGAGCATCTTTTCTGGCTCCTCCACCAGCTCGGGTGTAGATAACGGTCACCGATACTCGCTTCTTGGCCTCCAGGGTTCGACTAGTCTCGCACAACCACCAGTACGGCCTCGGGGAGCGTATAACAACTCGACACCGACACCTAGTGCTGCTACGTTTGGCGTTGGAGAGGAGCACGACGAAGAATCATACGAAATGGTTGCGACATATGGTGTTGCACGAGAGAACGATGCGGATGCGACGTACCGCGAAGGAAGTGACGAGTCGAGGGCGCTATTGGGAGGCACTTCCAGCAGCGGGACACCTGCAGCGCCTAATGGAAAGAGAGATGGACATGCAACTATGATGAGTTGCATCGGGAATCTTGCGAATACGATTATTGGGAGTGGTATGTTTGGCTGTCTGGCTGCCCACGAGATTGAAAACTAACTTGCGGCTGCAGGCATGCTCACCTTCCCGCTGGTATGTGCTCTTGTCAAGGCTGTTGGTTTGTTTTAACCTTTGAGATAGGCAATGGCGTCTGCTGGTATCATACCAGGAGTTGTTACCTGCATTACGTCGGGAACAGTGGCGGCCTTTGGGTTGTACCTTCTCTCACTCTGTGCAACCTACACGGGCCACAGACGGTCCTCCTTCCACGCTGTTTCTCAGCTCACCTTTCCCAGAGCCGCTGTATTCTTCGATGCGGCAATCGCTATCAAGTGTTTTGGTGTTTCCATCAGGTACCTTACACTCGGTCGCCATAATTGAGGATGCTAACCGACTCTTTCTTAGTTACCTCATTATCGTGAAGAGTCTCATGCCCAACGTGGTTGCGTCTCTCTATCACGATTTCACCGGTCCTGATACGAACCCGCCAGACTGGGCCATGAACGGACGTAACTGGATCACTATCTTTATGGTCGTGTTGATTCCCTTGGCCTACATGAAGCACTTGAACAGCTTGAGATATACTAGCTATGTCGCGCTGTTCACCGTTGGTACGTTACTGCTGCTGACGATTGTTTTCCGCAGCTAATCAACCCCACTTTAGCTTACCTGGTTTGTATCGTGATTAAGTGCTACTTTTGGCCACTCAAAGGAATGCCAGAAAGAGGCGAAGTCACTTGGTTCAAGCTTACACCCAACTTCATCTCGACCTTCCCTATCCAAGTGTTTGGTTTTACTTGCGCACAGAATGTAAGCCGCAGTTCCTGTATCCCCCAAAGTTGATGTTCATCGGCTTGCAGCTGTTCCCCATCTACAATGAGGTGAAGGACAACTCTCAGAAGAGGCTGAATATTGTCATTGGTACCTCCATCGGAGGTGCTGTGATCACTTATGAAGTAGTTGCCATCATCGGCTATCTGACCTTTGGCTCTGTGGTATGTTTTCCCAACGAGGGGTTGTCGCGGAGGCTAACGCACTCAAAAGGTCGGGCCAAACATCATCGCCATGTACCCTTCCACCTCGCTCTTTGTGGCGATGGGGCAGCTTGCCATTGTGATCAATTTCTTGTGTTCTTATCCTCTTCAAGTCCACCCGTGTCGCAACTGCCTGGACAAAGTTTTGAATCCAGACCATAGCCCACATGCCGAGGTCAAGGCACAGACACCCAATACAGCTGTCACTGTTGCTGCTGATGAGGAGGATGAAGAGGAGGTGGACGAGGATGAACACGCCCATGTCGCTATGTCGCCTTTGAGACATACCGTGCTAACAAGCCTCATTGTTGCTTCTGGGTTCACTATTGCTTATCTTGTTGACGACCTACAGCTCGGTGTGTACCCAATGCTTATCGCCTTGACATTTTACTCACAAGTTTCCAGTCCTTTCTTTTGTTGGCTCTACAGGTTCTACTACAATTTCGTTCATTCTACCTGGTTTGTTCTATTGGAAGGTGAGTCCACTCACTGAGCTTCCGAAGACGGTTGACCCTAAATTTCACCATAGCTCACACGAAACGATCCTACTGCAAGAACTACTAATTTACTTTCGATTTGTTTGACTGTCTATGGTGTCTTGATCTTTATCTTCTGGTGAGTAGTCTTTGGCTCTTGCGTCTTTTCTTTCTGACCCACCTCTCCAGCTTGAGCTTCAATATCTACAAAGTCATTCACCCTTCGCAACCAGGGCAGAAACTGGAGTAATACTAGTACATACCGTTTGTTCAGACTATAGAGGAATTGTTTATGCAATGGATTTACCGCCAAGCGGATTTTTACCCACGCCGGCCGGAGTCCGATGATTGCATCGAGACTCGCATTATTCGCCAATTGCTAGCTTTTTGATGCTCAGAACTTGTCCTTAACCCTCATGTCTCTATAACACTCAGCAGCTCTCAATCCGAGTCAACAATACTCTAAACTGTGCCCGGCGTCGTTGTCGTCTCTGTCGGTGTGTGCAACTGGTGTGAAGAAGAATTCCTATTGCTCACAGCCTCGTCTACTGCTCAGTACCAGTCCACCGCCTTTTGACCACCAAAACTCTACACCACCAGCGGCTAATCTCCAATACACACCCATCTGTACCCGGCAAACAGCTCGATAGAAGCATTACAACTGATACTCGACGAGTTCACAGACACCGTTCAAGGCGAATAACACCGAGCGCCCGGCAAACGACAATGAATCCCTCAACAACACCTGTGGCCTTGGACGTGACACGAGGGGTTGATTCGATGCATCTCGACGCACGGACCACCATTGATAGTGAACCCAACGCACGGGAAGGATCCCCCTCGACTTTCTCCCCATCACCAGGTGAAATCGAGCCTTCATCGAACCCTCAGACCCAGGCACCGGCTCCCATTACTATTCTTTCTCCAGCGGCAGTAGGAGGCAACCCCAGTAGTGTGTTCCCGTCATCTTTGATGTTGAACACCGACTCGCCGTCGAGCGCAAGTCCGGTACCTTCCCCACCGGACGTCGACCCTCAGATCATCGAGGCACTGAAGAGCAAGGATAGGATCTATGTGTTGAAGCTAGGAGAGCAGATGGAAAGCCTGATTAAAGAGAAACGGTGCGTGTATATTATTATATGAGTCCCTCGTTGGCGTATTTCGCCGTTGCATGGGGGATTGTGGCATAATAACTAGGACTAATGGCATACCCCTCTCATGGATAATACTTAGGCCACGCGTCGATCTGACACCAACCACCTCGTACCAGCGATTATTGGTACATCGATGTTCAGCATACTACAAATTGGTTCCTGAGACAGACCCATTAACGAAGAATATTTTTGTGCAGCGAACCCCGGACAGCCGGATGTACGTGTTCTCCGCTTTGCTTCTCATCCTCATTGCTTATAATTTTTATCACGCGTTTAGCCCCGAGCGCAGAATGAGCGAACTCGTTCCACCTGAATCATCATCACAACCAGCGTTCAAGATTATGAGGCGATCACAGGGCGACCGTCGAAACAAACCACATTCGCAGGCTGGTTCTGTCGCCGGCGAAGACGGGGATCTGTCCGACGTGGAGCCCTCTGAGGCTGGGAGTCTCGGGGGAAGGAGTAGCGCTGCTGGTGGCAGCAAGAAGCACATGACCATTCAGGAACGAGAAGCGGCATATAATGAAGCTCGTTCCCGTATCTTCATGGGCTTTGAAGAGAAGGAGAAGGCGAAAGAGAAGGACATGAGTGCAAGCTCATCATCCCTTAGCCTTACTTCTGCCTCTGCTTCAAGTGCCAATGAGGACAGTTTGGGTGATCTCGATGGATCGATTACCTCTCCTGCCACAGAGAGCGAATGGTCAGGTCCCTCTGGCCAACATTCAAGGGATCGCAAAGACCATAATAGGAGAGGCAACGCGTCCGCTTCTTCTTCCACACGATCCATGCGATCCGGCTATCACGGCAACCATTCAAACCCAAGTTCGCGCAACTCAAGAGCACCGTCACCTTCCTTCAAGTACGCGTCGCTCTATGAACCCGCTCCGTCGCAACAATTGTACGACCCCAATCAACCACCCAACCAGATGAACGCACCGTATGGGACGCAGTACTATCATCCCTTCGCTCCGGTACCCCAAGGCTACGCTCCGCCATACAATGCTGGATGGTATCCCCCGTATCCCGGTTATCCTCCTCCTCACGACCCACATCATCCACCTCCTGACCCTTCTCGACCCATAGAGCACTATCCTTCGCCACAAATGGGGTACCCACACATGTGGCACCCTCCTAATCAACCACCCCCCATTCAAACCGGTCCATTAGGGCAGCAGGGTCCCATGCAACATCATCAAACGCATCAAGGACATGCCCACCCGGCGGCATCTCCTCCTCCCCAGCCGCCTGCACAGTACCCCTATGGCCAGCCTCCTGGTCAGTATCCTTACGGTGCTCCAGCAGGCTACGGGCATCCCGCTCCGGGCTACTATCCTCCTCCACCTCCTCAAATTCAACCTGCGATGGCTCAACCATCGCACCCTTCGGCGCAGATGCCCATCCCAGGTCATATGTACGACGGTTCCCCTGCACCCCATCACGGGCCACCACAACCACCACTCCCGCATACATCGTCTGCACCACCCCCGCATGGGTACAACTTTAATCAGAATGGGAGAAGTCCCATTGGGAATGGGCTCCCGCCGCCGCAACCTCCTAACGGGCGAAATAACGCTCGAAATCCACCTGGGCCACAGCCTAACAGCGGGCACGGGAATAAAGGAAGAAACAATGCTGCGATAGCTAGGAATCCATGGAGTTATGGTCCTGGAATCAGCTCTGGAGGCCACGTTGGCCCGCCTGGCTCGAGTAATGCCGACATTGTTGGTCCTCGTCTGACCTCTGCTCGTCGACAGTCGAATCTGAGTGGTGGGAGCTCCAGAGCTTCCTCTTACAACGACGACGGTCTTTCAACAACGGTACGTTGGCCTTTTAATAGCGCATGCGGTTAGGGGACTTACCACATTCAACAGTCGTCTTCAACAACAACATCCTCGTCCTCTCGGCGGACATACACCTCCACTGCCTCGTCGCAGCATCCCCTACCTCCGCGACCAGATTGGGCTGTCGGTCTGAAAGCCCAGCCGACCCTGGCTCGAGGGAGTCACGAACACAACTCTCCTCGGAACCCCATGTCGCCTGCACGAGGTATGAATGGGAACGGACATCACCCGCCTCCTGTCCTACAACCAACGGATTTCCCTCCGTTATCGTCTGGTCCCTCGCCAGAGAAGCGACATCCCGTGCCCTCTGGTGCCTGGGGGAACACGGCGAACAGGGCGATCCTTGTACCACCGTCTGCGAGCGCGGGTGGCGCTGTGGATGGGGAACGCAACTTGAGCAACCCGTCGCCCAAGGTAAGTTTCCAACGATGAGAGTTTTGACGGCGATGCTGACGGTCCTCAAGGGTGACTCGCATAAACTTATTCGACGACCGAACGGCGCTGATGGTTCACCCGGTCAGGACGCGCAGGTGAATGGTGACAGTGCTGCCCTCGCGCAACAGATGCAGGTCATGTCCATTGAAGAAAAGATTGCTGCGATTGAGAGTCGGGCTGTCCAGTCTGAGGCGTTGGCGGCTTTCGCTCAGCAACAGCAACACTCTGCACCACACGGTACTCACGCTGGCATGGCATGAGTATGAAAAATGATACGATGTATGTCGTCGTCGCTGTCGTCGCTATAAACTTTTTACTGCTTTTATTGGTTTGCGTCGCTTTCGCGTTGGTGTCGCGCTGCAGTCGGCTTGCTCTCTGTGTCCTCGCTCGTCTGAGCGGTCGTGCAGTCACCAACTTATTGTCTCATTCGGGGGTCCTTCATGTAACCTCCATCGCATGTTGTGTGTGTTTTTGTTGTGATAGCTCGTAGGGCCTTGGACAGTTTACACTACGAAATAGAAGTTTGGTGTTGTTCATACTACGCTTGGACAATTTCATCTACCTATTCAAGCGGAAATATAGTCCTTCAGAATTGGTCTCTCAGAAAGTCGATGCGAAGCTTGATCTCCTTGGGACAGCGTAAGGCAAAATACGGGACAGCGAGAGACATAGATACAAGTACATTATCATAATCCAATCAAGTAGGAATACTCCTCCACGGAACCGGCACACTCCCACCTCCGACACTCCCTCTCAACACTCTCAGCACCTCTGAATAAAACACATCATTCTCCTCTGTAATCCACCCGCCTCTCACCAAGAAATCGATGATCGCCAACGCCGAGCTGCGTTTGAATTGGCCTTTACAGAGGTTCTCGAGGACAGAGTCGAGTGTGAGCAAGTGGAAGGCGTCGACTTCGGGGTCGAGGACGTTGCGCTGGGGTCGGACGGTGAGGTCTACGGGGAGGGGGAGTTCGTAGAGGTAGTAGTGGCCTGGGAGGATGTATTGTTGTTGGAGAGGTGACGTTGGGAGTTCTGGGTGCTCTGATAACGAATAGGTATGGTGAGGGTCAACGACTTGTTGGCTTATGGAGGAGGACGAGGAGGGAGGAACGATAGATTTGGGACACGTGGGGAGGTTGTGGGAGCGGTGGAGGAATGGGACTGTGCCGACTGCGCGGAGGTAGGTCATGAGGTATTCGCTGTCGAATAGGGCTTCTTCGGATGCTTCGCGGAGGACGGTAGAGAGTGGTGTGTCGCCTAGACGCATTCCGCCTCCTGCTGTTACGTCTAGTTGGCCTGGCGAGCTGTGCGAAATGAACATCAGTATGACATTGGAAGGAGTGTAATGGATGGGGGCATTTACTTGACTTTGTTCTTGGATCGACGAGGGATCCAGAGTTTAGTTTCGTTGGTGGATGGGTCGTGGACGTATCCGGTGAGGAGGGCACCATAGTTGGCTAGACCAAAGATGGGGAGTGCTGCACGTTCGATCTCGAATGCGAGGGTGCCCTGCCCTGGTGAGGGATGATTGAACACTGGGTATGCTTCTCCGCTCCATCCTATCAAGGGTTCAGTATCACATAATGAGGAAAGAAGAAGGAACGGACCTTTGAGTAGCTCAGCAAAGACCTTCTTGCGTTTCCAATCGAGTAACAAACGCTCGACGTGCAAAGTCCTCGCATGGTCCCCACCTTCGTTGACCCAATCGGCAAACGCAACACTCCTCACCATCTGCCGCCTCCCACTCTCCGTGACGACGTCAAATGCACTGTCTCCCGTTCCAGGAGACTCCATTTCGTTCGGTTCAAAGTACCGTACATCCCAAGGGCTCGCAGAGTCCTTTTGAAAGTGCCGGAGGTGGTCTCTGGAGATGGCAGCTGCGACTTCAGGGATGAGCCAGCCGATGGGTTTGGGTGGGCCAGATCTCGCAGACGGGCTGGCTTCGTTTATCCTACTGCCATTCCCATTCCCATTCACTTGGTCCCGATAGAGAGAGGTATGTTCCCGTCCAAACACAGGAGGCGGATGATGCGACACAAAGAACGGCACGACGCGTTCCTCGGCTGTCATACTGCCCCATGGTGTCCTCGAGGCAACTTTCAACGGTCTCTCGAGCTTTGCGGTGTTGTATTCGAGACCGACGATGCTGCGAAAGATACCGTCTGGGTCACCATAGCCGTGTTCGAATTCTGCGGTGGGAGGCAGGGCGAGGTTGTTGGCTCCGAGGACGATGGGGAGGAGGCTGTGGTAGCCTTCTGGGAATTTGAGGGGTTGTGGTGCGGGGAAGATGTGATGGGATGTGCGGCGTTGGTGTGAAGAGACTGGGATGGGTCGGGCAGAGAGGAGCCTGGCAGAAGGATGGTGAAGGGCAAGCGGATGTGCTGTTAGTCCGCTAATTTGCCTCCGTGCGCATGTAGAGCCCCTGAGAGTAGCATTGTGAGGTGGGATATGTTTGCTGCGAGAGATGGCAAACTGGGAAGGGGGTCGTCTCATTCGGACTGTGTGAGGGTATCGAGGAAGAGGCTCTGGGGCTGCTCAAGCTTTGAATAGCTCTGCCATCACTTGTCCGGCAATCAAACTCTGAACTGGCGCTCATCGACTGCAGACTCCAGAGCCATGGCGAAATCCTGTTGAGAGATGGCGCCTACGGGGATGATATAGATAAACAACCAATTTATCTTTGCAAGGCCCTTTAGGTCCATCTGAAAGCCATTATGATGCTGAGATTTATTCAGAAAAGGTCTTACATCTACTTGACTTGCTGTAGATATGGATCCAGAATTGTACTTTCAAACTATCTGGTCTGCAAAGCGCTTTGCATGCTTCATCGTAGTACACCAGACAGCTCTGGATATACACCGCTCAATAATATTGTCAATAGGGGCCGTCGCGCCTTGAAATCCACGTGCACTAATCTGGCGCGTCAAAATCACTGACGGTGACTGACCGCGTCTGTCTTCCGTTCGATTCACTGTTTCACCTCTTGCTCCCAACTTCTTAGCGCTCTCCAAATACGTGTTGCCGTGGATTGAGACTCGAAACCTGTATTTGAATTCAAACTTGTACCAGAGTTTCTCCATTCTAGCCTGACCTTTCCCATTCGACATGCTAGCTCATACGGACTTTGGTATGGTCTGACCTGCTCGTTCTACCGATCAATGGTTCATCTCGCTGCTGCTGGTCAGGTTCGAGACCAACATGATCTCACCTCTGGCGTATATGCGGCAGTAATTCAGCTTGAGGAGGCGCCACAGGACGCTTGTAGGGGAGTGTGCGTCAAATGGTTCGCAAATTGGACTATCCCTGTCAGCACATGCCTGCTGGTGCGTGCGTATGCATGCGGTGACTTGTCCCGCAAGCTCACAGGTTACTCAACTCTTTCAGGATGATTCTCAGCTGTGTTAATCTATCTATATCAATAAGCGCCTAAATACTATTGGAGGCGATGCTGCGAAGTCCAAGATGGGTACCGTGTCACAGCAGTGAGGGTGTTGGCAAGCGCCTGTCACCTTGGACTTCGACCACCACGATGCCTCAAAACATCGTCGCCGATGAGCACCACTCACGCCCGCGTGCTTCCCCTGCAAGATCATGCCTGCATCAATCGCATGGTATGCTCATTAGATGTTGCAATAGCTATAAGCTCACTACCCCCGTTCAAAGCCAACTCTGGCCCTTTGTCCAATTCTCCAGCTCCTTCACCCAACCAACTACTCTCAGCGTCTTCAAGCCAGTCTCAACTTGTACCCCCTCCCTCATTTTACGTTGCAGTACCACCGCTGGGCCAACGAACGGCGCTATTAGCCCCCGGCAACACAGCGCAACTGTTCGACGCTTCGTCTGATAACACCGTCAGCGACTCGAATATCAAAGTGGCTGGGCGCGACTTGATCAACCTGTCAGTATCCATTAACGCTCTGCTGCCCTCGCACACTCCTGGCCAGCAGGCGTCTGAGACCGCTAATCAGTCCAGTTACTTATGGCCGTCCATTCTCTCGAGGTTCTGGTCCCCTTTTTCAGGGACATCGGTTACTTTGGACCCCGCTGAATCGTCAGCGACCATGGATGCATCGTATGAGCCTCAGCTAACGCGAAGCTCAGCCCCGAATTGCCCAGATCCCAGGGATGCTCAGGTTCCTGATATTCAAGACACGCCTGCTACCCATGCATGCGATTTCCAGGCCTGCGGTGGGGCTTACCGCGAGTCACAAGCTGGCGGGCCTGAGCCTGTTGAAAACACCGGATCCGATGACTTCGACATTGTGAGTGTCTTTTTAACGACATGCGTTACAGCCTCTGATCTTTTTCAAGATATCACTTGAGGACCTTGACATTAATGGGAAGCACCGAGCCAAGCTCTTTCCCCCCAAGTCTTTGAATCTTTCCAAGGCTTCAAACGTTCACGAAATCTACGTCAAAAACATCACCCCAAGTGGACATGGGTATCCTTGTGCCAATCCATGCCCCATGGGCCCCCCAATCCGGATCGGCGACGTGGGGATTTTTACCTCCAGTGGCTTTGCTGTGGCTACGAATCTCTACGATTGCCAAGTGGCTTCGCTCCAGAACCATCTTATGTCCTTACCGCCGCTCTCAGATGTGTGGCATAATGCAAGCTACCTTTCCGAAGGCGACTCCATGACTGGGGGAGTCTCTGATTGCCAGATAATTTTTGCAGATAATAGCTCGTGGGTGAAGTGTCATTGCCTCCATGGGATCAAGCAAAGCTGACGAGCGTGTCCCAGAACCATTCGCGAAATCATATACCCTTGCCATGACTCGGAAGGTGCCATCCTTGCAGTGACGTCGCCTGCTCAGCTCCTCTCGCTCAAAGACCATACCCCACTGCGAGATTGGCTTTGCGACCACGGGATGACTTTATTCCAATCTCTCCGCTCTGGCCGAGCCGATCCTCTCTATGTCGTGACAGGGACCGTTACTTCTTCATCTTGGGCCACCGCCACTTATGCTGAGCCCATGAAAGCACCTTACGACTCGGTTGTCCTGACCCACCTTATGCCTCAAGGCCCTAGTTCACGACCCAGCTACCGCTGGACGCGTACCGGGAAGGCTCAAGTACGGTCAGGGGTCAGCGTTACAATTGATCCCACAGGAGAGAGGGCCAAAGACCAATGTCTTTTCCTTCGTGGATTCTTGCTTACACCCTCTACAAAACACACAACCGATCGCGTACTGTATGGGGTGAGAAGCAGCGATGGGAAGGCCACCTTGGGGTCCGATTCGGGAACCGGAGACAGACACTCGACGTCAAACGGCTTCGAGAGCGCTGGTGGGGGAGGTTTAAGATCTTCATCTTTTTCAACGGGGTCTCACCGGGGTGGTGCGTCTGACAAAGATGTGATAGTGGCTGAACCCGTTCGGGGGCCGGAATATGCCATAGTCGAAGAAGTTCCGTCTCTGACATCAACGGTAGGTATCCCAGTCTTCCGGTGACATGGTGTATCTCTTCATTCACTGGCAATATGTAGGAACTCTATCCCTCATACAGGATCAACAAGCAGCTCCTCGAACTAGTAAGTGGGACTTGCTGCTCTGTCTGGCTTGTAATCACAATGTTTCTGGTAGACCAATGCCGATCTCGCAATCACGCACGACGATGACTGGAGAAGCAGATGGCATGATATCCAGCAGCAATCAATGATGAAAGCTAAAGGTAGTGGTGTGCTAACGCCTTCATTTCTTTCGGAAGACGAGATTCAATACGTCCAGAGTGAACAAGCGCAGCTGGGGTCCACTGCTACTGCTAAACGTGCAGAAGGCATGTCGGAGAAATCAGATCCCCTTCGAGACAGTCCCACCACGCAAGAGAGGCCAGATCACACGAAGTTGGCACAGGCTTCTATGTCGAGGCGCTCCGCCCCAGATACCGAAGGATCCCTGATTACTGCCAGAGGGAGTGTACTTGCCCAAGACGACGCAATCCCTGACACCAGTGGGACTTTCAAAGAGCTCGGAAGATGTGACCTCGTCTCGCCCAGCTCAGACATAATCGTCCAATCGAATACACTTTGTGAGCATTAGTTTGGTTCGTAGGCTCACGAAATGTTTCTAAGAGATAAAACTACAGCAAGTGCGGGTACACACACCCTTACACTGAAAGGCAAGATGATGGCAGATGTGAGCACGAATACTCATACCCAGGCACCTCGGCATTCTTCCGCTTCGACAGTGGCGACCATGCTGGTGGGTCCGATTGGTGTTCCGATTTTTATCATCTTCATCCTAACTTTCCTTGTAGGCTGATGCTGATCTTGCAATCACTCACGACGACGATTTGAGCTTCGGTGTTCAAGGCGTCAAACGCAATGCCCAAGCACAGCCACTGGCATCCTCACCAAATGTTGACCCTCAACTCATCAAGGCGCTGGAGAGCAAGGATAGGATCTATATGCTGAAGTTAGCAGAGCAGATGGAGAGTTTGATTAATGGGAAACGGTGCGTATATACTCTTCTACGAATCCACCGCTAGCGAGTGTCGCCGTTGCATGGAGATAATAATCAGACTAATGTTGCACGCCTCAAAAATAGGTCACGCATCGATCTGACACCAACGACCCCATCCCAACGATTATTGGTCCATCAATGTTCAGCATACTATAAACTGACTGCTGAGACGGACCCAGCGACAAAGAATTGTTTTGTGCAGCTAACCCCAGACAGCCGAATGTAGGTGTTCTCGATTTCTATGCTCATCTTCTTTGTTAAGGATTTTTATCTCGCAATTAGCCCCGAGCGCAGAATGAGCGAACTGGTTTCACCTGAACCAGTATCACAGCCAGCATTGAATGTTCTGAGGCGATCACAGGGCGACCGTCGATACAAAACATATTCGCGGGCTGCTTCTGTCGCCGGGGACTTGGCCGACGTGAAACACTCTTTGGCTAGGAGCCTCGGGTTTGGGGGGAGGAGTAGCACTCCTGGTAGCAGCAAGAAGCCCATGTCAATTCAGGAACGAGAAGCGGCATATAATGAAGCGCGTTCCCGTATCTTCATGGGCTTTGAAGAGAAGGAGAAGGAGAAGGCGAAAGAGAAGGACATGAGTGCAAGCGCGTCGTCACTTAGCCTCACTTATCCCCCTGCTTCAAATGCCAGCGGGGACAGCTTGGGTGATCTTGATGGATCGATTACCTCTCCTGTTACAGACAGCGAATGGTCGGATCCCTCTGGCCAACATTCAAGGGATCGCAAAGACCACAATAGGAGAGGCAACGCGTCCGCTTCTTCTTCCACACGATCCATGCGATCCGGCTATCACGGCGACCACTCTAATCCAAGTTCGCGCAACTCACGAGCACCGTCACCTTCCTTCAAGTACGCGCCGCTCTATGAACCCGCTCCGTCGCAACAATTGTACGACCCCAATCAGCCACCCAATCAGACGAACGCACCGTATGGGACGCAGTACTATCATCTCTTCGCTCCGGCACCCCAAGGCTACGCTCCGCCATACAACGCTGGATGGTATCCCCCTCCCGGTTATCCTACTCCTCACAACCCACATCATCCACCTCCTGACCCTTCTCGACCCATAGAGCACTATCCTTCGCCACAAATGGGGTACCCACACATGTGGCACCCTCCTAATCAACCACCCCCCATTCAAACCAGTCCATTAGGGCAGCCGGGTCCCATGCAACATCATCAAACGCATGCCCACCCGGCAGCATCTCCTCCTCCCCAGCCGCCTGCACAGTACCCTTATGGCCAGCCTCCTGGTCAGTATCCTTACGGTGCTCCAGCAGGCTTCGGGCGTCCCACTCCGGGCTACTATCCTCCTACACCTCCTCAAGGCCAACCTCCCATGGCTCAACCATCGCACCCCTCGGCGCAGATGGCCATCCCAGGTCATTTGTACGACGGTTCCCCTGCACCCCATCACGGGCCACCACAACCTCCTGGGCCACAGCCTAACAGCGGGCACGGGAATAAAGGAAGAAACAATGCAGCGATAGCTAGGAATCCATGGAGTTATGGTCCTGGAATTGGCAACGGTCCTCGTCTGACCTCTGCTCGTCGACAGTCGAATCTGAGTGGTGGGAGCTCCAGAGCCTCCTCTTACAGCGATGACGGTCTTTCAACATCGGTACGTTGGCCTTTTAATAGTGCATGTGGTTAGGAGACTTACCACATTCGACAGTCGTCTTCAACGACAACATCCTCATCCTCTCGGCGGACATACACCACCACTGCCTCGTCGCAGCATCCCCTACCACCTCGACCAGATTGGGCTGTCGGATTGAAAGCCCAGCCGACCCTAGCACGAGGGAGTCACGAACACAACTCTCCTCGGAACCCCATGTCGCCTGCACGAGGTATGAGTGGGGACGGGCGTCACCCACCTCCTGTCTTGCAACCAACGGATTTCCCTCCGTTGTCTTCTGGCCCTTCGCCAGAGAAGCGACATCCCGTGCCCTCTGGTGCCTGGGGGAACTCAGGGAACAGGGCGATCCTCGTACCGCCGCCGTCGAGTGCGGGTGGCGCTGTGGACGGTGAACGCAACTTGAGCAACCCGTCGCCCAAGGTAAAATTTCAGTCATGGCGAGCGAGGCTTTGACGACAATGCTGACGGTCCCTTAGGTTGACTCGCACAAACTTATTCGACGGCCGAATGGTAACGACGGTTCTCCTGGCCAGGACGCGCAGGTCAACAGCGACAGTGCTGCCCTCGCGCAACAGATGCAGGTCATGTCCATTGAGGAAAAGATTGCTGCGATTGAGAGTCGGGCTGTCCAATCTGAGGCGTTGGCTGCTTTCGCTCAGCAGCAGCAACACTCTGCGCCACATGGTACTCAGTCTGGTGTGGCATGAGTATGAAAAATGACACGATGTATGTCGTCGTCGCTGTCGTCGTTATAGACTTTTTACTCGTTTTCTTGGTTTGCATCGCTTTCGCGTTGGTGTCGTGCTGCAGTCGGCTTGCTTTCTCTGTCCTCGCTCGTCTGAGCGGCCGTGCAGTCACCAACTTATTGTCTCATTCGTGGTCCTTTGTGCATGTTGCGTGTTTTTGTTGTTGTGATAGCTAGTAGGACCTTGGACAGTTTACACTACGAAATAGAAGTTTGGTGTTGCTCATACTACGCTTGGACAATTCATCTACTATTCAAGCGGAAATATAGTCCTTTAGAATTGGTCTCCCAGAGAGTCGATGCGGAGCTTGATCTCTTTGGGCAAAACAAAGCACAGCGAGGGACATGGATATAAGTACATTATCAATAATCCAATCAAGCAGGAATACTTCTCCACGGAACCGGCACACTCCCACCCCAAACACTCCCCCTCAAAACTCTCAGCACTTCAAAATAAAAAACATCATTCTCCTCTGTAATCCACCCACCTCTCACCAAGAAATCGATAATCGCCAACGCCGAGCTGCGTTTAAACTGGCCTTTACAGAGGTTCTCGAGGACGGCATCGAGTGTGAGCAAGTGGACAGCGTCGACTTCGGGGTCGACTTGGACGTTGCGCTGGGGTCGGACGGTGAGATCTACTGGGAGGGGGAGTTCGTAGAGGTTGTTGTGGCCTGGGAGGAGCTATTGTTGTTGGAGAGGTGATTCAGATGTTGGGAGTTCTGGATGTTCTGATAATGAATAGGTGTGGTGGGGGTCAACAACTTGTTGGTTTGTGGACGAGGAGGATGAGGAAGGGGAGACGATGGATTCGAGACATCTAGGGAGGTTGTGGGAGCGGTGGAGGAATGGGACGGTGCCAACTGCGCGGAGGTAGGTCATGAGGTATTCGCTCTCGAACAGGGCTTGTTCAGATGCTTCGCGGAGGACGGTGGAGAGCGGTGTGTCGCCTAGACGAATTCCGCCTCCTGCTGCTACGTCTAGTTGGCCTGGTGAGCTGTACAAGGTTAGGTGTCAGAAAGAGGTTGGAAGGAGCACAATGGATGGGTGCATTTACTTGACTTTGTTCTTGGATCGACGAGGGATCCAGAGTTTGGTTTCGTTGGTGGATGGGTCGTGGACGTATCCGGTGAGGAGGGCACCATAGTTGGCGAGACCAAAGATGGGGGGAGAAACAACCAATCTATCTTTTCAAGAACCTTAGGACCATCTGAAAGCCATTATGATGCTGAGATTTATTTAGAAAAGGTCTGACATCTACTTGACTTGCTGTAGATATGGATCCAGAATTATACTTTCAAACTATCTGGTCTGCAAAGTACTTTGCATGCTTCATCGTAGCACACCAGACAGCTCTGGATATATACCGCTCAATAGGGGCCGTCGCGCCTTGAAATCCACGTGCACTGATCTGGCGCGTCAAAATCACTGACCGCGTCTGACTCTTCAAGTCCTTGACCACTGCCGCCCGTCTCGTTTGGCTTTACGTCGTGTCTTTGAACGCCAAAGAGTGCGTAATGACGACGCAAGGCATCAAAGACTATCTCATCAAACAAATCTACATTGAAAAGAATGTTGTAAGTCGATTGCATCTTCCGTTTCTGCGCTGGCACTTATTATTGTGGCAGGTCACATATCGTTCTCTGAGTCGACAGTTTGGTATAAATGCTAGTCAAGCAAAGAGGTGCGTGTATGCTTTACATTGAACTGCCAAAAGGGACTCACGGATGAACGACCCAGAGAGTTGGAACACCACCATGCAAAAGCATCTGAAGACTCCCAAGTCTGCTACGCGACCTACATGCTAAGTGGTGAAGCACGAGTGCTCCCCGTCGCAGTCGCCACTAGACAACACACAAAGTCGCATCTCCCACCGTCCTCAACTCAGGATACGGATGTGAGCATGGACGTTGACGAGGATCTGTGGGCTCGCACGCAAAGTCTCATTGGGGACACCCAGGATGGTGTAGAGGAGGAAGAGGATGACCTTGAAGAGGACGAAGATTACGAGTACGTTCCTGTCGTCAAAGTGACGATTGTGAATGAACGGGATCTCGAAAGTGCGTTTTTCATGGTGCTTTCTGGAGAGCTAGAGCACTGATATCGGATGGACAGGCACCCGACTGCAGTACAAACGACTGGACTCTGTGCACGTTTACGCTCTTTCACCTTCTCCTATCATCGATGCGGGTCTATTATGCACCCCGAACGAAGCGATTCGGAAATCGGATGCGTCGCAAGATGCTCAATACGCGCAGAAAGTCGGCAAGATTCTTGTCTCGCCTATAACTGTACGTTTTTCGCTACCGCCCTTCCATTATCATAAAGAGGACTCATTCCCGGTGATATAGGTACACAAGACGGCTGAACAGAAGGCTGCAGAGAAGGACAAGAGTAAAAACAAAGGCCGTGCTGCAGCTCCAATTGCAGGTCCTTCTCGTGTGCGCGCACCTCCTCCTCCCCAAGAATCAAAGCCCGAGAAACCAAAGCCATTGGCACCCAGCCGAACCGCGTCCATGGTCGTCAAAGAGGAGAAGAAGGAATCAAAGGTACCTGCTGCGCCAAAGCAAACAGGCAAGATCAACTTTCAACCCAAAGCCAAAGTCGAAGCTGCGCCAAAGGAAAAGGCGCCATCTAAGGCTGCAGGGTTCTTTGCTGCCAAACCATCTGTGAAGAAAGCTGCTGCTCCTGCTCCTGCGCCAAAGGAAGATGATCCGATGGAAGGTGTAGTAAAGCATGAACCAGAAGAGGAGGAAATGCCAGCGGAGAAACCCAAACGAGGCGTCAAACGCAAGTCTGTCGCACCTGATGCTTCGGACGACGACGATTCCCAGTCGCAAGCCACGACTCCCCCGATTTCGCGCCCCCCTTCACGGGCTAGCGTTGCAGAGACGAGGAAGGGCAAAGACATCAAGAAGGAGGAAGCTACGTCTTCATCCAAGCCAAGCAGGAATCGCAAAATTCTGCTGAGCAGTGACGAGGAGGAAGAGGAGGAGGTAAAGGTCAAGGCAAAAGCTGTTTCAAAGAGGAAGCAGGAGGCCGCTGAAAAGGCCCGGTTGGCAGAGGAGAGAGAGGCGAAAGAGTTGATGGACTTGGATGATGGTGCGTTCTTGTCCCTTTAGTGACGCTATTGCAGTATGACTTACGACGATACAGATGCGGTGGAACGTGTCGCCCGCAAACCGAGCGCGCCGTCGCCTCCAGTTGTCAAGCGTAAACGTTCTGCACTCGCCATGTCCGACGACGATGACGACGATGCGGAACAAGAGTTTCAAACGCTCAGTGACTATGAAGCGGGTGATGATGTGTCTACCTCGAAGGCAAAGCCCAAGCGCGTTTCGAAAGCTGCTACACGAAAGAAGTCGATTGATGAGGACGAGGAGATGCAAGTTGACGGTGAAGAGGAGGAGGAAGAAGAGTTCCCGAAACCGCAGAGGAAGAAACGCGAAAAGAAGGCTGCTGTTCCTGTTGGGCGGAATGGGTTGAAGAAGAGAAAGGTGCAAAAGACGAGGGTTGTTACGGATGCCAAGGGTTATACGCGTGAGTGTTTTATTCGTTGTCTATTTGCGAAATCTCTCCTGACAAGTTACACATCGATACAGAAACGGAAGACTACTCGGACTGGGAATCAGTCGATGAAGATGACGCCGACGCTCAAGAGGCTGCAAAACCCGCTCCGAAAGCCAAAGGCAAAGCGAAAGCCAAAACACCTGCTGAGAAGTCCACCTCTACCAAAGCGAAACCGAAGAAGGCATCTGACAAGTCAGAGGAAGGAGGGGATGTGGCGGATGGAGAAGCGAGCTCTCGTGCGCCTTCTCGTGCGGGGAGCATCGTCTCCAAGGCTGGTGGGAGTGGTGAAGAGCCCAAGGCACCAGTGGCGGCACCAAAGAAGAAGGCGGCACCGACAAAGAAGGCTCCTGCGCCTAGCGCGAATGTGAAGGGTAAACAGCAGAGCATCGCGAATTTCTTTGGTGCCAAGACGGGGAAGAAGTGAAGGTTGCATGGCATTAATAAGCTGGATATGTTTCGTTCGTAGCGTACACTAATGAAGAGTAATCAATGTTACTTCTGGTATTATTGGTTGGATTGGTTCTGCGCTTTGAGCTCTGCGTGGCTTATCTCTCACTGCATGATGTCATGAGGAATAGGCCTTCGGCAGACTTGTCCCCAAACTCATGGAATTATTCCCATATTAACAACGCCACACATGTTCCAAAGACGGTAGCAGCGACAACGGCCATAATCGTATCATGGAACCTATGATTTTCTCTTGAGCCGTCTGTACTTGACCGAGCAAGAACAACTCACTTTGGGGCAGTCAAAAAGGCCCTCTGGCTCCTCAAATCTTGATAGTTTTGCCAATACTCCCATCCACCTGCAGCAATGCACAACAATGCTGCAGCGAATTCGACGCTAGCCATAGGTATGCCACCATTCTGCTTGGTACGTTCGTCTTGGGGAACGAGTCGAGCACGGAGGAGGACGGAGGATGCGAGTAGGGAGAGGAGAATGGCTAGTTTGAGATGGGAAAGGAGGTTGCGCTCCATCATTGCATAGTCTCTGGCAGTACTGCCGGTGTTTTCGACGATGCCTCCTTGTAGCATCTTGGATGCATTGAGTTAACCAATGGAACGACGCAGAGAAAGCCCCTGAACGAGCGAAGAATGATGATGGGATCACCGGCTCCAATATGCACGCGGTCACATGACGAGACGCGATGAATTTGAACCTTGACCGTTTATGGTAATGACTAGGGTTGCTCGTAACTCGTCTCTCTTGTCGAAGTTGTTCTCTCGCGCTTTCTTTGTTTTCTCGCTTAACGTTCATCTCTTTTCACGACTTACGAATCACTCCAGCGACGGTTGACCACCCAGTCTCCGTTTCTCTTACGCTCTTTTACCACACTCGCTACACAACATGGGCTTCTTCAAGCGCCTGCTGTCCATCGGCAAGAAGGACAAGCAGAAACTGAAGAAATTTTCTCAGCAACCAGAAACGCTTCAAGAGGAAGTTGAAGAGGAGGAAGAACAGCCGTCGAGGGTTGCAGAAGGCGAGGAGGACCATGAAGAGACCATCGGTCGTCTCCTGCGCTCTTCCTCTCAGCGCTACAATGTCGTCCAAGAGGTCGACTATGCAAACATGCCTCCCATGCCTCATCCCATCAACAACATCGTCTCCCAGTCCTCCCCATACTTGACTCCTCAATACACAGCAGCAACGTCCACTGTGAGCCTCCATTCTACACTGGGCACGTCGAGCTCGCGGTACAACGTTACCGTCCATCGACACCCCACACCAGACCGACAGCCGTCCAACGAGTCTGTCATGGCCTCTTCCAAGGCATCTCGTACGCCCAAGGCGCGCACCACCACCACCACCAGCAACAATGACGACAACGACCACCTCAATCCCAACAACGACTCCCGCGTACTCAGGCTGCGCTCAGACCCTTCTGTCGCCAGTCTCATGAGCCTCTACGATGACCACGGCCGCTTATCCGAGGCGGCATTCTCTAATAGTCCCGAGAAGAAACCCACAGCAACCAAGCCTGTCAAGGAAGAGCGCCGTAAGGTTGCCAATAACGACGACTCGGAGGATGAAGGCGAGCTTGAGAAAGTCGGTCGGGCACAGTGCAAGCGGAGTGGGTCCACCCTTCGCCAGCTCCTCGGTGTTCCCGCCAATGCTGGGAGCAACAGTGAGGGTGTGAGCGATGAAGAGGGTGATATTTCTTGGGCTGAACGGTTCCTTGCGTACGTATTTCTGGGTCTTTGAAGGGTCTCAGAGCTGACAAAATGCCCAACAGTGAGACTTCGAGCACTTCTACTCATTCATCGCTGCCCCTCCCTACACCCATCACGGACCCATCGCATGCCAACTTTATGGGCGACCAGAGTTTTCTGCAGCATCATCTCCAACATTACCGTCGACAACCCAGCCATCTCGTCCATGGATGTCGAGCTCTCCGTCTCCTCAACCTCGCCCTCTGCCCTGGGCGACGGAGATGATGATACGAAGAGCATTCTCCGCGAATTCAACCTCGCTGACAAGTCCTTCATTGAGAATGGCGGCAACTCTGCACCAGGCAGCAAGCCTTCAACGCCCTATGGCACGCCGTACAAGGGGTCTGTCAAGAACAGCCCTTACAGGAACCCCGACCCCTCCACGCCCCAGAGAGCCTCTCAGGTCTTTGACTTTATCACCAAGAAGAGCAAGCAGTCCAAGCCTCCCCTCGAGGACGAGAAGGACAAGGAGCTGCCTCTGCCCCCTCCATCCAGTTTCCATCGCTCGTCGTCTTCAAGTGATGGGCGTCACACACCCAGCTCGAACGGTACCACCCCTCGCTCACGCGCAACGATCACGCCCTCTCGGATCTCTCTCCCAAGCCCTATGGACCTGTCTCGCTCGAGATCTACCACACCAGGAAGCCTGTCCCGGTCCACGTCGACTGCGCTCAGCCTCTCTCGCTCAACTTCAACGATGCACATAGGAGCGACGACGCCACATCACGCTCCTCCGAGTCGGACTAGTTCCTCGAGGCGGCCGATGAGTGAGCTCGTCGACTCGTTTACGCGCAACTATGGCAACCAGGAGGAAACCAAGACCGAGGAACGCCCTGCTACGACCACCACTGCCTTTGCTGAGCCCACTATCCCGGAAGATGAACAGCTGGAGGTTGCGCCTTTGACCATCGAGGAACTTACTCGCTCCACCCCGGAAGAGGAGGAGGAACAGAAGGCTGGAGACAATCTTGGAAACCTCCCTCCGTCGGCTTTCCAAACGCCTTTGCCGTCGTCAAAGCAGCGCCCTGTCAAGGTGTTGATGAGTGGCCCGACCAAGGTCATCGTCACTGCTCCTACACCTGGAAGCGCGCATCCTGGCACTGGGAACCGCATCCCTCGTGGACCTCGAAGCTTGAGCAAACCTTCCGGCTCGAGACACGGAGAGAGGAGACGCAAGACGAGCGGAGGCAACGATGGCGGTGACCTCACCACGAGCAGGCGTACATCCTCTGGCGAGAAACGTCGTTCGAGCGGCGAGGGCTCCAGCAGCAAAGTGCGTATGTCGACGCCTGCAGAGGTCGTCTCTGGCACGATGTACAGCTCGATTCCTCACCCCAAAGACGCCGGTGGACGGGAGAGCAAGCGACGAAGTGGGAGCATCCCTATGCTGGTGAACGACGAGAACGATCCAAGCTCGTTGTTGGGCGTTCAATCTGCTGGGTTTTATCAAAAGGAGAGGAGGGACAAGGAGCGGGCTGAGCGGGCCAAGGAAAAGGCGCGGTCGAAGGACAAGGAACGGTCGTCCAAGGACAAGGAAAAGTCGCGCAAGACGTTGAAAGGATCCACCAAGTCCCTTATTGCGTTCAAGTACGACGACGCGCCTAGTGCTCCTACGTCGAGGGATATTCGGGATATGAAAGAGTTGATCTCGATGCCTTATCGCCAGCGGCCGTCAAAGGATAACCTCAGGTTGTCGACTTCCTCACATACAAAGGATGGCTCGTTGTCGTCGCACAAGGGCAGCCTGTCCTCTTCCACCGGTCGCCATCTGGGAGTGCGGAACGAGATTCCGTTGACACCGCTGAGGTCGCAGGATCGTAATGCACCTTCATCATCGAGGGTCGTCGACATTCCTGGATTCGGTTTTGACCCGAGCATCGCTTCGACGCTCACTGCTGAAGCTCTGTCGCCTGGTCACCATCCTCGCTCACGGTCGTCGCAAGAACGGTCGTCGACAAAGTTGACCAAGCCGAGCAAGTCGCAGAGGGAGAGCTTTGATGCGCTGTCGAGCTCTCATCGACGAGACCGGGATGGAGGGTCGTACTCGAAAGGTACCTCATCAGGCATCCATCCTCCTACTCCCCTACCCCCACGCACGTCCGCATCGTCCTCCCGTCCTACGAGCTCCCTGGAACCCACCCGCGACTCGCGGAGGAGCACAAGTCGAAGTCCGTCTCCTCTTGGGTATGAGGAACCTCAGACGGTCAGCATTGGAGACTTGCTCAAACCCCGGCCGTCGCAGCACCAGAAGAAGAGGAGCGGATTGTTCAACGGGTTCAAGAGTGCGAGTACGTTGGCTCTTGGGCGGTTCTAGACGTCGTGGCTCGTCCGGCATACACACCATTCGCATCAAGATTTTTTTACACGCACACATACGCAAGATATGATTCCAACCACGATTCGGCACGCATATGCAACATACACATTATGAATCCTCTTTTCCTCTCTCTCTCTCTCTCTCTCTCTTTCTCTCTCGATACGTTTTTCTTTTCCTTTTGATCTCGTCTCACTGATACCGAACGTTGCCTCGATACCTTTCTCCACCATGAACTGTGTTCCATATATTCATTATTCATATTGTTATGTCGATCTTAACAGTCTCTCCCATTTTTCGTTCTCCGTGTTTCCTTTTTTTGTTTGATGACTCGCTTTCTCTCTCAATATTCGTCTCGTCTCGTCTCGATATCTCTCTCATGGCTTCTGCGATCGTCTCATCTCGTCTCTGCTATCAAACCCTCGCTATTTATGTTTTGAACCATGCTATTTATCCCGTTGTTTCGTTTGTACTCTCCAAGATCCAATAAAGAATCGTTCCCTCCTGTCTACTCAAGCTTCCCGGGTCTGCTCGATCAGCCTCTTTGTCGGTGAAGTTGCCTTCCTTGGCTGTTTACAAGGAATGTGACTGGTAGGTTGGACAGGCTACTGTGATAGATGTAATCCGGGTATGATACTCCTTCCCGATGTCCTGGGTTCCTAAACATGATAGCAGGTAGATAGATAGCCACCCGGAATTTAACAATCCTAATCCTCTTCAAAAATCTCCCTACTCATATGAAGACGATCATAAATGGTGACACTCCCTGTCCCACCGCCGCTTTGAGAAGGCAACAAGTCAGCACATACCTCTCAGACTCCAGGACCAATCACTCACACAACGAGCTGATGTTCCCCCTTGAATCTATCGCCCAGCGAGAACGTTGCTATATCCGAATCAATCTTGACCAATGTATGTCCGTTCAGCTCGTCGTCGTCTGGCGCCAACAAAGGGTCCCACAGTCGTACGCAACCTATACAAATAGAATTTCGAGGTGTCAGTCGAGGTATTAAGCGTGGTGTGAAACATGCGAGCGTACCGTCGCTCCCGCCAGTGATCAATCCTAACCTCGAAGAGGAGAAATGGGGCGGTCGGATTCCACTTCCAAGTACTCCAAAGGTAGACGACACTGATTCAACCCATTCCACCTTCATCACCCCAGCACATGTCAGACCGTCGGTTCGAGGGATCCCCACATCGTGCTTGTATTGGGACAGTGGCCCCTTTGTCAAGAACCGCGAGTCGTAGACGTGGATCGAATTGTCTTGTCGCGCCAGCGCGAGGAACATTCCGTCAGGGCTATAGCTCATGTCGTGGACCTCGGCTTCAAAGTTGGTTTCGTACGGCTCTAGGTTGATTTTGACTTGGGCTGCCCCATTCTTGTTACGGACGTCGTAGAGGCGGAGGATGTTGGTGTTTGCCTCTCCTAGGGTTGTCAGAGCCAAGATGTCACCTATCAAGAGGTCAGGACAGGGAGGTGGGTATATTACCAAGCCTAGAGCGTACCTGTCGGGTTGACGGCCATTGCGTCTCCAGCTTCTTTTGCATCGAAATCATATAGAATGGCCCTCTGACCGCGTGATCTCGGGTCTATAGCTTTGTGATAGCCAACAAGAGAGCCCTCGTTTTGCCCCGAACACGGTTCTGTTGACGCAAAAATATGACTCGCGGTCACCCCAGACCCCCACCGGAATGCTCCCACAGCATGTTTCCCCAATCCCGCCAGTCTAGGTGGTACAAGCGAGATTTTGGTGGTGCTTGGTACCGTCTCCTCATTACTCGACGGGTAGAACACATGGTCTTCTACTTTGATATTGTTAAAGACATGGAGGTCTTGTTCTCCAACGGCACAGGTCGTCGTGTCAGGCTTGAACCATATGTCATGGGGAACTCCGGTAAACCTCTGCACTGTGGAGGGTTTCAGTGGGTGGCATAAGTCAGGTAGAACGAAGCTTACGCCGATACCGTTCCGCCTCTCTGTACTCTCCCTCCACCTCCTTGACAATGCGGACTCGATGGTCATAGCCAGAGGCAACGAAGGCGGAACTAAGAAAATGGTCACTTTGAAGTTATTGGGTGACTTCGTGGCTGCCGACTTGCCTCCCTGGTACGCATTTGACGTCGTTGATCGCATAGTACTTGTAACGCATGTCACTGTGGTGGAGCCTATCTATAAGATGAAGTTGTCAGCCAGGCTACCTTTGAGAAGATTGCCATCTCAGGTACGTTGATCTTCTTCACGGTGCGCAAATCCCAGAAGCTTGTGCCCTCCGTGGCCAGGACGTTTGTTATAGATCTGTAGCGCCCCTGGATCGGTGGGAGGGCTTTCTAGGCAGGGAATAAGTCTGGTAAAAGAGGATAGAGACACTGTCGGAATGTTACCTCCTTCATTAAGGTGCTGCCCTCCATCGCATGCCCCGCCGATAACAACGTTCCCTTCGCTCTGGGCAATCCTCAGAATAGCTGGTATAAAGCCTCAGCTTGAGAATGGCATTCGAATTCAGCACTCACAACCCGGACACTCGTTGTAAGAGTAAGTCTCCTTTAAGCCACCAAACCCAAGCATTTCCTCGAACGAGACCCTCCGATGCCCTGCCCGAGTCCATCGTGCCCTCCTGATGTCGTTCTGTGCTGTCAGTGACTATGAGTACGCATGAGTGCCGCTTCAGTACCCGACAATCGAGAGAAAAGGAGCATTACCCTGAACCAGCTCGCTCTACCCTCAAACTCCAGCTGGACCGTTGGTCGAAACCTTGCATACGGAGGAACAATGAGAGGACGACGGCGTTTCAATGCAAGCATGTCTTCAGACGTATACGGTCCATTTTCTTCATCTTCCTCCTCGTTATCGCTTTCCGGATCCCTCTCTCTGGGCAGTACTCTATGTTCTCGATGCAGTGGTTTCCACTGGATAACTCAGAATTATGATCGAAGACGAGGTTTTGAGAACGATGCTTACCTTCTCCTCATCAAGGATATCATGAAAGTAGCGCACTTCTGGTGACGGTTGTCGCGGAGGTAAAGGGGGAGGGGGAGGTGTACGTGGAAGGGATTGTGGTTGTCTCAAAGAAGCTGCAGGCAACATTCTCTTCGAGCTCGAGGCCTGATATGACTGGCTGCCGACACCTGAAGGTGTCAGTCGAGATGGCTCCAGCCTCTGGCGCTTGCTTGGACGTGAGGACTGTGATGGACCTGCCCTCGAAGGCCCTGCCTACCAAGTCATTAGACAAATGGCATGTCGACTAGACGTTTGAAGCCATACCTGCGCAATAGGCGCCCGGACGGCAGAAGCTGGGTTGAGTGTAACCTCTGGTTCATCGTCAATATCAATATACTCGGGTACTTGGTTATTTGGAGGGCGTTTGAGGCGATTCCTGTTGTAGTCTGAAGGAGTATACTGGGGACGAGGAGGGGGCTTGCGGGAGATGAACTGGACTTCCTGGTCGATGAATACCACATCGTCGTCCGAGCCTGAGGTGAGGTCGATGACCCCCTCTGGGTTGACCATAGTAGCCGCAGCCCAAGGCTGTAGTCAACAGTGCGAAGTGAGTGGTCGATATTCAACGCGTCGAGCAACAGGAGTTCTGATGGGTTATTGCGCGAGGTTTCCACGCGCCTGATTTCAGCTTTCGCATCGTGACACAGGCCTCCCGTAAATAAAGCAGTAATCAACGGCAATGTATACTATTACAGCAAGGTAGGCGATACAACAAAGCACAAATCCGTAGTACATTCTGGCGAACCTGAGGAAGATCGAAGTAAACCCACTAAAGACCTCGGGACGGCAATAAAGCTTAAATATCAGCAAAGAAGAATTCTGTGTTGGTCGGTGGAGGACCAGCTGCAAGACTGTTCGGAATTTCAACCATTTCTCCAGACAGATCTAGGCGGCCACGCATCAGCCCTTCGTTCCACAGTGCAGAACAAGAAAGACGCACCGAGTAGCTTGATCTTCAACCCAATCTCCGTCAAAGCATGTACGAACCCTGCCGTCTCCCGACTGGCCACATGCCCTCCGTCTCTCCTCAGCATGTTCAAACCATCCGTCCAATCCGCCCATCGGCTCTGGTCAGGCGCGATCTGGTCTGCCATTGAACCTTCGTGTGCGCTGAGCAACGAAAAAGAGAGTGGGGAAGGTTGAGAAGAGGAGAAGGAAGACGTCGACATCTCTGCGTCACGCGACAAGACGCCGGGAGGGAAGGTAGACGTTCCGGTGGCGACTTCAGAGATCATCGATACGTCGATTCGTTCTGGAAGATCTTCCAGTCCTGCTCGTACGGGGAATTTGATAGCTGAATCGACATAATGGAGGTACTTGAGAGCGTTGTCCTGTACGTAGAGACGAGATTCTGGTGAGCGGCGTTTACCATGTAAGCAGGGTTGGAAGGTGTACCAGTCGCATGAATCGCCAAGGCCGGGCAGGCCTTCGCATTGCTTCACGAGGTGTCCCGGCAGGCACCGCATTGACGAACCACGCTCCTTGAAGGAGGCATTGTATTCTTTGCTGCCTCACAAACTCATAAGATTCTTTGTAGAGCTTCGCTCTCAAGTTTCTAGATAAACCGTCGCTTCAGCAGGGATCGCTTCACAGAAAGTCAAGACGAACGCTTACCGAACAGGCACTTTGTTCAGCAAATCATCCTCCAACTCCAACTCTTGCATCTGCCTGTCCCTCACTTTCTGATACTCGCACTGGAAGTCGGCTTCAACTTCATGCCACTGTCGAACGTTCTCACTTCGCAAGGCGAGTTTGACTTGACTCCGGACGAGGGCAGCAACACGCGTAAAATCGTCAGTCTCGGCTCCGCTATCTCCCCACATTCGTATGAAGAAGTTGGTGGCCAACGTGTGAGCCCTTTGGAAGTCGAGGAAGAAAGGTTGGAATGTCGTTGAAGTGGAGTCTTGGTAAACGGTTAGCTGAAACGATCTCACACTAGAGGGATGAAAAACGTACATCCGGGAGCAAAGATCGCCCAGTGCTCCGAGAGGAGCTCAACCACTTCGTTGGACGCCCTTGCAATCTGGCATCGCTTCTCGAACGGTCGACTCGATTGCTCGAGCATGAGCTATGGCCCAAGTGTCAGTGCTTGTGATATATTAAGACTCGAAGTACGCACCATCGAAAACTCTGGTCCATCACCAACGAATTTACGCTACAGTCCAGCTCTAGCAACCATTCACTTGCATCAAATGAAATCACTCACCAAACATTCAAGCCCAAGGAACCCAGAATCCTGAAACTCATACTGAAGATCCTCGGTCTGAAAGCCCAATCGCCGCCACCGGATCGGTTGACCATCCTCGTCCGCCTCTTCCACTTCCAACTTGGACAGATCCCAGATTTCCTGAAGCATCTGCGCATGAGAAAGCTCCTGCTCGGGATCTACAGGTGTCGTCTTCTTGCGATGGGTTACGCGTACAATGTTGGCTTGGAAGTCCAGAATGGAGGAGATGAGGTCTTCGAGTTCGTGCAAGGACATCAGACGCTACGATTGAAGAGATGAGGTTGAATTTCGTCGCAAAGGAAGACAAGGCGCACCACAACAGCCTTCCTGACGTTCAGCCTGTCCAGCTCGCCAATGAATTCGTCCCATCTCGTGTCGCTCGCATGCGACAACAGAGAGTTGATTAACATCATGCTAGTCTCCTGCGTTAATTATTGTCACGGGGATGATAAAAAGTTGGTTGCACACCTATGCTGGGTCATAGCGGTGTCCGCGCTCCCCAGCCGATTGACCACCGTCTCGAGGAAGCTCCGCTCCTTCCTCATCTGCTCAAACACGACGCCAAAGCCGTAGCGATACACCGAGCCTTCAGGAACAGCTGGGGGATTGCGACTCGAGCCCACAAGAGAACCTGGGGCGGCCATTGGGTCGGCCTCGACGAGCTTCTTGAGGATGGCCGTGGCGGGGCGACATACATTGATGGGTTGAGATGAGTTGGAGAGAATGCGTACAACGCGCAGGATGAAGGCGTCGTCGAGGGTACACCATCCGTACTCGAACTCCATTAGGTTTTGAAGGGAGGTCAAGGCATACTGCAAGGGTATGAGCGTCGTCATTCGTGTTCTGAGCGAAGCAAGCAACGCACCGCTAGAGTATTACCAGTCGCTGTATGGATCACGTCGATGAGCTGGGGTAGGCCATTGTGATTGAGGAACTCGTTCGCGAATTGCTCCTCCTGTTCGAGGTTGAGTGTGCGCCAACGTTATGGGGGTTGTTGCGACGAACCTTGATGCACTTTTGCAACGAGAATACAGTCAAACGTATGTCGCTACTGTTGTCCCTATGCTGTAGCCTGGCCGCAATCTGCTGAGCTTCCCTTGCTGGTGCATTGACAAACCTAGCAGCAATCAGCCCACCCTCCTCCTTGAGCGAAGAGAAGGAATACCGTACTTTAGGTCCACCTTGTTTTGAATCTTTCGCCTCAAGTTTTCATTGGTCACCAGTTCGCCGGTATGGTCTCTCAAGGCAAAATGGGATGGTGGTTCAGTGATCTTCAGGTTGTTACACAACTGTTTGACGACATCGTCCACTGTTAGGGTCGGATCTATCCTTGCTCGTACAGTAACACCGTCCAATGTGAGGACGTTGTTAGTGGGCACCAGAGTTGGGCGCGTTCCGTTCGTTGTACCCGACGACGACATGTTTCCGGACTAGACTGCGTAAGACCGCGATCAAGTTGGGCACGGTGATGATGATAGGCAAGAGAAGAGCGTTTATTTTAAGCAGTGTACGAATACGAATAGTTCGGAGGTGGACAAACAAGATACTTACTGTGTAGTTAAAGGAGGTAAAAGGTACCTGCAGAGTAAGCTTTAGATTAGCGGTTGCTTCGAGTATTATTGCAGGGGTAGAATCAGAAATGCGAATTGGCGACATGCAGACTGGCAGGTAAACCCGCCAACTGTCCGACTGACGTGCAAATATAATAAAGGGTCTCATCCAATAAAACCAGAAGGGATATCGGGCTCACCTTGTTCCTACACACTGCAAGCTTCAGGACCCAAACCTTGAGCTGGGGAGGCACGGATTCTTGGTATTGGCGTCGATTGGGGTCCTCGTTGAAGATATTGCTGAGCCGCAAGCCAAGCGCCAACGGAACAGTTCTTCTGTAGTGAGTAACTACGCACTCTGGAACGATGAGAAAAGGAACAGAAATTGAACAGAAAACGAATTTTGCTGTCCATGGGAACCTCCTTCCACATACGGACGAATAATTGCCGGAGCACCCATAGTCGGCAGGCCGCCTCGCAGTCAGTCTTGGCTTCTTGACTTGCATTCATTTTGACAAAAGTTCGGTTTTATGTTGCTCCCCTGCAAGGCTGGTGCAAGGTCCGACAGGAATGACGCATTTTGCTTCCCTAGTCGCTAGCCCGAGGGTACGGCGCTGACTTTGCCAATGTCCCCCATTTCCCACTCCAATGCACACATCAATAAACCCGCAACATAACTCATCGACTAACCTGAGGTTTCTTTCTCTTTCTTCCTCCTCAACCTGTAATTCTAGCGCATAATGGACGCCCTTTCGAGCGAGTGGCGGGCTGGTGTTCGGTACGCAAAGGGTGACAGGGTTGCGTTCAAATTGGGAGACCAGATCGGGGCTGCTGCCTTTCAGTGTTCCAAAGCACGTAGGTGTTCTCCTCTCGATTCTGCTAAATATTTCGACGTTAATATATCTTTTCTCTTCCAGACGTCAGTAACTTCTACAATCAGGTAGGAGCATTATAGCCATTCTTAGTGATCTACGGTCCTCTAAAACTGGCTCTCTTCTTTCAGCCAGTTGGGATGAGCAACGAGTTTTGGGAGCATTACCCTCGAGGCTTCCCCCGGGCCAACCCAGCGAGCATCCCCGGTGCGGCGACAATAGAGCATCCAGGACACGCAACTCTTTCCTGCTAAGCCCGTCCCCCTCAATTTCATCCCCCAAATCGGGGCGACTTGGCGCAGATCGCGCTCAAAGGAAGGAGGGGAAGAAACACGGGATCAGTGACATCATTGGTGTTGGCAGCAAATCGAAAGGGGCCACATTCATCAGCAATTTGACAAATTAGTTTCCGGCTTTCTGGGACTTTCCGGCCCTTTTCAGGCCTTTCCCGGCTTTCCGGCATGTCCACGCTGGCCCTGCCGAAGAGGATAACTTCCGGCCTTTCCAGCTTTCCGGCTTTCCTCGGCTTTCCAGGGGCTTTCCACGCCTTTTCGGCGCTGGAAAGTTGCGGAAAGTTGCGGAAAGTATATTGCCAAGTTGCTGATGTTTATTCACGACGATTTACACTCGCCTCACTCGCATCAGATCTACTCTGCTTCTACACCAGTGGGACACAGGACTCAAGCATATTATAGAGGGGGACATTCACGAGCATTCACGCATACAACGACATGTACACTAACAACTACAGTCCAACATTGCCAATGGCTATTAGCCTTGAGCCACCTTGAAATAATCTTGACTCAGAGGCTGGGAGAGCGATAAATCTCAACAAAACCAATTGATTCTGTCCAGCCCAAGGTCTACCGTTAAAGAATGCATGAGCTATGTTACATGGAATGAAGCGACTAGCGCGATAGAAGTACATGAGAGGCAAACGGGATGATGCAACGGGTATATGAAGGTTGGCCGGTTCGTAAAGAAGGACGCGACGAAGGTATAATGGGTCTAAATTAAATGGATGGGGGCATGAAGGTCGTGAGGAAGATTATATGCAGTTGCGAAAATCATGAAAGCAAGGCAGGATGAACCAGTTCGACAAGGTATGGGTATAAGCAAAGAATAAAAACCCAATAAAAAGAACATGTTTATGAGTTAACCTCATCTCGGAGAGCTCTATGTTTCCGAGTGGGGGCAGGTGGAGGTGGAGGTGGTGGACCAGGAGGAGGGGGAGGACCACGGGGAGGAGGTGGGCCGCGGGGTGCGGTTGTTTGGGCAGCAGCGTATCGGTTGGCAGTTTCGGTTCGAAGGAAGGAATCCCATGCCGCCCGAGTTGCCTGAGGTGCGATGTAGGTCGACTGGGTAGCGCCAGCGCCGAGATAAATCTCAGGGCCTGCTGGGATGTTCTGGGCTTGGTATCTGCTGTCCGAGCCACCAACGACCATGGAACCGCCTGCTGGTGTGCCGAGGACCCTGCCTACAGTGCTGTCTCCAAGGACCCAATCGCGGAAGAATTTGTATGCCTACAGAGAGGAATGGTAAGTATTGGCACGACGTATGACAGGCTTGAAGGACATACAGCTCGAGGGGCACCACTTGGGATCATGTGTCCGGTGCCGTAGAAGAGGGCATACGTCCAGCCACGTTCTTGGTGAATAATGCCGGCAAATTTGCCATCATCGTCGTTCCAAGGGGTCGAGGGCTTCCTTGAGAAGCCTTGGATGCCTCCGAAAGTAGTGTTTTGGATGGCAACTAAAAGATGTCGTTAGGAGGTGTGTGTTTTGAGAATTGCGCGAGCTTACTCTCGGTGGAAAGATGCGCAATGAGCATGTCGTTGTTCCCAGAGGCGAGCACGATACCAACGTTCTTAGCGGTGGCGTTCGTGGCGAGCTCAGTCATAAAGTTCATAGAGAACGGGCTGGGATCATTCCCTGAACATAACGATTAGAATACGACACTAGATCAAGTACAAGACACTTACTGCCACCGGCTCCAAAGGGGTACGGGAACTGAAGTGCCCAGTCTTTATTTTGAGGTGCATGGAGGGCAACTCGGGTCTGGGCGTCTACGACACGATTAATTTCAAATACAAGGCAAAGTAGGAATGCACGTACTGTTCATGAATGGAGCAGCATCGTAGTTTGGCTCAGGCCAGAGAGCGTCGGCGACATCGTAAACATCCAAGCCAGCGCCTTCGCCTAGATGGTTGTCAGACTCATCTTCGACCGAGGAAGAAATAATGGGGCTCACTCCATGGATAAGTGTAGTTGGCAGCATAGTCAAGGACAGCATCCCAAACGAAGCATCCATACTGAGAACAAGATGTTAACCATCGCTAAAATGAAGCACTAGCCAGAGACGACTTACCCAAGGGTCAATGGAATCAGTCGGCCTGCCAGCGATGCTTCGCTTCCAAGTATCCCGTCCAATAAGACGGTCACGCTTCTCTAGGCCGTTGGCGTTGGACTCTTCATATCGGCGTTGGAGGGTATGGAAGAACTGCGCTTTGGTAAAGGTTTGGGAAGCCAGCCAAGGAATTTCGCGGTCGCGTGGTTGTCTGAGAGGGACGTCGGGAATGATTCCCCCAGTTTGGGGATAGGTAAGGTTGAGATCATATCCGCAGAGGTGGCTCCTGGGAGCGAAATAAATGAGCAAATACCAAGGCGGGTAACCAAGGGCACGTACTGTTGCTTAAAGTACTTGTACACTTCGGGATCGTAGTTGATCAACTGAGGGAAAGTTTCGATAACGCTTAGCTGAAAAAAGCTTAGTTCGGTAGAGTGGATGAATGGAGCATAGCCAACATACTGTAGGGAGAAGGTTGAAGACAACGCCAGACGTAATTGTGGGGTCACCAATCATGATCTTCCCCACCTTTACTGGAGGGTTGCTCATGCCAAAGTACGTCTTGAGGATGTAGGGCTAGAAGTACCAGATGAGCGACAGAAGAAAGGGATGTTATATGCACTTACAATGTACATTCCTGCGTAACTCTCGCCGGCTAGAACGAGAGGGCGGTTTCGAAGGCCAGGAAAAACCTTGACCAAGTTGTCCAGGAAACCCATCTGAGAAACGCGTAAGATATTGAATGGCATTGAGCAGGGAGATACTTACAAAGTCCCTTCCAATCTGGTCTTGGTCTGCAACATAGCCGTCTGCGTCGGCGGTTGAGAAACCGACACCACTACGCATCATCAGTTCATGTTGAAGTTGCGAACTGCTTTCACGACTTACACAGGCTGGTCAATCCAAAAGATGTCTGAGAGCCCGTCCCAACTGTGTTGGTTCTTAACGATAGATCCGTCCGACTGGATGCGAATAGGACCGTTCTAGGGAGACAAAGGCAGCTCAGTCGCGAGACCTGGCGACGCCCAAAGGACTACCAACCTCAAAGAAAAATCCATAGAGACTTGAAGATCCTGGCCCTCCATTGAGCCATATTGTCCAAGGTGCTTTGTTTGTAGGCGAGTTGGAGGTTAACGACCCGGTTGACTTTTCGAATCCCCAGAAGAAAAGGGTATCGTCGGGATGGTCGGGTCGGTTTACGGGCAGATTGCCTGCGTAGCTTTGCTTCAGGCCAAAGTTGACACCAGGGAGAGGTGTGTTGACTTTGAAGTCTGAAAGGCGATCGTCAATTAGCCTCGCGCGCGTTGTGGAAAGGCGCCTTTGTCACGTACAGTTCTGCCAAGCAGGACTGTAGGGAGCTGAAGGCTTGTTGGGGTAGTCATGGGGAGAAGAACTAGGAAGGCTGCCTCCTTGCGCAGCGACTGCAGGTAGGAGCACCAGAGCGAAACCCAAAACCAGACGTCCGGCCATTCTGTGAAAGGGAGGAAGGCGGGACAAAGCCGAGAGAGCAGAGAGCACCGAACAACAAATGATTCAACTTTCCCATCGAACGCCGGTATATATACGGGCTCAATTAGGGCTAGATTCCTCTGTCATTGTCATGAATATTTCGCGCCCAGAAAGTGCAAGCCTGCGTCAGGTAGATGCCAGGAGTTAAGTGACAATAAGACCGTGTCCTGTCGTCTTGGAAAGCGCAAGGAATTGCCTTCCAAATTCGCAGGAAGACAATTGGCCTTGCGTGGGATGAGCGAGTATCTGATGGGGAGAAGCAACATCTCGGCATTCGCTATTGTTCGAGCACTGATGCCCTGGATAAACTTCGAGGCCTGAGCGACATTCACGGTACCCCTGATTATCACGGGTTGGTGTTCCTGAAGTGCCAAAGCCTCGATGAATTTTGGAGCCATGAGGGCAGCTGAAGTTCCTGAGCTATGCACGGGAGAGACGGAATCATTGCGGAGGCAGCTCGACAACACCTTTTGATCCGGATCACAAAATCGTGAGAAGTTACTGCTATGTTAGATCAACGTGCACCAGCAGCTATCTCAAGGTTGACTCCAACTCTCATCCAGCTCTATAGACTCTTTCTGTGCCCGGTTGTCTGGTATGGGACGGCGCAAGCGCGGATTCTTGGACGACGGCGACGACGACTCTGATATCTCTGACAATGCAGATCTTGACGGCGACTTTGAAACCAATGATCCCGACCTAAGGGAGGAAAGGGAACGCTTCGAGAATCCCTATGGCAAACATAAAAGAAGGCGGAGGAATGGCAAGGAAGACGCGATTTATGGCGTGTTTGGAGACGATAGCGAGGACGAAGATGCTGGCAGGGGTCGTGGACCGAAAGGAAAGCGGAGCGACTGGGCAAAGGCTCCTGCCTTCGTATCTGGTGACAAGAAGGTCGATTTGGATGCTAGCATGGATGTCGATGCCGAAGGCGGTGAACAAGACGAAGAAGATGAAAGCATGAAGGATGCTGAGCAATCCGAGAACAACAGCTCTTCCGAGGGTGAACAGGACGAGGAGGAACGCATCGATTCCGACGGCGACCAGCGATCACCATCTCCTAAGCCGCAGGCGGCTGAAGAGGAAGCCCCACGGCCGAAATTCGGTGGGCTTGGGTTCTCCAGACAGGCAGCCGATGATGACCCACCTCCTGCTGCCGCTGTTCTGGGAGGCATTGGCTCATCCAAGGGTGGAATCGGTTCGGGTCGGGGAGGACTAGGCGCTGCGAGGGGAGGTATGGGAGCCTACGCGTCTTTTCTCAACGCCGGCTCAACTGGCACCAGCAGCTTCTCGAAAGGTGGCATTGGGTCGAAACCTGGTGTTGAAGAAGTGGAGGACTATGAAGAACCACCAGACGTTCCGAGCGCCTTTGGCCAATCATCCGGACGTTTCACCCGTGACGCGACTCCATCCATGGCTCCCGCGAAACTATCAGCAGACGAAGCGGTACACTTCAGCAAGTTACAAGGAACGTTTGGTGCACGAATGCTTGCAAAAATGGGCTGGCAAGCGGGAACTGGTCTTGGAGCCGGTGGAGAAGGCATCGTAACCCCAATCGAGAGCAAATTACGACCGCAAAAGATGGGTATCGCCTTCAAGGGCTTCAAGGAGAAGACCGACCAATCAAAGAAGGAAGCTAGACGGAGGGGAGAGGCAGTCAGCGAAGATGAAGAGGACAAGACTGTCAGAAAGCTGAAGAAGAAAGCGAGGGAAGCACAGGAGAAGCGGGCTGAGGCATGGAAGAAGCCCAAGAAGGTCAAGACAAAGATCCAGCACAAGACGTATGAACAAATTCTAGAAGAAGCTGGGGACCAAGCTGCTCCGGCGGGGGTGGGTCAAATTATTGATGCAACAGGCGCAGTGGTACGTGCCCATGGGCCTTTTATTGACTTTGAACTGACTCTATTACAGCCAAGAGAAGTGTCGTCCCTATCAGAGGTCTCAGTGAACCCATGGGGACCATCGAGTGACCCTACGCGAATACCTGAAGTCCGGCACAACATCAAGCTGATTGCGGACGCTTGCAAGAGCGACTTGGATGGACTTGCGCGTGAGGCGAAAGCATTACAAGAGCGCAAGAAGTTTGTCGTGAACGAGGATGCTCGTCTACGAAAGAGGGTCGAGGAAGAAGCTGAATGTAAGTCGCCATTCCCTATTGCTCACTCATCATACTCAAACATAACCTTCCAGTGATTGCACGCATGCAGCAGATTCAGATCGTTGCCAACGAAATCCAAGTTCTCTCCAAAGAACTTTCATCTATGTATGAAGTCATACTGGAACCATTCTCGCCTCTTGTCCATAAACTCGTCGACCAGTACGCCAACGAGTTTGAACTTTACCAGTTGGATGAAGTTGTAGTGGCAGCGATTACACCCACCCTCAGGCGCCTGGTTTCGTCATGGAACCCTCTCGAGGATCCAGATGGATTCTTGTCAGTCTTTAGGGACTGGAGGAGAGCACTCAAAATCAGCGCAGACGAGCCTTTTTCGACAACAACGGTGGATATCTATGGCGCCAAAACGGTGGTCCAATCTACAGAGTACGCGGTCAACCCTCTATCGACATATCACGCTAACGATCACATTAGGGAAAAGCTCATGACACCGTTTGAAAGCCTACTGTGGAACGTTTGGCTGCCCAAGATTCGCACTGTTGTAAATAACGACTGGTCAGCAGAAGACCCACAGCCAGCTGTCAAACTCTACGAAGCATGGTCCGCTTTTCTGCCTCGCTTCATACGTGAGAACATGCTGGATCAGCTATTCTTGCCAAAGGTGCAAAAGGCTGTAGCAGACTGGAATCCCAGACGCTCCAAGGTCTCCTTGCACTCCATTGTCTTCCCTTGGCTGCCGCATATCGGTCTGAGGCTAGACACTGTGCTCGATGATGCAAGGAGGAAGGTGAAGAGCGTCTTGAAGAGTTGGTCAGTGGGAGATTCCAAACCTGGAGATCTGCAAGCTTGGAAAGAGGTGCGTGACGACTTACTTGTTTCCATCGACTGCACGCTAACAACACTTTAGGTGTTCGACAAGGGCGAGTGGGACACCCTCATGCTCAAGTATATCGTGCCCAAACTGGGCGCAACCCTGCGCAATGATTTCAAGGTCAACCCCCGCGCTCAAAACATGGAACCTCTTCGCCAAGTACTCGAGTGGTCGGACCTTATTCGGCCCTCCATCTTTTCACAAATCATCGAAACCGAGTTTTTCCCCAAGTGGCTCGATGTCCTCCATATCTGGCTTATTCAACCCAAAGTCAGCTTCGAGGAAGTTGCACAATGGTACCAGTTCTGGAAGGACGTGTACCCCGAGGACGTCCGCAATCTTTCTGGGATTGGCCGTGGCTTCACGAGGGGGCTACAGTTGATGAACAAAGCCATCGAACTTGGTCCTGATGCACCGACTCGCCTTCCAAAACCAGACTTCAAAGCAGAGCTTGCGGCCGCTGCAGCCCCGCCTCCCAAGGCGAAGGATACTCATGCGCCTGCCCGATCAGCACCACGTACTCAAGAAATCACTTTCCGAACGATCGTGGAGGAATACGCCGCCGAACACAATCTGCTCTTCATCCCAACTGGCCGCGCCCATGAAAAGTCAAGGATGCCTCTCTATCGCGTCAGTGCGACCGCAGACGGGAAGCATGGGCTGTTGGTGTACGTTTTGGACGATGCAGTGTGGGCACCCAAACCTGGAGGGGTGGCCATGGAGAATGAAGAATTTAGGGCCGTTAGCTTGGACGAGATGGTGGCTCGGGCGCAAGGCGGGGTCTAGCATGATCAATCTCACACTAGACGAAAAGCTCAGTGCGGCGATCGGAGACATTGACAGCTGCATTGCGCCGCCTGAAAATGTGTGCCGTTGATGCGCCGGCAATGCTTCGTTGGGAACCATGATGTATGTCGCCGATATGCGACCCCCGATGTGATCTCGGTGGTCCTCTTCAACAAAGGCAATCTGATGCGTAAGGATACATGATGAAAACATTGGGAATGCAAGGAATATGTGACGATGTGATAACAAAGAATTTGAGGCTGATCTGCCACGCGTTTGTTTCCTAAGGTAGCATTAGAAGGACCAGACTCCATGTTCTTTGTATGCATCTTTCCCATTTCCCCTCAGGAACAGATCTCGATGCATAGAATATGGTGCGTTAATGTTTCCGCGATGCGACTGATGATCACAAAGAAGGCGCAAGTTATCTATTTTTGGTCATGCCTCCCAGCGCGACAATCCGAGCCTCACGTATTCTGTGTCCCTCAGAAACAAAGAAACATCACAACAGTTGCATTCAGTCTGACGCCGACATCATAAGAAAGTTTGTTCCCCATCATGTCAACATCATGTCCCCGACTCAGATGCATTGAAAGTGCCGCCCGCATTCCGAAAGAGGCAACTTCGGGGCGCTAGCATCCTGGGATTTTCGTGCAGATGAGAACACTTCTTTTCCGTTACGTCAGATTGCAGTTCTTTGTCCTCCTCCTTTGTTCGAAGACGACTCCATGATATATAGCCTCGCCATATTGCTTTCAGACATGACGGGTTCGAGAAAGCGTCATGTTCTATCGATATCCTGTCTTCGTCGCCCTGCCCTGGTTCACTCGGTTGTTCGTTTCCACAACCTCCGTCAAGGAACTCGGTGGCCTTGTTAACACTTCCTCGCACCCATACGAACCGCTTCTTTTGGTAAGACAATCTCAGCTTTTTTATTTAGCTTGCAATGGGTGCTAACATTGGTCCAGAAACTCATCGAACGCATCGCCCTCTTTGAGGATGAGATACCGACCCTTGTCGCCGCCGACGTCCATCGACTCCTGCAGTTTGATCGCGTCCCAACCATGGAGGAACGTGCGAGCTTCATCCAAGACTTCAACGCCGAGCGCCTCTCAAAGTGTATCTCCGGCCTCCTTAATTACCGCTTTGTTGACATCCTTCTCGCACTTGAGATGGGATTCAGTGCGTACGGGCAGACCAAGCGGATTCCGACTCCTCTCCCTGCTAAGATGGTAAGTCTCCTTTATGAAGCTATACTTTTCAGCCTCACCGTGTCTCTGTAGCACTTCAAGCGACTCGATAACTGGAAGGAACTCCTACAGGAAGGTCTCCTTCATATCGCCGAATCCGACAACGACGCGACAGCTTTTCAATATCCCACTGGCTCCTCTGTTGCTCAGATCCTCGTTTCTTTGGTCAATCGTAACCAGCAGATTGGCGGACAAAAAATCCTTGCAAATCTTGAATGCGCAGCTGCGTACATTGCACTCCTTCAGCAGGTAAGCACTCGAAATTCGAAACTCATTCTCCGGACCAAAGTTCAGTATCTTTATCGTCTAGGACGCTGGGGATTTACCCAATACCATACCTCAGTTCAAGAAATACTTGATGTCGCTCGTGTAAGCTTTCCTCTCGACTTTCAACACACAAACCAAATGTATTAACATTGTCCCAGCCCTCCAACCCAAAGCCATGAAGCATGGGATCTATTCTTCTCGTCGATGAAAAACCGTCCATGCCTTCAAGTTACCTCTTCAAACAGCCATTGCGGTCTCTCCAATTGCGCTATTCCTACCATCACTTTTAATGACCAAGGACATGAACCGGTTTTATCTTTTTTGGGTGAGTCTTCTGGTGTTTTTACTGTCGCTGTCACTGAGTCTCGTTAGACATGGCAAGGCCTCGGTGGTAATAGTTGCCCTGTACTCCGGCTTTGCGAGAAACTCATTTGGACCGCCCTCTGCGACGCCGCCTCCGGGAAAGCCTTGTTTGTCCCGAGAATACGTATACTAGTTCGCCACCTGGCATCTGCGCTGCATACGGACGGAGCAGGAGCAGCCACCCAGTCCCTTTCTCCTGGTCAGTAATCCTCTTGTATGATTGCTGTATGGCCTGTCTTAGGCCTCCTTTCAAGATCCCCTGTTTCTTCCTACCTTACAACGCCTGCGCCAGGAGGATATGCTTCAAGCGGGCGACGACGACAACCCAGCAGCGCTGCTACCTTCCGAGATACCAAAGAAGACCGTGCGTTTTGAGCCACCCAAACCCGCTACCCGTAGCTCCACTCGCCTCTCGTCAACTCCAGCAGCCCATCTCGATTCATCGACACCTCGTGTCCTCTCTCCACGCTCCAAATCCAGTACCAAGTCAAGGGCTTCTCCAACGCCGCCGGCACAGGATCCCAGCACTAGCAAAGGGAGTCCGTCCGCGCCTGCTGCACGGATCATACAACTCCCGAAGAGAGATGCAGGCGCTGACCTTGACGACAAGCCACGCAAGCGCCGGATTGGTGAGGGTCGCGTTTACGAGGTTATCGACCTCACTGCCGAAACCGTGAGCATTTCCGCCTCCAGAATCTAATCAAGCGCTGAACGTGGTTTACTCCAGGCTCCTCCTCCCGTCATCGATCTGACCTTGGACACCGAAGAGCCTCTTGACACCATGGTTAGTCCACACCCCATGACCTGAAAGTTTGCGCAATTCTCATCAACCTGGACCTCAGGAGAGTTTTGTAGGGCCTGTCAAGACCTTCCGCTCGCTTCCTGGCCGTAGGCTTGTCAACTTCACTCCTCGGTACAAAGTAAGCATATCTATCAGTCCGCCGCAAATGTCTTGCTCACCGGCAACAGTACAGGAAGGATCATCAATGGTGCCAAGATCTTCTGAATATTGTTGAATCGCACTATGTGCGGGGATCCCCGGTGCATCTGGTGGACAGTGAAGCATCTCGCATGGCTGTAATGGTGCACCGCTTTGCAAGCACCCAATCAGCCGCTCTTGTCCAGGCCACGTTCCGTCATCAGCACCTTGTCCTTTTGGATATGCCGCTTGCTCCCTATGATTTTGACGACGCCGCTCTCAACATGATGTCCATGTTCAATCTCGACAGAGTTGTTCCCATCGAAGGTACGCATTCCATCTCCGCATTCGTCCCGGTGCACGACTAACATTTTCCGTAGATTTTTCACTCCCTGTCGAGCAGCGAAAGGGTGTTCATGGCACCCTTCGTCAATTGCTAGAAGCCTCCAAGGCGCATAGTAAGCCTCTCCTCGTCCCACGCGTTCCCATGCCAGAAGGTGTAATGCCGATCCTGGCGCTCACCTCTGATGTAGTCGCTTGGAATTATACGTTCGATCAGCCCTGGTGCGGACGTAGGTGGGAAATGCCCAGGAGTGCGACGAAGTGGGGCTCAGCTTTCACCAGCAACACATACCTGCCTATGACGATTGCACCGAATGGATTTGCGACGTATATCGAAGTCAAAGTTGGCATACAACTGGTTATAGTCGGCACCCCTGCAGGAAAGTGCGCCTCATTTTCATCCCTGGAGTTTCTCGAGAAATCAAGACTCGGCGGGCCTTCGTTCGATATGGCGCAAATGAAACTGGAAGCCTTTCCACTTCGTGCTGGGTGTGCAATGTAAGGCCTTCGTCGTTCTATCCTGCTTCGGCTATGACACTGACCACCCCGACAGGGCAATCAGGCCGTTCACCCCCTATGCCATCATTTCGGTTGACGACTCCATCACACATAACAGTTCATTCATAGCGGCGTCGACCATACGATCCTCGTGCTTTGGATATATGTATAGCCTCATCTCCTCGAGCTCTCGCAACAACCCCAGCCACCAAGCTTGCCGGATGCTTTTACGGCGAATGGTTCATTACCTGCACCTCGTTTACCTGGGAGGACGTTTTCTAGAGGGTTATGGAGGTGAGAGTCACAGCACGTCAAACAGTGTGGTGTCCACTAACGCACGCTCAGTCTTCCAGCAACCGCCAGAACTGGCTCATGTCCCTGACCTCTTTACGTTCGATGGCGTTGTGGATCTTCTCTCCATTTGCAACCTCTTCGAAATGGCGAACGTTTTATCATACGAAGCCTACATGCCGCAAAATCTTCCCGAATACGACAGGACCCACTTTATCCAAACCCGCAAGCTCTGCCGAGAAATGGTCCATTGGGCAGGCTCGCGCTTGCTCTTTGTGAGCGAAGCAGGTCACGACATGGACCTACATCGCATCCAGATGCGCTACCTTGCGATACAGAGCAAGGCACTCGTTAAGCTGAGGTACCGACTTGATAGTCTACTCCCTCAAAGCCATATTCGCGGCGAAGCACTTGAGCTCGCGCTTGAAATGTGTTTCAAGGGGAATGATTCTTACATGAAGGGCCAAGCAGACGTTGCTAACTACATTCCCGACAACCTTGACTACCCTCAGGAATGGTGTTTCAGGGTACACCCCCGCCGAGATGTAATTGCCATCAACGGTGAGCTTCACGTTTACAGCTCAAGCATAGGTTCTTCTCCTGACTTCCTTCCCAGAGATATTTTCGGGAGAGACATATGATGATCTCGTGTTCCTTGCATCGTTGGAAGGGGAGAAGTAAATACATATGGTTAGCAATGGCGATGTCGGACGAACTAGAAATATTTATGCATCTTGTTACTTCTTGCGGGTACAGGGACTCCGCGAAAGTCTAGAGTTAATAACAGTCGGTCAATGGTTCTTGAACCGAGGTCGAGGACTCTCCCTGCTTCAGTCGGGCCAATACTAACGAATGGAGAGAGGAACAAGACATCTCCTAGACAAAGTTAGGTGTTTGGTACCTAATGAGCGTTGCAACCCTTCAAAATCCGTGCCAGGCTAACCAATGAAGTCATGCATGAGTATGGTAATTTCGCTCGCATGGGTTTTTATTCATTATCTCAAATTACATGTGAATAAGGAAACAGGTAGTAAACGGAGAAAAGAGGTGGAGAAGCGAACAAAGAAACGGAGTACTGCGAATGTAGAGCTTTATATAGATAAGATTGTATGAATCTATGATTCAAGCAGTGATCATTCAGAACGGCGACGCTTGGGGTGCGATTGCTCGGCTCCCTCTTCTACGTGCCGCTTGGAACCCATACCGTCACAGCCAGCAGTCGTTTCAGGACTCGATTGAGAATCAGACGCCGCCACGCAGACGAGGGATAGGAGATCGGCGGTCGGTATCTTGCTGATGCGAGCCTCAAGCGAGCGAATCTACGCAGTGGTCAACATAGTCAAAGGGTATGTTAGTTGGGGTCACACATACCCGTGATCGTTGGAGGGCAAGCCTGGCTTCTAGGGAGCGAGCAGTGCGCATCGCACGTACAAGCTTCTCTTGAGCATTCCTCAGAGCTTCGTGGCCAGCATCTTGGGATTGACCAGCGTTGGATGAAGAGGAGGTGGAGCGGTGGCGAGACAATGTTTGAAGTTGGTTGTGGGTGCGATGGGTAATAGTTTCTGCGTCCTCCTGGCGGGCCTTTGACAGCGCTTTGATGCCCTCGAATTGTTGGTAAGCAGCGGCTATTGAGCTCAAGAAAGGCTGAGAACACAGTGAAGGAAAATCTAGTAATAAAACTCACTCATAAGCCACTTTGAAATCATCGTTTGATGAGGTGACCACAACGCTCATCTCGAGAACCCTGCCATGCCTTGGGCGGAGGATACGATACTCTCCACAGCGGAATGGACATGGCCGCTGCTCGAGGACATGTCGTTTAAAACACGGCTCGCACCAAACGTGTTTGCAAACCAAGCGCGTCGGTATGCGGTTAACAGGGTCGAGGGGATAAGCGCAAATTCCACAGAAGGGAAGCATCGTGTCGAGTAAAGGAGGGGGAGATCGGTCTCGAAGAATAGGTTGGGAATTTCAAGGCCTGAGGAGAAGTCAAGAAGACTTTCTGCCTATATACCACTGCGACGACCATGTCGGTCCTTGATGCCGGAGAGGATAGAAGCCATCCAATAGCCCATGGGAGTGAAAAGCACATCCATTGAAAGGATTGAAAGAACATATACGAAAGATGAACGAAGAAAGAACACACGAGGCATCAAGAAAACGGATATTCATCATCGGCATGGGGGAGAACCTTAGCTCAAGTCATCGATGCCTCTTTGTCTCAACTGTCAAGACAGGACAAAGACGAAGAAGCTTGATGTCGTCAATGTGGCGTTTCAACTTGAATTGTGAGGATGAACAGGCAGGCTCATAGCGCAACCAATGGCGGCTCTGCCTGTGTTCATTATCCCTGACAGCGTTTATAAGCTCTATAAAAATGTACCAAATTCGTAGCGGATGGTAGAGGATGAGAGAACGGCGCAGTGGCGCAGAAATTGCTGGAGGCGAAAAGCGTGGGAATATAAACTAAATGTGGTAACTCCTGGGCGCTGGCGTGCTGTTTCGGCTTCTTTTTGTAGACCTCACTGTAAACCTCCACCATGATCACGCGGCGCCCTTTTCACTCATCACTTTCATTGTTACTCTGTCCAGTGGACATCTGACGGTATTTTGAGAGATTCCACCAATCGACCTCAAAGAACGATGACGTGTGGGACTCAGAAAGAAAGAAGAGAAAGAAAGAAAGAGAAGATAGAGGGAATCAGGATGGAGGTTAGCGATACCAGCCAATCTACCTACAGCGATACTGACATATAAGAAGATGCAGGATCTGCCTTGGAAGACTCAGCTTCTCATCTCCCCCACCGGCATCTTCTCCACGCCATTCCACAATGCCTAGCACTCCCCGCAACTACCGCCGCATTCTTAACCATGGCCCCTACCCATTTTCGCCTACCTTGCGCCAAGCCACTCGCGACTTCGCTCGCCAGCGCCGCCAAATTATTGAGGATAACGAACTTCTTCAACTTTCTCCTTCGCCTCCTCTTGTTTATGCTCAACTAAACGAGGGAGTTCCATTTATCACTGATGATTCGGTGCGTCGAGTAGTCAAGTATCTCTTGAAACATTGCTGATACACCCTTTTCCAGGCCTCCTTTGGCCAGGGCGCCACTCCAAACCACAGCCCGCATTCGCATCCATACACTCAAGTTGGTCAGGATTATCACACGAATCTTAATCTTCTGGTACGTGAGCAAGTAGTTCGTTCCGCAAAATCACTCCTCATCATGAACTCTCACAGTTCCCATACGACCAGGGGCCCATTACGAACCATAATCAAGGCTTCTCTCAGGACTTCCCTACAGGGTTTGTCAACCAACCGTACACCGTCTACGACGGTGCGTTGTCCGTATCCCAAGCCGTTGGCTACCCCGTAAGTGTTGACCTCCACGGTGCAGCTTGACCTGGCTAACGGCGATTGCAGGAGACACTCAGTTATGCTATGCCCAGCTGGCCTTATGCTGGACCCCCAGTCCCGAGTCCTTTCGTCGCATCGCCAATTGCATCCATAATGTCACCCACACCATCCACGTCGCAATCGTCTTTCCTCAGCCAATCCTCGGAATCTGATGGCAGTCATTACATCCTAGACGCCGACTTCGAAATGGACAGCAATACCAACTCGGCCATCTCAGATGCATCCCATTCGCACTTTGCGGACAACGAAGAGTCTGACGACAGCGACTCACTCTCATACTGCACTGCTCCGGACCACCTTATGGACGGAGTAGTGGACGAAACGCCAGCACCAGCTTCTCTATCCCGTGACCTTGCGGCTGAAGCCACTCACCTTGGGGGTAGCGTTTCTCGGAGGTTAAGGGTTCTTTTGGAAGCTGCTGAAGCTCTCGAGACTGCAGAGGCTCTCCTCGCCTTTAGGAACCCTGTCGCTGGTGCAGTTTTGCAAGCTGCCACTGGCCCCTCTGATGGTGAACCCAGCGGAGAAACCCCCAGCCCCCAGAATTCTTCAATCACCGGTGCTCCCGACCAACCAGCTGCAGGGGCTACCCCCCAAGGAGTTGCTGACAATACCCGTCTGTGCCCACCGGGAATGCAACCAGGGGATACACTCCGAGCCGAGGGTCCCACAGCTGTTGTCCAACTGGTGCGTCTCTGGTTTCACCTCATACACAAATCAACTAATCGCCCTTGAATTCCAGAACATTGACATGACCGCTCTACAGGCCATGGTTGGGCAGCTCTCGGAATCCGTAGGATCGCTCAATCGCCTTGTTGCGTCGTTCAGCAATGGGCGGGGAACCATCAATCTAGCCCCCGCATTGCAGGCTCCTTCTTGCATCTGCACTTGAAGTGACTGCAACAACTTGTACTTGTATTGTTGATTCTACCCCTGAACCTTGTACCTTGTAACTTTGTCTACCTTATGTTCCTTTCATCTGCCTGTCTCCCTCGTCTCCTGTTTTCCTTATGACGTTACGACACTCCGCTCCGGAATCAAATCAATAAATAGGTTATGCATATGCTTCCATAAATAACACACAAACTATGATGCCATAACCTCACCGTCGGACTGGGAAACTCACCTTTGACCACTTCGACCTGTGAACATTCTATGAGATACACCAGCCTTCATTCCATCGATTCTTGTTTTCAAGATTCCGTCAATTCAGTTGCGTTCTCCCCAAACGCGAAATACATCGCAAGCATATGCGAAGATGGCTGGGTCTTTGTTCACACTCTAGGTACAAGCCGCCTTCTCGGGAAGTCTAATCTGGAACAACCTGCGACAGCTATCGCTTGGCTTCCTGACTCGTCAGCCGTCTTGATTGGACTCGTCGATGGCCAGATCTTTTGCCTCTTCATTGTAAGTCTTTCCTTTGTTAACGGTGAACTACTCTCACCCTGGTTCCTAGGACGCCGACCTGGCAGGAGTCAAGCAATCACTGACACCCCCAAACACCTACCACAGACCCAGAATTGACGTGTATGATATACGATGAAAGCACCCAAAAGCTAGTTGTCGGTTTTGGGTGCGACGTCGCAGTTATACATATTTCCGGTGACAGGAAACTAGGTACGATTTACCCGCTAGGTGATGGGATAAGGTTAAACGTTTCTTAGGAATGTTTGGCGACTACTACTATATAAGTCCAAGTGTTGCACCTGGCCACAACACTGCTGGCTTCGAAGTTCGCTCCCTGTCAATCCTGAACGATACGAATCTCCTGATTGCATATTTGGAAGCCGGTGTCATCGCGTGCAATATGGACAGTGGGGAGGAGGTGTGGCGCTTGACACCGAGGTCATTTCGCATGTACGCCCTTCTCATCTCTAATCCCACATTCTACTCACGGATGGTCTGTAGTGGCAGGGCCGCTGTTGATGGCTCGTCCAGGTTCCTTGCTTGTACCAACCTCTTTGATGGTATGGATATTTATGACATCCATTCGGGAGAGCATCTGCAAACTGTTCGTCTTCCCATCCGCGTAAATGTCGCACTACCGGTCCGGTTTATCTACGAAGGCTCGCACGTGCTGCTTGGCTCGGCATCGGGGAGAGTGCGCATTGTCTCCGTACCAACTGGTCTTCTCGTGGATGAGTTAGAGCATGGAAATGACCCCAACGACGGTAGGACTTCAATATATCAATTTATAAAACAATCTAATTCTGTCTCTTCAAGTCTTTATCGGTGATATAGTTCAAGCCATTGTAAGTGCGCGATCATTACTCGCCAGAACCAGGAACTTACTCGTGCCTAATTTCTTGCTGCAAGGACTATACCGTGAAGGGAACTGTCCACTACGTCGTCACTGCATGCTCCGAGAAAGGCCCACATACATATATCAGGATCTGGCAGTTGGATTCGGGTATGCTCTGTTCGCTCCAAGTAACAGGGATGCTCGCTGATTACACTACTGTCAGCCCCCCTATCAGCTAACACACTGAGAAAACGCATTGTCAGGAAGGTTAAACCAGGTACGCTAGTTTCTGCACCTGATGGCCCTGTCCTTCACTCATGCTCGCCTTCGTAGCTGGAGAAAGAAATGAAAGTAGGCCCACATCCCGAATTCGCCCTCTTCGCCGTAAGCCTTGTCAGGTTTGCTGGGCTGTTTCTCTTTCAACAGGAGCTGCTCTCTTCATCCTTTCGTTTGGGATGTTGCTTGCAGGAAGTGGTGATACCATTATCTCTTTTGTATCCCGCACCTTTGGGCGCGATTGAGATCGCCATATTTAGCAATAATTATGACTTTCCCTTTATAGTAAAACCTCTCGGGGGCAGTGCTAACGCGTACGGAGCGAGCCTTCCAGCCTCTTTTACCTATCATCTGGACCTACTATCTTTGGTTCGGCTTAGCTTCAGAAGCAATGCAATCCTTCTCAAAACGCATTTGCATGTGCCCGAAATGCTGCGCTGTTGACCCCTCTGGAGTTTCTCAGACCATCGCCACTTGGAAACGACACCAAGATGCTGCCGAGCTTGAAGCCGCCATTCAGCGCCAGCCTCTCTATAGGGAACGTCTTTCGCTAGTACCTGCCACCCACCCGCCAAAAGCGATTGGAACCCTTACACCTCGAACACCTTCCGATTCAACCGAACAGCGATCAAGTTCGCAATCAGCTCATTGCAACGACTTTCCCTCGCCCGCTGCCAATTTCTCGATTCTAAACCGTGAAACGCTGGCTCGAGTAGAAGCTCAGAAGATTCATGATCAGCTCTGCCAGTTGACGAGTCAGGCCATTATCCATCGTCCACGAGATCTGACCTTTTCGACACCCCCAAGCTCCCGCCACCGAGCGGAAGCTGACATCCCTTACAGCTACACCTGTGCTTTCAATACTGGAGTCTTTCAGCTCATCCTAGCAAATGCAGGAAACGGCTTGATACTTCATTACGATGCCCAGTTTCTCAGCCTATCAACCCATGTCGAGCATTTATTGTCACAAACCGCCGATAGTCCACCATTGCAAACGATTTACCGGACACTTCATGGAGAAATAGTATCAAGTATCGCGCTATTGCACGCCTGGAAGAAAGAAATATGGATCCGTCAATGTAACGCGCAGGCGGGGGCAGTCATTCCAATCCCTTTTGTTGACATAGGCAAGCCCGAGCTCAAGTACTCGCTGTTTGTCTGGAAGCTGATCCTCTCCCCTTGCAGTAACCTATGTGCGACAGCTAAGCGAGCACCCAGGTGTTCCCCAAGAGCTTCTTCCTGGATTTCTCCTAATCCTAGTCTTGAAGTTCATCTATCATCTTCCGGAACGACCATGCACAGTTGTATTGGCCTTCATGCGCACCCAGATGAGGCTCCTGCGGAGATACGTAGGAGACATCAAATACCAAGATCTTGTCAACCGTATCCCAAAGACTACCAGCCCCATCATCCAGCTGTTCGACCTCGATCCCCGCGTCCGTCGATACGCATCATGCCCACGATGTTACGCTCTGCGGCCTATCAACAAAGACGATGATTACGCTGCAGACGAATGGAAGCAGTGCGGCCACCGCCCGACTCAAGATTCGGCACCGTGTACTGAAGCTTTGGTCCGGAAACAGAAAGGGGAAACGGGGTTGTACCGACCCTTGCGGGTGTATCTTCATCAAAACATCCACGACTGGCTAGGTCGCTTTCTCAGCCAAAGGAAGTTCGAAGACTTCCTGGATCAGCAGAAGTTGTACTACAGAAGTCGCCCCGTTCCTCAATCCACGGCTGTCACTTCCATCATCGATTCGCAGAAACTGCAGACGTTCAAGTGGCCAGATGGTCGACCGTTTTACGACTGCGCTCAGGACGAATTCAGGCTCTTTTTTGGATTATCCTTTGATGGATTCAACCCGTTCGGGAATCGCGAAGCCAAGCAGGTGGTGTCTTCAACAGGGATCTATCTGGTTTGCCTGAACCTTCCCTTAGCCGAGCGACAGAAACCGGAGAACATGTGCCTTGTCGGCGTTATACCAGGACCTGGGAAACCATCCACAAGTCAAGTGAACCAATACCTTGATTTGATCGCTGATGACTTCGCGCCTCTTTGGAAGACAGGGGTGCGTTACAATCAAACCTCGAGACGCCCCCGAGGCGCTTTGCTCTTAAGCGCTCTCCTTCCCATCCTTGCCGACGCACTTGGCCTTCGCCAAGTCTGTGGATATGGATCAGTGACGTCAGAATGGTTCTGCACGTGCTGCTACCTGCCAAAATCGCAGCTCGAGAATGTTGCCAAGGCGAGCTGGCCGAAGCGCATCCCAGAAGATCATCGCTATTGGGCAGAGAGGTGGAGGACGTCTGACAGCCGTGGTCAGACAGCCATTTTCAAGGCCCATGGCATTCGGTGGACTCCCCTTCTCAAACTCGAGTATTGGGAGCCGATTTCCAATTCCCCCGTCGATGGTATGCATAACCTGCTTCTTGGCCTCATCCAGTACCACTGTCGAAGTGCCTTTGGCATGGACAGTGCAGTGGCTGATGGAGACGGGTCCTTCAGACCAAGAGGTCCAGCAATTCCTCGCACTCCACCCGCTGATACCATGGAAGCTGGACGAATAGCCCTCGAGACGCCTGGCTTGGAGTTCTTGAAGGAATGCTCCCGGGATACTCTCTTCCACCTTTGTTTTGAGAAAGATCTGCGTAGGGGTGGCAAGCGCCGAGATTTCGTTCGTGAGCTTGCCAAGTGGGTGAGTGCAGTGGTCTCTGGTCAAGTCGGTTAACTAACTTTGTGGGGTCCATACAGAGAACTCAACACAAAATAATAAATGCGCCTCAGCCACGAAGTGTTCTCCTCAATAATGCTCGTTCCCTGTCCTCGAAATTCGCCAACATCATCCCTGAGACGTACCTGAAGGCGCTCTGCAAGGAGAGGCACATCAAAGTGAAACCAAAGAGGACGAACAAAACGGTTGTCAAGGATGACTATATTCGAGTGCTAAGAGCAGCAGACAAGGCTACAGCGGGCCAATGTAGGTGTCCTCAGTGTCACTCTAAATCATTCTGTCTAACCTGTTGTTTGGATGGTTTCAGCTACCGCCCAGCCTCAGATGGTTCCTTCGATGCTCACTCACCCTCATCCAGGGAGAAATGGTTCAAACGAAGATAATGTCCTTCCCAAGCGTGGTAAGGTCACAGTAGTACTTGGGAAAAAGACTCTGTTGGAGGTTGCAAAGGACCGCGCTGATACCGTGCTCCCGTCATGGGTCGAGCCAGCTCCAGAGCGAGCTGGTAGTAAAGGACATGGAAAGCTGAGTGCTGACAATTGGGACGCACTGGGCACTATCCATCTTCCCGTCACCTTGATACGCCTTTGGGCCCGCCATCCTCCAGAATCTCGGGAATACAGAATGCTGCTGAATTTCTTGGACTTGGTGAACGCCATCGAGATTGCAAACATGTTCACAACATCGCCCGATCTGCGAGAACAGTATGATGCCCTCATGACGCGCTATCTGGACACGCTCAAAGATCTGTATCCCGAAACACCAATTGTCCCCAACCACCATCTTGCTCTTCATATCTCAGACTACCAGGAACTATGGGGTCCATCTCCAGAGGCCCAGGGATGGGGGTGGGAGCGTTACAACCATGATCTTACTCTGATCACTACTAATCATCGCTGGGGTATGTTTCACTCTACTAATGTATTCCAGGAGCTCACAAGGCCTTTAGGAGAACTCAAATCGACATACATGTTCTCAGCGAACAGAAAAGCGAATCTCAAGGCCTTAATATCCGCAACAGCAATGGAGGACTTGATCACAGAAATACGGCAAGCGATAGATCATGCTCACAGCGAAGATGCCAGAGGGATCTGTATAAACCTACCAGGCATTGGCCAACAGGTCCGCCAGCCTTTCCGACTCTCAAAGCGCCCGTCGGTACTACCCGATCATCATGTCGATATGCTGGCTCAGCTTCTGAATGGAGAGATGGGCAAAGCGGTTTACCTTCCAGCAGACAGGCTTACAAAACAAACTACCCAGATATTCCTCCATCCATCCATCACACCTTGCCACGCTATTGAAGAGTCTGGTGTTCGGTACACACCACTCAAACGCTCGCTTGGTTCGAGCCACATCCTTCTTGCGGCCTCTCGGGCCGGACCATTAGACCTACCATATCGCCCTGCACGAATCCACACAGCATTCACGCACAAGCGGTTTACGCCAGAGGGGACAATGGTTCAAGATGTCTTCTGTCTGATACAGATGTTACTACCGCTCCAGCCAAACGAGGTTCCACTGGATTTCTATCGCCAGTTTGGCCAAATTGGAGGGTCTCTCTGGTCGTCAGCCTATGATATCAATATGGTGATGATCCGGCCTTCGGCGATTGTCTGCCATTTTGCTTGTACAACACTGCGCCTGCAACTATCTCCACAGGGACCTGAAGCGTCATACTTTCATGTCGCACCATTGGATAGAGTGAGTGACAAACCCATTTCACTGGACGGGCACTCATCATGACTGCTCTAGCTACGCTTGTTCATGGATATACCGACTGTGACATATACAGCTCGAACTGACGACGAGGAACTGGGAGATCTATCTGACGACGAGGATGAGGACGAGGAAGACATGTTGATAGATTAATTAGGCTCGATATAGAAGTACGTACTACGATCGAGAAACGAGGCGTTACTCCGACCGCAAAAGCCACACCGGCTCTCCCGTGGTCCTAATACGAAGAGTTCTTCCAGATACGTGCGGGTGCTCGATACCCTCGTATGCGATTGTCCAGGTGTCCGTCATGACCCACACTTGACTACCTTGGTTATGAAAGTGGAGGTAGAGGTCGCCCTCAGCCCCAACACATGTGCCGGGAGGGTGCAGGATCTGCACCTCAGAGCACGACTCGTACCACACCGTTTTCCCTGAAGAGTCTGGAAAAGCTCGCTCGTACAAGCTGAAAGCCATTGAGGTGTGTGGCTGAGCAATGGTGTGGCAGGTGTCTTCCGAATCTGAGGGTTTTGTGGAACCAAGGATGGCTTTGAGCTGGGGGATATGGTCTGCAGTGACCTCTTGCATGTCAAGAGCACGGAAGGTAGGGGTGTGAGGTTGAAGAAGTGGATGGACGATTGAGACACCATCGATCACAGCAGGAGCACGAGAAGCACTGGCATGGCTCTGCTGAGTACCCCTGTCAACTGTCCTCTGTAGTCGGGGTGGTGTTACTCCTGACCGCAGTTCGAAGCTTCTGCTGGGGGAGTTTGAAGACCAATCGGGGAGGTCATTGAGAAGAGGAGAAGCGGCATCGGAGTCGGCGACGTTCAGCACTGGATATCGGCAGTGTGACCGTGACTGAAGGATTCAAGGGCATCAACAAGGCAGGAAATAAGTACGTGCCCGTATCAACAAAATGAATGGACAAGATGAGACTCACAGCTTTCCATAACCCTGAAAGCCTTGCGTTTATAGTGTCAGGTCCTCGAGCAAGCCGCCCAGGGATTGCTTGGCCAGGGCCACGTTGGAAATCGAAGCGTGTCCGCTGCTTTGAGTTCTGGAAAGAGTTGAGCAATTTGAGAAGGATATGCATGAACAGGCTCACCACCTTCCCATTCAGTGCTGGTTCAAAGGCAAGAGCGTGTGTGGGTTGAAGAATTGACATGAGAATCAACCGTCAAGCTTCAAATCGGTGGTTCGACGATTTGGCCATCGGACCAATGGTGGTAGCGGAGTTCAAAATCACTTGAATAGGGGCTAATTTAACCATCTCGTGCGTAGATACAATAATGCGCAATGGCGAAGGTTAAAGTCAGAGAAGTGAACAGAACAGGGTAGTACTCGTAGACTCTGTCTGGGTACATAAGATGAGCAAACGTCAAGGCCACAGACGCAGCAACTAGAGCAGTCCAGATCACGATGAAAGGGATTTCCTGGATCGCTTTCCCGACGGCAGAAGCACCGTTGTTGAGTTTCATATGTGCGATATTTATAGCTTGGGAAGCCAGATTTAGCGACTTATTGAGCTTCGCGATAATTTCCAGGATAGGTGAAGCTGCTGAAAGCGAGGTGCTTATCTAGAACAGAGGCTAAGTTTGAATATCCTTTGATATGTACAAAGGAATTTGGCTGAACCACGCACCGACTCTCGCATATCTGCTAGCTGTTGCTGAAAATCCATCTCTACTTCGCGCTGCTTTTCGATCAGTAAGGAGCAAGCCGACGCAGTCAGCATAGACATTGTTGGTGCAAGCTCGGTGCGAGCACGAATATCATCAATGTTTTGCTGCAACGGCCGAACAGCTTCATCGAGCTGCCCTTGGAACTGAAAGGAATTTCTTAGAAGATATAGTATAGTTTCAAGAGCGAGACGTACATGCTCAATAAGGGTATCGATTACATTCTTGAGTTGCAACTCTACGTCGCCTGGATGATCTTTGATGATGGGCTCGAGAACCGCAGAAAGCTGCTAATGATGAAGTTAAGATCCAGGACCAAGGGAAAGCGAATAGCGGGTACCTGTCTCCTCAAAGGCTCCATGAAATCAAGTACAGGACCTGGGGCGATGGCTGAATTTGGGGCAGACGGTGGGTTTGAATTGTTGGCGAAGCTAGTGAGACCTGTACCAGGCATTCCCCTTCCTCCACTCGCGCTCATGCAAGGGGAACTTGTGGAAGTGAATGTGAAAGCAGTAGTTCCTTTCAAACAAAGGCTCTTCCAGATGATTTAGGTCATTTCAAGCGCCGCATGTGCTCAGCAGTTGAGAAGTTGAGATGTCAGGCATGGCATGTGCTCAGTAGTTGAGACGTCGAGATGTCAGTCATGAGGGATGTGGATGAACAATAATCGAGTTGGACGAAGTTCAGTGAATTGGTACAGGTCGGACAACACTTTGATACAGGATTTATGCGATGCGAAATTGACTAAAAGCGCATTATAATTGCAGAGGACGAAATACAGCCCTTAGAGCGGAATATAGGGTGGAAGGGAGTTGTCTCCTTGCTCGCGGTTCCAACACGCCTCGATGAACCTAATAATAATGATGTCAGTTCCTAGGAATAGATCGCGGATGTAAAAATAGAATTACCTCTGTAACGCGACGATAGCGACAGGTTTATCGGCGCTGCTGAGCGAGATGAACGCAGCCTGTTGGCCGATCTTCATAACAAGAATCGAACCTGTCCATTGGAGGCCAGGCGCAAGCACACGGAGCGAACGATTCATTGGAAGGAGGTCGTCTGCCTGGCATGAAACCAGGAACTGGCAAGGCCTTCCCATCCCGTCGAGAACCTCCACCGTGCAGTCGTGAATGCGCGATCGTGCTCCCATCACAGCCTCAATGCAGGGGAACCGCTGACGCCCTGAAGGGTTGACCAGGGTAGGGACAGATACAGTGGCAGGAGAGGCGTTAGAAGTGCTAAAGAGGAGTGACTTGATGGTCTTGAGGATTGGCTAAAGGACAGCCGTTGAGCATCTGAAATACAGCAAGGGGTTTGAGAGGAGAGCATACCTTGTAGCGCACTGGTTTACGAGGAACACTGATGACACGGACATCGGGACTAATTTGGAGTGGCATGTCTACGATGAGCTGGGAGTTGGTTGACTGTTGATTGGTAGGCCGGCAGTTGAGGGGGATGAAGAGGGTTTGGTTTCGAGCAATTTATACAACGAGACATTCTGTAAGGAATGGCTTCCCACAGCCCCTGTCTAGGGGGGTATGCCTTTGTTTAGATCTAAGGCCCCTGTCGCGTCCAGCTGGCGCGCGATCAGCCTCTTTACGATTCAGACACCTTACCCTCACCCCTTGCCACTATGCCTATGCCTTAGTTCTTATTCATACCCTAGACCGACAGTTCCAATATATAACTGGTCGTGCTCTGTTTTGGTGTGAATCGGGACCTGGCAAGGTCCATTTCTTACATATTTTTGAGCATTCAGAATTCTCGCTCAACACTCTGGCTTTCTGGGACCACCCCAACACACCTCTGAACACTTTATACTCCATTCGACACCTGCACGCTCGCTCTAACGCACATGTCGACAATGGAGCACCATCCGAATCATCACCCAACCCGTGGCACACAACCTATTGACCGGCCGCGGCAACTGGCGACGTTTATTAGCGCCCGACTGAAGGAACGATCAGTCGAAGAACAACTGCAGATCTATCAGGGGTCCCTTTGGGCAGCTGGGGAACCGAGAGTGCTGGGCGGGGAGTTTGGGACTGTCCAAATCCTCACGGACGTTCTCGTCTATGCCATCAATGAGCCGGAGACGACAGACGAAATCCTTGACCGACTGGGATATGCCCGTGACCACAGCAGGTCATGGTACGACAAACATGGCCTTTCATACGCCCTCTACAACCTCCTCAAGCGCGACCCAGCGCACTCCTTCGCCATCCCTCACATCCTTGACACCACGAAGGATTTATCGCATCGGACAGAGAGAGTGGAGAAGGAATTGAGGGGGAGCACATCTCGTGTCAACGACGATGTCGGAAAGCTCTCCCGACGCTTGGATAGGGTGGAGGAGGAAATGAGGGGGAGTGTCTGCGAAGCACCAGCTCTCTCGCAGACCCTCCAGAAGCTCCTGGAGAGGGTGGAGAGCCTCGAGCGCCTCACCGAGGCGCTGCGTGGTGACGTTGTAAAGGCAACCAGCCTTGCGAGTCGCTATAAGCGCGAGGTGGACGATCTCAGCCGACGATTCGACGATGCGACAACCAAGAATCGCGTCCAGGTCCAGGACCTCCAGCACGAGAATCGAGAGATCCGGCAGCAGCTCAACCAGACAACCAGGCAGCTCAATGAGCTCTCAGATGCCCGCCGTCTGGAATCAACGCAACAGAGCGATTGCGACATCCCTTTACTCAGGCGTCGGACGGACGAGCTGGCTTCTGAGGGCGCTGGGCTTCGTTCCAAATCTTGGAAACCATGTCCATCGAGTCCCACTGCTACTCCTACTCTCCCGAATACCGCCCAAATGGATCAGCCTGGAGTTCCCCTGCCTTTTCCAAGGCGCTCGACTCGACCACCTCGTTCATCTGCCTGCCAACCACCGCCGTCTCGGTCATCATCAGTACCTGCACGTTCTCGCGCTCCTTGGTCTCGACCCTCGTCTCCTGGATTAGGCGCTGATTCTCCTAATTGGCGCCGCCCGTCAATCACCACTAACAACCCCTCAATACGCTCATCCGTTAAACGGATTCAACGCTATCACCATCGTGATTCCGAAATCACTTCCCAAACTGACACATGTCCTTACTGCCATCGACCTTGGAACCATCGCAATACATGGCAACGTCGCATTCGAAATACCTAAAGCTACGTGTTTCACATAATTTTTTCTTTCCTTTATTTTCTCTCTATGGACATCACATCGCTTCTATCATCTTTGATGTTTCACTTCATGTTGCTTCTGAGCCCTTTGCACCACTACACTACCTTCTGCACGTGCTTATATCTTATCATTTATCCCTTTTAATCATTCTAATCTCTGTTATGTTTTTAACTTTCACCTTACTTGACCTTTGCTTCACCATGGCACACTGGTAGCGTGCCAGAGGGGGAGAATGTAAGGAATGGCTTCCCACAGCCCCTGTCTAGGGGGGTATGCCTTTGTTTAGATCTAAGGCCCCTGTCGCGTCCAGCTGGCGCGCGATCAGCCTCTTTACGATTCAGACACCTTACCCTCACCCCTTGCCACTATGCCTATGCCTTAGTTCTTATTCATACCCTAGACCGACAGTTCCAATATATAACTGGTCGTGCTCTGTTTTGGTGTGAATCGGGACCTGGCAAGGTCCATTTCTTACACATTCCCCCCATGAGGTAGAGGCCGGACAGATTCAGAGAAAGAAGGAGGTTTGAACGTGCAGAAGGCGAAAGAAACAAAGAAATAAGTGTCAGAGAAAGAACGGCAAGTGAATGAAAGACACAAAGAACCAAATCAAAGAACTAAGAACTGATCAAGATCACGCCATCGTCATATCCTCACCCGGCGGCACCAGTAGCCGTGAGGCGAAGAGCCATGAAGCCCTACGAAAAAGCTCTTCAACTGCTCTCGCACTTAATAGCATATTTTGTGGGTCTTTCGTCCTGGGTACACATGACAAGAAACCTTCTTCGTGCATAGGCATCATACAAAAAGAAAGAGTCGTGGTCGTGTTTGTCCCTAACCCCATTTGGTAACGGCTGGAAGGTGAGCGACATGACGTTGTGGCTCTTTATCTTTCTTTCTTTCTTTCTTTCTTCCTCAGCATCCCTTTCGCGGAATCATGGTGTTGAAGAGCGCGTACTTCCAAGTCCATTGACGGGTTGACGAGGATATAAAGACGGCTGACCCAATTTTGACATCACAGCAAGCCTGTAGTTCGCTCTCAGCGTCGAACTGAGATGTCAACCCCAGCGAGCTCTCCAGTTCCAACCCAGCCAAGCCCAACACCACCTTCACCTACTTCCACTGCATCTCCTACCGTTCCAGGGGCATTTGGACATGGCCGCCCATCCCGTACGGGCAAAGCACGGGCTGCACCAGTCCAGCCAAGCCGACGATACTATCCGTATAATGACGAAGGCACAAATCGGGAGACCTTAGGAGGTATTCATTACGGCCTTAAACCACCCTACCTTGCTAATCTCTGCCTTTTTAGCTGCTCGACTGGATCCAGTTTTGCGCACTATACCATCCGTTCTACTCCCAGCAGGTGTCACACCCACAAGTATACCAACCCAGGAGGCTAACCCATCACCGCCCAACCCCGACACTCTCAGCCGATCAGTGAGAAAGATTGAACAGATCGTTAATCCAATCGACGAAGCTCAGGCAGCTCATCACATCCCCAATTCCAATCCTGACTCCGTCGTCCATCCCGTTCACGCCGCAGAAAGCGCTGCTACCACGAATTATGCGCCGCTTCCGGATCTGGCTCAAACTCTCAGGCACCGACCAGCACAGCGCCAGGCGATCGATAATACTCAGAGCATTGGTTACAGCGTACCTTCCGCTCCTCTGCCACTTCCCTCAGCTCAGTCACCTGTCAACAACGACAATCAGCTGCAGTTACCACCTGTTCAGCAGCCCACGTACCCCCACCAGCCACTGAGCATTCAACAACCCCAACGACCCACATTCCCGTACCTCCCTCCGGGCATTCAACAGCCCACGAATCCGTACCAACGTACGCCCATTTCCGGCCTGGATCAACAATCTCATCTACAGCCGCAGCTCTTCTATCCCTCCACTCAATACGATCCAACGCGCCCTCCTTCCTCCACCTTCAACTTTGACTTTTACCCTCAACCTCCCAACCTCCACGCCCCTTACCCTCAATATGCAGGGCAAAACCCTCTTGTGACAGCTTCTGAGAGAGGGTCGTCCAGAGGTAGCTTCATAGATCCCGACCAGGACATGGTGGATGCGTTCACCGACAATGCTAGCTCCAGGCCCAGTTCTACTCATAGCAGCGCAGTCTCTGGTACGGGTACAGCTCACAAGCGGCGGCGCACTGCTCAAGGCGAGCGTTCACGACCTCTGCCTTCGAATCATTCCGCCCCTGTATGCTCATTTACCCTTCAGCACTGATCCATGGTTACTGATCGCTGTTTCCCACATTATGCTTAGACGAACAATCCACCCTTTGCTCACCTAGATGCTATGCAGCAGCAACTCCGTCAAATCCTTGAAGCAACACGAAATGTACGTTCGCTCAACAGCACCCATCATCCCTAGCTAACCCAGGTCAGGCTCCGACACAGACAGAGGCCACGGGAGATTTTGACCGTATCGAGCATTCGTTGGCGCTGCTCATTCAAGGTGTGACGGATACCAATTCTTTGCTACGAGGTGCCATCACTTCGGGGCTCACTGAGCGCTTGCCTCAGTCAGAGCCACCCGCTCTACCAAATGTCACCGTTCTCGAGGGCGGGAGTGCTGCTACTGCTCCACGTCACAGACCTCAGGCCAACATCGTTTTAGAAGTGAGTTGTGCTGATTCATTCTTTGTGCTCTTTGCTGATACATCCGCACCTTTCTAGAATCGGGTTCGTGCGTTTTTCAAGCGTATCATACGTGCAGCTCCTGGCGACCCCGTCAAATTTCTCACATGGAAGGTCACCGACGGCCCTTGTTGCGACATTGATTCTTTCTTCCTGGACGTCACAGCTAAACCCATGGCTGCATGGAACAAGTCTGCTCGTGAAGTCTTTGTTCAAGGTTTCCTCGACTCGAACGACCCCATCCTCGCAATCGTCGAGCCTACCCCGAAGGATATTCGACGTCTGTGGTTATCAAACTTTCGCCGACTTCGTCAGAAGCACTTTTCCCTGGAGGATGGTCAAACTTACAAGCGCGAGCGACGCCGGCGAGAGAGAAGACGATGGGTGGGTTGTTGTTGTTTCTTTTATCTGGACTTGGCGCTTAACCTATGCAGCTTTACTTTCGTCGCCTTCGTGCAGCCCTCAACTATGAGGAGACAGCCCGGTTCGCCCGCCTTGTTCAACTGTACGGGGTTGATGGCATGAGCACAGACGAGAGTGTCCATGACGAACAAGACACTGGAGTCCCCACTTATCGTGTTCGTGCAAAGAAATGGCGCAATCGCGGTGCAACCACTATCTTTCGTACCCTTGATGCTGTTCACCGGAACAGCCGTTTCCAAAGCCATCGCGTTGCTGGTCCAGGAGCACAACCCCATCTCAGAATCGGTGGACCCAACCAGTCGTCCAGACGTCCAGTTCCTAAGCTTCCTGCAACACTTTACTGCGAAGACTGGCTACAGAACCAAACCAAATTCAATCGTCGCGCCATGGAAATCCAGCCGCCTATTGACCTGGATCTATCCCTTGACGCTAACATAGTGGAGTCAGTGCCTATTCTCTCCCTAGCACCGATGTAAAACTGACAGCCGTACAGGTTGGCTAACCGAAACAACGCGCAGCTTGGTGCTGTTCCCTCCTACGTTTGACATTGACTGCTTCGTAAAATAACATTCATTTACTATCAGGCCTTGCTTGTCTAATACCGCCTTTGTAACACATAAAAAAAATGAGAAGTAAAATTTTGTATGCTCGACTAGATGCTGACAGCACAAAAATCGGGGTCGTCACCTCGCTCGTCGTTTTGCGCCTCCACATCCTCCATCAGGAATGATGTAATAAATTCTGCACACCCCCAACATGATTCCACGGCGGCTGGCCCATGCCTGGCGGTAGTTCTGCCATTAGCAATTGGTACCGGAAAACTCATGTATCCTCACCCGTAGTTATACATAACAGGAACCCTAGTTTGACCAATGTCGAATACATATTTCCCGAGGTTTGGCTCGTTGTGCCTTGCCGCAAATATGTCGCAGCTTTCCTCCATAACAAAGCTCAGTAAAGTTGTGACGCTATGCTTCGAGCCGTCCGGGATAAGCTCAGGACAAATGGTTAAGGCCCTGGACAAGATCACTCCAAGTTCACCAGGTCGAGGTACAGGAAGCCTGAGGAATGGTGCGTCTTAGTTGTAATACTTTCCTGATTGTAAGCAACGTACCAGTCGTTAGAAGACAGATGGCCCGATATAACAACCTCAAAGTGGAACAGATCAGAGGGGTGGTGCTGCTACGACAAACTTGAATGCACACCTGTTTGGAAGGGAGAGGTATGACTGAGACAGAATTGTCATCTTTGCATGTGTAGAAGATGGCAGAAGAGACCCAAGGAGTCCTTAGCGTCACTGTGTATCGCCGGACAGGATATACTAAACTATCCTCCACGGCTCCGATGGACTTTGCATCAAGACCAGGGCAAAGAACGATTGCTTGTGGTGGTTTGAAGTCCGGCGATCGAAGGCGGCCTAGCATAGAACTAGCAGCCCCACACTCGAGGACTTCAGAGAGATGGCGGACCACGCGGCGGAAGATATGACCTCCAGATTCTTGGAATCGGCGTAGCAAATCTTGCTGGTACCTGACCGTATCCACAACAACTGAAGTATAAGAGAATCCCATTTTCGCATTCTTCGGCAACTCCTTTTCGGGAATCCGCTTAAACTAACTCACAATGAGTCTTCGTATGAAAAACTGTGCTACTGGCGGCAACTCACGTCTTTGAAAGTAGAGATCTGCTGAAGGGGGTAGTTAGGCGAGTCGAAGTAGTGAAAATGGACGGTGGATTTGAGCATGTAGCTGCAGTCGTTTCTTTGACTCTCAGACCAGAATCGATTCAGCGTTTTGGCGATGAGAAGATCTTTGAAAGTATGAGCCCGGTTTTGTGGTCGTCCGAGAGTTGCGCACCGTATTTGACCGAGTCATGATGAGAGTAAGCGCTGTAAGCCGCAGCCTGTATGAAATATGTTATTAAAGGGTTATGACACGTTTAGACGACAGACCGAGTATAGGGACACTCGCTGAGGTGCCGAATCAGAAGGAAATGTAGGTGATAGTAGATCAACCGCGAAACCGCGATTCTGCAACTCGATTGCGACTGTGAGTGCTTCAATTCCTAAAAGGAGTAGGTTGTAGGAACATTGGGATGTCTTCTTGAAGCACTGACCGTCGCCAATCACAACTGAGCGGGGGTAGGGACCCGACATGGTTGTCTCTACTTGGTAACCGGCATTTCACCGTGTCGCGTCGCGTTACAACTTGATTCTCCGAACGCACTGCCACCTCAACCAGTATGAGGTGGGAAGCGCCTTCGCTCAGCTGTGGACCATTAACGTCGAACCCTTGGATTTGGATATGTCTTCTACCACTCGCGAGGAATGTGTGAATATAATTTGCACGGAATGCTCGCGCCAGATTATCAAGATAGAAGACATACAAGCGTCATGCTGCGGTAAGACCTAGCCTCTACTAGTATTTCATCAGATCTTCCTAATCTACGATGCTATACTCGCATCAAGGCGAACTACTCTGCAGCCTATGCTGGGTACTTATTCTTCAGGACAAGCGCAGCTGCAGTAGCTGCATGAAGCCTATGTCCAAGACCACACTTGTATGGACGGATTTTGCGGAAGATGAAGAGTCTCTTGCCATGGATGAAAGGCGAAATGCGCTATATGAGTGCGTTTTTGTTGGCACCTGTAACCCGGTCTGCTAATGCATTCCAGCAATCCACTCACTGCTGCACTGTCTCGAGAGACGGCGGCCATCGAAGCAAGTCTCCAGGCTTTAGCCCCTGCGATGGATATCCAACGATCAACTCACGAACTTCTTCAAGAAACCATCGAAGCGTCGTATAACAACCCACACCTGCTTGATGGTGGAGCCATTCGACTCAAGGAAAAGACCGCATTGATTGAGCAGGAGGCGAACTCCCTCCAACAAGCAAACGAGCGACGCGAAGTCGAGCTCAATCAACTGGAACGCAGAGTAAGCTTAATCACGGAGTTTGAGAAAGAAAAAGAAAGAGACTGACCGGAAGAGCAGGAAGCTGAGCTTACATCACAACTGCAGCAGGTTCACGGGCGACTTGCGCAAGGTAGAAGTGGAGCAGCTGTGTAGATGTGACCTTTCCTTTCTCCTACTGCTCTCCCTATCGTCATATCCGTCCATCATATTTGGTCCACGTTTGTCGTTCACATCTGGTGTGTAGCCAGGCCGCAATGGAAAGGTACAGCGACAAACGATTGAGGGAGACCCACCGCCGCTTTGCCTAGGATGCCAGCGCCCCGAAGTTGCCTCTTTCGGAATGCGGGCGGCACTTTCAATGCATCTGAGTCGGGGACATGATGTTGACATGATGGGGAACAAACTTTCTTATGATGTCGGCGTCAGACTGAATGCAACTGTTGTGATGTTTCTTTGTTTCTGAGGGACACAGAATACGTGAGGCTCGGATTGTCGCGCTGGGAGGCATGACCAAAAATAGATAACTTGCGCCTTCTTTGTGATCATCAGTCGCATCGCGGAAACATTAACGCACCATATTCTATGCATCGAGATCTGTTCCTGAGGGGAAATGGGAAAGATGCATACAAAGAACACGGAGTCTGGTCCTTCTAATGCTACCTTAGGAAACAAACGCGTGGCAGATCAGCCTCAAATTCTTTGTTATCACATCGTCACATATTCCTTGCATTCCCAATGTTTTCATCATGTATCCTTACGCATCAGATTGCCTTTGTTGAAGAGGACCACCGAGATCACATCGGGGGTCGCATATCGGCGACATACATCATGGTTCCCAACGAAGCATTGCCGGCGCATCAACGGCACACATTTTCAGGCGGCGCAATGCAGCTGTCAATGTCTCCGATCGCCGCACTGAGCTTTTCGTCTAGTGTCAGTGCCACGCCTACGAAGATGGCCAATACATTCAACTTCAAGAAGCTGTCAGCAAATGTTCTGTGTCGCCGGACAAGCCAATCTCGACATCGGTATCAAAGCCGTGACGCTTTTGCCACACCTTCATTTCATCATCTCGACAATGTAAATTCTAGCACGCGCGTGTCATTTATATTGCTCTCATCCGAGTCAGCGCACCTGCTTCCTGTGACCTGCACAATCTCCGTGAAACCAAGCAGGACCAGACCTTGCATACAGCTCTCATCTTGATTCTACTCTGTGATCTATCGCACCGCCAACTTCACGATAGCGCCGATGAACTTGGCTCAGCGATCGCACCTGCGATTGTGTCCAGGTGACCAGAACGCGTATATCACCTGTCGGCTTCTGCGATGCATCATACAAAGCATCTTTACAGCTTCCTGACCCCATGTCTGAAGACATTGATTGAAACCCGTCTTTTCGTCGGCGACGGAGCTAACTAGACAACTTCTCCAGCATGGACCACGAGCTTCTCTTATCTGGCCATGCTTCGCGACCTTCTGCCACCTTTCATGACCAGAATGAGTGCACGAGGCTCTTATGCTTCCTTTTCTACTCCCCGACAACGGCTTTCCTTCTTTAGGTCGTCACACTTCCGAACCGCCCTTCTTCTTCCACTAGTCATGCTTCGACTCGTTACTTTGACCGCTCTTGAGCCTATCTACGCATCTTGGTAAGACCTATCATGTTTGTTATTCTTCCTGCATCTGCTGCGATGCTGATGAATCGCTGCACTCGCGTTCTAAAATCACCCCGTCTTTTGGGTGGAGTGACCTTCGGGAGCATGGTCTTCTGACAAGTATGAGCGTCCCCGAGTTGTGTCGGCGGTTACACGAGATTACAGCACCATGAACGTATGGTACCTTTACGGCCAAGGTCTCATGGCAAATGAGCACCACTTGCTTGTTCTTGATGTCTAATCTTGGTGAGTCTGATGCCTGAAATATACATCGCTGTTTATCTTTAAAAAGGGTAGTACCCAACCCCAGCCTGTTTCACAGGAAGTGAGCGTCTCTTGTCGCCCATATATTGAATCCCTTCCATCCCTTCTCACCCCTCCCATCCCGTCTCCCAACATGGCTCGCATGCAGGGACTTCTTTCATCTATCCTCCTCGCTATTGCTTTCGCATCGTCAACAGGAGCTCTTCCCGGCTCCTCGTCGGACGCCGAATACCACAGAGCGTCCACTCGTGCAACCTACGCTGTAGGTCGCCGTGGACTTCAGGTCGAGTCTTACCAGCCCCCTTCGTCCTTCGAGGTATGCTTCTCGTTCAATCTGTTCTGTCAACCACTCATTATGCGATCATTACCCCTTCTGAACTTCTTATTAGACCTACGGCGAAGGTCTTGAACAACCTGCCAGCTTCGGTCTTCTTACGGATCCACAAACAGAAGCTCGTCAATTTGTCGCCGACAAGCTCAGAATCAACCGCGAGACTGTCGAGTATCGCAGCGGATTCACAAACGGCAATGTCAGACATGCTTATGTTCGTCAAGAACTTGTACGTTGCCGGCATTCAAACATCAGCCGCACGAAGCTCATACATTTCAGAATGGTGTTCCGTTTGCCAACGCTGTCGCCAATGTCGCCTTCAAAGACAACAAGGTCGTCTCCTTTGGCTCATCGTTCGTCAAGCCCAGTAAGTCGAGTATCCACTTCGTCGGTTTCTTGTCTGAACATGTCAACAGAGAACGTCGCCGATGCCCAGCCCTCCATCGACGTCAAGGATGCTCTCCCTGCTGTTGAAGAGGCGCTTGACGGCAAGTACAACGGTCACCCCACCCGCCTTGAGTATCTCGCTCGACCGGACGGATCAGCTTCCTTGGTCTTTGCTGCTCAGATCGAGAACGTCGAGGCCAACACATGGTATGAGGCGTTCATCGATGCTCATACCGGAGACCTCCTTTCCGTTGTCGACTTCACCGCGGATGCCACCGTAAGTGACAGACTCAGTACCGCCTTCGCTGTTGTTGACCGAGGCCTACGAAATCTAGTACCGTGTCCTCCCCATCCAAAAGCAAGCACTTCCCGAGGGACAGGAACTTATCACTGATCCTCAAGATACCACCTCTTCTCCCAACGGATGGCATGCTGCTGGAACCACTTTGAACACTTCGTATGTGCCTCCGTGACATTTGAGTGTACTTGTGTACTAACCTTCGCGTATCACAGCGGTAACAACGTTATCGCCTACAAGACGTCCCTCACAACTGGGTTGACTAGCCAATCGGAGACTGACCTTTTCGATTACCCCTATAACGATACACTCGCGCCCAGCGTTGCCTCTAACGTCGCAGCCGCCACAACAAATGCTTTCTACATCATCAACGTGATCCATGACTTTACCTACCGCTATGGGTTCACCGAGAAGACGTTCAACTTCCAGGACGACAATTTTGGCAAGGGAGGGTCTGGTAGTGATCGTGTACAAGTCAGTGTGCAAGACGCTTCAGGTACCAACAACGCCAACTTTGCGACTCCTCCCGAGTAAGTCTCTCTTTCCATCATCACCCTTGTGTCGTTTGTAACGTTCGTGTAGTGGACAACCCGGACGATGCCGCATGTACATCTGGACGTCCACCTCGGTAGGTTGATCGGTCTTGTCATTGCGCAATCCTTTCTGATCTAACATTCATTGCCTTAGCCCAACCGCGATGGCGCTCTTCAGAATGACATTCTCGTCCACGAGGTCACCCATGGAATCTCCAACCGATTGACTGGTGGTGGAAGTGCCACTTGCTTGCAGACGACTGAATCTCGTGGTCTAGGCGAGGGCTGGTCCGATGCTTTGGCAGAGTACGCACCGTTCACCTCGTTTGGCGATACAAAGCTAATCCACGACCCTTCAGGTGGACTCAGCAAAAGTCTGGCACCATTGTAGACTATGTCTTGGGCAACTACGTTACCAACAACCCTGGCGGTATTCGTACACGCCCTTACTCGGTCTCCAACGTCACCAACCCCCAGACATTCGCCAGTGCACGCGGTCAAACCTCTGTCCACCGTAAGTGCTTCTGGGATGCTTTGCCGACATGTCGCTGACGGTTTGTCGTTACTAGGTATTGGCGAGATTTGGGCCAACATGCTACACAATGTCTATGCGGCCCTCGTTGGTCTACACGGATGGTCTGAAACCGCCAAGATCAACCCTGAAGGCACAGAAGGCAACATCGTCTGGCTCCATCTCTTCCTTGATGGTCTGGCCCTGCAGCCCTGCAACCCTGGATGTAAGTCAAATGTTACAACTCTCTGTCACCTACCATTGATCGCTAATACACTGGATTATAGTCGTGACTGCTCGTGATGCATGGATTCAAGCCGATGCCAACCGCTATGGCGGCGCCAACAAATGCTTGCTCTGGCGTGCCTTTGCCAGCCGTGGCCTGGGTGTCAAGGCTGCCAACTTTGTTGATGACACAAGCGTCCCGGCAGAGTGCGAGTTCAAGCAAGAATTCTAACGGATGTAGGATCTTTGTTGATGGCTCGGGTGTAACATTATCTGTATTTAGTAGCGCTGTAAAAATATTTAATCTCTTTCTCTTATGCACAGGTCTTCCTTTCCTTGACCCAGGGCGCCAGTACCCTGCTTGCCTTTACCTCATCAGCAACGACTCTGAGCCCTTACAGTTTGGAAGTTGGACACATTCATGATCCTTTCGTGTTCTTCTAGGCCCATGGCCACTGAACATCGCACCTCAAGAAAAGCACTGGGGGAATGCCAATGAAGCACGCTCGAGGTCTATCATAACCGATATTCGATACGACGCTGCAGTTGATGCAGACTGGCTACTCGGGTAAGGTATTAGGATGTACAAAAAATGTAAAATGCAGTTGGATGCGTTCAACAGCCAAATGGCAGTAAACAAGAACACAAAAACAAGCTGTAAGTAAGTGCGTAATGTATGTAAGATGCAGTTGGATGCAAGGTATTGATATACAAATGTGGGAGCGAAATCGAGGATGCGGTGTATATGAATACAATGTTGAATTGAAAAATGCCAAGTGGGTTTGAAAGCAATCGAAAACGTAGGAGTGGGCGAGAATCGTGAGTGGAGAAGTAGCGTCAAATGCGGAAGAAGACATCCGCAAATAGAAGGGAGCGAAGGGATATCTTAAACAATGAAAAGAAAGGTGAGGGTGTTGAAACCCGGGGGTTGAACCCGGACAAGAAAGGACGAGAACAATCCACGAGTAAGCAAAATCCAAAGATTCGAAAGCAAGAGAGTGTGGAAAGACTGGGTGAAAAAATCTTCTTAATGCCCATTTACCCCGTTGACATGAACGCCATTGATACCATTCAGGCCCTCTGCCTTCTGCTGCCTGGCCCATTCCTCACCCGCCTTCCAGAAGGGCTCGAAGATGGAATCAGGGTTATGGAAGTCGTTATGAACGACGTTGACGAGTGAGTAGGTGTCCATGAGGTCAAGGATGAGTTTTTGAGAGATTGAGCCTTCCTCGTAGAGCTTAGCCCATTGCTGGCCGAGTTCGAAGGCTTCATCCTATCATAGTGTTAGACTCATGCTCCAGTGCACGAGAACGAGAGAAAACGTACCTTCCATGCCATGAAACTGATAGCCTCCACAATCGTTGGCTGAACGATTTCCTTTCCAGGGAACACACCCCAAGTGACTGCGTTTGGTCCCTCGCTATGTGTGTTCGTGCGCAGATCGCCCCTCTTGTTGATCACATAATAGGTGATGTTGGAATCCCTCTCGATCTCCTTGAGAAGCAACCCCAAGAGCCTAGGGTGCACGAAGAACTCGAGGTAAGCTTTCTGGTAGACGTATCCGTTCCCTGGGCCCCAGCCAAAAGTCTTGTCGTCGGAGCGGACACCGTTGACAGCAGGCTGACTGTTGATGGTGAGGAATCCGAGGGTGTTCATACGAGCTAGCTGGGAGGCAATCATGGTCGTCTCTTTTGAAGGGGCTTCGTCGGACCACGGAAGAGCGGGGAGGTCGCCCTGACAGAATCGAGCGAATAAGGAGTTGACGTCGGCCATAGACTCTGGGTGACCCCAAAGCTTGAGCGCATTTTCTTTCTGCACCGGGCGTCAATTAAGAACCTTGTAGGATAAGAAAGAGAGACGTACTGTTTGCTTGATTGCAACACCATATCCATCAATCTCGCCGTAGGCTGGACTGCGAGAGTCACCAAAACGACCATTGGGGTACTCGTCCCAGTTCTCCGTTCTCGAGATATAGCTCTTGGTCCTGTTCGCCCAGAAGATGGGTCGAATGCTCTCGTTCCTACGGCTAGGCGTCAAACACTGCCTCCAAGGCAAGGGCTTGATCGTTTCGATCCTTGGAACGAGATTGAGCTCCTCCAAAAGCATACGGGTACCCTTCTCGAGGTTCATGGTGTAGAAGTGCAACCCACGAATGCCTAACCCGGAGGATAGGATCTTGCGACACATCTCCGCAACAAGCTTCGTTCCGACCTCCCGGACCCTTTCGTCATCGTTCTTGATAGGTTCCAATACGTCCAAGAAAGATTGGGGGATCTTGATGCTCGCGAGAGTGGTGGCCTTGACAAATCCATTCCATGTCTGGATAGGCGCGATACCAGGCACAATGGGAACCGTGATTCCCTCCTCCCTCACTCGCTTCACCCAGCTGATGAAGATGTCCACGTCAAAGAACATCTGGGTAAAGATGAACGAGACTCCAGCGTCAATCTTTTCTTTGAGCCAGCGCATTTCGTTGTCGATATCTTCTTTTGGGAGAAGCATGTGTTGAGGGAAACCGGCGACAGCAATGTCAAAGTAGTCGCCGTAGATGGACCGGATATGCTTGACGAGGTCGATGCCGTGAACAAAGCCACCTTCCACAGCCTCCCATTCTGATGTGCCACTCGGAGGGTCACCACGCAGAGCGAGGATATTCCGGCACCCGTGGACTTTGGCATCCTGAGAGAGGCGCACACGAGGGGGGCGGGAGAGGTTCGTGGCGAATTGGGAAGAGGGAAATTGGTTGAAAACTTGATCAGTGCTGTGGTATAGCAGGAATGAAGTAAGATAATCACCTTGAGAGCGATGTCAACCTTCTCCATGGGCATGTTGGTGCATGTCAAATGCATGCACGTCTCGATGCCGATGAGACCCTGGCAAGTCTTGACCATCTCAGAGGTAAGGTCTGAGGTGCGACCTCCAGCGTTCCTGGTGAGGAGGTTAGCTAGGTTCATAGCCTATGGCAGAGCTACAACGCACCAGGTGATGTCTATGAATTCAGGACCCAGCGATCGCATACGCTCTATACGATCCAACAGATTTTGGAGGCCCTGTTAAGGGCGTTCAGCTCAGCTGGACATCGACCAGAAGAGGCGCCAGACATCGCCAGCAGAAAGGGCAACATACCTGAGCTGTCCGAGGGGGAAAGTACTCGAACGACCACCAGACTTTGTCCTCCTTTGCGGACTGCTGGATCTTTTGGCTGATCTTCATTGCTGGTATGTGATAATGGGGGTTACGATGCGTCTAGTAATAAAGTATAGCCCAGGTCTAATGAGAAGTCCAAAGGTCTATGGAGGAGGTAGGGGGGTGAGAATGGAGGTGGAAGTGAAAGAAATGGGGAGCGAGTCACGTCCCCTTCTGTAAGTAAATAATGGACGAGACTGGCATCGAACCATCAATTTCAGCTGATGGACGGAAATAGAGCACCACTTTCTCAGCCGAATAAATGCGAAAAGGGACCCAGGGTCATTCAGCCCTCTTTCAGGTCAGCACGAGCTTGGGATGAAATTTATTATCACGCCACTCGTCCAGGGAAGGATTTCGTGTTTCAAATCGAACAATGCTTCGTTGACCGCAGGCCTGCACGATGCCTTCCCGGTCCTCGAAGAGGAGGACACCAAAAGGGTTCAAGCGAGATCGCTGCCGAAGATATGCCCTATTCTACCCCACAATCTGGGAAGTCTTGGGAAGGGAAAGGCGGCGTGTCTTTTGACAGTGAAATGCAGGTGAAGGCGAGGCATGATCGCTAAATCAGGGTTTTCTCGGGGCTCAGGGTACGCAAGCCCACGCAGGGCATTGCCAGGCAAGCCTGAGCGAAATCCCGTATCCCGAGGAGGCAGCGGTTAAGGCAATGATCTGCAAAAGGGGATGAGAAGGGATTCCTGGGGTCTAGAGGCGCAAATGAATTGCTGCACTAGGGGGGCGTAGAAATATATTCATATACAATTGTCTGGTCAGAGATCTTATAGATCAAAGATGACTACATAGCCTGAAAGTGGGCAGCGAGGTAGATCATCGCAAAGAGCCCCTAGATATTGCTGATCTAACGCAAGGTGTGCATTGTAGCTGCCGCGCAAGGGTGTTCAGCCTCGTGAAGGCTAATGCCAGGAGAAGGGTACTTAGAAGACCTGTTTGGCTGGATTAGGCCAAGCAGACGGCTTATATGTGGCCAGGAGTTTGGATGTGCTCGTATCCAAGGCAGAAAGTGCCCCAGGCGGAGGTGGATGGACATCCTTGTCGTTTTCCATGCAACTAGGCTTGCTATCGAGTACAATTGCTTGACGTGGGCCGTGTTGTTGTACTCTATGAGATGCTAAATAACGATGCTAAACATGTGCAAAAGGGATGGAAGCATTCCAAAGATGTGCGAAGTACTTGAAAGCATTACACGTCTCCACGGCGAAGGTGTCGACCCGGCGAATGGTTTTGTTAAAGACCTCCAAAGCCTCGCTATGAATTCGCTGCCGAAGTTTGCTAGCCACCTCGTCTGCCACCGGATCAGCCTTAATGTAGCAAGGTTGCACCTCGAGTTCGACGTGCTTCAGTGAGGGGAGAATACCACCGTCAGATAGTAGATCATCGAGACGAGCAAATCCGTCTGTGTCGGAAAAACCAAACCGGGCTTAAAAGGTCCGCGACCTTTTAAGCAGCCTTGCAACCCCCCTTACAACTTCGTAATAAGGTGCATACCGATTTAATAAGATCACTCTGATGCTCTAAGCCTTGGCATCACCTTGCGCTTGCCTTGCATATCACGAAATGTAATATGAAGCTATTTCTGGCCGCGGCGTCCCCATCAAAAGCCCTCTAGAGCGCCATTCCGCTCATCGTCACGACTCGCTCGTATTTTTCTCGTTCCTCTCTCGCAAATTCGATTCCAGAACGCGCCACCACAACACGATCAAGGAACTACACGGGTCTCTACGCTAACTGGTGTCTGCGGGCCCGTGATGAACCCACATGAGACCGGGTCATCAACCCACTGGGAATCCGTCGACCTTACACAGCCAGTGGAAAGTTTGCAGGCAGCTTACAAGCGCAAAAAACCCGTGAGCTGCCCGCGGTCAGAGCCTTGGGATGTTTGAAGGCTAGACTGCAAGCAGCTCACAAATCTAGGCTTGTGAACTACCCGTAGTCGCCGCCCACGGGTAGCCCACAAAAATCCCGTTCGCGGGCTGACTGCAGGACGCGACTGCAGTCTGCCTGCAAGCGCTTGCTTGTGAGCTGACGACAGATACCGGTCCGTGTTCTATCCGGTGCCCAGAGGCTCATACGCATTCTAAGATAGTATGCTTCAATCGAGCACAATTTAGTTGGATATAAGGTATTCTCTAAGTATCACAACTATATCTGTGCATTTATCTAAGCAAGGAATGCGCAACTGGAGGGCTGGTCCAGGAAGGATGGTACTTCGATGAAACGGCCTTTGCCCGCGAGCGGAGCTTGAATCTCCCACTAAGCTGCCAGCAATGAGTTTGAACTTCGTTCTTCCTCAACCATGACAACGTCGGTCAGCCTTCCCCAGCTTCCCTAACACAACGGTGAGTACTCGCGCCCGCCATTGTCGACGTTTGACTTGAGGCTTATAAACCTTTTCTTTCAGACTGTTCATAGACGCCGTGCGATATCGAGAGCCTCAAGTTCGCCCCATAGTCTTTCCGGTCGTCAGTGGCCACGTCACACGAAGTAGGGGCGTCGAAGGCTATCAGGGAGAGGATAGCGTGTATATATTCTATAATTTTCAACCGTAGTATCTGTACAACTATGGTATGCAATAGGAAATGCGATTTAACTAGCCAAGTACCGGTATCCATGCATATTCCACCCAGCAAGAACGAGCGGGAGGTGTTCGGCTCTTGAGATCACGGGAGCTGTTCGGACTGCAGTCTGCCTGCAAGCAGCGAGTTGATGGTTTCGGGCGTGGCTAGGCTTGTGAGCTGCCTGCAGTCGGGACCTTGGAATGTCCCACAGCAAGTTTGCAGTCAGCCCGCAAACGCGCTTGTAAGCTGCCTGCAAGTTTTCCACTGGCTGTGTACAAGGTTGGACCCCCCACCTTTTAAGACTAACTCTTAATCTTAAAAGCGACTATAAGTGGAGTGGGGTCTGACACCCCTTACAGCACTAATAGGCCCGTTTGGGTTTTTCCGACATGGTGCACGCTCCAGAAACTTGTCTGCCGGGAAATCCTCCGTGTCTCGAGGCAGAAGCCACTGAATCGTCAATCGAAAGACGCGAATGGACGCGTATGCAGTATTGGCATAATCTCCCGCAATCATTGCGGCCTGTACAGGACATGTAATGGCACAATTGGGTTCGAGGAGGACCTTGATACGGATACCAAGCTCTTTGAGTTTGGGAAAGCAACGGAGAGTTGTGGCTTGAAGCGCCGAGTGCTGAAGTGACAATGCTTTCGGGATAATATCATCTTAGCGTATGTCGCTGGGAAACGTATGACTGACGTACAGCGAGCATCCACGCGATGTCGTAGCGATAAATGGGTGAGCGTGCCTGGGACACGGTTCATGAGCTTTTCAAACTCTGCGATCTTCCGTATTCCAATGTCCAGATACCGAATCCGTTGGAAAAAGGTATCCGGTTGACTTTGCGTCCACCAGAAGGACTTGTCGCCGTGTAGCGACACGATTTCTAGATAGATTGGGCTCACGCCATGCGCGGGCGTTGCAGTGTCCCATGTCTCGATGTACTTTGCGAGAGAGACCGGATCATCCTCGAGGCATATTCCAAGTGAGCAGGCCTCCAATTTGTGGGGAAGGAGGTCGCTGAACTGCTTGGGAAGATGGATATTTGCAAGTTTAAAGCTCTTTGAATTGTCATTGTTTCCTTTGAGTAGATTGGCGATGGCATCCTGGAACTCTCTCGGGAGGTCTACCCAGCGCCGTTTCCATGCCAGATAAATAGATACATGCTCCAAGCTCCGTAAGTTGACGAAGAAAGGCACAACTGCCGAGAGGAAGTGGAGAGGCAAGTCGCCCGCCCAGTCGTAACGCTGTAAATCAATGTCCAACGAGTGAGGGTAGTCGAGCAGCTGCGGGTTATCCTTGAAGATTGACAAGAATGAATCCCAAGTTGATGGTGTGTACCCCTCTTCTCCTTTCTTATGCGCCTTGAAGGGAAGGAGGCGGATCTCTGTGAACAAGTGCCGCTGGGCGCGTTCACGGAGATGGCGACAGGCGAGCGCAACGTTCTTCAGAAGCTCCACAAGGTCAGCAGTGTTCTTCACGCCAAACACACTGCGAATGCTGAGCATGTCAGCTGCCGAATCGACGATATGATCCAGGATTTCGTTTGGGAACATAGGTAGCGCCGCCATGGCGCCTTGAGAAGGGTACGTGGACGACCTGGTTGGTTGGATGGGAGGAAGCAGATGGCTTAGTAGAGGACAGAAGCTTCGAGGTGCTTCAATATAAGCTACGAATCATAAGCAGCGATGAGTGGATGCTTGTCCCTGTTTATGCAACTATTTTGCTTTCGTACAGATCATAACTATTTTAAACATGCGCAAAAGGGGCGGAAGCATTCAAAATATCTGTCAAGCCCTTGAAAGCATTACATGTCTGCACGGAAAAGACGTCGACCCGGCGGACGGTTTTGTAAAAGACCTCCACAATCTCACAGTGAATTCTCCGTCGAAGTTCAACAGCTGCCCGACCTGCCATCATATTGATTAACCTGGTAGTGATGCAGTAGGGCTGGACTACGATTTCAACCAGCTTCAGAGAAGGGAAGATCCCCGCGTCTGACAGTAGGTCGTCGAGATGAGCAAATCCACCCTGTGTTCGCTCTAGAAACCGTTCTGTAGGAGAGTCCTCCATATTTCGAACCAACGGCCAACGAAGAGTCAATCGAAAGACGCGGATGGACGCATACGCAGTGGTAGCGTAACCTCCCGCAATCATTGCCGCCTCAACAGGGCATGGGACAGCAGAGTAAGTTTGGAAGCGGATGAGGACCTGGACATGAAGTTCTTTGAGTTGCGGCATGCGACGGAACTTCGTGCGTCGAACGGCCGATTGCTGAAGTGACAATGCTTTAAGGACATCAACTTGGTACTGGAAGGACGTATTGGCGGACTTACAATGGAGAATACAATCTCGCAGCGATAAATAGGTGAGTGTGTCTGGGACGCGGTCCATGAGCATTTCGAACGCTTGTAGGTCCCAAATTTCAATGTCCAGGTACGAAAGCCGTCGGAAAAAGGAATCCTGTTGGCTTTGCGTCCAGTGCGGTGCATTCCCGAGTCCCAGAATTTCTAGATAACTTGGGCTCGCAGTATGCATGCACGCTGCAGTGTCCCGTCTGCCGGTGTACTTTGTTATGAAGGTCAGATCATCCTCAGCGTTTGCTCCAAATGAGCAGCCCTGCAAGGTTGGGGGAAGGAGGTCGCTGAACTCCTTGGGAAGTTTGAGGCCTCGAATCTTGAAGCTCTTCAGACTGTCACGGTTTCTTCTGAGACAATCGACGATGGCGTCCTGGAATTCGCTCTGCAAGTCTCTCCAGCTCTTACCATTGCTATCGACAGAAATATGCAAGTGCTCCAATGCCTGTAAGTTATTGGCAAAGAAAGGTAAGAGAACTGAGAGGAAGTGAGGAAGATTTCCCCGCCCACCCCAACTGTTCATTGCAATGATCAAAGAGCGAGGGTAGTCGAGTAGCTGTGGGTTTTCCTTAAAGATTGATATGAATGCATTCCAAGTCGATTCCATTTGCTTCGCTTGAATCGCTTCACTTCCCTTGCGTGAGGAGGGGGAGAGGTGAATCTCTGTGAACAAGTGGCGCTGGGCGCGTTCACGGAGATGGCGGCAGGTGAGAGCAACGTTCTTCAGGAGCTTCAGGAGCTCAGCCGTATTCTTCACGCCAAATACACTGCGAGTGCTAAGCATCTCAGCTCCTAAGTCGACGACATGATCTAGGATTTCGTTTGGGAACACGGGCAGTGACATGGGGTTGTGGTGGACGGTGGATTCCAATGTTCCAAGCAGACTGTTGTCAGAGTATTGCGTAGTGGAGAGAGGAGCTTGGAATCTGTAGGAATGCTGTTGCAAGCCCAGCCTGCGCCATCGTCCCCTGACCTGACTGGCGGCGCGTTCCCCACGATGCACTCTGATCGCTTGGCTCTATTCCGACCACCACCATCCCCTACCGTCCACCGTCAGGCCGTCTATAGAGCTGAGATATCGGTCAGATGGTCTATCATAATCTCAAAGGTATGTATATATCTGGCTGAATTTTTAACTGGGAGACTGAAGCACTCGATTAGCGCTCATCAAAGGAATCAGGTCATGCAAGGTCAACGGCGCATATCTGTCCTTTTCATCCTGGCTCTAATCTCATGATTTCGTTATGCTTTAGACCGTTGCAGATGAGCGAGCTCTAATCCAACAAGAGTCGGCAGCAATCCGAGCTTCGTTCAGAGAAGAAGACACCTTCCAGCGCCATAACAATGTCGCGAAGCTTTTGTACATCCATATGCTCGGTTCGCCAGCGCATTTTGGCCAGATAGAATGCTTGAAGCTGGTTGCGAGTCCACGCTTCTCTGATAAGAGGCTAGGCTATCTGGGTATCATGTTGCTGCTGGATGAGAATCAGGAGGTCTTGACTTTGGTTACCAATTCTCTCAAAAAGTGAGCATGCAATTACGGATCTTTCACCAGAGCGTACTGCTAACGATATTGTTGAATCAACCAGCGACATGAACCACTCGAACATGTACGCTGTCGGTCTGGCGCTTTGCACGTTCGCCAATATTGCTTCTGAGGAGATGTCGCGGGACTTGGCCAACGAGATTGAGAAGCTCCTAGGGTCGAGCAATACGTACATCAGGAAAAAGGTGCGGCCTATCAATCCCCCCAACAAAGCATAGCTAACCCCCTGTAGGCGTCCCTCTGTGCACTACGAGTCATCAAGAAAGTGCCGGATATCGCAGACCATTTCATCAGCAAGGCAAAGAACCTGCTCACCGATCGGAATCACGGCGTGCTCCTAACCGCTATCACACTCGTAACAGAGCTATGCGCCATCGATGAAGCCTTCCTGAACGAGTTCAGAAGTGTATGTGGATCCCTCAACTCTCCGCTCCCTCATGCTGAAACACGTGCACCAGGCTGTTCCACTTCTCGTTCGCAACCTCAAATCTCTGGTCACCACAGGCTACAGTCCAGAGCACGACGTTTCTGGAATCACAGATCCTTTCTTGCAGGTTAAGATCCTTAGATTGCTGCGGATGCTCGGACGGGGAGATGCACAGGCAAGCGAAACCATGAACGACATCCTCGCCCAGGTTGCCACCAACACCGATGGATCGAAGAATGTCGGCAACTCCATCCTGTACGAGACAGTCTTGACTGTTTTGGAAATCGAGGCGGATACAGGTCTACGAGTCATGGCTATCAACATTTTGGGTAAATTCTTGAGCAACAGGGATAACAACATCCGGTATGCAGGCTATCTATCACGCTTTCGACAACCGCTCATGGTGCACCAGATACGTCGCCCTTAATACGTTGAACAAGGTCGTGACCATGGACACCAACGCAGTCCAGCGGCACTGCAATACCATCCTGGATTGTTTGCGAGATGGAGACATTTCCATCCGTCGACGCGCTCTGGAGCTTTCATACGCATTGATCAACGAGGGAAACGTCCGCATCCTCATCAGAGAACTTCTCGCGTTCCTGGAGCTCGCAGACGACGAGTTCAAGCTCGGGATGACCACGCAGATCTCCCTTGCTGCTGAGCGTTTTGCTCCAAACAAACGATGGCACATTGATACCGTCCTCCGTGTTCTGAAGCTCGTGCGCCCATCTGATCCTTTGTGCATCGCAACACCCACTGATAATAGACTCAGGCTGGTAACTTTGTCCGCGAAGAGATCCTCTCAGCCTTTATTCGTTTGGTCGCCCACACCCCGGAGCTGCAAGCATACACGGCTTCCAAGCTCTACCTCGCTCTCAAGGATGATATCTCCCAAGAGTCATTGACGCTTGCGGCTGCATGGATCCTTGGAGAGTACGGAGACGTTCTAATGGAAGGAGGAATTGTCGAGGATGACACCACCACTGCCGTACGTGCAGGCGCCGTGCCCTTTCCTTCATGATCAGACTGACGCCGTACTAGGTCAGGGATTCCGACATCATTGACCTCCTCATCTCTTGCCTAGACTCGCCCTACTCCAACTACCTCGTCCGTCAGTTCGTTTTGGCTGCTCTGACCAAGATCTCAGCACGTAGCACGACATCACAAGAGCAGCAAAACCGGATCGCAGAGCTCCTCGCCAGGTACACAACAAGCCCTGAACTGGAACTGCAACAGCGAGCTGTCGAATTCGCCAGCCTTTTCACCCTTGGCGAAATGCGAAGTGGCGTACTGGAGCAAATGCCTGCTCCTGAGCTTAAGGCGACGGTCATGGGCGTTGTGAGTGAGAAGAAACCTGTCGGATCCACCAAGGCAAGCGAGGCAGACTTATTGGGCGACGATCTTGCAGCCACACCTACAGCAGCCACTGGTGGTAGCTTTGCATCAGGGCCGGCAGTGCAAAATAACCAAGATTTGCTCGCGGAAATCTTTGGTTCCTCGGCGCCGTCTGCCGGAAGCAGCACAACCTCTCCTCCTCCAGCTCAACAACAGAAATCTACCATGGACGATATCCTTGGGCTCTTCAACGCCACACCGTCGGGTAACGGTGCACCTTCAGCTCAACCACCACCTTCCTACCCCGCCACTCCTGCGACGGCACCTCCAAGCGCCTTCTCCCTCTCTCAGGTGCAAACCCCTGGCCCTTCTGCGGCTGCCCCTCCAGCATCATCGGCTCCCAAGCTGACATCGTACACGGCATACGACAAGAACGGGCTCAAGATCACGTTGACACCGCAGACGTCGGCTGCTGCTCCAGGGACGGTCATGATCTTGGCGAGGTTCCAGGTGACCGGTGCTTCATCTGCGACTGGGATCAGCTTCCAAGCTGCTGTACCAAAGGTAAGATGATCTCGATACAACCTCGGGGTACCTGCTTGCTGATATCATCACTTTCAGTCGCAACAGTTGCAGATGCTACCAATGTCCAACTCGACTGTCACGCCAGGTGCGACAGAGACACAGAAGATGCGAGTCATTGCGCCAGTAGGAGTGAGTCTCTTTACGCGTTTTTTGCTCGATCAAGAGCCTTCTCTGACGAACTTTTGCATAGAGCGCTGTTCGACTCCGCCTGCGTATCGGCTATTCTATCGATGGACAGACACTCCAAGAACAAGTCGACTTTTCAAGTTTCCCCGCTGGATTAACTTCGGGTTCCTCATAATGGGATTGCTGTATTTCTTTACGCATAATTGTATTCAATTTCGCCTTTATTCGTGCCAGACTCGAAATTGAAGGCGGCGTGTGCAGAGGCTGCAAGGAACTGTGTCGACGAAAGATTGCCCGAGCGACTCTACAGGTGAGACTTGGGGGGAACCTCATTCAATGCAAGCCCAGGCTCATCGTTCATACCATGGAGCAATCGCCATATAATATCGCTAATACAACAGATGTGTGAAGAGGAAGGATAATTACAAAAGGTGGGTAATGTTTTTCGGAACTCGGAAAACGACGTATCTAAATGAAAACTTGAAGAGCATGCCTATCATAGACATTCTTTCCTTCACTCAACTCGCCCAAATCGGGGTAAAAGGGAACAAGAGAATCAGCTGCTCCCAGGTACAAAGCATTGTAGATCCTCCAATACACCTCTCGGACTTTGCGAGCGGGGTGGAACAGGCCTTGAAGGGTGTAGCTGAGGAGCACTCCAGGACCAAGCGTGACGCGCATCGCTTCAATGGCGTCCATGACCGCTCCGATAACGTGGGGCGAGGTCTCGAAGCAGTTGGGCCAGACCAGGTTCATGAGATGCATCATCGAGTCTTCGCACCCAAGACCTGCGACACCCAACGCCAAGTGCTTGACGATGGTGCTGGCGGTCTGACGATGGACAAGGTCACGGTCGGTGAGGGCGTCTTCGAGCATGGTGACGACCGAATCGACATAGTAGGCTGATTGAGGACCAACGTATTCAAAGACGAAGGAAAGCGCCTTCAAACAACCGGTTCGGACGTTCAGTTCGGCTGTTCGGTATTCGTTGAGGATGGCGGGAATGCAGGTGAAAGCTAGAGGGAGAACAAAAGTATGTGAGCGAAAAGGTAAATTTGAGAAAGGATATGACGACTCACGTCCACAAGTCTCCGCAACAATGGCGATGGCGACAGTACTGCACACACGACTCTGACGTTCTTGGACGCGCAGATTGGTGAGGAGGACCGACAAGACGTCTTGAGGACCCAAACTCTTGGCGATGTAGCCGAACGAGTTGACAGCGGCACGGCGAATGCCCTTCTTGTGGGCCTTCAACAAGTCGAGCAGCTCAAAGCAGATACGCATCCACTCTCGAGCAGGGACGAACTCGGCACCACGATCGGCGATACGGCCAATCAAGTTGATGGATGCTTCTTGCACCTTTTCGTGTCGGTTACGAAGAATGGGCGTCATTCGAGGCACTAGTAGAGGAAGAAAGGCATTAGTTGAAGTTGATTTAGAGAGTCTGAGGTGCACTCACAAAGATCTTTGACGGGAGGGTTCATTTGAGTCATCCCGACGACATTGGCGATAGCCCCCTCAGCAGCAATGATACTGCCAAGCGTGTCTGGGTATTCTTCACCAAGCTGCTCGAACAACACGAGGCCAAGCTTGCTAAGAAGCTGATCCTCGCCACACTGCTTGATGACGACAGCAAGACGCGAAGTCAGATCTGCAGCTTGCTGACGGACTTTTGCACTCTTGTTGTTCAAGCGCCAGAGGATGGTGGACACGATTTGGGTGAGGTAGGGCTTGACCCGAACACCGAGAGCGTTGACGACAGTGCCGAAACCGTCCAACATGACTTGGTCCTCCGTCGTCTGCTCTTGGAAGGCGTAGATGATACCGTCAATGAGTCTCACTTCAAGACGTTCGTCAATGTCTGAGGCACCGAGCGTGGCGACGACTTTGGTGATTGTCTCCATGACCATCTTGCGGTAAGGCTCGGCCTCGTCCTTGAGCTCGTTGACAATACGCCCTACGATCTCAGAGACGCCGACCTTCTGAGCCAATTCGACTGTGGTTTCGACGACCTGTCGGTAGTTGCGACGGTCGAGAGCCATACGACGGACCCAGAAAGACTTGAAGAAGTCGGGAAGGATGTCTTGCTTGATGTACTGAGGGGTGACACCCTCAGTCGCAGCACACTGCTTCACGACTTTGAGGACAATCTTCTTCATCTCTTCGTCGGACGTTTGGAACTCTCGAATGAGAATGACCGTGACTTCCTTGGTGTAGTATGAGGCGTACTCGGGATCCATGAGAGGGATGATGAAACCGATGGCCTTGAGGAATGCAGCGAGACCCTTTCCACGGTGCTGGCGAATACCAAGCCAGAGAGGCTTGAGGACGCTGTCAAAGGATTCGATACCGTATGGAGCAGCAGCCTCGGCAAGAGCGGCGAGCGCCAGAGCAGTCATGGTCCTGACCTTCTGCTGCTCATCCGTCAAGCCGTGCCCAACACAGTCGACAAGGTTGCGAAGATGGGGAAGAATGGCACAACCCATCATGATGGCGATTTGCTGGACGATACGAATACCGGTGTGGCGGGCTTGCCATGACTTTTTGGACCGACAAACAGCCTTCAAGAAGGGAAGGAGAGATGGAATGCCCAAGGCCGAAGCGACGACGGAGAAGGCTCGAGCAGTGGTGTTTCGCACATACTCGTCGGCGTGATCAATGTCAGGTCGCATCGTAGAGATCATGTGGGCGAGACCAGCAGCTTTGGCCAAGTTGGAGATGATTTCACGACCCTCGACACGAGCGTAGTAGTCTTCGTCGATGAGAAGGGGTTCGATGACGACAAGGATCTTGTGAACGTACGGTCGAACGAGGTCGTCCAGCTTGTAAAGGACGCGGTCGATGACTTTGACCAACAAGTGGCGCTCCTGGTCTTCGAGTGTACGCTCCATAAGGAGGGGGAGAATTTTGTCGAACAGAGGTCCGGCACCAAACTCCCGTGCCTTGTCGGTGATCTGACGAAGTGCGGTTTTGCGGACGGGAGGGGTTCCATTCTTGATTTTGAGCAAGAGCCTCATGATTTTCCTCTCCTTCATTTCATCGACGGACATTTCGGTTTCATCTTCCTCTTTGAGAATTTTGGCAAAGTATTGGGCATCCTCTGCTTTGAAGAAGGCAAGGTTGCCAACGCCAGGAATCTCCGTTGGGAGCTCTGGTGCCAGACCGGCTGCTGCTGCCAACGCAGCGGCGTCCGAGCTTTCTTGGATGTGGAAGCCTTCGACCTTGGTGACGGGAGTGGCCATGAGATTCCGAGGTGCAGCGAGAGGAGCATAGCCAGGAGGGGGAGTGACAAGGGCATAACCTGCAGTGGGCAGGAGGGCATCAAGTTCTTCGTCGGTAAGATAACGATTGTGCTTGTCCTCGTGGTGAATACCGGGAGCGTTCATGATGATGGCCTGCATAGGAGTGTCCTGGACAGCGGGTGCCTGGTCCCACCTCGACCTCTTGGGAGCATCGACAGCGTCCGCGGGGGCAGCATCCCAGCGAGATCGTCGCTTTTTGGGAGCAGATTCGTCCTCCTTCTTGTTGGGGTCGACATTCTCGTCAGCCGGCTCTGAGACATCCCACCGGCGCTTCCGCTTGCTGCTGGCTTGAGCCAAATCCCGTGCAGCTTCAAGCTCCCTCTCGACGGCGTCAAGCTCAGCAGCAGGAGGCGTCTTGTCAAGGTCCATCTTCATCTTCTCATCGTCCCTCTCCTGTCTCTGCTTCTCCTCAATCGCCCTTTTGACCCTCTGCTCCTCTTGCTCAAGCCTCGACAGCCTCATCGCATCCTTGTAACCACCCTCAACATCCTGCCCGTCCTCGCTCGCCTTGAACGCATCAGCGCTCTCAACAGCTACACGGTTAAACCGTCGGTTATGGTAATCCGACTGCCTCGCCGCAATCTGTCGCTTGTGCGCGGTCTCGGCAAAAGGGTCAACATCCTCGTCCTCGGCAAGTTGTGCAAATTCGTCGAGGATTTCCTTGGGAGCTGTGAATGAGTCTACCAATCTGGGTGACCCGGGGGGAGACATTATACCTGCTTTAGAGGCTAAAAGACCGTGAGGAGGAAATTGAATATAAAAAACGGTTGGGAGTGGACGATGATGGTGGTCGGTGACAAGGTCCTTTGTTTGGCTTCGTGACTAATTCTGATCAAGGCGTGCGAACTAAAGTCGGCAGGACCCGGTCTCTCGATATAAAGACTCTGGGCGCTTGATATTTTTCCTCCATGTCAGAATAACTGTGAGTTGGGTTTTATCGCTTTCTCTAATTGATGATTTCCCTGCCGCCCCAGTCGTAACAAGCCACTGGCTTTGACGATCGGCTGAGCACATACCAAACTCTTTTTGCACCTCTGACTCTTCATCGAATCCGCGCTTGTGCTCTTGCTGACTCCGTTTCTCCAGTGCATTTGTAGGTCTTAAAAAAACAGGGTGCGGTCATTGAGTGCGAAGGGTGGTCATGGTGAGTTCCGGCTTCCTTTTAGTAGTCTTTATACGATGAGTCTATACACCAATTCCGTGAGCCATGGCGCTGAGGAAAAACCTTATACAAAATACTAAGAACAGCCATCTGATCTTTGCCTCTCTGTCCTTGCTTCTAACATTCGCTAACTCTTCCTCTCAGACAATGCATACGTTTCTATGAGCTATAGGGTCTCTGTATTATGAAGCACCTTCGAATTTAGTTTGGTTTTACACGGAACCGTTGCGTGGATTGCGGTTCGAACATGAAAAATGTCAAACATCCTCGGTGAAGAGAACGAAAAAGCAATGATCAAAGTGTATCTATTGTACGGGATATTCAGACTTAGTATTCGACTCGTACAGACACTCGGAAAGCATTGGACGCGTGAAAACGTCCTAACAACATGGGGAAGGGGAGATCGCAGAATTCAAGAAAAACTGGCAACGTAATCGTGTGGATAGAAGAACGGTGCTATGAAGAGTACGTCGATAGGTAGCGCAAGGAAGAAAATGTCTATGAGAATGCCGATGGAAGCTAACATGCCCATCGAGGCGAAACGAACGGTCAAGTGGTAAGTACTGAATGAGCAAAAATGAAGATAAAAGTCGAGAGCAAGTGAGTCGTGAAACAGTCGTCAGAGGTTAATAGCAAATACACAAATAAGGATTGCGAGACAGCAAGTGAGATGGAAGACGCCAGATGGGATGAGAGATGGGAATCATAAGAACAAGGGCATAGATGCGATCTCAGTAAAAGGAGATCAACAAGGACCAAGAAATCAAGCAACAAGGAAGACGGAAAACAACAGCGAGTTACCTGAAAGAGGGATGCAGCTACCACCAGTACTTTTTACCGGGGCTACTACTCCAATCACCAAAGCCAGGGCTATCATACAACAGCTTGCTGCCCTTGCCAAAGATGCCTCCAGGGCTATCGTGAACAAGTTGGGATTGCCGATTCAGCTCGTCATCCAGCAAGACACGGGGATCATTGGGATCCAGTACTGATCTTGAATTGGGTGTACGGAACGGCGAAAAAGAACTGCTTCCAGTTGGGGTGCGGAAGATGGATTCGTAAGCAGAGGGAGTGCTCCTCGTGGGTGTGTCTGGGAAAGGACCGGCGAGTGTCACATGCGAAGCGCTGTGCGTTGTCGAACGACGCCGAGGAGTGCGCAAGGGGTCAAAGACATCATCCTGGGCAGAGGAGGACGCCTCCCCTTCAGCTGCCTTCGTGCTGGTAAAGAGGACAGGCGGCGCGTCGAGGCGACGCGGTGGGTCGAGATTGGACTTGTAGTGAGCCAAGCTAGCTGAAGGGCTCATGTGCAGACCCTTGTGCGATATCGGCGTTCGTACAGAAGAGAGTTTTACTCGTCGTGGGGGAGTCGAGGGCAGAACAGTGGAGGAGGAGGCCCTCGCATTATCGGGGGTCGTGGGCCTTTCAACGCCCTTCAACGGCAAAGGCTGAGGGTTGGAAGAGGAGGACCCCTTCGAACGCGAACGCGGTGTCGGCGAAAGAGGGCGATAAAGATAGTTCTAGGAGCAGACGTCAGAAGTGCTACCACATAAGTCAGAGCAAGGCGTACCTTGAAAGCCGCTACCTTCTTCTCATCACCTACCTCCTCTTCATCGTCGCTGGCCATGGCATCAAAATTGAGCAGCTCAACTGCTGGCTGGAGGAGGCTAGCCGTGCCTGGAGACTCTCCCCAGAAGGAAACAGGCCCAAGCAAAGAACTATTGAACACATTATCGTCATCAACGTTGAATGACGACGAAGGCGCATCATCATCAACGCCGACAATAGCAATACTGCTGCTTCCGGAAGCCTTGGCATTTTGGGTGGGCGCATCATTCATGTCAACGTCCATATCGCTGGCGAGGACAGAAGACGGAGGACTGGTTGAGGAGCTCCTATTTGGCGATAGCTCAGGCATCGACAAAGAGGACGCCAGGGACGTCGTTGAGGCATTCGTTGATGTCGAAACTGTCTTCTCGATGGGTGGCGGTGGGGTAGGTTCTTTGCTCTTGTCAGATGCTGCCGAAGAGGCAGCGCGTGAAGCGAGAGCTGCGGTGGGTGGCAAGGGAGGGAAGATTACCTCTGCAGGGAGCAACTGGGGTTGTGGAATGCAACTCTCGTAATATGGCTGGTGATGAGGTGTCGGGCGAGGGAAGAAGGGATGTGACGACGTTCCTGCAATGAGGAACGAAGGCTGGGGGTTGAGTATAGGAACATGAGATACGCTCGTCGTCTCTGAAGTCACTGTGGTAACTTTGAAGTCCTTTCTGGCCTTCTTGGGTTTGCGCGAATCCACCGCGTCGTCATCTTCCACATCAGAACGCTTTCTTGTCTTGTTCTTCTTGTCCTTTTCAGCCTGTTGCTTCATGATATCCTTGCACAGCTGCTTCTTGAATCCTCCACCCTTGAAGCACTCCAAGTCCTCATCGTAGATAGCCCACAGCGTTCTTCCAACGGACCGATCCCGAGGGACTTTACGGAAACAAGCGGTGGTACTCAGAACATGTCGTATGCTGTTCATCCATGTCGTCTCGCCACGTTTGTAGTGAGGATAGACGATGGTTATGAAATCGTAAATCTCCTGCAGTGTAAGGCGATGGTCCGCGGAAGCGAGTATGGCTTGACCAACGAGAGCGGCGTAGGAAAGGTCCGGCTTCTTGGGTGAGTATGGACCGGGAGGGAGCTTGAACGGCAGCTTATCGTGGTCCTTGACTGGCGACGACCCCATAGGCCCCGGTGAAGAAACAAGGTCTACGTGGTGAGGCACAGGCGAAGAGGGTGGTGGCGAAGACGAGGCCACCATAGGTGAAGGCGGATGGAGAGGCGAGGCAATTTTTCTGCCTGCGGTCAAAATGGCCGGGGGATTCATGATTCGGTTGGTTTGAGGTGTCACTGGTAGGAGGGAGGTGGACGCTTGAGGTATAGGATACTGCGTTGGAACATATTGTCCATACGTCGCGAAAGGAGGGAAGCTGTAGCAGGCTGCTTGAGGGTGGACCAGGGGATATTGTCGCGTCGGGGGTTTTGTCGGCGTGGGTGTCTCAGTTTTACAAGCGACGTCCTAATGAACGTTCAGACGATGATAAGAGCACAAAAAACGCGTTGTTTACCTTGCGGGCCGAGCCATTAGACATGTTCATTGTGTGTTCGCGATAATATTTGCTTTTCTGGGGGGTAATGGGTGGTGGGTCGGCCATCTGTGGGCAATGAATTTAGACGTCGACAACAAGCGCGTCAAACACGTCGACTCACCTCTGAAGATGTCGTGGCAGACGTCGCTTCACTGCCCGCTGCCGATAGAGGACGATCGTCGCGTGCCTGCATGAACGAATCCAAGCTCATCGCCGACGCCGACGTGCTACTGGGGGATGGCGACGGCGGCGGGACAAATGACTTGCCAGGCGCAGCGCGGTCCTTCTCTCGTCTCGATTTACGCCCCTTCCTGCTCTGCCGTTGTCGCTCGATGATAATCTCCATGCTGTCCATCGCTCGGCTGGGAAGCGCGCCGTCCGACTGCTCTGCCTTGACTGGGGTGCTGGGCGGCGACAATTCTCGTTTGGAGCTGGTGCTTGCGGCCGACACGGAGCGTGTTAGAGAAAAAGAAGAGCTTGCTGAGCGCGTCTCTTGGTGCAAATCTGAACCCGACCTCGACCTATAGCCTGAGGTGTGTTCAGGAGCGCGCGTTGGCGTCGAGTCGTTGGCGGTAAGAAACTGGCGCATTTCATTACTGCGCTTGTTGAGGTCTTCGCGGGTCATACCCAGCGAGTGTAGAAGCTGGGATATGGGAGAAATTTGGGTGTCCATGTCGGGGGAGGTGGTGGGAGGGGGAGAAGGCGGATGAAGGCTGGCCTTGTGTCCGAGAAGGAGGTGTACCGAAGACTTAGACTCCCACGAAATCAATACCGTCTGCTGCTCTCGTATATGTCTTGACCAGGCAGTCAACACATCCAACCGCTGGCTCGTTGGCGTCGGGGTCGACGACGGGAGAGAGAGGTGATGCAACTCGTAAAATGCCAAATCGCCCAGCCAAAAGCTCACACCGGCCCACATGGCTCGCAAACTCCGACATCAAACCGGTGCCAAATGGCAGAGGCTATGGCCACACTACTCTCTCACAAAAAGGCTGCATTATGATACACATAGATACACTTTAACGCTGTATATGGACGAGTTACGACGGTACACCTTTCCGCTGAAACTCATGGAGCAAATTCTGTACGGGAGAGTCGTGTCATCAATTGATTCCAGGCCTGTCACATTCATCAGCCCGGCTCACCTTCTTCATCAAGCAAGGTGCCTTCATCCAAACAAGCTTGCACATATTCAGACAAAATCAAATGCCTCCGACGAGGCCTTGAAATGGGAGAGGTCTTATCAGTCCAGGATTTCCGTGCTGTGTTGAAGCGACGTACTTTGATGTGCGTTTCATGAGTTCTACTCGCCGGCTATCGTCGCGTTTGTCCAAAACGACATGAGTTAGCTTTGGCTCATCAAGATCCACAATCTTTCCACCATTATCCACGATGAGCTTCGCAGCGTTCTCAAAGCTGGAGAAACAAATCCGATGTTAGCGTTGGACTCTTGTTAGAGATGGAATGCAAGCAAACAAACCTCGCATTGATTTCCTTTTCGTGCTTTGCTCTGATAGACATTCCATGCTGTTTCGCATTCTGCGGCGAGTCGAGGTAAAAGCACCTAAGCAACGGTCAGGTGAGCCGCATTGTATACTACTTGCTTCCAAAGACGTACAAGTGGCGGAAAATGGCATCTGGGTCATAGTGCATAGCATCGTCGGTTTCCCCCATTTTCACATCCCCATCGGCATCATCCTAGAAATGAAAACCAACATTAGTCGCCAATACCAAAAATCTCAATACAAAGAAATGTATTCACCGCTTCCTCCATCCCGACCTCCGTTTGAGGCGGGTTGGCCTCTTTCGTATCCGCGTCTTTCACTTGGAACCAATCGTCAAGATCTGGGTCTTCCTCTTCCTTGACATCGTCATTATCAGAGTCGTTCTCAGTCGCCGAGTCGTCTGCGACGTCGGCACTGGACAAAGTTGGAGATCGTCTGTCATCCACTTTGAACCAACCGTCCAAGTCGGGGTCTTCCTCTTTGACTTTCGGCTCTTGCTCTTCATCATCCTCTGTACCTGAATTGTCATCAGCGGGTGCAGCGGGTGCTTGCTCGTTTACAACTGGGCCAGTTCCACTCGGACCGGCCTCATCCTCGTCCTCGGCTTCCTCTTGGTATTCGTCTGTATCCATGCGGCTCTCAGTCGCATGGAAGAAGTACCTAAAGCAGTATGTCAGAGCGATAACCAAGAATGCAAAGCGATGGTTTGTTACTTCTTGTGGAAAGGCGCCGGCGCTCCCTGTTCAATTGAGTGCTGAATCCACAGTGGCTTGATAACATCGTTAACTCCCTTGTTGATCACAAGTTTCAGGTCGTATGCTTGAGGCAGATAGAGGAGCTGTTAGTCAGATACCCGTCGATACCTCGGCAGAAACTTACGAACGGTTGAGCCTCCGTACACGACGAGTGCGTCAGGATTCTTTCCAGCAATCTGTAGGCACTTCCCACCGTTCGCCTTGATCCTATAAGGCGTCAAGACTGGAGAGGGCAAAGCTCCGAGCTCTAAACTTACTTCTTCATTAACTCTGCTTTGTCTTGATCCCCCGTTTTTGACTTTGGATCGGAAACGACGGCTGCGAGACATATTAAATCATACGCATTCAGATATACTTTCTCTTGTCACATACCAAAGATCATGCCATCGAAGACATCCGATGTAACAGCAACCTTTTTCAAACCAGTTCCTGAGTATTCAGGCAACAGGCTTATCTGACATGCAATCAGCATTGAACCACAGCCTGGCACTGATTTCAGACTTACCGCCTTGGGCGCAGCGGCAGTTTTGCGCTTCTTGGTTACAAGTCTGTCTTCTGCTTTAGACCTGTTCATGGCAACATATCGATGGAACAGCATACCCCGTATCTTCGTTCATTTTGCGCTTCCTTTCTGACCTCAAGTTCTCAAAGACGGCAGACGAGGTCATACAGTCACCCATGGTCAGGTCGTCGCGGATCGCTATTGCTCGAGGAAAACGCATAGTGTAACCCATATGATATTGGTCTAGACAGAAGAGGGTTAGGCATGAATGGTGAACACGAATAGAACGGAACTCACCCGATGGTGTGATTTCTGCTGCCTTGACCTTTAAGATAAAAGAGCTGTAAAGGGCACCAAAATCAGACTGAAAGTGATTACACTTCGCGACTTCATAAGACGTACTCTTCCGGCTCCAAGTAGACATCGCCCTTGTCATCCTGCCCTCGCTTTGCAATCTGCAGGAATTCCGGAGGGTTCTTGGGATCCCATGGCTTCCACGGTTTGGCTCGGACCCAGACATAGTCCGCAAAGGATAGCCCAGTACCGATGCGCACAAAGGTACTGTACCTGGATGCGTCGTCAGAACCAAGCCAAGTGACCAGAAAACTGGGTCTTACTTTGGGTCATCATCGGCGTCTGGTCGACGATCATCGTAAACGGCGCAAATCAGGGTGGAAACACCTCCTCCTTTCCTCTTGCCATAGTTGGCCGCTGAGGTGGTCATCAACGAGGTGTACTCGCAAGACGGAAAGAGATACATACCTACGACAAGCACGTCAACAGTCTCGCCCATGTTGTCCTGACGCTATGTTAGAATTGGCGAATAGACTACGAATGCGACGCCCACCATGTACTCCGGCTTGACCTTGATCCAGTCCGCGTTTCTTCCGTTGAGGATGTACTTTGAATGAGGGTGCTTGATAACAAGGCCCTCTCCACGGTCTTCCATGACCTGCTCCATCCTGTCTCGGATGTCCTGGGCAGTCTTGCCCTTGTACTCTGTTGTAAGCTCAATGCGACCAGGGATTGGATTGATATAAGCTTTCATGTTCTTCTTGCGGAAAGCTGTTGAGCGGTGGACCAAGGATTGCCCGTTGAGGAATAGAAGGTCGAAGATCTTGACTGCAAAAGGTTCAATGTGACAGACAGTTGCTTGCACCGAAAACACTTACAGCAAGGCCGAGGATTGTTCTCTTTCTTCGACTTGTCTACAGAACCACCCTTGAGTACAACTCCTTCAAGAGGTGCGAGTACTCACCCAAAGCGGCTGTCTTTAGAGTGCCAAATGGGAGGTTCCTCTCAGAGATTGGATCCCAAACAAGCATTTCTCCATCGAGAATGACTCTTCAGCAGCATGAGAACTCGTTTCAGCGATAGCAATGGGGAATCTTACTCTTCAATGCGAGGGTCGAATGCCCCGTCGATGAAAGGGGTGAGACTTCCTATTCCAACATGCTTCCCATAGAGGTAGGTGTAATCCTTTCCTTTCCTACAACCCATGGTTAAATCATGACAAGATGCGATACTGAAACTGCTGGAGGGTACGAACCGAGAGCAGTAGAAATACTCGTTACCCCTCTTATGGAGTTGCATCCGTTCACCATCCAGCTTCTCCTCGATGATGAATTCTGTGCCACCCATTTCTTTCACAGTCTCTTCAAGCTTGCGCGTTGGTCGCTTGCAAAGCATTGGCGCAAAAGCATGGAAGGGTTGAATGTTCTTGTCCTCGGGATTGAGGCGGTGTGCGGGGTCCCATAGCTCCCATGCCACCTTCTTGAGGTCAGAGCAAGTGTTGTACAAGTCCTGGGCATCAGGATGGAAAACAGCAAACACTGTCGTTTCTTTGACTGAGATCTGCATATCTGAATTATATATTAGTAGAGTCCCGAAGATGGGGGTCTGCACAAACCTTTGAGAATAATACGAATGATCCAACGTTGTTCATCTGCCGTCGAGTTGTTGTAGATCTTCCGCAAAATCTTGGACTGGACCTCTCTGAGCCTGTAGTCAGATAGGGGAGCAAGGCACAAGGGAGACAATGGCCTCACTGTTTGCCCAAGTTCCTTGTCAGCTCATCGAGAGTGTCGTTGAGCTCTTCGATAGTCAGAGTTCCCTCGATAACAGAGGACCGCTTGCTGACGACCTCGCACAAGACTTGGGGAAAGTCACCAGAGCTTTTCTAAGGCTTTCTCAGTCAGTGATACCTCATAGGGGTAAGTCGCGACGCACTTCTCGCTCAGACGGTCTCTTCCAATTGAGAAGACGTATGGAGTCAGGATCGCGAGGTCCCAGGCCAATGAGCTTGATGTACGTCTTGGCCAAATTCTTCTCTTTCAGTCCGTAAACTGCTCTTTCTCGGTCTTTCTAATAGTGACCTTTGTTCATCTTCACGAAATCAAGAATGACTCTAGTCCTTACCTGCGGCAAAATCAGGCGGAGGACAGGATAGAGATCATAGCCCTTCTCGTCTCGCCAATGCTACGGTGGTATATCGTCCAGCCCATTCAAGAAGAGCCAACCACCATGCTACTTACTTTGAACCAGGTATCAAGCAACTTTCGGCGTTTGTCTTGTTTCCTTTCTGCAGAGAGCTTTTCAAAGAGATGGGCCAGAACGCTAAAGGGCGCCGTTGCGACGTTCTGCGGCGGTTCTGCATAGCTCGGTTGTTCCATGGCTGGCTCTTTACCCTTACGCGGAGATCCGGACACCGAAGATGGTGCAGGAGTAGGTTGCATTTTGGTCAATACTGGAATGTGGTCGTTCTGGTTCAAGGAGACTCATTAGGGGCGCGGGGCCGCGTGAAGCGGATCCCAGGGTCACGACGAAATCACGAGACCGTTGCTTGTCGGTCCGAGCAACCTGAGAGCCCCTATCGAGGTTGCACAGAACAGTTCCAGCCACGACAGTCTCCTTTGCAACCTGGTTCGTCAGCCCAAGACTATGGCGACTTATACCAGTCTTAGGGGAAAGACATGCTCTACTCTGGCTCGTCTACTCATCGCCTGCGACAATGGCTGACCAGCATCGTATTGTGACCCCATTTTCATTTCATTCACGCAACAGCGTTCGGGACCCCAAGGCAATTGGCCTCTGGACAGTAGGCAGGACCATTGGGAAGGGTGCTTCGGGTGCGTCTATGACTTTCTCTTTTCCTCGTCAGGTCTTCTTACGACGTTCACCCGCAGGACGTGTCCGTGTTGCAAGGCACTCCAAGACTGGCCAATATGCCGCCATTAAAATTATCTCCAAGAGCACTCTTCCTCCCATGATGTCTCAGGTCTCTCTCAACCGTCTGGCAGACGTCACAGAGCATGCTCAACTCTCTGTGGAACGAGAGATCGTCGTCATGAAGCTCATCAACCACCCAAACATCATGAAGCTGTATGACGTTTGGGAGACTTCTTCGGACCTTTACCTGATCCTAGAGTACGTCCAGGGAGGTGAACTGTTCGACTACCTCTGCGCAAAGGGTCGTCTTCATGTCAAGGAAGCTCTTTCCTACTTCCAACAAATCATCTCCGCCGTCGACTACTGCCACCGGTTCAACATTGCTCATCGAGACCTCAAGCCGGAGAACATCCTCTTGGACGAGAACCACAAGATCAAGATTGCCGACTTTGGGATGGCAGCTTGGCAACATAACCCCCAGACAGCGACCCTTCGCACGTCTTGCGGTAGTCCTCACTATGCAGCCCCAGAGATCATTAAAGGCGACCCGTACAACGGTGCTGCTGCCGACATATGGTCTTGTGGAATCATCCTCCACGCTCTCCTTGTGGGAAGGCTTCCATTCGACGACGATGATTGCCCTACCCTTCTCCAGAAGATTTCACAGGGAGATTTTGTTATGCCATCCGACATTCCTCTCGACGCTCAAGATTTGCTGGGGCGCATGCTTGAGAAGGACACACGGAAACGCATCACGATGATAGACATCATGAACCATCCGTTCTTCACATCCCAGACCCCACCTTCGGCGAAACACACCCTCCCAGACCTCGAGAGCATAGCTCAACCCGTCTCCAGCGTCTCGGATCTCGACCCTGACATCTTTGCCAACCTCCGAACCTTATGGCATGGAACAAGCGATGCCATCTTGATCGATAGTCTCGTTAACAGCGAAAGGAACTGGCAAAAGGGTATATACCACCTCCTCATGGACTATCGCGCTCGGAACCCCCAGATCTATGATGAGGACGAACGTGCGGCTGTCGAACTTCACAAGGAGCGCAAGCGTCGACGACAGTTGAAGAAGGAAGCTGCTGAGGCAGTTCAACTGCCTGAGGACCTGCCCGCTCGCACAGGGCCACCAACACCCAAGCGGGCATCACGGCATAACCGACTCGGATTCGACATTCATTTCGACACTTTGCCCCCTGCGCCAATCCAAAAAGATTTACCCGCTCCCAGCGCACCCCCTCTGTCGAGCAAGCGGAGCACGCGTTCTACTGCTTCCAAAGGAACCGCCCCCTCGCTGCTGGCGCCCTTCTCTCCCCTTTGGGAGACGCTTGATCTGCCCAAGCTCACGGTTCCCAACGTCGAGAATCGAGAAATCCAATCCTTCTTTGAACAGATCGTTACGCACCTCAATGTCCTTCAAGTCAAGACTGCTTCTTCAGAGATGGGCACATGGACGAGTGGTCCTTCGGACACTTCGGCAAGCTCAACAGCACATGCAGAGGACGCCTTCCAGCCGCACCAGTCGTCCCCCCCGGCGCAAGCCCACCGTCGCCTCGAATCAGAAGGGCCCTCTTGGCGACTTCCAAACGGTTCCCTCAACAATCGAAGGGCTGAGATACGCCGACATACAGCCTTTGGCCGTCCGCAGCAACTCCCGTCGTACCCCAAGAGTCCCAGTGCCAAAGCACACTGTTGACAAGGAGAACGAGGGTGTCAAGGACAAGGCCAACCAGCACTTCGGAAGCGTGGCTAAACCTTCTTTGCGACACAAACCCACACTTTCAAAGGCTATTAAGATTGTGGAACCCCAACAAGTTCTCCAGCGCAACCATAGCAAACATCAACGGCTTCCTCTAAACTCTTCCTCAACGAACGCCAACACTGGGCATGGACATCGGCCTTCGGTCACCCTGGCATCATCGGCGGCGGTGCAACCGATGTCCTCGCCCCCTCCCCCTGATGCTCCCGCGAGGCGAACCTGGCTCGACAGTATGTTTAAATCCAAAGCTCCGAACTTAACCCTCTACTCCCGTTATGGTGTTCAAGAGACCCGGAACGAGTGCCGTCGGCTGCTCATGGAACTCGACCTTCTCGTCTCTGTCGAAGAGAACGAACGAATGGGGGTGCTCAGGTGCAGGTCAATGGAGGTCCAGGACCCTTTCCGAGTACACAACGTGCCCAAGGCTCTTCGATTTAGAGTTGAGGGCCAGCGTGCGCCGTATCACCTATCTCAAGAAGGGATCACTATGACGCTCACCTTCTTTCATGAAAAGGGTTCGGCCGACGCTATTGAAGATATCTACCATTCAATCGAGTCAAATTGGATCATGGACAGGTTTGAATCCTCTTCAGCTGCCGACTTATCTCGGGTGTCCACACGTGTGGGTGGTCGTCAGACGATTCAACCATGGTGAATAGGCCGTGTTAGATGGAGTTCTATGCTGTATACTACCACCGCCGGAATACACTTTGAATACAGTTGGCTTTCGAAGCTTGTATTGGCGCCGGTATCGTAACCTGTGAGGCGCTTCAATTAGAAAGAAGTTGATGAGTTCATTTGAGAAGGCTGAAGTTATACCTATCATCCACAGGTTGGCGTTTTTGGAAGAGACGATCCTGCGCAACGGTAAGTGTTCGCGACATGTAAGCAACCGAGCTGTCTCGTCTAGGGCAGCGCACATGGCGCAAGCTCAGGATGAATGTTACCCTGGCGTAAAATGACAGAAAACCTGCCCTCGTCCTTGGATTATTGGCGGTTGAAACCTGGGCAGGGCGAGGCGATCTGGTGCCGAAGACCAAGGGGTCTAAAATACTGCACTTCTCTCGCCAGATGGTCTCTGTGGTTCTGCCCCGGCCAGCGTGGACATGTTGCAACACAAGCTGTGGAGGTGACGATAAACAAAACGGGCAGTATGAGCACTTTCCAGCCCAGAAGAAGAGGGTACTAGTTTCGGGAGAACCGACCGCACGTTGATCAGTCGCTTTGAGCAACAGGCATGTGGTTGTGGAAGGTGAAGAATCCAACGTTCAGCTATAAACACGCCTTCGAAGCATTGAGATGATGAAGAGCCATATGCTCCAGCAAGTGTTCGATGCTGGGCGAGCGTTTCAATCATTTCTTCGTGGCCCATTAGTTGGATGCATACACTTGCCGGGAAATCATAATTGCGTACCCTGAAGGTTGGAGTTGATTAACATCAGGAGGCAGCATGCCTTCATCTGCAGGAAAAGGGCAAGAGGCCCTGGATGTCGATGGACAGCGACAGGGACCACGCGTCATCAAGGGCCACAGAGGGCTCGGCTCGGACATATGACACTGTCTGTCGGCCGTTCCTGACACGCAGAGAGCGCTGAATGGGCGTAGAATAGACCAGATATAGACCAAGATTTGATTGCAGCAACAGTTCTGCCAATGTCAAGTCGTGATTGGTATCCGGAACGGCGTTATGAAGCCACCAGAGTCAATCAAGGGCCTCGCATGGTCGATTAGAAGGAAAGGTAAAACCGATATTACCGAGTGCAGGACGACCAGCAAAGAAAGGAAGGCTTGGAGTTTGAGTCGCCTGCGTGCTGCCAGAGGGAGACCACGTGCCGCATCCTCGCGGCACCATAAGTAAAAGACGTTACTTCCGCGCGTTTGTCGTCAACCTTCCATTACCCTCAGAATCACCGCACACAGGTGAGTCCTATATAAAGCCTCTGACCTAGCTCTATTCTAATTATTGAAACCCCCCAGCTACAGCCATGTCAGAAAAGGTCGACTCAGCTAGCACCGCCGATGCCCCCAAGGACTCCTTGAACCCCAAGGCTATCATCAAGAATGTCGACATGAGCGAGGAGATGCAGCAGGAGAGCGTCGACATCGCAGCCAATGCCCTCGAGAAATACAACATCGAGAAGGACATTGCTGCTCAGATCAAGAAGGAGTTCGACAGAAGACACGGCCCCACATGGCATGTAGTCGTTGGCAAGAATTTTGGAAGCTATGTTACCCATGGTGAGCATACGCGTAAAGCGCGTTTCTAGGCCCTTGTTGACCATCCGATGTCTAGAAACCAAGCATTTCATCTACTTCTACATCGGCTCCCTCGCTATTCTCATCTGGAAATCATAAACGCCTCCCCCATCCTTCGATGACGGGGTTTTCCAGAAAGGGCTTCACAGATGGCCTCGTCGATCGACCGCTGGAACGACACTTTTCATTTCTGTAGTATCACTGTTTTCTCTCTGTTGTAATATGGTCAATGTTGTTTGTCTGTCTAGGTTCTAAATGAGTGTTGATAGTACATTGTTGTGACGCGTCTCATCACTTTCTTGGGATAACCTCGAGAATGACCTTTACCAGGCATTGCTTCTCTGCATAGACCCCGATCGTCAACATTCCCAGATCGCGGGAGAGCGCTGTCCCTGTCAGCTCTACCATTCCCTTCGATCCATTTGCATCCACCTTCAAGAACTTGGGAATCTCCTGTCCCGACACTTGAGTAACCTGCAGTTTTCTTGCTGTGGGTGTGATCTGCAACCGTATCTGGAACTTTTCTCCTGTTCGCAGAACGTATCTGGTCACCTCCTAGACTATGCATCAGTATAACTGTGACTCTTAAGCAAGAAAAGAGGCGTACCGGTGACGTTTTAGGGGATGGTGCTCGCGGCTCAGGGCTATGGTCGCCCAGCGACTGCACATAGTGCAAGCCCATCGTCAAATCGTCCCCACTGCTACTGGGTTTCACGCCATCGTCCTTCTCCTTCGGGCCACCAGGAGGTGGGGGCTTTACAATCTTTGCTCGCTGGCTCGATATGCGGCTCTTGTTGGCAGCTGGGTTCACCATCAGGCTGGCTGTCGGGCCACCAGTCATCTGGGAAGTCGGAGAAGGGACACGAGGCACAGGGACCCTTGTCGAGCTCGTAAACGGAACCAGCCGTGGACGGGCGGAAATGGTCTCCCCTGTCGCAGGGTTAAACTCATGCGAGAGCATACTCGTACTGCGACCACTCCTGACACTGGTACGTCTGGAGGCACCGTCACCCATCGACGCGTTGGAAGGTTGCCTGATCAATCGCCCGTCGTCAAAGCGAACCTGTGCCATGGCTCGCGGAGGCGCAAAGTCGGCCCTCCGCCTTGGGATCGAATGCTCCGCCGTGGAACTCGAGGGTGAGCCAGACATGAAGGTGCTGGCGCGCTGGCTGTGAACGTCGTCAAATGGGTTGGTTGGCGACACTTCCTGTCCAATATTCAGCTGCGTCGGGGGCCGAAGGAGGATTGGCCTTCCGATAAGAGGGCGAAGTGTTGGTTGCTGAGGCTTGTTGCGCCCCGTGCCATACTTGTTGCTGACCTGGCGAACGGTTTGCTTGACCCTAGTCATAAACTCGCGTTTGCTCATTACCCTAGACATGGGGTTCAAGAGACCTATGCCATTCAGCGATGCAGAATGACTCCGCTCAAGGACCCGATGCAAATCGTGACCGAAGCTCGAGCCAGATTGCGTGCGATCCATGCCGGCGGTGGGGGTGTATTGAGAGAAGGGAGGAGGCTCAGCACGCCTAATCGACTCTGCCTTTTCAGAGCCGATATCGAGGCCGTAGTACTTGCGCTCCTTCTTTGTCCACGCGCGTCTACCTTCCTCGCCTGAGACGACAGAACCTTCCGGCCTTGCAACTCGCCGGAACCAGGCAAAGAAGCATGCAGTAAACAGCAGGCCTCCCAAGATACCAAAGGTAATCGCCAATCCCAGAACGAGCCGACGGCGAGCTTGGACGGCCAGACCCGATAGATGGGGGATGGAGCCATTTGCACTTCCAGGGATGGTATTAACAAAGATGATGAGATTCGCATGCGAAGTCGAGTGAGTGATTCGTGAGTATGCCGTGAAAGCAGTGGTGATGTGGTCTTGAGCAAAGTCCTGGGGAATGGTGCCAGAGATCGTATCACCCGCTGATCCTCTGTTATATTGGATGAAATCAGTCGCCTGCACTGGATCCAAAGCTATCGATATATCGGCGTCTCCATCTCGCCCTGCGGTGGAGTTTGAGTAGTACTGATCCAGCCCCATCTGGAAACTATCGCCAGAATTAAGGTGCAGAGCCGGAAACTGAGGGAGTGAGAAAAAGGATGGGACGAGTTGCAAAGAGACAGTGGTCTGAAGGGATTGATTGAACCATGTCGTGATATTGACTGGTAGAGTAACCCGATTGTTGGTGAGATTGCTTCGGGGAGTGCCAGCCAGCGTACGAGTGAGAGGCTCGTAACGCAGCCAATCAACTCCACCAGTGTCGATTTCCAGTCGTGTGATGTTTTCCGGATGAAGTCTAGTGCCATCGACAAGATATCCGGTAAAGTCAGCAGGCGACGAGAGAATAACCGCAAAAGGCACCCCAGCAGTAACGTTGATGGTAGGCAATTCTTGTGCGACGGCTGACAGTTCGTGGCTGGCCACCGTGATAGTGAAAGGAAGCGCTTGTGCAGTATAGCCCTCCTGGTCTGAGGCGACGAGACTCATGGAGAGCACTTCCGGGCCCTCGAGCCCAACGTCGGAAGGCACATTGCCTTCGAGGGTATAGTCGTCAGGGTTGAATACCATCCAGTCAGGAATCCGAGAACCATTCGCAAAGCGTGCCGTGTAAAAGATATTATCTTGTGATGCAAATGTCCCACCTTGGAAGCCAATGCTGAATGTCCAAGGCCCAGATGGAAGTCGCAGTCCCGGATTGGGACTTGCCAGCGCCGATCCTTGTGGGACTGTGAAAACAGAAGCAAGAGCCTTGTTCGAAGAGATGAACTGATCTGACAGTGGTATTCGCAGAATTGGAGGGGGAGATTCAGCGACGCAGAACCTCAAGTGAGATGTTGCTGATGAATTGGCCGTAGAAGCAGTCACCGCGACATATGGCCGTCCTACAAGTGATGCCCTATCGTCCGCCGAAGGAGTTCCAGTAAAGGTACGCGTCGCTGGGTCGAATGACATCCAGGGAGGAAGATGATGCGCAGAATAAGTGATTGCTTCTCCGCGTGTCGAGTTGAATGTGTGCTCTGAGAATGTCCAGGAATACGAGGTGTTGACTCGTGCAACGGGTGGAAGTTGGTCATCCAAGGGTTCGACCACATATATCGCCGAGAGGACAGGCCCAATCAATGCAAGAAAAAGGAACAAACGAAGGACAGACATAGAAATAGTGTTAAGCGAGCGAGGCATGAGCATCGCCTGAAGAATAAGGAAGCCGGCCAAAGAGATCGTTCAGGAAAGCGGATGGCTTACACAAATTCCGCGCACTTGGCTGTGAGTATAACAAACCATAACAACTGCGACGACACAAAGGTATGAGAGGATATCCGCTACAATTAAGCGCATTACATGCTCGGGGCGATCCAGATAAAACTACTGATAAAAAAGGATGCAAGACAGTGGAAAGATACGATACAAAAAAAGTGAAAGCGCCTCAAGGACATTTAACGGCCAGGTAGGTACACAGTCAAACCCGCTGCTTGGATCTTGTCGCCCGCCTCGTTGTTAATGGCCCCGAGGAGCTGGATGAGCTCGGCACGGACCTCGTCGCCAACTTGATCAGGCTTTGAGGGGTCGAGGACGTAGGCGAACACGCTAAGGATGCGGTCCATGAAAGGATAAACGGCGGCCCCATTCGTTCGGAACAAGTGGAAGAGGGCAGCAAACACCGGTCGGTTCTCAAGGTGGTCGGTCTTGAGGGGAAGAGCTGAGACGAATATGGGTAGGACTTGGTCGAGGGGCAATGCACTTGCGTTTCGGCTGATCAGTCGACCAACGCAGCCGGCAGCATTGTCTTTGGCGTTGAGTTTTGGTCCAGATGCAGACTCATCAACATCGAAGAGAGGTCGGAGAGCACCGAGGATCGGGATGTATTGAGAGGAGAGGTCGACTTCGGAGTATTCAACCAAGAGGCCGACAGCAAAGGCGGCATTGCTGAGGACTTCGGGCTCTTCATCTCCAAGAGCACGCTGGAAGAGTTCCAGGAGAGGTCCAGTGAACTCGGTCACCCCGTTCTTGATACCGGAGATAATCTCGGCAAAGCAGCCAATGGCGGACGAACGGTCACTAAGGGACCTGTTCTTTCTCTGAAGATAATGTCAGTCAGCTGGTTCGGAGCATACTCAGGTTGCATATAGAACATACATAGAACTTGGAGATGAGTGGGAAGAAGGTTTGGAAGGCGGGTACGAATGCGGGCCCGAGGACATTGGCAAGGGCAGAGACGAGGTCACCAGCAGAGGAGATCAAGACCGAGTCGTACTCGGCTTGGTACTCAGGTGCTTGCTCGTCCTCGTCTTGATCAGGGTCTTGTTGGCACAAAGCCTTCTGCTCCAGAATCTCGACGGCGATATTGCACAAGGTCTCCACACCTGTGAAATATTTGTCAGGTGTACAGGCTCAACAGGATGGGGAAAGACTTACGGCCTTGGATCATAGCAGGACCAATCTTGTTCATAGCGTCTGCCAGCCCGACGCAAAGGGATGAGACGACGGACCTGATGGCAAAGGTTAGCATTGGGGGCATCAACAAGAAAATAGAGTTTCAGAATATATGTTAAATAGTCTCATGTGCAAATGCATCGAAGTGAGCTGAGTAAAAATCTCATCGCGAAGGAAAAGGAAGTTCTCGATGAAGAGAGGTTGGTCACTCACTTGTTGTCCTCAGTCTCGTACATCTCCAGTAAGGGAACAACAATAGCCTCGATGAGCTCTGTGACTTGAGGGCTGACAGGGTGGACCTACATCCGGGTCAGTCATCACAGCGAAAGGCAAGCGAAAAAGGCACGCACGACATTGGGCCCGGCAACCCAATCTTCATGGTCGTTGAGTTCGTAAAAGGTCTTCAGGACCTCCAGAAGCGATTCGGTGGCGGACTTCCTGATCCCCTCGTAGTAGTGCTGGAGAAGGTCGACAAGCTCCAAAGTAGAGCTCTCAACGAAAGGCAGGTAGTGAGCCTTGGTAGCGGAAAAGAGGGTGCCGATGGTGTCTGCTGCAATCTCCTTCTCAACAGCCAAGGCGCTGTTGACGTCCATCATCTTCTCAAGGTCAACATCCTCAAGTTCGATGGAGGGATTGCCATTGATATCGACTTCGCTATTGACATTGATGGGCTCAGTGGGAGAGGATCCAGAAGAGAAAGCTTGAGCGGCCTCAGCGATGGATACTGCCGGAATTTGCATCAGTTCGCACGATACAAGAGCTTGATGATTGAGAGGACCACTCACGAGACATGTCTTCTTCTCCTTGCTCGAGCTGCTTGCAGCTGGCGATCAAAGCTGGTACAACCTGGGGGAGGTACGGCGCGAACTCTTCACCAAAGACGCGAGCCATAACCCCAAAGAAGAGGAAGCTGCACTCCCTCAACCTGGCGCTACCCATGTCCAGGGCTTGGATGGCGCAGCCCATCATGTCGGTGAAGTAGGGTCTGAATTGCTCAGCACCCACGGCTTCAGCAAACGTGCCGATCGCATCCATAGTAATGCCACGCAGCTCGATCTCTTCACCTTCTCCAGTGAGCGTCAAGAAGTTGGCCATTATCTTGATGGTAGGTTCAAAGTATGGAAGGAAGCGTTCCTTGGAGGCATGTGCGGCGCTGCCAATTGCGCCAGTAACAACAGCCTTGACGGAGAGAGGTGCCGTCTGCAAGAGACCGGCGAGACGCTCCATAATGAGATGAAGGTACTCGTCGATGTGCTCGTGAAGAATCTCAAGCAGAGCATCCAGAGAGGCGCAGGCGGTACGCTGGGTGACAGGGTCGTTGATGAGGTTCATGATAGCCTTGAAAGTAGTCCATTAGCGACGAGAGGAAGATAAGTACAGAGAAAGGACATACAGGCATTAGCACAGCGTGTTTGCTGACACACTCGTCTTCGAGCCACTCACAGAGGCAGCTGACAGCAATGCAGGTGGCCTTTCTGACGCCAGCATCGCCATCCTGGAGACCTGCCTCAATGAAGGGCCAGACGTGTCCCATCAAGGGGGTCATGAATTCACTGCAACCCTCGACAGAGACTCCGAGAGCAAGCATGGCACCACGTCTGTGAGAAGGATCTTGGGACTGGAAGTACTCCAAAATGAGTTTGCGGAGGGCAGGGAAGACCTGGTCGGGAGGGAGGTTGGTTGCGAGGCCATCGATGATGCGGAGGGCAGACTGTAGAGCAAGGCAGTGAGTATTTTCAGTGCATGCTCGAGACAAGCAGATCTTACACGAGAGGGCGCGTCGTCGTCGATGTCTTCGGGTTCTGCCTCAGTCGTAACAGGCATGAGCCCCTCCAGAATTTTGGGAGCGAGGTTGTTGCTCTGGATCTTGGATTTTTTGCTAGCGCGGTCTGAGAACCCTGTATGCTTGAGACTTGGACGCCACTCACTATTGCACGGTCCAGTTGAGAGCATTCAAGGCGAGGACTCTCAGCTCAGGGTCGAAGGCGGGGTTCCCACCGCACTGGAGAAGGAAAGATGCGAGCTCGGGCACATGCCTACCGAGAACGGGCACTTCCTAAAGAACGGGTCAAACCTGAAAGGGGCCAACCTGTGTAAGCCCTTACCAGAATCAACAAGGTCTCCAGAACGTCAAATAGTTGCCTAGCGCCTGTCTCGTCTCCGGCTTCCACAGTTTGCCCAATAACTTGGATTATACCAGGAATAAGATTTTGGTATGCCCTCTGTTTCATGTTAGTAACAGACGCAAGCAATACGAGGGGATTCGTACGAGAAGGTTTTTGTCGTCGCTGTCGATATACTGGGCAATGACACCGAGAGCCCTAGTGAACTGTCAGATACTTGGAAGGCTGAATCAAGGTCGGCACTTACCTGACAATGGTGATGCGGACCTCTATGCTTGGATCGACAAGAAGCCGTTCGAAAAGAGAGAAGAGTTTTGGTAGATGCTCTTGGAAGCCATCGACGATGTTTTCGAGTACTGTGTAGAGGATAAAGGACCCAACCTCTCGGTGCGCGACGTCTGAAGAAAGGCAGGCAGTTTCCAAAAGGGGAAGAAGACTGGGCCATGTTCCTGCGGGCACTTCAATGCTAGCGATGGCAGCGATAACACGCGCAGCAGAATGTCGGGCGAGTTTACTGCGCAAGATTCCATGGTTATAGAGGGGATGTTGGAAGAATTAGAGGGTACGTTACTTTTTTTCTTCCAAGATAAGCTTTGGGAGATCCTGCTTGATCTGTTCTCGGATAGGCTGATCAAGTTGGGTCCAGAGCGCCCCGCTGTTTTGAGAAACACGTTTGCGAAGCTCGACTGCTGCCAACTGTCGAACCTGGGGGTACGATATCAGCCTCTTATACCTGTTCAACAAAGGGCAGGTAGTCCTACTGGTTCTTGTGGCGAAGTGGCAAGGATCGTAGTGAGTCCAGATATACATAACGGCTGCTTGTAGAAGTCTTGATTTAGTTGGGCAGTGGCCTAGATATTCAAGGCATATGTTAGATACAGCTCCCATTCAAAGGGAGAAATGACTTACAGCCCTGACAAGGTTGGTATCATTGGAGGTCGTTTGCAGAAGCAGATCGTGTAGTTTTTGAAGCTGATTACGATTAGATGTATACATATTGAGGATAAGCTAATGTTCTCTTACCGAGCCCTGATCCATGTCTATAGTCGTGACGGAGGGAAGAAGAAAAAGGGAACGGAGATGGGAAAAGGTGGAGAGATTCTGCAAATTTTGGACTTTGGAAGGCGTCGGAGTTCACCGATCACATGCATCAAACTTCCTTATCAAGAACAGAGCAAGCGGTTCCGCGTTCAGATTGACTTCACAATGAACGATACCAAGAGGAGACATAGCGAATGCAATAAAGGTACTCCATAGGGTAGCCTTGCAATAGCCTTTGTTGCCTGGTGCTCTTTCTTACCCTAACCACTTTGCGTAGGGCCGTGCCACAGATAGGGGCTCATTAACGCGTCTTCGAGCGGCACAAGCCTTCAACCGGAGGTATGATACTGTGTCGTCGTGAGAAGCATAGCAATGTGAACCGGCACGTAAGGTATTCAAGACTTGTAATCCTGTGCATTCAATCCAGATGTACCTATGGCCCGGGTTCATGTCGCAATATGCACTGGCATACAGAATACACCTAGAGGTTTCGAGCCAAGCTTCAGGCTCCAAAATACAAGTATGCCCTGCCTTCCAAAATCAGCAAAAGCACCAGAAGATTCAGAGGTAAACATTACGACGCTCCCTCTATTCCCAGCACCGAAAACCTGTCAGGAGGCGCAGCACTTGCATGGAACCCAACTAGCCTTGGGACACCAGAGCAAGCGTTTAGCACTTCTCTTTCACTTCAGATGGGTTTGTGAGGGTCGAAGGATCGTTCGACGGGCGCTCAGATGACTCGGAGTACGACCTCACCTTTCGACGACGTTTTCTGCAGCTTTTAGTCCTGGCAAGTGCAAGGAATAGCATTTTCACTAGCTCGATGTAAGTTATAGGGCTCCACAGCTGCTACCTTACTCCCGCCAGCTACGTCTTCGTGCATACGAAAGCCTAAATTGCCAGGCGGCCAACCTCGAGTTTCGAGTTGAACGAGTGGCCTGGACGCGCCTTTCCCTGTATGATGAACGGTATTATTTGCCCCATACTATTTTTTTTTCGTTATCGAAATATTAATCGGACCAATAATTGCGAGCGGAGCGCAGCGAAGTGAGCTTCCTGGCTAACACGGAGAATGGGGTTTGAGAGCGGCCAGAGGTCGCGACCAAACAAAGCCAAATCGGCGCGCCTGGAAAAAGTGTCCTTTTGGTCTTTTTAGGTATCTTCCCGTAGGGCTATAGACTTGAGGATCGGCATGAGGGTGTCCATACAAGCGAAATTTAGTATTATGCAGAAAAAATTGTAGAAATCGCGTATATAATGGGGTTTCTGGCCTGCAGACTGGATTTTCCATTGATCACGACCACCTGATAGAATGGCGCGACGCGTGCGTCGCGCCAACTTCTTGCTCATCTCCCCCCATATTCGTCCAAATGCCTATCGAAACACGACGCTCTTCAGCTCAGAGAGGAGATGGGGTCATGGGTGAGTGTAGAGTAACAGTTTTTGCACACTGATTCTACCATGGAACACGCTGGGGGTCTCCCAGCGTTCTGCGCGCTGAAAGCATCTGTTTCGTAGCGTTGAACCTGAAGGAAATGCCATCCCTCGTATTCGTCTACCAGCGATGAAGCAGTGTAGCCTTGAGACTTGTCGTTCGCGTTTCACTGCACGGCCTCCTGGTAGACGTCGCATCGAGAGCAGGGACATGGATCGATGCGAAGACCACCGAAGGAGTACTGTCGGCGAGGCAACCATATCAAGAGTAGAAAATGTTTTCGAAAACTCAATGAGTGCCATGACGATTGGCAAACTTGCAGCAAGTGCCTGACAACAGACGTCACTCGGGCCCAGGACCATGGCGAGCCAAACTACATTATTTGATGACATTTTGATAATACAAGATACAAGGGCTTCGGTACTGCGCTAAAGGACATGAAGTTACTGAGGCTGAATGCAGAGATCCGAATGGCCTTCTCCATAGCAGCTGTCAGGCATCCTTGCTCAAGCAACGAGATGTCACTCGATCTAGCATCGGCAGCGACAATTCGGAGATCGCGAGGACTGACGCTCAGCTAAGTCAAGCTCGGGCTCGGTAAACGTGAATTTCCTCCCGGTCTCACCTTTGTCGCTCCTTCCTTACTTCTTGACCCCCACACTATGAGAGAGTGAACACTTGGGTGGCAGCCTTGTAGCTAAACATGTATCAGACTGGTCTCATCGATATGCTAATGCTTAATACATATTTGAATGTGAGAAATCCAAACAAATACATACTCTCCGCTCGCACACTGGCCGGTCGGGCGCCAGATACATATTACAAACTTTATGTGTTTCTTCAACCAGGATTGACTTTGAGATCTTTGGGCGCTTGAGTGCTTGAAGCTCAACCACGACACAGCCACACAAAGCGGCATATCCCGAAACTGCCCCTGGCGTGCATGTTCGCGTCTCCCTTGCACCTCCTCATACCCTGTGGTCAAAATGTCCTTACTAGGACGAGGCCCAGCGAGAGCATTCACTCAAGGGTCTTTCCGCCGGCGCACTACCATTCCGCGTCCTCGAACTCTGACAACCCAGGCCTCCTCCCCAGCATCAACAGCGAAAACTGCTCTATATGCCGGTGCTTTCGCGGTTTCAGCAGGGCTATTCACGGTCTATTACATGGACTGTCGATCCGCCATTCATCGCTATATCTTAACACCTCTTGTACGCTCGACCCTGGATGTTGAAGCTGGCCATAAGCTCGCAGTGAAGGTCCTCAAGTACGGAGTCTCTCCGAAGGACCAAGTGAAGGACGACCCAGTTTTGGTTGGTGAGGTAAGGAAATGCTATCCCTTCCTGAACTGCACTCACGTCAATTCTGTAGATATGGGGTCAGGAAGTGAACAACCCGGTCGGGCTTGCTGCTGGTTTTGACAAAGATGGGGAGGCAATTGACGGTGAGTGAAGGCTTGACCTCTATCTCTGGAAGCCACTCAAGTGTCCTAGGTCTCTTCAATCTTGGATTCAGTTGGGTGGAGATCGGCAGCGTTACGCCCAAGCCTCAAGTAAGCCCTCTTTCCTTCGCCACACTCACCAGCGCATCCTCACCTTAAGGCAGGAAGGCAATCCCAAGCCTCGCATGTTCCGCCTGGAAGAAGATGACGCTGTGATCAACCGGTACGGCTTCCCTTCCCAAGGCCATACATACGTGCTATCACGGCTACAAGAGCGGTCTTTTGAAGGGCAAGAAAGTGAACAGGCTTCCCTGCGCCATGGTGACCTCCTCGCTGTGAATCTCGGCAAGAACAAAGACTCGCCCGCAGACTCTATTGATGATTTCGTCAGAGGAGTCAAGACGTTCGGACCCTACTCTGACGTTCTTGTAATCAATGTCTCTAGTCCGAATACACCAGGCCTTCGGTGAGTTTCTGTCCTCCTCAGCATTTTTTTGTTCTCTAACTGAGATGTCACAGAGGACTTCAAAACCGTGATTCGCTAGAGACGCTCCTGCGAGGGGCCGTCAAGGCCAGGGATGAACTACCACCTTCGCAAATTACCCACAAGCGACCCAAGCTTCTTGTCAAGCTTGCTCCCGACCTTGATGAACTGCAGTTGGTGGAAATCGCAGATGTCATCCAGCAAACCAAGGTCGACGGCGTCATTCTGAGCAACACTACTATTCAACGGCCAAATCACCTGATTAACGGTACGTCGCCATTGGGTTATTGACGGGCGTGTTTCTAATCGCGCGCAAATAGCCAACAAGCATGAAGTCGGCGGCCTCTCAGGTCCTCCAGTCAAGCCATATGCCCTCAAAGCTCTCAAGACCCTGCGCGCCAACCTTCCTGCCTCCATCCCCATCATTGGATGCGGAGGTATTTCCAGTGGCCAAGACGCTCTGGAATTCGCAAGAGCTGGTGCAACTCTCGTGCAACTCTACACCCGCTTTGGCTATGAGGGAGCCGGGACGGCACGTCGCATCAAAGACGAGCTTGTGGTAGAACTGAGGAAAGAGGGCAAGACGTGGAAGCAGGTTGTGGCCGAGTCTGTCGACAAGACGAGCTTGAAACACTCGCCTCTCAACGATGAGGTCAAGCTCGTTGAATCGGCGGTGTCTCAGCTCATCAAAGAGGCTGAGCACCTGAAGGCATTGTTGGGCAAGCTTGGGGAGAAGATCGAAAAGGAGGCGCCACTTCCCCCTGACCATTCGATAGAACTTGGGGAGGCTCAGGCTTCTGTTCTGCAGACATAGGAACCTTTTAGCGTAAAAACAGCATTTAAGGTATAGTCTCCTTCTCTCATGCTCTAGGAGATGCCGAAACTGAGCGGTTTATAGACAGCATTTACATTCCAATACGAGCATCCGCGTTCCTTGTTGTCGAAGAGGAAGGCTCTGCATCGTGTCCACCTTTCAGGCAGAGATAGCAATTGCCGATACGGCATCTGTTGCAAATTCACACATCGAAGTTCGCCGAACGCCTTGTGAACACTGTGGGACATCCCCTTGCCAAATGTGACCAGAGTTAGCTGTGATAGAATGCTTTCGCTTCCTGTGGGAGCACAGAGGACCCCTCCGTATTCACCGGATATTGGCCCACTCAGGGGCTGTAGAGCTAATAAGCGCCCGTGGAGCGCCGCGAGGACCCTCAAGGTCGCGGCAATCTTGAAGACTCTTGGAACCTATTGTATACCTCGTCTAGTTCACCCGACTCGGAAACACCCTTTCCAAAACGAAGTGCTGTGAGACAGAGTCACTGAGAGTCACATCGTGTATGAGAATCATTGTGCGCATCGTGCACCCAAGCTTTCGCCTTCGACGCCTCGTGTTTTTGGCTCAGGGTCGTCTGCGAAAATATCTGGAAGGGGGTAATTAGCAAGGCAAACGTTAAAAATTGCGCTAATTACGACCTCGGACGTGCGGTGCTTGAACTCACGCCTGTCTTTTTCTCGACCCACCACCACCTTTCCAAATCTTTTCCTCAACTCTCTGTCTGAAACCCTTATATCGACCCTCTGCTTCTAAACCCATTCGAACCTCTCAAAGAAGGAATGGAGAAATCGACAACATTCGAAGATGACGAATACGACGTGATCTCCAACCATTCATGTGAATCCAACGCGGCAGACTCAGGACGACTACCAGGCAAAGATATCAGAGAACCTGAGCCTACAACTGCAGCACGGGATCGATTCGAGACTATCAACTGGACTGCGGAGGAGATACAGGCATATGTGCGAAGAGGGCTTAACCTATCGTCTGTACCACAGGACCGAAGCGTCAGCCTCTGCAATAGGACCGTCCGCGTTTACGTCGATGGGCCTTTTGATACCTTCAATGTTGGGTACGCTTGACAGCTTCTCTCCGCCCGTGGACACATGCTGACGGTACACTAACTTCTGTCTGTGCATGCATGTGCTGTTAGACATGTTCTGCAGCTCCGCCAAGCTAAACTCGCATTCCCGCTCGTCCACCTCTCGGTCGGCGTCTTCTCCGACCAGACCCTCCATGACCGAGGATACCCACCGACATGGTCAGAAGTTGAGCGCGTTGAGATGGTGAGACATTGCCGATGGGTCGACGAGGTGGTCACAGATGCGCCTTGGGAGCTCACAGAGGCGTTCATGCTGCAACGGAGGCTGGACTATGTCGCTATCGATGAAGGGACGTCGGTAGACCCAAACTGCGATAAAACTCGTGTGAGAGCGTACGACGAGATCAAAAGAGCTGGTGGGTCGCAAACTCGTAGTCCCTGTTTCCCTGACTAATGATTCGAATGGCACCCTAGGCAAAGTCATCCCTACTCGAAGAACAAGAGGATTTCCGCATGTGAAGTTATGTTTGACTACCCCGTCAACACCTGTAGCAACAACACAACCCATGCCGAGTTTCCTCCTCCCAGAACCCAGTCAGAGCACTAGTCCCTAATTTCATGTACATTCGGGTTACTTGCAATGATGCATTGTACAATGCGCATGTCAGCTCTTCTGGATCCAAAGAGGCACCATATGTGGCTTAGCCACCAGAGGGTGTCAAGCCAAGCCTCCAATCTTCTGAGGAAGGGAAGAGTCCCACTGTGCGCTATCGCAGTACATCAAGGCGTTAGTGCAAATATCAATAGTTGACCGGAACTGCAATGGCTTTCTACTTCGGTTCCGCAATGACAGAGGTCCGTCAAATAGTGTGCTGTAGGATGCGTTTGGAAAGTCGAACCGATATTCATGTGCATCTTGAAGGGTCTTTAAAAGCTCCTGAAAGTGTACAGTCCTCCATGAATATAGGATGCTCCCAGTTGTGTTGGAATGGGATAGATATTTCGAAATTGAGGTCGAGGAAGAGAGAGACGATCTTCGTTGTGTTCCAAGCGTTGATGGTGCTGGAAGGAGTTTGAAAAGTCTGAATCGCACCGAATACCAAGTACCCTTAGGAAAACAAACTTGCGGGATCAGGGTTGGTAGCTAGCCTGGCGATGCAATGCTGCTGCCAGTGGCAAGTAGGTAGATATGCTGATACCGTATACCTGTGACTGGTTCCTTGGCCAAGGGTGTGAGACGAATCTCGCTGTCCCTCGAGTGCGAGGGAATGGTCACAAGTCTAATTGAGAGAGTCGTTCCGTGAATGAAGAACAGTGCAAAGTATGCGTTACGAGAATTGGAGTGTGGACTGAGCAATACACGGAGCGCAAAATCGGGTGTCACGAAAGGAGATCACGCCCAATGTCGTCCAATGTCAATGGTATCGATTGGAGTAGATTCTCCGGCATATGGATACTGTTCATGCGGAGGGAGAAGGCAAACAAGTTGGAGAGTTCTATGACCAGGCTGAGAGAGGGTCACGGGAGGAGATGTCATCGCTGATGGACGCAACGTCCACTGGCCGCCTGTCAAACTTTTCAAGGTGAGCCTGTATATGAGAGCGGATCGGCTGCTTTGGGGAGACTCTCTTTGCAATAACCACGGCGTACTAGAACCGTATCAACATGGGGTGCTTCGTCAGAAAGCACCACTACTTGTAGATAAGAAAATTAGTGACTACGACGCTATATGTGCCTCGCAAAAGCTATCAGTGTGGTTCTGACCATGCTCCTTCTCTATCTTTCGTTCTGAAAAGTGGTAACGCTCGACACGACCAATAGGTGTGAGGGCTGGAGTCCTACGGTAACCTCGCAACTAATTTCTTTCCAGAGCTCAACGGGCAGACGGGGGCCAAGGGGCATGGTAGATAGGAAAGGGAGAAAAGATGCTTTGGCTAAGCACCACTATCGCGCTGTTCAATAATCGCCGATGGATGGAAGTCGGTGGATCACTGGTGTACTTAGGGTAAGGCGCAAGAAATGCCCTTGCTCTCCGAACTTCCATTCCTCTTCTTGGGAAGGCTGCATGCCATCATGACGTTCTGGTCTGGTCTCTCACGTGTTCTGAGTACCGTGTTGCCGGCGACGAGAGACGAAAGGTACGGATACATATCCTTTCCAACAAGGTTCCAGCGACGGAATCGCCGATATTTCAACAAGTGAACACCCGGTACCTCCTCTGCTAAATCTCGTTGCGGCCCGGTAGCTCCAGGACATTAACTCCCCTATCTGAATCGGCTCTCATCTGTTAGCCCATCAGTCCTTGACTATCCGCCATGCGTAGCGATGGCCCATATTGCCGTCTATTGGTAGTAATGCCTGCATCCAATAAATAATCCTGCCACCTTCACCGTGAAGACGAATACCAAAGCAATTGCAACTCGGGTTAGACGTCAGCTTTCCAAAGCGACAATCAGACGCTCATTGCCATCGTTCATAATCCCGAAATCCACGCCTAAACAAAGCCCTGAAATGCCATTTGCTTACGATCCTCATGCCATCATCTCTGTTCCGACTCGCGACGATGTGGCTAGCATCATCTCCACTGAGCCCCTATCTCGCTCGCTCTGCCTCCAATACCCGTCGTCGGGACTGGGTGAACATTTTCTCGCTGCTATTGTGGCGAAAGAAGTGATCTGGACGCTCATTCATGATCTTGAAACAAATTTCCTGAACAATCCGCTTTGTTCATACTACCAGCTAATTCAATCCAATCCAAACGAAATCCTGACCAAATAGTACGTCACCCCGCAGCTCTCGTTGATCTTTGCGGGCGCCTAAATTCTTCTCTGAATTCAGACCGACTTCTTGACCTGTTCGTTACCTGGAAACTTGATTGACCTACGGAGACAGGCTCTAGAGGCTGTGAGGATGTCTATTGGGGTTGTAAGTCGACCGCAAAAGGTGCAACTTAGTATGGGCAAAAGTATCTAAAAGGTTGCGCGGCACCACAGAGCGCCTTTACGCTGTTTCACGTTGCGGGTGGTGTATCAAGACAACCGAAAGAAACACCAAGCTTTGAAAATTCTCAGCGCTGACGCAAGGCTCAGCATGGAGTAGACCTTTTTCTCTCACCACGCCGACCAGGGCCGACCTCAGCGCTGTCGCAAGGTTTTGAGCGCTTGAACTTATAACATAAGAAAGGTTGGCACTTTTCCAGCTTCGATCAAAAGTCCTGAGCGCGTTTACTACCCCGAGAGTACCCCGAAGACGCCTGCCTTGGGCGCTTCCCATGAAGCACGAGGGGGCGTTGGGCTGTGTTGGGGTGTACCGTGTATGTATCGTTTCAAGCTTGTTTATTTTAGAACACCAGACTCCGTCGCTCCGCCCCACTGGGCCTTATTAGGCATTTTTTGTCCATGTCGCGGTCAATTACAATCAACTGTGATTTTGCCAAGTTCTTCTCCAGCGTCTAAATTCGTCCTGTGCATTTAGGCTGACTTCTTTGTCTGTTACCTGGACACTTGTCGACATTCTATCAATACGAGCGCTTCAAGGCTGATAGGACGCTGGTTATGTGATTTCCTGATAGCCGTAGTATTTCGAGTATATAAGCTGGACTCTGGGATACGAAGAACATCATCCACAGAAATCTCAATCTCAGCCAAATCAAATCACTCCTTAGCACAACACTCTCAACCACCAATATGCAGTTCCTTGCCACCCTCACCCTCCTTCTCACCGTGGTGTCCACTACCCTGGCCAACCGTGCAGACACGATCAAAGCTGGCCTGGCGGTCGTCGGCAACCAGTAAGTCAAACGCTGTCTCTGAATAGCAACAATATTCTAAGCTCCTGTCAGTCAATACGATAAATACCACTCGCACAAGAAGGCTGCAACTGGCGCAAGCATGGGCAACATGATGCACCACGCCAACGAAATGCGCAAGGCCAAGCAAACTAACAACCGCATCGGCGGCGCCGTCAGCGGCGTCAAGCGTGTCACAAGGCGTAGCTTTGCCGTCGAGGATGACCTTGAGCTCATCGGTCGCGATGGTACACACGAGTACTTCAAGCGCGCCTTGGTCGACGATGACGAGCTTTACGGGAGGGATTTCGACCTCGACGACTTGTTCTAAAATGTGGATCCCTATCGCTCCATCATCACTTGCTGTATCATAATGTATGGTCAAATATCATAATCTATTTATTGACCTACTCGAACCTATCCCGAGTCTTGTGCGTGCACACCCGAAAGAAGCGCCAATGTTTATGGACATACACAGTGATGCGAGCTCTAGTAGCATTGAGCGGAATCCAATGCGATGCATTTGCACTAGAACACCAACTACTAGGGGGTGAACACGCGCTCCGAGGACACGGGTCTATCTTACCAATCAGCTTTTGCGTCGCAAGTCATTTGATGCCCCTCGAACTCATGGGAGCCTTCGCTCGTCAGTATATGCCATCTCGAAATATAAATCTCGCGTCCTCTGCCTTAGGTTTCCCTTTCCTCCTGTTACTCACTCAAATCAGCCAACTCGTTTAACCACTTGCCATTGGTAGCGCGTTTCTCTCTAATGCTCTTCCCACATATCCCCGCCTTTTCGGGTTTGGGAGTGTCCCTTGCTCCCTTCGGCCTGCCTTGGATGATAATCAATACAACTTGAAATTTCCAAAAATTTCTCTACAACAGCCTCTCAAGGGTCGCCGATTATTTCTCCTCCAGGTCCCTTCGCTCATTCTCCATCCCCCAAGCGCCCAGCGCGCTTAAAGATTCGGATCAATGAGTCACGTGCATTTCTTGAAGGTCCGACCTCTGAGTCTTTTCCCTAGGCTGAGCGATAGTGGCAACGTTGAGGGAAACAGAAGGAAAAGGGGGCGTTCTAGCAGCACGACGCAGCTCGAGAATTGTTCACGATTCCATTGCTGGCGCATGCTGAGTTTCATTTCTTTCTTCGTACCGATATATCGAGCACTAGGTAAGTATCTGGGGTCTGTAGGGTATGTAGTATGTTGACATCATGTGTTCTGGATCTTGGTACGTGGTGGTAAATCGTGTAGTATGTCATGAGGGCCAAGTGGTGTCGCCTGATATGAGGGCAAGAAGGCGGCGCATGTCACTATAAGCAGCGACTCAGAAAAAAATGTGGATCGCTGGGTCCGTCGTTCAGAATATTAACTCCCGCTCGAAGTGATCCTGAAATAGAATCTGCCCTTCGCCCTTGAGTCCCTCTATCACACGCCGGCAGCGCCCTGCATGATTCTTCCGGAGGTGGATGATATTTCGTTCATCGAACAGCCTTATCACCTTCAACTCCGGAAACTTGCCTTTTGCATCGCGAAACATATTGAGTAAATCATTGCATACCGTCGTTGTCAGTTCCTCGTTGAATCTGACACCCAAGAGCTTGATTCGGTTATTCGGCACTTTGGGGAACAGCCAATCGCTGGAATAGGCTGTAGTGACGAAGAGTGTGTGAAGACTTGGGCAACGTTCCAGAGAGTATCGCACATGTTGCTGGATGACAGGGGATTCCAGGAACGCGAAGTCAAGGAAAAGGGACGTAATACCGCATCCCCAGGCGTTGATCGTGAGTTGGAAGGAGGATATAGCTCTTTCTGAGTCCCAGATGTCCTGAATTCCAAGGGATTTGAGAGAAGATTTTAGAGGAGGCAAACTAGAGAAGGTAGGAGACCCATCCACATCCATATTCGTTATGCATAGTTGCTGGCAAGCCAATAGAGGTGTGGAGGGTTGCACTGGTACCTTTCCCGGGGACACTGCACCCTCAAAGAATGACGGGATCCTTGCAAACTGAAGGCGTGGGTGCGATTCGAAGAGCAAATATAGCGTTGCTTCGTGAACTGGATCAGGGGTACTCTGCCACTCAAAGTACTCCAGTGTTGGTGGTAGCGAAGTAAGAAGTATTTCCCTCATAGGGAACGCATTCGTTTGGATGGTAAAGGCAAGCAGATTCGGAAGATTGCGAAGGAGGGATGAAAGAGGGAAACAGGCTGAGGGGGTGACAGTGCCGTTCGGGTATGCAATGTCCAGCCGTTTAGTGAACCGTCCAAGGGGACCGAGAGTGTGATCGATAGACGAAGATCGCGAGAGACTTTTGGCAAAGGCGCGGGTGCCCTCATATCTGAATTGTTTCAGGATGATATGTTCATGCAAGAGTGGTATCCCGAGAGAGTACCATTGCCTGCAGACGAGGACAATCCGACGCTTCACAAGCTGCAGAAAACGCTATCAATAATCACGGATGCATAAGCGAAGGCGGTACTCGCCATGCTCATTCTCCACCGTCTGTATTGGAGAGGTGTAACACTTGGCAAGATCCAAGGGGTTTGGGGATGGAATCCTACGGTAGCCTCCCGAAGGATCTCTCCCCATAGCTCGACGGGCAAAGGGGGCTCCAGTGGCATGGTAGATGGAGGAAAGCAAGAGCCGGCATCAAGTTGAATGAGAGTCATTGGCAAGGATCACTCACTGGATCACTGATCCAAAGGCCACTGCCAAACACGAAAGCCTTCCTCTGCAGACGAGATGGTACATAGGAAACACCATTGATACCCGACACTCAGTTCGTTGTCGCACTGGATTGTACATTCTTTAAAGTAACTAGTAATGATACAACGTAAGATATGTTGTTTACATTCTCTTCTCGCCCGTGACTCCTTTTCTTTCTTTCTTCCAATCTAGATATCAAGCACAGGGTATTGGTATACAGCAAAAGACCCAAGGGGGGAAGGGCGCGAATCAATGCGAGGCAACAGCAGACTGAGAAGCCTCCGCTTTCCGATGCACGGCGAGGTGTCGAGTAAGCTGGTCCGGCCTTGCAAACGTCTTTCCGCAACCAGGCTCTGTACAGCTGTATGGTCGCGCTCCAGTATGTGTTCGCAGCTGCATATCTACATCGGCAACCTGAAAGGCGGAGGAAAAAGGACTACGCACATGTTTTGATAGATTTGACGACTCGCTGAATGCCTTGTCGCAGAACTTGCACTTAAACGGTTTCAAGCCGTTGTGTGTCCGTTTGTGGATCGTCAGAGCACCCATGATGGCAAATGATTTGCCACAGCCGGGATAGTCGCAAGCGTACGGCCCTGTGAAGCATTCAACCATGACTCAATAGCAGTAGAGCAAGAAGAAACACATACGTTCTTGGGTATGCCGACGCATGTGCTGTTGCAGCGTCGCAGCCTCTGAAAAGTTTTGTTGGCAAACCGTACATTGGAAGGGCCGGTGTCCGGTATGTGACTGCATAGGGAGGAAGCCGGTCATCAGTCTACAATGCACAGAGAACTCATGAGCGGAGAAACACACACCTGAAGATGTCGACAGATCTTTTGCTTGCTCGAAAACCACTGCGTTCCATTCCGATTGCATCCTTCCCAAAAGCACTCGTATTTTGATTTCCCGCTTCCCACATGAACAGAGTTGAGGTGGGCGGTGAGATCATCGCAGCTAGCGAAGCATGCATCGCACCCTTCCCATCTGCACCGGTGCGGGTCCATCGCGCCTATTGTTGGAGAACGAGAAGATGGTCGAGAAGCCGCTGTCCTGCTCTCATCTGTGAACGTGGATGCGGTGTCGCTTAGGTCTGGGGTAGGCATTGGAGCGTCTGTCGTCGTTGATATGGGAGGTAGAGTGTTCGACGAGGCTGCTGCTGTCGAAGATGCCGGTGGTTTGGCTCGAAGAGCAGCGAGGTGGGCCATGTCCAATCCCAGATGATCCCGGAACAGGTGGGTTTCGAGAAGGGTAAAGCCGTCTGGTGTGCTGGACGGCTGTGCCACAGGAGGGTGAGCGGTGACACTGGTACCGCAATCATGCCAAAGACACGACAGCGAGGCTGCAAAGTCCTCGCAGGACTGCAGACTAGGGGGAGGGGGTTGTTGCACCTCAGGCATTTGCTGAGGTACCTGCGTCGGAGACTCCGATTCTCCGGAGGGATGCAGATGCACGAGGTTGACGTGCCCTACAAGCTCAGCCAGCGTTGAGAAGGATGCATTGCAGTTGTTCCACATGCATTTTTCGGGTAGAGACGACGCTGATGAGTCGACGAAGTGCGACGACGGCTGATGATGGTGGTGATGGTGGTGTGCCTGGTGGAAGCTGTCCGAATACTCTGTCTGTGGGACAAAAGACGGCGACGTCTGAGCCCCATCCTGCCGAGGATGGCAGTAATTGCACCAATCCCAGTTTTCAGCGGCTGTAGCGTCCCAAGCAGGGGTAGCAGGAGCATAAGGTGCCGCCCGTTGCTGGATCTTTGGGTCGGAAAAGTACTCGTGATAGTCGTTGCAACACTGAAGCTGGGGGTGATTATCTCCCATTAGCAGAGAGATCAGAGGGGTGAAAGGATAACCTACAAAAGCATCGAAACCGCTACAGTCGAGACAATCCGTGGCGCTATCACATCCGAGATCACAGCGACCTGAATTTTCATGACTGGTGCAGTCCAACGGGACATCGTGGGTCGGGTCATGGCAGGCCACGACGACGCATTGGTCCGTGCATTGGGAGGTGAGTTCGTTGGCCACTGTAGGGCAAACTTGGTGGCAGTCTGCACACTCTACAGCTGCAGGCGACTTGCGGCGGTCTTGGATCATTTGGCAGTACACAGGGCAGAACAAGGCGTCAGGATGATTAGCTATTTGAGGGCGCTCCAGCCATTACTGCGAGGGTACACAACGGTGTTATAATCGAGGCACAGCCACACGTCACTCATCATCATCAAAGTCCAACGGCGCGTCTGGGCGCTCCAGGGGTTCGAATTCCATCCTTGGCTTGTCCATCTCCACTCGCTGCCCATCCAGAAACGATAGGCACCCACGGCAGCACCCACGCCATCGCAGTGGAACTTCTCCACCAATGAGCAGCCCTCCAACCCGCATCTCCCAGCTGAACCGTTCCTCCGCGTGCCGCACAAAACTTTGCGCTTCCGGGCCATGTGAAGGGTTTGGGCATTTCCCAATGCCAGTCACATGTTTTTCCTCATCGTCTTCACCTTGCGACATTGGTGCTGCAGTGGGAATGCAGTCAGGAACGCATGCATTCAGATCGTAGGCCAGGTTGGGAGGAAGACCGTATAGGTTTTCCCGGTCTCGAAGGCTCAGCAGAGTTTCCTGTGGTGGTTGACCTTCAGGCGTGAAGGACGGAGGTGGTGGAGATACCAAGATCCGGCAAGTGAGCTCTACGAGGCTTGGGACGGGATCTGGAAATAGGTATGTCGATGGCGTAACAGGTTTGAAATCAGAATTCGTGTCTGGTTTTTCCATGAACGGGTTCGGGCTGACTTGCAACATTTGCAGAGAGAGTTGATTCAGTTCACATGGAAGGTACTTTAGTTGGTTGATGGCAACATTGAGGTCGCGAAGATTCTTCAGATGCGCGATCTCTGGGGGCAGATATCGAAGCTTGTTGTTCCCTAGGCTTGGGTCAGACACGACGGGAAAAGGAGAGGCAGAAACGCACTAAGACTCAGAGTAACAAGATTCGTCAACATGAAGAGTTCCCGAGGGATACTGGCAATGACATTCGCCGCAAGGAACAGGTGGATGTTCTTTTCCTCGTCGCCGTGCAGCGCACCAGCCCGGATCGTATCCGTCTTCGAAAACGCCCTGCGTATATCCCTCGCTGTATCCTTCGGCGTCGAGGAAACGCGCTTGAATAGTCGCGTCTCAGTCTGATTTGGGCTCTCATTCTCGGCCTCTGGCAGTTTCACCACCATGCGCAGCTCCTTGAGGAATTTGGTGTCGATTCGCGTCAATCCATTACCACTAAGACCTATCTCAGCTGACGCTAACAGAGAACAGAGTTTGCAATGGCGCTTACTTGAATTCAAAGATCCGTTTGTAGCGTAGCAAAGCATCCTCGGACGCGCCTTGCCAGAGCTCATCTTCTGCAGAAGCAGGATCTTCGGTGTAATTTACAGATGCGATGCGGGGCCTCTTGAACGATCTTGGAGTTTCAAAGCTGGGTTCTGCCGAGACGACGCCCCTCTTGAACTTGAGATTCGTCGAATGGTAGGACCCTGCCAGGGGGTGGAGAGGAACGTCCTCGTCGTCGAGGGAGAATGGGTCGAGGTTGGGGGACGAGCATGGCGACGAGTCGATGGGATATGTGCCTGGCGATGACTCTGGGGACGATAGCGGCGCGTAAGAGTCGTATGACGCGCTGTAGCTCATCGTGGAAGAGGAGAAGCTGGCTCAGGGGCGCTCTTCATTTCCTATGTTTTAGGGTCACGTGCCATCTTTACAGCTTCAGCCCCTGCGACTCTGGAGTCTGAGCTCAGTATGTACTAGCGCTCAGCACTCAGAGATAATGCTTGAAGACAATAAATACCCCTAACAAGCCTGTCATTGACCATCTCGCGCATAAATGTTCCTAATTGGTCAACTCCGCACAACGTGGTGTCTTGGCTGAAAAGCATTTATGAAGGCAACGAAATTACATACGATTAAACAAGGCACGATAGGATAAAAGCAAGGGACAGGATTATGACGACGAGGAGGAGGCTCCAGTCGAGGGTGGTGAAAGCTTTGCAGCCAGCACCTCGTAGTTGACAGGCCCGCCCTGCTGCCTCTTCTCCCGAATCTCCTCTGCATGCCGGTCAACCAATTGCTCCCTCGCAAGTTTCTTCTCCAACACCAGCTTGAGGATACGAGAACGACGCGTCTCGTTCTCCGGCCTGAACCTGAACGCGGCAGAGCCATGACCAATGGTCATGCGCAGGATCTCGGCCTTGCGGTCCTGGTTGACCTTGGTCTTGGCGAATTCATTCTCGATCCACGCTTCGCGCTCCTTCTTCTGCTCTGCCGTCATGTCCTCCATTCGGTGTGGGTAGTAGAAGGGTTCGACCAAGCCGACGACCGTACGTTTATAACTCCTGTGCGCCTCTGGCCTTCGACCACGTTTAGGTGCGGGGGTGTTGTAGTTGTCTGTTCGGATGTATGTGGTCTTGACACCATATACCGCCTCTAGATAGGAACGAATATCGGTTTTGGTGACAGATTTAGGGATACGGAAGGTGGCTTCGTAGGGGTTGTATGGTTCGCCATTGGCGGTATGGTTCCGCACGAGCTTGAAGATGATATTCGGCAGGTACACCCGGGGACCAACAGCCCTGATGACCTCCTTCCCGTCGGCCTCTTTGACCTTTTGGAAACCACGAAGCCTGGTACGGTGCTCGTTGGCGCGACGTATCCATTCCGCTGGCGCCAGAGGTTCCCCGTTGACTTTGGGGATTTGGCCCGTCACCCGCAGACGGTTGTAGCGTTGGACTTCGGAAGGCGTCAGGCCATCCTCGTTGGCGTCTGTCTCTTGACGCGCAACGATGGCTCCCAGCTTTTTCCTTCTTCGAAGCTTGATAGCCATAGGTGTCGACGCTGTGCGCGCGACGAGAGCACCGTCAGAGAGGCCAGTCGAGTACTGGCGGATAGAGCATGGTAGACGTCGAAGGCCGAGGGCTTGCATGGTTGAAGCCCTTTCGATGTCGCGGAACGGTGAGGACGAGAAGTTGCCAACGCGCTGCTCTTTCGGCAAATTGCCAGGACCACTGTTCCGATAGTTCGGAGTGTCATGTGATCATTGTGATGCGTCAAAGCTTCCGCTGATCGGGACCGCCCCATGGTGCACCGCGCAACTCAATCCGTTACGACGACCTCGAGGAACACTCAAATCCTATTTACTACTACTCAGGCAGGCCAGCCGTAATGGTCCAATGTGGAGGCTTCAAGTTTCTTCGAGGTGTACGCTCAATATGCCTCCAATTGACCACCTTTGTTGCGTTCTCACTTCTCCTCACCTACACCTTCATTCTCTATAAACCATCCAGTGGACCCGGTCTGAGGCAGAGGATCAGCTGGCAGTCTTGGGAGGATGTTTCGTCCAAGACTCTGGCCTCTTCCTCTCGACCTGCAGCAGATAATACAAAACCCAACCCTGCAGCTGATGTCGAATTGCCGCATGACGTCGATTGGTGGAATGTCACTCATGAGGACAATGAGATTGACTATGCGAGTCTACCACTTGATGTGTGGTCGCCGTTGCTTTCTCATAACACCGGTCGTGAGTAAAATTGAGCTCTGCACGGTCCAGCTCTTGACTTTGCATTAGTTTCAGCGATTACCGTCTCGAAATGCTTCATCAGCCCGTCTATGGGGGAAGATCTCTGTGGGCCAGACACCACCAGCGAGGATGATGCGCTCAAGGGCAAATGGGTTCGGGTTGTCAGAGATCTAAATCTTGAAGGAGGACTATCTGCAGCCTATCTGGTGCGCTCGTCTTCATAGCTTCTGCACCTTACGCTAACGAGGCTCGCAGCACATCTACTACCGCCGCACGAGGAGGACAGATGTCCCGCTGGTGACCGATATCAAGCTTCTACCCGAGAAAGAATCCCCTTCACCTGATCATCGCAAGGATAAATGGCATCGCGCAGAGACTTCTCTTCGGGCTGGAATTCGTGGGACACCGCCTCTGTATTTGTGGTACCAAACTGCAAAGACCTACGGCCAGATGTCCGAGGGCGACAAGGCGAACATGATCACTGAGTTAGACGTCACCTATGGAGATGATGTGCCTTGGTACGGCTTTGAGAAGTTGGAACCAGCTACCATGCGACACAAGGGCAAAATCCAATCTGTATGGCTTTCATTACGCAGAGGGATTAAGAGTGCGTGCTGCCTGCGCTTAATTAGTTAATGCGAGGCGCTGACATCCTAATAGTCCCTCCCCGTGCACCTCCCCTGCATTTCACCAAGAGCGGTCGGTTCAAGATCATGCAAGTCGCTGATCTGCACTACGCTGTCTCAATGGGAATGTGTAGAGACTCTGATATCAAGCCATGCGAAGGGTCAGACAACACGACGAACACACTTATCGGACACATGCTTGACGAGGAGAAGCCTGACTTGGTCGTCTTTTCTGGGGACCAACTGAATGGGCAGGGAACAGCCTGGGATGGCAAGTCTATCCTAGCCAAGTTTGCAAGGGCTGTGACGGATAGGAAGATCCCATGGGCTGCTGTATTTGGCAATCACGATGAGGAGGATGGGTTGAAGAAGGAGGAACAGGTCAAGATGATGAAGGCAATGCCTTATAGTCTCATCGAGATGGGCCCGAAAGATATCCATGGGGTGGGCAATTATGTGCTGAAAGTCAAGAGTGCGGATGCGTACGTGACCTATATCCTCTTCCTCATAGCTAGAATTAACAGCTGGTCCAGGTCGAAGACCCATCTACTAACCCTTTACTTCTTGGATTCGGGCTCTTATTCCAAAGGTGTCCTCGACTGGTTCGGCTTCTTCAAACCAACAGAGTACGACTACATCCGACAGGCAAGTCAATGGTAGACTCTTTGGTATAAACAAAGTTCTAACCAACAGTAGAACCAAATCGACTGGTTCCTCCAAGAGTCCGCATCGCACTCACCTATCGAAAGGCCGTTTAGCCCAGACACAGGAAAGGACCTCGGACACAATTGGATGCGTCAAGAACAAGTGACGCCCTCCATTCGCAAACTAGCCAAACCCAACGCCCTCATGTTCTTCCACATGCCTCTGTAAGTCGCTGTCCGACCCGCTGCATACTTGGACTGACGATTGTCCCACAGCCAAGAGACGTACAACAAACCAGACTTGGATCCACAGACGGACAAACCTCTGGATGTTGGAATGCAAATTGGCCCACCCGGAAATGCCAAGGAAAATGAGGGCTTCTTTGAAAAGGGTATCTTAAAGGCTATGGAAAGTGACCGGACATCGATACCTGAGGTAAAAGTGATAGGGAATGGACATTGCCATGGTTCGTCGCAGCTGCCTTGCAGTAAACTGGCCTCTACTGACTTATTTCATTGTGCAGTGTCGGAGAACTGCAGAAGGGTGAAGGGTGTGTGGTTCTGTTTCGGCGGTGGAGGGTAAGTCGACTGCTGCATGATGTTTTCTGTGCTGAGCTCCCTACAGATCCTATTCCGGTTATGGAAGAATTGGGTACGTTTCTGTCACACTGCGTCTGCTGTAAATTGCTCAGAAATCCTTTCAGATTTGATCGAAGGTTCCGGATATACGACATTTCAGACTTTGGAGAGACTATCCGAACATACAAGCGCACAGACAAGGATGAAGTCGTGGATGACATGATCCTCTCTGGCAGAGGGGCTCCCAGACTATAGGGAAATATTATGCGCCTCTTCGCGAACATGTACACTATCTATTCGTAATGTAGAAACAGCTATTGTGACAGGAACATTTGAGGTGTGCTTGGACAGGCCCGGTACCCAGAAAGGGAAAGGCTTCCCACCATACCTCTTCACAAGAATCCAGCGCTTTGGCACACAGGCGGTTGGTTCTCCCCGCACTCATATAAGTGGAATCCTGCTCGTCTACCTTTGAATCCCATGGCATCTCGGAATCCAGGTCAGCCTCAAACCAACGGGCACTCGTCACGGCGTGACAATCTGTCCATGTCCTCCAACGCAAGCTCGAGTTCAAATAGACCTGAACGGGGATCAAGTCAACGAGCTAATGTAAGTGGTAGTCTTCCTTTCGACTGTCCACCAATGGCTCACCCAAATATGCTCTCGAAGCCTGCCGTAGAATCTGCGGTCACTCGACTACTGGTCTCGATAAAGGCTCTCTTGGAATCCTTGACACAATGGAGTCAACAACGGGTGGACGAAGGGCATGTCAGTGATGTGTATGTGCGGCTGGGAAACGATTTCAACGCTGCAGTTGCAGCTTTCGCGGCATTCAATATCGATATGGCGTGAGTTCTGGGTGCTCCTGCACCAAATTCAAACTTTGCTCATTTATCACTTGCCAGGGAGTTGTTGGCAGTTCCGGAAGATCTGCGTACGGTCCTCGAGCAATGCTTAGCTGAAGACGCTACGGCCGAGAATCTCGAAATCTATCTGCCTGAAGTACGGCAGATTATCACTGGGCTCCTGCAAGGCCTTCGAGGCAAACAATCCATTTATCGCAGAATTGTATCGGACCACAAGCACCGTTCTGGAGGTGGTTCTGGGGGTGGTTCTGGAGGGGAATCCGGTCATGAGAGAACCGGTTCTTCGTCATCTCGGTCAGACCGGACCTCTCGCAGGGACGGGTCCCACAGACAGCAACTATCAAGGTCGATCCCCGAAGAAGAACGACAGGAGGTTGTCAATGCTGCCGCGTCAGGGTCTAGAAGGAATGGGAACAGCCGCAGCAGCCGTCGAGAGGTCAATTCTCAAGCCCAAAGTTCAAGCACTCAGCCTGCGTCCGATGACCACTTTATCGGTGGTTTTGCCCCTGCAATCGTCGAGCAGCGAACAGGACCGTCTGTCGAACCAGATCATCCCAGTCCTCAGCCAAAAGCCAGCAGCCCTCCTCCGGACGCCGGGCCCCCTCAGTTGATACTGTCCTTCCCAAGCTCTGACAAGACCCAAACGATCTCTGATGTCTCACCGCCACCAACGCAGCCTCCAGCAGCACCTGTCGTTCCTTCCTCTGTCAAACGCTATTCCCTTGTGGATAGGCCAGCAGCTGCATCACCTCCGCAACCACCAAGTTTCAATATCGAACCTTCTAGCCCTGATCCAGGCCAGGCCAATGGCACATTCTCTCCACCTGCGGACAACATACCACTGGATCCGGCAACTCCAGCTGTCGCGAGCTCTCTGGAGGCGCTCAAAAACGATGTCATACAACGTCGGGCGTCTAAACGATTCTCAACATTTAACATCTCCAAGATGACGGGGGCGTCGAGTCGTGTAGGGGGAGGAGGCTCACTCCGAGGGCATCCCCATCGCAGGTCTCTCGTTGCTGCAAACAGTACACCCTCTGCCAACGATCTGGCTGTGCTCACTGAAGCAGATGAAGAGGCAGAACCTCCCTCTCCGAAGGAACCTATGAGGCCAGAGCCACCGCAAGAACCTCGAAGAGCGCACCCAATTGCTCCTACACCTGCACATGCGCCTGAGTCAAGGGCAGCGCCTGCACCGGATACATCATCGAGTCCGTCTAGAATCACGGTGTTTTTGCAACTCGGAAGAGAGGTCAAGAAGGCCAATATTGAACCTGGCCTGTCCTTCTCTTCGCTTCGTGTCTTGTTCGTGGACAAATTCTCGTATAACCCCGGTCAAGAGAACTTCCCCGCCATCTACATTCGCGACCCATCGAGTGGCGTCCAATACGAACTCGAGGATGTTGAGGAAGTGAAGGACAAATGCCTTCTCTCCTTGAACATTGAGCGTGAGTTCTTCGTATGCCCCGTTTAGGAACATCCATTGACATATTTCATAGCACTGGATCAAATCAAGCAGCACATCGACACGCAGATTTCGTCTCTTTCTCAAGATATCAAGGACCTAAAGACAGTGGTGGCGAGTCAACCGAAACAAGCTTTCTCCATGATTCCAGATATCACCGGCCATCCCATGGCTGAAAGCACCCCTCGTCCTGCACGCCCAACCGATCGCCAATTTGCGCAGGTTGCCAGGAGACTGTCACGCTTCGTTGGAGACCACAACGTCAGTGCCATGATGATGGATCAATTCCAAACCTCGCCTCCCCCGCCTATACCCAACCATGTCCTGCCGCAGATGACTGGACAATCACTGCAAGCCCAGATGACGGGTGCATCTGTCCTTTCGGAATACTCTGCACGCGTGGTCGTCGATCTCAAGACCCAGTTCGATGAGGTGCAGAATCTCAGACGCGATCTTGGAATTCTGCGCCAGATCTACAGCGAGTTCATGAAGCAAACAAAGGACACTCTGAGCACTCTTCGAAACCAAACGACGTCGGTCAAGCAACTGGCAGTTACAAATGTTGGCGGTGCTCGTGGTTACATTGACACCGGCAAGAGAAAGTTGGATGTTCGCAGCCAAGACGTTCTCACTGAAGTCGAGAAACTGCAGGACACGGTCGAGAGGATCAGGGATGACGTCGTCAAGAGGAACACGACCCCAAAACCGCTCTACTTCAAGAACATCAAAAAGGACATTGACGCCACTGCTGCTGAGCTCGAGAGTCTGCGGGAGCATATCAAGACAGTTAAGCCAATGTGGAAGAAGACATGGGAGGAAGAGTTGCAGAATATCGTGGAGGAGCAGCAATTCCTTGTCCATCAGGAGGAGTTCCTGAACGATCTCATCGAGGATCACAAGGCTGTTTTGGAGGTTTATGGTCACGTTGACCAGATTGTCAACCTGAAAGGGCCCCAGTCAAACTCCCATGGCCGTGTTCGGACCCGTACCTTCCAACCTCCTCCACCAGAAGAGGGGCATAATGGGCTGAGCACGGTCATGTTGCAGATCCGGGGGGCTGCTGTGGATCCAGAGAGGCGTCTGAAAGCGATTGAGGAGAACCAGAAGAATCGGGAGCTGGAGCGTAATGCCAAACAGGACGACCTTCAAGCCGAATTGCATGAATTCGTGGAACACAAAAAGTTGCGCATGACCGGTGGTGCCGAGGAGGTGGAAAGGATCCGACAGAAGAAGAATGAAATGACGCTCAAGGCCATGTTCAATACCAGCAACTCGGCATTGTCTATGAGCTCTGAACCCTTATCTGCAATGCACACGGGCGACTCTGGTGACATTTCCCCCTAAATGTCCCCTGCCTTTCTGTGGACGCTGGCTTTGCTCGGTACAGGAGCTTCTGTTGTCTCTTCGAGGTGGTCTCCAATATGTTGCATTCGTTCGACGCTTCCTTTGTATGGATCTTGTTTGCTCTGTACTCTTTCATTGTCATACTATACCTTCATCGTTCGTTACCCAGCCTTCATGTCGATATTCATTTACTTATTTGCATTTCATTTACGTAGTTTACCTCTTTCGCACTCCATTTACCTTCGATGCACTCGTCTTTTAACGAAAGCAAGAAGATATTGAATGAGATTCGAGGCCACATAACATAATAGGGGCTCAAGGTATATCGAAGGTTAACAAAAAGCAGAAGCGTAAGGGAGGACACAGCCAATGGTAAGAGTAAACTACAACAGCATAGGTTCATGGTTTGACACAAGAGCGAGCAAACTCATACATGGTATACATAGCGTCCACAACATCATGGGGTCCAATTCCAGTTGCAAGAGAGCAAGAGAGAAGGGAAATGAGGTCCAGATCGTGTCGAGGTCGTTTCTAATCGTCGACTATCATCAGGTTCAAGCCAAGCGTGGCCGAGTGGTTCAGAGCTCTGAGCAGGTTTTTTCTTACGTGCGGTGATGCTGCAGGAGCCCAGCGTCCTCTTCTAAGAGAGAATCAGCCTCGTTCTTGTCTCGAGAGGGCCGCGATGAGCTGGCAATGTCTCTGTTGATGCCAGTGCTAGGGAAGCGCTGAGCACTAAACACGGACCAGCGACGCGAGCGTGTAGGGCTTGGTCTGCAGGCCATGCAAGCATAAGTATACCCGTCCAAGGTATTTCAATGGGACCTTACGGAGGATTGGATTTCTTCTCGCCTGGTAGACGAACGCGCCCAGGGGTCATGATGAGATAGGAGAGGCTGAATGGGAAGGAGATAGGCATCGTTTGGGTATCACGTCGCTTGCTGGTATAAGGGGTGCTCTTGACGGGGTATGTAGAAGGCCTTCGAAGGCTCGGAGGGCTTTATAAGAGGTAACCGTGAAGTGTACGCGGTCTGAGTGAGAAGACGGAAGGGCCCTGATTGAAGAGCACGGTTCTGAATGCAAATTGGCGATTCCCGTGGCTTCTGTTCCCGATTTCCTTCCATAATCGTGCTCGATGACCAGGCAATTTCTCGGATCCCAATATGTATTGTATTCTGAATTGCTTCAGCAGGTCAGCTGGACGATAACCAGGTTCAGGGTTCTCGGCACCCAACGATAAAGATAGGGGCAGCCGGTCCCTGAACGGGATGAAGGAGCGCCACGCAGGGCCCCACTTCGTGGTCTTGACAACAAGAAGCGCTTCGAGGTTTCCTCTGACCTGTCGGTTGGGGTAGGAGTTTCGCGGTTTAGATTCCGGGTGCGATGGCAGCGAATTTACAGGTGAAGGTGGAGTTGATGGGAGCACCCCGCCACTGTTCGTCGGTTCAAGTTGAACCACTTTTACGGCTTGGCCACCTTTGCTCCTCTTCGCTTGTTGATATCGTCGGGAATTGTGTCATAGTTGAGTCACTGTAAGCTACATTTTAGGGGTTTAAAGTCCCGGCCAAATGGAATATAATAACTGCATGCGCTTCAGGGACAATCTCCCAACCTGGATTACCGTCTTATGGCTCCCACCTCAACCATGATTCAGAACACCCAAACTGACTACTTCTACTTGCATCCCAATTACACTCCTTCACGAGCGAAGTCGCCTCTTCGTAACGTGGAGACCTCTAATATGGACACTCCCACTGCCTCGAGTCCTTCAGTCGAAGGCAAACGACGTGAGGCTTTTTCGCAAGCCCAAGCGCTCTTATCTGACTTTGTCTGGCAGTAACACGTCGGCCACATGTTCGTTCCCAAGAATCAACCCAAGCCATTGTACAACATCAGAATGCCATGTAGGAAGGATCTTCGCCGTCGTTGCTGCGCTTTAACTCACCTCATATATTATTTCCAGAGACCGAATTGCTAAAGCATTCGCGTGAGCAGGCTCTCACCTGAAGCCTCGGGCATCAGCTTGAGGCATGATAAATTACGATTTGGAAGATACCCTGCTTGACCCAGTACCCATCATTTACATACGAATTACCATTTGCTTTCGACTTCACTTTACCTTAGATATACTTCCTAGTAGCGCGACCTTGCATTGTACGATACTCATCCATCCATTCTTAATCCAAGCCTCGAAGAAATACGGAGCTGCACAAATTGCAACAAATTTCAAGGTTCAACATCCAACTGTAATCATTTGGTATCATCGATGTCTGGCAAGTCGAGTCGAAACCAGGCTGGTATCATCCTCCAGATTCGCTCCCTCTCCCGTGCAGCCCACGCTTCAAGCGACTTCGCGCAAGCCTTGCACTCGGAAACTTCAGCTGTTTTCAGCTGACCCAGCTCTTCTGCGACATAGAGAGGATCATGGCAGCCCCGCTCTCTGTCGAACAAATAGTGCTGTGTTGCCAGCTGAACCAGTTCCGAGAAGTCTTTCCTGCACGCTGCAGGTGACATGCAGACAGTCCCAGAAGAGCTGGACCGTCTCAATATGTTGTGAGGCGAGTGTGACTGAGCAAGGCGGATGGGGTGCCCAATGCCCATGGCCTGAATGAGGGATGTGATCATTTGTTGTGTTTGCTCCTTCCCCACGCAAAGCCTTTGTAGGTCTGCGGGGGATAATGTGACGGATGGTTCCTCGGGTGATCGATACAACGGCTCTTCTTCCTGTGCCTCGAATATCTGGGAGAAGGAGTACCGAGACAGGTCGTAGAAGGCTGCGGGAAGCAACTCAGGTGCATTGACTTCTCGAGCCAAAGTAATAACCTCCTGTTCAGCTGGAGTAAGTCGAAGTAACCCATATGAATGTCTTGGACGACTCACAAAGGGGTGGGGATAGAAGTTTATAGCGGGAATCCCAACATCAATTTCCTGGGTACGAGCTTGATCTTCTCGTAGGTCCCAGGCCTTCAGGGTCGAAGGCCAGGCAAGACGCAGATGGGCCAGCGCCATCTCGCGCAGCTCATCGATGATGTACTTCGTCGCCAATCGCAGGATACCTGCAACGGTTCTGAAATCCGCGTCATTGTTACTTCCGAATTTGCTATATATCACACGCATATAATTGCAAGGCAGGATAATCAGTCAGGGATTGCTGCTGACGCAGATTGTGATATGGGAGGTGACGTACGTCCCGATGTTGTACAATGCGTTAATTAGATTTGCAACATCGTCAGCCTTGTCAAAGAGAGTCAGCACAGGGATTTGTTGGGCGCAGCTGCGCATCCCAACGCCTTCCAGGACAAGCGAGTCGCCTCCACCGAGGCCCGGTTGGGGAATAGAAAACAGATCCTGAAAGAAGGCAGAGTGTCTTGCCAGCACAGACATATGAACGCAGAAGAGGGTGTCTTCAGCTCTACAGATAACGCTTCCGTCTCCTAGCCAAAGCGTGGAATGACGTGTGAGCCGTGTTCCCGTCTCACTCTCGTATATAGTCGCCTTTCCAAGGTCGTCCTTGACGCCATAGGCCAGGCTTGAGTACTTGGTTTCGGGTGGTGTACTCATTTTGGAGGTCATAGACCAATGAGATTTGGCCTGGCTTCTCTGAGAAATGGCCGAGGCAAGCGTCGATGTGGATCTGGATCGCGTACGCCATACACTTGATCCCAAGGTTGACGACTGCCCTGCCATTGTCGTGGTTGGAGTTGCTGGACTGTTAGAGTCTGCCTGCAATGAGGGGGTTTCTGGAGGGGTTATACGCAGTGCCATCATGATAAGGAGTAGATGGGTATTTAGCAGTGCGCGGGTATCATCAGGAGAAGCGAAACAAGATTTGGTCAATGATGCTGGAAAGCAACAACCGCTTCCCGTGTCATTGAGATGATTGAGCGCCCACGCTCCTCCCATCTGATGGTAATCATTTCTTTTTATCTTATCTTGGCGCCTGCTCATTGCACTCGGCGATACCGGATGAAAAGTCACGAAACCCAAAAGGAACTGAGGTGATTCAGAGGGCACGACAATGGATGAGCACACTCTTTTGGACTTTTCTTCTTCTTCCCCTTTTCGGTGAAGTTGGCGCGGCAATAGACAGGCAAAATCTAGGACCACGGGCTTGCGAAACACGCCACCTTTGTCAGTTCACTCAAGGATTCCACTCGCCGCGATCTAGCGAATCATAAAGAAGGTATAGGATTATGGTTTCAGTACGGGGCGGAAGTAGCGATGGACCGAAAGGTGATCGTGTAGTATACCGCCAATGATGCCGTCAGGTCGAATAATCACAAGTCCGCAAGTGTCCGCCAGATAGGACTCGTGAGCGTAGTTGTGAGTGTCTTCAAGCACATAGTCCGCAGAGGATACGCTGGCGGACAACGACGCTGTATGTCTGAGGATCACTACGGATTTGACCAGATCTCCAGGGTATCGTGCCAACTCTTGAAGGACGAGGCCCGGGTCGACGAGAGTAGGGAAGATGAGAGCGGTGTGATGTGCTGCGCTGAGAAGCTGGAATAGTCGAATAGGTTTCACAGTGAAAGGGCCCGTCGGATTTGGTGGGAGGAGCTCTGAAGAGTCTGGCGCGCGATCACCAGCACGAAGTCGACCATCCGACTCGGCGCCATAACAATCTCTGGCGATATCCTCAGCGCTGTATCCGTAGGTGGCATACAGGTCTTCGTCGGCTGCCGCCTTTTGCACCTCGAGTGCTTTTCTCTCATCAAGAACGACGGGACTCCACCGATAATTGACTCCCAGCTGCAACAAGGAGGAACCCATTTCTCGCTGGTAGGGGCTGACTTCGAGGTCGGAGAAGGTTTGGTTGAGCAGCTTGGTTGTCTGCTGGAGCATCTCTGCGATGACAGGGATACGCTCTTTTGCATATGAGTCGAGAAGGGCAGGCTGTGCGTAGCCTTTTGCGACTAGTGCGAGCTTCCACCCAAGATTTAGGGAGTCTTGAATCCCAGTATTGACACCCTGGATAAAGGTATTAGCTTTTCGGCTTTTGCAGCGTACGCACAAGCACACCTGTCCTCCTGTGGGACTATGGACGTGGGCTGCGTCCCCCGCAATCAGCACACGGTCAGAGCCAAACGTCTCCACCATCCGGATATTAGGGCTTGAACGAATGTCATCACGATTTCCAATCCTTGAGGAGGATTCGATGTACTTACGTGTAGTATGACATCCAGGGAATGTCACCCAACCCAAGTTGGTGCTTGCCGACATTGTGTTGCAGGCATTGTCGTACAGTGTCATGGGACGCAGCAATCTCAGCATGGTTGATATCTTTGCCAGCGACCATAAAGTTGAAGAGCCCCGGAGTTTCTGTTGGTCGCAAGCTAACCCTATTACAGGTTCAGCGCCTGGAGATGAGATGACCACCACAGCGAAGAGGTCTCACAGTACATCAGATGCATCGCCCCACATGTGCCAGTACTTTGGATTAGATGTCAATGAGCCGGTAACTGGGAATATGATCTCTAGTGGTAATGGCGCACCTTTGAGCTGAGGCTCTCTGAATATATGTCCCCGACAACAAAGTTCTCGACTGCCCTGGTTTCGCCAACAAACTTCAAACCCAGCTGTTTCCGAACAACACCTTTGGCACCGTCTGTTCCGACCATCCATGCATACAGGCAGGTCTCTGGCTCGGAACTGGTACCCTCTGGTCCTCGCTTTACGAGATTAACCTCAACATGATTGGGGTGCTGCTCGAACGAGAGCAACTCTGTACCTTTTTCTACAACGCATCCGTACTTGGCCAGTGCATTGTGAAATATGTCTTCGATCCTATCTTGTCCGAGCAATAATGGATTGAGCTAAAGAGAACTTGAGCGTGAGTCCTTCAATGTGCAAAGCGCGCCTCTGTACTGACAAAAGGATTTGTAGGTGTAGGGTTGAGCGGTGGAGACATTGAGAATTCCTTTTGGACAGCAACACCGTCTGGCATTTGGTACGATCGAACGAGAGGAATAGGTATCCCTCGCTCGAGCACATCGTCTATAATCTTGAGGTGACTGAAGAGCTCTAGGGAGCGTGGCTTTCAAGAGTTTATAGCGGTGTGTTCAATAGAGTAGTGAACCAACCACTCACCATGATACCAGCTCCGCGTTGCCCCAGTCGCGCTGTATATTGCTTCTCGATGATTCGAACGGGGACGCCGTTCTGCAGCAGAATCAGTCCCAGGACGAGTCCAGAGGGGCCCCCTCCAACCTAAGTATAGCACCGAACGGAGTTAGATGGACTCGAGAGAGAGGAACTCAGTGGCGTACAATCAGTACAGGGGACGGTGTTCGAGGCATCGGTAAGTGAGTGAGTAGTGTTCGACAATCGTTATCAAGGGTTATGGGGCTCTTTGGGGTGACTGTGGAAGATACATAAGCAAAGAGGAAAGGTGCGAGGCGGTCTGGACCCAGAGAGAAGAATCCTCACCTTTTGACAAGTTGCGAAAAGGCACCGAAGAGGAACAGGAATTCGGCGGGGGGATTGGATGGAAGGAAGCACCTGGACGCGTGATAAGAACTGCTGACTATTTTTAATTTAGCTGGCCCTGCAGGGTATTCACTCGGATTTCGTGTCAGACGTTGGCAGATCGACATGACGATATTATCCGTGCTCCTCGTCCTGCACCAGAGCCCCAGCGCTACTACGGCGCTTAGCGCTTCGCACAGAGCTCGTAGACACTGAGGTTGTATCACACCATGCCCAATACCAGCGGGATTCGATAATTAAAGGGTTTCGAATAGCATTTGCTACGAGCTTGGATCCAAGCGGGCCTGACGTTTCCAGTCTTGCAAGAGTCGTCAGGCACGTCCGCAGGACCGGTGGAAAGGATTGTTTGGGAAAGTTGCTAGGCTTTAACAACACGATGTAGGATAGTTGCAAAATCGTCGAAACCCCCCGGTCGACCTCGCACTATGGTTACATTGGCTTTTAGTCCGCGGAAAACGATGAAAAAGGGGATCGTCTTTGCAATGTTTGTTCTACCCCATTAATGCCTCACGGCAAGTGCATCTCCTCGTGTTCCTTTTTATCCCATTGGGACAGAAAGAAGGCGTGCCGGTGAGAAGCAGTCGAGGAGCTTCACAAGTGTCTTGTCTAGTTTTGGCGAGACTGACCCACACAGGCGTCCAGTATCCGAGCTTCGCATGGGTTAGAAAGCAGTTTGGCGAGTGTGCATGGAAGGGAGTGATGGAATGAATTGTAGCAATTGCTATGACGCTGATGCATCGACAGCCATTGTCGAATCCTCATCTTGCTTCGCAGCATTCACGATCGAGACGTGTTTGCCAGGCTTCGAGACAACGAAGCGAGAAGGTTCGTCTCTGAATATCCGGATGAAGCGAAGAAGGTCGATATATGCGACCTCCTTTTGGTCCCAGCGGCGGAACAAATCCACAGTAGGCCCGTGGGTCAAGTCGATCACCTCTAATGAAATGAAAAAGGGTATGAGCTTGCTTAGCATGGCTTGGAAGGCAGGGACGACGATTACCAATGCCTGTGCGATAAAGCTCTGATTCCAGGAGCTTGGTATCTTCAAGCTGAGTTTCTCTCGTGCTTTTTGCTCTGCCCTTTCGTCTGGCGGCACGCTCCTCCTCTAGATCCTGATCGTGCCTCGCCAACCAGACATCACGGACAACGCCATGCAGTTCTTCCAGAGAGAGTACCCCATCTTCAGGAAGCGCATGGTAGAAGAACCCGTAGAAATCGGCTAAAACACGGTGAGTTAAGGAGTAGAATCAATTCACGAGGCCTACCTTCAACTCCATGTTTCTCCTTCCGTTTGCTCGCTTGATTCTGCAGCCTCTCTTTTCGGATAGATTTTCTGACAAGCTGGCCTGCTTTACGCGATGAAGGATGGAATATCTTTTCCTTTTTTTTTGTTGCTTGCTTTTTGGCTGGCGGTGTAGGGGCCATCGTGCGGAGATGAGAAGAAGAAAGCGCCAGTCGACAGGGGCTGGAAGAAAAATCTGGATGAGCGACGGGAACCACCTTCCTTATACGGGATCGCTGCTCCTAGAGCCAAGCCAGGCCGAGAGTCATATTGCAACCACCAGCCCGCAGGATGTCAGAAAGGAATGCCTCTGCTCAGCAGACTCTCGACAGTGAGTAATCTGCCCGTAACCGATGGGATCTTTAACCGAGAGTCAGTTCTGTACGAGCTTTCTCAGCTGTTGAACACTCAACTGGACAAGGAAACTCTGGCCACATGCGTAGGGATGATTGAGAACGGCGTTAATCCCGATGCCCTAGCTGTCCGTCCTCGTTGAATCACCTTATAAGCTCTGGGCAATTGATTTCATCTTGCTTAGGCTGTGATTCAGGACCTACGACGCGAGAATACCCATGCTGGTGCCACTCAGCACCTTCCAAGCACTGCGATGCGATAGAGCTTGTGTCAATGCTCGCTGTCGTCTGCGTCATGTTGTATTGATGCGGTCGAAAGGCTGGGCACCGCATGTTGTCCAGTGTGGAATATGTTTTGTAGTCTAGAGAAATAAAAATGAAGATTGTGTGAACTTGTTCCATGACGGTGAAGCTTCAGGCGCCGGGCAACCGGAGCTCACTCCAAATTTGCTCTTCAGGATCTACTTTGACATCTTACCACATCCCCGCTGTGTTCGTCACTGCCGGCCACGACCTCAACCTCTTCCTGCCATTTACTTGCTGTTGACTGCGGTCAATTCCTGACAGTCTATCGGTTTCTAGCTTATTACAAGGACCTCATTCTTCAACAGCGAGGCCAATGTCGACGCGCACTCTACAGCCTTCGGAGTATGAGATTCGGCGAGAGGTCGAGGCTCTCAAGGACATACGAAGGCGGTCGACGACACCAGGAGCCCTCACCATCGATCCCGACCTGCCCAATCAGTCACCCCAGTCTTCCCCGACGTCGACGTATCGGTCACCCAAGTCGAGATCACCCACAACCGCAGACACAAGCCTGAATGGAACGTCAGAGGAGAGCGTTTCATCTGGCGAGTCATCAGGGTCAGGGAACTCGCTGGACGTCCCCAACCCAAACAACCCAGCGGACGATCCATTTCACCTGTTCTGGGTCCCAGCTAGCGTCCACCCAGAAATCGCACCCGCCGAGTTCAGGGCATTCCTCAAGGAACATGCCCGTAATCCAGCGACGGATGGCCCTGATGGTGCGCTTGAACGTACGACCTCGTTAAGTGCTCGATCGAGCCTCGGCCGCAAGCGGTCAATGCTCAGCAGGCAATACCAACCCAAGGATGGCGAAGACTCTGACCAGGAAGAAAAAATCGTTCCATTGCGGAGAAACAGGAGTTATGCCCAACACGCTGTGCCGCAGCTTACGATAAGCGACCTGCAGAAGCTGGAGGAACTGGCAGAGGAAGCATCTCACAGCGATGACCCTTCGAAACTTAGAAGCGTCTTGAGGAGGAGTCTCAGCATGAACTTGTCCCCAACGGGTGCGTAACATTGGTTCTCTTATGGAGTTCACTATCCTGAACCTTTGATAGCCATCGGCCAAATGGAGGGTATGCCTGACATGGGAGATGAAGCGGATGTACCCATTATCGTACCTCCACCAGGCCAGATTCTACGCAGGGCAGCACGCACAAAGATCAGGAAACCTGGACTCCCAGGTGAAAACCAGGCGCACAGGTTTGGTTCTGGAAGACGTGGACGTCGAGTTTCGGGGGGAGATCCCAGGACGTCTGTTGACCAGCACTCAGCAGATGGTCTGACGAGCGAATCAGAGGGCAGCCCTTCACGACGCCAAACGCTTTCCGATGACGGGCTTCATAGCACTAGACCCGACTCATTCAGCGAGGAGACATCTTTCATCTTTGACGCATATGCACGCGATGACGATGACGATGTCCATCCACCTCCAGTTCCTATCGTCCCGCCTATCCCGAGGGCCGAACCATTACCTCCATCCCATCATTCCGAAGACCTCACACAACCCGAGATACAACCATCGCTTCTTGAAGCACTGGGTCCTATTCTTGACTTTGACGATCGTCGAACTGAAGACCTCTCTCAAACACTGAAAGAGCCACCGATAACAGAGCCTTCAAGAACACCCTCCCCTGAACCTGTCGAGATCCCTGTTCCAGAGATCACCGCCCCAGTGCCTCAGCCTCCAGTCTTCCAACCCGCTCCCCCTTCAGCGATCATCCAACCATCATTACAACAGCAACTAGAGGCTCCCCCGTCCACAACTCCACAGCATTCTCCTGGACGCAAGGAGAAGGACAAGAAATCCTTGTTCAAATGGGGAGGCGACAAAGGCGGGAAGAAGGGCAAAGCGGCAGAGAAGGAAAAAGAGAAGGAGAAGGAGAAAGAAGGTTTCTTTGGTTCTCTCTTTGGTGGAAAGAAGAAGCAAGATGATTCTGCACCACCAGTCAGCTCTGCTGGACGTGAGGCTGCTCATGCCCTCTTGGGTGCTTCCAAGTCGTCGAAGAACAACCATGTGCCCCCAAGCTCTCCTGGCCTTGCTCCAGGTGTCAACAACTTTTCTCGCTACCCCATCCACGTCGAAAGGGCTATCTACCGCCTCAGCCACATCAAACTCGCCAATCCCAGACGGCCCTTGTATGAACAAGTCCTTATCAGCAACCTTATGTTCTGGTACCTTGGTGTTATCAACAAGGCACAAAACCCGACCACTCCGACTGGTGTTGAAGGTGCAGCAGCTCAGGCAGATAAGGAAAAGGAGGAGAAGGAGAAGGAGCAAAAGGAGAAGGCCGAGAAGGAGCGGATTGAACGTGAAAGGTTGGAGAAGGAGCGCGAGATGGAGACGAAGAAGAAGGAGTCGGGCAAGCGGGGATCGCTAACCAAAACTCCAGCAGGGGGTGCTCCTGGAGGCCGCCGCGCTGAGATGCCAGTCAAGGGCCCTCAGTATGGAATGCAGCAGCAGGTTATGCAGAAGGAGTATAGCAACGGCTATGGGTCCCCAGGCGACCGAGGGACCAACCAGCCAAACGGCCAGCCCTACAACCCATCCTCACCGCAATCGCAGCAGTTCCCCCCCTCAGCAGCATCCTTCGCAGGCTGGCCCGTATCCTCCGGGATCGCCGTATCCCCCGCAGCAGATACAACCGCAAGTCCAGCAGCAATACGGTCAATCTCCGCCTCGGCAGAACCAACCTCAAATGAAGGGACAGGAGCAGAGCTATTACGACAGTTCCGGGGGACGGGGTGGACTTCCTCCAGGTGCCATGCCTCCTGCGACACAAGGAGCTGGGCCAGGACAATCACGGCCCATGCAGATGAATAACTTTTCGCCACAGCAACAGCAATCTCCCGGTCGAGGGTATCCTGAAGGGATGAGCGCCCACAAGGCCGCTCTCCAGGTCGTTCGCTTTCAGCCAACGCCAGCGTTCCAAGCGGCGGCCCGTCTGGCGCAAATGTGTTGCGGAAAGGGAATAGCGCCCGGGCTGCTTTACCTCAAGACAACCGCAGGCCCAGTGAGGAAGAAGATATGCCGTTGGCGGTGTACCAACAGCAGCATCGACGATAGCCTTTGTTCCGCGACTGTTTTTCCTCTGGATCCAATCTCCGCCCATTTCCCTCCTCGAATGTTTTCTTTGTTCTCGATCCTCTCGTCATCACAAACCTTCACTGGCACACATATCGTATCTCTCGGTCCTCCACCCGATCCTACTTTCTTTGCTCGCTAACTCGTGCATATCTCCCTATCTCACGTCACGTTTTAATGACTTTGTCTCCCATCCTTCAACAATCTCGTTCCCTTCACAATCATTTCTTCGATGAACGACAGCCTTCTTTGTTTCCCTTTCTTTTTCAATGATGATTTTGGACATGTAACATATCACTCTCATTGACAGTCAACTTCGTATTCGTTGTATACCTTTCTGGCTCGGACTCTTGCAATATTTATTGACAGGTACTATCTGGAAGGTCAAGCAGGGCCAGAAAGTCGACCAAGCAGACGCCCAGAGTGGCCCATAGCAGCTGCGAAGCCGGTGAGCTCTGCGCCATACTGAGGTGAGTGCTCAATTCGACTTGATTGGATCATTGAACTCTTCCCATCTTGAACGGATCTTGGCTTCCGACGAGGACTCTCTATCGCCATATCACAAAGGTCATGCAAGCACACTGCCTGTGATCTCTGAACAGACCTTCAGCGCTTCAGTCCTGAATATGGAGTCTAGCGCGATTGGCCCGAGGACTGCTTCTAGGAATATCCCAGCGCTCTTTCCCAGCGCTCATCTCTCTTCTCCTGGGATGGTTACCAAGTCGAATTCAAACAGTTTACGGCTTTTACTATCATCTCAGGGTAACATCTGTCACACCCAAGCACAAGAGCTTCGACTGAATGGGATCTGCTGATTGCGGGAGCCCCTTGGGTAATGAGGTCTTGTCGTTGTCAAGCAAGGCTTAACCCGCAACGCCCCCCCTTCGACTTGAAGTCGCCCCAGCTTTCCTCGTCCTCGTCCGCAGGCGGCTGTCTTTACAACTCGCTCAGTCATCGAACTGTAACCACGGTCATTACCCTTCGAAATGCATCGTTTCCACCGGAGACAGGATAGCCCCCAGACGTCTAGGACTCTGCTAAGCACTGTTATCGCCCCCAATTTCGCTCAGGACGGTGACCCGGCGCAAGGTAAGTATGATTTTAAGGTCTTTCAACAGATACTGAGTACTCTTTTGTGCTGTAGGCCAAACACCGTCAGCGACTTCGAGCAACAATTTTATCAATTTCTGCGCCGATAAGACTGTGACGGATGGCAGCAACTCTGGCCAACTCAGCTGCAACCCTGCTCCTATAGGGCTGCTGCCCTCGTTTGATAATGCGCCTTCAGTCAAAATCTCTAGTCCCAGAAACGGAGACATCTTAACCTCAGAAACCACCTTCACAGTCGAAATGGTCTCGAGGAATTTTGCAGGAACTTTTATGACCAATTCCGGGCAAGCGTACATGACAGCCCCTCAACAATTGAGCGGCCAAGGGCACATTATGGGCCACTATCACCTCGTCATAGAGGAGCTGTCTTCCTTCAACCAGACCACGCCCACCCAGCCTGAAACCTTCGCTTTTTCCAAAGAGGTTTTCAATGACCCGCCGTCTGCCGAGATCTCCAATGGGCTCGTTCCTGGCTCGTATCGAGCCTTTGTCTCTCTACATGCAGCGAACCACCAGCCTGTGATGCTGCCTGTGTCTCAGCATGGCGGGGTCAATGACGCAGTCTATGTAGGTGACTGCTCATCAGTTTAATCCTTTTTGTGTTCATCGCCGCTTTAGTTCACGGTTGCCGAACCTAGTACTGCCAACAACCGACGGCGATCCCTTCAAAGACGGCGTCAGCCTGACTACGACCTCGCTTCATCTCCACCACCAGCCAGCGGTTCCTCTGGACATGCACATCACGAGAAGAGGCAGGGGGACCCATTGAACAGTCTCACTCTGGACGCTTCGTCAATAGCGGCAAGTTTTGCGAGCAATGGCGAGCCAGTATCCGGTAGAGCGCCTCTCTTACTACATATAGTAGAACTTTGCTGATGTGTTGCAGGCATGACTCCTTCACTCACTTCGACGAATAACTACATCAACTTCTGCGACAGTACTACCTTGCCGATCACAAACGGAGCGCAGGTCAGGGATGGCTCGTGCAACCCCGCACCACTGGGAATGATTGTGCCCAACGCTGCCCGAGTAGGTTCCCTTATGTTGAAGCCTGGGCTTACGTTCTCATTCTTGACAGCCTTCCAGCAAATTTATCTTCCCGACGTTTGGTACCACCTGGCCGGCAAACCAGCCCTTGGTCGTTGCAGTGTTTGTTGAAAACTTCGAGGGTGGTTTCCGCACGAACTCAGCAACCAACTATATGGCTGCCCCGCAACAGCTGACAGAAGAGAACCTGGTTCGAGGCTATGTGGGGATTGTTTTCGAGCAGATGTCTTCCTTTACCCAGACAAATCCCACAAACCCGAATGAGTTCACGCTGTTCCAGGCGCTGACTGTGCGGGATACGAGAGTAGGTGGTTGGAGCACTATCGTCGAATCAGGGCTCCCAGAGGGCATCTACCGCGTCACCTCCTTCCTTCGGGCAGAGAATCATCAGCCAGTTCTTGTCGCAAGCAGTGCTGGAGGGGCGTCAGGGGACATCATCTATGTGAGTTGGGCCTGGGTTTCGCAATCTAGACATCCTGACGTCTTTCAGTTCTCTGTCGTCGGTGAAGGTGGCGCCGTCAATGGCACTGCACCGATCATCCCAAGCAGCGTCGTCGCTCCCTCCAGCTCCTCTGGTACGGGCCCTAGGAGCACGGCTTTTGACAGCGCAGTGAGTTCTAAGCGCATAAACCCCTTGTTTAATTGCTGACAACCTGTTTAAGCCGACAGAACCTGGGAATTCGTATGTCATCCCAGCACCGTGTCAATTGTCATAGGCGCTAACCTGTGTTTCTCTTTCCAGCTCGAGCCCCGCTCCAGTAAATGTTGGGGCCATTGCGGGAGGTGTCGTAGCGGGAATTGCTGCACTCTGTCTCGTTGTCCTCTTCGTCATCTTCTTCATGCGAAGACGGAAGGCATCTGAATCGCGACTGCAACAATTACAGCCCCGAGCGTTTGACTCTCCTTACGGGGGAAGCACGACGTCCCAAAACCCTCTGACAGGCCCGAACACACTGGGCTCACCCAACGCCTCAGTAGCGCCATATTCTTTGGTGTCTTCATACACGGCATCCATGCATTCATCCAACCCCGTTTCGGCTTCCGCCCCTCCAAATGTGGCACACTCGTCTATTCCCGTTTCCGTTCCCGTTCCTGCTAATGCGACATCAGCCAACGAGAAACGGCTCCCTCGAGTGCCCGTTTCGCCAGACAGGGCGTCTGTTGTCTCTGCCGCCCCATCTTACCGGACAAATATCTAGTTGTAGCTAGTAGTATTGGGATATATACCCAAGGGTTAATCGCATAGTCTGTCTTGCACCCAGTAAAAGCCCCTAACCTCGACCCATGATCGCATCATCGCTTGATCAGGAGGAACGACTGCGCCAGGGCCACTTGCACCAGACCATCACCCAACTCATCGCAGTCGTCTGCGAGATTCCGAAAGCACAGAACTGAGCATATCGATATGATCTTGCTAGAGGTAACGCCTGCTTTGCGTGAGATGCTGCTCTAATGCTGATTGTCTCATAGTCGCACAATGTCATCATTCAGAACACTCTGAACGAAAAGCTTGTCAAGTAATGTCCATTTCGTCTCAGGAAAGCAGCTGCTAGACCTCTATACAGGGCTTCATCTCTAGATGTGCAATTCGTTGACTATGATGGTGTTCGATTCCACCTGTCGACACCAGAGAAGAAGACCCAACTCCTCCTCTCCATGCACATCAGATGCTGGGATGAACTAGTTCTGTACGGTGCACTCGAGGTCCTTGGACGCGAATATGGCTCGCTTCTGCTGCCACAAGCCGAGCCCGAATATAATGTCAGTCTCTCGATTGACCTTGAGCAAGTACCCACGGAACAAGGTACGTCCCTGAGCAGCCCTCGCCTAAAAGATGTCCACATATACGTTCCATAGAGGCTCGTGATGCCTTCATTCTATCGATCGCACTGTTCAAACGACATGCACTGGCTGCTCCATTCGAGCGGGCTTTCCAGTCTCAGAAGGATCTTGAGGGTCAAGGCAGTGGACAAGGAGAACTCATGTCCATCCACTACCGAGACGAGGAGGCGATCTACGTCCAGTCAGCGACGGATCGTGTCACTGTTATCTTCTCGACCGTTTTCCAAGAAGAGACCGATCGAATCTTTGGCAAGGTCTTCTTGCAGGTATGTCGAGGGCGTGATGTCGTAGATTGGCCTATCTGACGAGCCTCGTCGCAGGAATTCGTCGATGCTCGACGTCAACCCTCGATTCAGAATGCCCCTCAGGTCCTGTACTCGAATCGGGACCCACCCCTCGAGATTCGCAACGTTCCTGGTCTCAGGACCGGCGAAGATGTTGGCTATGTGACTTTTGTCCTCTTTCCCCGTCACTTTAACAACCCCACCGTCGCGTTCAGCAGCATTTCGCATATCCAACTCTTCCGTGACTACCTCCATTACCACATCAAGTGTTCCAAGGCGTACATGCACTCTCGCATGAGGCACCGGGTGACAGAGTTCCAAAAGGTCCTGAATCGTGCCAAGGCCGAAGTCGCAACAGAACGAAAGACTGTCACGTACGTTATCACCTTGCCTCCCTGCCATCATGATCTCACTCGCGGACAGTGGCAGGACCATGGTCTCTCGATAGATACCCCTGCCCATGTAACTTCTCCAGGAGTTGTGAATGGATATGTGAAAGTTGATGAACAGTTCCCCAAAAGATTTGGACAATTTGCATGGTTCAAAGACGGTTTCCTCGGTTCAGCATCGTTCCCCATGATTGCACGGCGTTCATCTGCGTCATCGATATTACGGCAGCCGGTCGACGCGTCGCGTGTGGCCAGGTAAAATCAATGTAATAGGCCTGGGCTAGACCTTTTGTAACACAACCAGCATGTCTGGGTGGATATGCCGACCATGTTCTCCTTGTTCTGGAGGAAACGGTGCAGTTTCTGCAAAAGCAGGAATTTACACCAAGACTGGCAGCTGATGAGGGTCAACTCCCCAACGAGAAAAAACCCCAGGGATGCAGCGTGCCGATCACGTAACCCCAACCGCCAACCAAATACTATAATATCCAGCTCTATACATTCACAATTCGTCACTTCCATCCTCCACGTTTTCTTTCACGACCGTCATGTCTGCAGACCACTCAAAAGTTCAGGCCTTCATAGGTACCGCCCTTGACGCGTCCCCCATTGACCGCGACCGCTAACGTCATTCTGCAGGAGGCAACTCGCTGGACAAGGCACCAGCGAGCAATGTACGAGACTTTGTCGAGAGGCAAGGCGGGCACACAGTTATCACCAAGGTACGCTGCTATCGTCCCATCGCGACATCTGCTTTGCTGATCGATACTTTCTTCCCCAGGTTTTAATTGCCAATAACGGTGAGCAGCCGCACGATCTCCCCATCCGAGTCCCCTCACTGACTGTGTTGTAGGTATCGCTGCCGTCAAGGAGATTCGATCTGTACGACAATGGAGCTTCGAGACTTTTGGTCATGAGCGAGCCATCGAGTTCACGGTTATGGCCACCCCTGAGGATCTCAAGGTCAACGCGGAATACATCCGTATGGCTGATCGATATGTCGAGGTTCCAGGAGGATCCAACAACAACAACTACGCCAACGTCGACTTGATCATCGATGTCGCTGAGCGGGCAGGCGTCCACGCCGTATGGGCCGGATGGGGCCATGCCTCAGAGAACCCTCGACTGCCAGAGGGTTTGGCAGCTAGCGAGAACAAGATCGTCTTCATCGGTCCTCCAGGGTCTGCTATGCGCAGTCTTGGAGACAAGATCTCAAGTACGATTGTCGCTCAGAGTGCCGATGTCCCGACCATGGCTTGGTCTGGCACTGGTATCACTGACACCATCATATCCGAGAAGAATGGGTTCGTCATCGTACCCGATAAAGCATATCAAGATGCATGTGTTACGACGGTAGAGGAGGGTCTCAAGCGGTCAGAACAGATTGGCTACCCTGTCATGATTAAGGCCAGCGAAGGTGGTGGAGGAAAGGGTATTCGAAAGGTTGATCATCCTGACGCCTTCAAGAACGCGTTCCATGCCGTCGCGGGAGAGATCCCTGGTATGTTTTGTGTCGCTCATCATGATTGACACGTACTGACGCGTGTTGTCAGGTTCCCCTATCTTATCATGAAGCTCGCCGGCCAGGCTCGCCATCTCGAAGTTCAGCTGCTAGCTGATCAATACGGCAATGCTATCTCGCTATTCGGACGTGACTGTTCAGTGCAGCGTCGCCACCAGAAGATCATCGAGGAGGCTCCGGTCACCATCGCTAAGCCAGATACCTTTGAGAAGATGGAGCGTGCAGCAGTGCGCCTAGCCAAACTCGTTGGATATGTCAGTGCCGGAACCGTCGAATGTAAGTCAAGCAGGCTTCTCTCTATGTACAGGCACTAAACTACTGTCTCATAGATCTCTACAGTCATGCCGACGACGACTTCTACTTCTTGGAGCTCAACCCTCGTCTTCAGGTCGAGCATCCCACCACGGAGATGGTCTCCGGTGTCAACCTTCCCGCTGCCCAGTTGCAGATTGCCATGGGTATTCCGCTCAGCCGCATCCGTGACATCCGCCAACTTTATGGTGTTGCTCCCAACGGAACCTCCGACATCGATTTCGAAATGCTCGACCCAGACGCCACCCAGCTGCAGCGCAAGCCCCGACCCAAGGGCCACGTCGTCGCCGTCCGTATCACTGCGGAGAACCCTGATGCTGGTTTCAAGCCATCGTCCGGCTCTTTGCAGGAGCTCAACTTCCGCTCCAGCACCAATGTCTGGGGTTACTTCTCCGTCAGTGGCGCAGGTGGCCTTCACGAATTTGCCGACTCGCAATTCGGGCACATCTTCGCCTATGGTGAAGATCGTAGCGTGAGCCGCAAGAACATGATTGTCGCTCTCAAGGAAGTCAGCATCCGTGGAGACTTCCGAAACACCGTCGAGTACCTCATCAAGCTTCTTGAGCTCGAGGCTTTCAAGGAGAACACCATCACAACTGGATGGCTTGACTCCCTCATCAGCGACAAGCTGACCGCCGAACGTCCTGACGCCACCCTTGCCGTTATCTGCGGTGCTGTCACGAAGGCATACCTTGCGTCCGACGCTTGCTGGAGCGAGTACAAGCGCATCTTGGACAAGGGTCAAGTCCCCGCCCGCGATGTCCTCAAGACCATCTTCAGTATCGACTTCATCTACGAGGACGTCCGATATTCATTCACCCTCGCCCGCTCGTCCCACATAATGTGGACCCTCTACCTGAACGGAGGACGAACTATGGTTGGAGCACGCCCCTTGGCCGATGGAGGCCTCCTCGTATTGCTGGATGGCAAGAGCCACACTGTCTATTGGCGAGAGGAAGTCGGCGCTTTGCGTCTGATGGTTGATGCGAAGACCTGCCTCATCGAGCAGGAGAACGACCCGACACAACTTCGCAGCCCCAGCCCTGGTAAACTCGTTCGTTACCTGGTTGAGAGTGGCGACCACGTCAATGCTGGTGACCAATACGCCGAGATTGAGGTAAGTCAAAGTCACTTGGACAGTTGAGCCGTTTACTGATTGGTTGAATAGGTTATGAAAATGTACATGCCTCTCGTCGCTTCAGAGGACGGTATCGTCCAGCTCATCAAGCAGGCTGGAGTTAGTCTCGAACCTGGTGACATCCTTGGCATCTTGACTTTGGACGACCCCGGACGCGTTAAGCACGCGAAGCCTTTCGAAGGCCAGCTACCTGCGATGGGCCCTCCCGCGCTTATTGGTAACAAGCCTCACCAGCGCTTGACCAAATGCCTGAACGTCCTCAACGATATTCTCGATGGCTTTGACAACCAGTCGATCATGGCCCCTACTTTCAAGGAGCTCATCACCGCCCTTCACGATCCCGAACTCCCCTACTCCGAGGTCAATTCTACTCTCTCTGCCTTGGCCGGTCGCATCCCCTCCAAGCTTGAGGATACGATCCGCTCCGCCATGGAGGTCGCCAGGTCCAAGGGCGATGGCCACGAATTCCCCGCCAATCGCATCAAGAAGGTTATCGACAACTACATTCAAGACAGCGTCCTTGCCCAGGACCGAACCTTGTTCCGCAGCAAGATCGAGTCCCTTATTTTCGCCGTCGAGAAGTATCTCAACGGTCTCAAGGGCCACGAGACCGAGGTCATTGCCGCCCTGCTTGGCAGGTACGAAGCGACCGAGAAGCTGTTTGGAGGCAGCATCGAAGCTCGTGTGCTTGCCCTTCGCGAGCAGCACAAGGACGATCTTGACAAGGTTGTCAACGCGGTGCTTAGCCATATCAAGGTTCAAGGCAAGGCAAAGCTTATTTTCGCTATCCTCGACTACATCAAGATCAGCAACCTCAATGTTTCCAACCCAGAAGGCTCTCTATACAAGGTCCTCCAGGGCCTCGCCGTTCTCGAAGCAAAGTAAGCTGCTTACTATTGATTGAAGACGGCTTGTTTACATCCACCAGGTCGTCTACTGCTGTCTCGCTGAAGGCGCGTGAGGTGCTCATCCTCGGGCAGATGCCTTCCTATGAAGAGCGACTGGCTCAGATGGAGACTGTCTTGAAGAACTCAGTGTCCAGGCACTATTACGGCGAGCCGGATGCTGCCACTCGGTTGGTCCTTTTCATGCCCTGCACGTATTACATATCCTTACGCATCTGCCACAGCACTCCCTCTGCCGAAGTTCTCAAAGAGCTCAGCGACTCGCGTTACACTGTCTTCGATGTTTTGCCCGCTTTCTTCGGCCATCAAGACCCCATGGTCCGACTCGCTGCGTTGGAAGTCTATATCAGACGTGCTTACAAGGCCTACTCTCTCCTCTCGGTCGACTATGAGGAAGGTGATACATTGGATGATGGCGAGGTACCCACTGTCGTCAGCTGGCGCTTCAACCTCGGCCAGTCTCACTCGCCACCCTCGACACCTCGTATCTCGAATGGGTGCGTTGACTTTCTCTCGTTCTCTCTACCTCCATCTAATTGATTCACCCCCAGTGAAAACAAACGCTCTGCCTCAGTCAGTGACTTGAGCTACATGATCAGTCGCCATCAGTCCCAGCCCGTTCGCACTGGTGTCATTGCCTCCTTCCCCAACCTCGCAGCCATGGATCGTGGCTTCAACAAGGTTGCTTCCATGCTGCCTGCTTTCGATGCACAAGAATTCTCCGACCGATATGGCTCGAACAACGAACCTCCCAACGTCGTCAACGTCGCTTTGCGCATTTTCAAGGAAGAAGATGACAAACCTGAGGGTGACTGGAACCCTCAGCTCGTCGCGTTCGTCAACGAACACAAGGACGTCCTCGTTCAGCGTGGCGTTCGTCGTATCTCCATCATGCTATGCCGCCCCGGCCAATACCCCGTCTACTTCACTCTCCGCGACTTCAAGGGTACCTGGGGTGAAGAACAAGCCATTCGTAACATCGAGCCTGCCTTGGCCTTCCAGCTCGAGCTGAGCCGTCTTTCGAACTACAATATCACCCCCCGCTTTGTCGAAGCCAAGCAGATCCACATCTACCACGCCGTCGGCCGCGAAAACCAACTCGACAATCGATTCTTCATTCGAGCCCTCATTCGACCTGGAAGACTTCGTGGATCGATGAGTACCGCCGAATACCTCATCTCAGAGACGGATCGCTTGGTCACCAGTATCCTCGACGCTTTGGAGATTGTTAGCGCTCAACACAGGAGCGCTGACTGCAATCATATCTTCATGAACTTCGTGTACAACCTTGCCGTCGAGTACGAGGATGTCCTCGCTGCCATGGTCGGTTTCATTGAGCGCCACGGCAAGCGACTCTGGCGCCTCCACGTGACAAGCTCTGAGATCCGCATCGCCTTGGAGGACAGCGACGGAAACGTGACCCCAATCCGATGCACCATTGAGAACGTCTCCGGCTTCATCGTCAACTATCACGCGTACCAGGAGATCGTCACCGACAAGGGGACCACCATCTTGAAGTCCATTGGTGACAAAGGACCCCTCCACCTCCAACCTGTCCACCAGGTCTATCCCACGAAGGAGTCTTTGCAGCCTAAGCGTTACCAAGCCCACCTCATCGGAACCACCTACGTCTACGACTTCCCCGACCTCTTCTCCAAGGCCCTTCAAAATGTCTGGCTCAAGGCGAAGGCGTCAGACTCGACCATCAGCGCACCAAAGGTTTTCCTTGAGTCCAAGGAGCTGGTTCTCGACGAGCATGACCAGATCACCGAGGTCAACCGCGCCCCCGGCAACAACACCTTCGGTATGGTCGCTTGGACCTTTACCATGAGGACGCCCGAGTTCCCTGAAGGACGCAAAGCGATCGTGGTCGCCAACGATATCACCTTCAAGATCGGTTCCTTCGGGCCAGTTGAAGATCAGTTCTTCTACCTCGTCACGCAATACGCCCGTCAGCATGGCCTTCCTCGAATCTACCTATCTGCCAACTCTGGTGCGCGGATTGGCGTTGCGGAGGAAGTCATCCCTCTCTTTTCTGCCGCGTGGACCGACTCCGCTCGTCCCGAGAAGGGCATCGAGTATCTGTACCTCACCCCTGAGAACTACTTGAAGCTCAAGGAGAAGAGCCCCGAGTCGGTGCGAGTCGAGGAGATCGAGGAATCTGGTGAACGCAGGTTCAAGATCACCGACGTTATTGGTATGGCTGATGGGTTGGGAGTCGAATCCCTGCGAGGCTCTGGGTTGATTGCGGGCGAGACGTCCCGCGCTTACGACGACATCTTCACCATCACCCTCGTTACCGCTCGCTCAGTTGGTATCGGTGCCTACCTTGTTCGCCTCGGAGAGCGTGCCGTCCAGGTCGAAGGCCAGCCCATCATTCTCACTGGTGCTCCCGCCCTCAACAAAGTGCTCGGACGCGAGGTCTACACCTCCAATCTCCAACTCGGCGGTACCCAGATCATGTTCAAGAATGGTTGTGTCTCATCTTACCGCCGCCAGTGACCTGCAGGGTGCCACCCACATTCTTGAATGGCTCTCGTATGTCCCGGAGGTCAAGGATGGCCCTCTTCCTATCCGCGAGACCGCCGATACCTGGGATCGTGACATCGCCTACACACCTCCAAAGGGTGTTTACGACCCAAGGTGGTTCATCGAAGGCAAGGTGGACGAGACGACTTCGGAGTGGATGAGCGGTTTCTTCGACAAGGGTTCCTTCCAAGAAACTCTGAGTGGGTGGGCCCAAACTGTTGTAGTTGGTCGTGCTCGCCTCGGTGGCATCCCCATGGGTGTCATTGCCGTCGAAACTCGCACCATCGAGCGCGTCGTCCCCGCCGATCCTGCCAACCCGTCCTCCTTTGAACAACGCATCATGGAAGCTGGTCAAGTGTGGTACCCCAACTCTGCGTACAAGACCGCTCAAGCCATCTTTGACTTCAACCGCGAGGGCTTGCCTCTGATCATCTTTGCCAACTGGCGAGGCTTCTCTGGAGGTCAGCAGGACATGTACGACGAAGTCCTCAAGCAGGGAGCCAAGATCGTCGATGGCTTGTCCGCGTACAAGCAGCCTGTCTTTGTCTACATCGTCCCCAACGGCGAGCTTCGTGGTGGTGCCTGGGTCGTGCTCGACCCTTCGATCAACTCTGAGCAGATGGAGATGTATGCCGACATCGAAGCACGCGCAGGTGTCCTGGAACCCGAGGGTATTGTCGAGATCAAGATGCGTCGGGATAAGATCTCTGGGCTGATGGAGCGCTTGGATACTCAATATGCTGAGCTCAAGAAGGCTAGCAAGGATACTTCAGCATCTGAGCAAGACAGAGCGGCAGCCCTCAAAGCGCTTTCTGATCGTGAGACCTTGCTTCAACCGGTCTACAAACAGATCGCTCTGCTTTACGCCGATCTCCATGAGTAAGTTTGTCTCCACTGATTCGTCTTCGCAGTCACTAACTCTGAATCCAGTCGCAGCGGACGTATGGAAGCCAAGGGTTGCGCCAAACCAGCCGTCTGGAAGGACGCTCGTCGTCACTTCTACTGGGCCCTCCGGGCCAAGATCGCTCGCTCTGCGGCTTTGGCTCAGCTCGCAGATGCAAGCCCAGGTACCACTTACGAATACCGTGCCCGCCTCCTCAATAACCTCGCGAACCTTGAGGCGAATTCAGATCCTCAACAGGTTTCTGCTGCCCTCGAGAGCCTTGATATCAACCATGCAGTCATGGAGCTCCGGGCAGACTATCTCGTTCGCCAAATGCTCCAACTCACTCAAGACGACCGCAAGGTGGCTCTTGAAGGATTCTCTCGTCTCGCAGATGGCCTCGCTGAAGAAGAGAGGAACGATCTTATCGCTGTCCTCCAACGTGGCCCTCGCTCTCCTGGTGCGTCTCTCTTGAAGTCTGTCTTGAATTTGACATTGACTTGATCATCTTTTTCCAGCCCCTCCCTCGTACTCGAACAAGGCATAAACTGACTCACGAAGCATCCTCATTTCCGTATAACGCATTCTTACTTTACCTTGCATTCTTCTATCTTTCATGAATCTTAGACACCATGTTGTTTTGTAAAAATTGTACTCATAACGATACCTTTCTTCTCTCCTCGTTTGGCGGCTATGTCCGTGCCCTGAGTCCGGATCAGTCGGAAGCATCGTATCTTATCTGACCCTCACTTCATGAGCCCGAGCGCTTTGCCTCTCGTTCTATCGGAACAACATGGGGCACCTCATAACTGTCGCAACGTGAGCAGCATCAGCTAATATGCTTGTAAATTTCTAACCAGTGGCTTGCTACAGTTGGTGAACACTTTCTTATCTTTGAAAGGATTCACCATGAACTTCCTGACACTGTCTCCAGTTCTCTGAACCAGTGGGCCCTTGATTTCGAGGCACGGAATTTATGAGGGCTATGGTAGACACGCGTTGCTGACCCAAACCATAGGGCAACTATGAGAGGATCATGGAGAGTATCAAGGTCGCCAAGGAGCGCAAGGCTACTTTGCGAGTAGGGCCTGAGCTTGAGATTCCGTACGCCCTCTACCATTCCATGCCATGCGCATCTGACGATTGTGCAGAGGGTATGGGTGCTACGACCACTTCTTAGAGGGTGAGTAATCATTTTCGGCCTTTATGACAAGTGCTAAGATGGACTCTAGGCGATACTGTCCTGCACTCCTGGGAGATTCTCTTGAAGATACTGGAGTCAGACGCCACGGAAGGGATTCTCTGCGATATCGGCATGTACGAGCAAGTCTCTGCTGTCTCGAAAAGTGCTTATTGATACAGGCCTGTCGTGCACAAGAATGTCATCTACAACTGCCGAATCATCTGTCACAACAGGCAGATCCTGCTCATTCGACCAAAGATGTGGCTCGCAAACGACGGCAACTATAGGGAGCTACGATACTTCACTCCTTGGGCTAAGCACAGGCAGTGGGAGGACCATTACCTTCCCAGGATGATACAGGCTGTTACAGGACAGGTACGCCCTTCTCTCCTGGGCAATTCAACTGCTTATACCTTGTATAGAACAAGGTTCCGTTTGGCGATGCTGTTGTCAGCACTCAAGACACTTGCATCGGAGTAGAGTTGTGCGAAGAGCTCTTCACTCCCGCAAGGTAGCCTGCACTTTCTTTCCAAAAGACCGAAGCTAAGAAGGAAACTAGTCCTCATATCTTGATGGGCTTGGATGGAGTTGAGGTGTTTACCAACTCTAGCGGAAGCCACCATGAGCTGCGTAAGCTCTACACTCGTGTCGAGCTCATTAAAGAAGCCACTCTCAAGGTACGCCGATGTGCAATATTGTATACTCTCCAGTATCTAATACTCAGGCCAGCTCGGTGGAATCTACCTGTACGCCAACCAGCAGGGATGTGATGGTGATCGCCTGTACTACGACGGATGCCCTTTGATTGCTGTAAACGGCCAGGTTGTTGCGCAAGGCTCCCAATTCTCCCTCCTTGACGTTGAAGTGATTACTGCTACGATCGATATTGAAGATGTCAGAGCGCACCGTGCCAAAAGCAGCAGGAGTATGCAGGCAGCATCCGCAGAGCGATACCACCGCGTCGAAGTCTCGTTCGCGTTGTCTACCGGGCACTCGGGAGAAGCTAAGGAAGAAGAAATGGTGGGAATCAGCCCGACCAAGGTACGACCAGCCAAGTACCACACACCTGAGCAGGAAATTGCGTAGGTGATCTTGATACTGAGGGCAAAAAGATGGCGCTGACGCTGTGGCCAGTTTAGGTCCAGCGTGCTGGCTCTGGGACTACTTGCGGAGGTCCAGAACGCAGGGGTACTTCTTGCCCCTGAGCGGTGGTATCGACAGCTGCGCTACTGCTGTCATCGTCTTTTCGATGTGCAGGCTGGTATCAGAAGCTGCACTCCGTGGAGGTGTGTCTTATACCAAGTTCTCCCAAAGCCCGTCGCTGACACTGGCGCAGACCAACAGGTCATTGCAGATGCAAGGCGTATGACTGGAGAACCTGCGGATTCGTCGTATGTTCCCACCGACCCTCGCGAGTTTGCAAACAGGATCTTCCATACGTGTTATATGGGCACCGAAAATTCGAGTACCGAGACAAGAGACAGGGCAAAGGATCTAGCCAATGCAATTGGAAGGTGAGTGCAGCGCCTTGCAGCAAGATTACAACTTACTGAATGGGCTCCTAGTTATCACGTCGACCTCAACATGGACTCGGTAGTCTCGGCTGTGAAAGGCCTCTTTGCACTCGTAACTGGAAAGACCCCTCAATTTAGGTCCCAGGGCGGCTCGAATGCTGAGAACCTGGCTTTACAAAACATTCAGGCAAGACTGAGAATGGTCATCGCGTACCTCTTTGCTCAGCTGCTGCCCTGGGTTCGGGGCAAGTATGGGGGGCTGCTAGTTTTGGGCAGCGCTAATGTCGATGAGAGTCTTCGAGGGTATCTGACGAAGTATGATTGCTCATCTGGTCGGTGTATTGTTCGCAAGCTTGTGCATCGCTGACCTGCTTTTCAGCTGATATAAATCCTATCGGAGGTATAAGTAAAACCGACTTGAAGAGGTTCATTGCCCACTCTGAGGGGGCGTTCGAGCTGCCAATCCTTAGAAGGTATACTTCCTGGCAGTGGCTGGAAAACGTGCTTACCTTGTCGCAAGTTTCTTGGACGCAGTACCTACCGCTGAATTAGAGCCTATCACAGAGACTTATGTACAATCGGACGAAGTGCGTAATTTCCGATTTCTAAGGTCAAGTTAGTTGACGCTTCTGTAGGCTGATATGGGAATGACCTACGATGAGCTTTCGGTGTTTGGCCGACTGCGTAAAGTGGAAAAATGCGGCCCCTACAGCATGTTCACCAAGCTCACTCACGAATGGGGCACATTCCTTTCTCCAAGCAAGGTCAGCATTCTTTTGTTATTGGTTGAACACTACCTCAGCCCAATTCAGATTGCCGAGAAAGTGAAGCTATTCTGGTTTGAGTATGCGCGCAACCGACACAAGATGACGACCATCACCCCTTCCTACCACGCCGTAAGGTCTTAAATCACTCTCTCGAATGGCTTCTGACTGTCGCGAGCAGGAGTCGTACAGTCCTGACGATAACAGGTTCGACCTACGACCTTTCCTCTATAACTCCCGTTTCCCGTGGCAGTTCAAGAAGATCGACGACCTGGCTGCAAAGCTTCCAAACCGGGTGGAGGATAGCAAACCAAAGGAAGACTGAAAGCTGCGCAGGGTACATTTTGCTTGAAACGAATGGAAAGCGAAAGCAATGCAGAATGAGATATAAATACAATTGTAGAAGACTGTCGGAATGAAATGCAGGACTGACGAAAAGGCGCAGAGTGGTATGTGAAAGGAGGGAAATTCGAGATGTTGCGGAGCTCAACTCCGCAACAGGCGACTGGCAGCAGTTGCTGCTTGGGCGATGATACCGCGCAGTATGACCTTGTTCATGATGGTTGGTTCGGCAGCTGCAAGCGACGTTTAAGCATAGCGTTAGGGAGCTGTAATAGGAGGACTTACGATCGGTGATTCCCTCATCCTTGACTCTCTGTCGAATGCTTTCCGTGATGTCCTTGACAGAGCGGAAGTCATCCCTGGCTTCGAGGATGGTCTCAACAAAAGTAATATTCGGCCCATACTCTTGCGCAAACGGCCAGTAGGATAGGATGAATAGCTCGGAGGAGGCATCCAGCATCCCCTGAACATGTTCCAGGATACCAAATCGGGCTTGCATGTTTTGACCTGGGACGAGTGAAGAGAAGAACGCTGATATTTCCCTAATGTCGTCGCGCATGCGGTCGGCGGCGGCAGGCATACGCAGCCTGGAAGTCATGGCCAGGGCATTTAGGTAGGTCAACAGGAAGGCATCCAAAAGGTCCTCAATCAGAAGATCCAACAGAGCAGAGTTTAGGTAGCTCTGGTAGTCAGCCATGTAATCGCGGAAGGTTTCGACGATTTGGTGCATGACGCCGTCGTACCATGCTTGTTGGAAGAGGGATTTGGTCGCGGGCTTCAAATCATTGAAGATGACATCGATGAGCGTCTGCATACACTTCTTGGCAACGTCGAGGTATCCGTCAATGGCGTCGTTGAGTCGTTCTTGAATAGGCTCTCGGTACTTCTCCGAAACTTGGTTTTCGAGGCGCCCCAAGAGAGCTTCTGCATAGTCGGCTGACTTGACTTGGTCATTGGCGAGTGCAATACAGTATTCCACCAGGCCACCCGTTACTTCCTCTGGCTTCTCGATGTACTTCTTGAATTCCGAGTCGATCGTTCTAGTCCATTGATCTTGAACACCACGCATGACGCGGTTGACTTCGCCTACGACGCGTGCAAGAATCGCTCCCTGCCCGCTCTCAGCAGCCAGGTCGACTTGCTGGTTAACCATCTGGAAGAGAATGACGGCTCCCTGCGTGCCATAGATGCCGTCGTCGATCTCTGGAGGTTTTTCGCGAGCGATGAATGCAGCGATATCCTCGTTCATCAAGTTGGTCGTCCATTCGTCCAGCTTCTGGACAATAAGCTGGAGGTAATCCTCGATGAGTCCTTGCTCCTTGCCATCCAGAAGGGGCGGTTCCATGAGCTCCGGAGGGACGCCCAACTTTTTCATCTCTGACTTGTAATGCTTGATCCATTCGTAGAGACCCAGCATGGTGGTAGCCTCGAGTTTGGCGTCCGCGATCCGCCTGACAACCGAGTTGACTGCTTTATGGTACTCGCGAACGTAATGTGAGTAGATGTCGTAGTCGGCAGGGAAGCATGGAACGACGGCCCTCTCTACTTTCCGAATGTCTTTGTACAGCCAGCCGATCTTCTCCAGGAACACAACTGGGTTCTGCTCGTGTTCCTTGTACAGGTAGTCGAGCCTGTCCTGGATGGACTGAGTGATCGATTTCATGATTTTCTGGCGGTAGTGCTTTAGGACTCGGGCGTCGTTTTGCGTTGCCTTAAATTTGAATGCTGCGGCTTTCTTCGCAAAACGCATTACAAGGGCCTAAAAAAGGTAACGTTAACAGATACACAATTATGAAACGAATGGTGGGCGTACCTTTTCGTCTTCCTTCCCTTCAATGTCAGCGATCTTCAATAGTCTGACAACCACGTCTGAATGTCCGGCTCGAACCAATGGCAGAATGTTCTGTGCCAAATCTCCAAAGTACTCATCGAACTGGGCGATGACCCTGTTTAGCCGCTCGAACCATCGAGTGAGCGTTTCCTGTGAGTTCTGGGATGCCTTTCGAGCCTCCACCATGGTTTCGTTCCTAAATCGCTCGAGCTGATTCAAGTGGTAATGAACGATGAGAAGATTCGGCGCAGGGCCGTCCAGCTCCCTACTGTCCGCAGCCAGCATGTGCTCGATGTCGTCGAGCCTTGAAGCCATCTCGAGGAGGTTGTTGACCATGTCCTCGGTGGATTCAAAGTTTCTGTGGACCATAGAAACCTATATTTACATTCAGCAGAGTTGTAAGAATACAATGGATGGACATTACCCTGCTGATCTGGTCAAAGGTCGACACCTTGATCGACATGTCCTCGCATTCCCGTTCGATGGAAGACATCTCGTCCCGGATAGCCTGGACATTGTCTCGTGTTCCTAATAGCCTAGCCAGTCCCTGCCGAGTAGCCTCAAGCTGCTCCTTGACACCGGTCTTGAGCCTGGCATCTATCGAAGCCTTCTCCTTCTCCAGTTTCTTGCGGAATGCGGCCACTTTCACCAGGTCATCTGGAGACTGGAGGTACTCTCCGATGTTCTGAGCTGCAGAGACCGTCGCTGCGGCCATATTCGCTGCAGGAGAGCGGCCCTGGACGCTGAGATAGAAAGGTCGGTGGTATTGGATGTAGTGGGAAGAGCTAAGCCATCTAAGCGCGCACGGCCTCAGGCCCTCAGCTCGGCCAGTCGTGGGATCAGGCCGTCACCGATGCGCTCGCAACTTGTCTTCCGCGCTTATGTTGGCGTTGCGCTCGAGGGCTGCACCTGCTGGGCGTCTGACCCATTCTCTAGCAAGGAAATCTCGGTTTCTCACCACTCAGCCCAGTCCAAGCGAAGATGTCGACGTCGTGATTGTTGGAGGAGGACCAGCAGGCCTTGCATTGGCCAGTGCCATCGGTATGTCAAATCCCAGGGGACACATACATCTTGACTCAGTCACACCGTAGGCGCATCTTCTGCTGGAAAGAACTTATCTGTGGCTCTAGTTGAGGCTGGGGACCTCACCAAGTTAAAGGAATGGGCACCAGCTCCCGGAACCTACTCGAACCGAGTTGTTTCCCTCACCAACGTCTCCCAGAGTTTCCTCCAACGTATGTCATGACAGAACATCTTTCGCAGCAGAGACTCAAAGGCCTTACAGGTATAGGAGCATGGAATCATATTGAAGAAGGCCGAACCAGGCCCGTAGAAGAAATGCAAGTAGGTGTTTCCTCCCAGTCCCAATCTCCCGTCCTGAACATATGCTTTAGGTTTGGGATGGCGTGTCTGACGCACGCATAACCTTTTCCGCTTCTGAAATTGGACTAACGCATCCTGAACGTGGAATGTCGCGCCTCACAGAGAACTTCAATCTACAACGAGGTCTTCTCAGGCACTTGGAGTCTGTCCCTCAAGTGCAACTCATTCAGCGAACGAAAGTGAACTCGATCGTCAAACCAGTAGGAGGAAATGATAACTGGCCTCTTGTCCATTTATCAGACGGCAGAGTCCTGAGGTCGAGGCTCTTGGTCAGTGTTATCCTGCATTCCGAAGCATTTTCTGTACTAACGCTTGCTCAAGGTCGGCGCTGACGGCTTCAACTCGCCTGTTCGGACCTTTGCTGGAATTGGGACTTTTGGTTGGTCCTATGATGGTCAGGCAATCGTGGCGACTATGCAGCACGAGCCGCGGGGCGCGTTCGAAGGGCCCAACACCACAGCATACCAACGATTCCTCCCAACCGGGCCTATCGCCTTCCTTCCCCTCTCGCCCACTGTTTCATCCCTGGTGTGGTCTACCAAGCCACCGATTGCGAAGACCCTGCTTTCTTGTGACCCTTCTGTTTTAGCCTGCATGATCAATGCTGCGTTCCGACTGCCTAGCGTCTCCCTTCAATACCTCTATGATCGAATCCTAGAAGCCCATGCAAAGGACACACCAATCCAACCGGCTCAAATCCAGGAAGAAATTCAATTCCGGGAGAATGCCCACCAAATCGACCAATACTCTGCTTATACTTCCCTTGTCAAAGGTTCTCAGCGCCAGGGTATCGCTTCGGATGATGTAGAAGCTGTTCCACCCTTGGTGACAGCGCTCCAGGCCAACTCTGCAGCATCCTTCCCACTCCGTTTCAACCATACCGACTCGTACATTGGTGAAGGTCAAGGATCTCGCACCGTGTTGGTTGGCGATGCGGCGCACATCGTTCATCCACTTGCTGGGCAAGGCCTCAACATGGGGCTTGGTGACGTCGAGTGTCTATCTCAATGCATCGAGGAGGCTGTCCTTCACGGAGGCGATATTGGTCTGTCCTTCTCTTTCCCTTACTGTTTCAGGCTGCTTACTTGGACACATTAGGCTCTTACACCGCACTTCTGCCATACGCCCAGAAACGCTATCTTGAGAACCATGTTCTCATGTCGTCCATGGACAAGCTGCAAAAACTGTACTCGACCGAGCTATCGCCCATCGTTTGGGCACGTTCAGTCGGACTCGAAGTCGTGAATGAGCTAGACTCTCTCAAGGCTGCTTTGATGATTTCCGCTGGCGCTCAACCCAAGGAGGACAAAACCACGAATGAATGGGATACCGCTGCCAACCTCATCCGTAGTGCCTCAAATGCCGTCGAAGTCACGAAATCTGTCATCCCAGGCGTTGCAGGTGCAGTACTCAACGGAGTTGTGGGCTTATTACAGCAGGTACAACAGAGGAAGTAATTTAAACGATACTTTACAGGTATGGGGTGTTGATTATATGGGGTAATTGAACAAGTATCTGGTACATATCTAGGCCGTCCTTGAGTTTTGTCCTTGGGGTTTGTCAAGTGTCACCGTCCATTGCTACGACCTTTCCAACCACCGAATGAGCCCCATGTTGTCGGCAGGTGCAGGGCCAGGGGGGAGAAGCGTCACCCGCTTGTCGTGTTTCCTGATCCATGCTACTTTCTTCTTCATCAAGGTCTGAAGGGTTCGAAGGAAGTGTGCATTGCGATCCAGAGGGTTGATTTCTGGTCCAGGTTCGATAGTGATGCTCTTCACGCCAGCAGGCAGCTTTGCCTGAGGCTTGCACGGGGTCTCCGGCGCCGCGAGCAGAGGGTTTGAAGACCGCGGGGCAGGGACGGAGAGAGCGCGACGCAAGTCATCATGCAGATCTCTTGAGGGTTGTGAAGGGTGGAAAGCAACTTCTTCGAGGTTGGGGATTTGTGCCGCGATGTCACTGAAGAGGTCGAGTGGGTGGCTCCCGAACGAGGAAAAAGTGACCTTGCGGAGTGCAGGGAATAATGGTGGTTGTTGCGAGTACAAGAGTCCAGGGAACGGGCCATGCAACGTGGCCTCGACCATGTGCGGTAGTGAAACGGAAAAGATGATTTGAATCCTTGGGATGTCTGAAACGATGGTACAGGTCAAGACGTATGGCGCGATCCTCTTGAGAACACGCGCGAACGCTGTACGCGATTGAGCCTTAGAAAAGTCAGTCAAACCGATGACCAGCAGTGGGGTGAATGGAACTCACGTAGCTCTCCGCGGGAGGATGGACAAATTTGAGACCTTCTCCAGTTGGAACATACTGCCCCATGTTTGAAAGGAAGAAATGTCGGACTCGGCAACAGTTCTCTGGCAGGCTATCCAGGAGTTTGCAGAATTGGACGAGCCGTGCTGTACCGATGATGGCTATCGACTGGAGCTTGTACGGGCGAGAGAGTTCGTTTATCGACCTCGAAACCAATGAGAGTGCCCTCCCAGTCGATCCATCGTCGTCGCATGCAAGCTCGAAGATAGACATCCACACTTCGCAGGGACAATCGTACATGGCTGGGTAGCTGCCGTGGTGGGGATGGGGAGAGCAACTTTTAGATTGACAGCAGCTCTCTTCGAGTATATATTCAAAGGTTGCAAGGGCCAAGGGTTCCTATTGGACAGAAATACCAACCTGGGGTGATGATCTGTTGGCGCTAAATGTCTAATTGTTACGAGTCTGTCATTGTTCTGCGTTCCTTCGCCTGTCATGTGTGGGTTCTCCAGGACGTTCCAAGAGAGCATCCCGAGCGATTTTGGACCCGTGCAATGAGCCAGAGGCTTCGATTCTCCGTCAAGCAGGGTGTGCCACTTTGACACAGTTCCGTAAGGCTGACCCCAGTAGCTATTCATAGCAAAAAGACGACAGAAGAGCCCGAGCACGAGCAAAGCCTGAGGATAGCCAGGGTCGACCGCTGAGCATTCGATCGTCGCCAGTGAAGTGCCGTTGTAGCGGAGCCGAACTTTTGGCGATGGTCACCCATTGAATCGAGAGAGATTTACAGCAAAGCCACCGTAAGAAAGGCCTATGAAAGAGGACAAAACACCCGTTTTTCTCACTGGAAGGGTGAAGAAGCCAAGAGGAGACTAATCCTCGGCAAGAACCGAGCACCGCGTCATAAAAGATCCGCTTGCAACGCGCGAGACGCGTCGCGAGTATGCCACGACGCGCTTTGGCAGGTACCATCACTTAGTCATGGGCTTTGGGCGCTAAACCTGCTTTGGATCCTACTTTATGGACCTCCTATGTCGTGAGGTGAGTGTCTCGCAGCATGTACGTGAGTTGGTCGTCGGACTTACTCTTCAGAGCGGTCCACACTGACTCAGTGAGTAAATGCGACAAGGTAGCTTGCCGCTAGAGGGAGAGATTTGCCTTGCGAACCATCGAGAAGCGCCCGAGAGATGGTGCTTGCTGATCTTTGTAGGCTCTGCGACATGCTTTGCCATTCGTTGTTAAACCTTCAGATGTCCTCCTAAGCCATGTCTATAGGCGCAAAGGCCTTTGTCTAAGAGGATCAGTTTTCCACCCCCGGCGATAGCCTCCTTCACCGCTGCCAGTTGGCTTCGAACGACAGCAGTATCTCACAGTCCTTCACAGGCTTGGAAGGTTGCAATACAATTGCGATACCCCTTCTGCAACCGACCGAGGTTGATATCATCGTCAAGGGAGTGTCGATCACCTGTTACGAGAAAGGTATGTCCAGAATGCGCTTGGGGAAAGGGAAATTATCGGAAGGATTGTCGTACACAGGTCTCAAGCCCGAACAATGCGGCATCGGGCAAGATAATAGCCCGAATCGAAATCAGCGTTCAAGCAATGCACGGGTTCTCGACACACGAACCAAAGACTAGTACTCACCAGTCATATTCAATGCACAAAACATTCTGGCACACACAGCTCGGGCGAGGATATTACAGCAAGGCCAGTCGTCGCCATGTCACCACTCCCGTACCTGTCTCAAGCTTGTGGTGCTAGTCGAGGACACTAAAGAGACGTAATTGCGCGCGCGGCCGCCACCTGGCCTCAAACGACTCTGGCGGCCGAACAGAACATCCAGTAGTGCAACAGGAATAACCCAGGGCAGGGGCATCATCCTACAACCTCTGAAACAGGTTTCTACACGATGTCTATGCCGACAAATCGCCTCAGAGCTTGGTAAGGCTTTTATGTGTTCTCCGGGCAGTGTCCTGGGCCAACTACTCAGTAAGGGCTCACTCCATGATCGACGGCGTTCTTACGAACAGGGCTTGCTCGCAAAGACTTCAAGAATTCCCGACCTAGATTGCGAAGCGATCTCCCAGAATCCCTCGTATTCCTGACAGGCATTTCGATACAGCACCCCCAAAGATAGGAATGACCCAGGGCTAGCACCTTGTTCAAGATCAAAGCACAATCTAGAGGGCCAGTGGATGCCTAGTCAATTTGACAGGCATCCTATGGCTTGCCCCTCGAGAATCGACGGATCTCGAAAGATACACGTCGCGCTAGGAGTAGTAGAGTTACTCAAGACAACTCACAACCCTAACCGGTAATGTGTACAGGTACAGTTCTTGCTCGCTGATTTATTGACTGATGTACGTCTTCCTTCCCGAGGCTTCTTCTACCTAGAAAAGGTGAAGCCCATCGCCTGATGTTGACCCGACGTTGCCATCATCGAACTGCGCAGAAAAAGCGAAGTCGTTGGCCTGCTCTTTTGGGGATCGCATCGAGGTGCATCCTTTGTTCCTCGTCGAGCGTATCATCTCGAAAGGGCTTTGCCCTTTCCCTTCTTCACCCGGCCTTCGACAAATGACGCTATGGATCTTCAACCCTTCGGCGGGTGCCTTGTGGAAGAATACGTCTATGGGTCAAACGACCTCCTTTTAGGCTTTGGTGGGATCTCGTCTCTGCCAAGTGCCAACACTAGTTCACCAACTGTCACTCTGGAAACTCAGCCGACTTCGTTGGATCTGGTCACCGACCTCCAGCACTATGTGATTCTGGCACTATCTTCGTTCTCCAAATCAGGCTGACGCCGTTGCCAGTGAGTCTCTTAGCTTTGGTTTAACTTCTGCGAGTAGTGCGATGTAGTGCTCATTTGCTCACAACTTCTGGATTGCAGTCTGGCTCCAACAGTGAGGTTGTATCAGAAGGAGTTGGCGTGAAGATGCCGCTGGTTGGTGAGTCGCTCGTTGCGATCGTTCCAGTCATTTAACAATAGATGTTCATGTGCGGATCCTTGTGACGTGCTTCTCGTAGATCTGTGGTTATCTTGCCTCAACCAACTTCAAATACTTCTGTTCTTTTTGACAGCCTGGAGTCGCATATTGACATATCACGGGTTTCTACCCGTGCTCATACGTTTGCTAGACGTTAAGCCATTGAACCCCTTGGTCAGTCGCGAACGGCTGCTTCCTCCTCCTCGTCCCCATTTCCAGCTCCTGGGCTCGCACCATGCATTGTTCGTTTCCTTGTCGACCTGGTCCAAAGAAGAGCACGATGCCCGTCGGGTCATTGCAGGAGCATCGATCAGGCCGACCTGCTTCCCCTGGGCTTCCCTTCCTTGATATTTCACCATCAGTCAAAGCTCGAATCCCTGTCAACGTCGTTCTCGCCAGATCCAGGTCAGCCTAGGGTCTGTGAGATCTGATCACCAATTGCAGACCGAAGAGGGGAAGGCGGGCGTCGGTCTCCTCTTTGGTTAGGACGCCGCGCGGTCCCTAGACACTCGCTCCCACCGCCCGCTTCTTGTACCTAGCGGCGCGGTCTGATCGCGTCGCCTGCCAAACATGACGTGCCCAGGCATAGCTGTAACGAAGTGCACGTGTATAGATGGATCCACTATGCTTGTTTCCAAGCAGACTTGTCGCTTGTAGCTGCAGCTGGCTGGCCTCGTTTTTCCAACGAGTGGACCTGCGCGGTCGCTGTCAGTGGTTACCTGCCGGCTACTGCTTAATCGCCGCTCACTTGAATCACCCTTTGGTATCGTTGGCTGTTCAATAAATCTCGTTTCGCCCAGCCCCTGCCGCCTCAGCGGACTAGACCTCAGTTCCTTGCAATGGTTATGAAGTGAGTTCTAATTACGCCTTTGGCACGAGGGGAAGAACGGAAGTTTCTGACAGCCCGTATTCAGCGTCAGGCGAGAAAACTGCTGTCCGTGACAGAGGCGGGGCGTGCGAGCGCCTGGCAGGGCATCCCTGTCCGGGCGCCTCTGGGATACATTTGAAACCCGGATGTTCAACGGATCTTTCAGGTTGCCTGCGTTTATCTCTCCGCATTGCCCCGTGCCAGCGCATATCATGGGTTCCGAAACCCTTGCGACTTCAAAAACATTCAGGGCGTAGCCACGTTTTAATCCCCGGCTGTTGCTTGCCCTTGTGAGCACATTGGCATCTCAATTCGAGTCGTCGTTCAATCTTTTTCTTTCATTTCGTTGGCTGACTCACCTCTTACCTCCAGCTGGGTATCATCATGCTTGGGGGGGGGGGCTTGTCCTTTTTCGCCTCGTGTCTAAATTGCCGAGGATGAAGCACAGTCCGTCTCGGGCCTTTCTGAAAGTGGAACCACGGGAGTATTGGCCGGTGACCAAATGAAATTGAATCCTTGGGGAAATGTGGAAAGCGAGCTAATGCGCACCGGCCTTCCGAAGCATGGTCATATTTTGTGCTGGTGCATGATTTGGGAACATTCAGCTCTGGGGCCTCTTGCTGCTCGCATCATGGCCAAGTCACTTCGATAAAGAATGCTGCCGTCTCGACTGCGATCTGGTTGCAAAGGCGCAAAGAGACAAAGGTATCAACAAAGGACAGAGACAAAGAAGATGAATCAGTGCAGTATTCGACACTGCCAGCGATGAATGGTAAAGTGGCATTCGTTCGGGATCTTCCTCCGCCCCTGGCGAGTCACTGTGATATCTCAAGAGGTGTAGGGGCTTGCCTTCAATGGATACATTTGATTGCACAAGCCAAGGCGCAATGTGCGCACCCCAATGTGCGCTGGTAGATTAAACGAGATTCCGAGTCGGGGAGAGCAGGCGATAATTCCGTTTCACGAGCTGAGAGATCACAGTCCTCTGGACTAACAACAGGGTCATATGTGTCGATTGATAGGATGATGTGTTTTCTGAAGCTCTCTGGGCTACTTTATGCTCTTTAGCATCTAATCTGATTTGAAATAGTGATATCCCATCCACCTCACTGGTAAACTGACTCCTTACCATCATCTGGTCATATCCTACAGGGCCTGCCGCATCGAAAAAAGGAATACACATACGCACGGCTTTCGAGGATCAGGTACGGTCATTTGGTCTGTGACTCGTGCCAACTTGACACTCTCTGACAGGGCTCGAGGAGATAGCGGACGATCCCTGCCGAGATTAGCTGTACACCGCAAGAGATATGCACCGATCTCAGCGTGCTGTGAACAAGGACCCGATGTCGAACTTGGACTAACATCTCGTTTGTTCCTGGTACTTTGCAGACATCGCAGGGGACACAGATAGATGGTTATCTGCCTGCCCAGACCGTGCTGTACGCCACCATCGCCGGTACAGACGGAATAGATGGACATATGTGGTTACTCTGGAGTCGACCAAGTGAACAAAGATATCGTTCCTTACGTCGCCTCCTGCGCAATTGTAGCGCAAAGTGACTACACACAGCATCCCTTGCTTTGTCCGTACACAAAGAATGTCAGATGTGCGTCAATGAGAGATATTCTGACGCGGCGATAATTTGCGACCAAATCTATAATCGATCATTTCCGCAATGGCCAAGGCCCATTTCTGCAGCATTGCATTGATCAGATGCCCAACGCGTAGCGTCGATAATGACGCCCCTGTATTCCCCTTTTTGTAATACTGCTTTACCTTTTTGGGGATCTGGTGCCTTGGCTTTCTTTGCGTCTCAGAGGAGAGCCTTGTATTGCAACTCGGCACATAATAGACGCGAAAGCAAGTGATGACCTCCAGGACCCCACCTTGCGAAGGGCTGGTCGTCATCCGTGAGCCAAAGGTCATGCCCATCGCAGACTAGCATTTCTGGCTCAATGCTCAAGTCGGTTTCTAAAGGTAGGATAGGGCACCCACTCAAATAATCGTAATCTAAATTACAATCTAACAGTGGGGTCCCGGAATGACATACGCGAAGCCGCGTTCAGCTCAGGCCCCAAAGGGTCGTCAAGGTGAAGGGTGAAAAACGACGAGCACCAAAAACAGAAAGACACCTCCAAGTGGATGATGATCGAGGAACGCTCTCCGGTTTCTTGGAGTAGACTGCCGTTTGGGGAAGTGGTGCCTTGGGATGCAGACCGTAACCAGCATCATGGATTTGTTCACCTCATTACGCATTAGGGGAATGGAGGCATTGTATCGAAAAGTAAGGCAAAGCTAAAGCGCGTACGCACGACTTTGTGCCGTGCAGGGACGTCCTACTTCGATGCCTTCCTCCTCGTTAACACACTCTTCCTTCACAAATTCACACACAGAGTCACTCTCGTATCCCCATTCTCAGACTTTCGATGTGTCATCACCAGGCAATTAGGACCATATCCAAATTGGGATAAACCTCCGGCATTTCAACTGGCCCTTTATTGCATCCCTGGGAGTCTCCCTGCATTCCACATCACAAAATTGCGTCGGGGACTTTTGGTAACGGCTGCGCCGTTGCGGGACTTTGTGAGAAGAAAACGGCGGTGTTGGTCAAGAGCGCCTACTTCCGGATTAGGCAGGTCGAAGAACGTTTTCGACCAGTTGAACAGCATCCTCAGGCTTTCGCGTTTTGCTGCAATGGCCATGATTGCCCGACGAAATAATTCGAAGTGGACTATTCTGTACGGTGTCCGCAAATTCAGGACGAGTGAGTGTTTGTAAGTACAGCGTTGGCAGCTCAAACCTCGTCAGCCAATTCAACGGGCCACGGTCGGGTTTCAAGATCCCAAACGACACATGCAACCAAACGGCTAAGCAAGCCCTCTCGCGCTCTCCTTCGCTTCATCCAGAGATGCAACAGAGATGCTTGGCAAACCCATATCGCGATTCAGAGCTCACTAATACCTGTACCGAATATCCATGTCAGTTACCACCTCCCATACATATGACGAACGCAAATGCTGATTGAATACCAACGGAACTCGCACCGCTCAATAAGAAAGTCCCGAACACTAATGTCCGTCTCCACTTGCCAGCGTGCATATTAACACAAACGCCTCGGGCCTAAGGATGAGGGATGATCATGCGAGCTTACCCGGATGAGTACTCTGACCGCACACATTCGCTCATATGACGACTCTGGTGAGGTCGACGGACAGAGCAGTCAGATAAATCCTATACAAATACATGATGCGTAGACTCGGAATCGAAGAATGAATGAATTATTTGGTGTATGTTCAACAAACCGATTCGCCACCGCCTTGCTCCACGAATTGGTACAGCGATCCTTTGCCAGAGTGAGGGCGTTGTATACGTTACGTCTTGAGCAATTAGCGGCACAAGATCGCGCTGGCAAAGGTCGCCGCTTTACACATCAAGACCTGAGTGATATGAGCAAGGTGGGATGGTGGCGGCATGGTCCATGCTGCTTGCTGCTTTGCCAGGTTGTCAGCGCGCCTCCACGGCGGGATGCCGACTCGACCAAGGTCGGGTCCTGAAGTAAATTACAGAGGGCCCATCTTTCCCGGCAGATTCGTACCAGCACAAGTTCTAATTTAGATCTTGGAACTCGTGGGTTCGGTCTTGGGTGGGTCGGGTGCTTTATTGACAGAGAGAAACCCATCGCGTGCTGTGCACAACGGCGGAGATGTTCAGTTGGCGCTTAGCCGCCGTGCCTGGGAAAGCCGCAGGCATCGCTCACAGGTTATTCGCATTGACTCGTTGCGCAGTGGAATGAGCGGCGTCTGGGTTTTTGACTTGCAGTGCATTATAATTTGAAATTTCTGACCGTAGTCCAGTCGGAGCGCGCTGCGGCGTTGCGTCTCGGCGCTTAAAACGCGACACGACAGTCGTTGCACAGCTGGTATGTGTTTCATTTCAGTCCTTTTACCACGGACGATCAAGGTGTGAAAAGTTCAAGTTCAATTTGGTCTCGAGCCCCGTTTGAAAGCCTGGAACCGAACCCGGCACCTGAGACGAAATTAGCGCCCGTGCGCAGGCGGGCGGGTACGAGACGGACGCGAAAGCTTCACGACTAAATATATGCTTGCCTATGGACGAGTCCAGACAAGACCCTTTGAAGGACCAGGCCTGCGCACCCTTCCGATCGCGTCCTCAAGACTGAGGGAGAATATAAACTGTCACACCGCCACGAACACTGAATATGTTGCTGTCAAGCTAAAGTGCACCTCCTGGCTGCCTATCGGTTGTGGGTTCCTTACAACGAAATCAGCGGCTCTATGGTCGTAGACAGTGAATCGCCGGTTTTGAAGGGATCTATGGACTACCCATCCGCCCCGACGGGACCTTCCCTCTCAACCCAACATTTGAACGTGTTGACAAGTGTGGTTATTACACGAGTTCCAGCGCGTTTGATGCAAGTTCAACTTTTTCTCAATTGGAGAAGCTTAGGTTGCACGACTTTTACTAAGTACTACCAGCTGAAGACTATTCTTAAACCGTAGTGAGGGATGATCGAAGCTCTAGTAAACAACAACAAGGGCCGTACTGGAGGCTATTGGCATTAGCGCAGTCGAAGCACGAGTGTACCGTTTACCCATTACAATAGGCGCTGATTGTCGCAGTCATGTCAAAAGGCATGGTTTATTGTCCGACCTTGAGGGCTTACGCGACGAGCAACGTGCCTTCAACGTGGATCAAGGGTAGAAGAGGATGGCCAACCAAGTCAGTTTGAATCATGAAGCCAGGTATGACTGAGTGTACTCTCCTGCGTATTGCTATGTTACGCAGCGGGTAGTAGGGAGGAGTAGTTGGCTCCAGGTTGGCGCTTGGTGGGCAACTCCCGCCCTCGCTCCCCAAAGGAGATACGGAGGGTAGATGCGCTCATTGTTCGGCCCACGTAATGCATTTCCAACCTTGACGACGAGAGCCAGGGTCGATTCTGCAGCTAGTTGAGAAAGTACTTGGAAAGAGGTTGACTAGAAGACAGCGATTGGGTCGGTGAGCAGAGAGCCTGAAAGGGCTATTGGCGTGCCCTGAGGCGTTGGAAGTGACAACCGGCGAATATTGCAGGTGATGTGATAATCGGGCGTTATTGGATCTTGGATCTAGAGTTCGGGGATAATGAGCTTGCCCAAATCGGTGATTCATTGGCCGTGGGAGAATTGCCATTTCCTTGCTCTTGATACAAAAAGAGGAAGTGTCACTCCAGCCAAAGTCACGGCCATCCCCCTCCACCCAGTAATACCCAGTAATCATGTTCGCTGGCTACTCACCCCTCTTCACTGCAGGCCTCTTGTCGGCCAACCACCACCACCAGCCCACAGCGTCGACATCCAACCTCGACGACATTCACAGCCTGGGTCCACGCAGAGGCAGTCTCCCCGACACTCGCTGCCCAATCTCCCCAGTTCAGGATGAATCTGCTGCCTTCTACTTCACCATGCAACCCAGGCGCGATGAGCAAGAGTTCAGGTCTTTCCTGTCTCTCGACCTCGCAGAGTCACAGTCACTTCGCTCAGCCAGCCTGAAGAGGAAAGCTTCCTCCAAGGTCTCCAGAAATTGGACCATCACGTATGTTTCTTACTTGGTCATTCACTGAACAATATCTAAACAAGCCATTTTCAGTCGTATTGCGGAAAACCCCAAGGTCAAGGCTCGAGCGCCGTCACCGGTGCCGACACCCATCCATCTTCGCTTTTCCCGAGACTCGTTCCGGAGCATCCCCTCTCCCAAACCCGCCCCATCTATGGATCTCCCCGAGCTCCCAAAGGCATCGGAAACACCCGCTCCTCGTCTCCCCTCAATCCCCAGATCACCTACTCTTGCTCTCAGCTTCAGCTCGCCCAAAAAGTCTTTTCTCTCGTCCTTCCGCATCTCCCGCTCAAAAGCACCCAAGACTGTTGTCCCATTGAACCGCTCTTCAGTGATTACCACATCTACTGTTTCCACAACCGTCAGGCGGGCGAACCGGTCTGATGCGCTTGCTCGTCTTGAGGGACGCAACGGGGCTCCCGTTCCTCGCAGATCCACTGGCAAGAACTTTATGAGCATGAGCGACGACGAGTCTTCAGAGGACGAGAGCGATAGCGACATCGACTCTCTTGCACCAAAGAGCGATTCGTTCGACCTTACCGACGACCTCTTCTACGCAGCCTTCTTTGAACAAGAAGATCTCGTTCTGCCCTCGGCCATCTCACTGCCTTCTTCCCCCATCCCCGATTCCCCCATCTCATCCGTTCGAAGGAACTCGACCTCACCGGTCAAGCCGACCTTTCGCCGCAGACCAACCTTGGTTTCAAGACGCTCGACCAAGGACTGGCTCCCACCTTTGAAGAGCTTCATGGATCTCAAGAACGACGAGGAGCAGTACCAACAAGCACCTTCAGGGTGGACTTGGAGGAGCTTCATTGACGTCGGAGGCATGGCTTGAAGATCTTCACGGGCGCCTTCACCACATCTCACTTCCTATTCTAATTGAATCAATCTAATCACACTCTTTTTCGTTCGACATGTACCATCATCACCGCCCACTCTTTGCCTTCTTCCTTTCTCTTTCACGACAACCATCCTTGGGGACCATCGAACCCATGACTGTCTTTTTCCATCTTCGTTCAAATCGCTATGCTTTCATCATCAAAACTCGTTTGGTTTAAACCCCTTCTTGCTTTGTACCACCACAACCGTCTCTCTCTTCTTCCACTGCCTCTCTCTAATTCAGCAATCCCGTTTGGCGACATCTTCATCAGCATCATCATTCTCAATCATCATCAACGACACATCTCTCTCGCAAACAACCCATCTCGTTCGTACCGTATAGCCCATCCTATTCTATCTTGACTATCGTACACTGGCAATCCCTAATTATTTACTATTTTTTTCCTTCACCCATTATCTACTCGGTCGAGTTTTCGACACAGTCTTTCTTTGAAGTAATCACTCATCTCATCCGCTAGTCCGGTCTCTTTTTTTTCTTGGTCTCGAACCTTTTCTTGCTAGTGTACAGTAGAAGTCGTTCGTGTTGTACGAAAAGTTTTCTAAACATCAAATAAAAGAGTTGTATAACGCAATCTTGGGCGGTTTGAGCTTGAGCTTGAATCTGAGATGCATGTTTGAGCGAGAGCGCGCCTGACCAACTTGAAGCCGAGCTCACCAGCGCGTTTGCCAACAGGGCTGCGCACGCGTCGTTACGGTACAATCTTGATAGTGCATACATGAAACCTGCCTACCCCAATATAAGTTAAGAACCTTCCTGAGCTACTGCTACTATCTGAGCCGCGCTTTCAGTTCGGGTTGCCATTCGTTCTGGATATAGTAAAGTACAGAAAGATGGTATTGAGGTACTTGTGCATTTCATTTGAACTCTTTCGAGCGGCACCGCGAGGCTTAGTGGGCGAGCATCGGTGGGCACTGTGTAAGCTCGAATCAGGTGTTTTGCGGCTTGTATGCGGGCCCACTGTAGCCTGCCGTTATTAGCCAGTTTCGGACGTCAAACCAGGCATGCTGTTACTATTGCCTAGAGGTAGGGGTGAAGTTGCGAAGGACGCGCATAGTCTAGTAGTAAAAACCCGTTAGTAGTGTGCTCGGCAAAGTCCCTCTAGACTCCCAAGAACCCTTCACATCTTCAACTTCAAGTTCTCGCGGTCTAGCCACAAGCTCTAGTCTTCTCGGGCCATTGCAAGCTTCACGTACACTTCCACTGCCTACTCTATAGCTAAATCCAGCCCGGAAACGTGATTTCCTCAATTGTGTGAGTATGATGAGCTGAGAAGAGAGCGAGACTTTGGCTGGGTGAGGTTAACATTAACGTACTTGGACACGGCCAATTATACAAGGTTAAGAACCACCGAAGTTAAAATCTGAATCGACCAGTCGGGGAGGAAGGGAACTACAGAAGCCGCGACAAGCTAGGATAATAGGAGGCGAAGAGAAGAAGGAAACGGGTGCTTGCTCTGCGCCGGGTTTCGTAGATTCTAGGGTACAAATTAAGCAAACAGATGTTGAGAAAGTCGCTAGTCGCCGAGTCTTCTCACTGCAAACCGAAGGACAATGCGCAGCAAACCTTGAACACTTCCTTTTGATCCTTTCCCGCAAAAGAAACGTGGACGATATTAGAGAATGTTCCACGTGCTTTTGTCGACTCACGTTAGATTCTTAGAGAGCATGCGTGAATAGGGGAGGTGGCCCTGATGTCCATTGATGGCAAAATAGGCGCCCGTGGAAGGTGCTGCGCCAAGCGGGTATTACGAGCCAACAATGCATGCTTGTGTACCCCCGATTCTGACTCTCTTTGGACCAGCAATACTTGAGTCCGCCGTAGACTTCTTCGAACAAAATATACAGTCATACGCAATCACGTTCACGGGCGGCTGTTACTCTAGCCACCTCGCGTATTCATAGCCTACCACAAGGCCCGCCTCTTCCCATAGATGCTTACATTTACACGCAGATTATTTGTCAGTCTTACAAAGGGCACTGACAACACGGCCGACGACCGACAACAGAACTAGGCAAAAAGGCTTTGCCATCTTATCAGTCCTTCAAGCCGTGCTTGTAGGAGACGGTACGAATCTGTACACTGTATTTTGATCACCGGGCTCGATCCTCGTGTAGATGGAAGCGCTTGTAGCTTACTATACGATGTATTGAAGTTACTACTCTTCTGTCCTTCTATGTGTACAAACATACGGGGGTACGCTGTTGCCCGCGGTTACCAGGTGCATTGGCCTGGATCCATTCAGGCGCTCATACATACCCTTGAAGTTCTTCCATACAATCGGGAAGACGGCAACGTCAACCGAATGCCCATTGCCCATAGCTCGGGATAAAGCGTCCCCTTGAATGTTTCCACACGAGAGGAGGTAATACCGGTGAGTAAGATAAGAGCACTAGAGAGCGGCATGCTGTTAATCTTGCGGGCATGATGCGCCTCTTGTGGGCGAAAATCATCGTTAGAGATAAAATAGATTGGCACTAGGCTTAGCGTGGTTAGAATGCCGGATGTTTGCGAATGGACGAGAGGTGTCGAGCAGCGAGAATGGCATGTATCATTCGAGGCGTAGGCACCGAGTTTGACTAGGTTACTGGCCGGGCCTGAAGTATTCGTAGTGTCGGCAATATCCCCACATTCATGAAGGTGAGGGGGTGCAGCCGGTGCCCTTCGAGGTAAGGTGATGTGAACTTTGAGTCAAAGAGAATGATGAATGGCCTTTGGATGACCAAGGCAAGTCCCACACGTCCAAACCAAACCAATTAGGTCAATAGGCTGACTCGGGTGGGAGGTTGGAGCAACCTTGTGAGCGGCTGGAAATTGAAGTTACATACACGCATGTGAAGTTGGATTTCATGAAACGGAGTCGCCGTAAGTAAGTCTCTGTGCTGATGATACCTCTGTTGACAAGTCGCTGCCGCGGAGTACAAGGCTATCAGTGAGTGACTATCACGCCCCACAGTAAGTGGAGAGCATCTCTTATCCACTACAAATTACGCATAAGTCAGATGGCCCAAAAATGCTATTCTTGGTGAACTCAGCCCTGCCCTTCTGACCAACGACGGTCACCACGATCAGCGCCATCCACCTTGTCCTCATTCGATAGATTACAAGGCAGCCGATCGGAGCAGAATATCGTGCTCTGCCTCGTGTATCAATAGACCCTCAGCAACCAGATAGCCGCCTAAGATGAAAACGGGTCCACCTAGACGGTGATTGCGGAACACAGCGCAAACAGGCGCTGGATGATTAGACTTTTGAACATATCAAGCGGCCTCCCTGAATCCTCGATCAGAGGCGTGTTCTCGGCACTTGCAGGTCGGCAAAGGGAGCCAAATGGCCGCCCTCGTGAGCGCGTTTTAATTTTGGGATACTGGCCAGTGTTGGCCGGTGTACCAGTTGAAAACGTGGCCTGCCGTGTGAGAACCCAACCCAGAGACCACGAAAGACGATACCGCAGAGCAATTTGTGGTTGGTGTTCTAAACATCTTTCAAGCGAGATTGGCCGAAATGTGATATTGAAGGTGGAAGGGCTGATTGGCACGAGCAATACCTACACCGGATGTTCCTTCCGATCGCATCCCAAGGTCGGAACAAGCAGCGCCAGGTAAAGCAGCCCCAAGACAGGTTAATCATCGAGCATCACCTCCAAGGCTTGCCTCGCTTCTCCAAGCGCGAGGAGTCAGGATCTCCCGAGGACAATACCTGCCACCAAGTCCACACACAAGTTCCGCAAAGTCGAGGTGTGGAAACCCGCTCGTGGAACGGACCGTGGTCCAGCATCCTCGATATATGTCATTAGGAGCCTTTAGATAGAGCACACCCTAGCGACGGCGAGATAATCAGAAACAAGTACGTCGGGAACCCAGACGGAGCATACAAGCGATGCTCTTCTAAGTCAGCCTGGAGTGAGATCAAGTTGCATGAGTTCAGAAGGCTTGGCTTCGCATAGATCTGTGCTATGATTGAACCCATACCATGATCAATACATACCTGGTGCCAATAGTAGTACTTAATTGAGATGAATTTCAGTAGGTCCAACTGGCAAAGACAAGGGCAGCCATAGACTGCGAAGCAAGTCTGGCGCCTAATAACAAGGAGTTATCACCACGCCTCACCTCGTCGAAGCCAGACATACGGTTGTGGTGACAGCAGATGCCTAACGCTGCATTTCTATCACCACGAGTCGATATCGCCGAGGGTTGTCAAATGGCAGGCCTCAGGAACTTTGCCGACATTCAGGTTTACCCAGTACAGACCGCCAGTCACGGAAAGCAACAGTTTAGACAACGTGGTGTAGGCGAGGTTGTTCCTTGAATACATCCAGTGCAGGTAGACGTCAGATATTGAGTAGAGGCCGCGCTAAAGCGGGGAGAGAAGTTCCTTGTCAACCAAGGACAGAGTCGAATGCGGCATCGACGTATCGGACAAAGAACAGGTTGAGTACGATCCGAGACTGTGCCCGTAACGCGGGCCTGCGAACCGGCTGACCGGATGCAGCCCGGCCATGAGGAAAGTCGGGCAATTGAGGACCTGCGAGGCGGGCCGCTTTGAGGAAGACAGACCGGCGAAACAGAAGCATAGGTACAGTATGGCATTCGCGTCCTTCCTTGCAGATTCTGCAAGTGTAGAAGATGAGTAGCATCGCAAGTCTGCATGGTGCCGTGGCCTCGAGGCGCTGGATCGACGTTTGCCCGAGCGAGGTTTTCCCAGAATGCCCCAAGCTGCCGAGAGCAATTTCCATGAAGAAGACAAAGGGTAGGTGCGTTGCGTATGCAGACAGATGCCGATTCCACGACCACACGAACCCGGACAAGCCTCGCGATAATGGCAAAATGAGATCTGATTCATGGATTATGATAGGCGCCCGTTGCTGGCTTAGGGTATGAGCTATCCTTCCTGCCCCAGTTCCCCCCTCAGCTTACATCACGACTGGCCTCAGGCAATACAAAGTACTTCTCAAACGGTTTCTTATTTGCTTCACGTGACATCCACCTGTGAACGCTCTCGTGTGCTCGACTCAATCCAGTCCCACTGGCAGCGCTTCCATGTTGCTACGCGGCAGAAGCAACGATCTTGCGGTGGCACAAACACTCTCAGACGACCCTCTTTCGTCCTCTTTCAGGAACACCCCTTCAATCTCTGGAGAGACAACGGACTTCTTCCAATTGATTTGCCGAAGCACAATCTATCATTATCGCTATCACCGCAAATCGAAGAGAGTTTGGCGCACATCCGCTTTTAGAGAACGGCGATTTGGGGTACCGGTACTAAAATATGGTTCAAAGTCCTTTAGAAAGATCTGATGGGCCCAACAAAGTGGAAACATGCTCAGCGCTTGTTAATGTGTTAGGCAGGTGGAAAATTGATTCAGCAAACTCGCCAAGGCAATACGATTTGTAAACGAGACTCGGGGTCAGAACATCCACGAAACGAGCGCCTATTCCCAGTGGCGCACAGCGGGAGTGTATCGGTGCATCAAGTATCCAAGGCTCCGAACGCTCGATCTTTCTGTAGAGCTTCTAGGGTTGTAGATCCTGCGCGGTTTAGCAGGCCCCGGTTGGCATCGTCCTTGACATCGAAAGGCACACAAAATCGAAGTCTCGAGTCTGCATAAGCGATTGAATGGGTTGGCGGCTGCAGTGGCAGAAAACTGCCGTGGCGAGCAACCGATTGGATTGGAAGCAGAGAGAGATCGACAGACGGCGGCTTGAAGGCGGGCTTGAGATTCCACCTAAATTATACTGTCCATCATTTCCGGTGGCGCGCTGCCTTTGGTGACACCTCGCGACGGACCAATGTGGCTGGGGAGCGAGACGGATATCGCAAAACTTCGCTTGCCAGATTGCCCCGTATTGTCGCGGTCTTCTGCTTTCACAGGTAGCCTGTAGAGTTATACTTCATAGTACGAGCCGTGAATTGTGCAACTATGTAGGCTTGAGATACGACGGAGAATTATTTAGGGACGAGTGAGGCACGATGGGGCCTCGGTTCGCGTCCAGTAGCTACTTCGCGGGATCGAATCGATCGACGCGCGCTAAGGCGGGATTCCAAATGCGATTGATGCGGACAGGGGCTTTTGAGCGCTTAACACACAATCTCCAGTTCGAACACAACAAGTTGGTGGCTAGACTCTAAGAGCCATGGAAATAAAAGAAGCAGATGGACACATTGTACGGTATCAGCATGAATCCCCTACGATATGTACGCATTCCATGGATCAGGCATGTCCAAGTCCAATTGATTGTCCTTCCAGTGATAAATAGTTGATTCGTATAGCAAAATGCGCAGATCGCCAATTTGACGCGAAACCGTTGCTTCTTCCTCGTCACTTTCTTTGATTTAGCTTGTCAAAAAGGCCTGAAACCAGCGTGTGTGCAGCGTTCGTAGCCATAGAAGTTACCGCCGCAGTCTTCGAATACTTTCCGTCGTTCCCAGCTTGTTGTGGATACTGACCCGGATAGCCTGATGGTGGAGGCGGCGGGGGAGCAGGAGGCCTAGCGTTTGGATGGTTATAGCTGTACGCAGGACCCCCAGGGCTCTGTCCAGGTGGAGTAGGAGGAGCGAAGGAACTGTAAAGACTGCTGGGTTCGGGAAACTTGGGAGGTTGACTTAAATTCGCTGGTGGAGGTGGAGGAGGCGCAGGAACAGCATTGAGAGAACCCGTCCCAGGCGAGGGTGTAGACTGTGCATAGAATTGCCTTCGTTCGTCTTCTCGAGGTGGACGGCTGAGTCTGTTCTTTGCTGGCTTCTGTTTAGGTCCGGTTGAAGACGGAGAGGTGGGAAGTTTAGCAGGAGGGCGTTCGGATGGCTTTTGAGGTTTAGGCTGAAGCACGGGGGGAGGAGCGGTAGGCGTTGATTTCTGGGCTGAAGAAGGGAACAGGCGAAGTGAAGATGTGCTATAAAGGTGATATTCAACGAGACCAACCCTTTGTATCGGATTTTCCTTTCCCTTTGACGGTTGGTGGTTGGGACTTTGGTTGGAGCTCAGGCATGTCTATCTTGCTGAGATGGATCATGAGACTGCTAGGCGGTTTATACTTTGCTTTCTGGTCTGCGTCGTCGTTTAGGTTGATACGTTTGGGACCTTTCTTTTTCTCCTCGACGTCGTACAGCACGTATTGGTGTAGCTCCTCGTCGTCAAGGCCTTCAACAACATCAGCAACTCGAAGGAAGGCATTGGGTAGGGTCTCACCAGCTTTATATCGTATCCGCCTCGTCTCTTCCACAACCTGGAGTACCTTTGGCACCATTTCTGCGCTGGAGGACTTGACGGTAACGAAAAGCATAGCATCGTCCTAATGTATGCCACAAACGGCTCAATTAGAGGCAATCTCTTGTCTCGAGCGGGCAGCCAACTGACCTGGAGAAGTTTGTTGCAATATGCCGCCCAATCGTTGACAGATCCCTCTTCTTCCACAACTACCTCGTTGTAATCCCCATTCTGAGCTTGCATCTCTGCAATCCGATCAACACCCGTCTTGGGTGCTGGCTTGGGTGGAGGGGGTGGTGGAGCATCCTGCCCTCTCGTTCCAAAGCCGATGCTAGGCATTGGGATAACAGACGTCCTTCGGGACACTGCCGGAGTCTGTGCGGTGGGTGAAGCAGCCTGGGAGGGGTCGTGGAAGGTGTCATTCGAGTCGTGAAAGGTCATAAGCGCCGTGAGCATGACGATCTCTAGGCCCTTGCGATCGCTGATGTCGAATCTAGTCACTTTGTCAGGGCAAAGAACAAGCAAAAGGTTTGTTAACTTACCGATTAATGTTGTAGTCCAAAATCTGAATCTGCTGCGTTTTTAGCCGGCCTGTGGGTTCCTTGGTTACTGCGACCAGCACAGGTGGGTCTGGTTTGCGAACGAGGAAACACTGTTCCCTTTTCCACTCAAAGTCATGTCTACAAGTGTATCAGGAGGATTGAGGGGTTATGACGGATAAGAGATACTTACTCTTCCCATCTGAAGCTCCATTTAAAGGTCAGGGTCCCTGTTGACTTGAGCTCGACTATCGAAGTCGGGTTGTGCAGCTCCAGGGTCTTGATCTTTGCCGACGCGTTAGGGGCTACTGCTGTTATAAGAAGGGATTCGGACAGAGGATCTATTCGAGTAGAGTAATCATCCCATTCAGTCGTGCAATTGACATGAGCAGGAAACTGAGGCCTACCGAACACTTCAATCTTGTATTCTGATCCTGCAACCCTTCGCTTATGATAATGAATGGTGCCTGAAGGATCCACGAGGTCCGTGACATCAGGATAGTCTTTATTCTGGGTAAAGATGAGGGTGAATAGGTTCTGGTCGAGACTCATGCTGAAGACAAAGCCAGAAGATGATGGAGGTCGAAAGCAAAAGGACTATGGGCTGCGGATCGGCCGCTCACCTGAACCCGTGAGCCGCGGTCTTCAAGGGCAGTGCCCGGAGAGTGACAGGTAGATAGATTGGAAAGCCAAGATGTGGATACAGGTCTACAGTGTATTTCGAGATTGTACAGACGTGCATGAGCGTCCTTGGACTCCAATCGAATCATATCTCTGAAGGGCTTGGCCATACTGTGGTCGTCTGTAGACTGTGGGCTTGTCCAGTATGGTATTAATGGCTTGGTACGCGTATCTGGGGCTGCTTGCTGATGATATCGTCCTGAAGGCGTGTTCAGGCATTGCCCTTGTCTTTTGTACGCTCCATAGCTGTGTAGGGGGGTCAAATGTGCCCTACTTGGATAGGAAAGCAGTCGCATACGATTGTAATGAAGCAGTTTTTCGATGAGGTCGACATGAGTCAAAACCATACGCCGACAGCAGTATCGCTTGAGCTGAAGTTCATCCAAAGCGTCTCTGGGACAACCGTTTAGCCTTCGTGGTACCCGCAAGGCAAGAGGTGAACGGACCCTTCACTCATGTCCTTCGCCAGCAGCTCCAGGTATGGATTCCATTTGTCTCCAATGACTTTACCGCATGAAAAGCAGCGAATTGGGATGATCTGAGAGTGGCACTTGAGAGATCATTAGATACAGACCAATACCTGAACATACCATGGTAGAGGTCAGAGGCCAAGGAAGGAATTCGAGAAATGTTGCTTGAAGAAGATTACATAACAACGTTGACCTTATGCCTGACGTCTACGCGAGCGCTTTGACCGTGAACACCCACCACCAACAACGGCGACACCCACCATGGCCCAGGTATGAAATATTTTCTCATGAATATATGCAGAGACTTAGGGACTACGACAGGCTTCATCCTTTGAGGATGGCGTGCAACCGCTTTTGGCATTGTTTGACGTCTCTGAACAAGGTTTCGCGTGGCGAGCACCTCGTCCAGACCAAATACGCGAACGTCGAGCAGCAATGGACGACAAACTTCTGTTCGACAACCTGCTCATTTCAGGCGGCGTCAGAGATCCAGACTTTATCTATCCCCCAGACGACGTCGCTGGTCTGACCAGGCTGCTCAGCGCGATCGACGCCTCAACTTTCGACGCCCTGAAGAAACAAACTTTGGTTTACTTTCTGCTCAAATGGGAACATGACGGGGGCCTTAAAGCTGATCAATTCAAGCTTGACTGCTGCATTCCACCGCAGTTTTCAGCCCTCGCCGACGCGTATTGGCATCTGGATACCGGATTGAACATTGGAGTGAGTGTTGGTTCATGTGAAACGCGTTTTGTGGTATCTGACGGCGCGTTTGTATCCAGAAAGCCATATCGATTCTGTCAGACTCGCGTGTGAGGCGCGAATATGCGTCCAAAATCATCCAAGCCATCACGCTTTCTGACCAGCCCGGCGCCCTCTTGCGCAAGTACGTGCGGACCGCAAAGCCTGCGTTGGTTCACCCACCCGACCTGATTCGATATACCCTCGCTTTGGCCGAGTCGAGTCTGGTTGAAGCATGGCAGTTTCAGCGCACCTTCGCAGAGACGGATGAAGCTCGTCCACGTCTTTTCAAGAAGATCCTCGACTGGGTCATCTATCGTAAGCTGGTTGCTCTTGGGTGAAATGGAGACTGTACTGACGAAACCCAGCCACACCTCAACCCAAGGCCTTAAAGGAACTCATTTCGCTGCCGCTCTCTCCCTTTGAGGAGAATATACTCAATGAGCACGCCGTAAAGCCTCCGCAAGAGTATTCAACAGCGGCTATTGCACGCATGCAAGACCTGGTCTGCGTCCGCTATATCGAACTCGGAAAGTACGCGGACGCTATCAAAATGGATCGCAAGTTCTCTTCCACTGCTTACGATGGCAAGGAGTCTTTGGACCGACGCAGCATGATCAAAGAGCTCTACGACGCCCTTCCTCCGGTGGAGAAGTCACTTATCGACATGCCCATTCAGATTGAGAAGCCCAAAGCACGAGAGCCGCCTTCAAACGGAGACGTCAGCATGTCCCAATCATGGGAAGAAGTGCGCGTTCCCGACAGCTTGAATAAATCCATCAGCACTCCTTTGCGCAACATCCAAATCCCATCTGCCCCAGTCCCGCGATTCACTGTCGCCACTGGGAATCCAACAAATCCTCTCTCCATATCTGCTGGCCCATCAACTGCCGCACCGATCCTCCCCATCTCGAGTGTATCTGCCGCTGCTTCTCAGAGCGCCTTCACACCTCGAAAGACAGCTGTTGGCAAAGCCCCTGCCCCTACCCCTCCTAGCACCTCGTTGCTTGGAGCAACAAAGGCCACGCTTAGTGGTGTCGGCCAGCGTCTCGCTGCAGGTGGAGCTGGTGTCTCTTCTCCTGCCAGTGGTACAACCCTACCCACAAGGGCCGCACCTATTTCTCGTGGAGCACCCGTTGCTGAGCTTGCCAAAGCCGCCGCTGCTGCCACCATACCACCCGCTCCTCCAGCAGGTGTCTCAGGCCCATCAAGCACCCAACCTGTCTTCAAAAACACGGCCAATCAAGCCAACGCGTTCTTCCAACCGAAGCCCAAGTCAACGAGCGCTGCTGCACCCCCCATCCCTCCCAGCGAGACGACACCAAGCACCCAGAAGAGGTCCTTCGACAAGGTCGATCAAAGCCCTGAGCGCAAGAAAACGGGCTCGCCTACTCGACCTCTGGAAGCAGAAGACACAATGTTAATCGATGATGTTCCGCCCGTGCAGGAGAAGAGGCCTCGTCGTGCACCTGTTGAAGACGAGGAAAAACCGGCCAACGACATGCCTTCCATCTCCCGCGGTGGATTGTCAGAGGATGAAGTCCATGCAATGGACGAGTCTATCTTCGCTCCCGAGCAGAGTAGATCGAGAGGCCCTTCGTCTCGTATCTCGCAAGCACGCAATGTCTCTGGCAGAAGGTCCAAGGTACCTGAAAGCATCTCAGCTCAAAAGCCTGTCGAGACGGCCAGCGCAAGACTGAGGGCACGCAAGCAACCCCCAGGAGCATTTGACGCCGAGGCAATGGATGAAGATAGTGCACAGGAAGACTCTGAAGCTGAATCAGTTGTGCAGGCGCCCCGAGCCAAGAGACGTGGATCCGCTCAGCCTCGCTCTGTCTCTGCTAAAGGGAAGGAGTCGGCCAGGCTTTCTCTGCCCGCCAAGTCGACTCGAGGAGGGACCTCCACCGCCTCTCGTAAATCCAAAGGCGAAGAGGAGCAATCGGCAGAGCCGCCCAAGCGTCGTTTCCCGGGAGGGCTCAGCACGCGAGGCGCGAACGAGGACCATGACTCGGAGCACGACCACCAGGGTACGAGTGGTGAGGAAGAGGACATAGTTCCGCCCCTTCCTGACCCTTCGCCAACGAAGGTCACGGCTTCCAAGCGGCCAATTCGCCGTACGAGGTCGGTTGCTTCTGCCGCTGCCTCGGATACGGGCGACGATGAAGGTGGTGCGTCGAGGCGCAGGTCTTCGCGACTTACCACTGCTGGCAGCTCTAATAACCTTTCGCCGGAGAAGCCAGAGGTTATCACTGCCCCGAAAAGCATCAAGAAGAGCAGGTCGTCTACTACGAAGACTAGTAAGCGGAAGTAGTACAATCTTGGATAAAGTCGCTCGCTGTGTTCCCATTTCCTCGGTCTCTCTTATCTTTCGTGTAACCATCAATATCTTCGCCATAGGCAATATATACCTTTTCGCGAGTCCATTCGAACGTTGAGCCTTGCTCAGAGCCCGCTCTGTTCAAGCTTGACCGATTTAAGCGCCCGCACAGCATCAAGGTACCTTGTCTATATAATACCCGATTCTTATCATCACTGCTGTCAAGGTGTATAAAGAACCGCAGTGCACTGCGAGTGCTGTGTCTTTCCCCACACCAATCCCCTCTTCCTTTTGAATTCTCGTACACCCATGAGCGACCTTTACAGTCTCGACGAACGCGGGCCTCGCGATGATCGCCCCCGATTAACCCTTCACCACATCATCATCGTTGGCTTTGCACTCATCTTTGGAGGCTCAAAGGCTTGGTTATCATATAAAGGGCAATCAACAGCACCGACCACATTGGATTGGCTGTATGGCGTGCTGTTCTTCCTCCTGTAAGTGGCGTCTAGCTCGAAGAATCTGCATTTCCGAACCACCGAGGTCTCTGACGCCGTGCTGCAAAGATTCTATTGGATGGGCATATACGAAAAACATGCCGACCATCGCAAGCCGTGGCTGTTCGAGTACAACTATCTAGGGTGGCTCTGGAACTTGGTGGACTACATGCGGAGTAGTAGAGAACAGCCTACACGTCGTGGTAAGGATCCTCCGACCTACCACAGCGCAATAAACCCTGAACCATGACCTGTCTAGGATCCTTGAACAGTCGAATAGACTGACAATCTTGCCACAGCAGTCAGGTAGTTCCGGGGTGTAACATCCAATGGTGTTTGAATCGCGTAGGCAAATGCAGCTTCCCGGAATTCTTGACCAAGTTTCGGCATGAGAGGGTGGTCCGCTGATGCGCTTGAATACGTTCTGGGAAGCGCGAGGACAAAATAGAGCAATCGATTCGCTGGGTGCCTTCATTGCACCTATCGCTTTTTTGGTTTCTTCTTCTTCCCGTTGGTCGTGCTCGTTTGTTCTGGTGGTACAGAGATCTCCAGCGAGCCTCCAGCGGCTTCCCCTCCGCCCTGCTCGATCTTGTTGTTGGCATCGAGGAAGAACATCAGATCCCTCACTTGATCCTCCATCTCCTTGACCCTGTCGTTCAAGGTGTCGTTGTTCTTCTCGGCCTGCTCGAACCTTTCCTTCATAACGCCTAGGTTCTTCATCAACCCTTCAGTAACCGCCCTTTCCTCCTTGAGCTCTTTCTCAAACTTGCGGGCCAATTCCGTCGCTTTTTCTGCCCGAGCTTCCGCCTTAGCCTTTTCTTTGAGAGCTTGAGTTACTTTTGCCTCCTCTTCTACCTCTTTCCGCGCTTGTTCTTCCTTGGCCCGATTGCGCTCGCTCTCAAAGTCGAGTGTCAGCCTCGCGACGAGGCTCTTGAGATCCACCAGCTGGTCTTTCAGCTCGCCAGCTTGTCGTTCATAGTATTCCCGTTGCGAGTCCAGTTGCGAAGTGAGCAGATACGAGTATTCGATACCGATAGCCTCGATCTTCTCTGCAGTTAGTGCATCAGCTTGGCTGGGGCCTGCACCGCGATGGTCCCGGACAGCGGTACCCACGGTCGAAGCTGCACTCGGTAGCTCGACAAGCTTTCCGTCCGTTTTGTTCTGAATGAGGCGATGGACGTATCCATCGCCCGCATAATCCCAGACTCGCTGGGTTTCCAGCTCGAGTGCGTAGAGGTGGGTTGTCTCTTGGTAGTGCGCATGGGCATGGGCTTGACCATATCGCCCGCAACCAATGTTCCCGCAGATGAGACATATCCAGAGGTTTGTGGTGGACAGGCATGATGCACATCGGGTTTGGGATGATGTGGAAGGAGCTGAGAAGGGGACTGAGCGGCCTCGCGTTGAAGAAGGAGCGGGATGCGAGGTCATGAGCGTTTGAGAGTAGCGACACACAGGACACCTAAATAGACTGCATCAGAACAGGCACGTGGGCTAGAAGTAAAACGCCTACCTGCTGTCTCCCCATTTGCTGAGACACATACAATGGAAGGTATGCGAACATGGCACGGTGATAAGTCCAGTTACTGCAGCGTCCATTCGTTCCAGGCACACAGGACATGTTGGTAGTTCGTGGATGACTCCATGGGGAGAGCCTGAGATGGGCATGGACTGCGATACTGCGTCTTCCACGTCCACCACGACTGAGAGGACGTGCACGATATGGCAAATCTCAGGCTGCGTGAAGCAATGAATGCATACTCAAAGATAGAAAGGGAATATTAACGCACCTCCATAGAGTTGAAAGGCTTCCCATTGTATTCGGCGATAAAGTCTGACGCGACGGCCACACTCGAGAACTTCAGAATGGCGATACTTCGATTCGGGGCATAATCTCTACCCGGAACCTCACTCAGTCGGCCTATACGTTAGACTGTAGGGCTGAACTTTACTTACCGAACGATACGAAGGTGCGCGAGATCGTCTGAGACAGGCCCAACGAATGTCAGAAAATCTGACGGAGTCATCCATGAAGGGACCGCAAGGACCGCGAGCATGACACCATCCTCGGAATGGTCTTCGTCTGCTGCGGGCAAAGCCAAAGTCTCTGAGGTGGCTTCTAGCTCTTCCAGCGAAGGCCTGTTCTCCGTTTCCCGGAAGATATGGATGATACCTTCAGGAAGGTTTGTCGACCCAGCCTTGTGTCGATTGACGGGGACAAAGACGCCCTCTGCGGGTCCTAATTAGCAGGGTAAGCATTCCATTGTGCAAGGTGTCAAACACAAAGCTCACCTTTTCCACTGGTCCTCTCCCTCACTACGGCACTAGACGTCGAGACAGTTTGCTCAAAGTCCATCCAGTCGATGTGTATCGGTCCTGTTCTATAGTCCTCTGAATGCGTGCCCTGCAGGGGTTTCTTCCTCTCGACAGGCGATTTCTGCGGCAACTGCGAATGGTCTGGGAGGCGCTGGAATAGCGACGCTGGTACAAAGTGATCCCTTTGGAGTGTGTTCAACCTTTCCTTCAAGATCAATTGAATATGGTATCGGGGCAAAGGCATAACGGTGAAAACATCGAGGTCAATGGTCAAGGAACAACTAAGCGCGCAAAGTCAAGAGCCGATTTCGGAGCCTATTCGGCCCCTGTTAGGGGTGACGGTGACGTCGTCGGTGGGCCGTAGCGCCGGTCGGTGCTCTGACGGCCATGAGACCAAGTCATTTCTTGCAGCTGTTCGCCATGAGTCTTGTTCCAATTCCTTTCTTATTCTCCTCATGTCACCAGGCACACAGAGAGTCCTTCAGACGCTCTCGATGCCCTGGCTGAGACAGCCTTTGACACCAAGATCTTTGGGCAAAATTCGCAGACTCCTCGAACAGGCGACGGAGGAACCTCATTCCTCGCAAGGAACCGCTGCAGTTTTGATTCCGCTCTGCAATGTCGATAACGAACCAAGTATCATCTTTGAATTGAGGTCTCGGACTTTGAGAAGCCATTCCGGGGAAGTCAGGTACGCCTGGTATCAAGGTCATATACCCCCTCCGCTCATCGCAGGATGCCCAGCTTTCCAGGAGGACGCGTTGACGACGTATGTGACCTCGATTATTAAAGAAAAGCCTATTCTAATGCGAGAATAAGAGCGATCCATCCTACGAATATACCGCATTACGCGAAACCCACGAAGAATTGGGTATAGACCCAAGGAGAGTCGAATCTCTAGGAACATTTGGACCTCCAGAGCAGAATATGAAGGGAAACTTGAGGGTGTGGCCAACAGTTGTGGGTAGCTTCTCCAGCCTCATTTCGTTTTCATATATCTTTGTTCCAGGGCTTCGTACACGCTTCTGAAGAATCCAGGAGGACGGGAGAGGATGAACCATTTCCTTCCATTGACATGGAGCTAATTCGACAACAGGCGTCACAAGATGAAGTTGCAACCGCATTCCATCTCCCGATATCAACGCTATTAGCGCCTTCTCGTCTGCGGTCGTCGCTGTTCCGTGGCGAGAGACCATATTGGTCAATAGACGTCACTGACATTGTGTCAAGGCACGTCGAAGCAGACGTGCCTGATCCAGAAAAGGAGACGATAGATGAAGTCGGGCCCGGAGCCAATGGGAAGATTGAAGTCTGGGGGCTCACAGGGTGGTACATATCTCTTTTGATGAAGAAACTGGGAGGATATCGGTGAAATATACAGGACGTACATGAACTTCAACGTTTAACGCGTTGTATCACGTCTCTGTCGCAAGCTTGTCGTCTGTTCTTCTTTCGACGAGGCCGCAACGACCTTGGTTTCATCGTCTGCGGTTTCTACTGCGAGGTCGTCGGATTTCTTGTCATTTGCCCTTGAATTTAGCCTTCGCGTCTTGCCGGGCTTGCTGGATGTCTTCCGAGATGTCCATATTAGATACAAGAGAGCCTCCGAAATGGCGACAATGATACCGACGCCAAGTGCGAATAGAACCTTCTGCTTTGGGTGTCAGAACTGGACATGGCAAGATTGCAGTGTCAACTCACATATTCGTCCCGCCAGCCTGTCTTGTCCGCACCCCACCAGGCGGCGAACCCTGCACCGAAGACGCTGAACACTGCATTCACCAAGGCAGTGATACTCTTCCTCTCTCTTGCCTTGTCATGTGCAACTTCTTCCGGTTCCTTGGGAGGGATGTAGACGCCAAAGCTCTTCTCGGGGGAAGAAGTCGTCCCAGCCAAAAGAGATATCATGCTGAGAGTACCAGGGTCTATTGATTTGGCTTTCAGTGTTTCACCGCCATCTTTAGACCGTGACCATTGCGATAGGCGCTGCAAGAGCCCATATGGTATAATTTCCTTGGGCGGTTCGCCGTCGATATACGCCGCCAGCTCTGTGCCGAGCTCTGTGGGTACAGTGACCCGAACTGCCCTAAGATGCTCGAGCAGATGGGGTTCTAAAGATACATTGACCTCCATGGTCCTCGCTGTCGGCGGTGTGGTGAGGGCAAGAGGGAAAGGGTAATGATCGCGACAAACACAGGCCTGGCGCGCATTATTTGATGTCTGTCACACCAGCCCTCTCTGAACCCGTATGGTCACTTCTCAGCGGTTAAAACGGCTTCTCTGTCAGCATCCTCCTCGTCCGCCTTGAATCCCAAAGCTCTTGAACCCTTACAAACGTGAATAGGTTAATGGCTTCAGAATCCTCAAACCGCACCATTGCTAGTCAAGTCAGGAGAGCTTGTGTGGGTTTCGATGTCAAGGACAGGGCCAAAGTCAACTCTCTGGCTTCCGTGTTGAACTCGGTTGCACAGGATTTGACAAAAGGGGAGCATGTGAGGTAGGAAAATAACGCGGTCTCTTCTTCTCATCGGCCTTCTGTGCTGACATCTCGATCGATAGGAGGACGACAGGGCAGGATCAAGCGCTGTGGTCCGACCTGAGGAGGATTTGGAGAGACATTGCTCGAACCCAGCTGACGTTCTGGGACAACGATGATGATGACGACTCGGATGAGGAAGAAGACTATGGGAGCTCGAGCGAGAACAACCACCAGCGAAATCTATGCCAGGCAGTTGGCAAGTTTACCAGAAACATCGTTGCCGGTGTGCCGGACAACCAGGCTCGAGCATAGTGAGTCTGGTTCAAAGTCTGTTATTTGCCTCACGGCTGAAGGCTCTCCAGCGAGAACGAACCTGAAATTCGACGACTACTACATTACTACACTTCGTGGTCCGCGATGGAGGACCCTGAATGTAAGGCGCTTAATTTTGCGTTTGCGATAAGATAAATTACCGTAACTGACCCATACTAGCAACTGCTACGGCGCGCATCCTCACCCAGACGCTCTCTAATATTGTCACTTCAAATCAAGCTCTTGTAACGGCACTATGGGATACCTATATGAACCTTCCTGAAGACCAAGTAGTCATCATGTAGGTTCCCAGACCTCCTATCAAAAATCGCGCGCTGAGACTCAACACAGACGATTGCTCGGTTCGAAGGACAATCGCACCTTGCTCACGACCCTAATCTTCGTCCTTAACTGTATACATGGCAGTCGCAGGCGGACGTGAGTGACATAGACCTCTTTTGCTTCTTCACTGGGCTCAGCCTCTTATAGCAAAATGCTGGCCAAGTCCACCATCGGCGCACGGATATGTGTCGCGCTACTGGACGGCATGGTCAGCCTCTACGATGAAGATGAAGATACAGAAGGCGGAAAGGCTTTCAATGTCGGATACGCCATCTTCACGCGGCTCATCGAAGAGGGCACAATCCCCGACCTATTCAAGAAGTTCATGATGTGAGGCCGTCCTACCGTTCGTCCCAAGCAGCCCCTGATGCCCTCCCGTAGACCAGACGAAATCATAGCTCCTCATCAAACCACTTTGTTGAAACTGGTTGACTCCTACCTGCAGTCCATCAGAGCGCAGATGGGTGGTTCACCAACACCAGAGCTTCTCCAAATCCACGTATCCCTTGGACCCTTCCTCGCGAAACGCTTCTTCACTCTCTCCGTCTACGCCCAAAACGCCATGCAAAAGTCATTGGGCCCATCAAAACCTCCCAACTCACGGGAACCCCTGACTGAGCTTGATGTCATGCTTCCCAAAGTCTGCGAAGCTCTCGTCTTGGTGACGCAGTGCATCACTACGATTGCTCTGGAAGCAGAGGAGAGCAAGGACCAGCAGTTTGACGCTGTTGGGTCCATAACCAACATGAAAGAGTTTTTCATCGACGTACGGTTCACTGGACAGGGCCTAGTCGAGAACCTCATCGGTGAGGTCTCGCCTCTTACTGATTTCGCCTTCTCACCCTTTCCCTAGACACACTACGGTTCCTTGACTTGTTCCTGCCACGGATATATTTTGGAAAGCCTGTTCCTAATCCACTCCCCAATTCTGCTCCTGTTAATTCCCCCGGACTGGGCAACCACGGATTCTCTTACGTGAAACGAGACCTCGTACGGCTGCTGGGTGTGCTAGCCCACGAATCGCAAGTCGTTCAAAACAGGACACGGGCCTCAGATGGCCTGCCAGTTGTTATGAACATGTGCGTCGTGGACGAGCGAAATCCATGTGAGTGCGACTTGCTTTCCCAAGGATGATGTGACTCACAGAAAGGGTTCAGTTTTGCGAGAGCATGCTATCTTCACGCTACAAGCTCTCCTCAAGGACAACCCAGATAACAAGGCGTTTGTTGATTCGATTCGGCCCAACGCTGAATTCGATGACTCGGGGATTCTCAAGGACAAATTCGGAGCCCTGCGCATATAGGCGAGATCGTACACCCTAGGCTCATGACACAAATGATGGTATATGTATTGTAATAGGGCAGAGGTCAAAATCTACTCTTCGTCATCGTCGAAGTTGACCGCTCTCCGACGGCTACTACCAGTCGTGCGGCGTACTGGGAGATCTTCATCCTCCTCTTCGCTCTCAACATCCATGGGTTTGTCGTCGTCACTGTCACCTGCTGGACCACCTTTCTGATTTGCTTCGATCGTGGCGTCAAGCTTGTCCAGAGGGTCCTCATCATAGTCATCACGCCTCCGCTTCTTCTTTTTATATGTTCCCGCATCTTCGTCCGAATCATCCGCAACAAGGAAGTCGTCTTCCTGATACCCACCTTTCTCATCCTCATCTTTGCGTTTGGCTTTTCTCGGTGAGGAACCATCTTCATCCTCGCCTCCAGAGAAGGCAGCTCCAAATTCGTCCTCGTCGTCGCTCCAATCTGTTCGTTTTGAAAACCTGCGCCTTCGGCTTCCACCGCCACCCATACCATCATCTGCGTCTCCTCGTTTCCTTGTCTTTTTATTACTCTGTTTGGCAAGCTCCATCTTTTCGCGTTCGGGGTCGACAGTTGGATCGGCTGTCATCTTGAGACGAGCGACCTTGTTGTGCTTTTGACCCACGGCTTTCACCAACATGCGATGCGTCTCCGACTGCATGCTTGTAGGACGAAGAGACATGTTACCGGTGATGACGGCTTCGGCCTGAAGGACTTGAGAACGCTTGTGTTGCGCGACAAGATACGTCAACCCCTGATTCTTCCCTGCTGCCCCCTGTGATAGAGGTTGTGATTGCGAGGGCTGTGAGGCTCCTAGGGCACGGGGCTGGCCAGCCGAAGTATCTATTGATTTCGTGATGTCGAAAAGTTCATTGCCTAGTCTAAGGCTCAGAGAACCATCGGACCACCGGATTACACGACTGTTTGATTGCTGACGCTATTGAAAAAACCAAGTATCTGTCTCCCGGTAAGTGTGAGTGTGGGGAAATTTACTGACTTCTTGCCCTGTCTCGTCCTTTGTCCATCTCCAACGGATGGTATTCTCTACCTTGAGTTTGATAGTCATACTTCTTTCCTTGACGTTCTCCGCCGCAAAATCCTCGTCCTCTTGCTCGGGTCCTGTGTAGGTATCTGGATGGAAAGGCTTCGAATCGACTTGGACAAAGTTCGGGGTGCGAATGACCCATTTCTGACACGTAAAGGCAATAAGTTCATGGTTTACTTGACAGGAAGATGTATATGATTCACATCACCGTCAGAACTTCGGGGAACAGGAATGTTGGGAAAGCTGACTTCAGCCTCGGTTACTTCATAGGCGACATCTGCAGCCTGTGCGTCGTCTTCCCCATATTCCAGTGCCTGGCGTCTCTCTCGTTCAGGAGACGCGAGACGCTCAGAATCCTGCTGGGATGTTGTCGGAGACTGGGAACGCCTTGGATGTCACTCGTTAGACCTTGAGAGTAAAGAAGCATATTCCAGTGCTATGACATACCTGTTGGAACCATAATTCTCGACATCTTCATCGTTCCCAAAGAGATCATCCATTTCTTCGTCTTCGTCTCGGTCAGACGCCGGGTCCATCGGAATGTCCTGGTTCCTGCGAGTCTCAGGGTCGTCAAGAGCACCTGCTAGACTTGACATCTGGACCTTCTAGGGGCTGTGATTGGGTGCTGATACCCTGATAGGGCAAATGCTGCAACTCTTTCGAATGCGTCGCGGTGGACGTGACAATTCAACCGCGTTTGCAGCTCCGATGACGGGATCATAACCGACTGGGGGGCTGTCCTCCCATTCCACAGCCACGTCCCTGATTCAGAAATACCTTTTTTGTGTCGCCACACTCATGTCGAGTCGACAGTAGTATCCGCAGAAGCAGCAGCAGCAGCTGCGCAAAAACTTTGACCTCAGCAACAGCGCAGGTCTTCTATCACTTTTCTGTGCTGTTCAATGGTCACATTTTTGTCCGAAAACGTCAGGCAAACTCCCAACTGCTCGCTGATGTCCTCAGGCACAGCATCTTCCTGAGGAAGCGGCGGCTGTGTGACCATCAGCTACTCCCGCCTCATGGCCTTCCAACTGGGTAACCTGCTCAGCCCTCGATGCCTTTCTGGTTTACCTGGCTGTCATGCTCGATGAAAGCAATGCACTTTCAAGTGCGCGCCCGCCTTGCGCCCACTCGGTCCATGTGCGCGTGAGGTTCTACTTCCCAATCAGTAGGTGAGGGACGTCAGTATTTACGAGCCCATCCTGTGCTTTGTGACAATATCGCTTGTCGCGAAGCGATGTGTGCACTTCCAGATAGAACGCGGTTCTACAGCAGTATCTAATTAATCCATCCTCTGTCAAAGATGGTATGGTGTAGTATTGCTCGGTTGGCTGCTGTAAAGAACTATAAAGACCCTAGTATCCACGGGCGGTACTTGGGCGTTTCCGTGAACAAGTGACTCTTCGACGATTCCCGTCAAATCCAAGTATGACAGCGGATACCTCATTGTGCGTCGCTCCGTGTCCTCCTCTTTTTATATAACGGGACTCATCTCTGCTCTAGTTACTACAATGATTCCTTTGGAATCCTGCCTGCTTACGTCTTTAACGATTCACCGACGACACCCAACGATAGCCCGTGGTCTATCGTATCACTACTGCCAGACTGCAGCCCGATTCAACCGATACCCTGCGCGATGAATCCACCATTCTCCGCGCCCGCATTTGTGAGTGTTCTTCTCTGACTTGTGTTTGCATCAGACTTCTTAACTTAATCAATAAATAAGGCGCCCAGTGGGCAGGAGAAGTATTTCCGCGAGAGTAGTTGTGACACTCATCATTTATCTTTAAACCCCGGCGCTCCAGCTCAACAACCAACCTTTTACCCCAACCATCCTAACTGGCAGCAGCAGCAAAATATGTGGACCTACAACTCCAACGAACAAGTCGTCGCGCCGAACGTCTACTCTGCCGTCGCCGCTAACTACGATTATGACCCCTATAATCAACACCAATGGGCACATACCAGCGCTCAGCAGTCTTATGTGCAACCTCAGCATCCCATGGTTCATCGTACCATGAGCCAGAACTCTACTCGCTATGAGCGATATCCCCCTCAGCCGTCAATGCCCTCGATGACAAACCCTCTCTATCAGTCCTCCCCCGCTACAGTTACAATCTCGTCTCCTGCAATGTCTGAGAATGCTATTCCATCCCCACAGTGGGCGGTATCAACCCCTGGGGCCGTCTCTCCTCAACTGCCCGAACCATCGGTGCGTCTTGCCGTTTTTCAGTCCCTGTAAATCATCTTACTAAGGACTCGATCCAGACTTACGCGCAGGCGAATGACGCCCTTGACTTGCCCTTCCGCCAGCAGCAGCTCTATTTCACCAAGGCAACCACCCTCCCAGCCGAGAACTGGAAGGGACCTTTTATCCCCCAGTACATCTACAGGCCGCACACTAATAGCGATCGCAAACGCTATGTTGAGGAGGTGACGCTCTCCAATCCGCTGTACTTTGCGATGGAGGGCCCTCAGGAATTTGGGATCCCTCTTTCCGATGCTCTCCATTCGCGTGTCAAGCGATTGGTTGGCAGAGACACCCCTGTCTTTGAGGGTCGAGGCCCTAGTGTGTCCATCCGTCTCGAGGTACGCATTACATTGACATTCTCTCAGCAAATCCGCTGACCGCATCGCAGTGGCCAGGCTACCGTCCTTGGACGCGCCAGATCCCAACCAAGGATTTCCGCAGCCCGCCATGCCCTATTACCATGGCCAAGCTTGCCAAAGCGGTCGCAAAATGCGTCCAACGCTTCATCGAGGTAAGAAGCCCCCTTTCTATTTTTTAACCGCAGCAAAAATAACATTTTTATCCGCAGGAAAACAAAGATCGCAATCTTGATGAAGGCACCGACAGGAAATGGAAAGTTGGTGCGCGGTCCCATGAAATCAAGCTTGAGGATGTGGTGCTTGTCAGTCTGCACCACGTCTCCTTGGGCAGCTGGCAGCCACAGTTGCGTCTCCGCCGCCCAAGGGTCTGACCGGTGGAACCAATCCCATGGGCGCCACTTCCTGGGAGCCCAGCCCTCCTGGTTCACGACATGGAATCGGCGCTCAAGGGCGCCGGCGAGGTCTTCCGAAAGACCTCTGTAGATGATATCAAGATATAGAATCTTGTCCCAGAACGAGTCCATGAAACAACAATAATCGGTCTGAAATTTCGCCCGCATTTCCCTTCTTCTCTTTCAATCTCATTTTTGCTTCTGTTTTTATAACCCTCTTATCAACGCACGCAACTATCTAGCATAGATTAGCCATAATGAGCTCTCCCGACTCGCAATCACACCCTGTAGCCATAGTACCCTGATACCCGCTTTGTTTATTATGCTAATGAATTGTTTCAGTACTCTATGTATCTATGTATGTAGCGCTACGAAAATACAACGATAGACAGTAAAATCCTCCAATCGTGAATCGAACATTGTCCAGGGAGATCGAGAATCACCGACCGATGATGTATCTAAAAGTGTCAATACGGAATCAAATGTGACCAAACTGACAATAAGGCGAAACGGATCCCTGACGGAGCCATAGGAAGTAGAACAGCCGACCTCTCTCTCATGAACTCGAACTCACCGACGATGGACGCCCGCTTTGTTGGCAACCATCTGATCATGAGCACCGGTCAATTTACGTCTATCATGAATCCACGTACCGCGGTGGTTCTTCACACATTGATCACTTCTATCGTATATGCAGAAGCCCACAAAAGAATCGGCCCTCACGGCGGTGATTTATCTTCGCTCCCTAAGGTTCATGGAGTGCCTTTGCAAGATCGCTTGATAGGATCGTGTTGCCATTGCCAATGGATTCCGCTTGTACAGATCCGTGTGCCAGAGTCAACCTGAGGAAAAAGATGAGTCTGAAGGGTGCGAGGAGAGTCCAAGATGCGTCACTCTGGTTAGGGCCCGTGCAAAGTTCCAAGTATCCCCAGACTCCTGCGCGACATCCGTTATGGAAGGCAAGGATATGCACGGCATTGAGGGGCGCAGCGATGACTCCTCTTCACTCGGGATCTGAGTACGAGTTACTCACTTCGCCTTCTGCGGCGAAGTGGTCTGCGTCATGGGCGTGACAATCAGGGGTGCAAGCCAGCTTCCTAAACCCCACTCGGAAAGAGTGGCGGCTGGTATATTGCTCCATATGACAACTACGAGCTGCTGTCGGACTCGGGGACGTCAATCAAAGTGTGGGTAGGTTACGCAGCTGAAAGTAACTTTGAAATGGCTAGCATCTTGCCGGAACCGCCAATCAGGATCCCAGACCATGCCAACGAGTGAACCTGACGCCAGAGGTCCTCTATGAGAGGCTTGCGGAAGCGATGTCATCGGCGTGTTTGCTACGCACCATGTCGTTCCTGACATACCGTCTCCACACAGGGTCATTTTAGGATCGACGGCGGGCCTTTGAAATCATGATCGAACCTGTCAAATGGGCGGTCTAGTGACTGAGAATGGAAGTTCTTACGATTTTGGGAAGCAGTTACCATGAGGTGGTTCCTGGATCTGTGTCGTGTGCCTGGATGGTGCAGCGGGTCACAGAGAAGGATTGACCGTAACGAGCAGATCCTCCATCTCGTACCCATGGCATCGTATACACGATGTCCATGACCGTCGGCGGAAGAAATTCGCTGACCATTAATATTCAACGTCAGTGCGAACGTCTGGCTTCTTTGACTTGTGGGTTTCTTCACCTTGACCGAAGTCACCGAGCAACCCACGGTCAACCAATTCAGCGGTCAGAGGCGCCCAGTGGCATCCAGGAGAGAGGGCCATCTGAAACCGAAAAGACCGAAGTCGACATCGTCAGTTGTTAACACCTTTGTCGCCGGTTGCCGATTGAGATGCAGAACAACAATGCCCATTGGAGGGAATGTCGAATAACGTCAAGGATTTTATCACACTGGATTTGAAACGGCATTCCAAGCCCAGAGGGCTGGCTCCGTGTCGAATTCCAAGTTTCATTCACCTGGAGCAATGAAGTAGATTAGCTAGATATGATACGAAAAGATAACCTCCGAGGATTATTTGAGTTTGCCATCCCGACAAACACAATCCCTAGAGGCTATGAACGAACGGCAGGTTTCAGCGACTCTTCCATTTGCACTGTCCAAGCCTCGATCTCGTCCAGAGGGAGCTTATCCCATTCTTCGCAGGCCTGACGAAGGTATGAGACACAGTTGAAAAGGGTGAACGTGCTTTGCATACCTCGTCCAGCTGGTCCACCAAGTGAAGAGCACGTCGATTGTTTTCATCAGTCTCTTGGACTGTCTCCTCGAGCTCATCTTGGATTTGGCGGTTGACGGCCTCACTCTGAAACAATACATCAAGAAATATTAGACATCATCAAGCGACATCAGATGAGGATGGCGCACCTCCGCTAAGAGTTCTTTGAGGCGCTGGACTTCCTTCTCCAAGACTGGTGCCGTCTTGGCCACAACGGCAACACGAGGATCTAGATCCTCTTTCCACGCATCTTGTCTGGTCTCCCCTTTCGTACGTCGCTCTTTGGCGTCGGTTACAATCTTATGGAGCTTGTCGACATTATCTTGGACATTGTAGTCCGTGAATAGCTTGTCCAGGTCGTTCTACATGTTCAATGATTGAGTTCAGTGGGACTGCTATCACGGGGTCCATATACACTCACGATTGTCTGGCTCTCAATGTAGTCTGAGATGCTGGTGAAGGTAGCTGATGCGCTATTCTTGTCCTCCTGCACGTAAAGAGGGAAGCACTCGGCAAAGTCTTCGAATCTAGTGGCAAACAGTTTAAGTTGACTGCAGGAAAGACTGGGGTCCAAATGAATGAATGACTTACGTCCATTTTCGCGCCGAGCGCTGGACGGCTAGCTGTAGTGCAGAATGAAAGTGGGTCCACCTACGACTGCCCGGCTGGTTGTTGAACATGAACGTTACTGTCCAAGAGCCAACTTGCAAGTCGCGTCTGAGCGTGGACGCGATTGATGGGAGACACGTGATGCTAATTGGCCCAGCCAGAATATACAGGACTCTCAAACTTCCCGGGATCGTGAATCCGTGAACCCGCGTGACTTCACGGTCGGAAATCTCCGCCCCCTAATTATAACTGCCAGTGCGTCCGCGTTGCTTATCCCCCTCCTTCGCTCTTCATTGTCGTCCACCATCAGTCTTGTCCTCGCTCATCGCAACTTCGTCAACAAGGTTGAGCAAGAGTTCGCCCGCCTCTCAGAGTTATTGAGATAGGAACAACGGTATGCCCATTATTCACTGCTCAATATCGCCTCACCTCACGCCTCGCCTCGCTTCATCTACCACTGTAACCAGTGCTCGCCAATCCGCGAGTCACCCTTTCTCAACCGCCAAGCTCACCTCCCATCCACAACCTCGAGACTCGAGATCGCACACATCATTGGAACCGCTAGTGTATAGCGACGATGAATATTATCCGTATTACCCTGCAGACGTTGTTGATGTATAGTACATCTTGAATACACTGCCTTTCCTAGTCCTCTCACCCACATCGCCGATTCGCGCTGTCTCTCTAGCGGCGAGCGCTCGGCGCGTTGCACGCGAATTTAGACGACTTAAGAGTAGCCGCGAATGCCAAGGTGTACCGGATATGTCAAGGAAGGTTCTGTGTTTATACGCGAACATTATACCACCACTAGATGAACCACAACCTGGTGCATCACCAGAGGCCTTACTGTGAGGCAGGGAGGTGAGCGGGACATGGTTTGCCCGCCATCACAATTGATGGCTCGGGAGTCGGAGGCCCCGTGACTTCACGGCGGCAGTTCACGGGCTTCACGCAGCCGTGAACTTTGTAAGTCCTGTATGGTCTCGGCCCAGCAGCCACTGCGGGCCGTGCTAAGCGCCTTCACTCCGACCACCACCTAGCCTTCCGCCTGCATGAGCACCCCTGCTGCCCGCGACGAAGAGACAGGGAATGCAGGGCCAACTCAGAATGTCGTCCCTCAAAGGAGCTCAATTCCATCCTTCCTCTTCCTGAGCCTGCTTCTGTTCATGCTCACAAGCCACAATGGCGATGAGTTTCTGGCCAGGCACCAGCATCAAGATGCACTGAAAGCTCTTACTTGGCAGCTTTCGAACTATACTGCATGGATGAATGGAACAGAAAGCAATTTCACTGTTGTATGTCGAGTCAGTGGATCGGTACGCGAACTTGGTCATTGACGCATGGCTTACAGCCAGAACGAGACTCAGCAGTGGGACCATTGCTGGACGCTTTCAACGTCCAAGGCCATGAACTCAATCCATCTGAAAGCTCATACTATCTCAACATCACTGGATTTCTTCATGGCAACTCTCAGTTCTACAATCTGTCCTCTCCAGTAACTCTGAACGATACTCTTCCTTGGAAATCCCTCGCAGAGAAGTACACAGAAGGGCTTAACGTCACTCGGGCTGGCGAGATGTGGGGAGAGTGGAACTGGAATGCATCAACCAGGGCGGCTTTGAGTGTCGTCGAGAAGAAACCACTCGGGATGGACGAGAAGCCCGTTACGGAGAGCGATCTGGCCTTGGTACATGTTCGTATCCATTTCTCTAGTATCTCAAAGGATCTATGCTCATAATATTTAGGGTAGGATTGAGCTCACCGATAAGGAAACCGAAGAGGACCTTCGCTTTGACTTTGAAGGCATACACTTCCTCTCCAAAGGGTCGATTTACGGATTCGCTGAACCTCCGGGGTAGGCTGGATTGTGCTCCGCCCATTAACGCCAACACTCATGATATTCACGCCTAGGGGTCGCATCGACATCCGACTGCTTCCATCCATCGTTCCTGCAGACGCGAGAAACGAGACTGCGGGTGTCATCGCCCCAGAGCTTAAAGCTCGCATCACCAAACTCAAGAACCTGATCGATGCTGGGGTCTCCGAACTGGAGAGTACTTCTGGTACGCGACTCAATTCCTCTACTACATGAAAGGCCTTTGACTTTGCGTTAGACGAGACGCCAAAGACGACATGTCCATTCATATTCGTCGGTCACATCGACCCAACAAACGTACCACAGTTCCTTATGCAAGAACTAGAAGACGAACTGCAGAACCCAACTGGGATCTCGACCATTCGTCAACCAAAGCTATCCCTCAATGGGATCTTCATCAGCAAAGAATGCGGAATCATGTACACCATTGACGACACAGAAGGTTTGAGGTACATACGCTATTCCCTCGCTCGTGCTTGACCTCACCATATCCACTATTGCAAACTCTAGATCCCGTTCGTTCTTCCGCAAAGTGACAACCTGTAAGTATTGTCTTCGGTGATGCGACTCATTTCACAGCTCTGACCAGAAATAGATGCTGGCCTTAGCGCCCTTGGTTACTTGATGATTCTCGTCCTCTTCTCGCGGCAACTTGAGCGAAGCCGCAACCCATCAGGCATCTCTCGCGTCTCACGCTGGACGTTCCTCTCCCAAGCCACCATGGACTCGGTCTCCTTCGCAGGTCACATTACGTTTGCGATTCTTGCTGAAGGAAGACCATCCATGTCTCTGATCGCCCCTGCATTTCTGGCTTGCATTTTGTTCGTGCAGGAAGCTGTAAGTGCTTGTCCTTGCATACTCTGTATTTCAGACTCACGCCGCACGCGTCTCTGTTAGCAATTTTTCGCACTGATCAACCAGGTACAAGGCGTTGAGAGGACATATACTGCTCCTACCCCTCCCCCGGCGGCAGCAAACACTGGGGCGAGCGATGGATCTTCATCTGACTCTGCGACTCCAAGAGCGACTCCACCACCGCCAGCACCTCCCCAACCAGCCCCGGCTGCTACTCAGCCTTCGCCGCCTCAGCCAGGCTTCTGGGGTTTCCTCCGATTCTTCATCCAGCATGTCCGCTCAGATCCTCAAGCCCAACTATGTACGTCGTACTCTCCCAGCTCTGTGCACTACTTTTACTGACTATTTCGAATTTACAAAGGGATTGGCATGTTCATCTTCCTCGCACTCATCGTTCAAGTCATCCTCTCGCCGACCCTGACAGTTCTCTTCGTGGGAGCGACGTATTCTTCGATCTGGCTTCCTCAGATCGTCCGCTCTGCACGTCGAAATCGAGAGAGTGGGTTGGCCAAAGAGTATATCGTTGGTGTGACATTGATCAGGCTTGCGAGCGCAATGTGTGAGTATGGGGAATCAATCTAAAGTCAGCGGGTACTAACTCTTTCCTTTATAAAAGACTTTCTCCAATGCCCGAAGAATATCCTCGAGGTTTCTACTCGTCCATGGGCTCCGTTCTTCGCGTTCACAGTTGTGCTGCAGGCTAGCGTGTTGATGCTACAAGATACTTTTGGACCAGCCTTCTTCCTACCCGAAAGGTTCAGAGCGAGTACAGGATGGGATTATCATCCACCTCTGGGCTCGCTCATGAAGGGCAGCAATGGTGATGTCGAGTCACGATTCGGAGCTGGCAAGGAGGTATCAGAGACTGGAGAAGAAACGTTGGGCGATTGTGCGATTTGCATGGAGGGGATACACGTGGAGGGCATGTTGAGACGTTCGAAGAAGTCGATGGATGGGAGAGGGGAGGGCGATGAGAAGAAGGGGCTGTTGGCGGGTGATGATTCGCTTGTAGGGTCTGGTTCAGTACGGTCCCCAGGGATGTTTGAAGGCGGTTTGAGGAGGACGAGGAGCGGGTTGATGAACTCGAAGGCTCGCAAGAACTATAGCCTTGCGCCGTGTCATCATCTGTTCCATACAGAGTGTTTGGAGAAGTGGCTAGCGATCAAGGTGAGTTGTCTTTCTTTGGTTTGGAAGGCTTTGCTGATGTGCTCTCTAGAACATCTGTCCGCAGTGCCGGAGACCTTTGCCACCTCTGTAGCGCACATTCTTTGTACCGTAATCCTTTCCATGAAACCTGAACCGTTCAGAAAGCGGTATATCCCAAATAGAACGAAAGAAAGATTAGATACACAATACATTACTTGTTCTGTAATTTCATTACGCCTGCACCAATCCGTCCTTGACCATCCTCCTCTTACACTCTGCCAGCATCTCCACACTAATCATCTTGACCCCCCAGCGATCCGCGAACGCCCTACAGTCATCCCGTCTCGCCATCGAGCCCTGTTCATCATCATTCACAATCTCGCACAACACACCCGCCTCTGCAAGCCCAGTCATCCGACACAAATCCACCGCGCTCTCCGTATGGCCTTTGCGTGTCAGCACGCCCCCTTCGCGTGCCTGGAGGGGAACCATGTGCCCTGGACGAGTAAAGTCCGTGGGCTGGACCGAGGGCGAGGCGAGAGCCCGGGCGGTGAGGGCACGGTCGTGTGCGGATATGCCGGTCGTCGTTCCGTGGGTGTAGTCGACGGTGATGGTGTAGGCCGTTCGATGGGGGTCTTGGTTATTCGGTACCATTGGTGGGATTTGGAGGGTTTGAAGACGGGACTGGGGGAGCGCAATGCAGATGTACCCGCTATAACATAACATGTGTTTAGTTGGTTGTTATTGATAAATGAGAAGATGCAAATAGGAGGATCACAAGTGTAATGAACGGAGGAAGGAAAGAAGACATAAACTCACCTGGTATGCTTGATCATCCATGCCATTTTCTCGGTTGTGCATTGGCTTGCAGCGATGATAAGGTCACCTTCGTTCTCTCTGTTCTCGTCGTCCATGACCACGAGGAATTCACCGGCTTTGAACGCTGCGAGCGCATCGTCCATGGAATCGAATGCAAAGGATGACCGGGTTCGTGGAGGATTTACGAGGGTAGGTCTCGGGGCTGTTTGGTGCGGTTGAAATGGAGAGGAGGATGAGGAGGGTGTGCCATTGAGGCCTTTTGCGACGCCATTGGTGGTACCATTTGTATAATGGCCATTCAGCAAGGTCGAGGAAGGCATTTGGTGGGCGATGGAAGTGGTGGTTAAGAGTAGAAAGCGAGTAATAGTTGACCCGGGTTAGCCTAGAGAGTCTTTAGCTGACAGGAATATTGCTGGAACGATGAAAGCGGAGGTGCTAGGGCGTAGGATCGGGCGGCTGAAAACATATTGATGTGGGAATGGGTCAGCAAGCTGAGAAATGGGCGTGATTGTCATTAGTCGCGTATTGTAAGAGACCGGTATCATTGGATGCGCTAAGGCTGGAAGAAAAGGGCCTGGGGTATTCCATCGGGTAATGCTTTCCCTTATCTCTTATATACTCGGTCCTCGGATGCCTGCTTTCAGTGTCCTCGTTCCCATTGCCCTCTTGAGGCTGCTTCCGCGATTGAATGCTGCTTGCGTCGTCTTACCGGCATGTCTTCATATTTCATCGTGATGCTAATCTTGTCCAACTTGCACAACAGAGCTTTCTAAATACAACCTTCTCTGTCCAACGTTCGTCAAAGGACCTGGTCAACGAAACACCCGTTGGCCGAGCGGACCGGAGATCGGTTCGAGTCGTGATTGGCTGATGGCAGCGGACGAAGCCGGACGGAAAGAAATTGCTGGCAGGTAAAAGCAGTTCGCGAGTTGATCTGTAACCTCCATAGACTTTTTCTCCTTCCCTCCTTCCTTCCTCCATAATCATGTCGTCTGTTGTGAGCCCTTCAGGCAAGTGGGATGCCAGGTACCTTGGCCCTGTCGTCCACGACAGCAGCTACTATGCAAAGTGCATGCTCGGTGGTGTCCTTGCCTGCGGTGTCACTCACGCTGGCATCACTCCTCTCGATGTCGCAAAATGTAACATGCAGGTGGGCGCATATTCTCCAGTCTAACCAGTGAACAGTCTTCTCAAACTATGACAGGTCAACCCCGCAAAATACAAGGGCCTCATCCCCTCCCTCAAGCTCCTCTCTGCAGAGCAGGGCTCAACCGGTCTCTGGAAGGGCTTCGGCCCCACTTTCGTTGGATACTCCCTCCAGGGAATGTTCAAGTATGGTCTCTATGAAGTCTTCAAGGACTACTACTCCAACCTTGCCGGCGAAGATGCTGCCACCAAGTACAAGCCCCTCATCTGGCTCGCTGGTTCCGCCTCGGCAGAGGTCTTTGCCGACATCGCTCTCTGCCCCCTCGAGATGACCAAGGTCAAGATCCAGACCAGCGCCCACGGCACCTTCCCCACCGGCTTCGGTGCTGCGCTCAAGCAGATGAGCGCTACCAAGATTGAGACCAGGTATCCTTTCGGTTCTCTCGTCCCCCTCTGGTCGCGACAGGTACGTGTTTTCTGTTTTTATTTCTGAGAAGTCAGCAACTCATGGACATCCAACAGATCCCCTACACCATGGCCAAGTTCTTCTTCTTCGAGAAGATTGTCCAGCTCTTCTACACCAAGGTCTTCACCGCACCCAAAGAGTCCTACTCCAAGGGAACCCAGCTCGGTATCACCTTTGCCTCGGGTTACCTCGCCGGTGTCGTCTGCGCCATCGTCTCTCACCCCGCCGACTCTCTCGTCTCCCTCCTCGGAAAGGCGGAGAACAAGGGCAAGTCCGCCGCCGTCATCGCAAAGGAGACTGGCATGGCTAGCTTGTTGACCAAGGGTCTTGGAACTCGTGTCATCATGATTGGTACCCTTACCGGCTTCCAATGGTGGATCTATGACACCTTCAAGGCCTCCATGGGTCTCGGTACCACAGGTGGCAAGTAAGGGCTGACACCCTGCTTGTTGGAGGAGATTCAGTTCCCTTGTTGTATGTCGCGTTCACTGCTTTGATGTTTGCTGTCAGCTGATCATCTCTCCAGCGCATAGACTCCCGCTTGGAACTGGATGGAGAGGAGAGGAGAAATGGGGGAGTCATCCTTCGTTTTAGTGATACCAAACAAAACCTGGACGCTAGATATTCACCTTGCCGTTAGGCCCCTTTTTTATCATAGCTTATAGACGGACCGTTCGTAATGGATACGCGATTCATACGATAGACGCTTGACAGTGAATGGAGAGCTTCCAGTGCAAGCTTTGTGAAACATGGTACAGGTATGAGATACTGGCGAGATTAATGCGACACGACGAGGCAAGTCCATCACGAGAAAGATGCTACAGGACGAGGAACACGAAGAAAGGACAGTCAACTCGATGGAATGCTCAGCATTTCCACGAGTCCTGCGAAGGATTTAAATGAGTGGCAAAGGAAGAGATGGGAGGAAGCTCACATTTCGTTTGGAAGGAGCCTTGCGATGCTGGTAGGGTTTCTCTCCCAAGCACTCTGCTACAGTGACCAACCGATAGCCCCCCCGCTTGAGCTTAGAGAGCGCATGAGGAAGGACATCATAAACGCTCGAGTCTGCGTGAAGTGCGAAAAGGGGATGAGGAAGTTGCCGGGCCGACATGAGCGCTAAAGAACCTCACGGAGAAGAAGCTGCACTTACGATAGACCTCATGTCCCAATGACAAAACACTCTTTGGCTTCCCGCGCACGAGTTGATCGTAAAGGGCTTTCTGACGCGATGCACTGACACCAGTTGAATCGCCCGAGCTGTTCGAGCAACCCAGTTTCAAGATCGATAATGCAAAAGCCGTTGACGATTGATGCACTCACTCAAAGTCCCAGAGCACGAGCGATTGGTTTCTGGCTGCGGCAACTTGTCGCACAAGTTTGTTATGGTTTCCATAGGCTGATGCATACCGGCGTGTGTTAGAATGGAGGTTGAAGATTGGGACTTGAAGCAGCGATAGACATACGAGGTCGTACGAATCTGGGCATTGCGCCGGTTATGCGTTGGATGGCCTCTGTAGTGACATGGTCCCATCAGGCTACAGATTGGGTACAAGAACAGGAAAGGCGGGCTTACGGTCGGTTCGTTGCATCTCTTCGTATACTGTCGTGGGAGGTAATTAGCGTGTCAAGCCCAGTGGAATTAGGGGAGCATCACTGACTGCCATTCCAAGACAATGTCGAAAGATCATGGTGACTCCAAGTGTGCGAGGCAACTTGGTGGCCCTTGTCGAATACATGTCGAATTCGCTTGACGTTTTTCTCGCTGTAAATGCATCCGTCTGCCAGAATCCCCCGTTGAGCAATTTGTAGTGACCGATGTCAAAAGAGTCGAGGGTACATACAGTTGTTGCCATCTGCCGGATTAAACAAGGGGGAGCATACGTGGTCAGTCCAGGAGGCGAACGAGCTCAAGGATAAAGGCGTACTAAAGAAGAAGGTGGCAGATGCACCGGCGGCGTCGAGCTGCCTCGTCACCTCATATCTACATAAACGCCAAATCTCAGCTGTTGGACTTTCATGCAGGTCAATATCGAACACGCACATGTACTTCCACGGCCCATCGTCCTATCGCCACCCAACGAACGCTTTTAGCCAAAGACCTAGCGACTAGCTGCGCGAATCCACTTACAAAGGTTAGAGCGGCGGTGTTGGGGACTGAACATTGCGTTATAACTCGGGCGAGATTGTGGCGAGTCATTTGGTCACTTGGCGGGAAAGCAGGAAACGCTTTGGCGGATACGGTGAGAAAAGTGAGGAAGGAGAAGATAAATGTAGGGGGAGAAAGGAAGAAAAGCATGTTGAAGGCTCTGAGCGGTTGTTAGAATCGCGCAGACGTTTTCGAAGCTCAGCGTTCAAGCGAGCTGGGCTGTTGAGAAAGAGTGGAATCGAGAAAGGGCGAGCAGCCGAGTTGGGCGGAGGTGTCGCCGTAAAGGAGTGACTGAAAAATGAGCGACTAGAAGCTGAGGCGGGAAAAGCAACGTGGCGAGACAAGAAAGAGAAATATGGTGCGGGGAAGCAAACTCGAGGAATTTAACGGTCGTTAGTTCGATCATGATCACACGAACGTGGCGTTACAATCCATGCACGGTATTGGGATAGGGGCTAGCTACCGAAAGAAGGAAGAGGACTTACAAATTTGGATGATGACGTCATACGAATCTCGCAAGTTGCACTGGCAGTGGCCGCCTAGGGAGAGGCGAAAATGAGTAGAGCTTCAGGTTAGCCAGCCGCGCTACCCTTGGTATGCTATCAGGCTCAGAACTGAAGTCAATGTGTCTCTGGGTGTTCTGAAAACGGCATGCGGGGTTGGCAAAGTGGCCGCCTAATAGCATGCGCGTTATGTATTACTATCATCGTTCTTCTTCAATGCCATTGAGGTGGCCGCTTTGCCTCTCCTGAGTAAGCCTGCACGCCAGATGGGATTGATATGCGGGCTGAAGACAATGCATCCCTTCATAAAACTTGATAGAATTCGCTAGATATCAAGATCGAACCCCTACACCGAGGCCAACGTGTGGGCCCCCGCGAGTCACCGAGACGGCATGAGAGGGTGTGCAACGACGCACCGCCCTTAGCGAACTGATAGTCTAACGGTTCATCACGCACTTTGCTTTCAACTACGCATGAAAGGATTGCATACTCCCGTGAATCGGGAGGAAAGTGCAGGGATTCGAGTCCTCCCCGGTACTATCATCTCACGGCCTTCGATGGGTTTATTTTTCTTTGGACTAGCTCCCGGCTTCGGCTGAAGCGTAAACGTTGTCGGGGACGGGCGACTTGTCGGTGAAGAACTTCACCGACTCGGAGCAGTTATTAGCTATGCCGTCTTCACCCCACCCAGATTGAAGCCAGTGTCAATAAAAGCGAAAGGAAAATAGGTGGCTTGCTCGATGGGCTCGCTAATCCGTTGCCGACTAGCGAATGCGACTGTGTGGGTCCATCATACTGAACCTCGACGATCGTTGTGCCGGGGAGCCTTGCAATCGTTCGGGTTGCTGTTGGCCGGCCTTGGGAAATGGTATTTGGGAGGATTATAACGTCCCCAGTGACTGAAGGCCTCGATGATCCCACCGCATCACCCTGTCCAGCAAGATCTGCGCCGTCTCCTAGATCACCAGTCGAGATTTCCTCGGTTTCATCTCCTTTGGACGGGTCAGAGGTATCAGGTGGCAAGACCGTCGGTGTAGGTGGCTGATGTGAGTTTGAGGGTAGGAGTAGCGATGTGGTGACTCCAATAGGAATATGGTCTGTTCTAGGATTTGTGATTTGCAGAGGCGTTGAAGTAGGGCTGCCACTTCTAAGAGGGTCATCGGCAGGTGGCTCGCCTATTACATCATCTAGTAGACCCGGCGGGAGGTGGAAAGGAAGCGTGTCACTAGTGGTAGTAGGCGGTGAGTGTGATTGGGGAGGGTCCTCCCCTGATGTTGTTGCAGAGGGATCTGTTTGAATTGCCCGAGCTCGGAATACCTCCCACATCTCGCTGTCTGAAGGATTGATAGCAAATACGACTCCTTGCTTGCAGCCGCTGATAGTGGTAAACCAAAGTGGGCTTCCATCGTATGTATCTGGGAGGGTGACTTGCTGGAATCGGTAGCCATTAGATCCGTAAGGAGGCCTTTGCGCATCAAGGGCACGGGTCAGATGATTAGCATATATCAGAAAGAACGAGCACACTGACTCGAGCTCAGCATCGCGTGGGTTGTTATAGGGAGTGCACGGGGCGTCGAATGTTGAGCGCATAACAGTTGCACCTCCTTCACTGTGGAGGACTGTTGGCAAAGCTGCACGACACGAATAGGAACCCTGAGACTCACAGAATGAAGTTGATGGTGTGGCCAGGCCGTGCGGGAACGCTTGCTGTGTCAAAGCCATTGGGTGTGACGACAATCTCGAATATGACCGTCGCGAGAGCCTCCAATGGAAAGCCAGCGCTGAGAACTAGAGCCACCACCGTGACTAGTTTGGCAGAAGGCATGCTGTTCACCAGAACACGAGACGACGATGGCTCTAGGTGAAGGTGAGGGTCTATGTACGGCAACAGGAGCTTGGATTGCTGGGAACGCGACTTTGTAAAGCACTTTTCGCTTCACCGATCTGCGCAGAGATGCCACAGCGCCCATCGGAGACAATGTCCCGATTGTTGCATGGCGATGAAATTCGACACACTACCGTGATGCCATATGCGAATCGTATACTTCTTATCACAGTCTTCCGCTTAGCGTTCCCAGCACCGGCCCCCAGCTGATTATGCGCGAAGGGGAAAAGAACCAACAGACCTGAGCGGAACTCTTTGGTATCTCGAGCGAGAAATCGGCCAAGTATAGAAGATCTGTGCTAGACTAGCCGCGTACCCATGCTACGCGCCGGCATCGCTATTTTCAGCAAGAAATTCTAAGTTAGGCTTGAACTTGAAACCCGCGTTTCAGTTGGTAGGCGTCGAGCAGTTACGCCAGAGTCGTTGCCGACGCAGGGTCGACTCCTCACACTGATCTATCGGTCAGGCCATTGGATTCCGAGTTCGAGATCAGGACTTCCTTTGCATGCACGCTATGCTTGGCTGCGGCTTACCGCTGCGCACCAATTCGAGGCTATAGGCAACAGTTATTCCGATATTCGAAAGGCACTCGTTTGAGGATAAAGTGAAAGAGATTTGGACTATCACTATTACATGCCGAAATGATTCCAAATAATAACAAGCACATCGTCCGTCCGTCCATCTACAGCCCTTCAAAGAAGGCCAAATCCGAAGCCGACAACCCTGCTTTACCGGAAGAGCCGGTCGAAGTTGCAGAGAGGGGTTTCATGGCGGGTGGCAGTGTGCCTTTCGGTGGCGGAGGTGTTGGCGAGGAGCCAAAGAAGCCACCGTTCAGCGACAAAGGAGCATTACTGACGTTTGACGGGGGAGGGGGTGCTATACCAGGTGTTCCAGATCTTGAGCCAGGCGGGGGTGGCAACGGCGAAGGGACCCTTGACCCAGTAGGGGGCGATAGGACTGGAGTTCCGCTTCTCGACCCGCCAGCGGGAGGCGGAGGAGGGAACTTCCACCCCATCCCTGCTCCTCCTACCCCTCCAAACGGTTTGCTACCACCTACGGGAGGAGGCGACACACTCGGAGGAGGTTTGAAGGCGGGAATACTCGCTGATTGCCTCGACGCTGGTGGGGGTGTGGGTGTAAGATTGGGCGGAGGAATAGTCCCGGCCTGCCTGAACGCTGGTGGGGGTGTAGGCGCAAGACTAGGCGGCGCTAAATTCGGTATAGGTTGTTCCTGGAGACTGGCAAATATACTACCTCCGAACGGATCCCGTGATTTCCCAGCTGGTGGATCTGGAGGCGGCAGCGCTTGAGGCAAAGGCGAAGGAGGGGCCTTCCACGAGTTACCCCTCGAAGCAACAGTCTCCATCAAACTCAGAGTGCGCTGATGTTCTGCCTTGGAGACTCGGACTGAACTCTTCCTCTGCACCTGGATTTGGGGTGGAGGGGTCGAGGATGATGGGCCTGTAGGGGGCGTCATGCGTGCGACTGGGGCCGAGGGAGCGGGGATGGTGGAGACCACAGGCGATGCAGGCCCAGGAGCAGGGGTGGGAGGGGTAGGTTTGTTGCTGTTGGCGTTGAAGAAGGTAAAATCGCCAAATTCATCGTCCCAAGACGTATCAACTTTGGCTGGTGCCATTGATTTAGCAGGGGCCGGGGGTGGTGCAAAAGAAGAAAACGAGGGTGCAGCCGGGGCACGCGAAGAGGGTGAGGTGACAAAGTCATCGAAGTCATCATCATCCCCAAATGCAGGTGCCGCTGCCGCTGCCGGCTTTGTAGCTACAAACGCTCGGTTAGAAATTGGCGGCGGTGCCAATGGCGCAATGGAGGAAGGAGGCCGTGGTGGCGGTGGGAAAGGCGGTGACATGGACGCCGATGGCGTGGCACGGTGCGAAGGAGTCGTTGTCGATGCTCGCGAAGGAGTCCGACTTGGTACCAGGGTACTGGAAAAATCCATTATACTGGGAGGAAGGTTTGTCTTGGGAGGTGGTATGGGGGGAGTCATGACCCGGGATGAGAATGAAGTATTGCTCTCGGACGAGAAAACGGTAGACGAGGGTGATCCCGTCGAGGACGTAAATGATAGACTCGAAGTGGAAGCAGCAGGAATCGAGCTGCCGTTGAGAAGATCAAAGCTTGAACTGGTAGGGAGGGTGGGTAACGGTGGCGATTGTTGATTGGAGCTCCCAGAGGTCTGCGTATTGGGGATAGGTGAGTCAAACAGAGAAAACAGATCCTCCTGAACGGTCGATGGCTGAGGCTTGGCTACAGGAGGTGGGTTGGTGGGCTGCCGCTTGATTGGGGTCGATCTGGGAGGGGGAGCCAGAGGAGCTGGTAAGGCCGTTGGAAGTGAAGGAGTCTTGGCATGGATCATATTGGATAGAGCTTTGAGCTGGTCGTCCATACTGTCATGTTCGTTTGTGGTTGGTACAACGTCATCCAGGAATTCGAGGTCATCCGTTGACAGAGCCATGCTCGCTCGATCATTTGCTTTATTGCGCGAAAATCGTCCAAGGAAACGGGAAACGACTGATGGCGGTGGTGTTTCCTTGGGTTCCTTGTCCTCATCGCTGAAGAAGTCCAAGGCAGGGGATGAAAGCGAAGCTGGAGTAACAGCTACTGGGACAACAGCAGGGGCAGCTGCTATAGCAGGAGCAGGGGTAGCTGATACCGTGGAAGGCTTCGCTGGTGCAGGAAGCGGTACAACCGGGCTGTCGACACTGGGTCTAGGCGACTCGGTAGCCGCTTTCACTGATTTCGAAGGGGAAGGAGGCTGTGGTTCTGAAGGAGAAGCCGTACTATTGGATCGGCGAGAGAAGAACGAAAGGATGCCCCCAGGAGCAGCAGGTTTCTTTGCTTGTGCATCTAGAGACGTTTGCTGCTCCTTTGGGACAATCTTCCACCCTGCGGGCGCAGCATCCGTTGAAGACAAGTCTGCAGTTGTCTTGACCGCTGTTTCCCAGGAAGTCGACCCTTTTGATTCAAGGTACATTGCCATTGGACCTTTTCTCGCGATGATGCTGTTCTTCGACAACTTCAAGGCCTCTGCTTCATGCTTTGCAATAAAGGTCTGCTTAAAAGGCTTTTGCATTTCAAGCGACAAGCCTTCAGGCACCAGCATGAGCCGAACGGAGCCTCTGGGTATCATTAGCAAAAAAAAGTAAATGCACCTGAGTTGAAAGACTCACGATACAACGTTTTCTAGATCGACCGGTCTCGAGGCTTCTTCCTCTTCACCCTTCTTGGTCTCCGGCCATATTGCAACAGCAGCCTGCTCGAATTCTGCGAGGATAGCATTCAAGCGCTCTGGAGGCTGTTCCGCATGAGGAAAGGGATGACTGGAAAGATTTGAGCACTAACGACGTGTCTGTCCTGCCTTGCCTTCTCCATCCTGGCTGTCTCCCACTCGTCCCTCGTCGGTCCTTCATCATCATCTGAGTCCTTCCCACTTCCAGGTTCCTCCCAAGAGTTTCCCCAAGCATCGTCATTCAGACTAGTAGCTTCCGCGAAAGCATTCCTTGTCGGCGACCATGCATCAGCTTCGGGCTGAAGATCATCTGCAGCGGAGAAGGACCCAAAGCCGTCCGTGTCATCAGGGATGGCCACGACAGGGACGACAGGCGATCGCACAGGTGAGATGACCGGCGAATCTGCTTTGACTGAAGAAGCACCGCTGGAGCTTGATTCTGGTTTATTGGTGTCATAGTCGACGCTAAATGAGACGCTATCAAGCTCTGGCGTGACAGCTTTACCGAGAGGCGGTAGATCGTTGAACGTAGGCGCAGTTGCTTCTGGCTGCCATGAAGTGGATTCGAATGTAGGTTCCTTGTCCCAGCCAGTAGTCGTAGATTCGGATCCTCCCCATGACGGAGCAGCCCACCCAGCGTTCCCGATTGCGACTTCGTCGTCGGCTTGCGGCGGCAAGGTCCAGGCTGGGACGACGATGGGCGGACTTGATGCCTGCGGGACCTTTACTACTTCCTCCTGCGGTTTCTTTGCTGGTTCTGCCCAGTTCTCGGCCCAAGGGTTGTCCATTTCTCAGTGCCAGCTGTAACCAGCACGCACAGTTCGTTGTTGCCGGGGGAGCCTTCAGAATGGCATATGTAGATTTCTGGCAGACCCAGGATGACCGAGGGGCGTTCGGTAGAGGGTGGTCAGTGATGGGTGGGCACAGCCACTGCGCTTGGCGTTGGTCGAGTCTCAGTGTGGGTAGTCGCTTTCCAACGACGTCGACAGTCGACGAGTCGGATACCGAGAGTTCCTTTTTGCTAGCTGCTTTTTTCATCCCTAGCCACCGTAATCTGACCAGTATACCGACAAGAAATCCAGTTGCTTCCTGCTGGCATGGAAGGCCCTGCTGCTGAGCGAAACATTGGCGACTGGGACGAGGCTGATGTTCATTCGTGGCTCTCAAGCTTGGGATACCCCCAGTATGAGGGTCAGATAAGAGGTGCGGCCCAGGTTTTGCTTTTGTTCGAGCACGGGAAATCTGAACAGGAAGCAGAACACAGAATCAGAGGCGACGCCCTCTGCCTGTGTACAGCCGATGATCTCAAGGCTATCGGGATTGCGACAATTGGCCAGCGGCTGGCCATTCTCAAGGCCATCTATCAGGTCAAGCTTGCCCACGGGGTCCCCATGGATGAAGACCATTATATTCCGCCTTGTCAGTCACTCCCCTCTTTACCAAGGATGGCCTATATAACTACCTACAGCGGAGCTTGCAGAACTCTCAGAATCGGTCACGGTTTACAAGCTGCATACGATGGTGAAGGAGCAAGGTGCGTCAGAGGTGGCAGTTTCACTTGTTTTTCTAATCAAATGGCAACCTTAGGTCAACGACTGAAAACCCTGGAGGATGAAAACCGGTCGCTTACTACCATTGTACAAACGTTTATTGACGAAGTCAATGGTGTAAGAACCTCGATAAATGGACAGGTATTTGATGCTCGCCCTCTTATATTAGTGTGGAATCTTACATGTCCCAAGGAGGATGGGCCTGCTGTTCGACGACAGCCTTCATTCAAATGGGCTCAATTCGACAAACCGCAGAGATCACCCATTAAACCCGAACCCGTTGAGTCACCCCATCCATCACCACATCGCCTCGAACACGACCTCTCGACGAAAGTGCAGCCCGGTCCACCTGCACCTCCTTCAGAGAAGCCACGCCCGCCTGTGCTAAATCTCGACAATCCAAGCTTGGTTGACCAACCACCCAAACCAACGCGTCAAGAAAGCAGCTCGGATATGAAGGGATTCAAGGTCACCCTGGAGGACCCAACGTGGAAGGTGCTTCCAGCAGCGCTGAAGAAGTATCGCATAAACAACGACACATGGCAAAACTACGCAATGTTCATTTGCTATGGCTCAGTCGGTACGTCGCTGCCCCTGTGGTAGTCCATGGATCTGACAGTTCTTGACAGGGAATCGTATTGAGCGCTGTTTGAGCTATGATGAGAAGCCTCTTCTTCTCTTCCAGAAACTCAAGGACGCAAAGAAAAACCCAGTTTTCATGCTGAAGCATATCAAAGATATCAGGTCTCCGATCGCTGTCGCACAACAAAAACATGCTGCGCGAAAAGCTTCTTCTGTCATCTCAGCAACAGATACATCAGCCACGCACGGACACCATAAAGCACCGTCGACGTCCAGGACAAACCACAGACCACCCCATCTTCAAGTATCTGATTTCTCCTCCGTTGCCACCCCTTTACCATCGACAATGCTGAGTCCTCCATCTGGCTGGCCGGAGCCTGGTGTGCTCTCTCCTGCCATCGATGCTTCTCGCGACGATTCCTCGTCAGCTACAACACCTTCGATGCTTAGCGTTCATGGATCAAATCTCAGCGGTACAACGCTCATGGGCTCCGATGGACATAAACAGAACTTGGATCACCCTCCAAGTGCCTCATTAAGCGCCCGGGAAATGGTGCCCAGCGCGAATGGCATCTCATATGCGGTAGCCATATATCCCTATATGGCCGAGCAAGATGATGAGTTTGATGTGATTGTGTAAGTCGCCTTTGAATGTTCCCCGTACGGCCACTCAACTCACGATTCCGATAGAGGCGACACCTTTATCATCCTCTCTCGCGCCAAGGGCTGGTGGGTTGTCCAACGAGATCCGAACGGCACAGGCATCGTCGATACGGACATTGTAAAACAAGGCTGGGTGCCAGCAGGCTGCTTACTGGAAACCAAGGTCCCCGTCGCATCTGCCATTGCAGAGGCCGCTGCCAAGGGAGGTGCTGGGTCGAAGACGCCTATCCTTCCTTTGAGCATCATTTCAACCAGCTTCCCTGGAATTGCCTTGATGGACTACAGGAAGAAGGGTGATGAAGAGCTTGACTTGAATAAAGACGATCTCCTCAGAGTCTTCAAGCGGTATAACCATTGGTCATATGTAAGTCTATCGGACGCGCGTTTATTGGGGGACGTTGTACTGATTGGTCGTTTGCACAGGCCGTTAAAGAAGATGGTGGTGACCGTGGTTGGGTGCCAGTGAGTGCTTCTTTCCACTGTTGTCCCAAGCCCATTCTAAATGCCTTTTTGCCTATAGTCTTGGTTCATTGGCAAAGTCACTGCGGCAGGACCTGTTCCAGCAACGCCTAATACAGGGATGTCATCACATGGTCTGATGAGCGAGGAGCTGGGGCAGAACCAGGTGTCTCCAATGTCCTCAGCGTTCCCCCCACAAGCCCAAATACGGGCCACATGATGATTCGCTTTCCATGACACCAACGACCTCTTCTCTTTTTATATTCTCCAAGCACGTGTTTCCCCAATTCGACCTCCAAAACTACTCAATCACCTACATTATAATCTTTGTCAATTACCTGTTACACCCCCAGAGCCAGTCGTCTGGCATGCCACGCTCTCTGTTTCCCTTCTTCCATCCTCCATTGTGCGCAGTTCAAATCCACACTCCTTCAGCATCTCTCTTGCTTGTTCCTTTTGCTATCTCCGTCCAAGTTTTTCTCTCGCAATATCCCGTGTCTCCTGATTTCCCTTCCAGCAATCTCGCTCGTTCTTTATATACAATATCTTCTCTTCTCTTTGCATCATGGCGGGTCGCATGACCGCGTGTACTATAGGCAGCATCAAAGTTCCATTCGTCAACGTATCCTTCTTTATTTGAGTTGTGCGGAGCAGGGATTCTCGGTACCTTAAGTCCTCCATCTTCTTCTTTTATTCGCTTATAGATATTCCATAGTACTTGGCTCAGTGTACATTAGTAGTTGTGACGTTTGGAACTTCTTTTTCAAGCCATCCGGTGCGTACGAGTTGAGTCGTCTTCTTCGACGGGCCGTAAGTTGGGTGCGTATTTCTCTACCTGTGCTCATCTGCCTTCTGACAACCTAACGCTGTTTTCTAGCTGCTTCAACTCGCGAAGGAAGATTAAGGAAGCACTGGCGACCGATGCCCTCAGTGGGCGTTCGTCATACACTCGTCTCTAAAGACACCTCCCTCTACGCTGTCGAACGGGTCGGTACGAACAATCAAGACCCATAGCAGGCAAGTTAAGGAGTCCATTTCCCATTCAAATGGCGGTCCGCGTCCAGCTCTTCAACGATGTCAAAACGGTAAAATGGATCTGTTGAATCCTGTGTTCTCTACGCAAATAATCCCACAATGCTGTCAACCAATCCTCAGGACACATACCGGTTGCTGATTGCGCTCCGTCAAGGGACCTCTGTGAGGCCCCATGGCCCTAAAGAAACCCTCCTCACATGCCACTCCACCGTCTCCGGACAACTCCCGCCTGACTGCAACTGCACCCAGGACCTCAAAGCCGACAGGGGAAAACATCGGTAAGGAGAAACGCATCCACAATATGTGTAATCTGCTCCCTCGTCTCTTCTCGAGCTGCAGGGATAAAAAGGAACGTTGCTTGGCCTGCCTTTCATAAGGCGACCTAGCCCCTTTCTCTCAGGTCACCATGATTGCGCTCACATTCTCCCTGTTGGCACTGGCCTCTTCGTTGTTGACCACCGTCCTCGCCCAAGCTGGCCCTGGCCTCGTCACGGGCGACATCGCAGTGCACGACCCCACGATGTGCAAGGACAAGAACGGGAAGTGGTACCTCTTCTGTAAGTTTCACCCCAGGAACTTTGACAGGCGAGTTGCATACTGACTGCGCTTGTGCTCAGCTACTGCTCCTGGTATCGACATCCGAACGTCTACTGACAGGACAAACTGGGTCTATGCTGGCCAGGTGTTCCCCAACGGACAAGCGACATGGACCGATGCATACACTGGTACCCGCAATGGGTATGACTCTAGTTATGGTGAAGAAAAGACTATGATTAACTGAATTGAACAGAAACATCTGGGCTCCCGACTGCTACTACAACGGCAACGAGTTCCTTGTAAGACTCCTCAAACGCTACCTCATCGTGGCTCACCCGGAATTCTACAGCTTTACTACTCGGCGTCCAGCTTCGGCTCCCAGAAATCTGCCATCTTCCTGGCTAAATCCACCTCTGGTAACTCTGGGACTTGGTCCAACTTGGGTCTGGTGACTTCAACCACGAGCGCGAACAACTACAATGTAAGATCTTCCTACATCACAAGTTCCAGAGCTTACACAACTGTCTAGGCTATCGATCCCAAGTAAGTAAGTTTTTGTTCTCACTTCATGGCCTTAACACATGTATTGCAGCCTCGTCATTGATAACGGCCGCTGGTACTTGACTATCGGTAGTTTCTGGACTGGTATCAAGATGTTCACGTGCGTATTCCTTCCAACTTCCAGCTTCCTGGATCCTTACCTCTCTCGTCAGTGTCGACCCAGGAACTGGAAAGCCCAACTCCAGCACCATGCTCTCAATCGCTAGTCGACCCGCGAACGGAGGTGCTCTTGAAGCCTCCAGCATCTACAAGAACGGCAACTATTGGTACCTTTTCGTCTCCTGGGATAAATGCTGCTCTGGCACCTCTTCTACTTACAACATTCGCGTGGGCCGCTCCAGCAGCGTGACAGGCCCCTTCGTCGACCAGAACAATGTCGCCATGACCAACGGTGGTGGAACTCTTGTACTTGCAACCCGCGGAAGCGTCGTTGGGCCTGGAGGACAGGATGTGTACACTGACTCCGATGGCCCGATCTTGGTTTACCGTACGTTTTCTATTAAGCTTCCAACTCAAGCGACACTGACCCATACTGAACCTCATCCAGATTACTACACTTCCTCCGGGCAGAAGTTGGGCATCAACAGGCTTTCCTTCGCCAGTGGCTGGCCGGTGAGTATCTTACCCTCTGTCGGTCGTTTTGCCTGCTCACCTACCTCGCATAGGTTGTTGTTTAGGAACTGGTTCATGTTGATAGGCAAGGGACATGGGCAAGTTACAGTGTTGCCAGGAATATTGTGCTACCTTGACATTTTGCGAATCTCAACCAATCAGCTCCGCATGCGGCGGGTGTGTGTCGAAAAGACTTTCAGGCCACCCTGTGGGCATTTCAGAGTCTTTTCGGTGAGCATCGCTGAAGGCCTATATTCCTCTGGTATCAATCGACAACTTCCCTATCTGTTCCAGGGAAGATCTGCACAAGCTGCGCCTGCGCATCGGCCATCTCTTCTTCCGTCGACGCATTCGATGCGTCGATCTGCGCCTGCGTCTACATAATCCAGACTGGGCGTAGGGGTCCATGAAATGGAACCCTCTGCAAAAGCCTGGCCCTCCTGTGATAGATGTTTGACTCGCGAGGGAAGGAGAGGCTGAGAGGGACCCGTGGCCAGTTGTGAGTTTGTGTGAGGGCCTGCCGAGGAGGGGTATTAGTCAAGGTCCAGAGAAGGGAAGTTAAGAAGACTATTTCCCCCTCGAATGAAGGTCCGCGTCGAACCTTTCCACGAGTTCAAAACGGTAAAATGGATCTGCTGACCCCAGTGTTCTCGACGCATAATCCCACAGCCCTTTCAACTGATTCTCGCGACATGCACCGGTTGCTGATTGCGCTTCGTCCTGGCGTACGAGGAGTCTCTATGAGGCCCCATGGTCTTCAGGGAACCTTCTTCACATGCCATAGCCGCCATCTACAAACCGCTCCCGGTTGACCACAACTGCATCCAGGACGCCGAAGCCGACAGGGGAAAACATCGGCAAGGAAAGGTGCATGAACAATGTGTGCAGTCTGCTCCTTCGTTTCTTCTCGAGCTGCAGGGATAAAAGGCCCATTGCTTCGCCGCGAGCCTTCCTCTCCCAAGGCGACCAAACCCTCTTCTTCCAGGTCACCATGATTGCGCTCACATTCTCCCTGTTGGCATTGGCCTCTTCGTTGATGACCGCCGTCCTTGCCCAGCCTGGCCCTGGCTATGTCACGGGCGATATCGCAGTGCATGACCCCACGATGTGCAAGGACAAGAACGGGAAGTGGTACCTCTTCTGTAAGTCTCACACCAGAAAATCCGACATGCGAGTTGCATGCTGACTGCGCTGGTGTTCAGCCACTGCTCCTGGTATCGACATCCGAACGTCCACCGACAGGACGAACTGGGTCCATGCTGGCAAAGTCTTTCCCAATGGACAGGCGACATGGACCGATCAGTACACTGGCAAAAGAGACGGGTATGACTCTTGCTATGGTGAAGGAACGAACATCACTGACCAAATGAGACAGAGATATCTGGGCCCCCGATTGCTACTACAACGGCAACGAGTTCATCGTAAGCTTTCCCTCACCTGCCAGCTGACCTTAGTTCATGAGGAACAGTTATACTACGCTGCCTCCAGCTTTGGCTCCCGCAATTCTGCCATCTTCCTGGCTAAATCTACCTCTGGTAACTCTGGTACTTGGTCCAACTTGGGGTTGGTGACTTCGACCACACCCTCGAGCAACTACAATGTACGCACTTTCCCCCATCCCAACTTCCAGGGCTTACACAATCGTCTAGGCCATCGACCCCAAGTATGGTTGTATCTGTCCCTCACTTTGGTGTTCTGACACATGTTTAACAGCCTCGTCATCGATAACGGCCGCTGGTACTTGACTATCGGTAGTTACTGGACTGGTATCAAGATGTTCACGTACGTATTCCTTTCAGCCTTCAGCCTCCCGGATCCTTACCGTTCCCATCACAGTGTCGACCCAGGCACTGGAAAGGCCAACTCCAACACCATGCTCTCCATCGCCACCCGAACCGCGAACGGAGGTGCTCTTGAGGCCTCCAGCATCTACAAGAACGGCAATTATTGGTACCTCTTCGTCTCATGGGATAGATGCTGCGATGGCACCAATTCCACCTACAATATTCGCGTGGGCCGCTCCAGCAGCGTGACAGGCCCGTTCGTCGACCAGAACGGTGTTGCGTTGACCAATGGTGGTGGAACTCTGGTACTCGGGACTCGCGGAAATGTCGTTGGGCCTGGAGGACAGGATGTGTACACCGACTCCGATGGCCCAGTCATAGTTTTTCGTATGTTTTCATTCAGCCTCCAACTCAAGCGACGCTGACCAATCCCGACTCTCATCCAGACTACTACACTTCCTCCGGGCAGAAGTTGGGCATCAACAGACTTTCCTTCGCCAGTGGGTGGCCGGTGAGTACCTTACCCCATTGTCGGTCGTTTTGCCTGCTCACATCGCATAGGTTATTGTTTAGGAGCTGGTTTGATACCGACAAAGAAAGGATATTGGCAAGTTATAGTGCTGCCAGGAATATTGTGTTACCTATACATTTGCGAATCTCAATCAATTTCTTTCGCATGGTTGTATGTTGAGGAATGGCTGCGTTTGTTAAGACTTCCGGGATGCCTCAACCCAGGGATAAAGGGTTTGCTGAAGTAGCAGTTGAACTGAGCCTCAGGCCTGCTCCACTGGATGCTGAGAGGGGAAGTATCTCAATGCCCTCTTGGGACTCGCTCCTGACCAATGTTTGCAATAAGGCAATTACTGTATTCGAAGAGGCCTTGGCTGTGCTTGAACTCGGTGATGTACTGTGGGTCAGTCCAGCCAACGTCAAACCTTTTGTCTATCGAGGAGTTGCACGTCCATTTAAAACATCCATGAGCCAAACCATGTAAATTTGCTCGTTCCGTAGGAAACCTAGGTCCATACACGACCAAAAAGATATTCAGAAGGTTGAAAAACAAAAGATACACCCAACGGGAATCGAACCCGTGCCGCTTGCTACCTATCTATTAGGGAGAATGGAAGGCAAGCATGATAACCACTTCACCATGAGTGTTGATGCAGGAGTCTCAAAACGCAGCATTATGACCTGCAAAGAGCGTGCACTAGTTTTGGGAAGCAAAGGTGTGAGATATGGATTTCACTGCACTCATTGCATTATCCATTCGCAATAGTCCATTAAGTATAACCACATATTGTAGAATCAGAAAGCCCGACGTCAAATTCCCTACATAGCCCAAGCACACTACTCTCCACTATTCATGTCTAGCAAACTTTCGATGCTCTTCCCTAGATCACCCCCATTGGCTTCGAGGACCCAATCAACAACCTCCCTATCTGTGCCAGGGAAGATCTGCAAAAGCTGCGCCCTTGCCTCAGCCATCTCTTCTTCCCTCGACGCATTGGACGCGTCGATCTGCGCCTGCACGGCTGCATAATCCAGACTCGGAGTAGGCGTCCGTGAAATGGAGCCTCCGGTCAAGGACTGGCCCTCTTGCGATAGATAGTTGACTCTTGACGGAAGGAGAGGCTGAGAGGGACCCATGGCCAGTGGTGAATTCGTGTGGGGGCCTTGCCGAGAAGGGGTATCGTCTGGTCCAGGTGAGCCCCATCCTGGCGATGAATACCCTGAAGGAGAGTACGGCCTCTTTGTTCGAGGCTTGTATGGTGTTTGCAGGGACGCCCCGTAATCCCCTTGAGCCCCATACGGCGTCTGAGGAGCACCTGCTGAATGGGGCGTATTCGGGAATTGGTGTTGTGGCGACTGCGGGCCCCACTGAGAGCCTGGGCCAGACACAGGTGCTGAAGAGGGTGGCTGACTGTATCCATAAGGTGGTTGTTGATAATGTTGTTGGTATCCGGGTGACTCCTGCTGTTGTTGAAGCTGCTGCTGATGCTGTTGTTGCCTTTGCTCGCGACCCAATTCAAACGGCGCAAAAGGTCCGGGAAGGTAAGCCAACTTCGTCTCTGCCCCGTCGATGGCTTCTGAAAAGATCCGCGAGATGGCATTCAAGGGCTTCGAGATCGTATCCCCTGTCTTCTGAAGTAGGCGCTTCGCGTCATCCCCTATTGTTTGGGTTTGTTGGGGAGTATGGATGGCGAGAGGTCGGGCAGACTCTTCCCCTGCATGCGGTGAAGGAGGAGTCGTGACTACAGGAATACGTGGAGGAGGCACGACAGGGGACTGAGGAATAGACGCAGGCAGAGACTTTATGGCTTCTTCTACATTCCTGCGGCAGGTGTCAGTCGCTGCGACATGATTAGCAAACCACGGTCCCTCGTACCTTTCGAAATCATCTTTGTCGATGTTCGACAACGAGGCGTGGTCCATCGTCTCAATGAAGGATACCGCTCCCATGAGACTGGACAAATAGTATCCTGCCTCACTCTGAAGTTTCGATGGGTTCCTGAATCGACTGATGAATTCGACATTCGAAAGGAGATGTTCCGGATTGGCTTTGAGAACCACATAAATGAGGATGGGGACAAATGTGTCCGCCCCTTCCTCTTCCTTCAAATGTCTAATCAAACCTGCGGCAGGGTCAGCGACAATGGCTGAGATATGTTTGTTCGGACCCACCAAAGATTACTTTGCAGCAATTCAAGATGCATATCAGCTTATCTCGAGGTGCTTTGTAGTGATTGATCTTCAGCAGCTCTAGGTCTGTATTTAGGATACGACCAAGGGGGAGAGAGGAAAATGCAATGCACCTTGCTGGGCAAACATGAGGAAGCCTTTGCTCCCTTCGCCTTCTGGGATGTCAAGGTGCTTCTCCTCGATCCATCCAAACAATGCTATCCGTTGAGCCAGAATCTTATCCTTCTCAAGGTCATCTGTGGTGATTGGTCGCGGAGGTGTCGATTTGGCAAGTTGAGGTGTGAATGTGCTACAAAGGGCTTAGATTGACCTTATCACGACACCTATAGCCAGCACTCACAAGTCATATAACCGGTTCATGACCAACTTCTCCATTCCCTCCATCGCGTTGTCAAACTCTGCATCAGAGGCATTCCTCCAGATATCGCATTCCCGCATTTGACCAGAAATGAACTAGGGCATGTAAACTGAGCCAGGGGAAGAATAGGAGCTTCGAGCCCACGTACCGAAAGAAAGTCGTTGATGATCTTGACTTGATCGTTGACTGTGAAAGTTCTCTTTGAGAAGTTACTTAGGAACCTGTCCAACGCGTACTTTCAGCAGCGAAGAAAACTAGGAGAGCATGTAGGGAGAGACTCACGATCTGAGATACTTTGACACAGGCTCCGCCGAACGGGTCTTCATCTGGTCCAAGAAGATCTGGAAGTCGAAGGCACCTTCTGCAGTCTTGTTACTTGGAGAAGGCGAAGCAGTTCCACTCCCTGCTTCAGCCCGAGCGTCAGACACAGTAAGAGCGTCGACAGCTCTGGGGTTGCTGCTCGGCCGTGATGCATCTTGCTGACTGGCAAAGGATGATAACGTCGCTGGGGAGGGTACGGACCGCGCAGCGTCGATAGACTGCGGACGCTGACGCGCCAATGGGAGAGCAAATGTCCTTGCTAGTGCTGCGAGAGACGGGAATGACGATGATGATGTAGGGGATGTTGTTGTAGTTGCATCAGTCACTGGGCTTTGAACCTCGACTTCCTTCCCTTTCGGTGGAGGAACTGGGGGAGATGGGGTACGAGGCGGTGGTGTGGGGGTCTTGGGTGGTGGTGGATGTCCCTCTGAAGCTCCCCAAGCCTCCCTTGCTGCTGACTCTTCCACGCTAGCCAGCGGATCGAATTCACTCAGAATGTCCTTTGCCACCGCAGCCTTTGGGACTGGCGAAGCTGGTGATGAGCCAGTCTTGCCAGTTCCGAATATCGACTGCTGGTAGGATGCTGATTCCGGTATTGCCACGGGCCTCGCCTCAGGTTTGGGTGTTTCTGCATCTTGAGCATCGTTCCATGGATTGGGTGATGCAGGCAAATCCGCAGTCTGCACAGGTGCCACAGGAGGTGTTGGGGCGGGCGACTCTGACGATGAGCTCGTTGTCGTGTTCGATGCCATACGGGCTTCCAGGGAGGTGATGGAGGTGACGGTCAAAGGATGTGAGGAGCGAAAGTCGTGCTGGTTTGTGGTGGCCAAATGTCACCGTCACTCCCACGGCTTTCAGACCGGCGCTTAATTGAAATTGCATAATTCAGGGGCTTTGCTGCGTTGCCAGCCTGTGTGTAGAGCCTTTCGAAGGGGTTCGAATTAGCAGGCAATTACTATCAGCACTGGTGGTGAATACAAATAAACCCTCTAATTCTGGTTCGTCTAAGTATATTAGTGTCATCAGTATTTACCAAACAGACCTACACTGTTCTACGGGTCTATAGCCCCATGTTCACCCCCCAACAGGATGTTGTCTATCAGTCGGGTCTTATCCACATACAAAGCCCCGCTAAGGATAACCAATCTCTCCGTAGATCTCGCGCTTGCATCGAGTACACTGAAATCTTCCGCATCGTTCATCTCGATATAGTCGAGCTTGAGGTCCACACTGAGCCCTTCTGTTGACACCCTTGCTTGTGCTTCTGCAATTTGACTGTGTGCGGCCTGAATACACTCGCCCTTGGATCCCCCTTCCTTCCACACTTTTTCGGCGGCAAGTAGAGCGCGTCGAAGGGTCGGTGCAACCTTGCGACCATGGGCTGAGAGGTAGGCGTTGCGCGACGAGAGAGCAAGCCCGTCAATGGGATCTCGTGAGGTGGGGATGATATGGAGGTTCTCTGGAGTGGGGTGCGGGCAAAGCAAGTCCCGTACGAGACGCTTCAGGATGAACGCCTGTTGAATATCCTTTTGTCCAAAATAGGCGTGGTCAGGCTGTCTCTTGTTCAGTGAATTGTGCTGGCAGAATATCCATGCTTGTGCGTACCTGGATAATATTAAACAGTTTGGTTACAACTGTTGCAACACCTCTGAAGAACGTAGGTCTCGTCTGGCCCTCCATTTGATGGCTGAAGCCCTTGACTTCGATAAATGCACCTTTCTGCTCCGAAACGTTTTGGACAATGCCAGATGGGTACATTTCGTTGACAGTAGGCGCGAATACAGCTAGAGGAGACGCGTTATGACTACCCCCTGCGGTAGACTCCAGAAGCTGTAGGTCTGTGGGCAATGTTCGTGGGTACGTTGCTAGATCTTCGTGGGGTGCAAACTGCGCGGGATTCACGAAAATAGAGACTACCGTAAAGTCATTTGCCTGTAGGGACCTGCGGACTTGAAATACTGAAATGAATTCCCGAATCAGATTGAAGTGAATTGTATACACACCTAGTGACAAATGGCCCGCGTGAAGAGCACCCATAGTAGGTACAAAGCCTACAGACTTCCCAGTTTTGAAGGCACGGGCCCTCCATTTCCGGTATGCAGCGACAGTCGTGAATACCGGGATGGAAGAAGTGGGTAATTCAGGCACAGTCGAAGTCATTTGAAAGGACCGCCTCTGTAGTCCAAGAAATAGATATTTGGGTACCCGATGAGGTATATGAGGGTAAAGTGGCATGTAAGAGCCCCGTTCACTGGTTGCGGTGGTTGTGGTGCATCGGAGAGAACAATTTCAAGCAGAGTTGGCCGACTCAGGTCTGCCATGACTGCCGGAGATCAGATTGTGGAGGTTGTCAGATAAGATTAGATGCAGCATGCGTGCCGACCGGAAGCCTCTCAATCACATACTGCCACTTGGCGGTGCAAGAACCTCTCTCTACCTTCCATGCCACGTTCCTTTGTTCATTGCTTCGACATTCAAACGGGTCTTTTAAAAGAACACCGAGTTGTAATGGTGCGAAATCTGCGCTACAGCATAAAAATACCATTGCCATAGCTGGGAGCCAGGTACTTGTCTAGTTCGATCCACCCGGAGGATGAAAGTGACGATGCCAAAGTCAAGAGCTGTGAAGTGATTGGCGCCCACCACTTGACATGAGCTGTGCCAGTCAGTGTTAGGAGGCAACTGTCCCCCATGTGGACAGGGAAACTTCCTGCCCTGTTTGTCTCTGTGGTTACCTTTGTTCCTTGCTTCGAGGAATGAACGAACGGTAACTTCTGCGTTTTCTGGCATGCAATGACTCGAAGCGGTGCGGTGTGTCAAGTGACGACACCCCGGGGCCGCCCACAGTAGATGATGAGATCGAACTTTCATGGACCCTAGGCCCGATCTTTGCCCTATAAAAAGGGCAGAATAACTGGTTGGAATTCCAATTCTCTGTCTCCTGCCACTATGGCTACACCCCTGGACCTTGCTCAGCAGGTCTTCTCGCTACTCAACAACGCTGCAAACCCTCAAGGCTCTGGCTGCCCTCCGAGCGATGCCGTCAACGCCACCCAGAGCGCCATTCCCTCCCCAACGGCTTCGACCCCATTCCCCACCACCTTTGACATCTCCTCGTTGCTCACGTTTATCCTCTCATTCTCTGCTCTGACCAATTGGATCAAGCTTGCTGCTTTCGGAGCTGTTCTCGAAACGTTCCGTCGAGTGGCCACTCACTTCTATTACAAAATCTACAACGCGTTCTTCATTACTGCGCTCTTCGAGGATGAGGACACTGCATACGGTGAGCTGCGCGCCGTTTTCGCGCAAATGTCTGGCTGATCTTGCTTCGCGTACAGACTGGATGATGATCTGGCTCTCTCAGCAGCCTGCATGGAGTAAGTCCGAGTTCACCTCCGCTCATTTCTTGCGCGTCTAACTGTGATATAGATCAAGCCAGGGACGTCCAGATCACCTCCCGGTCCTTTGGTCTAGCATCGTATGGCACCATGATTGAAGGCGAAGACCAGGACCCATCCCAAGCCCCTGGCGCTGCTCGCAAGATGACCTATCTTCCTGCCTCGCACACCACGTTCACTTTCTGGTACAAGCGTCGTTGGGTTCGCATCAACCGCTCGTTTCGAGAAAACAATGGCTACTACGGCGGCCGGGTGGAACAGCTCAGTGTTTGCATCATGTCCTGGAACCACGACGTTCTCAATCAGATGCTCCTGGAAGCCAAGAAGGCGTATAAAGACGCCCAAGAACACAATATTTCTATCTACGTCTCGGACTCGTGAGTTCTCCGAGCAATTTTGTCTGATGGATCGTATTAACTCAGTCACCAGGGGTCATAATTGGCGACACATGGCTTCGAGGCCCAAGAGGCCATTGAGTTCGATCGTCTTGGATCCGGGAGTCAAGGACATCATCCTCGAGGACGCCCGGGACTTTTTGCTCAGCAAGAACTGGTACGCCGTTCGTGGTATTCCTTTCCGTCGTGGCTATCTTCTCGTAAGTCTCTATCTCATCTTGAGAGTGCTATAGGTGATTGATGGTCTTTGTGTGTGTGTGTGTGCTATGAATAGTACGGCGCTCCTGGAACTGGCAAGACCAGCATCATTCACAGTTTGGCCGGTGAACTCGGACTCGATGTTTTTATCATCTCACTCTCTCGATCTGGCCTGGATGACACCGCTCTCGGAGAGCTGATCTCGGAGCTTCCTGGCAAGTCATTGGTGCTATTTCTAGCATACGCGTGTTACTGACCGGTATACCCTTCCAGAGCGTTGCATTGCTTTGATGGAAGATATCGACGCGGCCTTTAGCCAGACACTCAACCGTGACGCTGATGAAGAGAACGCGAAGAAGGGTGGCAGCGCGTCATCTGGACCTCCCCCTCCAAAGTCGACATCGAGGATCAGTCTTAGCGGTCTCTTGAATGCTCTCGACGGTGTTGGTGCTCAAGAAGGTCGTATCCTGTTCGCGACTACCAACAAGTACACTGCACTGGACCCCGCTCTCTGTCGTCCCGGTCGTATGGACGTGCACGTCGAATTCAAGCTTGCAAGCAAGTACCAGGCCAAAGAGCTTTACAAGCGATTCTATCTTCCCGACTCGGAAGTCGAGAAACTCATGAAGGAGGAAGAAGAGAAGAAAGCGCGCTCTCCTGAAGATTCGGGATACTCGAGTGCAGACGAGGTTGACGAGAAGGCTGCCCTAGTCAAGGAGGAGGCCAAGACGGAGGATTCAAAGCAAGAGGCCGCTGTCGAGCCGGTGCCCGCTACTGTCGCTCACAAGGCTCGCCTTCCGAAGCTTTCCATCAAGCAGATCGAAGGACTTTCGACCAAGTTCGCAGAGGCGATTCCCGATCGAGAGTTCTCGATGGCGGTCCTGCAAGGATACCTCATGGGCTACAAGGTCAGGCCATATGAGGCTATTGAGGACGCGGAGGCATGGGTTGCGAAGCAGCGTGTTGAGAAGATTGAGAAGGAGAAAAAAGACAAGGAGAAGGCAGAGAAAGAGAAGAAGGAGTGGGAGGAGAAACAGGCGAAGGAGAAGAAGGAGAAGGAAGAGAAAGAGGCAAAAGAGAAGAAGGAAAAGGAAGAGAAAGAGGCGAAGGAAAAGAAGGAGAAAGAAGAGAAAGAGGCGAAGGAAAAGATGGAGAAGGAGAAGGCGTCTAACCCAGCGTCATGACCCTTGCCTACCATTAGCCCTCTCGACTCTGTGTCCCAATGGTTTGTTTCTTGCTTTCGAACACCGCTCTCAAATAGATATCTCGCTACTCTTACGCCTCGTCTAATCGACCAATCGCACGCTGTCATTTGTAGTATATTGCACACATTCAAAAACATCCGTCTTGTCTCAATACAAATTCGCGCTATTGATAGTCGACCAGAAGCGACATTTCATGCCACAGCAGTTTCGTCAGTGGACACGGCCACTGTGCTTCCCTTCATAGCAGCGCTCGGACCATCTGGATAGCCTCCCTTCGCCCACCGAGGCAGCAGGTCCAGCGCTTCGATCTGCCGTAAAACCAATTGAGTTGCACAACATTGGCTGATGGGAACAAATCTGTGGTTGGTTATTTGTCCTTTTGATAGGCTTTCTCTTGTTGGTTCACTGCCTTGTCCCAAATACCCATTCCTTCATCTCATACCCCTCAAAAGCTCCTAGAGCAACAACTTCCTATAAATCATCTTTAATCCCTTCATTCTTCCTTCTATTACTTATTCTCTCTTTATATTTGCACCTCTATCCTCACCGATTCAGAGCAGCAACATCAACTCTAGAAGACATGGGCCGAGCCACGTATTCATCTAGGAACGCTGCTAAATCGGTTTCATCCCACTCACCTTCCCCATCCCCCGGTTTGATTTGGGACAGCAACTCTTCGGAAATCAGTGCCTGGAGGGTCGCTAGATTTGATCCCGACGGAGACGACTTCTTCAGGGACGCAGAATACGAAGCGCCCCTGAACCCGGACGACGTTCGACAGCAGTCGGCAGACCAAATTGCCCAGATGGTTCAGAGGGCCATCTCGCCTGATTCTGCGTCCGACACCAGCTCGGACACAGGCAGCGAGAGTGGGATGGGCGACAGAGTCCTGGTGAGGCCACAAGGTCAAGCATGGCCTGATCCTGCTCGACGGGGATCGGAAGCTGTGAGCAACAGGACACTTGCCACCAACCAGGAGGCATTGGCCTCGCACGTCGAGTTGGTGCGCTCGTACCCAGAGCTCGTGGATATGTTCGATGGTCCCCCTCAAGCGCCCATCCCCGAGCCCCGTCCACAGAACTCGGACAACACCAGAGGACGCTCCGACCTTGGTCACGTCCTGAGCGCTACAAGGTCCTCTTACCAGCCTCGATCCCCGGCCTCTGCCATTCCTGCCATGTATGTCCCCGTTACGACAGGGCCCACCATGCGGGTTGCTGCAGTCGACCTGCCTGAGCAGATCCCCGTTCCCACGGCCCCTCGACCTGTCATGGCCTCTGCTGCAATCGTTCCCACTACAGTTGGTCGTGCCAGTCCTCGCACCCCTTCCCCTACCAGGGTCAGGCTTGCACAGCTGCCTGAGACTCCTGTCAGCGACGGGGACGACTCGCTCATCGCTCCCTCACCTCCAGGCTCGGTTACTCCTGCGCAGGTCTACACCTGGAGGCCCACCACATCCGTCCCTAGCAGCCCTACACCTCGTATTCGGGCATCCAACATCAACCGGGACAGCCCTCTTACCAATCCAAGGGCAAGGATGTCGTACGCTCGACTGGTCCACGTCAACCCCCCCGTCTTTGTTCACCGTGGCGCCAACTAACATGGGCGCTTGCCTTATTCATGGCTCCCTTTTGCTTATTTTCTTTCGCTCGATGCTGTTTGGCCTTTGCGCCGGTTTGGTAGCTTGTTTTTTTTTGGTGTTCCTGTTGATGTTTTTATGACCTCACTTATGCTCGCTCGTTCGCTCACGTCCATATTGCCCGCTCTCAGTTCTTGCATATCTCCAACCTAGCCACAGTCTTTTCAGTAGTATGTATCCTTAACCTCGCAACACTACAACGGACTGTCATGTATACGCACGCACTGTAAGCCCTTTGAGCCTCCACTAATGGCTTTTTTCTCCAACACCCCATCCTTGTACGATCTCCCCAAACAACAACATCCTCCTCTTGTATCTATTAGTGGCATTTTGTGCGGAATTGCAGTCGACATAGGTTCACACAATGTACTTTACGCATCACACTCTTGGTTGTAGCTTAGAACATGAAAAACCCCGGGCTTTCTCCTCTCCATGCTCCAAACAGTGATCCCCGACTGAGATGGTCAATCCCTCAACCCCATCGCGTGTCCCATGGCCCAAGGCATTCGACAGTTGTCCACGACACCTTGCCTGAGGGTGCTTTACCCAGAAGCAAGCACATCGTGTCCTCGTTGTCATCCCTCGGAAGACGCTTCGAAGCTTCCCTGGTTCCAGACGAAACATAGGTGACAGGTGAGGTTGGGACACTATGGACAGTGATAAATGCGAATTTGGGGTGGTGGTCTTGACCATCGACTTCCATAGATGCTTCAAGCCAGGAACTGTAAAACATTGATCAGGACTGCAGCCTGGCGTTCAGGAAGCAGCAAGACTTACGAGACCTGCTGAACGATGGATTGTACAAAGGCCGGAGACAAAAGTCCTCTCCATCGCAAGTGCGTGATGCCTGCAATAGCTGAAGGCCGAGGCGGCTCGTAAACAGCCACGTACGCGTCTGTTCTGTCGTTGGCACTAATCCTATTGCATTCAAATTGTTAACGCCCTGCCTTGGAGAATGCGAATACCATTGGTACCTGGGTGAACCTAATGCAGCCAACCCTGCCCATTCAAATAGATGCATGACTTCTCTATCCCAGTCTTCTTGGTCTTCAAGCTCAGCGTGTACTTTCCCTTTCCGCTGCTTCACTGGACGTGGTTCGAACGAAGGTATTGGTATATAAACGTTGGTATACTCAGCCTTTTCGCATGCAACCTTTCTAGTCTGTGAGGCTTCAGCCGCGATGAAGGGGAGTTTTGGAGCCTGCTCTGGGACTGGGAAAGATAGGGAGTTGTTAGCACAGTGATCAGGGTGTCAAGATAATCAAATGGGGAAAGGGAGACAAGGTCGCTCCCTATTCATCTTTGGATGTATCACGAAAATCGAAAGGGGATGACGTGACTCGAAGAAGCCAGCAGCTTGCACAACGCTCACCTCGATTTGAGCAATAAACCACGTCCCAATCAGCGGCCCCATCCGACTTTCTTCTCTGTTCCCAACGTTCCACGGATTGTTTCTGCTTCTGTTGAACCTTGGCGGAAGACTCGACATTTATCTTTTGCAATGGTATATCAATTACTACAAGCGCGATTCGAGAAAACAGTAAGGTCAGACGTAAGATATCCATTCTACGCAAGGAGATCGTACCATGGACGTCTGAGTGGCCTTTGAAAGGCAAAGGTTTACCGACGATGCCCAGACTTTCGTATGTCTCCTTGCATACGGAGAGTGTGAGGACACCGCGTGTATCGATACACCAATAATCATCAGAGACTTTGGGGGTTGGAGCCAGCATTAGGACTTGGCTGCAGACTCGAAGTCAGGAACGCACTTGAACGACGGGGAGGGAGAACCTACGCTTCCCTATCAGAGTTGGAGGGCGTCAAGAAGCTCTCCGTGTTTCCAAGCACGTCGTTCAAGTTGACTTTAGCCTTGACATAAGTAGCCTCGAGCTTTTCCAAAGCTGAAGCTAGATGGGAGTCTTCTGGGAAGACGACATCGACCTACTAGATGGTACGAGTCATACCAGTGTCCTGCAACCAACTCGAGCATTCCCGCACAAGAACGCACACGGGTATGCAAAGAAGTCAAGAGTCACTTTCCTGTTGAACAAATGCCCGGGTCTGTGCAAGCTTTTCGACCTGTCCCAATGATGAACCGGTAGACACTTTTATTCGTCTCTTCTGCCCTGCACTCATCCCTGCGTTTCGGTCGTCGTTGAGGAAGAGTAGCACCGGGCGATGATGTGCTTGGGGGTAGATAGCGGTCGGAAGGGAACGAGCGAACTTTCCAGTACTCCCGTGATTCCGATCAGTAAACCTCAAATCCCACGCAATAGTGTCAAAAGTGACCCAAAGGTTTACTTTATTGCAAGGTCAGTTAGACGTACATTCAGAGTGGATAGTATTAAATGCACCCTTGGTGATCCAGCACCATTAGCACGGTTGGCTTTATGAACCGATCTTGTGTGGCGCGTTTTGGATTACAGTAAACTCGCAGCGGATTTCAAAGCTCCAAGGGTCAGCCGAACCGCGTTGTCTCAATCCTCAATCGGCACTTGAGCCACTGGGCGTCTGTCGGTATTGCTCAAGCTGGTACCAGGATTACTTTACGCTTTTTGCAGTACCAACCTCTCTTCAATGATATTAAAACTCATCAAGAGATTGTATTATAAGGTAGGATTGTAGTACATTAAGTATGGACTATTATATGTGTCTGCATTGAAACAGCCTGACGAACCGGAAAATGGAAATGAGCGCGGTCGGTATTAGGGGATTATTTTGGGGTTCTTCGTGTGGCGCGCCTTGAATCGAACTCGCAGTGGAAGCTCAGCTTAGCTCGAATAGGAGCCTTGGCAGAGGAGGCCTCAGCAATCATCTTTCGAAGGTTGAAACCCTCGTCAAAACCCCTGACTGCGCTCTCCCACTCTCCGACGTGTCCCTGGTAAAATGGATGCGTATCGTGAACGCTCAAGTGGGATAGGTTGGGAGCGTCCATGGCACGAAAGATATCCCCTGTTACATGATAAGCGCCCAGAACCAGATGTTCGAGTAGAGGGAGGCGTATAGGTGGCATGTCCTTGAGGTCGTCGTTTGAGTTGTCCTCGATGGAGCTGAGGGTGACCGACTTGGCGGACACGCAGCGTTGGAGGATATGGTACGCGTCCACCATGCGCATTGGGAACGCAAGAGTCAAGCACTCGAGCCTTTCAAGTGGAAGGCAGCGGAGACCTTCCAGGTCTCTGTGGCTCATCTCCTTACACCCTCCAAACCAGAGCCGCTTCACGGAGGGGAGCGACTGCACTTTGTGGGCAAAGGCATGGACGTCGACAGGACTCCCCAAGGGATCCTTCGACTTCATGTGGCCATCGAGCACAAGTTGCTCCAGCTGGGGAGTGGCGCTTGCATCGAGCGTAAGGAACTCTGTAGCAAAGCTTCCGTGTAGAGACATCATGAGCACCTTCCATCGCCCAGCCTGGTCGAAGAGCAGCTTCTGCGCATCGGGCACAAGGAGTGGGAGACCGCTCGGATACTCCTGATGGCAAACATCGACTATCAGGGGCAAGGACGCAGAACGCTGCAGGCACTCGACAAAGAAGTCAGAGGGGTTGGTTGGGCGGTTCACCGGTTTCAACCTTCTTGAGGGCTTCATCAACGTGGTCGCTCCCACAGGAAATGAGAATGCTGCCCAGAGATCCGGCATAGAGAAGGAGATGGCCCGCCATCGACTGCAAACGTGAGCCAGAGCCAGAGGTCCCTCGTACGTCGAGCCCAAGAAGAACGGACGTTCTCTGAGGGTTACATAGAGAAAAAAGATCTCTCGAAGTAGTTCCGTAGGAAGGTCCTCGATGCAAGCATACTCCGCGCCTGGCAGAGCACACTTGGAGGGTGGCGGACGAGTGTCGATGTCACGATTGCTCTTGTATGTCGGAAAAACCCAAACGGGCTTATTAGTGCTGTAAGGGGTGTCAGACCCCACTCCACTTATAGTCGCTTTTAAGATTAACAGTTAGTCTTAAAAGGTGGGGGGTCCAACCTTGTAAGGTCGACGGATTCCCAGTGGGTTGATGACCCGGTCTCATGTGGGTTCATCACGGGCCCGCAGACACCAGTTAGCGTAGAGACCCGTGTAGTTCCTTGATCGTGTTGTGGTGGCGCGTTTCGGAATCGAATTTGCGAGAGAGGAACGAGAAAAATACGAGCGAGTCGTGACCATGAGCGGAATGGCGCTCTAGAGGGCTTTTGATGGGGACGCCGCGGCCAGAAATAGCTTCATATTACATTTCGTGATATGCAAGGCAAGCGCAAGGTGATGCCAAGGCTTAGAGCATCAGAGTGATCTTATTAAATCAGTATGCACCTTATTACGAAGTTGTAAGGGGGGTTGCAAGGCTGCCAGGCAAGCTTAAAAGGTCGCGGACCTTTTAAGCCCGGTTTGGTTTTTCCGACATAGAACACGACGAGTGTTCCTTCTGGTCGAAGGGGCACGAAGTTGGCGTCATTTGTGCTGAACGAGCGGGCTGGCATATCGATCGTGACTGTACTATTAAGTAGCATGCAGCATGAGTATCGCAAAGTCAAGCCACCTAGGAGAATATCACGCACCAATAGGAATTATGTAAATGGAAAGCAACCTGAGAGGGGAGTGATCAAACTGGATTTATGGTCGACCTCATCTACATCGTGCCCTACTTATACTGTTCACGCCCATCATTGACTACAATAACTTATTGTTCCTATACTGGTAGTGAGGGCGTGTGGGCTCGAGTCGTAGAAGCGTACACACCATCCGAGTTCACGGGTCTACAACAAATACAAATGCCCAGAATAAGGAAAGTGACGAAAACTGTGGGCCCTGGTTGTCTGGTTAACGAGAAAGAGTAACTGGCACAATAATCGTCGAAATGACAGCCGCTAAAGACCACCATTGGTGCCCTCAGGTCCCTTCTCAGATCACACGGGTTGGGTTTTGCTTGTAGCATTGTTCCTTCCATTTCTATTCTATACAACCCCTCTACAAGGGGGTATTCGAAAAAAGCTACATACAAATTGTTGTTAGTCTGTCTATGTGTTTGCCTCTTCTTGCCAAAAACGGAAGAACAAGAACGAGGTATTAGATACCAATGATATGCGAGGGTGAGTGTAAATGCGGGATATGGATGCAATGAGAATGCAATGAGGTATAAAGGGCGTGGGAGAAGGGAACCGTTTAAGCGGCGAGAGGAGCTCGGACGTATTTCCTCCTGAACTTGGAGTCGACCTTCTCGAGGTAGTATGCACCTGGCCAGATGTTGTCGACGGAACCCTCAGGGGTGAAGTCAACTGCGTTATGGTTCTTCTCACGGAGCTAGAATGTCTAATTAGTCGACCGTGCTGAAATCAGGAGACATTATGACTTACAGCGAGAGCAGCGACGAAGTCCTCAGGAGGAGCAACGGTCATGGCAGCGAGGCGCTCGGTAAGGTTGAGAGCCTTCTTGATGTCGCTGGTGTCGCCCTTGACACGGGCGGTGAAGAAGGTGGCGGCGCAACCACTTCCGAAGGAGAACAAGCTAACACGCTTGCCAGCCAACTCGGAGGGCTCGACAGTGCCGAGGAGGGAGGAGAGGCATCCGTAGAGGGAAGCGGTATACATGTTGCCAAGGCGTTTTGAGCAGGCCATTCCAGGGTCGGTCTTCTTGGCGAAGGAGCCCTTGGAAAGGGAGACGAAGGTCTTCTCGACATTCTTGTCGCTCAAAGAGGCAGCGTGTGACTGCTCGAGGAAGGCCTCAGGGTTGGGAACGTTGGCGAAGCGAGCATCCTTGGGGTTGGACACAAAGTCGTTGAAGTACATGCGGGCGTGTCCCTTGACGGCCTGCTTGCCGTATGGAGAGTGGAAGATGGCGTAGTCGACATCGTCGAGGGAGAAGGGCTTGTCAGAAACTTCCTTTCCGCTGATCTGAGCCTTGCGCTTGGCAATGCGAGCGAACTTCTCCTTGAAGGTGGTGTAGGCGGCGTCGAGGGCAGCGACGTAGGTGACAACAGAGACGGGGCCATCAACCTCGGGGTATTCAGAGGAGAGGTTGGGCTTGTAGAAGTCGTAGGTGTTGGCCATGTAGGTACCGTGGACGGCTGAATATGGTGATCAGCATACAATCCCCGGTAGAGTGGTAAATTCAATAGCTTACGTTCAAAGACAAAAGGTGCGTTGGGACCAATCAGGATGGCACAGGCACCGGCACCACCAGCCGGTCGTGCAGCACCCTCGGCGTAGACTGCAATGTCACCAGAGACGACAATAGCGTTGCGGCCATCCCAAGAGTTGGACTCAATCCAGTTGATGGCGTTGAAGAGAGCAGCAGTTCCACCGTAGCAGGCGTTCTTGGAGTCGATACCTTCGATGTCAAAGTTGCCGTGCTCAGCAAAGAGGTCCATGAGGGTGGTCTTGACAGACTTTGACTTGTCGATGATAGTTTCGGTACCAACATCAATGCGACCAATAGACTTGGGGTCGACGTTGTACTTGGCAAGGAGACCAGCGACAGCGTTGAGGGCAAACGAGTTGATGTCCTCACGGTCATCTGGCCAGGCCATGTATTCCTGACCGAGACCAATGGTGTACTTTCCAGCGGAAACACCATCGAAGCGCTCGAGCTCAGACTCGGAGACACACTGTGGACAAAGTTAGTCGTGTGAGTCGCGGAAAACGCGGTGTGTAACATACTCGACGAGGGAAGTAGACCTCGACGCCGAGAACACCGACGTCCTTGGGACGGGGGAGCTCGATATCGACAACGGTGGTGAGAGGGACGGTCATGTTTTTGAATGTATGAAGGCTGGGGAGGAATACTGAGGAAATGTTCAGGGAATGGAACTAGTTTATATACACCACAAACAAATTGTGGTCCGATTCTGGCAGGTACGCGTTTTGCCCCATCAATTCTATGCAAAAATCACCGACCGTAAAAGCCCCTATTCCCACCTCTTTCCTCCCCTGCCCCATGGTCTCTCGGACGGCCGTGATGACCGCCACCCTGCTGGGTACTATCAGAGGGTCTGGGCAGATGGTCCTATCATCTAATGAAAACCTCGTGCAAATTATCTGGTGTTTTGCGCTAGAATCCATTGGTTGAATCAACTAATGGTCCAGGGCTCAAACATATGTCTGGCTTCTCTTGTTGATGGAGACGGTCTGTTCTTAGCCGAAACCAGACCCATACACTACCAAGTCAGGGTTGTCTTGCTCCAGCCTCCAACTGCTTACCCTCCTTCTTCCCCACCTGACTTACCGGGAGGAGATTTGTGTCTCTACACTGGCTACGCTAACGGCGGAAGAGGCGGATGGCGGGCGGCTACGGGCGGAAGATTGGGCCCGCCGACTTCTTCGCTGCAGCCAGAGTCGCGGAAGCCATCGGCAAACCGGATGTGCTCTCGCTGACTTCCCACTTCGCTGTCCGCCGGGAGGTCTCCATCGTCGTGCTTCTCTCTCGGTCACCGGGCATCTGATATCGATTTACCTTCTGGGCAAGGATCGCAATACGAATGGTGATCCTTACTTGTTGGACGATGCGTCATTGAATAAATGCCAAATCTTTGGCTATCATCTCGGCTTTGGGCAAGTTTCAGAGCGATGCCATGACGCCAACTTCTCGAAGCGACAGAATCACGCCGTCCGAGGTTCCATATGGTATGTGACTTGCCAGATTCGTGGTGCTCATGTCCAGTATCCATGCAAAGGCTAACCTCAGTCTAACTCAGGGTACGGCCAGGGAAAAGAAAACACGCGATCTGAATTATAGAAGATGGTAGTGGTACGACATATAGAAGCGAGCAAATGGCGACAAATAAGTGAGATGATATGTATCGAACGATTCAACAGAATGCAGTGATATCACAAAGTCGAGCCATATAGCCCTGCAAATTCCATTAGCGCCCAGCTCACAACTTCGCCGGAGATAACGGATCACTCACAGTACTTCGAAGTGTACTTGACCGAAATCAGAGGAGATCCAGGTGTGCACTTGATAAGAAAACAATGTCAGTCTTCTTTCATCCCGAATCGCAGCGATCATCACTCACAGTTGCAGGAGCAGAACCCTCCCTGGTATCGGTCCTATAAATCGTAGTCGCAAGTTTACCCTGGACGTTCGAGATCTCCAACCAATCCACATCCTTGGGCTGGTTTGGGCGGACTGGGGCAGCCACACCGTTCTTCTTAGCACCAATGATGAACGCATCAGCGTTCTGGGTTCCTGCAGGGCCCATGTTTCTTTGATCCCACATTGGCGAGATGCCAGCAGCCACGGGGTTGGTCACAAAGTAATGTTCACCAGCATATCCGGGTGAGTTTCGGAGGACCTGCTTGACGATGTTGGTGGCCTTCTTGTCGCGGGATGCCTTCCATGCAGCCATGGCGATATCTTGGGACATGCCGAAGAGAGGTGTGTTAATCAGGCACGAGATGTCGTAGAGCTCTGCAACGGCTCCGGCGGATCTGGAGAATCATGTCGGTGAGCAAAGGATTCTCGCATTCATTAGGAGCAACAGATAACTCACGCATAGGTGCCAGCATCAGTGCAAGTGTAGTTCTGCACACCCACGCCGAGGAGGACGGCAGATGGGGCGCCAACAGGGGGAGTCAGCCCTGCAGGAACGGTGAGCGTGGCCCTTGCAGGGTCGCAAGCATTCTTCAAGGGAACGGCAAGAGCCGAAACAGCCAACAAGGCAGCGATGAAAATGGAACGAGCCATGGGATCTCTGAGGTGTGGGTGGAGAGGATTTATTGGTTTCGAAGTTAACAAAGAATGTGGGGGAAAGTACTGCTAGCAGCACTGGAAGGACGAACGAACAGAAAAAAAGGGGAAGGAAGATTTTTGGAACAAGACACGAGGTCTAGGTGCCCTTTTATTCCCTGTGTGTATACCACTCGGCTAACCAGGGACAGACCATTGCGGTGGGCGCCCTTGACACGGATGTCAGCCGCGTGAACGGCATCACTCGATAAAACACCTATCCCCCCGCCATACCCCGTCCTCTCGATGCTGCCGTGAATTTGCCGCGAAATGTGGGAGACCTCTCGAACCTGCGATCGACAGGGTCTGCTCAACCTCGTCTGGGTTTTTCAAGTTTAGGGACTCTGAATCATCTTGCTCGCTTCCCTCTATCCAACCCTAAAGTTTGTTAGATGAAATATTGGAAATGGCGTCCCTTGGCTTGAGACTCGCAAGTCCATGAACGTTGCATCCGAAGATACGACAAGCAGCGAGCTCACCTCACCTTGTGGTCAATATCCACTTGAAAGCCTTCTGATTGCACCTTAATTTCTCCCTCCTTGCCCTTCAATTCCCAAACCTTTCCTTTTCCACTCCCACTTCTCCACACGCCCTCCATGATCAGGCGCCCATATCATTCCGCATCAAATATTGTTGCAACGTTTCCATCGAGGAGGATCAAACGCTCGAGGTTCCCTGACGACCAAGGAGGCTTCTTTTACGACAGGATGCTTGCTATTGGACAAAGTTGGACAAATCCGAGGATGGTTTGCTGGCCGTGCCTTTCGAATCAGCTTTCAACAGCGATAGGACCTGCCTTGACAAGGGTCCAGGCCTCACTCTTATTCGCGAGCTGAGTGAGAGACTGTGTTGCTGACCAAAGCCACTTCCCTTCCAAGGTACCCGATAAACCCGTCATGTCTGACAATGAGATAGCTGGAAAGGTTTGCACGGGATCGTGAAGTTCTTTTGGAGGCGCAATGCATTTAGGATGAAATCTATAAATAAAGGAGATGTGTCTAAATACAATGCCCTCGAGCGAAGCGAGTGCGGCAAAGACTGTGGGGGATAAGTCAATACCAGCACTGCAAATCGGGTTTTAATCTAATCCGCAATTCTACGATCCGAACCACATATGTTCGAATCGCTTGGTAGTGAATATGAGACGAAGAGACAACAAGGAAGCCTGACAGTGATTCTCAATGGGTCACGCAACTCAGTAATAGCAATCTTCAGCATCACACAACTCAGAACGATCTCGTCGACGGCACGATGGCTCGAAGAAGACCAGGAATAACCCCAGGATGGAACAGGTCTCACAAGGATAGGATAGTCAGCTCAGAGGACTCAAGAGGCAGAGGCTTACTGGCGTGGTGGAATGAAAACCTTGATGCACTAAGTAAAAGCAAATGTGGTTAGAATGGCATCTGTGCAGCACGTAACACAGACTTACCACCGAGGCTGCACGTGAAACGACGAAGGGATGGCTAGCTCAACAAGAGCCCAAGCCCTGATAGCAAAAGCGAGCAGGTAGTTGTAACGAAGTCAATAGGAAACATACCCAGCTAATATTGTATGAGGGGTATAGCGAGGTCCATGCTGAAAGCGGTAAGGAGCATGTGAGCAAGCAGCGCAACGAGAATGAGGCAGAGATGAAACATAAAGCGGTGAATTCACCCGCCATATCTTGTGAAAGTCCTGCACGATATCAGAGGTGTCAGTAACCCAGACGGAGCCGAGGCCAAAGTCAGAACTCGAAGAGAGAGACCGGACAACCTGCCGTCTCCCCTCGCAGTCCCGGTGAGAAGGGTGGAGGAAGCCGAAAGCCAGACAAAATTAGAACTCGAGAGAGAGACAGGATAACCTGCCGTCAGCCCGTCGCAGCCCCAGAGAAGCCCAAGGTGGCACCAGATGATCGATTGAAAAAGCAGAACGCGAAAGGACAGACCGGATAACCTGCCATGTCAGCTCGCAGCCCCGGTGAGAAGGAAAAGAGAAAGGGCAGGACCCGAAACAGACAGACCGGACAACCTGCCGTGTACAGTTCGCGGCCCTGGTGCGAAAAGAGACCAAACTCTGAACTCGAAGGACAGACAGGTCACCTGTCGTGTCAGTCGTAGTTCAGGACGTGACAGAACTCGAAGCTCGAGGCGAGATTACCCACCATCTCCCCTCGGGAGCTCCAGGAGTTAGGGACAAATCAAATATCAGTCGTTCAAAAAAACAGGGACAAAGGCGATGAGACCGACAGAGACACGCACCTGATCCTGTGGAAGGGGTATGGTACCTATCTGGACATGGGTGAGAAGAGGAAGGGTTGGGTATAAGGTAGGTGGACGTACAATAGAAGAATGGGTTCGCGCTGTGACTCAACAAGGGCAGCAGTTCGTCACTCGTGATAGCACCGGTTAGTCGAAACCAGCCTAAAGAAAACGATGTTGATGAGAAAGAGCCCAGGAGGAATAAGGAGCCAGAGGTGATGTACCACTCGTGACGACATGGATACTAGCCAAGAAGCAATGTTAGTACTGGCAGATGCGAGAAGGACAAGCTAGACGACTTACGCCTCCGCCCAAGGATCATTGCAATGGCCCGCATCGCACGACATACTCCGAACCGCCTTCGTCAGCCTGCGCCAAAAGTCAGCGTCGATTCAACCAAGATTGAAGATAGACGAGCTCACCATTGGCCTGGGCGATCCATGCTTGAGTGGGACTGGTAGGGTTGCTTGATGCGCGGGACCGTAGCCCATCTCACGCGTCTAGAGGCAAGAGGGCAAGGGTCAGCACCGACGGAGGCGAGTGAGAGAGAGGATAGGAAGACGAACAGTGGGCCCTCAGCTCCCAGCCGCAGCCGCTTTGGCTGCCTGGTATGCGCGCGATTGGTGCGAGGCCGGGGGAAAAAGCTGCGGAGGGCAGGGTGCCGATCCCCCTTGGATGGCACCCTATGGAAAGGGCCCTCGACGCAAGCGCTGAGGAAAATGAGCTGGAGTTGGGCAGCCTTATATACCCAGAGGTGGCTGGGTGGAGACTTTGAGTCGAACTTGTCGTCGATCGGTACCAATGACGATGAACACAGTCGTAGGCTGACGGAGGCGATTGGTGCTGACTGACCATCGTGTTGGAGCATCCAGTCTGTCTCGGTGTTGATCAGCCAGGCAAGGCAAAGAAGGAGGCGGGTCCCAGTGACCAGCCGGCTGGCCGTGGTGGCGAGAACCAGATGCTTTCAGGCCTTGTCTTTGCGCATCTCTAGGGAAGGAGGCGACGAACAACTTTGAGCAGCGGTGGGGCTAAATGGCGCCAGGAGCAACGTCTATTCATAGAGCGGTAAATGCCTACAAGTCGACAACAGATTTAGTCGAGACGTCTCAAGGCACCTTAATCAAGTTCAAGACATCGCGGACACGATGAATCGATCGCTGGCGTTCTTTGCCGAAGGAAAGATAGAGAGAGATGCAGTCGGCAGAAGCCTCCAATAGAAAGAACGATGCATCAGGCAGAGAACCGAAGCTTCTTGGAGAAAACCCCACACCAGCGCGCCACATAGTTTGAGTAGGGCCTTGATCCCGCCCCGGTTGGACGTGCCCCTAAATTCGAAGGTACCTGCCAAGGAGTTGGCTTTGGGCTCTGCAGGGACAGCATATGAAGAAAACTTGCCTTGTAGTGTGATGGTCCGCGCATAGATCAATATAAACGATCGAACTGAGGGAGCAGAAGGCGCTACCACGCCTAAACGCAGCAAGTATGTTCTGCGCGAGATCCCGAAACAAAGAGCATAGGAGCACACTGCACTCAGAGCTTCAGCTCACCAAGCACGACTTGGGGGCAGCAAGACAACCGAAAGGTATATGCCAGTTGAAGAAGGTTCCGTTCTCGCCACCCATCAAGGTCAAGGTACCACCATGTTTCAGTACCTTGAGTAAATTCACCTTAACAACGAGCACCACAAAAGACATTGGCATCTACCGAAAGAAGTCAGATGGGTTTATCTGGGAACGCGTATAAGCCCTACATACCACCCGCTCTCAAGGCACGGGGACTAATGGGTTAGTTAATATGTCAGTGGAATGACTGTGTCAATTGCCTCTTCGTATCTTCAGCCCAAAGGCTAGGCCCGTACTCTAGCGTCGGCCGATAGTTCAACGACCACTGAAGCTGAGAACAACAGGGCTGGACTCGACCCGAACCAACGGTGAGGCAGATTTTGTATACAACACTCAAACTTGAAGCCCATTCCACGTTGAAGGTAGTGGTCCAGCAAAATCTGGCAGCAAGAGCTGGCGCCTAGGGCTAGTTTAATGCCAGATGTGCAGCCCTCAGACGGACTGCCGAGAGCAGGCTAGGCTGAACCTATTTCGAGTGTCAGAGGACATGATGGCAAGGGTACTAAATCCGTACCGGCCATCGGCCTGGAATGCGCTATTTGGCATCACCACCGACGGCAAGCCCAAGCCGTCCAAGTCCTCTTGGCTCCTGTAGTTCGCCCATCTCCTCCTCCTCGTACCTGTACGCTATAAGACTTTGCTGTCCTTCGCCCTACAACGCTGGCTGAACACCGATAGCGCAGGGGGTTCATGGTCGACAACGGCTATAGGCCCCACGTGGACCGCTGATGGGGAATCTGCAATTCCTCCGACAGGAACCTGCCGTCCCAGAGACTCTGACCAGAATGTATATTTAACCCAGCGCAGCCATCTTCAGATTTTCACAGCATTACCCATGCTCTTTTCTGTCCTGCAATAACCTCTGGACAGCCTTCCCCTTGCCATCGACGCCAACGAGAACCCGGCTTTGGGTTGCCAAGCAGGAACCAAAGTGCTATGGCGAAGCGCCTTCTACAGAATCTGAACCCTCACGTCTTGGCGGCCATTGTCCTGGGTGCCGCAACAATCCTGTTCCTCCTGATATCCATTTCAGCGCCTGTGGTGGAAGGGAATCAACTCTTTCGATTGACGACGGTGGTGAACAGGGAAACGGGGTTGAAGCGATATGTCAACTATGGACTCTGGGGCTATTGTATTCCGCACATCCCTGTGTGAGTGACATCTGCTACTGTTCTTGTCCTGTACTGATTGGGATCCAGGAGCGAACCCAGCGTCACAGAAGGGTGTCGGAGGATGTTTGACCTGGAAATCGATGACAACGTCATCAGCGCCTTGCACGCTCACCTTGGCTTGGCAAACGTGCCGGCGCCTATCTAACACATTACCAGGCATACGAATACCAACCTTCGTTCGCTGCTGCATGAGCACATCACGCGCTCCTTTGTCCTATATCCGCTCGGTGAGTTACTAGTTAATGCCACTGTTGGTCCATGCTTGACGTCCCTGGCATGAAAGCGACTGTGCTTACTTTCCTGACCTGCTGTGGTCAACTATGGATGTACTTTGGCATGAGGCAGTCTGGCCGCGTCTCCCTCAAGGCACAAACCAGGACTCTGGGCAGACTGTTTGCCTTTGGGAGCTTCGCCATGCTCGTTGCACTTGTCTCCAGTACCCTCCTCCTGGTCGTGATAGCAAAGGCCAAATTGCGGGTGGGCGACCTTCGAGAAACTTATGGCAACATCTACCTGGAATGGGGTAATCTCGTGAGTCCACCCTGTGTACTCTTCCTTAGAAGCTGTCTGACCCTTCGCTTCTTTAAGGTTTGGCTGACAGTCTTTGGAACCATCATTCACTTTGCCAACCTGGCAACCCTCTTTGTGCTGCGCCTTTCCCTTGCCCAAATGGAACGGGAGAGTATGAACAATAGGGACCGACGGAAACGCCGTCATCAACATCTACGGATGCACGAAGAGACCCCTATCAATCAACCTCTTCCGCTGTCAGCTTCATCCTCGCCAACGAATACCCCCCACAGCCCCGACTTGGAAATACCTGATTCGCCGCCCAGATACCAGCCCTCATTCGCACCATAACCATCTCCATACAAGATCTCGCAACCTGCAGGCGATGAACCTTCACGGGAGCGCATCCCGACGCTTCTCTGCATGAGGAACTTGGTGCGGGAATGCGTCGAAGCTGGTTGCAGTGGGATATTGCGTCGTGCGTTTTGACAGGTTCCAGCATCAAGTGACACCCTTAGAAGGCCCTTCGGTGGTGCTACAGAGCACCCTAAAACCAGTACCCCCGCATTGATTCAATGCACAACCACGAAGCAGCGATATCAAGAGGAAGCCTCGGCCAATGTGCTTCCGAATACCTGTAAAGTATGCCAAGCTCCCGAGTGCGACTCCCATATCATCGGCTAAGCAAGAGCTCGGACAATCTTATCCTCTCAACGACATTAGAATGCAGCGCAGATGGAACCCACCGTCTCGGTCGCTTGAAAACGCCCAAGTGACGAGGATTCATGGGGCCTTTGGTTGGGAGTTGAAATGACGATGAGCTCGTTGGCCTCAAGGCATTCTGGGGTGCTAGTCGAGGGCCTCCCTTTTCGCTTCGAGGGATGGCTTTTGGAGACAACAATGTCATAGGATAAATATCTAATCATACCTCGTCAAAAGTTACCTACCAGCTGGATTACCCGTGCTATTTTTGTTTCTAATGTGGATTCTTGAGAGGAGTTATTCCGGTACCCCGAGCTGCACGCACCAAACTCTCTGTGACACTCGCCCCACTAAGCTCGCTTCTGTGAGCTGTCAATGGAATCATATGTTCGTGGTCAACTGACATTGGGACGGATCCTACCGGGCCGCTAACCTACTAGTAGATATCTGTTCGTTGGTCCATGCCTGTCAATTCTCCAGACGGCCCAACTTCTGAGATATAGGAGGTCTCAGTGAATTTGATGCGGCAACGTCCAACAACGATCGGTGGCGTCAGTCAGGACAGGGGCTTCTCCCGCATCTCCAAGAAATGGACCGTAAATACTTGAAGCATCTGCAAAGCAAATGTAGCAAGGGATGGATCTGAGAGAATCATATTCAGAGGTGATTTGAATGCCCTGCAGAGATATCGGTCACGTTACAGCGCTCTCCGCTGACTAACCGCCTAAAATCAGGAGATTGGACGGAAACTTGAATTGAATGAAGGAGAAAAAGGTTTCTAGCTCCATAAACAAAAGAATGGACACTGTGGGGATTGAACCCACGGCCTCACGCAAGAGTTTCAGGATTGTTAGCCCTGAACATGCAAAGCGTGCGCGCTACCACTGTGCTAAGCGCCCTTGGAAACCGGCTCCGCAAAAGCATGAAATCACAGCGCCAGAGCTCCGCCAATTCACTCTATACGGTGATATAGGCTCAGGTTGTGTGCGAAGTGAGTCCCTGGTACTAGTCACCAATAGCCGGTAGAGCGGGTAGTGACTTCGTTCTGCCCAATAAGGGTGAGTACTAGACATCATCTATAGGCTTCAAGATACCATCCCCGGTCAATCGATTACCTGGAGAAGTGGCACTTCTCCTGGCTCCCTTCTTCGCACTGGTGGCATGCTTCGACTGTTCGCTGTCAAAAGTTTCCCCACATCGAGACCTGCTACACTTGTGCTTCACCATCCGAGGCCCTAGCAAGCTCCGTTGACGGCTTGGAGGGGTCTTCTGACATCCCCCCGGGCCCTAATGATACCTCGTGAGCTGTACGTACTTGCATCATGCATCAACTCTTGTGCCATTACAAGATGCGAACGCTCAACATTCGCGGGAAGGACATCAGCATCAAGCCAGCATGTTCAAGGCTTCGAACTCGGTGGCTTTAGGAGCATACTTCTGCTCCCAAGTTGACATATATCGGGGTCTCTTGGGGTACTAATATACCACCTTTGCTCCAGTGTTTATTGGGGCCTCGCCAGTCGTGTGACACGAAACTGAACAGACTCTGGAGGCAAGCAGTAGCCACTAGTGCCTCCAAGTCCATTCAGCGCGCCAAGGTGGTGTGTAATACGCACCGAAGTCAGGCCATGGGGCTCATTCTCATTCTGGAAAAGATTCAGCAGCTCTGGGGTCAGTATCGCCAATGCCCTTTTTAAGAATCTCGCACGCATAAGATGCGCCCACAGCCATGGGTGAAACGAGCCAGGGTTGGCCAGCTTCTAAGAGCCGGACACGATAAGGTTTGGCTTTCGACAACGTGTATTGCCTTGAGATGGTAGGTACGTTCAATCAATTGAGCTCCGTCTTGTCATGCACCTGCCAGATGTCCCACTGCGCTCCACCATGAAAACCACCACACCAGGTTCATGCAATATTTTTCGGACAGCTTGGTACTACTTTTTGGAGGCTCTCTTAGCGCCCTCATGCAGGGGATTGCCACACGATTTCTGGGATCAGTCATATCTGTAACACCTGATAGCTCTAGAGGTAGATTAAGATGGTTTCTAACCTCATTGGAAATCTAACACGACCCCAGCTTGCCATTTTACTATCCCTGGGCGCCATTTGGTAGCTTGTTGTAACGAGTTTTAGTCTCAACGGACCATGTCAAATGTTCCGAGCGCTGAGCGCTGATGGGTAGTATCTTCCGCCAACCTACTTTGCAAGTCGGGCCGCTCGGACTCCATTCCCTATGATTGGGATCTTGTCGTACGGCCGCCCTTGTGGAAGCGCCGCCGAGGTTGTTGTGCTCAGGACTTCGTCATTAACAGACAGACAGTATGGAAGAAATCCAATGGAAGTATTGTTCGCCCTGTAGCCTACTACCCCGAACGATAACTGGGTACAAGAGGGAAGCTGGGCTCCTCGAGGTCTGCTTGACCCAACGACACGTTTCTGGTGCTCAATGCAACGCCCTCGATATCCAGGTCGCGCCAGCACCGATCCACGAGGATCCCGACTCGGCGCCTAACTTTATCAGGCCTCCTCCTTTCCCTCGAAGAAGCCACAACTTAGCAGGACACATAGCTAAGTCTTTGCCCTCTGACAACTCCGTCGTCGTCGCCGACACAAAGCTTGTCCTGCTTTACCCTATCTCCAACCTAACAGCAGGATCCGAAAGATAACGAGTGCAAGTCACTCCCTCGGGTCGGTCTATCCTAAAGCGCAACAAGAATGGAAGGGGCAGGAGGCCTGGAGAAGGCTGCGACCCAACGAGAAACGTCACCGACCCAGAAGCGAGTGCCGGACTTTCCAGATTGGAATAGCGGAGTCATCTATTTTCCTAGTCAGCTGTACCGAGCAGGGGTGACTTTAAATGGTGGGTTTGAATTAGAATTCCGTCATTCATCATCAAACAGCGGCGGTGGGGAAGGAAGGACGGTCGCAGTACTTACACTTGGGTTTAACGACACCTGAACAGTTGTGCGGGGTAACGGGCATGGTTTCGATAGCCAGGAATAGCACGGTTCGAGAAAATAAGCGCGAAAGGGACCGGTCCGTATCAATAGAGTCTATTTGCTCCTTGTTGAAGTGTTCTAGAGTTCCTTGCTGCGGTTGAGCCAAGGCGACATCAAGAAGCAAGTTCTTGCTCTCATACACGCTTGGATAGAGTTCGTCCACGAGGCAGCACATTTGAAACCGTGGAGAAGTTCCCCTACTGGGTATGTTGGTATCACGGTGCAGGCCTTCCCCACATGAAAAGGTGCCAGTGTGTTGAGAAGCCATTTTGCGAAGTCACAAGGTTCCTGATGCGCCGCATCTTGACATGGGGAAGTAGCAAGACGACATGAAAAGTATGTAGTAACAATCACATTTCCGCAAAGTGTCTCTTACTTTGTGAGCACATATGCGCCGAACTGCTGGGGGTGTGGCGATTCCGCAGCAGTTGAGTTTGTGCCACAGAAGCTTTATCTTCGTCGGTCCATAGGGATTTTCGGATTAGATAGGAGCAAAGAGGCAATAACTGGAATGTACCTAGTCAGCTGCGCTTACCTGGCGCTGCTTGTTCGCCTTGGGCTTTATTGAGAGAGCAATTGCACTCAGCGCTGGATTGGGATACTCAGCCTCGAGGCTCGACTTTCGGGTTGGTCCGTCAAAACCGCGAATCCTCTGCGTATGTACTAGTACTTGTCTGGTGACATAAGGGACTGTTAACCAGTCATGAAAGTCACTTTAATAACGCTCACCGTATAGGCACCTGTCAGTCCATTTCCGCCGGCTTAGCCATCTTCCTTTGTACCCCAGAGAAGTGTGCCTCCGTGAAAGAGGGTGCCGAAAATTTCTGCTATGTAGCGGGAAGCAGACACGCCACCCGCGATTTGTTCCTATGTACCTAGCACTGGGGGCGGGGAGTGCTTGGAGGACCTAGAAACGCGAAAATACAACTTGGTTACGCCCGCAGCTCTGCCCTACTTGATCTTACCGCGAACGATATGCTACTCCAGGTTTTGCCCCAGATTCCTGGGGCAACCCCGTTCAACGTAAACCTGTGACAGGGCAGCAGGGCTGTTAATACAGTTACGATCTCACGTCGGGCGAAGGGGGGTCGAGAGATTCACTTGTTGGCTGTGAAAACATTTGTTCATCACATTGTCATCACAAGTACTACTAATAGTCTGTGTGATTGGATCAATTTGAAGCTGCTTCGGCCGGCGGGTGAAAGTTCGGAGAGATGTGCCAGTGCTCGACAGGCTATAGGCATGCGGCAGTTAGATTGGCATGAATGGACGGGAGTGAGTCAAGGAAAGTAAGGTATGAAGCGCTTGTTGCTGCTGTATACGCAGTAAAGCTGTCCTTTTGTTGAAGGTTTATCGGAGCATAATGGCAATTAAGCCCAAAAGTGCATGTCTCTTGGTGGAACGCGTCGCGTCGGAATCATTCCACGGACCATGAAGACTTCCGTACACACAAGCGCCTATATCCCACAGGTCAATGCAACCCGTGCTCCGACGCACAAAGACAACTGAACAACATCGGGAGACCATACCATGCATAGTAGGTAGGGACGATCATTTCGTCGGTTCAGAAAGGAAACTTCGAGATCTACATGCTGTCTTCATCTTGGCGCCTTCTTGCCCTCTGAGGGTTTGAATGCGACAATGGAAATAGAAACAGGCAGGCCAAGGTCCGAGCCATGTTAATTGACAGGGAAGCGTTGAAGCGAGGTCCCCATAGATTCGTTCTCTGGTCGTCTTTCATCTCTCATTCCCTTGGGTCGACTCCCTCAGGGTCTGCTATTCACTCACCAGCACGACCCCTTCTCTGGTGATATGGATCTTTAAGTCCCCAACCAGCCAACTCCCTTTGTAAATTCCTGAGTAAATATTCGGGTCGAATATACCGGTGTGTCGCGTGGTTATCCAGGAGTTATCCTGGCATTATTGACGAATTGTAGAGATTTTGAAGAACTGGAGCGGGGCGGGGCGGGGCGTCAGTTGACCTGTTAGCCTGGGAGTCTGTGGGTCTTAGCTATTTTGCTGAATGCGAAAGCGACGTGTTGGTTTCCGGGAGAGAATGAGAGATGGGGTTATCTGGATAAAGTTACGGGGTGAAAACTATAATCTTTGGAGCGAGCCCATGAAGCGATTAGATGGGTGAAACGATTTTCCATTCGATTACTGGCCGACGCTGGGAGGAGATCATATCTGAAACAGCGTCCATGGTCTGCTGGCTACCTTCGTTACTTTGAAAGGCGTCAGAAAGCCATAGGTGAAGCACATACTTCAAGCGTTGGCATGTTTACTGCACCCGATAACTAATGTCGTGCTTCGGAAGCATCCAAAGATGAAGAAAAGGAAAGTGAGATCTGAGCTTTCGGATCTGGTGATCGCGACAATCGTACCTTGAGAGTGGCCGAAACATTGGAAGCAGATAAAGCAGGCAACGAGCGAGGGCTGGAGAAACTCTGGCGAAACACAGATAATGACTTGACTGATAGAATGAAGCAGGGAGAAGGGATTCCCCTGCAGTATAGGCCTATCCATGGATCGAAAGCGTGGCAATGACTGAGGCACCGTAGAATGGCAAGGAACATGGAAGGAACAACTAGTTCCACAATGAAATGAACGAGGATCATGCGTGGCGGACGCGCTAAAGTGGTTAGACTGTGGGCCTTGAAACGCTGCGGATAGCGAGCTAATCACCTCTTGGGCCCCAGAAGCTATAGCCTCGAGATGACCGGTGAATTGTAAAAAGCTCCCCCAAAGGTACTAGCCCTGTTTACGTTACAAGGTTGGGTAGCAGCCTGAAAGGAAGATGTGCCCGGTTACAGAGTGAGGGTCGGAGGATTGTGACTCCCTGCTGGTTGTTTGACCGGGAAAGATCCAGAGAAATTGATGCCTGCACAATGACGAACGGGGCATCCAAAGAGACGCACGTTTACGACAGGGTCTCAACCACGGACCTCGCAGGTAGCAAGTAGGGTGTGCTCGTGTTGGCTGTGCGTGACGATCATGTCGAGTCAATGGATGACATGGACGACGTTCGCGGAGAGGGCTAGCAGTAAATTTGAAGCCTGGCCAGGAACATGTTTCTCGATGAACTCGAGGCTTGGGGGGCCTATTTCTTTCCATACGGTGTGGCAAGCGCCTAAAGGGAGCATGTGAAAAAACAGGGGCTCTGGGAGATGGAACAGGCGCAGCGGAGCCAGACACGGACGGACGGAGCTCAGGGGAGAGATCTCGATTTGATCAAAAAATAATAAATAAAATATTTAAATGGTGTATACTTATCCCGGGAGTTATACGTTTTGGGCTGCCGATTTGGTTGTTGGGACTCTCCCTTTTCCCTTCTCCACCATGGCAAACGCCAATTATCTGCCCGTCCTCCTGCAGTCCGTCTCAAATGCAGTCCCAGACGATTCATATGTAAACTCGCAGCCAAAGGGCCAGGTCGACTATCTCTCCCATGAGTGGCAGGAGGAGGATGTTTGGAAGTCATGGCGGAACATGACCAGGCAGAAGAACGAAATTGCAAACGGCGTTCGTCTCGAGAATGCATCCTGGCGGACGTGGTGGAAGCAGAGAAACAAACTCAAGACAGTGTCCCCGGAGACCTTGAACTGGTGAGTTCAACTTGCCGTCGTCATCCGGCCAAATTCTGACCTTCAACAGGCTCAAGGATTCGGATGTAACTTGGCTCTATGGCCCTCTGCACACCTGGATAGAAGACAAACCAGTACCCAAACCACCCTCACCCGCAGAGTCACCGTCAAATCTCGACCAGAAACCTCTGCACAAACCCATTCTTAAACACCGGAGTATCAGCCAGCTCCTCACCAGCGACCTCCCAACATCACCCATATTCAGCCCAGCGGATTCAGAGGATGACGAAGAGGAGGACGGGGGGAACCTTCATGCAGCCCTACGGCACGACATCAGCCCGTCTCAGCATCCCTCATTTCCAAAACGACCGACCCTATTACACACCAAGAGCGACACGCATATCACTCGCTGGGGTCCAAACAGGGCGTTCAGGAAAGATTCACCGCCTCGGATAGACCCTCCAGGTCAACACGACGTGGAAGGATACTTCCCACCCGTTTCAGCCGGCGGACTAGTGCAGCCGTCGCAATCCCAAGATTCCAACTCGAGCAGCAACGGCGAGCGAACCACCAAGAAGAAGCACATCACCTTCAACACATTCGTCGAGCAATGTATAGCCATCGAGAAGCCTAAGCGGAGCGCCTCGTTCTACGGAGAGTTTGGAAAGACTTTCGAGGATGATGATGGGTGCGTCTGGATCCTCGCCATCATATGATTTGAATGCTAATACAAAACTCTATTAGCTACGAGGAGGATCAAGAAGACTCTCCCGAGGACGATGCGGAGGTGACTGTGAGCTGGGGAGGACAACGGTTAGCGGGAGACAGCGACTCGGATTCGCCATACGAGGAGGACGACGATGTCATTGAGATGCGCACCTCGTATCGCGATAAACCAAAGAAACTGAACCCACGATCACAATCCAAAGTTTCCAATACTTCCTCGTCTTCCTCAGTCTCCACCGCATCATCGAGGACAAACTCCACCACCAATTCGTCATCCCCTCCCCGCACCGCCAACCCGAAGCGGAAACCTACAGCGCGTCGAGCCAGCACGACGAGCACGTACCGAACTCAGTCTCACGTCACCATCGCCCCCATCGCCCCCACCACCCTCAAGACGACAGGTGCCTGGGAGGAAGGATTCGGCGACGATGCTAGTGATGATGGGTTCGGATGGAGAGAGCGGATGTGGGTGTTCGACGGCAAGAAGCCCAGGAGCAAGCTGCCAGAGGAGGTCAATCTCTCCTCTGAAGGAACCCCTGTTGAGCTGGTTTACGTCCCTCCATTCAACAGTCGGTACACGTATGAGTACGACATTGAGGAGTACGACGATGGGCCGCTCGGTTTCGAAGATGAGGAAGGCTATGACGACGAGGACATGCTGGATGAGGATTTCGTCGCTGGTATCGCACAAGACGCCAGCGCCGACGACGTCTATCACCATCGTGGCTCAGTCATCGGCAGTGTCGGGTTCGAAGATTACTCTGGAAGCCCGGATTCTCACTCAAGCATACCCATTCCCATCCCTTCCAATCATCTTCCCGACGATGCACCAACAGTGGAGAACCACGAAAACCTCGACTATGGGTCGCGAATGTACCTCGAGGTCCCCAAGGTTGTCGTGGATAGTCAGCGCGATGAAGACCGATTCGGCAGCTTTGACGGCCCTGACTTGGGCGAGGAGTACATTCATTTGGGATCTTCTGGAAGCCGGCAATCGTACAGGTCAAGGCCTCGTGCTTCGGATGACCGTCCCTCGCGCTCAGCGTCAAGAACCGCTAGCTCACGGTCGCGCTCAAAGTCTCGCACACCATCTCCCAATGTCGGGGCAAGCACGCCCGCCGACTCGTCTCTCAACGCTTCCACCTCTACCCTGCGTCCATCACGCCCTGTGATACGCCGTGTACACTCCTCAACCACGTCTCCTACCCAGGAGCAGCCACCATCAGCTACCGTGCCTCGAGGCCGGTCACAATCGCATCAGGATCTCTCCCAAGCCTCGCGTTCGTATTCGAGCTCGCAATCTGGATCCCGCGGACGCTCCTCTGTCCGCACACCTTCATCCGCATTCGAGTCCAGCACGAGTCCGCTCGGTAGTCTCTCACCAGATGCTTCCATCTCCCCTGGTCGCGTCGCTGTCGGTGCGTACGTTGGTAATGGTCGGCTTCGAGGAGAGAAGGAGAGCAAGCGTGGACGCGACGAAGGGCGGGACCGTGGACGCGGTCGCAGTCAGACGACAGACAAGCGGCTCAGCGTCAGCCTGAGCAACAGTCCGGAACCTCCTCGTCACATCGATGCGTGCGTTGCCAGCCCAGTGATCTCCCGAGCCTCGTCTGGACACGCACCGACTGAGGCGAGTTGCGACTCGATTGCCACAGGATCCTCTGTGAGCAGTACAAAGACAGTCGTACCCGAGGACAAGGAGGAGGAGGAGATTGAAGCCAACGAGGTTGAGGAAGAGCAGAGAAGGCGGACGATGCCTACACCTTCGAATTCGCCCACCATCGAAATGCGATCTGCCATTCCCAACCACCTTCGCGCAGCCTCGTCCCCACCAAAGGGCTCCTTCCTATCATCGAGGCGGTCAATGTCTCCGGCTTCAGCTTCCCCTCCTACAGGAGCCAAGAACCGACCTCCCCCTCTCGCACCCTCTCCTCCTATAACCGTCCCTCCCAGCACGAACTCGTATACCGCGATCTCAAGCCCAACGAGCCCACGAACGGTCGTCCCGCCCCATCTCATAACATCCGCGGTGGTCGTCACTCCCCCGGCTCACCATCATTTGCCTGCGACTGAAGTTACTCGACCTCCTCTCAATCGGTCTCAAAGCTCCGATTCATCCATCATCGGCAAAGCTGCAGATATGGTCAGCTCTGCTGGCGCATTCCTCGGATTCTGGAATCATTAAACCAAACGATCCTTTGGCTTTTGTTTTGTCTGCTTTTTACACTGGCCAAGTGCCTGGTGTTGTACAAGTCGGATTGGATAACCCGCTTTCTTTCCGCGACAAACATATCTATCTTTCCATCGTGTTAAATGTCCCTGCGAATCCCTCGTTTCACTTTCTCTCTTGGTTTTCATCGCATTCATGCCACATCCTTTTTGCTATGGCGGAAGCAGCAGCAAGCGTTACTGTATAATCAACCCACTTTATCGTTTCCAGATATTTTTATTGCCTTTTTTATTTTCTTCTATCACATCCAGGTCATTCTTTTTCATTCAACATCCATCGTCGTTTCTTTAGCTCTAGTTTTCCTCTCCTTTCTGCAATCGCTTCTTCTTTTCTCACACATGGATGGACTCGAGCAAATCACATTAGTATAACAACGCAATCTTCAACTACTTTTACTAGTACTGCCACTACTATCATACAGTCAACCAAGCATTTTTGTTTTTTGTCTTCTCCACTCGTTTCGTGCAAGTGTTTTCTTCTGTCGCATGGTTGTTCTCTTTGTGGTTTGTTGTACCTTTCCTCTTACTGCTTATCCTTTCTCTGGGATTGTTCATTCGCATTCAGCACATGGTCTCAGCTGATAGTTACCTCCCAGTCGTCTTATAAGCTCTCTTTGAATATCCTTTTCAACTCTGCTCGGTAATCGATGGGTTCCTCGACGATGACTACTTCCAGTGCTACAATACCACGATCTTCGGTAAAGGGAATGATGATTTGCAGAAGAATGGAACTGTCGACAATGGCGAATCTGAGAAGACGAGAATGCTACATACAAGCGTTGCTATTGGTACAGAAACTCTGGCATAAACGAGATAGGAAGGAAAGATGGAAAGACTACATACTGGTACATGTTTACGGCGAAGGCAGGAAGAGGAAATTATGCACCACATTGCCCTTTCAGATCTTGCTCGAGCCACCGGGTGGCGAAGAAGACCACGGCAATGCCAAAGAAGAGCAATTCCCCGTCTTGGAAGCCAGCATGGGCAGGTGAAGTGAACATCGCTTCGTGGCGTCCAGGAGCCGGTGGTATGGCTTTCGGAACCCTGAAGCGGTGGACAGGGTGCTCTTGACAGAGCCAGATCGGCCCAAGGATGATTTATTGGGCGAGTCGGCGTTCAGCCACATGGAGGGTATGCTCTGCGTTGGGGAAGCTGTTGCCCGCGAGTCAGATATAGGGTCATATGCAACAGGCTGGGGAGGCGCACCGGTGCCGATATGGGGTCGGATGCTCCCTCCTCGACGAACTGCCAGACTCTGCGGCGACGTAGGTCGCACATCTGACTGGCAGTTGGTTACTAGGTGCAATGCATCGCGCTCCTTCGACAGTCTCGAATGCCCCTGGTCCACAGCGCCTTCGCGCCACATAGGAGGTATACGACAAGTGGTACGCAAGGAGGTGAAGCTGGTGACACGAACCCGGGATGGGTCGCTCCCGTAGGGTGGTGAAGGACTGTCTGAAGATCCCGACGGTTGAGAAGTGTGGTGTGCTTGACCGACTTGCATGTTGATTGGTAGGTATGGCGACTCTTGGTGTGTCAAGGCCCAGTCCGAGTGAGGTGTTCAAGGCTCTGGAAGAGGGGGTGGTTGCGACGTGGTTTCGTTAGTAGAAGGTACTGGGGCTTATATGGATTGACTCCATCCCCTCTTTGCCCCAAGTACCGGAGCATCTAGGACAGCTGAGCGTTTTTTGATGACGCTTCCTTGCGCCCGTTTATGGAGGTCAGGCTCGATACGGGGGTACCAACGGGGGTGAGTCGGGGCGGCCAGATCTTGCTTTACCGTAGCAAGATTGGGCTAGAGATTCGATAGTGCCTGGACAGGTAACAGAGTTGGAGGTTATGGAGTGTACCCCCCTTACCGTCAGGTGCAGCTGAGAGTTCTTGAGGTGGGATTGACGCTTCGCAGTCTGCAACGATGGCTTCGCGTTTGATTGATTTGAGCAGTTGTCCTTCTTTCCTGGAACTCTTTGCGTTGACGAGATTTGACGTGTCATACAGGATAAGTTTGTATTGCACTGCAGTGAGATACCCTTGCAGCCCTCTTGCAGAGATCCATCTAGCGGGCTTGAGAACCCCGCACGCTCCATACGAGCAACAGACCTAAACGAAAGGAAGCTAGTGTTGAGGCGAATGAAAGGAAGACTCGGGCTCCTAATGGGACTGACCTCTGCGTTCTATTGACGACATCGAAGCCGAAGGCTCCCTGGCGGATTGTGGCTACGGCTTGGGCTCTCCGCTGCCCGATTAGTCGCGCGAGCTGTCGTTTGCGTGGGCAGGAACGAGGGAAGCAGACGCGATACCTCACTTGGCACTCCGGAGAGCAAGGGACGAGGATGGTGGAGGGTCAAAACCCCCTTGATGCGGCTCTCCTATCAGTCGAAGCCAGCCAGTGCATTACCGGTAGGAGACTGGGGGAAGCGTCAGTTAAGACGACGCTAGAAGCAGCGTCGCCTGACTGAGATTTGCATCAAAGCATGGCTGTTCCCTCCGGCATACTTTGGGCACCGGAATGAAAATTAGCTCAGGTAGATGCTGAGATAGTTAGCACCATACCTTATACCGATGTAGATGACTCACAATAACCATTGCAGCCCATGCTGCGCCTGTGCCATCCCTGTGGGAGTGGATTAACACGAGAGAAATCCAGGCAGTTTCTATACCAAGATTCCAAGGAGCAGAGTCGCTAGACCAAGATCGTTATTACCCTCGTGTCAGGTGCTGCTACAACGAGATCTGGCAAGTCCAAGAAACTCCGATCGAGCGAGGTTGGGTATTGGCTGCTCGAGTCCTATCGACGCAGGGCTCGATGTGATGATACCGCCTGTGTAGGCAGCGATCCTACCATGAGGCGTTGTGCGATTTGAGACTCCCAGATAGTTTGTTATACTGTATGCGCAGGGTGCAAGCAGATGTAAGACAAGTGTGGTTTGATGGTGCTCTCGATGGCAGAGGCGGGCCCAGTAGTGGGAATGATCACTTGAACTACAACACTCATGACCACCGACATTAATCGCATTCTGTACATCGCAAGAGTGCCTCACTAAGACTCTATGCAAAACCATAACAAACTCTACCAGTGCACAGATTTCTGGCATGGACATAGCGTGTCTGAATTCCGATGCTTGGCTCTGAACCGGCCGCCAGCACATCTCTTGCCTTCAACAGCGCGGGCACTATTAACGACGTCCAGTGACAAGAGGGCCTACAGGAACGGACTCCAAACTTGGAAACTTGTCTAAGCGCTGGCTTTTTTTGGAATTGAAAGTGATCACCCCCTCCAACCCTCTACAGCTTTGGATGCACAGATAATCCTTACATGTTACCTCTTCTTCTCTGGCGGCTTCTTGGTACCGTAAGTGGGAACGCTCTGTCCTTATATGGCCCTGTCCACCGAGTTTCCCCGCCTACTTCCATTGTTTCTCCCTGCGAGGAGGGGTGCGAATGCAGCCGCGACCTTCGCACCCGTCCCAGTGTGTCTCGGCATTCCAGGGCACGGTAAGCCACCCACCCCACTCCAACTGTATTCTTGCGGCATTTGGCCGTCTCTAACTTCTGAGAACGCCATTACAGTTTAGATGCCATGCGATGGCTGTCATAAGAAGCTTCTTTCGGACATCGTTTCAGTGACCACTATAGCAGGTGCTTCTTGATCACGGTATCAGTGGGTCTCATTCCGTTCACTGGAAGTCTATTAAATATCTCTGCAATGGAAAGTGCAACGACCGGACCTTGCTTTCCTGCTTCGACCAGGATGGAGAAATCAACCGCTGTCGAGACTCTCGAGAAAGGGAGCATCGAGTCGAAGTCCATCGAGCCTGAGGTTCCGACGTATCACATTGACCCAGAAGCGGAACGGAAGCTGGTTAGAAAGCTAGACTGGATGCTACTACCCCTTTTTACGTTGATCTGTAAGTGCTCTCCATTCGGCCCTGTCGAACAAAGCTCACGCAGCCCCAAGATATCTGTAACTTCATCGATAGGACTGCAATAGGTGCGCTCCAGGATTATACAGCAGAAGTCTTCAATTCAACTTGCAACTACTGTCAGGAAATGGTCGCGTCGCAGGTCAGGCCGAGCCATTCGCCCATCCCTTCCAGATACTAACGTCCGCATTTTCAGGTCTGGAGGCTGATCTTGGTATGAAGGGGTACGACTTTAATATTGCAGTGACGACCTTCTACATTTTCGTAAGTTATGCAATCCTAGCCATTTCGCCACCCTGCTCAAAGGTCTCCCAGTACATCCTCTCGGACATCCCGTCGAATCTCATTCTCAAACGATACGGATCCGTATGGCTCGCCTTCCTAGTCATTGCTTTTGGGGTGGTCGCCCTCGCATCAGCTTTCGTGACCTCCTTCGCTGGACTCATGGTTACCAGAGTTTTTCTCGGATTGGCTGAGGGCGGGACATTGGTGAGTGATAGTCCGTCATTGAGAAGGTTGCCCCTTCTAACTGACTCGCGATAATAGCCTGGCCTAGTTTATATCCTCGCGAGAGTAGGACCTTGACACCTTCCCAGGGATCGTCGCTGACGATGCTCGCAGTATTACCGCAGGAAAGAGCTTGTACTTCGGATCGGTATCTTCTTTGGTCTCTCCCCCAGTCTTGCTGGTGCCTGTGAGTGTTGGTTGAATACAAGCTTCGTGAGGTGGTTGCTAAATGATGTACTGCTTCGCTAGTTGGAGGCCTGCTAGCGTCAGGTTTACTTCGCCTGAAAGATATGGGCTTTGTCGTCAGATGGCGGAAGGTGCGTTGCTGGCTTAGAGATTGGCTTGGAATACTCATCAAGTCTTGTTTCGCAGATCTTCTTGGTTGAAGGTAAATCAATCGTCTGAGTATTTGGATCCTCCGCTTGACGCAGCTTCATCCTTCAGGTATCATCACAACCGTCATTGGTATCATCTTGCTGTTCACCATTCCCGGAGAACCGGCCACCAATCGTCTGCTCACGCCCGAAGAAAGGAAGCTAGCCGTTGCCCGTCTTGATGCTGATCAGGCTGTAAAGAACCAGGGTCGTAAGGAGAAAACGACCTTGGGGCTGGTGCTCAAGTCATTCAACATTCCTGTAGGTCTTCTGCTTCGATATTATGCATAGTTCAGTATTGACCAAACGCGTACTAGACGGTCATTTGCATCATTTGCTTCATGCTGCTCAATCTCTCGTTCCAGGGCTTAAGCGTGTTCCTCCCTACCATCATCCGAGGAAGTACGTATTCTCCATGCTCGTACCTATATCGTATGACTTACTCGAACTTGACAGTTAACAAGGAGTACTGTTAGTATACTCTTTTGCCTGTTTCGGCAGCAGTTGACCGACCTCTCTTAGCCACAATCCAAGTTCAGCTCCGCACGGTTCCACCTTACTTGGTCGGCGCCGTATGGGCCGTTGTCAATGCCTATGCTAGCTTCCGCTACCAGATCCGTTGGCTCGCCATTCTCTCCTCTGTGCTCCTGATGGTGATTGGGTATTCGATGGCTGTAGGAACAGCCAAGGTCGGCGCTCGGTAAGCCCTCTTACCCCCCTGGTTTATCGTCGGCTAATAGCGACCAAGATATGCTGCATGTTTCTTGATGATCGCTGGGGGTGGTCCCTCTGGGCCAATGGTAAGTTCCTGTTGGTCTCGATGCGATTTTCTTGACCTTTTGTTCGCAGTTCTTGACGTGGGGTACTGAGAATGCAGCACCCGATACCATGCGTGCCGTCGTCAGTGGTGCTATTCCCGGAATCGGTGCAATCGGTGCTGTTGTGTCGTACGTTATCTCTTCCTAGAACCTTTACTAGGGTATGCTCATTCGTTCTCTTAGGGTGTGGACATATGTTCCAAACGATGCGCCCAACTATTACAGAGGCAACGGAATCAATTTGGGCACAACGACCACTACTTGCGTTTTGACCTGTCTTCTCGCGCTGTACCTCACCTGGGAGAACAAGAAGCGCGCTCGAGGGGAGAGGAATCACCGCCTGGAAGGGAAAACACAGGAAGAGTTGGAACAGCTCGGCTGTCGTCATCCAGAATTCAGGTTCCAGATCTAGGCATTCGCGCGAAGCGATGTGCATGCCATTCGTCTGTATGTTGCGTGCTTATTATTGTACTAAACCTGTACTACTAACTATTCAAAGTTACTTCAAGTGAGCAGATCTGTTCCGTACGTCGACGTATGTGCAGATATAGTGCCGTTTGTAAACTCTTCAAAATTTTAATCGAAACATCCAGGACGTCGTATTGGTTCCAAGATGCGTCTTGAATGTAGTCTCGTATGCCATGGTTTTGTCTTTGTCTTTGTCGCCGAATGGAATGCGGTTGCATGAATGAGGATATGGTTTGATCTTGGTCTTTGTCTGCAGAAGCACCAGTATCACCTTTCACCACTTCATCTGCCACCCAAGGTCAACCCTATCGAACGGGGAAGAAGTTCAAGGTAAGCTCCTCCCGCTCAGCCTCCCACCACGCTGCTTAACTGAATAACCAGATAGGCGGTCACAACTCAGTGCTCGGAGCCATCTTCACAGTGGTACTTGAGTTCACCACGTCTGCTGAATGGGACTGCAAGCAATTTCTAAACCTGAGCGGTGTGTACTACATCCTCTGGAGGAGCATTGCTTGGTCTACCCCGGGACTATGTTCTAGTCTCACTGAATCTCAATTGATAGGCATGTCTGGCTCCAAGGAGACCTTCCTCACGGACCAATTCCACGAGAAGATGAGTTGGCGGTTGACATTGGGGAGATCGAGTTGCTTCTTTGAGCTACGCGCCACAGGGTCGTATCGTGCCTGCTTTGACCTTGGCACGATCGTCCACATAGCCATACTTTAGTGCGGTGAAGTACTGTTGCGATTACTTAAATATCTCCTCTCCGGAGGTCGTAGCGATTTGTCCATTTCTATGTCAATATGTATGTCCTGGACTCATGCCACATCTTGCAGCATTCTGTATGCGCATTTGTCGGCTTTATGGGACAATGGGGATGGTAACGTGGGCACCAGAGGTCTAAGGACCAGGTTCTGGATCTGTACTACTCTCATGAGAAACGAGCCGCCGCGTTCTGAATGCCCAGACAGCTCGGACCAGGACTTTAGTGTCTGTGCTGGGATAAAAGACGGGTAACGGTCCTGCATTTTACTTAGTGTACAAAGGCCCAAGATCAAGACCGGGACATTCCTCAGGTCCCTGAACGATCACATTCAAACTGACCAGGGATGATTGAATTACCAATCCGTCCTCAGATTCTAGTTCCCTTTTCTTCGACAGGATCTAAACGCAGAGCTTCAGGACTACGTACTTGGTCTACCTGCTCACTCTACCTCGTGTTATAAATAGCTTGATCTGTGCGTGCAGCGAAGACGGGGATAGAAGGCCTTGGAAAAGAGGGCCGACATTGCAATGCATCCACCAGACAAGTCGATCCGCATCTTATGTAGCTATTTGAGTGACGGATTGACCGCAAGATTGGTATTTCGCTCGAGTAGTTGCTAGAAGCGCACAGCACCGGCCCTCGATGCGAAACTTATTTTCATGCCCTCTGGAATTTTGTTACACTTCATTCCATCGTTGCGATGCCCAGTCCCCTCTTCTATTTTCTTTAGGAACATATTCACTCTGTCATTATGCGCAAATTATAACATGGGGTTTCCGATTTGTCCCAACATCTCGTCTTCGTGCCGTTACCCATTCAAGGGATCAGAACTGGCCCATATTCGAGCTGGGTGTCGTCTGTGTCAGCAGTTCACGCTCTCACGCAGCCATTGTGAAGTCCTCTTCAAGGTCAAAGAAGAGAGACCAACAGAAGGTGCAAGACGCGCCCAAAGTCTGCTCGACAACGGCATTTGGAGTTTCAAACATCGTCTATTGATCTGGAAACGAGATAAACCTACTCAGTCCCCCTCCACCCCTTATCCAAAATCTCCACGCTCTGTCCCACAAACACACCTTCTTGACCAACCGCGCATCGACTCTCCGACCCCTGCATCTCGAGCAGCCCATGTCGAGAGTGAGCAGGCAAGAGGTAGATCGCAATGGTCGAATGAAGATACATCGCAGCGGAAGCGATGCGGAACGTTCGATGGGATTCGAAGATGCTGCACTGCCAAGGAGTAGGGGTGACCAAGAGAGGGATAAGAGGGACCGCTACCCCATGACCCAGTCGCAAGCAGCCTACGCACAGGAACCGGTCAGCCAGGTGCATGATCCTGAGGAACATGGGTTCTATGTTGATGGTCGGAGGAGGGAAAGGTCGTCCAGTCCCATTAGGCGCCAAGGGAGGACCGACAGACTGTGCGACTATCAGGGGATGATACGTGCTGAATACGCTTTATTGGAGGTAGCGCTTGGTGGGCGTGGCAGGCAACACATACCTGTGGAAGAGAGTGAGGTGGACGGGGAGGAGGGAGAAGGCGAAGGGGCGGGATGTCTGGAAGTACTGAAACCTGGAATCAAGAGATTGTTCGGTTGCTTGAACCGTAACAAGACCCATAACACGCATACGCAAGGATCCTCAGCACAGAAGCTCGAGCGAACAGGCAAACACCGGCCCGCACCGAGGGCAATGGATAATGGGATGCCGTCGCCAAGATCTCCAGATCAACAGGGATATATTCCTTTCCAGGAGGATTGGAGGTGGCCAGAAGGTAGTGGATCCCACCCTGTGCCTAACGGAGTACCCAATGCGCACGTCTTAGCACAAGGGGTAGGTCCTGGTGGCCAAGCTTCGTCCCCTGTAAGCCTCCAACCCGCGAATGTCACAATCACTCCCTCCATGTTTTCGGCGGCGGAGACTGTCAACATCAGCGGCGGTCACTTCTACACCGCCGAGACTGTTATCGTCCAGCACATATACCAAAGCCATCCGCCCAACAGCCCCACCACCCGGGTCTTATAACTTCAGACCAGGAGGCAAAGCGAGATCGTCATGTGACACATGCATGGCTCGTGCGCGCGGCGGACTTTCTTAAGGGGGGGAAAACGCCCGCTTTGGTCAAATGGTCGGGTAGTAGGGCTTTGAACTTTTCAATGAATGAGCTTGTTGCGCAGAGAGCCAAGCTGGAGCCTACTGAGGTGGAACGATCAGAATGGTATCCTTGACAACATCTCGAACATGAAGTGAGAGGGAAAAAACAGGCTGGGATAACGACGTGGGGGGACAAACCAACGTAGTGGCTCGGGGTCGAAAGCCGCATCGTGCCTTTTGCGATTGACGAACCTCAGGCGAAAGCTGCCTGACATCGCCCAGATCCGTCAACAGAGCCCACGTGCTTTGACAGAATACACAGCGAAAGGATATGTTCAGGGTCAGCTTCTTCACAGCTACCCAAACCAACGTCGAAGGCCCCTCGTTGTGGCTTCCGAGCGTTTTGGAGAGAGACTAATCGCAGCGATGATAGTCGATGAATGACTGGATGGCAGACGGATGCGCAGGTCGCCGCTCACAGTGCGTTCAAAGGGAAGAGATGAGGGTTCCGAGTAGCACTAAAAAGAACTTGCTAGAATGGCTCCGAGTTATACTACATGATACATGATACAATCACCAATTTTAAGGTCCGTCAAGCTTTCAAGCCTCCAGTAGATTGAGGAAAGCTCGACCATCTCGCTCGACAGTCACGAGACCAGACGGGCCGGTGAGGGCCTGGCGGGGTGGTACCTTTCGTACACATGAGGCTCAAAACGCCAGGAACATCAGTTTCAACTCGGAATATGTGCTTATGACGACACTCTCGCTGCATTTCAGCTTTCATCGAGGTTGAAGGTGGATGAACAAGCTCAATTTTCGAGAAATCCGCTTGGCAGAACCATCGAGCAGTCGATCTCTATCCTTGTTCTCGCAAATACTACTATCGTTAAGGAGAAAAACAGTACAAGAGGTCGGTAGAGAAGTGTGTGGACTGGAGCGAGCAAGAGCTGCCCATATTTCGGCTTCGGGTAGTCCAATCCTGTCCAGTACTGGGTAGGCGAAAGTGCCCAGTCGACCTCCCATCCGTTCACTTGCCGGAGCATACATTGCAGGCCCACTGGGGATCGGACCTCCGGCCAATTTTCGGGCCTTTCGTACACATGGGGATCGAACATTTGGGAACATTTGGGGTCGTTTCCGTGCACACCAGGTTCGAACCTCGCCCAGGACACAGTATTGGGGGGGGGGTCCTCCTGGCGGACGTCTATTCACGCGAGCCCTGCTTATATGGTGCCGGCCGCTTAGTCACCGCTACTTTTGGAACGAGCGGCCAAATCGGTTGGTGAAAAAAAGAAGATTTTACAAGTATTTTTCGGCGATTTTTTGGGCCTTGATATGAGGACACTTGGGAAGAAATGAGGACCTATCACTTTTATTTTGACTCTGATGTGGAAAGGGGGATGAAGAGATAGAAAAATGCCTTCAAAACATGTCTAGAAATACGCCGCTCATCAGGTCATTGCGTTCCGTGCTCCTTCCTATTTAGGCTTATCTATAGATTGATTAGATCAGATGGCCAAATCCAAAAGCGTCGAAATTATAGCTCCCTCAGTTTTGAAGGTGGCGAGAAACTGTCTAGAGGAAATGTTCCCCTCGCTATTCTAAGTATTTTGTCTAGAGGGATAAAAATTCCATGGTCTCCCACGCCCTCCACATAGCTTGTTCTAAAGTAGCGGTGACTAGGTGTCCGGCACAGGTTTCCTGCTCTGTACGAGAGTTTTCCAGCAACGGGACATGATGAATGTATTGCAGCCACGTAAAACCATGTCTGTGTGTCCATAAGAATTGAGGAGGCGAGAGCACAAAGGGCCAAATCCTCCTCGCAGCGGACGGGTTGAGGAACTGGATCGAAGCATTCAAATGTAGAGTTGACTGGTAGCAATACCCGGCCGATGAGAGAGAGGTAGTGCGTTTGTCGTATTACGTCGGGGGCAGTGGTAGGAGTGCGACGTGGGTATGGGTGATGCATATGCAAAGATGTATTGTATGGAATGCGGACACTCGAGATGAAAAGGAAGTACCAAACGACGCTGATGGTTTATGCCTCGCAACATGAAGCAATGGCGGCATGGGGTCCCCGTCGTGCCAGTCAACCATTGAGCAGCGCTCAGCGCTGAGGCCTGCTTTAGACGCCCGCGGAATTCCTTCCCTGAATAACTCGAGGCGTGTGCCCTTGGCGTGTTTTCATCGCCACGGATTAACCTGCGTATCCTCTGAATAATACTTATTAACCACCACATGTGTCCTCAAGTCTTGTTGTTGATCCTTTCTCGTTGACTTCTGGTATCTAATGAGCACGTTCATTGTGCAGACTTTGCAAGGACTTGATAGTGCGCACGAACCTCAGGGGTTCTTCACGAATACAAATTCAATCTTTGAATGCCCATCTATACAAGTATGTATTCGTTCCACAAGGTGTCTTTAAAGGGTATGGGCCAGACGCTCTTCGGGTGTAGTGGCAGAATACATTGATCGTCAGGTATGGATGGACCTTTGCAAGGTTGACTTAGATCGGAGGTTGTTGCGCTAGTGGCTGTCCACCCAAAATGAAATTATTCCCAAATAGCATTCGAATGTCCATGATGAGAAGCGTCGGGATCGACTCGTTAGCGCGCTTGAAGCGTAATAGCTAATTTCCCCTGAAAGCGCGCCACGCCCTCTCATCTCTTCTTATAACAGTTCGAAACAGGTAGTACATACATTGAGGAGAACGCTCTCCTGCAAGTACAGCCCTTGTGATGACATCCCTAAAACAGCGTAGACTCCCACGGAAAGTCGAATACCTTTACATGTCAATCAAGACGCGCACCGTCAGAACAACAACCCCACCTCCACGCAGACATTCAGCTATCAAGCGCAACTGCTTTGCATACGGCTCAAGAACAAACGATTTAGTACATCCCTTCCGTACAACCGACAACCCAGCGTCCCTCAACAGTACAGATAACAAGTTCCACTCCCCACCGACCGCCAACCCTTTTCCCATAGAAACCTTCAGTACTGTGGTGCTCCTTGCGAAAGCCATGTCGGGATCCAACGGCGGGCGAGAAACAGGGCGTGGTGACCCAGAACAAGCGCATTATAGCCAGAGCGCCGAGCAACCACATGGAGTATACGCTGCCGGTCCTCCAGAGCAGCCAATCGGCAGAGTGGGACAAGTGAGAGATACCAGGGAGCAATGGTCCACAGCCCAAGGTCAAGACCGCCATGCACACAACCCCGGAAATCAAGACCAATATCAAGCACGCCAAGGGCACCACGCTGAAAGTAGCGGGAGCCAAAGGACAAGTGACACTGGCCGACGCCAAAGGAGGGACTATAGACTGTGCGACTATCGCGCCATGATAGACGCGGAATACCGCACGCTGGAAATGGCGCTTCGCGGGAGCCACAGACCGCGCGCCGTTATGGAAGAATTGCAGGTAGACGAGCATCAGGAAGATGAAGCAGAGCCGGGGTGTCTGGACCTATTTGGACCTAGATTCAAGAGACTGTTCCATTGCGGAGGCCGGAATCAGAGGCAAAGAGTCGAAAGGCAGGCACAAACCCGGAATCCTCAGGAAGCAGGCGACCAGCATCGAGGAACGGGGGCTGTAGTCGGCGGGAGGGTTACGGCAGCAACCTCTCCTCGAAGTGCATACCTACCTAAAGGTTTCGACAGAGCTGGACAAGGAAACACTCAAGTCCCAGCTATGTCCCACACGAGACCACCTGGGGACGAGGGTTGGCTACCGTCGACCTCTGACGGCCAGGGTGCATTCCCCAGAAACTTGCCAGTTGCTAATGCCAGTGCTGCCCCTGCCATGTTCCCGGCAGCGGAGACGGCCCATATCAGCGGGGGCCACTTCTACGTCGCCAACACCATCGTTCAGAACATATATCCATCGGAATCATCGATTACCCCTGCATTCATCCCTCCTAGGTCCTGGACCGAGCCTGCACCAGGATCCAGGACAGTGAGGTATGAGGTCACGTGGAGAGAGATTACGTGATCAGGAGATAGCTCGTGCGGCGTCGGACCGTGGGCGTGACCGGTCGAAGGCAGGAATTGTGTCGGTTGGATACAAGCGAGAACCGCGTCACAATGTGGTGGCCCTCCTGTCGAAGAGCTGTTAGCAAGATAACCTGACCGCACCAAGTCACGACGACCGGGAGGAATGCGCATACCGAGTTACAGGCAGCGTCGCATTGCTGGCTCCCAGAAGAGTCGGCAGCCAGCTCCCCTTTTTACAGTCCAGTACCAAGCAGTCTCCCCAAGAATTGCAGGGTATCTTCGAAAGGTGTTGCCCTTGAGGAAGATTGTCGATGAATGGCCAGAGTTAGGATGTCTAGGTAGATGGAGATTTCTGAAGGGAGGAGGCAATAAACCATAGTTCATGAGGGAAAGGAACGGAGAGCCGTCAACCATGGTAGAAGGAGAAGACCTAAGGTCTTGTCTCATTTCGAGGCTCCCACCTGAAACGATTCATCTCAGGTGTGTAGGAAAATCGGGTGAATCTGAAAGAAAAAGGTCTCATCAATCGGAGATCCATGTAACTCGATTTAGTAAGAGACCATCAATAAGCACTGCGACATCACCGGCGCGGGGGAGCGACGGTAGCCCACGGTGCCGCTTCTCCCCCTGCAACTAATGTGTAGTTTTGCGCTGTAGTTCTGCCCTGGGGGCTGGGGATACAGAACTAGCCACAATTTTGACGCTCGTTCTGCCAGATCCCAGCGCGATAGCTATAACCATCTGGTTGATGAAGCGTTGCTGGCAAGCCAGATGATTTCATTTCGGTGCCGTGAGAGGCGGAATGCAGGCTTCAATTGTGCGTCAAAGCGCTGCTCCTGGATGGACGCGCAAAGACTAATTAAGGTCCTCAATTGAGCGAATAGTTGACCCCTGACGGCTACGCATTGACTGTCCTGGTTACACTTGAGTGTGTAATACGAGTAAAAAGTGATAGTCTGCCTAACGGTAGCGAAAGTCTTTGTGCCATCTGGGCTGTGGCAAGGACTCCGGAGACTCCTATACCAGATTCGACGAGAGGATCTCAGATCTTGCGGTGGTTCCCAACGAGGAAGGTTTTCATTCTTCGGAAATCGTCGGAGCTCTTCGGACATTCAACTACATGGCTGGGATCATGGCCCGCCGAGCTTTCCGTGGGAGCACCATGCCGATGGCGGCTTTACCAGAGCGGCGTTAAACCTTTTACATGTAATCGTCACGAAGGCACACATACGACAAGGAGCAACGGAGAGAAAGTATGCCTTGAACACCGCTTCCTATGACCTAGCAGGTGCCCGGCGGTAATGTGGCACAGACAGATGGGCACCACCGCATTTATTGATGGCAACCACATCTAATCTGATGTATTTCAAGCTTGGCGATTGATGGTTATACTAGCAAACTTGGAAGTTGCCATCGTGAATCGTGATGACCGTACGTAGTCTTCTCTTTGAAGCTCTTGAAGGGTTGGCAATAAGTAGTTTGTGTACGTGAATCGAAGCGTTACGCATTTATGGGCAATGTTGGATTATTTCGCAACCACAGGACAAGCTGAGGTGACTTGGAGCGGCGTGTGGAATCCGTGCGATGTTAACGGACCCGGCCGCGGCTTCAGCTTTAGGGCACATCCAGTTTTCTAGCTACTTCCATCCCCTATATCACTTGACGTGCCATCGCAAGTTCGAAGTCACTATTCCAGAGTTCACATCACCGAATCCCAGTCAGACAGCGTGACTCTCCGTGCAAGATCTCAAAACTGCCCCAGAGCTGTACTCGGGATCTTGAATCTTGGGCTCACTGATAAGCTCTACATTCACTTCCTATTACGGTTTGTATTCAGAACCCTTTCAGAGTCGCTATTTCATTCACTACGTCACATGGCCCCGCGAGAGGGATGAATTTCTTCGAAACCCTGGCTTAACCTCTCCACTGTTTGTCTGATCTCAGATCAGGTGGAAACGTCCCCTTCAGATGAGTTATTTAGATGGTTGTCTTGTGTCTCTGGCCAAACGTCTTTGCGTTCTGCTTTCTCCCAAATCATGCTCGTTGTCTCTCAAGGCTTGCGTTTGGGTACTTCTAACAACGGCAACGCGCCTTCCCTGGACCTGCTGTCTCTTCACCGCCCTCGTTGTTGGTAAGATGCAATGCCTTTGACTAGACCCCCTCTTCTCTTCTGGTTTACTGTTGTGCTGAGATTACATGCTACTGGACTTGTGCTGGGCAAAGGAACAAATTTCTAGAATATAGGGGACTGCTTACCGTCAATATTTGGAGAGAACCCAAGACTTGTCCGGGACCTTGTTTAACGACTGACAGCAGCGACGCAAGGGACGTCTACCTGCTCAATTCCTCTCGCCGACAATCCAAAGGCCCGGCCAACTCTTGTGACGCATCGTGATACTGTGCTCCCTACACACCTAGGGACTCCAAGATGCTGGACTAGGCACAATTTATCCTGCTGTTCGCTTTCTTGCTGACGTCGTGCCACTCTGAGACTCCTTCTGCCTTATATCCGAACGACGAAGAGTCGTAGAGCCACGGCCAAGGCTCCGATCTGCAACGCCTTCACCTTTGTCCCGGCAACAGGCAGCACTCCGGCCCTGCCAGCGAGCAACCCTCGACGCCGTTCGACAGCCTTCATGCATCACAACTCTGACCAGTCCTAAGGTGTTCGCGACCCCTCTTGTTTGCAGTTGCGACACTTCCCCCCCCACCCCCCCTTTTTACGAGGCCAACATCCGCGATGAAACAACGGTAGAAGGTCCGAAAACGAAGGCCCTGATAGGTCAGGTTTCAACTACGACGGTCTTGAAGAACTAGCATTCGGCGATTGAAAAGTAGTCAACAAGGGTTCGGATGATGCAGTTATTGTGTGGAATGCGAGACGGAGGCCAAACAGAGGAGAGCCAAACGGCGAGGGTAGCTTATGTTCCACAGTGACGAAGTCTGTTAACGTTGCAGGGGTGCCCGCCGCATCAGCCAGCGATTGAGACATCAACGTTTCAACGCTGAGACCAGTCTTGGAGGCTGGAGGACTTCCTCCCCTAAAGGACTCGGGGGATGCTACGCATTGGTCGACAATCGTCACCATGCACCACGAACAACTTTATTATCCACCCCATTGAGCATTCCAATCAAACTTATCGCGCAGATTTTTTTTAGGCCTTTCAGTGTGCATGAATCAAGCGAGACTTAATAGGACGTCAGGACTTCTTCCTTAATGCCAATTCAACCTTGGGAGTTGAGGCCGTGGATTGAACTTTGTGGGTGAGTGAAGCATTCACGCTAGTGGGTTACCGATACTTGCGCTACGATAGCGTCTCAATTTCATCCTTTTGAAATCATATGGTATCCCACTACACCATCTGTGCGGAAATCTGAAATCCGCCTGTATAATAGTTCGGAATGACGTCCTCCCTCCTTTAGCATATACAAACTCGATTTCATAACACATTATTCTAGCGAAACACCTTTTGCAATTGGATACCTACGCAAACGCACCCATTGAAAGGAATAGGATTGTGCTCATTTGCATGTACTAGTAATGCGACATCACGCCGCTAAAGAAGCCGTGTTCGGAGTTGCAAACACTCTCACGAAAGCCACGAGGCCTCCACAGTCCTTGTCAAGGTCAAGAAAGAAAAGCCAACGGCACATTCGACGACTCACTCGAAGCCTCTCTCTCTCAATATCAATATCCGAGACACCAAGCGCACATCTATTGATTGGGATACAACACAAGCCTACTCGGCGTACTTCACCCCTTCATCCACTCCAGCGTCCTCATCTACGGGCAGTTTCGCCCCTTGCGTAAACATCGACTCTACGCCCACCAGATACTGTGCTCCAGATGGCAGCAGTCAACGGGAAAGGATCAGATCACAAAGGTTCAGCGCAGGTGCATCGTGGTGGAAGTGATGTGGAGCGTTCGCCAGGATTTCAAGCAGCTGGCGAATCAAGGAACAGGGACGAAGTACGAAACAGGGAAAGCAGGCACGCCATGGCCCAAGAGCAGGGAATCCAGTCACAGGAAACAGTCAAACAGATGCATGATCCTGAAGAACATGAACACTACGCCGATCCGCAAACGAGTGTGAGGTCGGTTAGTCCCGTTAGGCGTCATGGGAGAGTCGACAGATTACGCGACTACCAGGGGATGATACACGCTGGGTACGCTGTAATGGAGATGAACCCTGACCGGCGACAAAGACAACGCATTACCGTGGAAGAGAGCGAGGTAGACGAGCAGCAGGGAGAAGGGGTAGGGGTAGGCTGTTTGGACGGACTCAAGCCTGAAATCAAGAGGTTATTTGGTTGCGGGAACCGCAACAAGGACCAAACAAGGAAGAGGCAAGGATCCTCAGCACAGAACTCTGCACGAACAGACAACGGCCGCCACACGACGAGGGTAGCACATGATGGGGTCGTGCCGCCGAGGTACCCAGATCGAGGGGCGTACCCTCCTCGAAACGACGACAGAAGATGGCAAGGGGGAAGTGATCACCGTCCTCCGTTCAGCATAGGTCATTATGCGCACGGAATAGCGCAAGGACCGGGTTCTGGGGACCTTCCTTCATCCCATGCAGGCTCCCGATCTGCAGATGTTACGGCTTCCCCCTCCACGTTCTCCGCCGCGGAGACTGTCAACATCAGCGGCGGTCACTTCTTCAACGCCAATACTATTGTCGTTCAGCATGTCGTTCAGCACATATACCAAAACCATTTGCCAAACCACCCACCGTTCATTGGGCCTCCCCCTCCCCCGATCTAGACCCAGTAGAACACGTGCTATTGCGGGGCGGCATCATGCGACAACAACGGGGCTCGTGCGCAGCTTCTTCCTTGACCAACGTTCTGCGTGCATGTATTCCTATACCTTCCCCTCGAACGTCCCTAAAATCAGATATGGTTACAGATCAGACAGGAATACGTAGCGTTTCTCAAATGAATATCCTTGTTGTGTCAAGGGCCTGCGCGGAACCAACAAAGGAAGGATAATAAAGCATCTCAGTAATCGTCACTGACTGAGAGATCGCAGGGGAGTGGAAGGGTAGTGTTGAATAAGTAAGTGCTGAGAGACGTACTTACTTCGGTGGCTCCGTTAAAAGATCGTGTGCCATAGGCTGGACGGAGCCTCGCTCGCGTTGACAAGGCTCAGAGGGAGGAGTATATGATGACCAGACGAAGAGGCGAATACTTGCGTCGACCAGTGAATATCTTGTTACGGCGTTAGTATGAGGTTCTCTCTGGTGAGAAGTCGTCAGAAAAATATGGGCTTGACAGGGAGGCAGGTTGACTCAGCTAAGGGCCGTCGCATTGCTAACCCTCAGAAGAATCCTTCTTACAGCTACTGAGCCCTGTGTCAACGAGCCCCTCCTGCATCTTCCAGGGGCCGCCTGGCATCTTCGAAACGGCTAGTCTTAGGGATGGTGGTCGAGGGGGCTTGTGGATGGCTATCGTGTCGTGTCAGCGAATGATCGATAGCAGCGAAAGGTAAAACGTTACGAGAAGGAAAACAGTCGATGTTTCGTGGAAGATGCCACGCAAAGACCAGGTATTGCCGGTGTCATGGATCTGATCTGTGAAGAAGAAAGTGTTGACGAGGTGAAAATTACAGGGCAAGGCGAGCTCATCATTTCCGGATGATTTTGACCTCTTGTTGGTTCTTGTTGTTTGAAGGGCGTGGGCATTGTAGTGAGGAGTGCCTCAGTTCGATGTTGGGTGCATTACCACAGTATAGCTACTATGGTCCCTACTTTAAAGTCCAATGTATCTTAATGGGGCCGCATTCCAAGAATTAAGGAACAGGACTCGACCATCCTTGCTTTGTTCCCAAGACAAACGTACTACTTGCGTACTAACCGTCGGAACTGCTGAGGTCACGTGAGCTGGAAGATGCGACATTTGAATAAGCGCTCATGTGCAGGGAAAGGCTCTGCAACACATGTGCGAGGGCGGAGAATGCTATACTAATTTAATGGGGCCGCATTCCAAGAATTAAGGAACAGGACTCGACCATCCTTGCTTTGTTCCTTTGTCTTAGGTTCTAATTGCGTACTAACCGTCGGAACTGCTAAGGTCACGTGAGCTGGGAGATGCACATTTGAATAAGCGCTCATGTGCTGGGAAGGGCTCTGCAACACATCTGCGAGGGCGGAGAATGCTATACTAATTTCATGAGATGGAAATCGATTGTTACTTGACATACCTGAACACCAAGTTCTCAGTACAGAACTTGAGTGTGGGTTGCAGCTAGTCGCTAGTTAATGACGCCACGTAGCGTGAGGCGCCCAATACCTAATGGGGAAAGATGAGTGGTTATACGAACGTTGGTCTGAGGACAAAAGGCATGGCAACTCCTCAACCATAAAAATACTTGAAGCATGAGAGGCGGATTAATACATAGCTTATACCCATAAAATACCATAACTACACTGTGAATGCAGAAAGATACCTGGGGGGTGAAGAATCAAACTGGGATCAGCGTCGCGATCACGCATCGAAGGCTATCCCTTCCATTCCTCTTCAGCCTAAACATCCACGCTTGTGGGCGTCTTAGAATGTTTGGTATAGCACCATACAGACCATACTTTTCCGTTTAATCACTCGTTCTCGTTCCCCATAGCAAATTTTGGGCTACTCGGCGTGTTCCTGTCGTGACGTTTAAGGATAATCTTACATCTTGTCCATAGACCACCTCCGGTAAGAATTTAAAGTCCCACCTTGCTCTGAAGCAATGGAATTGATTACCTAGGTAGAGGAGCGCTTCAGCGATGTGGCCTTTCCAAAATCTGCTATGTGCTAACACTGGCGGCGAAGTTAACTTTAGCTGTAGAATTGGTTCTCGTTCCTGGGAGTGTCGGGGGATTTCCCTCAAGAACGTTCATATACCTCCTGCTCCGTACTAGACACTTATAATAATCCTAGGCACTTGCCTGATGCTATAGAAAAGTGGGGCATAACCATGAAAGGTTATTCCGGGCACGGTTGGAGCGTCTAGGGTGCTTCAGAACATAATCCGACTGCAGATATCCCAGTCTGCTAACTCACAGACGATACTTGTTGGAGTTAGGTGATTGATGTGAGTTCAACTCTGAATAGTGCTCGCTAAACTCGACCGCGAATGCAATCCATTCGATGGTCAAATTGTGCGTCAATTTAGTGCTTCTCGGGCTGTGTACGAGCAAAACAACAGGCGCCTAAGCAGAGCGCCCAATAGGGGCTGCCGAAGGAAAGTCTTGGCATCCGGTTGGCGCACGAACGAACGTCATCCCAGTGATCACTGTCACCTTTCCTTCCAAACGATGCTCGTCGCTGTCGCGTCCTCGGCCTCTCGAGCCTCTTGTCTTCGGGTACGTCTGACAGCGACAATTGCGACACGCGCCTTCTCTGCCCTTCCCTCGCCGTCTCCATTGTTGTCACGATGCCAACGCCGTCGACTGGATGCCCTCTTCTCTTCCGCAAAACGGATTCAACGTCTTGAATTCTCAACCTCTGCACGGCATTTCCAAGCGCCTGAGAAGAACCCAATACCTCCTCCAGAGCCGCAGCAAGATGGCGGAAGTAGTAAATTGGCCAAACGAGAGAACATTTACACCATACCCAACGCGTTGACCGTCTCGAGGATTATTTCATGTCCAATCCTCGGCTGGGCAATTCTAGATGGGAATTATACATTTGCAACTGGCTTGCTCCTTTATGCGGGTCTGACAGACTGGGTACGTTTCTTTGCTCATATTAAGTTGGCCACGAAATTACATCTGACCTCGCTACAAAGGTAGACGGTTACCTTGCTAGGAACTACAACATGTCTTCAGTCCTAGGAACTGTACTCGACCCGGCAGCAGACAAACTGCTCATGACCACTCTGGTCGTCACCCTCACCATGCAGGACATGGTTCCTCGTACGTCGTTATGGCTATCTGAACCTCGGTGGTTCTCGAATTAAAATTGGGGCGTCTTTAGTTCCTCTGGCAGTAATCATCCTGGGACGCGACGTTGCCCTGAGTGGCTGGGCCCTCTGGGTGCGCTATTCTACACTACCCGAACCGGTATAACGCATTCCGTTTCCGTGTCATTGGCTCGAGCTCACGACCCTCGCAGAAAACATGGTCCCGGTACTGGGACTTTGGCTTGCCGTCTGCAGAAGTGAAGCCGACAACGGTTAGCAAGGTATGAGCTCTCATATAACTCCTGCCACAAGTGCTGAACGACGCCCATGTCAGGTAAACACCGCCCTTCAGCTCCTCTTGATGGGAAGCACCACAATAAGCCCACTGCTGCCATTCAGCACACTTTTGTACCTGCAAGGCCTCCAGTATGTCCTTGTTCCTACTTCGCAACGTCGTACCTGCTCACAACCGTTAGGTGGACTGTCGCGACGACTACAATCTGGAGCGGATTCCAGTACTTTGTAGGCGGCGGCTTCAAAGACCTTTCCAAGGGTTCCAAAGGGCGTTAGAAAGTTTAACGGGAAAGCGGTCAATAAGCTGATATAAAATACACAACATTGCGGTAATCTATCATACAGAGCGTGAACAGATAATAAGGATAGCCATTAAAACACCAGACGAACGCGAGCGAATAAATTAACAAGATGGCAAGAGGTCTTATGAAGCGGTCAGAGCTCTTCGCTTTCGAACATCGTCGAGAGCGGCGGTAACGGCTGCCTTCGTTGCTGTGTGTTCTTTCCACACTGAGCAGCCCTTCTTGACGCGGTTGAGGAACATGATCATCATCGCCAGGCTCTTTAGTTTCCTCGTACGCCTGTTCTTCGCAGGTGCGACAGGGAAGCCAATGCGAGCAATCGAGGCAAAGATGGTCTTTTCACTGTTCAAGATGACGCCTCGGTTAGCGGCGGCAATAGCGAAAGGAGACACAGCACGGACCTCTTCTCGAACTTGGATAGGAGCACAAGGAGATAGTTCTTCTGATACGAAAGGTCCTCTCGGAAGGATGACTCGCGCAAGAACTTGGCCTTGAGGTACTTGATCTGTACCAACAGACCTTTGCATTCTTTATGATGCTGAATCTGGAGCGTTGAGACTTGGTTTTCGTCGCTAAATTGGGTCCAATCAACCCTGAGACACTTTCCGGAAGCAGGTCGCCACGTACCTGCCACAAACATGGCTCTCAAACTCTTCCAACGCCTTGGCAAGCTTCCTCTTTTGAGTCTCCACCTGCTCGTTCAAGAGCTTGACCTGGGTGTTGGACTGCTTCTTGGCCCTCTCGCCCTTGGTCAGCTCGTCCTTCAACTTCGCCTCGAGCTTGTCCTTCTCTGCTCGCAGAGTCTTGAGATCCCTGCCAAAGGCCTCAGCATCCCTTCGGACGCGGCGTAGGTCAGCTTCGAGAGTGGCGATCGTCTTGGACATATCCGGCTTGTCCGATGCCTGGCGCTCCTTTTCAAGCTCCCTCTCAGCCCTGTGGAGTTGAGAGGACCGGTCGTCGAGGGCTTGCTTGAGCTCTTCGATTTCAAGAACTTGAAGATCGAGTTTGTGGCGGTGTTGGTCATGCGAAGTCGAATGAGCCGCGTGCTCTTCCTTGAGACGACTAACAGTCTACATGGCGCGTCAAGAGATATCCGATACATTCAGCAAGGGGCGCACCTCGGAGAGCTCCGAGTAACGGCGTTGCAGGTCTTTGTGATCGGAAGACAAGAGAGATCGTTCTTGACGGAGTTGAGAAATGGTCTCCATGTTGGCGCTGACCTTGGACTCGAGAAGTCGAGCCTTTTGTTCAGCTGTGCTATTTTCTGATACCGTTATCAGCGTCAGCAATGTTCATAACAAAGGGTATGGTGCTCACGTCGCAGCTCCTTCTCAAGATCGTCGTTTTGGCGCTTGAGCTTCTGCAATTGCTCCCTAATGTTCTCCATATCAAGTTCCGTTCGCTCAAGATCTTGTAGGCAGTGTTTCTTCTCTCTTTCAACTATCTGCTGTTCCACGGTGAGCGAACGAAGCTTGGACCTCTCGGTGGCAAGGGCATCCTCCAAAGTCGCGATTGTCTCCTTGGCTCGCTCAAGTTCCTGAATTCCTGTGAGCCATCGTCGAGGTCGGAGGGTCTGATACAACTTACCATCTGCATGTTATCACTTGACCCCCTGCCTTCGGCAACCTTCTTAACTTCAGCTTTTGCGTTTCGAACTTGACCACCGAGGCGCTTGTTGTCAGCCTGGAGTTCTTCCATCTCTTGGCGTAGATTCTCGAGGCTCGCATTGGCAGCGTGCAACTGGGCCTTGAGTTCTGAGCCTCTGCCTCGCGGTGAAGGATCTTCTTCGCTAACTGAAGTCCAGGAGAAGTCGTGGCTAATGAAGATAGTTAACACGTCGTTAAACAGCTTAAAGGCGGCAAAACTTTACCTCTCGTCGCCAGTGAGACCATGCAGGTCCAGTTTGACGTTGCACTCTTTGCATCTAGCTCGAGCGAGGCGGCGAACAGCCCGTTCTTCTTTCCTGGCATTCCGAGCCAGCTCATCTTCTAATTGAGAAATCCTAGCTCTAGCATCTTCAAGTTTCTTCGTCAGCCCAACAACGCCCAAGCCAGCATCTTCAAGTTTGTCGAGCTTGTCGTCAATGCTCTCGTTGGCCTCGTCGAGCTCATGTTGAAGCCGTTGAATTTCCGCGATCAGCGGTGCCATAGTGGGATCGTGTTGCGTGCTGTTGAGCCACGACATCTACGAATCAAGTCAGCATTGAAGTCCATTGAGCATGAGAGGAAAGGCTTACGTCTCGCAATGGGCCTCCGGGAGTTTTGGGATACCGTATCGAATTGTTCAGAACAAGTCGATGGATGGGCGACATCATACTGCCATTCACAACTTTGCCTGGCGTCTGAACCTCGTTCATCGTCATCCTGAGCGCCTTGTTCCTTTCCAAAAGTTCCTCCTTCTCCCTCTCGAGCATCTCAATCTTGGCCTCCTTTGCCTTGTCAATCGCCTTCCGAGCGGGAGACTGAGCCAGCATCGTCGACAATCGAGCAATCTCCTTCTGAGCGACGGAAAGCTCTCGCTCCATCAACTCCATTTCCTCTTCGGTCGGACCGCCGTCCAGGCGCAGAGAAGGCTCGCGAGGGTTATCAGCGAGTTGCTTCCACCTATCGCGCTCGCGTTCAAGGGATGAGATCTTGGAGTTGAGTTCAGATATGGCGTCGTCGTCCTCTGACATCTTGTTCTTGGCTTCTTCAAGTGCTTCTTCGAGTTGGACGGTGAGGTTCTTCTGCCTCTCGAGACCGTCCTCGAGATCCTTGATTGTTCTGGCAGAGTTCTCCTCTGCCATCGTCAGGGTTTCAACAGTGACCTTGGCCTGCTCCAACTCTTTCTCGAGAGCCTCGACTTGCGCACCAACGCCCTCCTCCAGCTCGTCCGTATACTCCTTTGCCGACACAAGCTCTTGCTCGAGGACGTCGATCGACTGCTGCAACTCCTGAGTCTTTTCCTGTTCAGCAGCCAATGCTTGTTCAAGAGCCAAAGCAGCCTCTTTCTCCTCCTTGAGCTCAACCTCCAAGTCATGCATCTTGTGGTCCGCTTGCGCAACCTCGTCTTCCAACCCTTGGATCTGTGCATTGGCATTACGGAGATCACCCATGATCTGGGCAATACGTTCGTTGGCCTCTGAAAGTGCCCCGCCCAAATCCTTCCCATTCTCCAACAATCGTTCCGTCTTGCCTGCCCTCTCATACGCCGCATCCAACTCGTCCTTGAGTTTCTCCATCTCCCTCTCGGATTCTTTGGATTGTTGAGCAAGTCGTTCCTCTGCCTCCTGTGCCCTCTGATGAGCCGCTGCGGCGTCCTTCTCGATATCCGTCAGGACGTTCAGAGCCTCGCGCTGAGTCTCTTTTGTCCGCTGCTCGAACCGAGCCTGGTCCTTCGTCCGCCCCTCCTTCTCCTTCTCGAGTTCCTTCTCCAATTCTTCCTTCTCGGCTAGGTATTGCTCAATCCTGTCCTCCAGATCTGCCTTTTCCTCCATCCATGCCTCTGCGTTGTCTTCGAGGACATTATCCAGTCCACCGGCCATGCTTATCCGACGGTGCGGTCCACTCTGTCGTCGGCTGGTGTTGGATTGAGGTGACCCTTCTTCCCTTAGCGAAGACGAAGCCCTCTCTTCTTCCATCTGCCGAAGTCGAGCAAGTAGACTCTCGTTCTCCTCCTGCAGCTTATGATTCAAGCTATGCAAGTAGTTGTTAAGCTTGCCAGCATTGAACCTGTTGACATTGGCTACAGCTCCAAAGCCCATCGCGGGGTCGAAAGACGTGTTGACCCGCTGGTGTGTCGTGAGATCGTGCGAGGACGCGGTAGAGACGAATGAAGCCTTGTCGTTTGCTCCGTCGTAGGGCGAGTTGATCATTGGTGTCCCCCATGGTTTGCGAGCACCTGGTCGTGCTGTTGCGGATTCCGAGTCAGAGGTTTGCGGTGAATTGGCAGAAAAGCCTTGTGCGAGCGGATGTGATAGCCTTCGAGCGGTGATTTGCGCACGAGGACGAGGTGTCAAGCCAACAAACGCGGCACGTAAAGCGGGTGCGGCATTTGTGCTTGCATGGGAAGAATTAGAGGAAGGCATCTCCTCGACGGCCTCCTGGATGCCAGCTCGAGGCGTCAATTCCGCGATGCTTGGAGTCGCAGGGACGAATCGATGAGGGTGAGGAGTGCCCATCTTCATCCGAGGACGGACATTCGAATTGACGACTTGAAGAAGGAATGACTTGCGGCGCGTCGCTGGGGTGGTAAAGTCTTCACGCTCAGCGAAATCTCTTGGTGCAGGGGTTTGCAAAAGGTCAGATGGTGGAGGCGACAGATCAAAGCGTGCACGAGCTCGAGGGAACGCAGGGGTAGGGGTCATGGCGATCGATGGACCGCCAGGTGAAGAGGCCGCGTTCGATGCATGTGCAGGGGATTGTAACCGTGGAGGGACGATGGTTCTGTTGCTATTGACGTAGGAGAGTGGTTCGCTGTCGGATGAAAAAGTAGGTTCGCGCTGGTCATCAGCCTCGCTAATCTGAGGCTCAGACGGCTCTTGCTCTTCTGGCTGGTCATAGCTAGGAGTTTCTTCGTCGATGCGTTGAGGAGAGATATGGACGTCTGTGATATCCATAGAGGTTCCAAGCGAGTCGCGACTTTCGTCTGCATCGTCATGGGCATTGCGCTGGACCTCTTGTCGAATGGGCGTTCGTTGGGCAGGCGATGCCGGTGATGCAGTCACAGATCGTGGAAGGGCGATCCGTGCAGCGGAAAGGGGAGTACCCGCGTCTCGTAGTCGCATGTTGGGAGACCTTGTGCTCCTGGGTGTAGATGCAGCCGGCGAGGAATTGGTCGAAGAACTATCTGTGGTTCTCGTGAGCGACGGCGTGCGTGCCCTTGCCGCAGCTCCAGTCGGCTTTCGAAGGCCAACATTGCGATACTTGTCGAAAGGAGATGCCTGAGCAGAGATTAGCCAAATTTCTCCTTTCCCTATACTTTGACGTACCTTTGGCTCCGACTTTAAGCTCACCGAATAGTCATAGGTCTTCTTTGGAGTGGCACTCTTGGGCAATGGTGGTGGTGAGCTTACCCGACTGACAGATTCTAAGGCATCCAGGATCGAGTCCTCCCCTGGCACATCCTCGTCGTCGTCTGACGGATTATAGACCTCTGGTATGCTTGCCCTACTCCGGTGATGGTCCCTCCGCTGCTCCAACTCATCTTCCGTATCACTGAGAGGAATCTGCCCCTTGGAGACGTTGGAAAGGGAAGGTATATCCGTTATGTCAAAGCTGTCCTTCTTCCTCCTCAGCGTTGTCGGACCCACACTCGATTTCGCCGATCGAGCACCTATCGAATTCGAAAATCTCCCCGTATGGCTGTTGTTCAAAGCAGGCCGAATAGTAGATTTCGACGTGGCGCCTCCTCCAGAGTTCTTGAGCGAGCCATAGGCGTCAAAGGACGTGTCAAGGCCGTCGTCATCCAAGTCCGAGTCTGGAATGACCCTGCTGGGAGTTGCCCCTTCCTCGGCTGAATCGTCGTCGAAAGAAGGCAAAGAAGGGAGAGAGGGCATTTCCTTGTCCTGCACTGCTTCAATCCGGCGCCATATACGCGACGGGGTTTCCAGCATCGTCGCCATGGCGGGCCACTGGGATTGAGCTCGATGGTCGATGGTCGTTGCAGGTCAATCCCTCGGTGCATCCCACGCGCCTCTGCTGGTGGCGGTGCTAGTCAACGATATGTGTCATGTGATCGTGGATCGCTGCTTGTCTATGGGCGCCTAATCTGCGTCTTTGGACATTGACCATGATGGCCTCCGATACCCTCCAGTTTGTGCCTCCCTCTACCAAGCGCCATCGCACATCTTCAGACTCGTCTGGTGCGGCTTCTGACTCTGGTGGACTTGCGAATGCGTTCAAGTCGACCAGACTGTCGCCCGAGGCATCGCCAGGGGCAGATGGCAGTGGTGTGGGGGTACATGGCCATCGAGGCTTGATCTGTACGCTTCCACCGACATGTAATCGGAAACCGACACCGCTAGCAAACAGCAAAGAACTTGAATCCCATTACTCAAAGTATCATGCTCATGTGTGTGAAGATTCTGGATGTGGATGTGTCTTCCCAGAACCGAGACTATTGGAACTGGTATGTGGTCCGAACTCTCTCTTCGCACCAGAATGGAACTAATAAGGTTATTTTCCTACTCCAGCATCAAACAGAGTGCCATGATCCTCTAGCTGCTTTACGAAGAGAACGAGGGGAGAAAATCGTACGTCACCAATCTCACATCCATATCTCGCGAGCGATCCGCTCAAAGAACGCCTTCCACAGTTCGCCTGCCATCTCACATCCTGTCCCAAATCATTCGCAACACCCAAAGGCCGCCGCCTTCATCTCATATCCGCCCATGGCTACCCAAAAGAGTATTTTTTCGGTGTAACCAACAAAGGCGTCGGCGGCCTACTCAAGAAATGGGGCGAGGGCGCCAGCATGATCCGTGGTAAATGGAAGGAAAGGGACGACGATAAAGGGAAAGGAAAGCAGAAATCAGCCATCCATAGCGATCCAAAGGCGTATCGCGATGCGATGGATGTGGACGAAGACGATAGTAGTGGGAGCGATGGGTCTGGTGACGAGGATGACGAAGATGCTACGACAACTTCAGGACAGCAATCCAGGCCGTCAAGCAAGAACGTGCAATCAAATCGGGATACGAGGATGGTCCTCGATCCAGATGCCACACCCCGTATTCCTGTGTCCTCCACTCTTCCGGTAGTGTCATCTACCGTTCCTCTGGCATCTGATAAAGATGCCGCTGACGTTCTCGCGGCTGGTTTTTCTTCCTTATCTCTTGTCCCACCCTCAGTACGATTTGGAAGGGGTGGAAAGAGCTCAGGTTTCTCTTCGACAAGGTCTGCTTCCGCACCTGCGCCAGTGGCCAGCCCTCCTCCTGCTCCTCCTGCCCCAGCCCAAGCAGCGCCTGCTTCGCCTGCTTACCGTGGACGAGGAGGTCCTCCCACAAGGGGCAGAGGAAGAGGAGGCTTCCATGCAGGCGATAATACTCAGATGCAAGTCGACGGTGCACCTGATGGAGGAGCGAGAGGGCGAGGCAGAGGACGCGGAGGACGCGGAGGTTTCATGCCTCGAGGCCGAGGTGCATAGGGTCAAGGGATAGCAGAGTCTACATTAATTGTCATTTCATCCAAGATGAGGATGATGTTACACTTGTCGATTGATCAATACTAAAAAGACGAGAGAAAGAAAATGGAGGGAAATTACAGAAGAAATATGTGCAAGATCAGTGGGGTAAGTAAAAAAAACGTCGTTAAACTATTCATGAAAGCGATCCAAGCAAGAAAAACAAGACACAGGGAAAGGGATATATGCTGTAATCCTTGAACCAACAGGGCTCTCGGTAGAGCTCTCTAGTATACAGGCGCACCAGGATGTGCACCTTCCTCTGGAGCCTGCGCCGCCTCCCTAATCTCATCCACCTCGCATTCTCTACACACCCACAGCACAATCCTCCTAATCGCTTCTGTTACCTCTTCGGTGCTCAAGGGCTCCTTCACAGGTGGACAGTGCATGAACAGCACCCTAGCAGGCTTCCGTCCCACGGCACCAAGGTGCTTGGCACTCGACGAAGGGCTTGAAGCCGCACCGGTTGACGGCTGCGTCGCGGCTGGTGGTTGCGGGTATGGTTGCTGGTAATACCCAGCTTGTCCGGGATAGCCTTGGAAGGAATCATCAAGAAGTCCTTGAGCCGACGGATTATGACTTACCAGCCATGTAAGGTAACAATGCCTTTGAAGAGCGCTTCGACTCTGCCAACGAACAATAGTAGGTGAAATCACAGAGATAGTGTCCTGCATCCATCGAGGTATAGATCTTCTGCGAGAAGCGTGATAAGTCTAAAGTCGTCGAAGCCGAATAGCAAGAACGACAACTCACAGTGATACCTGTCGACTTGAGATCCTGCACAAGCCTCGTCACATCGATATCCGTCATCATTTCATCCGGGAAACTCTCATAGGCCGTCCCAAACCCTCTCACAGGCCTTACCGAATTCTCCGTGCCAGGGATCGGCTGAGGATCATGCACAGCAGGATTATACCCCAACCGCTCATTATTATACCCCATGCCCATATTCCCAAACCCATTCCCAGCCGGTCCTCCTCGCATGTTGACGACCATAGGTCCCCCAGGTGGAGGTGGGGGACCCGCACCAGGCCCTCTCGTCGGGTTCTTGTTCCCCAACGAAGGAGGAGGCACAACCGCACAATAACTCCCACTCGCATCCTTCATCGTATACCCAAACTTGTGTCCGATAATCTCCATCCGCAGCGGTCCTCTCCCTGCCACACCGACATGGAAGATGAAATCGTACCCATTCTCGGGGGCTTCTGGGAAATCGGGCGGGAGCTCGATAAAGGGAGAGTCCGTGGGCAGCTTGGGAGGTTTGGAGTGGAGGTTGGGGACGACGTCGAGGACGGCTTCGTACAGGACGGGTAACTCGAGGCAGGTAATGTGAATATCAAATGGTCCGGGTTCCGGGAGAGGTGGGAGGAGAGGAGCAGATGCAGCATCGGTCGAGGCTTTCAATGATGATCCGGGAGAAGTAGCAGCCACGGGCGCCTTGCCCTTGGAAGTCGTGGTCCTCAGACTGTACTGCCCAGAGTCGCCATTGCTCCCCAGCAACCGTTTCCCATTCGTCACCGTCGGGGCCGTCAACGCAGGAGGGGTCGAGCTCCCACCCGCCGTAGTCGTGGTCGTCTTCTTATCGCTCACCGGCTGGGCAAGGACAATGTTTCCGAACACATCGAACCACTGATCGCTCGAGATCGTCATATTGTGAAGCTCCTTGACTGCCAACCACGACGGGTTGACCTTGTGTTGCATGAATGGCTGCGGCTTCAAAGTTGGAATCATTTCCGTCGATTATTATTTTCGTTGTTCAAATGGAATCGAATGAATGGCGACGACGAACAACGCGCCGACATGGAGGGGGAGAAATGGGTTTTTGGGTGTTCCAGAGGTTCATTTGAAAGCGAATGGATGAAAGGTACTCACACCAAAACCAGTCAAGAGGACGTGGTAGGTCCTCTTCCCCGATCCATCGCCTAGTCCTAGGTTTTGTAGACGCTCGACGACGGGATCGACTACTCCAGGAATCACAGGCATAGCTGAGACGGTCGATGAGCAGGCTCGATGAGATGGAGGAGATGAATGAAGAGAGAAAAGCTGTAGAGCACGGAACGGGCACGACCACGTTGTAGCAACGGTTCAACCCAATTGTAATATTTTAATTTATCTATGATGACATCATTCAACCCGGCAGGTTTATCCCATCCCGCAAGAGTTGCAGAAACTCGAGGACGTCTTGTGCCACCTTCTTCTCGTTCTGTTCATCTTCATTTAGTCCTCCATCTTCATGATGTTGGCTGGCCTGAACGACGTCGAAAAACGAAACGAAACGTCTTGCCTGGTCCACGAGCCGGTTGAGCTTGATCTTCGTACTCTCACCGCGACGAGGCAAGATCTCGAGTACCATGTCCACATTCTCCTCGTTCTCCTTCATGAGAAGACCGAATAGCACGGCAAGATGACCTCGAAGGAAGGATGCATCCGCTTGAGCCTGCTGAGCTTCCGCTGCTTCCTCCTCATTCAAGCCAGCCGCGTCTTGCACGCTGGCCTCGCTGCCTTGTTGTTCGTACAACCCTACGAGTGCCAACAACGTCCCTGCCTCCCTAAAGAGATCCACCACACCTTCGACAGCCTGCACGAGGTTCGTCAACAGTGCCAGAGCGAGACAAAGTCGATCGAGTGCCCTCGCGCGCTCTTCAAGTCTCTTTTGACGCATCCGATGTTGTACGCCTTCTGACACGACTTCATCATCTGCATCTGCATCCTCTTCTGTATCTGCTCCGTCTCCTGGTCCCTGGTTCGAAGTTCTCCCTCTCCCCTTCTCGTTCCGCTTCCGCAACGACGATGCCTCCTCCCCTTTCCATGTTGGCAACTTTACTTTCTCCCCTGAATCCTTGACCAGCATCGTCAGCCACGACAAAGCAGCTGTCGTGCCTCCATGTTTGAACACGACTCTCCTCGCCCAGCGATTATCGCCATGCGTAAACGTCACAACGACACGGAGGAGCGCTTCGAGGCATAGATCAACGGTCGCCCCATCTCGAAATTTAGGTTTATCACCCTTTTCTTCTTCGTCTTCGTCGCCAGATCCTCCACTACCGTCATCTTGGTCGTCCTCTAACGGAATCGAGCTCGGATCCCAGGTAGCAGCAGCTTCTCCTAGTAGCATCAACGAATCCACCATCGGTTCCCAGTCATCGTCTCCCGCACCACCATCTTCCTCCTCTTGCTCCTCCAATTCGGAAGCGGGATAAGACCACTGCCCCAGAAGGTATAGGTCCAGCAAGCGCAAGTGTGCGTGCAGGGTGTGCCATTGGTCTGGTTTGCATTTCGGTGGTGAACCATCCACTGCTTGCTGGAGTGTGGTTGTTAACGACTTGACGAGGATATTGGCTCGCCATTTATGGTTGGGAAGCAGAGTTGGGGGTAACACTTGTAACAGATGGACTGCGACGGATGGTGTAGACAAAGGGGTGGTTGTGGATTTGGAGCTTGAGGTGGATAGGAGGTGTTGGGATGATAATATCGAGTATATGGCCATTACCTGCTCGACCTGTTAGAGAGGATTGGCTTGACGGATGATAAATGACTTACGGATGCTTTCTCTTTCTTCCCCATCCCAGCCTTTCTAAAATAAACATCGACAGAAGTGAAAGAAGGGTCGGATGCGAGCACCAGTGGGTCGTTTGGTCGTTCTTCCTCGGCAGCGTAAGAATCGACGAGAATAAATAGGATGTCGACCAAGCTCTTTGACTCCGCCTTTGCTTTGCCTTTGCCTTTCGGGTCTCGAGAACCCGAAACCGCCTCGTAGGTAGGAGTGTGCATTTCTCCTATTTCCACCAGTGCTGCTGGATCCCGTGCCAGGAGAACGAGAAAGGCCAGCAAGATAGTGTCGAGGACTTTATCTTTCCCTGTGCCAGCGCCCGTCTCTACGAGTAGGTTGTAAACCTTGCCATAAATATCCGCTGCTTTAGCTTTTCGAGTGAACTCGGTGTCTAGAAGCTTCGTGACCAATTCTTGTGCGCTGTTGCAATTTCAGCAAGGTTGAACGCTTCTTTACTCGAATCATCGCGTACCTTGCACGGACAAGACCTATGTTTGGCTGTCCACTCTTGGGAGCTTTCATCCCGTCCAAGAGATATGCCACTTCATCCAGGAACCGCCGACTCTCGCCTTTATTCCTAAGCTCCGTTATGCTCTTGAGCGGGTTCATCATATTACTCGGCAACGCCTCTGGGACGGGCAACGTCTGACTTGTCCCATTGCTCCTGGTGCGGCCTTTCATTGGTGCCGGCCCTGCATGACCAGCCTTCCCCTTTGCTTTCGACGGTGAAGGCTCAGCAGAGTTGGGCGTTTGAGATCCTGATTGGCCTTGACTTTCTCGGAGGTCGTCCCAGGGATCATCCTCGGATGCGTCCACGCCCCATCTTTGGCGTAATGAGGCGTAGGACTCTCGAGAGAACTCGTCGTCTAGTTCCTCTTCGCCTTCTGTGAGGAGGTTATTCCCGTTGCTGTTGCCGTTCGCGTCTAGAGGGTTGACTCCGCTGAGCGGGACAAGGAACGACCGGCTCCTCCCTGCATAAGTTCGCGTTGCTGCCTTGACAGCAGTGGTCCGGGACGTTGTGGATGTGGTAGCAGAGAAGGAGAGGGAGGTGTTGCCAGTTATAGATGCCGCACTGGTTGACATTACGTTAGACGACGAGGTTCCACGGAGAGGTGAGCCATAGCTCGGACGTGTAGGCTTTGAAGGCGTTGAAGGAGAGCTGGGTATCGTCGGTAGAGAAGGTGTCCGGCGTACTGGAGGAGCGGTATCAATGTCCGGTATAACAGAGGTTTCCGTCCTGGAGCGTCCCAGCATACGCTTGGTTAGTTTGGTAGGTGTCGCTGGTGTAGCACTGGGTATAGATTTGGTCGTTGGTTTGCCACTGTCCGCTCTGACGAGATAAGGCTTTACAGCAGAGGACGCTGGAATGACTTTACGTCGTTTCTCTGGAAGAGGCTGAACGTCGTCGTCGTCCTCTGTCGAAGGCTCGCTCGGTGTTTTACGCTTCAAACCAGCCGACGAGTTTGAGCGTCGTCCATAAGTCTTGGTCACGATTTGAGGCATCCTAGAGGTATCCGTGCAAGAGACGCGCCGACCACTTGCATCCGTTAGTCCAACGCGTGAGACAGCCGATCAAAATATGCTCATCATCGCCAGCCAAACTTGGCGCGTCCGTCGTTCCCAACCAACCTCCACCAGTCAAGGAAATGGAATGCCTGCAATCCCGCGTAACATCCTTCTCAAAATCCAAACGCGTCAAAAAGGGCTCAGGAAGTAGCACAACAACCGTCAAATGGCCGCACTCGTCGTCCACCAAATTCAGCGCAACTCCAGCAACACTGGCTGAAGCTGGCTTCTACTACGATCCCTCTGCGGAAGACCCAGATAATGTGACGTGTTTCATGTGCGACAAGGAGTTGAGTGGGTGGGAGGAGGAGGACGATCCGTTCCAGATACACTATGAAAAGTGTAAGACGAGGTGTCCGTGGGCTTTGTTGAGGTGTGGGTTGAGAGACGATATGGATCGTCAGGGAAGGCAAGCCTGTTCATTTTACTCATGGCTTGAGCTAAAGCTAATGGCTGCTGCTGACTGTAGATTCGTGTTCGCTGATAAATCGCGTCTGCCAACGAGCAAGGCCATGGAAAAGGCTCGTGTAGAGACATTTCTTGTTGGAGGCGCATGGATGCACGATCAGACCAAAGGGCACGGTGCCAGCTCCAAGAAGGTGCGCACCATTCATGCTTCGAAGCGTATACAACGCGCTCAACCGACGCTAGCTGGCAAAAGCAGGTTTCGTGTATACCCCACAGGAACCAGGAGACGATCTGGCTACATGTCTCTACTGCAACGTTTCTCTCAGCGGATGGGAAGCAGGCGACGACCCCATGTACGTCGTCACTTCAAAGCTTGCGATTCTACCTGACACCATAATGTAACAGGGAAGAACACAGAAAACGTAAAGACAACACAGGCTACGGCTGCCCCTTCTTCCCCGACGCACCTCTCTCCACAGCAACCACCACTTCCTCCTCCACAAACACAATGCGCGCCTCTACCACATCGAGATCCACGAAACCCCCTTCGCGTGCTGCTACAACGAAACCACCGTCATCGCGCCAGGTGGAGGATACATTCATGCCCACCAAGACACACGACGGGGATCCAAACAGCGACGGCGAAGCTTCTGAATCTGGTCGATCATCCAAGTCCACTCGGTCACGTAAATCAACAGCAACCACTGGAAAGACACCTCGGAAGGCGTCGACGCGCAAGGCGAGCGGGGCCAAGACGCCTGCTGGTGCGAGGAGCGTCAGTCGGAGCAGTACGCGGAGTGCGTTGAAAGACGTTGCAGAGGAGGCCGATGACGACGACGCAGAAGAGGATTTGGGGCAAGATGAGGTCGTCGAAGCAGTGACAGCGAAACCCAAATCTACGAAGAAGAGCACAGCCAAGACGCCTGCAAAGGGAAAGGCTGGGACGAAGCGTGGTCGTAGTCAGTCGGTTGCGCCTTCTGAGAGCGAAGCCGTGACAGAGGACGAAGCCGGGCCGGTAGCGGTGAAGAAGAGCACTAGCAGAACTGCAAGCAGGACCGTGGCAGCCAAGAAGACGAGCAGTCGATCCAAGTCTGTTGCGCCTTCCGAGGTGGAAGATGTGGAAGAGGAAGTTCAACCAAAGACTGTCAAGAAGAGAGCACCCTCGAGAGCCAAGAAGGCAGCGCCTGTGGAGGAGGAAGACGTGGCGAGTGCTGCTGGAGGGTCAGATATGGAGTTAGACGACGCCGATGCATACGCGACTGCTCCTGAAACGACGCGCAAACCCAAGGCTGCAGCATCGAGAAAGCCGAGTAGGGCTCCTTCGACTCGTGGAAAGAAGGTTGTGGAAGAGGTCGAGTCGGATGTGGTGGAGAGCGTGGAAGAGGAGCAGGAAGATGTACAGAAGACTGTGAAGAAGAAGAAACCTGCTGCATCAAAGGCTAAAGCCTCGTCTTCGAAAGCCAAACCCCCGAGTAAAGCCAAGGGGAAGACGAAGCAGGTTGTCGAGTCTGAAGCGGAGGAAGAAGTGGTGTCAGAGGCGCCGGTCGAGGAGGAGGAGGTCTTGACGGCCAAGAAATCAACCCAGGCAGCGAGCAAATCCAAACCAGCCGCTGCTAAAGGCAAGGGCAAAGCGTCTTCTAAACCGCCATCTTCTTCGACAACTTCATCTCGCAAACCGATTCAAGACGAAGATGAAGAAGAGGACGACAGACAAGCAACTACAGAACAAGAAGATGAAGAGGACGAGTTTGGACCTGTCATTCCGCAACCCTCGTTCACCACCTCCTCTTCTGTCCCTGCCAAGATCAGTGCAAAGGCAAGCAGCACGACAACGACAACGACCCGGAAGAACAAAGCTATGGCTGCTGCGATCGGCAAAGGCAGACCACCTTCTCGAGCAGCGTCCTCACAACCCAGGCAAGCCTCGAACGCCAGCAACTTAGCTTCACAAGATATTCAAGAAGATGAAAGCGACGCTCCCCCTCCTCCCCCTCCAAAGCGTGCTGCTTCGAAATCTCTGGCATCTGGCAAGACCAAACCTCCTGTGGTGCCAGTGATGATGAACGTGGATGGTGATGAGGACATGGAAATGACGCCTCTTGTCATTCCTAAACGCACGTCCACGGCAACCGCGAAACCACCGAGTAGGGCTGAATCGACGAGTGTCAAGCCACCCAGTAGAGCCGAATCTACCAGTACCAAACCACCCAGCAGAGCTGAATCGACTAGTGCCAAGCCTGTGCAGAAACAATCCAAGCTGAAGCAACAGATGAAAGTTGTGGATGTTTCGTCTGACGATGACGAGGATGTCAAGGTCGAAGAGGAAGCCCCCATGAAAGAAGAGGTGGAGGAAGAAGAGGAAGAGGTACTGCCACCCCCGCCAGCGACGATCAAGCTCGTCTCATCCAAGCCGCCGCCAACTATCGTCCCCTCTGAGAAACCCAAGAGCAGCAAGCCTTCGTTGCCTGCTTTGAAGCCTATCGAGGTGGACGGGGACATTGATATGGACATGGATCTCGACAACGACGACGATGCGATGGAGGAGAGGGAGATTCAGGCCGAGTTTGACGTACCCATGCAGGACGAGTCTCCAGAAAAGCCGTCGAAGAAACTCGCACAAGAGCCGCCAAAGACGCCTATACGCCCACCACAGGCTCAAGCTGTGTCGGCGTTGGCGGTTGGCTCTTCATCTTCAAGCTTCGGAGAGCCTGGTGCGAGCAGTCAGCCGACAATGGCACCACCCACATCGAGTCAACCTTCTCAAGGATCCGAATCGCAACCGCCTCATCCAGAAGGTAGCAACAGCGCATCTAACCCTGCTTTCCCTCCAACCTTCCTCCCACCGCTCTCCAAACTCCCCTTCCAGCCCCTCTCTTCGCTGACACCCGCAGAGCTCAACATGTCAGTGGAGGAGTGGGTGAGGTATCAGATGGAGATGGAGTATGACAAGTTTAAGAGGGATGGGGAGAGGGAGCTTGTTAGGTTTAGACAAAAAGCGGAGGACGTGAGGAAGGTTATTGAGGGGCTTTAGCCGGTTTGCAGTGTGGTGTTAGAGTAAAAGGAGTTCGTTTTCTTGCTTTTTTTTGTCAGGTCTTTGGACTGAATGCTTTATTTTGTGACTTGGCTCATAATCTTGACAATCGCTTCTGTCAGTTCAATAGCCTCGAGCCGTCATTTGCAAGGGGCGGGGACAGGTCCTTGGGAATGAAAACTTGGACTGCAACCGCACTTTCCTTTCTCGAGCTCGCTTTTGGGATGTCTCACCATTACTTTACTTTATAGGCTAATCCATCGCTCTTTGTGGCGTGTCCGCTAGTACCCGTAGCGTCACCCAGGAATATAGACCGGTAACCGCTCAGTGAGCGAGCTTGATAGCATCGACTCCTGCACCCCCATAGGCAGACCAGCCCACCCATGATCATTGAATGTTGAATGTCTTGGGACCTGCTATAGAGAAAGAGAATTGCATTATGCACTCCGCCGCCCTTTTGAGGAAGTGGCAATTAAAATTTAAAGTGGCCTAGCCGCCTGGAATTAAAGGTCGAGCCACCACCAAGAAACGGTTGCCGGGGGCGGAGCTACTTCTCGTCACCATTTCTCGACCATTGACCGAAAATGCTGCAGTCTAAAGTGGTCATTGGGCCATGTATTCGAAGCGGTTTCCCTCGGGCGTTAAAAGGTCACATACAAGCATTTTCTATACCTGTAGCTGCATTATGTGATTTGTATGGAGATTCGACTTTAATTATTCGCATGTGGTACAGATTTGTGTGTCTCTGAGTCATGACGACCTTGCGCACAAATTTGAACTTAAGTGCCTTCTCATTAATTCGAACTCAAGACGCATGTACTCAAAGTCGGGACTCACAAGCTCCCGAGCGCAGCATAACACATCTACTCGAAGGGCGCTTGATTATGCACGGAGATCCAATGTCCTGGGCGTCAATCTCTTCAACACAAAGCTGTGGCGCCAGCTTCGGGCCACTTCCAATCAAATATTTACTTGCCTTTAGCGGCATCATTTAAGGAAGTCATATTGAGGAATGGGCTAGGGTAAATTCAGAAATAGGTGGTATCTAAGTTTAAGCAGTCAGTAGCCTCGCAATGGTCATGATCAATGGCGAGGTAATGGCGGCGACCAAATTGGGCGATCAGCGGTGGCATGATCATTTCGGAGTCCCAGAAAGCGAGGACACGTCTGAAATGAGAATTCCGCCTCAGACTTGGAGGCGGAATGGACGAGGCGGAATGGGTGATTTCATTCAAGTCACTGCTTAGGGCGCGACTGTAGTGTCTGGAGCAGATAAAAGGTATGAAGCAACCATCATACTCACGCAAACTTATCAGAAAAAGATAGCATGATATAATGCGCGTGTATTATCAGGAGCGCCCAGCCAAAATATGATCAAGTGGCGATAAGATGCGCTCGTCCAAAGCATCTGGGACTGCGCTAAGAGCATTTTATTTGACTTTCAATACCAATAGGTATGCTTAATGACACAGGTACGATTTAGTGACGATGGGATTGTGCAGGTGATAGCAGGTGTGCACGATGTGGCTTCTGATTCACATTCTTGGCCGTATCGGCTCTTTGAGCGCTCTCAACCAATTAAACTGATTAAAATGAGGAGTTTCAGCACCTTACATATCAAAGCTCTCACTCCTGCGCATCTGCGCTGAGGATGTATGTGTTGGATTGGAATAGGGGCTACAAACGGCTCTGCCAAACAAAGTGCAACTCGGCACCATTTCACTCGTTATGCCCTTCCTCACAGCTTCGCTTGTTTTTTGACGCCCAGAAATGGGTCTAAGCAGCCTAAAGCCTAGCTGCTAGCTTCACCGAGAATTTTGAGGTAGGTATCGCCCAGTCCGCCTCAGACGATTCCGCCTCTTTGGCGAGCGGAGGCGGAATATCCGGACCCGGCGCTTTCTGCAGAAAGCCCGATGATCCCCGAAATCCCCGAAAGCAGGGACAAGGGGTGAATTATCGCCAAGAGTGTCTGCCGAATACAATTAATCGCAGAGGCGTGCCGTACCGATCAGCTAGCGGCGCTTACATGCCTTTGGATTGAGGTGACATGCCGAGACTGGCCGTACAATTCCGAGTCAGCAGATAGGATGCCGTCTTACCAAGCAAAAAGAGCCTGATACACACTCAGTCACGACCACTGGCATTTTACATTACATTTAAGCATCGTTAAATTGGCGAGGAAATCGGCGGTCCCAAGCGATGCTCGTGGTCAAGTTAGGGTGAGACCAGTATTATCAGCCGATTCCCTCGTCATAATACTGTTTTCTTGAATCCAGGATGCCGCTGGATGCCGCCTCCCCTAAATCACGAGCAAGGTGACTGCCGGGCGTCTATCAGTAACTTAAACTCTATCATAGCGCGCTTATATCTTTGTATGACTGTGTTTGGAGCCTCAGCAACGCGATTGCGCGCAAGTTTGCAGGTCATCTTACGATACCAAGAGATTTCGTCGATAGGAACCCAGTAGCGCACACAAACACGGGCCTCGTGAACAGGTAGAGGGCTAGATGCACTACTATCTCCAGCCAGAATCAATGCTCTCACAGATGAATGAAGACTCGGATGACACACACTTTCGGTCCGACAGGCCCCCTGTTGCGGCTGGTTCATATGTACCCACACGAGCTCAAAGCGTAGTGAACTCAAGTCCATGACGATTTCCCCGATCGAGTCGGTATGTTTCCGCGGGCCCTCTTCCTCCGAATTGGAGATGCCGTCGGCCTCACGCCCACCCCATTGCCAATGAGAGAGACCTTTGAATGTGGTAGACAACATAACCCCCTTCTTCTGGAAGCCATTCAGCGATTTGATCGTAGAGAACATATGGTCGAAATGCTTCTCTCCACCGACCAGCTGGCACAGTGATGGATTCGATAGGAAGATACGGCTTGATGCCCCACAAAAGCGTCTTCAATAACAGCGACTCCTGATAGACGTATCTATATGAGCCTGGGAGGTGTATGTTCAGCTGCAGACCCTTCTTTCATCTCCCTTGGCCCAAGATCAGGGTGGGAAACCTTCTACTCTCCCTTTCTCATTTCACTTTCGAGGACCCACATCCATCAACAGCAATTCATTAACGCTGACATTCCTTACCCTCGCCTAGACCCACCCTTACACCTCCCATGGGCACCACTTAGCAAGACCCTTCAAACCCCTGGAGCCCCTTGGACTTCGTTGGCTCTGATCACCATCCCCATTTGTCGCACCTATTCCTCCTTATGGCACTTCCCATGCTCTGTTTTTCTGTTGACGATGGTTGCACGATGTGTCATGGAAACCTGAGACTCTTGGTTCTTGAATAAATCTCTTGGAAGGTGCGATTGAGTAGGATAGCTGGTGCACTTGCCGAAGCCAAATTGTCCGTTCCACTCGTGAGTGCTGGGCTACGCTAGCCATATGTGTTCCTTGCTGCTTGGTCCTTTCCAGTGACAACCCTTTTCCGGTTCCCAGGTATGGGGCTCCAACCAACTTCCTGCAGCAGCTGATCTAAATGTGACAGTCTTCGAGATGATAGGGAGCATTCAGACCCTTGAGAATCACGGTCTGGTGTCAAGATCGAAGGCTGCTAAACACGGTTGCGTCCCGCTGCTTGATTACAAAGTCCTGATATGTACGAAGTCACGGTTATTCCTAAATCGTGACTGTTTCGCCGTTGAAACTATATTTAACCGGGTTCAACACCTCGGACGTACATTCCTCCTCTTCGTTAGATTACCTGCTGGCTGACTTTAAATTAGGCCAGCCACCTGACGCCTAGAGCCACAACCAAGCCTCAGTTCTAGTATGGCAACTGAATTTCCAGACGAACTCTACCTTGCTATCTTTAAACATGTCGATTGGATTTCACTCCGAAACATACGGCTGGTGAGTGCCCGGTTACAATTCATGGAGTGTCTTTCAATGTGCTAACTTTCATGCTTGCTTGTTTCCCAGACCTGCAAGTCATTTCTCTACCTGACAAAAGACAAATCCCTGTGGCAATATTTCCTTCAAAGCCGGTTACTCGACGAGGCTATCCCTGTCCCAGGGCTACCCGGGCATGAACCGCTGGCTCGACTTCCCGCTGAGCATCTCGAAAGCTGTGTTGTAAATGCCTTGACACTGCGGCGTAACTGGTGCTCGTCCTCTCCCTCTGCCTTGTGGACAGCAGGACTGCAAACGGTGGAAAACTCAAGAGTCGTTCGGCTTCACTTCCCCCACCCAGAACACCACCGCCGATGGCTGCTGTCACTGTCTGTTAGAATCGGTGGCGGTCATCGGTTCTGGCTACAGCTTTGGGATCTTGCAGCCCACCCTGCGACGTGTATGGCTCAACACGACTGGCCCAGAGTGACCAGTCTGGTTTTCAACGAGGCGGAAGACGGTGTTGGAGTCGTCGCTGTCCACTCAGATTCTACGTGAGTGTGATTTCATGTCGTGTAATTGGCGTACCCTGATCTCACCTTGTTCGTTTCACATCTGCCTATATCGTCAGCCTCGCTATTTTTGCTCTGGAACCGAGTCCGTCGGGGACCTGGTCCTTTTCAGCCACGGTGACTTTGCCCATTCAACCAACCTCCCAACTGCATCTATTTTCGGGAAACAAGATCTTGTCAAGCGATGTACACGAACGGGTCTACCTTTGGGATGTAACGGCACCAGAAGTTGCCCTTCAGCTCAGAAACGTCGAGGCAGGAGAGGTGGAGTCATGCTCGCTTCTTTGTGACACATGTCCTAACATCTTCGGACAGGACCAGGCAGTTCTAGGAGCGGTTTTGGAACCAGACTGCGTCGTGGTCGTACGCCCGAGGACGATCGAGCTCTACCCGCTACCGAGGACTTGGCCGCAAGAATCAACCGTCGTAGATCCCATCGAGCAGCACCAATATCAGTGGAGGATGGATAGCATCACCTTGACACGGTTTCGGGCCTCGAAAGTGGCTCCTCTCGCTTCAGGCCAAAGAGTTGCGATCGGAATTTTAATACGCTTCGGAAGCATCTTTCCTTGGGTAAGCGTTTTAACTTTTAATCGAATTGAGAATAGGCACTGAGTCCAGGCCTACCGATTAGCCAGTCAACATGCTCCACCAGATCGCCCTTCGTCCTAATCCGACATTCGAACGTGAACGTGGCGTCACAAGGGTCAATCTGCCGTACATCTTCCCGCCTATTGCGCAGCAGACTCTAGGCGCGCCTGTTCGCCTCTTTTCACCCACTGATATGGTCCTGGGTCCTTACGGGACGGCGATGTGGATCGATAACCACACAGAGGATGAGTTTGGACAGGCAGAGCAAGGGCAGCGCTTGGCTTCAAGAGTAACCCAGCCTCTTCATGAAGACGAGGCGGAGGAGCTGGAGCTGACCGATCAAGAGTCGAGCACGACGAAAGCAGGATCAGTTTTGCTCTATAACGAGGACGTGACTTGGGGAAAGGTAGCGATCGATGAGGAGGAGGGCATCGTTGCCGTAGGAGGAATAGACGGCAGAATTTCTGTCCTCGGTTATGTATGACCAAAGACCGCCTGGCTTTCGGGCTGGAGGTTAGCCAAAAGAATAGGCATCATTTAGCCAGACGAGATTTGGATTTTATTATACAAATACAGTTTGCTGTGTTGTGCTTAAATCGTCGCAATAAGGGACTGCAGGAGAGGTAAGCCCTTGCACCGGCAAAAAGGAGAAATGAGATCTTACAGCAGAAGGCACAAGTCCCAGGGTTTTCAATGTCTTGGAAAAGTCAGACAGGGCAAATGTTTTCCTGGAAGACGAATCAGCACAAGCGCTCGATTACTCCACAGCGTGAGTGCATACCTCGGGAAGTTCTGAGTGAATGTCACGGCATCTACATCGATATCGGGACCGTGTGCCGCAACAAACTCTGCCAATTCCCGCAGTGCTAGGATATCACAATCAGTGAGTTATTCCAGTGCACGTAGTAAAGGTACTCACGTGCTTCTGAAGGGAGAGTGGTCACCAACGGAGGACCAGTTGGCATGCGGATTTGAAGGCGGGCCTCCTTGTATTCCCTTGGCCCACTAGACGTAGCAGCGGCCGCAGCAGCAGGAGAAGGGTTAGCAGGACCGGCTGTATCAACGATTTCGCGTCCTTCACGAAGGGCCTTTTCCCTCGCTGCTTTCTCTGCGCGAGCTTTCTTGTCTGCTTCGATTTGAGCTTTAACTGCGGCTTTTGCTTTTGCGTCTTCGATCTTCTCTGTATGATGAAAGGGTTTAGAAGCAATCGGTACGGCATTCGGGCCACTGTACCTCGCTTCTTAGCTTCAGCCTCCTTCATCGCCTCCTTGACCTGCAGTTCTTCCCTGATTTTGTGAAGATCCTTGAAAGCGGGTCAGAGATGTTCATGCGACTTCGGGTCCCGCTTACCTTTCCTTGCTTCCGGCGGAGTGCTTCGTTGGCCTTTGCCTCCTTCGCTTCCTCCTCAGCTTTGCGAGCCCGTTTCTCCGCCATTTTGACTTTCAACTCCTCTAACTTCTGTTGTTTTTCTTCTTCCGTCAGAGGTTTGATCTAATCGAATGAGCAAAAGTTCGCCGTGACATATGGAAAGATGCCCGAACCTCTTCAGTTGACTCCTCGAACTGATCATGTCCACTCTTCTCGGCGTGGTAATTTGCCAGAGCCGTGTTCCTGAAGACTTTGCCACATAAAGAGCACTTGATGCTCTAAGCCCCATATCGCGTCAGAGGTGAAGGACCAGCACGCGGTCAAATGAGTGTACCTTGGCTTCCTGGTCTGTGGCTTTAGCAATTCCTAGACTCTCAAGGGCTTCTCGATCCTCGTCGTCCTCGTCAACCTCCATTGCATTTGAGGTACTGGATTTGGACTCGGATACACTCCCTAGATCGGGGACAGGCTTTCCCTCATTCTCTAGGATGTGATCCATGGCTGGCTGCAGCCCACGATTCCCAGTCGCCTTCAAAGCCCCTATATGACGTTACGTTGCGCGTCCTTTGAGATACGCGATAAGACGATGAAGACTGGCGTCCTTACATTCCACTCTCGCAGCGTCAAATCCCATGCTCAACAGAGTTTCTTTATCGCCAGCCATTTTGTGCCTCGAATTTACAGGTGCTTGAGTGGTGGTAGTTTTGAGGGAAAGCTCAAGCTTTCAAGCTTTCAGAACGCGCTGCTGATGAGCGATTCCATCAATTCGGCGCATCGGCTTGATGTGTGGGTATGAGCCGTCCGATTCCGGTCTACCTGAAGGACGCCTTGCGGCTCTAGTCTAGCCAGGAGCCAGCAGAAATGTAGTTCTTTTGGTAGTTGAAACACCCAGCCTCCTGTAGAGATATATCCTCTGGTAACAAGAAATTTCAGAAAAATGACGCATGTTTCCAGGACGGCCATCATTGCCGCAGGCCTTCATTAGGCGCGACCGACTTGCCTTTCTTGACAGAGGTCATGGCACAGTGACAGTTTGCCTTCGACCACATCGCACACAGTAACGGGCTACCCCTAGAAATCATATACCTGGTGGGTATCCAGCTCATATATGTACTATATACTGTCGTAGATCCTGACAGTACGGCACTAGGCTGGGCCTTTGATTGGATTTCATCAGCCCGTCGCGACATTCTGCTTTAGAAATGTCGTCGACACAAAGCAAACACACCTCGGTCGATGCGGATCTCCAGGCTTTGTACAATGAAGTCTGGGCTGGCTTCGCAGATGAGGCACCGACCGCTACGCCTAAAAAGCAACGGGTTCCAGCAAACGTCCACATCGCGCATGGTCCTGAGCAAGGAACTTGGTCGGGAGGGCCTACAGGGAGTTCTTCGTATGCAACGCCACCATCATCCTACAATCAGCAGCAGGGTACGTATAGGTCCTGCGGTGTATGAATAGCTCTAACCCACTCGATATCCAGGTCAATCCTCTGCGGTACCACCAGCAACACCAGCGCAAACCCCAGCGTCCCCCAAATCTCCCAACCGTCGCAAGCTGCCACCAACACCAGGGGGATCTGCATCCTCAATTGGCTCATTCCAGATGCCAGAACCACAGCCTTACCACGATCCAGCTTCTCCTGCGAGATCCACTGCCTACGGTTACGATGGCCATGGCGCCTACGGCGGCGGTTCCAATGATCTTCTCAAACAAGCCGTGACCAGCCAACAGAGCAATGTGGCCGGAGGCCGACGCTTGCCTCAAACGCCAACATCCCCCCGCCAAAACGGCTCAGAGTTGCCATCCACCGGTCCTTCCCGCCCGTATTCACCGCAATCGCTGCACTCACCATCATCGGAAGGCAGTGGAAGCAAATATACGAAGCCGTTACCTGATCCTTACTACGACAGCGGTACAAAGTATTCACCGACCAGGCCCACAGGTGCTTCTGCACCTGCCCTTTCCTCTCCTTACGCTCGAGAGCGAGAGATGAACGACTATCACTTCAACGCCTATGACGATCCCAACTACAGTTCTAGCAACCATTATGGTCAGTCGCATGGAGGACCAGGCTTGCAGAGCGGATCTTCCTCTGCAAAGGCCATTTCGCGAGAACCAAGCGCCCAGACCTTGAACAGTAGCAAGTACCACGCGTCGGCAGAACTCCCCAAGATTAACACGGGTCGTAAGTTCATTCCCAATCGCCTTTGGCTCTTACATTGACACTGGCCCAGATGATGACTATGCGTACCAAACCAACGACCAGTACGAAGCCAACTACAAAGCCGGGCCATCATCCTCGGCTTCCACGTATTACGAGACTCAACCTACCGCATCTTCGTCGAGCGCCACTGCGAATTACAGCATGCCACAGCCCGACAGGTACCAAGAAGAAGGTTGGGAACCGGAAATGGATCCAGCAGACCCCAACTCACTCTACCGGCGCCCCACAGACGTCTTGCGGACCATGGCAGGTTTCGAGGAAAGCCAACCCGCACCAGTAGACTTTAAAGATGATGTTATCGACGAATACTGGGATGACGAAGAGGAGCAAGATCCTAGCATGTTCCTCAACCTTTCGTTGCTATCCCATATCGCAGTCCAATTGCGCGATAAGATTCCACGTGGTACTCACGTCAAGAGCAGTATTCCCTACGAACGCGCCTTCACTGGGAAGGACATTGTGGTAAGCCCTGATAGCTGCGCATGACTGTGACGCAACGGCTGACAGATTGGAACAGTCCACCATCCAATCACTTATCCAGCGAGATCTGGCTATCAATCACGGCCTGTCCACGAATGACCGACGAGTAGCTCTTCAAGTGGCGCGTAGCTTGCAGAACCACCTATTCTTCTACGAAGTCGAGTGGGGCAACAACACCTTGCAGGACGGAGTCGAGGATGTGTACATGTTCCTAGATGACCTTGATGGCGGCTCTAATACCGTTCCTGAATTGGAAGAGCTACCGACAGGTGTAGTCACCATGTTGACGCGGTGCTACTCTCCAAGCTGTGGAGAGGGGTCTGTTTGCTATGCCTTTGGCTGCCCACGCAAGGTGCGTAGCTATTCGTTTGTAGAGCGCATGTGCTAATACCCAGGACTAGGGCTACTTCACACTCAATGCACTTCCAACTCCAGTGGAAGAGCAACCAGGAGCAGGAAAGAGGAATTCATGGTCTGCTTCTATCGACCCTGTCATTCTAGAGTCTCTGGGTCAAAGTGAAGTGACGCGACAAAGGTATACATATTCACCAGAAAGCATAACTCTCAACTCACCTTCGTCCTTGCAGCATCATCCACAGCCTTATCGTGAGGGAAGAGCAATACGTGCAAGACCTCAATATTGTAGAGTCGGTTTTCATCAAGCCTTTGAGGTACTCTGGATCGACTGTCATCTCTCAGCAGCCAGTCGAGGACTTTATCGACGAGGTATTCAGCAACATCTTGGACCTTCGCGAGTGCAACAGGCGGCTACTCGAAGTGCTATACGTTCGTCAGCGAGAGCAGGCACCTATCATTCAGAAGATCGGAGACACCTTCCTCGAAGCGGCTACGGAGTTCAGGCTTGCATATCCGGCGTTTATCGGTCATTACCCACTCGCTGAGAAGCGCTTGAAAGAAGAACAAGAGAAGAACTCGGCGTTCCGTATGTTCCTCGAAGTACGTTTCAGGGTCGCATCTTGCCACAACCCATACTTATCCTGCCTTTTAGCAATGCTCTCGAGATTATGCAAAGTCAGGAGAACCCCTTCGGTTCGACTTGAAGCACTTCCTTGGCCGGCCTGCCGAGCATCTGCAGAAGTATCCGATTCTCTTGGAAGCCATCCTGAAAGAAACGGCAGAAGGCAACGCAGATGCTGACTTCTTGAAGGAGGCTGTCACCTCCATTGGTAGCCTGCAGACCATTGCACAGTTGCGGACCTTCCAGTCCGCGATGGGGCGGGGTCCGACGTCGAAATGGGAATGGCACGACATGGTCACGGAAGCTTACAGGAAGTCGTTGCCAAAGAAGGAGGCAAAGCGTCAGAAGTAAGTGGCCCTCACTTGAAGGTGTCGAAACATTGAACTGGACTCGTGATAGCATCATCTTCGAGCTGATCAAAGGAGAGATGGCGTATGTAAGGGATTTGGAAAACATCGACCTTGTAAGTCCTTGCACTGCCGACTGAACATGGTCTGACAGAATTTCCGTTTAGTTGTTCATCACGCCCCTGAGGACAGCCTTCCCACCTATCATCGCCCCTGAACGCATCGACCAGTTCATCTCAGACGTCTTCAATAACTATGATGAACTTCTCCAACACCATAGGAAGCTGTGTGACGCATTCCAAGAGATCCAGCGAGAGCAGCATCCCGTTATCAACAGCATCACAGACGCCATGATGGACGCGGCATTGAACTTCAGGGAGGCATATATGGACTACATCCCCAACTACCCCATTGCTGCCTATCGCATTGATGATGAAATGGCCAACAATATTGCATTCAAGACCTTCGTTGAGGTGCGTCAGAATTCTGCTTATCCTCCGTATACCTGACTAAGGGACCGCTTTCCAGCAATGTACGAAGAATCCCGAGTCTCACAGGCTTGACATGAAGAGCTTTGTGAATCGTCCCATTCCTCGTCTTCTGCGATACGAGCTGCTACTCAAGGGCATTATGGAAGAAACTCAAGAAGGCCACGACGACCATGCCATGATCCCCAATGTCATTGACGTGATCAAAGCCCTTGGAAAGGAATCAGAGCCAGGTGTCACTGCAGCGAAGGAGAAAGTTGAGCTCTGGAAGTACAACGCCAACATCGTTTTCCACAAACCTGGCGAGTTCGTTGTAAGTCGTGATACTGCATTGACATCTATCGACTACCTAACATGACTCGATAGGATATGGACCTCCTTGATACCCGCCGCACTCTTGTACATTCGGGCAAGCTTTTACGTCAACCGGACAGTGGCCTCGAATGGAATTGGAGCGACTTATTTGTTCTTCTCTTTGATAACTATTGTGAGTGAAGTCTGGGCCCAAGCGCGACAGTTACTAATACTGCGTCCCAGTGGTCATGACAAAAATCAAGGAGTCCAAGGACAAAGATGGCTTGTCCAAGTATATTGTCAATCGTAGGGTATGTCAGCTGCTTGCTTTCGGCGGGTAGATTCTCAAAGCCCCCTTTAGCCGATCCCCTTGGACCTGCTATCGCTCGTCAACTATACCGATCCTCCAACTCAAAGAGGGACTGGTCTCCTTCGTAACCTTCGCGCTGGTGGGGGTAACGAAGGAGCGACCCCTGGAGGCCATGCTCCAACACCAGAATCCGCCTCCGATGCTCGAGCAGTTTATCCATTGACACTTCACCACAATGGGCGCATGGGTGGCACCCACATCCTCTATGCTGAGTCTGAAAAGATACGGACGGAGTGGAAGGAGAAGTTAGAGCATGCCATCGCCATCAGGAAAGCAGTCCAGGAATCGAACAAGGCTTTCGAAGTGGAAATTTTGAGCGCAGAGACCTTCCTCGTGCCTTTGATTGCGAATGCCAATCAAGGCCCGAGTTGGGAACAGAACAACGCGTTTACCGGGAGAGTCACTTGCTCCGTTCCTTTCAGTGCGTATCTTTCTAAGCTATTGTGGGCCTCATCGCTGATAACTAAACAGCTACACCGGACAAGCGGAGCCTAGTGGCAGTTGGCTGCCAGGAGGGTGTGTGGATTGGATATCGCCATAACCCCAACTGTGGGTATCTGCTACAGTTGTCTTCTCATACCTCAGGTTTCTGATTCGTTGTACAGCTCTGCGCCGTGTCTTGCAGTTGAGGGCGGTAACCCAGTGCGCTATGCTCGAAGAATTTGGCATATTCCTTGTTCTGGCTGATAAAGTAAGCTCGAGCGAAGAATCGGGGCCCGACATAATCTAACACCCATAAAGGCGCTATTTGCATACCACATCGAGGCTCTCGTCCCATCTTCTCCGCACGCTGCATCGTCAAACCATGTGCCACAGAAGCTCAATGGCACAAAAGATGTTCACTTCTTCAGTGTCGGCACATTGCAGGGACGAACACTCGTAGCTTACATGAAGAAGAAAGGGGTACGCATGCTGTCACCCTTACTCTACACTTCGCGCTGACGTCTGCTTCAGCTTGACAGTATCTTCCGAGTGCTCGAGCCTGTAGGGGACAAGATCAACGAGAAAGTCAAGGCTCCGGTTGGCTTTGGTTCCCGTCTTGGTTTCAGGTCGACAAAATCAGAGTGGTTCAGGATCTACAGGGATTTCTTCCTGCCCTCGGAGTCGTTCGATCTGATCTTCTTGAAAGCTAGAATCGCCATTCTTTGTGCAAAGGGTTTCGAGATCATGGACTTGAACAAGTAAGCATTGCCCCGCCTTTCACGAGGAATTCGACTGACGTTGGCACCAGCTTCGCCTCTGTCACGATCCCGCAGCGTGACGACCCCAAGTTTGCCTATCTCTCCAAACGGTGCGATTCCTGTCGACCTTTGGGGATGTTCCGCTCCTGCGATGACGAGTTCTTGCTTTGCTACGATGGTAGGCTCTTTTCCTCCCAAACTTCCATCTAACCGTCCCATTAATGTCCAACGCTAGAATTCGGTGTTTATGTCGACAAGCATGGTGATCCCGTTCGCGGAGGCGTGACTATTGAGTGGGAAGGAACTGCGGAACGCGTAGCCTTCCATCCTCCTCACATCCTCCTTTTCGACTCTCGCTTCATCGAAGTCCGCAACGTCGAAACAGGGCGCTTGGCACAGATCATCCCTGGCAAAGAGATTCGGTGCATCTGGGACGGCAGAGGTGTTTCTTCAAGCCAGTCTAATCAAGTGGTGTCGGAATCCGAGCAACAGGAGGCCAAGGTTCACGCTGTCATGACGAATATGATTACCTTGGACAGAACGAAAGCCATAGCCCAACAGGTTTTCGAACTAGTTCCCACGATTCCGCTGTATACACCACCACCGATGAATCGCAGGTCGATGGCACCCGGGCCGGGCCAGCAACGGCAGCTAGAGCAACAACAGTATGCTTATCATCAACAAATGCAGCAACAGCAGCAACAGCAACAGCAACAAATCCAACAACCTTTGGATCTGCAGCCGCACAGTGGGATGGATCAACACCAACAGGAGCTGTACTATGCCCAGCAAAGGCAGCAACTGCAGCGCATGCAATCGGGCTACACAAATTCGGATGCCACGTCGTTGCACAGTACCGCGCAGACCACTACTGGCGCGTCTGTCATGTCTGGGCAATCTGGGTATTACCCACAGCAGGGGCAGCATCATCCGCAAAACCCGCAATACCATCATCAGCATCAGCAGCCGCAAATGAACCAATATCAACAGCAGTATGGATATACTAATAGTGGTGGGTACGCACCCTCCTTGACTGGACCGAGGAGTTTGGAAGGTCACGGTGCTGTACCTGGGCCATCGGACCTAGGAAGGAATGGATCGTGGAGATCGTGATAAATCGTTGCTTTTGTTTGGTAAAACGTTACTGTACTGTAGTATTTTATTCCCGGGCTCTTATCTATATTGGATTTCTTAGCCTTATGTGGGAAGTAGGCCTATGGCATCAACCTCAAAGGCTGAGCCGAAAAGGAAGGAGGGTACCCGATTTGGGAAGTTATACCCCTATGGCCCTCTACACTGAAGAGCGCAGGGTGAATCGCTCAGGTGCAGGTCCCATTGCCAAGTTCTGTCCTATTGGATTGCCTTTCTGAATTGACCTTGCATCCACACCCGATACATCTTCAACTGACGTTTCCGATTTACCAGCAACCGTCGATCCACACCGAGTTGAGTCGCCGTGAACAAAGGATGCCTGTCCAAGCTTGCGGGTGAGAGGAGGTTGGGATGAATGACGGGAGGTGGACGAGCTGCAGTCCCGTTCTGTGGCGTGTCGTCTGTACGTTCGCTTATGGCGAGGCCAGATTCAGCGGGTGGTGGTTCGGAGAGCGAAGTGACGGAATCAGAGACGTGAAGCTGGCCAAGCAGGCCTTCCACTTCCGATACAGCAGAGGGATTTGAAGCGGAATCTTGCTCATCCTTTCCTTCTTCTTCGCCTTCGACAGTGTACGATGTTGTACTAGCGTGCTCATGCTGGCTTGCTGTTGCTTTCGATCCTGTAAACATCAACGCAATCTCATCTGCGACGAATGACCTTTAGACCCCGAAGCACTGTACACCAGATTGGAAGCTCTTACCGAGTTCGAAGAAGTAAACACGGGTCTTGTCCCCTCGGATATAAAAGTTGTCGTCCAGCATTCGCCCGCCTTTGAACCTCAGTTGGGTAAGATCGTAGCGGCCATAGTCACGCAAGACGACAAGACCACCTGGTTTCAGCATCTACGAGAATGTTGTGGATTAGCTCAAACTTATCCTAGAAGTTTTATATACCCCAAAGACTTACGGTATGGATGTTATCGACGGCCTGCACCCATTCGTCTGGATGTAGAGCACTGAGAACGAATACAAGAACAACAATGTCCACAGTTCCAGGTTGGAGATCTGCAGGAATCCCCTGCTTGCTCGTCAGGTCCCAGACTGATGCTTGGATTGATCCAATGGGGGGTTCGAGGTAGAGGGGGGCGTTTTGGACCACTTTGACGGCATGTGAGGAGTAGTCGTAGGCGTGTATACGAAGCTCTGGGTTTTCGTTCGCTGCGAGCAGAGGGAAGGCAGAGTTTCCAGCGCCTGGTAAGCAATCGTCAGTAGTGAAACTGTTTCCTGGAAATGAGGGGGCGCACCACAACCGATTTCTGCTACCACGAAAGGACCTGCCTAAGAGATCGGTCAAAGTAAAAGAAAAGGCAAGGATGGTAGGCTCACCCCTTCTTTTGTTGCTGCTACAAGGTCGGGGAATTCATTGTGAAGCCTTCACCAAGGATGCTTGAATGAATGACTGAGATAGCGTGGCGAGAACGTACCATTTGCGATTCTTGAAGAAGTTGTCTGCATTGGCTTTGTAGAAATTGTCCCTATCATCCTAAATCAGACCAACGTAACCTAGAACTCCGTGAGGAGCGTACCAATGCTTTGCAGGTTTCTCGTTGTACTTCACTTTCTCCTCAACTGGTACTGGATTGCTCTTTTGCTTCTCTAAAGCTTTGGCGATAATTTCGCCTTGATCGTCCGGAGGCGGAACATGATCCCACGCATTCTGAGACCATACCTCTTGTTCATCGGTAAGGAACCTTGAATGGAGCGCTCGGTTGAGTCTTGGTGGTCACGGAAAGGGGACCCATGCACATACCTCGACCCAAAGGCTGGTTTGTCTGCTTGAGCGTCGTGAACAGACGACGTAGTCTTCCTTTTGTTTTCCCCTGCAGGTATACTCATAATTTAATCCTGATTACGAGCAGGTACGACGAGGGACGATGGCAAGAGGCGAACTCTGGATAAGCGCCTGAACTGGTCCCGAAAGCCTGTGGCTGTGCCAAATTTTGAGGTCGAGGCAGTCAGGCGCAACTTCGTCCAGAACATATACATCCTTCACCATGGCAAAGTCGGAATCCACCTCCAAGATAGCAGGAAAGGTGGTCAAGAAAGCTCGGATCGCGGCTCCAACTACGAAAAAGGCCTCCGTTCGAGAACGGAAGGGTACTCCTCCACCTAAACCCAAGGCCGAGAAACCAAAACCAGTCGCAAGTTCCTCCAAGGTTGTCGTTACTCAAACAGCCGATCAGAAGATCTCGAGTAAAGCTCAAGGCAAGAAGAAATCAACAGCAGAAGAGGATGAACCGCCTGTTTTGCCTTCTTCATTCAAAATCGTCGCGGGGTCGTACGAAAAACTGTTGTATGGGCTCAATGGCTCAACATCGGTTGACGAGGAGGGGAGGCTGCAATACCAGCTAAAACCCATCTTCATTTTCCCTGCACATGTGTCGTGTATAAAAGCCGTAGCGGCGTCGCCTCATGGAGGCAAATGGTTAGCGAGCGGAAGCGCCGATGAAATCATCAAAATTTGGGACTTGAGGAGACGGAAAGAGGTCGGTGGGCTTATGCACCACGAAGGTACGCCCTGCATTGCACCAGACGCGTTGCATATTCTAACGCATACGTGCAGGCTCTATTACACAGTTATTGTTCCCTTCGCGATCGCATTTACTATCAGCATCGGAGGATGGGACCCTCTGTCTATTCAGAGCAAGAGATTGGTCTGTGCTGCGTGCTCTCAGGGGGCATAAAGGACGCGTCAACTCCGTCGCTGTACACCCGTCAGGAAAAGTTGCACTAAGTGTAGGCAAGGACAGAGCTCTAAGAATGTGGGATCTCATGCGTGGAAAGGGTGTCGCGAGCACAAAGATCGGGAAAGGTGCGTTTGGCGTGGTTTTAGCTTAGACGTATATCCCTGACAGGTGTTCAGAGGGCGAGATCGTTAAATGGTCTGTCGATGGATCACGGTTTGCTGTACAATCAGGTTCTACGATCGACATTTACTCAACAGTAAGTCCAAGGCTTCTGCAGTCCCTGGAGTAACATCTCTGACGCGTTTTTGAAGGATATGGATATCCTACACACTATTACCCACCCATCACGACTACATGACATTCAATTCCACAAGCATGGCGATCAAGAGATTCTCCTGGCTGGTGCAGAGGACAAAAAGCTCTCCGTCTACAATGTGCCTGCAGACCCTTCTGTCGAACCCACGTTATTCGCTACACTCGTGGGTCATGGCAATCGGTAAGCCATTCCACCTACTCCCCACATTCCTGTCCTAACCTCATCCAGTGTGAAAGCCTTCCAAACACTCCAAATTGCCCTCCCCGAAGCATCAGGTCGTGCAAGCACCACCATCATCAGTACTGTCTCTTCAGATGGTAAAATACGCGTCTTCGACATGAACGACATTCCCAAGTATACGTCGGCATTGGAATTAGTGGAAATCTCAGCAGTGGCGGAATACGATACCAATGGAACGCGTCTTACGTGTGTAACGCTTGCGGATGCGGACGTTGAAGGTGACAATGCTGCACCTGCTGTTGAGAAGCGGAAACGGGCTGCTGAAGAGTCGGAAGGTGAAGGGGATGACTCAGAGGAAGAAGAAGAAGCTGGAGGCGAGGATGATGGATTCGGAGCTGAGTGGGAAGAAGAAGCCGAAGAAGTGGAGGAGGAAGAGGAGGAAGAGGAGGATGAGTAAACGAAACGGCCACAAGATGCATCTTCCATCTTCTTTGTACGCTCCAGGCATCTGTTAAAACCTTGTCTGACGCGATGCGACGACGAACAGGCCGTTAAATTTTGAACCGTCTAAACCTGAATTTCTGCGACCTCGCTTGTCAGTTGCCAATTCCGAGGAGGTTCAGAAATGCTCACCTTCGCTCTACCGAAGCTCTCAAGGAAAGGATTGAACGTCAAGGAGAATGAAACTTGGAATGTAAGCCATCTGCATATAGCAGCTGCACAGTTGAAGATATGGTGAGAAACCAAGGCACGAACGCCTCTTTTCCACGGGGTGGTTAACACCTGCTTCAGGTGTCTGTTCAAGTCCGTCAGCCTCATCATTCAAACTTACACCTTCAGTCCGATCCTTGAGATGGTTCTAGTGTCGCGGTATTTTCCACAGAAGAACAGCACACAATCCCTTCTTGAACCTCGGAGAATTGTGCTCATCAAGCCTTGCCCAAAGTACAACGCCCAATGTTCAAACGGTGATCGCGGGTTCTTGGGCGGTACAGGCACAGGGAACCATCAGGTATCAGGGGTTTCAAAAATATCAAGGACCTATAAATAGGCTGGCTAAGTATAAAGCTCCTTCCTGACTTGACTCTCACCGACAACCGACTCTTGAGGTCCTCACGCTCTCTAAACCCCACTGTCCTTCACTCTGCGTGCAATTGCCCTGTCATGAAGCTCCTCAGGTAAATGCCTTCCCTTCGCCCGCTAATGCAAGCAACTCATGCTGTTGCAGCACTCTGGCTCCCCTCGTTTTCCTCAGCTCTGTGGCAGCAAGGATCAACATTGCAGCTCCCGTCAACGCCGTCTCTGGTGGACCTTACACCGTCACATGGACCCATGACGCGACAGATCCCTCCGAGTTCATACTTATGATCCAACTGAACACACACAGCTGGGCCACTGGTCAGTTCTGGGAGTTCACCCAGACCAAAGATGGCAAGTTGGATGTCGTCTTTAAGAACACCGACCCGTACCAAATTATTCCCGACGGGTGAGTTTGATCTTTGCTATGCAGCACGTTCTATGTGCTGGAGTCCAAGTTCTTGTTCCTCTACCTGGCAGCTGCTGACGATATTTATGACAGTGTTTTCCGACTCCAGGCCAGGAACCAGTCCAATGTAGATCAGATCTACTCTGAAAGTGACCAGTTCCAATTCCTTGCACCAGGGACCACCCCTCCTCCTCCTCCTCCTCCTCCACCACCACCACCACCTTCTGCTGTATCTTCAGCTGCTTCCAGCTCCAGCGGCGTCTCCTCTGCTCCTGGGGGAAGCTCGCGCTCCGTTCAAGGTTCTTCCAGCGTAGCCGCTTCTAGCTCAGCAAGCGCTAGAAGTTCTAGCGCAATCAGCAGCGCTGGGTCGATTCAGAGTGCTGCAGCAACTTCAAGTGCCCCTGCCACTTCAGGTGATGACCAGACCGACGAGGGAAGTGCTACGACCCTGATGGCTAACGCGGTCGGGGCTACGATTGCAGCGTTCGTTGCAGCGAGCTTTGGTTTGGTCTAATCTTAGCTCTCGGGCTGATTTGGCAATGTTGAATTTGCCTGTGCGTCTGTACTATTTATGGGCTTGTCTACTCAATACATGTTTTGTGCACCTCCTACTCATCTTCCTGGGAGCAAAGCCTTGGTGCGTGACATAGCCGCCGACAAACAGTTTCTTGCAAATCGTCTCACCCCAGGATCGAGGGCCTCACAACGCCTCAGCAGTGACGAGTTGGTGAGTGGCTACCTTGAAATTCGGCCTGCATTGCCACGATCTTTCGTAGAGCACATTTACCAGCCCGCTTCGCGTGCTGTATTAGCGAGTGGGCACAGAAGGCTACAGAAGCCGTGAACCGGTGAGACTGGGAAATCCAAGACCAATCCAACGGCGATCGCGGCTTCTTGGGCGGGACAGGCTGAGGGGTAAGTAGTTCAAAATGGGAGAATCTGAAGCATCTTGCTTCTAATTGCCCTTCCCTTTGCGCAAGGGCTATCAGCCATGAAGTTCTTCAGGTGAACGCCTTCCCTCTTGGTTGGGTACCCCGCTAATGCACACGACTTGGATTGTATTCCAGTAGATTGGCCCCCCTTGTTTTCATTAGCACTGTCGCGGCAACAATTAACATCTCCGCCCCCATAAACGCTGCCTGGGGTGAACGGTACACTGTGACATGGACCCACGACGCGTCGGACCCATCTGAATTCACGCTTGCAGTCCAGCTAGTTATGCACGACTTGGCCACTGGTCAACTCTGGGAGTCTACCCAGACCAAGGATGACAAGTTGGATGTCGTGTTCGAGAACACAGACCCGCCCAATCAGTTTCTTCCATATTCGTAAGTCCAGCTCCATGCATGTTTTAGCCTCTTGCCATGCCGCAGGTTCCCTGAGCAGGCGGTTTCTATTCTAGATTGCACGTGCTGATTAGGTTTTTTTTAGCGTCTTCCGACTCCAGGGCAGGAATCAGTCGAACGTAGACCAAATCTACTCTGAAAGCCCGCGATTCCAGTTCTTGGCCCCAGGGGCCGATCCTACCCCTGATGTACCTTTCGATGTTCTTCTCAGTTCCGGGGCCAGTGCACCCGCTTCAGTAGCGATCAGCTCGATTGAAAGCAGCACTGCGTCCAGCCAGAGTTCAGGAACAACTCCTGCCCCTGCTTCAGGTGATGACCAGACCGGCGATGGAGGTGCGATGGCCTTGATGGGCAAGACAGTCGGGACTACGATTGCAGAGGACCCCGGAGAGCCACGGTAACACCTACATCGCTACCCGGACAGAAATCGCGGCCGTAGGCCGCGAAACTTACATCCAATCCGGACAAAAACAGGCGCAAGATGGCCTTGAGATGCATTTTTTATCCGGACATGGAGAGGTGATTGGACTCGATCTTGGATCGCTATCCGGACATTTGGCCAAGGGTCATCGATCATCGATCATCATGTTGAGCCACCGTCAAATTTGCGTCCCTCCGGAAGCCACTCAGTTCGAATCCCGATTCTTGCATCCTTTTTTGCCTACAAGGCTCGCAAGAAAGGGAGAAGAAGCCAAGGCATCAGGGAAGATGATTGGATCATTTTTCGTCCTTTCGTGCATTCCAGAGTTTCGTGCATTGTAAACTTACTTCTTACACATGCTGGGGTGGCTCTAATACTATCTCTGAATGCCGTGGCAGCGAAATTTTCGAAATTTTCGCGAAATTCATTAAGAAATCCCGATTTTTTGAACCTACATCTGACAATCCGGACAAAAATGGCTCGTTGGGGGGCAACTTAGATCGTATCCGGACAAAAATTCGCAAAATCTATCCGGACACCAACCCCTTTCCGAAAATCTAAGTTCAACCGAAGCTCTCCGGGGTCCTGATTGCAGCCTTTGTTGCGGCGAACTTTGCTTTAGCCTAATCTTGGCCCCCAAGGCGTAGTATATACCGAATATGTGCTTACCTCTCCCCCTGATTGACATGGGTTTATATGATCAACGTGTCGTTTCGTGTTTTCTGGCTTTTGGGATCTGAGGCAAGCGCTCGGTGCGTGACAAGTTGTGCCCAAGACGAACCAGTCTCTGTCAATGACATTGCGTTTTGCGCCTGAGTGACTGCAAGCTACTTCAGCAATAATTAGCTTGTGAGCCTGTACCCTCCTGAAATCAAGCTTGTATCGGGGAGATCTTGCGCAGAGCACATGCGCTAGATCATATGGATTTATTAGGAAAGGGGCACAGAGGATGTTCTATGATGGCAATAGCTCGCATTAATCGAGTATGATCTATGGGGTGCTGGTCCTTCTCTTCTACTCAGTGTTGATTGCGATGCCATCAGGGCAAACCTCCCGAGTGACCTCGACGTCGCTGTTAGGGCCAACCTTGCTTGTCACTGTCCTGCAAGCTGGAAGCAAGTCGTGGTTAGAGATCGACGACATTTCCAACTAAATGGTAGGTCTACTTACCAGCATCACTGGCGACGCCGGGAGCTGAATTGGCAGCAACGGCCAAGGCAAGAGCTAGAGGAACAAGGGTTTGGAGGAACTTCATGATTGTGTTGAGTTTGTGGATTGAATGTCTTTCAGGTACCAATGCAGGCTTGTATATATACCGTCAGGAACGTAGGGCGGTCTCATGGAGCCGTGTATTAGGGAATAATCAGCGCCTACTGCGGTCAATTACGTCCCTGATCAAGTAGACCGATGGCCATTTTTGGAGTGGTAAGAATCGCGGGATCCAAGAGTTGCTATGCTGGGTTCAAGAAGACAACGTAGGTGATACTTCGCTCACTGTACAGGTATTGAATATACTCTTTCTAGGCTTCAGGCCCTTTCCTCTAGAAGGTGGTCTGCGCCTTCACCCCCCTTGTTGAACCGAGCCATGAGTTGCAACTCTTAGATGGTTGACATCGGCGATCCTACCCGTTCTAACAAGATATATCACCAAGATTACCAACATTTAACACACCTGTTACAGAGTGTTTTGAATCCTTACACCCCTTATGTTATATCCTGCCATTTTGTGCCCGAAAAGGATTCTACGGGAACACGGGCGGCTGCGCATCAAGAGGCAGTGGGACTGTCTATTTAGAGGAGGATTATCAAAGTCAACGGCTTCGAATCCCGTAGGAGCTAACGTCGAGGAATCGAATGAGTGAACGCAAATAAGTGCACCGGAGGAGATTTCAGGAGTCCAGATTGGATGTGCTTGAACCCACTCCGACTCGGAGCATGGCATAAAGAGGGAGACATTTCGCAGTCAAAGGCAAAACATCTCTATCTAACTACGTTGATTGCGACGCTTTACGACTGCAGTGGTACCGGGTAATACCATTAAAACTTAGGATGCATGCAACGCGTTTCATCAAAAGCCTATGTAGCCGTTACCTCGATTGTCAAGGGAAAGCGCAGCGGACGAGGAACAGTATCAGAAATCTCGTCTCGATGGAGTCAAGCGATATCCACGATGTACCAGGGTGACCCGGCGGATTCGAAACCAGGACTCTTGTAAAGTCACCTTGTTTATCAGTCAAACGGCACCTACACAGCTTCTATGAAGGACGGTGGGGAAAACTACCCATGCATGTTGAAACCAAGAAATTGACCATGAAACAACGGAGTGATTACTCCTCCAGGAAGTCCACCGCCCGCTTCCTCCCCTTCGGTACACTCGTGATGTTTTCAGAGTGTTCTGAAGGCTGAGGCTTGCTGACGTCCCCTGCCGAAGCTGTGAAGATGGGCTGATCGACGACCATGTCCATCTCGTTGTGCGTTGCTTTTGCTTTCTCCTTCCGTTCTTCCTTCCGTTTCTTCTTCGGCCGTTCCTTCTCCTTTGCCGGTATGCCAAAGTTCGGCTCACCCTCGTCTTCCTCTGCGGCAAACGATAACGTAGCTGCCTTCTTCTTTCTTTTCTCCTTCTTATCCCTTTTATCCCTACTCTTCTCGTCCCCTCTATCTTTCTCCTTGCCCTTTGCACGAGGGATGAAGGTAGGCTTGAAGGTCGCCAAATCTACGGGGCCAGAGACTTCAATCATGGGCTTGACGTCGGGAGCGGCGGCCTTCTGGTCTTGCTCTGGTACTTCTTCATCTTCCTGCTCAGGTTCGTCATCGCTGTCCTCGTCGTCGCTTGCAAAGATGGCTTTGAAGATGTCCATAGGTGGTCGCTCATATGTCAGGATATCTGCTCCCTGCGTCTCATCGTCACCCAATCCAACATTTTCGAGTTTCCTTGGTAAGTCGCTAGCCATTGCTGAGGTGCTTGAGGATGCTCCCGCACCGCTTGATGCACCAGCCGTGCCATAGAGGTTCGAGGCGGCGGCAGCGGAGGCCTCTTGTTCGAAAGACGTTGATTCGAATGTCGTTTTCCCTGCTCCCGTATCCTCCTCAGCAAGAGGCTCAGGTTGCTTCACCCCGAACCGTTTGCATAGCAAAGCGACCGGGACCCATGTCGAGCTCTCCCTCGTCATAGGACCATATATCCCCATTTTGGCGGCGTGCATCTTGGGTGTTACCTTTGCCTCTTCATCTCGCTTTCTTTCTTCCTCTTTCTCCGCCATCTCCTCCTCAGTGGGTTGATGCAGGCCCTCAAAGATCTTGGGGGCATTTTCCACGACAGCTGCACTCGTGAATCGACCAGCCATAGCACCCGAGAGTGGCTTAAAGACTTGAGCAGACTTTGTGTAGTCTGCGAGCTCTTTGACGAACTGCTCAAGGTCCTGACCCGGCAGCTGTTTAAGGGGAGGGGCGGCGTCCGGTGTTGCCTGCGAATGAAGGAAAGCAATGTAGCGTGCTTGTTTGGCTGGATCAGAGGTGTAGGGTTGGAAACCATGGAGAGCCGCTTGAGCCGCCTGAGGATCGACCTTGGTTGTTGGAGGTGCGGGCGTGGGTCCAACTGCACTGCTGGGGGCGGGAGGAGGGCCAGGAGCAGAAGTAGGAAGACCCCCGGTCGCAATACGTTGAATGCGTTCTTTGTCCTTGGCAGATATAAAGTCAAAGACAGAGCGAGGGCCCGCCGTAAGAGGTGCCTCTCCCAGTATGTCGCCGCGCTGAAAACATAGTCGTAAGGTTTTGGCAGTCACCTGAAGAAAGGACACAAGCTTACGTCCACGGCTGAAAGCTGAGGGCGACCTGCGCGGTCCTTGGGCGCTGCCTCTAGTTGCTTCTTCAAGTTCTCCTTGTTCGCGCCTGCATCCCAAACTCGTTGGGGGTTTGGTTTCCATCCGGCAGGAACTTCCGGACCTGGAAACCTGAGATGCCTCATCAGCTAATATTAACCACTGTATCAAGTCTTCGCTTACCACTTGTCGTCCATGACCGGGTCTTCCGATGGTGTGAATCCGGGCACGACTGGTGTACCATCAGGGAAGAACTGTGCTTGCTTGGTTGCCTGAAGGAGGGTCAGAAAAGTTCTGGAAGGAAGATGGGCTACACTTACAGTCGTTCTAGGGTTTGCGCTTCGATCAGCACGGCCTCCAATGACCATACTTTCTTCATTGTCGTCCATATGATCAAATGCCACCTTACTGCGGGATGCAGAGGACGAATCGTAGACGTCGAGGTCATCTTCATCCGCATCATTGAGAGCACCGAGCCCAAAACCAGCTAGTGCAACGGATGAGTTCCAAGGCCGTCCAGCAAGCTGAAAGACAAACTTGCCTGATATCTGCAGCCCAGATTTACTACCTTCACCGGTGCCCCTGCCCAAACTGTCGTTCAGCGATATGGAGCTCTTGTAGTCCAAACCGTGCCTGTTCGTCTTTCGAGGGACGTGTAGAACGGGGACGTCGCGTCTGGGATAGGTGTGCTTGCTTGCTTCTTCATCATCCACGGCAACAGACAAGGACTGGCCAGGGTGTTTCAGCCCGGTGTACGGATCGAATGCCTCCTCATCCTGCTGCTTGCGTTCCTTCAAGGTGATTCGGGGCCCAATGCCCTGCCCAAAGCGCCATCCCATCTTCTTGAGAATCCTCGCGCCTGCAGAATCATTACCGAGAGGTTGGAACGCAGATTGAAGCGTGGCTGCGATAGGACTTGAGCAAGCTCCAGTGATTTTGAGTCCATGGTGCAAGAGGAGGTCGGGACTTACTCGTTGTCTTCTCCTGCTATGGGAAGCCTATTGTCACCCTTGAGGTCCACCTGTTCATTGGTATTCACCAACTGGCGACTTTCTCTCAGTGCTTCGAGGTCTTCCTCGTCCATAAAATCTTCTGGCCGTGCAGTTTTCTGCTTTGCCCTTTCATTTCTCGAGGATACAAAGGTCGAAGGTGTCCATCCTGTTTATCGTTTGTGAACTCTGGAGCAGAAGCAATTCGTCCCGTTTACGCACCTTCGGCTGACCCCACAGTATTGAAATAACCAGCAGAGAAACCTCCAGTGAATGCACCATGCAACCGCCTCCTTCCTTTATCATCTCTAACCTAATTTCATGGTCCTCAGTACCTCGCTCAGTCGGCAGGGAACGCCCAACTGACCTCTTGCTTCCATAACGGAACAAACTCGTCCTTGGCTTTCTCTAGCGATGGCAAGGGTGTTCCAATCAGACAAAAGTTCTCTGTAGCCTTGCGACTCGAGATGTCTACGCCTAGATCGCCTAGCTTCCGCTTGAGGTTGTGTCTCGAGGCCATGGTGGTCGCGCTCCAAGCTGCAGTGTGCGAATCTTACATCAGCCCGGGAATCATTTGGGCGCCTATGGCAGTTGGCTGTTTTCTCATTCCCCTCATGCTCTTACCCAATTGAAGTCTCGTAAATTGCACATAGTGTCTTTGGGAAGCTCCATGGTCGACCGTGGTTGGTCTCATGCTTGTTCTTGGCTCATTATTCTCGGCACACTCCAGTAGTTTCTGGAGTCACCGACCGACGGAATATGTGATTCGGATATGGAGACTCTCGGAGCTGTGATCTGACACCTTGCTCAAGAGACACTCTGGACGGTTTCAGGACCTGATCCTGAGTCTTGCCTTTGGAGCGTATATAAAGTTCGGTGGTCTCAGCTATCTTGTTCCAAAACGCTTCCACCCAACGCCATCTTTGCTTTTGAAGCCTGCTTCAGTGTGATGTCTGCCCAGCTCGCCTCTTCCCAGTTTCGTGCACGCCCCGAAGATACTCTCAAGGATGGCCGATACTCCATCCTGAGAAAGCTGGGTGAGAGCACCGATACTACAGTCTGGCTGGTGAAAGACTCAATGGAGAGGTGGGCCTTTTCGGTCTCTTGAGTCTCTTCCAAGCTTACCACCAGCCAGAAGCGAGAAATACCTTGCAGCGAAGATTCTCTCCGTGGAAGCTACAATGGACGCAGATGCTTCTCGGGAAGCCCAGTTCATGCAGAAGATCACCGACCACTACCGCGACAAGAAGAGAGAGTCTAAGCAAGGGTACTATCACTTGCCTCGCCTCTTTGACTCTTTCGATATAGCTGCAGGTGGCCAGAAACATCTTTGCTTGATGATGCCGGTGTATACGACCTCGGTTGGTTTCTTGCGTCGCTCGTCCCCTGCAAAGTCTTTGCCAGACTACCTCGTCAAGAAGCTTATTTCCATGGCATTGGAAGCATTGGAAATTCTTCACTCCATTGGTATTGCCCACGGAGGTTCGTCCATTTCCCATTTAACGACCGAATAACACCCATGAAGGACTATAGATGTAAACGCCGATGATATCCTCTTTAGCGACAAGCGAGCATACGTCGATCCACCTCTCGCAACGTACCTGGACAACCATGACCCAAGTGTTGACGAAGGCGGCTATTTCTTGAAGTCTCAACCGTTACCGAATGAATGGCTATATAAGACACCTCCGTCTGAGGCCGAACGAATGGATGTCGCAATAGTCAACTTTAGGCACAGTGCGCTTAGCCTCTCTCCTGTGTCGTTGCTGTCCCTTAGGCTGACGCTTGGATTACTCTTGTAGGTGAATGGATGAACGAGAGCAATAAAGAGACGAAGACATCTATTGACATGGGTGCCGTCGGCCAGCTGGTACGTTGTCTTATTTCCATTCGCTTCTCAAATACTGACGACCAAACAGACATTTGGACTACTGACTGGCAGAGACCTCATGTTCCCTAAGGATGGCGGCTCGCTTTTGACTGTCCCATCTGGTGGTATGGAGCACCCTATACAGGGAGGAAGGCTTCACGAACTTCAATCAGATGCAAAAGGTATGCGATGTCATGCTCTAGCGCCAATCCTTTCATAGACGAGAACATGACAGGGAACAAGTCACCACTGCGGAGCTTGCGAGAAGTGTTGGCTAACTTCAAGCCAGTGACTGACGCAAGGGACATAGACGATGCTTCCAACTTCATCAAGCTATGCTTCGAGCCGAACGACGCTACGCTGAAGCAGTTGCGGTCGCACACGTTCTTCGACAGTGTTGTGCAGAACTAAGGCAAGGATGAAAGGTTGCAGCCTATTTGGCAAGGGTTCTCTTCATATGCAGTGTAATCTAAAGCCGTAAAATTATTTGTGGAGTGTTAGGTATCCTTCTCAGTCTCATAGGCCGGTTATTGGTGCTCTGACTTGCCTCTAATGGTGGTGCCCAACCTTGAGTATATATGTATTTGAGTTTTCGGGATCACAGAACCTGGAATATGTACAGCCACCACATCGGCGCTTAAACTGACACCTCTTCCTGCTCCTCCCAAGCGCCTCTCGAGAGGACTGCTGCTATGCACAAAAATGTGAATTTACGCATATTCCAGCATATACGACGATCCTACTCCACAGGCCAACCTTCGCTGGCAACAGTGAACCGAGGAACCAATTCGCTGGTCTACCTCAGCGGGTGCACTCAGCGCACTCAGTCAGAGGGACCGCTGGCTGGTATCGCCATTGCTATCAAGGACAACATTGCAACGAAAGACGCTCCCACAACGTGCTCTTCGAATATTCTCAAGAGTCTGTATGGATGCTTCGTCATGCCCGAGAGCTGGATGCTGACCGAACGACACACGTAGATTTCGTGTCACCCTTTGACGCGACGGTGGTAGAGAGGATACGTCAAGATGGAGGAGACATCGTCGGGAAAGCGAACTGTGACGAGTTTGGAATGGGGTGCGTGGTCTATCTCGAGGCTGTTTGAAGTTCAAGTCGTAAACGTATGACAGGTCTCTGAACATTCACTCAATACACGGACCAGTAGTCAACCCCTTCCCTCTCAGACAGTTACCGGAAAATCCCATAGAGGACCAACGCTCAGCAGGAGGAAGCTCGGGAGGGAGTGCAGCAGCAGTTGCAGCAGGCATTTGCGATGCGTGAGTCTTGCCACCTCGACGCGTCCGGCAACGCGCCCTTAACCATCTACAGCGCGCTGGGAACAGATACTGGTGGCTCCGTTCGACTACCAGCATCATATTGCGGTGTTGTTGGACTCAAGCCTTCTTACGGCTTGGTTAGCCGATGGGGGGTGGTATCATACGCCGATAGCCTGGATTGTGTGGGAGTACTTGCAAAGGATGTTGCAACTACATCCAGAGTTTTCAGTACGTCCCAGTCATTTGCGTTACCCTCGCCCAATCCAACTAACTTTTACTAGACCGAATCTCGTGTTTCGACTCCAAAGACCCAACATCAGCCCTCCCCGAAACAAGGGACGCTGCGGACTCTTTATGCAACGAGCGACTGGACCAACTCTCGGACAACCTCTCCAAAGGCAGACTAGACGGGCTCACTATCGGGGTGCCCCAGGAGTTTTTCCCAGAAGAACTTTCAGAGACTGTTCGAGACCGTTTCCGAGAATCCGCTCGTCGGCTGAAGGGAAAAGGTGCAACACTCGTCCCAGTCTCACTCCCCTCCACATCATACTCGCTCAGCGCGTATTATGTTTTGGCATCTGCAGAAGCAAGCAGTAATATGGCGCGGTATGACGGAATTCAATACGGTACGGTGCATTTCGCCCCCAAACTCTGAATCCAGCAACGAACTAACAATGCTCAAGGTGAAAGGATAGGAACGACGAACCCAGCCGACTTGAGGAAGGTAGCTAATGTCTACGCAAGGACTCGCTCTGCCCATTTTGGATCCGAAGTCCAGCGGCGAATCCTGCTCGGGACATATGCCCTGACCGCCGATGCATTCGACAATTACTTCCTCCAAGCTCAACGGGTGAGACAGCTCATCAAGCATGACTTCGACGACGTCTTTGCAATGCCAAACGTGCAAAATGAAGCCAGAGCTACGACTGAGGGACGGGTTAAAGTTGACCTCCTCATGCATCCCTCAGCTATCCGATGTGCACCGCCACTGAACGAGGCCAAGGCAGGCGATTCTGCACTCGACGCGTATGTGCAAGACGTACTCACCGTCCCTGCTTCTTTGGCTGGCTTGCCGGCTCTGAGCGTGCCTTGTGCGCCTTCGACGTCGTCAAAGATACAATGGCCTATAGGTGTCAGCCTGGTTGGGCAATGGGGTTCTGATCCTTTGGTGCTTAGCATTGGTGATATCCTCCAGCGATGATGAAACTGGTTCTGGAAGAACCCACAGAGGAAGAGAGATAGAGCCGTTGCATGACTTAACTCTATGACGCCCAATAGAGTCATAACCACGGACAACATTCCCTCCGGCTTCAGCTAAGTGGATGGTCCCTTGGATGACAACGGAGAGAGGTTTGAATACGCTATGACTATGTACAAGACATACTTATGGCTAGGTTGAGTAGAGGCGATGCAGGGGACGCAGTGCTCAGAAGATATTGTCATAACTTGATACGTCCCTGGACATCTATCAGATGTAGTAACCCACTACATAGGTCAAATAAATAGCATCGTGAAGTCTCAGCCTGGTTATCTTCAGCTATAGGGCACATGAGGGCTTAAGCGCCCAAATAGTGACAAGCCAAACCAAACAGGTGAAGAGTTCGCATGTGACGATGTTTTGCTATTGCGCGAAGCAGCACCTTCAAGCTTCAAGAAGGTCTAAGACTCGGAGCTACGGACTCTCGGTAAGCAATCCCTCGATACTACAGGCTCTAACTCCTTTGACGCTGGCAACATGTGAATAGAACTTCAACCAGAGACTCAGCCTGCCTGGGATGGCTTCGAAATCCTTCACTTCCCCTTCTCCAAGTGATAAGGACTCCGATGGGAGTGGGGGAGAATGAACGAAGCGACCCTATGGGCATCACCACAGGCACCTGGACCGAAACGGCCTTAGTTTTATCTGCCGTTGACGGTCCTTCGGTCGATAGGCCAAAGACAAACCTTGAAAAGCGAATAGAGCTGGTCAGAGCGAGGGACCTTGCTCGCGCTCAAGCCGGGGTTTCTGAGGCTGACCATGCACCCGTGAAGACATTGTACTCTTATGCCACAGAAGAGGAGCTCTCTAGCATCCAGATCCCACTTCAGATCAAACACACAAGCGATTGTCGCCTACTCACAGAGTCAGAAGCCGATAAACCTTGCTCGTCTCTAAATGGACTCGAGGGACTCCTAGACCAGTTGAACGAGATCTTGGGAACAAAGTACACACTCAACGCAGAGGCAGAAGAAGGTCAAGGAGGACTTCGAGGTGCACTGCAACAATGCCTTGACGAGCAATGGGACTTGGGCACCGCCTATGGGTACCTAAGACCCAGATGGGACGATTGGATGCGAAAGATCAAGGACACAATGGACAACTTGAAGAAAATGGATGCAAAGATCAGAGCAGCTGCCATCGACAACACCACTGGTCGCATCACTCAGCCCAGGCTTCCGCCTCGGCGGGTATGGGATCTTTACAGCAATCGTGTTCTGCCCGAGTGGGCAATCGGTCCCCAGCCACCTTGGGCAATATCTCATAGCTGGATGTCCCCCGAGTTGCGGCACAACGTGTGGACTACAATTAATGGGAAGGAATGGCCAGTGCCCATCCCCAAAGATACCACCCTCGCTCGTATCAGAGTCGAGCTTCTCAACTTTGGCGCCCAATACGTATGGTTGGATGTCCTTTGCCTGCGGCAGGAGGGTCTGGCTGAGAATGAGGGAATTCGCCTGGAGGAGTGGAAGCTGGACGTGCCCACCATTGGCAACGTGTATCAACAAAACCAACAAATTGTCCACTACTTCAGCGGACTTGGGCGACCCTTGGCTGTGGGAGACCTCGATAGCGACAGGCATTGGCTCAACAGGGCTTGGACCCTGCAGGAGATTAGCATGAACGGTTTCAAAGCTGGGGTTCACTCTGGATCGAGGGAAATCACTCATCCTGAACTCAACGAAAAAGGGGAATACCCTAATCCGCAGGTTGGCCGTTTCCACAAGGCCTTTGGGAAGCTGTACACACTGGCACAAGATTTGGACAGTATCTTCGATGTATTACGTGTCATGCGGAAGCGTGCTGCAATGGGAGAATTGGACAAAATCGCCGGGTTGGGATACTTGCTTCGCTGCAAATCTCTGCCCCAGTACGATACCACGAAAACCTCGAATCAGGCGTTCTCAAAGATGCTGGATGCGATAAGCGATCGCTATCGAGGAGATCTCTTCTTCCGCTTTCCCCATGCAGGCACGGACCTCGACACCGGCCGACTGTGGGCACCTTCTTGGGACCAGATTCTTGCAGCCCCCGACTCGGAGCTACCGGAAACCAAAGGCACTGTGTACTCGGAATACGTTAGGCTGAACGAGGACGGAAGATGCTTCTACCAAGGGTTCTGGGCGGAAGGTGTGGAAGTCACGGGGTTCTCGACAATAAATCCCAAGAATGGCCGTCGGCAAGGTATGCTGCACCTCAAGGACGACGGAGGGACAGTCCACGCGTTCCAAGTTTACCCCACGGACCTCCACCAGGCCGCGATACCTGATGGGATATATACAGTGGCGTTGGGCAGCAATTACACCTGTTTTGTTGTCGGAAAACGGAATGCTGAAGGTAACTTTGCAAAGGTTTCGACACTGAAATTGCTGACAGAGGAAGATGAAGATAAAATGCAGCAGTCGATAGGGTTCAGACAGAAGCTTGGCATATCTAAGCGGCGCTTGTTCCTGGTGTGATACTTACGCTCGAGGGTTGTATGAGGACCACTTGAAGTATGATAGAAGGGCTGTGGCTCGCATCCGGTTAACCTGTACATTATTACTAGTGCTTAGAACTTGAAGTTCTCTTGATATTAACCTTCCACTCAATGTCACCATCTCCTTGAATAATGTCAGCCCTTGCGGGTACATGAATTATAAATTGATCGATACCCCTCAGGTTGCAATGAAGGGTCCGCAGGATACCTTAAAAGATAACTCGGCTTTCTCTCTGTATCGGATCGTTGTTGATTAGAAACGCATAAATTCCCTTTAATAACCTTGAATTGCTCCAGTTGTCCTGTTCCAGAATCCTCTTCCACGCACTTCATGGCCTCAGCCTAGTTACCTTCTGCTCTTGGCGCCCGGGCGCTTAAGTATTACCCAAATAATGACAAGCTAAACCAAACAGACGTAGGGTTCAAACGTTCACGTGTTTCGCTATTATCCTGAACACCTTGAACAGTCTGAGACTTGCAACTACGGACGCTTGGTAAGTAGCCCTCGAAGTTACAAGTTCCGACTCCTTTGACGCTGGCAACGTGCGAATAGAACGAGGGGCACAACCTGGGCGTAATGGCTTCGGAATCTTTCCCTACTCCTTCTCCGAGTGCTAAGGACTTCAATGGAAGCGGAGAGGATGAACGAAGAGAGGCTACAAGCCCCAGCACAAGGGGCACTGAACCGCCCTTGATTTTACCTGTCGTGCCAGTGGACGATTCTCTGGTCGATACGCCAAGGAGAAGTCATGGCAAGCGGAAGGAAAGGGCTAAAGAAAGGGCCTTGGCTCGGGATCGAGCCGGGCTTCCTGAGATTGCTCGCACGCCAGAAAAGACCTTGTACTCGTATGCGACGGAGGAGGAGCTCTCCCAGATCCAGATCCCGCTTCAAATCAAGCACACAAGTACTCATCCATTCCTCACAGAGTCGGAAGCGGATACACCGTGCTCGTCTTTCGGCGGACTTGAAGGGCTGTTGGATAAACTGAACAAGATCTTTGGGACAGAGCAGGCCCTCTCCACACACGCAGCAGACGAGGAAGGGGGGCTTCGAGATGCTTTCCAACTGTGCATTGACCAGCGATGGGACTTGGGAACCGCTTATGGGTATTTAAGAGCCAGATGGCACGATCGGGACCGGAAGATCAAAGCGAGGATGGACCGCTTGAAGAAAGAGAGCATGCAGACCAGAGAAGCTGCCATCGACAACACCACTGGTCGCATCACTCATCCCAGGCTTCCACTCGGCGGGTATGGGATCTTTACAGCAATCGTGTTCTGCCCGAGTGGGCTATTGGCCCCCAGCCAATCTGGGCAGTGTCCCATAGCTGGATGTCCTCTGATCTGCGGCATACCGTGTCGACTACAATTAACGGAGACGAATGGCCAGTGCCCATCCCCAAAGATACCACCCTCGCTCGTATCAGAGTCGAGCTTCTCAACCTGGGCGCCCAATATGCATGGTTGGATGTCCTGTGCCTGCGCCAGAAGGGCCCGGCTGAGAAGGAGGGAATCCGACTGGAGGAGTGGAAGCTGGACGTGCCAACGATTGGCAACGTATATCAACAGAACCAACCAGTCGTCCACTACTTCAGTGGACTGGGACGACCTTTCGTTGTGGGAGACCTGGATAGCGACAGACATTGGCTCAACAGGGCTTGGACCCTGCAGGAGATCAGCACGAATGTGTTCGAAGCTGGGATACATCCCGGTTCGAGGTATATCACTGATCCTGAGCTCAGCGAAGAGGGGAGATACCTCGATCAGCAGGTTAGTCGTTTCAAGGCCACCTTTGGGAAGCTTTACACTCTGGCGCATGACTTGGACAATGTCTTCGATGTATTACGCGCCATGCGGAAGCGTGCGGCAACGGAAGAGTTGGACAAGATTGCTGGTATGGGATATTTGCTTCGCTGCAAATCCCTGCCTCAGTACGATACCAAGAAAACCTCGAATCAAGCGTTCTCAAGAATGCTGGATGCGATAAACAGTCGCTACCGCGGAGACCTCTTCTTCCGCTTTCCCCCGCCCAGGTACAGACCTCGACACTGGTCGACTATGGGCACCCTCATGGGACCAGATCCTTTCAGCTCCCGACTCGGAACTACCGGAAACAAAAGGTACTTGGTTCCTTGAAGACGTTGTAGTTAAAGAGGATGGGAGAAGCTGCTATGAAGGTTTCTGCGCGGGTGAAGTAAAGGTTGCAGGGTTTTCACGCAAACATCCCCAAAATAGTCGTCGAGAAGGTCTGTTGCATTTCAAGGACGGCGAAGGGGTAACGCACACATTCCCTGTTTACCCAACAGACTCCCACCAGGTCGAGATACCTGATGGAATGTATACTCTTGTGATGAACCGGACCTTCAACTGCTTTGTTGTTGGCCAGTGCGATAGTGCAAGCAACTTTGCAAAGGTTTCGGTTTTGAAACAGATGGGGTCGAAGAAGGATGACGGAATGGAGAATCGGGAGTTCAGGCAGAAGCTAGGCATATACGAGCGATCCTTATTCTTGTTGTAGTGCCAACGAGAGGTGTACGAGGACCCGCTTGAATTATTCATAGAAGGGTCGTGTCTTGAATTCAGTTAACGTGTACATCGTTATCAGCGTTAAGGGTCTGCAGGATATCTTATCAGGTACCCCAGCTTTCTCTATGTATGGAATCGCTTTGGATCAGAAATGCATAGACTGCCCTTACCAACCTTAGATCGTTCGTTACAACATTCTGCCAGGAGGCAGCACAGCATGGGGATAAGCCTAGCCACTTAGCTCTTGCTGTCGTTGGCTAACAATTGGGGGACAGCCAGTACATCGCCTGCCGCAGTGCCTGAGGGCTAAAGAGATTCCTTCATTGGTGGTCAGTACAAAGGAATATACTAATACACTTAAAAAATATAATGAGTAAATAGAAACGGATAAGACTGCGCAACAGCTCTCGAAAGCGACATAGCGTGGACAGAATGCGGTGGAAAAAGTCGAGGGATCATAAACATCAAAAGTCCTCATGAAAGTCATAAACACGAAACCCTCAAGCACCTGCCCACTTCCAGTTGATCACCTGAATTCTCCATTCAGGAAGCTCGACGCCAGGCTTGTCGCTGACATCCTTGACATATACACCATCCAACTCGAAGCGGAGCATATCCCGTGTGATGCCACGTTGAAGGAGTTGGACTGGGTAATGAAGGCTCTTCTCGTTGCCGTTCTCATCTTCTCCCCGGGCGAGGGTGATGAACGAGTCGTCCGGCCCGGCGTCTTCGTCCTCTTCTTGCTCTGCCTCTGAGACGATGATAGGTTGGTGGTGCTCTGGCTGAGGAGATTTGCTGACCGAAGTTGCGCGGGACTGTACGGTTTGGGAGCCGGGCAATGGAATAGCGAGGGCAAGCTCGGGTCGCGGCGTTGTGTGTTCTCGAGTGACAGGAGGAGAAAGAAGAACAGGTGGCTCAGAGGGAAGATCTGGGGTCGCTTCGCCCATGTCAACGTCGCCGTCTTTGTCTCCGGTCCCAGTAGCATTAGCTGGCGCTTCAGTTTCGCCGTTCTCCGAGACCTCCCCTTCCTCTTTATCATCCTTGGGTTCAGTCTCAACCGGCTTGGCTATTGAGTCGCCTGGCGTCTCTTGAAACTCATCAACCTTTGGAGGCTCATGCTTCGGCTCAGTGGGAGATGCCTGGACGGTTTCCGGGGGTGGGTCCACGATAATGGCGGGTTCCTCCAAGGTGGTAGATGTCTCTTCAGCGGATGGCAAGGTTGGGATGGTTGCCAAGTCTCCGAGGATATCGTCATCCTTTTGTGCGGGTTCTTCCTCAAGCACCGTGACCTCGGTTTCGATGATGAGCGAGATATCATAGATCCTACCAGATGAACCGGATGGCTCCGGCGCAAGAATGCTGGGAGCGAAGAGATAGCGTTCTTTAGGTGTTTCAAGAAGGACTGGGCGTCGTGGGAGAGAAGCGTAGAGCGACGCCGGGATGGGATCTTGGCTCGTCACACCCTGCCTCTTGATAGCTTCAGGGAAGAGGAGTTTATCGAGACCTGAAGGTGTGTACTTGTGGCTGCTTGGATGTAAGCGCAAGGAGCAATGAGGATTTGACTGAAGCAACTCACCCAACTCGAACCTTCAACCCTCCGTCGACACTGGCGAGTGGGTTTGTAGCAACAGGGCTAGTAGGGATCTCGTCCATTCCGGCATCTGCTCCTTGGGTCGAGGTGGAGAAGATGACAGTTCTCAAGTTCATCAAAGCATCCTCCTTTTGGACTTCCAGCGAGTTTTGGGATGGTCCATGTAACCGTCGCCTCTTGGATCGTCGTTCATCTTCCTCCCTCTCCTCCTCTTCCTCAACTTCACGGATGATGTCAAGAACAGTTGCATTGGGTGTCTTGGAGTTGATCGGTGGATGCGAGTCCGATAATGGTCGACGGCGTTTAAGGCCTGCAAGCCGACCAGTTGTGAAGGAGGGCGTGCAGTTGTATGGTGTGAGGGTAATAGCACCATGGCCAGAAGGGTTGGGACAATGGCCACCCAGAACCGCAACTCGACGCTCGGTGTATTCTCGCAGCCTCTGCGAACGATTGCGGCGACCAGAAGAATTTCCTCTCTGCGAAAAGGCAGTGTCAGAAGTGGCTAACTAGAACTTGATGATTGCTTACCTCGACGAACTGTGCATTCACGATCTCAATGGCAGCACCATCATGGGTGTTGCCCCATCCAGAGCTCATAAAGCCCCGACCATCGTCTTCAGAGCCGTCATCATGTTCTTCGTCATCGGTGTCGTCTTCATCACGGCGACGTTTGCCAGCTGCAGATTTCGCCTGCGCTTCTTCGCTACTTGCCAGCGCGATGTCCTCCGCTTCAGTCAGCCCCTTCGCGTTCCTCATGATCCCACACCGCTCTCCTCGTCCACCAAGGAACCTCACAACCACCTCCTCCGACCTTGACGTTTGCGATGCCGACGAATTCTGACCAGATCCTGCAGACTTGACAACAACAATTGGCGCATCGTTGTCTTTCCCACTGGCATTGCGAAGGCCAGCAACTCTCAGGACGCGAACCTCCACCTTCAAGTCAAGCCCTTTTCGCCTCGCCCTCTTTGCTCCCTTCCACGTCACCCAACCAGAATGCAAGCAACACAAGAAAAGATCTGAGTCGTCCGTGTAGATACGACGAGCCCGGTAACGTTGCATCACCTCCAGCTCGGACTTGTGTCTGAATTTCGCTGCAGCTTTCCTCTCGTCGACAGACAGCGGCTCGCCTGAAGAGGTGGTCGTTTGAAGATCCGCCGGGTTCTTGGCTCTATGATTAGGCCACTGAGGTTCCCCGTTGAGAGGCGGGAAAATACCACCTCCCCAAATTTTGAGTTGACGAGGCTTCTCGTCGGGGACGTGACCGTTGGGAATGACAACTGTCACACGCGTCTCGACGTCCACAGTGATGGGTCTGATATTCGACGTTGCTTCATTGAGAGCTTGAAGCTCAGTCAAAGGTTGGACTGGCTCAGGGGCGGTCTTGGGCGAGCTGATGACAATGTTCGAAGGTTCGCTGTTCTTCACTTCCAGAAGTTTCTCTTTCTCTGCCTCAGGAGCAATCTCTCCCTCTTCCTGATCCTTCCTTGCTGCCAACTCCTTGGCTTTCTCTTCTGCAGCCGCTTTCTCCTTGACCTTGTCCTCCTTTTCTCTCTCCTCACGCTCCTTGTCCTCCTTCTCCTTCCTGGCCTTCTCTTGCACGTTCTCCTCGCGGAACTTGGTAATCTGCGCCAAACCTCCGCCAAGCTCAAAGTTGTATGGGAAAGGAAGGTCTGGGTACACGAACGTCCCCAGATTGACACAGGCGCGGCTCTGCAAGCCAGGCCTCAAGACATAGTCCGACGAGTTGTCGTACCGCTCGCGAGCACCGACAAACCCAAGCGGACCGCCGTCGATGGCTTGCTGTTGTTGTTGGGCTTGCTCCATAGCCATCTGCTGGTGCATAGGACCCTGTTGGGGGAAGGCGCCACCCATCGGGACGACATGGTGGCCATTTGCGTCGCCAATGATACCAACACCGTTACGTTCGTCCCACATCGGTCCTGGACCTGAAGCATGGTGAGGATGAGGGAAGGGCTGAGGCGGTCCATGGTGTGGATGGTGGCCACCCATTGGATGGGGGCCTCCACCAGGGTATCCTGGCGGAGGAGGTCCGTATTGTCCTGGAGGGTATGGGTGTCCAGGATACCCATTCTCCATGGCCATTTGGTGTTCGCGTTGCTGCTGCTCTCGTTGCTGCCGTTCCCAAGGTCCATGGCCATGAGGACCGTAGGCATAAGCCATATCGACGTCTTGGCCTTGAGGCGGAGGGGGTTGGCCACCGATGACAGTAATGCCATGTGGCTGCTGGCCCTGGGGATGATGAGGTTGACCATGTCCTCCAATCTCTTCAGGATACGGGTAGTTGCGACGCTGCTGCTGAGGCATTGAAGGCTGGCGCGAATGGACTCGATGCTGGTCTGGGTCTCCCTTCTTCGGTTGACCAGGGGCGTTGGGGTTCGGAGGCATACTGGGCCCACCAGCAATCGCAGCGGCGTACATCTCCCTCTGCTGTTCACGTTCCCGCTCCCTCTCCTTCTCGCGGTGCATGTGCTGATCCCGATTAGGCCCAGGAGTCGGTGCATTCGACCCCTTCTTGTTATCCCTGAGACCTTCCTTAATCAGGTCGCGTTTCGAGTCGCGTTTATCACCTGAGCCTAGATGAGGATGGCCTCCGCCAAGCATCCCGCCGGGGATGATATTCATGCCACCAACATTGCTCGTTGGTCCTAAAGCGTTGTTAGCCTTGGCTAACGGCAATATTACAAAGTCAAACTCACCACCAGGACCAACAATCATACCACCTGGTACACCGGGGCCGGCGATGGTGGTTGCCATCTGACCAGGCATAATAACACTTGTAGTGCCACCTGGTGGGTTAGGAATGGGGGAGCTGACCCTCGAGTTGCCAACAGAGTTCGTGTGAATGAACGCGGTATTGAATCTACCTTGGTGATGAGATTGTGGAGGGTGAGGGACGGGTCCTCCTGGCAAGCCTGGTGACATGACTGAACCTCCTACAGGCAATGGGCCTGACATCGGGGGAACACCAGGTCCGACCATTGATGCGCGTGCCTAATGATTCGTCAGTCGTGTCCTACAAGAGTTGTAATACGATTTACCTGATCACGCATTTCAACATCTCCAGCTCGGTCTCTCCTCTCCATCTCCATATGTCGCCTCTCTCGTTCCTTGATCTCCCTCTCCCTAGCCTCCCTCTCCCGATTCACCTTTTCAGTCAACTCGCGCTCTCTCGCCTCCTGCTCCTTCATCTTCCTCTCCTTCTCACGCTTCTCCCAAAACTCCCTCTCTCTCGCCCTCTCATTCGCCCTCTCCCGCTCCTTCTTTTCCTGCTCAGCCAGCTCCCTCTCCTGCATCTCCCGCTCCCGTTCACGATACTCAAACTTTCGCCTTTCGTGTTGTTCCCGTTCGCGTTCTTGGCGAATCATGTGCTCCCTCTGCTCAACCCGTTCACGCTCACGCATAATCATCTCCCTATCCCGCATGTCACGGTCAGCCGATGAAGAAGGTGGGCCTGGGGGCATAGACGACGAATGCGACATATGAGGTCCAGAAGGGATGTGGGAACGCGACATGGGAGGATGCGCTGCCGATGATGACTGGGGAGGTCCGAGAGAATGAGGTGGTGGTGGACCACGATAGTCGCGTTCACGATCACGGTCGCGAGGAGAAGGTCCATACGGATCCCTGATATCTCTTGGGTCACCCCTCAAATCCCGGATATCCCTAACGTCCCTAGCCTCGAGATCAGAAAGAGGACGACTCGTGCCAATAAACTTTTGATTTGGCGAGAGGACGTCTCTCTCCTGCTCCCGACGACGAATCTCGCGGTCGCGTTCGCGTTGTTCGCGCGTGGCTTCGCGACGTTCCTGCTCCCACTTGGTGTAGGCTTCATGGCGTGCGAGGTATGCTTCGTCCGTCGCGTAGTCAGCTGGGATGCGGTCACGAGACGGTGCCCTTGTGTCACGTTCGGGGAGTTTTGTAAACTCTGGAGTCGAGTGTTGCTCGCGCAGAAGCTGTGAACCCGGGCGGGCAAAGAACGACGGGGACGGTCCTGCGTTGTGATAAGTGGTGGGTGACGTCGCAGCAGAATGTGACGGCGGCGGCGGGCCGTAGATTGACCGCCCACGGTCCCTGAGCCCTTGGTCCCTTTCGCGGTCTCGCTCTCGCTCAATATCGATTGGTGTCACCCTGCCGCTACCTGGAGGGCCTAGCGGATCCCCTCGGGAAGCCACAGAAGATGGAGGGGGAAGCCCAGAAGGTCTGGGCGTTGATGTGGAGCTGGTAGGCGCCGAACGGATGAGGTGGGCGTCTCTTTCTCTATCCAATTCTCGCTCTCTGTCGCGCACTGGTGGGTGCTCGCGCATCGGATCTCGTCCGCGAGGAATAGGTGGAGGTGGGAGATATGGGTCCCCTCGGTCTTGCCGGTCACGGTCGCGGTCCATGAATGGCATGTTGTGGGCTGGTGCTGGGTTGGAAAGGGCTGCTATTGTGGGCTTCTGGGATGGAGTTGGAGGTATCTCGTCTAGAATACAGGATACAAGAGTCAGCCAATGAGTCTATAGGTTATCCGAGGGGTGTATGACAGACGTCATGAACAGCGAGTAAAGGCCAGAACACGTATGAGAAAGACCAACATACCTGGTGGGGTGCCCGTCCCTGGTCCTGCAAGTAGCGGTGGTGGTGCCATACTGCCCGTCCCGCTCGTAATCGTTTTCCTTCGTGGCTGTCTATGTAGCTGTGGCGAGAGTTCTGGTGCGACAATACTAGGTGTCCGATGCCCAACACCTGAATCAATATCCTGGTCTCTACCAAGTATATGCGGGTGGCCGTGGTACAAATGCTGACGTTCAGCAGAGCTCGGACGTGACTCGACAGCGACGACGCCTGGTCCTTGAAGTTGCTGCTGCTGCTGTTGTTGATGAGCAGGAGGAGGTGGTTGATGGTGGTCACGCAAAATGCCAGAACCACGATCACCGGCCATTCCGGGAAAGCCCGGACCAAATCCCGGACCATCTCCGCTGCCACCGCTAAAGCCATGATGCACATTACTGCCGCCAGGACCGCTGGTCGCACTGGGGCGAAGTGAGCCCATCGCGGGCGAAGCATGAACACTTTTGGATACTGCTGCTATTTCAGAGGCAGCCGACGACCTCCTCGAACGATGGTGAAGCGGTAGATGTTGTTGATGTTGCTGCTGCTGTCTTTGAGAGAGTGAATGCGACGTGTTGGTGGTATGGATCGGGTTGGCTGTCGACGGTGATTGAGGCTTTGGATGCTGGTGATATGCCATTTCTGGGCTTGACGCTGGTCGGTACAGTTGCTGGCCACGACTGTCCACGGGCGAGGAGGCTGAACGGGGCGCAGCACTACCACTGCGCCAGTCTCGTTCAGGAGGGGTTTGGTTGTTCGAACTCACTGGCTGCGCTCCCACCACGCCCCCAGAGCCCGCTGGCCCTCCTGTACCTGCTTGCCCCCTCCGCCTAGCGTTGTTATCGGACGGCGACTCCTGCAAAAGGGCCGCGACATTCATGGCTGGTGGAGAATGCGCGACACTGGGTAGAGACGAGGACAAGCTAGACGTGCAGACAGCGGATAAGAATCCAGAAGAAAGAAGGAAATCACAGAAAGAAGCAGCGTGCTGTAGCCTGTCTCGCGAAGGGAATCGTTAGTCAACAGACAACTGATGCCAAACAGGCACCGTGGACGCAAAGGAAGAATTTCCGACGTCTTTTGATCGAGTTGTAGATCCGCATCGGGCAATCATCTGAGATCCACGCGGACTGCCCCTTTCTGTCCTACACGTGGGGAACGACGTGAACATTAACAAGTCGCAGTCAACGTTTAAATAGACGTTCCGATGACCCTTTCAGCTCGTATAAAGGTGCATTCCAGCTACTACAACCATAATCTCTTGCGGGTCTCGTGCCGTGTTCCATGAGCACGTTCTTTTTGTGTGCTCAGCTCCGAGTCGAACTCTGAGCCCATTACGACACCTTCCATGAAATTCTTTCATCAAGCCCCCTTGGTGACAGTGCATATGCATGTCGTAATATGGCAATGGTACGTATTGCCGATAACACATCTATGTTCGCGAATACAGTCCGGTGGGGTTTTCTGCCTCGTGCTCATCCTCTTCGTCATCGTCACCCAGGACGTGCGATGAGCCCTGCTCTGCGACAGGCACCCGCGCGTACCACTTGTTTGTTGAGGCTGTATTGGCTGGGGCCATTTCGTAGCCTGCGGCATTGTCTCTTCCCTCAGAAGCAGAGGACGCATTTCTGCCTGTGGTCGAGTACAATCGCAACAGGAAGACGATGAGCGCATAGATGAGGAAGGCCAAGCTACACCACTATCAGAAAAATCGACGACCGAAAGACAGACGAGCTTCCTTACCTGAACATGATCAAGAGATATGTGACATGATCCATCCCAAGTCCATCGACAAATTTCAACTCCTCATCCGTGGCGGACATAAAACAGACCCCCGAGGCTACAAGAAGCTAGAGAAACATGAGGCCGATGGTCACATGAGCAGTGCAATAATTTAAGACTCACGAAGGGTGGCAGATGTCTAAAAGCATCAGAACCAGGAACTTTACTCGGTCTATCATCGTACGCTCGTGCTTCAGCAATGGTGTGTTCACTCGAATTATCGTCTCCGAGTGAGACGGTTCCTGCATCATGTGCGAGCGGCTCATATCGAGGCGCAAAGTAGCACACCTCGATGATGCGCGCCAAACCAGCCATCATCAGTGTCCGTCCAAACATACCATGGACCTAGATGAATCTATCAGCATCAGGTATTGCAAGACGAAAGTGAACAGACCATCGTGGATATCTCCAGCGCCTGTGCATGGCCAGACATCGCCCACCCCGTTAGAATCAGGCTGCAGATCGCAATGAGCGTGATGAACGGCGGATCATCGATTTCGAAGCTCACATTAATGACGGTACAACGCTTCGCTTCAACGTCGGGCTCTGTGAGTAATTGACATTCATCTTAGACCATCACGCGGCTCACCTGGTTGTTCCGAGATAGGATGATTCCAAGTATACCTCCAGCCCACCCTGAGATTCTATATTAGGCGCCTGACTCGACGAAGGAGCTGAGGTGAAGCACTCACAAACCACACCCATCATGGTATGCTGCATATCCTTGACGTGCCATGGTCCTCCATGATGCTCAGTAAAGGTATTCACTACAGAGCAAAGTCAGAAGGTAGCCTCAAGGAGACAAAGAAGGAAACGGGCGTACCAATCCCCTAAACACGATGTCTCAGAAAGGACATTTTCGAGCGATAGAAGCAGATGCTTACCCATGCTGTAATCACACTAAACCGGATACGTTCAAAACGCCGTTGCTTCTTTCGGGGGAGGGGTAAAAGCGCGCTGCTCACCATGAATCGAAAAAGTCTGGACTACGTCCTGTCCTTCGTACCCAGTTTTCTCCAACCAGAAGGATGATGGCCATAATGACACCGTATGCGATAAATCCGCCGCCCATGATGTAGTGCGCGAGGCATTGGCCTTGATTGCTGTGTAAGCCTCCAAGAAGAGCGGAGATGCGCAGCTGCACTCACCCAAATGCCCGCCTCGACAGTACCCTCCCATTGTAATGGCGCCAAATAACATCTGTACCCAACCAATAATCGGATAACTCTTTCCAACAAACCCATGCACGCGCACAGCATACGGTCGGATAGTCTTCTCGTGTATATGAAGCTTGAGGTAGATCCCGAGAGCAAGTTGCAGGAAGATGGGTACGAGGAGGGGGTACGCAAATGTACCATGGGCGCCTGGAGGATACTGTCGGCCTCCATGCGATCGACCAAGCACATATCCTCCAAGTGTAAGTAGATAACCTGCCGACTAGCGCCAAGCTCTCAGGATGGCCGACAAGCCAAGACGACGGAACGAAGACGCACCTGCAGCGGGACATGCCATCTACTCTTCGTGATTCCCAACACCATTCCTATCGGAAACAAGACACCCCATACGGCGACCTGTAGCGCTATGTGTATCCAGAGGATTGGGTCCGTTGGTAGATTCGCAAGCTCTTCCGTTGGTTGGGCATGGTGAGGGTGGGCCAGTGCAAGCGGAAGGGCTCCTAGCAACAAGGCATACCGAGCTACAGAGCTGGCTCTATAATACATAGTCGATCGACTGTTCGTGTACAGATGGTGGTACAAGAAAGAGTGTGAAAAATCGGGCGGCTTGCTTGCCTGAGCAATCGCACAAAAGGTCCAAGGAGGGTGGAGGAAATGCCGTTGATGGCTGATTCATGGCGTTTACGGCATTAACGATGCTGTCATTTCTGATGACTCAAAACTACGCCTGCAAGTCACGACCCGTCACGCGTTCTTGCTGCACACTTCTTTGGCTGATTCGCGCAACCCTCGGCGTTGCCCTTTTTTTTCTTTTCAGACTGTTGCTCTCATCTGCAACTGGCAGCTTGGCACTTAGATGCCTGCTCTCTAGACGTCTTTTATTGAGCCACCACGGCACTCTCATCAACACCTCACCGACAGCCACAATGAAGAGGAGAGCGGGCTCGACAGCAGTGGCTAATTGGTCTGCGTCGGTATTGACCTCGGTGTCGGCAGACACAGAGCCATCGCTGATGATCACCTTTGACAATGCAAAATACATGTTCAACGCTGGAGAGAACACGATCAGGTCGTTCACTCACAGCGAGACCAATCGCAAGAAGCTCAAGGCTGTCTTTCTCTCCCAAGTCACTCCTCAGGTAGCGGGAGGTCTTCCTGGTGCGTTTTTTGAGCGAGGCGAGGCGACAAAAACGCCAAAACTAACATCGCTCTGGAGGCTTGTTCATGACGCTGGCCGATGGGAGCTCGGTGAACGAGCTGAACGTTACTGGTCCGCACGGCCTGTTGCATTACCTTGCAGCAATGCGCTTCTATACCTACAGGTATTTACTCTGAAAAATCTGACTCCTCGTATCCTAACCGCGTAAAGGGATAACCTACGCATCTCGCCTCAAGAGCTCGATCCCAACACATCGCCCTCGGCGCCTATTTTCAAGGACGAGAACGTAGAAGTCTTTGCAGTTCGCCTGTCTCCAGCGGCGACCGCCGAATCTCTCGACACTTCAACCGAAACCTCGATCATGGAATTGGACTCTTCTCTCAAACGTAAGCGTTCTCCAACCCCAGAAGAACCTCGTAAACGACCCAACACCGAGGACGAAAACGGTGCCCAACCCTCTCTCGCCAGCATCATGGAACAGCCCGACTTCAACCCCACATCGCTCACCGGCGAAGCAGCTCAAGAATGGCGTCGTCTGCTTATCCGAACCATGTTCCCCGCAACCAAGGTGCCTGCTCCTCCGGACCCATCCGCAAGAGCAAACTCGTCAAAGGGTAAGGGAAAGAACAAGCAAGACGCCAAAAAGAACCCGCCTCCACCACCACCAGAAGAACCCCCTTCCGGGCCTATCGTTCTCAAATGGCCTCCCGAAAACACGGGCAAGGTGGACGATTATCGAGGCTCGCGCAAGAGGCTGCCTAAAGGCTACCACGAAGAGCTGCCACCTCTCTCCCTAACACCGTCGTCGCGTAACCCTGTGGGATACGTCGTCATTGGCCCTCGCGTACGAGGCAAATTCGATACTGAGCGTGCAACCGCCCTTGGTGTTCCCAATGGGCCCCTTCGCGGTCGTCTCACAAATGGCCAGACCGTCACTTTCAAAGTCCAAGAAAAGGTGGTTGGCGAGGATGGGAAGGAGCAGACTGTCTTGAAGGAAGTGACTGTGCGTCCGGAAGAGTGTGTTGGGGAGAGTGAGGCCCCTTCTGTGGTCATCGTTTTGGATGTACCAGACAAGACGTACATCCCTTCGCTTCTTGATCAGTTCGCTTCTGGACTGTTCGCGACGTTGAGGTCGAAGAAGGACGAGGATAGAAAAGAACGGACTGTCAAGGCTGTCTTCCACATGTGTGGTAACGACGTCTTGGGTGATCCTCGATACGTCGAGTTCATGAAGGGCTTCGCAGACGATGTTGATGTAAGCACTTTAAATCTTCAGCTCACTGAGACACCTCTTAACCATCTTACAGCATGTAGTGTCTTCAAAAGAACATTGTCCGAATCGCGTGACGTTCACCAGCGCTACGTTCAACCAACTCCGTCTCAACAAGCTGGACGCAGAAATGTTCCCAATCCAAAAGTTCAACATGACACCCTCCAAGACGCTCTCAGGTCAGTCAGTCAACGTTCTCTTGAAAGATTTGATCTGACACTGCTCGTCTAGCAGTCGAAGGCTTGCCACCAAGCGTCAACCTGATGGAACCAAACCTGAGGATTGGAATCCGGCCACATTCAAAGCCTGCAAAAGACCCGCACGCAGACGAGAGGGATCTCTTCCACCCCTTGCTCAAGAACAAATCGGAAAGTGGCGATATCCCAGTCAACTTGCCTCAAGAAACCATTGCCAAATTTGAAGACGCTCGTTCAAAGGTCGCAGTCCTTGGCGAAGGGCTTAGTGACGCGTCGAAAAGACCAGGCGACGATATCGTCGTCGTACCCTTGGGCACTGGAAGCGCCATCCCAGGACGATATCGCACAGTTTCCTCCACTTTGATACAGATACCCAATTGGGGTAACATCTTGCTCGACGCAGGCGAAGGTATCTATTACCAGCTCGCACGCCATTTTGGTGAAGAAGGGGTGAAGGACATCTTGCGCAACCTCAAGTGTTTGTATGTGAGCCATATTCATGGGGACCACCATATGGGCGCAGCGATGATACTGGCCAAACGCAAAGAGGTATGTCGCGTTTCCGCATTGCCCTGTGACGACTCTGAACTCTAGTTACCCTTCAGTTGAACCCTCCGCCTACTTCTCCTCTCTTCCTTGTGTCTCTACGTACACTACAGCTTTATCTTCAAGAGCTTCAGCAGCTGCAGGATCTGGACATTCGTCCTGTAAACTCGGTGGAGGAGGCAGGGAACGGTGTCATCCCTGTTATGAGCGAAGCTTTACACTGGAAGCGGCCTGGACAGTACGCCACGCAAGGCTACTGGGCCGTCTTTGGCAATGAGCCATGGATGGACCCCACAAGGTCAGCAGTGCCCCTTCTGACTCTCCTCCTTCTTGACTCACCTTCTTCAGATCCGTGCAGCTCGCCAAGGACCTCTGCACCTCCCTCGGCCTAAAGAGCATCCAAACCGTCGACATGCGTCACGGGACGAGATGTTACGGTCTCGTTCTGAAGCATACCGAAGGCTGGAGCTTGGTGTTTTCTGGTGATACGGAGCAATGTGATAACCTTGTGTATGCCGGCGAGGGAGCGACGCTGCTGATTCACGAAGCGACGATGGCCGATGACCAGGCGGATATGGCTAGGCAGAAGAAGCATAGTACGTTTGGGCAGGCTATCAACATTGGCAAACGGTATGTACCATTCTCCTCGACATCTACCTTGACGAAACCCTGATTTTCTTCTTAGGATGCGAGCAGAAACGATCCTGCTCACCCATTTCTCCGCTCGTCACCCGAAGATCCCCATGTCCGTGATGGACATGTCCAATTCTCCTCTTCGCAATCCTTCAGCCATCGCCAATGCCCGACCAAAGCCTACCATTGCTTTGGCGTTTGACCAGTCTTCGTTGAGAGTGGGTGATATGTGGAAGATGAAGCATTACCTGCCTGCGTTGGAGCAGAATTACAAGGATACAGTTGCGATTGATGGAGAAGAAGAGGAGATGGAGGGGGCGATGGATGTTGATGTTGGTGCGTAGTGTGGTAGTAATTGGGAGGCTACTGGGCCTTTGCAGACTGTTAACTTATACCACTATATATCTTGGGGCCACTTGGGCCATAGGCGCTGCTTTTGGAGCGCGACCTCACCTCTCTAGCAACGATGTTCCGCAGCAAGCGTTGGTCAACGTGTTATAACCGCGTCCCTAGCCTTGTTGGGCTCCCGAGGTATGGAGCTGTATCGATGTCAACTGGAGCTTGTGCACGTAAGGGATGCAGGCTCTAAGCGAGACGGCATCTCAAAAGCGTCTATTTGTTGCTTATTGGCGCATGAGGAGATAGGTGTGTTCCACTACAAGAAATCGCTTTCCCCCACCTCCCCATCTCGTGACAGCCCGCGACATCTACGGTTCACCGGCTGACGGTAAGCACTAGAATAGACGCCCAGACTATTTTAATTGAACATCCTAATGGAGTTATGACACAGTGCGAGCCGTGAATGATGCCGTCAAGCAAACCTCCTTGACAACGACGTCGGTCATTCAGTTCAGCGATGAAACGAGACGGCAGTCACGGTAAATAGGCATTCAGCTGTTTATAGCGACGATGAACCCTCTACGAGCTTTGGGTATAAAGCGTCTTCAAACCCAAGTATCATGGCGGCCGCTAGACATTCGATGAAGAGCGGAAATCAGTCGGCATGTTGGTGAAGCTGTGGAGAAGTGGTCGGCCTGGGAACCGATTGACATTTATTGGCACCGACATGATGGGAACGGCAACAACTCTGTGTTTCTTTCCTTGTTTCTTCTCTTTCCCTTTTCTCATCCCCCTCACGACGTTCTCTTCTGATCCCTCCCTTCCCTCTGGCTTGAGGTCAGGTCCAAATTCTCCGGTCAAGACGAACGACGAGCAAAAACTCTCATTAAGATATCAAATAAACCCCTGACAATCTTTCCACAACCCAACGTTCATTTTTCTGCACATTTAACGACAACAGGGAAGGCTCCCCTTTCAAGAACCCTATACAGAAGAAGAAGAAAATGCAACACCTCGCAGGACATGAGTCGCACCATAGACGAGCTTTGGAAAAGAGGCAGATTCGGAAGGTCGTAACTACGGTCGTAACAGAAGGTGTGTTCTAATGGTCCGGGATTCCGTAGACTGTATTGACACTGTATATCCAGCCGAAACCACCTTCACTTCTGTATTCACCACCAGAACCCCTCTGATTCCCCTCCCCACCGCGATCTTTGGCGACGATGAGGATGAGGAAGAGACAACGACCAGCCGCAGGCGATCGTCCACCTCCTCGACGCCTCGTGCCACTTCAAGCGCGGCAACGGCTCGTCCAACATCCAGCTCAAGCTCCGTCTTATCCTCTGTCATACCCTCCTCATCCTCTTCCTCTGCTGTTGTACGTTATTAATCCTTTCAGTCACGTAACTCTTGGCTAATAAACGAGACCAGACAAGTCGACCTGTAGCATCTATCGAAGTCGACACCGTCACTCCCCTTGTCACAAGCGTCGTAAACCAAACCAGGGCCCCAGCTTCCTCTGCATCAGCTTCCGACCTCCCTTCCACCGAGGCAGTTGGAGGAGCCAAGAGCACCGGTCAGATCGTTGGCATCGTCGTCGGCGTTGTGGCAGGTGTGATTGGCGTCGCCATCTTTGCAGCCTTTATCGTTCGCCACATGCGCAAGCGGGCAAACGACAAGGAGGCATGGAGCGCGTCCAAGTTTAGGCAGTCGGCTTTGCTGTTGAACGATAACAACAATGGCGGGAACGGCGGTAGTGGACCACCGGCAAAGAGGGGACCTAGGCCTCCAAGCATGATTGAGCGAAGGGAAGCTGCCAATACCGGTTCCATCATTGGAGGACCCCCAGCGTCTATCAGTCGGGCGTACCCCTACACCGACGGTCCAGCCGGTTTCAACCCCCAAGAACAGTTGGGCTACAACCGCGTGGGCACCCCACACCAACCCCAGCAGTACGGCGCTCCCAACCCATACGGTGCCGCGCCGATCCCCTACTCTGGTCAGAACATGTACGGACAAGGTGCAGACCGCGGATACGGCGCCGGCATGAGCCCAGGCTATGGCGGCGCCGCTGCTGGTGTAGGCTACGGACATCAACAAGGAATGGACATGCACCACCCTGGATTCCCTGCCCGTGGACAGAACGGCCACAACTCGCTCCCTCCTTTTGCCTCGTACGCTCCTCGTCATGAGATGGATGGTCACGCTTTCGGCCCGTCTGGCGCCATTGCAGGCGGGATGATGCAGCGAAACAACACGACTGCGTCCAACCTCCCCAACCCCTTTGCCGAGCGCGCTCCTCCTACCCAATCGCCTCCCTCCCCTCGCGACTCTGGTTCCTCAGAATCTGGTCCTGTCCCGCCGAACAAGCCGCGTTACATGACCCGCAACGGGGACGAGGACGTCCAGGACTCGAGAGACGCGCCTCCTGCATACATTGATGATGGAACGTACGCCAAGATGCAGAGGGATGTCAAGACGCCTGTTGTGATGAGCGTGGAGGGTACCAAGACGCCCTCTGCGCCTGCTCCTACTTCCACTCCCGCTCCCGCCACTGCCACGATGGGCAACAACAAAGCCCGCCCAATGTCCTCTCATACTGTGTATGACCCCACGGACGCCTACGGGGGCATGTAAAGAACCCTCTGCTTGACCACGTCCTCGACGGATGCGGTCAACGTGTTGAGCCCATCCAATGGCTTCGCGATCAAGTCCAAATTTTGCTCCGGTCCTGAGCAAATTGTGTAATAATACCAAACGTATGTTTTTCAACATTGTTGCCGGCTCACTATGCGTTGTCATACTTGCATGTATATAGCTTTCTACTTCTTTTCTATCCCGCCTTCCCCTGTACTTTTCTTCGTCGCCCTACCCTTCTTCACCCCCTCCACCACCACCTAATCCCGCTGCTGCTGCACCTCCCTCCCTCAGGATTAGTTAACGGCTGATCAACGCAACTGACGCTTTTTTATTATTGCCGTTTATACCCCCAACTCTTCTCTTTCTTCTACCACCAACGCATAGTTTTTGCATCTGCGCTTTACGCGCTGTTTTTTCTTCTTTGTGTCCAACCCTGGATATGATATCCCAATGATACCAACGTACCACCCAATTAATTATCTTTTTTTTTTCTCGCCGAGAAACCGCAGATCCCAGTGATTTCATTATGGATCATTTTCGGTTGAAAGGGTCAACTAGCAGTCTAGAACCCATGACCTTGAAAGAAGTGTCACACATAGAGAGAGAAGTCATCCCTTTTATGGTAGATATTCTACCTATTCGAGGAATGACGAAACCCAGCCGTCGAGAATAGTCCAACCTATGTACTGATAATATACAAAGACGTACTGTAACATGTAGAAGCTTGCCGCCAGATAGACTTGTGCTATTATTGCCTGCAAACGAGGTCGGCTTGAAAAGAAAGCAGGAAGGCCGTCGCTGGAAAATACCCTGCGAGAAGCCCATCTCAATCTTCGATGACCCAAATGTCGGTGCGAGGCCTCCTATCTGGCGGATCGAGTGCATCTCGAACGATCCTAGAGTTCAGTCGTGAGATCTGGGACTCTGTAAGAACAGCCCGGCTTCGCAGCTCAAGTATTCTATCGGGAGCACTGTGAGACGAGCAAAAAAGAAGAGGAAGGCTGGACAAAGAGAGATGGACGTACAGTCTACATGCCTGCATATGCAGAGGTATCCGGTTAGAGGCAGGAACTTGGATAGAGATGAACGACCGGACGCACCAGCATATCTGGAAGTACAAAGATTATAGGTAGCCCGATGGCATTTCCGCCTCCTGGTCCCCTAATAAAAAAGCGCTTTAGCCATGACCCCCAAAGCTGGTCTGAAGAGAGCTGACTTGAAGTAGAATACGATAGAGACGAGGGCGACAGCTGATGTATACGCAAAGACGTTGAGACCTGTCAACCCTCGTGTCAGGTTGGCGCTCTCAGTGGCCGGGCAGAGAACGCACCTTGCTTCAGAAAGTATCTCCCAAGCGACGTTTGCCCGTTGTAGCGCCGCAGACAGTACTGAAAAGGATGAGCATACAAAAGAGGGGTGAAAGAGGATGCTCACATATACCACAATGACCAGCGACATCAGGTTCATTATGAAGGATGCCAGCTTCGAGACGCGTTAAATGGGTGTTTCCTCCTCATTGCAAACATTCTCACCATGGCCACCTTGGTAAAATTTATGGTCAGCACGAGAAGTACATGTTAGGTGCACCCGTAGGACGCACCCAAAGACGTTTCCCCAACGCGAATGTCCGATAATCCGGGAAGCAGCTAATGCCTTGAGTCAGCTCGCTGGACGTGCAAGGAGCTAGACTCATACCCTATCCCTCCCACCACCTGCTCCAACCGGTTGTTGGCAGCCGTACCGAAATGCGGGACATCGATCAAGAACATCCAGACGTGGGTCCCGACAACAAAGAGGTATGATAGTGAGAGCATGACCAAAACGCCGCGGTCACGACCTGAAAAGGCGTACGCGCGCAAGAAGAGGACCGCTCCTGCTGGAAGACTCTGTAAGGGGGTGCACGTGAGCCATTAGCGGGGATAGGGGTGTTGAGGGTCGCTCACCAGAAACCCAAACAGTCCATGGATAGGTCCAACGAGAGACTGGCATAGTCTAGGATCGTGATTCCCCACAAACGCCCACTCCATTATCGGCCAGAAAATCAATGGGTAGTAGCGGCATAGGAGGTAGGTGACCTTGACGGACGACCAAGCGCTATGAGTGACCTACGACACGGCGTTCAGTCCACTGGTCCCATTCCCCGTATTTTATAGGAGTGTCCTCACCAATCTAAACTCTTCGCGTATACTGAGGGGGGCGGGGCGGTAAAAAGTTAAGCGGGGGCGTGGCGATAAAATAGGAGTAACGGCATAAACATACTTTACGATCCATTCGTAAATCTGGATGGCTTGGACTGCTAAAATGCTGTATCTGGCAGTCGCGATCGCGGTTAATAACCATTCAGTCGGTCCGTCGAGCACATATTGAGAGCCGACGAGCGGGGGCGAGGTTGGGATGGGGGAGACCATTAGGGAGGGTTTTGTTGGTATGGAGGGCACACGATCCTCTGTGCTTGCTCTGCTCTCGCAACAGCCGCACCAACTCGACCTCTCGAGACGGTCTGCTCAGCAGATTTTTACTGAAAGCGCAACCATGCACGAGGTGTGTAAAGAACGCGTTGGGGGGAGGTGTGCGATTAGGGTCAAGGAGCGAAGGGGTGGAGAAAAACTTGTTGCATGTGCAATGCGATCAAATAGGTCTAATCTCTCACTCGGGGGTATTGGCTTCACTGGAAACAAATTGCAGTCAATTCGTGAGATCGTCCTGCCAGAGCGCATGCGTTAGTTTGGGCCTCATAATTCCCTCTCAGACAGAGAACGACTTGCCTGACACCAAACGTACTCGAGAGGCCGCGGAGAAAGACAAAGATCAAGTGGCGTTGAAAGCTGTCAAGGAGTGGTATTATATCGAATGCGCGAATGTAGTAAACCACAAGTACAAATGGTGAGAATCTAGTGTACAGATAGCGAAAGCGTTGATGCAAATGAAGTATGTGTTGATGAGTGCTGAATGTGACTGTATGATGGGGAAAAAGAGTGTTGCAATGCAAAATTATTCGTCGTCCATAGTCCACAAGTCCTGTGCTTCAGAACTAAAGGCTCGGTGTACGATGTATGAGTGTAGCCGTTCAATTTCTGTGTCCGAAGGAACCACCCTGCGTCGCAGTTGCAAGATACTAGAAGAGAGGTGAGTATGAAAACAAAGGAGCAATGCTGCAATTTCACTGACACTCGACAGGCCTGTGGGAGGGATATCAGCCAACGCCGAATGGTCGCAAGAAGTAGACACTTACAACTATGTTTGGGACAACCAAAGCTAGAGGAAGGCCGATGCCAATGGAAAAAGAAGGCGGTCTGATGTTACTCTGACGTCAATTGCTGCAAGCTATACCCGTGGTTCGAGTCCAGGCACGCACCTAAAGAACATGATAGCCGCAACTGCATTGACAACCGTTACAGAAACGAAGGCCCAAAGACCTTGAAGGGTATCGTATTAATACCACGGATAGCACATGTTAATGGCAAATGTATAGTTCACCTTGATTGACGAAGTAGCGACCCAGGGAGCTGCCCCGTGTATCGCTCTTCTTCTTACAAAACTGATAGAGGTTTAGTCAAAAGAGTGGGGATAAGGCAAAGCTTGATAGACAAGACTCACGAAAAGAACGACCACTAGCGAAATCATGTCCATGAGTACTGCCCCGAGCTACCCATAACTGTGAGCGGCGGTATGGAGAATTGAATAGAGTGACTATACCATTGATATCTGTGAGATGAATTAACATTCAGGGAGAATAAAGCAGGTGACTAGTCCACTCACACCAATGCGTACCCCCATTACCGGACCACCCCAATTCGGGAAACAGCCAGTTAGGTCTGTGCCTCGAAGCACAACGTAGAAGACCTCAGGCAACAAGTCGACCCGCAAGCACCATGCCCAGATTTCTGTGATCACAAGGGCAGTAAAGGATAGCCCCAGGACCGTCAAGGCACGCTTATCGCGTCCTGAGAAAGCAAATGCTCGCATTGCCATGACAGCTATGAGCCTGTGAGCAACCTCGTCCAATCAGAGGTCCATGTTGAGGCATACCTTGCGGAAAGACTTGCTGCAAAGAAAGACCGGTGAGTACAGAGATTCACACCAATATACGAAGATGAGCGTACACATGGAGCGAGCACAATATTGATAGCCTTTGTCGATCGTTGGCATAGTTCAAAAGAATGTGCTGGGAGATAACTCCAGAGGATAACTGGCCAGAGAAGAAGCACGTAGTATCGGCAAAGCAGATAGGCGAGCTTCACTGACGTCCATCTCGAACGATGGATCTATGGATCTTGTCAGAAGCAGAACTACTGCGGCGTTTTTGCATGGAGACGAACCAGGCGGATTTCTTTTCCCATACTGAATAGATAAGGAGTAAGAAATCGATGCTTGCAACCACCTGAGTCCAAGAGTGGCCCACCTTAGAATCAATTCATGCAGCTGCAGTCCATACATTGCTGCCATTGCATACCGCGCCTCCCGAATGCTCGTTGCCGCCCGGGTCAGGGTGGTAATGTAAGAGGCAATCTGGTCATCGTGCATAATGCACCTTGACCGCCCGCCAGGAGGGAGAAAGGAGTGAGACCAACGACGGCGTCACGCCAGTTTGCAGATGTTGGTGGAAGGAAGAAAGCAGGTGTATCTGAGGCCCTTCCATGAATCACGAAGTCGTGCTGAAGTGACAGCCACTGTTGACACTGACAGTTGGGTCGAATTTGGATTAATGGAGAACATGAGAATCGTCTGCCTGAAACAAACTCCGTATCAATTGGGCGTACCCTTTATTACCTCAGTCTCTCACCCTTTCGAGGCTTCTTCAAGGGCTAAATCGGATCCCTTAAAGTATCCGCCGGCAGATGCCTGATGCCGAGTTCCTGAATCAACTCGGCACGCGGGCCCTCAAGTGCAAACAAAAGTCGTTGGAACTATAGATGGTGGAACTGCAGAGGTTTCTGCATCTGGGGAGAGGAGCCTCAACCGGAGAGAGTGGTTTCAACCGGAGAGATCAACTTCGTCATAGATTACAAGACCCATCGTAGTCGCAACAGTATCGATACTGTAATGTGGCGTGGGTCCCAACAGGGCAGGGGTATTCAAGCGATAACGAAAAGCTGAATACGCTTTTCTTGAAAGGATTTCAATTACAAGTGTACTCTTGGAACACAATGCCCTTTTTCTAAACAGGGTAATACCCAAGCTTTCATCTACAATACCGATCCAAACTGCGATTTGTCACTGTAACACTAAGGTCGATACTGCAGATCAAGTCACCTGCGAGCAGGAACAACGAGAAATTTCCTTTCATGCATGTAGTGTCCTTCTTGGTCCCTCGTCAGCACTGTTCTGAGCGCTGATCTTATGGGAAAACCGTTGATCAAGGCAAGCGCCGAATGCAATAAGCGCTTTGGAGCTTTTGTGCTAATCAACTGCCGCCGTCTCGTCCAATCCATGAGGACTCAAAATCCCCGGTGAAATCGCCCAGAGTGTCCAACTGAGAAATGGCACATCGCCGTTACAGCCACCGTACAGTCCACGCACTGAGAGGTATGGGAATACCTCTGGCCATTCTAGCATGTTCAGTGCCTGATCGACAACTTTACCTGCTCACTGTCGCTGCCGATTGACCCTGCGTCACGTCAGTCGAAGGCGGTCGTGGTCAGTGTAAGCCTCCAATAGCTACAGGACATGTTCATTGGGGGTACGTACTGAGACCGCTTCATTTCCATCTGGAACTCCTTTACGAAATCGCTGACAGACAAACGGGCACCTGCCACCTTCCAAGTCAGAGGGCTCTTTCGTTCAGCCTAGGTTTGGCCACGGAGATAATTGGTCCTCGAGACTCAATGCCTTCAAATTTGGCATTGAGAGGCATCTCCTCAAGTTCCGCCGATGAGGCTCAGGTGACAGAGCCAAACGCCCACCATCAAAGCTTCAGGCAGTCGGCTGCTCTGAGGAGCACAGGGACTGGCAGGCAAGGCATTCACCCGTTGAAGGGGTAGATCCTTAGATCTCGCATATTTCCCAGTGGGAGGCTCTGGTGCGCTTATCGGCTCACTGTACCTCTTTTACTGCGAAAGCCATTCATCCTAGGTTGTTCGTAACAACGATCAGCATAATGTTCTATAATCGTACTCACATATGTATACAGGGGGTATATTGCATTCGAAAAACTACTGCACTGTTCGAAAGCACCTCCTCAGAATTCCTGAGACTTTTGGGCAAGGCACCATCGATGCGTTGTGTGTGCGCCGTCATCAGGACGTTCTACAGTAACCTCGACGTGCTTCGAAAGACTGGTTCAGAGTAGCGAGGTCGTTTACGAGTCGTATCCTGGGGTTGTTCGTCATCTTCAGAGAGCGGTCTGGCGCGACGGGGCAATGGGCGCTTGACCCTGATACGCGCGGGAGGTTCGTAGAGTTGCAAGCCATCATCTGACGGGGAATGCATCCTGTCAGACGGCGGCGTCTCAACTCTCATGGTCGTTGGCTTCCGGCGAATTGCGACGGGCTTCACATCCTCTTCTTCTGATTCTGTGCCCGAGCCGTCTGACTGTTCAGAGTCTGACGAGGCGTTTTTGGATGGTTTGGGACACCTCAACGCGCTTGTTCCAAAACCCATGGCCTCAATCTCCAGTTCACGGCAACGGCGAATCATGGCATCATGGCTTTATAGCGAGGGTCAGAAATGAAGCGAGATCGATTCGTGAGGACTTACTTTGCAGATAGTGCACGAACTTGTTGATCAGCTTGTCGACGAGCGGCTTCGGCAGTGGTCGTAGCCTGACGAGCTGTCTCTTCTTCTGCACGTGAAGCTTCGAGGTCATCCTGGAGTTCCTTGTTCCTTCTCTTCAAAACCCTGTACTTTGGCCTGAGGTCATCGTACGCAGCTGCGATGCGCTGCATACCCGCATTGGCAATTTGGAACTTCTCCTCAGCTTCCTCGGCGCGTCCTTCAGCTTCCTCTGCGCGCTCCTCAGCTTGCATCACACGATCCTCAGCGTCAATGGCGCCCTGTTCCATCTCCATAAGCTCTTGTCTCGCGCCCTGCTCGCGCTCTCGGTACGCATTGGCGCGCTCGACGTGCCGCTCGCATTCCCTCATGAGCGTGTCTTCGCGCTTCCTGAGGTTGTCAACGGTTTTTGTGAGGGCCTTGATCTGGCGTTTGAGCTCCTGAGTAGTCTCATTGGGTGGAGGAGCATCGATAAAGACGCGCCGGATGTGTGGCTGGATGAAGGGGTGGTACTTCCTGGGCAGGGTGCGGGGCTGAAAAGATTATTAGAAAATATGCTTGGTAGCTCAGCTTGGATATAGGTACGTACGTCTGGGGTCACTACGAAAGAGGGCTTCGGTAAGGCACATGAGAAGGGTTAAGACTGCGGTTCGACGTACCCAGCTGGAATTCTTGCCGGCAATGGGGGCACGGAATGCTTAACCCTTCGTTCGTGGGCCCGTTGGCGTATTCATTGAGGCAGGGAAAGCAGTATATATGCCCTTTCAATATTGTTAGCCCTTTCACCATCTCTTTATGAGGTCGTCACGTACCACAGGGGATCGAGACAGGTTCGTTGAACTCCCCAAAGCAGATCGAGCAGGTTGGGACCATGTCTAGGTGTCGCGAAGGAGAAGTAGAGCCTTTGGTAAAGCTTTATAGGCCTATCTGACTCGTCGACAGCAACGGCAGAGGACAATAAGGCTCCCGACGAAGACAGTGCACCGCGTTTAGGTCGGTCGTGGTTGTGGTCAAAGGCAAATGGGGTTTCAGTGGCTCCTGTGTCACGACACCATCAGCGCGTCGCTGACATTCACACAAAACCTTGGCGCGACGAGTTCAGTGAATGGATGACATTGAGGGCATAATTAGCGATATAGTCATGTCTACAGTATGGAGGTACAGCGGTAAGTAGATAACACGAGTTTGTGCGAACGGATTATAGGTAATAAAAAAGAATGAGAGCGTTGTCCAACGGAGGCGAAACGGAAAGACTGAAAAGCAAGATTGTATGATGGAAATATGATTATCGTCCCAGGAAAGGGTGAAAGGGATGGTTCATGAGAGTTCGTCCAGTAAAGTGTCCAATCGAAGTGAATGATTGTGTCGGGTGATGTCTATGGAAAAGGGTCGGCGGCCCAGGTGCCAAACCAGGGCTGCAGCGAAGAAGCGACGTCTGCATACAACTTCCGGTACTATCGCGCTTAGTTTTGACGGTTGTTCGCCCTGAGCAGGTGGAACCCTGAAAGGAAACACACCAGGAAGGTGACAAGCAAGCTGATTGCCGCGGGATGAGCACTCATACTTGCAGCGCTACCACAAACAGTACACTTCCAACCTATAGCGATATCAGCATCAGCGTGCTATCAAACCAACTTTCATCGTACCATCTGCGATCGCTGTATAAGCCTGGGGAGTATACAGAGCAAACTGAAGTCCTGTGTTCGGCGTCAAGTAGCCGGGCCTCCTGGCAGCGCCATATCCACGTTCGTCGCAAATCCTCAAGTTACAAACCGCTTGGGGAAGAGGAGTGTTTGGATTATTTTGCTGATACGAGTAGATGTCCCAGACGACTTCTGTCGCTGTCCCGTCAATGATCCCGTCTGAGGGTCCGACTGGGTAGGTGTTGCCATTTGCGCAAGCAGCAGAGACGGTCAGCTGGGTAGGGGTAGCCAGCAGATATGTGAAATTCCAGCCAAAAGTAATTGCTTCGCCCTGTGCGATCTTGTAGTACGAAGTCAAAGTGGCTGGAGGTTTGGTCATGACAATCTCTGCTGCTGGCGCTGAAGGTGGGATGATCAAGCGAGTCGTCGACTGCCCCTCCTGTCTTGTCTCGTTGGGTTGGTCTGCCATGGTTTAGGCCTGCTGAAAATGTAGAACGGTGAATGAGTGGACGACGACGACGATGGCAACGAGCACGCCAGCGTTATACAACGAGGAGCAGCAGGACGGCGTTGAGCCTAGACGCTGACAAAACGTTTCCCACAGTCAGCTCACGGCCCAAGTTCGCCTCCTCCGATGACTTCTCGAGAAGCCCTTCAGGAGCTTATCTAGTACCTTCTCCGAATATGTGAGTGCGCAATAAACCAACAACTTATGGCGGAGAGCATATTCTGTCATCAGAATTGACATTCAGACAGTTAGCGGCTATTATCCGGCTTTGCTCAAGTCGTATATTGCTGGCGTTTTCTATTCACCAGTAGTCAGTATAGACTCGGGCAATCCTAGAAGAGCTAACTCAGCCCTACACAGGTGCACGCTTATAGAGTACATCTTCGAAGCCCTCATCCACAAGGACACCCTTACGGGATTGGGCGACAGTGATGAACGCACTCAAATACTTGATCAATGCTTCGTATTCAAGTATTGTACATCAGAGGGAAGTGCTCATTTATCATGCAGGAACCCGCACTGATAGCTCGAATACCATAACCTGACTCGCAAGTGGCGATCGTCAAGTCTTCATCCCTTCATGCTCCCAAGAAACACGGCATTTAAATTGGGCAAAAGGAAACTGCGCAGCGACGGTGCAGTTCTCAGGGATGGACTCAGTTTGGATCATCTCCAAATTGGTACGCATATGACGCAGGCCTCGCCTCGGTCTGGAAGAGTAGATCGCGCTGCTTCGGGATCGCCGCGCAACGAGAGGCAGAGCCATTAAACGTTAAGCGCTCGCTGACTACCGCGTGTGATCCGTCGTCTGATGCCCCTTCCGTTGCGCCAATCACAGCCAGATGTGTGTTGGCGCCCCCGACAAAGCCGAGTCGCCCCCTTGATTCAGGATTGGCGTGTCTTCCATATGCATTCGAAGCCAACAATTTAGTAATTCGAGCCCATGGTGCGTTTTCCACGGGATTTCAAAATTCAGTATTCTCCGAGTGGCCAACACACTCATATCTTCTCCCAGTGTCCCTAAGGTCAAAGGACAATCGCAATGTGTAGGCAGGTCCCAGGATGGACCACAATTAATGGAACAAAGATGACACTTCAAACATCTGCTTGGAAACGGCTTGGGAGTTCCAACCACATCGATCTTTGTGATGATGGTCGGCCCTAGGGTAACCAGAAGTATCGCATTCGTGAAGCTAAAAGATCCGAAACATTGGATCGCACGCCCTTTTCTATTCGGATGTGCTGCCAGAAACTCCAGAGTCTGAACGCTGTTCTCACTCGCCCCTGCATGTCATAACCTCCCGTCCCCTACCCCTACGTTCATACCCACACTCTTTCACTTACTGATTCCTTTCTTTCAACTCGCTCGTCGCGCCCCAGCACATACGCGACACTCTGTATGCCAAGCAAGACGATAAGCAATGAACCATAGCGCAATTCCAACTTCAAAACGCATCCTTGTGGACGATGCAGACACCCGCATCACATACCAAGGGCCATGGGAGGTCTTACAGGGTGAACAGTTTGCAGGCGGTGGCAACTATGGCCCACCTTTCCAGCAAACGCTCCACGGAATTCGACCTCAATCGTCAGCAAACTTTGTCTTTGAGTACGAAGGTAAGCGCTTAGCTCCAGGCACCACAATACGTACTTGAACTCCACTAGGCTCGAGCGTCGAAGTCTGGGGCACTATTCCTGTGGATAGCTCTTTCGACGCCAACTGGGAATGCCTGGTGGACGGGCAGCATGCTGACCGAGTCGCCAGCAATCCTGGGTCAAGACACCGTCAGAAATTATGTGAATGGAAGAGCAATGAGTTTGGCAAACATCTGCTCTATGTCAACGCAACATCTCGAGATAACGGACGCTTCCTCATCGACTACATCTCCTACCTTCCCGCACCATCAGAAGAGCCTCTGACGGGTATCATTCAAATCCCACATGATGACCCAGATTTTGACTTCCAAGGCCAACGATGGAGAAGACAAGACGGCTTTGGTCGTCGTACAAGACTAACAGACAATTCAGCCAAGATTAACTTCGTTGGTACGTTTTACTTCTTCTGCCCACCCTTGATCTGTCTGACCGATGTCATTCAGGAACCTCCTTGGAATGGTACGGTTTCCGAGCAGCCGGCTTTCCTTCAAATCAGTCTACAGGATCTTTCTCGATAGACGGCGTCCTACCGACAGAGTTTGTCTTTTCTGGCCTCGAGGACGAAAAAGCCGAACCAGTTCTTAATCAACTTCTGTTCAAGACTCCAAAGCTCAACCCAGGTCCTCATACCCTCACCGTTACCCACAAAGGGCCGAACGCACCTCTCACGCTCAGCTACGCGATCGTAGAAAACAATCCGGACAAACCAGTACCCTTTACGACCAACGCAATTCCTTCCCCAAACGGTCCTCAAGCCCCAGACGAGACCGCAGTTACATCCCAAACTATCAACACTGGTACGCTCGTAGGCGCCGTCATTGGGGGCCTGTGTGGTCTCGCTCTCATCGCTCTCGTCGTCTTCTTCTATATGCGCTGGAGACGGAAACACCACCTACCTATGATCCAGCCTCTGCCTGGGTTCGTCAAATCCGAGGCGGCTGCGCCACTCGATATCGACCTCGTCAACGCTCGACGATCCGACGAGCTCTTCCCACCGAGTCGGCCAGGGTCTTACGGACTTCAAGCACACGCTCGGCGGAGGAGTCAGGCGAGGCGGTTCAATCCCGAGGTTCGTTCCACAATCAGCTCTGTTCACCTGAATCCCCCGCCCGTGCAACATGCTCCGCCGAGTACGACAAATACAGGATTTGATAACGACAGCATCGCCGAAGTTGAGAGACAAAACGTCCCAAATACAAGTGACGCGCGGTCAGAGCTCAACCCTTATGCTGCAGGGTATCCTTATGCAGCCATGCCACTCTCTGACTACCAGAAACTGGTGCAGGCAACGAAACATCAGGAAGCAAAGTCCCGAGCCCAGAAGCCAAGGGACAGCTACATGTAGCTTTCTATCCGTTTGGCGTCTGTTTTTTTGGCATATACCTTTCCGTCATCCTGCTATCGATTTGCATTGTTCTGTCAGCCTTTATACCTTCAGCGTTTCACCTTCGATATCCAATGTATATTTACAAATTGGTTGTTACACATACTGCTATTGGTCTCCCTAGATAACGATGCCGTCGTTTCGTTCGCTAATTGGAAAGCTACAAAGAGATGAAACGTCTGAGTTACAATTTGGCGAGAGCAAGGGCACCAGCGTTGGTGATGACCGTATACGTGATTCCAGAGTCGGCGAGCTTGACTTTGGTGGCGCCAACAGATGCAGGGAGACCTTCACTTCCCAGCTTCGAAGCAACGGTCATTGCCTTTGCGAGGGTTGAAACCTGCGGTGGGAATCATAAGCACGACATATCACAATCACTATCACGGCAGAACACTTACATCGATCTCTACGGAGTTGGAGACATAAGAAAGAAGTTTGGTCACACCACTGAGAAGGTCTTGAGCTTGGGTTTGAATGGATTGAAAGGTTAATAAACGTACCCAAAGATAGCTTCAGCTGGACGGGATTCGGAACGCTTTGTGCCAGCAAGGTAGCCGGGGCGGAAGACAATTGTGTCGCTGTAGCCCAGTTTTGCCAGACCTTCTTCAGTCAGGCCCTTGCTCCTACACACGGAGTTAGGCATACCAAACTTGAGGCTGGATGAGACGCTAGGACTTACTTGGTGTACAAGAAGGGTGAGGAAGAGCTGGCACCGGTCGACTGGAAAAAAGATGAGTTCAATGTCCTGTTACAAAAGATTCCCAGACATACTGAGACGTATAGAAGCTTTTGCTTGCTGTTGGGATCAGGATTCTTCGCCGCTTGCGCAGAGCTGATAACGTATCTGTGCGAGGGCTCAGACACAACACATTATATATCAAAGACATCATGGACGCACTCTCTGTCGATCTTCTCGAAGTTTGCATCACTGCCAGCACTCTTGCGCGTGGTACCTAAGCTATAGTACCCGCTGTTATTCGAAAGTCACTTGAGGTTGGGAGAGGGGACATACGAAATGAAAACGTCGTCCCATTTCTGGTCCCCAAAGCTATTCGAGTCGAGCTTCTCGAAGTCAATAGTCCCTTGAGTAAGCTTTTCCTTTCCGGAGGTGACCTGCTCTGAAGGGGTCGTGCGACGTCCAAACTCTCCAACTTTGGTATAGTAGGGGGACGCGAGGATGGCCTTGAAGAGCTGTTGACCAACTTGGCCAGTCGAACCAAGTACCAAGGCAGTGGTGGCTGTCGAGCATCAGCCCTTGTTCCGGATACATTTTTGAGCTACTTACATGTCATAGCGAGATGATAAGGGGCGCGTGTCTTTGTTTCTCGTGAGGGCACAAGTTCAAGGCAAGCCCCTGACGCGCGGCCTGGCGGCATCAGGCCCTCGCATTGCGTCATTCGCCTGGCGCATCAACAGGATCACGCTGGGCGCTTAAAGGCTTGCATGTATGCACGGAATACAGTACATAACAATATTCTACCAGAAGACTCGCTCATGCGAAACATGACTGCCTTTCCAGCCATCACATGAGCAAGCTTTCCACAGCGAAGAGTAGGATACCAAATGATAATCACTATCAAACAGCCCTATATTATAAGGCCCGAGATAAACAGGGATACTCTCCTCACCTTCTCCGCTGTCCGGGTCAAGAAGCTTCGAAAACCCAAAGATTCTAGCCTCCTTCAAGCTTGGCCAACTTTGTTCCCCGACTTGGATCGCAGCCCTCCAATGTGCTTGACTGCTGTGGTCGTGTTTTCCAGAACTCGGTGATCGGCACACGTAGCAAGTACCATTGCGCCAGTTTCGGAGAAGAATTACGAGGGTCAAAAGGTTTAGTCTTGCTGCAAGTTGATCCGGAGGGATCGTTCCCACCGACTGGGCGATCCAATCCAGGGCATCACTGGAGGCATCAGTGCTAACAAGGGGAGCTACCGTGGAAAGTTCGAGGAACTCTAGGGCGCGAAGGGCACCGATGTCCAATGCAGTTGCGTCCCAAAGGAGTGTGTGCTCCATGCTCCCGATGTGTAGGCAGCGAAGTGTTTGCCATGACAACTTGACCATCTCCAAATGCGTTCTGGTGAAGCCTCGGGACAGGTCTCCCAGCTGCAGATGCTTCAAACAAGCTATATTAACCCAGCTGGGCTCCGAGGAAATCAAGGAATGTAAAATTTCGTCCTCGATAGGACGGGTGGTCGTTAGCCTTTCAAGAGTGGCAGGCGTGTGCTCAGCGGGGATTGTGATGGGGAAAGGGTGGTGAGGTTGTGGCGACCAGCCGAAGTCGCCGATGAAGGTCAAGGTTTTCAGCCCCGAAGGGCAGAATTGAAGACCAGACATCGGGAACCAAAACGGAATTTCGAGGACGAGGGTTTCGAGATGGTTGGCGTCAAAAATCATTTGGAGAATCGCCTTTGCTGCCGTTTCGGGTATAGTCCACCAACAAAGCTTGAGTTTGAGCACTCTGAGCTGAGGGAAGGAAGCAGAAAGAATGGGGGACCACTCTTTCCATCCCCTGGACCTGCTCCCACGAGCAAAGACCTTGAAGAGCCCTTTCTTTCTTCGGCCCAGGAAGGAGTGATCGAAATGAAGGTGAAGGCTTTGAATCATGCGCAGCACGTCAGGAGATCTACCTGCCAGGCCCTCAAACAGGCTTGGAGCATTCCTTCCGGGGGAGGAAGTTATGTAGAGATTTCGAAACAATGCTGGGCGACAATAGTGCGCCAATGCTCGACATGTTCCTGCGATATCCTTCAATGCAGATGAGGGGTATGTGCCGTCGACCCGTGGGGAAAGGTATTCGTCGATTATTTTGTAGATGATTTCCAAAGGGATGCGAAGGTTTTGAACAGGAAGGGTGTGCTCTTTCTGGGGTGGTCGTAGTGTCGATCGAGTCCCTTTCCTGAATATTGCAGACCTGAACTTCATTGGGTTGTGTAAATCGGGAGTGCCCGCCACTGGACATCGACGTTATAAGCACAGGCAAGGCGTACTTTTGCAGTGCTTTGCGGATGGTATCACGAGCAAGCTTATTCGCATATACCCTCTTAGATCTGTCACGAGAATGGTCCGGAGGACGGCTGTCCGCGATTGTGGAGTTGCTAGTTTGTGGCACTTCGATCTTCAATCACTTCTCTGTAACACTTCTGTGTTGAGTTTGACGGCAATTCCCAACTTTAACTGAATACAGCATGGATGATTATCGATGGCAACACTACAACAACAAGCTAAGATCTACATGTTTCAGGCATGAAGACCGAGCGCCCGGACCCAAGTGCCGGCGAATTCATGAGCGCCAGACCTTTGCTGGCTATGGGTTCATCAGCTGAAGTCACAAAGGTCGCTGTGATTGTAGCTCACATGGTCCCAGCAGCCCACAGCAAACACCCTCACGAGATTTGGCAGTTCGTTGCTACCGGATTTTGGTTGTGATTTCAGTGGATTGGCGACTCCAGCAGATGCCGGATATGAAGCGCTCTTGCTCATCAATATGGCGGGTGCATCGTCCTGTCCTCATCTCCCACAAACGGATGGAACTGTCATCACCCTATATCAAATCTCGCCAGTGATTCTTGCGCATACATGAGGGTAATCATAGGCCCAACGTACATAGAAAGCGTGTGCTTGCCTTGCCATTCGGATGAAAGGCAGCGCCTTTCACCCATCCGTTAGTGTCCTACTTGTTCGAGCCGTCATTTAAGCTTTTGCTCGCAAATGTATTATGATGGATGCATTGCCCGTCAGTGGTGTCCCTGAGTTTTATCTGAGTTTTATCTTTTGGTCTCTGGAAGCGGTGATCACGGACGCGGTCGCAGGATTCACATCGAGCAAAGGAGGGCGAGTCTGAGAGATCAACATCAACGTACTACTCATCGAGTCCATGATTGGCATCCGCAGCTTCGTCTGTATGGAACCGCCAAGTCTCAACCATATCGCGCCAAAGCCCGAGTATTTCACAAGCCTTCCCAGCAAGGATTCAGAAGGACAAAGTATGGCTTATTCCGATTCGGGTTTCGCTGAAATGCGTTCGGGTCCTGTACTTAATAGCCCGAGACGCATAATATAGAGATCTACATATGATACAATCCGAGTGGTTATATTCACAACACAGATAATCCCAGAAATCCTATCACTGTGCTTTGCTCCACCATTTCTTCAAATTGATCTGACCCGTTTTGTCGACCGCCTTCTTCAAGTCTTCCCTTTCGACCACACATCTATGCTTGACAAACTCTTTCGCGGTGGTCCCCGAAGGCGCGGCGGCACAGACGAACAGCCTAGCGGTACAAAGCGATTCGAAAGCCTAAGAGATCAGAGTGTTGAATCAAGATGGTTTGACAACATAGAGGGCGAGTCAACTTACGCTCATCATGATCTCTCGAGAAACCTTGACCATGCCAATACTTGTCCCATTGAGCTGAATAGGAGCAGCTGAAGATAGCTTCAGCTGACGCTTGAACGTTTCGTATAGCATCTCAAACGTGAAAACGGGGTGGCCGCTGACGTTGGAGCGATGGCTCGCAATCAAGAGACAGAGAGCGGGATACGAAAGGTCTAAAAAAGGTCATTAGTAACGAGATATGCCCAGTCTTTCCGGAACACATACCAGAGAGGAATGGATACGGGGGACGAGACCGCTGACTTTCGGCAGCGGCGGCCAAATGCTTCGAGGTTGGGAAGGGTGCAACGTCCGAAAGGTGAACGATAGGAGGGATCTGAAATCATCATACTGTCAGTCGCCGAGTTGACTGCTGAGAAGAGTCATCCTTACCAGCATGCGAATGACCATTCTCATGTCTCCGACGATGCACGTCGAGTCGTTCATGATTTGAATGACGTTTCTGTCAGCAACGAACTTGTCCAGGTTTCCTTTCCACAACTCGTTCCATTCCACCACATCTTCTTCATCCAAGCCGCTTGCCTGAGTAATTTCTGTGAGATAGAGGGATTTGAGGATCCTCATCCATTGGTACTCCTTCCTCGCAGAAGAAGTACGGAGGATTCGCCCGGAGAATCGACTCTTAACCCGTTTCTCGAGGAGCTGAACCGTGTCGACTCGAGTTGTTAGGCCAATGACAGCCAGGCCTTTGTTGCCTTTGCCTGATTGACAGCTCTGAACGGTGTCAAGCAGACAGTACAGGAGTGCTTGTCGAGGATGCAGAGCGAAGAGATCGAAGGCATCAACAATAACAACCGTCGATCGGGATAGGGTTGGTAACATCGCGATCAACGCTGGCAAGTGCGACGAGGGCGGTAGGCTGACTCCACCACCGGTCCCAGGTTGGCTGTCAGGATCGTCCAGGAAAGGGTTGGCATCTTCGTCTTCATGATCATCCTCGGTAGGCATATCAGATAGATATGCATTTCCTGTTTGCTCGGCGAGCTGCACAGCTATCTGGCGGAGCGCAAGGCGGTCATTGCCTTGGACCCAGCCGGAAAGACGAATGATGATAGGCTTCGTCTCGAGTTCCGAAAGGCATCGTTCGACAACCTGGGATCCTTTCATTAGTTCGGAAACCAATGTCGGGCAGGAGAAACTCACCCTTGTCTTTCCACTGCCCCTCGGTCCAAGCATGAGGCAGCTGTTGCCTTCGTTGCGCTTTACTGTACCGTCAAGAAGACCCTTCAACTGCTGGTAGGCGACTTCGTTATCCAGCTCAGGTTCATCAGCCTCAGCAGGGATGACTGGAGGCTTCTGCAGCGCGCGGAGGACAGCGCGTTTCTGGGCATTAAGACACGGTACGAGGTGGGCTGGTAAGATTGGAACCTTGTTCTTTGTGGGGGATGCAGGTACGGAACGAGTTCCCCTTTTGGTAGGGGATAGAAAGATGGAGTCGTCGATGTCGGCGTGCGCTGCAGAAGGCGAAGGAAGATCGTCTTCTTCTCCTTTAGACCTCTGCGTCGTGGATGGGAATGTAGTATGCTTCCTTCGGGAAGGGGTTTTCGGAGTGGGATCAGGGACGCGACGTGCGCGTTTCGAAGGGCTGGAGATCTCGAGCTGCTCGTCTGGGCTACGACGTCCGTCAATCTGCAGGTGCTTATCGCCTGATACGTCGTCCGACCGAGCAACATTACGCTTTCGCCGGCTTGGTGTCCGAGGGAGGGCGTCGGACACAGCAGCAGCCGTGCGTCGCCGTTTGGAAGGGCCAGCAGCTTCAGGCTCGACTTCAGAGTCTTGCTGCGCTTGACTTTCCGATTCGTCAAACAGAGAGTTGCGCGAGGATGCTGGCGGTGAGGGTTCTTCGGGGGCATCCCGAGCCTTGCGCTTTCTCGTCGCAGGTTTCTGAGCAGCGACTTTGGGTTTGGCGGGAGACCGAGCACTGCGAGTGGCGTTTTGCGAGGCGTGGTCCGAAGAAAACTCTCCGTCGGCGCCGGCCTTTGGCTTCCTCGATGGCCGAGTGGGCTGCACGGCCTTCGGTGCGGCTTTGCGTTTGCCCACAGCCTTTTCTGTTGGCTGGGCAGCAGCTACGAGTAAGGCAGCAACCTCGCCCTCGTCGTCAGATGCCTGAGACTGTTCCACTGGCCTCTTAGTTGCTGGCCGTGCTCGTCGTTTAGGTGCAACTATAGCTTCTTCTGCTGTGGCTGCCGCTCGACGCAACGGCTTTGTGCGAGAATGGATTGTGAGCTCATCCTCGCTACTCCCACCGTTATTATCGACATCCTGCTTGATCCCCTGTGCTCCTCGATTCTCCTTCGAGGAGCTGGATTCGACGTCTACGACGACGTGGTTGCCTGCCTTGCCATATGTTCGCTTGATCGCTGGTTTGGTGGGTGACTTTGGAGCCGATACATCCCCCTGCGGGTCTACTGCAGGACCTTTCCCCTTCCCCTTGGTCGCTGCTCCTGAACCATTGCGTGTTGCAGTCTTCCTCTCTCCTGCTGGCAGCTTCCGTACGGTCCTGCTGGTCGATGGCGCCTTGTTTTGGTTGCTATTGCGACTACTAGATCGCGTTTTACGCGTCTCAGTCGTTGCTGGTTCTTCCAGAGCTTCAGCTTTGCGTTTGGGCATAGTGGTTGTTGTTACAGAACGTGGCTTGTACTAGTAATGAAGACCACTTCGGCGCCTTGACGCGCTCCGTCACGCGACCGTTCCCACGATCCCCCCAGCCGCCCTGATCGAGAAATTAGAAACTGGATTCTCTTTCAACCACCATGGGTTTTACAGGGTAAGTGGGTTATGTGCTGGAGAGATGCCATGCATAACAATCAGTTAGACTAGCGCGATGGGTGAACGCAGATGTTCATGGATATAACAGCCTCCAGCAGAACATTGAGGTGAACCACAATGTAAGCATGTACGTCTTCCAGTTATAAGAGCCGGTGAAAGTCTCAATTGAACATCTACCAACAGGGACGAAAAGTCGGGAAGTGGCGAATGGGTATAAAGTCTTATCGCTCCAGCATCTACGTCGACCCCACCAACCCCGGTGCACCTTCAACGCTGCCCGAGCATACCATGCTGGCCGTAACGATGGGAGAGAACGCATTCGTTCTCATCGATAGCCCAGCAGCACCTATCCGTGGTGAATCCTCTAGCGATGTCAAATCTGGGCACTTTAGATCGACGTACCAGACGCTCAGACCGCCTGGTGCACTTGAAGCGATGCTTTCCCAACTAAAAGCTCCTTGGGTGCCAGTACGATCTGGTACCAGCTCTCAACCTCAATCACAATCAAGAGGTCAGGCGGCTACCAACGCCCTGCTGACAGCAGCAGAGTTGGTGATAGAAGGATGGGTGTTTAGCATTGGGCAGGATTGGCTTGTTCGTGTTGGAATGGTTCGCAGTAAGGATCTGCTGCGCGGACTGGTCATCGAGGTAAACTATCCGCAAGCTTCAACCTTACACTATCTCACAGGTTTACAGGTCGAATATCTACCGCTGCCGTTACTCTACTCACCAGAGGTGGGAGGACCTGTAGGAGAAAGCGAGCTTGTATCACAATTCCTGGCATCACTGCTGCCCATCCACAGGGCCGATACGTCCCTCGTGGCTGTAGCTCTTCCCGACGCGCAATGGAAGGAGGTCTTGATAACAACGGAGGAATGGAAGCGAGAAGTGCAGGAGGCAGAGGCCAAAGCAAAGATGGAAGCGGAGGGTAAACCCGAGAGCGAGAGCAAGATGGACACGGACGATGCTGCGGAAGACGACGAAGATGATGTTTATGCGTATGGGCTAGACGTTGGGAAACCCTCATCGAGGCATGATTGGATTGGAGTGGACAGGGATCGAAGGTCTGCTTATCTTGTCCTCGGTGCACTGCGAACGGAAAACATTTTGTAGATTACCCCTAGATGTGGTTCATTCATCCTGTCCGCTACCTTCAGAACGTGGGAGTTGACGTGCACGTCGGAAAACAAGCCGGTGCCGATGTTGCTTTCATCCAACAATGCTCAAGCGCTTCGTCAGGAAGAGAAGCAAAGCTCCTCTGAACATTTTACTAGGCGATTCGAAATTACCCCTTGAATTGATATACATCATCGTCGACCAATGCTCTACCTCCACAGTCAAAACCCTTGCCTTGACCTGTCGCATGCTGGCGGCATACTGTCGACCAACCCTCTTCAACTCTATTATCGTGGACGAACAGCAGCTCGCTTCACGCCAACTCAAATCTCTGCTACACTCCTCCAGCAACATACCCAGACACATTCAAACCCTTGTCCTTGACATCTTCCTACATTTCAGTCTATCGGAGTCGGGAAAGAAGTCTGAGAGGCTCGGCGGAAACTGGGTTTCTGTTCTAGAAGGAAAATATCCCAACCTTGAGACACTCAAGGTGGCCCTGGGTTGGGAACCAACCCTGCCTTTACCCATCCACTCGAGGCTGGCAAACCTAATATTCCACGCCAGCAATCTGCACACCCTCCAGCTTGACATCCAGTTCGCCCATATTCGCCTTGTTACGGCCAGATTTTGTCCCCCGCAGGTCAAGAACCTGACTTTGTACCTCTACGAATGGGACTTGGAGGACCCTCCCACGATCAACATCACCCTACCGGAGAATCGCGTCCCCCCAAAGCTGCAGTCATTGAGTATGATTGGGGAGGTTCAAGAGTGGACCTTGGACGCGCTGCTCAACACCAACGTTCCTCTCATGGAGCATGGCTACCTCAGGCACATCCAGCTCCCTGACACCTTCCAGGTGCTCTCCTTTCCCCACTACAATGCCCTCGTTCAATCAGCGTTTGCGACGCTTGAATGTATTCACCTCTGCGTTGACAGTCCACTTGAAGCTTTCGATATCGCTTCATTTCCATCTCTCAAAATGATCGAAGCAAGAGCGAATAAACCTCAGGCACTGCGGCAGGCAATGCACTGGCTGTCGAGCATGGTTGGCAAGGTATCCCTTGAACGAAAGCAAGGGCTAACGATTAGCCTCATTTTCTACTGCATCCTTGGGGGATGCTTCTGTGATACCCAACCGGGACCACAGCCATCGTGGGATCACGGCAAGCACAAGGACCACATCTTTGGACATCGTGAGGCATGGAAGGAGATTGTGAACGAGGACAGCTGGAACAATTTGAAGTTGGTAGGCGGGGTTTATGCGTTCTCTGATCCAAAGTATTCCGATACAGAGAGAACGCCAAAGCTTCTGGGACGTTATCCTACGGAACCTTCAACCCTGCCTGCGGACTATCGATCAATCTGGAACTCTTGTACCTGTACGGGCTGGCAGTACTAAACGAGGCGGTGACTGTGAGTTGCAGATTGGCTTCCGAAAGTTTGCGCGCTGATGATATACAGAATGCAAGACACGACCCTTCCGTCATAATTCGAGCTGGCCCTTGTATATCTCTCGCCGGCACTATAATAAGAATAAGGGTCGCTCGTATACGCCTAGCTTCCGCCTGAACCCCCGATCCTCCATTCTGTCTTCCTTCTCCTCCCCCATCTGTTTCAAAACCGAAACCTTTGCAAAATTGCTTGCCCTATCACGCTGGCCTACAACAAAACAGGTGAAGACCTGGCTCATCACAACGGTATATGTTCCGTCTGGTATCTCGACCTGATGGGAGTCTGTTGGGCAAACCCGGAACGTGTGCGTTATCCCTTTGTCGTCCTTGAAGTGCAAGAGACCTTCTCGACGACGATTCTGCGCATCTTTCATCGAAAATCCTGTGACCTCTACGCCATCCGCACAGAAGCCTTTATAACAGCTCCTCCCGTCCTCCTTGAAAACCACATCCTCACGGAGATAGGTGCCTTTTGCTTCCGGCAGCTCCCAGTCGGGAGCTGAAAGGATCTGGTCCCATGAGGGTGCCCATAGTCGACCGGTATCGAGGTCTGTACCCGGGCGGGGAAAACGGAAGAAGAGGTCTCCGCGATAGCGGCTACTCGTTACTTCCAACATCTTCGAGAACGCTTGATTTGAGGTTTTGGTAGTGTCGTATTGGGGAAGTGATTCGCAGCCAAGCAAATAGCCCAGGCCAGCGATCTTGTCCAGCTCTCCCGTCGCTGCACGTTTCCGCATTGCGCGCAGTACGTCAAAGAAATTGTCCTTTTGAGTTAGCGCCAGCTGTCGTGCAAAGGCTTCATCAAAACGGGCAACCTGCCGGTCCAGGTATCCCCCTTCTTCATTGAGCTGGGGGTGGGTGATATATCTCGATCCAGGGTGTATCCCAGCCGGAATACCGTTTACGCTGATTTCCTGCAAGGTCCAGGCCCTGTTAAGCCAATGCCTGTTTGATTCCATGTTCCCCAGGACGAAAGGTCGTCCCAGCCCACTGAAGTAGTAGATGATGTGTTGGTTTTGCTGGTACATACTGCCAATGGTGGGAACATCCAACTTCCACTCCTCCAGCCTGATTCCCTCCTTCTCCGGCAGTCCTTCCTGCCTCAAGCAAAGTACGTCCAACCATACATGCTGAGCGCCCAAGTTGAGGAGCTCAACTCTGATTCGAGCGAGGGAAGTATCCTTGGGGATGGGCACCGGCCACTCTCCCCCATTGATCGTGGTCCACACGTTGTGGCGTAGCTCGGGCTCCATCCAGCTGTGTGATATCGCCCAGGGATGCTGCTCATTACCCATGGTCCACTGAGGGACAACTCGATTACTGTAAAGGTCCCATACTCGTCGAGGTGAGAGCCTGGGAGAGACAACGCGGCCGTTGGTGTTGTCGATGGCGGCTGCCCTGGCCTCGATGTCCATCTTCTGCATGTCTTCCATTGTTTCCTTGATTTTTTGCCCCCCATCGTGCCACCTGGGTCTCAAATACCCGTAAGCGGTTCCTAGATCCCATCCCTGGTCAAAGCATAGCTGGAGAGCATCCCGGAGTCCTCCTCTATTGTCTACTGCCTCCGTGTCAAGTCCGTACCGTGTTCCCAACATCTTGTTTAACTGGCCCAGAAGTTGTTGGAGCCCATTGAACGACGAACAAGGCACATCAGCTTCTGACTCGGTGAGGAGTGAGTGTGCATTCTCGTATTGCATTTGGTGCGGGACCTGAATTCTGGAGAGCTCCTCCTTGGTTGTATAAGAGTATAAGATCTTGGCAGGAAGGTGAACAGTCTCGGTGCGCCGACTTGCTTCCATCATTTCCTTTTTCCTACAGAGGGGTACGGGTTTCAAATAGCCTGTAGGCTTGGTATACTCACCCTGCAAGGTAGGTGTAGTAGTAGAGGCCGTGGAACGATCGATCTCCGCAAGAGCCTATCGCGGTCAGGCCTCGTGCCCAAGTGGATTACCCCTCAGGTATGTAAGGGAGTTAACGGCTTCTTCCGCGTTAGCTGAGTGTATGGCTCAATTCTGCACCTTGAGCATGGTAGCCTTGGGGACAAGGCGTCAGGGTAAGAACCGCTGTAAGCCCAGGGCAGGGACTTGGAAACCAAGGATTGACTAACGGTTTTAAGATATCAATCAGTTTTAGAAGGTGATAGTACATTGAAAGTGGTGCATGAGACAGTCATAGTATTTGTAAATCTTTCTAGAACTAGATCAAGCATAAGCGCCGTTTAGATATGCCTAGCTTCTGCCTGAACCCTATCGACTGCTGCATCTTATCTTCATCTTCCTCTGTCAGCAATTTCAGTGTCGAAACCTTCGCAAACATGCCTTCATCGTCCCGTTTTCCGACTACGAAACAGGTGTAACGGCTGCCCAGTGCCACTGTATATACCCCATCAGGTATCGTGACCTGGTGGAGGTCCGTGGGGTAAACCTGGAACGTGTGGACCGTACCTGTGTCGTCCTTGAGGCGCAACAGACCTTGCCGACGGCTATTCTTGGGATCTATCGTCGAGAATCCCGCGACTTCTACGTTGTCCGCCCAAAATCCATCGTACCAACTTCTCCCTTCATCATTTAGTTCGACGTCTTCCAAGAACCAAACGCCTTTGGTTTCTGGTAGCTCCGAGTCGGGGGCTGCAAGGATCTGGTCCCATGAGGGTGCCCACAGCCGGCCAGTGTCGAGGTCCGTACCTGCATGGGGGAAGCGGAAGAATAGGTCCCCACGGTAGCGGCTGCTGATCACCTCCAACATACTTGAGAATGCCTGGTTCGAGGTTTTCGTGGTATCGTACTGGGGCAGAGATTTGCACCGAAGCAAGTATCCCAACCCGGCAATCTTGTCCAACTCCCCCATTGCAGCACGCTTCCGCATGACGCGTAATATATCGAAGACACTGTCCAAATCTTGTGCCAGTGTGTACAGCTTTCCAAAGGCCTCGTGGAAACGGCCAACCTGCGGATTAGGGTATTCCCCTTTTTCGTTGAGTTCAGGATGAGTGATTTCCCTCGATCCAGAGTGAACTCCAGCTTTAAACCCATTCATGCTAATCTCCTGCAGGGTCCAAGCCCTGTTGAGCCAATGCCTGTCGCTATCGAGGTCTCCCACAACCAAGGGTCGCCCAAGTCCGCTGAAGTAGTGGACGATTTGTTGGTTTTGTTGATACACGTTGCCAATTGTGGGCACGTCCAGCTTCCACTCCTCCAGGCGAGTTCCCTCGTTCTCAGCCGGGCCCTGCTGGCGCAGGCAAAGGACATCCAACCATGCATATTGGGCGCCAAGGTTGATAAGCTCGACTCTGATACGAGCGAGGGTGGTATCCTTTGGGATAGGCACTGGCCATTCCTTCCCGTTAATCGTAGTCCACACGTTGTGCCGCAACTCGGGGGACATCCAGCTATGGGATATTGCCCAAGGTGGCTGGGGACCGATCGCCCACTCGGGTAGAACACGGTTGCTATAAAGATCCCATACCCGCCGAGGTGGAAGCCTGGGCTGAGTGATCCGACCAGTGGTGTGGTCGATGGCAGCTGCTCTGAGTTCTATGTCCCGGTTCTTCAAGCGGTCCATCCTCGCTTTGATTAGTCGGTCCCGATCATGCCATCTGGTCCTCAAATACCCATAGGCGGTTCCAAAGTCCCATTGCCGGTCAATGCACATCTGGATAGCATCTCGGAGTCCCCCCTTGTCATCTCCTGTCCCCGTAGAGAGTGCCTGCTCTGTCCCAAAGATCTGGTTTAATTTCCCCAACAGCCCTTCCAGTCCATCAAAAGACGAGCAAGGTGTATCCGCCTCCTCCTCTGTGAGGAGTGGACGAGTGCTCGTGTGTTTGATCTGCAGGGGGATCTGGATATGGGAGAGCTCCTCCTCTGTGGAATAAGAGTACAAGGTCTTCTCAGGTGCACGAGCAACCTCGGAAACCCCAGCTTGCGCCCTCGCCCGGGCTCTCGCTCTAATCATTTCCTCTCGCCTTTCACGTTTTGCTATTGCCGGATCAACCAAGGTATTGTCGATGACGGATAAAAGTACGGCCGGCTCGAGGCCAGTGCCAGTGTTTGTGGTGTCTCTGCGCCCATCCTCCCCAGCTCCATCGGAAACCTTGTCGATCGGAGAAGGGGTGGTGAAGGGGTTCGAAGCCATCGAGGCTGGGTTGAACCTCTAATTCTGTTCGCACGTTGCCTGCGTTAGATACAACCTGTGACTACGAGGGGTCACTTACTTACACAGTGAGATATTCCAAGGCAACCCTCAATGCCGTTATGAGCGCAACAGCAGAACATCGCGATCGTATCATGAACTTGACAGAGCCTTTGAGCCTGTTTGGCTTTGTTGTGCTTTGGGCGCTTAAATAGCAAAAGCTGAAACTCGAGCCACACTGAGGAGTTGAAGCGTGGAGATCAGTGTTCTTGACAGGGCATATTGAGTATGCTGCTACATCAAACAGATTCACGGGTACTTGGCAAGTCATAATGGCGTCTTCAACAATCTGCAGAAACCTCCTCCTTAACGAACATGAACCACACCGGTAATGGACTCACGGTGTCCCCATTCTCGCCTCCATTCAGCCTTGCCATATGCCCAGCCGCCATAATGCATTCAAACCCCTCTCCGTTGTCGTCTAAGTGAACATCTACTTCGCAGAAGCCAGGGGGGATGTTGTCCGTATCCAAGACTCCGTATTGTGCGTTGTCGAGTTTCAAGTAATACAGTGGCTCTGGATAGAGTATATCCTTGACTGCTTTCAACCCCGGCCCTTGCCATACTCCTTCACTGGACCAGACACCAAATGCGGTGATCCACCCAAAGATCTGGTCAGACCCAGACACGTTCGATTCGTAGTGGCAGATCTTGCTCCAGAAATCGATATCTGGAGCACCGTCATACGAGTCGACGAACCGCTTGAGAATTGGACGGAGCATTGAAGCCCACACCTCGGGCTCTTTTCCGAATGATTCCAGTTTGTCAATGCGATGGAGGAGCTTGACCCAATCGGATCGTTCACCCAAGAGAGTGACGGCAGGAATACCGCAGCAGAGCCCCATGAAGTAGCTAAAATAACTGGCAAGCAAGTTTCAGGGCTCCGCGGCCAGTCACATTGGTGGAAGGCTGAAGCCTGCTCACGTACGCTTTGAGGGTAGCCATCATGAGGACCGCAGATACCACCGTATCATTGTGTGTGGTTGTTGAAAAGTTAGGAAGAATCCAATCCCTTAGCTCCTTATCGACCACCTGTCTATCATCAGCGATGACAAAATTCACCAAGAAGGTAAGCTAGCCCTCACATTTTCGTCAATACGGTCAGCCATTTGTACCGCAAGGTTTCCGAAATCGACTGTGTACCGAGTCCCCACAGCGGTGACCTTGATCACCTTCTTGCCTTTGTGAGTTACGAAATGCGATCGAAGTTCCTCAGCGTGGGCATTGACACTGGAAAACACGTTAGGCAAGGAATAGACTCATGATAGATAGATGTCGTACTAGAAGTTGAATTGCCCCAGGAGCGCAATCCAAACGTCGTCAGGCCTGCGGAATTGCAACAATTGGAAGAATGTCCGCCTGAGGTTTAACGCCACTCACCTTAGAACCAAGTGATGGTGCTGGTTGTAAGCCTTTACGACTGTATCGACAAATCCGTTGTGTTGTGGCACAACCTTGGAGAGGTCATGTCCTGCCCGCGAGAAGGTGCTCTGAAGAAGCTCCTTGCTTCGTGTGGTTTTTGCATGGGTTCCCCACGTCGCAGAAAGCAGATCCTCTGGTTTCGCGAGGGGCTTCTGAAGTGCCTTTGCCTGCTCTGCTGCGTGGTTCGCGACAGTGAAAGTTACAGATCCTTCTGACCTCTTGAAGGAGAGCGGCTCCTTTAAGTTAGCCTCTTCTACGGCGGCTGACGTAGTATTGGAGGCTTCTGACCCTGGCGGTGTTGTTCGACGTCCAAATTTGAGCTTCAACTTCTTGAACATGGTGGTTGTGGTCGAGTTGGAAGAATGTCGCTTTGAGCTCATGGGTACCAGCTTCGGGCACCGCCCCTACGGGCATCGAGGCATTTCGTCACATTAATTATAGATTCCACAGGTTTGGCATCCGTGTGGGCTTAAAGCGAACTGCAGGGTTGCTTATGCACTCCATAGTCTGGCTGAAGAGGGCGAGGTAGATAAGCCAGTCAATTATGTGATTACACTCGACAGTGAAAGAATACCACATGACTCGAGTTCATTCCCTCATACAAGGCCTGTTCTTTCCCCGTTCCTCAACCGCACGAGCCATCGCATGTCCTTGCTCAGTGCCCAATGCTTTGAAACCTTCCACAACCCCCATCCAATCCCCGTCTCCTACTTCCTGCCCCAGCTTGAAGCGGCCCTCGATCTTTGTGATTTTGATCTCCATCCCCACAATCCTCTTCTTCTCTTGTTCAACATGATTAACCGGAGCATCCGACACTTGCCATCTTTCCTCATCCTGGGCCACAGCTACCTTGGCTTCCTGCTCCGTTGTCAGATCTTCTAGCTGTTGTTGCAGAAATTCGTTGGAATCGGAGTTATTGTGTTCCCAGAAGATACGGGCGCGTCCATAGACCTGGACGGCGGCGTATTGCCAAGTCGGAACAACTTTGCCTGTGGCGGGTTTCGTCTCGACGTAGAACTTGGCGGTTACGTAGGATTGTATCGGAGCGTTGAAGAGGACAAGAACCTCGTCTTTCAGTTCTCGAGGATCTGAGGGAGCAGTAGGAGCGGAGTGTTGTGCAGAGGATGAAGAGAGCCATGAGGAGAGGAATCCCGGAGCCTGAGATAGCGCTTCAGGGGTGTTAGATGCCTTTAGGTGGTCGATCATGATCTTCGCTTGTGGGTTGGCGCGTGCGATGTGGCCTCGCAAGACCCCAAGACCAGGATGGGGGTCTTCTGGTGAGGGATCGGTAGGCGTATCAAGAACGAAGGGGATATGTGAGGTTTGGATGGTTGGGTGGTCCTTGTGGGGAATGGCAGTAGTAAAGAGACCTAGAGAGTGTTCTTTGATGAAAGCGTGCAACGTTGGCACGTCAAGTTCTGCATGAACCGGTCGGATGTACATCGCGCTTATGGTCAACGGAAGGGAAGGAAATTGGGTTTCCAAGAATGACTCGTCGGTCTCAAATCCTCCTCGAGAAGTTCCCAGGCTTATCGGCCGTATGGTAACAATTGTCAGGAACTAGATGCAAGGATTGTGAGCTCGGAATTGCCTCGGACCTGAACAGACGATAAATTACATACAAAGAATCTATGAAATTGGCACTCTACAAGACGTTCCCGCTCATTCAACCTTCTTGACCGGTACAGGCTTCCAGATGCCCAGCATATGGTTTGCCCTGACAATCAACAGGTCCCTCAACATCTGCACGCTTGCTGTCACAACGTTGAGTTTGCTACCTGCCACCTCATGCCACTCTATCGGAACTTCTGCTACGGGTATCCGTAGGTATTTTGCCAAGAGCAGAAGCTCGACGTCAAATATCCAGGTGGGGAGGTGCTGTGAGGGAAAGATTTGCTGGGCAGCGGAACGGGAAAAGAGCTTGAAACCACACTGGGTATCGCGAATGTGGCCGACACCAACTATCCGAAGGACGGTGTGAAGGCCGTACATGAGGACATTCCGGATGAAGGAGCGCTGAAGGAAACCAAGTCAGCACCAATGTCAAAGCCGGAAGTGAGAAATGGCTGCATACCTTCACAACGGCTTCGGTCTTCACGAGATGCGCTCGGCTGCCTACAACGACGGCCGGCACGTTGTCTTCCCTTGATAGCTCGTCCATTGTGGTCCATAGTGCCTCCAGGTCATCAATACGACTCGCACCATCCGCGTCTGCCATGAGCAGTCTCTCTCCGGAAGAGTACAACATTCCATGCCGAACCGCTCCGCCCTTTCCAATGTTCTTTTCGAGAGTCACAACCCTAATGTCGTACGAAGCGTACTTCTTTGCAAGGTCGAGTGCAACGGAAGAAGTCTTGTCTGTTGATCCATCGTCCACTATAATTATCTCAACCGTTCTCTTGTTACCCGTCGCATTGCTGGACGGTTTCCGCTGGGCTGCACCTGTGCTGCCTCCGCTCTTTCCTTTTGCCTTCGCACCCCCATTCGCCGCGGCCTTCGTCTCTACAGTCCCTTGTTTGTGTAGGCTGGGCGTAGTAGAGGACTCCAGATGCCGAATGGTATCCTCCATCATGATTGGTAGCCGTTCAGCCTCGTTGTAGGCCGGAACGACGATTGTGAGGTCAACCGAGCTTGGGTCCTCCAGTCGGCTCAATGGCAGAGGTTTCTTCGGTGAAGCTCTTGACTTGTAGAACCGCTCCGAGTCATGGGTGACGATGGGAGGTGGTGACCAAAAGAGTAATGCGCCATAAAGCTATCAGGGTATCAGCTTCTAGAAAGCATAACAAGGAGCGGAGGTGAATTCAGATACAAATGGGGTCTTGGACCCGCCCAAACGCTTTCGTCGTCGTCGAGGCGCGACAGCCCACCGAGGCAAGCTGGCCCTCGACTCGAAGAACAAGGATGAAGGGATTATCATCATGGAATGTGCCTGTCCAGCAATAGAGAGAAAAGCTTGCACTCACCAAAGCCAATCCTCCAACCGTTACCGCAAGACCACCGTAAAGCAAGGGGTGCTCCATAGAAAAAATGTAAATCCAAGCAAGTCCCAGCAGCGACAAAGGTTAGAGCGCCAGTCCGCAAGCTCCTAGTCCACGATGGAAGACTGAAAGATTGTGCTATAGCATGTGGATAGACCTGAGCATCACGGTCTCTGCCACGAATTCAACGCGGTGGTCAAAAGTGACACGCATCATGATCTCCGCTCCGCGTTGATGGCTGATGCTAGCCCCTAACTATAAAGTCCTTGATTCCAAGTTGTGAGTTACCTGCCACCCCCGCTTCAACCATGAAATTCTGGCAAGGCTCAGTGCAGGCTCTGTTGGGAATGTCTACGCCTCCCAAGAGTGCACCAGTCGACTGCTTGTCAACATCGAGTACCCTCCAGGACTTGGCGTCATGCTTTCTTGGCTATGTGGTACCCGAAGGGTTCTACGATGCTGGTGGCTTCGGAGGCCCAACATCTTACGCTGTCGCACAGCCCAACTCGACTGAGTTGACCGCCTGGAAGGATACCATCTACGCGATGCTCGACGCCGACATCACTGGGGACTGTCCCACCTCCCAAGCAGCCGTTCCTGGCCTGGAAGGGTACACTGTGGGCATGTTCACAGAAACTGCGGGCCAAAGACCCAAATCGTACTGCGTCTTGTCCGAGACGAGCACCTACCCAGGGACGACCAACGTCTTTGCCAGAGGATGGGGGTTCGTTATCACTCCGGTGAACACCTCAGATCACCTCAGAGCCCTTCACTTCTCCGCTCCTCATCCTCTATACGACTCGTCAACTCCCACTCAGGCTGTCGCTCTTTTCCAGCGGGTTGGGGCAAAGTCTGTCGTAGCTGCCGGACGACATCGGATGGCGTCGACGGACGTCTCCGGTTGCGCTAAACCGAGCAGTGAAGCGAGCACGTATTACAAGACCGACCCAAGCCATGACGATCGCGAACCCTTTCACGACGCTTTGCTTGTCACTCGGGATTGGCAAAACGAACAAGGAGGCTGCCCAAATGACCACTGCGCATACGTGCAATGGCACCGGAAATGGGCCAGCTGCCCTCAATACGATGCCTTCTTCTCCAGTGGACCAGGCAATGGGCAGGCTTCGCATGATTGGTACCACGGTGCTGTCATCCATCCTGTTCGGAGGCTCAAAGAAGCTCTTGATGTTCGCCTGCCTCCCCTCCCGAACACCACGCACGGTATGCCCAGTGTGGCGAACGATTGTCAATTGACGGCCACCAAAAACATCTTTGGTCGCATCGTGAATGGGAGGGTTCCTCCGACCCATTGCACGATGTCTGCAGCTCTGAGCAACGTAACTGGGGAATTCATTCATATAGAGCAAACAACGGCGCTTGTTCAGGAAGAGCATTATGATGCATGGGCCGAGGCGCTGGCGGATACCTTCCCTGTTCTAAAGCCAGCACCTTAGTCACGATGCAAGGAGCTGCTAAGGACCTTAGGCGACAGCAGGAGTAAACCGGTTGTCTATGTTGAAGTTGTTGGATTTCATCTGTTTACTGGTATGTAATACCACATATAAGGGATAACGAGAATACTACAGTTACACTCTTGTTTCAACCTCGTTAGTCAACGTGTGAAAGCTCAGGCTTCAGACACAACGCCCCGCTTTCTCCTCCGGGCAATTTCTTCTTCAGCTTTGGCCCATATACCACCTCTCTCGTCCTGGCCTCTCCAGTGTTCAAGGGAATCCGGATCCTGTAGAGGGAGGTAGACGACGCGAGCATCGACGTCTGCAGATTCAAGTGTGTCGTCCCCTAGGCTTACGAGAAACAATACGACCTTAAGGGAAGGTCGTACTTTGAGTAGCGACGACAAATTGGATTGATGGCCATCGAAATCAGTGGCGGGAAGAATACGGGCAAGGGACAGATGGGTGAGCGCTTGCATGTACTTGAATGAAGGGAGCAATGTTAGTACTGGCTCTATATAATGTGTTAGGTGCAAGTGTTGGAGTCTGGTGCACCAGGCAGGGGGAGCTGTCCATGTAACAGTTCGCTCAAAGCGGTATAAGTCTTCATACGCAAGGGACAGACGCCGGAGGGCAAGGAGAGTGTCCAAAGTACTGAAGGTTTTGGCGGCCAACTCTTTGTCCTTTCCAAAGATCGGAAACGGGAGGGGAATCCACACTGCGAGGTCCACCACCTGTGCAAGTGCTTATTGACTCCAACGCGTCCAAAAAGCTGAGATTTTCGTCTGCGTCCCATGGTACGCACAACCTCTTGACGTGCCTGGTCAGGAATTGCTTCGATTTATACTCAAGGGCTCTTGGCGTGATATTTCCAGGCTTTGGTCTAGCAGACAAAACAACCTCGCGAAATATGCGAGGCTGGACCCTGTTCGTTCACGGAAGAGTAACTTAGCAATGCGCCAGTACTCATAGATTGGGAGAAGTGGACTCAAACACTAACCGTGCATTGACGCCCCTGGACACCAGCGTTAGTCTGAATGCATCCTCTAAGTTGCCATCGGCTGCCAATTCGAATATGTGGCACTGGAGCTCTTCAGGCAAAACAGGAAACGGCACCTCGCTGGAAATTGACATCGAAACTTGAAGAGAAGAGAAAGGGTTTAAAACCGGTCATTCACTCACCGTCCAACTATCGATCCATCAGAGAAGCCTCGTGGCGTTTGGGACACAGGAAATCACAGGATTCGAAGGTAAATGCCGAGAAGTAAATCGAAGTGATAGTCTCGAATGCGCTCATGCGGAGTGCATCCTCAGAAAGTTAGGCGAGGTCCAGAAGCTACACAAGACTGTACGTACTGTCCTAATCAATATTGCTGTCAGAAAGCTGTTCTCTCCTCCGTGCTACCACTGCCTCTGCAGTAGCCCATTTGCCGAACTCCTCGTCCTGATTTCTCCAGTGCTTGATAGGATCCCCTTCAAGGTGACGGTGGTAGACGATGCGAGCATCACCAGGTACAGAGTGGAGTACCTCTTCATCGACCTGGCGAAGTTGGATCAGCATCACCTGCAGCGAGGGTCGCACTTCCAGGGCGGAGAGAAGCGCCGGCTCGTGCTCTTCTCGAACGAAGAACATTGGAGGGAGAAGCGATAGATGCGTCAAAGCCTCCATATGTACCAAGAAGGGTATCGGCAATGCGTCTCCAGGATCGTGCCAGTATATCAGTTCCAGGTATTTGAGCCTGGTGCACCAGGCGGGAGCCAGTGACGGCGCCACAGCGGCTCCCAGCCGACTCATGCTTTCGTATACGAACGAGAGACGCCGGAGTGAGATGAGGGAGTCGAGGGTGCCGAAGACTTGAGCTACCAACTCCTCGTCCGTTCGAACGTCAAAAGGTAGCCTCTCCGTTCGAGGGAATTCAATCCACACTGCAAGGTCGACCAAGTGTTCGAAGGTGGGTACGACCTGCAGTACCTCTTTCAGAGTGAGGGACCTCCACGCGACGCATAACCTCCTCAGGTGGGGAGGTAAAAGTCGTTTGGCCTCAGGCCCTAGAAGCTTCTTCGATTCCGATGCGAATGGGAATCGGCGGCTTGAAGAAACGACGGCCTCGCGGAAGATGCGGGGCCTCACCCTGCGTAGCAAGAAGCAAAGGACGTCAGCGCCAGGTACTTCCATGTATGTCATAGGCTATTTATCGAATACTAACCATGCAGCGGCAAGGTGTGACACTAGCATAAGGTCGGGTGCATCTTTCGGGTCCCCGTCGGCCGCAAGTTCAAAGATATAGCCTTGAAGCTCTTCAGGAAGAGAGGCGAATGGTAGTGGGGTGAAGGTCGTCATGACTCGATCATGACTGGGGAAATAGGCTAAGCCGGCTTTAAGTACGTCGACTTACCGTCGGCGTTATGGTTAGACTTCGAACACCGGTGGTCATTTGACCTTCTTCTGCCCGTCCCCATTTGTCTGGCTGAGAGCAGGCACTTCTAGGCACTCTCTCATATCGTCATTACGCTCCGGCCATCCAAAGGCAGCAGTTATCTAGAGTTTTGAATCATCAGCAGGACACGCAAAGGAACATCAGACCGTGTGATCGGGTATTGTAGAACGCACAGAACAGAGGCCGAAGCAGAGAACTGAAGTGAAGCGGTTTCCACCCTAACTGCGATATGAGAAAGGTGTAGATCCTGCAAGAGAGTCTAGATGTTCCAGCCTTGAACCTAAGACAGTGACCAGTTCTCCATAGTGTCATCTGAGCTGCGATGATACAAAGGTAACAATCTGAATTTCCTATTAGTCTATCAGCAGAACATGCACTGATGCAGGTGTCACATCGAATATATGGGTCACAGGTACAGAAAGCCAATCAAACACAGATAGCAGTGCGAAGATAGGTGGGTATCCAAGAGTCCATGAAGAAGAAGAGGGGCAGCACAAGAAAAGACGTGCCTTGCACATTCAAGTTCTCTTCGTCCTAACCACAGGCGCCTCCGAGCTATCAATCAAAACTCTCCTCGGCCCTCCTCCCGCCGGAGGTACGGCTTTACTCGAGGACGGTCGTGCACTCCCCACACTCGGCTTTCCACTACTTGGCTTGGCCGACGATGTAGGTCTACCACTGCCGCTAGCAGCAGTAGCAGAAGAAGAAACAGGGGGAGGTTTGAACACAGGCGACCTCTTGCCAGTCTCTGCACCACCTATGGCAGCCTTCTTGACTTCGTTCTCCTTTTCCTTGCTCCCCACGGCCTTGCGGCTCGACGGGGCAGACGGTTTAGGCTTGGCTGCCGTTGAGGTGGAAGTTGCTGGTGGCCGAGCAGGCTTCTTCCCTGCCTCGGACACGAGTACACGTCCCTTGGCTGTTGAAGATCCACCTGCCTTGCCGCCTGGCGCAGTAGCGCCTCTCGAGGGTGGTCTCGCGCCATTGGAACTCCTCTTCTCCCTCAAGGGAGCTTTGGTGTTCTGGGGAGGAGACTCTGCAACACCCAGTTGTGCAGCCAAACTCTCTTCTTCATCGTCCTCTGCTCTCCTGTCTGGGTTGGCAGCAGATGAAGGAGGAAGTCGGCCGCAGACGCCAGTAGGGCCATCCTTGCTCCCTGCTGTATCGCTGTCATTATCGTAACTGAATTCTGCTTCTGGAGTGATAGCCATGTTCTGTTTTTGAGCCCCTTCTCCATACTGGTCCCAGTCCACCTCCTCATCGACGTCCTCTTGGACAAGGGAAAGCTCAGGTAAGGCAGTGATATCGCCTGCGCTACTCTTACTCTCCGCAAGCGTCAAGATCCTACTCAAAGGTGAAGGTTTGGCAGGGGAGTATGCATGAATCATGCGTTGCGCAAAGGGCTTGGCAACTGGGAAAGGTTTACGGGTGGGTGGTGGAGGTGTCGAGGGATCGTCCTGTGGCGTTGTGGATCGTTGTGGTTGTTGAGGTTGTGATGGTGGGGGTGCTTGTGTCTTTGTTTGTGTCGACAGCTGAATCGGTTCAGCTGGTGCAAAAGGATTGACGTCGATGGGGTCTTTAGCACTCCCGAAATCAAGCGGGGCGAGTCCGCTAGCAGGTGGCAAGGCAGGGCCAACAGGAAGACTTGCTCTGGGAGACGGAGGAGGTAGCACAAATGCCCCTGGAAGCAGATTGGGAGGAGCTCCAAGCGTCGAGAGTCTGCCAAGTGGTGGAAGAACGACCAGCTCTGTTTCGAATGCAGGCACTACCTTCTGCGGTGAAGACAGCGTTATCTTGGGTTTCTTCTTGCTTTGACCTGCACCGTTGCTGACAGCAGCATGTGAAGATTTGGAGGAACCACCGGCTTTAGAAGCCATCTTGAATTTCGCCGGCGATTTACGCGGTGAGGACGATTTCTTGGCTGCGCGGAATACTTTCGCAACCGGTGCCTTTGCCTGAGCTACCTCTTTGCCCTTCCCTTGATGCTGAGCTTGAGGTGGAGGGTGAGGATCTGTAGGAAGGGCGAGTAATCCACCGGGTGGCGTGAGTGGAGGAGAAAATGATCGCCCTTTCTCTCTTGTCTCTTCCCAAGACTGCTTTTCTTCCAAAAACAGTTGCCTCTGGGTCTAGACGGAAATTTAGTAGCCCATCTAACAACACATAGTGGTGTCAACATACCTCCAGAGTCGCTCTCTCCTGACTAAAAGTCACCGCAGCGGTGCGTAACCTATCGCGTTCCCGTTCAAGATCGTTTTTCAGCTTCTCGAGGCGCTCGTATTCCTTATTAGAGGGCGTGGCTCCAGTTGACAAAGACGCTGAATCTGATGCCCTTTGTTGAACTTCAATGGTATCCAACAAGGTTTGGAGCTCTTGTGCTTGGGATTCTAGTTGCCTTTGGCATCGTGCTGGTAGAACGGTGTAAGTTTTGTGTATGGCAGGGAAGAACACGCTACACTTACTGAGTTCACTTTCGAGACTAGCCACCTGCTTCTGGAGTCGCTGGTTCTCTTCATCCGATTTCGACGTATCATCCTTGGTCTTGGACGACGAGGGTGTGGGAGGTGCAACGATTAATCTTTCAGAAACAGTCTCGAGGTTGTCGCGGAGGTCTGAGAGAAGGCTCGTGAGTTTCTCGTTTGGCGTTGTGGAAGAAGACATGGGGAAGAGGGTTGTAATAGTGTAGGGTCCTGGCTGTCAATCCGTCAATTCGGGGTTGTGTAGGCAAATTCTTTATAAAACGCACCATTTCAATTCTATCATCCAATAGAGCCTTCGTTTGGTAGAGGATCCTCTGAATTGAGTTAACCGCCTTCAGAACGAGCGTCTTGAGATGTTTATTATCCTCCACCAGCGCTGCCCGAGCCCTCTCTGCTTCATCCAGCGCCACTTCCACTAGATCTCCTGCATTCACGCTGTTCCTTCCTTCCATGGCCGAGACGTTCACGCAAGCAATCCCACTCGGTGAGGTGGTCATCTTGGCTTGTGCATCAGCCAGTTTCTGCCACTTTTCCGACATCCTCTCAAGGTCCTTCTCCCGCTTCTTCAGCTCTTGCCCCTGGGTCGTTCTGAGGGCCTGGAGGGCAGTCTTGGTCCGCTGGAGTTCCTGTGATGTTTGTTTGTGGGCCTGCTCAGCGTTTTGGAGAGTGCGCTGCGTCGACTGTAGTTTCGACTTGTGTAGGTTCATTTCTCGCTCAGCATTTGCAGCTGTTTCGACCGCTGTTCGATGCATAGAGTTCAATCGCTGATGATCGTACTGTAGAGTCCGCAGCTTTGTCGACAGGTCTTCCGTTCGAGACATATCTTGCTGAAGGACCAATTAGACCCTGCCCCCGGTTGTGCCCATGAGGCAAAAGAGGGACGCACCATCCTCTGACCCAAAAGACTCAGCAGACATTTGACGACCCTTTCTGAGTCTCTCGCGGATGCACCGTCGAGGCACAGACCAGGTGCAGGTGCGAATCCATGAGCAATCAGTTGTGAGTTGACGTATTCCAAGGTCGACGGGGCGAAACTAGAGGCTGTCGAGTCATCGTCGCCCAGCGATGGAGAGCCAAACTCAGACGGTGAAGGATAATTTGTGTCCCAATGTACGGCTCGTTTGGGTGTTGCAGCAGCCATGATGCTCGGTGGTCATTGACATCAGGAGCCAAAACTCGAACTGGCGCACAAGGGAGACGCGCTGAGCATGTGATCGTGTCACACATTTGATGGCAGACGCGACTGCCCCCATCTAGGCAGCTCAACCACCAGCCCTCATGCAGGCACCAAGTCAAAAACCATGCAGTAACCCAGACAAGAATCAACCTCTTTCTGGGTGCTCAGAAGATGAGGAGATCATCTACAGTGATCCTGAAGATGATCAGTTTCTTTACAGTGACCCAGATGAAGAGCCGGAGCTAGTTCACCTTACCGATGATCAAAAGGAATCCCTCACACAGGCACCAAGTCAAGAACCATACAGCAATAACTCTGATCAGCTTCCTTCTGGGCGCTCAGAAGATGAAGATATCATATACAGCGATCCTGAAGACGAGCAGTTTCTTTACAGTGACCCAGACGAGGAGCGGGAACTGGACCACCCGTCTAGTACAGATGAAGAAGAAGAGGGCCCCGATAACGCCGCAGACCAAGGGCTTGAAGACGTTGATAGAAGTGATATTGAGAAGCAGCGGGAGATTGAGGAAGTATACGAAAGGTTGGAAAGATTCTCTGCTAACTTTCCCGACCGGGACGAGCACAATCGGCGCCTATTCCTTGAACAAAGATTGCAGGCTCGTGATGCAAATCTTTCGTCGTGGAATTCAATGCGCTGGGAGGAATTATCCTCTCAAGAGCTAGAGGCTGTTCGGGCAATCGAGCGCCGGCTCGTTGAAGGATGCTCAATCGGAATACAACCTCCTGGTGCCGATGCGCTCGAGGTGCCTCTCCAGCGTGAGTACAAAGGCAACAACCCTGCCCTTCCTTCTCTACTCGCCGATGCCCCTTGCTCCCGCTTCAGCGCGGAGCAACTGCTGCTCATCCTCAACTCACTCCTGTACACGGCATACCCACTTGTTAACCCACTTTCCGATCTCCTCCAACACTACATCTCCCAGACCGAGATCGACTTTGGCACTCTTTACTCCCGTCTTCGACTTGTCTGGACCAAGCAAGACTTCGATAACTACGAGGAGAAGCGGCTCCAGACGGAAGAGGAGATGCGAGCATGCCGCCAATCGCTATCCCAAGGGGGAGTCATCATCCAACCCAAGGTTCCGCCTCGACGGATGTGGGACCTGTACAGTAACAGGGTCATAGGCGCATCCCTCGTCTCAAACCACTGGCCAGGTTCTCGTCGCGAAGAATGCGAGCCAGGAAAGGAGATCCACTGCCTCCCTAATGTGAGATGGGTCCAGATCTACGCCATCTCCCACAGTTGGATGGCAGTCGATCAGCGACACGATATTCTGACCCCAGTCAATCATTTTGAATGGAGGGTACCCTTCCCCTGCGATAGCAGCCTCGAAAGGGTCCGTGTCGAGCTACTCAACATGGGTGCAGAGTACGCATGGCTTGACGTCCTCTGCCTTCGCCAATTCGATCAAGAGGTCCCGGGTGAGGCCCTTCGGCAAGAGGAATGGAAAATGGACGTGCCCACCATTGGTCGTGTTTACGAAGAAACGCACCACGTAGTCCATTACTTCAGTGGGCTGGGTAGACCATTCGCCATCGGGGACCTCACTAGCGACAGGCACTGGCTGAACCGGGCATGGACACTGCAGGAGGTGGGGCTAGGCGGGTTTAGAGTCACAGCCGGGCTCACAGATGACTCCCCTCAGGACCCTTGGGAAATAGAAGACAAGATTTCTGGGAGCGGCCCTTTCTACGACCGGCTGGCGGCTATGGACGACATCGACGGAGACTCTCCACAAGCTCTCTTGAATGCGCTCCTTTCAATGCGCATTCGGGACTGTAGCAGCCCATTAGATCGCGTCGCTGGATTAGCCTACCCTCTGGGTGTGAGGCGACTCCCGACCTACGACTACAAAAATTGGGATCCAGAGAAAGCATGGAACGAACTCTTGCTCGTCATGGAACCTAAAGCGATCATGATGCTCTCCATGGCTTCTGCTTTCCAAGGATCTGGGAATTACAAGTTTCTTCCCTCCTGGAGGCAAATCATGGAATCAAATGACTGGCATAGAATCACCAATCCTATTTGTGCACGGGTACTGAGGCAACTGGGAAACATGCACCAGCAAGACGGTCGCTTTTATGCAAGAGTGTCCTTGATCCTGGACTGCCATTTGACGGGTCTCGGGAATGGTCCTGCCGATGGAACGCTGAAAGGCAAGGTCTCTATGAAGACTCATTCTGGGGAGTTGATAGAGCGAGCCTGCAATGCCGTGACATCCATACCCGACGGGGTGTATCATCTTCTCGCCTTTGTGGATCTAGATGATGTTGGGCGCACGGGTTGGAAAAGTAGCGCTGTCGAGACTTTCAATTGGATAGTGGGATACGGCCGGAATGCCGCACAGTTTGAGAAGGTCGGTGTGGTAGAGCTATGCGATCTGTACTGCCCCCTAGACTGGGAGGAGGTTGTGCGTGATACGGTGGTTGAAATGCTCTGACTTCCTCAAGGCACTGCTTTGATCAATGTCTGATGTGTAGTAAATGACTGTGATGTATATACTTGTAAGACCTGTCTACATGGGCTATTCCCGTTCTCATCATCCGTGCAGGCGAAGAGCCATTTAGAGCTTTGAAAGAAACCAAGTATCTATCATCAGATCAGCCACGAATTCCTAGTATGACACTGGCAGCGCGGCGAGTCTACAGCTTGGTTCACACCGTCACACCGCCTGCAGGATCCCTTAAGAAGTAACGCTGGAGTTCATTTCCGTCACTACCGTTTCACTCCCTCTTTTTATCTAACCATGTGGCAATCAGAACTCTTACACACCTTTTGGACCTTTACATCCACCATCGCAACTAGCCTCCAAATGCGCCTAAGCACTAGCTCACTTTCCGATTACTCCTTCGACGCGGCAGGCATTGTCGCTCTCGCGGACCTCCCCGCCATCGCAGAACGCACTGCACTACGAGGCGACGCCTCATGGCTAGACGTCCTTTTCCTAGCGCCCGGTATCCACCGTGGACAACAAGCAGGGGAGGTCAACAAAAGCGAACATCCTGTATGCGCGGCCATGACCAGTGGATACGTGTTCAGGGTGGAGAACCAAGCAACGGTCGCCTTCCTACAGAAGGTTGGCGTTACTGGCCACTTGACTATCATCAAGGTGGACAGCCCCAACGAGCAAGGGAACGCCTTGACCAGGAAACTGAGGACATGGTTCGCACCACCACACTTTTGGCCCACAGTCCCCTTCCTCACTGGAATTGCCTTCACCATCATTGCTATTTCACTGCTTGGCGCCTTGCGCGACTGGTGGGCACTTGGTGTGCTAGCCATGCTAATCATGGCGCGGTTCATAAACACCGTCGTGATCAAGCGTCGTGCCCAGCTCACGTGGAAGGGTGCACCGGAACCTGGCGTTATGGGCGACCTACTGGTACTGCTCAGCCAAGATCGTTGGGTGCGCATACAAGGCACAGTGGATGATTTGAAAACCGTCACATCAGGCCAATGGCTGCGGGATGAGGAGACAGTGGAATCCTTCTTCGCGGCACTGGCGACATTGCTGGTGTATTCTTCTGCCACTCTCGTTCCCAACACATCCAACGTCGCAGCGCTTATCATTGTCGTCCTGATCCTCACCTCCGCTGGGTTGCTTAGCTTGTCAAACGCACTGGCAAAAGAAGTTCTGATGTTTGGGAGAACCTTGAGGGTAAGCCAGGAGCCCAAGGCATACGCCAGACGTTTGGACCTGGCAAAAGAGCTGATCGCAGAGAGCGGGAGGGACGATTGGGCTATTGGAATGGGAATGATATTGCCAAAGAGCGGAGACACTGCTGTAAAGGTTTCTGTTTGAGTTAACACTAATAGCCTTGTGTTGTACTACATAGTACCCAAATGCCTAATCGCATGATACCCACTACGTTGAACGTCTGTTTGACAACGTTACGCCTCCACAAAAGTCTTGACAAAACGTTGAATTCATATCAATATCATAGCATGCAATCGTAAATATAGCCGTCGATACGCGAGAGCTGTCGAGTGTTTTCAGCTCACCCCCTCCTAATTGGCCGGAATATTGGCCTGAATCTCGTCTAGGAATTCTTGTGCAATTTTTGCGCTTGCCACCTGGATCCACGAATTCAGTCACTGAGAAAGTCCAGAGAGAAGAGAACTTACTCTCAGATTATAATGTACGGTTTTGCCATCCTCAATGATACTAAACCGAATGTATCGTGGGTCCTGCGCCAATACGCAGCGCATTCCGGGGAAGAGTGTAACATTCAGCAAAAGAGTGTAGACAGCATCTTTGCGCATCACTGGAATGTGCATCAGTGAGGGGGTTAACGACTGAGTATAATCGAAGCATACCCAAGCGTGGACTACTACCGTCCTGGCGCTTCACATTGAGCCTGATGATACCCGTACCACGCTCTTTCCACTGGTTTCCATCTTGCAGCGCATACAATTTACCTCGCACTTGAATCACAGTCTCTTCGTCTTCTTCGCCAGTCATAACTACCACGATTTGGTTAGTGAGTGTTATGGAAGAGCATGGAGGGACCAACCTTCTTGTTCGGTTAATGACACTTTGGCTTCATCTTCCTGTTCGGCTTGATCGTCCTTTCCTGCTCTGAGGCGTTCTCCAAAGGATGCACCCTTGTCCTCTTCCTCCTCTTCTTTATCGTTTTTCTGCCCTAGGACAGAGTCTGGGGATTTGCGGTCCAATGCGTTGCCAGAGCTACGAGGCTTGGAAGGCGAGGCTGCAGCAAAAGGCGACCCTGCGGTGGCATACGAGGCAAATGAGCTCGTGGCGAACGCGTTCGTGGATCGAGGCGGCGATTTCGGACGTGAGATAGCTGGCTTGACCCGTGCGGCAGAAGCAAAGGGGGAAGAAGTCGAACCAAAGGCCTCGAAACCTGAGCGCTTGGAAGGGCTTCCTGAACGTGCTGACGGGGATTTAGCACGGGCGACGTTGGCAAAGGGAGAACTGGACCCTGCGAAGGCGCCAAATCCTGATCGAACAGGCGCGGGTGCGGCCTGGTTAGAGGATTCGCCTAACTTCAGCCCTTGTCCCAAAACCGGTCTGGCTGAAGGCGTGCTTGGTACCGAAGACGCAGCGGAAGAGGACTTGGATGACGCGAATAAGTTTTTCCCCTTTACATTTGCAAATGGGGAGCTTGAGGAGGCGTAAGCCATGAATCCGCCCTGCAAGCGAAGGCAGTCAGTGATCATTGATGATGCGAACATTATATGGATGCATACCAACTTGGGAACCTTTGGCGAAGGTGGTGACGTTCGGCCGGATTTACCTTCTGGTGGGGGAGTAGGCCTCTTCGTTTCGCGGGGATTCGCGTCGCCTTCTGCCTCGTCGCGTGGCCTCTTGAGACCCTCACCATCCTTGGACTGTTCCTCCGGTTCAGGTGGCGCTTGACTTGTTCCACGTTCCGAGTGTTTACGTTTGACGCCCGCCTTGTCTTTCTCCGCGCCATCCGAGTGCGAGCGCGGCCTTGAGGCAGGAGGAGAGGGTCCGCTCGTATCGCTATCAACCATCACATCTGGCTGAGCAGCATGACCGATATCCAGGCTCTTCTCCATGTTCGGAACTGATTTTGACATCTGGATGTCAGGAGGGGAAGGTGCCTCTTCAGGCGTCGAAATTTCAGCAATTTCAGCGTCTTCCTTATCGGCTTCTGGCACTGGGTCGGCCGTAGACCCTTGCTGCACTTCGCCTTCTTGCATTTCTTCATCCTTTTGGTCGTGTGTCGGAAGCTGAGGTCGCCAATGGAGGTCTTCAACACCTTGACTTATCTGGCGAACCCTTAACTTCATCTCTGGAGCAGGCGAAACAGGGAGGAGGGGAGGAGAGATGCTGTTGGACCGCGATCGCGCTCCTGGTGCATCCCCGTCTTCTTCTACGGTCGTAGCAAGATATCTGCGGTTCTTCCTCGCAGGTGTCCGGGTAGAGTCCTTCCGGTCGCGTGGCGAAGCATCGATCTCCTGCAAGTCGGGTTCAGAAAGGACCGGCGCAACCAAAGAAATTCAGCGAGCAGAGCCCACAGGCGCCAAACGTACTGCAGAGGGTGTAGCAGGTTCGACCGACACTTCGCGCTCTCGCTTTCCAAGGGCCGATAGTTTGGTATCTGTACAAAGTATAAACGACCCAGTTTAGCCCTAGCCCAAAGGAAGAAGACAGAAACAATAAGTTTTGGCCACCGACCTGATTCCGAGGTATTCAGCGACGTTGGCGAAGGCGTTCGAGAGTTTTTCCCTTTCGCTGAGCGAGGCAGCATAGAGACGGGTTGCTGGCCACTGTCCACGGCAGACATGGAATTCAAAGGTCGAGGTTACAGGCAAGCGCATGAACAAGGGCCACACCCAGCATTTAGCACCATTTTCGGCGAACGCCGACAAAGTGATCTGCCTGTCATTTGCCCAACTTCGCACCCTCGAATTGCAATGAATTGAAAGTCTATGATAGCAGATACGGATATTCCTAGGAGAAAGTTAACCAAACTACCCGGAAATGAAGAGAGGAACCATGCACGAAGCAGATCAGGTACGGGACGGAACATTAACTACCAGCACAAATCCAGAAACCAGATAAAAAGTAAGGTATAAGTCATGACATGAAGAAGAGAGCCGCGTGAATTGCGAAAGAGAGAGCATGAAAACTAATAAATATCGTATAGAAAAGGCCCAGTTAGTGGGGGCTAACCAGTTGGTTTTAAAAGTTAGCAGTGTAACATGAGTAGCGTGAAGGGGAGTATGCGTATGAATGTGTCCGTTGGGGAAGTAGTTGAGGTCATTGGAGTGCAGTGGGGATGTCGTTGGGAGGGCTAGGAGTCAAGTCGGACGCATGCGCCGCCACAGACTCGTAGGTCGGTTTCGAAGAGTCTGAAAACGAGGTTATTGATGCTGCGCCTCGACAAGTCGCGTGGTGAGCGCGTTCATCTTTGAATATGTCTTGCGCCTCTCTTCGGCAGCCACCAACGCTTCTCTCAAACTGCGCTCTAGGACAGGTTTTGTCAAAACTTTGTTGGCGCCAGCTTCCAAGTACTCTTGTTGATCTAACGAAACCATATTAGTACATGGACGTGAGCTCCAGAAGGGGAACATACCAGTCAACAGAGCGTTGCCCGTTACGCCAACAACAAAGTCGTCTCTCCCAAGTTGCCTGAGCCTCTCAACCGCTTTCAGGCCACTCATAACCGGCATCTGGTTATCCAGGAACACGATCGCGTACTTCATATCCTGAGGCACAGGTCCTAATGCGCTCAGGTCTTCAGGGTTCCTTCTCGGCTGTTCGAGAATAGGCCCACTTTGCTTGGAACTCGAGTCGCTCGAATTCGGTGTCACTCCTGCCCACCCTTTGCTTCCAAGAATCAAGTCGATTGCTGCCTCACCGTTCTCCGCTGTGGTGACTTTACAGCCAATCCTTGTCAGGATCCTCGTCATCAGCGTCCGCGTCAGCGGATCGTCGTCGACGACAAGAACGTTCAGCCCTTGCACGACATTCACGGCGGGACTTGATGACGATGCGCTGCCAGAATGGGCAATGGCAGTATCATATGCCGTGAGAGGCGACATGCTAGTGCTCGAGAGCGTAGAGATTGTGGAGGGCGTCGGAACAAAGGGGTTCTCAGGTGGGTGTTCCTCAAAGGTTGGAGGCGTAGGAAGCGTGACATGTGTTGGCCGACTGGATTTCGCGTCGTCATCTTGTTCCGGAATGGTTGCATCGCTGCTTTCAGGATCTGGATGATGGGTGGCGGCGTCTTGCGAAGGAATGGCAGAATGTATTTCTTGCATTGCGATCGAATCCTGGAGGGGGTGCTTTGGCTTCCCGGTTTTCGTCATAGACGCCGACCGTTGAAGTAGGTTTGCGTAGTCGTGGCCATTCGTCGCACTGTAAACCGGTGGGAGAGGTTCTGCAAGGACAAGAAGTATTGTTAGTGTGACGCAAAATCGGTGATAGACAAGAGACCTACCTCGATGGACAGATCCGTCGGGTTGCAACTTTAGAGATGTCATGGCATTGGCCCTTGCAACAACCACTTCGTTGTTTTTGGTTTCAAATAAACCGAGGTGATGTTGCCTTGATACACCTTTTGCCGATGTATCTGAAGGTCGGGACGATGTTTCATGCCTCGAAGCACCGGCAGAAGTGAAGGTTTTGCGTCCAACCCCAAGGGGCAGTTCTACCCAGAATGTCGACCCCTCGCCCAACTTGGACTTCACGCCAAGCCTTCCGCCCGTGAGCTTGACGATCTGGCGGACCAGTGCAAGGCCCAATCCTGTTCCTTTGCCACCCTGTTGTATACCTTGTTCTGTTTGGTTGAAAGCAGCTTTTGGACAAAGGAAAGTCAGTTCGCTGCACTGGAGACGCCAAGGGAACTGGACGCACAAAATAGTTTATGGCTGGCCATCTCCTTTGCCCTGATACCATATCCCGTGTCCGAGATCTCAATCCGCACAACGACGGCTTCAGGTGGGCCCTTGTCTCCCCTTGTGTTGAAATTATGCTGCGAGAGCATTTCCGCTGAAAGTGGGTTCCCAGCAGGTTCCCCAGTTTGGCTTTCAGTACCATTGGCTTCACCAGGAGGAGTATCCAAATGGTTTGAAGGGAAGATCCAATCCAACGGGTCGTCACTTTCTGCAAAGAACGGCCTGATAAGCTTGGTCGTAATCGTCATCTTCCCTCCAGGAGGCGTAAATTTGCACGCGTTGCTCGCGAGGTTAGTCACGATTTGGCGGAGGCGTGCTTCATCGCCGACCACGATCCCTTCCATATCAGGAGACGTTTTCAAATGTTGGCGAATAGCATCAGACGTCTCTCCCAACGCTTCATATGCCAGCCCTCGAGCAACCTAATTCGAATGAGTTGGCATTGGCGTCACAGTCGGTTGGACGGCACTTACGATGTCGATATTTGGATCAAGGTGGGTCTCAAATTCTAAGCCTCTGGCATCGGTAGCCAAACGAAGCGGAATGAACAAAGAGCGCATCACTTGGTGGAATTGATAGGGCTAAGGTTGAATCAGTATGGCGTTCAATGAAATGAAAGAGGCGAGGCAGATTCACCCGAGAAGCGGACTCGAACTTGCCCATGTCCATGCGATTGCTGGATCACTGATTAGGATCAACGGTTCAAGCACAGTACACCCAGTTACTCACAAATCAAGAACATCGTTGAGGACTAGTGGAAGAGAGCACGATTCAGCATGAATTCAATAATGATCTTACTGGTCGACTCACCTTTGGACATCATGCTGAGGCTTCCAGACAAGGCATTGAATTCGATCTCCTGGTTCCTCGCCACGGTCCCGGAAGCGGCCATGTTTTGGACAGCAAGCACTGTACCTCGCGTGTAAGCTTGGTGATACGCTTCAATATTAAACCTGACTTACACGCAGTGTTAAGCGGAACTCGGACCTGTAGAAACACACTCAGGTAAGCCTATTTTGCAGGAGAGATCAAGCAAGGCAAGACACGTATCATGGAAGACATAGCTACGTGGGGAGCGTTAGCAAGGATTGCAGCCATTTGCGGCTTCAAACCACTCACGAAGTCAGCCGTCTCTTTGAATCCGACGCTTTCCTCTCGTTCAGCTGAGCCCTTTGCGTTGCCTTGACGCACGTGGTGAGTTGATTGCATTTCGGAAGTAATTCGGCCCTTACCTTATATTGCATTTTGAGTTGATCACGCAACGTGTAAAGACGCCGTTCGCTCTGTGATCGGATATGATTAGGCGTTTGTCAATGACGTCGATGATGTCACCGTACCTGCTCCCGCATGTAGTGCACATAAATGAGGACTGGAAACAAGATCAGAGTATGCAAGGCAACGTAGGCAGTTGCACTTACATGTGTGGAAGATGAGGAGGTTGATCGTATCTGAAGAAGAATTAGTTTGTGAGTTGTTCGACAGCACAAGGAGAGCTCCGTACTCCGAACCCAAGTTTGCTTGTCAGGGATAATGGTAATCGAGGCCCTGACAAGAACGAATGGATGAGTAACGAAGAGCAAATCAATAGTCTCGACAGGCTCACAGCAGGATGTAAGTCAGAGCACCAAGAGCAGCGGGTAGCCTATTGAGCTTCAGACCAAAAAACGCGATTGTTTGCAGAGCCTACGACTGACTGTCAGATACCCTTGTCTCATGGACGAGCAAGACACATACCGTGGCATAATAAAGCATGCCCTGGAAATCTCGACCACCACACCACCCATTAGTGTAGAATCCACAGGAATTACTGAACAGAGATGTCAGAGGTTCAGCCAAGGAAACGAGCAAATCTGCGCTCACATGTAGATGACGTGGTAAAAGGGCCTGAGAGTAACGCATCAGTATGACAAATGAAGAAAGTCCAAGCATATACTCACCAGCACCAAACGGAAAGGACCACCCAACTTTGATAGAGGTATTGCCGGTCCCGGGGAAAGTCGTACATTACCAAAAGCCTGGCCTACAGTCAGTCTGCGTGCAATGGAGCATAGAGATTAACATACACGACTGGAAGGCTAAGGACGGATGCGATCTGTGGCTCTTGATTAGGCATCAATCGTAGCGGTAAACGGGCGAACTCACTCCAAAGTAGTAGATGTAGTCCCCTGTTCCCAGATTTTTGTCGGTCTTGTGAACAAAGACCACACCGAGAACCCAATTTACGATCCACCATAGTGAAGTAACCAGTGCAAGAGGCTTTTTGACAAACCATTCTTCTTGTTGGTAATGACGTTCCTTCTTGTCGTCGACGAAGCGGGAGCTGAATAAAGCCATGAACAAAGCGAAAGTGACTTCTTGCATGCGCTTCAACATCTGGAGGGGAGACCTCGGTGCCTGGTCGTCCTGGGCCACACTACTAAGGTCTGGATGACCTGACTTCTCTGGGCTGCTCTGTTCATGCTCCGAAAGGTGGGATATAGTGCTGTGGTATTCGTCGGACCAGATGCGGTCCACGACGACCTCGTCGAGTTCGTCATCGTCGAGGTCATCGTCGGGGGCAGCCCGCTTGCCGTGGTAAGTGTATGAGCGATCCGCAGTGGCATCGTCACCAAAGGTGCTTGATGACGGTGCTGTGCCAGTGCCTATGCGTTCCTTGAAGCCCTCCCAGAAGGACTGCAGCCCATGGAAACGAATCTTCTTGCTGTTCCTCCGCCGGTGTGAAGCCAGAGAGTAGCGGTCGTTTTGAACGACTGGAGCTGGTAGAGTATCCCCCACGGCGGTGGAAGACGTCTCTGTGGTTGCTTTCTGCTGCTGGTACTGATTTCGCTGGTGAAGGCTCTCTGGAACGACTTCATCCGCCCACTTCTTCACCTCTGACGAATGATTGCTGGTGGACGCGCGAAAAGGCCAAGGTGCCATGCCCAAGGCAACCTCTGGGAGGTAGGCGCAACGTAAAAGGGGTAAGCCGCCCGAGAGGGAAACCGAGGATGATGAGGGGAGAAGACAAGAAGCTCAGGCCAGCGACAGATTGGCGACAAACCTGGGAAACACCGCTTAGACAACATTCCGCATTCAGACTTTTGATCGTGATGGGTCCTGGCGCCGTCATTGCAGCTGACAGCGACGCGGGTAGTCTATCGAGGAACATTAATTTCTGAAAGGAACGCGAACATGCGCGGCCTGCAATCTATAGCTGCCCGGGAGGAATCCATCCTAGTTTTTCGGTTCTCGAATTATTTGACCAGGCAAGCCGTGGATCAGCCGGACTCTCCCAACCCCGATATGGGAGATTTGTTCACCGACGCGGCAACCAAAGCAGGAGGGGGAAAAGGAAGCAAATCGAACGGGGAATGCGACCTACAGCCTAGCAAAAAAAGGGAAATGTCTAGCCGTGTAGATTTGAGCTAAGAGTGTGACCAGATCGTTACTTGGGCACACCCTCAAGCAATGGATGGTTTGGAAGGCGCTCTTGTACTAGACTCTCCCCCATTCCCCTGCCCAGCAAGTGAACATAATGCTTTGGGAGTTTTCATGATGCCACACTGCTGTAAACGGCTTTAATCTGTAGATGGAGCTGAGAGAGAAGATGTTCGCTGTGTAACTGACCTATGAATTATTTCGCCATGATAGCGCAAAGACGTGGCCCAACGAGCGAGTAACCTGACAAACGGAGGACTGTTGCAGGAAGGGGGGATCAAATTTGTTGATTCTTTCACTTCACTAGTAGTATTTCTTAGTCTGTCGGCAATTATTCGATAATCTTCGAGGGATTCAGAGCTGTGCCGAGTACCATGGGACGCCCAAATCAATCATTGCTTGTCGGAGTTAGAATATTGCCTCTTGACTTCCCTCTGCCACCATCTTCGCTGAGAGACGGAAATCTCTGCAGCAGCAGCTCTCTGAAAACCCGAGAGTCGCTGTATCTCCCCGTCCCAGAATAGTTTGACATTTCTCTATTTCCCCCCTATTTTTCCTTGTTTGTAGTTCAGATTTCGAGCTCAGCCGCGCAACCATCGTCCTGCTCCTCACTAATGAACATGGACGACGAGGTGCCCGTTTATCTCAAAAACGGCGATCTCGTCAGAGTAAATGGTAAAATTGGAACTCTAATTTATTTCTCAAGCATGAACAGAGTCTTACATATTTTTACAGACCACGTTTACTGCTCACCCACCTGGGACACTCGTGATGGCACACCCTACTCTGTGGGGCGTATAATGCAGTTTCTCCCACCCGCTGATGCTCCCAAAGGCGAGGAGGGGAAAAACTATCATTACACCAGAGTTCGTCTTGCATGGTATTATCGACCCAGCGATGTGAGCGACCGACCTGTAGCGGATTCCCGCCTGCTTCTGGCTGCTATATATTCGGAAGTCTGCGACATCAATCAACTTCGAGCAAAGTGCCACGTGGTGCACCGAGACAAAATTTCCGATTTATCTGGCTGGAAGAAACGCCCTGACCGTTTCTATTTCAACCGGCTTTTTGACCCTTACATCAAGAAGGAATTCGAGGTCATTCCTGCACGCGATGTGCGCAACCGTGAGCCAAATCATCAATTTGTCAGGGGCTTGCCTAATTTACACAACCCGCCCTCCTACCCCCTTTCCTACAGTCCCCGAGCACATCCGTGACGTCCTCACAACGCGCTACGAATACGTCGTCGCGGAGAAGGAAATCATTCCTGATCTGACTGACCTAATTCGGCTTTGTGATAACTGCGAGAATTGGTGCCCGAGGTTCGTGTAGCATTGTCCACACCGTAGGCGCAAGGCCTGACCGCGATAGCAGCCCAGACACCGTCCAATGTGACAGATGTAAGAGATACTTCCATATGCGATGCGTGCAACCTCCGCTGCTCGCCAAACCAACGCGTGGGTATGGGTGGACATGTGCACCCTGTTCACGGCGGCATGAAGAAGAAGTGGACAGTCATGAAGCACGCACTGCATCTGCCAAACTCAATCTTCGCTCCAATGCACCACCCGCCCGGGGAAGAGGCCGGCCGAGGAAGGACAAGTCGCTGGCTGAGAAAGAAGAGAGCCTGCCGGTGAGGCATTTCAAGATGTGGCCATTCCGGTACTTTGGGTACGCGATTTGATCCTCTTCCCATACTGAACAATCATATTGAAGTACCTCTATAGCCAGCATACCGTTGCAGAGGATGTTTTGGGTGCGTGTACATAGATTCAGCGCTACATGCCGGGTGCTCATACGATCTAGACGAGGAGGATCTCATCTTCCCTCGAACCGCAACCAGACACGGTCCGAAGTACCAGGCGAACGTCCCCGCAGCGCCCGATCCTTACAACTATCCTCCAGGTACTTTTCTCTTGGTGTGGGGGTAAGAAATTCTACTGACTCCATCTTAGACCTGGAAGAACGAGGCGGCGACAACACCATAGAAGTCCTTGGAATCATTAACTCCTTAACGGAGTCAGAGGGTATGGATTGCTTCATTCGTTGATTCACGTAGCACTCACCTCATGTTTTTTGAATAGTGACTGAAGGTATGGAGGTCAAATGCCAGGCTTAATATCAAACTGACAGCGTCGTGCAGTTGAGACATGCAGAAAGGGTTTAACCACTGATGCCGGTCTGAAATCAAGTGTCGATTGGTTGACTGAGGTCATCCATCGGTTCTCTGACGCGGCATTGGCAGCAAAGTCCTTCACGGCTGTGAACATGAAGAACCCGATGAGGGTCCGGAAGGTAGGGTCGCCCTAGCGTGTCAAATGACCAATCTGATCGTGGACGCCATTCATACAGTGGAGAACCCAGGAAACCATGTTCACTGACAGAGCCTGGTCTCGGGACGAGATCCTTGCGTTCGAGGATGCCATCGCACTCCATGGGCCCGAACTTCGGGCTGCAAAGGAAGAAGTCCCACATCGCTCAATGCCAGAAGTCGTCCGCTTCTTTGGTCACTGGAAAAAGTGTGTTTCATCTTGCTCTAGGCTACGAGCGGAAGTCTGATCGCCTATCTGTAGCTCCAAGCTCAAGGACGAAAACCGTCGGTTACGCAATTCTGGTCCACCAGCGAAGCCCAACCATCGGGTCTACAAGTCCGCTGCAGAGCGCTCTGACGGTCAGCGCGTGGGCCTGACTGACGATGAGGGCTCCATCGTCGCTCAGCCATCCAAGTCACCAAGCTGCGGCGCGTGTCGAACACGAGACTCTCCCCAATGGTGGAAGGCACCCAAGGGGCTATCAACCACCGTCCTATGTGACCACTGTGGACAGAACTGGAGAAAGTATGCAGACCTGAATGTCAGGCCCTTGAGGGAGGAATCTGTCCCCACGTCCAAGTCAAAGGCTATCGAGAAGAGGGAAGGGACTCCGTTGGCGGGGCCGCGGGAGAAGCGTCCGAGAGTTGGTCATCTTCACTCGTTCTTGGGAAATGTCAATCCTGATCCCTCCTGTTGTATAGACAAGCGTCAGCGGGTCCGCCTCCGTCACATCGACACCACCACCTTCGTCCATCTCTGTCATCATTCCGCCGTCTATCACAAACGCGGCGCCACAGATCAAGTGTATCTGCTGCTCAAAGCAAGGCCCACTGGGTAAAGTACTGCAGTGCAAAAAATGCCAATTCAGGGCACATGCAGGCTCCATTGGTGCCGTCGTGGACCCTGCCTCAGTTGGTGACTGGACCTGTGAGGTTTGTGAAAACGAAGAGACCCTCGAGGCTTCCATCGTATGTGATCTCCTGGTCTCCTGTCCTGGACGAAGTTGACTTATCACCCTCTTCAGAACCCTGACTGTCTACTGTGCCCGCGCGTTGGATCAGAAGAGAAGAAGGGCAAGCCTTGGCCTCCACCCGATTCGTTCCTTCGAGCATGTAAACCCACCGAAGGGCAGGGCTGGACCCACGTCCTGTGTGCTGTATTCATGTCTGAGCTTACTTTTACCGATGCTTCTCGCCTACGGCTGGTTGAGGGTTTGAGTACGATTAGCAAACACCGCTGGACAACGGTATGATTTCTTTTCTTTTTCTTGCAGGCCTTTTTGCTGATTGACGAGTAGCGGTGTTGTCTGTGTGGCGAGACCGAGGGCGCAGTGGTGAAATGCAATGACTGTGTTCGCGAATTCCATGTATCTTGTGCATGGAAGCAGGGCCACAAATTCGGCTTCGAAATTCAGCCAGTACGTTCGCACTTCTCGCCCTGAGCACGATCGACTCTAACACGTTCTGGCAGGTAAAGAGTAGCCGACGAGATACAACAATCATTGCCACCTTCAAGGGTGAATCTGGGAGCATGAGCCCCATCATCTCGTGCCGCGAGCACGACCACGCGAAGCGGGATATTTATCGCATTTGCGAAACAAATGAAGGCGGCGAGGTGAGTTCATCTCAGAACGAGTTGAAACATAGCAGCTGAACACATGTCCAGACGGCTCTCCAAGTCTACTGTCATGCGTACAAGCAAGCTCAAGTCGGCCAAGCTCACGGACTTCTCCGCAAAGCCAAGCGACTGGACGCCATTCTCAACCTGCGCAGCGAAACCCATACAGCTTCCCCTCCTTCACCCACCTCGCCCGAGCCTGAATGTTGGCGCTGTTCATCTCATTTCTCGCCCTGCTTCTACCCATTCGTGGAGGTTCACTCTTCGTTTGGACACGCGGGCATGAACGGGGGAAACAGCACCCTCAAGTATCTGTGCCATAAATGCCATTTTGAGACAAGCATGAATGATATCAACGGGAAGACGATGGGTATGATGGTATCGTAGATGAAGTGGTCCTGTCTTTGGCAAGCTCAACAGGCGTAATTAGTGCTACATGTTACAGTTCTTTTCCCAGTCCATTTCTTTTGTCCACCAAGCATATGAAGAATAAAGGGAATGAGGTTGAACGAATGAAGTAAGCGCTATAAGATGGCAGTAGGTTTACAATAGAAAGATATACCGCAAGGCGTGGTTGGTGGACGAGGAAATGAGTGCTAGGATTATGGGTTTCTCACTCGCTTGTAGAAGAGAACGTATGCCTTCTGGTTCTGTTGATCGTGATCCATAGTCAGCTACTTGAGTTCTTGCGACAAGGGCGAGATGAACGTACCACAACCTGTTTGGGATCGGTCTGCTTGATGCTACTGTCATCGCAAAGCATCCAACCTCCTCGAGAAGCAATGTACGCAGTATCTAATAAACTGGAGTAAGTTCGCATTCGTCTGCGACATATTTCAACTTACAGTGTCCACTGCTGAGGTTGCCATAATGATTTGTAACGCCGTACAAATCATACTTGTAAGGGGGGAGCTGCACCCGTGGATCGTCGAGCGGCAAAGGCATGATCTCAGATTTGTCGGCACCAGGTGGCAGTGGTGGGGGCATATAGTTGGTCAGATCCAAGCCCTTGACAGGAAACTCGACAAAGGTGTCGATCTTGTCCGAGAAGCGCCCGTTTGCTTCGAAGCGCTTGAGGTGAATAAGAAGGATAGGGGGTAATCGGGCAAGCGAGAGGGTTTTCAGGGCTCTCCGTTTCGTCTTACATCTCGGGCAGTCCCTAGCGAAGTGCTGTCAGTATAACCGGATGGGCGAATAACAGGAATCAAGCCTACCAAGCGTCATCCTTCTCCAACACCTCTTCATTGAAAAGTGCGTCCAGACATTTCTGAATCGGGACCTTGGAATTCCTACTATGCGGAATCGGAAGTTGCAAGATCGAGAAGACGTTATATGTTGTCGACGTCTTCTGACATGTCAAGCACTGCAGACGACTCCTGAATTGCCCTTGGAAGTAGTCCACGATGAGACTGTCGTTCCGTGCCCTCCACGCACGCCATTCACGGTCACTGGCGATCATTGGTGGGAGACGCTCGAGTTCGGCCTCTTGTTCAGGAGTGACTTTGATTTCGCGTTGGACCATGACTCTGTTCAAGTCCTCGTGCATCCCATCTAAGAGGAAGGAGAGGAATTCTTGGGAGTCGTGCTGATCTGAGCCAATGTACTGGTGGCTGAGCTGACATATTGATTTCTGGTGCCATGATTAGCGCGCAGTAAAGTGAAGATCATTGGAAAGTCGTACCTTGAAATCTATGGGTGTCAGGTATGGCAGATCACCTCTCCACATCTCATACACCAACTTGGCGAACGCGTGCACGAGCTGCCCTTGGGTTCCCATCTTGTTGGTATAGTTGATGGCCGTCTTCCATCTTCCGTCTGAAAAAGGGGAACTGTCATGATGTGCGGGAAATGTAACGATGTGAAACGCAACGTACCAGTGAAGAATCTCGCGAATGGCACAGTCGCACTCAAGCACTGAATCGGCGCATTCATATAACACGTATTGCCCAAGTTCTTGAGGCCCGACATCCCAATATTTCCGTCATCCCAATACTTTACCGGATAGTCCGACTTGATCTTTGGTGGGTCCGGAGGGTTCAGCCCTGCGCCTGGCACTCCCGTACCCGAGTTCGGTGGGGTATAACCAGGCTGTAGGCGAGGTCGATTGTCCTGCCTATCCAATGCCGGTGAGGCAGCGATCGGTGGAGGGCGTAGAATCTGGCCGTTTGACATGGAGAGCTCAGGATAGTCGATAGGTGAGCGTACACCCTGTTGTAGAGCTGACAGGGCCTGTTGAGATTGATCAATATAGTCGCTCCTGCGACGCGAAAGACCGGGATTGATGGATGCTTGCGGAGGCGACGCGATATCGAACGGCATGGTGGGATGTGTTGCGGTAGGCTGAGCAAACGAGGAAGAGGGTTGTGCTGACAATGACGGGCCATTGTGGTGGGGCTGGGATGTTGAAGGAAGAGGTTGTTGAGGTTGTGATGATCCGGAGGCGGTCGGTGATATACGTCGAGGGAATGACGGGTATGTAATCGGACCACTGATGGACCCATTCGGCTGAGGTGAAGCGAGGGGAGACGAAGGCTATCACAGAAGCGTAAGCGTCACTGAGTTGGAAGCCACGAGGGAAGCATACCAAGCCTTGGCTTCGCGAGTGCGATATTGAGCCAGAGGAAGGTCGAACCATGGCTGAACGACGAGCCAGGTTAGTCCCGTTCGGTATTGAGGAGGAATGATCTGCGGGAGCCCTGCAACTCATATGTGAGCCTCTTTGTTGTCGCGTCCAAGAGACTTTACACACCTCGAATGTCCAGAGCCATCTATTGAGTACGAAGAACGATGCTCACCCCCATGGCCGTTTATTGCGACCCCCGTCCGCTTTTGGTTTAGGCGTCCAGATTTGCTGGGCACCGTTCTCCGCTGGAAGCGCAACTGACCCGTTCATGACAGGCGTGCCCTTGGCAAGCTCTGGTGGGCCCAGCTCGTTCTTCCACGCGTCCAAGCCTCCGACAAGCATCATCGGCATGCGCTTCAACATCTTCTTGAATGCCTGTTCGCTGATGATCCGCACGAGGACAGAGAGGGGCGAATCGCTGTCACCGAATGAAGCGGATGACTGGTCGTAGACTGCCACCAGATCGAACTTGTCGCGGTTTTCAAAGAGAGATGCTTCGCCTCGCGGCCCTACCACCATTGCCGTTTCTAGGACCTCTGTATTGATGCTGGAAGTGCAGAAATGTGAGCACGAAACGAGCCTCAAAATGCAGAACGACATACCCTGGTCGCTTCAGCACGGTAGGTTCGACACAAATTATGGCTGAGGCTCGGATATGCTCTTTATCAAACTCTGCTCGATCCCGCACATCAATCACCAGAACCTTGTAGTCTCGAATGTAGTTGGCCAAATCCTTTGGTCTGGCTGCATTCGTATTCGGAAGAGGCACTTTCGGTGCAGACGGTCTGCGGGTTGCCGGTGACGAAGGTCGGCTGGTGAATCCATTACTGACATTCGGAATAGGCGTACTCGACGGCCTCTCAATCTGAATGGCATAGTTTCGGAAAGAGGTAAGTGCTGATGGGCCACCGATGTCCTGAGGTTTCGGCGTGGGTTTGAGTATTTCTCCTGGGACAGTGGTGGGTGCAGAAGGGAGCTGGAAGGCAGGGTGTTCATCAAGTTCGTCGATGGATGGGAATGACTGGGCAAAGTTTGCGATGTCAATCTGAGGTGACGAGGAGGGCGACGAAGACGGGGATGGTGGGCCAAAGCTTGAGGGAGAGACCAGGGTATGCGGGGACGGTGAGACGGACGGGGGTGCAACGCTGGAAGCGCTTCCATTGACTGAGCGAGACGGGGACATGGGAGGTGTTGGCAGATTGGGCTGTTGTGGTGCTGGTGGTCCCGGGAGGGACGCCCGCTTGTTCGAACCTACCGACAGCCCGTGGTCTTGCAGAGCTTTAACTCGATCTGCTATTGACCCTCCAGCCTTGAAGACGGGACCTTCGTTCTGCGCTGCCTCGCTGTAAGCCCAGTCAGCAGGTGTGACAGTTGTGTCAAGCCAAGAAACTCACGCAGCTCGCTTCTCAATGGCTCTCAGCTTTTCCTCTACCGCCTTAGTTCGCGCTGTCAGGTCTCCACAATCGCCCTGTAGATGGTCCATTAGATTGTGTCTGTCAATGGTATGACTTTACGTACAGCCAATAGATCCTCCCATTCTTTGCGCAAAGGTCCTCTGTCCTGCACAAACTCGTTGGAATCCAGAGCCATCTTCATAAGACTGGCAGTCTTAATGAACGACGACAAGGCACTCTTCAAGTCACCCTTGGCTTCATGATCCTTTGCGTTCAGAGATTGGTTTCTTGCGGCTTTCAGAAGGGACATAGGCGATACCCCCTTCCCCTGCTTCTGCACCGTTTCCTTAGCCTTGGACTTGATTTCCGACACCGTCATGTTATCCGAGGGCCTCCCAGCCGGTGTACCACTCCCACTCCCGCCATTTGTGTGGTTGGGATTCGCTGAAAAACACGATAAATTCGAACCACGAACAAAACACTCCAAAGGGAAACCCAGAACTCACTTGATCCTGGCTGAGGTGAACCGAATCCTCCGAGGCCTGGAGAACTGGGCAATACAGCAACTCCAGGCATTCCACTGCTATTCAGTTCAATATATGGCGCCTCGAAACAGTGAACAGGATGGATTATATAGGCAAAGCAGAGCGCAGTCGAGGTTGTACAATCAGCCAAGTTCGCGGAGAGAGGCTGCTCTCATCTTGGCACAGCTTGATTACACCACGCTTTGGTTCTGTTGCGCACGGCTTTGCATCGTGGGTATTACCTTCCTCTACCAGAGTTACTGTAAGCGCCCGCCATGAGCGCTCAACTTGCGCTCAGCCAGAGCAAATTTCTTTCAAGAAGATAGATGACATGCATATATATATACGGAAAGAAAACATGAACATAGCCTTCCCCTTATACCGCAAGGACAAACCGAGAGAAGTACTCCTTCAGTGCCCCCAATTGGTTCAGGGGGACCACCGTTCCAATATAACCATCTGGCCGAACTATGATTACGACCTCTGATGTGCCGAGATCTTGGCTATCACTTCCTTCCTTGGGTAGCCTGGATGGACTTGGCTCATCCAATAACACCCTGAGTTACGAGTAGTAATAAAGTCAGCGTCCCTGTCCAAAAGTAGCTGAGGATCCACAACTTACTTGGACCAATGCGTCCTGAACAGAGGGGGAAACTCAGGAACATTCACATCCCTCCTTGACATTTTGACAATCGTCACCACGTCGAACCTTTCGCTTATCCCCCGACTGGGATCCGCGAAACGAGACAAGACGTCCTCCAGCTCTTCCGCGACTTTGCCCAGGACAGTCTTCTTGTCTTGCAAATGATAACCCATACCCAAAAAGACGAGTAACTTGAAGCGCCCGTCTGCCGGAAGCATATCTTGAATGTCGACCGGGCGCGCATCAGCGGCTCGTATAAGAGCACGAGGTGGACATCGCTCTCCAATGGGCAGCGCCATCTGACTTGCAACCGAGTGGAATACTGTGTCAACAATCAGAGAGGGCTCGTAGTGGATGCCAATCCCGCTTGTAAACCCTCCAAACGTCTGGAATATCCTGTGTGGTGACGCCTGAGTCAGACAATCTCTTCGCATTGAGAGAACCGGGGCAGACACACTTGAGGAATTCCTCATGGCTGACTCCGTCTTGATGCTCCTCAGTTCTCGGTTTGCCAGAAAAAAGGCTTGCAAACTTCTTATCAAAAGAAATGAGATCCTGAGCGTACTTCCTGCGCTCAGACTCGTACTAAAGACATGGGGGTTGAAGGTCAGCCGAGGCAAATCATAGATGTCCGAATGCCTACCGTCGGAAGCAACGACATGTCGGCCCATCCACGTAGGACGCTCGCGACCTTCCATGCCAGATTATGTGAATCCCCCATACTTGCATTCATACCCTGTCCTGCTTTCGGTGAGTGCGTGTGGCAAGCATCGCCCACGATGAAAATCCTGTCATTGGCGCTGTAACGGGTGGCCACTCGTTGGCCAACTATTAAGTTACAAAAACTCAGGTTCAGCGCAAAAGCAAAAGGATCGACAAAGACTTACTCATGTATATTGTCCACCACTCAAACCCATCCCTAGCTTGCAGTTTGTAGGGACTAAAGATCTTCTGAGCAGTGCCTAGGAGTTGCTCCGGTGTCAGCTTTGTCTTGTCCACCCTCCCATTCGAGGAGATAGCTTTGGAGATCAACTCGTCCTCGAGTAGAATGTAGACCCGTATTTTATCCCCTTCTCGAGGGATAATCATACACGAGCCAAAGTTTGAGTGAATGGCTGTTTTGTTTCTGATGTCTGGGAAGTCAGAGTCTGGTAGGATGTCGATAACACCCCACGCGTAGTTGGTTTGTTCTCCTTCCATGGTAATGTTCAACGTTTTGCGTACCCACGAATGGGCGCCTAAGAGTTCTCGTTTAAACAGGAGGCAACGGCGTCAAACAAAATGGTGGCGTACCGTCTGCGCCAATCACGAATTTGGCTTTCACATTCTCCGTCTTCTCCGTTGCCGAATTCCGCAAAGTGAGCTGAACGAAATTGATGGTGAATTCGCATTAAAAACTACTGCTTCAGAACCGACCTTGACTGGGAAGGCTTTGGGATCCTTCAAGGCCTCCTCCTCGCCACTCAATTCAATCGTCAGGGGCACTACCGGCCTTTCAACCTGAACGCCATACATTCGCATCGAATCCGAGAAGATCGCTTCGATTGCGCCTTGATGGAGAGTAATCTATTAGAGTAAGGCATAAGGTTTGAGTACACCGAATGGGACACGAAAAGTGGATAGCAAGAATCGGAATCTGACCTCAAAAGGGTACCTTGCAGTTGGAGCCGTGATGTCTGGCACTCGGTCCGTACGCTGCAGACCGCGAGAGGGTGAGTGGTCTTGGAAAACGACGCAAGCCAATCCAAAGTCACCTCAATAACACCATTTGAATTGGGATTGTAGAACGCCTGAGCCGAGCTCTTGAGCGAGGGTAATCAAAAAGAGGGGCAGGAAGCGCGTACCGCCGTGTGCATTTGATTGCCTTCTCTGATGAGACGCTCAGCAAGCCCATAGCTCTATCAAGACGTAAGACTTCGGCATGGCAGGGACGAACTGAAACTCCCTAACTTGAAAGACTTCGATGGTCCGCGGCTGGATGCCGTCTGCCTGACCAGCACTCACTCCTACTGGCCTATGCCATTGGTGAGCTTCCCGGTCAAGGTGGTCGTTTGGATCGTTCATGCCTTTGGTCAATAATTCTGACGTTGACACCCAACTTGGCAAGTGCATTGGCAGCCATAAGGCCCGCTGGGCCTGCCCCGATGACCAAGACATCGACGAAAGAGGTCTCTGCATCGACATTGGAGGTTGCCATTTATTGCAGGGGGTTCCTGAGACGTCGAGTCTAAGGGCGGGCGAGATGGATACCAAGAGCCTAGCATGACGAACGTGTTCGTATTTAGCGGCCTCCCCAGTCTCATGTAACAGGCTTGCGATGTCGGACCAGCAGTGACAAAGAAGACATAGGAAGGGGGAGAAATCACGGGGTTAAGTAGACGCAGCGCATGGCAGAGAAGGCATAAGGAAACCAAGTACCCACACCACCCCACGATGTCATGATTGAACACCAAAAGTCGCTTAGTCGCTCCCGCCCTCGTTGGTTCGAAAAAGGATAGTTGCATGTTAAAGTCAAGGCGTACATCGATTGATGGATGGAAGCAGGTACAAATCATCAGAACAATCCTGGAAAACGGGCCCGTTCAACAAGCTGCTTCGAGGACAACGCTGATCATGAGAACGTACGGGAATTATGAAGAGCAGTAATTATTAGATACAACAGCTGCGACCGGTACCATTGGTTAACCGAGTCTCCTTTTGAGATATTGAACTCACAGTTAGTAGCAGGTTATTTCCATCCACGCAGCATGAGGCAGCGTCTTTTCCTAGACCTGTCCAGCAAATACGTTCTTTGCATAGCCTGGTTTTGTCAGACCTTCCTGCGTGTTCAAAATGTCATATATCTACGTAGAGGATAACACGGTCGGTTAAGATGCCAAGTTGAGGTGGGAGGGTGTGCTTACCTCCTTGGGTGGGTTAAGACCTAGAGCTTTAGCCCTTTCCCATCGTTCAAGTCGCGTCATGCCAACGGCAGGCCCATACTCGTAAGACCTGTCACGTTCGTTAGTCTTCATGCATGGACAACTCAAGTCGAACTCACAAGTCGAACACGCGCAAGATTTTGTGGACGCGATTCTGGTCTTCTCCATGGACTGCCGAGCTTCTTAGCTTATAACCGACGCAAGAAGAGCGCTGATGACTCACTCGGTGCAATGAAGCCCATCTGCTGGCTGGCTTTATTCGACAGCTCAGTGTATGCTGCATCCTTCACATCCAACTTGGGGTGCGACATGATATCGACCTCAGGCTCCTCCTTGATTTTTGCAACCTTTTCGGCCACCGCTGCAGACGCGGAGGTCGTACCTGATACCTTCCTAGTACCGGTACTACTCCTTGTCGCCCTCTCAGTGACGGAGGTCTTTGGGAGGTCGCGCTTTTCAACTGTTGGCCTATCCGACGGCTTTCCCTCAGCACGGGTGGCTTCCTGCTTCTCATCTTCACTCGAAGGTGGCTCTATATCGTCCAAGCTGCGCTCCTCCTCGCTGCTCTTGAAAATGTCAATGTCGTCTTTGGCCTCTGGCTTAATCGCCAGGGTCTTCGTGTTCTTGCCCAACACAGCTGCCTTTCCTCCCTTGCTGGCAGCCGCTGAGGATTTCGAGCTCACGAACGACAGCTTAGACTGCTGCATTCCTAGCGTTGATGATGCTCTTGGTGGCATGGTGGTCGGTCCGAGAGTTTATAACGCGTGCAGCTCGTCGAGGATTGGAGTCAAGATTCACTTGCCGCATTCGGTCGAACAAGACTTGCCATGATTAGGGGCTAAACGCGCTGATGAGATCATTCATGTCTTCACTTTCAACCCATACCACACCGTCAGGTTTGCCATTTTGTCAATCCTCACAACGAGAGCACTAACTAACATTTAATGCAGGCTTTCTGCTACCCTCTGTACACTCTGCACCGCCATTCTTCACGTCAGCTATCCGTACACTCTTTGCGGAGGACTGCATGCTGACATGGCCAGGATCATAGGCAGCAGCCGAATCCAGCCACTCAAGGGATTGTAGTCGAACAATGGATACGGCTTATCTTGACCTATGCTCGAAATAGACGGCTCTTCGCCCTCCGGGTTGATGATGCGGAGGAGAAAGGGACTGACTGGGACGAAATCCTGAGGAATGAACGGATAAATCGTACGTCGTACAGTCACAGTTTTGAGAGCTCATCGTGACTTGGTTGGTAGGCCGGGTAAATTCCGCTTATCTTTCTAGTATCATCTCTACGATGGTTGCCAAGAATGTGGCCGCGTACGAGCCACCAAAACAAACCAAATCTGTCTTGCTCTATTGGAGGCAGCCGGAGGAATGGGCTGAAGTCCTACACGATTGGGTGCGTACATATGTCACACATGAATCTGCTTCCAACCTTTTGATATTCTCTTTCTATCCCTTTACTGCGTCCCGCGGTCAGGCCAATTCGACAGGCCAGATGAATACCATAATGACATTCTACGAGATTACGGATCCCCCGATCGAGTCACCTCTGACTGGCATACCCGTGCCTCTACTGCGCAAGGCGATTGCTATCCTCATCAAGAACAATCGGGCGCAGGCCATTGCAATCTCAGACGGCGAGGGTGTACGATTCTTCTCTGCGAAGTGATTGCTCCAGGGTTCTACGCATGCATTCAGATGACTCCCATGGGAATGAATTCTTGATAAATGCGTACATTTATCTAATCTTATTGTTACAGAACCACCGAGAGCTCGCAACAGAGTTCACTTGATGAACATAAACCAACCAGGCAGTGGGCTTGCCGAATCATCGTTCTCTCCTCCCTTTAGGTGAGCAAGGTGTCCAGCAATCATCATACAGTCGAAATGCTCCCCGTTGTCGTCGAGGTGCACATCAACCTCACAAATTCCAGATGGGATCTTATTGGTGTTCAAAACCCCATATTCCGCATCATCCAGCCTCAGGCGATACAAGTTGCCACGGCGCACAGGAAGCTCATTCCCTCCGCCTTGTAGGCTGGGACCCTGCCACTTCCCTTCATAAGACCAGATTGCAAATGCAGTGATCCAACCGCATATGTAGCAGCCTCCCGAGCTACTTTGATAATGGCAGATCTTGCTCCAGAAGTCCAAATCTGGTTCACCGTCGAAAGACGATACGAACCTGCTGAGGATGGGCCGGAGGAGTGCCACCCAAGCTTTCGGCTCGTCACCGAAAGACTCCAGTTTTTCAAGGCGATTGTAAAGTTTCACCCAATCAGATCTTTCACCCTTTAGGGTGACAGAAGGAAGGCCGCAGCGAAGACGGATCGTGTAGTGGAAGTATCTGGGAATGTTCAAAATCAGCTTCAAGGCGAAGACTGAACCACTATGAGAGAGACGTACGACTTGAGAGTCGCCATCATGAACACGGCGGAGATGACAGTGTCATTCTCTGTAGTTGTTGAGAAGTCAGGAAGGATCCAGTCTTTCAGCTCTTTGTCAACAACCTATCGAGGATTTGTTCAATGCGTATTCGCGCGAAAGGACGATAAGAATATTGCGTACATTTGCGTCAAGAAGGCCGGTCATTTGCTTTGCAAGATCCCCAAAATCTACGGTGTACCTGGTTCCGAAGGCTTCGAGTTCAAGTTCCCTTACGCCTTCGTGAGCAACAAAGAGGCTCCGAAGGTCTTCACTGTGGGCATTAACGCTATGACAGGACACAGGTGAGAATCTTCTTGAGAATCAAAGAATAAAACTGCTCACTAAAAGTTGAGCTGCCCGAGGATAGCCATCCAGACATCGTCTGGCCTGTGTTGCGGGTGGAAGAGTTAGTAGTAGTCCTACTGTGATGGTTTCACCGTGAGCGTACCTCAATATCAAATGGTGGTGTTGGTTATACGCTTCAATGACTGTATCTATGAACCCGCTTTTGTGGGGAACAATCTTGGAAAAGTCATGGTCGCCGTTCGAGAAACTGCTTTGTAGCAGCTCTTTAACCGGGGCTTCACTTTCTTTTCGCCCCCTTGTCCAAACGAGCAGCTCCTTGGGGTTCTTCGGAAGAAGATTACTCTGTTCAGCCGGGTTTGCTGGGTGGTCGGCGACTTTGAAAGTGACGGGCATGATGGACTCCTAACACGATTGTTACTGACGATCCTCCTTTTATATGATTGTCATAGGTGGTATCATTGATAGCCATTACGGACGATGAATACCAGGCGATCACGAGTGAATGTGCATGAAGATCTACTTCTCGGGCACTGTTATCGTTGTGAACGAGAAGCCTTGAAATCTGGACAGGCGTGGATATATTTCACTGCTATTCGATCTCATCCTACGAGGAGAGTAGATGATATACACAGGGGCAGAAGGGAGGGAGTAACGCGTCCATGCTATCCTCTTAACCTGTACTCGTGTGCAGTGCATGAACAGCAAGAGTCTTCATTGCAACTTGACTATGGCAGGCGGCGGCTTCAAGTTGCTATGCATGTGTGGATTAGTCAGCTGGGCGCTAAATGGCAGAAGTGAAGCTTCGCCAAAGCCAACATCGGCATATACACACAGCATACATATACAGATTGAAGCATATGTCAAGTAGAGCCTGATTCCAATCTATGACCCCACAGGACGCCCAGTTCCACAGCTATGCTCCAGCTCCTCCTCTTCCTTCTGCAACCGGTTCATCGTTGCATTCAGAATCCGTTGTCTTCGCTCTTCAGCCGAATCTGAGTAGCTTGAGCCTTCTGAGCCTCCGAGTACAAACGCCTGTGCTTCAGCTTCCTGTTCTGATGATGTACCCCAAGTGGTTGCTGTTAACGGGGCGCCAGAAAGTGTCCGTGCTCCTTCAATGACACTCTTCTCATACTCCAGAACCTCTCTGTTCAGCTTCGAGTTGAGCTCCTTGAACTGAGATACACCGTTAGTAAGCACCTTCTCTTAGGAGCAAAGAGCAGCTCACATTGTTATCATGGTCTCCCCAAACGTTATGAGCCAATTCATGGCACAACACCTTTCTAATATCTTTGTAGAGCCTGAAGCCATCATAACGATCGGTTCGTATTCTCAGCTTGATTGCTTCACCCCTATTCACATTCAAGCCCAATAGTCCTGGATGTTCGTGTGGTGCAAGCTCGGTAAGAACACCAACGGCATACTGGTGCTTCATCATGACATGTCGAATAGCAGGATCGGTGGCCAGCTTCTCCAGCACAGCGCGAGCTGTCTCCGGACTAGGCAGGTGCTCCAGAGGTTTGATGTCATGAAACTTGTACTGCGTCGTGGAAGCGGACGAGTTCATTGAGGAGAGGGTTGCGATTGAATTCCCTCCTGGACCCGTCGACCGAACCTATAAAGATCATTAGCACCGACCGATACATGAGCAAAAGAGTGTGCCGCACCTTGACTCCCGGTTTCATTGCTCTCTCTCGCAATATCCTGTCCCGCTTCTGCCGTTCATCCTCAACACCTTTCATCCCATCTAGATCCTTCTCAGTGGTTCCTAGCATTTGGATCTTCATCCCGTTCCTGATACCAGCTTGTGCGAGGGTTGTGGTAGAAGTTTCACTCTGAAACTTCTTGCCCTTGTATATCAGCTTCTGGAGAGTAGTAGGAACCCCCGTTAGGTTCTCCAACTCTGCTTGAAGTGTGGCAAGGAGGGTATCAGGCAGGAGGTCGAATCGATGCGTTTGACCTCGGAATGTGACGGCTACGTTTGTACCTTCCATTTCTCGAGCGTACTATGTGTTGGTTTGTCGTGGATGTTGGTGGTAAAGAACGAAAGGAAGTGTAATGATATTCTGCTCTGATCTTCAGTTCATATGGAGGAGATGAGTAAGCCCCTAAATCCCCATCGTCCCCGCCTGACTAACGCGGTCACGAATGTGCGAGAACATCGAAAGCCTGTGTTGTCGGCCTCCCCGAACAAGAGGGCTGTAAGTATGCAGACGTCAATGGCGGTCCCGGACTGTCAAGGACGTCAGGAACTGGCAGGGATGATGATGGGATGGAAGGAAGCAGCGCGCCACCGTCACCCAAACGTTGTTTAGCCCTCTTTGCCGATCTTGACCCAAACAAAGGCCCGCTCCCTCAAGGTGAGATCGTTTGCCAGGTGTGTGTATCCAATCGTCTGCTAAATTGATTAAAACTACATATAGTGCATCTTAAATATGTCGTTGTACATGTACAACATTGAGGAAGAATATGGAAGCATCTGGGTATGCAAAATACGGCTATAGCTTGGCCGATGGGCTGACCTTGACCATCGAAGCTCCACGCTCGAGGATGGCGGCGGCGTCGTTGACCATATCCTCAACGATGACCTTGGCCGGGAGGACATCATGGATGACAGCAGCAACACGACCCATGAGCCATGGGCTAGAGAATCAGGACGTCAGAAAACGAGTCAGTTCACGGGATTGAGAGGACATACCGGGACTCTACAGAGATCTCGGGACGCTTCTTGAGCTCCTCCTCGTGAGGGAGGATACCCTGGGAAGTGAGCTTCTTGATCTCGTCCCTTCGGTTCTCATTCCAGTCCTCGATGTAAGGGTTCTTCCTCACACGCAGAGGGCGGCCAGTGTAAATGAGAGTGGTGACAGCATCCTCAAAACCGGCGCTCAATACGAGTTCCTTGTGCTTCTTAGGCGCACCAGCCTCGACGGAAGCGACGAAGCGAGTGCCAACCCAGACAGCCTGAGCACCCCAGGCCAGGTTGGCAGCAAGTCCACGACCATCGTAGACAGCACCGGCACCGATAACGTAGATCGGCTGGCCGTTGAGCTTGGACTTCTGGCCCTTGCAAATGTCAACGCAGGCAGGGATGAGGATGGAAGCAGGGACGTCGCCAGTGTGTCCTCCACCCTCACCGGCCTGTGCGCAGATAATGTCGCAGCCGGCATCAATTGCCTTTTGGACGTGCTTGGGATGGCCGACCATGTTCATGACGGGGATTCCAGCAGCATGGAGCTTGTCGACGGCAAACTTAGGGGGAACACCGACGGCAGAGACAAAGACACGGGCACCCTCCTCGATGATGATATCGATGAGTTCAGGAAGTTGGCCCTTGGTGTAGTCGTACTATATACCCTTGGTCAGCTCTGGTGTGCGATATTTGAATTTGTTCTGACTTACGTTGGTCTTGCGAGCGCTTCCGCCAACCTGAGGAAGCAGGAGGTCGACACCGAAAGGTGCCTTGGGATCCTTCAAGTCCTTCTTAATGGCCTGAATCTGGGGTAGAGTCTCAGCACAACTCCTCGTATCACTCCGGAACCACGGGTTATTCTAACCTGCTGGCGAAGGATTTTGGGTGTGTATCCAATACCACCCAAGACACCCATACCACTTGCATTGGTGACGGCAGCAGCAAGCTCTGGGCCGGCAGCGACGTTCATTCTAGCCAAATAATTAGCGCTGCCCGACTGTATCCGAATAATGCTAAAATCCACGTACCCTGCAAGCAGCACAGGGTGCTTGATGCCAAAGAGCTCGGTAATGGGCGTAGTGATAGTAGCCACCATTGTGAGTGCTGAAGGGAGGGGACGCGGTAGAGGAGAAGGAGAATGTGTATGTCAAGGACCAAGCCTTAAGAAGCCCCCTACGGTACCTTTATATCATGAGGAATTCCATGATAATTTCAGCCGGTGTTGAGGTCACCGACCTGGCTCACGGCATATGCTTGTTCCGGTTAGCCGGGGCCCTATTGCTTCCCATGCATGGTCCAATACAATATTTACCCCGCATTCCCTGTCGAGGGATCTGAGAGAATGAGTCGCGTTTGTGCAAATTCAACCGGGCGATTAGATCGTAACTTGCAGCGTATACTTCGAGGTACTATTTGCGTTGAGTTCTATCGGGTAGAAGAGCAAAGTGGTCCGGATATGAAAGTACTACAGAGTTAAGAATGTCGATCACGCGACACGCACGACGTAACATGGGCAACCTGAAGGTATTGGCAGGCCAAAGTCGCAGAAATGATTAAAAACCTAAAGAATTAATGTGGGATTATACATACAAAGAGGGTACGAAGATGAAAATGCAGGAGTCTAGGAAAGCGGGGTATTAGCGAGTAACGTGAATGTTCTTCCACATGATAAGAGCTCCGGCCAGCCATAGGAAAGTAGTACCAGGGAGAAAGAAGGCGATATAGAAACGGAAACATGCAACAGGAGGCAGCTCATGAAGGAGCGTCGCTACTTGCTGCTTCTTTTTCCTTCTCAGCTGCCTCTCTACCCGCCAGCCTCATCATCCTTCTCAGCCTCGCCAACTCCTCCTCAAGGACTTGAGCGGTTCTAACTGCCTTCTCACTCTCTTCGTGACTCTTGTCCAGATCTGCTCGCATCTTTGCGATCTCATCCGTCCACATCTTCTCTACCTCCACGTTCTTCACCTCATTGTCCTCCTTCAGCTTCTTCAGATCCTCCTTGCCTTTCTCCGCCTTCTTCATCTCCTGCATTAGCTGCTTGTAGTCCTTCCCAATCTTTTCCGCCTCTGCCTTGTGTTTCGCCTCGCGCTTGTTGATCTCATCCCGTAACCGGTCCGTATCCCGCTTCCAGGACTCCACCATGCCCTTCATACTGTCCCTCAGGGTCAGGTATTCCCTCTCGGATTTTGAGGATAGTGCTGTAGACTCGGCCAATGCGCTCTCCATCTCCCTGAGCGCCTTCTTCGAGACTGTCGTTTCCGACTTGAGTTGCTGTTTTAGCTGCGCCGCCTCTGCCTCTGCCTTCCTTGCCCTCTCCAGCACCTCCTGCAGCAACCTCTCCTTCCTCGCCACCACATTGTTTAGCCCCTCATTTTCAAGCCGTAGCCGCTCCCGTGATTCCTTGAGATCCTCGTTGAGTCGTGTGAGTTGGGAAACAGTCCGTTGGGAGAGTCGAAGCTGGGATTTGGTGTTCTCGAGCGCGTTACGCGCGTTGACGACACCAGTTTGCAGGTCTGCCAGCACTTTCGTCGTGTTGCCTGAGGTGAATGAGAAGCGTTTAGAAGGTGAGGGAGCTGGTGCGAACGAGTCGTTGTGACCGTCTACTGATAATGACTTGGTTGTAGGTGGCGCTCGTGGACTTTCGTCTGCTAACATCCGTGCATTTCCTGAACCTGAGTTAGCTGTTGAGAAATAGGGAACGGGTGAGGTCTTACCAACGGAAGATATTGGTATTCCTGTTAAATCCTCAATTCATGCATTGACTAGACGGTAGAGCCACTCACGAGATAGGGTACGCGTTGGACTAGAGTTCCGTTTTGTGGGGGTTGTATAAGAACCGTTTTGGCTATTACCAAATGTCATGGGCACGCCTTCCTGGATGGCACCATTCTCCAGGGGGCTGTTCATCCCTAATGATGATTCGGACCGCTTGGGGAGGGGTAGGTTTGATTCCCGTCCTGCGATGTCTTGGAGCACTTCATAACTGGACCGTCGCTTCATCTTTGCGGTTGCCAAGGAAGATGTTGAAGGGGATGTAGATGGGGAGCCAGGCGAAACGAAGGAGGACGGCGGTGCTGCACCTGAAGAGGATCCTTGTCTACTAGAGAAGACTGGTGCGTCCATTTCGAAGGTTTCGTCTAGTGGTTCTGTTGGGTATGACCTCGATGACGTCCGAAACGAGCTTTCTAGATTCTGGAGTTGGGCTTGCTGTTGGCGAATTGAGTGTTTCAATGTGGACATCTGGTTCCGTACTGCAACTATTGGATTTGTTTGAATCAGATCCTGGAAGAGCAAACGCCGCACATTCAACTCACCGGAACTGTCCAGAGAGATGGCGGTATTATGGGTGCGGTTTGATGTTCTAGATGAAGGTCTGGATATTGACCTTTCTCGAGAGCCTTTTGGTGTTGAGCTTCGCCCGTTTACGTCAGGCAAGGATAAGTTGGAGGTACGAGGAGAGGCCGCGGCGAGTCCACTGGGCGGCCGTGGACTACTGCTAATCGAATTATGGCTGTTGTGAGTTGCTGGTATAGGGTTGTGCTGTTCCGGCTTTGAAGACATCCAAATGGTTCCAATTCACGAATGCTAATGAGAGGAAACTGCAGACGCGTCGTGCAGCTGTTCGAAGAGTCTGATGCTGTTTCAAACGGAACAGCAGCAACTCTAGAGGAAGTTGGAGGCGCCCTGAGTTACTTCTAGATTTGTACCCTGAGATTCAGGTTTTCAGTAGCCGATATTGCACTCCTGAGAGAGGGAGGTTAGTGACGGTTGCGTTTGCGCGCCAGGCAGGATATGATGGCGGAGACTTCATTGTTTGCAAAAGCTTGTTTCAGGGCCCATCGGCTCATGGTGAGGGCATGGCGGCAGGGATCTCAGGGAAGACAGAGCATCCAAGTGAGTCTGACTCTCAGGATATGAGTTGAGTACAGGCTATCGCTACAAGTCCTTGTTACACGGGCAAATGAACTACGGGAAATGATTATAGTACGAGATATGCGGAGGAGATGATAGTGAACCAGGTAAATAGAGAGGAATGGTTGGTACAAGCTGGAAAACGTGTTGAGAAATGCCGCGGATGCCCCTACCGCCTGGTTGAGGCGCTGTTTCACTCATAACAGCATGAACTCGGGGCTCCTGGATAAAAGTCTCCTCACTTGCATCTGCAGGAACAGCAGCGTGGCTGGTGTCAATACCCCGCCCATCCCAGATGCAACGAAGGTCGTTTCCAGGAATAATTTGTGACAGTCGGCAGGTGTCCATATGTCGAATTTCGATGAAGCGGGTGTCGAAGATGAGGATGTAAGGAGCGTGAAGAGCCAGCCGTTCCGCTGTGCCTTCCCACTCAATGGCCCCAGAGTTGCGGCTTGGTATGCCATGCTTGTCAATGTATATTCCGAATTCTACAGCACGGAATGAGAGCTGAATGGAAACAGGGAAAGAGCGACATACCGTTGTAGCATAGCAGGAATTCGTCTTCGGACGACCGGAAAATAGCCATCGGACGGCATACATCACAACGCTTTGCTGCGGGGCCAAGAGCAGGGTTGTCCTTCTGTGGTATGGTGACTGTCTTGAAGCTATGAGAGTGTTAGACAGAAGTTCGGAGAGACAAGCAAAAGCACCCACTCAGTTAGGTCGACTATCTCAAATCCCTTTGCACACAAGACGGCTAGCTTGGCCTTCAGGAAAATCATATCAAAGGATTCGCCTTGCAGGAAAAAATCACGGTAGGTTCGGAACCAGTTGGACTTCTTCTGCTTGTTCGCAAAGATGCTGATACCACCGCTTGATGCTTTGGGTCGCTCCGTAATCTTGTCAATGACGGGCTCAACGACGTGGAACGCGCTATCGGACTGCAAGATGTGAGGCATGGAAGGGTACGTCATGACGATGAAAAGGGTAGCTTACCCCTCTCTTGTTCATGTAGATCACAAGCGTCCTCCCATGTTGCATCCCGACGCTGAAGAAGAGCACCTCTTTAGATCCGTTGACCTTTTGTGGCGATTGCGATGTGTATGGCTGAGGGTTCAAGGGGTTTGGAACCAGCGCTTCAATATGGTACGCGAGTAGGTTCTAGAAGCGAGAGATGAGTATGAGCGGTATCTAGACTAATCTGGCTCACCTTGTCAGCAAGCACCAGGAAGATGCCAAAGTCCTCCAGCATGGCGCATTGGGTTACATTTCGGACATGGAGAACCCGACGCAGGGCTGGAAGCTTGGGTTAGAATAGCTAGAGCACTGGTTGTCAACTACCTACAGCGCGGATCTGAGCGAAATCCAATCCAGACACCTTCTGCACACCCAATGGCGACCAGGCCACGATTGTCGCCCGTTTCTACAAGGCGACGAAGTTAGATTATGGGCGAAACCTAGAAGCCAAAGCACTCACTGAACGGCACCGAGCATGTCACACGACCAGTGAAGAGGAAACCATCTTGCATCAGCGGTGTTGCCACAGGAAGATTGACCGGAGGTACGAGGAACGTCTCATTGCTCAAAGTCTCGATCTCAAAGATCTTGTTGGAGTCGGCAACGGCTTTTCTCAAACCAAGAGCTTCCTCCAGCTTCATTTTCCATTCATTCCGGATTTGAGGAGAGTCGGCAGATAAGCTGAAATTGGTGCCTTGCCTACCAGTGTAGTGCAATGTAAACGGGTAGACATTCCGGGCGTCTGTGATTTCCGAACGGCTGCTGACGCTTGCAGAGGACCGGAAGCGACTCGGGTTACGAATGATGACTGGCTCATTGAAGTTAACCGGGTAAAGAAGGTCGAGGGGAATTGGTTTCCGAACGACATGATACTTGGTGCCCTCTGCGGTTTCTTTCTGCTTGGACAAAACCACTTCGGAGCATTAGATCCCTTTCACGTGCGCAGGGCTCCGTCACTCACAATAGTTGTCGAAAAGCATTACCAACAAGTCCACCCACTGTCCCTCTTCTTGCACCAGAAGTGTACCCGTATGAACTAATGACCTGTGTTCGTTCAACAGATCCATATCCTGATGAAATGTAAGACGACAGAGCCATTCCTCGTACAAGTATACACTCACGACTGCCTCTCCGGGCTTGAACACCAGTTGGGAATGGAACGTCCAAACTTCGACCTTCTGCTTTGCGGAATCAACGCCGGGCTGCGTCTCTTTTGCCAGTGACCGGATAGTTTCAATGACTTCAGGTATGGCATCCCGGTCTTGATGCCACGTAGGCGTTTGACCTTGGATTTCTTTCAGGAGTAGTTCATAGCGCAAAAGCCGCGGGATCGGAAGGTTGATGAATTCCTTCATGCCCCGCTTGAAGGCGTCTGGGTGGCGGGCAGCGTTCTAAAACCCAGTGAGAACTCTTCCAAGCATTGTCTCGCGCGAGATCACCCACCTGGACGAAAGCCCTGAATGTAGGGTTACATCTCATCTCGTCCTCTATCCGATATGTAGCAATTGGATAGTTGGGAATGTACTCCATGTACGCTTCACGGAAGTTCAGGGCAGCGTCGAAGATTGCCTCAGTGATACTAGTGATACGTGGGTGCTGTTCGAGCTGTATCTCGTGGAGCTTTTCGACAAGTCGCTTATGATGCATCAGCACCTCCTCAAGGTTGTGGAAAACATCCTGGAGGAACTGGTCTAGACGGTCGGGAGGGATTATTGCAGGTTCTGCTGCCATCAGCGGCTGTCGGAAAATCTGCCTCACCTTCAGCTCTATTGCCCGAGAAACGACGGAGATGGCCGACTCACCGTTTCAATATTTTCAAGATCGCGAACATACGCCATCTCGCTTTTGATTAGCTCAAAAATTAGACCCTGTCGTTGGCTTTCCTCTGTTGTGAAATCCCGACGTTGCTTGGGTGTCACCAAGTCATGCCATTGCCATTTTGCGGGAGCGCCCTTGTCCATGGCGGACTGGAACGTCTGGAGTCGAGCTACGTTCTGAAGGTCGATAATGGCAGCGATAGCCACTGACAGGAAGTCGCCGTCGGGATTGTCCTTGGATGTCTTCTGGTAAACAGCTTCCAAGAGAACAGGGTATTTCTGGAGGTGCTCAGTTGGTCGATTGAGGTAATGCCAAAGGTCAAGGCGATGCTCTCCTGCCCGCGCTCCAGATAACTGCCGTTCGCAATGCTGAAGACCTGTTAGCAAGTCGTTGCTGTTGATACTCACTACGTAGACATTACCTCGACGAAAAGGCGGAACTCGGGGTTATCGTCAAGCTCCTGCCTTAGACGCTTCTCAGCCAGAAACCGTCGCCCAATATAGACAGGATAAAGCTTTCGGAATTGAGTTGCAATGTCCAGGAAGATGTCGCCAATGGTTTTTATGATCGGAGCTTCTTCCCTTTGCCGGACGTAGATGATTTCAATCAGTCGACGATTGCAGTCTCGGAGCTCCAAAATGTTCCCAAAGACTTCGTCAATGAACTCATCCACCATGTACAGAGGTATGACGGGTGACTTGCGGAGAGGCTGGATGAAGACGGTTTCGACGATGTCAAGATCCCTGATGTATTGCTCCTCCTTGTCAATCAGTTTATGGATGATGCTGTCCAACCCACGTTTAGCGATGAGCCGGCAATTTAGAGGGTAACTTACGTCTGCCTATTGATCTCGGCGTCTGACAGAGACCGCAATACTTGAGCAGGCACGCCTTTCGTCCAATCTTCTTTGACAGGATCGGGATCTTCGTCCATGACTTGCGGGAGAAATTTAGCCATACCCTTAGCAAAGAGCGTCAGTATAATACTCTACACCAATTGTCAAAATGCCCACCTTTCGAGGACAAGAGCCTGAATAACAGGCACCACCGTCCTCGCACATGACAGAATAACACCCTGTAAGCATGGTGACCACACTGGTGGGGAGCTCTGCTCGTTCAGGGAGCGTCGGTGTTTCGGGATCGTCGAGAAACTTGTACACGTCTTCAACACCGTCTTGCAAAACTCGAAACACCCATTCGACCTCGACAAAGAACAGTTGTTTCTGCAAGCTGCGCGCCACTTGTAAAGCAACTCGCCTGTCGCTCTTGGGCCAGTCATGATCCCGCACCAACTTCTGCTCTAGGATGGAATGAATGGTGGTCTAGGACGGGTGAGGTTGGAACAATAGAGGTATAAGAGTTTGAACTCACGACTATATCCCTTCCAGTAAACGCTCTTGAATATGGGACACTACCCTTTACGTGGTTACCACGCGGCACTTTGAGCTGCAATTGGACGGCAATGTTGGAAAGTAGGCCAAAATTGATGAAAGACGAATCGTCAAGGGTTTCCTCGGGATATGGTTCCAGCTCAGGATAAGTGGGATCGAATTCCATCGCTTTGGCCAGATAGTAAGTGGTACGTCGTGCAGGCGTGTTGCGACTGGGCCCAGCATCATTTCTTTCCACAGGAGGTGTTCTGGGTCGCGGCGGAGGCCTGACTTCCACAAGCGAAGGAGAAACAGCCTGCCAGGAGGAGCTTGCAAGACCCGGGCTATAGTAGGCTTCCAGCTCTTCACCGGTATATGGAAGATCAGAAGCTGAGTAGAGCGGAGACTTGTGGGATTCCTCTGTCGGAGTTGCTACTGGAGGTGTGCCATTGGGAGGTCGTCGTAGGATGCTATAGTTGTCGCCTGCAAGAAGGAAGTAGATGAATGAAGGGGATGAAAAGCACCCAATCGACGACGTACTGATCATGGTTCCCATCTCTGACTCTCGATCATCTACAGATTCCGGAGGTTGCGGAGGGGGTACATAGGGTTGGTAAATGGGGGCGAGATACGAAGGAGTCTCTTCGTACTCGGGACGTTCCTCTCCATCATGAGGCACGCGGGGTTCTTCCTCGAAACTGGCGTCAAACGAATTATCAGCGCTTTGGTAGGAGTCCCGGTCGTCCGAATACTGTCGCTGAGGATGGGGATAATGATCGTCAACTCCAGGGAGTAGCGGCGCTGTATTTGCTGCAGCCAAATCTTCGGCCAGGCTCTCCACGTACACGGGCACCGGATTGACCTCTGGGGTATCATATTCGTTGCTGGGAGAGGTTGGGAGAGCAGACCACTGCTCGGCGCCCGGCACACCAAGATTCCCGTTCTGCTCGTCAAGCGTGGTGGTAGTGATCTCCAATGTAGGCCTTTCTACTGACCTCTGAGGGGAAACTCCTCGAGATGGTCCTGCTTCTGAGAGCGGTCCTGGATACCTGTGGGCGACATGAGCGGCCATTTCTCTGGGACAGATTGTCGCGGACGAACTACTCACCCAGATGCAGAACTTCCTGGCCGGCTTTCGGGTAGACTTCGTAGGCTCTGAGTGGGGGTTCCATTCGGTATTGCAGGTGTTCGCCCTGGGGTGCCTCCTGGTGTAGGAGGTAGTGGCCGCATTGTCCGAGCCGAGCCAGAGCTACTACTCAACCTAATCGCCGGCGGTGGTTGCAGTTGTGGTGGGGAGTATGCGTTGAGAACGCTCTGGTATAGGTTTTCCAGCTCGTCATCTTCATCATCTGTTCTTCTCGACATCCCAGAGTGTCCCGAGTGAGATGAGATCAACGGGTGTTCAGGCGGTACTGGTCGCTGTGGATATGGGTGTGGTGGGTATTCAAAGTTATTGGATATAAGCCGCGCAGGTTAGGTGGTTAAACAAGATTCATCCCGGGGGTAAACGCGTCGATAGAATGTGGTATAGGTTCAAAGCAAAGGCGCACACGCAACAATCAACGGCAAGAGGTCCAAAAGCCTTGGACAGGAAAGAGATCATGATGCAAGGTTTCAAGCTTCATAGGGTTAGGGCAATGAGATCACTCCGCGAACGAGGACAGAATACAGATTCGATTGCTAGCTGGAGAAAATATGTTTTTCATCATGTTCAAGCTGAATAAATAGGGAGCTTGCTTTGTCATTAGAATGTACACGTTATCCGTCTTGATGACTGCAAAGTTGAAACATCAAATTGGGTGGATTGGATGGAGTCGAGGACAGTATTCCCGAAGGTGTTGCTTATACTGTCTTTGGAAATATTGGTAGAGTATGGTCCATGGACTACGAGAATTCCGAAGTCTTGTGTTTGGTATGCAACCTGAAGGCTTTGGGCCCTCTCAGAGATTCGTCGGAGACATAATCGCGTTGCCAGAACAGGGATCAGCAAGGGATCAGCAAGGATCGCACCCAGTTGCAATGAAGTTGTGATAACAGACGACGTCCTCGATTGTTAGGCATAAAAGTTGGAATATAGGTAGTGAATTTTGAGGGATATATCCGTTGCAAGCCTGGGTGTAAACAAGCTATTTCGAACTACAGAGGTACAGTACCTTTTATACCCTACAGGAACTTGGACTGGCCAAGGTGGCAAGGTCCCAACAGTGAATCACTCCTGGAGTCGGGATCGGGGTCCTGTCAATTGTTTGGCAGGAGAGAACTGTTGATGAGTCTTGAGAATTCTATATGACCTTACCTAGCCTCCTCATAGCATGAAATTCCTCTCAATTTGGATTTCTGGCGGGATAGCACCCATGTCACCGACTCTGGCGTGGTTTTTACTTAGTGACTGGCCCAGCCTTCTCTTCTGCCTCTTTCTCTCGCAGCCCCATCCTTGTCCCCCTCAGAAGGCGCGATGCCGATGCGCAGGATATGATTATGGGTGGTGATGCTGATCTTGGGCGCTTAGCCGCGATGCATTCTCCACGACACTCCAATCTACTGATATTATTGCGAGGAGGGGTTTGGGAGTCGGAAAAGGAAAAGGAGCTCTTTGCAGAACTTGGTCAGACTTCAATGTTTCTTTGCGTCCTTCCATTGAGTTCAAGCAGCATCACCGCAACTATCCTTGTCTTCTATTGTTTACTTCGTTGCCTTTGTCTCTGCTTCCTTGTCAGTCAATCCTCTCCTTCAGAGTCCTTCCTCTTGTCATCTGTTCCTTTTCTAATCCATTGTGCTATTTCATTTTCCTGTAACAATCGGCAAGCCTCGAATACATTAAGCATTCCATTTTAGGCGCTCAGACAGTATGTAAGCGCCGCGCCGCGGCGCGCCCAGTCGTACCTTCAGTTGACTATGTTTCATTATCCATTCAATATCCTTAATTGAGCTTTTATGATTAAACTTTTAGTCCCCTGCTATGCTCGGCATAATTTCGTGTTTGACTCGTGGTCTTCAATAGCACATTTCTAATTTCTTACTATATCGCCCTCTAACGAAACAGTGCGCTAATTTAGTCGAGGGGAGGACTCTTTGAGGCCATCCGATTCAAAGAGTCCACTTTAATTCTTAAGCGTTTTTCATTTAAAGATCACATATGATTTGACACATTTTATGCCCAGATGAGAGACCCAAAAGACCTCAATGAAAAAAGTATGAAAGTTGAGATGTCTTCGTCTTCGGTCAGGCGCGCCAAGGGCCACTGGTGGCGGTGAGGAAAGTGGGTGGCGATGCACCGTACCAAGTGGCGATACGCTTTGCATTCAGCCTCACCGGGACAAAGGGGGGCAAGCCCCCCAATAATTATACAATGGTAGGATAGTAGAGCTACAGGTAAGGAAATACACCGAGTAATAGTGAGTACAGCAGAAGAGCAAATGTTCGTAGAAGAAATTCACAGTTCGTGTAAAACATGAGAGTCATCGTGGGTGGTCGTATTGAACGAAGGACGGGAGTTGGTCGAGTGAATGTGGGGAGAGAGTCACTGGAGAAGGAGTCTAGGCACCCCTCTTGAGGATGGCCCTGAAATCGAGAATTGAGCCCCTCCTCTTCTTCAACGCGTTCATATGCTCCTTCATCTCTGAGGGCTGCTCAAAGTCATCCTCAGAATCCGTGTCGAATCTGGAAACTTCCGGCTGGAAGCTGTCAAGCATGAACTCCTGTTTGCCTTCCTTGATCAACCGACGCTGCTGCTCGGTGTCGACAACGGCGACGGATGGGAGCGGAGGAACAGCAGAGCCTGGCGATGAGACGGCAACAACGCGGCGCATCTTTTGCATGGCTGGGGTGACCTTGATGGGAGCAGGGCGCCTCCTGGCCTTTCCACGGGGCTTGCTAGACGCGGGAGTAGAGAACATGTTGGTGAATCGGGACGGGGAAAGAGGAGAGCGAGGGGACTTGGGAACGACACCGAACGCTTGCACATCGACCAATAGCTCGGGTTTCCTGAGATGCTTGGCAGCCCTGAAGGGTCGAGCAGGGAGACAGAGCAGAGCACCGTTCCTCTTCGAGGATGCGTTATTGGCTTTTAAGCTCTCTGTCGCATTCGTGCCAGCGCGCAGATCGAAGTCAAGGACGCGCTCGTTGTGGTAGGCTGGCGACTGTTCTGCCTGCATCAAATAAGCGGGGTCGAGATCCGAGTCGCGTGAAGAGAGAGTGGAGGCGCTTGGAGGGCGCACACCCTTGACCTTGGAGGGCTCGGGCGCGACGAGAGTGTCTTCAGAGGAGCGGCCTTGAGTCTGGACAGGAGAGTTGGCGGGGAATTGCACCCAGTTGGAGGTGACATTGCCTGCTTCCGATCCACTGTCGACATCGGTCCCATTTTCGACAACGAGGAGAGCCTGGTATTCCATCTCCTCTTCACGGTCCCACCAGACACCACCCTTGCCATCTCGGTAGACATCACCAACAGCGCCATCTGGAGCAACCATGGCCCGGCGGATGTGGTCGTTCATCCTGCCACCGTCCACGAACTGCATGAGGGCGAGTTCGTTCTGGAGAGTGGGAGGTGCGCGAACGAGAGGTCCATAGACAGACCTCTTTGCCTGGGAGGGCTTGGAGATGGCGTCCTTGTTGATCTTGCCCTTGGGTTTGGGCTTCGAAGCGACTGGCATAGGAGGCACAGGAGGAACGTCGGGTACAGATTGCTTGGAAACGGACTTGCTTCGAGTCCTCAGGTTGGTGAGCGACTTGATCTTGTTCATGACCTTGTCCTTGCGTCCCTTGCTCTGTTCTTTGGCACGTTCCTTCTCGTCAAGTTTCGCTTGAATCAGAGCCTGTTCGCGCATGGCCTTCTCGCGAACCAAAGGTGAAGGGGTTCCGGGCGTCACTGGCATGTTGACGAAGACGTTATTGTAGCCGACAGCAGTAAAATCAAAAGTCTTGTGTGACGCAGTGGTAGGAGTTTGCGTGACAACGTATGGGCTCGAGACCGCTCGGCCGTGTTGAATGCCAGAGTGACCCAAGGTGAGGGAAGGGCGCCGACGGCTGGATCCGGACGAGCGGCGGTTTGGAGAGCAAGGAGTGGGTGGGGCGGGTGAGCCTGGCTGAACAATTGCAGCCCAGGCAGAGATCTTTGCAGAGCGATCCTGAATAGGATTCGCGACAGGGACGGCGGGCAGAGGCTGCGTTGGTGCCCGACGCTTTGGGGGAGGTGGTTGGGAAAGGAAAGCGTAACCAGGAGCTTTATGCTCATTAGTGTAGACAATAGTATTGTGGAAAGCCATAGCTGTAAATGAGAGTTAGCCTGAGTATCAGAATATGAAGGGAATTACTCACCGATCGTGAACAAGAAAAGACTGAGAAGAGAAAAGTTAGAATGTGAAATGAGGAGAAAAGCAAAAACCAGGCGAGTCTAGCTCAAGTAGGTTGCTGATTTTCAGGCAAGACCGGTGGGACCTTATAATCCATATCCACAACAAAAGCCAATGAAATTGAACAATAACTTGAGCGCTGTCAATGTGGTTGAGTTGCATTCTCTCGCGTCAACATGTTGGCCAAACAAGCCATTGTCCATCAATGATCGCTTTGTGTACAACGCAAGCCAAATAGAGCCACCCAAACGCCGCACTTCGTCCGCCACGCTTATTCTCCAGGCGCTGGCCCCCTTCCGAAGCTGTACCTCGTTCCTTGAATAATGATACCAAGTTCCCATGTGTGCGTTCTACGTCAGAAGACGCTCGGTTGATCTTCGCAATCATCTGTGTGTTTATTGTAAGGAACGAGCGAAGTGCCCGAGACCTCGCAACGCGCGCGCCCACGCTCGCCACTTACTCTTCTGTTGATCCCCTTGCTTGTATTCTCATTAACAGCCCGGATAGGGATAGAGCTGAGAAGTTGAGATAGTCGCATGATGTCCTTCTTCCTCGCCAGTGACGGCAGCCGATGTTTGAGCAAAACAACAGAAGTTGAGACTGGTTGGAAGCCCGCTCTCCGCCCTCGTTGCTGTTCCTTGGTATATCACATACTCGACAAGCTATAGCAGTTTTTCTCCCATTCCTAGCTGCTTTATAAATGCGTTCGCTCATTGGACAATTCAGTACAGTAGTACCCTGACAAAATCTGTCAGAGGGCAGAGGAACATACTGTGCACGTAAGTCTCAAAAATGTTGATTAGGAAAACAACTAAGTATTTGCAACCGCGTATCATGATATCCTTGAACAAATACAAGTCTCCCGCACTACTGACGCATAAGGCCGATGTTGGTCAAAACTAGAGTTGACACCGATACGAGGCTGTAATGGGAGGTGCCACTCGTCTTTGGCACTATGTCCAAATTTGGTGATAACCTCCGAGAATGCGAAGACATTTGCGCTGTGAAGACCCAGCCAATGCGATGCACCGGACTCGAAGGTGTTATCCCACCAAATTGCAGCCTGATCGTGGAGTCGCTGAGTAAGTGCAGGAGGCCGTGGATGTTCAATGCAGCAGGCGGCAAAATGCTGAACATTGATCACGACCACCAGGTCCCCTACGCGCTCCGCAGGGACAGTGGCAATAGAACTTGAGATCCATGGTGTGTCCCCTGCTAATTGCCATACATTGACGCCGACTTCGAACAGCCTGAGAACCCATAGGGAACCCAAGTCGAGTGTCGGAAGCGGGGGATCTGAGGCACGATACGCGAAGCCAGGGGAAAAGAGGTGAAGACATTGAAGGGTGAAAGAGGATTGATGGATGAATGGACTGTAAACGGGAAACACAGCAAGGCCGTCTGCAGACCACATGGCAATGTGCTTGAGGGATTTGTACTCCACGATGCTCCCTGGCGACGACGACGACAAATGCTCTTGGGATAACGCTCGAGACATACCAGCGAGCGTAAAGCTTTCCAGGTTAGGCCAATCCCGAGTAGGTTTGTCGATGGGCTGGAATCCTATGGCTTTGATAGTTTTGTTGATGTAGACGAAATGCTTCAAAGTGGAAGGGCAGTATTGGACGATGTGTAAGGGGCATTCGAGGATGTCGACCACAAGGGTTTCCAGACGATCTGCTTGCATCAGCATTTGGAGGATTGATTCCTGCAACTCTCGGGGAAGAGCACTCCAACGAGGGAATTCGAGTTTCAGAACAGTCAACTGTGGATAAGATGATGAGAGAATCTCAATCCACTCCTTTCGCTGGGTATCAGCGAGTCGCCTATCTCTCCTACCAGGACTATCCCCTTGGTTGAAGCAAAGGGAGAGACTTTGAATAAAATCCAAGACAGAGGGGTAGCGGCGCGCCAAGGCTACAAATTGCGTTGGAGTCTTCTTCCGATGGTCTTGACGACGTTCCTTTGCGCTTTGCGAGCGGACTTCAGTGGATCGAAAGAGGAGAATGCGACAATAAGATGCCAATGCGCGACAGGTCCTTCCGACAGCGGTGAGGTTGCGCATAGATGCTGGTGTCCCTTCAACGAGGTATTCGTCGATGATTATAAACAGGATTTCAAACGGCAGGTTGGGTGCCTGCAAGCTGCTTGCGGCTCCTCGGCGCTTGTCCCCGTGCTTTGAAAACCTGGCTTTGAGGGTTCGGAGCATATCTGTGGCACCAAGAATGCTACCTGACCAAGGGGTAGACCTGCCGGGGGGGTGAAAACGAAGGAAAGAGCGTAGATTTGTCATTCTCAGGACCTCGAATCGGGTCGAAGGCGGCGCTTTGATGCGATCATACTGGGCTGATGCCATTGGGCGCTTAAATTCGGCTTACCCTTACCATCATCCCTCGTTCATTGGGAACCAGCATGTAATAAGCCCAGCCAAGAAGCAAGAGATCATATCTATGAAATATTTACGCTATGAATGGCGCCGCGTTCAACGGTGGCTATGGCAAGTGCTTCGGCCGTGAGAAATATAATCTTCCTGCCTCCGCGTTCCATTCTTCAGCCCATTTAAACGCAAAGTCAGGAGATAAAATGGAGGAAAAAGCAGTTCCGATACGGGGAATCGAACCCCGAGCTACCGCGACAACGGGTTAGGTTCCCCATCTTGAAAGGCGGTAATGTTAGCCGTTACACCATATCGGATTATAAGTTAGGTTGACTGCAAGGGTTATCAATGGCGTTCAGCTTTCCAGGATGTTCAATCCCAAAGGGCTCAAGAAAATGCGGTACCGGCGTAGCGTTGGAATGGGAACAGTGACCCATTTTGCAGACGAAGACGCAGGTATATCGCAGAGTGACTGGGATACACGAAGGGGGTCCAGAGATCGTGAAGAGGGTCCAATTTGTGATAGGAAATTGAAGGAGATCTAAGTTCAAGACCCTTTTGAATGCATACATGTGACATGCCCGTTCGGAGAAGATGGCACGGGAGAGACCTCGAACGCGCACGCGAATTTGAAAGCCATCTATATTTCCAAGCAAGTACAGATCCTCTTTAAGAGTATCGAATGAGAAGATGTACCAGGCCGAGACGATAGCAAAGGACGAGGCTCGGCGAGCCTCTTTCCATACCGCGTGATGCACTCGGAGAACGCATAAATGCTGGCCTTGTGGCAAATAATGGACCAGTCTGCTTGGGAGGCCTTCCACACGTCCGACATATAGCAATGGACGAGCTCTATGGAAGGCCAAAGAAAGTGAAAGGTAGAGTCCTGGACACAGATGATGAGTGTTATGCCATTGATGTCCGAGTCGTCCGGACAAGGTGAAGAGGGGATGGTAGCGACCGATTTTGAGATCCATTGCAGCCCTTCTCTCATCGTGACAACGTCGAAGCCTACTTCAAAAAGCCGGAGGACGCAGAGAGAGCCCAAGTCAAGACTTGGAAGGGGCTCTTCTACTACGGTGGTGCCAAAGCCAATAAGGTGAAGACATTGGAGAGTCGAAGAAACCTGCTGGATGAGGGTTCCGAATCCAGGAGCAAAGGCCTGGAGGCCATAAGGAGACCACAACTCCATGTGGTTCAGCTGTTTCTGCTCCGAAACAATGGATGGTACTAGGTGCGACGCCCAGTCTTGCAGAGCTGATCTATCGTCCCCTACATATTTGAGGCCTTCCAGCCTTGGCCTGTCTCGAGCAGGCGGACAGATGGAAACGTTTCCAGAGCGGCGGAAGTCTCCAGCATATTCCAGATGCTTCACAGTGGGCGGGCAGTACTGTAGGATGTCGGGTGGGGACCCCACAATGTCCAGTCCAAGGATTTCCAAGTGCTCCGCCTTCACAAGCATCTTGATAAATGCCTCCTTTCCTTCCTGATAAAGGTCAGGCCAAAAGGAACAGTTGAGCCTCAGCACCCTGAGGTTCGGGTACGATGCTGCCACTACTCCCAGCCATTCCCTCCGCCCAACGGCGCCATAATGCGCAAGGGCGTTAAGTAACTTGTCTCTTTTGCGATGCCAGCTTTGGTGAAGGTCCAAGGACAGATGCTGGACAAGGTCTAGGTCGCGGGGGTAGCACCGCGCAAGATCTGCGAAGCGTCCAGCAGCGCTTTGCTTGATCTCGCCCGAGAGCTTGATCCCACTGTGGAATTGCGGCGACAGATGGACGGAGCGAAAGAGGATAGCACGGCAGTAGATGGCCAGCTCCTTGCATGTTCTCCCAAAGCTGGTGAGCACGGCGGTTCTTGTATGCGGTGTCTCTGCATCGTTGAGCCCCTCGTCGATGATCTGGAAGAGGATCTCGAAAGGAAGTTTGGGGTCCTGAAGGATGAGTTTGTCGGGAGGGTGCTGTATCGATTTGATTTTGAGTCGCTGAAGCATGCTAATCAAACGAGGGAGCAACTTAGGACGGTCTTCGTAGAGCGACCATTTAAGCAAAAGGGACGCACTGCCTTGGTTCTCAGGCTGTCGCAGTCGAAGATCTCATGGGTCGCCTACGAGCTGCGGCTTCGGGGACAGTGCAGATGATACGGTCCCTGTAATGATGATCAATGAACGTTGATGCAGGTGTATTTACAGAGACATGCTTTTCATCGCGGGTTATTGGCTACTGAGAAGGGTGAAGGGGGTACTGCTCAGTTGAAAGAATATGAATCTCCTCTGCTGAAATGGCGCTGGGGAAACCATTGTTCAAATGCCAGCAATCCTCTCTTGTACTCCAAAGCAAGTGCAGAAACTTTTTAAGAGTGTCGGATAAGCCACACACTCTCTCAGGAGACCGGTGGGGCTAACTAACGGTGGAAGTGGGCGAGGCTTTTCATGCCGCTTCCCATAATGCTCGACATACTCAGAGAATGCGTAAACATTGGCGATTTGGTGGATGTAGGGCCAGTCATCCGCTTGAATATCCATCCAATGGTTTAGAGTATGCTCATGGGCACCGTCTGCAGAAGGCCAGTAGTTGGGAATGTAGCCAGGTGCCTGAATACAAACGATCAACGTCATGCCACCCGAATCTGCCGCACGACGTTGAAGGGGAATGGTGGCAATGGATTCTGAAACCCATTGCAGACTTGACTTCAGCATAGTGACGTTGATGCCAACTTCGAAGAGCTGGAGGGCGCCAAGAGACCCCAACACAAGGTGCGGGTACATGTTCAAATAGACCGTGACATTGGGCCCAAGGAGGTGAAGACACCGGAGAGTAGCAGAAGCCGGTGTAATGATGGGCCCGAAGGTATTGAAACCTGTGACGCCATTCGCAGACCACAGCTCCAGGTGTTCCAGGGATTGCAGTTCCAGCATGGACGCCATCTGTAATGACCAACTTTTCTCCATAACTGAGCTGCCGTCGGCCGCCCATACGAAGCCTTCCACTCTCGGCCTGTTTCGAGCCGGCGGATTGATGGGAAGCTTTTCTCCCGCACAGTGCCCGACGAAGCTTAGGTGCTTCACAGTTGGAGGGCAGTATTGCAAAATGCTGGAAGGGCACCTGCCAATGTTCAATATGAGGATTTCCAACCTTTGTGTTTGTAAGAGCATCTTGATGACTGCCTCCTTTACTTCTCGGTGAAGGGTACGCCAGTAGGAACAGGCGAGTGTCAGCACCTTGAGGTTCGGATACGATGCTGCCATAATGTCCAACCGCTCCCTCCGCCTAGAGAGGGCTTGACGTGTGACGACGTCGAGTAGCCTGTCTTGTGTGTGAGGCCAGCTTTGATGCAGACCCAAGGATAGATGACGGACAAGGTCCAGGTTGTGAGGGTAGCACCGGATGAGGTTTGCGAAGCGCCCAGCGGGGCTTTGCTTGAGATTGGTGGAGGAATTGACGCCATCGTCAAAGTCTAGCTGAAGGTAGACGACGCGAAAGAGAAGAGCACGGCCATGAATGGCCAGCTCCGGACATGTCGTCGCAAAAGTCTTGAACACGACACCCCTGGCTTGCGGCGTCTCTGCCGCAGCGAACTCTTCGTCCACAACTTGGAAAAGGACATCAAACGGTAGCTTGGGTATCTGAGAGATGACTGTCTCTGCTTTGAGCTGGAGCATGATGGTGGTAGTGCCTGAGAATTGGATAGACGGTCGAGATTTTGAGAAGAACGCACCGCCTTGGTTCTCAGGCTGTCGGGACTAAAGACATCTCGACATCATGTTCAAGGTCACATGGGGTCTCGAAGACGGTACTGGGGACGAATGATTCTTTGAGCGCTGTGTGCTGTATGTCTGCCTGTCAGGGGAGATGTCAAGAAACATGGGGTGGTATTAAAGGAAAAGTGAGGCTGTGATATAAAAAGGTGGTGTTGTTATGAAAAGGGTGTCATTGCCGCCAAAAAAAAAAGTGAAATGGATGTGTCCTGATAATGTGGCCCAGGGGAAGGCCAGTGCAGAAGGGTCAACAACTGCTGGCTTCAAAAGTTAGTGATCCTCTCTTGCATTCTGAGGCAGGTACAGAACCTGCTCAAGAGTGTCGAATAAGCCACAGGCGAATAGGCCGGCGAAGGCTCAAACAGGAGGCGGGTGGCTTCATGGGGTGGCAGCAGTGGACGAGGTTCTTTATGTCGCTTCCCATAAAACTCGATATACTCCGAGAACACGGAGACACAGCCATTCTGGTAGATGTCAGGCCAGACGTCTGCCTGAACAGCCGTCCATATGGCCGAAGCACGGTCATGGACAACATCTGCAGAAGGCCATGAAAGAGGGCTGTACGCAGGTGCCTGGACACAGATGATCAACGTCGCGCCCTTCGAATCAGCTGCACAATGTCGAGAGGGAATGGTAGCAAAGGTCTTCGAGATCCATTGCAGACTTGGCCTCAGCGCCAAGATGTTGGTACCAACTTCAAGGAGCTGCAGGGCATGAAGAGAGCCCAAGTCAAGAGCCGGAGAAAATATGTCAAAGCTGTAGTGCGGCTCCTCAGGTCCGAGAAGGTGAAGGCATCGGAGAGTCGCAGACGCCGGTTGGACGAGGGGTCTGAAGGTATTGAAGCCCATGAGGCCATTCGCGGACCACAGTTCCATGCATCTCAGACCTTCAAGCTCCAACACGGACACCATGTATGCCAACCAGCCGTCTCCTGGAAGTGTTCGGTGGTCGACTGCTAATTCGAAACCTTCTAGCCTCGGCTTTTCTCGCGTTGGCAGGCCGATAGGAAGCTTTCCCCCAGCAAGCTGTCCGAGGTAAGTGAGGTGCTTCACATTGGGAGGGCAGTACTTTAGGATGTCGAACGGGCATCTGTCAATGTCCAATGAGAGGACATCGAGAACCTCCGTCTGCAAGAGCATCTTGATAACCGCTTCCTTTACTTCTTGGTGAAGGGTTGGCCAGAAGGAACAGGCAAGCGTTAGAGCCTTCAGGTTCGGATATGACGCTAGCATGACGCCGAGCCACTCCCTACGCCTAACAGCGTCGTGACGCGTGACAGCGTTAAACAGTCTGTCTTTTGTACCCAGCCAACTTTGGTGGAAGTCCAAGGATAGATGCTGGACAAAGTGCAGGCTGCGAGGGTAGTGCCGGGCGAGATGCGCGAAACGCCCAGCGCGGCTTTGCTTGAGATTGGTTGCCTTTATTCCGCTATTAAAGTCCAGCTCAAGGTGGACGAAGTGAAAGAGGAGAGGGCGGCAGTGAATGGATAGTTCACGGCACGCTCTTCCAATGTTGGCCAGCACAGCGGTTTTGGCTTGCGGTGTTTGCGCCGCAGCGAACTCTTCGTCGATGATGTGGAAGAGGATGTCGAAAGGCAGGTTAGGTGTCTGTTGGATGGCCATGTCGGATGGGCCATGGTCTACTTTAGTTTTAAGTCGCTGCTGCATACTGGCGGTAGTTCCTAGAAACCGAAAGGACGCGCCGCTTTAATTCTCCGGCTGGTGCTGTGGAATCTGGTCCTTGTGGCGGTCAATTTTTAGTATGCCTCCTATTTGCCACATCATACATAGACCTTGGTTGTCCGTCTCACAGCTTCGATGGTCTGATCTCCAGATTTCCTGGCGCGCTGGTACAGCGTCGAAGGTCGGTTGCAAGTTTGGATTCAAGATGGATGTTGACAAGATATCCCACAGTTGATGCCACAAACAAGAAGGGGTCGGATTTTTACCCGACTCGGGGACGTTCCCAGAAGTGGTTCTGCTCATAATATAAAAGCTAAATCAAGTTCGCGAAGCCTAGTCCAAATGACCTGCACGGCTAAAGATACACGGTCATCAGCTGTTTATGAGCATTCGAGAAACTGCGACGACCATTGCTTCCCAACACTCCCGTCACACACAGTCGTCTTCCCTCTCCTCTCCAACGACCGAAATAGTCGCCCTTCGAGATGCATTCGGCATCTCTACCTGTCTCATAGTGCCTGCATGATACAACGGCGGCAATTCAAGATGTCCATCACTAAACCTCACTCGTCGACTCTTCACTGCTCTTCTATCACGATCTCTCCTCTCCACCTCGTCCCATTCCACACTATCGTCCGCTTCCCTCCCCATCGCTATCGGTGTATACGCAGGCGGAGGGCTCAAGATCCTCTCGTGTGTCCCGTAATCCAACTGACTGAGATTATGTCGATGCGCTACCATCTGGTTCCAAGTCAACTCTCCCCTCCGGTTAGAGACATTGTAGTTCACCTGTCTCGTCGTTGTAGCCGAGGCATTGGGCATCACGTTCTGAGAGTGTGTCTGGCGAGTAAGGCTTCCTGGTAAACTCAGCCTCCTCCTCAGCCGACTCCCAACAGTCCCGTGCTTCTGATTGTGTCGTGAATGATGATTGAAAGCGGCGCTTGAGGGGGGCAGACTCTGGCTTCTGAGTTGCAAAGGACGGGGGTTGTCGCGTGTCCACACTTGGGACTCGGGAGGGGGCATAGCCTGGGGAGGAGCATTCGTTGACGAAAGACCCTGCCCATGTTTGTTTCTCTCCTTCTCCTTTCTGGCTTTCCTACGTTCCCTTATTTCGTCGAAAGCGTCCTTGCATAGCATGGCGGTTATAGTGCCCAGCGCTATCATCCTTCTCGTGAATAGAAAGGGGATGCAAGTCAAGAGTAGGTAGATGGTTGTAGCAGGTTTGCTCGACGTGGATGAGGACAGAGGGAACCCTCTCCAAACGATCAAAGGTAAAGACCAGAGACACTGGCGACGATGAAACATCCAAGTCTCAGATCTTTCTGTCCTCCTCATCGTACCCCACGTCCCAACTGCTGCGCACCGATCACCTATATGGTGACCCTATGATTTCATGGACCATTAACTTGGGTCTGGTAGCGTGTCTCTGTGGAGGAAATACGTCAAATCGCTGTAGATCGGATTGGTTCTTACCTGCCACAAACCCAGCTGACCTGGTCTCCCTAAATGACACCGAAAGCAAACCGTTGAACGAAATAATACAACTTCCATCCATACACGTAAAATAAAAAATTAAATACACATCGAAAGGGAGGAGCGAGCGAAGTGAGTAAATAAGATACCGGGCATTATTAAATGTCTAAAACGAAGGGCGATGAAAATGAATGGACGTCAAGCCGTGATAGTATACGCTGACTGTAATAACAAACTGGAGAAGACGAAAAGGACGAAAAATGCAAATGCGTGAATGTAGAATGACGAACAAAGATATAAGATATGGATGATGGGTTAGGATCGTGGTATATGGAAAAAGTACTGCGATGAAGAACAAGCAAAACACATTGAAAGAAGACGAAGTGTTGGATAATAACGGTGGCAAGGCAAGTAAGCAAAGACAGGGCAGAAAAGGAGGCAGAAGGGGAACGCAGCCGAGCATCACCTGGAGCCAATTCACAGATACGGCAAAAGACTTGAGGCATCCTCCTCTTGGACAACATCCAAACCCTTCTCCTCCGTCCTAATGGGTGCCTGTGGCTGCACCTCTACTTCCTTCCCCTTCTCTTGCTTCGCCTGCGCCTGCTCCATCATCTTCCTCCTCCTCTCCCCCACTTTATAGATAACATCCTTGAGCTCTTGCACGACCTCTCCTCCAGGACCCCACTTTTCCACCTTGCTTCCCACCACCGCCACACCAGGGATCACAGGCGGTGCTCCCCCAGCGAACGCAGCATCCGAAAGACCTTCCAGACTCATACTCTGTCGACTTGCCGCTCTCTCCCTCTGCGATTTCACAGCCTGAATCCGCTCCTCCCGACTGAGCTTGCTCTTCTCTCGGCTGAAACCACCGACGAGACCTGTATCGGCTTCGTACACCTGTTCAATCGCACCGTCCAACGCTAGTTCTTGTTCTAGCGTTGTCATCGAAGTGGAGTGTCGTTGGAGGAGATTGTCGAGCGTAGCGGGTAGGGAATCAAGCGGATCCGTGACGAGTTCCACATCTTGCCCTTTGAAGACTTCAGGATCGTCTTCGACAGGTTCGGGTTTATCAGAGTCGTCAGAGGTATCGTGTCCAAGCTGTGGAACACCTTCACTCTCGTCTTCTTCGTCGGAGGAAGAAGGAAGGACAGGCGGATGAACAATCTCCGTCAACCTCTGTCTCCCCCGCTCGCATTCCCGGAGTGCCATGCCAAGTTCCCGACGCAGTCGTTCGTAAGCCTGCAGGGCTTTATGTTCCACCGTTTCATCCTCTTCCGAGTCTTGCGCTGGGTTGGCAGAATCCTCGGAGTGTTGACCAAACAACGCCTGGTTCGCATGCGGAAAGACTGAGATGGCGAGCGACGACTTCTTTTTACTGTGCAGCGAGGTGGGTTTCGCATCGGAGCTTGAACTGGACGAGGACACTGATCGATGACCATTCTCCTTGAGCGCAGCGACAACCTCTTCAAGTTGTTCCCTTGCATCCTCCAACGCACCACTAATAGCCGCCACATGCGCTGCAAACCGCGACAGGTGGCTCGGCATGGGTGCGAAGCTGATAGGATCGTAACGTCTGGTCTTGGGCTTGTTCTTCCCTTCTTCCTCTTCTCTGTGCTCACCCTCCTCATCCTCTTCAACAGTCGTCTCATCTCCGTCTCCAAATGCCACACCACCTTTGCTCCTCCGTGCCCTCCTCCGTTTAGGATCCACAACCTCGCCATATTCACCCGATACATTCGGCGTCGGGATCTCATCCAAGCCCCACTGTCTCTCCACATCCTCGAGTGCCTCGGCCAACCTCGACGCTTCACCTTCAAACGTGGTCGTCAAGAGCTCTACCACGCTCTTTACGTTCTCCCAGTATTCTTCGCGCTCGGCTGGGTCGGTTGATAATGTTGATGAAGTGGATGAAGAGAGGGAAGCTATGATAGGATGAGTATTGAATTGAGGATGAAATGGGAAACGATATACTAACCTTCCTCGCTGAACCTCAGTGCCAAGAGATGCGAACACGTATACCTCCTCGACAGCAGTGCAGCTTGCAGAGCCTGGTTGAGCGCAAACAACGACAACGGATGTCTAGGCGGCTGAATCGACGTAAACCTCGAGGAAGAAGTGAACGTCGACAGACGATGACCGGATCGCTGTTGACTGTGTTGTTGAGGTAACTGCTGATGACCCTGGTACGGCGTCTGGTACTGCGGTCCATGTCGTCCAAACGATCCTCCGGGGCTCCGCAAGAGATTGTTGCTGAGCAACGAAGGACTCTTCAGCGTCGCACTGGCAGGTGGAGGAGGGGACGGAAGCTCGAAAGGACCTTCCAAGCCACTGGAGTTCATAAGCACACCCATCCCATCCGCCTTTTTCCGCCTCTGCATGTCCAACGCAATACTCCCGAACAGCTCTTCCCCATCCTCATCCTCTCCCAACAAACTAGCATCAGAACCAAGATGTTTGGGATACTCCAGAACCTGCTCATCTCCCTCTTCGTCTTCCTCTGCAAACGACCTCTCACGAGGCTCGAAGCCCCCATGTAAATCCTCCGCAATCTGTGCTAGACTCTTGCCCGCGCCCAAACCGCTGCCCAAATGCAGACTCTGGAATGGCGTGACAGGCGTGTTCACGCTCCCCGTTGAAGGCGTTGGTGAGCCTGTCTCGAACAGCGCGCTAAGGTTTGTCTGGCCTCCTCCGGTACGCTGATACATTGACGTCCGGTCGCGTCGTCTGAATGGTGTCGTTGGGCTTCCGAGGCCTGCTAGACTGGTGTAGGTTGGGCCTCCGGGCGCAGGTGGTCCGCTCCACGTTGACCGTTTGTTCAACGTCGCATCTGGTGAGCCAGGCGACGAGCGTGGAGGGAACGAGTATGGTCTCGGGGACGTCAAGCCTGGTCCTCCACCACCGCCAAAAGAGGTCTCAGCGGGTAAGAGAAGAGGGGACTTGACTGCTGGTGAAGGGGGTGCGTACATCACGCTGAGCTGCGCGAGTTCGCTCGGACATGTAAGTGCGCTGAAGAGTTGGCGGACGTTTTCGCATTGGTTCCGTGTTGTTTGAAGAGTAGAGTTGAGTGCTATCCGGAGAGCGTTCGTTGGTGTCCTCGTAGACGAAGACGAGAAGGAGCCAAATCCGAGAGATGGAGAGTACGTATGTGATTTCGTGGGAGAGGTAAAGTTGTCGCAGCGCGAGGAGGGTGGTGTCGTATGGCTTTTGAAAGGCGAGAAGGACGAAGAACGAGGATGGTGGTAAGGTAAAGATCCGGAAGCCTGCGAAAAGGAAGACTCTTCGCGCTCCAAGTACTGCAGTGAATCTTGGACGATGGTCTCCCATGTCTTGTTGGCTTCTATTAGGTCGTCAAGGGCGTTGATAGTCTACCAATGAGCCATTTAGCATCATTCCAACTGAAAGAGAAGAGTGATAACGCACAGGACTGAAATCGTAAGAACTCGTCTCCTCGTGAATACCCACGAAGAGGTTGTATACTAAGTATGAGAGGCCACCCAGGCTGACCGTGGCAAGCCATCTCCGTTCGAGGCTCAATACCACCGATGCTACCAGCGCTGCTAAGCTCAGATACGCATAGTGTGGGAGTGGCTCCGCTGCTGCGGCTGTCTGTGGTTGACCTGATTTCGATGTCGTCGTGGTGTTCGCTGCGGTCGTTGGGCGGTCGTGCGTTGGTGAAGATAGCGCGAGTTTACCAGGCAGACTGGCATCCTCAGAAGACGTGTGTGCATGCTTGTGAGGAGAGTGAACTAGCGAGGTTGATGATGATAGTGTTGTGGAGAGAAGGGAAGAGGAGATGACAATGTACTTAAACTTTTCCACGAATGGGCTGAGCGTTGAAGGGGGTCGTGATGAGGATAGGAACGACTCTAGGAGCTACATTGTATGGAGTCAGCTAAGCTCAACAAGAGACACGAGAGACGTACGTCAAGACCGTCAATCAGCAGCTTGGGTCTCCATTCCATAGCTTCGAGTTCTTCCTCTGTATATCCTTCAAATTCCTCGTCCTCATCCTGTTCATTGTCGTGCCCAGAGTCGTCGTCTGCGCGCCGCCGGAGTCGCCTTCGAAATAGCCGCAAAGGCTGCTCCCAATCCAACCCACTTGAAGACGAGATTTCATCTACAATGCCGAGCGACGTCCCAGGCATAGACTGGTTTGATTCGACGAGGACCTCTCGTGCATCTACATCGTTCCAGACGTCAATTGTTCCAAATTGGCCGAATTTGGGTTTTGGGCGCGTTGGAGGCGGATATGCGGAACATGGCGATAGGAATTGAGGAAGACAATAGACAGAACCACACGTCAGAACGCCCATGCTTCGTTCTAGATCGACCGCGACGTACCTCGTAGATACTGTTCCATTGGTCCATCTTCCTCAAACAGCGCTTCAGCCATCTAAACCAGTCCCCAAGTCCTTCCTTCCGTCTATCTAGCTCCAAGGTTCAGAGCTCCTCCTAAGTATCGTGAAAGCGTCGTTCGTTAAAAGAGTGTGGAAAGGTAAGAAACAGGGGTCGTAGGAAAAGGGTATCGAGATGAGGGTACGCTGGCAAGCCGTCAGACTAGGACCTTCACGCCGTCATGTGGGGCTTGCACCAAACCACCACGCACAGTGTGAACTTTTTTGGATCACTTGGTCCAGGCTGCCGCGGGGCGGTTGTACGTAAGTTGGAAGATGACTAAGCGGAATAACGGAAGTTTAGCGCCCATCTTGGTTTGTTGCTAGGTTAGCACACGCGGGAACGGTTAAACAAACTTTTGTTGTTTGAGTTGCCGTATGTCGAGGCGCCCGGGCTGCTGAGGAGGAGCAGGAAGAGCAGAGGGTAAATGACCTAGAAGAAATTTACTTCAGGCTGTGAAAGTTCTACCACGAATTCTATGCGGCCGTTGTGCCAGGAACAAGGGAAAAGAAGTGGCAATCTGTCTGCATAATTCTTCAACCGCTTACCAGGGTCCATGATGGCAGAGCAGACCCGTATTTTCGCAACAGAAACATAAGGGCGACAACGATCAACGGAAGGTGTTGTGATAACGAGGAACTTCGGAACGTATCTGCCCAATATCTGCCTTGAATACACATTGTGCACAAACTTAAAGCCGAGCCCCAGTCTTTCGAGAATCCACTATTGCCATCTCTGCGAGCTCAAAGGGATCCAACGCTGGTTGTAAGTACACGGATATGGCATCCAGCTATCAAATATTAATATCTTGGGCGTTTAGACTACACTACTTGATGAACATCGTTCCTGCGATCTGATCGACCTGAAGGCCTCTCATCTACAAGGATTCTAAATAGTGACTAGTAAGCGTCGACTGCGGGTGAGAAGGGGGAGTGAAATTGATTGTCGAAACCTTTTGAGACTAAGACTCAGAGCTGGCCCCCACCAGTGTCCATGCGTGCCCTACGCTAACCCCATAGATGATCAGCTGCGGGGACAGCATCTACACTCGGATTAGGATCCGTCGCTGCCTCAACAATATCACGAGGACGCTTTGTACGCACCGCAAGGACCTCCCAGAAGCATCCATTGATGACTGTGAGGCGAATTCGATTATGATTGCTGCCACTCTGGCACAATCATACCAATAATCCGTTTGAAGGATCGTACGTTTTTGCGCAAAACGCCAGATAAAAGCTCGTCGCGGAGACCTCGAGAATCCCAGAGAGAATGGGCGATTGTGGTGTGCTTTCAAATGTTCCCAAAGACTGGCTGTGGAAATGGAAGAACACGCCGCATATCACTGGAAAAGGTCTGCGCGCTGAAGTTTGTGATGAATCAGAATGAGAAAACTTACAGCGAGCGGGAGAAGCAAGACGGGGAGTGCGATGGGTTCGAAGTGATTTAAACAGCAAGGCCGTGAAAGGCCGTGAAGTTTGAACCCAACTTTGTTGGGCTGATCGTGAAGAGGTACCCATCGGTTGATATACCCGACCTCTACCAAAGAACCATGACCACTACTCTTCGAATCAAGGAGTATGATAGAGGGGCTGAGAAAAGTTATTGAGAGATATAGCCGCTGGTGGCAGAGTATATCGTGCTGATCACTAGCATTGAACACACGGTTGAACTTTGCAACCACTCGTGCACACAAAGGTAGGCCCAGGAACGACAACCAGGAGTATCGGAGTCATAGCGGCCAGAGAAGACCATCAACCATCATGAGAAGGATCTTTGAGATGATGTCGACGGCTGGTCAAGCTTCCAAAGTGGTAATTCCGAGGGCAAAGTTGAGAAAGAGGACGTTCAGCAGGATATTGAGGCAAGAGACCGAGGGGGAAGGCTGGCTGATAGCAGAGACTCGGCCGCAGGTAAGTGCTGAGCGCGAGGAGGTGCAATGCGTCTGTGGGGGTGGGTATCCACTCGTGCACAAAAATCCCCGGATTTCCCATCAGAAATACTTGGCAAAAGATGTTGATAGGTGGTGCACTTGCCCTGCGCGTTCATAGGTAGCCAGACAGCAATCCTGGCTTGTTGGCGAGCGTGAAGTGCATAAAGCCATTCCTATAACAGTGGTGAAAGCAGAACAAGGCAAAAGGTACGGGCAGACCGCACCGAACAGGGAATGGTAGTAACAACCACACGTGATGGAATGATGCCAAGGGGCTGATGAGGTGTTGCTAGCTGTTGGTTGCCCTTGAGGGAAACTCGTTTCCATTCGGTTTTCCCACCGTCTCTTTCCTTGTCTCTCCCTCTTCCAGGCGCTGTCCAGCGAGCCACCTCTCGCTTTCAAAACCTTCACATTCTTTATCCTTACATTCTTTAAAAAACGAAAACAACAGAATGACCATGCATCAACAAGCTCGCAGGATGGAACACCACCGTTTGGTCGCCAGGCAAAACCCATTTGATCCTATTATTGGTGGCCCTGGTCGCCCCGACGAAACTCCTGGCCAACCCAGCACCCCTGCTGAGCCTTCTACTCCCTCAGACACTCCCAGTGCGTTTTCTTCAATAATTGTGCTGCAAATAATTTAAATATCTCTACAGCCCAACCCTCTCCTACCCCTTCTCCGCCTTCTCCATCGCCCTCGCAGCCCTCTCCTACCCCCACCCAACCTACTCCTTCTCAGCCTCCTCCTTCCCCCACCACATCCTCTACTCAACCTCGTCCCACCCCGACCACCACTGAAGAAGAAGAGACCACCTCTTCCACCCCTACTCCCTCTTCTTCATCTTCCCGCTCTTCCTCTTCCAGCAGCCGCTCTTCCTCCAGAATCTCCTCTAGCTCCTCTGCCAGGACCACCGTAAGCATATATTCCGTTATCCGGAACTATCAATACTGACGTTTCTACAGGCAAGAGTTGCCAGTACACCCGCCGCAAACCGTGCGACCCCCACACAAACCGTCGCTCGCGGCGTCAGCGTCGCCCCCGGTGTATCTACAACCTCCATCGACGCCTCAGATAGCACCGCCGCAGCCGTCGGCGGCGTCTCAACCGGTGCCGTCGTCGGCGGAGTCGCAGGTGGCCTCGCAGCCCTCGCCGCCATCATCGTCATCGTCATGTTCCTCCTCCGCAAGATGCGCAAGCGTCGTGAAGCCGAAGACTTTAACGACATGGACTTTGGCACCAACAATGACGCCGATTTCAACAGGAGTGCGTTTGTGCAGGATAGGTCGGCCCCGTCGACGCCGAATATGATGCAACACTCCATTAGCCCGAGTGTGAGTGGACCCGGTATGGCTGGGCAGGGTGCCTTTACTTCTGCTGCCGCTGGATATGGAGGAGGAGGATACGGTGCAACAGACGCTTCGGGTGCTGCTCTCGGTGGTGTCGCTGCAGGCGGTATGCAGGAACGCCCCAAGTACGTGTATGGCCAACACGACGAAGACCAGATGAGCGACCACGCACATGGTGCCTACTCGTCCCAGCCTCAACCGATGCAAGTCGGCTATGGATCTGATCCTTTCGGCGCTGCGGGTGGTAACTATGGAGGATACGACGCACAGGGGAGCTATGCCGCGTATGACGCTCAGGGTGCTCAGACTGGGTACGCACAGGCGACGAGGGAGTACCAGGGACAGGAGGGGTATGCGGTGACTGCTGAAGGCGGGTACCCTGCCCAGGGCGGCTATGACCAGCAATACGCACAGGGATACGCGGCGCAGGGATACGATCAGCAGTACCCTGCTCAGGGGTATGATGCGCAACACCCTTATGCGCAGGCGTACGATCCCAGCCAGTACGCCAACGGCCAGACAGCGGCTCCTCAGCAACAGAAAAAGGCAGCAGCGAATGATGATGCGTACGGGGGCATGTAAATGGTTTTCTCACCAGTCCCTTGTACTATTCTTTCCTGCTGTTCTTTGACTGATAATCCATGACGACGTCTCTCGCCCGCCCTCTTTATAATGCGACACCCTGTCTGTGATTTGGTTGCTGGTTTCTACTCGTATGTGGTGTTTATGATCTTGACCCCTGTGTACACATTACTGCCCCCTTCCGCCCTGTAATATCTCTCCCTGTCCCGGATCTAGCTTCGTCCTTTCAACTCTTTACTTTCTTCTATCTAGGGGCCCTTGAGGTCTCTTTTGTCCACCCCCATATATACTCACACCTGATGAATATATCATACCCCCTTCTCTCTCTCTCTCTCAGCCCACCCGTGCGTCTTTTTTATACTTTATTATTTGTGAGCCTGGAGGCCCGCTTGGTATGCACAAGCGTATACTACTGATTCTATCTTGGAGAGTTTGGTGAAATCTTTTTTATGTTTGTAGTAGTCGATTTTTTGGAATTTGATCGAGAATTATGTGTACCGGACGAAATACTGCTCTGGAGGACTTTGGTGGTGAGCTGCAGAGACGGTTCGATGGTGCGCGCTGGTCCTTTCGCTTTCACCACACCGCTCTCCTTACTTGATGAAGACTGATAGATGGCAAGTACGAATAAAGAAAATAATCAACCTGATGGGGGAGTATACGCCCAGGTCCTGGTTCGAGCAGGACAACACCCCCTTGCCTTCTCTACGTAAACGAGCCCCGTTGGCAGGAAACGACAACCCGTTCAGTTACTGGGCCTTATGCAAATGGTGGGAGTAACAGAGACACGAGGAGATTTCCGAGAGTTCTCTCGAGTCACCTCTGCTATACCCGGATGATTGAACCAAAGTAGTAGTAGCATGATACAAAACATGAAAGGTAGGACTTGCACTTTGCCTCCCCGTCCCGGACTCGAATAGGAAAACAACAAAGAGCAGATGGCTCTACATATTAAGCCCCGGTGGCGGCTCGAACACCGTCCTGGCTCAAGTCACTCGCTACGTAAACCCTACCTAGCGAGTGGCTTAGGATTGTGGTAAGGACGGGGTTTGAGACCGGTGTCCCACTGGGGCTTGTAGAGTGCTGTTTATAACCCGAGTTTATTGCATTCCTCCAGAGCCTCAGAGGTCCATGAAAGCATTTCTTAAACGAGGGTCAAGCGAGCATGGAAAGGTAGTGGCAGGTCCTTCTCCGTGCTCTCTACGCGCGGTGAGTGAAAAGGAAAAATCTAGCATAAGATCTTGCTCTTAAGCCCCAGCTACCATTTGAGCGAGCGAGGCGCAGAGTTGTCAATGGAAGAGCGTATACGGTGTGAACCGTTTGACGGGGCCTAATGGTCCCTTTTAGCTACACGGCTTCTCTGGTATACCTACTCCGATAAAGAATGAAGAGCGGAAAGTACGAACAAAGAAAATGGCAAAGAATTATTATTTCGATCCCGATACGCCCAGTCCCTGGTTCGAACAGGTTAAGTCCTGCTTGCCTTCCCTACGTAAAGTCACTGGTTACGTAGGAGTAAGCAAGCCGGTTAGTTTCTGGGGCTTATTCAAATGGGAAGGTCAGCTGATGCATAACGACACTGAGACGACATAGTAGCAAAACATGAAACATGGTGTATTTTGCCTTAGGCCTGCCCCGGAGTCGAATAGGAAGAGAACAAAGAGGTGGTTAAGCCCCAGTTGCGTTTCGAACACTGTTTTACTTACGTCAATTGCTACCTATCTTTCTCGCTTAGCGAAAACCTCAAGCGCTACTCAGAGCTGTGGCTGGTATCACTTTGCTGCTGGGGCTTTTTCTGGTTGTGACCAATATGTAAGAAAAGAGACATCGACGACCTTCGAGCGAAGAGCGGAAGAGATGAGTCTCAGAGTCCAATGAGGCTTCTCATGTACATTATAGACAGCGTATCAAGATATATGTAGCCCTGAGGCTTGACTCACCACCCACAACAGAGCAGGACGAACTGGCCCGAGTCGGGTGGGAGCTAACGATCACTGGCACCCCTGTACCATTCAATTCTTCCGCCTTGCCGGGTGTACTGAACATTCTGTCAGCCACATCAAGGGGAAAATCCCACTATCCTTCTGTTATCAACTCCCATCGCTAATCCACGCTGTGAGGTGGCTTTCGCGCTCACGCGATCGCACCGCGGCAGCTCCATCGAACTTCGTTCAAGTGATTCAGATAGTCACCGCTACGGTTTGCGAGTACCTGACGGATGGCCATACCGAACGATTTGGGTAGTGAGTGCTTGCGCTTAGGGAAGCCGTGAATGGATCTCAGAATCCGTTGCCACCATTCTCATTCAACGTCGTGCGGCCGACTTGGGTGGCATGGCGTTGATCGTCTGTGTACAGGAAGCCAACTACTTTCGCGTCTCCTGACCTTCTGCAGAGGATGCCCACAGTGCCATCCTAGACGCTCGGATGGGGGTTCAAGCAGAAGACTGACCCGGCATTCACCAAATGACCAACGTCTACCCATTCTCGGAATATGTTATTTGTTATGGGAAGCAATTTGAAAAGCCTCGTTCACTTCCACTGTTAATTAAAAACAGCACTCTCCCGAGAGAACCAATAGCTTACCCTGAAATCTGAACAAGGTTTTGTACTTGCGTCCGAGTAGGATTCCTAGTAGCATTTGAGCCTCGCCCATCTTCACGACGCCTTCACTGTAGTAATCCACCTGTTTTTCCTCTTAGAAGTGACTTCTACGTCACCTAAACCGGCACGATCTCTTGATTCCTATGCGACTTGCTTTGCATATTGGAAGGGGACACTTGTATGGAATTCCACCGACGCTACTCGCCGACAAAAGCACCTTTGGCTTTGTTTGGTGACACGTCTTGTGAATGAGCGCGTCTCCTGGTCAGAACGTTCACTCTGTTACATCCACCATCATGATACTCCAGCAACTCACAGCAAAAATATCAACACGACTATTTCCAAATAAACCCATTCTTCAAACACCTACACTACCTTTCGAGATCCTCTTCCGTATCATTGACGAAGAGTTTGCTGCCGCACACACGCCACAAGCTAGAGCCGTTCTGGCGACAAAGTTCGGAAGAACATGCCGTGAACTATCTATTCACTGCCGTGCTCTCCTCTTTGCCTTCGTCCACCTTCAGCTGGCCTTCGATCGCAGGAACAAGCCCCTGACAGATCTCAAGCAGAGCCGCACTGGGCGCTTCGCGGAGCTCGCCCGGCGCTACCCTCACAGCCTGGACCTTGTCCAACATCTGTCCTTGGACTTACGCAAAAACTTTGATCATCAAGGTCTGCGCAGGAGACTAGACAAATTTGTTGATGACCTTACGTTCCAAACCTATCTACGGCGGAAGCAGTGGTTGTACATCATGGCAGCATCCTATCCAAATCTGAAGGCGCTATCGCTCGCCTGTCCCTCAGTGCGCCTCTGGTCAACCCAACGAGAGACACAGGAGGCACTTATCAAGATGCTCTCGCAGATGCGGAGCTTGGAGAGCCTCGCACTAAACATTGGCGGGTGCGCTTACGCCATATTGCGATACTGCCCGCCAACTGTGAAGTACCTCAGCTACGTCGGACACCATGCCGGGGGAGAGCTCCCCATCAACCCACCAACTCGAGATAGGCCAAGGCTGGAAGGATTCACATTCGCAGTCGACTACGAACTGCTTCCGGGTGAAGACTGGCTATCGCACATGGAGTCCATGTTGGAGCTGAAAACACTGAAATACGCGCAACTATGGTCTGCCAATGGCATCATGGGCTTCAACACCTTCGGACCACTCATCCAACCGGCTTCTGCCACTCTCCGATGCCTTCACCTGCTTGGACCCGATAGCGCATATCCTCCCGTCGACATGTCTCTACCAATTCTCGATTTGGGCTCTTTTGGCGCCCTCCAGCTCTTTGAAGTTGGCATCAGTGTTTTGGTACTAGAGCGAGGTCTTCAATGGATCTCAGGAACTGCTGCTACCATCCCCAAACGTCGTGCGGCCGATATGAATGGCACAACGTTGATCATCTGCATACAGACACCTGGCTACGGTGGCCTTTACTGGTCTTCTGCAGAGCAAGGCCACTTGTTTACTCTAAACATGTGTCTCAATCTTCAAGCAGAAGGCTGGCCTGGCAGACACCATGGGACTAACATCTATGCCTTTTCTGAATACATCACGGATTATGGAAAGCGGCTCGAAGAGCCTCGTCTACTACCACCATTGATTAACGACACCATTCTTACAGGAGACCCTCCTATGACTTATCCCATACTGTTAAAGAGGTTCTGTACCTGCTCCGGAATACAGGAGAGGGTCTCTTCTTGATTCATGCCTTGGTGCTTTCAATCAAGCAACTTTTACTCCACCCTTTCAGTTATTAATTCCAGTCGAAAGTAGAACTCGCGGACTACTGGCGGATGGCAAATGCAGCGGAGACCCTCATTCCAAGGAAGCCGCCAAACCATGCTCTTCCTCTTATTGTCTGTCTGCTCGACCGTCGACATACCGAAGTAAAACTTGAATAGCCTTGGCTGCAGGTTTGACGATGCTCCGAGCTGTCTGTCTGAGCTCGTCTGGCGTCGGAACATCCATTGTAACAAGCCAATGGAAGGTTCGATCTGTGCAGTTACGACACTGGCTGGGCTGCGATGGCCGAACGGAGAAGCGCTCGGTCCGAGGTGGCTAGTAAGTAGCCCCTGACATGGGCGCTTGTTGAGAACGGGGATAGTTCAATCGCTTGATTGACAAGTCGTCTATGCATGTGTCAAGACATATATGGATGCTACAGGCAAAGCATTAGTCTCTACTAGATTCTCTAATATATCGAGCCGTCCCCTCCGACCTTCCTCAGGGATGTCCGCCTTTCCCAAGTGACCAGTGCAAACAGCCCTGTCCCCAGAGCCAAAAACGGTACAAGTAGAAACCTAGCAACTCGAAGCTCCTTGCACAAGCTTCTCGTTCCATCTACATCCACTCGACTACATGCCCAACCCTCCGTTGTCGGATACCCGTTATACTCGGCGAACACATAACTAAGGACTATGAACGGGCGCAGGAAGATGAACGTCGCGACAAAGATTTGGAGGTTGGATAAGGTGAAGATGCCGCTTCTCCGTTGTGGTGTTGCCTTCGGTACGAGTCAGTATCCCGCCCAAACTTCGTAACAGCTTTCCTTCGCCGCAAGATGACACTGACCTTTGTGCTTGATCGACGTTGCAAGGCAAGCAAGGTTCCCAGAAACAAGAGCGCATCCACAATGCCCCCAACTCCAGCCCACATCAGCATGCCTAAGCCTACTTTCTTGAGATCCTGAGGGGCCGGTGGGGAGAGCCTGTCTTCCAGGATTAAGCTGTGAGACGTGAGTCCTGTGATAGCAGCACAGATGCATGCAATCAGAACGTTGAGAACATGGAGGACGGGGATGCCGAGACGCATAGTGGGAATGAATAGAGGGATCAAGCTAGCAACGGTAGGCTCAAGGTGTCTCTTATATACGTTCCTGGCCCTGTCATAAGTTACATGATGAGCGCCTAGCTCGGCGAAGTAGATCGACCTGATGTACGTCACATTGATTTCTGTCGAATCGCGTGCAGCATTATCGACTGGTTGCACAAACAGGAGTTGAGAGGTGGAATATGTTTTGGAAAATCCATGCGAAATCATATTTCAATTAGCGTACGGAACACAGAGGATGGGCAATCCCTACGCAGACAAAGGTTGATTCAAGTTTCGCATCACCCAAAATGTGCATCAATGCTTGCTATGCAAGCTTACTCTAGCCATTGTGGCTTGCGCTCGGGAACCTCCTCCTTGATAAACATGAACCAGGTAGGGAAGGGACTAAGTGTATCGCTCTTCTTCCCCCTGGTGAGCCGTGCCATATGTCCTGATACCATGACACAATCGAAATGCTCCCCATTGTCGTCGAGGTCCACGTCCACCTCGCAGTACCCGGCTGGGATAGTGTTAGATTCCATGATAGCATACGTCGCACCGTCCAGCTTCAGATTATACAGTGCCTTGGGCATGTATTTCGTGTCTTGTTTCTGCCCACTCAAACTCGGGCCCTGCCATTTGCCCTCGGTGGACCAGACAGCGAACGCGGTGATCCATCCGCAGAGGTAATCAGTGCCAGACCCGCCGCTAGCGTAGTGGCAGATCTTGCTCCAGAAGTTCAGGTCGGGCGAGCCGTCGAAGGATGACACGAAACGGCTGAGGATGGGGCGTAGAAGGCGTGCCCACGCTTTGGGCTCATCTCCGAACGAGTCCAGCTTCTCGACTCGGTTGAGGAGGTTGACCCAGTCGGATCTTTCACCCTCGAGAGTCACGGAAGGAAGACCGCACATGAGCATCACGCCATAGTCAAAGTACCTGGAAGAGAGGAAGAGGTTAGCTTTCACCACCTTGCGAGAATGACAGAGCTTACGCCTTCAATGTGGCCATCATGAGTACGGAGGATACAACGATGTCATTGTGCCTTGTGGTCGAGAAATTGGGAAGGATCCACTCCTTTAACTCTTTATCAACAACCTATGAACCCAATGAGTGTCAATTGAAGGCGAGGCATGCAGGGACTAGCTCAGACACTCACATTTTGATCTATCAGGTCAGTCATTTGCTTTGCGAGGTTGCCGAAATCGACGGAGTAGCGGTTTCCTGTTGCAATGACTGTCAGCTTTTCTTTACCCTCGTGTGCGACAAATCGATCGCGAAGTTCCTCGGCATGGGCGTTGACGCTAAAGGGCATGAGGGATTGGCGAAGAAGACGTAATGAAGGCGGTGTGGCGTACTAGTGGTGGAACTGGCCGAGGATGGCGATCCATACGTCGTCTGGCCTGAGGTGTCGCAGATGTCAGCAATCGTAACTGCACAGACCATAAAGCAACACGGGATCACCTCAAGACCAGATGGTGATGTTGGTTGTAGGCTGTTACCACTGTTTTTATGAATCCGTTGTTCTCCGGGATGATGTTTGAGAAGTTTGTTTCCGTATTGGAGAAAGTACTTTGCAGGAGTTCTTTAGCCTTTACTTTCTCGCTCTGCTGTCCCCACGTAGAGGCGAGTAAATCTTCAGAATTCTTGAGAGGGCGATGGCGAGGTTGGACCTGTTCTGCTGGGTACTGTGAAACTGTGACAGTGACGGGCATGGTGGTGTATGGAAGAGCGAGTGATGGTAGAGTTCCACTGCTGTCTCATCTCTTTATATCGCGAATGTGCCTCTTGGCAAGGCGGCTGTGTCTGGGTCATCTAAAAACAAAGAGCGGAGAGAGGGCCCCATGCAAAGGTCGCTGATCCTAGATCGCAGTGGAGTAACATTCGGCTGCGCAGAGTCTTGGTCTGGACGTGACTCTACAAGAATTGAGCAAGTAGGCGGTTGCCCTATGGTGACGCCTTCGAAAAGAATGAGTCGGAAATGCGCTCCAAAGTTGCATATTGACATAGATGGAGTTGGAGAGTAATGAACGCGTTGGTTCAAGTGATATCGAGGGTCTGAGCAAAGAGCGATCAGCGAGTTCAAGCCGATGATGGCATCAAGCAGAGAGCTCAAAGTCTCTCTGGCTCTGGGTGTTACTAGGCTGTCTTGAACGTGCTACAGCACTGGACAGTAATGCAAATTGTAGGGCCTTTGATTCTACCCGCGGAATTGCCTTTTTCAGCTGGGAGCCTGAGTAGAAGGTACAAATATTGTGTAATGTATTCGACGTGATGCGAGATGTTGGAAGCTGGCAAGCCACCTTGAAAAGTGAAAGCAAAGTACATGTCAAGAGCGGTTATATAGTCATATGGTGTAAGCGGAAGAATCTCTATACCAAGCATTTATTTGCAAGTCTCGAATGAAGCGGACTTTCATGTTCACAAGCAGCACAAACCAGCATCTGAATCGCGCTGCCGATGCGCCACAATGGAAACTCGGTTCTCGAGTCATATGTCAAATTCAAGAGCCCGTCGATATTTGAATTTCGGACACAATGGCGCTACGGCGAGACGCGCGGTGACAATAGGCGAAGAAACCAAGGGCTCACCGGAATAAACAGCAGAAAGAGTAGAAAGGAAGTTATATTTACAAGGTCCATAATGCGTAATACAGGATACAGTAATGCTACAATTGACGTGCGAGAGAGGCTGGGTACGTCCTTGGAAGTTGGGTGAGTGCAGATTAGAATCGTCCTCGCTCGTTCTCGGGAACTTCCTCCTTGACGAACATGAACCAGGCGGGCAAAGGACTCAGCGTATCGCCCTTCTCCCCTCCAGTAAGCCGCGCCATATGCCCGGCTACCATCATGCAATCAAACTTCTCCCCGTTATCGTTGAGATCCACGTCGAGCTCGCAGTATCCAGCAGGGACATTTCCAGCATTCATCATGGCGTATTCAGCGTCGTCCAGCTTCAAGTAATACATGTCTTCTGGCAGGTAGCACTCGTCTTCCTTCTCTCCAGTCAAGCTCGGGCCTTGCCATTTGCCTTCACGAGACCACACGGCAAATGCGGTTAGCCATCCACAGAGGTAAGAGGGACCTGAGCCCCCGCTGCTGTAGTGGCAGATCTTGCTCCAGAAATCAAGATCGGGGGATCCATCGAATGTCGATACGAAACGGCTGAGGATGGGACGTAGAAGACCTGCCCATGCTTTAGGCTCATTGCCGAATGAGTCTAACTTCTCAATTCGATTGAGGAGGTTCACCCAGTCGGATCTCTCGCCCTCTAGAGTCACCGAAGGGATACCGCACGAGAGCATCATACCATAGTCGAAGTATCTGGCAGGCGGTTTAGTCGGCATTAGACCAGAGTGTACGTGCTTTGAAAAGGTACTCACGCTTTAAGTGTAGCCATCATGAGTACAGACGATACAACAGTATCATTGTGCCTTGTTGTCGAAAAGTTGGGTAAGATCCATTCCTTGAGCTCTTTGTCCACAACCTGTGTTTGCCGAATCTGAGTCAACATTCAGCGCGTCGGAACGCAAGCTACTCACATTTTGATCAATCAGTTCAGTCATCTGCCTCGCAAGGTCTCCAAAGTTGACGCTGTGCCGATTTCCGAGAGCCGTCACTACCAGCTTCTTCTTACCCTCATGGGCGACGAAGCGATCACGCAGCTCTTCCGCATGCGCGTTGACGCTACAGGGCACGGAACCTGAGTAGGAGAGAAACAGGGGCAAGATGGAACTTACTAAAAGTTAAACTGACCCAGGATGGCAATCCAAACGTCATCTGGCCTTGAGGAATTACAGATCTCAGCACCAGTAATCGCGACCATGATGCAGCTTACCTCAAGACCAGATGGTGATGCTGGTTGTAAGCCTTGACGATGGTATCTATAAATCCATTGTTCTGCGGGACGATGTTCGAGAAGTCTGTGTCCGTGTTCGAGAAAGAGCTTTGTAAGAATTCTTTACTCTTCACGTTTTGAGTTTTCTGTCCCCACGTCGAAGCAAGCAAATCCTCGGAATGTTTGAGAGGACGATGGCCAGGTTTAACCTGTTCCGCAGGATGATTGGCAACTGTAAAGGTGACGGGCATGGTAGTGTGTGCAAGAATGAGATGTGAGTGAGTCCCACCATTTGCATCGTCATTTGTTTTATCAATGTATTTTGGCCCTTGGCAGGGCGGCTGTATCTCGGTTCATGGTAGGTCATCTGGCGCCTTACAATGCGAATCCAACGGGGAGAAGGCCCCATATAAATGGCAATAATCCTGGGTCGTTGGAGTGACATTTAGTTCTGTAGCGTCACAGTGCATGCATGACCCTGCAGGAAGGCTGAGGAAGCGAACAAGAGGGCGGCTGCCCGTACGGAGAGGCCTTAAGAGTAGTCCAAGAGCTCCAGAGTTGTACATCATGTACGCTCAAAAGATAGCTATGACATTGAGGGAATTGGAGAGTATTGAACGCGCTGGTTGAAGTGACATCGAGGGGCGAATCATCTGGGCTGGCTTCATCAACTCGTTGGTGGCATCAAGGGGCGCGCCTAACTTGAATGCTCCTCAGGTCTCAACACTCGACCTTCGTTGAAAGTAAGTACTAGGTGCAAAGGAAACGGCCCACTCGAGCCCATGACGATGATGAGTATTGTTTAATCCTTGATCTCGGCAGAGGACTTGCTATGTCGGAAAGGGAATCTAAACAGAGACCACCCGTACTGTGCCAGTGTAACTTGAAGGTGCTCGTCCCGGGCCTGATTCAAGGAGCCCTCTCCCCTCGGCATTCTTGAGAGCCCGAGAGTGATGGTTCTTCGCCTGCTCTGCAACATACTTTGCTACTTTCAAGGTAACGGCCGTTATGAGTAGGGGCTGATATTGCGGTTACGCTTTTAGATCAATTAATGTCTATCTGCTGCGTCTAGGTAATGAAGCGCCTGTTTGCCGCATTTAGCATTGGAAGGGAAACGATGGAAAGGATGCCATCGGGCTGAGCAGGGAGCCAAGACACTCTGCTTCGAGATGCTTGCCATGGGCTCCAGTCCCTTTGAGAATCTAGGTACCATGACTCGAACCGCATGTCATACAAAATAGGGGATAAGGATAGCTGACCTCAGCACGACCAAACATTGGGTGGGCGCTTATTGTGTATGGGCGGGAAAAAAGAGCATATAGGTTCATGGATACCTGGCGGCTAGAGCGAAGTGGCAGCCGCCATCGGAATCAGCCCATTCAATGCTTCAATGTGTTATATTTTATAGACTGAAGTGAAATGTAGCCGAATGAGTTGAGTACCAGGAACAGGGCCAAGGTATAACCGATACTTCATCACGTTGGGGCAAAGTGTATGCAAGGCAATTGCTGCTTCAATGCCTCTTGTAGCTACCAGAAGTCGCTTCTAGCGCCCGGTTTGACATCTTCTTTGATAAACATGAACCAAGCTGGGACAGGGCTGACTGTATCGCCTTCCTCTCCTCCGATATGTTGCCCAACGAGTCCGGATACCATTATGCAATCAAACAGGGTGCCGTTGTCATTGAGTTCAACATCCACTTCACAGTACCCAGCTGGAACGTGGTTGGTGTCCAAAATCCCGTATTGTGCGCTATCCAGCTGGAGGTGATAGGCTCCCCGTGGTGCACGTCGAGGAATATCACCATTGTGCGAGGTGGGTCCCTGCCACTTACCCTCGCTGGACCAAACAGTAAAAGCCGTGATCCAGCCGGAGAGGTATGTAGGACCTGAGCCTCCGCTGCTGTAGTGGCAGATCTTGCCCCAGAACTCCAAGTCTGGAGATCCATCGAAAGACGACACGAAGCGGCTGAGAATGGGCCGCAGAAGGCCTGCCCACGCCTTGGGCTCGTCTCCGAAAGAGTCCAGCTTCTCAACGCGGTTGAGAAGGTTGACCCAGTCGGATCTCTCACCCTCGAGAGTTACCGAAGGGAGACCACACATGAGCATCATCCCATAGCTAAAGTATCTGTTGAAAAGAAGAGGTGAGTCTTCGTGGATGGAGCATTGACAATGCGCACTTACGCCTTGAGTGTAGCCATCATTAACACAGAAGCCACCACAGTATCGTTGTGCCTTGTCGTCGAAAAGTTGGGAAGAATCCACTCCTTCAATTCTTTATCCACAACCTAGGTCTTCGATAAGTGCCTACTCAATGTCAGAGTGTTTTATCCACCTACATTTGCGTCAATAAGGTCTGTCATCTGCCTCGCAAGGTCCCCAAAGTTGACAGAGTAGCGGTCGCCGAAAGCTGTCACCGTCAGCTTCTTCTTCCCTTCATGAGCGACGAAGCAATCACGCAGCTCTTCAGCGTGCGCATTAACGCTAAGTAGGTTCAATGCCAAGGAATCAAACAGCAAGGATGGGACCTACTAGAAGTTGAATTGGCCCAATATGGCGGTCCATACATCGTCCGGCCTGTAAAGAAGAATTCCAGACATACAAGAAAATGCACCTCACAACATTTGCTTACCTCAAGACCAAGTGATGGTGCTCATTGTAAGCTCTAACAACAGTATCCACCAGCCCATTGTTCAAGGGAACGACTTGCGAAAAGTCTATCTCTGCACCAGAGAAGGTACTCTGGAGTAGCTCCTTGCACTGAGTCGACCGACTCTTCTGACCCCACGTCGAAGCGAGGAGCCCTTCAGCATCTTTTGGAGAATGGTAGGTCTTGACCTTTTCAGATGCATGGGTGGCTACTTTGAAAGTGACGGGCATTTTGGATGGGGGCGTAAGACAAGACTGGTCCTTGCCTTTTAGATGGATCATTATAAGCGCATCTTTCGCGAGGTCTCTATCCCTTGGTGTTAACCTTTGCGACTTCTACGGAGAGAAGGTCGAATGCGGGAGAACAGAATGATAGACAGCAAAGAGCCATTCAATAACGCTATTGTTCGAGCGTTAATGAGAGTACAAAATTAGACAAAAACCCTCTCACCTGAATGGTAGACATCGAGAAGCGTGATGGTTGAGGCCGTTCACCAGGAGTTATGGTCACGCTTCAGGGTTTCCATTTCGTCAAGATACAAGGCAGACCGATCTTTTCACAGCAAGGAGGCAGGATAAGCGCCAGCTAAGCTGAGCGTGACGAGTTTATGTCGTCGATCTGGGGTCAGAGAAGCATGGACGGGAATGGGCGCTTATTTCTGGGGTGCAAGTTCATTCATTTCCAGGAACCCGTGGCAGGGGAGTGTGGAATTCAATGGTGCGTCGAGAACCTCTAGCAGTTTCGGTGATATGAGCACCTACAGATTTATAGCAGTTTGTAGCCAGAGTTAAGTTGAGGTCGGATTGTATTGAGTTACGAGAGAAAACATTAGAATAGGTCCGGCACTGGGGTAAGGTGCCGGGGACTCTCTCAACGCGCTTCCGTGCCTTCAAGTTGCCACCCCGAGGTCTCCTATGACTCCCAGAAGCCGCCTCTAGCGTCTGGTTCAACATCCTCTGGGATGAACATGAACCAGGCTGGGACAGGGCTGACTGTATCACCCTCCTCCCCTCCAATGCGTTGCCCAACCAGACCAGACACCATCACGCAATCAAACAGGGCACCGTTGTCATCGAGTTCAACATCCACTTCACAGTACCCGGCTGGAACCTTCTCTGTGTCCAAGATCCCATATTGCGCGTCATCCAACTGGAGACGATAGGCTCCCCGTGGCGTGCGCTGAGGTACATCACCATCGAGCGAGATGGGTCCCTGCCACTTACCCTCGCTGGACCAAACGGCAAACGCAGTAATCCAGCCGGAGAAGTACGAAGGACCCGACCCCCCGCTGCTATAGTGGCAGATCTTGCCCCAGAATTCAAGGTCGGGAGATCCATCGAATGACGACACGAAGCGGCTGAGGATAGGCCGCAGGAGGCCTGCCCAGGCCTTGGGCTCGTCTCCAAAGGAGTCCAACTTCTCGACGCGGTTAAGAAGGTTGACCCAGTCCGATCGTTCGCCTTCGAGAGTCACCGATGGGAGACCACACTTGAGCGACATTCCGTAGCTAAAGTATCTGTTTACGAGAAGAGGTTGGTCAAGGGTGGAAATTTGAGAAATCAAGAACACTTACGCCTTCAACGTAGCCATCATTAACACGGATGATACCACAGTATCGTTATGCCTCGTCGTCGAGAAGTTGGGAAGAATCCACTCCTTCAGTTCTTTATCCACAACCTATGCGTTCGATAAGCACCTGTTCATTGTCAAGGATTTTGACCACCTACGTTTGCGTCAATGAGGTCTGTCATCTGTCTCGCAAGGTCCCCAAAGTCGACTGTGTAGCGGGTCCCGGAAGCTGTCACGGTCAGTTTCTTCTTCCCCTCATGAGCGACGAAGCGATCGCGTAGTTCTTCAGCGTGCGCATTAACGCTATATACCGTAAAGGTTCGATGCGAGATAATCAAAGCAGGGCAATGCTCACTAGAAGTTAAATTGACCTAGTATGGCGATCCATACGTCGTCTGGTCTGTAGGAATTCAGAATCAGATATAGCTGGGCATGTACCCTGTAGCATTTGCTCACCTCAAGACCAGGTGATGGTGTTCATTGTAAGCCTTTACAGCAGTATCCACGAGCCCGTTGTTCAAAGGGACGACCTGTGAGAAGTCCACCTCTGAACCAGAGAACGTGCTTTGGAGGAGCTCTTTGCACCGTGTTGACTGACTCTTTTGACCCCATGTCGAAGCGAGGAGCCCCTCAGCATCTTTAGGAGAGTTGTATGTCTCGACCGTTTCAGATGCATTGCTGGCTACTTTGAAGGTGACAGGCATTTTGAAATTTGGATGGGGGTGAAAGAAAGGACCTGTTCCCGGCCTGTTATGCCAATTGGCCAGATGTAGATCTTTCCCAAGGTCTCCACCAATTAGCGTTAACCTTTGCGACGTCTGCGGAGAGAAGGATGAATGCGGGACGACAGAATAACTGTATAGAAAGCAAAGAGCCACTGAATGACGCTATTGTTCATGTGTTCATAGGAGTATAAAATCAGATAACGAGTCTCCTCCCTGAATGGTAGACATTGAGAAGCATACTGATTGGGGCCATTTAAAAAGGGCTGCCCCTCGCTTTAAACCAGGATTCATCAAGGGTACTGACAGTCATTGCCATGGGCCAAAAAACCAATCATCTCTTTGAAGGTTTCCTACGATTCTTGGTGACACGAGGGCGATAAGCTAACACAGGAGTGAGTACAGTACTCGGAAGCCTGGCCAGTGAAATGGACTTACAAAGTCTCACTAGTGTAGCTGCTCAGACTCACTGAGGCTCTCCGAGCCTGGAAATCAGTAAATGGTCGCTCGAATGGAACGAGAAATCATACAGCCAGAAGGCCGAGCCGGCTCATGCCACATATTTGAGTTTCGAAGCGAGGAACTCAGACTCATCGTGGTCAAGTGCAGACAGGGGCCATCAGCAGCTCGACCAAACAACGCGTGCTGGACGCGCCGCAAACGGTCATTGGCCTACAACCACCACGACCCACTCATCCGCTTTCAGACTTTGACCACGACCAGACCGGGGCATACCCTCCAGTCATGACAACTTCAGCGACCTGCAATATCTGCTTTTCAATATGTCCTGCTGAGAAATTTCGTATCTTGACCTGCGGTAAGTCTCAATCAACGAAGCTGGACTTGGGCTAACTGGTGGGTGGCAATAGGCCACGGTTACTGCGGAACATGTACCGGGCAGATATCCATCTTGAATGAGACAGGAAGGGGAGCAGGTCGAGCGCCTCGCATAGCTTGTCCTTCATGCAGAGAGGTGGTTAGGAGAGATAACATTAGCAAAGGGATCTACCTCGATTTCGTGGATTCCAAGACAGCTACGGTGTCGAATGTGGTGGAAGGAATGGGAAGAATGGACCAGGATGCTCCTTTGGCAAGTGTTAACAAGGCGGCGGAGAAACTGGATCGAGCTGCGAAAGCGAGCAAAGGAAACGTAGACATGATGGTACGCCCGTAACACTCCAAGTTCTGGGTAGCGTTATTCACGATTTTATAGTCCCAACTACTCCAATCTATTGAAGACTTTAAAGCTCGGATTGCACCGCTCTTTGAAAAGGTTCGCAAGCAAGAGGAAGACTTGCAGGCAGCACGACGTGAAGCCCTTCGCCAACTCCAGGACCGACAGACCTTGGAGAATCGCCTGGTACGCGCGAGCGCTCTCCGTGCTGAGAATGCACAATTACGAGGGCAGCTCGCAACCTCGAACCAAGTGGCCGAAGAGATGACGGTTGCTGGGCAGCAGATGAAGGATGAGATGCTGGCTCTTCAGAACGAGCTTGCAAGCTACAAGAAAATCGCTTCTGATTTGGACGTGGACAAGAGGCGAATGGCAGACCAGCTTGAACGAAACGCCAATGCAGTACGTGTGCGCTCCATGTTTCCAAGAATGTGTACAGAATTTCCCTTTAGGCGCGCACGGCGAAAGAAAAGTACAAGCGGGCAAAACAAGACAATGACGAGCTGCAGAAGCGACTGGCCACTGCAGAGGAGCGCCAGAGGGAAGCACCAACATCTCCTATGTCATCGCAGCTTGCTCTATATGAGGTATGTCACGGGTTTCTCGACGTAGGAGGAATGCTCAAGCTTCTCCAGGACTATGACGACGAACTGGGCTTCAGACAGCCCATGTCGTCTCAGGCACCAGTTCGACCTCCACCGCCGATCGACAATGAATTCAGCTGGGAGGGTATTGCGCGTCCGGGTTTCGGCTCAGATTGGCAGCTCAATCGCAACAAGGAGAATCACGGCGTGCTGAAGAAGAATCGTCCTGTCGGAGGTCCAACGCATCGCCGTGTTACCAATCCCATTGTCCCTCTCCGCCTTAATAACAAAGGCCAGCCAACAACTGCAGTCCACATCGGTCCCAAAAGGAACTTGAGAGCATTCTAAGCCTCACCTATGCACACAAACCCTATTTATCAGCTTGACACGCCTTACACTATGCTTATGCGCTCGTTCTCATCTGACGCATCCATGTTGTTCATGCGGCGGATATCGTATTGCGAATGAGAAGATGAAACGAACAACATGCCGTATGGAAAGAGTGGACGGATGCAGCACATGGATTAATTTATTTCTATCCAGACCGTAAGAACCGATGCAAGAATGACTGGCAAACGAACTGACCAAGATGATACCGTCGAAGCGCTGCTTGAACCAAGCCATGGTGTCATCCCTCTTCACCTTGTGCTGGAAGCCGATTCTGGCCTTCCTCGACTTTCTCTTCGCGATGCGTCCACCTGGGCGTCCCATCACGATGTAGAAATCCATACCGAAGATACCGATACCAGGGTCGTATCGGGCACCCAAGTCGATGTGTTCCTGAATACCGAAACCAAAGTTGCCAGTCTCGGAAAAGTTTCTTCGGCGCAACTCGTACTCCTTGACCTTCAATCCACGCTCCAGAATCTCCTCTGCCTTGGGACCACGGATGGTGACATGGACAGCGATCTTTTCGTTACGACGAATACCGAATGTTCGGACGGTGTAACGAGCTTTTGAGGTGACCGGGGTTTGACCGGTGAGTTGTTCCAGGACTTTTGAGGCACGAGTGAGTCGATCACCGGATTCACCGACTGAGATGTCTGTTGGGGATGGTCAGTGGCGACGTTGAGCAAAAGGTTCGAGCAGGACGCAACTGATAACGAGCTTGTCAATGCGCAGCTCACGCATGGGGTTGGAGGGGGCGGTCTTTTGGTCGGCCTGGCAGAAGGTCAGTCCGTCATCGTACAGAACGTCGAGCAGAGGTCGTTGCTCACCATGTCGTCGAGGATGGAGGTGGTGTCGAGCGTCCCTTACCTTGGCTTTCGCCCAACTGAGCCTGCCGTTTCTGTGGATTTCGGACTTAGCACCGCCACATATGCATGACTGTGAGAGTATGGCAACTGCCGGAACCTTATCAAGCTAGTTGAGCTGCCGTTTCCTGCCGAGTCTCGCGGGCAGTGCCACCCCGATGTCGAGCTAAATTGACCGTTTACAGACAACCTCCGACTCGAGTCTCATCTCCGACTCCTCTTCGACATGTAAAATCTGCTGGACGGAACACGGAAAACATATTTTCAGTCTTGGAGAATCTGTCAACACGGCCTATGGAACGCAGGCTTTCCGTGCGAGCACCTTTGAAAGCATCTATCACAGTCTGAGTGGTAGAATGCACGCCACGCATCCCCGTTCCGTCACCGATTACTGAGCTGGCTTATTTGCTTGGATGACCGTCTGTCACGCTTGGGGCTAGCTCGCTTGGCGAGCCCACTGCGGGCGCTTATTCGCACTACCAGTTTCAAATCCTTTCATTCCGAACTATTGCGTAGCGCAATCTTCGGAAGGTAGCCTTCTCCGTCAAGGTAAAACGGTTAACGCACCCCGACTAGGGAACCTCATCTCAGCGAAAGGTTAGCATCTCCCGCTCCCGCAACTTCATTACCAGACAACGAACCATCTTGCTCAAACGACTTGGTAAGAAAGCTGAACTGAGCCTATAGCGCAAGTAAGCCAGAACTTCGCTAAGCATTTGATCGTAAACAATTTCCTAATCAAGACAGGGGTCCACATCGGTTGTCCTCAGACTCCGAGTATCAATTCTCCCAGATTTTCTTTAACGCCCCGCCATCCCGCCTGCCACGTTTTTCGCAGGGCAGATGGATGCTTCTTTCCGGGCCATTCGACGAGCCGGCTAGGCTTGTCAGGCCCATGATTCGTCGTCGCCCTGTCACAGACCATTGGTCCGGATCTGTCAGATTGGATCTTACTCATTCCAGATCCATTGGCTTTATCATAAAGCAAGACCCCTGCTCGTTCTTGATCATCCGTCGACTCGCCTCAGAACGTGGTCTGGGTTTCTCTCCTCCTACATAAAGGAGCCGATCCCTCAGCCTTTCCTCTACCAACACCCTCCCTCATCATCATGTCGATGTGCAGCATTTGTCTTGAAGGATACAAACGGCCTGTCTCACTCCCCTGCGGTAAGCGTTAGTTACAATGCGTATCGACTCTATTTTTGATCTCCTTTCAAGGCCATGTCTTTTGCACAGAATGTCTAGCAAGGACAGTGCAAACCGTCCAGCCAGCAAGAAACTTTCACTCCTGTCCCACATGTCGCACCGCCTACAGCATAGGTGCGTTCTTCTGTCCACCCAGGTAGCCTAACCTGGTGTTGACAATTCAACAGTGCCCGTCAACTCGTCTGCCATTCCACCTCACCTCCGCCCTTTCCTCTCGGCTGGCATCCGCAGGGTCTATTTGGATGGAGACGCTTCCGTCACCGAGTCAAACGGCACTGAACATCCGTCGTCGCCTACCAGTGCATCTCACGAGTCCTCGGATGAGCTTGACCGTCTGCGAGCAGAGAACCAAACCTTACGATCCCATTGCGTCCTCTGGAGACGGCGGGCCGAACTTCACGGCGCAGCAACCCTCGGACTACTAGATTTTGCGAGAATGGTGCGCGATCAGGCCACAACGCTAGCTCGGGAGCGAGACGAGTTGAAGAGACAGTATGGCTCATTGAAGCGTAAACTAGAGGAAAGCAACGGTCCATCGTCGTAAGTCCGCTGCCTGTCTATCATTCGACCAGCCAAGCTTATCTGCATGGTTCTAGACAACAAGCGAGTCCGATAGAACCTCCTAGACTCCCCTCGTTCGAATTCGCCTTTCCACCAGAGGCCTTCGGGAGAACTGTGGAGGAGTCTCGATTGTCAGCCTCTGCCATGTTCAACTGGAACTCGTGTGTCCCCTCACCAGCATCCGGTTCAACAGCATCGTCATCATCCCAGCTTTCATCTGCATCTCAACGTCATAGACCCTCCTCTTCTTCCATATCAGCTTCTGGATCGGTCCCTTCCCTTGATTCTAGACTGCTGGAACGCCCCATGAAACGCCTCCGCCGGGGCACGTACCCTCCACAAGGCGTTCTACCCGCACTTCATGTTCCTGAATCCCCGAGGCATCGGACGTAGCATCCGTCTCCATGAACAAACTGACTGCCATCGATATACACGATTAGACCCACTAGTCGTCAACCGATCGTCAACCCATTCATACCAAAAAAGCGACTATCACACCGTTTCGGCTATTCATATCCATGCACATTCTGTTTTTACACGATACCCAAGCGTTCTATTCATTTTCCGTAGGTCATGCACCCTTCACTTTTAGACTATGCCCTTTCAATATTCGGACTCATGGCTGCCCATTCACATTCTTTTCTCATGTGGTCTTCTTTTCTCGCTCGCTTTGGGGACTATCTATCATCATCAAACACTTCATGTTAGCATTTGTACAACACGACGATTCCAGCAATACAGTATTACGATCACTCGCTTCACATTTGGACATTGGCATACGTGCTTTCTATATATCCAATGACACGGGTGTCTTTTTGCCACAGTGATACGGAATGGGTTGCATGGGATAGGTATTCATGCTCGGCTAGCCGGCAAGCTGCAAGTCATGACGAGGAGAGGAATTTGTCGAGCAGGGCAGTTTGAGGGGCTTCGGAACTCTCTCATCCGGAAATGTCAGCACCTAATTGGGGTGTTGTACCTCATGCACTTGCTTCCTTTTTCTTGGCACAAATACCGAACGAGTCGTTTGCCCTGAAAGACATACCCAAATACACACGCATTAAAGTTCAAAACACCTTGATGTTGAACGGAAAGCTCCATACGTTGCCTAGTGAGCATCGGGTTAGTTGGGGATTGCATAAAGGGCTAAAATTTGTATTGGTCACCTCTCGGAGGACCTCAAGTACCGACGCCTGTATGGGATGATATTGGACCCCTAACGGTATTCTCAAGGGCTCTTACTCTGAACTGTGGAGCGCAAGCGATCTACATCTTCTCAAGGTGCTTACCGACGTATCCGACTCGGCGCTCAACAGCCGGCGTCTGACACGCCGAACGTATAACGACATGTTAGTACGCAATTCGTCATCATGCAGCGTTGAGGAGCAGGAGAAAGGGCCAAGTCACCAGAACGAGTATTTTGAGAGGCTTGGTTGCTTATAACCGGAGAAGGAGACGCCGGTCAACACATTTCGCGACACGCTGCGGGAAGGCGATCTCGGTTGTGTGGTATCTGCCTGTCCGTTATAATTAGCTCGAGCTGAGCCACGAGCTGAATCACCTTCTTCTTCCACCCAACCAGAACGGTTTACGCGTCTTAAAAATGGGAGGAGGGCAGGCAACAAGGGTCTAAGGCAAGGTCCTACCGGCGCGATAGGAGAGTGAGTTTGCATATAAAAGCAAGCCCACGAACCGCTGATGTCCAAGTTTGGCAGGCAAGGACACATATGATTCAATCGCTCGGATACTCGGCGGTCTTTATGGTATACATCCAGGTCCAGCACAGAAAGTCCTTTCTTCCTAGCGGCTATCCACAGTCGTGATTTGTACCAGCCTACGATGGATCAGGCAAGAAGCATGGTACAAGTCAGGCGCCGTGACTAGGTCTCTCACCCCTTCCAGATCTCCGCTGTTAGCCGCTATGGGCGTCCTAATATCAGCCCCTGGCCATGGTGGCTGGCGGACATGAATGGCGCTGACCTTATTGGTAGGTATACGGTGTCGTCCGAGTCAACGAGGACGCTATCCTCTTCAATCGACCAATCTAGCTCTTTACAAGACTGTTTCAAAGGCTGATAGCGAGGAAGCATTTATCACAAAGGTATAGTAAACATGTCCAGGAACGTCACAGCTAAATTCTGCATGAAACAAGTGTACAGAAAGAACGGGACTAAGCAGGTAGGATCCTAGACACTTTTTCGGAATCTGAAGTACAATGCTAATCAAGCATCAGTGAACCTGTACTTTTTCTGAGTGCAAAAGCAAGAAGCCATCAGAGACGAATAGGTAGGTACTTCTCCGTCGGACAAAGTACTGCCACCATAAGGACCCAAAAGAAGGGGTTTGCCGGGGTTGTATCCCAAGACCACTGCAGGCTCAGAGAAGGCGACGACATTTGCCTTGTTCAGCTCTGGACAAGGATTTCTCTCCACAATGGCGTCCCATGACTTTTGATTTTCAGTATGTGCTTGCTGGATAATCCGCTCATCCGCAGCACAGCAGGGGCAGAAGGCGCGGTATTGGATGACAACCATCACCAGCAAATCCTGCAACTGGCCGGGCGGGCGCTCAGCGGGAAGAGTCGCAACGGAACCTGCAAGCCAGTGGATGCCTTGGGTCAATATAATGGCGTGGAAGCCAACTTCGAAGAGTTTCAGGGAGGGAAGAGCGCCGAGAGCAATGCCAGGTAGTGATTCAGTTGTGAGACCAAGGGCGTATACGAAATGAGCGGTCTTGAAGTGTAGACACTGGAGTGACGAGTAGGAATGTTCGATCAGAGTGCAGTAGGTCATAAAGGTTGCTGCACTGCCGATAGCTGCCACTTCAATGTGCTTGAGCGACTTGTGGCCCAACAGTCCCCCGCGCTCGTGGGATAAGAGCCCTTCGACAATGGTTTCGTGGGCGTGAACACCCGAGAACGTGAAGCTCTCTAAGGCTGGCCCTTCTCCAGTGGGGGCAGCAAGGGTCGAACCAATGGTTTGCCCTTCAAGGTTGTCGAACTCGCGAAGGTAAGACAAGTGCCTCAGAGTTGGAGGGCAGAATTTGATGATATCTGTGGGGCATCCATTGACGCTTAGTTCAAGAGACTCTAAGTGATCCGCTCGCGAGAGCATGTTGAGGACCGCCTCTTGGATTTCATGGGGGAGATCCACCCACGTGGGCAGAGTCAACCTTAGCACCCTGAGCTGGGGATAGGGCGCTGCCATAACACCCAGCCACTCTCCCCATCGTAACTTCTCGCGTCCTGGGATGGCGCTTAAAAGCCTCTCCACACCGCTCAGGCGTGGCCTCTCGTCAAATTGGAGGGACAGGTTCCGAATGACTTGCAGGCATACCGGGTAGGACTGAATGAGGCTCGTGAAGCGTTCTGGAAAGTTCTTCCTTGGATTGAGTTTGTCGATGGGAACGACGACTGCATGTTGTGAACGTATGGAAATAGCATGGAAGGATAGAGTGCGGCAGTAGCTTGCCAGCGCACGACACGTCCTTCCAATATCCCGGATAGCAGCATTCCTGACGGCTTGACTTTCTGCGGCAAACTGCTCGTCGATGACCTTGTAGAGAATCTCGAACGGCAGCCTGGGCGTCTGCAGCACGATGTCGACGGTGCGACGCTTGGCTGCGCCAGGGGCGAGCCTCCTCAGCATTGTGTGGGACTTGGACCACGATGCGTGAGGCTCGACGGGCTTCGAAAGGAGCGAAGAAGCAACAGACGCCGGCCCTCTTCTCAGGATGTTAAGGTGCAACACCTCCGAGTGATGGCGCTCGTTGAAACTAATCCAATGTAGTTAAAACTCGTGGGCGCTTAATACAATCATGGGCTACAGTGTCCTTGCTGGGCTTATCAAGAGGTATTTTACCTAGTTTTGGGCAACAGCTCAGAGTATTTGACCCATGCTGCTTCTGGGCGGCGTAATAGTAGCTGTTGATCGTGGACACTTCCCTGCGAGACTGGATTCCGCCGCCATACGACACCCAGTGCAGGTAGTCTGGTCTCCCATGATACCCGCAGGATCGGAGAATACAAAAGCATCGACTTTGTTTAGGTCTGGGTACCCGCCCGCACGATCCCCATGATTTCCTGTTCTGGTCATGGATCGTCTCGTTCATATGACAATAGCCAGTGTATATGAATGAGAGCAATGATGTCAACCAAAGCATGCGGCTCGCCTGGCAAGCGCTCTGCGGGAAGTTTATGGAACTTGTGACCTAGTCAACATGCCGAGGTAGAGAGTCGATGCCTAACAACCCAGAAGAGGTTCAAGGCAAAAAGGGCGCTCAGAGCAAAACACGGTGGAGGAAGGCCCAAGTGCGCACGAAATGAGCACCTTTGAAATGAAAGCTATGAATGGTTGGATGAAGTCAATGGATGAAGGGCCAGCAGGGTCATCAGGAAGTACTCCATGGACGCTAGAAAGTCTGAAGTTGGATGACATTCGCGATATGTCCCAGAAAGTTTCTTCCTGAGCTGGGAGTGTACGGAGACTGTGGGGAAGGAAAGGACACTAAGCCTGTCAGCACGCGACATGTCCATCCACTGTCACTATGCTCTGGGATGTCCACGACGCTGGTCGTGTATAGCCTCCATCTGACTGTGGCCAGCGAGAGAAACGCAATGATGCACTGCAGGCAGCAGTGTTCTCCGTCTACCAGCATGCGAAGAAGACTCGCCCAGAGCACTCAAGCATCCGTGCACCGGCCAATAGCAAGAGGAGTGAAGCAGAGTGAGAGATAATGATTCGGTAAATGTACACTTGTCAACAGATATCAAAAGGCGAGCAACAAACAATGAATATGGTAGACACGGGAAGGAGAAAGGAAAGCAGAGAGGGTAGGTAAACAATGTTGCATCGTAGCCGCACAGTGAGGAGCCAGAACGTTGGGAAAGGTTGGCAAACAACAACAGTAGTAGCAAAAGAAGATCAGAGCGAGCAAAAGAAGATAAGCGGTAAAGCATAGCGATCGGTCGCTTCCATAAGAAAGGACGAAACATTGTAGGCAAGACATGAAATGAAAAGAATAAAGGAATCAAATAAGTAGAGAAAAGAGAGAGAAGGGGAAAAAGGAGAGATAAATGACAAACAACAAGACATCCGATTGGAGTATATGTAGCACAGAGCAAAAGAATTAAGCGAAGTTAAGCCTCGATAATAAAAGGCAACTACATAGATGATAGGTAATACAACTGAGAAAGACAGGAGAGTTGAAAGATAGAATAGGATTAGGTGAAATACCTGTCCTTGGCGAGGGTTGGACGCCAATGCGATAGGCGCATATGCGCGGGGCAGTCAATGCGGTTGAGCATGCCAAAGGTCGATGGCGCAGGCAGCGAATGCATACGAGCTGAGGGATATAGAGTACGCGTGCCACCTGAGACCAATGGTGCGAATGACGAAGGGCCTTTCGAAGAGAAAGGGTGATGGTTTGGGAGACGTCAGCGCTTCTACTTCATGCCTTCTGTTCCAAGAGACATGGCTTCTTCAGGGTTGAACCATTGCCCAAAGTCCCGAGCGAAGTCGAAGCCGTTTTCACCGATATTGTCAAAGCTCATGTTGCTGATATTGAAGTCGGTGGTGTTGAACATGTCCATGGAGTCCATCGTACTGTCCAGCCCGAGCGGGTTGTTGAGACCGCCCATGGGATTCGGGCCGGGGCCAGGTCCTCCCATCAGGTTGTTGGGCATTGGTGAAGACGCAGGACCTCCCGACGGGTTTTGAGGAGGTTGTGGACCATTGTTTCCCTGGTGTTGTGGGGGTTGGCCGACCGGCGTGCCAGTTGGGGGTATCTGTGGGGTAGGCGTCGATTGCGGTGGTGCTTGGTTCTGCTGTCCCTGCTGCTGGTTCTGAGGCGGTCCGCCACCACCAGCAGGAGATCCATCGGGTTTGCCGTCTTTAGGGTCCTTGTTCATGTTGGCCGGGGATGGTGGAGGCATCATGTTTCCCCCCGGCCCTCCTGGAGGTTTGGGCCCCATCATGCGGTTTTGATGAAATTGAGGGCCTCCTGGCGGCCCTTGCATGGGACCCCCGGGGTTGAAGGAGGGATCAGGACCAGCAGGGGATCCAGCATTGAGCGGTTGCTGCATGTTGTGTGCTTGATGCAATGGAACACGATATCCTTGCCCCATTTGATTTGGCTATAGTCATGGATGTCGGCACAGCACGGAAGCAAAATCGGAAGCATAATGGCGATCGCCCAATCGGGGACCGAGAAAGTCCGTGTCATAACGCCACATTGGAGATGACGAGGTTTATGCGAGGGAGAAACGGCAGAGGACGTGAAAGTGGAAGCGAACATTCGTTAATAACGGAATTAGAGGGTACGGATCGAAGAACGCACCATCATTCCCATATGGCCAGGATGTCCCATAGGATTCTGAGGATTCATTCCTTGCATTGGTTGTCCTTGCATTGATTGTCCCTGCATCATCGCGGGTGGTGGGATATGGCCGTTGACCGTCATCTGGCCTTGCATGGGCCCTGGTGGACCCATTGGTCGTCCCCCAGCCATCATCATATTCATACCGGTTTGCAAGTTTCCTGTGACGCCCGGGGCATGGTGGTATGGATGAACCATATTCATCTGTCCTTGCTGTCCTTGGGGCGGTGGAGGTATTGCTGGCCCTTGCTGAGGAGTCGAAGGGAATGACAGGTTGCCAGATTTCGCACCAGCTGCGTTTTCCATAGGTGAACGGCGAGGTCGTTTGCGCTCCGGTGGAGAAGATTCTGTCCGGGGCAATGTGTCATGCTAAAGCAGATCGTCAGAGCATGCTCAAAGGAATACATCAAGTTGGGCCAAACCTCTTCCCCTGGAGATGTGCTTGGGCGTTTCCCTCTCTGCGGTTGTTGTTGGGGCTGCTGTGGTTGAAGAGGTCCTCGAGGAGGTTGATTGGTGGGTAGAGCTGGGTTCGAAGGTCCTGCAGCTGCATTGGGTGCCCGACTGCGATTTATGTGGTGCTGAAGTATTCTCCTCTACTCCAATCTTAAGGAAGGCTTCAAGGCAAACAGAGAAAATTTCGCACCTTATCCTGAATGGTCAATTGACTGGGATCCTTGTTGTCCAAACCAACCTCGGCCTTCAAGAGTGCTACCTGTTGAGGTGGTAGACGACTAAAATCTGCAACAATGGTGTTGTCCGTGACGACCTGACGATTAGCCATAGATGGACTTTGCTGCATCATGTTCTGCATTTGAGGAGTGTTCGTTCGGCTTGGCGGGCGACCGTTATTGGGGATTTGCTGGAATTGCTGTGTCGGGGTGCCGTTCTGGAGCATGGGTCCACCTTGCGGCGGCATCATCATACCTTGAGGTGGAGGTCCACCATTGGGAGGCAGCATTCCGCCTGGGCGACCGAGCAGCGGCGATGGTCCGCCGAGGTTGCCCATCGGTGGCTGCGGACCTGAGGGTTGCTGAGGAGGGGGCATGCCAGACCCATGGTTGGGTGAACTTGCAGCCAACGTTGGTGATTGGAAAGGCATGTTGGGATTCGGGCCTGTTAGCGGACGATGCTGCTGCTGCTGTGATGGGCCTTGCTGGGGTGGCTGTGGTCCGTTCAGTTGTCGCTGCTGCATCATCGGATGGAAACCGGTTTGCTGAGGGCCACCCGGATGGGGACCCTGGGGAACAGGACCTTGCGTAGGCCCGCCTGCTGGAGTCGGTGGATGTGATCCTGCAACACCATTGACCTGGGGCCCGGGAGCGCCTGCCATGGCGAAGTTCATTGGTGATCCGCCGGGAGGGTGCTGAGGTTGGCCTGTATGCAAGATTGAGCACGATCCGTTTACAGGCTCTGAATCTGACTCACCAAAGGGAGGACCTGACATCGGTGCCGTACCGTTCGGCGCTCCAGGAGGCATAGGTGGTCTCTGCTGTGGGTTTGCTGTAGACACTGCTGAAGGTGCGCCTGGTATGGAAGGGTTATTCCTCGTCGGTGGATTGGCGTCATGTCGTTCCCTCATGTGCTAAAAGGTGCCCCCGTGAGCGGCTAACAAGAGCCAAACAAAAAGAGCCCTTACCATGTTATACAATTGAGCATCTTCTGTGCCTCCTTGAGCGTTTGACTTTGCCTGGAACAAAACCCAAAAGACACTCCACCACCTTTTCAGACCACAGATGAGTTCTTGGGGTCGACAATGAACCAAAGACGTCCACTTACTCATACAAAAGCCCTTGGCGAGCATTGATCGGGGGTGTCGAGTCGGCTGGGATTTCAGCTTCAGCCAGCAGTTCACGCGCCGTCTTCCTAAAGCCTCTTTTGAAGCAGTAGTCATAGATATAGATATTGAACCTAACCAACCATCAGCAACGTATGGCTAAAAGCTGAATAAACGTACATCTTTTCGCCTTCCCATGATAACGGAGGCAGTGGTGCGTTACTATACTCCTGTGGGCCTGAAGCAGGACCCGACGGTGCAGGCATGGTCGCCAGGATTTACAGCGACGAGAAGGCCCGCTAGAGCCTTGCGGGAAGGGGGAATGTGGTGGTCTGGGAAGAAGATGGCGACGTTGACGAGAAGCTGAATTGGTGGGAGCGCGTGTATCGATATAACAGGACAAGAACTCGATTTACGTCCCGGTGACCGCTGCGAAAAAGACCTGGGCCGAGTAAAGACGGCGGCGGGGGTCCTGGGCTCTGTGGGCCTCGATACACAACGTTGAATGGCCTTTGCTCGACGTGGGAGACAGCGAGCACGGCCTCGAGCTCAACAGCGACGATGGAAAGGAAGTAAACCACTACACGCTGTCAACTTGATGCTTCCCCTTTGAATTCAAGCTCCGAAAGATTAAACGTAATCTATCCCGGGCTCACTGTCCTCGAAACTTCCTATCCATGCTGGGTGCCCCGTTGCAATTATATACCCGCATATCTATCCTACAAGCTACTTTAATTATATAGAGTGTAATGTGTGCGCAAGCCCTGCTTTCGAAGACCATCGGAGTGCCCGAGCAAAAGGGGGGTTGGTCCCCCCATTCTCGCCGGAGCCCGTCCCCCACGTACTTGGCGCCTGCGCATCCGCGTACGGCCCAGGCTTCGCCGCGAAATAATTCACAAAGGATGGCGTCGTATGGCCGCCACCTGGAGATCCCAACCACCGAGGATGTACTTGAGTTCAAAGAGCCGCTTCATCTCGCGCCAGCCATCCCCACCAGAAAGCTTAACTTTGTTCGCTTCATCCGCCTCTGCGACATAAACAAAGTCAGCTGGCGACAGAAGCGATCGAAGAAGACTTCCAATCAGGAAGGCGATTAGTGCCACAGCCAAGACCGTCGACAGTGGATATTGCTGCTGGAGAGCCGCAGGTCGAGGTGGCAAGACCTGCTGTTCTGCCTGGACTTCTGGTGTAGGTTCTCCTCCTGATTTCTCTAAAGGCGCTGTAGTCCCGCTTTTATCACCTTCGACCGTATCTTCCCCTGTCTCCCCGGCCAACTTCCGCGGAGACTCCTCCTCTTCTGGCCCACGATTTGTGCTATCGCTGGTTGCAGCTATCGACCCCCCAAATCCGAACCGATATGAAGACCACAAGCCCCAAATGCCGCTAGAAGTCGAAGCTGAAGTGTTGCTGGAAGGTGACGTGATCGATGATGGCAATCCTCCGACAGGCTGCACGTTTGCATCGTCGACAATTCGACAACAGCAAGACAGAGCAAAGTGGGAAGACAATACCAGCCAGCAGTCCATGTCAAGGCGCAAGAAAAGAACAAAAAGATGGTCAGTATCAAGGCCAAAAGGTGAAAACGATAGCAATATGGTGGGGTGCCTGCAGGCATTGCAGTCGTGCGCGGAACGTGAAATAGTGGATAAGGTTTTTCATTCATATCCGTTCCATGCCGTGTTCAGCACGGAGGACGAGGTAGGAAACCAATCAACCCAAAAAGCAAACGGAAAAACTCACCAAGCCCGGAGTAACCTCGCCCGCCGAATTGCCTCCCGATTGTCCAGTCTTGACATTCGCTCCGTCAGAAGCCGCAGAATCCGGGGAAGTAGTGTCGAGAGCTTTGCTGATCAACGAAGCAGAGTTTGCGCTTCCAGAACTGCCACTTATTCCTCCCCACACTGCGGGATCAAGAACATCTTCTGCAATAGCGACGGGATGTATGAGTTCTTCGGGAAGTGCTTCCGTTTCATTCGGCACACTGGGGATGGAGAGTAATTCATCAGTACCAGTAATTCATTAATACCACTGAAGATAGATGGGATCTGCACGTACCGAGACAAGACACCCATATTATCAGCTTGTTCGTTAAGCAACTCATCCCGCCCAAGACTTGAGAGAGATTCCTTCTCGCTGACAACAGACACAACCACGCCATTGACTTTGATCTTCTTCACCGGCTTCTTCCTCTTGTCCTTGTCCCCGCCTTTACCAGCCTCAGCGGCCAACGGTCGGATTTCGACATCGACGACAAACCCTTTCACCCTGCCCTTTCGACTGCCCGAGCCTTCTGTATCTTCCACCTTCTCCTCTGCTTCCAACGAGCCTTCCAACACCTTCATCCAGCCTGGCTTCTTCGGGCCTTGCCTCACTTGACCTGTCAAAGGATCGCGCACAGTACTGCTCCAATACTGAGCTGTTGGTAGTGTCATGCGCAAAAGATGCCTCGTCGTCCCCCCTTCAGGATTCAAACTTGATGAATGCAAAGGAGAGGATGGCATGGTGTAGATGGAGTAGGAAATGGGCAGCGGTTCCTTTAGTTCTTCTGCAGCCTTTGGTAGTTCGACGATCATGGTAGCATTTGAATCCGTCGACTTCGACGAGTCCGACGAAGCTGTCTTGCTGATGGGCGATGGAGGGCGTAATGACGAGGACGGAGTACCGGCAGTAGCGAGTGCAGGATCAACCTTCAAAGATCCCAGCTTCAAAAACACCTCCTTCCCTGGTACCTCTCTCCCCTTCCCTTTGTCCTTCCCGTCCACCTCCAAGCAAACCTCTTTGGCCTGTTCCGTTGCCGACACCTGCTCACCCTCCCTCTTCTTCGGCGTCTTGGGCAGCCTGGATGTCACGAGCACAGTATAGCCATGAGGGTATAACCTTGTGTCGACCACTAACTCTCCTACGATGAAGTCCTTCATCGGCTTGAGCTCCCCCTTACCGGTGAAGATACTTGATGCAGCCCTCCCTCGCATGAGGGAATGGGTCTTCGGCGACGAAGATACAGAGCTACTACCACCGGGAGAAGTAGCATACTGGCCATGGAACCCTGCATGAATGATCCTTCCACCCTCTGTGCTTGATGCTGCACGTTGACGGAAAGGCCGAACGAGAGATTCTCCAGGAGATCCCAGGTTCTTGGGAATAGAGATAGTCCCGGGCATAGCGTAGAATGGCGTGTCTGGAGTACGAGCGGGTTTAAGGGTTTCAATACTCGCGCCCATATCCATATAGCTGGAGGAAGATGAGGAGGAGCGAGATCTTGTGCCTGATGGAGTCACCGTTGCCTCGGACGCTTCGCGGATGCGAGGGGAAGATGGAGGAGGGCTGAAGGGCCTGCTTGGCGGGCGAGGTGTCGTCGAGCCTTCGTTGCCTGGCGAGACAGCGTTGGGCGTTGATACTGAACTCGGAATCTCATTGATCGATTCAGGTGATTTTGAACGACTTTCTTTCTGTAACGCTGAGATCCCTGCCGTAGCCTTGGGCTCCATAGAGACAATGAGAGAGGCTCTGTAGACCTTCGATTCTGTGGTATAAGATTCGTCAACGAGGAGCCGGCTCCCATCCCTCGCCTTGAGTTTCCAGGATGCAGTCGCCAAACGGTCTTCGCCTTTCTTCTCAGCCAATGCCAGACATGGAGCCGGCAGTCGCGTCATAGGTAGGGAAGATGACATGGCTTTAAAGCATGACTCGACGGCGAGAATTGCTTTTGGAAGCCCTGTGTTGATCATAGAGTTGAACGCCGCAGGAATGGAGCCGGCATAGTCCAACGCAACGAGTCGCGTACACCTGGTTGACGGAATGGCATAGTTCTCCGTCGAATATGGGTCCAAGGTCTCGAGAATCCATGCATCAAGGTACACCCTGCCAATAGGAAGGTTGTAAAAGTTGTACTTGTTGGCAGCGAAGAGGGGAGTGATGGACTCGGGGCTGAAGGAAGAAGAGACCACAAAGATGGCGTTGACATTCTTGGCTTGATCAGAGACATCGTTGGTGTTTCTTCTCATGAGGGAGGGTTGATTGGGCGAAGGTGGTTGGGTCCTGGCTACGAGGTTTGCCAGGTAGAAGCCTCGATCTCGGAATGGGAAGCCTCCCTTTGCAGTGAGGAATTGTGTTCTGCACGAAGCGCCGTACGACTCGAGTGTTCGCGACGAGTCGAAGCGATCGTCCCATTTCTTGCGGCAACTGTCGTCTGAGATGATGGACGCCAGCTCCTCCGCTGAAGCTCCCTCAATGACCTTGGAACCTTTATGAACAGGGATAATAGGCGACGCTTCTGGGATGAGCTTGCGCAGTACAGCCACGCCTTTCTCATTGGCATTCACCAGTGTCCAGCCATCTGTAGGTGACGAAGAATGGCAGGAAGGTGATTTCTGGAACTCTTGAGTCCAGGCTAGAGCTTCTAGTGCGTGTTGGAAAGGGAACTTGGTTGCAGAAGGTGCTGATGGTCCAGTACTGTTCGCAGGTGTTATTGCTGCCACATATTGTTGCGTGGTCGTGGTAGCTTGATCCACCGCGTAGGAGAACAAACGAGTCAGAGGGCTCGATATTCGAGGAGCAGATGCCCATGCGCTCGACGTAGAACCCTTTGTCACCTCCTTGTCCTCAACTGCCCCTTCGTCACTCCATTCCGCTCTCCGCTTCCGCACATTCCCTACCACAGGAGGCTGATCCAGAGGAACTCTAGGGGGTTTTACTCTCTTCTGCTTGCTCAGCGCCTTCAGCTCGGCCTCAGGAATCTCCTCAACATCCACCGCAATCTTCGCCCCATTGACCATGACCAACCCCTTCTCCTTCCCAGGCGCCCTCCGAATCAATACCAACAACCTTTCATCGTCCACAAAGACGCAGTCATGTGTAAGCGTCAACCATAGCCCACCTCCGTCACTCGACAATCGATGCCGCCGCAAGCAAGTCATCGTCTGCGGAGGCGGATCCACAACGATATCAAGGGAAGAAGCCCACGTGTCCACGTCACATCTGATTTCACATTCGATGCTGGGACGGCTCGAGTCGTCTTGCGTGTCACCATCTGACGAGGTTGTTCGACGCCGCGCAGAAGCTTCATACTCGACTCGGAAGCTCCCCTTCTCGTGGTCGTACCGGACGGTGTTGGCTTTGGCGCCTGTGAGTCGTGTCACGAGAGGAGGCCCTCCACATTTGATAGCAAACTCTCCGATCCCTGCCAAGGTGTTGATCATGTTCTGGGGTAGGGACGTCTTATTCGTCCACCCTTTAGGGTCTGATTGCTCCAATAGTGTTAGTGACGTCGTAGTTGGAGAGAGGGCTTCAATCGACCACCCTTGCAGATCGACCTGCGTTCGAATGGTGTTTGGATCGACTGCGGGAATGTTTGAAAATAGATTCGGGTCGTCTGCAGAAAACGCAAAGACATGGATGACGTTCGGCGACTTATACACCGTCTTCAGCACAACCGAGTCGCGCCCACTACGATCAAAAGTCAGGGTTGGGTTGGCACGGCGCGAAAGTGAGCTCACTGCACTGGCCATGCTGGCTTTGACTTGAAGTACCAAAGTTCGCTAAGCTCGTTAACGTCTTCAAGAAGTACGCCATCCTCAAACTGCTTATCCCAATGCATTCTCGCCCCTGGTGAGACCACGGTGCTGTAGAGGTCCCAAAGACCAACTCCAACGAACGTGGCTTCGGCCCTGTATACCACCAACGTTGGATCGATCGAGTCGAGCTGGGTGATCGCCACACCGCGCCCATCCGTTGCTGCAGGTACTCGTTAGCAATTTTCATCGCGATTGAAGGAACAAACACTTACTACGACGCCACTTTGCCTCTGGCTCTTGCAACAGCGATGAGAAATAGATATAGTTCCGTCGCACCCGTGAAAGAAGGGACTTCTCAGCCAGAGCTGACCGTTCCACAGTCGGTTTCATGAGGGTTTGTAGCGAAGAAGTGCTGGATATTGAGCTCCCAGACGTACTGACAGAGGAAGCAGTGCGGACACTGAGATCGACCGCACTTGCAACATCTTGTAGGATCTGCTGTGGTATTCGTTGAGATGACGGATCACGTTGCTCAGAGTCGTGCACGCGTTTAGGAAGCCCGTTGAGCCGTAGCCCGCGCGTGCCTCCTGATGCTTCGATGACCACCTTGACTTTGAGAACTGAGTGGTCATCGATGAGGGCGGCGTGGGTGAACCGGAGGAGTATATGATCGGCCGCTGAAGGTATTGAAGGGTTCGAGTTTGTCTTGACCGCGTGAGCTGACCAAGGGAGCTGCTCGACCTCTTCAGATGAAGCTTTGAGCGATATGTGTACCTCCCACCCTTCCAGAGATGGTAGGAGGCACTCGATTGAACGAGTTAGCCTACGTTGCTCTCGGATGGTGTCCAAGTCTTGCTGCTCTGAGTGATTGTCATCGTCCGGAATGATGGCATAGTCGATAGTCAGGGCCTCCCTGTCCATCTGAAAGCGGACACGTTCGATGGAGACGCTATTGCCGTAACCGACAAGCTTCGGCACTCTCCCGCCTCGTTTTAAGACTGTCTTAAATAAGCTGAGAACCATAGTAGAGAGCTGCTGGACGAGAGTTGTTGAGGAAGAGCCCAGCCCCCACATTGCCTTGATATCATGCTGCCAAAAGCAAGTAATGCGGATCTTCTGCTGTGACTGGAGGTGCTGAATACACCAAGCGAAGACTGCGACCGGATATTAGTAGTGCACTGAATAAAAAAATATCGCCATGCATACGGTGTACATGAGATCTCACAAAGGGTGGCGAAGGTCGAAGATATGCAGGTTCATCCGCTGAACGAGGAAGAGATGTTGATATGTCTAGAACTGTGGTAGGGTCGCTGAATGACCGGGAAATTGTAACAGCGTCTCGGGGGCTAAGCAAAGGTTAGTTGAGCACTTCACACTCGCGATCATGGACGTACTTTGCAGGCCAACCCAGAGAGAAATTCGTCTTGGATATTCGTGTCGAGTGGTCAAAGTTCTCCAGCAGGTGTGCATCCTCCACTGCAGGGTCCCATTCCTGCCTCAGCTCAGGAGTCGTCAAAACCGCCTTCCATGGCTCCAGATTCACCACTTCCTCTTCGGTCGTCGGCACCTCCAAGACAAGTCGATAGACATCTTGCCCACCGTTCTTCTTCAGATTCCGGTGGACAATGACGTCGGATATCTCTGGGACAGACGCTGCTCTAGCCTTTCCCTTCTTTGACGAATCAGAAGCACTTATTCTCCTCCAGTCACTCCCAGAGGATGTCAACAATTGTCGAAAGTATGCTTCTGCATCGTTGAGTGACGAATACCAGTTCTGCTTCAGCCTGGAAGGTGGCAATATGTGTCAATCAGAACTCAAGCCCAGCCAGGGTATAGGCTCACTTTGAACCATCCGACATCCTTCAGAAAGCAAAACAAGAGGGATCCTGTTCCCCCAACAAAGCTTGAGCCTGAACGTCGCGCTAGACGTTCCCCTGGGGTTGTCGATGTGGTTCGACGTCGAGCAGACACGCAGCGCGCGGCAGCAATCTTGAGGTCAATGTCCGTGATCGGATTCGATAGATTAGAGTCATAGATTTCCGGGTCTGCCCCTGGTAATTTATTCTCTCCTGCACTCAACCACCATGGCCTCGAATTCAGATAGAATTCTGAGCATACAGTCTCACGTAGTCTTTGGCTATGTCGGCGGAAAGGCAGCAGTTTTTCCTCTGCAGCGCATGGGTTATGACGTCGATGTAAGTATGACTTCAGTTACAGCAGAACCCGGTGCTGAGCTACACTTCCTCAAGGTAGTCAATACCGTAAACTTTTCCAATCACGCAGGTAAGCCGGAATACTTCATTATCAAGGCAAATGTTCTAAGCCTATGACAGGCTACGGTCGCTCTGGTGGAACAAAGACCACGGCCACGGAATTAAATTCCATCTTTGAGAGCATGGAACAGAATGAACTGCTGTTCCCGTCTCGACTGCTCACAGGTGCGGCTCGCATCCTGGTCGTACGAATCGCAGCGGATAACGCTCCCAACAGGCTATATTCCAGGTGGTGAAGCCCTTGCGGCTGTCGAGAATCTGGCAAAGAAGTTGACCAGTGTTCGGCCAGGCATAACCTACCTCCTCGATCGTACGTAACATCCTTCCCGAAGACGGTTTGATTCTGACTCCTGGCTAGCCGTAATGGGGGATGCAGGACGTTTGTATGTTGCCCCCGACGTGATACCCGTCTATAGGCGTATGCTCCCTTTAGCGACAATCATAACACCCAACTGGTTTGAAGTTGAGTATGTCTTCAAGTACCCGTTAGATCCTCAAAGAGCAGTCTAACATTAATTTCAGGGTACTCACGGATATCAAGCTCAAGGATGCGTCATCACTGCAACAAGCCTTGAGTATCCTTCACAAGCAATACCAAGTCCCCAACGTTGTAATCAGCTCAATACCCCTTACCCCATGGCTCCGCGACATCCTACCTCCTTCCATCAAACCGGATTCTGAAGGAGACTTCATCTTTTGTCTCTCCTCATCGACGAATGTCCCTCCATCCTCAGGCCCCTCGCTATCAGCAGTTCACGGCCAATGTGTGGCCCTAATACCAGGCTACTTCTCAGGCGTTGGCGATCTCTTCGCCGCTCTGGTCCTGGGGCACTACCAGCCAGAAATTGACACAGCTCCAGAGACAACGTCATTGTCTGTGGCAGCATCAGCTGCCCTCAGCAAAACACATACCCTTCTGCAATTGACGCACGAGCTTGCTTCCAAGCTGCCCTCTGAAGAGAGGCTGCCTTCCGATGATGAACTCGACCGTATCGACCCTTTGAGGAAGACGCGTAGGATGCGAGGGAGAGAGCTTGCCTTGATCCAGGGACAGGATATCATTAGAGGACAAGGCCTAGACAATACACCACCTCTCAAGCTATGGAGTAATTTCTGGGACTCCTTTACCGACTAGAGTAGACAGACGGTGCTTCATCCTAGAGACATTTTGAGACTTGTCGTATTTCATGGTACTAGAATAGAAACAAAAGTTTGAGCCTAGTCCGAGCGTCCGAGCTTGTCCAAAGCCTGAACACCCTTCTCAAACCACTCCTCGCGAGTGATCCAAAAGTCTTGTCGGCTCTTCATGATATCGGCCAGGACTGCACCTCCCAGGAAGACCATGTGTTTGCGACGAGGGGGATCTTCGATTTTGATCTTGAATTTCTATGTAAAGCTTCAGAGTCTGAATCCGAGTGAAACTAAGGGGAAGGGACGCACGTTCAGACGCGATGGATCTCCGTTGAGCACACGAGTGAGGTATAGCTGCTTCATCTCCTTCTCCAGACGGCTGGGAAGGCCGGGATACATACTGGAACCACCAGAAAGGACAACGTGTTTGTAGAGATCAGTACGGACATCGACTGGGGCAGCCTGAATGGCACCAAACAGCATTTCTGGTGAAGCGGTGAGGTTGGGACGGAATTCATGCTCAGCAGGACTCACCTGCTACACCGGGTTGTTCAAGGTCTACCAGGTGCGGTTGGAACATACATTCCGGTGCTTCAAATCGCTCAGGGCCAACCTTGATTGTCCGGCCATCGGGAAGCTTTGGATAGCCATGAGTGAGACACAGGTTGAGATAGTGCGCCACCTACAGTGTAGCTCTCAACAAGAACCGTTGTCTCTTCCGCGAGTCTTGTGTCTTGATCAAGGTCGTAACTGGCGCTCTAATCAGACTCTCAAAAGAAGCTCGTGTAAGGAATGTCGTACCTGACATAGCACAACTTCTCCTTGATCTCTCTGACAGTCTCGAAATCAGCAGTTCGGTTGAACGCGTAGCCACGCATAAGAAGGAGCTTGATCAGATATCGGGTCACGTCACGGCCTGCAATGTCCAGCCGTCTCGTCAAGTGAGGCATCGCGTAGCCTTCGTACACAGGGACGATATGGGTAACCCCATCTCCGGAATCGACAACGACACCAGTCGTCAAACCTAAACACGCAGATTGTGACATCACGCTGTCAGCTCCTGTTCGAACGTACAGTGTGCAAAAGGGACGCACCCTGAGCATACAGGGTCAACACGGCCTGGATCGCAACATACACCCCATCGAATCCGTACTCTTCAAACATGACCTGACACATCCTCTGCCGATTGACTTTGGGATTCATAGGGGGTTCGGTAAGGAGCACTTTCCGTCCCCTCGGGTCCACTTTGAGCTTCTCATCGAAAGTATAATCCCAAAGCAACTTCATATCCTCCCAGTTTTTGACGATACCGTGTTCCATGGGTTGCGTGACCTGAAGGAAGTTACGGTTGTCTGCAGCCTCCTCCCCGATCATAATGTCCTTGATAGCTGCATTGCCAACGCGCTCTTCTGCTCGCAGAATGGGGCGACCGATGATTGAGGGGAATACTACGAATGCCATGAAGATTGTGAGAGACTTACACGGAGAATCAAGCAGATATTACGCACCATGTTCAGGGAAGTTGGAGCCTGCGTATCCGACCTTGACAAACTGAATAACATTCAGCGTTCGGATCGATCTTGGAAAGCAGAACAAGACATACTCCGGTACCGTTATCCACCACTAGAGGAGCATCCGAAGCCATTTCCAGAGGTCTTAATCAGCTAGTTGGTCCTGAGTTTGTTTCTATCGCAAAAGCATATGATATGTCGCGGAGGTGCGACTTGTAAGAGGTCAGGGCGTCACTGTGATGATGGCTGCGCGTTACCAGACATCATCAGGGGCAGGACTATGCAGACTGCCTCTAACAGAAGCAAACATCAGGAATGGGCGCCTCCCGTTCACTACGTTTTTGAACCTTCTCCAAACCTTCTCCTCCACACAAAGGCCTGCATTTAAGCCCAAGGAGTCTAGCACTTGAACTACCAGGGGCAGCACTGTGCCTCGTCTTCCAGCCGTTGGGAGTGGAAGTCGTCGAGGGCCAGTGTCTCGGCACTGTGGACTCGGTACCATATACTATCTGTCCTGATGATGTCGTTCGCCGCTCTTGAACGACCTCTGGCCACTTGTATGCCTTGAATTTATCTCGCTATGTTGGGATCTAAACTTGGGGATAACGGATCTGGTTTTGAGTGCCTTTGGTACCCTTCACGGATCGAACTTGAATGCCTTCCAGAGCCCTTCGCTGTGCCTCAGTTTTGGGCGCTACCTGCCTACTGCAAGCCAAGGTACCAGTTCTCAGCATCCGAATTCCTGTCAACTTGACACTGGGATGTCCACCAGCACATGCACCCAGTAGTGCTGCGACTCACAGCGTGCATCGTGCCTCTCCGAAGCATGTCTCACTGTTCGTCAGCCCATTACTGTCACCTGAACTTTGTCCTTACGTGCATATCAGATAGGTCCTACAAACGAATCAAGCTCAGATGCTCTGTTTTACTGTGCCGCCACGCACTGCAAGCGAGGGTCCTGACGTCGGTGGTCAGGTGTGGGTTCGTCACTCGCCTGTAAAGCTACTTTGGCTTCTTCTGTTCGGTGTACATATCGGAATTGAAGGCGTTCGAGGATGGAAGTCTGGGTGTTTCTGAGCTCGCTGGTCTTAGCTGGCCAATGAAACCCAACTGTGCTTCGGCTTGATCCCCTGGCGAGCCTTTGGACGGGCATTCCGCCACCTCTCGTTCAGGGTGAAAGCAGCATTCATCCACCTGTGTTCTTTGAGTTCTTGAATACCCAGCTTGAATATCCAACACAGGCTGTGGTATAGGTCCTATTCCAGCCTGTCTGTCGCTCGAAACGATCTTGCATACCCCGCATGCGGCATTCATAGCGAGAGCCACCGAAGGACTTGAGCGGGATTAGCAAGGTTCCGTTCCCGTTCCCGTTGAAGTCTAATGCATACTGGAAATCGTTCAACGAACGGCTAAGAGGTGAGCGTGACCAGTGTTTTTACATCCTAGCGCCTTCTTTATCCGCTCCCTTTCATCCCCTGTTTTCCCCTTCTCCTCTCTCCTTCCTTCCGTCCGTTTATCTTTCCATCATGCTACTTCACGCCCAAGATGGATCCTCGACGAATCTCATTTTGCAGTTCCAACGTGAGTTCACCACGGCTGCTGCGTTAATCCCCATCCTCACCTCTCACCTGACGTGTTGCATACAGTTGCGTCCTCTATTTGCTCAACCATCGCCATCGCCTCAGCACTATATCGCCTCTTTGTGAGGAGATCTAAGCTCTGGTTTGACGAAGGGCTGGCTTTCTGCTCGTTGCTTGCCTTGCTTGTGCAAATTGTTGGCGTATTCACTCCCCTTTGTACGTTTCTGGTGCTATCGCCTACTTGATCAGATCCACTGACCTGTGTGTCTCAGCCCCTTCAACCGGAGTCCTTCGTTACTACATTATTATTGGTTCCTTCTACGTCGCCTCCTGGTACAGTCCGACCTATGTCAGAGCAGAATCAACAGACACTAACAAATATTCTTGTAGGTTAGCTAGGCTCTCAATCCTCTTCATCAGTAAACCTACCGATCACTTTTTCCACCCGAGCAAGTGGAAAAAGTGCGAAAAAGTAGCCAAAAGTGCATCAAAGTGCCGAAGTAGGCAAGTCCGAAAAGACAGGTACCTTTTTCAGGAAAGTGATGCGGCATATCTGCCGGGAAAGGCTCAAAAAGTCCGAAAAGTGACAGAAAGTGCGAAAAAGTGTAAAAGCTTGAGGACGGCCTTGTGCTCCTCCCTCTGTTGAGCTCGCCGCAGATGCACAAAGCACAATTTGAAGTGAGAAGGGGATAGAGAATTAAATAGCAAGTGCCATTCATCACTACAGAGGTATGTAACAGTATTTCTGGCACTTATTTTAGCGCTCGAAACTGGAACCGTGAAATCTGTTGTGGCAAGCGGCAGAGGTGTAGGCTGCCATATATACGAGAAGATGATGTTATTTAAGTTGCATTAGAGGCTTTAGACTACTTCAAGAGCCTATATCTGTGTTTTTAGCCCTCCAAGCGTCGTTGAACGATGAGGAGAAGTGAAATCCGACATTGTGCAAGCAACACTTTTCCACTGCCGACTTGCCGACTTGCCGAAAGTCAAAAAGTCCGAAAAGCATTCAAGTGATCGGGGGATTTACTGATGTTCTCCATCATTCGAATCGACCCAAGCAAACTGCGCCAGAAATTTCTGCTCGGGGCAGCCCTCATATTTCTTACAGCGTGTGGGTTCCTCATCGGGCAGTTCTTCTGGATTTGCCATCATGAGGAGGGATGGAGAGAGATGGATATACCTCAGTGCCCATTGAAACCTCAAGTCGCAATCACTCAATTGGCGTGTAAGCTCACCATGATCCCCATTCGAACTACGGCTGACAGCAACCAGTCAACTCAGCTGCGGACTTTCTGCTCCTGATGGTGCCCCTCCATTCGCTTGTGGTCCTCCAGGATCACAGGCTGAGAACACGCTTGATGATGATATTCTCTACATGCATAGTCACAGCTGTCGTCTCTGTCATGCATGCAGTGTTCATCCTCACTTCAGATGGTCCAGAAGTGATCATCGTTGCGCTCGTCGAGGTGAATTCTGCGTACCTATTTTTCCTTCCCAAAAGCTAATCTCAATACTGTGATTTAGAGCAGCGTCGCTCTTGTTGTTTGTAACGTTCCCGTCATTGCAACATCCATCTTCGACCTCAGCGCCACCTCCGCTGCTAGGTCCGCGAGTAACCAGTCAGAAAGTCAGCCTCGCTTCACTGTACATTTCATCTCTGCATCCACACCATCTACCGTCACAATCACGTATCAAGTACCCTCGAGCAATCTCTCCATGCCCTCTGCTCTTTTGATCTCCGAGCCGTATACACTGCAATACGGTGCAAGAATCAGAAACCTCAATTCTCGACCGAGTAGTGTCTTTCTGAAACCGGAGGACGCTCTGAATGTTCCAAACCGTAGTAATAGACTCTCCTCACCGTAGCTTTCTTTCACCTTTCGCCTTCCCAAGCCTGCGATTTCAGGTCTCCCTCACGACCCGCGGGCTTATGCGAGTTGGAATACGTGTAACATAGTTGAATCGGCAAATCCGTGTGCTTTATGATGGATATCAAGCTCTCCTTTGTGAAATCTGGCCGGAGTTTTGTCTTCCTTTGATCGATTGTTTGGATCAGGTTGGAAGCGCCCAACCTCCCGGGCATGGCTGTTTCTGGAGCCCACAATCCGACTCATCGCGCTCGGCAACCTTGCATTTTATGCTGAGCAAAGCCCATCGGCAATACTGTAACCTGGTGATCCCACACTAGCACCTCTGTGCACCTTTCTAAAGGAGCTTGGTTTCTCCGCATTTCGTTTCCGTGATGGGCGGTTGTCTTGATCCCTTGACGCCCGAACCTTTATCAAGAACCTACATCATCATGCTCTTGCTTCTTCGCCAAAAACTTACACGAACCAAATATAGGATTGGATTCCGGGCGAGAATGTGGGACCACATAAAAACAAGCCAGAGTAACGAGCATCCTGGTCCGAACAACGCCCACGTCCGCTGAAATGAGTTCGTTATCGTCGTCGATACCTTTGGCTGGCACGAGCAAGGAGCTTTCTCTCGTTCTTGCCGCATGCCTAGTCTCCTGGTGGTTGGTGCAAGGCCGGAAACGACAAAGTGCATATCCTCTCCCTCCATCTCCCCCAGGCGAATTGCCCCTGTTGGGGCACGCTCTACAGATTCCTACGCGTTATGAGTGGGAAACATACGAACGTTGGGCAAAAGAGCTTAGTGAGTGCCCTCTGTGGATTAGATGGACGCGCCTGAGCTGAACGCTCTCTAGATTCGGAGATGTTCTACCTCAACGCAGCTGGCTTGAAGCTCTTGATAGTCAACTCTGTCGATATGGCCAAGGACCTGCTGGACAGCAGGTCGGCAAAGTATTCCTCGCGGTTAGTGGTTGAAACAACTTTAGGTTATCTCCAATGAGATATTGAACTTCTGTGTTCTAGGTCGAGCTTTCCTATGGTGAACGAATTGTGAGTAGCCAGTATCAACCGTATAAAGGTCTCAGCTGATTATCGAACAGGATGGGCTACGATTGGACAATGCCCACTCTCCCATACAATGCGAAATGGAAAGACCAGCGCAAGATGTTTGTGCGCTTCTTCCACCGGAACAACGAGAAAACCTTCCTCCCGCGAGTAACCCAATTCGTGCGCAGGATGCTTCCTCGTCTGCTCGAAAGGCCAGAAGACTTCATGACACACGCCAAACTGTAAGTCCCTAAAAACCTGGAGACTCAAAACCTGAGCCGTAACGCCATGCAGAGCCGTTGGTGGAATCGCATTCTCTCTTGCATACGGAATCCATATCAAGGTGGAGGATGACCCAAACATCAAGATCGCGGATGATGCCCTGGGCTCTGTACTGGATGCTCTGTTGCCCGGCAAAAACATGGTGGACGTCATGCCATTCCTCAAGTACGTCCCCGAATGGGTCCCTGGTGCCACCCGCTTCCAGAGAGAGGCAAGAGAAGGCCGAGAAATCATGACGCGCATGTACGAAGCGCCTTGGAACCAGGCCTTGCGGGAAATAGTGAGCAGTACATACATTTACCTGGCTGGCCTCTCACCAGGATTTGTTTTCAGGAAGCAGGGACTGTACTCCCTTCCCTGACATCTACAATTCTGGATGACATTCGGGAGGGCAAGTCTGAAGACCCGGAGAAAACGAAGACAACTCTCAAAGAGCTCGCTGCAACGCTGTATGGAGGCAAGCGCTCTCTTGGTGTCTTCATACTCGCTCCTCACGCATTTCCCTACAATAGCTGGGTCTGACACAAGCACGGCGACTATCAACAACTTTTTCCTTGCCATGATTCTATACCCAGAGGTCCAGGAGAAGATCCGCCGAGAGATCGATTCGGTTGTAGGTACTGACAGACTGCCCGAGTTTGAAGATGAAGAATCTTTGCCATACCTGGCCGCAGCACTTAAGGAGTTGATGAGGTACGAACTACCATCGCCTTCGGACGCGTTCTTTGTCTTACTTTGTGCCTAGATGGAGACCAGTCTCAAACCTCGGTATGCGGGAAGCCCTGTGTATGACTCGTCGCAATACTTACAGAGTCGCCAAGGTCTGCCTCACCAGTGCACAGAGGACGATATCTATCAAGGATACTTCATTCCCAAAGGAACACTGGTTATGCCTAATCAAAGGTACCTTCTTCAATTCACGGCCTACTACCAAAATCACTGACCCCCACTCAAGGACGATGTTGCATAACCCTGAGGACTATCCAGAACCAGAGAAGTTCATCCCAGAGAGATTCTTGGCTTCTGATGGAAAACCCAACCCCAATGTTCGGGATCCATACGATGTTGCATTTGGTTTCGGCAGGAGGCACGTAACCCGACTTCATTGCGAAGGGAGACAGATTCGCTAATGCCTTTATTGCAGAATATGTCCAGGTTTCCGCCTCTCCATCGCCACCACCTTCATTGCAGCAGCGACCGTCATCGCTCTGTTTGAGCTCTCAAAAGGGACTGACGAGAACGGCAATCCTATCGAACCTTCGCAGGACATCTCGACTGGTATCACTTCGCAAGTACCGCAGTTCTCCTCGGCGCACTTGTTGTTCTCATTGCTATCCTCTAGACACCCGCTGCCTTTCAAGTGCAATTTCAAGCTCAGGAGTGCAAAGGGAGAAGAGCTCATCCGCAATTTCAGTGACTACGACATCTAGAGACGCAATGCGATTGTCTTAGAAAGTACATACCCAACACTTGCTAGTTGCTCAACATAGAGGACTTCGCTATCTCTTGGTCAAATCATATAAATTAGAGTACACGAAACCTATTTGACCAGACACTGTCTACTTATGCCTTCACGATCGGCCTTCGCCTTGCAGGAGGCTTGGTTTTCTTGCCCTTTTTGCCCTCTGCGAAGGCATTGGCACTCTTCAAATCTCGTCCGAGTTGGTCTTCCTTCTTGACTTGATAGATACGGACGATCCAGTTTTCTGAAGTGAAGGCCTCATCTAAGACGGAAGAATGGGTTGAGCGGAGAGGAAAGTCGGAAAAATAAGAAGGACATACCGAGATAGTCAAGGGTGATAGGTGTCTTGGGCACTTGTTGGTTTCGGACACGATCCATGGCCTGATTTCCACCAAAGACCTCCGCAAATCTGTGACAGCCGTAAGCGCCGAGTCACCCACCCCCATGTGAGATGCTCACCTGTAGTACGACATCTTGTACATCAAGCAGTCCTTCATGGTCTTGCTGGCGTGATCATCGATCCTGTATTCACCACGAGGGGTGAAGTAGTTGGGCTCCTGAATCTCCTCAGGCCAGATACCTTGAGCGATACGGACCATCCACAAGAACTTGTTGATATCGTCCCCAGAGTATCCAATCAAGCCACCAAAGATGACAAGAACGTATTCCACATCGTGCTTGCGGAGAATGGGGTAGGCCTTCTCTTCAGAGCTGGCCATGATCTTTCCGACAGTGGCGATGTGCGCTAGAAGGGATCAACCGCGTCAGATCGCGCCTTTGAACGGGAATGAAGGCAAGAACGTACTGTTGTTCCAGGTGTTGTTGTCAACAAGCGTAGGCCTATCAGCCATACCGGCGATCTGGTATCCATAATCCCACCAACTCGCGACGACCGAGTCTGGCTCCGTGTTCTGCCTGAGCCAGTAGTAGGCCTCACGGAAGTCATCAATGATGTGCTGCGAGCCATCGGGGTTCTGCGATGCCAGAACGACGGAAGGAGAAGAGTAGGCAACTGAAGTTACCCAGGTGCAGTGGAAGACGAAGAACGAGAGCATGAAGAGAGTGTTGAGCATAATCAAGAGACGAGAATCCATGCCGAAGATGCCCGTGGTTGCCTTTGAGCCGCTCTTCTTGGTGGTGGAAGAGGTGAGTGCAGCGAGGACGCTCTCCGCGGCGGCAGGTTCCGAGGCGCCAGCCTTCTTCGACTTCTTCGACGAAGGTGTACTATTGGACTGAGCAGGGGCAGGCGTTGAGGCGCCATTGGTTGAAGCACCTTCCTTGGGTGTGTCCTCAACCGCGTCTGGCTCTACGGGGTTGATGTAGGTTTCGAGCAAGGTCGAGATGGCGATCGCGGATGCGACACAAACAACGGGGGTCAAAGTGAGCATCAAACGAACCATGACACCAGCAAAGTAGCTGGCCATGATAGCGTAGATGATGACAAAGAGGTGCTCGTCTCGCAACTCCTTGAAGCACAGAATGACACCAGCGGGGAAGATGAAGATGAGCATCTGGAGGTCCATGAAGAACGAGGGCCAGGCGGTCGGCTGATGCTCAGAGACTGAAGCGATGATGGGAATGTACCTGGGAATGCTCGGTGAGAAAGTAAAGATAAGGAGGGCAAAAATGCATACTTCTTGGCGTAACCAGTATCCCAGAGAGAGTAGAAACGACCAGTCCATGGTGCGATCTTGCCGTTATAGGTCAAGAAGGCGAAAGCGCCTGCACCGAGGAGTCCGGCAGCGACCAACGCGACACGAAGGATCTTCTTGAAGTTCTGCGACGAGACGTGGGACCTGACCAACTCGGTGAAAGCGACAATCTGGAGCAAGCCAAAGACGCCTTTGGGGGTGTTAGCCAAGAGGGTGGACATGCGAGGAGCTCCACTTACCCAAAGCTCCCATATGTTCGCTGGTGCTAACGGGTTGGAAACTGACGAAGGGAACCTGCATACTTGCAAGAGTACCGATGGCGTACCACGAGCAGTAAGCGGCGTAGAGGCGGTGAGAAAAGCGGCCCATGAGGATAAGAACGAGGGCGTGGAGAGGGATCATGTTGGTGATGAAAACATAACCACCTTGAAAACAAATGAACACAACGAAGGGCTTCAGAGCGGAACGACATACCCCATGCAGCCACCATGTAGAAGTAGAAGATAGCAGCGACCGTTCCATAGAGCGCGCTTCCGGTCTTCAATGCCTTGATCCACAGGTAGAAGGTGAACATGAGCAAAAAGATAGCGATAGCTTCGTTGTCGTATGAACCAGCAACCGAGCGAGAGATGTAACCGGGAACGATGGCAATGAATGCAGCAGCCAAGAGACCGGCACTCTCGTTCTTCATTTCAGTGGTGAAACTATCGTATGCTCGGTTAGCACCTCAGGCTTCGCGAGAGTAACCGGGTCAAACGTACAGATAAGTTGCGAACGCCGTGAACGCGCTGAAGCCTGGAGCGAGCAGGACACAGATGTTCCTAATATCGACGGGCAGGTTGATAGCGCGCAGGAAGCTGTAGATGACACCGCTGGTCGCCATAAGACCAGGATACACGGTTCCTCCAACGACACGTCCTAATGGATACCATGCTGTAGGGTCAAACCAATTCCAGAATTCCTAATGGACTGTAAGAAGATGATACAATGGTCTGAATACACAACTGCTTACATAGAATCCCTTTGCAGCGAGAACTTTCGTCGCGCGGCTAAACGGTCCAAATCAATACCCCAGTTGCAAAGTCCATACACTTCCAATACATACTAGTTGAACCATGGATCGCTGAAGACATATATCAGCATTCAAACTTCTCGTGATACACCCTGCAGGAACTCACAATTCATGGATAACACTCTCGAAGTTAATGACAGAGAACAACCGTGAGGCGATGGCAGCTCCAGAAATCAAGGTAAGGGCTACAATCCTCAGCAAGGATGCAGAATTCTTGACCGTCGACTGCGAGAGGTCAGACGGTAATGAATAGGCCACAGTCGGCATGGTGCCAAAGATTTGGCAGTGCCTCGAGATGACCGTCGGTAGTGGAGAGTTTGTGGCGAGCTAACAGCGGACACGAACGTCAGGTCGACGTGTCCGAAGCAGACATCATTGGGCTTAGTCAGCGAGTGCTAAATTTGGATCACGCGAATCGCGCCTGTTGCGGGGAAGGCTTCGAGGGCATAAAGTGCATGACGCAGAGTATTGTATAGAAAGAGCTTGTTTGTTAGCAGAAGGAACTACCGTTGGAAACATCATTTACCACTTGGATCGTGAATTCCATTGCCTATTGATAGGAAGTTCACATCAAGTACGGGCGCTTATCCAGACTCTGAAAGAATGCTTGTTCCCAATTTCGCCAATTCTTCCCATCTCTCATCTGTCTCCCAGCCAATCCCATCCTTTCTCAAGCAGAAAACCTGCTCCAATTCTGGCGCCCTGCTTGACCCATCTATCAACTTTTCCGCTTCTGAAGCGACTCGATTGAGCCAGTCTCTGGCAATCTCAACCTGTTCGTCGGTAAGGAACGGCAAGCGAAATGCCCACAGCGAACGGTCAGTGCCATGAGTAACGTATCCTTGAAATTACATCAGTTTGTATTACTATTCTTTCTGCAGGCGCCTTACCTAGCGGACGATCTTGTTCTGGTGTCCAACAAATCTGGTAACGCAGGAATGGGAAAGAAGCTTTCCGGAGGTCCTGTGCAAGAACTCGAAGCGGGAGATAGACCTGAACGCAGCCGAGCATATCGCCAAACCTCTTGACAATGTCCTCTTTCGTTGCGGTAGGAGGAAGCGGTGGATATTGGCTGAGCAGTTTCTCGACTAACTCTGAGGAGAAGTATCGCTCCAGGTTAGGCGCAAAATCCGCCGGCGATGAGATGGTGTGAGCGATGGAGTAGAGGTACCATTCCTCTGATACTTCTCCGAGGACGATATAACGCACGCCGTGGTCCTGCAAGCTCTTCGCGAATGAGCCATTCCGTTGTCGCTCCATTGGACCAGGCGACGAGATGATCCAGTCGTCAGATAGGCATCCACGAAATGTCCCGTGTCTTCCTAATTTCTCATTTTCGATGACCTTGGTTATAGCTGAGCCTGGCATTTTGAAGGGGTTCTTAAGGTCAGAGACAACATTGGGGGAGTCAGGGTCAAGTGAAAGCGCTTGACAAAGCGCCTCGAACTGAGGTTCAAGTTCAGATGGGGTCTTGGGATCAGCGCTATCGTCAACCATAAGCCAAGCACCACCCTTTCAGTAAGCACACCGCTTACAGAATGGCATTTGACTGGAGCACTGCTGAAGTGAATGGTGCATTCACCCCTTCCGGCAAAATGGAAACGCGGTGCAAAAGCTGGTGCACCGAATGCGCACCTGGGACCACCAGAGGTCAGACGGAATATGGTAAATTACTTGAACCTACCAGCTGAAAGACCTGTGACCTGAATGTCTTCTGGATCGCCTGTTACTCAAGCGTTAGTAGATGTGCAGTAGCCGCGGGAAACACTGTCTGCACCTCCAAAGGCAGAAATGTTCTGTTTGATCCATTCAAGTGCAAGCCACTGATCTTTGAATCCGTAGTTTCCAGTGAGGCCATGCCGAGCCGAGGCAAGAAAGCCAAATGCAGATAGCCGGTATCCGATATTGACCCATATCTCAGGGCGTTCCTTTACTATGAATTGGGCTTGAGATCCTAGAGTATGAGGGGATCCAAATTGAAGGAATCTATTGGATGCAGTTGGTACTAGGGTACACAACAGAAAACATGGCTTACCCTCCATGGATGTATACCTTAACGGGGTATCCTAACCGCTCCTGAAAGGAAGGAGGGATGTAGATGTTCAGGAAGAGTCTACCTCCTTGAATAGTCAATCAGGCTCGTACATAAAGAGCTTGGGCACCCACGGATTCTCAGTCGGCTTTCCCAATCCAACTTTATCGTGGAATGGAATTCCGGATGCTTGGCCATCATTGGTGGGCTGCGCACAGTCTGGTAGATTGAGACTGTCAAAACCTGTGTTAGATCTTCAAAGGACTGTATAAACCTCACAATTCGATTCCGATATGTAATCCTTGTTGGGGTAGCGAAAAGAGTCTGGGAGCGGCTTGGGGTCTTCGAACCGCTTGGGTGGCTCTGCATATGGTATCTCTACATGAAAATCAGCATAATATCTAGGCACGTCCGCTACACCAACCGAGAAAGACTATGGATCCATTGGATGCTTTGCCTCCTTCAACTGGCCCAAATCGCGTTGTCACTGTGAAACGTTCAGAATTTTCCAAGGTTTTTGCTAGTAAAAGCTCATCGTGAATATGGATGTTCCTGTCCATGGCCGAGAGTGTTATGGCATACACTAGACCATCGCTCTGGGGGGAAGACAAGGGAGGGATAGGGGCACTTTCGTCATTGGCACGTGATGCTGCGGTGGGTGAATCGGTGTTGGCTATGACCAGCTGGGCAGCCTTCTCAATAACCACCACCACGATCGTCACATTCCAGAGCGAATTCTATTGAGGGAAAGAAGGAAGGAGTGAGTGTTTATAACCCCAATTCACTCTTATTCTGATCGACCTTTGCCTGTAGATATGTCACTTCAAATCAATCTCTCCAGCAGAGATATCCTTGAAGCATACGAAAAGGTCCTCAACAACCAGGGCATAAATTGGGCGATATTCACGTATGAAGGTGGAACCAATGACCTGAAAGTTCAGAGCACTGGAAGCGATGGTCTTGAAGAGATGGAGGAGGAGTTCTATGACGGAAGGTACTGTGATCACGACGATCTACCGGTGGCACGACGATTGCTTATGACTTGGGGCTGATTCACAGAATGCAATACGCATTTGCAAGGGTAATCGAGCCCAGTGTGAGTCCTTCTTGATTGGTTGGTAAATTCATTACCGTCCTCTGACCAAACCCACCAGAGCGGACTTCCCAAGTTCGTTCAGGTCAACTGGTGTGGCGATGGAGTGCCAGAAGCCAAGAAAGGCCTTTTCCACACCCATGCCCAAGCAGTCGCAAGGTTCCTCAAAGGTACCCATGTTGTGATCAGTGCTCGCAACGAGGTATGTCAATCAGAGTGCTCTCCCGGCTTGCGTGATGATAACAAGTCGTACAGGAAGATGTCACCCCCGCTTTGATCATGAAGCGCGTTGAAGCAGCATCAGGGGCCAAATACTCTGCACAGAAGGAGACAGCTCGCCCCTTTGAGCCCATCCGTCCAGCCGGCAGCAGCTATACCCCTGTTGGGAAAGTGGACATGGCAGCATTGAAGAAGGGTCCTACCCCAACACCCCCTGCCAAGCCGACCCCTCCACCTGCCGGTTCAAGGCCCGCGTTCAGTGCTGGTAGGCCTTCTGCTTCTGCAGGATCTCTCTATGGAAGGGCTGCTGCTACCCCTGCTCCTGCTTGGGAAGAGGAAAAGAAGCCAGAGCCTGCCCCTTCGGCACCTGCGCCCCCTCGCCTTCCAACAGCCAATCGCCCCCCTGTTGCATCAGGCACGTCTAGACCCGCTTTTAGCGCTATGGTAAGCATCCGTTTTGACCAAGGATCTTTGTCTTGACTGACAGTGTTCTACAGAGACCGGGTGGTAGCACACCGGTTACTCCTACAGCGGCGGCGCGCGCTGTACCGCCAGCACCCGCTCCGGCTGCTCCTTCCCCACCGGTAGCACCCCCTGCGTCCTCAAACGCCCCTACAAAACCTGCTGAAGACGAGAGAATCGGACCTCTGCAGAGTTCCTACACCCCTGTGGCTCTCTCAGCTCCCAAGAAACTGAAGAACCCCTTTGCCCAGTTTGAGCAACAGCAGCAGGAGCAAAGGGCCCCCGTCCCGACGCCTTCTGGTAAAAAGCTGACCTGGAGCGAACGCCAAGCCTTGGCCAAGAAGCAGCAGGAAGAGGAAGAGGCCCGAAGCAAGGCTTCAAGCTTTACTCCGTCGACACCTGCGGTCGCTGTCGCCAAGCCAGCGTTTGGCCGTGCTACTGTCACGCACTCTACTCCCAGAAACTTTGGTGGTGCTCCTCCTGGCCCTGCAGTGGCAGCCACGGCAGGTGCCGCGACTGGCGCTATCGCTGGTGCTGCGCTTGGTGCACCGATCGTCGCTGGCGCCGCTGCTGTTGGCATTGGAGCTGGCGTTGCCGCCGCCGTCTGGGGTGCGAACCAAGAGTCTGAGCCCGAAGCTGAACTGGAACCTGAGCCTGAAGCTGCGCCAGTAAGCATACTTTGATCTACATTGCATGCCCGTGCTAATTCCCTCTAGCCTCCTCCTCCACCCCCTCCCCCTCCACCACCACCCCGTGCTCCTGAGCCAGAACCCGCACAAGAGGAAGAATGGGAACCTGAGCCCGAGTTCCATGCACCTCCCCCGCCGCCGCCTCCACCTCCACCACCTCCCGCCCCACCTGCACCTGCTGCTGAGGCCCCTCCTCCTCCCCCTCCTCCTCCCCCTCCGCCACCTCCTCCGCCACCTCCTCCCGCACCTGTTGCACCAGCTGCAGAAGCCCCGCCCCCACCCCCACCACCGCCGCCACCACCACCACCACCACCACCCCCTCCCGTTGCCCAAGTACGTCTACACTTTGCGTTCTCGCCTTAATCCTCACATTCTTCAATAGGTTGCCGCCATGTCAATCTCTGAGCCAGAGCCAGAGCAGCCGCAGTACCAGGGTGTCGTTGCTGTCGTTCTATATGACTACGAAGTACGTCGCATCAAATTCATGGCATGGCGAACTGGGCTCAATTATCTTCTCTAGGCAACCGAAGACAACGAAATGAACTTGATGGAAGGCGAATACGTCGAGCAGATCGAAGAGGTCGACGAAGGCTGGTGGACTGGTATCGGGCCTGGTGGCAAGACGGGATATTTCCCCTCCAACTACGTTGAGCTCGTCCATCGCCCTGAGGCCGAGATCGAGGAAGATGCTCCTGCCCCTCCCCCGCCTCCACCTCCACCTCCACCACCTCCGCCCGCACCCGCTGCTCTGGCCGGGCCTCCTCGTCCTGCTACACCTGAGGAAGATTTGGGTATCATCGCTATTGCACTCTATGAGTGAGTTTTCTTCCAAGCACGATTCTTGTAGAAATTCTCACCTGATTCGCTCTAGTTATGATGCTGCAGAAGATAATGAAGTCTCGTTCCGCGAGGGCGATCGGATCACTCACATTGAGCCTGCTTCTGAAGATTGGTGGCAGGGCATGAACCCAGCGGGACATATTGGCTTGTTCCCTGCAAACTACGTGGAAGTGCAAGAGTAGGCGTTTATCTCAAAGTGCATTAGAGGGTTGTGGATAGAATCATGAGCGAGGATTTTAGACGAGGTGGTTGTTTGTTGCGAATCGGATTGGTAATAAATAAATTGCAATTATCGGCATTTGCCTTCTCTCGCTTTGTCCTCCTACCACGTCCACAGTCCGTTCACCGGTCTGCCACGTCCAACCTAGAAGCAACCCGTGAATGCTATCTATATTCAAACGATTCAACTGACTTTCAGGCCCTTCCATACCTGTGAGTCAAAAATCAGTCAACCTCATGCACAAGGCTTCGCGGTACGTCAGATGTTCCAGTGGTGTCTATTTGGGGTCATGCCGAATATTAATCTGCGTCTATAAAGGTCATGTATGCATGTCAAAGTAGAACAAGATTGCGATGCGTGTGTGGGAGATCAAAATGCAATAGAACATCGTAGAAGTGGCATAAAGTGAAATGAAAAAGACAAGGCTCGTGACGAAAGAAGCAGGGAACAGGCTACGAAGGGTAACGCGTTGCGGGCGACTACAAGAGGCGCTTGAAGATGAAAACAAGGTACCTAGGTGAAAGTTCGAAGGGAAGGTATGCATTGGAAGAACGTTTGCTCGAGCGAGGTCTCATATTGCCCCCTGTTGGGCAGCATGTCCGCAGCAATCGCCAGTTGTTGCAGTTTCCAAGAAGGATAACGCCGACACTCCATCTCGTTGAAGAACGCCTCCTAGAAACACGAAATGGGAACCTCGTAAGTGCGAATGCTCGGATCCTGAAATAGAGAAGAACACTGACTATTAGTTTCCTTTTAGAGACCTTGGGCGAACCTCGCGGAGGCATCGAGTCACAGATCGAAGGATAGATATCCCTCACTAAAAGCACCAGGCTTCTCAAATGAGGCAGCCTCTCTGCAACGAGGTCGACCAATTCCGGAGATAGTGTCACCGGTCCAATGCGCAGAGATGAAAGCTGGGATCCAATAGCGACACCTCGAAAGGCAGATGTCTGGTATGTTGCCATGAGCAAATGAAGGGCATCTGCGACGTCGTCATATGACCGATAGGGCCCCGTCAGCGATAATGAAGTCAGCCTGTTGGAGAACTGTTGAAGGCACACAAGGGACGTGTCAATTGGGAACAATGGAGAGGCCAGGTCCAGGGCACGAAGGTTGGCGAAATTGACACCTGAGATGGCATCGCTGATCCATTCGTGTAGGGAATCCAGGTCCGCTGCGCCTCCCCCGCCTCCTGCTGCGCTTATTCCTACTCCGTATTGAGTTGGACGCAGCCGGAGACAGCGAAGCGACGAGTGGTGTTTGCCCAAGAAGCCGTTGAGACCGGAAGGATCTCCCAAATGACAAGGCTCGACAGGGATGTTGATGCTCAAGTCGCCAAGGTCGGAAAACTGCGCGAGATTATGGAATAGGGGAGACAGGTCAGACGGCTCCCATGATGAGATGACGAACGTCTTCAGCGTTGCTTGGAGAGCGTTGATGGCAGGAGCGAGGTAGCAGCGCAGGATGTGGTCTGACTCGCGTTGCCTGACCACATGCTCTGAATGGATGGAGAGATGCAGCTCTTCCAGCTGAGGTGGAATGTGGATGCCTGGTGCTAGCAGACATGGAATATTGTGGAGAGAGATGTTGAGGGAGAGTTTGCGGAGGCTCGATTGGAACGGTGAGCTGAGGAATGAGGCTGGCAGATGCGTCGGTGGTGGTGATCCATACCAAGAGACGTAATAGTCGGTCACATTGGGCAAACCTGCCAGGACTTCCGAAAGCAGCTGAGCAATATCCTCTCTTCTCTTCAAGGACCGCCTCATCCGATACCTGGGATGTCGGGTTCTCTGTTCCGGCTGCAGCAGATTCGCAATTTCCCCAAATATAGACCGTATCGATCGGTTCTTGATTGGGGACTCTGGTCTACTCTGGCTGAAGAAGAGTTCAGAGCCAGAGCTAGGGAGGAAGTTTGGGTCTATGTGCAGGATCCTAACCCGCTTTGCGACTGCTGGGTCCCTGGACAACAATGAGGTTCTGTGCAGAAGGTAGTGGGGGCTCGGGGAACGCACTGCAGCCGGACCAAGTTCTTGATCATCCTCTCATCGAGGTAAGCAAATATGAGCTGCCTGTATCTGCTGTCCATTCCTATCTCAAAGAAACTGCGGTTGACGGAGAGGAGGTCAGGAAGGCTGAGGGGTGGGAGGAAGTGTGCAACATGAAGCCAGATATCGTGGGGGAGAGGAATCATTCGGGGGGATGTGGGCGTGGACAAGACAGACGTTGCGAAAGGGCTGATATTGTATATGAGCTGGGGAAGCCACAAGTCAAGGGTGCCATTGAGTCTCGACTGCCCTTGTACAACAGTTTTGAAGCCTGTCAAGAGGATGATCTGAACAGTCTTGTTCTCATTAGGACGTTAATGAAGATTAGCTAACCGCTCTTCTCTCGGCATTCGACGTGGACCTTACAGCCATAAACACCGAGGGCATCGTGTCTGCTTTTGGCCATCCGTGCAAGCGGGCTTCTATCCCTTGCTTTCTTTCGTTGTTGACTGACGGACCTTGACACACTGTTTAGGACATCTGCCTGCCCACCTTGATTCTTCTGCAGACCCGCCGCCATCCTGTTGTCTGGTTTGCATACCGGTCTACCGAATACGACGATGGACGGCATTTGACTGCAATTAATGTGGGCACGGATCGCAGGCCGAGTATCCCTTGCCTTGACCATCTTGACCTCTGGCCCTGGTGGTACCTTCAGCTTGGACAGGCCATCTGGTATACCCAATTTGGATACACGACAAGCAGAATCACAAGGCTAACTTTCAATAGGAGCTTACTCGACCTAAAGCTTCAAGCCAACACCCGAACTTTTCCATCCTTAGGATGACCCCAAAGTTGGCTAATCCTCTCCGTGGACAACAATTCTAGACTGGCCTCTCCGCTTGCTTGGCTCCCCCTTACGACGCTTAAAGGCGATAAGTATGCCGTCGGGCATCTAGGCGCTACATTTCAAGCGATACTTCTTGTTTCACTTGGTTAGGCGTCTTACACCGCTCAGCGTGGGCAGCACAGAAAGCCACCTCCGACGAGGGCGAAGCGAACTTCGAAGCACTTGCTCGACAGCAATTAGGTGACGAAGCCACGGCGGCCTCAGCACCTGCCAAACCTGCTGATACTGGAACTTGATCGGCCGCCGGGGTAGTGCGAGCACTTGGTTAACCTTTAGCTCCAGGACGTCGATCCACTGAACTATGTATACAAGGACAGACTTCCTCGGCAAATCCCTAGTTTTGCTTCAACCTACATTAAAGGGCATCGATGAGGTCCAACAAAGTCTCGGAGACACCCGGTCACATAGTGAGCTTTTCCTTGCTTTCGAGGCAGTAAAGGCTATCCTCCGCCGCCTCATTTACATTTTTAGGCCACCCTTCCTCTTCCCCATACGCGCCAAAGCCTCGGCCCTACAAATAGACCTTACAATCGTCGGCCCAAACTTGACTCGATCTGGTTATGTTACCCCACTGCACACTGGCACCTCAGCCGAATTAGGGTCATTTTGCCCCAAGAAGGAAACCTCTTGGACTAATCGATCGATTTTGGCGAATTCTGGGTGAGCAGGTGATACTTGGTTCTTGTGCTTTCACAGCCCAGAAAGCAAAGGTACTCTCCGAAAGCCTTTCTTGTCTGGCAGTGGTTGCCCGATAGGTAAAAAGGTTGCTGGTAAGCCCCTGAAGAATCCGAGTCAATATAATAGTTCGTCAAACAAACTTTCTACCCCCCTATACACCATCAAGAGACTAAAAGCTTAGCTGTTGGTGCTGGAGCTTGTGTGGAGACAGGGGCGAGTAAAGCTTTCTCCCCTCAGACGTTAGGTCAGCTGAGCGCAATGCCGCTGTGGAGGCGAAAGTCGAATTGCCGGAGAAGCCAAGAGCTCAGTATGTGTTGGGGCAGATCAGCACCTCGCCATACATAGTAGCATATCTGCAGCCCGAGGCAATTCCCGGTTTACCGTATTCGCTCAACCCAAATGAAAAGGGGCGCAGGGACTTGCGCTGAAGAATGAAAGCGGGGCGAATTTGCGACTCAGCATCCACTCTGGAGGTAAGATCTCGAGCAGATGACAGTTGCAAAGGTCGTGCACACACACACACATACCATCGACAATATGAGCAACCGATCACCCTCTTCTTGGGGGACAAAATTCACCAAACTCCCAGCACGGAGATGACACTCTTTTCAATAAACTTTGTACCCCAATGACCCGAGTGCTTGTAACATATATTAAAACAGACGATTAATACTTACCGGCGACGATCCTCCATCTCTGGCAGAAAGCTATCTGGAACAGAACGAGCTTTCCGGCGACGCTTCCACCAGAAGAAGCCAAGAGCAAGAACCAATGGCACACCCAGTCCTACCCCCAACGTGATCCCAACCGCATATCGTATCAACGTCTTTCTATCATTCGATTCCTTTATCGCTGGCATGGTGATAGTCGATATTGCGAATGAAGTCGAACTTGGAGAGAACCAGGTCGATACGGGCGACGGCGGAGGTAAAGTCAAGGTTGGGAAGATCGAAGTCAAGGCTCTGAGATTCAGGTTAGCAAGAACATCAACGACCATTGATTAGATAGAGCGGCAAAGAGAGTTGGAAATAGTTGGAACTCACGCATCCCTTGGAACAGTCATCACCAGGGACTGCAGTCCAAATTGGACAGGCTCGGATGATGGAAGGATGGTGATTGCAAGTGTGGTTGTCTCGTCCTGGGATAAGTTGACGATGGTTGCCAAGTCGCTATTTGATTGAAGTGTTCGTGTGATCGTAATATCGTTGGCAGAAAGTGTGACATTTATGGATGCGTTCATTGCAGGCAGGAAAGTAAGATAGACCATTGAAGCTCGAAGGGCGTTAGATACCTTGCGTTGGATCAGGGGAAAGGTTGATGCGTACCTCGAAACTGAAAGAACATTTGCGGAATCACATCTGTTGGGTCTGTTGAATTCCGCCCAAAGGTCATGACTGCTGATGAGGATAAGCCAGGAACATCAGCCGCGAACCTAAGGAATGAATGAAAGCCGATGTTAGAGCGGGAAGCGCTGGAAAAGCGAAGAGATGATCGATGAATGTCAATATCAGAAGACGTACCAAGCACCAGCACATTCATCTGGTCTGAGGATCCTCTCCGCATTATCACATAGGAAGGGCGAGAAGACCATTCGATCAGACGTGAGTGGAACAGTCACATTCTGAGTGTTCGTTCTGGCATCGGCCTGTGCGTTGACGGAGATGGCGCAGTGGGAGAAGAGGGAGATCCAGAAGACAATCCCAAAGGTAGTCCAACAGCGTCTGGCGATGGTTACCGGTGCTAGAGGCAATTGTAGTTCATGAGAAACCGTCCACATCCATGAAGAAGTCGGCTGTATGGGCGGTGCTTGGGATTTGGAGGAGCCCGGGGATTGCGTCCACGCCAGGACAGAGTCTAAGTAGCCCCAGAGGGACGATGGTGGTGGTGGTGTGAGGAAAGAACCTGAACGACCTCTTCACAACCGCTCAGATGGTGGCGGAATCTATAATGACGGAAGAAAAGATAGTTTGACAACCAGCTTCAGGTCCCATGATTGTTGACTTATGTGATCATGAAGCTAAATGTGTGTTCCGTTCGGGATAGAGAACATTGGTCGTTTGGTTGCCCCTGGAAGCTGGATACCGTTGAAGTTGGGATCAGAGTTGTTGCCAGGCAGTCCGTTCTGTGTCTCTTTGGCCAAGTCGAAAGACAAACGCAAGAAGTAAGAAGGTGCTTGTGGCGGGCTTCCTTGTAGAGTCACTCTGGGAAGAGCCCACCACACAAGCCCGCCATGCACGGCCGCCACGCGATGCAGTTGTCACAGTTAATTGACATCGTGAGCGCTGTTGCTCAGCATTCAGGATGATCGGCGGGCTGTCAAAGGGAAGGTTGAAGGAAGCCTTAGGAAGGCGTGTAATAAGATTCTTCTCTCAGCCCACATCGGCCAGAATACACGGCCATGCAGGCCCAGGAATCAGGCCGTCCGAGCTTCAACCCCGCTTCAAGTTGAGCTTGAGCTCGGACACCGCGAGGCAGATAAAATATTGGTATTAATCTATGATGAGTGGACCTCCTAGTAATTAGTCGGATGTGTGCCATTTCACTTGTTATAGACATACCATGTACCTGTAGATTCGTCCCTTTTGCCTGGTCGTCCGACAGGTGCAGGATGAAGGAGGGTTGCATGCGGTCGACGCGACGTTCCCATCAAAACATCACTTTCCCCCTAACCATCACCGTCAGGACCAGGTCAGCTCGGTAGGGGCCATATAGAATGACCATGGAAGCGCTTGATTCTCGTTCTTACCCTAGTTCGACACCAGTGGCCATCATGCACGAGCCCTCTCAGGAACTCATCCCTGTGGACATGGGCCCAGAGGGCGGCCATGCTGCCTACCGGGACAAGGGCAGGTTCAAGGAGAAGTAAGTCTTCTCATTTGTCTTTAGCAATGAATACAAGCCCAATCTAGGTATCAAGGGATGAGGGAGCAATTTGACAAAGCTATGCGGGTGAGTAATACGTTTGGGTCTACCTTCTGTGTGACTGACTGGCAGTCAGGATAATGAGATGATCAAACAGCAGCTGGCACATATCACGAAGAAGGCACAACTGTTGTCAGATGAGAATACGTACGTCTTTCGGGTCTATAGCTTCTAGCCATAGAATGCTCATGGTCATGAAAGATTGCTGCTTGATCATATACTCATAAACGATGGTGGTATTGCCCAGAAATGGCTGCCGCAGGGACCACCACGCGGCTATCCACCAGGGTCAGAAATGGCACCAGAACCTCGGCGTAGAACACCACCGCCTGGTACTCACCTTGCCCCTGGACATGATAATCCTTCTCTAAGGCGTAGCAGGAGGCTTTCGCACTCGAACGTCGCAACAGCAAACGGGAATGGGGGAGGCTCTCATCATCACCCCTCCAATGGGAGACGAGATCACCGTGTACCGCCAGAAGTGAGCTTCACCCAAAAACTGCTCACCCAATTATCCTAATATTGGAATAGCAGGCGCGTGCAGCAGAGTATGGCTCAATGGGTCCACCTCAGCCGTATGAACGACCTCTCGAGTTCATTCCGCACGACGCCAATGGCCGTGCGTGAGCCCCGACCATTCAGTTTTACCAATGCCCCGACCATTCAGTTTTACCAATACCTTTGATTCTTCTTGCCGGCCAGACTGGCTTATAGAACCTCTGTATCATCATCCTTCGCGCCCTACCAATTCGAGCCTCTTTCCGTCCTTGTGGGTCAAGCGATATTATTCAGGAACGATATAGGTAGATGGTCGGAGTTATTCGACGAATTGAAGGAGCGACAGGTATGGTTAATGAAAGTATGTGTGCGCCGAATTTCAGAGCGTGCGCCAGATAATAAATAGCCGCCAGATGGTATGAGTTCGCGTTGACTGTTTTAAGCAGTCGTGGTGGTGTTGTCAGGAGCAGCGCTGGTGGGCTCAGGAGCGTCAGTGGTGGGCTCGGGAGTAACGCTAGTGGGGTCAAGAACAACGGAAGTTGTTTGAGGAGCGTCGGAGGTGGGTTCGGGAGCAACGCTGGTGGGCTCTGGAATGGTGCTGGTGGTATTGCCAGGAACATTGACGTAGGGGTCGCAGACGTTAGGGTCATTGTACTGCGAAGGATCCTGCGTGAAGTAACCGAGACGCAAAGCCTCCTTGTAGGACCATTGGCGAGCCAGAGGAGTTGAAGTCTCAATCTTCCAGTTCCAGAACTGTGGGATCAATAAGGATCAGCACTCGATTCTTCTACTCAGAAAAATACCCACCAGCCATCCTTGCGACCTGCCGTAAATGAGCTTCTGAGCATCAGCCCACTTGCGCATGAACTCGTCAGTCGCCTGGAATTGGGTGCCAAGACTCCATTCTGATAGAAATAGCAAACGCTGAGAATGCGTAGACGGAGTTGTGGCAAGAAATACGCACCTCCGAACCAGAGAGGGGTATTGCGGTTGGCGACGGCGGTTTCAAGGCGGTTCAGATCTGCGGTGCTCATCAGTATTTGAAAGTCGAAGATAATAAGCTCGTCGTACTGCACATGTGCTTGAGGTAGGCTTCGGGCTCAGGGTCAGTGATTCCCTAAATCGTAGCGTTAGCAAAGGGAGAAGCGCCGAGGATAACAAAAGGGACATACACCGAAGAAATAGTAAAGGTGGTTGTCGTATGCCTGAGGACCAATGGCAACGTCTGCAGCATTGGGCGCCAAATGGTTGTTGAGGTATTGCCAAGTAACATCCATGAAGCTGTTCGACAATGTTAACGCGGGCCTGAGCGGAGAAGGAGAAAGGCGCACTTGGTGTATAGAGGCTGGCGCTGCTTGAGATGAGACCTGAGTCCACGGACGTTGAAATTAGTGTTGACAGCGAGCTGCTTGGCCACTTGGACGAAAACGGGAACCATCTCGACGAGAGATCGGCGGACTTGAGCACTGAACTTAGGGAACTTGACAGAGACGGTGGCCATCGCGCTCTCAACGCTCGCAGCCACAAGGAGCTCAGAGGGAACGCCTCCGGAAGAGTAGTCGAGAGGGCTGAAGATTCCCAGACCCATCTCAACAGCTCTGACGATCTGCACAAAGTCACGTTGGACTGGTATCCCAGTCAATGTCAGCGATAAGAAATACCGGAGGAAGAAAGCATATCTCACATTCACCATATCCAGGAGTCTTGGAAGCATCTTGCATGACCTCGTTAATGGCGTGGATGGAGAAAACGTTGCTCCAGGCAGGGTCGAGATGAGACAAGGCGGTCATGATGCCAGACCAGATAAGCGCGCGGCGGTAGTTGTAGGGCGTCTATCTTGGACTGTGAGTAACGTGAAAGCTGTAGAAAGCGAAATTCCCCCTTACGTAGAACTCCACTTGGTCAGTACATCTTGAGAGGATTGGGTCAGTGCAGTACCTAGAAAACAAGCCGAGGCCAACCTACCTTCCAGCAAACATCTGGTTGGGAGTTTGCACTCCAGGAAGAGCGTGATGGTCGAGAATAACGGCGATACCAGCATTCTTGAGCTGCTGCAAGCCGCGTTGCTGGAAAGGTGGTTATGATTAGCTCGCTATGCCACTAACCACACCAAGATTGGGCATACCAACTCAAGGATTCCACCTTTCGGGTAGAACTCAGTCTTGCGGTCGACCAAGGGCTCGACGATCCAGTAGCCAAGCTATGCACCGCCACAACATTAGTGAAACATCTTTGTCTTGCAAGGCGGGACTACCACTCACAGGAATTCGGACGGTGTTGATGCCAGCCGCAACGAGCTCATCGACGTCAGTCTGGTTGAACCAGGTGTTCCTAAACCTTATTCAGGATCGTGCGGGGTGATGTGACGGAAATGTAACCTACCAGTGCTTGGCGAAGCGAGCATCGGCAGTGTCAGGGTAAGCCTCTACCAGAGCACTAGTGCCAAATTAGGCCGATAATTGACAACGAACCAGTGTCTTGAACTTACTACTCTGACTTGATGCACTTCCAGCATTCACCATCACTGCAAGAGTTTTCGCCACCCATGGAAGCCCATTCTTAGACGTAAAATCTTAGTTCGTGACCAAGAGCAAAGATCAAAGGGCTTACCTTCAGGAAGCATCCATGGTTCAATAAGAAGCCTATTTCTCGTTAATGGCTAACGTATTTTAGGAATAGCAGCAACAAACCATGACCCAAGATTGACACCATAGATCTTGTCAGGCATACCAGCAGCCTTCGCTGTGGTGGCGAGGGCGCTGAAAAGAAGTGCCACGCGGGCGAGGGAAGCGAAACTCATCTGGGGCGTTTGTGTGGTGTGCCGAGTTGTGATACCACCCTCTATATAGTCTTTCGAGGACCCTAGCGCCCACGTAGAGAATCAATGAGAAAAATGTTTCTGGAAGCTCGCATCAACCATCAAGCGCTCCTGAACAAGGTTCTCCGTCTCGCCCGTGACGACTTTTCACCCATGAAAGTGAGGGCATGAAACACCCCACGTTTTTCGGAGCCGACCTCTGGAGATGCCACAGGGTTGGCATCTGCCTGTCCTCTAAAAAGCTGAGGATATTCGCGCCGAAGATGAACAGCATGGATGTGCACTCCCGAGCCCGCCGCTGGGAGATCTACTAGAAGGCCTCTACTAGTGGTCCGCGCTGCCAAGGGCGACCTGAAGCAGAATGAGCTTGGCCTTGCAACGCGCTTCGTCGTAAGCTTTTAGATTGTTCTGGGCCGGGTTTTGAGTGGAAGAAAGGGTCAGAAGGCAACCAGCAGGCGGGGTAGAGGTGGGGGGAGAACGGCCGTCACGGCGAAAGGGTGTGTCGGAGCGCGAGCGCGAGCTTGGTGAGGTCCTGAGGCCGTTAATAAGCGATTCAAATCGCTACGGCGCGCCCAGTAACTGCCAACTGTTGGTACTGCAGGAGTTGCTGTTAAGTTACAGGCTACAGCGACCCGTGTCCACTCGACCTTGAATAGCGACGGTCTGATCTACGCCAATCAAGCAGGCCAAAGACTCTACCGTCTGAACTATCTCGTAACGCTCACAAGCCTAGATTCAAGGGGGGTGAGTACGTGAGAGGAGCCTGCTGGAATTTCAGAAGGTCTCAAATCCAGTGAAGGCCTTCTGAATTGCTCGCCCACATTGAGGAAGGCAAATCATCATTCTACTATACCCGATGAACGTCATCCAGCTTAAGCTTCCCTTGTGCCATGCCGTTGTCCTTGTGATTCTTTGAGTGTTGCATAAGGGCGTTGAAGAGAAACAAAGATCGATTTCAAACGAGTGGGTATACGTAGGCACGTAAGGGTGATTCGAGTTGGGCGTAACGAATGACGAGGAAACAGATAATTAAAACGAGCGACAAAGGGTGAAGGAAATAAGAAAGTATCGGGTCCCGCAAAGATGCACTTCTTGTAGCTGATGTCAAGGATTCCGAGGCGAACACAAACGCCGGAAGGGGTTTACTCTGGCTGCCGAATGTAAGGGTCACAGACAGTACCGTTGATAAGCTGCGTGGGATCTGAAAGGAAGTAGCCGCGTTTGAGACCTTCCTGGTACGACCTAGGTAAGTTGAAATGAGTCAAGCGTTGATGAGGAGGGCCGGAAAGAGTTAGTTCACCATTGACGGGAAGTGTCGCCAGCCCTTGGCGAGTTCTCAATCTTCCAGTTCCAGAACTATAGAAATCACGATGAGTCCTGATCTCAACCAGGGCAGAGAAAGCGCTACTCACGAACCAGCCCCACGACTTGTTGTAGGCAAGCTTTTGGGCGTCGGCCCAGTTGCGTAGGAATTCGTCAGAAGCCGGGAATTGGGTGGCCAAGCTCCATTCTGAAGAAGTCCGTTATGCGCTTTGGCCAAGAGATCACGTAGAACAAGACACACACCTCCGAACCACAGCGGTACATTGCGGTTTGCAACGGCATTCTCCACTCGATCAAGGTCTGGAGGAGGGCGTCAACAAGAGATACTTCTCAGTACCTAGCACGCGGGACTTACTGCAGATGTGCTTCATGTACGCCTCTTCGTTGGGATCAGTCACACCCTGAGCAAGCCAGTCAGTAGGTGTCGGTTTAGATAATGGAAGGATAGCACGTACGCCAAAGGAATAGTAGAGATGGTTGTCGTAAGATTGGGGTCCGATCGCAGCGTCTGCCGGGTTCGAGGGGTTGTTGTACTGCCAAGTGACGTCCATTTGGCTGGCGCGGTGTGAGACAGGTGAACTGCTTAAAAGAGGAGGAAGGCGCACTTGGTATAAAGAGGAGACCGTTTCCTGAGAAGAGCCCGGAGGTCCTGCTTGTTGAAGTCCGTGTTGATGGCAAGCTGCAGCGACACTCGGAGGAAGACAGGGACCATCTCGAGCAGAGCTCGGCGAACCTCAGAGTTGAAGAGGGTCGGCATTGCGGACATTGCAGTGAGCGAGGCTCCCAAGTCAATTCCGGTAAGCAGGTTGGTCGGCAGGCTGACTTTTAGGTCCATTTCGAGAGGATTGTAGACCCCTAAACCAATTTCTACAGCGCGAACCATCTGAACAAAGTTCTTTTGGACTACAACAATCACTAGAGTTAGAACGAAGTATGCACCAAAGGGAAAGACTCTTACAGTCACCGAGACCCGGAGTCCTACTGGCATCCATGAGGATTTCGTTCACTGCTTGAATAGAGAAGACGCTGCTGAAGGCAGGATCTAGGTGAGACAAGGCTGTCATCACACCTGTCCAAATGAGAGCTCGGCGATAGTTGTAAGGAGTCTAACAAAGGTTGTTAGACGAGATAAGTTGGCAGGCTCAAGATACGTACGTAAAATTCTGGGCTGTTGGTACACCTGGACGAAGTGTAAGCCATGCAGTCCATGCATCGCGAGCCAAATAATTACCTCCCAGCAAACTGCTGTCCAACCGCTTGCTGTCCAGGAAGCGCATGGTGATCAAGCACCACGGCAATGCCTGCATCCCTGAGTTGCCTCAAGCCTCTTTGCTGTAGATGGTTGTAAGCACTCGTCGGGAGTAAAGGCGGAAAGGGATTTACCAGTTGAAGAATTCCGCCTTTCGGGAAGAATTCGGTCCTTCGATCGACCAAAGGCTCAACAATCCAGTATCCCAGCTGTATGAATGGAGCGAAGTCAGCTCAGGTACTGTGGAATGCAGCGACGCACTGACCGGAATTCGAACAGTGTTGATGCCAGCAGCCACAAGCTGAGAGACATCGTCGTCATTGAACCAAGTATTCCTATTGATTGAGTGAATCTCCGAGTCCGAACGGCGAATGAAAGGAGATTAAGTTACCAGTGCTGATTAAACGTTGCATCTACAGTGTCCGGATAAGCTTTGGCAAATGCACTAGACGATACTGGGTTTAGTGTGGGTAGCTAAAGAAATCTAGCTCCACGTACAACTCGGACGCTATGCACTGCGAGCAATCGTTGCAATGGCTGCCGCCCATGTCGACCCACTCTAAATTGACACATTTCCGTCAAGATGCCGAGCAAAGGTGCAGTAGAGGGCACAAACCTTGGGGCAACATCCACGGTTCAATGAGCAACCTACAGTCATGTCAGCCATGGGGGACTCCAATATCAGAGCAGTACTTACCATGATCCTAGGTTTACACCATATATCTTTTCCGGAGGGCTTGCAGCTTTCGCTAGGGCGAGAGCCGCAGAAGCGAACAACAAGCGCAAGAAGGAAGGCATCAGGGCGATTCTGGGGATGAGCAGACGAGGTCGGCCACTATTTAACGAGAAGAGCCAGAAATAGGTCACGAAAATCTTGATGCTTTTTCAGCCGAATGAAAGCTATTAGCCGAGGGCGCGCTGAGAAGCGCTCGAAACTCGCTTTGCACGAGGGCAACTTCCGTAAAAGGCTTCGGCTAGCGCTAAATCGGTTCGCGGCTGACCTCGATACGTAAGGTGCAAACATACCTCGAGAATTTCTGCGGTGCCCGATTGGGATGACGCTGTTCCAGTACTAGAAAGAAGTCAGACCAGTTGACGAGCTGGTGGTCTGGCCATGGTCACAAGGGCTGCGTTCGAGGTTAAGACCACGATTATCCCGAGCGATGACCACACGGCGCCATCCAAGAACGCGCCCGAGTTTCGAACAGCGGCTCGAGTACGGCTTTTACCTGAAAACATCCAAAATTTCGTGTTTCGCGAAAGGATTGGCAGTAGGAACAACGTAAATGTAGAATTGAAACCTTGTCCTGGGAGAGTTTTGATGGCCGCCAAAGCGGTAGCCGACGCTGGGACCGCCGATATCACCTGGATCAATTTCCACGGTCGACTGGGCTGAGCCAACTTCCACCAACTCTCAAAGGGCCCTAATGGAGGAACAGCCCTCTTGATACCTTGTGCACGACTCACTGTGACGTTAACAACTGTTAGCAACCCATCCCATGGACTGTTGCGACCATTGCACACCAGCCACTCATGGCATACCCTGCACCGATGTTGGGTCTTCGTGTCTAAATTACCCCGATGATCCTTGCCAAGAAGTCAAGGTCTGTGGCTGTCGCAAGCTTTTCGCAGATCCAAGGATGTGCATATCAGCCTACCACACGACCATCTGCCCTGATGGACATAGCAGTGACTGACTGGCAGCCGTCTAGATGTTCTCCTGATGAACTGATTTCTGATATATAGCGCTGAAAGCTAATCCACAACTCGTTTTCCTTTGCCTCTTCTTATTCTTCTTCTGCGGAGCGAGCGGCTGGCTGCTCTTTGGTTTACAGTCTTTTCTCTTCATTCCCTCTGTTTCGACCCTCATTCTTTTACATCGAAGCGATGCCTGGGCTCTGGAAGTCGCGAATTGCTCTTGCGTGTGCTTCAATCGGCAGTCTCGTCTCGACGACTTTGGCAGCACCCTTGCTTCCTCGACAGGCTCAGCTGGAGGCGCTCTCCCAGGAAGATATCTCAGCATTTAAACCTTTCACCTTCTATGCGAGTGCGTCTTACTGCGAGCCTGACAAGCTCTTGACTTGGACATGTGGAGGTAAGGATCTTGTTGTCTTCCGTTCAAAGACCGACGTTGATGACGACGTGACAGAGAACTGCCTGCAGAATCCTACCTTCCAGCCCATTGCAGCTGGAGGGGATGGAGGGGATGTCCAGTTCTGGTATGTGGGCATTGACCCAACGCTTCAGGCAGGTATCTCTAGCTTCGGACAATGGACTACACTGAAGTAGTGTTCTAGACTATCATCGTGGGCCATCAGGGAACGGATCCAACTGAAGTGTCAGTTCGATACCATGCATCTGCAACTCCCTACTAATCTGATGATCTACTAGTGAGGCACTACTTGCAGATGCAGATATTCGCCTTGATACGCTTGATCCCGTTGCCTTCCCTGGGATCAGCTCTTCTATCGAGGTGCACAACGGCTTCGCCGAGTCTCATCTCGAGTACGTTGCATTTAATCTGCATTCAGGTGCACTGACCTAACGTCGCGTGCAGAACGGCTGCAGACATTCGCGCTGCTCTCCAGACAGCCGTAGATCAGAGCGGCTTGACAAACGTTGCTATTGTTGGCCATTCTTTGGGTATTTATAGTTGCTTCCTGCCTACGATCTACAGTCACCAAGTCTCGCCCTTAGGAGGAGCGCTGGCTCTGCTGGACGGTGTTTCATTGCCTCTGCACTTCCCAAATCTCAACTTCAGAACAATCACATATGGAATGCCTCGAGTATGCAGTGCCTTTTTCAATATGCATCGCACTTCTAACAAGCCTTTCTAGGTTGGGAACAGGGCCTTTGCCGAGTATGTTAGCCAAAACATTGCTCTCGACCGAGTCATCAACCAGTGAGTGACCCACATCCAACCGCTTATCTTTCAGACGCTCACCCTCTGACAGGGACGACATCGTGCCCATCCTTCCCGGGCGCTTCTTGGGATATAGTCACCCTGACGGCGAGCTTCACATACAAGATGACCTCTCATGGCTCGAGTGTCCCGGATTCGATAACACCGACGAGAGGTGCTCAACCGGAGATGTCCGTAACATCTTCCAAGGAAGCGTCGAGGAGCATAGTGGTAAGCCAACATTAAACACCCATCTTATCCCAGACCTCATGATCGCCTCGTATGCAGGTCCTTACGATGGTGTAACGATGGGCTGCTAAGCATCAGCTTGTTGGCTGTTATCAATGCTGTATACCCTGCCTTGGCCGTTTATACCCAGTAATTGGGACTTCATTAGTGGGTCTTATCAACCTTGTGGTCTGGTATCTGCCGCGGGATGTCTTGAGACCCTACCTATTTCCCTGTTGGAGCGCTGTCTGGGTCGCAATTTCCACATTGGCGTAGAAAGTCAAGTAGGGTATAGGTATGAGCCCTGGGGTTGGCACACCGTCAACAACCTGAACCAGTAAAAGGTGGCTGCATGCGAAGGCCTCGCTGTGATTGGTAGTGTGCCCTGAGCTGCCCTGGACGCCGTGTCGTATACGTTTCAGGCTCAAGCTCCTTGCTGACAGTCGCCACCTTTCATGTCTTGGAGTGAGCCCAAGCGACTGCATCGGTCTTCACATGCACGGCTGCCTTCAAGTTTCCTAAGATGGGAGTGCATTCAGCGTTTATCTGGGCGATCCTGATCCCAACGGTCTGCCGGCTAGCCTCAATAGCCCAATGACCGGTAGAAGCGGTTCAGAAGAAGCTGCTTTTGTCTTTGTATTGCGACCTGAGATGGACGAATTTGGCCTACTTGCACCATGCGCGTACGTCACCGAGGGATGAAGGACGTGTAGCACTCCTTGTTAGCGAGAGTGAATTGGTGGATGCGATATTAGCTATATGCTATCTGGGCCACCAGCGTCACAACATCACAGATTGGAATTGAAAACCGTCTCGGAACAGGGGCTCGGTGGCGTCGAGTTAACTGTCGCGCATAACATAAGGTTCGCGTCTTCACACAGAACATTAAGATGAATGTTCACGGTGGCTTCGATATGGAAAAAACACACAAATTCTGCATTCAAGGATCAATTAATCAAACGCAATGCGATCCAGACTCTTCATCGTAGATTATTCGAATGGGCCAGGTCAACGGGGACATTACTCCGCAGCGCGCTGCTGGACAACGCCCGCCGTCGTCTATCCGAATAGCAAAAACGGGCTAGAAGTCTGAGCAGAATGCCGTGATGTTCCATATAGATGAGCGCACACTTACGACACGAATGGGAATACGCGCATTGGTCACATCGGTATATAACAGGGCTGGTTGTGGGCATCCCTCCCTCCCTTCCTGCCTCCCGTTCCCCCACTAAAGCGATGCCATGGCCATTTCCGGAATACACCTAGCGATTTGTAGTACCGCAGTCGTCTCTTGCATCGTTTTACTCCTCCGTCGCAAGCAAAGGGAGCTTCCATACCCTCCAACACCCAAAGGCATACCCATCCTTGGCAATGCTCTCCAGATCCCATTCCATGAATCTTGGCTGGCGTTTCAACAGATGTCCAGAGAGCTAGGTGATCTCCCGACTTTGTCCTCAACCCCTTCTGCAACTATTGACGAGGGTTGCACGACAGATTCGGATATCATACACCTGAATGCCGCAGGAGAGTCTCTCATCGTCCTGAACAGCGTTGCAGATGCCCGTGAGTTGCTAGGGAAGCGGTCTGCAAAATACTCAAGTCGGTCCGTCGCAAGCCAAATCTCCACCTGTTGACTTTTGAATTGACCTAATCCCCTTGGTAGCCGACACGCCATAATGGCCAACGAGCTGTAAGTCCATCTCAAGATCGAGCTAAAGGAACCCACTCATCTCTGCGCGTTCCCGTTTGGTTAGTATGGGCTGGGGTTGGCTTATGTCTGGCCTTCCATACGGCCAAGCATGGAGAGACCGTCGAAAGCTCTTCCAGAAGATTTTCGATCGACATAGTAATATGGAGATGGTCGAAGAAAGAACAACACAATACGCATATCGTATGATTGGGCAGCTGCTCGAAGCACCTGATGATTTCCAGGAGCATATCAGACAGTGAGTACTGAATCCCTGGAGCCTGGTTAGCGTGAAGACTTTATGCTGCATGATTTACGAACAAACCTCCGTCAAGTCTCGTAGGAGGGCTTGCGTTCTCCTTAGCATACGGCATCCCTACGCAGCCCCGCAACGACCCGTACATACGCCTCGCAGAGCAATCCATCGACCCAGCCGGTCGAGCCGTTGTCCCTGGTGCTTACCTGGTTGACGTCCTGCCGTTCCTGAAGTATATACCTGAATGGGTTCCTGGAGCAGGGTTCAAACGGGATGCGAGGGAATGGAAGGAGATGATGCAAAGGTACAGAGACGGGCCGTTCGAAGCAGCTGAATTGTTGATTGTGAGTCAGGTAAAAGCAGCAGCGAAGGAAGAGCTGACAGGAGCAAAAGACGAATGGGAAGGCTTTGCCCTCGCTAACATCCTTGGCGCTCGCAGAGGAGAGGCCTCAGGGGATGGACGAACGTCGAAAGGAAGTCATCAAGGATACGGCTGGGATGTTCTTCACAGGTCAGCGTTGAATCGCCCTGCCTCACAAAAAGGGTGACTTACACTCACTTTGGATGGACAATAATTTAGCTGGATTCGACACCACTAGATCCACACTCACCTACTTCATCCTCGCGATGTTGCACTTTCCGCAGGTCCAAGCAAGAGCGCAACAGGAAGTCGACAGCGTGCTTGGGCAGAATGGCACGAGTTTGCCCAGTTTCAGCGACCGAGAAAGGATGCCATATGTCTCTGCTCTTGTCGAAGAGCTTTTGAGGTGGGTGGCATACGGTGTTTGTGGCCGTAAGGACCTCAACACAATCGCTGACTGTTGGGCACTGGTGTAGGTGGTGGCCTGCAGTGGCACTCGGCGTTCCACACTATACAACATCATCGGACAATTATAGAGGTTACTTCATCCCGGAGAAGGCCATTGTCATAGCGAACGTTTGGTGAGCATTCCTCATCGAACCCAGCTGTTTGCATAGCTAAAACATGGTCAGGGCGATGTTGCATGATGAGGAGGACTACCCAAACCCTCACCTCTTCATGCCCGAGCGATATCTGGACGCTGACGGTAAATTCGACGGCAATACTGCGGTCCCTTTACCATCCACAATAGCATTTGGCTTTGGACGAAGGTAAGCATGCAGATCTGCCGTCAAATCGAACTCTTACTGAATACCTGACCCGAAGAATTTGCCCTGGTCTCCACATAGCCACCACGATCGTCTGGATGACCGTCGCCTCCATCCTCGCCACTTTCAATATTTCCCCGTCCAGAAACAAGGACGGGCTAGACACTGAGCCACTCCCTGACGTGACATGCCAGCCCGGGCTTGTAGCGTGAGGTCGCAGTCCAACGTATCTGTTCCCCAAGTCTGATCTTCCGTTCCCTAGGTTTCCAAAGCCCTTCAAGTGTGCGTTCGAACCTCGACCCAATGGTGTTGAAAGGATAAGCCGTGTATCCCAGCCATCCACTTGAACGCATCCCGGCCGTTATACCCAAGTTATACCCTCCCTGGATTCCGCTTGAAAGGGTTATTTATCAAGGATATTTATCGAATATTTATGAAGAATCGCAGACGATAAACGAGTGGCAAGGTGCACACCTGAAGCGAGGATCAAATGATGAGCCAAGATGCCTTGAGAGAGCGTGCAGGGGCGGAGGTGCAAAAAAATCTATATTATGAACGAATGACTATGCTGCATGTGCGAGTATTTAGATGGCCTTGGACTTGACGAGTTCTGTTCATGAAAGCCCAGTTAGTCCAGGACGACCTCAGGACGCGGTAAAGAAATAGGACGCACGTTCAACCTCGGCAACAGCACCAGCGAGAATATCCTGCTGGACCTTTCCGTCCTTGAGGCTAGCCATGACCTTGTCAATGACAGTCTTGGTGAGCTCAGCCTGCTCGCTCTCCTTGGCTTGTTGTTCAAATCGGACCCAGCTGTCCAACACCGACTTGAGCTCGGTGGCGACAGCAACCTTTTGCTGCTGAACGAAGGTCTCGGACTCGAGCTTGGCAGTTTCCTGGATCGCACGTAAGTCGGGGTCATTGGCGGGAGACCGGCCAACTGGCTTACCTTGGACAAGGCGAAAAGGGCCTCGGTGACGGAAACGACATCCTTCATCTGGCCGACAGAGTCGATGCGCTCCTTGACGGCGTTGGTGTGCTCTGACCGTGAGGCGTTAAGAACACCCTTGATACGGTCGATGTGACCCTGAGCCCAGTTGCTGTATGGTTCGCGAATGACCTGAATGACGGCACGAGGTGAGTCCGGGTTCACCCCACGGGTGTTAACCACGCACCTTGGCAATATAGGTGAAGACGATGATGGAGGCAATGAGGACAATGGACTCCTCATTGACGACGTAGAGTTCTTGGGACACGGCTGCTGCTGCGAGACCAGTTCCAAGGAGGGCGGTTCCGGTCTTGGTGATGAGACCGTTGGAGGAAGGGAGTTTCTCGATGACCTCCTTTGCCTTCTCAGCTGGTGGAGGGTTTGAGGTGGCCATTGAGCGACTAGAAAATCTCAGGTCAGTTCTCGCTGTCGGCTGGCGACGAACATTATTCGACCTACGTGTGCATGCTCGGGGCCAAGGCAGCCATAACTCGCGGGCGAGCTGTATAATCAATGGGTTAACGCGTCATTCAACAATATTATCCCTGCCACTACTTACCAGCACGCAAAGAGCTCAGTGCAATTCTTGAGGCCATCGTCGTCGTTGTCTGTTTTCGGTGGGGAAGTCGGAGGTGAACAGTGAGCAGGTAGGAAGAAAACCGTGGGAGTGATTTCCGTCGCCGACTTTCCACGAGCGCCTTTGTGGTTAGGGTTCGTCCTGAACCACCACCACCGTGAAGGCGACTGGAATCTAGAGCAGATCTCAGCAGCTGGCGACGACGTTCGTTGCGAATGCTGAGGATAACTGGGCTCTATCTCAGAGGCAACAATTTTTCATTTACAGAAGGATCTTGACCAGCGATCAACAGCGTCTTACTCTTCGTGGATCTGCCGGAAGCCTCAATGTTCCTCGGGGAGTCGACAGCGATCTACTACCCGTTTCCTCTGCGGCTGGGGCATCTCACTTCTGTGAAGTCGGCCTGGATATTCGTTCATCCATCATTGCGCATTCTACCTTGACTTTGGCTGACTTCTCAGCAAAGTCTTATTTCCTTGTCTTCTCCAGAGATCATGGTAGGAAACATCCAAGGGTCGCTAGGACAGCCGCGTCGGCTGTGTGACCTGGGCGTCGCCAGAGTCTTGGACTGGGGGAAAGTCTGGTTTGGATCCTGTCTTTCAGAAGACACGGTATGGAATCCGAGGCTGAAGACGGTTGTGTTCTACCGTCACACCCCGTAGATTCAGAGGATCGCTGACTCCGTGTATCACTCAGACAACGTGCTTTCAATTAAGGAGCAGCGTTCTCCACACGTTCTGTAACGACGGATCGTGTCAGCCTATCTGCCATCTGTGTTCCTGGACCCCATTCTCCTGAATCTACCGCGATGGTTGGTATCTCTTATTGTTGATATGCCAACCATATCTAGTCTCAATTGCAACCCTACCATCCTCGTCAAACATTGTCGGTCACTTGAACATGCCAAAGGGAGGTTGGGCGCTCATTTAATCAAGAAATCACACCTGTGTCGCGGAACAAAGCCAATTGGTAAATAGAAGCTTATGGCCGAGCCTTTACAGCCCTTTTGCATGGGAAAGGCACAATTTAAGGTTGGCGTCTTATTAGATATACCTCGATCCCGTGAGTCCCTCAAGTATCCGCTTATCTGTATCTCACCCATTTAGCGACATGTCTCCAATCCGCCTGGAACCTATCCGAGATAGGCGGAGGTGAGGGATGCTACATTTGCACTTCCTTTCTCTCATGTTTGCCAGCGGCGGCCAGCGGAAGCTTCGCGCGTTGGGTATACCCTTTTTACGCTAGTCACCGTGCGGTTTTCTTCCACTGGAGGCATTTGGGCACCTCCAATCCCAAATGGGCACTTTGAAGCTATCGGTCTACAAGCCGGCAACGGCCACTCTGGTTTCTTTACCTGAAGCAGCTGATCTCGCAGAAGCCCTCGCGTCGAAGCCTTCACGAAGGTGATCCTTCTCTTCCAAACCCAGTATATCCCCAATGTTTGCCTTCAGTGTCTCTTGTGCGAAGCCAACATCCCAAAGGTCTTAACCAACCATCTTGCGTTCTTCATAGCAACATTGCGCAAGGACGGCCTGCGCTAGTTGCGACGACAACCATCCTCCATCTCGTAGGTCGTGGTCACCACCGAAATATACACCATTACCCGTGCTATATGGGTTATCGAAGCGGGAGCCCATTCATTGGGCTTCTTGCCTATTCGGAGGTAACCTCAGATAGGTATGTCGGTGTTGTAACCCTCAGAAGGCGGCAGCGACCCCATCCGGCGGAATGCATACTACCTGAGAACCCATGCGTGATTAATAGTGCGCCAGTGATTTGGGGTGCTCCTCGACTTGCCTCACCCACGTTCACTGTGGACCGTACGTCTCGCCCACGCGAATGTGCTTCTTCGGCGCGGTAATTCATCAATTTCCTCCTTGACCTTCGTCAAACCTGAGGAATAGCCTCTCGGACGGGTCACCCAGCTCCGCAACGGCCTTCTATGACAGCGCTATGACGGTTCAGGTTGGAGATAACAAAATGACACATGATCTGCACATCATGCTAAGCCCTCAGGTATGTTTGTCGAGAAGTTGGGAATCTCATCTCTTCAGATTCCTGCAGAAGCGTTGAGGTACTGCCTTTCTGGGAGAGGACGGGATGCCTAGGATTCTAAATTCCCTGCAATCCAAAGCGGTTTCGTAAAGTTGTCGTTCCTCGCGTTGGAGTCTAAGATGTGTGTAAGTGCAGGAGGTATCACTAGCAGTTACCCCCCTCTCGGGGCCTGGCGTGTGTCAGTGTAACGAAAACTACAGGCATGTCCACTCTCTAGGCAACCCGCCATCTTTCACACAGTCCTTTTCTACCAACCTTAACGTGCTCTCTACCTGAGCAAGTGTCGTGGCTTATGTTTCGGGCGGTAAGTTCGGCGTTTTGATATCAGTCGTGCACTCCAAGAGCCTCACAGTTCATCATCTTGAAGTTCCCTATTCACCTTCATGCCGAAATAATTATGGCTAGGAGGCAATTATGAAGAACCATATGTTCAAAAGGAATGCCTTAAGGCCCATGCAGAGCAAAAGCCGCCTCGTGATAGCGGCTTCCTCTTCAAGGGTCGCCAGAAGCATCCTGACAGGCCTGTGGCTTCTCTTAATCTTGACATCAGTTGATGCATCTCTTGCTGAGATCGTCGTTCTCGTGGGCTTGCCTTCCTGGGACCTATGTTCCCAGCAGTCCGCTTGACGGCGTCGGCAACGCGGCGAAGAACATCAGGTAGGCGCGAGGGTATGCCTCAAATCGTGTCGCACTTCGTGATGCGCAGGGAAGGAAGGTTCAAATTCCTCAACAAATCCCAATCTTTTATTATTCCAAATTTGCACGAACAGAGGATAAGTGTTCTTTGAGTTTTATGCCACAATCGACATCTCCCAACACTCGTCCTCGACTCCAAGCGAGGGTAGACTGCACGATGGCGACCCAAGGGTCGCCATCATGATCATGATCGACTCGAAGTTTGTTGTAGGGGACTTGCAGCTGCAGTAGCCGACTCAACCTGGGCCCTCTCGGCGTTGATTGCACTCCGATAATTTGGGTCAGGGATAAGATTATTTAGCACAATCCAACCCGGTCCATTCATTGATTCATTTAGTATGCTCGTCCTTGGCCTCGCCTACAAGGATTGTGTCCTTCAAAACCGCAGCACTTGAACCCAGAGGTCCGCATAGGGCTTGTCCGATGAAAGAGGGTCAGCCGCTCGCAACTACCACACACGCAAAGGGTTATTAAGATGCTTTACAGTCATGCTTGTGTTCTTGTGTCCTACCTGGGAGGGCAATTGTTGTATGTAAAGGAGGATGAGGATGAGTCACGGCGGCCGTATGAAATGGAGGCTCCAGCCCAGTCCAAAAGCACACTTTGAGATAGTGGCATAGCGGAACAAGGTTGGGGCGCTTTAAGCGCCCTAATACTTATTCTGGGACAGGAACCTCGCTGGTAGGTACGTAGTGCAACCGTATGGGCACGTCATCTTCGGTGTCTGCTGATTCGTTGATACAAGCCAAAAGAGACAAGGATCTACATTCCAGATTCCTTGCCTTGAATCTATCACTCTCGGCGTTTAAATCGATAGAGTGAAGATAGGAGACCCCGAGGGACTCTCATGGTTGGGACGTCAAGTTAACTTCCTGTCCATACTCCTCTCGTGGCCACGGAACGATCAACCTCTCCTAAATAAGTAGTTTAGGGATAACAACAACACCATCCTTGATGTAATTGAGTTTATATCCCCCAAGCGTCGGTGAACAACGACGAATTCTTTGACTTCTTGACTTCCGTCTTCTATCCAATGGCTTCGAATAGGCTCGTACGTTAGACGGCTTTGCGGCTTTGCCCACTATAACCCACCTATCAGTGTGCTACCACATTATAAGTCGTACGGTCGTCCAGGAGACTGTATAGCGTCGTTAAGCGCACAGACATGGTCGTATCACAACTCCTACATAATTACACCGAAGTCGAAGACATTGCATGAGAAAAATATTCGGATTTTCCTTTGGATTTTCCTGATTAAGCGCCCGTGGTCCATGGGTCTTATTGCTATGGATTCCCGACTTCAACTTGCTGTTGTTGGGAACTTACCAGGTGCTTTTTGTCTTTATGGATTTGCGAAGTTTGGATAGGGTTTGAAGGTTTTGAGTCAGGGACTGCGCTGACTGTAAATGACAGCTCTGGGATCTGGGATCACGGTTATGCCGTAGACAACACGGGCCTCAGGACCTCATACCGTAAAATCAGGGAGGCCTATCCACTGACATCCCGCGTAGTCCCTGCGCCCAGCTCGTCTAATCTAATAATTCTAATTGTCCCCTCGCTAACCACATGAGCACGTTTGGAATGAACAATCACTTGAACGTCTGCTTGTCTGTCTGAAAGACAAAGAGAGGATTGGGTAGACAGCGTGCATGCATGCATGCATGTAAGATGCCATGCTCTACACGCAAGGGTGGGAGGGGAGGCTTTGATCATCGGTCCCTCGGAGTTGGGATTTGAGAAGGCTGCGGCAAAAGAGTCACCAGCGATAACCGGTACATATTCTGTTCAAGAGCCGGGTTAACGCCCCGGGCGCCTGCAAAGCCTAAAGTAAGCTTGAGGCGGGATACTGCGTGATTCATGCAATGCCGAAAGGGACCTTGGAGGGAGGGATGGACTTTGGATGGACTGGGGTCAAGACAAGACAAGATCAAGGGCGGGAACTTGGGAAGCGATAAAAGTGACCGTTGATCATGGGCTCATTGGTATCAAGTTACCGTTCACGCGGATGTCAAAACCCTTTGGTGCTTGAGGATCCCTTGATTTTCGTGTGAGGATAGGGGAAGGCTTACGCGTGTCGTCTTGTAGTATGACGCTGCGTGGATTTTGGAGTGCTTGACGACTCCATTCAATTCCATCGGTACTTCTTTGTACAGGCGCCGTGACTCGCCTATTTAGCGAGCAAAAGGAGGGGGAAACTTGGCGGCGGAGCCGTTTATGGCGCCTTCCTTCCTGAAGCAGAACAGCCCCCGTGTCATCCAGAGGCGTTATCTGTAAAACTTGAATTAAACTCACATGTCTTATCGTGGCAAGGTCTGACGGTTGCGCTCCACCATCGAATAGGCCGACGTACGCATGGGCGTTGGCGTGCCTAAACATGGGCATGCATATGGCTATTTCTGTGGTGCTTCAGAATACATGCTGAAGCTATGCTATACATGTGGCGAGAATAGCTTTTGTGATTTCCATCTTCCCGTATCACTCAATGGAAGGGAAAGATGCACCGGAACTTGGCGAAAGTATTTGGGCGCCAAATTTCGGGCTCCGCGCAAGTCGGTGATGCCCCTATCGGTACAAGCGGATCCATCAACCCTAAGCGCCGTTGATAATCTTTTCGCTAGAGGGTGCGTGAGCTCCGTACAAAGGACAGTAGGAAGACGAAGATCCAGCGAGCGGTACTTCTGGTTATTCGGGAGGCTACAAGTTGGCCGGCCGTTTGCAGGACCCTGTTCATGACTACTTTCGTCGCCCGTCGATCAATCTTTGCACCCATTTGAGGGAGCCGATAATTCATGGTGAAGGCACGAAACCGCGGACAAGCACACAAGGGGTTCTCGATCCAGTGCTTGAAGCTGAGAGGATGTAGGGGTGAACATGAACAAAGAGGATCCGATCTTTTGAATTGCCTCGAATGTGTAAACGTTGAGGAGCAAATAGAGCTCGTGAAAGTGCATTATGTGACCCATTCGAAGGAAGCGGTGGTACAGTAACCCTCATCTATGGCTGGCACCTCGATACCTCGGCCAGCAGGACAACGGCCTACGTTACTCGTACGAGGAGAAGCTATTGCAAGCAGATAAGAATGAATGGGTGCCTGATCTCAACCTTGCAGCTTGCGCATTATCAGCGGCGTAGACGTCAGCAGACACCAGGACAGAGCGAGCAAGCAAAAGAGTATCAATCAAATGATTCCGGGTCTCAAAGGCCATTCTTCATCGCCGTCCAGGACCGGTGGCCGAATGAGCGACTCGGTCAAGAACATGCATAAGCCGGAAGGAACTGTCGTCTACGTCTCCCAGTTCGCGAAGAACCCTCTGTTTGTACTCAAAGATTGGATACCTTGCCAGGGATGAACGGGATGTCCCGCACAAGAACCCCTTTCGTCATTGAGAAAACGCCGGCAGGAGGTTTTAATTTCTTAGAGACTGAACATCAATTACGGGGAGGCACATCGAAGCAAACGACCTCTTCATCACCCATTCAATTCATCCCAAGAGTTGTTTCTGAACTTCCGGATGGGTTCCGCGGAAGGTCGTGACTGTTCTTCGAGTTCTCGAGGTGAAGTCCGTTGATCCCATGGGCAAGTCTGTGGCGACCGGGGGTCGTTGGACAGACGGAGAGGTATCGAGAGTTCGAATAATTCAGTCGGGGCCACTAGGTGACGCAGAAGAACTGTGCGAGACTCGACATGAGACAAACAAATATAGAAGCATTCGTTTGCTTCTCTGGGAAGCTGCCAGAAGCAGTAATGGACATTTCTGAAAGTAGGATCGGCTGTCTTTGCTTTGTCCATTGTCAATCCCGGGAGAAGGCAGACGGGGTTCTTTAAGGGGACCTGGGGAGAGGACGTTTAAAAAAGATAAGAGGTGGTCTAGATCTGATAAGCGAGAGACAACGGAACCAAAAGACTGTGGGGATGATTTGTTTTAGGGATAATCGGCATTCGAAAAAAAGGAGAGGGAAATTACGTTTGGATTTTGATTGAGATTGCCCGGCGGCGAAGTTGTGTGGGAAAATAAAGAGAATCTGAGAAGACGAGATTGCATCACGCCGGAATCGGGGCTTTGCCACGGGTTTTCACGACTGATTTTGGTAAAAGCTACATATACCAGCTGGCTTGAATCACTAAATGCTTTAAGAAATGGACACTTACCAGGACTTTCACCAGCCATCGCGCCAGCAGCAATGGGCACCTCAGATCATCACGACCCAGCCACCTCCCTATCCCCAGTACTTCCCCTCAGACGCACGGGCCACAAATAACACTTCCCTCTCCCTAAATCTCTCCTCGCTGTCCGTCACGTCCCCGACGAACCCCTCCCCCATCGCACAGACCCTCTCCCCAGCGACCCCAATCAGTCCTATAGCGAATCCGTTCAGTGGCCACAACCATCAACAGCAGCAGTCACAGCAGCCACCGTTTCAGTTCGACGCCCATCAGGCTTCGCCGAGTCAGCAGTCATCTGCAGTGCCGTATGACGAGCCAGGTCTTGTACCCCCGTCATCAGCGGCGGGTGGCAGCGGGGGGTCATTCGACCGGAGACCCATCGTGTCGCGCTCCTCCTCATCCTCCTCACTCCCGCGTAAACGGAGCATCACGTCCAACGCACCATCAACAGCAACCTCGGCAACATTGGTAGAGGAGAGCATGTTTGACGAGAGCCGTGACACCGCTATGGAACTGGCATCATCAGCAGGAGGCTACGATGACATGGACATGCGACACGCATATGGAACCAGCACTGGCGGTGGTACCAGTCCTGTCGACAACAGTGGCAGCAATAGCGGAGCTGAGGACGCCTTGGGCGCACCTCCCATGTCAGGCGGTGTCGGGGCGAGCATGAACGTCCTTGGCAAGCCCATGGCCACGAACAACTTTGTGACCAAGCTCTACCAGTAAGTCGTATGTTTCTCCTACGCTTCCATCCCCACCACCAAGGTTATATCTTATCATATATCCTCCGCATCGGTGATGGGTTGCCACCTGCTTCTTCGCTCCCCAACGCTTAAGCTCTGTGGTTGCCTTGTTCGTACACTCGCCCATCTCTGCATGTCCATATTGTCCCCTTGGCGATTGACGGTGCCGCTCAGGCGCCACTGGACGAGCAGAGGAAGCCACTGACATCACATTCCTGGCTATACCTCGGCGTTTGGCATACTCAACGCGTTTGGACAATATTCTGACACGTCTCTGTTGCAGGATGATCAACGATCCCAAGTCGGCGCACTTCATCTCATGGACCGAGCTTGGGACATCATTCGTCGTCTCAAACGTCGGAGAGTTCAGCAGGAGCATCCTTGGATCACATTTCAAACACAACAATGTAAGTTGGCATCGCCGACATCGACGCACATCCGCCCTTGATTTCTACCCGCCTTCGGAGATTGATACTGATGCCCTCCTTCCTGTCTAGTTTTCAAGTTTCGTTCGCCAACTCAACATGTATGGATTCCACAAAATCAACAGGGTTCGTCCGCTACTCCTCTGCGGTACATCGGTTCGACTAACGCTTGCCCCAAAGACCCCGCGCGCACAGCGGACCTCAACAGACGCGCAAACTTGGGAGTTCTCGCATCACAAATTCTTGCGTGGTCGTCCCGATCTTCTAGACGAAATTAAACGCAAGGCCTTGGAACCCGACCCAGCCATCAAGCACCGCGTCGAACTGCCTGGCGAGGTGAGCTACCAATCCTTTCTCTTTCTTCCTTCGAGCTATGCTCTCGGTTCCTGCTTCTATTCTTGCTACCCTCCGCTGGTACTTCCAGCCTTCTTGCCTCGATCAGCTCGCTTGCGGGAAAAACGGAGTCGCGTCCTTGTCGGCGCCTTTTACCACGTTAACACGGGGTTGAATCGACAGCCCAGGATGTGTTTCCTCGACAAGTCACCCCTGTGACGTTTGATCGCCTATCCTCCCGCGTAGTCGCAATCCCGAGGGTTATCTGGAAAGTTATCCGGACGCGTGCAAAACATGAGGCCATTCTTTCACGGCCGATCCACAGGACATGGCTTCTGTCGGGCGTGGTTTTAATTGTCGAAGTTCGACAGGCTCCACGCTTTCTTGATGTTCGCCATTCAAAGTTTAATTTGTCGCCTGTCCTGTCCATCTGACTCGGGAAACTTTGTGCCCTTGGTTCTGTCGGCTTTCGGGCCCCTGTCTCCCTGTCAAACACGTATTTTTACGGGACACGGAGGCACAAGAGGCGATCAGAATGTTCTCAGAAGTCTTGCTTTCTCCTCGATTTTATTGCCGTGATGCCTTTTACAGCATCTTCACCGTCCTTAACAGGCTTTGAGCTTTATTTGTCGGGCACCCCGCTTTTATCCTTCTCATTCTTTTTTTTTACCTGCCTTTTACCTCCAACACTGTGCTAACCGATGATGCGCAACGCCCAGGTCGCTGCGCAATTGAATGCGATGCGAGACGAAAATCGACGGATGGCTGACCAGCTATCCAACGAACGCAAGAGAGTCGATAGCCTCGTCAATGTCGTTGGAAGACTATGGGATGTCATGAACAAAACATATCCTGGTAGTGGTGAGTCTCCTGTCCTTTTCCATTCAGAAGTGAGGTCTGAACCATCGCATCAGTTGGCAGCTTCCCCCAGGATCTCGCCGATGGCGAAAATCCCAACATCTACATCACTGGTCCTTCTGCGAACACGTCTCGCGGATACCCTCCACCGCTATCGATGAACCTCAACAATCCATCGTTACATGCTATCCATTCGCACATGAACAGCCCCAACTCGAGTCCAACCACCGCCGACTTCCCCACCCACCACCAACAACACCCACATTCGCAACATCACCAACAGTTGCACCCACAGCATTCGCTCTCGCGTCAGCATAGCTTCCAACACCTTTCCTATGCTCGAAACGGCGAGAACATGAGCGCGTCGTCAACTCCACAGATCCCTGGATCGCCTGGGTCGGGCCACATGGACCTGGGCATGGACGAGTACGAGCAGGGGGGGCGTGGTAACAACAAGCGTCCACGGTTGTCTAATGACATTCATGTGAACGGCGCGGGCAACGACTCGATGAGCCTCATGAGTGCCATGTCGAGCCCTGGAACGTCCACGGCACCCAATGGCCTTGCGAGTCTGACTGCCAAGAAGAGTGCCAGCCGCGCAAGGAGTGACAGTGCCCCACTTGGATACGCCCTTGGTAGCCATGGCTCCAATGGAAACTTGACTGCGGGGTGGGGTCAGCAGGGGGTGGGCTTACGACCTAGGAGTGGGAGTGGCATGGGCATGGGTATGGGGCCAAGGATCCCTAACATCAACAACATGACCAGGGGGACGGCGGCAGGGGGACCACCCAGTGGGAATGGGACACCGTTGTTGAGCATCGCGACGGTTGGAGAGTCTGGGCTGAGTCGGTGATCAGGGCTCTCCGAGACCCTTCATCTTCTTCGAATCCCTGTCTCTTCCCAAAATCAATGCGGGATCGGAATTCAGCTGGCACTGAACCCTCTCTTGCGTTATCCTTGTCTCTTCTTTCTTTCCTTGTTACGCGTTCCCGCGTGACTGACTGCCTTTACATCCTCCGCCTCCCGATGTACGGCAGGATCCCTTCCAAGGGTTTCTTTTTTCATTTCAGCCTTGAACAGCTTCCATCTGACCTGGATATGCATCTCGCCTCGCTATCAGTACCTCTACTAGAACAATCACGGCGCTCACGGGCACACAAATACTCTCGGCGGCGCTCTGGGACGGACATCCTTCTTCCTGTTTGGTCGGCGGAAACCTTCTTTCAAGCCTCCGTCCTCTTCGTTGACACACATCACTGGCGATCTTGGTCGATGTGATGCCCAAGTTTGACACTCGCATCGAAGACACACTGATCCTCCATCATCATCAAGCCCTTTCTTGCCTTTCCCTTTTCGTTGGACATTGCGGCAAAAAATCCCACCTGTTCCATTTCTTTATCGTTCCCTTTGGAGCAGTCTTTTGTTTTTTTTCATGGACAACCCTGCTATAGTGGATGGACTTGTGTTCTGCCGGACCTTCTTTTCGATCGTTGGACATTGTCTTTCGTTCTTGCACTTCCTCTCTTTTTTTCCGATTGCTCCGATCGCACATGCACATACACACACCTTCCTCCTTTGCTTGAACGGCGGTTTTTGATAAAGCACGGACTTGCTCTTCGTCCCCGTTCAACCTTCTTTCCTTCTTCCGCTTTGTCTCCTCTCTTGGGCTTTCGGGCGTTTCTGGTGACAGTCTAGACATATCTCCTCTTTCTCTCTCTCTCTCTCTCCCCCTCCTCTCTCAAGTCAAAACCAAAAAGCATCTCATGTTTCAATATCTTGTACCACTACCACACTGAATACTTGCTGCTGTTATCTATCTATCATCCCTTTCCCCTCCTCACTGTACATTCAGTTGGATTATCTATCCGAAGGTCTCATTTTGAGGCGCTTTCGTGCGTATATTTTTCCTTTACAGATCAAAGAAGTCCATAAAGGCTCTCCCTCTCTCCTCGTGTAGCATCCATCCCCTGTTTATTTATCTCAGGATTGTACATCCCTCTCAACTCGATACCCGTCAGATGCAATAAACATTATTTATTTGTGTCCAAGAAATGCATGGCAAATCAGCCTCTAAATACGCGTTAACGTTCGATGTCAAAGAGAATCAATGCGAGCTGTTCGGGTACATGACAGATGGTAAGTGGATAGAAAGAGAGTTCACGTTCAGACAGAGGCTTTGATCTTGCCTCGAAGCGCCGGTGCACCGCCTCCTGATCGCAGAGCGCCAAGGTCGGCCAACCCGCTCACCAGCTGAACGGGGGAAAAAGAAGAGTTGGGAAATGGCATACTAGGCCGCGCTTCTATCCGTGTAGAAACCTCCCAAGAGTGTCCGTTATTTACATAGGAATGCTAGTAGACAAGCCCGCCCAACGTCAGCCCTGACATTAAAACCAGGTATACGGGCGACGACAACCGCGTACTTGTCACAAGTACATTCCATCCATCGAGGAAGAACGGAAAACAGCAATGTACCGTGCATCGCGTCATGGAAAATGAAGTTCAAAATGGTACGAAACAAAAGGATTGTTTAGTGTCGGTAGACAGGCGGTGCCGTGTCAGGGAAGCCGAACGGCTGGCCTGTACCATGGGGAGGAGCAGTAGCGGCCGCTGTACTGCTGGGGACATCAGAACGCGAGTCTGACAGAGTGCGACCGTGAGTGCTGCTAGGTGCGTATTCAGGGACAGGTGCAGATCCAGACCATCGATTAGGGGCGGAGGAAGAGTATGACATGGGAGGGGCGGCATGTTGCTGCTGGTAATGGCCGAAGCCCTCACCACCGTAGGACGGGTTGAAGCCGGTGGCGGCAAAGCTTGAAATTCTGCGTTGCCTGGACCTTCGGCGGCGCATCCAGGTGAACAGGCCGATAGCGATGATGAGGATGGCCACTGCGCCTATGATGCCACCGATAATGGCACCAGTGTTATTGCCGCCTTTTGAGGTGGCCCCGACACCGTCAGCGTCGTTCGTAGCATTGCTGAGGTCGGCGCCAGAGCCTGGGGTGGCTTCTGGGGCAGCGCCATCGGATGTCTTAATGTAGACAACTCTGGAGACGGCATCTTCAGGCCGCACGTCTGCGACAGAGGTGGGAGCGACGGTCGAACTCCTTGAAGGCCCAGTGGTCCCTCCACCAGTGGTCGACGCACCTCCTCCATTGGTATTTCCTCCATCATTCCCAGGCGAGTTTGAGCCAGGGTCGGGGCTATTGGGAGTGTTGGGCGTCGCAGGAGCTGGAGAGGGTGCCTCTACGGGCTCAGGCGCCCGGCGGTTCGTACCTCCAGAGACGATAAATCCATCGACAACGAGAGGGGTGACATTGCCGCCACCGCGGTAGGTGACCTTCAAAACGTGTCGGCCTTGGGAGAGTTCCCCTGTTTCGAAGATCTTGCGGTTGTAGTCTGAGATACTCCCCACTTGCCGGATAGTGAAGGGGATTTCGTCTCCGTTGTCGATGCTGTACGTAGCTTCGGATGCACCACGAGGGCGTTCGGTAGGTGCCATTGCTCTCAGCTCAACCCTGGTACCTGCAAAATCTGTCACTAATTGCGAACTAGGATATCACTGAACTAAACTCACCAATGAAAGGGAAAGACACCTCCGCTCCACGTTCGTGGGTCATGTAACCGTTTTGAGCGAGTGCTCCCCACTTGCCCTGCTCATTATAGGTGATATCTGCATCGTCTCGGGTGGCTAAAATCCTCTCATTCTCGACGGGATTCGTAGGGCGATAATGGATCCTATCAAATAGGAACGGCCTCCCTTTTGTCTTGACAGAGAGTGAGATTGTGTGCTGACTCGGGCTCAGGTTGACAAAGTTGCAGAATTCCCAGTTGTTTTCAACGTATTGGAAGGGCTTGGTTTTAGCGTCTCCGACGACGTTGTCATCTAGGATGCAGTCCCAGTCGGGATCGCTAATTCCGTCAGTGATTGAAAGGTCTGTTGTGGCGTAGATTTTGGCAGCATTGCCTGATAAATAGAACCTTGGTGAGACCTAAGCACCTGGGGAAGGAAGACGGAGTCATACCAGTGAATGAGAAAGACAGTGAGGAAGCGGGTGTTGTGGTATGAAGGGAGTTGTCAAAGGTTGGGCCAAAGTTGCCCTGGTTGTTGTATTTGTCCCCATTCGACCTGGACCAGCTTCCACTGTAGCCAATCCGGCTGTCGTTATCGTCGATTACCACCCATCGAGTAAACTCGGTCATTGGGGTCGATACAAGCGCTTATATCAATACAATAAGAGTAAAAAGGAGAGACTGCAGGCCAGAGGAAAAGAGCGTGGGCGGGAGGAGGGTATGGAAGACGACGGGAAGAAAGAAGAAAGCGTTATCCCATGGTGGGGCCTCGGGTTTTAAGATATCATCAGAGCAAAGACATCAGGACGCAGGCGTCGGGCATGAGGGAGAGACGGCGCTGGAAGCGTGAGCGCGAATTTTGCAAAACAGATGCTGATATGCAGCCGTGATAGCAACTGCTGATGTCGGATTATAGGTGACGCAGATCTGTGAGGAAGGACTTGGCCCTCCACACTTTCACTACTAGGCCGCCGCAATTCGAGGCAGAGGATGGAAGAGGATTGAGCTTCGACAGATGAAAGATCATGCCAACGCTGAGCTGCATGTTCATCCTGCCTTTACTCGACTTGACAGGAGACCTTCGTGTGGAAAGAACTGGCCACTTGACTTCCCTGCCAACGTCACAAGGCTCCCATCACCCAGATGACCAGAAATGCGGAAAGGCCAAAGCGAAGCAGAGGCGAGACCCAGAGCAGCTATATCACACGCACACGACCAGATGTGAGAAAAGTCTGCAAGTTCAACGGAGCGTGCCATGGTGAGGGGAACCAACCAAGGCGCCAACATTACGATTTAGCCCCTATTCATCCATTTCAGACTCCGAGCGGGCTCCGCTTGTAATCATATTCCCTTCAGTAGCATCATACTGAGCATCATGTGTGCCTTATTCTGGCCAGGTGCCCATGTCCTTTGCAACCGACGTGGAAAGCAGCGACAGCGCCATGCGCTCTTTTGAATTTGCTAGCGATGCCAGTCGCGTGGAGATTTCCTCTACAACTTCCAATCGAACACCCAGGTCACGCAGAAGTGGTGGCCTGTGACTTCTGCTTTCCATGCACTTCATGGCCTCGACGGATTTGCTCTGAAACGTGTTCAAACCAAGGCGAACGTTTTCAAAGCCTGTGGTCATTCTTCGATAATCGCTCATATCGAAGGGCTTCGCTACTCAGGACAGATGTGTTCTGGAATTCAATGTCTCACTTTTGGCATACAAGGTACGCAGGCATCTATACTTTCCGCATGGCTATTGTTCAACGTTCACTTCTTGGTCACTTCTTGATCCGTCTTGGAAAATCTTGAAATAGCCTGCTTGACATGCACCTTTGAGGTACATAGCAACGCGAGCTACTTGTACCTGCATTTCTCCGAAAGTCCCTACACGGATTCCGTCCTCCCACATTCTTCGGTCGACCTTTTCTCATATCGGCCATCCAGGCCACTATTAACCAGAAGGCTCATGCTTCTTGCCTCCTAACGTCGACGTCGAAATCAAGAAGACGCTATGGGATGGGGGAGAACTTTCACTCCAAGATTACAATAGGCTAATGCGAAACAAGCTTTCCCCTTGGCGTCTTCCAGGACATCGGCATGCCTGAGTTTCTTTGCGTCACCAGATATTGTTCCCCGCATGCGACCTCATGCAACGCTGCATATCCTTGTCATGGGACCTCTTCCTTGGACAGGGCCCGCACCACTTCTTTTAGCCGCCCGACACCAATCTTGGTCGGTTCGCGTGCAACAGATCTTCTGTGCATCAAAAATTTCTCACATTGTGGTGCTTAAAAGCGAGTCGGTGTTGAGGACGAGCATCTCAGGAGATCCCCCTCCAATTGCACTACTCCAGTCGAGAAGGCAGTCACCATCATGCGATCTTTCACTTCGCTTTTGTCCCTGTGTCTCCTCGCTCTTCTGGATGGTGCCGTCGCGGCTCCGGCTCTCGAGGCGCGACAGTCTGTTACCACCCTCAGTGCGACTCAGGTCAATGCGTATACCCCGTACACCTACTACGCCAGCACGGCATATTGCAAACCAGCGAATACACTGGCTTGGAACTGTGGCGGTGAGTGATTTGCAGTTTTGCCCAGCGCTTCTAAATGCTAATGATCTGGCAGCCAACTGTCAAGCGAACCCCCGCTTCGTACCCATTGCTTCTGGCGGTGATGGAGCGCTAACCCAATACTGGTTCGTTGGTTTTGATCCCGCACTTGCGGTAAGTCGTCGTGTCACAGATTGGAACTCCGTGCTCATTGTCTTCAGACAATCATCGTTGGCTACCAGGTACGCTTGTCCTTCGCAAGGCCAAGCCTTTTTCTCCGTTATCTTATCGCCACTTTAGGGCACAGATGCCGAGAAGATGTAAGTTAGGCTAACCTTTGCTTCCTTGCGCCTCGGTTCTGATGATACGCCCCCAGCATCCCCGTTCTCACCAACGCCAACTTCATCTTGAAACCTCTCAGCTCGTCTTTATTCCCCGGCGTTAGCTCCAGCGTGCAAACTCACGATGGCTTTGGCGACGCTCATGCTCGGTATGTGGCCGTCGTCCTCATATCCTGTGAGATATTCTGATGCCCACTTACCAACCCACAGATCAGCGAACGCCGTCCTGTCTGCTGTTCGGACTGGGTTTTCACGTCACGGTATCTCTCGTGTTACGGTCGTCGGTCACTCGCTTGGTTCGTGCCCTCAACTCCTTGTAACTTGGTCTTACTCATGTCAATGAAGGTGGTGCCCTCGCTACAATTGCTAGCTTGCACCTCAAGACCAACATCCCCACCGCTTCCGTGCGCACCATCACCTATGGCATGCCCCGAGTGAGTAACGAACTAAGGCATGCTTCTGATATGGCATCTACTAAACGCTGGCATCTACAGGTCGGTAATGCTGCCTTCGTCAACGCTGTCAACACTGCAGCTGAGATGAACAGGATTAATAACCAGTAAGAGATGACTGATTCCTCTTGCTTGAATTCTGGTCACTGACCAGCAATAACAGAGATGACATTGTCCCCATCATCCCCGGTCGCTTCCTTGGCTTCTCCCACACAGAGGGTGAGATTCACATCCTGGACAACGGCTCCTGGGTCAACTGCCCTGGTACCGACAACACCGATTCCCAATGTACTATTGGATACGTCCCCAACATCCTTGCCGGTGATGCCAATGACCACAGTGGTCAGTATCTGCATTAACTACCTTCATCTTTACTTTGTCATGCTGAATGCATCTTCCAGGACCTTTCAATGGTATCAGGACTAGCTGTTGAGCGAAGTTCGCCATCGATTGCAGACGGGGGTCTATACCCCTTGCTTAAGGATACCCCTCCTGCCAGACAGAAAGACCAACCCGAGTGTAAATTATATATATACCCCACCTATAACGTTTTCAAGGCCTCCCGAACACCCAGCCTGTTACCGCGGAATCTTACTCAGCGATTTGGTTGCGATTTATCACTGGAACACAAACGTCGTGACCTGATGACTGATGGCGTTCTCTCAGTATCGTGACCTTGCGCAGAAATCGCGAGTCCATTAGACGGCGATGTCTTCTATAAAGAGGACCCGCTGTCCCATAGCAGCTTCAAAATACCCCACGAGACTTCCTTGAAACCATGGCCTTAGCGAACTCCTCAGTCCTCAACGGCTGGCATCCTGGCGAGACTCTCATGCAGCAGAAGCTGGGGTACGATCAAGTACCTGGACTTGACCAATCGTGGCGCTACGTCTACGCAATTATGACAGAGCAACAACGCATCTTCCACACCTCCAACCTACATTTTCTCCCCGTCGTCACCCTCGATAAGCTGGGTAGACCATGGGGTTCGATCTTGGCTTCTGGAGATGGTGAGATTGGCTGGGTCAAGAGCGGGGCTCCTGGAAAGAGTGAATTAGAGATGAAGCCCAAGTTGTGGAAAGGTGACCCGCTTTGGGATACTATCGATCCTTTTACGGAGGATGAGAGTGATCGGAAGGCAGTTTTGTTTGCGGGAATCGGTGTGGAAGTCTCGACCAGGAGAAGGAACAAAATGGCTGGCAAGATCAAGGCCTTTAAGCGAGACGAGAACGGGCAGGTCACATTGGCTGCTCATGTCTACGAGTCTACTGGGTATGTGCATTTTCTCAACATCTCGTATTCTGAACGCTTACCTATCCGACTTATTTCAGAAACTGTCCAAAGTACATCACCATTCATTCGGTCGAGCCGCATCCTGACACCAACCCAGTCCTGGTGTATGATAAGCCTGACATGGGTTTCCTCGAACGACTTCCCTCCGACATTGTCGACTTCATCCAATCGGCGGACACCATCTGGCTCGGCTCATATTACCAGTCATCGTCTCCTTCCCATACCTCTCATCTTGGCGTCAACCACCGTGGCGGAAGAACTGGCTGGGTTCGCATCAAACCATCGGACGGGCGCACCCTCGTTGTGCCTGACTGGAGTGGTAACCGCTTCATGAGCACTCTGGGGAACATCGAAGTGACGCCTGTTGCTTCTGTTACTATCGTCGATCTGAAGACGGGCGATGTCCTGTATCTCACTGGTGATGCAAAGAACCTGGTTGGAGAGGAGGCGGAGAGGGTGATGCCTAGGCAGAAGGCGCTTACGGAGGTGAAGGTGACGGGGTACAAGTTCGTGAAGGACGCAGTGCCTGTAAGGCAGAAGGAAGGTACGGAGACCAAGCCAAGCCCGTATAACCCACCTGTGAAGCTCTTACGAGAAGAGCTTGAGGCGCAGGGGACGAAGGTCATTGAGAGACCAGCCGGGGGTGGGTTAGGGCCCCAAGCGAAGTTGGAAAGTGTCGAGCTGCACAGTCCGACGATCGCGACCTTCACCTTCAAGTCTTCAATACCACTTACCATTCAACCGGGACAGGCTATGATTTTGGACTTCAAGCACGTGTTGGGAACTCCAGAATATCGGCATATGGCGGAGGACCGACCCAGCTTGGTAAACGACGACTTCATCAGGACGTGGACTGTATCCTCGTACCATCCTCCGGCGCTGGACTCAGAGGGGCCTTCGAATGCTGGTCCCAATACCTTCTCGTTAACGATGAAGGAGAAGGAAGGTGGCATCGTGACGGGGGCCTTGTTTCGATTTGCCAAAAGGATCGAGGAAGAGAAAATCGATCCGAAGAAACTTGATTTTCGGGTCGGGATTGTCGGAGTGTCAGGAGAATTCTATCTGGACACGAAGGCTAGCCACGACGGGGTGGGCACTCCTAGGAAACTTCTTTGGGCGGCTGGTGGGATTGGAGTGACGCCCTTTGTGACGATGCTCCGCGCCTTGGCTACATCCTCTGAACGGACATGGGATATTGTCTTCCTTCTCGCCACCAGAGAGCCAGAAATCCTCATTCCTCTGATTCAAAAGGCGTACGGAACCGTACCGCCCTCACTCGCTCGAGTGTCTTTGCATGTCTTCACTGAGAAACCTGTCCCTGAGCCGACCCGGGACACTGGGCTGGAAGTAATTGCTCGTCACCCGCGACTAGGTGTGGAATGGATCGAAGCGGAGAAGGAGATGTTGCAGGGAAGGGAAGCGTATGTGTGTGGACCTGCTGGGTTTGAAAACCTGGTGATTGATGCTTTGGTTTCCGAGGTGGGACTAGAGAAGAACAAGGTCAGGAAGGAGGGATTTGCGTATTGAGCACTATCGGTTAGCGTGTTTCCATCTCACTTTTTGCCATGACTTAAAGAAGGCTCTTTGGGAGTGTAATGTATTTCAGGAACGATGTTTGTTTGGAACTCCTGCCCCGCTCCAAAGTTGCGGCTGTCACATGTCACGATGCACTACAAAGAGGCTCCACCTTCGACTATCTTACTTCCCCAAACAAGGTTCTTCCTTACTGGTGAGCGACTTCACGCTGTGAAATATATGGGCCAGGTGATCAACGGGTATCAGAACACAGCCTTGCGCAGAAGCACACTTTGGATATATCATATAAAGGCGAGTAGACAAATTGTTATCTTTATCGAGCCCCTATCATGCCCGTCACCTTTACAGTTGCCAACCATCCCGCGAATCCTGTTCCCGCTCCGTATCGCCCCATCACAGACGCCGAGGGCGTGCTCAAGTCAACATGGGGAGACAGGAATGACGAGCTACGAAGCAAGGAGCTCCTACAAAGTACTTTCTCCAATACGGATATAAACTTTTCGAACGTCGTCCCGACGAGCAATGGCTTTATGCGTACGGTGGTTCAAGCCTACAACCAGCATCACCATTTGGTCTTGAGGTACGCTTGTGGTCAAACAAATCCTTTATTACTATTGCTGAGATTTGCCATACCTGTAGACCAGACGATGTTTGGATTGCCATCCTCTGCCAATTCAACTTCTAGTGAGCTTCCAATTGCGTTATAAGTAACTAGTTGTGTTCATCTTCTGTTAACATTCAGTGTCAATGCGCACGCTGAGGAACTGCGCAAAAGCTTTGTGGCTCATGAGGGTAAAAAGAAGCTTGTGGTGTATGCGACTGGAACCCGTTACACTGTTGATTTTGGAGACCTCGCGAGGCAGATGACTGACCTTATTGATGCAAATGTGAGTGATCTTCGTGGAGTCGGAGGTGTACTCATCACAAGCGAGAAAGGTTGTAGATAAGGAATTGAAGGAGTGGATTCTTCCCAGCTTTTCAACGACGAGGCACAACGATATCGTCGTGTCCTCCGTGCTTATGATGTCCACCCTCAAAGCGTACATATGTTTCAACACAAGAGATATTCATTACTAACCCTCCCATTATGACTAGGTACTTTGGCTACGGCTTCTGCCTCGACTGTGGTATCCCCTCCGTTACACTTGAAGGTGAACGTTCTGATTGGGTCAACCTCCTCAACCGGATTGAAAAATTGGACTCGTTTGGAGACGAGCCAAAGGCGTGGGCTGCCCTCCTACGCCCCATCCTCAGCCGCTTCGTCTCATCCTTTGACGGATCTCCTGACATCGAGTTCTGGAATAAAATTTGCCACTACCACAGTGGAGGCTCTGGACCCGACTACCTCAGTGGATGGATCACCGCGTTCGGCGTCTGGTCTGAGGAAGGCAAATGGCAGGGCCCAAGCCTTGAGAACACGGTCAAACCGTACACGCCTCACGGGATGTATCATCTGAAGCTCGACGATGCACAGTATGGCATTTTGGATTCTGATAAGGTGCCGGCCGGCTACTGTGAGGTGGATGTGGAGCTCAATGACAATGGAGAGAAGTTAAATTGCATGATGGTCTCTGGACATATAGGAAAACTAACTGGAGGGGAGAAGGGCGACACACTGAGCCCATTATCTGCGTGGTTCATGTTCATCAAAGAGGAGATACCGGAAGGCGAGAGAAACAGGTACTACTAGCTAACCCAATGTTGGCTGTGTATAGCTCTACCTCAACATTCGAGACTCCGGCATGTAATAGTTATGAACTGTACAGCCAATTTGTACGCGATCAGAACCGCAGTATATTCACTGCCGCTGCTATTAATGGTCGAGCTGAGGACTTGATATGGGTAGGACTGGTAGACTACCATCTTGATCAGATTCTGAGGCAGAGGGGCACCACACGGGCAACTATACTGCTCTTATGAGACATGGTTGAACCTGCTGGTTCTGTTTCATGAGTCGTTCTTGGCAGTAGATAGTCGCTCAATGTGGGAGTACAAGTGTACAGATGGAGTCGCGTCCCATCCCAGTCGTCGTCTGCGATATGACAGCGGCTTATTTCGTCTTCTGTGGTACGCCGTACTCGAATAAAACCTAGCCTGATCTTAAGAATATGTTTGGCACATCGGCTCAGAAGATTCGCACTTGATTGAACTTTCGAACCAGTTTCCGACACTCGACCTTTGGCTGTCAGATGGCAGACCCTTCGCCAGCTAATACAGTCCTCTACATCACTCTCGGAGACGATGAGAACCTTCTCAGCCAGGACGTGACCTTCACACACACTGTGGAATGTGATGGGCTCGATCATGGCCTGCGCAGTATCAAACACAGCCTTGCGCAAACCGTTGGAACTCAATTGAAACTCCAAGTACAAATGCGAGGCTCTCAGAATCGACTCTGTTCGCACCTCCATCATGCCTGTCACCTTTACAGTTGCCAGCCATCCCGCAAATCCTGTTCCCGCTCCGTATCGTCCCATCATAGACGCCGAGGGCGTGCTCAAGTCAACATGGGGAGACAAGAACCACGAGATACGAAGCAAGGAACTCCTGCAGAGTACGTTCTCCAATACGGATACGAACTTTTCGAACGTCGTCCCGACGAGCAATGGCTTTATGCGTACGGTTATTCAAGCCTACAACCAGCATCACCATTTAGTCTTGAGGTACGCTTATGGTCAAATGAATACTCAACGCTACTATTACTGAGATCCTCCACACCTGTAGACCAGACGATGTGTGGATTGCCATCCTCTGCCAGTTCAACTTCTAGTGAGCTTCCATTGCATTTTAAGTACCTAATTGTGTTCATCTTCTGTTAATTTCAGTGTCAATGCGCACGCTGAGGAACTGCGCAAAAGCTTTGTGGCCCATGAGGGTAAAAAGAAGCTTGTGGTGTATGCGATCGGCACCCGTTACACTGTTGATTTTGGAGACCTTGCGAGGCAGATGACTGATCTTATTGATGCAAATGTGAGTGATCTTCCTTGAGTCGGGGGTGTACTCATCACAAGCGAGGAAGGTTGTAGATAAAGAATTGAAGGAGTGGATTCTTCCCAGCTTTTCAACGACGAGGCACAACGATGTCGTCGTGTCCTCCGTACTTATGATGGCCACTCTCAAGGCGTGAGTACTGTCCGTCACGGTAAAAAAAAAATGCTCGTCACTCACTGACATTCCATTGCAACCAGGTACTTCGACTACGGCTTCGGCATTTGTTGTGGTCTCCCCTCCGTAACGCTCGAAGGTCAACGATCCGATTGGGTCAATCTCCTTAACCGGATCGAGAAGTTCGAGACATTTGGCGACGAGCCAAAGGCATGGGCAGGCCTTCTTCGCCCCATCCTCAGCCGCTTTGTGTCATCGTTTGACGGATCTCCTGACATCGAGTTCTGGAACAAAATCTGTCACTATGAAGCTGGGGGGTCTGGACCCAGCTACCTCTGTGGATGGATCACTGCATTTGGCGTCTGGTCTGAGAAAGGCCAATGGCAGGGCCCAAGCCTTGATAAGGCGGTCAAGCCATACACGCCTCACGGGACGTATCGTCTGAAGCTCGACGACGCGCAGTATGACATTTTGGACAGTAATGACGTGCCGACCGGCTATTGTGAGGTGGACGTCGAGCTCGACGACAATGGAGAGAAGTTTGATTGCATGATGGTCTCTGGACATATGGGGAGACTGACTGGAGGGGAGAAAGGTGACACACTGAGCCCATTGCCTGCATGGTTCATGTTCATCAAAGAGGAAATACCGGAAAGCGAGAGGAGCAGGTACTACTAGCTACTCCAATCATAGTTGTGTATGGCGCTACTCCACCCTTAGACACTCAGAGAACAATGAGATCCCTCGCCAACTAGTGGTTAAGTCCTGGATCACTCAATGACAGGTCTTGCTGGATAAGCTGGATAAGCGCCCATCGTGAACTGAGTTCGCATCGCGTCCGCCCCTATCGTACAGCCAACCCTAACCCCCATCCTAACGCGATTGGAGACGCGATTAGCGCGAGAGGTTGATTGAACTTCCCATCTTCTCGCTAAACAATGTCAGGCGTTCTTAACATTTGGGTCAAGTCACCCGATACCCACTCTGAGAGACGTATTGATCCTCATTGGACGGTAGAACAGCTAAAGGTCAGCACATTCATGTCACCCTTCATGACGAGTTTTATAGCAAAAGAAACCAGGGCAAACTTGAGGTGATCACTGGCATCCCAGTGTCAAACCAGATTCTATCCCTGCTTGAGTCTGAGTCGGACCCTCGTGTGATTGCAACACTCGACGATGACTCGAAGCAACTTGGATTCTACGGCCTGAGAGACTGGCAGGTCATCACTGTAGGCACCTTTTCGCTTCTACTCCTTGCTGGAAAGCTTATGCTGGAACCTCAGGTCGGCGATGCGAATCCATCGACGTCATTCACTGGACAGCTCACGGACACGTCGCAAGTTGACAAGTTTGAGCTGACAGAGGAGGAATATGCCCAGCGAAATGGTACATTCGTCATGCCCCTATAATTCCGTGCCATAGCTAAGTCTCTTGCAGATACCGTGCTTGCCTACAAACTAAGGAACAAGATCGGACGCTTCGCTGAGAGCCAAGAAGAGAAAGAGCAGCCAGCGAAGGCTTCGCAGCCAGTTGAAATTGCAGTTGGATCTCGGTGCGAAGTCGAGTCACTTGAGAAAGGGCTGAGTAAACGGGGCACTGTCCGTTTTGTCGGCAACACCAAGTTTGCTGCTGGTACGTGGGTGGGCGTTGAATATGACGAACCCTATGGAAAAAACGATGGCTCGTACGTGTCCATTTCACCTGTGTCACAGGCTTCATAAGCACTGACTTTTCCCTGACTCATGTTACAGTGTCCAAGGAGAGAAATACTTTTCATGCCGAGACAAATATGGTGTCTTTGTGCGCCCGGAAAAGGTGAAGACTGGTGACTACCCTCCAGTGGATGACCTAGATATGGATGAGGAAATGTAATAGCAGTCGGTACAATGAGAATGAATATTATTCATGGGCGCTAGAAGCAAGTAGAAGAACGCGGAAGGCCACAGCCACACACGTGGGGTAAATGAGTTTGGCTCTGTTGGTGCAGGGCCGCGCGTCCGCATATCGTTGCAGTTAAAACTCTTTCCCTTTCTCTTCCTGACCACCACCACACTCTCTCTACATACACCATGGCCGACACAAACCCCCCAGCAGGCAGCAACCCCGCTGGCAGCGGTGACCACGACACCGCGACGGCCATCCTGAGGCCAAAGAAATCGTAGGTTGCGCGTCGAGTAGAGCATCAGTGGAGATTGACAAAGGTTTTGTAGGCCTAACCGTCTTATCGTAGACGAATCGTCAAACGATGACAACTCTGGTGAGTAGGGAGGACTATGGTGGCAGGGATAGTCGCTGATCTGGTTCTGCAGTCGCGACTCTTCACCCCAACACGATGGAGACTTTGCAACTCTTCCGTGGTGATACAATTATCGTTCGGTAAGTTATGGAACTTTCGCTACGTTTATCTGTCGCTAATAAACTCGATAGTGGCAAGAAGCGAAAAGATACCGTTTTGATCTGCTTGAGCGATGACAATGTCGAGGAAGGCAGAGTCCAGATGAACAAAGTGGCTCGTAACAACCTGCGAGTCAAACTCGGAGATCTCGTCAACGTGCACGCCTGCCCCGATATCAAGTACGGGAAGCGGGTACACATCCTGCCATTCGATGACTCGATAGAGGGCCTCAGTGGAAACATCTTCGATGTGTACCTCAAGCCTTACTTCCTCGAAGGTGCGGTCATCAGTTACGCGATGATTTAGAATAGCCCCTAACTTCTTTTTTATTTTTAATCAGCCTATCGCCCTCTCCGCAAAGGCGACACTTTCCTCGTTCGTGGTGGTATGCGAACAGTGGAGTTCAAGGTCATCGAAACAGATCCCGCCGAGTACTGTATCGTGGCACAGGACACCGTCATCCACACCGAGGGTGACCCAGTCAAGCGTGAAGATGAAGAGTCAAATCTCGCAGAGGTCGGCTACGACGACATTGGTGGTTGCAGGAAGCAGATGGCCCAGATTCGTGAACTTGTGGAACTTCCCCTGCGCCATCCTCAGCTTTTCAAGTCCATCGGTATCAAGCCACCCCGGGGTATCCTGATGTTCGGTCCCCCAGGTACCGGTAAAACCCTCATGGCTCGTGCTGTGGCGAACGAAACCGGCGCCTTCTTCTTCCTCATCAACGGTCCCGAAATCATGTCCAAGATGGCTGGAGAATCCGAAAGCAACCTACGAAAGGCCTTTGAGGAGGCTGAGAAAAACTCGCCAGCTATCATCTTCATCGATGAAATCGACTCTATCGCCCCCAAGCGTGAGAAGACCAATGGTGAAGTCGAGCGACGTGTCGTCTCCCAGCTTTTGACCTTGATGGACGGTCTCAAGGCTCGTTCAAACGTTGTCGTGATGGCCGCCACCAACAGGCCCAACTCGATCGACCCCGCCCTCCGTCGATTCGGTCGATTTGATCGTGAAGTCGACATTGGCATTCCAGACCCTACTGGCCGTCTCGAGATTCTGCGCATCCACACCAAGAACATGAAACTCGCTGACGATGTTGATCTTGAGCAGGTAAGCTACTTTTACAAAAGCCTTGGTCTCATTGCTGATAGTACTCTCCCAGATCGCTGCCGACACTCACGGTTACGTCGGTTCCGATGTAGCTGCTCTTTGCTCAGAAGCCGCCATGCAGCAGATCCGAGAGAAGATGGACCTCATCGACTTGGACGAAGACACCATCGACGCTGAGGTTCTCGACTCGCTTGGCGTTACAATGGAGAACTTCCGATTCGCTCTTGGTACCTCCAACCCCTCTGCTCTTCGCGAGACTGTCGTCGAAGTGCCAACCGTCACCTGGGACGACATTGGTGGTCTCGAGAAGGTCAAGCAGGAGCTCCAGGAGACTGTTCAGTACCCCGTCGAGCACCCAGAGAAGTTCCTCAAGTACGGTATGTCGCCGTCAAAGGGTGTCCTCTTCTACGGTCCCCCTGGTACTGGTAAGACCCTCTTGGCCAAGGCCATCGCCAACGAGTGTAACGCCAACTTCATCAGTATCAAGGTATGTCATTCCTTGCCTTCTTTAAGACGTTGTCCTAATGATATGCTTTCAGGGTCCTGAACTCCTTACCATGTGGTTTGGTGAATCTGAAGCCAACGTCCGAGACGTCTTTGACAAGGCTCGTGCTGCCGCGCCTTGTGTGATGTTCTTCGATGAGTTGGACTCCATTGCCAAGGCTCGTGGTGGTGGAGGTGGAGATGCTGGAGGCGCTGGTGACCGTGTTCTGAACCAAATCCTGACCGAGATGGATGGTATGAACGCGAAGAAGAACGTCTTCATCATTGGTGCTACCAACAGGCCCGACCAGATCGACTCTGCCCTCCTCCGTCCCGGTCGTCTTGACCAGCTCATCTACATCCCTCTCCCCGACGAGCCTTCACGGTTGTCCATTCTCAAGGCCGCCCTCAAGAAGTCTCCTGTCGCTCCCGACGTCAACCTCGATTTCCTCTCCAAGAGCACCCACGGCTTCTCTGGTGCCGATCTTACCGAGATCTGCCAACGTGCAGCCAAGCTCGCCATCCGAGAGTCCATCGATTCCGATATCCGACAAGCTCGCGAGAAGAAGGCCCGCGAGGAGGCTGGGGATGTCAAGATGGAGGATGAAGAGGAAGAGGAGGACCCTGTGCCCATGATCACCCGCGCTCACTTCGAGGAGGCCATGCAATACGCTCGTCGCTCTGTCAACGATGCCGACATTCGCCGCTACGAGATGTTCTCCCAGAACCTCCAGCAATCGCGTGGGTTTGGAAACAACTTCAAGTTCCCTGAAGGATCGGGTGACGGCGCGACTGCTCCTGGGCCTGCTGCTTCCAACCCTGGCTTTAGCGAGGAAGCGGACGACGATTTGTATGCATAGATGTCTCTTCTTGGAGCAGTTTTGTCTTCTTTCCTAGCCTCGTTTCGTCGTGTATCATTTTCATAATTCAGCATTCTAACATGTAGCAGTATCATCGAATTCATAAATCGTTTCTCTTTCAGACTGATTTCTTGGATGTGCTCGAGGGGAGCAAGAACAATGACCTTGAGGATGAAGGTGAAAAGCATTGGAGTACAATGGTAGCCTTCGAGTAAGATTATCGAGATGACGAGACGCAATAGCATTATGAGGGTCAGCGGAACGTCTCGTGCGCGGTTGAACCGTCGCAGGATCCTGGTTGCGACACTTTCAGGGTGTCGATTTCTGTCAGGATCGGGAAGAGGGCGAATGGTTTCGAGAAATATTTTGAGTCCGGCCCATAGCTCGGGGGATGAGAAGGCTGTTTTTCGCCAGGGGCTGCAGACCGAACGGAGGCGCAACTTGAAGAATTCCAGTCGTTGGGACTGGACCGATCCAATGCATCGGGCAGAAAAGCCCTGAAGATCTCTGCAAGTATTTCTGTCGGTAATTTACGGATGGGTGACTTCAATGCAGCCTGGATGAAGCCTTTTTGTGAGACTATCTCCTCTCTACGAGCTTTGAGGGCTCGACCGCGAAGTCTCGGTGCTTTGAGCTCTGAGTTAACTTGGTCTAGCTCAAGTGATAGGGTATTAGCACGAATAGTCAGAGCAGTAAGGCTCTCTGCAAGTGGTACAGCATTGGTGCTGGTGACCGCGTTGACGGTAGTCTCTAAGTGTGGCGAGGGTGGGTGTTCCATGCCAGTGCTGGGCAGAGTAAGAATGCTGCTGGGGAAAAATTTCCAACCCGAACGTGGCGCCTTCAGCAATCTTTCTTCGAGATTAGAGAACTGGCGGTCCTCAGATACCGTGGTGTGTTGTGCCCTGTATTATGGCCGGAGACCTCTGGCACTATTCAGACGAACAGAGATGTTGGACAATAATTCCGAACCTGACGGCGCCTAAACTTGACGTCGACATCCCACGATCATGCTTCGTGAGCGCCAATCAGTTTCTAGGGTACTCTCGCTGTATTTGACCGACAAAAGGTCTTCCTTCTCGATGATGAACCCAAAGATCTCTTGGAGATGCAGAGGAAGGTTATTGTAGCCCGTATTGTCGGCGCTCGAAACCTCTAAGACGTGAAATTATGGAAGGGCGAATGATCAAAAAACAATGCCACTAGATAAAGTAGTATTAGGTGAAGAGAAATTGACTGTAATAAGCAAGTCCACCAAAAAATCACAACCACAAAAGGTACTACTACAAAGGAGGCTCCCTTCCTTCAATTTTGAAACTCCAGGTCCCCTCGATTACGCCACCAAAAGTTTCATGGACAGATTTCTCTTTCAAGAGACCTGTCTCGCACAAAGGAGCCCAAAGTTTGCGCCATGAACTTTCCTTGAACTTGGGTTTGCTGAGACGTATGTGAAGTTCTGTGAGTTGGCATTGTGATCGAGACAGGAACATAGCCAAGCTGCTGGCGACGTCGTTTTCGGCCGTTATGTCCTGCACGGCGAGATATCGAAGGTTCGGCAATACCAATGGCCTTAGCGTCGCCTTCCCAAAGCCGATGAGGGTCAAACGATGGATGTGGGGATGATGGATCGAGGGGAGTTGAGGCCCACTAAGCGAGAAGCCTTCGGGATCTGACGAGTGTGATGGATGCCTGATTTCGAGGATTGTGAGAAGGGGAAGGTTTTGAATGACTTGAAGCATGGTTGTGACTAGCTCCGGGGCCATGTATGGGATCCGCAAGATTAAAGTGTGGAGGCTCTGATGGCGAAGCCTAAAGCATGGTACACCATTCATGCGTCTATCTCCATGGACACTGACTGTCAGCGAAAGTGTGTGGAGGGCTGGCGCATATCTGTCAAGTTGACTTCCAGGGGATGGCCACTCAGCTCCTGTGAGACCATTCATGGGCCACGCAAGCGGAAAGGCGAGGTGCTTCAATCGGGACCACGGTGTGACATCCAATTGAGAATTATTGGATATTGAGCGAGGGTCAGGAAGAACGGATGCTGGAGAGCCAGACGGAGTGTTGCTAGTGCTCGTGATCCAGCTGAACGCATGTGGCGTGCCGCCTGTAACACCGAGAAATTGTATGGTGTGCCAGTTTCGACTTTGAGACAGAGCATATCTGTATACGGCCTCCACCAAACGTCTTTCAAAGTGGTAGCTCCTATCCTTGACGCCGGGATCGTAAAGCATGGTGAGAGTCAGTGGAAGACCCCCTGCGCGGTCGAACCATCCTAGGATGCTGCCCGCAACGACCTCAGGTTCTGGATTTCTGGCAGAACCAGAAGAAAGAACACTGGGGTCGGGAGAGACCTTGAGCCCTGTCCATAACTCGGGAGTTGAGAACGCTGTCCTCCGCCAGGCTCTGCAGACCGAGCGTAGGCGCTGGAAATCCAATCGCTTGTGGCGATCCAATTCACCGGGCAGACATGCTTTGAGAACCTCTGCGAGGATTTCTGCCGGTAATTTACGAATGGGAGAGTTCAATGCGGCGCGGATGGAGGATTGTTGCAAAAGTATCTCGTCTCTCTGTGCCTTGAGGGTTTTGAGGCGAAGTTTTTGAGCTTTGATCTCGGCGTTCACTTGGTTGAGTTGAGGTGGCAGGGTGGTGAGATGATCAGATAGGGCAGAAAGTTCTTGTGTAGGAGGTATAGCATTCGTAGTGGTGACTGCTCTGAGGGCGGCGGCCAGGTACGCCGAGGATACAGGTTCCATGGCGTTGTGAAGGGCTAAATCAGACGCTACATGTTGGATAACGCCTCAGTGCTTGCCTGCAGATTTCGCTCACCCGTACCTTTATCGGCTCAATATCTCTGTAGTATTTTTGCAATCTTGTTGATGTGTAGGGTGGAGAAGGAGGGATTTGTAACCGTGCAGGCGCGGCGCCTAAGCTGACAACGTCTCACGGTCACGCTTCTCGGGCGCCAATCGCTCAGATTCGAGCGTAAGGACAGGCCTTCAAGGATGTTTGTGAATAATTTAAGTACAGATGACCTCTTCTCTCATCTGAGTCAACGTCAATCCTTCCTAAATACTACCAGCGGGACTCGGGAGGGTGTCATCACTAAGTGAGAGTCCTTTAGGATCGATCTAGGCTTCAGACATCCATGTCCCTTCAACTATGCCTGCATTAGTCTAGCGAATTAAGCTCTCTTGTAGGCCCGCCGCATAGCATACAGGAGCCCAGAACCTGCGCCACGCATTCCGCTCGAACAAAGGTCTGCTGAGGTGAGCGTGAAACTCTCTCAGCTGACATTTTGAGCGAGAGAAAAAGAGGATCAATGAGTTTACAGTATCCTTGTTCGGGGAGATTTCTTGGACAGAGAGACGCCGAAGGTCTGGTAAGCGTAGGTGCTTTAGGGCCACAAAGGCAAATCCCACTAGGGTCAGGCTCTGGATGTTGGAACTGTAGAATATAGGAAACACAAAACCAGCGGGATAGACGAAGTAGGCAAATTGTCGTTCTCCCTTGAGCTTCGGGAATTGGAGATCGGGCAGATTTTGGATTAGTCGAAGAAAAGCGAAAGCAACGAAATCGGGCATATTTGAGAGCTCCACTCTTAAGGATCGAAGGTTGCGGTGGTGTAAGACAATCCTGTGGCCGTCGTGTGTGGATAAAGGGGGTAGGAACTCAACCACTACTGTGAGAGCAGTGAGGGAGGGTGCATACTCATCGAGGCGACGTCCAGGAAAGGGCCATTCACCTCCAGTGGGTCCTTCGAAAGTCCATGCCAAAGGCAAGGTAAGATGGCGTAGGTATTTCCATGGCGTGGGTTCCGAGGGCGTGGTGCTACCTACGCCCCGATGTAGTTGGAGGGTGTCTTGATTAGTTGCGGAACACGGGACCTGGCTTGCGTTCAATGCATCCAACACTGAAAACAGCTCTTCGGCGCCTTCACAAGGAAGCTCCAGCTCAAGCCAGTGTCAACCGATAAGTAGATGGCTTCCAGCATCTTTAAGTCCTTCTTTGTGAGTGGAGTGAGCTGCCAAGGGATGTGCTTGTCTCTGACGTGAGCTACTTTGAATGTCAGGGGTAAGTCCGCTGCACGATCGAACCATCGCAGGATGACACCTGCAACGTCCCAACGTGGCTTGAACGTGTCGCGCTCAAGGGTAATCTCAAGTCTGTTCCATAGCTCGGGGGTTGAGAATGCCGTTTCTCGCCACATACTGCAGACCGAGCGAAGAGCAAGGAAGGAAAATAGATCATTCCTGCTCAGGGGGTTTGGGAAACAAGCTTTCAGAATCTCTGCGATCAATTCTGAAGGAAGTTTACGGATAGGGGATTTGAAGGCAATTTGAAGGATTCGTTGCTCTTGGAGCATGTCTGCCCTCCAAGCTTCGAGGGATGTGAGGCGCAACCTCAGCTCTTTGATCTCTGCTTCCGCACGCCCCAACTCTTGTGGCAGAGATTCAATCGACGATTCATTAGAAGCGGCACGTCATTGGCAGGGGGAAGAACATTGGTTGCACCGAGAGCTTTGATAGTAGCTTTGAGGTAGGTTTTGAATCCATGGTGGAAGAAATCTGTTGGCGTGAATCTGATATCCTTCAGTTCAGGTTCCAGCAGTCAGTTCTGCAATAGAAGATTATCCGTACCCTGAGCAATTTGGTATTCCAGGTTCTGCCTTGGGAGCAGATGTAAAGGGCGTAAGATGTTGTCGCAAAGTGGTTACTGGCAGGCAATAACGTCTCACGGTCATTCCCACGGGCGCCAATCATGTCGACGGTCGGAGTCGAAATTCTCATTTACTTACTCTCGCTATATTTCGAATACCTTGAAATAGAAGGGAAATCATTGGCCGCAGATATTTGTATGCATACCGCTTCCAGGTCCTCGGGTGCCACTTTTATTAAAAGCCGAAAGTAGAAGCAGATACCATTGCCCAGTGGATGCTAATCTGGACTACGCAAGTACAGGGCCCTTCTCCCGTATGATCATTGTCAATCTATTTAAACTAGACTTAGTCAAGTAGGGAGGACAGAGAGCCACGCTTGTGATATGAAGTTATCCTCTCCACCAAAAACGACGTAGTTATCTCCCAGGAGTATTCGTGCTCCCTGCTTCAGCCCTGACAATCCAAGCCCCTTCTGTAACCATGCCAGAGCCATCCTCGCGAACTAGGCTCTCTTGTAGGCCCATCACGTCGCATAAAGGAGCCCAGATCTTGCGCCACGTGCTTCGCTCGAGCAAGGACATGCTGAGATGAACGTGAAGTTCCCTCAACTCGCAGTTGGACCGAGAGAGAAGAGAAAGCAGAGCATCCACAACGGCCGTATTTGGGATGAGTTCGTGTATGACAAGGTGGCGGAGGTTCGGTAATGTCAAGTGCTTTAGGGTGACGATCCCTGATCCGGTAAGGCTGAGGCTGCGGATGCCGAAATGAGGGTCGGGGGATATGACAGGTTTGACATTCAAACGAATGCGTTCCACTGGATCTAGGGATACCTTGAGCTTTAGGGTCCGGAGACCGGGTAGACTTGGAACCAGTTGAAGGAAAGCATCAACGACGAATCCAAGCGCGGTGGGGATCTCCACAGTTAGGGACCGAAGGTGGTTGTGGTGTAGACCAATCCTTAGCTTGCGATTACCATTCGGGGATCTTGTTTGACCGGGTTTAACTGTTACCGAGAGCGTAGCCAGAGCAGGAGCATATTTATCAAGGCGACGCCTAGGAAACGGCCATTCTTCCCCAGCAGGTCCTTCAGAGGGCAACATGAATGGGAGGGTAAGATGCTCTAAACGCCCCCATGGCGTGTTGCAACTCGGGGCAGCACTCGCTTCATCCGATGAACCAAACAGTACGTCGGCTCCGATGTCAGGGAGATGAAGCTCATGCCAGTTGCGAGATTGAGGAAAAACCGAAGTGTAAATGGCTTGCAGAATTGATATATCCATGCTGTTAAGCTGAATATCGTGGTCCGGGCTATACTTGTATCTGCCACGAGTTACTTTGAATGTCAGTGGGAGGTCCCCTGCTCGATCGAACCATCGCGAGATGACGCCGGCTACATCCCAGCGTGGCGTGAGCGTCTCGCATCCAAGAGTGATCTCCAGCCTGTCCCATAGATCCGGGGTGGTGAATGCTGCTTCCCGCCACATCTTGCAGACGGAGCGTAGGGAAAGAAAGCAAGATCGATCACCCTTGTTCAGGGCGTCGGGGAACCGAGCTTTCAGAATTTCCACAATTAATTCTGTAGGGAGCTTGTGTATAGGAGAGTTGATGGAAGTGTGAGGGAGATGTTGCTCTTGGAGCAGATCTGTTTTGTGAATTTCGAGGGATGCGAGACACAGCTTCAGCTCTGTGATCTCTGCTTCTACCTGCCCCAATTCTTGTGGAAGAGATTTGAGATGGTTGGATAGAGCTGTTATGTCGCTAGCAAGGGGAATAGCATTGGTTGCAGAGGAAGCCTTCAAGGTAGCAACCTTGAGGTCGCCCACAGGTGCAGGTTCTGAATCCATGGTCTGATTGGTCGATATCTGAACAAAGTCTCTTCGTTCTTTGGATCCGATACCCTTCAGTTCAGTATTCAGTAGTTATTCCTACAACAGAGGGACATCCTTACCCTGACCGATGTAGTCTTCCAGCTAGTAGGCGCAAAGGGCAATATATGCAGAAGTCACCGAAACCCGGCTATGGCTGGCAATGTCTCACGGTCACTCCTCCCAATCGCATCGAAGCCAGATCGGTGCTCAGATCTCAGATTCAGATACTCAAAATATCTCTCGAAAATGCCCAAGCAATGTTACGGTTGTTTTACGGTTCTGTAGACGTCCATAGGGAGGGTTTTAGGTACCAATATTTTAACCCCACTGACACCCTTCCTCCTATCCAAGATGATGCGCCTACCGCACAGTCGGAGTTTTTGTGCTCGTTGTCTTGGTCGTCTTGCCAGTCCAAGCACCTTCGACAACGCCACAGGTCTTCGCATCATCGCGAATAAAGCTCTCTTGTAGACCCATCGTATCACATAGAGGAGCCCAACACTTCCGCCAAGTGCTTCGCTTGAACCAAGGCGTACTGAGATGAACACGAAGGTTTACAAGCTGACACTTTGACCGCGAGAGGAAGGAAATGAAGGCGCCCACGACGTCCTGATCTGGAGCGAGTTCTTGGACAACCAGATGGCGTCATCACAGACATCTTGGTATACGGGAGCTATCTCTGGGGCCATCTACGTGAACTCGGCGCCTGGGCGTAACGGAAGTTACTTTCCATATATGCGGCCCGATTTTGCAAGCATTTCGATGGACCTTGGATCCTCTGACTCCGAGACGAGCCGCCAGGTAAGGGTCACATTCATCGACGAGTGTTTCAACAAGCTTGGCCCTGATGAAGCCAAGAAATGGGAGTTGATAGGCATGGGGTGCATGCTATCTATGTCAACTTCTGTTCTCGAACTTGGTACCAACGACGACACTAAACTGTTTGAAGCTGCTCGAAATGGGCTCCCGGCCCTTTACATCTACGGAACGGCAGACAAGACCCTGGACACAATCCGCCTTAAGTCTTTGTACAGAGAGCACTTCTCGTGCCTCGATGTGCATAGAATTGAAGGGGGGAGTCACTCGCCTTTCGCGCATGAACATGTCTCTGAGGTTGCCGAGGCCATTATTAGTAAGTTTGCTGACAAGACGTTTTCGGCTTGAATAAACAAAGTGGCCTCTCTGCTCTCTTCTCATGTTAGCATAGACTGGGGTTCAACAGCAGATTTTAACTCCAAAACCCATAAAAGTTGATAAGATTTAGTACCCAACGCCTATGTATACAGAGCACGGTTATGGTGGTCCTCTGGTAGCCGACTCGGATTCAGAAGAAACCAAATCTGCGAGTGTATGGTCTCCGTCCAACGGAATGCACCTCGAAGTGACTAGTCAAGAGACGCCATCTATTAATTTCATCAGTCCCTCATTCTTCTTCGTGTTAATCAACTCTACCCAATTCTCAGTCCACGTAGCTTTAAGAAAACAATGGCAAACATCATATTGGCATAAGTTGGACTCTATCGCATCGCTCTCTCGTCCCCAACTTCTATCGCCCCAGAACATGATGCACCCCTCGTTAAACTCTTACAATCAGGCCATTCTTCCTCTGGTTCTGGGGGGAAATCCCTCTGGATCCCTCAATATAGCTATGAACATACCTCGCTCCAAGGAAGATCTCGCAAAATTAGAAGCAGACTTCGCAAGTGCAGGATCGAGTTGTGCAGCTTCACGTTCTTCGACTCCCAATTCGACGACCTCGAGGCATCGGAAACCGGCGCCTTCCTTACGACATTGCGGGAGATCGTCCAGAAGTTCTCGCGTCAGCTCGCGTCTCTCCAACTCGAGCTAGAATTTGCTCCAGAGTGGCTGGTCACTCAGGTCTTGGGCGTCTTCACCGACCTCGAATATCCAAAGTTGTCGAAGCTCAAAGTCTACGTCGCGGATCCGGGAGAGGCGAGCTCACTTCAATCTGACGAAACCTGGCAGTTCTTCATCACCTTTGCCACACATTCCGACACTTTGAAGGAAATCTGGGTCGCGCCTGCCGAATGGTTGCTCGCCTATGGAAGAGACCCGATGAAATGCTTTACCGTTTCTCAGGCCACATCCTTCACCTTTGAGGCTGTCGAGTCCGTTCGTTCCGTGCTCTCCCCCCTTCGACGATGTGCCGAACTTCAGGAACTCGACGTTCGATTCATGGATCACTGTGATCTTTCAGGCGGATGGCTAGAAAAGGAGGCTGGGTACCGCGATGGGGCCCCCCTCATAATTGACTTGCCAAAGATGAAGACACTTCTCATCGAATTCTCAAATGCCGCAGCGGCAAACACCATGAACGCCCTAAAACTACCTCAACTACAGCTCCTCACTTTGCGCTGGTACTCTGGTATTCCACGCAGCGACAGGGAAGCCGTATACAATTCTGTCAAGGAGCTCGTTCGCAGGTCGCACTGTCTCAACATGACAGTGGAATTGAGCTATAACGGAGAAGAGAAGTGGCACACTGGTCGATGGACTTCCTCAGGCGACCAACTGCGCAGGTTCCTGCTGAGGAAGGAGCAAGAGGAATGGGAGTTGTGATCCGAGGTGGAGGTGGATTCAGAGATGCGCCGATATGGTGAACTCCCTTGTGTTCAGGACCTTACTACAATATCGAGTATGGCCAACACGTACTCTCGGTTACCAATGCCGCGCTTTAAGCTAATGATAGTGCCTTGAAGTTGTACGTGTGCGTTGTTATCGGAAATATAGGGGGACGCCCTACACCATAGAGGAAGACGCCCTATCTGGACTGCGAAATTGTCTTGAGTTTGTTGGATAAGTGCATGAGTGGCGCTGTATGTATCGGAGAACAGTGGTGATGTGGGTCTAACTGTCATCGAGATCGCCCTGCGTCCTTCGTCAGGTGGAGGACCTCGTGGTCAAGACCTCGTGTTTTCTGACACATAAAGGGAGAAGTCAATCTCTCGCTCTCCCTATCAGACCCTATTCACCATTCCGCGTAACAATGACTGGCAGATTACTGACATCTTCAGACGGTGCCCTTGTGTACGCTGAGGCATTTGGAGACTCCAGCAAACCTCCCATCGTTTTCATTCATGGATTCGCACTGAGCGCTGGGGTCTGGGAAGCCCTCTTCAGAGAGCCCAGCTTGAGGGATCACTTTTATCTTGTACGATCCTTGGTTGATTGTGGAAGGTTGTTGGGGCGCTTACGAGTAGTAGGTTGCGTACGATCTCAGAGGTCATGGGCGCTCGGCGAAGCCCACTAGCCCAGAGGGTTACGAGTCGACACTCTTTGCGAGTGACTTCAAGGCGGTACTTGAGGCATTCAGCATCAAAAAGCCTATTGTTCTCGGATGGTAAGTCTTGGAGGTCCTTTGAGCTTGGATATTTCTCATTGGGTTCATTTCTGTTCTAGGAGTATGGGAGGTAAATGCGTTTCTTGATCTTGGGGGTCTTCAACTTCTAATGGGCGCGTCCTCCAACAGGTGCTGTCCTCGCAGACATCCTTGGAAATCTTCCAGAAGGGACCGTGTCTGGCCTTATCTACCTGAATGCAGTACCCGGAACCAATGCTGCCACGGGCAACTTCAGGCGTCAAGAGTTCATCGACGCAGACGTGTCACTCAAACTTGTATCGAGTGACGCCGACACCAACTGCAACGCCAGAATCGAATTTGTCGACGCGTGCTTCAACAGCCCTGGTCCTGATCAAGCCAAGAAATGGGAATGGGTTGGAATGGGATGCATGCAGCCTCCCTCCATCGCGATTCTCTTTGGGACACGCAAGAATGATGATACCAAACTTGTTGAAGCAGCTCGGAACGGTCTACCAACGCTCTACCTGTATGGAACGGCTGACAAGATCTACGACACTGTTGCCATGGAGTCTTGTTACCGGGAACGTTTCTCCGCACTGGATATCCACGGGGTTGAGGGAGGAAGCCACTCACCCATGGCAGATGAAAGTGTTTCGGAAGTGGGTACGGCGATTGCAAAGTTTGCGAGCAAGACTTTCGCAACTTGAGAAGATCGTGGACGCACTCTCCTGTTTATCTTCCAAACGATACTGGAAATCGTCACTGGTTTACTCAGTTTACGTGTCTGTATATTAAATAACCGCGTCGCGAAATAGTCCTTAAAGATCTATCAAGGCTACAGAGTCTCATGGTGACGGAATATCATCAACTAAGATTCCTAAGTGACTCACGACAGAAGGGCCAAAATCCTTCAAAACTTGTTCATACCCCCAAAGCAAGCGCCCAAGCCGACTCCGATACGAACGGAGCCTCGACGATGAGATCATTCACGTGCTTATGCCCCCTGGCTATCGGTTCGCATTCATCCCTGACGCTCACAGGCTGCCATCCTTCGACACGTCCTACGCTCTATCTAACCCTCTCAGTGACGCTCAGGCTGGCCTTGTGACCAATCAGCAGCATTATCAACTTGTCTGAAAAGAGGGCCGCGTGAACAGACTCAGGGAGAACACAATGTCATCGACAAACCACGATAGGAACGTCTCGCCGCCACAGCTCAGTGGCAGTTCGACAGCAGCCGTGACCACCGCTGTATCGAGCACAACAGGCAGCATGAGAAACAGGCGCCCTGGCGTGCTGCCCCGGTCGTTATCGGCTTCGATGTTGAAAGAAAGCCTGACCAAGCTGGCGGAGGCACCGTACAGCGTGTCAAACAGTGTGGCCAAGCTTCATGCAAATGTGAAGTGCGTAACAAACTTTTGAGATTAGAAATTAGCTGACTGCTATTCTATTTCTCTATTTTGGCGTCGCTTGGTATCTGTGCTCTCATAATCTGGACGACTTGCAATTCTGGATGGATGGTCCGAATGGCAGTTATGTCCCAGCACAAATCCCTCGGAAGAGGAGGCTGCAAACCTTTGCAGTGGCGATATGGTCTGTCTTAATCATAATTGCCTTCGTCACCTGGTTTCTGCTCCTGTGAGTCTTTCTTTCAGTCCAGAGATAAGTGCAGACACGTTCGCCACGCACCTATCCTGTCTATCCCTCCTTTGCCACCTATCTCCTTGCTAGGCTCTGGAAGGAATATGCTTATGAAGCTTTTTTTGCAGTTCATTCCCTCGGCTGTGGCCATTCCTGGCGGTCTACTATATCTGGTATAGGTACATTGATGATGCACCTGAACAGGGCGGGAGACGGACGCGATGGGTGTACAAAATGAGTTTCTGGAAGTACTTTGCAGACTACTATCCCGTACAGTGAGTTATCTGCTTCCATTCGTCTCCCTCTGATTGGATTGACACGCCGTTATTAGGCTTTTGAAAACAGCAGACCTTCCTGCTGACCGACCGTACGTGTTTGGGTACCATCCGCATGGCATCATCGGGATGTGAGTTCTGTGTCTTCTACTGTCGCCCCTTGACTGACAGGATGTAGGGGAGCACTCGCAACCTTTGCTGCACAAGCTAGTGGCTGGGAAGAAGAGTACCCAGGCATAAACCCTCGCCTCCTCACACTGACCACCAATTTCCAAATGCCCTTCTATCGCGATATTCTTCTGGCGCTGGGAATCTGCAGTGTCAGCAAGAGGAGTTGCTCGAATATCTTGAAGAGTGGGCCCGGGAATGCGATTGCGATCGTGGTGGGAGGCGCGGCGGAGAGTTTGAGCGCGCATCCAGGGACAGCAGACTTGACACTGAGAAAGAGGCTGGGGTTCATCAAGCTCGCAATTCAGCATGGGTGAGACGAATTCGCTCCCTACTCTTGTACGCAACTGACGACGACGTAGAGCTGACCTTGTGCCAACATTCTCGTTTGGGGAGAACGACGTGTGTGGTCTTGCCTCGAGTGTGCTTCGCCGCTAACTCTTCCACTAGATATACCAACAGATGCCGAATGAAAAAGGGACCACGATCTATGCCCTTCAACGGAAATTCCAATCAATATTCGGCTTCACACTACCACTTTTCCATGGGCGAGGGCTGCTCAACTGTGCGTGACCTCCACTTGGTGGCAACCTTCGAACAACTCTAAACCGATGTGTATCTTTAGACAATGTGGGCCTGATGCCCTACAGACGCAGAATCGTCGTGGTTGGTGAGCATCTTACCCAGTCATCTTGACCACAAACCTACTTATCCAACGCAGTCGGTCGACCGGTCCATGTAACCAAAATGGAGAAACCTTCGCTAGATGAGGTTTACAGAATCCAACAGGCGTATATTGAAGAGCTTACTCGGTATGTGTCTATGATTCGAGAGTTTGCATCGCTTGCTCATTGTTGGATATCAGCATTTGGGATACGTACAAAGACGAGTTCGCGAAGACCCGTGTGAGGGAGTTGAGTATTATAGAATAGACGCATACTTTTAGATTTGCATCCTCATCTTCAATGCCTTTTCGCACCGTCCGAACCACGGCTTGCATCCGATTTTGGGTGCTTCATTGGTAGTGCTTGGTCTCGCTCCAGACCTTACTCGAATGGCTGGCTGAAACTGGGTTCGAAGGTGATATCATAGTACGAAGTGAAAGTAGATGGCAAGCTGTCTACTTATCTATTATGCCTTCCCCTTTCTGGGAGCTAGGCATGATGCAAGGTCCTCAAATCTATCTCCCTTGCCCTCTTCGAAATGAGTCCTGCAGCCTCGGGAGGGGGACGGCACTTCTTCAGGTTCTCATAATCATACCATACCAACGTCTCTTTGGAGTAGATGGCAAATTCCTGCTGTTGGAGAGAATACCCTGCGGCGACGACATTGAACTTGGGCGAGAGCTCCATGCCTGGTTTCGGAGGGACAGGGCAATAGCCGATCAGGAGCTGTAGGAGGAAACGCAAAGGTGTAAGATAAAACGGGGAAGGGAATTGTATATTCAAGGAGATGTACCGTATCTGGGTAGGTGACTGGACGTCTGAACACCACGTCTATGCTCCCTAGGATAAGCGAAGTCCCTTTCGCCTTGATCATGTCATCTGCTTTCTGAGGACCTGCCCATTCGGTTCCGATAGCTTGCATCCACTTGATACGAGCCTAGTGCACGTCATGAGATTGAGTCAAGAGGCTCATGTGGAATCGAGCCAGGAAGCACGCACGGATTCAAAGAACCTGACTGGGAGCGTTCAAGTGAGCTAATTCAACCGCGTGGGCAGGTGACGGTGCTCACTATAGCGCACGTTATTCACATGTCTATGGAATCACAATTATCAACATCCATCGCGCAGAAAAGCGCGTAAAAGAAGGTGGACACGTACTGGAAAGCATCCTGGTCTCCCCACACGATCCTCTGTTCCAGGAACGAGTCCGGGTCGAACCCAGCCCGGAGAAACTTGGATTTCGCGTTCTCAAGAAGAGTTTTGTATTCTTCAGAGGATTGGTTCCAAGCCTTGAGGGGTGCGGTGGAAGTGCTATTGGCCCTCGATGCTACCGCGAAGGGTCGTGTAGCTGAGCGGAGTCGGAGATTGGCGCTTGAAAAAGCGCGTTGGGAGCAGCCAGCAAGCATTGGTGCACGATTCCAGTATCAAGTGTTAAGCTAGTGAGAAGTCGAAGGGTCCGTTGGTGGTCGCCAGAGTCGAGGAGATTGAGCAGGAACGCGCTCACCAACGTCATCATCATCGGTGTCAAAGACCTACGGTCGCACGCCTTCCGGCAATTTCGGGCGCCCTCACTCACAATCCGAGTCGGACGGACTCATGAAATCTTTGCCTGAGTTACATGCAGGTACTACCAGGGTACTGCAATACACAGAGCAATCTATAGCGTTGTCGATCGCTGTCGAGTTCGGGTCCGTATTGAGACGAGAAAGTAGGCGCCCAATGTTGAGAAGTGACCGTGGGAAATCGTTAAGAGCAAGAATCAATTCCGAGTTCTGTGCGGTGAACTCTTCTTGACCTCAAGTTCATACCTCCCTTCAGAATGGAGAAGCATAACCACCAGAAAAACGGCTCCAATACCCCAGTAAAAGCCTTCTTGCCTTCACTGCCTTCAGAGCTTATTGCAGAGATCATGAAAGCCTGCTTTTCGGATGCGCTGGACCACTACGAGCGCCTCTTCTTCATCAGCCTGCGATCAGTTTGCAGAACGTGGAGGAGTACGGCGTTTTCAACACCAGACCTATGGGCTGGGCTCACCATCACTCTCAACTCCGAACTACGCAGGCTGTGGCAGGAAGCCGCTGCAGATCGCAGGATCCTCCGCTGGCTCGACCGTGCAGGAGACCGACCACTGACGTTCAAAGTCATCAGGGAGTCGGATCCAGATTACCTAACGCCAATTTTCCGCCGTCGCGAACCTCTTAATGTGATGGAGGTAGTGTTGATGAGCGAAATATGTGCTTCCATTTTGTCGAGCGGCCGGAATTGGTATCGGATTCATCTTCCCAGCGTAGAGGAGGACCATGTGTCCTCAGCTTTCTTGGAGCGGTTCAATGTTGACCGCGGGCATCCCCTTCTGCCCCAGGACCCAGCTGGAGCTCAATTAAACTGCTCCATGCAATACCCTTGGAAGACATTGAAGCATCTCCAAGTTTCCCTTCTCATTAATTGGCCCGATTTCAGGCGCTCCGAAAAGCAGTGGCCGCTACCCAGTCATGGCTTGGGTGCACAGGTTCCCTCTCTCACCTCCCTTGAAGTTGTCTTCGTCAACTCCGCCCACCCATCCATCTTCTTACCACCCCGCCTGGGTTTGAAGTTTAGCCACAATACCCTTCGAAAACTGGTTTTGTCTTTCAGCCTGGACCAAGAAGCAGCCTTCAGCGTTGGGATCATCCAGAACCTGCCCCTTCTGGAGGACCTTACCGTTGCTCTCGCACCAACCACAATCTCTTGGAGGCAGACACCCATCACCCATACCAACGTCGAAAGCCTCACTCTCATTTGCTATGGTAATCAATTCCTCGACGCTTTTACCTTGCCCAACCTAAGCTACCTTTCCCTTCGGCATCTCATACCAAAGCATTATGATGTGAAGCTGCTAGTGTCGTTCTTCTCTTGCTCGGAATGCCAACAGCTCAAAACGCTCAGCATTCACCTCAACGTACCTCAGTTCAAACCTAAATCATGGCGGACGCTATGGGCACCGGCGTATGAGATGATGGGATTGAAAGAGCAGTCAATACGTGAAGCACGCGGCGCCATACAAGAGGGAGTCTGGACCGCCTAGTAGCCACCATCGTTCCCTACGCCTCCAGTTGCCCCAACCTCCGAGGCTCCCTGGTGCAGGGGAGGTATAGTGTGGAACTCTTCATCTCCTTTCTCATTTCAATACGAACGCCATTAGCGCTGCTGTAACAGTTCCGTCCATGTCTGGATCGGCCAGAAACTTTTGGATTCAAGTGATAACAATTCTACATACCGATACTAACCCCTACCAATCTCTACGCTTCAGAAACGATGTCGACGTCATTCAAGCTTCAAAGCGAAATACCTTTGACGCTACTCGATCATACAAAGAATATCTGAGTCGTCACTGTCAAACTTGAAGTACACCATGCCCCGCCGGCAATTTCGTGCTCTCCCATCCCGGTCCGAGTCGGGCGGGTGCATGACTCCTCTCCTCCGTACCAGTGGGCGTTCTGGAGGTCAAGAAAAGGGACTTCAAGACACATGACGCCTTATCTGTAGAAAGCGCGTCACCAGCCTCGATCTCTGGGGCCAGGGGAAAAGGAGGTTCCCGTTTCGGGCAGTGAATCTGACTCAGGGACTTCAGGCGAGACTCGAATCGCAATGGTACAAAAGGAGTGGAAAGAGCGAGAGACATCCTCAGCCTTCCTTTCCTTCTTTCCTTTTCCTCGGGCCCTGGTGGTCGGTTTCTTTTTGTTTTCTTCCACTTCTTCTCTGCCCAACGTCGATCGTCTTACGCAGCCTTTACCACATTCACGTCCTACCTTACGACCCTTGCTAATAATCTTCATTCACCACACCTCTGCGAGGTTCTTTGAGTTTACCAAACACTTCTCTCGTTTACGATCGACTATGCATCTCCCAACTTCATATTTCACTCTCCTCACTCTCTCACTTCTCCTATCTTCCAACCTCCCGCAAGCCTCTGGCGCAGTTCTCCGCGTCCGTCAAGCTGCCTCCGACTCCAACACTTCCTCCGCTTCTCCCTCCCACTCGCATGCCCATCCTTCCGCGACGCACAGCACCCACTCGCACTCCAACAACCATACCAACACCCACTCCCACACCCATGACGCATCAGCTACCCCTCACGCATCCCACATCGCCAAAGTTGTTCAGACTCAAGACGAATACAATGTCAGCGATGATGCAGGCAGTGAAGAGCGACCCCATCGTAGCCTTAGATGGAACCGATCCGCTTCAGCGACGTGGACAGGCGATTGGAAGACCCGTACGGCTTCAAGGACGTGGACGGGTAGCTGGGCTGGTCCCACCGGTCGTCCTTCCAGGGGTGGCTCCGATTCTGAACAGGGTTCGAGCACCGTTGACGACGATGTTGTTGAAGACGATGGAAGCAAGGATCTAGCCAAGGTACGCCGCACACCTGTTTCCTTCGTTGGATTGGATGGGAATCTGACATTCGTTAACAGAGAAGCACCCGAGCCCCTCGTCGAGGCCGCCTCCTCCAGTCCTCTCACTCTTCCTCCGCCAAACCCTCCAAGCGTTCCTCAGATCAACAACATCAACGCTCTTTTGCACTCTCCCGACGCGAGCCCAATTTCGCCGAGACCATAGGATTCAATAGCCGTATCGCTCGACTCATGCTTCAACAACGCGCCAAGGCTATCGACATTCCCAAGCAAAAGTCGTCGATGGTGAAGGCCAGGATGCAAAGGCGTAGTTCAGGCAAGAGCCATTATGTCGTTTCGGGTGCAGCTTCAAAGCGGAATGGTGGTAGGAGAAAGAGGTTCTCGTCGATGATGGCTCGTCGTGCAGGGAATATTGCAGATGCGCAAGATCTTCATGCTGATCAAGTGGAGGATGTCGGCGCAAAGGAGGATGTGGTCGGTATGCCTGGGACGATCGCTATCATGGTACGTCTCCCTCCTTCTCCCCTTCCATGTGTGGACACGAGAGACTGACGCGGTCTGATTCACAGAGTCATATGAACAACTCGACGACAGGCAAGAAGCTCGCTTCACTGTACATGGATCCAAGCAACAGCGCTCCGTACATCCTCAACGCCTCTGAGAAGAACGCTACCCTTCTGCGCCTTGTGCCTGCATCCTCTTCCTCTTCCACCCCCTCTGCCTCTTCTTCTCTATCATCAACTTCGTCGTCGTCAGAGATCCAAGACGACCCCGAATCACCCGTCACACTCCAAACAACCATCGACAACGCCTCGTACTGCGCGACATACGACCCCAACCCTCCCGCGCCTGAACCGTTGACAATGGAGGCATGTTTCCGACCCGAGGGTAATAGTGACGGTGCGAGTGCGCGCAAGAGCCAGACATTCTCGTTCAACAAGGAGACGGGTGTTATTCGTCCGATGTGGTTCGTCGAGGGGTCGTCTTCTGTTCAAGAGGAAGATGGAGGAGAGGGTGATGACGAGGACGTTGAGACGCCTGGAGAAGGCGGAGATGGTGATGATGACGATGACAGTATTGAAGCCGACTCTGCTTTGTCTTCAAGTTCTTTGGCGGCGTCGATGGCAGCGTCAACTACGGTTTCACCATCGTCTTCAGCCTCCAATGCAAAGCCTACGGCGCAAGGTCTCGCAGCTCAGGATTCCCCCTCCCATGAAGGCGCGCAGAACGTCACTTTGGTCTTTGTGCCCTCGACAGAGGCCTCTGGTATCGACGACGACGCTGACGGGGAGCGACAATCCGCAAAGGCCACCCAGACTGTTACAGTCACCGCTGCTTCATCATCATCTCCTTCGCCTAGCGCGTTGAACGCCAACACCGCCGAGCCTACTCTCGCCGTGTCTTCCTCGTCCGCTTTTCCCAGTTCATCGTCTTCTGCTTCTTCATCACCCACACTCAAGGTCGAAGTCTTCAGCCAAATTCCCAGCGAGACGTCCTCCGCCAGCGGTTCTGCTTCGCCGTCGTCTATGGACCAAGCCTCTGCGACAGTGATGGCGTCGGCGTCGTCTGTGACGACAGTGACGATCCCTGCTTCGAGTTTCGAGGCTGCAGCCGCTGCTACGGCCTCTCCTTCCTCTGTCGACGACACGTCTAGCTCATCAACGGCCAGTGTAACTGCCGTAGAAGCTACCGCGACCGACACTTCCCCTGCACCTTCGATGACGAGTGAATCACCCGCCGCGTCAAGCTCAGTCGACGCTGAAGCGGTCGCTTCTTCGATCGCTTCCTCTTTCAGCAGTAGTAGTGGGAGTGCCGCTCCTCCTTCCCCTTCGGCTGCCACAGTTACCAGTACAAGCACAGAGGGTGGAGGACCGAGCTCGACGATGGTGGCTGTCGTAGCTCGACGTGCAGCAGGTCCGGCTGGGAAGGTTAGGCGGACGAGGATGGCTGCTGTGGATACTGAGCCGTACAAGTGGATGTTTAGGGCTGAGGAGGATCGTTAAAGAAGGTCTCATGGGTTCTTGATTTCCGGGTTTTGGGAGGATGGGAGGGAATTGAGAGGCTTAGAGAAGGGAGTAGTTCCAACATAGAAGGGAGGACAGTTGCTGAGTGGGAGAACGTAGGAAGCTGGTCTTCCTCCGCCCTCCCCCCGCTATTGCATTCGGCTTAGGTTTGCACGCCAGAGTGCCTCACGCCGCCTCTGTGCCAACTCGATAGTTCTGGTTCATGTATCTAGATATATACGCCTGCTGCCCCTGTCAATATGAATGGTTTGGATGCTTCAGTATGAATGCGTACCTTTGGACTGCACACCGATCCAAGTCGTAGTGATCATAGAGGCAGATACTGCCGTGAGCTCCTCCAGGCAACAGATTATGAATGGAGCTGGGATACGATCGCGAACCGAATGAGCATCCGACGCAAGCCCATCCGTGAAATGCCCTTTATGTTCTCTGCAAAGAACACCTTCTATACATGGCGTTTGAATACAAAGAATGAATTCTTGTTCTTGTTCATGGACATGGGAAGAGGAAGGGTTTTGTGGTCATTCATTTTGATGGTTGCCAAAACAAGTTTCGCCGCGCGAGCCGACAATTTGTTTTTCCTTGGTCCTTGGCTTTTCCGGTTGTTGACGTTGAACTCTCGTGTCCCCTCTCTCTCGTTATTTCACTTTCACTATTCTGCTGGTGTTCCTCGTCAGGACCCTTCCATTCATTTTCTCAACACACACACACACAACCTGGATTTCTATTAAACCAAACAACTCATAGAACATGACAGTGAATCATCAAGTCCATAGGCGGTCCCATGAAGCACTCCTTCGAAAGCGCCGACTAGCACAGGAGCCAGACGCAGATCATGTCGAATCTGACACGGTCGAAGAAGCCGCAGGAGACAAGGAACGGCGGCAGTTTAACTTGCCAACCTTTACAGATCTCTGTAAGTCCTTCTATATATTCTAATGATATTCATCCTAACATTTCAATAGTCCCTCCTGCTTTTCCAGGCAGACCAAGGCCTACACCTGAGCCACCAGTCGTCGAGACACCCACTATCATCGTTCGTCCTCCAGTCGTAACCGAAACCCCGGTCACCCCACGACCAGGTCGCCCTCCACCCGTGGAAGAAGAAGAAGAGACGACTTCCGTACCTCCTCCTCCTGTCGCAACCCCAGTGACGACCTCTTCCACTCCCACTGTGACGCCCAGCTCGACTCGCACCACCCCTACTCCTGTCGTCGTCCCTACCACGAGCAGCACACCCCCACCTCCACCACCCCCTGCCCCTGTTGCAACCACAGAGCCAGAGGCCCCTCTACCTCTTGTCACCATCACCAGCTATGTCCGCAGCCCCAGTGCCAAAGTTGCTGCTGCCACCGGCGCGGCTGCCAGTGGCGGCGTCGAGCCTACAGGCGGTTCCAGCGCTGCGCCTATCGCAGGAGGAGTTTTAGGTGGACTCCTAGGTCTTGGCGCCATAGCCTTCATCGTTGTCCTGCTCATTGTAAGTCTGGCATTCCTTTTCATTGAATTCGACTAACACAGATATCACAGCGTCGCAAACGCAAGCGCGAATACGAGAATGCCTTTAGCGCTAGCGAATTCCGTCGGTCCGCCATGCTCGTCTCAGATTCCAAGAGCGGCTTTGATTCGCCGGGTGGAGGTGCAGGGCCTCAGATGACCGAACGTCAACTCCCACCTACGCCCAATTACGGATCCACGGCTCCCGTGCCCTTCCACAACGACTATGGCTACAACCCGAATAACACCAATAACAACTTCCAGCCTCAGCCGTACGCCCAGAACCAAGGACAAGGATTCTACGCCGGTGCACCCGGAGGTGGAACCTACGACGCCTACTCTGACGCTTCACCCTCCAACTTTGCAGGCTTTGGTTCGCAGAATGGTAATATGGCAGGCGCAGGAGCAGGTGGAGGATGGGGACCCGGTCAAGTCGTCCCCAACGCTTCGCACTACGCCGTGAACCCGTTCATGAACCCAGCACCCTACAACGAATCACCCTTCTCCCCTGCCCAGACCCCCGTCTCCGCGACGCCCTCGTCTCATTACCCAGTCGCCTTCCCACCCTCGCCTGTCACTCCTGAAGGTGTCCAACGCAGTCTCAGCAGGAGCGGAACTCTCAGCCGCAGTGGAACTCTCAGTCGAAGCGGAACTCTCAGTCGCAGTGGGACGCTCAACAAGAATGGAACCGTCGTTGCTGAAATCGGGGGCGCTGCAGTCCTCACCCGCGCCGCGTCTCAAAAGTCGTCCTCATCCTCAGAAGGCCACGCCAACAGGAGCCTCGATCTCTCTGTCTCGATCCCTGCCAACCCAGCCATCAACACCGTGGTCGCCGTCAACTCGCCCGCCTCTGTTGTTCCCGTTGGGGACTCTCCCACCAAACGCTCCTCTGCTGGAGGCGTTGATGACTACCTCGACTTGACACGCGCGAGCGTCTCACCCTTCCAAGCCGCTCAATACGCCGAGATTTCAAAGAGGCTCAATTCGGACGTTCCGACTGGGATGCCTACGCCCATGTTGGAACAATATGTTCAAGGAGGACAGGATAGGGATTTGCCGCCTTTACCTCCTCCTTCGCCTTTGATACCTTCTGGTCCTGCCTCCTCTACTGCCCCTCCTGCTCCTGTTAATGGTAACCTGGCAATCGGAGGTGTCACCCTCCCCGCACCTGCACACACCGTCCGCGATTCAGTGGACAGCCTGGCAAGCCTCACCAACACCCGCGGTGCCGACCTATCCTCTGATTTCCCCCTACCCCCTCCTTCACCTCTCTTTGCTCAACCTTCGCCGTCGAGGATCGACTCTCGTCCTCCCCGCCTCCCGGAAATCGCATTCCAATCCTCCCGCGTGAGCGTGGGTGGAGCGTTCACCGGAAGCGCTGATAACCTGTCTTCAGTGGGACACGGGAACGGCGGAGGCTCGTCGTTGGGCCATGGAGAGACGTACGATTACCATAAATCGTTCACTGGGTCGTCCCCGTTGCGCTTGGGAGGAGCAGGAGGAAACGAGGAGAGCCCCATGGGACCTGCTTTCCCGAGTGGCATTTCTGCGTTGGGCGGGCTGGCGAGTCCGATGAATGCGAGGTTTAATTTGGAGGTTCCCGTTATGCCTGCTGCTGCTGCTGCTGGAGGTGGATCGGTGAGGTCGACAGCGTCGTCTGCTACGATGGTCGAGTCTACGCTTCCAGAGAAGGATGTGCTGGAGAAGAAGGGTGCTGGTGGTGTGGGTCAGATGAAGGTGGTGAATACGCCTGTGCAGAGCAAGATGAGGCCCGAGACGGTGTATGATCCCGAGGATGCGTATGGTGGGATCTAGATTCACCGTCCACCCGCCTTGGTGATGAAGAAGAAAGTTTTGCTGTTGTGTATGTATAATCCTCTCCTCCCCCTGCCTCCTTTCTCTCCCCTATCCTCACTCCATCCAACCCGTGACTATGCTTCCATCTATCTTTATTCCTTGTGTATACTCTGTTTACCCCTTTACCCTTTTCTTGCTCGATGCTCAGTTCTTGCTGTTGATCACCTGAACATCGTTTTCTGCATCTTTCCACTCGGATTGATACCCGTTGTGCTGTTTTGATAATACCACTGCTATGAAGCCTTGCTGGTATATGGCTGATTGCTCTACGTATACTGCTGGACAGATACCTACTTTTCTCGTGGTTTGATACCACAACCGTTACCACTGACTGCTGTTGCGTGGACCGCTTACAATTGTATACCTTTTGTGACTACCCGTTTCTTTTCATGTAATAAAAACAAATACATTCCGGTTGTTTCTATCTCCTTCCGATACCGTTGCGGACCAGTTGGCAACTCGCTGGTGCCAATGCTGTAGAGACGACACTTGAGGCTGGATCAGAGACTCGAAAATCAAATGAGCTGCTAAGGATAGACCTGCAAAAGCAGGGGCAATGGGTGGACTCGCTTCCAGCTGGCTTGGCTCCTGTCGAGAGAAGAGGAAGAGAGGGAGAGCTCCACGCCATGCCTTCCCAGATCTTTCTCGCACCGGCGGGAATGAAGGCTGCGGCAGCTGGAGGTGGGAGAAGAGGAATCAACGTCTACCCTACGAGGTGCCAGTGATTACAAGGCTATCCACGTTCCCTCGTGAATGGCACCCCGGGCTTCGCGTATGGACCCCTCTTTCAAGCCCATCATCTCATACGCTGGTGCCCAATGCTTCCTCCACGATCCAGGTTTGAACTGTGGTACTTTGAGATGAATGCTGAGCTCTTGTAGCTGGTGGCATTGCGAGCGGGAGAAGAAAGATGATAACAGAGTCACGTCGTGATTCTTTGGCACGAGTCTCTGAAGTGAAAGGTGGCGCAGATTGTTCAAGTGGAGGTAGTTGAGGGCTGTGTTGCCATATTCAACGAGGATGAGCCGTTGTATGTTGGCGTGGGTGATTGGCGGAGGCATTTCATCGAGGGAGCTTCTAATCGCTTGCATGATGTTAATGCTGAGGTCTTCAAGAAGGGGTAGATCTCGGATGATCTGGACGGTGTCGGTGAGGGCTCTTCCGCTCCTAAGCGATAAAACCAATTTTCGAAGGGTATCGTGGTTTACCCTCATAGCCAGTGAGGCTGGTGGGGAGCCCCATGACGAAACGTAGATGAGGTCGAGGTCAAGGGAGATGAGGGAGGGGGCATATGTGCCCAAATGATGGCCTGGTAACGGCCACTGCTTTTCAGAACGCTTGGTATCGGACCAATCGATGAGAAGGGCAACCCGGAGATGCTTAAGTGTCTCCCAAGGGTGTTGGAAAGACCGGCTGGATTGAACCCTGACTGAGTCCTGTCCCGGCAGAGAAGGCAGACGGTCGACGTCGAACGGCTGAAACAAAGTAGAGGGGAGATGTCCCTCCCTTACGCTTGGAAGATGAACTCGAAACCAATTGCGATTTTTCCACAAGATGAAGCCATAAAGTAACCTCAGCAACCCCACCTCCATTAGATTGAGAGCGTCGCGGCGCGGGGTATTTGCTAGCGGAAGCTTGGGATCTGATTCGCGCACGACTTTGAACGTCAGTGGTCGATCTCCTGCCCGGTCGAGCCATCGGAGGATGCTGCGATCTGCATCATCATTCCGCCAAGAGCTCAGGAATTCGTCGCTGAGAGTGACGCTGAGACCAGCCCATAGGTCTGGCGTTGAAAAGGCCGTTGCTCTCCACGTTCTAGAGACAGATCGCAGGTCTGTGAAGAACAAGCGTTCTTGGTGATCAAGTGCATCGGAGAAGCAGGTTTTCATGATTTCTGCGACGAGTTCTGAGGGCAGAGATGGCAAGAAAGGGTTATCTGGGATATGGGTATCATGTTGCGGGTTTTCAGCCATCATCCTGAGCGACTGAATGGAAGAAGAATCGGAATGGTTTCTAGTAGCGGAAATCCCTTGCGGCGCTTCATGGCAGCAAGTTCTCACGGCGCTTCGTGACAGCAAGTTCTCACGGCGCTTCGTGACAGCAAGTTCTCACGGCCGCATCATAACGCCGTTGGGCGCCAATTTACGCTGCTCGTCGACAATTCTGAGACTGAGTAAGAAGAGGATGAGATATATTGTATCGGAGCGAGGAAGAGATCCAGACTTCGAGAATACGTATGACACTGCCTAGCAGCTGGGATTATTATCAGGATAACACTGCTGTTGTAAAGGTCTGCCAGTACAGTCAACGTCTATAAGGTCAGCTTGCTTTTTTATCACCCTCCCGGCGCCCGCACACACCATCCAGTGGATTCTCAACAGCCTTACAAGCCTCATCGACACCCGCGGTGCCGACCTCGCTTCGAAATTCCCTATCTCCCCTCCCTCTCCCCTCTTTACTCGACCCTCGCTGACGCGAATCGACTCGCGTTTCCCCAAGCTCTCTGAAATTGCATTCCAGTCACCTGGCGTAAGCGTGGCTGGTGTATATCCCAAAGGCCCTGATAAACTGTCTGCAGTGGACATAGGAATGGCGGAGGCTCGTCGGGGCACGGGGAGACGCATGAATACCATAAATCATTCACTGGCCTTTCAACGTCGCGTGTGGTCGGAGGAGGGAATGAAATGAGTAAGGTGGGACCGGCTTTCCCGAGTGGGATTTCTGCACTTTGGTGGTTGGCGAGTCCGACGCATGTGAAGTTTGATTTGGAGGTTCCTGTGATGCCTGCTGCTGCGGATCGGTGAGCTAGATGGCGTCGTTGACTACGATGGTGGAGTGTACGCTTCCAGAGAAGGAGGTGCTGGCAAATAAGGATGGTTTGCATAAGAATCGATGGTGTTTGGGTGCATGTGCCAGTAGTTCCTGCTGGCTTGGTTCCGGCTAAGAGAAGAAAGGAGAGGAGAATGGGGGCTCGCTCCGCCTCGCTTTCCCGACCACGTATCTTTAAGACCAATAGTGAAAAGGCCAGATAGAGTTGAGGTGGGCAAGCAGAGTCGCTTGTGATAGATACGGGGGAAGAGGATGACGCCAGCGTCTGCCAGTGCCCCACGAGACGACAGCGATTACACGGCTGTCCAGGTGCCCTCTCGAATGGCACCCCAAACTCTGCCTACGGACTTCTCTTTCAAGTTCATCATCTCATATGCCGGTGCCCAATACTTCCTCCACGATTCAGGTTGGGAAAGAGGTATAGTCAGGTAAATGCCGAGCTCTTGCAGCTGGTGGCATTCCGAGCGGGAGAGGAACGACACCAGTTGCCCCACGTTATCATGCTTCGGTGCAAGACTCCGAAGAGAGAGGTGGCGTAGGTTAGGCAGGGTGACAACGTCGAGGGTACAATTGGCGTAATTGATGAGAGTAAGCTTTTGATGTTGGTGTGGATGTATGGCGTAATTTCAATGCGAGAGATCATGGCCGGTGTAAGGGTGAAGGTAAGGTCCTCGAGCAGGGGCAGGTTCTGGATGATCTGGACAGCGTAGACGATCGCTTCTTCTATTCTGATGGACAAAACCAGTTTTCGAAGGGTGTCATGGCTCACCCTCCCTGTTGATAAGAAGCCCCACGGATCGCCCATGTCAGTGAAGACGATATCGAGAGAGTCGAGAGAAGGGGCGTGGAAATCCAACCGATTGCTTGCCAAAGGCCTTTCCTGTTCACTGTCGAAACAATCCAGGAGAAGGTCGATTCGAAGATGCTTCAAGGTTTTCCACGGTCCTCCCACAGAGTCGTTGGATTCTTCAACCGAATCCGTGGCCTGAAGAGACGCCAGGCGGTCAGCCTCAAACTGCTCCAAGAAAGCAGAGGGAAGCAGGTCCTCCTCCATGGTTGGAAGATGAAGTCGATACCAATTTCGATTTCCCCGCAAGGCCGAGGCATAGACCTTCCTTACCAATTCTACTTCATTTATAGTCAGAGCCTCGCAACCACGGTGAAAGGTTGCCAGTGGGCGAATGATTTTGAACGTCAACGGTCGGTCTCCTGCGCGGTCGAGCCATCGGACGATGCTACGATCTGCAGGGGTATCCCGCCAAACGCGGTGTAGTCCGTTGCTGAGAGTGATGCTGAGACCAGCCCATAGGTCTGGCGTTGAAAATGCCGTTGCTCTCCATGACCTGCAGACAGATCGCAGATTGATAAAGAACAGGCGTTCTTTGTGGTCGAGTGCATCGGAGAAGCAGGCTTTCATGACCTCTGCGATGAGTTCCGAGGGCAGGGAAGGTAAGGAAGGGTTTGCTGGGATATTAGTGCCGTACTGCGGTTTTCCAATCATCTTGAGTGATTGAAAGGAACAACAGTAAGGAACAGTTTCTCCCAGCGGCGGAAATCCATCATGATCATTTCTCGACAGCCAGTTCTCACGGTCACACTACAATACTGTTGGGCGCCAAATAGGATTTCAAGGAATAGGCGCCCATTTACGCCTCTCAACAAGAATTCTAAGAGGAGACGCATTTCATTAGAGCATAAGAAGATCTCCAAATCGCGAGGATGTGTATGTCGCCATTTCGGAGCCCATCACTGGGATTAGTATTATCACCATACCACTGCTGTTACAGGTCTGCCAGTACGGTGAATGTCTGTAGGGTGGACAGCCCGACAAGTCTCACCAACACCCACAGTGCAGAACTCGCTCCGGATTTCCACATTCCTCCTCCCTCTGCCCTCTTTGCTCAATCCTTGCTGACACGAATCCGATGAATGAGGTTCAATTTAGCGGTTCCTTAGACTGAGATGCTTGCTGCGGGGGTCGGATTGGTGAGGTCGACGACGTCGTCGGCTACGATGGCGGAGTCTACGCTACTAGAGAAGGAGCTGTTGGAGAAGAAGGGTGCTGTATAGAAGAGTTGATGGTGTTGAGGTGTATGTGGTCCATGCCAGCGTTAAGAGAAGAAAGGAGAGGAGGGCTCACTGCATCTTGCTTTCCGGACATCACATATCTTTAAGACAAAGAGTGAGAAAAGCTGAGTGGCCAAGAAGAGTGGCTTGTGTGATATATATGGGGGAAGAGGATGGTGCCGGCGTGGCCCCATGAGACGACAGCAATTACACGGCTGCCCACGTTCCCTCTTGAATGGCACCCCGAGCTTCGCTTATGGACTGCTCTTTCAAGCCCATCACCTCATACGCCGGCGCCCAATGCTTCCTCCACGATTTAGGTTTGAACTGAGGCACCCTGAGGTGAACGCTGAGCTCTTGCAGCTGGTGGCACTCCGAGCGGGAGAGGAACGACACCAGTTGCTTCACGTTGTCGTGCTTTGGTGTAAGGCCCCGAAGAGAGAGGTGACGTAGGTTGGGCAGGGTAAAAACGTCGAAGGTCGAATTAGCATAATTGATGAGAGTAAGCCTTTTGACATTGGCGTTGATGATTGGCGGAGAATTTCTGAGCCTTTCGGTGTAGGCTATGGATATTGTAAGAGTAATGGTAAGGTCCTCTAGAAGGGGCAGGTTCTTGACGATCCCAACGGCGCTGATGACTGCGTTTTCAATTCTGACAAACAACACCAGTTTCCGAAGGGTATTGTGGCTGACCGACATTATTGGTTGGGAGCCCCAGCAGTCATCAACACCAACGAAGGTGACCTCGAGGGAGGCCAGAGCCGGAGCGTGGAAATCCAGACGATGGCTTTGCAAAGGCCATTCATACCGCCAGCGCGGAATGTCGGCCCAATCCAGAAGAATATCGATTTGAAGATGCTTTAGCATCTTCCAGGGGCCTCCCACAGAGCGGCTTAATACTTCGGCCGAGTCTGTGTAAACATCAAACTGCTCCAAAAAAGCATAGGGAACATAGTACTCCTCCATGGTTGGAAGATGAAGTCGATACCAATTTCGATTCCCCCGCAAGGCCGAGGCGTATATTTGCCCCACCAACTCTTTTTCATTGATAGTAATAGTCTCGCGACGACGGGGGAAGGTCGCCAGTGGACGGATGACTTTGAACGTCAACGGTCGGTCTCCTGCGCGGTCGAGCCATCGGACGATGCTACGATCTGCAGGGGTATCCCGCCAAACGCGGTGTAATTCGTCGCTGAGAGTAATACTTAGACCAGCCCATAGGTCTGGCGTTGAAAATGCCGTTGCTCTCCATGACCCGCAGACAGATCGCAGATTGATAAAGAACAGGCGTTCTTTGTGGTCGAGTGCATCGGAGAAGCAGGCTTTCATGACCTCTGCGATGAGTTCTGAGGGCAGGGAAGGTAAGGGAGGGTTGACTGGGATATTGGTGTCGTGTTGCGGGTTTCCAGCCATCATCCTGAGCGATTGAGAGGAACAAGAATGAGGAATGGTTCCTCCCCAGCAACGGAAATCCCTTGCCACGGTGCTTCTTGACAGTAAGTTCTCACGGTCACACCACAACGCTATTGGGCGCCTATCTGTACTGCTCATCAACAATTCCGAAGATAAGAAGAGGAGAAGGCATATTTTATTAGAGCATAAGAAGAGTTAAAGGCCGCGAGAATGCGTGTGACGCCATTTAGCGGCCCATGGCAGGGATCGTTATCCCAATACCACTGCCATTATAGGTCTGCAGTACGGTGAATGGTTATAGAGTAAGCTTGCTTTTTTGTCTCTAAAATCGCCACAAGTGGCGAGAGCTGGGAATGGAGCTCACTCCTCTCTCGACCACTACGCGAGACTAGAGCCCATGCAGACCTCCCTGCACGATATCTTCGTGATGTGCTCTTGCTGTCTCGGTTTATATCCGAGCCACCCACGCTCCCTCCTACACAGGGCCGCGAACTTGCCGAATGTACTGCTCTCTCAATCGCATCACTACGTAGGCGGGAGCCCAAATCCTTCGCCACAAACAGTAATTGAACTGAGACCTATTGAGGTGAATCTTGAGTTCTTCCAGCCGGTAGCATTGCGAGCAGGAGAAGAAGGAAATCAGCAGCTTCAAGTCGTAATAATTTGTAACGAGTGTCTCGAATGGCGGGTGGCGCAGATTGGGTATATCAATAGTGCACACCAGGAGCTAGCCGGCCGCGCAAACCGTGAGCCCACAACAGTTGAAGAAGGCATAGATAGTTCGCTTGCTTGCACAAGGCGCAAGGCACAAAAATGTGTTGAGATTCAACGGCTACAACTGGGTACATCCCGAAAGCTGGCTCCCTCTGAAAGGTGCCGACTTGCCCGGAATGGCCGCAATTGTGGACCTCGTTGCGTCAATGAGTTCCTCAATTTTGTGATGATCGTGATCAAATATCCATGATTGACATTGGGCGCTACACACAACTTCGGCCAGGGTCCATGCAAAGCATCAGCGGCACGCCGGCACCACATAATTTTACAACCCTTTACAGGGCTTGTCTTGAACTTTGGCCCTTCGGGGTGATTGTCCATTCAACATGCTGCCTCGGTTCCCAAGGTTGGTTTGATTTTACTGCATTTGGGTGGAAATTCTGACCCGTACACGGTACCAACCATCACACACCAAAAGTATAAGATGCGTCGACGGAAGACCTATTTTTCTTTAGCGTTGATCGCCCCCAAGCTTCTCCCTAAAATTATTCGACCCAGTATCCCCATCCTTGTTAACAATATGGTTCACACCCCTATCGCCGTTCTTCTTGCGGCTCTCGTTGCAGCTCCTGCTTTTGCTGCCCCGATTGCCTCGGCTCTCGAAGCGTGAGTGGATTATACCCGTTCCAACCCGGCCAAACATTCGACTAAGTTTCTGCAGTCGCTATTCTCAAGATATAGAGGCCCGTGTGCCCCACCTCCATCTGTCATTACGAGAGACCACTCGTGACTTCAACCCGTTCGACATTGATGTCCGCACGGACGACGGCAAGGACAAAGGGAAAGGGAAAGAGAAAGAGGACAAGGCCAAACAGGAAAAGGAAAGGATCAGGCTCAAGAGCTTCGATCACAAGCTCATCGACAGTAGCGCGACCGAAATCAGGCAGCCTAAGGCAAAGAGTCAGAAGCGGCGTCGGTCCATTGTAATTCCTCATCTCTAGGCTCCATCGTCGGTTCCACCGCTCCACCTTACCCTGGTGCTCGCCGAAGCTTCATCGAGGATGATCTCGTCCTCGAGTCTCGCGGCAGGCGCAGGCGCAGGTAAAAGAACCGCAAGCAGACCCTGAGCCAGGTCCTCGACCTCATCACCCAGCAGGGATCGGAGAATGGTTCGCGGGATATGTTCAACAAGGGTTTGATCTTTAACACCAGGGAGATCAAGGAGCTTGACTAAATCAATTAACGTACGGTTGACCCGTACATATCTTTCAATGCACCGGTGCGAGTGTAGTTTTGTTTCGTTCCCTTGATGCTACTCGCCAATCCAGAGATGACCATCTGGGACACTCATAGCCTTGCCATGACACGAGCAGCCAGCGACCTTGAGCCTCTCAGTATTGATACGGATACGGGCATTGCCACTCCCTTCAAGGACACTGCTAGACAAGAAAGGACGTCAGCCAAAGCTATAGCGAAACCAAGCGACACTGTCATCAAGCGAGAGATACCCCACATCCAGGCGGCCATGCTCAATACAGAATGGTAGGTACCATGCGGCGGCGGCTAGTTGTGCGTATTGCTTATGAGAGGGGCTGAACTCACAAGTCACGGTCAAGAGGCCCTCAAGGACCTTATATTGTTCAAATTATAGCGCTTAAGAAGTTCTCATGATCACATCGCTGCCCCGAGATCTTCCAACTTTCTAGTTGAGCGATGAAACTACACCATAGGCTGTTCTAAATTACGGAGGGTCGGTACCATAGAGCCTCAGCATCCAATTTTGATACCGTTGAAGGGACCTGACGGTCGGGAGTAAGTATGACGAAGGCAGTGAGCAATGCGTGTCACTCACCACTATGGTCACCAGCATCGCCAGAAAGGAGATTGGGAACATATCCAATGGTACACTGGGCGTTGGTATTGTCGGTTCCAGGGCAACTGACCCAGGAATTGTTATCCAAGATATGGATCTCGCCCTCTGTATGGGAGAAACCAAGGAAGCGACCAGGAACGATGGGAACGAGGTCATCTCTTGAATTGTAGTCAGAAGATTGAGCGAAAGCGCTGACAAAAACGGCCTACTGATTATTGATTCTGTTCATGGTTGCCTGGGAGTTGAGGAGGCTAACGAAGGCGTCGTTGCCCACCTACAGACGCAAAGATTGTCACGGATGGAGCCTGGATAGGCTGTAAGGCACACTCACTCGGGGCATACCAAAGGTAATGGTGCGCACAGTTGCGGAAGGGATGTTGGTCTTGATGTGCAAGCTAGCGATCGAGGCAAGGGCTCCACCTAAACGATATGAGGGACAGAGGGTAACGTCTGCAAAGCGTACTGACCAAGAGAATGGCCGACAACGGTGACGCGGGAGGTGCTGTATCGCGAGAAGGTAGTCCGAACAGCAGAAAGTACAGCGTTTGCTGACCTGCCGTATTTGTGAGCACCCATAGATATTCTCGACAAATAACAAACGAACCTCGCATGAGCATCGGCAAAGCCATCGTGGGCCTTGACGCCGGAGCTGACGCCAGGGAACAGAGAGGTGCTCAGGCTCTTCAAGAAGAAATTGGCGTCGGTTATGAGCGGAAGGCTGAGATTTAAGACGTGAGAAGCAAGTCTCTGCTGGTGGGGAGGATTGGCTTACATCTTGCCAGGGTCGGTGCCCTTTGTAGACATAGATAATCGAGAATCAGTACCACGTTGTTGTTAACTAAGCCATTGCCACCTTACCTGATAGCCTACGATGACGGTCTGCAATATAGTCAGTCTCTCACCGGCCGTCCCAAATGAAAGTAGATTTACCGCAAGAGCAGGATCCCACCCGACATACCAAAACTGAGTGACAGCCCCATCGCCACCAGATGCAATGGGCTTGAAACCTGAGTTGGCGTTGCAGTTCGCTGTGAGGTGACGTGATCAGTCACGGATCTAAAAAGGTACTAAGTACCCAAAGCTTACTACCACAGTTCCAAGCAAGAGTGTTCGCGGGCTTGCAGTAGGCCGAGCCAGCGTAGTACGTGTATGGCTTGTAGGCATTGACCTGTGCGCTCGTCAAAGTCGTGGTTGACTGTCGAGCTTCGAGAACCGGAGCGGCAGATGCACCATCCAAGACAGCAAGCAGGCAGAGAGATAGGAGCAGGATGAAAGACTGCATTGTCGCGAGTGCCTTGGACTGGTGAGGAGGCAAGGAGGGGAAGATCCTGGAGGACCTTGACAACAGAATAGCCCATTTAGGCCTCTTTTATGCATCGAAATACGAACACTGGTCCTCATGGGATCCTGCGTTATGGCACGCGGAAGATACCTGAATGAAAAGATGACAAACTTCCTCTAGAGTTGACCGACCTATGAGAGCTGGTCACCACGTCGAAGCGGCATTGTCCCATTCGTGTAGCGACAGCAGCATGCGGTGAATATGTCTTGTGACGGGCCTACCGTATTCACACCTGAGATTTATGTCAAAGAAGGGTGAAGATGAAGCTCCTGAGGTTGTTAAGGGAAGACCGCAGAAGAGCCGAAGTAGAATGTCGGCCAATTAGATAAAAAACCAAATCCATATGGCCAACCTGAGGTCAAAGTTGCCCAGTTCAATAGAGGTTGTCCAGATGCCAATTTACTAGATTCCGGCCATGATCATCTGTCGTCGCGCAGACAGGCCCGTACACACCTATATTCGGACGTTATTCACGTCGCCACCATCGGATGAACCGATTTAAAAGACTGTACATGGGCTAGTGGCAATTCAGAAGCAGCGTAAAAGTGGTTCCTTGAGCCAATGCGAAGTCGCGGTGGTTGTGTGAACCTAGCTTCGTGTTGAATGACCAACCGAAAGACGCTGAGCCCTGAAGATCGCTTTCAGACACGGTCGTGGGAAGTGATTATGGCGATCATCGCACGGTATCCCGGCACATGTCAACTGGTCAAGCCCTTCCTGTGCAGCGCTTCAACCTGTTCAAGCCACCCATTACTATGCCCTCAAAATATTCATCTGCGGATATCCCTTCACCGTTGAACCAAGGTGGTCTCACCTCCACCCGTACTTGTCTCTTGGCGCTCAGCTGGCTGGAACCTTCTCGATTGACTGATCGAAGACAAAGCGTGCCGGTCCACGACTTTCTGTACCGCTGTACAGCCTGTCCTTGATAAATCTTGACTTTGTATGACCACTATTGCACCTCTTCGGCTGCTTTTTCTGAGTTGCCCTGACATCGGGCCACAAAACTGCCTGTGGCCACCTCTGGACAATGTGCTTCATCGCACGCGAGTGTGGCCCATCGGGCCAAAGCTAGCATTGTCCCGTCTCAGACAAGCTATAAAGCGCGTAGCCCTGTCATGTATCATTATCTCGCTCTCTTTCTGTGGCTACGAGCACGTCTGCGCTCACTTCTTTATGGCATCTGTACGCTTCAGCGAAGATCTTACTCTGCCTAGTCCCTTGAACTTGTCTTCTCCCCACCACCGCAGACCGAATGAAGACGTGAACCCTATTCTTACCAGTAAGACTTTGACCATCCTTTTTCTTCTAGGCGTCTTCTAACATCGCTCTTAGAGGGATCGCCACCTGATGGCAAACGAAGCAGACGCGACTCCAAAGCGACAGACTCTCATGCCACCCAAGACCTCGGCTGGACCGAGAAAACTGGTGAACGACGCGACCGTACTAGCAAAAGCAAAGTCGAGGTCCTCAACTCTCTCCTTTCGTCACCTTCGTATACTTCCGAGAAGGCGCCAAGCAAGGAAGGGAAATGTGACAGGAAGCTGTCTCCCTCTGGCACCGCTGAAAAACCTGTGCTTCGCCCCCTCGTGACTAATCTCTCGTCGAACAACAAGCGAGAACCCGGAAAGGAAAAACGTCGGGTTTCTTTTAGCAAGCAAGTTGACTACTGCGAGGACGCTGGGGCTCAGGTTGAGATCCCCCCGCCTTACGCCAATACTAACTTGAATGTCGCCAATGAGTACCAACTCGACGACCCTCCGGCATATAAGATCCTTGGCAACCGTCCCGCTCCCGCAAGGCTCAACAGCGATTCGGACACTTCCTCGGTCTCCACCGCTTATAGCACTCCTCCTCAGATCCTCGGAACACCCATGTCTATCGACTATTTCTCTTTCGCCACCACTGGTGGCGACATCTGCGTCCAGCCACGCCTCGCTCAGCCAGGTGTCAAGTGGCATATTGGATGCCCTTTCAGCACTGCACGCTTTGACAAGTACTCTCAGCTCACTGTTAGCTCTCTCGACGAAGCAGCTACGATACCTCCCGTCAGCAAGCTGAAGCTTCGTTTCAACCACTCTAGGATCGCCTCGTTCAACTGGGATGCTGTCAAGGTCCCTGGCAGTCGCTTCCTCGAGGACTTTAACACATCGGTTGTGACGATCGGCGACGTGATTTCAGCTGTGCATCGTTTCTTTCAGGTCCCTCTCAGGCGCGACGAACTGGGTGGCTTATCTACTGAGCTTAGGGATGATATGTACCGACAGGCTCAGGAGAGGAGTCGTACCGAGCGCGTCTATGATGTCCCATCCCAGCCTCTGAGGGTCGATGTGCTCTTCGAGCTTGTCCGCTTCCACGGTGTCCACATTGCCGAGATGGATGTGAAACGAGGGAAGCTGATGCTTGGCCTGGACCTCGCGCCATGGTAGAGTCTGTTGAATTTTCATTCAAACCTTCTTTCGTCGGATCTCGACCTGATTGTATTCCCGTAGGTAAGTTGAATATTTAGCTGACTGTGTCCTGTCATCCCAGTTCTGTACGGAGTTAGTAAGTAATATCATCGCGATAAGCCTGGCATGCTGCGCCTGTCCCCCGTTCCGTACATCGAGTTTCTCGCCTTGTTGTCCGAGACGGCCTCTCATTCAATCAAAAGGGTCACAAGCCTGGACGGCTGGATGGGATTCGACTAAATAAATACAGTGGAATGGCAACAGAAAACAAGTTCTAAGCGGCGAAACCCTTTTTTGCAAACTTTGCAATTGCCTCAGCTACTTCGGAGACGTTCTCGTCAGCCATAGGCGAGTGGCTTCCTCCTTCGATTTTGTGCACGTCAAGGGCAGAGAACCGTTCCCTGTACAACGACTCCAGGGCCACAGTGTCGAAAATCTTGTCCGCTGTCCCATATAGGTAGAGCGTTGGTAGGCCGTTGCGAGCCGCTTCGAACAGCTTTTTATCATCATTGTCACGAAGGCCAACCAGCGTCGCAATCGATGGAGGCTGCATGCACCCAATACCAATCCATTCCCACTTTTTGAGTTGATTGCTCATGGAGTCGTTGAAGCACGCGTCGATAAACGCGACTCTGGCTTTACAGTTGACCTCGGCGTCGCTGTTCAAAGGGAAGAGCGAAAGTCCTGTGGGGCCAAACTTGGGTTGGGTGAAGGGGCCTATGGCTGCGCTGTTTCCAGGCACTGCGTTCAGGTAGATGACGCCAGGGACATCTTCCACAGGAAGATGGGTCAGGATATCCGCAATCACGGCGCCTAACCATTAAATAGTCAGTGACCCTTGTTATGCCTGGTATTCATGAAAAGCTGGTACCTCCCATGCTCCTAAAGGTAGTGCATCTGCGTCAGAGTTGAACCAGGCATGAGTACTGCAGTAGACTTACCATCCGAGGACGATGGGCTTCTCGATGTTGAACCCTTGGAGGACCGCTTTGAAGTCATCCGCATACAGGGACGATCCATAGCCTTCAGCAGTCGTGGGCTTCCCCGACCGCCCATGACCTCTGGTATCGTATGCTACCTGGTATTCGTTCATCGTTTAATCTGAGTGACCCCGGTGTAGCCCAGTCAACGACGTACTAGATAAAAGTGGTCTTTCAGGCTGGACTCTTTGAAAAGAGCCTCCCAGACTCGGGTGCTCAGCGAAAATCCATGAATAAAAACGATAGCAGGCTTGGAAGAGTCGCCAAAGGCTTCAGAGTAGATGGTGGTACCATCGGAGGATGTAAGGAGCTTGATAGACATATCGGGCGTTGGTGAGAAAGAGTGGGGGATAAGTATTCACTAGAAGGCGTTGTTTTTCTTTCTTATATGCCGAAAGAAAGCGACGATCCGGTACTTGAGAGGTCTTGGTGGCTCACAGCGCCCAGGGCCTCACGGGGAGATGGAACTAGGCCTCTGCAGCTTCTTCTCGTAAAATCGTACTCGGTTTTGATTGAGAGTATCTTGAAGGGATGCACTTGAAGCCCGAACCACAAACGAGGTCCTCAACTGGTAGCCGTTTGCACTGGCTCAATGTCGTGCGCCGGGCCAGACGCCCACTCATGAAATGTATGCACAGTGCCTCTCTTTTCCCCTACAACCTTGATGCAAGACCTGTATGCTCGTCTTACGCTGGGCGCTTGCGAAGATCAGACCTTACAGTGTTACAGTTTATGTCAGGGGCAGTGGCCCTTGCGAACGTGGCACCGACTCAATTGGTTAGAGCACCGTGCTTGACTTGGGTTCAATCACCAGATCGGGCAATATTATTGACGAAATTGGGGAAAACCTTTTGCTCCACGATCCCCACTCTTATCAGCCCTCTGACTGGAGCTACAATGTTGCGAGCACACATGCATGCCCGATGCCCGCCGACGCTGAAAGGTACCCATCTATGGTATCAGGCTGCCCATTGCAGCCATGCAATTTCATGACGTGCATCTTGCGATTCTCCCGAGAACTCGATACCTTTTAGGCTCTTCTTCGCATGGAAGTCCATGTCGCAATGATAAATCAAGAGGCGCCAACAAACAGATTACGGAATACCGCTCAGATAACCAACCAGAAACCATGATGACGATGACCGGCCTCAGAGGTATAAGAACGCAGCTCTTTGCCAGCCGCCGAATTTCTCCATCCTCTTGCCTTTTCACCCACCAACGCAACTTTTCTGTGTCTCGCGCAGTCCTTTCATCACCAAAACTTCTTGACAACATGTCCAGCACTCCCGCTGTCGCTATCATTATCTACTCCCTCTACGGTCATATCACCCAATGTAAGTCGAGCGCGTCGTGCCTGTCAACCAGTCGAGCTCATAAACCCCCCCCCCCCCCCCCCCCCCCCCCCCCCCCCCCCCTTCTCCTCCTCACCGCCCTGCAGTGGCCGAAGCGGAAAAGAAAGGTATCGAAGAAGCAGGTGGAAAAGCCGATATCTATCAGTAGGTCACATTGCCCCCGCCATTGAGGACATCACTTCTAACTTCGCTTCTCTTTTCCAAAGAGTCCCCGAGACGCTTGGAGAAGACATCCTGAAGATATTGAAGGCCCCGCCAAGGCCTGATTATCCGATTGCCGACCTCGAGACGCTCAAGAAGTACGACAGCTTCTTGTTTGGCATCCCCACGCGCTATGGCAACATGCCCGTCCAGTTCAAGGTTAGCCAAACGCGTTTCCTTGCACTACTAGGCGGGCGATGCTGACGACACGGCCTAACAGTCTTTCTGGGACGCTACTGGCCCCATCTGGGCAGCTGGTACCCTCGGCGGCAAGTACGCCGGCACCTTTGTCTCAACCGCCTCTCAGGGCGGAGGTCAAGAAGTCACTGCCATGAGCTGTCTCTCGACCTTTGTTCACCACGGCATGGTCTACGTGCCCTTTGGCTACTATAAAGCCTTTGCGGAAATGACCAGGCTCGACGAGGTCCACGGCGGTGAGTCACCCTTCCTGTTTTCTTATCTGCGCTCAAAAACTCATGTCTTTTTTTAGGAGGCCCATGGGGCGCCGGTACCTATGCGGCCGGCGATGGTTCTCGTCAGCCATCCGAACTCGAGTTGACCATTGCGAGGAAGCAGGGTGCTCAGTTCTGGGAAATCGTCTCTCGTGGCCACAAAACCGCTTAGAGATGTCAGTAACTCGTAGAAGTCCTTTCCTGTAACATCATTCACACAAATAAGAAGCCGCAAAGCATAGTGTTGACCTGGTCGGAAGAAGGATTTACGCCATTCTGCATGTGGTCGCGCGACGGATAGCACCATGCTTCTAAACGTTCTTTGAACATCTTTCGGACGAAGAGCAGGTGGCATACTAGTAAATCGATGTATTCAAAATGATAAGATTGATTATGGACAGCAGGATGAATTTGCTAGAACACGCAGAGCTGATCTAAAGGACTCGACCCTGGCAACGATGCCGCTCATGCACTGTCAAGGAGGGCTTGAGCAGCCTTGCGGGCATTAGCACGGATGCTCTCGACCTGCAGCTCCAGGTTCCGAATCTTCTCGCGTGCTTCACGAAGTTCGGCGTTAAGCTTGCTGTTCTCCTGCTTAAGCGCGTCCTATTATTGAAGGTGAGTACCTGACTTCCTTTCAAGGCAAGTTTCGAACTATATCACTCACCACTTCGGCGGTACTGACGGACTGAGAACGGGAGGGTGCAGAAGGGCCGGAGAAACTGGTTGAGTCTGAGCGCTCGAACGAAGGCTTAGGTGTCCCTGGGCCGGGTTCCTGGGTGACAGCTGGAGCGTAGGTCGATGGGGACGGAGTGACGGGGGTAGGAGCAGGTGATGGCATCGAAGCGGTGAAGGACCTTGTAGGCTGCGTGGCGGTGGGAGAAGCCATACCAGATTGAGCAGCAGAAGGACGGGGGCCAGAGGCTGCACTTCCGTCGGCGAGGTTAATGTAATTGGCCGGGGCATTCTTTCCGTGGAAGAACTCTGATGCTGATAGCGAAGGCTCGCTCGAGGGCGCGTCAGGATAGATGTCGGATTGGAACGAGTCGGCCTTGGGAATGTTAGGTTGGGATTTGGGATGTGGAGAGGTGAAGACTCACTCTGCGCGGAACGATGAACGCGATAGGCTCTATTGTGGAACCGTAAACCTTGTAGGCACGTGCGATTTCACATTCATTTACGCTGAGAGCTCGGCGGGGAAGGAAGCACATTCCACGTTGGGGATCTGAGGATTTGTATTCAGATAGCGCAAAGAGAGAGTCTGACTCGTATTCGTAGTATCGAATATTTCCGTCTCTGTATGGATGTTAGCACGTTGGTATTGCTTTGAATCAACGGACAAACCCTTTGCCAGCTGTTCAATGGTTAGTGCGAGTTCAACATCATAGATAGGACGAGGACTCACCAAGGAACAGAATGTTGTTGTCAGACCAGAAGGGCATGACTACACCTGCCGACTGATCCAAGGATAACGTCTTCACGCTGGTCAGTCCTCCTGTCTCCCAGATCCCAGCTTGGCGCTCAGACATCTTGCTGAAGCCAGTAGTGGCGATCCTGTCCATCTCACCCATCCATACGACACGCGAGCCTTTGATGCCACTATGCCCATCGTTAATTCTGACTGCCTCCGAACCGGCACGAGGATCAAAGATGCGCAGCTTGCGGTCTCTGCAGGTCGTCGCAAGCAGAGTACCAGTTGGGTTCCAAGCCAGACTTTGGATGATGTCTCCATGTCCGGTCAAAGTGATCCTGGCATCTTCAGGATTCTCAAAGTCCCAGAGCTTGACGAGAGAGTCTCCAGAAGCACTAGCCAAGACATTGGAAGCGGTAGGGTTGAAGAGAACCTGGCCGATCTTGCGCGCTGAAGCGTCGATGCGGAGGACAGGGTCAAAGTCTTGAGGTGCCCAACCTTCCTGACCCCAGCCTTCAAAGGCAGAAGATTCGACCTTCCAGATCATAACCTTGCCATCCTCAGCTCCTGATGCGACCAAAGAGTCGTTGTGGGGGGACCAGTCGGTGTCCAGGACCGTTGCCGTGTGACCACGTGCCAAAGGCAAACCGTCGGGAAGCTTGTGGGTGAATCCGTTTAGGCCATGGAACGGGGATGGCAGAGGCAAGATCGCGAATGCTCCTCCCCCTGAAGCATTCCAGTTGATGCTGAGATAGTTCTGGCAATGATGTCTCAATCAAGTGTTCATAGGAAGATCGCAGCCACTCACAGCTGAGGCAGAGACGAGATTGGTATCCCAGGCACTGTTGGTGACCTTGACGTTCTCAAAGCCGTATTCCTTCTTTGCGTTATTGCCAAAGACATGGCTGCGGTGTCCCGTGAGCTCCTGTCGTGTTCACTGCAAGATGGGCGAGCTCACCGATACTTGGAGGCCCTGACGAAACGAGACATGCTGTCTAATATGCCTCGGTTTTTTGGTCGTTGTTGAGCTGGACGATGAGTGAAAGATGGCGACGGTAACTGTCTATGAGCGTTGCTTGAACTCTGGTGAGGGTGATGGGGACCATGGGTTTAGGTTAGGGTTTAAAGGTCCCTGGCATCATCGTCTAGAACGTCGAGGACCCCAAGAGTTGTTTCCTCTCGGCCACCATGACTGCATCGCGCGTTCTTCTAGGGCTGAGGACTTCTCTCAGGGTCGCGAGGACCAGCAGCGTCTCACGATGCTCGTCTAGGCTGTATGCTACGGGTGCGGAATCGGTATGTTTTCATGGTCCGGGTCATGTATGGTGGCTAATGGCTTGCTTGAGCAGCTAAAGCGTACCGGCCTGTATGATTTTCACGTCGCCAATGGCGGCAAAATGGTCCCCTTTGCTGGGTACTCTATGCCTTTGCAGTATGGGGACGTAGGACAAGGTTTGTGCACAAAGTTCCGTGCCGTCCTTTAGGCGTATTGACACCTGGCTCTAATAATACAGTGGCGAGCCATAACCACGTCCGGAAGAGTGTCGGGTTGTTCGACGTAGGACATATGGTCCAGTCAAAGTAAGTTTTGCTTGATAACTGCTTTCAAACACGTTCCTGACATTCCGCAAAGCTTCCGTGGGGCTACAGCGACTGAATTCCTCGAATGGCTCACACCCTCCTCATTATCATCACTACCCTCATACGGTTCCACTCTCTCTGTACTGCTCAATGAGCAAGGAGGTATCATTGACGATACCATCATCACCAAACACGCGCAAGATGCTTTCTATGTCGTGACAAACGCAGGACGAAGGGACCGTGACCTTCCATGGTTCAAGCAAAAGCTGGAGGAGTGGAATGCGAGCGAGAAGGCACAGAGCGGTCCAGTGGAAATGGATGTTATGGATAACTGGGGACTATTGGCCCTCCAAGGTGTGCATAGGACCCTGCGTTTTTGATTGCAAGCTCATGATCTGCGACACAGGCCCCAGAGCAGCAGCTTACCTGCAAAGTTTGACTTCGTTTGACTTGGGGCAGCTCTACTTTGGACGAGCAGCATACGTCCCAATTGAAGGATTCAACCTGCATGTGGCCCGTGGTGGTTACACTGGCGAAGATGGATTCGAGGTGAGTACTTGACCTTTCGAGTCTTTCATAGCTCACCTCGTTCGCTTCCAAGATCTCAATCCCTCCAGCACATACCGAAGAAGTTGCCAAACTCCTATCCAAAGATCCGGTGCAGCTTACCGGCCTTGGTGCTCGTGACAGCTTGCGGCTAGAGGCTGGAATGTGCTTGTATGGCAACGACCTCGACGAGACAATCAACCCTATCGAAGCCGGACTGGCCTGGGTCGTCGGTATGCGTGCTATCCGATCCTTACTGTGTATGGTTGTATTGACCTCGTCCCACAGCTAAGGAGAGGCGAGAAACAGGTGGCTTCATCGGAGCTGAGACTGTGCTCAAAGCTTTGAAGGACGGCCCAGCAAAACGAAGAGTAGGACTTATGGTGGAAGGTGCACCGGCGAGACGTGAGTTTGATCTTCCCCACACTTTTGTTCTGCTCTGACGAGCTGCCTGCAGATGGTGCCAAGATTTTTGGTCCTGAGAAGGAGGAAATCGGTGAGTCAACCATGTCCCCACAGTCATCGTCCTCCTGCTAAACCGTTGCACTAGGCATCGTTACGTCAGGTATCCCTTCACCCACCCTAGGCAGGAACATTGCTATGGGGTACGTGAAAAGTGGTCTGCACAAGAAAGGCACTGAGCTGGAGGTCGAGGTGCGGAACAAGCTGAGAAAGGCGGTCGTGACACCCCTTCCGTTTGTGAAGCCCAACTATCACCGTGGATGAGGGGGTCTGAACCACTTTTTTGGGCCAGAACCCAGTGACTTTCTCAATCATTTAGCGTCCATTTACACAGCATCTGCATAATCCACGCTTTGAATTTTCAGGATTCGGATTGTATGGAGTGACGCGATGAGAAGTTGTTCACCCAAAGTTGTTGAATGGTTCGTCAAGCCACAGTTTCGCATTGTAGATTAGATAATGATTACCTCCTCTGCGAGGGGGTTGATGCAGATGATGGCGTCGAACCTCGACATGGCAGAATTGCTGAGCGCCAGGTTAGCTTGACAGTCACCAATTAGGCCACCAGCTCTACAATTTGAGCAGGCTATTATACTGGTAGATGCGGAAGGTGCCGCTACTCCCCAATCCCCCCCCCCCCACCTGTCGGGGTGTGGCCCTCGGAACAAGTACAACCCTTCACCGTTGCACCCCTTTCATCGAGCATTGTCCTTACTTTCAGGCTGTGGCCCACGCGACTCGGAGGCACTTTCAAGTAGCTCGACGCGCACACGTGGGTTGATCGTCCCAATCCAGAGATCAAACGCGGTGGCCGCTCATTTCTTCTCAAACCACCATTGTCCATACTCGCTCAAAGTGTGGACTGTGGCCACAAGTTCGTGTATAAAATCAAACTGAATACAGGTATGTGCTCTGTATCGCTTTCAGCATGTTCAACTCTGAACCTGGCCCTGAAAGACATCCCCAAAGTCCTCCCGTAAACCGACATTGCTCCAGTGTCTTTACACCCGCAACACCTCTCAGACATCGCAGTAGCCAGAGCGCAGGGAACGGAAGATTGAACGCTATGCAGCAGAGAGCTCTCATTTGGGAGGAGATTCAGGGCAGCCTCGTCACTTGTCGGCCCGAGTTCATCAACGCAGTGTATGAGGTGGACGGCATGCCGACCGATACACAAATCCAGGACTATGTCGACAATAGCAAGTTCTATGATACCGCACGCGGGAGATGGACGAATCTTCCCCTCTCCCCCACCTCTGAGAGAACCATCTATGAGCCCATGGCCGCGATCTTCAATGAAGTTCTGGGTCACTTCAGATACGATACGGCTGCCAACGGTAGCCGGCAGTGCTGGACACGCTCAGGTAGTGGCCTCGACCATTTTGAGGAGCCTTGGGATTACCGGAAGTTTGTCCCTCCTGTAGACGGTGAGAAGGCTACCCTCACAGACCAGGCACCTCCAACCCCACACACTGAAGCGGCCACATCGACCACCTTGCCTCCTATGCCTGTCCCATCCAACGCCGCTGCCGCATCGCCACAGGCCTTTGATGTCGCTTCTACTACCTCTATCGAAGTAGGCGCAACACCATCTGCCAAACCCGACCAGTACAAACCCGTGTTCTCATCCGCCTCTTCAAACAAGGCTCTGGCTCAGAAGACATTTCCAGACTTTATTATCTCGGGCAACGGCAACTTCTTACCGCCTGATTCGCAAACCAACGCTTCCAAGAAGGCGGGAAAGGGGAGGGAAAAGACAGGCCCAAAGAACTATTCGCAGGTGATATCCGCTGCCGATGCGAAACTCGATTCTGCCATGACCAATATCCAGGAGCATCTATCTCAGCTAGGCGTATATGGTAGGTAAGTTTGTTTGATCCGCCTTTCCTCTTACATGCTAATGACTATCGTAGACAACTGTTCAACAGCCAATCTCATCGCAACTTTGTTCGCTCTGCCACCTTCAGCGAACGAAGGGCTCGCTTTTTCCACTATGATCGCAGTGGCGTGAAATACACCGAGCTCTTCAATATCCACGAGAAGCCTATTCTTTTCATACGAATGTTTCTTGGGCTAGCCTCTCCTCTGCCCGACCTTCTTGGATTCGATAACACCATCACATGGGATGAGACGAAACAAGTAGGAATCATCGACGCGTCGAAGTTGAATGTCCTCGAAGGAAAATCAGTCAAGCATCAGTGCCAGCTAGCGAACCATCAACCTGTCTTCTACCGCGGAGATCTTGTCGGTAGGGGTACTACTTGCTGGTGCGTTTTGCTGGACATCGAATCAACCACTCTGCTTCGGGCGCTGGTCAAGGACTCGTGGATGTCAGTTGGCCGAACGTCCGAGCACGAGCTCCTGCTGGCCGTCACAGGATTGGTGGGGGTGGGGCAGATGATCGCCTGGCAGAAGCTGGGGCAGACGTGTGACTATCGCGGAGAAGGAGACCGCTTGGTCGAAGGCTTCAGGGAGCGATGCAAATGCCGAATTTGGTTGGAAAAGTACGGTAACGCGATCTTTGAGTTCACCAATCCTAAGCAATTTCTCTGCGCAATGCGCGATGCTATCAACGGTACGCCTCTCATCCTCACCATGTGCTCCAAATCATCTCATGTCATCCGTAGGCCACAGGCAACTCTTCCAGAAGGTGGGCATCCTGCATCGCGACATCAGTCTTACCAATGTTCTCCTCGGTCGAGATGGAGATGATCGTCCAGGCTGGCAAGGGGTGCTTATCGACCTTGACATGGCAATTCGCGTTGACCGCCAGACCGTAGAGGCGGATTGCAGAACCGTGAGTGCTAGTTGTTGATCCCTAAACAACATGCTGAAGCTCTCTATCCATAGGGCACCCGTATGTTCCAGTCATGCAGCGTTCTCTCCACCTGCTTGGGTGGATCTGAAACCGCTGATCCGGAGAGCGAGGACGAAGATGACGACCCTAAACAAGAGGATGCAGCCAAGCAGCCCCGCCATACCCACGATTACCCGGACGACTTGGAATCCTTCTTTTATCTCTTCGCATACATCATCATGGCCTTCAGCGCGACGGGTGAATGGGTGAAGCACCCGCCTATCATGGACAAGTGGGACTCTGCTGACCCCACGGAGTCTTACTGGCGCAAGGTTGGCTTCATGGCGCTTGACGGAAAAGTGGCTTCATTGGGCATCGACAGCAGCTGGAAGAAACCTGTCAAAGCACTATTTAAGTCATTTTACGGCTTGATTAGCGCAGTCGCATCGGCACGGTCGAAGAGAACATCTGTCGCCAACGATAAGGACAGCGACTTTTTCTATGACAAGATTGCAACCATGTTCAACAAGGCTATCGACTCGATTGTGGAAGAGGCGGCTGCCGTCGCCACCGACGAAAACAACACCACGCGTACCCCGCCTGTTACCTTCGTCAACGCGATTCCTAGCTACCGCCCTGTGACACCTGACCGTCCGACTACTCCGAGACGCAAGCGCTCGTCTGAGGGCGAAGATGAAGAAGATTCGCCCTCTTCCAAGCGCCAACGTCACACGTCTAGCTACCGTATGCCTCCTCGAAGCTCTTTGGCTTCCATTCCTGAGAACGACTGACCGTTGGATTCTTTTCCCTCTTGCTTGCGATAGCGCTAGAATCGTTGAGTTTCCTCGCCGCCTAGTACCTAGGAATTTCCCTTTGTCTATTATACATGGAATACCTTTTGTCGCTGAGGTCGCCGATTTTGTTTAACAATCGATATAGCCTCGTACCTCAGCCAATGCGATCTCATCCCTTCAGAACGCCCGAGCGCGCTTGCTGCTATCTCGTACGCAGCGTCATCGCACATATCCTCTGCTTGCTTCATCAGCCCATGGGAAGGCTGAACGGCCTAGCGCTCCTTCCGTCGCGACTGCCAGTGACTAGTAACTGCCAATTCATCGCGCCCTTCCTCAACAATATGTATTGGACTTTGACAACTACATCGTGTTTGCATTGTGTACCCATTGTAAGTGCCCTACCCTAAGTGTCTCGAAAACACCGACTGGATGTATTTCTATCTCCGAAGGTCACTTATCTAACAAGCCCACCTATTCCCGCATGCTGGAATAGTGTTTCGCGATATCTACCTGAGAACAAGGGTTGGCATCCGCTCGACTATCTCACACCAATGCCGCTGACTACAAAATGGCATAGGAGTTGTGAAGTGACCAAATAGATACTAAAGCTGGAATACTCTCGGCTGAAATAAGATTACATGTAGAAGCTTCATTGCCTCTTTCTAAAGAGAAGATTGGCCTTGGGATCTGGTACACACGTCTGCCCAACCCACATATCCTTCGGCCTCACGCCGTCCTGCTCGCACTTCACATCATAGTTCAGAACAAGGTAAGCCATCATGAGCTTGATCTCCACTGCTGCGAAGAACCTGCCGGGGCATGCATGTCGTCCATGGCCAAACGCCAGGAAGTCGCTTGTTGTTGTCGTCATGTCGCTCCTCTTGCCAGTCTCCGTTTGAATCTTGTAGAATCTCCAAGGGTCGAATTCTTTGGCATTATCGTAATCCGGGCTCATATGCATGTCCGTGAGGTCGACAGCAATGGTGCTGCCTTTAGGGAGGGTAACTCCGTTGCCAAAGGTGTAGTCGTTCATGACAACACGGTTCATCAGGACTGGAGATGCATTGAGCACAAAGTGGGTTTGCATTCGCGTAAAAGATGCTCACCGTTCGCCATCGGTCGGAGACGTTGGGATTCTTTGATGAAGCTGTCAAGTTTCTGCATCTTGTCCACCGCGCCTTTTGACCATCCTTCCTCGGAAACTGCGGACTGCACTTCTTGACGGAGAGTTTCGGCATACTCCGGATGGGCAGCCAGGTCGTACAGAGCTTGGGTGAAAGTCTGAGGGAGGGATACATTTGTCAGGTAATAGCAGTGTTTGAGATCAGCAGAGCCATACCATAGTACTCGTATGGATAGCAGCAAAGTTTAGAACGAGGATGCGGTTACTCAAAGCCTTTTCAGTAGTCTCCTCTCCTTTGGCATCTTCGATAAGCCACATCAAGAAGTCAAGCTACAAAGTTGCGTGAATTGTTGGTACCTGTGTAGGACAGCGAGACGCAGAGCGCGCAAAGGCTTACAGGACGCTCGAATTCATCTCCAAGAAGTTCAATTTGTTCCCTGCGGTGACGGATAAGCGGTGAGATATGTTTTGTTGCTTGATCAATACGATTTTTGACTGTGGGCAATAACGAAGCGACAAATCTGTATAACGGATGAGAGAAGGAACGACGAGGCTGAAAATCAACACTCACGGTCTGATGAAGGTAGGGAGTGCACGTAAGACAGCGCCTGTGGTGACAACCTCGACGGTGTACTTCACGTTGAGTTCGATATAGTCAGGGTCACGACCTAAGACGATTGTGAGCTTATGAAGAAGTGAGTAAGTGACAAAACGCACAAAGAGGCAATCCAACGAAAGTCCTGTTACTCGCACGACAGATGACCTTCATGAGGATAGGCTGCATATGGAAGCTTTGCCACCCGCCGTCCGCAGGTGGCTGCAAATACTCTTGGAAGGCGTGAACGAGCTCATCATAGACGTCTGGGACGAGCTGAGGAGTGGCTCGCTTTAGCTGGTTCCTCACAACCGCAACGTGATAGGGGTTTTCCGCAATCGGAGGCCCCATTGTGAGATGCGTCTGCAAGGTCTGTGACAGTGGGCCACGAGTTAGTAATGGCACATCAGTCATTCGGTATTGAATGCACCGACCTCCTCTGTGGCCTTCTCAAAGCTCAGTTTCTCTTCAGGGGCTTTCCTGACTTCCTCGATGAGGTCCTTACCGCTGACGAGGACCGTCCATTCGAAGAGCCCCGGGATCTTGACCATTTGCGTCTATCAGGAACAAATGACTTTAGTCAAAGGTTTGCGATATGAGAAGTCGCCCACCTTTGCAAATGCATTCGCAAGAAACTTGGGTGAGTTGGCCATAAACTTGATCAGGTCCACGTATGACAGGATTGCAGACTCTTGCCCGACAGCGGGAATGTGTTTCAACTATGAATCCTTGTCAAAGGCCTTATCCCACTTCCGATAGAAGGATGCACCGACCTTTCTCGTCTCTCCTAGATAGTATACCAAGAAGGCGGCATAGAGCGCCCCTGCAGACACAAGCGCAGAGGTTGGCACTTGCTCCAGCTGCTCACGTGCAGTTTGAATCGCGGACTGCACAGTATCCATGGTGTTGAAAGTAAAGGAAAGAGTCGTGTTTCCTGTTGCTTCCTGGTGTTCATCATAGACTCCGCTTTTAAATTCCCACCACATTCCTAGAAAAGTGAACTGCGACACGCGCTGTGTTCGATGCCCCGCGAATGTTGCAGCGATCAAAGCTTCTGATGGCTAGCGGGTAATTTCATCTATCACTAGACTGAATAGGGGTTTCATAACCGCTGAAAACGGTCGAGTGGACTTGGGCAGGCTAACTGAGAATCTTGGAATTGAACACCGGATTTGCCAACGGATGTATACAAAGGAATACTGCTCTTGTTTTTCATGCTCATACTGAGTGATGAAGGTGCGGGAGGACATCGGGATCACGCCTCAGGATCAGCGGATCATCGTACCATCAGCGACCCCAGCTAATGTCCTCCGAGTCTGAGGCGCGATGGCTAGGCTAACTACCCACGAGGCCTCAAAGCAGAAGCCCAGTGATGTTTAACACAAATGGAAGGAGAGATGCAGTGTATATGGATTTTTAGCGTAGTACACAAGGAGTCCTTGGAGACTTGGCGCCTGACTTTATTGCCCAGAGCCGAGAGTTTGTGATTGCCATTAGCGAGGTTTTGCGACGACGTCCAACACATCATGAGACCACAAGCCATATTCCTGCAGAGTGCAAGTCAATTGGGTGATCATATGAGGACCTGCCGAAGCCTATATACCTTGTAGGATGCATCAAACTTGGCTAGATCGAGCTCTTCCGCGAGAGTGAGGTCAAGCGAGTGATACACGGAAGCAAGCATAATTCTGTGAGCGGGTTGTCAGAGGCAATCTCGTGAGAGGAGCTGTGGAACATACTTGATATTCTGGATTGCAAGATGCTTGCCAGCGCAAGAAGAATAACCGGAGCTGAAAGGTAAGAACGCGTCTTGGTTGATATTGAAATGTGCCTTTTCTCCAGGTAGCCAGCGCTCCGGAATGAATTGATCGGGGAAATCCCCAAAGTTGCTTGCGTCTCGGTGCATCGCGTAAACAGGAACATGGAGTGTTGTATTGGGAGGGAACCATGTATCCTGGACCTGGACACCTGCCTCTCCTGACGTACGGGGAGGACCTAGCAAGGGGTGAATATCACGATTGTGCAGAAGATCGCAAATATAAACCCACCGAATGGACCTGGAGGCATGATTCGAAGTGTTTCTTGCAAGCAAGCGTCAAGATATGGAAGGCGCAGGACAGTATCCAGGTCCATGTCGTCCATGTCCGAGAATGCGGTATCAACTTCTTGCTGAAGACGCTTCTTGATTTCTGGTTTTTCGTTTACATAGCGGACGAACGAGAGTACTGTTTGTACACTGGTGTCCGTGGCAGCCACTACGACCAGAGTTGCATCAGCTGCAATTTCGTGCTTGTTCAATTCCGGTGCACCGTTGTCGCGATCAATCTGAGGTATTGTATTATTGATGAGGTAAATTTGAGCAAGGTATTTTGAACTTACGACAGTGCTGAAGATATCTCGTTGCACTTCATTCCCTGAGTGGTGTCTATAACCTTCAACTTTCTGCTCTGTAAACTGTAATAGATCTCAGTATGGGACGACCCTAAAAGGAATCGATTTACCTTGTGGAATACCTCCAAAGGTCCAGGTTGAGGAAGAAGTTGGAACAGGCTTCGAAGCCAAGGCACCTGACCCATGGCTTTAGGAAGTTTGAGATCAGGTGACGGCATTCATCAAAGAGTGCGCTCACAAGATACAAAGATGACACCTTGGCACAGCTGGAGAGAAAGATCAACTCATGATTAGAGTGACGAGAAGAACGAAACACGTACAGTATCCATGAGACTATCTTTGTCGGACCCAGCGGCCATCGTCTCGAAACCCCCAGAAAACCCCATATCTCCCATTAGATCCCTGAAATGGCATGTTTGAGTTGAGCATAAGCGCTTGGAATAGGGCCAACCTACATGAAGAATAGATTTGTCCAATGATCGAGATTCACGCGTCGCTGTTTAGCTGTTTCCGCGACGAGGATGCCGGTGAACTGGGAGACGCGTTTCTGTGGCATCCTTTAGCGAGTGTTGGCATCTGGGTTCAATTCCATTCACTTACCTTGACGGCAGGCACATAGTCTAGCATGACTGTACCAACTACAGCCTTTGACCAAGCCTGAGAGAGAGAGAGCTTCAGCTCGGCCGCACTTCCAGCCACGACTTAGACATATGCATACCTGTCTCCTCTGGGCGTGTCGCTGACGATTCACTTCCGTGATCAATGATTCGCCCTTCGCGGGGGTTCCTGAGTAGAATGGGCCTCTATCCAAACGGTATATTTGGCGGGTTGCAGCTGCGGAGTTCACGGAGACTTCATTTGGACCTACAATCGATCCAGTCAGCCTCCGACGAGTGCACTGAAGGAGTTTGGTTTACCAATTCTAACGTAAGGCCCGTGCTTTTCGTGCAGTTCCCGGAGCATTGTATGTCGCCCACCCTTCACGAGGATTCGATGCACCATGAACCATTTAGAGACACGAGCCAGCGCAGGCCCAGGGAACTTAGCCAGAGGATGCCATGGGGATAGTCGGTAAGCTGTGATAGATGCACCCAACCAGAATGCCAATGCAAGGGTTGCGGTGAAGGCTCCAAGTACAGCGCTGCCCCAGGAAGCGCCGTCTACTTTGACGCGAACCGTTGTCATGACTCCAAAGTGGCCTAGCATAGTGGCCAATACTCGCATTGGAGAAGGCTCATGCTTCTTAAAGTATAGATGCAGGGCCTATGCAGAGCGTGAGGCAGGGACCCCAAAGCTGACCAAATACTTTGGTAACTTACAATTGCTGTTGCTGGGGCGGTCAGAACGTTCATCGCTGATAATTCCTGTGGAGGGAGAGACTTGGAAGGCTGGTGGACAAGGCAACATGTTAAATCCTTCGCCCATTCCTCGGGTTCCAGCCCTATACCGCTTCCACATGAAACGACAACAACGGAATATCAACAACCCCCTGGGTTTCGTCTGATGATAACTTGTGCATCGAAATAGATAGCGGTAATCTTCGGCGTCATGCTTATCCCTTCAGGACTTTCGAGTGCCTATCATGCAAGCGGCATCATGCATCAAATGATGCGATCAGCTATTCGTGAGGGAGTGCTTCGCCAATTTCTCTTCCCAATCTTGTCCCGATCTGTCACCTCTCCTCGTGTCGTTTTGCCCGTGAGGGCCGGCCTACTGCATTATCCCATGATAGAAATGATTTTCTATTGGTGGCAACTCCAGTTTCTATACCTCTGAAACGCGGAATCTTCTTTGGGTAGATCCGACTCTAATGCCTCCGCTCGTCTGACGAAATGTATTGCATCGTTGTGCAAGAGAGTTCCCTATGTCTGGCAACATTTTGGAACGCTGGACTTTGGTTTTTGGACTGTTGCATACAGTTCTTGACCGCCACCAAAGTCACGCGCTCTCGTCTGTCTACCACCGTGGTGAGGGAGCTGTGGGACCCGTTTAGGGCAAGCCAACGGATGTGATGGCAAACTTGGTGTAGTCCGGAAAGCGACAGCATCATCTCCCGCTCGGACAGGATAAAAAGAGATCATATATCATGTAACATTCGCCCTTGATCTCCTCTTATCCATCGGCGGTGCTCATGTCCTCCAGTCTTCTCTCGCTGTGCGCAATTGCCGTGATATGCTCCTTTGTATGTGTCCCTGCAGCTGGCCCTACACGTTGTTAATATCCTCTTAGTCCACCCATCTCATCTTCCATCGACATGAGCCGTCGGCCTTACAGTTTATTGCGTTTGTGGTCACCCTCTGGATCTGCATAACAGCGCTTTGCGTGTTCGTTCTCGAACACCAATTAATCCGCTCGGCTGCTTGGGCTACCACTTTTCTCGTATCCTATAGTACCGGTCTCTCCTTTTCCGTGTCAGCATATCGCGTCTCCCCTTGGCACCCATTGGCTCGGTTTCCTGGGCCCAGTCTCGCAAGGGTTACCAAGCTCTGGTCTATATATCATTTGGTGAGAGGAGACAGGCATATCATGCTTGAAAAGTAGGGTCTAATTCGCATCGCTCCAACCCAAGCTGACCGAATCTTTCTCTCTTAACAGACTCCACCATTACTATGGCCCTTGGATTCGAGTTGGTGAGCTGCAGAATACTGTAGAGAGAGAGAGTTATGAACCATCTAATACCACCTCAGGACCGAACGAGCTATCTGTGAACAGCGTAGCGGCCCTCCAACCTGTCTACCACAACCTCCAGAGGGCTGATTCATACAAAGGTAAGTTGTTTGTAGGTAATTTGACCATGCAGGACATTGACCTGGGTGTAGGCATCCCAACTCCAGGCGATGGGGACACTTTATTCACTCTGACCGACCGAAAGGTCCACAAGGAGAGGCGCAAGGTGAGAGGAATGATGCCATGGCCTCTATATTTCACAACTGACGGGATACAAGGCGTGGAATAAAGCCATTACCGGTGCTTCTTTTTCGGAGTTTGCAGGAGCCGCCAATGTGCGTACTGCATGTCCTCTGTTCCATCACCGAGCTGACACTCGTTCTAGATTCGATTCTTACAGCTCTCGACGATTGTCCGTGGTCGTCAAGGTCAATCGGCGATTGACCTCCATGCTTGGTTTTCCCTTACGCTCATGTGTGTCCAAATTTCGTATCCCTTAGTTGGTTCTTCAACTGATTGATGCAAACTAGGGACCTTATCGGTGACATCGGTTTCTCTGGCGGGTTTGAAAATCTTGCCAGCGGCAAGGATGTACACGGCTGGATGACAATGGTAAGTTACCACCTCCTTGTTCCATCTAGCCAGCTAATGCAAGGCTTCCTAGCTGGAGACTGGTGCAGTGGCTGTTTCAGGTACGGGTTTTGCATGTGTTTTTCCCGGATTCGTGTTGCTCAGTGACTCTGCTACAGTACTCGGCCAGATCCCATGGGTGAAGGACCTCGTCACACTCATTCCTCAGAAGGGCCCTATTGAAAGCTTCCACGCGGTACGCAACTCAGTGAACCCGATCGGTGATGTCTCTAAGTTCATCCTTGGTTCTCCAGTTTTCCAAGCAGAAGATAGAAACAGCCTTGCAACGACAAGAAAAAGATGGAGTCAAAGAAGACATCCTCAGTAGAATCGTGGGCATCATACCTTACGTTTCGGCGCTCATCAGACTGACGCACGCCCACACAGATAATGGATCACCAAGACCGCGGGGCGCCTCTTACAATCAATGAGTCTGCAGCCGATGCATCTTTATTGATTGCAAGTTCGCTGGAGACCACCTCGCAAGCTTTAACGACCATATTTCGATATCTCGTTTCTGATCCGGAAGCTTTGGCTCGACTGCAGCAAGAAGTTGACGATGTGGTGTTTGATCTCCAAGAACTTGACTCCTCCGTTCTTGATGAGATGGCATACCTTGAAGCAGTTGTGAACGAAGGGCTTCGAATACGGCCTCCAGCTCCCGCAGGCAAGAGATCTACGTGATGGATGTCTTCCATATGCTGACCTCCTAGGACAGGCCCGCCTAGGAAAACTGGACCAGAGGGTGCAATCATCCTTGATCAATATGTTCCCAAGAACACCACCATTTATGTTCCAACGTGGACGTTGCAACGGGATCCTGATAATTTCAAAGATCCTGATCGTTTCATTCCAGAACGGTGGCTCAGGGCTTCTGCGAAGGGTAGAGATATCTCGCCGCACACCCCGCAGGCGTGGGTGCCTTTCAGCATTGGCCACGGAGCATGCGTTGGACGGCAACTCGCGTTGCAAAACATCAAGTGAGTGAATCTCTGTCTCCATCCCAATCCAAGACAACGGTATTGATTGCCCTCCAAGGCTCGCCATTGTACATATTCTACACTCCTTCTCTGTCAAAATACCCGAGAATTTCTCGCTTGAAGCTTTTGATGCTTCTTATTCAGTGCGTACCTCTGGCTCACTTGCCGTAGACGGAACGCTAATTGCTTCTATCTTCTTTTCAGGAACATGGACTTTGGATGCACGACCCATTTCTCGTGCTTCTTGTGCCCCGGATCAAGGCTTGAGTCGAGGTCATCAGCCCCTGATTTTACGAATATAGTAACTTAATCCTATCTTCCATATCGCCATTGTACCTGGCTTCTATCTATTTCTATCTATGGGCAGCCTACTTAATTAAGATCTCGCTTCTTATCATCAACATAAACTGTTACTCCAGCCATCCGTCACAACTGACGCTTTCTTCTTGTGACGAGTGAGAAGAAGAACTGGTTGAGGGGGTAATAACTTCGAAGTTCGGTAGCAGCGGGCGCCCATTTCGCTTCTCTGGCAGGCGCTGTCACTGTTGATATCAACAGTGATGAAATGTCCGGTATACTGTATGAGCGCCGAAGCGACCACAAAGGTGTGCTCGGAGCGCACGAGGGGGTGGAGTGAGCAAAGAATAGAATTTCATGAGCAACGATAGATAGGATTAAGATCTAGGGAGGCCATCAAGGAAGAGCAACGAAATCTACAGGGCTACAGCGGAACAACATCTATGAGAAGTGAATCATGCTTCCAAATACCGTATTCCTGAACCACGCAGTTAGCGGAGTAGAAAAGGTCAAGGCTGCGATGACGCTTACCCTCCACGAGTTGTCAAATTTGGCAATGTCAACCTCCTTGGAGATTGAGAGCCTAAAGTTGATCAAGGTCTTGAACGCGAGGAGTCTGCAATGGGGACTTCGTTAGGGATTACCGGAAGTCAAACAAAGGGATACCCACTTCATGTTGTAGAGGGCAACGGGCTTCCCAGTACAAACTCCAGGACCATAGCAGAACGGTACAAAGGCCTCTGTATTGTGCACGCCGCCTTTAAAGTTGGGCAGCCACCTCTCGGGCATGAATCGCTCGGGATCAACGAAATTTTTGGCTATCATCGTGGTAAGTGTTTGCCTGGACGATGAGATAGCGATCAGTGGAGCATACCATCGTGGTGCAAAGCATAATTCGGGCACGCGACGGTAGTTCGTCGTGGGATGAAATGGCCGTCAAGGTGGTGTTCTTCACCGAATGAGTATCGAGGTGGACCTGCATGTGTCGATCAGGACATAGCCCCAGGAGGAATAGAAGAGACCACGACTGACCTGCTGCAACGGGAGGGATGAGGCGAAGGGTTTCCTGGATGCAGGCGTCAAGGTAGGGGAGCCTCGATAGTGTGGCGTCATCGATATCGCCGTTCTCTGCGAGTGCACTCTGAAGTTCCTCCCTCAACTTCTGCTGAGCATCTTGGTCACCAGAAATATAACGGAAGAATCCTGCAAGTGCCTCTGAAACCGTGTCCGAGCCCGCCAGAATGATAAAAGACGCGTCGGACCGAGCTTGTGCAACGGAAAGAGACGTTTCGTTTTGCTATATGAGCCAACAAATTAATCGCGTCCTGATAAAGAAAGTCTCGTAATACTTACAACAATGCCAAGGATATCTTGCTTAGCGGCTCCTCCATGCTTCTGCTTTGTCTCTTCAACCTTCTTTGCTGCGAACTTCTGGAAGGTGAGAATGGGGTCTGGCTGAGGTGCTAATGCAAGGACGTCGCGCATCCAAGGAATATTTCCCAGCACTAGAAGCGACATGAGCTTTCTCGTGCGGCACTCAGCGTAGTGGAAGAAGCTTGCCCGATACAAAAATGAGGCCGACGTGAAGGACTTCCAGCCAACCTTCCGTATCCTTTCCTGCCTTCATGGTTTCAAAGCCGCCAGAAAAAGCCATGTCACCCATGTTATCCCTGTTGATAGTTCAGTGGACCGAAGTCATCGAAACCAAGGCATAGCACATACAGTGTCCAGAGATGAATCCAGTGTGACATATCGAGTGGGCCAGAAGTCGCCTTTTCGCGCATTATGTCGATGAGCTGCTCGGTACGAGCCTGGTCGGAGTCGGTTAGACTCGAGCGGTCAGTGTTGGGCAATAAACATACCTTTGCACCAATCCTATATCTATGCAGCGCTTCAGTTGAAAAGGCTTTCTGCCACCCCTATTCCAACGTTAATAATGGACAGCGGCAGGATTGAAGGGAAGGTGCATACTGTGACGCGATAATCGTGCTCACTTCGCGAGTTGGTCGTGATGAGAGCATCCGCTTCCTGTGGTGCCGCTGGATCGGCTCTGTTAGCTATAGGTCCAGAAGGAGCACAAGATGCTTTTACCTTGGTAGCTAGGTCCTCGAAAGAGGGTACTGTAGATGGGTCGAATCGCTGAAGGAGCATTGACTGAAAGCTCGTTCGGGCCTAAGGACCCGAGTCATTTACCACCCTGCAGACCGAATTCTTTAGACACTCACCAGTACGAACCCAGTCACCGTAGGTCTCGTGAAGCCTAGTAAAAGCACTAAATAGGCGCCCACACGGGTAGAAGGAGGGGGACAAACCTAGCGATGGCCAAATGTCGTTTACCAGTCGCAGTCCAGTAGACCATCCACAGTTTAGTAGCCTTGGCAAGTATAGGTCCAGGGTATCCCCACAAGGGATGCAAAGGAGACAGTCGATAGGCAATCATGGAACCGACCATTGACAAGTTCCATACTGCGACGAACTTGAAAGCAATTGCAACAGCTGGCCATCCGCTAGTAATGGCGTATGCATTTGCAGCTGCAAAAGAGCGTGCCAGGAGAACACCATTGACGGCAAGGTAGACAAAGACGCTGGGCTCATTGCTCCTGAAAAATACGTGGGATGCCTATCAGGGGATCCTTGTGTAAGAGGTTGTACCACTGTTGAGAGGAACGATTCAAAGACTTGCCAATCCCAAGACGGCAGCCGAGGTACTGGTGTTGAAGTTGTTGAAGTCGATGCTCATGGTAGTTTGCAGGAGAGGGCTTCCGCCGTTAAGGTTGAAGAGTTTACGAGCGTATGGGCGCCCGCATAACCCACATTGATTCTGACGCTCAAATCCATAGAAGGCATGGCCAAGGGTTCTGACAGGCGCTTCGAATTCGTTGCCAAACGCGTATCGCGGCTTGATCATCACTTCTGATTGATGCGAACAAGGCGGAAACTATCAAATCACAAGTGCGAACATCTTCCTGGGTTCTCCCATTCAACTCATCCATTGGCGCCCAGGGCTTGAGACGGTGGTTCTCCCGCTCATATCCAAGCACGAAGATCGATTGTATATCACTAGGACTCTCGCCGAGATGCCAGATGGGCGACCGTGGCTTCGTAGCCTCATTAACAGCGCTTCTGGATAATCTTGGGTACCCCGGCACCATTGCCCCTCCATCATGATCATGGAAACTCGACAGGCGGATCTGCTGATTAGTCTTTTCGCTTGCCACTGGTATGACACCTCCGGTTTTTCTGGACCCGACTACTTTGCGATGTGAAAGACAATCAACATCAGGAGCCATCATCTTTGAAACGGTACTTGGTGCTTCTGAGGACAGCTCGGCGACTACCTGATCCCGGGGGGTCATTGACATCTATCATTCATTTCAATGGATTGCCGAATTGCCCTCGCGCTTGTGCATGTGTCCACACAAACTATTTTTGGGAAGCTGAGGAGTCAAACGTTTCCGAACATGGTGGCTCGCAAACGCTCTGTTTCGCCCTTTGGGTCTTATTATTAAGACAAGCTTATCAACCCAGCTTTGACAAGTGACGCCCTTTCTTCACCACGAACGACCACCATGTCTGCCGAGTCAGGATTTCCCCCTGGCATGGATATGTCAAGCCCTGAGGCTCAAGCAGCCGCTGCTGAAGCGATGAAGCAGCTTCAACAGCTATGGTCTGTAATCTCGGATATTCGAATGACCAAGGTGAGTAATCTATTCCAGGGACAAGGAGCGACTTCTCATACTCACGTTCCGTGTTTAGTACATCTATGGTGCGTTGTTATCTGAGGCTGCATAATGACATCTACCGACGGTCTACAACCTAGTCGCTGCTGCAATCATAATGTTCTGGGACATGTGCTTAACTTTCGATCTCGAGGTAGGCCGAGCTAGAGCTAATACCATGGATGTGCTTTCTGACGAGAGCCCAGGTTCAGCGGGTATGGAAAACCAAGAGTTCCTTAGGAAAATACTTGTTCATTTTCGTGAGTTTGGTTTGGCCGCGACGGAGGATAACGACTGACGGATTGGCACAGAACCGCTACATTCCTCCAATCCTTTTCATTTTTGATCTTATCTGTACGCATTCGCCCCGTTTCTATTTACTTCTTACTGACGATAGACGTCCCACAGACCAACTACATCCCAGTCCTTCCATCACAGTACGTTCGCTCGCTTCGACCCGCAATACATGGCAATAACTGACATAACTTTCAGTTGTATGTCATTACCACGTCTCGACTCAAATTCAGCAAATGACCGGGCTATACACAGTTGCCGCAACTCGTTTCTCCCCTCGAGTGTTCTCGGGATCCTCGCGATTGGCACAGTCGAATGTGAGTTCTATTCACGGCTTCATCATCGCAATGATCCACTCATCCACCACCCGCTCCAGTCGTGCTCGTTCTGAGAACCTACGCTCTCTATCACAAACAATGGCTTCTTTACACAATGATCTTCCTCTGTATCGTAAGTCGCATTGCCCCACTCTTCCCGCTGCTATTCTTGACCGATCACTTCTTCGTCTTCTTCTAGGGATCTTGTGCGACCATGGCAGCAGCCGTTGGTTATCTCTTCGGACATTACATCACATGTAAATCAAGGCACCTCTGCTTGTTTTCAGCTATAAGCTAACGTGGATGTTGCAGTTTTACCTCCTGGGTCGCTTCCAGGTCTTCCAGGCTGCACCTCAGACTGCAGTCATCCCATGTGCCGGACCCTCCTAACAGTGTTCTGGGTGCCTTTCTTCGTACTCGAGACCCGTAAGGCACTTTTTTCGCCAGTGGTACTGATGCAATCGACACTCACACTTCACTAGTGATTGTAGTTCTTACCGTCTGGAAGTCATGGACGTCATGTAAGCCGCTTCTTGTTTAAGGTCCGGTTTTCCACAGACAGCGTCGATCCTGACACGGCTTCTTTCTTGATTGCTAGATACTTCCATTGGCGCAAAGAAGTCACCCTTCGTCAGTATCGTCTACCGTGATGGATTGATGTACTACGCTGGTAAGGATTCGCCTTCTTATCTCCAGAGGTCGTTTGAGCTCATGCGGTACTTCTTCTACAGTCATTATGAGTACGTCTTTTCTCTTTGCCATTTTCAGAGCCCCCGTTGAAACAGGTCATCCCTAGGCGTTTCAATTGCAAACTTGGTCGTATGGACCACAGCACCCCAGACGTTGTCCTACCTCGCCACAAGGTCTGTCCGTGCTGTATCATGCTTTGAAGTCCGTTCTGACATGTTCCTAGTATGATGCGAAGTCTGCAGGTCACGATCTCATCACGCATTTTGCTCAACATTCGTGGAATGCTTGACCGAGGCTATGGAACCACATCGTATTTCAACTCGACCGTGACACAGCTATCGACCATGGGTTACGCCGATCCCAAGAACAAGTCGACGAGAACAGACCCGTCGTCTTTCACGCAAGGGCGATCCAGCGATGCTGACTACCCTCTGGAAACACTGAAGAACCCATCGTCTACCTGGGAGGAGGGGGAACGATGGTAGTTCCGCTCTTGAGATATGCACCATGTATTACAGTTAGGTACATCGGCTGGGAGCGAAATCTAGCAGCAATATATTAAGTTATTACCCATCCACCTCCATGTCTCCTTCGCCCCGATATCCAGACTGCGGTACAGGCTTCCCCATTGCTTCCACCGCTCCTCGTAGATCTTGGGCTTTACCAACGTATGCTGTTGCCAACTCGAGTTTATCCACAACGGTTCCTTCTAGACCACCATTGGCTTCCTCCGTGATCCTGGAGGCAGCTATTGAGGTTCCACGGCCATCCACCAGTCTGCTCACTGCCCAGTTCACGTAGCCAGTCGTACCGAGCTCCCATGGCCGCTTCCCTGTCCCAGAAACCAGACTTGTTGATCCTTCTTGCGATGAGGATGGCTGAATGGAGTATCCCATGGTTGGGTCGAGGGGCGGTAATGAGGATACTGTGGCATAGAGGGCGTTAAGCTGCTCTGGTAGGGCGGTCGACTGGGTTAGAGATTCTGAGGATAGTAGCTGAGCAATGGTTGTGAACCGCTTCTCAGATCTGGTCTTGGCAGCTTTCGCGCTGGAAAGACCGCGTTTCAGCAGCCGCGTTAGGCGTCGTTGCTAGTATATAGTTCAATAGACGGACCAAGCAAGCCCACAAGACTACCTACCTCGTCAAGCCGCTTCCGTAGCTCTTCGGTTTCTTCCATCATCTCGCGTTCCTTGTCAACCACAGATGTTCCACCTTCGACCCCAGTCAAGTTTGCCCCCTCGTAGTGAGGAAGTACAACCACATCTCCATGTTCCAGCTCTGGAGGTATGAAGAAGATGTTGCGGAGACTCCAAGCCTCGAAGAAATCAAAGGCAATATCGGTGTGGTATTCAAGCAGCGTCTGGAACGCAACAAGGCCCTGCTCGACCTCTTGCGTAAGGTCCTCGGCTTCTTCTTCAGCAGCTATTGAACTTTCTGTTAGGCCTATGATAGTCCTAGGATACCAAGACGCGTACCTTTCGCGTGTTTCTTTCCTTTCTTCCTTTTCGCTGGGGGCTCTGGCGGCGCGTTCTTGCGTTTCTCCTCTCGTTCCTCGACCCACTTGATCAGAAACTCTTCCATGCCGTTAACGCCATCCTGCACAGCGTTATTGGCGATGTTGATAATGTCATCGAGCAGTAGTTGAGGTGCGAAACCCAGCGCTTCACACAGCAAAAGTGACGAGGGCAATTGGGTCGGGGCTGTGGATTCCGAGGCTTTATCGTTTGGCATGGCGTATTAGCAGTGCTAATTGACGAGGAGGGGACGGAAATCGCGTCGGCGACACGGTGTGCGGTGAGGAGGACATGGATGGAGGTCAAGATCCCGCTCTCGTTGAATGGATATTGACCGTGGGAAACGATTGCTGCAACGGTTCTTCTCGGCTGTCCCCGAGTCGGGAGGTCCCCCAAACGAGAGCTGGTACGCAAAGCGAATTTCTGCAAGGAAGTGGTATGCTCTCGATGGAAAGTTGGAAACTAGCTCTTTGAATGTCAATCAAAAAAGCATCTTTTGGTGAGAAGACGAAGCATTCATCCAATACATTATCAGCTTCACACCTGGAGGGTTTGAATCAATACCAGAGCGGAATGAGCGAAGAAGATCTCGAGACGTCTGCTGGTTAAGATAACCTCAGTCTTACAAGGGTATAACATGCGTTGGGCTTAGTATGCGAGCTAGACTTAAGCTTGTTGCCATGGACGACGCCGTGCGCCACAACCATTCTATCTCGACGTTCGATCGACGCTTCTGTCCCGGTTTTGCAGCCCAGATCTGGCCATACTTGGCGCACGGATCATACAAAAATAAGGATAAAAACCCAGTCTTCTCGCCTGTTCATTATCATCTCAAACACAGCCCACATTCTTCTGCTTAAACCATACACCCTACGCGACCAATGGCCATTCAGAAAACCGGTCGCAAGTCCATTGGTGGTAAGTCATACTCACTGTCGCTGGATCTGGTGGGCCTACCGATTTATCAGGAAAAACTCTGCCCGAATCTGTCGTCCGAGCTATGCGCTCACCAACACAGATGTCCCAACCTCAGTTGTTGAATGCACCCACGATGATGGCACAAGTTGAGGCTGAAAGGGTCATGTACCACGAGCACTCGGTGCTAAAGCAAAGAGCGCGCAAGACGCCCTCCAATCGGGCAATCGCGCCTCAAAGAAAGTTCAAGGTTGGCGGCAAACTCCATTCCATCAAAAAGCCCCAAGTCGTCCATGGCAAGCTGCAATTTCGCACTCGGCCTGGGGTTGCTGCTCTACGAGAAATTCGATACCAGCAAAACTCGACAGATCTCTTGCTACTTAAGCTTCCTTTCCAGAGGCTCGTTCGCGAGATTGCATCCAGCTACAAAGTACGTTGTCTTCAATATGTTTTTATTCCTAACTAACTTGAGCTTTCGTTAGACTGACTCCCGATTCCGTCCTGACGCTCTTGAAGGACTCCAACAAGCCACCGAAGCTTATATGGTAGGTTTATTTCAAGACCTGCAGGCAATCGCGTTGCATGCGAAAAGAGTAACCATTATGCCACGGGACATGGGCCTTGCAAGGAGACTCCGCCGGGAGGATGAGATGTGAACTGCCAGCCCTTCAAACTTGATTGCACCACCTGAAGAAAAATCATCGCCACCTCTGAGCCCTTAGTCTTCTTGTTCCAGTTTATCATGAGCGTATCCACCCTGACTCTTTTGCCGTTGCCTTCAACAGACTGAATGTATTATATTTAACTCTGTACCACTACATGTACCGACTCGCTGCTGACTTCGCCCTACTTTTTTTTGACTTCTCCATTGGGGATTGAAACTTAATATAACACTATGTACAATTTTTTGCTACTTAACAAATTCATTACGCCCACCGACCAACCAAGTGAAGCAGACTCTTGAGAGCATATCACACTCATTGTCAACACAGCAGAGCAAAAGTTGCAGTTGAGAAAAGGAAGAAAGTAGACAAACACGACATAAAGGTAATAATAAAGAATAATGCTTTACTGTAACACAAAATCATCTCTCCAAAAGACAATCGAGGGCTGGAACACACTCTACTCCTCCATATCACCCTCAGGCTCGGCACTGGCATCTTGATCTGGCGTCCCATCGCTCTTTGTCTCCATCTCCGCACACGCCGTCCTATAGCAGAACTTATCAGAATCCCGAACCACGACCAAAGTTCAGAGGAACAACGTACCGGAAGGCATCTCGACAGCTCTGCCTTGCTGAAGGCGACTTCCACTTTTGGTGAACAGACTGCGGGGCCAGCATGTCTGCATCGAGTGCTTCATCCTCCCCCAGTAACTGTAGTTTGTCTCGGGGTAAATATTGCCTGGATGAACGAGATACATTCAGGGTGACATGAACGAGGACAAGGGCGAGAGACGTACCACGAGCTCGTCCGATCGTAGAACCTTACAATCCAGAGCTTGATCTTCCGGCGAAACCTCATGTCTTTCCATGCCTGCACAATCGATGCTGGAACCTCGGGGTGGTCCGAATCGAACACAACGGCGGGCCACCAAGGGTATGATTCTGGGGAATATTGAAATCAGCACTGTTCCTGTCCACATGAAATTGTTACAGACAACGCACCAGCTTTCGCCCAAACAAGTGTTCCACCCTCGTAATCACCCTGCCTTGGACCCCTTCTCACAGGCGGACCAGTGCCCTTCTTACCCTTGGCAGAAGTGGACGTTGTCATGGTCGAAGGACCTGCCGCGGGAGCAGCGTGGGCAGGGGGTGGCCTTCGCTTGACCTGGTTCGAGGGTACGATCCTCCGTTGCAGGCGATTCGCAGGTGTGATACGAGGTTGCGGTTCGTCCTCTTCCGGTCCTCCCGTTTCCTCATCCTCATCGTCGTCGTCCTCCTCTTGACCTTGCTGCCGTTTTTGATTCGGAGGGATATCGGGATCGTCCTCCGTCTCGTCTTCATCTTCATCCTCGCCTTCACCATCTTCGCTCGGCAGATCACTGAGCTCGCTCAGGTCCGAATCATCATCTGTCGTCGTGGGTGCCGTCGTAGAAGGTGCTGGAGGAACAACGGCCGGCTGCTTGCCTTTAGATGGTGACCCAGGTGTGGGCGGGCGTTTGCTCTTTGAGCCAGACGTAGGCTTCGACCCAGACGCAGGCTTCTTGCCCTTCGATTCCGGTTTCTTGCCTTTTGCTTCCTTGGATGGAGACGTAGATCCACCCGAGATAATCCGAGCGCCAACGGATGTTTCAGGGGTAGGCGGGGCAGAGTCTGGAGGGAGCGTGGCAGGCGCCGACGGAGTCTCGGGCACGACACTTCCAAGCTCAGGCTCGAGCGCACTCATCGACTGCATCTTCAACTTCTCCTTCTCCATCTTGCGCATCGCCTTCTTCTGCCTTCTGATCTCTGGTGTATCCAGCTCTTCGATGACCACCCGACCAGCTGCGTCGGTTGCAGTCCTGGAAAGTATCCCACCTCCCAAGGGCGTGCCAGGGGGAGCAGGAGCATTAGTTGTCCGCCTAGGCGGTGAAGGGGCGTCTGTCACATCTACCTGCATCATGGCATCCCCATCGTCCTTCTCTTCCTTCGCCACGACGGACTCAGGCTCTTCAGGCGCAGGGGTCTCAAGCGTTTGGTTCTCAGACGCAGCAGTGCTGACAATCGACAATCTTGAAGAAGTATGTTCTAGGACGTGCTATCAGTATCTTCCGTTCCCAGAATGAGAGAAAGGAGACTCACCCGTCTTCTGGCGCTTCTTTGGAGGCGGTAAGATGCTCTTGTCAGGAGGTGGTGCCCTCCCACCACGCCGATGGTCAGCAGGCAAGATCCAACCGGCATTGAAGAGTTGGAATGAGCCCCGATTGTCCACATCGTCGACAACACGAGGAGCTCCGGGGAGTGGACCTCCCGACATGCTTGGTCGCTTCTTCGGTTTCGGCTCTTGGGCAGTGGGAGATACAGGTGTCTGCGGTAACTCTGAAGAAGCAGCTGCAGAAGTTCCCTCTGCGCTTTCAACAGCAGGCGTTTGCGAGGCCAATCTGGCCGCCTCGGCTTCAGCCTCCGCCTTCTTGGCCTTGCTCTTCTCGTACTCGGCCTTCCTATCCCGCTTTTTCTTCTTCTTCGACGAAGACTTTTGCTCACTCTGTTTGACGACGGGAGAAGGCGGCGGTGGCGCTCTGTATGTCGCAATCTCGAGGTTGAACAGAGACGAAATGGGATCTTCATCACCCAGTTCAATGTTTAGACCATCTCTGATGGCGGCCGTAGAAGACAAGAGATCGAGTATGTCGTCTGGTGGTTCGAGGTCGCCTATGATTGGTTTGGTCGAAGATGGTTCGCCTTCCGAATTAACAGGCGGAGGTGGTTGAGGTGCAGGGACGAGGTGGGCCAGCTTGTCCAAGATGGGCCGCGACATCGTTCTCAGTTTGAGCGCAGCTCGGAAGTGGGGTGTCCCTTGCTTATTATACAGCAAAGCATTATTGATGACCAGGTCTATGTCATCCTGAAACCTTTGTCAGTCCCGGGAGAGTTAAACGCTAGGCAAGTGCTCACCTTGAAGCCCTGTAGATCCCAATACTCGTGTTTGTCAAGACGGTCCTCGATCATGGACCAACACATGGGATTGAGGACAATCTCAAAGTAATCCGGGACGTCGTTCTTGCTCACGGGATTCTTGAAATAATCGTTTCGATCCGCGCTGTGGCTCCGTCAGTACTACCTTCGAAGAAAGGCACAGTGTCACGTACCCCATGATATGTTCCAGAGCCATTCGAAGAGCACCTTCGTGTGGGAATAGTGCGCTGGAAATGATATGGTGCAAGATTTCGGTGTGCCGCAGTTTCCTCATTTCGCGCAATCGCGTGAGTTGTGTCAGGGTTCTCAGTTGCAGCAAGTCTTCTCGAAGGCGACCAAGTTGCTAGAAAGCCTGTCAGGGCAATGTCCACATGCGTGGTAGAACTAAACAACGCACATCAAGTTTCATTTGCTTCATATCGTCCGTCTGAATCTTTCCACCACTTGCGGTCCACGGCTCAAGATGCAGCCGCTTCAAAAGAGGTGCTCCTCGACGCGCCTCACGCTTTAAACTCCAATAGCGACAGACAAGTTGGACAAACTCGAGTTTCCTCCGAATCTTGATCTTGTTTATATACTGGACAATCCGGTTAACGATGATGGCAGGGACTATGGGTGGGCCAGGTTTGTAGGTCTTGTTGTACGCTCGCGCCGACTTGGATAGCTGCGTGGTGGACATTTGAGCTGCTTTCTGTGCTTCAGCAGCGAGTGCAGCTTCACGAATGTCTTGTTGTTCTCTCTAACGGGTCATCAGTATATTTCTTGAACAAGAAGGTTTGAGAACTTACGGGCAAGTGCCTCTCGCAATAGGCCTGCAGCGTCATTGGTTCCGACCCTTGCGTACTCTTCATGGGTAACAGCAACTTTTCCGTCCTGGCACACGTCGTATGGAAGGCGACGAAGCACGAGTTCTTGTTGCACTGAATGCATGCGCCGCTCTTGACATCGCACAACGAACACTTCTGTGTTAACGCGTCAAGACGAGTTGTGGAGAAGACACAGTCCACTTGCCAGTCTCCACCTCTGCTTTGAGATTCCCTCCACTCCGGTGATAGGTTCCATGAACACTTCGTTCGCTACTCGCGTCTCGGGAAGCCAGATAGCACAAAGAAGATGTACCCAGTCTCCCGTAACAGTTTGTTTGAATGCGCCTCCTTCGTTTGGGCACAACGCGCATTGCTAGACACCGGAATCAGAAAGCGTCAAGCTTAGATGAGATTCACGACGCACGACTGGGTTTTCCGGAGACACTGTGCACTTTCTGCAGAGCCATTGACCTTCAGGAATATATGGGATGCCGTAGCAGTCTAAAGGATGTCTGGTTAGCATCTCGTTGAGCCCAATAATCGTATGCTCGAACCTTGGTGAACGGCAAGGTTACATCCGTCGCAAAACACGATAGCGTTACTGTTCTCTCCCTCAGAGTCGTCGCAAATCGCACATGTCGAGTCTTCAGAGGGCATAGCAAGATCTGGTTTCGGTAGATTCTTGGTCTAGCGCACGTTTAGCCGTTAATTGGCTTGTCCTGAGACCAGTAAATGGCGCACCAAATCAAACCATTCCTTCTCCAGCCTATCCATAACCACCTCAAAGGTTTCAAACGAGACTCTGTCAATCAACTCTTTCTTCCTTTCATTGTTGACGGCCTCTAGCCACTCCTGATCTTGCTCGTCCATGTCATATTCGACTTGTCGCGCCAGGTCGATTTCGAGAGGTTCTATACAATGCGCAGGTCAACCGACAAAAGCCAGCTGCGAAGATCGTTGTGTGCGCACCGATATGTCGAATGTAATAGTCCGGCCTCGTGAAATCCGAAAAGTCGTTGTCTATTAAGCCATTGCTCAGTTCACTAGACCACTGTCACAGCTGGTGAGCTCACATCCAAACGACCTGGCCTGCCCATCATGAACGCCATTGGGCTGAGTCGAGACGTCGTCCTTGATCTTCTCAAACTGGACTTTTGGTAGCGCTGCTGGGCCTGGCGATGGACGAGCTGTCCTCGCCATCGGGTGAAGGCTGGTGCCGACGTCGCGCCCTTGGAGGTCGTAATGGTATGCAATCAACCAGCGCTGTTTCTGTCACTTTCTGAGTTGGGAATTCTGGGCGCGTCGGGAGCACGTGGGTCAGAGTCGGGTTAGGCCCCTATTGAACGCAACAAGAAGTCATTGGCAACGAAAATGCAGGTAAATTGGGGAGTCACTAATGTTACAATGATACATGGTAGAAAATGCAGGTACAGATGTTATAGCTCGTCACCAGCTCTCTCCTTCTTGATCACTTTCGAGAGGTCTGCCGAACCATCCAATACGGAATCAAAGAACTTGGTGAGAGCCTCGAGCTTAGTCGCTCCTGGAAATGAAAGGCTCTGTCAGTACACCAGAAGAGCTGGTCTAAGAGAACAGTTCGCACCTTCATAAAGCACAGGGTCCGACGAGCCGACAGGGTAAAGCAAGACCTTTGATCCCTTTCCACTGCTCTCCAAACCTAAAGTCGTCGCAGCCTCCCCCTTCTCATCTCGATGTGTTCCAAGGCTGAGTTTTCCACTGTACTTGTTGCTCAGGACCTTCCACAATAGCGGCACCTTGGAGTCTTTGGTCAAGAGGAGTGCGCGAGGCTTCTTGGCATCCTAGAGGCACGAAGAGGTATGAACGTCAGCCCACGATTCAGATGGAATATGAAGCGAGAGAAGGGGAATATACCTTGGACACCCATGGCTGGATCTCAGCCGGCTTCATCAACTTCTTGGGTGCGTTTGCCACTCTCATGCTGACGCCCTTGAAAATAGCACCTGCAGTCCGCTCGCCTTCATATGGAATAGGGTTGAGGTGTTTGCCCCGAGGGAAGATCTACAGAATTTCAGGTCAGGATCTTGTGCCTCATACTCCAAAGTCAGGTCAAGAGAGTAACGCACCTTGATAGTAGGGAATCCCTTGATCCCTTGCTCTGCACACATCCGCTTGTTCTTCTCTTCGTCGCAGTCAACAGCGTAGGCTGGGACAAGAGGTGAGAGCGAAGCAGCAGCTTTCTCCATCTCAGGTGTAAGTCTTTGACAGTGCTGTAGATCCTCGTCAAGCTCTGGGCTGGAAATACACCTATGGTGGACAACGTACCCCACACCATGGCGCAACGAACGCAACAACACTCGTTTCCTAGAGGAATGTCAGCCATTGCTATCTCAAGAGCGACAGAGTAAAACATACTGGCTTCTCCATAGCCTTCTTGAACGACTTTTCATCCAACATCTTCACCTTCGAGTTCTTAGGGAAGAGACCAGCCGACACCAAAGTCGGTGCCAGAACCAACGCAATCCAAGCGTTTCCGAACAACATGTTTGCTTGTCGTGAGTGTCGTTGAGAGGTGAATCAGTGCAATGCCAACGCTAGACAGCAGCGAGCAAGGAAGGTCGTCCAAGCCAAAGGGTGTGGCGGAATGCAAAGGTCATCGTGGTTAAACGCGAAACTAGTAATAAATAGACGCGCCGACGTAGCCGACACGTAGCCTGATCATCAATGACTTGGTCCTGGCCCGAATCCCGACCTCTTTCCCCATCTGGGTGCATTCCCCCTGTCTCGTTCTTCAGCTATGGAACGAATGTGGACGCTTTACCGGTTGCAGATCTACCCAACATACAAATAAGAATACAGATACAAAAATCCATGCAGTAGAGACAGAGTGGAATTGGGTTTTCGGGACCCAACGCACCTCTTCACCAATCATCCCTCATCTGAACCGTCTCTTTCCTTACAAACACTTTTGGTCTCCTCGCCGCCACACTATCTGTATCGTTTTCCCCACCAAATGTAGTCCCAGACCACTCTGACGAGTATCCTGGTGAGATCAAAGACGACTGCACCGTCTGCCTCCTTGAAGACGTCTTCTCGGATGAGTTGATCAGGGATTTCGAAGGAAGAGGAGATAGATTGAAGCCTTCGCTGTGGTAATGGTTCAGGGTTGAAGCAGCAAACGAAGTTCCTTGAGGCTCAAGCATGCCACGGATGTTGAGGAGGAGCCTGTCGATTCGATTTAGAGTGATCGTGAAACTGGAAACCGATTTGACTTACCTCGAGCAGATCGTGGCTTGCAAGCACTTTAGCAATCTACGTTCATGGGTGAGCATGCATGCTAGAGCGAGGCCGGTATAATCACTTACCCGACAGCCAAATACGACGCAAAGGGATCGAACACCCAAATGAAAAAGTTGAACAGGGAAACACCTATAGCGGCGACAGTGGGTAAATAACCCTAGGACCGCAAGGAAGCCATGAAATGAAACGCACAGATGATGACTATTGAAACAAGAATGTCGTTAGCCATTTCTCCTTCAGAGGAATGCAAGTACGATGGAACTTACCGATGTAATAAATCAGCCCTGGTCATCGGATTGCTCTTCAATATCATCGGACGGCGTATACCTCCGCAGTGAGAACTCACCATCTCGAAACAGAATGCCGATCAACCTCGATGACCGCCTATCCGCCCCTACTTTATCTGCAGAGGGAGATTAGCATTTGTGTGTGAGTCTGTGAGTCGATTTTGCGGACTTACAGGCTTGCCAGGACTTGTAAGCTGTGAGCAAGAATATAGCTGGGAAGTACAAGGAGGATCTTGAGCGCCCATTCCCCACGATTAAACCCCAGAGCGGCTTACTTGTCTCGAAAACAATGAACGGAACCCAAAACGCAATCAAGAGCGGTTTACACAGTGGGCTTGCGCAACCTGATAAGCATCCATGAAGGCCAAGTGTACTGGCAGGCACGACTGTTCAACACAATCCGGATGCGAGTCGGATTGGTGGGGCAGAACCGAATTGTCAAAAAATCAGCCACTGATATCCCGAAGCAAAGATACCGAGTAATCTTGGTCCTCGATAAGGCGCCACTCACAAGTTTCTTTTGGCAATATCATGAGAAAACAGGTCAGCATGTTGACTGTGGCAGCCTGTGGAAAGTGGAAAAACGACGAGTAAGTTCTAAAAAACCCATGGATCAGGAACGGGATTGAGGACTTACGACAGCCAGTGCACACAAGAACCAGAGCAGCTTGACGTTTTGATACAGGGCGTGAGTTCTCATAACGAGGACGGCTATTGGACGCAAAACGAGGGTAAGCCAAGGTTATGACCAGGGTGCTCGCACTATGCCAGTGGCGCGGTTCATACCTTCGACAATGGCGATGGCGACAAAGTCAAGCAGTGTTGAAGCCAGCTCGTAGTTTTTGCAGCTATGCATCAGATTGCTCAGGCGGGCAATTGGTTTAGAAGGGCACAAGAACTCACAACTGGTGCGGAGAAATGAGAAGTGGTTTGGAAGTAGACACCTTGAGCACTCACCTTCATGCTGGGGTTCCATCGGAATTGGGCATAGAGGTCAAAAATGAAGATCGCAGGTGGAAGGTATCGATTCTGTGGGTAGGGATGAGATTCGAGCACCTTTAGTTTCGCGTGAATGTCGTACACAGAAAAACAGGGTTGTTCCGAGCGTCCTCTTTGCCCCCCATACGCGACTGACCTACAGAGTGCGTTAGGAGAGTGGATCGCCTAATGTGATACCAAGTCGCTCACTTCTTGCCGAAAGGTCAGGCCCATATCCCAGAACAAAAGCGTCGCCGAAGCCACTACAAACAGAAAGACATGAGCTAGTCATCTCTTCACAAGAACTGCTATCCTGACCGTATGCGAACTGAAGCAGGAGCACGTCAGTCGTGTATTATCGAAAAACACAGAACGATATCTACCTTCGTAGCAATTACATTGGAGGTGATCACAGACGGGTCGATGGTGGCGGCCATGAATGCAACAGCGGCTGCATGAAACCGGGAGGGATGGATGGAAGGAAGGCAATTAGTGGGGATGATCTCACAATTATATTTGACGGAGTTCCAGTGAATCCGCGAGAATCGTCTTGGCCAGACGGGATCTGTGGGATATCTTTAGCTCGAGGGACTCCTTTACCGGGTAGTACCCATTTAGAGAAGATGGGCACCTGGTGCTGGTGTACGTTGATAGTAGATCAATGACACATTACCTGGCCATAGTCAAGTGTTTTGTGCCTGTCTCCCCTTCACCCGAGTTTGGCTGTCATTTGAACCACCAGCACCAGCTCGTGCCCATCGTCACAGAATCATGGGTGATCGCGTCGAACAATGGAAGCCAAGACGAGCCTACTGCGGCACGGGAATACAGAGAGTTTCGATCTCCTTTCGGTGAAAATGCGGCATGTTTGGGTGAAGGGGCGTAGTGCGGACGTGGAAGGACGGTAGAGTTGTTTCTGTCTCCTCAGGAAGACCTGAAACGCGTGGCTTAGTGTCTCGATTGAGGTTTGTCAGACGTTAGAGGATCTTCGACACTGGGGCTAACTGTATTGCAGAAGATTGACATTTCAATGACGCTCAGTACGTGTTTTGGTCTGCTACTGCTACTTTTGTAGCAGCCATTATGCTGGTCCCCGATGACCTGAACAAACATTAGCCTTGGCCATGCCTGCCAAACATGTGCCGCCACTCACGTTCCAATGCGCTCCGCACCAGCCTTGAACATTTCGATGCAAGTTTCGAGCGATCGAACACCTCCCGAAGCCTTGATCTTCACATCAGGCGCGCGATCCTTCGTGACCAATCGCATCAGCTTCACATCTTCTACGGTGGCCCCTCCTCCATTGAAACCTGTTGATGTTTTCACAAAGGCAGCCCCTGCCTCAGCCGCCAACACAGAAGCAGCAATCTTGAGGTTCTGGGATGGCAACATGCTCGTTTCGATGATGATCTTCACTGGAACAGGTCCGCATGCTTCAATGATGGTTCGTAGGTGTGTGTAGACCTCTGAGTAGCGAGAAGAGATAAGAAGTCCGATTGGTATAACAGTGTCAATTTCTTGAGCACCGTCAGCGATGGCTTGTTGTGCTTCTCTGGTCAGACGAGTCTGAGGGCTCTCGACAAGATCCGAGAGAAATTAGACGCACCCGGCCTTTGCAGATGCAGACCCGGCACCCAGAGGAAATCCAACGACGCAGCATGTAATGCTGGACGAGCCCTGGAGCTTCTCTGTTACACGTCGAGCGTAAAGCCCGTTTACGCAACATGACTGCCAACCTGACTCGTTAGACCTTGGGTGAAAAAAACAAGGGATTGAAACGTGCTTTAAATCCGTAACGAATTGCCTCTTCACATAGTCGATCAATCTGCTCTGGCGTGGCATCTGGCTTCAGCAGTGTGTGATCAATTGCGGTCGCAAGTGTTGGGTTTGCTGAATCTGATACCGTTGCAAGCGGTGCTAATTCTGGAGCAAGATCGGATACTAACAACGCCGAGACTGCGCTGGATCTCTCCTCGAAAATCTTCCCCCACTCCTCGTCAGAAAGGTGTCTCTGCGGAGACATGACGAGAGAATGGAAAGCGGTGCCAAAGGGATGGTTGTGGTTCGTCGCTGAGCAGCGGATAGGGGCGTCATGCCTGTGCGACTCCGATTCAAGTGGAGTTCCCGGGCTTTGATTTGGGCGCTTACGGCGTTACGCGCAAGTCACAATTTCAAAGTTTAAGTCGATTAATATGTGACTAATGAGCTGTAAAGGGTCTCATAGTTATTTTAACTTATTTAAGAACAGGTCCTGGTTCTGCCCCTCCTCCTCCTCCTCCTCCTCCTCCCTGAGGCGCCACCAACTCTCCTGCCAAATCGACAAGCGTTACCTTGTTAATAGTAAGGGACTTCACCCTTGGGATTCTTCCTCCTTTGAAGAATTCCGCTGCCACGTAGTTGTCCCATCTTCCTTCTTCGCGGAGCTCCGGGTCAAGCGTGAATTCATCTAGATTCACGTTCGTGACTGACGGCGAGGCATTGATAAATCCTGCCAATGCTTCCATCTTCTCGCGTGTATGTTTTATATACCATGAAAAGCACAGCTCAAGAGTATGCAACCCAGAGCCTACTAAGATTCCCTTCCGTGAAGCCACATTTTTAATCCATTCCTCCAGTCCTGCTTGGCACTTGAAAGTAAAACCAAAGATTAGGGCCCGGGTTTCCTTCGAAATCAGGTCCACTATCGGGTCGAGAAGGGCGAAGTCGAAGTTATCGAGAACGTAACGCTCGGCTATCGCTGAAACATGTTCGAGGCGAGGGACGGTTCCGTGGGGTAGCTGAAGTAACCATGCAGCATACACTGGATGGCCAGTGAATTTCGTGAGTTTTGGCAGATGGGCTCCACGAAAGAAGTCGGGGGATGGAGGTTTCGGCTCGATTCCACGCACAAAGAGCTCTTCCAGCTTCATGCATCGTAAGGCAAACTGGATGATATCGTCGAAGCTGATCTTCAAGATAGGGTCTACGATAAGAGCGTAGGGCGCCAGCTGCAATTCCTTCAGCTGAGGTAGGCGCAGGGTACTGAGCAAATCTGCACAAGAAGCGAAATCCTCTCGGATTTCGATCTTGAGGGTGATGAGCCTTGGGGCCGATGCTTTAAGGAACTTGATCGTGGATTGGTAAAACGTTGGTGACAGGAGCATGTCGGATACTAGTTCGAAGGTCTCCAACATCGGCGGATGAATGTTGGTGAATATCTGTGTTTCTTTGTAGCGATTGCGAACATTGGATACCACGTTTGGGAGCAATTTTCCTAGTTGCAGCATTTTGTGGGGAAATCTGGACCGCCGAGAATTGGCATCGCGTTCTGAGCCTGCTCAAGGGCAATCCCTTGTCTGTGAGCAAGGTCCACAACAGAGCCTCGTGACTCACCTGAGACGTCTTCCTTGGGCCCAAGTTGGGCACCAGAGCCACCGACAGAGTTTCTGAACCCCCGTTCGCGTCGCCAAGCGTTCCTGCCAGGGCAGAGATGAAGTGCCCTCCCCCAGACACGTGTAAGGTTTTCACCGCCTGTTTGGCGATGTCTTCAATAAACGAGCAGAAAGTTGCCCGCCATTCCTCTAGAGTTATTTCACGGTCATCCGGGAGCATCCGGTGTGTCAGGGCATGATTGTCTAGAAGCTCGAGATGGAGGAAGACATCGAGATTCGTTTGGCGCTGAATGATAGTGCGGAAGGCTGAGAGTTGTTGAAGTAGGCCAGAAAACCCCCCATGCAGGTGAAAGGAATAGGTGATAAAAGTTATGTTTGTGGCGAAGACTGAGCAACGAAGGGCCTTTAAGATGCCATCGGGTGGATTCCACAGTTCTCCAGTGAAATCGTACTGGCTTCGCTGAAGATACGTGGTGAACACTGTAGTGTTCATCGCTCGTGAGGTCCTCCCAAGGCTGAAAAGTGTGTCGTCATCGAGGGCCACGATGATAGCCTGAAGAACATTTAGGGGTATGACAAACCTCCCAAAGTCGACGGGAGCTTGAGGGGGAACTGGGTCTGGTTGATGTGCAACAGTTGGAGCTGAATTACGGAAGGGTTCGGCGATTTGTTCTTGGACTGTCTGAACCTTTTCAGCACCAGGTTCCATTGGGTGGATATGCAATTGCGAGTTATTGCTGGAAACAGATCGCGGAGCTATCGAACATGCTCTTATAACGCTATCATGGTGTTCCACACAGCCCACATTCAATTGGTGGAACCAGGGAGATCGGTATCAGGTATAGGTAAGGATCGTCGAGCATGTACCTAGTCCAGCCATGAGCGTGTAGCACGGAAAGAACGCCAGGCTGTTCAGGCTCAAGTCGACAGCAGTGCTGTTTAGAAAAGCATGACTGCGAGGCGGGTGGCGAACGACCGATATCAAAATGTGAGCTCATCTAATATGGTGATAAGCCCATAACGCCACCTATCAGTCACGTTCAGCCAAACGAGACCGTTTGCCGGGCAGGTGGAAGTGATCGCAATCTCCAATCGTCGTTATGTCGGGATGAGAGCAGAGTTCTGTATCTTCTTCTTCATCCAGAAAGCCGGCACGCCGTGGACCGTCGTGCTCTGGATTTGCCTCTTCGCCCTCGGTGGCCTATGCTGCGAAATCTTGCTTGCCTTGGTCCCCCTTTGCAAACTTTGTAGTCTTGCTAGGAGCTGAGGCTCTCCATCCTTTTCTACTTCCTTCCCCATGCCTTCCTTCCCCCGCCTCGTCTTTGCTTCAGGTTGACGTTCCTATCCAAAATTATCGCTTTCCTCCTCCCCTTCTCAGGAGCGTCGAGGCCCCAGTGTTTGCAGACGTGACCGAAGACACAATTCCAGGGCGCATACATGGCATTTTCCCTGGAGGCTGGACCAAGGGCAGCCAATTCCTTCCATTCACCCTTGACACTGGCGTATGCTTCGTCTTGGGAAAGGAAGGTGTCGACGTTCTGATCGGTTCCAGCGGCCATCGAATGTGGCCTCGAGAAACGACGGGCTGGCTTCTACTGTGAGGCCCCTCAGCTCTTGCCAAACCATCTTCCTCTGTTCGGCAATGACTTGGACGTTATCTGCGCCACAACCAATTGTCCTAGAGAAGGGCGTAGACGACATGATATCGGAGTTGAAAGTCCCTCTCAAAACCGCGCCCAATGGATAGGCGAGGTTGAATCGGGGTTGTTCATCCCCGCTCGAATATTATTTTTGGTGGAAGGTATGGATTCGTATATGAGGGGTTTCAAGAGTCCTCTTTGTCAGGAGAGGAGGGATAGAAAGGGGTCGACGGGTTGGTGGTGTAGAAGAGAGAGTTGTACCGGATATGGTTGGCGAAGTGGACATGTAGGTTGTTCGCTACTCACCAGTACTCCAAGCTGAATCTTGAGCAGATGCCGCACTGTGGCCAGCCGGTGGTATGGGACGAAGTGAACAGTGGTGGCTGGAAGCAAATCAAGCAAATAAGAACGTCGCGACAACATGATCACAACATTCGTCCCAGTTTGAGAGACTTGAAAGTGGTTAGAACCATTTGAGACTGGAGCGTGCGAGTGCCCACCGCCTTGCTGTCGCGCTAACAAGCCACAGGGACAGCCATTGGTTCTTCAAAGCAAGGTCCCTGTGCCGTATAAAAACCATACCCCGTCGAAGGGTTTTGGAGCTTCGACACTACTCTGACGGTTTCACCGAGGTATCAGGGTGTGTGTTCAACTCGCCATTAGATTCAGCACAACAGCTCTAAGATACAACATGCACTAAAGCTTGTTAGTACCCCAGAGCGCAAGTTAGGGTTACTAAAGGTACTCACAATACTTTAATCCCGACGTAGATTACCCAACTCTAGGTCTTCCACCAACCCCTCCTCTTCGTCTGTTCGCATGGCGGAAACCTTCAAACCCTCTCTCATCTCCCGTTTGACGCAAAGCTGTTCGGCGACAATGACCGTGATAGCAGCTCCAGCAAGCATAATGCCGTACATGAACAGCGATGTGGGTACCGAGGCAGAGAAGTATGTCGTTAGGACGAGGTGGTTGAATATGAGAGTGAAGGCAAAGTCAAGAATTAAACGTGGGCGTCGGACGATGATGTAGAGGTAGTAAATGCTAAATCCCTTCGTTAGCTATCAGCAAGCTTCCGGAGTAGAGACCAGACGCACTCGGCAAAACAGGCAGCAATCCAGCACATCGCAATAATCCACCCTCGTGTAGGGTCTATCCGCCCGTCCCATTGTAAGTTGTTGTAGCCGACTTTCTTTCCTCCACTCCAAGCCCATCTAGAGTTGTTCCAAAGATTGGCATCAGCTGTCCCTCGAACTGTTGGACGGCCAGCCATCTCTCTCCAGTCCATGAACATGCCTGATGGAACGGTTCGTTTAGCGTCGCTAACTGGAGAAGTCGAACGGCTTACCTATATTGGAGGCTCCCCCTTCATAATTCAATGATATCGGTTCTGCAAAAAGGTTCAAAAGAGGTGGAACCAGTAGGCAGAGAGTCAGGTAATGAAGCGTTTGCATTGATACAATCTATGGGCCCGTTAACATTTGTATAGAACAGAAAATATGACAATACCTGCGATATGAGAAGTATTGGGTCCCAATTAGAGTTCATCGCCGTCTTCTGGGGCGCCATGATTGCTGTGAACGGCTAGCCCATCCAAACCGGGCTAGGAAGGTACAAGGAGGAGGTTAAGGGCGGAAAGTCTTGGCACTCCGCCTGCGCCGCTTGGCTGGCAAGGGTCGCCAGTTCGATTCTCGTTGACGCTTGACTCTTTTTTCCCTTTGGCTCGCTGAAGCAGCAACAGAGATAGCATGTTTCTACATCCTGTACACTTTGCGATCACAGATGTACTAATGTGCGACCAATCGAGTACCCGTTTAATATTTTGAGCCCTGGCCCTCACTAGCACTCGGGAATCTAAGCAATCAATTCGATAACGATTATCCTACGCCCATGGAACCGGGCGCTCGCATCATTTCCTGCCACGTTTCAGATTGGACCTTACGAAGGCTTGTTGTTTCCCCTCAACAGCAGCCCTTGAAGCCCTTCAGAGGGCCAGGGCGACTCTACACTACATCCCGGCCACGACGTGCACTCGTTGATCATGGGCCAGCAGACCTCTCGCAGGGTCTCCATGGTGCGTGAGAAATTTCTGCCCAAGAGTAGCTCAGGAAACTCATTCTGATATCCAGGTGGGAACTCGGTTTAAAGGGAAGGAGAAGGAAAGAATGCTTCCCGTCGAGGAGAAGGGCTGCCAAACCGAATTATGGCAAGCTGTTATGAAGAACAACGAGGTGGCCATCGAGGGTCTCCTCCAACACCCAGGGATTGAATCGGCAGTCAACAGCCCGCGTCCCGGACACTCCTTCACACCGTTTCAATACGCTTGTCAAAAAGGATTCACTGGCGTCGTGCGGCTGCTACTCCGGATCAGCGGTATCCGTGTCGACACCCCAAGCGCAGATCCCTATGGGCGCCAATTGACGGCGCTAATCCTTGCCGCAGGGGCAGGCCACGAGGCAGTCGTCAAAGAGATCCTCCTTAGTGACAAAGCCGACGTCAACAAGGCTGCGAGCGATGGGTCGACTGCATTGATGCATGCAGCTGGGAGTGGCCATACTGTGGTCGTTCAGCACCTGCTTCTCGCCAAGGGAATATTGGCCAACCAAACCAATCAGGACGGCGCCAACGCATTGATGTTGGCGGCATTCTCAGGCCACGAGAGAGTAGTTCGGCAACTACTTTCTATTCCTGAAATCGACGTCAACCAGGCTGATAACAATGGAAATACGGCATTACTGGCTGCTGTGATCAACGGTCATGAGCGGGTTGTAGCACGCTTACTGGCCTCAGACGGGATTGATACCAACAAGGCGAATCCCTCGCTTACCTCCCCGTTGGGGATGGCTTCCGTCCTCGGCCACCAGGCTATTGTGAATCTTCTCCTCCAAGATAAGAACACCGAAGTCGATAAGCCGGACGGCACTGGTACTACACCACTCATGGCCGCATCTTTAAATGGCCACGCAGCAGCGGTTCGGAGGCTCCTCGACTTTGGGCGATGCGATGTCAACCGACAGCTGGATGGGAGTACCCCGCTCGTGGTTGCATCAGCGCAAGGGCACGAGTCCGTTGTCAAAGAACTGCTGCTGGCCCCTGGGATCGAAGTCAAGTCGGCACTCAAGATGGCAGCAGCAACAACAGGAAGCCCAGCGGTCATTAGGCTTCTCCTCCAGAATCAAGACATTGATGGTGACGTGTCCCAGCAAGCCCTCATATTGGCATGTATGGCGGGAAATGAGGCGGTGGTTCGAGCTCTTTTAGAGAGCGACAAGGTGGATGCCAATCGACCGTGCACAAATGGAGAGACAGCCGTAGCGGTTGCGACTGAGCGTGGGCATCAGACCATAGTGGAATGCCTTCTGGAAGCAGCGAAGCCATAGCATCTCATTTCAACTGCGAGATTACTCATTAGCGGGCGCACGAGGGGCGACGGGGTGCGAGTGGTTAATGCCGATTGCTCTGTCATAGCGCCTTTGCCTTCGTTAGGGATACTCTTCATCCATCTCCATTGTTTAGCCTTCCTACTACCACCGTTGCCAAGTCGGAGGTCAATATACCGCCCTTCCTTCATGTGCTTCCATTGCCTTCATCCCAAAACCCAAAATCAACGTCCTACTGCTACACACGGCCACTTGGGAAAGGGAAGAATTTTCGGGAAATGTTTTGGGTGGGTTCATTCAACTTCAAACGCCTATTTTTGGCAGACTTAGGTAAGGGCATGTGCTAAGTGAGTCAGGAAAAGAATATCCCCCTTGTCAAGTACAGCCATGAACACTCCCCCTGCGTATGTGGTGCTCCTTCAAAGATGAAGTCTTGCTCAGATCTTCATAGTGCCTCTGTCTCTCCCGCTGGGATACGCCTGGCTTCCCCCACGCCCGCCGATGTCGAAGCCGTAGTGGCGCTCGGCCGTGCCGTCTTCAGCCACACCTTTTCAGACAACACCCCAGAAGATATGGAGGCACACCTTGAAGCTACCTACTCCCCTAAAGTTGTACTGGCGGATTTAAAGAACCCCCAGCGGGTTGTTCTCCTAGCTGAAATCGAAGGCGCACTTGCAGGTTTCGCCTACATTGCCAGGGACACTCGCGAAGAATGCCTCGTCAGTTGGCCCAGGCCCGTAGAAATCCAGAGGATCTATGTTGCATCGGCGTATCACGGCTCTGGGATTGCCCGTGAACTGGCAAAGAAGACAATGGACTGGGCCAAGGAGCAAGGATATGAGAGCATTTGGTTGGGTGTTTTGCCAACTAATACGAGGGCAATCAGGTTTTATCAAAAGTGCGGGTTTGAGAAGTGTCTCCTGGGCCGGAGTGCACATGGCATTGATTGTGTCCTGAGTGAGGGAATTACCATCATGCAGATCAATCAGCGCTTAGATTCAAATAACCCTTCCTGGGGTAGGTTGGGAATTGGTACTGACGCCGCAGGCCTCGACTGACCTTGGAGCCAACAGCAACCGTTGAGCCTTCAGCTTCAGCCTTCGCAACACCCTCACCGAGTCGGAGGGCCCTCCCTTCCATGTGCTTCTATCACCTTCATCCCGCCCTGTCATCCTCAAAGGCTAAATAACGTTCCTCTGCTGCCCGCAGTCACTTGGCAAGGGAGAACATTCTAGAAAGGTCGGCTGCGTTCGAGCGCCTATTCCGACTGACTTAAGTAAGGCGGTGTGCTGAGTGAGTCAGCAAAGAAAAGCCCTCTTGATCCACTACAGCCATGACCACTCCCGCCGCGTATGTGATGTTCCTCATCCGAAGACGAGCTCTTGCTCAAAATTTTATAGCGCCTCTATCTCTCCAGCTGAAATACGCGAGGCCTCCCGTACACCTGCCGATGTCGATGCCATAGTAGCGCTCGGCCGCGCTATTTTCAGCCAGACCTTTTCAGAGAATACTTCAGACAACATGGACGCGTACCTTGACGCAACTTACTCTCCCGAATCTGTCCTGGCGGACTTGCAGAATCCTCAGCGCCTCATTCTCCTGGCAGAAGTCAAAGGAGCAGTCGCAGGTTTCGCCTACATCGCAATGGACACTCACGAAGAATGTCTCACCGGTTGGCCGAAACCTGTGGAAATTCAAAGGATTTACGTCAACTCAGCATACCAAGGCTCTGGAGTTGCGCGTGCACTAGCAGAGAAGTCAATAGACTGGGCTAGGGAGCAAGGCTATGAGAGCATTTGGCTGGGAGTCTTTCCGACCAATGCAAGGGCAGTCAGATTTTACCAAAAGTGCGGTTTTGAGAAGATCGGCGAGCATGAGTTTAGGATAGGGAATCAAGTAGACATAGATGACATTATGGCTCGGAAGTTGTAAGATGTATTATTTGCATACTACTACGAGCGGCGTCAAGTCACTTACACTCTTCTTCAGATTATTAATCGCTCTCAGAAAGTTTGAGGGCGGGGATTCTGAAAGTTCAAAGAATAGTCGAAGAATAGATTTGTGAGTTACGCGGTTATAGAATCAGTCAGGGGCTTCCAGGCCAGATTGCGATTTAGTCGAGTCCGAAACTAGGAAGTAGATTGTGTGTGTATAATACAGCAGAACGTACAGATACAGTAAAGTCGATGCATTTTCTAATCATCATGGTACCCACTGGTAAGCGACTACTCGTATGTTGGCTCCAAAGGAGGGTTGGCATTCTCCACCAACATCTCAACATACTCATTCCACCACGAGCCAGCCTCAGGAGCGGGAGTCTTCGCATCGGGGCTGCGGCAGTTTTCGTCGTATCTAGGATTGGAGGATGAGTTGGAAGAGTTCGCGATGGATGGAGATCGGGCGTACCTTGCAGAAGCCTCATCACTCGTTCCGTCACTCTCTCCTCCAGGCTTTACCCAGACGAGAGAATCAACAATGCATTCTCCAGTCTCGGTGGTGGGACGGGGACCAAAGCCAGCATCGTCGATGTTGCACCTGGGCAAGAGATCAGCCCTCTTGTGATTGTTAAGATAAAAAGGCCGCCTACCAGTGTCCTCCTTGAAGCCTGATGTTTTGTTGTCCACTGCGTCCCTGGTCAATGATAAAGTGCGCAGGGAGTCCCTCGGCCTCGAGGAAAGGGGCCAACGCCTTGGCGTAGCGCAGCTCAGACCACTGAGTGTTGTCGGGACCAGGACCGTAGATAATATCGGGAGTGGAAGGGTTGTAGCCGTTGTAGTTGGACACGTTCGTCGCAAAGCCCCGAATCTTGGCACGGTTCTCAGTTGAGGTTGAGTTGTTGTTGGCGACGCGGAGAACCTCTGCCATGAGCTTAGCAGTGGGCTCGAGGTTGCCAGTCCAGCCTAGCCAGTTGCTGTGAGCAGCATCCTGAGTCGTAAAATTGGCATCAGTATATCGAGAGAACATCGGGAAGGCTAGAGGAATGACGCACAATGTACAAATGAACGTTAGGCATACGACCCAACTTCTCGACAGCGTAGGCAACGCCGCGAAGGTATGCACCAGCAGCCTTTGCACACTTGGGAGCGGACTCTTGGTTGGTGATTGAGTTGCCCAACGAGTCGGGCTCGACAACCACGGCAAACTCGAGGTTCCTGTCAGATCGGCTACGTGCCTGCACCACGCTGGTGATACGGTCAACGAATTGCCTGTACAGGACTTCACCGTGGCGGTCAAGCTTGAGCTCGCCATCGGACGCCTTTGCTGAGCAGTCACGGTCGGGGAGGTTGTACACCACGAAGGGGAAGATGAGCTTCTCCCCAGTGGTGCGAGAGAACTGGGATTGGTACTGGACAGCCTCGTCAAGGTACTTCTCGAATCCTGGGATGGCATCGAACTTGTCAATCCAGAGGAAGGTGCTGATGTTCTTGACAGTTCGTGCCCTCGCGGCGTTCAGCTCGTCACCCTTCTCGAGGAAAGAGGCGACAGTGTTGTCCATCAAAGACGCATAGCGGCTGTTGGCGTACTGGACCTTGCCGAGGAAAGGGTTGTCGGAATTGCACGAGGTAGGGACAGCATTGCTGACTGACGTGAAGGAAAGGGCAAGGAGAACGAAGGAGGAGAACGAACGAGTGAAGGAGACCATGTTGCCTGGCTGTCCCAACTTTGCTCGAGCGGGACTGCCTTCTTATACCTTTCCGCAAACATACCAAGCAAGTGCACGAGGTAATTCCAAGCTCTAAGTTTGGGATACTTCGCTCACAATCGAGTCGTCATGGTCGTTGTGAGCAGGCGTGAGCATGGTCTGGAGTTACCCCGCATTTTTTGCGGATAAATCTGCGGTCGAGGAGAGCGGGTGTTGGTTCAAGGTTTCGGGAAAGCGTCGGATGAAGAAGCGCTGGGCAGTGCCTAAGATGAAAAAGCGAGCGAGGAAGTGACGAGAACTCCAGAAGTAAACATGGTCACTTCATTCGAGAATACTCAAATCCCTTCAAATATGTACCGTGGTAGTAGAGAAGCAAGGAACGCGGACATAGCGCAAACAAATACCACGTGGGGCGGCAGAAGAGTGCAGAAGTTGTGGTTCCCTTTTGGAAACTCACGGCTTTAAACCACGAGAGGCCAAGAATGTGAGTACTCAAGTGACCAGCAGCTTGTGAAACTAATGAGAACATGCCGCCAGATTCGGTTCTAGATGAGCGACGCGGGTGCTGTGCGAGGTATAATTGAACAGAGAACGAAAAGCCACCGACAGGGCAGATCATGGCAAAGGACTCGAGATCTTCTGTGGCAGTTGACTGTCGCACACAAACTTCAGCACACTTTTCCGAACTGAAAGCGATGTTTCCAACCCAGGTTGGTTTATCGAGAGCGAACCATGTCGCATTAGTGTATACAAATATCACAGTGTATACTCTCATAAACCGTGTCCGTGAAAGATGAGTCATCCATGGTCGGGTATAGAGTCAGTCAGGCTATTTACTGCCTTGCAAAGAAGACCTCGGCAGCTTCCTCAACGCCCTCTTCAACAGCGGGCAGATTACCAGGTGTTGATGGCGACGACCAGAAGCCATCGAAGAAACCAATGCCACCGTCAACGAAAACAGCTGTGGCTTTACCAAAGTACTTGCCCAGATTGGTCGCACTCTCGTCGCCGCTTGAAGGCAGGCTGGTGCGGGTGTAGAGGACAGTGGTGTTGTACAGCGGACCGTCGAAGTGGCTGAAGACGAGGTATGAGGCGGCGGTTTGGTTCCACGCCGCGTAGAGGATCGGTCCAGTAAATTCAAGGCCTTCACGGGTTGCAACATCGATCTGCAAGAAATCGATGGGAAGTCGAGCGGCTTCCACAGCTTGAGAGTCGGAAAGATTGACAGACGTGATGGTGAAAGGTGCATATCCTTCTGCGACGAATGTTGCGCCGACGAGAGTTTCGATCTCGGGGGCTGGTCGTGGTGATTCGGGTCGAGGTGTCTTGCCGGGGAGTCCTGCAAGGGGATCGGTTCCCTCAGTACCTCCCGGTGTGGTTTCCCCCGGGCCATCCTGAGATTCTAGATCAAGAAGATCGTCGAGCACGAGGGGTCGGACGATATTATACCAGGTTTCCGCAAAATTGTCATCGGTGGCAAGGGTGAAGACTCCGACGGATTCGTTGCGAATACGGGCGAAGTACGAGTTGGAACCTGGGAGGGCACCATCGTGCAACGACATATTGTAACCCCTGTAAGGCGTTTGCACCGTGCCGAACGCATAGGGAGTCTCCGGGAATGGGGGAGTTTCAACTCGCTCAAAAACGGACAATGGAATGTGAGTTGGGTTAAGGATCTCCTTTGTCCACAAAACCTACAAGAAAACAGGAATTAGTTAAGTGCGGTTACAATTTCCTGGATAGGCGCGTACCATGTCATTTCCAGTCGCGATGACGTTTCCGCCTCCGCCCCACTCTTGGCCGCTACCATCGGTCCAAAACTCAAAGCCTTTTGTACTACCCGCACATGATGGCGGAAGGGTCAGTGGAGGGGCAGATGCAGAGTCCTCAAGACAGGTAGTTTGGTTGATACCTTGCCTGAGCCAGCCCTGACTGATTTCCGCGCCAGAGGCCTTGAGTCCTGCATAGTCTGAGCTCGCTTCCATTCCCAATGGCTTGAAAATGTATTCGTCAAGGACATCATAGTAGCTCTTCTTGGTGAGGAGTTCGACGACATAGGTGATGGCGGCATAGTTGACATTGGAATAAGTCCATCTGCTGCGAAACTCAGAGTTGGGACGCAGAAAAGCGAGACGCTCCATCCAGATCTTGGGCGTATCGTCGGGGTTGATTGCAAAATTGTGTTGCGGGATACCCGTTCTGTGGGCTAGGAAACGTTGTCAGTGGTAGGAACATGGGAACATCAAGACTCTCCCTCTCTTACCCAAGAAGTCCAGCGTGGTAGCCAACTCTGTTGCGTTGGCATCCCACATCTTGAAATTAGGCACAAAGTCCTTTAGTGGGGTATCCAAAGTCCAAATCTCGCCATTGTCGAGCCTGGTCTCCTTCTCTGCCAGCCAGGCAAGGATGGTTCCTAGGAACAGCTTTGAATTGGAGGCAATGGCAAAGTGTGTCTACCGTTTCTGGATTAGCAAACAGTTTCTCGCCTTGAAGCACTACTACAAGCACTCACTTGGGGTGTGACTGGATCGCCATCAACAGTCCGGTTTCCAAAGGTTAATACGCCATCGCCTTTTGGCGAGGTGAAGGCGACCATAGCTCCAGGGATCCCGAGAGTCTCAGTAGCAAGCCTGATGAAGGCAACAGTCTCAGGCTTCAGAACGGGGTTGGGTGGTCCAGAAGGAGGAGAAAGCCTCTCAGACGTGGCGGCAATTGACGATGCGACGAGCGAAATCAAGCTCAACCCGATGGCAGAAGGTAGAGGTCGCATGTTGAGTTGGTGGGTAAGTGGGAGTGTTGGTGAGGAATAGGAACGACTGAAGCTTGCATCTCCTTATACTCGCAGCAAGCACGTTGGTGGCATTTCAACAGCTCCGACGATAAAGGAACTAGACGGGATCGGAGAGTGGTACTTGCGAGGCAGTAGAAGAAGATGAAGAATCAATTCAAATACTATCGCGACCCGAGTGTTGACAACTTTGTTTGATGGCGCTTCTTTAATTACCTTCCCGCTGTTTGTTGCCCTTTGGACTTGAAATGCTGACCGGGAGGCGTTTCAACCCCTCGAATATAAAACTTCTCCTTTGAAATCGGAGGGAGAGAGGACAACGAGGACGACCGGTCAATCCAACTCGAAAACACCTAGAGTTGGTTAATTGATTCCCGTAGCGTTGAGTGGAGGAGTTGCCCGGCTTTCCGATCTTCATCTGCGATGGCGGGTCAATATCCATACATTCCGCCCCGCCAGCGGTCAGGCTGTCCTAAGCCACAGGTCTTTGGTGCGCTGAGACTTTGGTGGGGCTTTTGAAGCGTTTAGAACCAAAAGTCTATGGGGCCCTGAGATTCAAGCAGGGTTTAAAAGGATTCTGAATCAGAGTGTTCCTTTCTTCACCATATTACTTACTTTCAATGTAAGAGTCGCGCCCAGCCATCTGCCTTCGATGTCCAACCTCGCCAGCTTCTGTTAGACTGACCACGGTCCGGTTCAGTTCAGCAGCTGGTACCCACTACCAAAAAACGAAATTTATTGAGTTAAGCGCCCAAAAAGCGGCAGTCTCGGTCACCAAACGCGCTCGCGCGCTAACGCAATTGCGTGGGCGTTTGGGCGCCGATTGCCACATAAAATAGATAATTATAGGAGCGCATGTACTTCTTCTATAAACGTATGCAGTCCGCATGTGTAACGGGTAAGAAATGGGGGAGAGATCCCGCGCACAATAGTTGTACACACCAAATAAATGTCTTGGGATCGATCACACGGCCGACATTCGCTTGTCACGTTCAAAAGCACATTGAACGGTCAGTTATTACGTTGTGTTATCACGGATCGTGCCACCACGCTCGTCTTCCAAACTAGCTCAACTGGCACAAGAACTCTAGTCCCATGCTGATCGCCGCTTAGTGAATGAAAGAGCTCCCAGCGATATGCCACACCCGAAAGTGGTTATGTGATACCCCCTGTTGATATCTGGATTGCCTTCGAGAGCGCGTTTGGTTACCTCAGATTTTTACTGTATTGGAGATTAATCAAAGCAATACATCGTCTTGCAGCTAGATTCTCAGGGGTAAAGCAACTTTGAACTAAGTTCTTGGTAGACTTGAACAACGATATCGCTGCGCACAAGGTCAATCAGGATCCAGGGCCGGAAGGTTTCAACAAAGGAAGATAGGCAGACTAATCATGATCTGCAGTATAGGTTTGTGGAGAAACACGCAGCACATACAGCGGAAGCATTTTGAACCCGGAGGTCAACTGGGGCGAAAGGGACGGAAATCGAGCGAGAACTGCACACTATCGCAGTGGACGAACAGTAGGAATGAGCACAAGGAAAGGAACCTATGACGCACCCAATCATTCATTCAGTAACCTTACACTTCGATTTGGTCAGGACGGCCCAACAGCGAAGCCAAAGACACGTGTCATTAGGATACTAATTTCGAGTTCTTGGTCAGGGTTTTTTAATGGAAGACGACAAAGGGAGTACAGGAGAGTAAGAATGTGTCATTCTGTACGGTTGGCACTGCCAGGATCTGATGTACTGGTGTGTGTAGCGCAATGATTTTTGCAACAATGAACTAAAGTATAATTGAATGTACAGAGGCGGAATAGCGACCGACAGGGTGTGTTACTATGTAAATCATGTGCGCCGAGCAGCAAAGGGGCTTCCAGTGGGGCAGTTGACTGATGCGCGAACTTCAGCACACATTTCTGACCCTAGTTAATCAACAGCAAACCATGCTGAATTAGTGTATACAAATATTACAGATTATAGTCTTATAAATAATCAGTTCATGTCCATGAAAGATGATTTGTCCATGCTCGGGTATGTAGTCAGTCGCTATTTACTGCCTTGCAAAGAAGACCTCGGCAGCTGCCTCAACACCCTCTTCAACAGCGGGCAGATTACCAGGTGTTGATGGCGACGACCAGAAGCCATCGAAGAAACCAATGCCACCGTCAACAAAAACGGCTGTGGCACTACCAAAGTACTTGCCCAGATTGGTCACACTCTCGTCGCCGCTTGAAGGCAGACCGGTGCGGGTGTAGAGGACAGTGGTGTTGTAGAGTGGACCGTCGAAGTGGTTGAAGACTAGGTATGAGGCGACGGTTTGGTTCCATGCTGCGTATAGGATTTGACCATTAGTGAAGTCGAGACCTTGAAGAGTTGCAATATCGGTTCTCAAGAACTCCATGGGAAGGCGAGTAGCTTCCACGGCTTGAGAGTCGGAAAGGTCAACGGACGCGATGGTGAAAGGTGCATATCCTTCTGCGACGAATGTTGCGCCGACGAGAGTTTCGATCTCGGGGGCTGGTCGTGGGGATTCGGGTCGAGGTGTTTTGCCAGGGAGTCCTGCAAGGGGATCGGTTCCCTCAGTACCTCCCGGTGCGGTCTCTGCTTCCTGTGGTGCTAGACCAAGAAGATCGTCAAGAACGAGGGGTCGGACGATGTCGTACCAGGTTGTCGCCAGGCTATCATCATTGGCAAGGGTAAAAACTCCGACGGACTCGTTGCGGATGCGGGCGAAAAATGAATTGGATCCAGGGAGAGCTCCGTCGTGCAACGACATATTGTAGCCTCTGTAAGGAACTTGAACGGTGCCGAAGGCGTAGGTAGAGTTTGGGAATGGTGGCGTTTCAACTCGTTCAAACACGGACAATGGGATGTGAGTTGGGTTAAGGATCTCCTTTGACCACAAAACCTACAGGACATTAGTCGGGTGTGGTTACGATTCACTGGATAGGCGCGTACCATGTCGTTTCCAGTCGCGATGACGTTTCCGCCTCCTCCCCACTCTTGACCACTACCATCGGTCCAAAACTCAAAGCCTGCTAGGTTCCCTGCACATGATGGTGGAAGGTTCCCTGCGGGGGCAGACACAGCGTCCTCAAGACAGGCAGTGTAGTTGAGGCCCTGCCTAAGCCAGCCCTGACTGATCTCAGCACCAGAGGCCTTCAGTCCTGCGTAGTCCGAGCTCGCTTCCATTCCCAAGGGCTTGAAAATGTATTCGTCAAGGACGTCATAATAGCTCTTCTTGGTGAGGAGTTCGACGACATAGGTGATGGCGGCGTAGTTGGCATTGGAATAAGTCAATCTGCTTCGGAACTCAGAGTTAGGACGCAGAAAGGCGAGACGCTCCATCCAGATCTTGGGTGTATCGTCGGGGTTGATTGCAAAATTGTGTTGCGGGATACCTGTTCTGTGGGCTAGAAACATTGTCAGTGGTAGGAACATGGGGGCATCAAGACTCTCCCTCTCTTACCCAAGAAGTCCAGCGTGGTAGCCAACTCTGTTGCGTTGGCATCCCACATCTTGAAATTAGGCACAAAGTCCTTTAGTGGGGTATCCAAAGTCCAAATCTCGCCATTGTCGAGCCTGGTCTCCTTCTCTGCCAGCCAGGCAAGGATGGTTCCTAGGAACAGCTTTGAATTGGAGGCAATGGCAAAGTGTGTCTACCGTTTCTGGATTAGCAAACAGTTTCTCGCCTTGAAGCACTACTACAAACACTCACCTGGGGTGTGACTGGATCGCCATCAACAGTCCGGTTTCCAAAGGTTAATACGCCATCGCCTTTTGGCGAGGTGAAGGCGACCATAGCTCCAGGGATCCCGAGAGTGTCGGTGACATTCCTAATGAGGGCAATAGTCTCAGGCTTCAGAACGGGATTAGGAGGTCTAGACGGAGGAGAAAGCCTCTCGAAGGTGATGGCGGGTGATGATGCGACGAGCGAAATCAAGCTCAACCAGATGGCAGAAGGCAGAGGTCGCATGTTGAATTGATGGGTGAGTGGGGTGTTGGTGAGGAATAAGAACGACTAAAACTTGCATCTTCTTATACTCGCAACCAGCACGTTGGCGGTGTTTCGGCAGCTCCAACGATGAGCGAACTTGACGGGATTGGAGGGTGGGCACCTAGCAGCAACATCATAATATCCGTGTCGGAAGTATGCAATACCTGCCAAGGTGATGGTCCAAACTGCGAATTCGGAACTGAGGCGAGGAAAGGTGTTGAAATGGCAGAGCCCCACGAATAGGCGCCCTGCAGTTATGACGTATACCAGGACAATGCGCTGCACGTTTATAGCAATTGACACTGGTTCCTTTGCAAGACCCCTCGCAACCCCAACGCGCCTCCGCCATACCCGAGCTCATGATAGGCATGCTTACCGTGATCTGCAGTGCAATTTATGGAGAAGGACACAGCGCGCGCAACGGAAACGTTTTGAAAACGGATGTTGAACTGGGGCGAAGGTGACGGAAATTGAGCGAGAACTGCAGCTTAGCGCAATGCACGAACAGTAAGAATGAGCAGAAGGAAGGAACCTATAATGCACCCAGTCGTTCAGTTTGAACCCTGCGCCTCACTTCGATTCGGTCGGAACGGCCCAGCAGTGAAGCCAAAGACACGCGTCGTTAGGATGTTCGTTTCGGGTTCTGGACCAGGGGTGGTGATGGATGACCACAGAGGGAGCACAGATGAATAACAATGTGTCATCCTGTATGGTGGGCGCTGCCAGGATCCGATTTACCGGAGCGTGCGGTGCAATGGGTTTTGCAGCACCTGAGTCTTATGAACTGGAAGCACTCGCAGCAAATAATGCTGGGGCCACAGAATCTCCAGCCTCGTCGTAGCTTCCCATATAGCGAGATTGATTTCAACGGAGGAGGCCCTTGACGGCCAATATTGCAAGTCAAGGGGTAACCTGAATCTCATACTTGTCTTCAGAGTGCACGTTCTTTTCGCCTAGTCCCTAACTCGTTTACTATCGATTCTGAGCTTGTACTTCCTGTCAGGGGGCACAATAATCCATATAGCGTCCTTAGCGAGTTTGAAGTGAGAGCCTCAAGACCCTTGAGATAATCGAGGCTTCAGGTAGATGGTATTCATCACAGGCAAGAAAATACGAATCATTAGGAAGTCGTGTTCGGATACCCCTACTTTCAAATCAAGATGTTTTGCTGGGTTTCTTCCACAGGAGAATCCCGTTGACAATTGGCTCAAGGCAGAAGAAATGGTCTCGCACGCAATATCGTGGGCGATGGGTTTCGAATGCTAACCTCAACAAAATGTGCCACCACTGAGACTTTGAGTAGATTGAATCCCGCCTAGGGCACCACCCCGTGTTTCCAATGGAGAGAACCGGTGAGTAGGCCAATACGGGCGGCTGGAATGAAGTTTCAAGGTTGACATGATAAAAGGTCGTTTTTGGTTTGTAAGGAACTACAATGCGTATCTATATAATGTCGTCCAGATGTATGATGGTGTGTATAACGCAATGGGAGAAGAAGCGTTGCCGAGAATACGAATGATTATGCAGAGCGTCAAACGCTGACCGAGAATGATTTGAATGCATGAGAAAAGCGAATAATGCACAAGAAAAACAGTTAAATGCAACGAATAGCGTGAATGCAGAGGAAAACGAAAGGTGGTGCAAGGAAAACGAAAATAAAAGTACATCCCAAGAAGGCAGAGTCGCTGAAGGTGTGAGGCCGTGGCGGTATTATATTGTGCGGTTCGTTCATATCATGCTGTCGATCTCCTCCACTCCAGCCCTCTGCATCTCCTCCTTCGCCTTTGCGTAAAGCTCTTCTCGTTCCTTCTCACTACCGATCTCATCATAGTCGTTTGAGCCTGATAAACCAAGCTCCTCGTCCCCCTCCTCCGCAACAAGCAAGATGTTTGCAAGAGTAACCAAAGCCTCAGCAATCAGCCTTGCATACTCAATTTCCTCCTGTTCGTCTTCCTGCTCCTCAGCAGCGAACAGCTCGAGCGCCTGGCTGTCCTCCTCTTCGAAGCTCTGGATTGAGGCAGGTGGTGACATCGGGGAGGAAGCAACAGCCACATCCCCCATCTCGACGTCGACGTCGACATCCAAGGACACGGCATCGTCCTCAGCCACCATTCCTGCATCCTTGACGGCCTTCCTCTCCTTCCTCTTCTTCTTGTTCTCCGCTGCAAGGGCGCCGATCCCCCGACGGCGGGGAGCCGGAGAGAGAACGCTGGAAGGTGACTTGAACCTGGTCCTATCCTGGACAGCGCCGCTGGCCTCTCTGCGAGCCCTCCTATCCCGTTCAATTCTCTGCTTCGTCCTCTCTCGCTCCTTCCGCCGTACCGATGCACCCTCTCTCCACACAGCCCTCGCCCGCTCTAGAAAGTCGACTGATTCTCTCAGTTTGGCACGTGCCTCCTCCGCGTCCTCGCCCTTGAGAAGCTTGACAACCTCCTGCCTCCTCTTCCTCGCGCTCTCCGGTGTGGGAGTACTAGCGCCAGCAGCCGATACTTGCTCCTCATCAAGCTCCTCCAAGTACGTCTCAAGCTTATCTTCTGCAATGGCACTCCCAACGATCAATGAGCATCTCCCCCGTGCTTTCAGAATGGCTTCGTTGCGATTTGAGTCCAAGAAGCCAGCACCAGTTTGTATGGCACTCTGTGAATAGGAATACAACGGCGCATCGAGAGGGTTCTCTTGCCTGGTTCTTGAAAAGGCCTTTCTCTGAGACGTTCGGGACTTGACGTCAGGATCGCTAGAGATGTGGCCGGTGGCAAGGTCAATGTCGACATCCATCCCTTCGTCCTTGCGACGCGGCTTGATGATCCCAGGCGACTCCTCGAGCCTCATCTGCTCAAAGATACTGTCGGCGTGAGAAGCCCAGCGATACCTGGATTGGGCAGAGGGTAGCTTCTCGGCTAGCATGAGCACCTCCATCGCGATGGTTAGGAGACGGGACGCTCTCGAGAAGGGCTGGACAGCTGATACAGCGATGCCCTCGCCCTCGTCTCGGTGTGAATGACGGTGATGATGCCGATGGTGGTGATGGTGGACACGCGGGTCGGTGCCTTTGGTGTTCGACTTGCCAGGCCGTCCGTTGGTGAGGTCGACGCTGCCAACGCCTCCCAAGCCTCGTGGCTGACTGGTCCGAGGCATATGAAACAGACCTCTGGACAAATGGTCCACAGCGAGGCCCATCATCTCGTCGACACTCGCGCCTGGGTTCTTCTTGACTTGGGGCTTCTTAGCTGGTGACTTTATACCTCCCGCATCGTCATCCCATGCCATATCTGAAGGGTATCGCCCATTGCTTTCTGGCTGGAGAAGGCTATCATCAGTGTTCCACCAGGAAAGCGTGAACGTTGACGGCTCGGGAGGTGTAGGCAAGGCGGGCGAGGGAAGGGGGTTTGTGCCATTGACGTGGGTACCGCCAAGGACCATGCGTCTTGTCACTGGAGGCATGCGATTCCAGATTACAACAAACGGGCTGTCCTTTTGCCAATGCCGGCGAGGGTCTTCCAGGCTCACAGAAGGCGAGAGATTTGGAGTGGAGGCCAATTCCGCTGACGACCTCGACCCAGAGCCGTTTGTAAACGTTAATGATCGAGGTGTGTTGGAAGGAGACCCTGATGGTTCGCCGATTGCAAGTGTCCCAAAAGGCGACAGCACTCTAGGAGAAGCGGGATCACGATCGGCAGGTACACGGCGCTGGGGAGATACAGGAGTTTTGTTGCCATCCATTTGGCCCAAGTTGAATGATGATAGCGGGTAGAGCGAGCTAGGAAGCTGAAGGCCTTCGTGAGTGGAGCAGTAACCCGATGCAGCGCCACCAGGGTGTGAAACTGTCAAGCCGCCCATCCCATTTACTCTCAAGCCCATCCCCATGCCTCCCGTACCACCAAAGTATCCCTCCCGAACTACACCACCAGAAGAAATGAAGTCTTCCGACAGGAACGAGGCTGGATTGGGTCGGAAAGGAGCGGAAGGGGGTGAACCTCCTCGTCCAAAGTAGGTAGGCCGTCCAAAGTTAAAATAACCGTCCGCATGTTCTTCCGTCGTCGGCGAAGGTTGAGGGTTCTCAGCCAACCACTGGTCGCAAATCTGTTCCCTCTCCAGCAGCTCATCTGCGAGACTGACAAGCGCTCTCCCCCACGTAGCAGACATTCTCCAATCTTCTTTGGACCCGGGGGTGCAGCAGTCATCTTGACAATGGGGTGGTTGTGCACCCCAGTTGGATCCCAACCCGCCAGAGGAAGCTTCCCGATGGAGTCCGACGCCTGTCCTTGCAGGCAGGTTCTCGCCCATTTCAAAGACGTCCACGGCGTAGAGATGGTAGAAAACTTTCGAAGTCGGCTCTCCTTCGAGTGCGAGATGGGGGGCTTCGCCGATGATGTTTCCAAAGAAGAAGAGGGCCGTGCCGAGGAGTGTATGGAATGCAGTTGGTAGATCTTTGGGATGAACAAAAGGAGGTGGAACGGCTGGCCGATGTGACCGTGCAGGCGGTAAGGTCAGTACAGGCGGTGTAGTCGAGTTTGTCCCTACTCCAGAATCCACTTTTGACGAAGTTTGCCTTGATATGGGATTAGTGACGAGATAGGTGACGTTTCTGGAAACTGAGACCTACCCTGGTGGTGGTGGAGGGGCGAGGATGAGGACAGAGGGATCGTCAAAGGCCTCCAAGAATCGACCACATTCATGGATGATGGCTCTTAGTAGAGGAAGGATCTCTTCTGGCTCCTCGGCTTCATGAGAGGGGATAAGATACCAATTGAAGTTAAGAAGAGGGATAAACGCACTGTCAATGACCTCTAAACACCGAGCCCAGACCTCCTTCAGATCCTCCCAGTCTCCATACGTGACCTCTGGTGTGGGTGGTGGTTTCACTCGGGACGCGGTAGAGGTATATTTGTCGCTGAATCGGGTCCGTGCGAGGGAAGTTGTATCCATAATCTTCGATCTGGTGAAGTATTTGGCCGCATCCGCAAGCTCTCCGTTCTGAGAGGCGGCATCATTCGAGGCCAGTGCGCTCGTCGAGGCCTTTGCCGTCGTCGCCATGTTCCTGGAGGACGTTGTGGACGGTGAGAGTAAAGTCTTCCGACTTTGGTTGTGTTGTTGTTGCTGTTGTTGGTCATCTTGATGACGTCGCCGCTGATCCTCATCAACCCCACCAGGCACCTCGTATGCTCGTCGTCGTTTCTGCACTGTCTCGGAGAACGTTGAGCTCGACGACTCGCAGTCAGTCGAGGACAGGCTGCCGTCGTCCACGTATCCATCATCCCGCTCAAAAGCCCTCCCACTTGTCGTCCTCTTCATCCTCCGTCTCTTCAGATTCTTCGCCACCTCGCCCATATCGTCCGAACTGTATGAAGAGCAGGAGCTTGAACAATAGCCAGTCTCGCCAAGTTGACTCTCTCGTCGCCTTGCAGACTCGATTCCAGACCCCAAAGAAGTAGAAGTAGAAGCAGCGCCGGCAGCTGAAGATGAGGTAGAGAAGAAAGAAGTTGCAGTCGGAGTCGGTGTGTATGATTGAGTTTTTGAATGTGCTGTTCGCTTGTCGTGTATGTCTGTGAACGTAGCCGCCCCTGAACAAGAAAAAAATAACCGATGACGAGTTAGTTGCGGTTCTGGTTATCGATCAAGCCATTCAGCCAAGAAGTTGAATACAAGGGTCAACGGTTGTCAACATGTCCACCTCGTGGACATAGTGCGACAGCCACCATGAAGGGACGACATGCTCACCTTTATTTTTGCCCTTATCTCCCGCGTTCATGTTTAGAATCGAGGGAAGGGTGGGCCGTGGTCCTGTCCCTCTCGCTCTCCATAGTCCTTTCGGCCGCGGCTCCTTGACGCTGTAAATCTCATCCTTCCCCTTTCTCGCTTGCCCTGCCTGCATGAACACTCCTGGTGACCTTGGTCTGTCCAACAAATCAAGGCTGATCATTCCCCCTGCCATTGATCCAAAACTATTCATTGACTCTGTTGGTGACGGCGATCTCTTCGTAAAACTTTTTGAGGCAGACCCTGGCCGGTTCCCAGTTGATTGCTTTCCGTCCTCACCTGGAAAGACGTCAATACTGGTCCAGAACGGTTCGGGAGAGTCGGAAGGCGAACTTCTACGCGATGCGTGACCACTCCCTCCGTGTCCTACACTTGTACTCGCGCTCCCTGGCGTAAAGATCAACGAAGGCGTCGTTGCCCATGTTCCTGTGGTTGAGAGTCCGAGCGCTGACGTGAACAACTCCGATGTCGATGCTGACCCAGAGGACGACGAGAGCGGAACGTCCAAAGGTGGTGAGGATGCTGGTGCCTCATCCCGCATCTGCACATCCTTCGTCATCCGCACCTTCTTGGCTTTTGACCTGGGCAACGAAAAGTAATCCATGGCCTCATCTCCCATCGCATGACCACCACCTTCGGTGCTTGGCATGTCTTCGTCAAAGTGTAACTTGCGCTTTGGGGACGATGTCACTCGAACTGCGTCGATTGGATGCTGAGACGGTGGCAAGTGTCGATTGGCTTTGGCAGTATTGACGTTCACCGATGCTATCGTATCCTTTGTCTTCTTGGACTTGCTCTTCTCCGTTTCCCGCTGCTGTTGCTCCTCCAGTGACTGTTTGGAAAACCCGCCCGATGTGACCAACTCGATGTAAGCGTTGTAGTGCGGACTGAATGGGTGGATGGAAGAGGCGGCCTGGAGCAAAGGTACAGTTGGGGAGGTCCCAGGCGTAGGCGGAAAGGTGAGAGACACCTTGGTCGAAGCCGTGGGTGGCGCCGGGTTCGTCGAACTCGTTGAAGGTGTCGTGAGTGTAGGTATTGATGCTGTTGGAGAAGTCCTCGAGGCTATTGAAGGTAAACTTGCGAGGTGTTGCTTCTCCTCAATTAAAGAAAGGCCGTTGGCGATATAACCAAAGTTATAGCCGTAAGTGTGAGTGTAGCTGAAGGTGTGGTCGCCCAAGACGGACGAGTGCTTTCGCGCCGTTGGTGCAATCGAAGCCGACGTTGCCGGCGATGTGGCAGACTTGGATGGCACTGAGACTGGCATCATGAGCGTTCAGTACAGGTACACGGTTTGAGAATGAGTTTTAATTGAGGGGGAAATCGTGGCCGTGGGCGATAACCCGCCCTCCAAAAGGCAGAAATCCAAGAAAGGCAGGGCGAGAGAACGAAACAAGCGAAAAGAAAAGGCTTGCAGGATGGGCGAAGGGAAGGAAAAGAAAGAAGAACAGAAAGGCATGTTCGCACCCCGGAGCACCCAAATCGAGGCCCAGCCATGACTTCGTGAGGGGCGGTCTACACCGCACCACCTCCCTATCGTAATTCTAGCCAACCACGCTCTTCAATTCCAGACCGTTCTCAGGCAGGAACACTGATGGCTATTGGTTCCCGGATGCGTAACTAGGTGTTAAAGACCTAGACCAATGGGAGACCAAGGTCTAGTCCTAACCCTATTTATAATCAATTGTCCCATGAAGAAACACCGGCACAATCAGGCAGTGTGGCAACTCGCAACAGATTCGCCCGGTGTATAAAAGGACTGAACCAGAAGCGGCCGCTGAGTTCGAGTCCAGGTCAAGCAAGCTCAAGCTGCTGACAGGAGGTCCAAAGAGCGGCTCCATGCGAATAAAAAAGGCAAGATCGTATCTCTTTTGATACACTCGAAGACGAAGAAAAAAAGGCCAATGAGTGAAGAGGAAGGCTTCGATGGAACCGCACAAGGGAAGGTCCAAGGAACAGAAGGAAGCATCAAGCTAAGAGTCACTCACCACAATGTTCAGCCCAGCCCTCCTCTTCAAAACAGGCTTGCCAGTCACTTCCCAAAGCGTTTGCAATGGCTCAGATCAGCTCCTCTGGTTTCAAACGGCGGACTATATTTTCCTGGTCCGTTAAGATTCGATAACGGCTCCTTTCTGCGGCCTGTAGTGTTCCGAATCTATTAACGCGAGGTAAAGTTCAGCTACTATTCGCCAGATAAGTGGTCAGAGAAGAAACCAAGATGAAAATGAATGGGCCTGGGCACTCGATCTGCTTGCATATGGTGGGGCAGATCGCCTTTATAAAGGCTCCGACAAGCCAGTACCCTGAGACTGAGAGCTTCTGCCTCTTCTCGCCGCATTTAGGCCAGCCACATTGAGTTTGCATGGCGTATGCATTGGCAGCACCGCAACGTCATGGGCGAACCAATCGCGCTTCCTTTCCATGAACATCAAGCCCATTGAAAGCCCAGAGCGATCCAAACACAACACCAGATGCGAACCAATGAAATGTCGGATAAAATCACATACTTGGATGCTGCCGAATTGCACAAATCTTCCCAAAGGCTTTTTCGGTCTTGACTCGGTCTATGTCGCGAATCTGGGCTGGCACAGAGTTGGAGATGAGGCACAAGGTTCCGTTCTTGTCGTAGCAGCCTTCAGCGTCGCAGGTCGTGCGCAGGTAAACCCTTTTAGCGTGCGGCCCGGTTTACTAGGAAACATTGGAAGAGCGATAAGCACGTAGAATACGATTGGAGGAAGATGTGACACACAGTCGTGTACGCAAAGCTGAGTCTCTTTCGAAACAGCACTGGCCTAGAGCTGGGTTCCAGGCTGGCCGTATGACTTTTGGGTATAAGAAGCAAGTAGGCAAGCAGCTGCAGCATCAAGACCACCGGATCGAGGGGTGTGCAAGAAACAATCGGCCAGAGACATCAACCCAAGGCCCATAAGAAGGCCAGACCGTTGTGCCCAGTGTCGATAGTAGATGAATGCGGCGGCGTCGTAATGTCATGGTTAAATTTGAAGAAGGACGATTGGAAAAAACGTGATTCGGTTTGAGCAAGGTGCCAACGTCAAAATTAAGCCATACATACCTCCAAACAAGGCGAGCTCGCTGTGGCACACAATGAGCAGACCTGTACCAAATCCGTCAGTCAAGGTATGGAGTCAAGATGAGTCTCCCTTCGACGACGGTCAGGGTCCGAAGGCCCAGAATATAGCAGCGACCAACAGACATTCGAAGACTCACAGCCAAAGGGCTAGAACCTCGGTGTGGCTCGATGCTTGCCCTTCCGAGATCGCCGACGATCCCTTTTAAAGGCAGGTTGTGAGTCCAGACCGTTTTCATGGCACGTGGCCTGTACCAAATAGGCAGCTTGACAACCATCAATTTGTCCTCCTTTGTGGGCGCTTATGGACAGTCAACTCGAGGTTTTCACAGCAGAAGAGGCAAATCTCGCTTGAAAAGTCTCAAATACGCTAATCAGTATAAGAAGCCTTGTACAAATATTTTAGATGGTAAATACTATTTATTATACCACATTGCAGCCCTATACCACTCTTCAACGTGCAAATACCAGCTCTTCGCTACCCGCTGAGAATTGGGAGAACTGGGCCGCCCATCGGATGGTTAGGTGAGGGGAACCGTTTATCTAGGAGCTCGACAAACACGGGGAGCGAACAGCGAGTGTCAGAATGAGCCCGACGTCACGGCCACCCCCTACATATGAAGGTCGTGCTGCAGGTTAGCCGAGCACGATCCTCAACGGCTGCTATTACCTCTCAAGCCGTGCGTTATTCCTATGTTGCAAAGGAGGCTTGATTTTCTTTGAGGCTCTAATCCTTCCTCTTCAGTTGCTTAAACCCCCAGCCTTGGGTGCCACGCACAGTGCACGACCCTTCAGCAGCTCTCGGAATCATGTCGGATTAGCTCACCGCATACAGAACTCGTGTTATCATTGATTCCACATCCTCGTCTCCGCGTCGATACTAGACAGGATTAGGAGAGTATGTATGTATGGAATCTTCCGCAACCATAAGCAAAGCTGCCGTCCAAAGCGGAAAGCGGTACACATCGACACTAAACATCTTGGGAGCAGTGTTTTCCACACTGTGTCGCAGCAAAACGGTACATGTGACACTGCTATAGGAGAAAATCTGCACTTGCCGAACCAGAAACCTTTTGGCACCAGAGAGAGGACGCAGTTGGTCCGGTTTGATTGGTATAATGAATCTTTTGCAAATCAGGTTCAGGTCCAAGTGAGTCGCTTCTGTTCGCTTGACCTTTGCGATGATCATTGTTGGCTTAAAGTGGTAAAAGCTGATTAGGGAAGCTCTATAACCTGGTTTGGGTCCACGGCCAATTAATATTCACGGCTGTGAGAGTTCACAAGCAATGCCCTTAGATCTCAAGCAGGGATGAGGCGGAAAACATGCAATTCGACATAAATAATACAAAATATCTAGAAGCCCCTCTTCTTGGGTCCCTTGCCCCACTTCTCAGACAAGAAGCTGGTCAAGAACTCGTAAATCTCCCTGTTTGCTCCACGTCGCGCAATGCTATGATCACTGCAGGACAATCCATCAGTCTTTTCCAATCGACACATATGAAGGAAAAAACGCACCTATCAGTGAACATCCTAAACCTAAACCCTCTCACTTTCGCTTGCGTGAACATATCAAGCAAATGTGCCGAATTCGAGTAGTGCACATTATCGTCTCCACTTCCATGAGCAAGCAGATAGTTGAAGTTGTTGAACGCCGTCACGTTGGAGATTGACGCGTTGACGTATCCGCCAGGGTTGAGGTCAGGCAGGTTCATGTATCGCTCCGTGTAGATCGAGTCGTACAGTCGCCAGCTGGTGACGGGTGCGACGGCCATGGCGAGTGAATGTACACCTGCGTTGGCTTCGACGACCTTGGAACTCATGAACCCTCCGTAACTCTATATCTTCGTCAGCACGAAATTTGGCTAGTATGTAGAGAGTACGTACCCAACCCCAAATACCAATCCTCTTCTTGTCGATATAAGGTTTCTTCGCCCACTGCTTACCAGCCTCGATCTGATCAATAGTCTCGAAGAACCCGAGGTTGTTCTTGACCGTGTTCCTCAACTTTCGTCCCTTGTAGCCGGTTCCACGTCCATCGACGAGGACGAGAACATATTCCAGTCCACAGACGACGTAGTTGGCCCACGAACTTCGCGAGAAGCGGTAGTCGACCATCTGGGAAAATGGGCCTCCATAGACGTGGAAGAGGACTGGGTATTGAGTCCGGCCAGAGTCGTCAAAGTGGGGTGGGCGAAGCTCGACAGCGTTGAGTTCTGGCAAGAGATGAGTGAATGGGACGTGACAATTAGACGACACTCACCATAGCCGTCAGAGACGATAGTGGACCAAGTCTTGGTGGGTGCCTCGTATTCAGCGGTGATATTCTTGAGCCTGTCGTTGGTGGTCAAGTCGTAGTTGAAAGCTGAAGGGATGATCAGGACTCGAGTATTGGTCAGCTCTAGGGATCACGTACCTGTGTTGCCGACTTGAATGATCTTTTGCCAGGGAACGTTGGGTCCTTGATAGCTCAGCACGTAGAATCCGGCATTGGGCGAGAAGTTGGTAGAGAAGTAGCCAGGCTTCGAGGCATCCGTTAGTGCCGTAGGGTCGTTGGTCGCGGTGACGGTGCTGAGGTCCTCTGGTAGCTGGACGGAATAGAGATGGCGTTGCGTGGACGCAGGTTTGGCTGCAATGAAGTAGCTGCAAGGGTTATCAGCATCGCAAACAGGGAAACGTACAGAGCAACCTACACTAGGCGTCTCTCGAGGTCAACAGCATGTAGAGCTGTCACTTCCCACTCGCCCGTTGTCAGCCACTTGGGCTCGCCAGAGGTGGCCGGGCTGAACAATGCGATGTGGTTGAAGCCTTCCTTAGAAGGAACAACGTCCAGGTAAGCTGGTTCAGCTCCCTCAAAGTTGACGGGGTGTACAGTTTGGTCCTAAATTTGCAATCAGTATTCGCGGCCTGCGGAAGCAAAGGCGAAACACGCACAGCGTCGATCCATCCGTCATCTCCTTGCTCCCCATTCTTTCCAAGCTTCCTCACAACGTCACCCTGAGCGCTCCTGCTCGGCGTCGTAGACTGCAAATCGAACAACACAACACTTCCATCGTCCGCATTCCTGTTCACCTCCTTCAACAGCAGGGTGTTGTTGCTCACCCAGGTGATATCCATGATCACGCTGTCCTTGGGGGCATGTCGTCCGTCCCAGTCCAAGGTAAGGGTCTCGTCAGGGAAGGGGAAGTCGGCATTGGCGTCGGCATCTGCCTCTCCATCAGCATCTGGGTGCATGTCCATGTAGCGCGCAAGATCGAAAACATGAACCGACACGAGAGGGTTAGGATAACCGGCCTTGGGGTACTTCATGACGACGTCTGTCGTATAGGGGACGACGGTACTTGCATCTTCTGTTGGGTTGTAGATGGGGAAGGTGTACTCTGGGACAGCGGTCTCATCGAAAGCAAGGAAAGCGACCTTGTTCGAGTCGGGTGACCACCAGAGAGCGAAATCGGATGAGAAGATTTCCTCTTCGTACACCCAATCGGGGACACCGTGGAAGAGGGAGGCGTTACCCGAACTAGTGACCCGAATAGACTTTGCGGAGGGCGAGGCGGTGGGCAGAATGTAGAGGTCGTTCTCGACCACATAGGCGATAGCATCACCTGTGGGTGACCAAGTAGCGTAGGCGGTGAGGGAAGGATTGGAAGGTGGGATGACAGGGAATGTCTCCTTGGATGCGATGACGTGCACGTAGTAGTTTCCGAAGCTCGAATGCCGCCATTGTTTGCGATAATCGGCTTTGACGAGGATGCTCTTCATGTCGGGTGAAACCTGCCAATCAGCAATAACAAGAGGTGTCCCATTTTGGTCTTTAATGTCGCTCCAGTTGACAAGGGTCGTTGTTTGGTTGGTCTTGAGGTCGACAAGGTTGATTGAGCTAGAAGATGAAACGGAAAAGACACCATCTCCCGCTGACAGAGATGAGCTTCCTGGAAGGCATTAGATCGGAGATGAATGACTTACCTTCTGGGACCCAACGGACACTCTGAGATTGGGCAGAGAATGTGCCGTTAAAGATGTGGTCCATGGTAAACTTCTTCAAACCGTCAGCAGGGAGTACAGCACGCACACTTGACTGGGCTGAAAAGGTTCCATTGAAAATGTGATCCATGGTGAATTTCTTCAAGCCATGGACCACAGGTGCAGTGGGATAGCTCAACGCTGCGATGAAGCCTATCCCACTAGCTAAACCGACCAAGGCCACGAGGCCAATGACCAGCCAGCGCAATGATGTGTTGGAACCCTAGAGAAGTGTTAGAGGGCTTGCGCGCTAAACGATCTAATGGTAGACTTACCAGTCGCCCGTCAGGTCTCATACTTCTCCCATCGACAGTGTTCCTCCCACTGACCAACCCAAGCTCTGCAGTGCCCGGACTTTCTTCCTCATCTAACAACGACTCTGCCTCTTCATCCGAGCTACTTGGAGCATCGAATTGGCCGTCGTTGTAGTAGACTTGGGGCCTCACGAGAGCTGGGTCGACAGAGACACCTGGAGACGCCGCAGTTTGGCGCATTTCCATGGTGCTAGCGGACGACCTCCCAAGGAGGTTATCTTCGCTGGAGAGTCGCACCATGATGGGAGAGAAATTGACCGTCCTGAGCCACTGGGGTTATAAGGGAAATAATAGTCTAGAGAAGCACGGTCCACCACGCTGGTGGCAGTAAGGTCAGGAGTGAAGGAAGCGCTGCCAAGGGCGCTGCCCGGTCATGATCAACGCGGTTCTGCGACAACCGCCATGATCCGCATCTCGGTGCCCCTAATAATATACGCGACCCGAATAATCGTTGTGAGGAGATTTGGGTGCGGGAGGTCCAAGCTTTGCTGAGGAGGGTGACGTTTGGAAAGCTGAGAGTGGTCGAATCTCAGCAACTCCAGGTACTTGACGCGTAGAGGCATGTCTGACTACAAAATATCTCACTCATCCGCATAATTGACGATGCTCAGAGAAGGCGCGTCACACATGGTGCCGGAATGGAATTACGATAACCTTATAGATAACACTCGCAATTCTGCCATACAATCCTTGCAAGGCGTGGGTATTACAGAGGATCGAAGTGGGGTAGGTCCGAGGCAATCGAGGGGTGCTAGTTCTGGTCGTACCGATCTAAAGACGAAGGTGGAGTTCGAAATGACTGTGCACAACCATGGAAATCCTCCTGCAGGTCTGTAGATTTGACTCTCACCCATCCCAGTGGCTAGCTGATTGGGGAAATGGTTTATCACTCGATATTTAGGGCATTTGAGCGGCGGTAAACCTTGTCTCGTCGAGAAATGTCGTGCTTGCTCTGCCCCGGTGTACATCTGTCAGAAGTGGATCGTCGATACTCAAGGAAGGCCAAGGTGACGATCCAACAAGTGACCCGAAGGGTGCTCCAGACAACCGCGACTGAGCATCCGTCGAGCGTGCGCCCGTCCCACAGTCGTCAGGAACCTTTGGGCTGCAGATCGCGCGAACTATCTCCATCCATATGGTGCAGCAGGTTCTTGACCCTTGACTTCACCTAGAGCACGCAAGCGCCAAGAGCATAGAACATGAAGTCCGCTAGAACCTCGTCAACGGTGCCCACAGGTTCCCTTAATGTCGGCTAAGTTGATGCGAGGATTCAAGTTGCTTCGCAAAAACGCGCAGGGCGTCGGGTGCGCCTTGTGCGGCACCACAAACGTCGAGGATCGAAACTGTGGTCTGCAACCCTCAATGTTTCCCAGAGACTCCGGCAGAGGTAAGAGTGGTTGCTAGATGACCAGGTGAGGAAGGGGATGCCAAAGGGCGCAGGCTTTGAGGCATGGCATAGATCCTGATAAGAATGGCTCTTGAACACTCCATTCATGGAAGGAGAGCGCAATGGTTGAACTGTTTGAGGGGGCTGCTTCGACTTGACTGTGTTAAATATCAAGGTTCAAATAGTAAATACTCTACGAGTGTAAAGTCCGCACTGATGTTTCCTCGAATACATTGATAGTAAAAATGTAACAGGGCATGGTCAAATCCATTACAGTTCGAAAATGTGCTGGAGCGAAATTCCTCGTCCTTAGCCGATACACAGGAATCAAAAGTTCGTAAACTATTCAAGGCATTCAAAAGCTGGAAATATCCCCCGAGCCAAGAGGTTCTTCTGTGATTTGCGAGCTGTGCAAAGTTCAGGTTCGAAGGCGGGCAGCAGCGGATAGGGGCTACCCTGCCTTTTTAAGACAGACGCTGGCTGCTAGTGATGCGCGCCCACAAGGCAGACAGGCTCTGTCACCAGAACCACTAACACCTTTTCGAGGATTCTTTCAAGACGCGCCTTTCCCTGCTGCATTTACTACCTTGGTGCCGCGACACAAAGGAAGACTATTCGGGGATGGAGCTAGGCTGCTCCTTACGGCTTGGGGAACGTGTATTCCTATCGCTTCGAAATGTCAGAATCGGCTGATGAGACGATGAACTCGTGGCGGGCGTGAGGCGGCCCCTCAGCAGGATGGAACGATGCAGAAATTTCGATCCGTTATTTCGGTTCCCCTCAAATACGCCACTTGCCCATATTCCATTCCTTTCCTTTTCCCCTCTCCCCGTCTTGTCCAGCGGCTCAGATACCACTTTACATATCCAGCATAGTGCTCAGCCGGATTTCTGGGCGCTAAAACTTGTGTATTTTAGACCCTTCATCCAGCATATAATCACAACAAGATGCCATTCCCCAGCCGAGGCAACTTCAACTTTGTGTTTCGTGGAATTGCGAGCATTGCTGCGACAGTAGCATCTCCATTTACGAGAAAACGGGATTCTCTGTGAGTGTTTTGAGTGTTGTGTACATATCTTGTTTATAACTGGTACTTGTAGCACACCAGCACCTGAAGGGTTATCAGCAGTCCCTTCGCATTTCGCTCCGGACCTAGGAGGCGCGACGACTGCGCGTCCTCCGCTGCAGCAGCATGCTTCTCTGAAGCGCAAGGCCCCCGATGATGGGTTCGATGAAAGGACGACAGTACGTCGCGGTTCTTGTGTGCTTGTTTCTTCATTTGACACGAGTTCAGGATGATAACGCATACCCCAATGTAAGAGTCATATCTTCCTAAAAGATGTGCATCTCTGATCCCTCTACGATCAGAACTTGCGCAACATCTACTCGCCCAAAAGGAGCAGGACTCCCACCAAGACTCCCCAGCAGCAAGCCAATGTTCGTGAAGGCTGTTATTCAAGGAAATACGTACGCTGACACGAAGCAGAAACCCCCGAGTGTCGTAGAAATCGCTCAGCAGGCACCTCCACATACAGAACCGACCTCTGCCCTGACAGACGTGACCTCAGAAATTGTAGGCACGCTCATTTCATTTCGGAACCTTCTTTAATTTCCGTCCGATCAGGCTGCCCCAGATGCTGCTGGATCCGCAGATAGCGAGATGGATGAAGTACCACCTCCCCCTATCGCCCCTCCTGCCCCTCAGTCGCTCCCTGTGGCGCCAGTTGCAGAGCCTGTGGTCTCTTCAGATGTTCCAAGCGCGAATATCCCTGCCGAAACAAGTAGTGCACCAGCCGCGTCCACTCCACCATCGACGCCCGCACCTGCTTTCACACCAAAGGCCTTTTCCGTATGTCCGATTGCCTCATGTTCCTCACCTGACCACTCAACATGCTTCTCTAGTCAAACTCTGGCAGCAGCTTTGCATCACCAGGATTTGCGGCATTTGCAGGATCGGCATCTCCCTTCGCGTCCGTCAAGAAGACGTCCGATAAGAAGTTCCGTGCTTCTCTGTGGGCGGTTGACAGCGATGCCTCGCCTTCTAATGAAGGGTCTGCTTTCAAGAACAGTCTTGGCAGTGCTTTTGGAGAGCCGGATGTGCAGGCGTCCGTAGAACCCGACATTCATGCTATTTCAGCTGCGAAGCCCGCTCAGGTTGCTCAACAGCCTTCGACATGTAAGTGTAACTGCTTCTTGAGCTATCGAACTCGTAACTGACGCACTTTGTGTAGGTCCAACGGGCGAGGAAGGAGAAGACCTTGAGCAAGAGGTGAAAGGAGTCAAGTTGTTCGTGAAGCGCGGCAACAAGCCCTTTGCGTCTGGTATGGTGGGACACCTCAAGCTGCTTTCCGACCGCGCCACTCAGGCAGAGCGCCTTCGTGAGTGTCAATCCCAATAGCCCCGTCTACCTTCACCCAGTGATTATCTATGCAGTCTTCAGGAGAGAGCCGCTGTGGCAAGTCTCTATGAACGTCCGCGTTAACCCTGCCACGCGATGTGTGTATGATCCGGAAGAGAGCGTTATCCGTCTCACATTAAAGGAGCGAACCCCAAGTGCAAAGCCTGAGGACAAGGAATCTACAGAACTGGTGATCTACGCCCTCAAGGTGGGTGCAGACTCAATCTCCTCGAGCTGGGTAACTGATTGACACCTTTAACAGCCGGGGAGGGGCTGCTCGAAGCAGGATTTCAAGGACTTCGCGGAATCGTTGGCAGGCAACGCGCTCTTCAAGCAGGCTTCTACTGCCCAGTGATTGGTCGGCCGATCTTCGAAACCTTCCTCGTTTGCGGGCAGATCATGAATTGCTGGGATGTTTACATTGAGGGCCCTCACTTCATTCCGCCGCACACAGCGGATCCTATCCGCTCAGCAACCAAAACCAAGGGCTATCCGGGCCTTGTGGGATATATGGTTTCTATTCAGCGCCTTAGCATCGCTCGAGATAACCGGCATTCAGTGAAGAGCGCCCATGGGCCTTCACGGTGAGGTCGACTACGGTCTATTTATAGCATACTTTTAGAGGTCCATCAACGCTGGCCGGATGAATGTTGGTGCCTTTCCATGAATTTTTGACGATTTTTATGACTTTATGACCTTGTAATGTTTCTGTACTGGATGTCTCTGAATAGCATAAATTTGTTGTATGTGCCCCAGCGTGTTTTCTGGAATAGACATCAGGTCGGCATAGGGGCAACATTGACACCGAAGGACGACCACATTGCCATCAGATCAAGCCGGATGTCAACACTGTGGTAAAAACCGACTCTTCCTTCAAGGCCTCCGCTGACCATCTGGCTGTTGTTACTTAGACCTCTTCCCCCCGCTTCCTACTTTGCATAGCCCTTCCACTCTTTTTAACAGTCGCTCTTTCAGTTCCGCAAACAACCCCTCGCCACCCCTCTTCCACGGTATGTCTCCTGGCCCTTTTCCTCGCCCGGCCTAGCTCACGGAAAATCCAGGGTCGAATACATCGTAACAGCCAAGATGTTCAACAAAATTGCTGCCTTGACCTCTGTCCTCTTTGCTGCTTCGGCGCTTGTTCGCGCAGAAGTCACCCCCAGCGAACCAGGCCCTGGCTCCAGCTACACCGCTGGCGAGACTTGCACGGTCTCGTGGGATGGTGACAGGGATTCTGATACTATCTGGAAAGACATGTCTATCCAGCTCATGACCGGAGACAACTTTAACATGGTCCACCTGTCCAGTAAGTGTCGCCCACGTTTTTGTGTTCAAGCTCGAACTCACTCCTGTTATTAGCCATTGCCAGTGACTTGGATGGTACAATCTCAGGTCGCTTCAACTACCCTTGCCCTGAGGTAAATCCAGTTTCTGCTTCTGCTATTCACCTGCTAAACAAGCTCTTCAGGTTATCCCATACTCCACCATTTACTTCTACCAATTCACGAGTCCCCACACCGACGTGAAGACCTGGGCCACTCGCTTCACCATCACTTCCCCCGAGGGCGAATCCGTCCCACCTGAGAACGACACCCAGCCAGGAACCAATGCTCCTATTCCCTGGGGTGTTGGTGCTCTCGCTGACCCGTCTATTGCCAACCCTCCCCCTGTCATCGGCGGTGAGACACCTTCTGGTAGTGCTTCACCCAGTGGGGCTTCTAACGCGGCTGCTGAATCGGGCTCCGCCAGCCTGCCATCAGCAAGCGCACCTTCAGGTTCCCTCTCCGCTTCCCCTTCGGCCTCCGGCACTCGCCGTCCTACTTCCTCTTCCTCCTCCCCTGCAGGTGCTGAGCCATCCGACAATGGTGCTGCTGCCAGCTCGTCTACCAACTTCAAGCTTGTTGCTGTGGTAGTCTCTGCTGTCTCACTCTTCTTCATGGCTTGAACGAGTTGATACTACTCATTGGATATCTGGAATGCGGCCCTATATCATGCTATCTTACACCCTCGTGGTTAATTGCTTTAGTTTGTGAAGCTCGGACTTTTGGGAGACTCGTGTAGATTTTATGAACGGTTTATACGCTTGTTAATCGCGCACATGTTTCACATGAATGAATTACGGTCTTACGGCCCTCGACTTTCGTTCGTCCAAGCTCTTCATCTCAGAAATGACTTTGTCTGCAAAGGGCGGATTGCGAAGAATACTAGACGCGATTGTGTGGGAAAGACGCGTCGACGCGCTCGTGTCAGTCAACTCTTGTCCTGTAACCACGACCACCTCAAGCCCACCACCGTTTCATTGGAATGGCAGCTGCAGTCTTAACCCTCAACAGTATTCCAAAAAATGCTGAAACCTGCCTGCCAAACCTTATGCCGTTCAAGGTATCTTATAGTGGGCCTGCCGCGATTTCAACTTTCATGAACATCAAGCCGGCTGAACTGGCTGAACCCGAAGTCGAGGAGACTTCTGAGGCCCAGGAGCCGTCTTCTTCCAATCTTGATTTGGCAGCACAAGCTGCTGTAGACCCAGCGATCAAGGCAGAGGCGGTGGCCGACCATGATGTCCCAATGCCTGCAGCTGCGTTGGAGCGCGCAATAAAGCAGGAGAAATTGACCCCGGAACCGACATCGACTGAAAGTGATAGTATGTTGAATCAAATCAACCAGCATGCGGTCACTGGTGCTAATCTACTTTGTAGAGCATGAAGAGCGCTTTGTTTCTGTCTTCCGAGGAAGGATTATCCAAGGACTCACAGTCAACCTGCCAGAGGGCTACGGGGGCCTCGTCCTTCGGTCATCTGGAACGCAGCCCACGGCGTCTGTATCCAAAACTGCTGGAAGCTCAACAACAAGAGCTCTAAAGAAGCAGCTAGCGACCAAAGGAAAGCCAAGGGGACGGCTGACACGGAGCGCAGCATCGAACAAACGGGTGGTGGATGTGGACGAACCTGAGATCGAGACGATTGAGGACGAGGATGAGGATGGCGACCTAGATGCTATGAATGTGGATGAGCCAGCAACATCCATGTCGGATACGCCAGCCGCTACGAAGAACCTGGTTCCAAGTGCCCACTTCTCGTCATTTGTGGTTTGGCGCCCTGATAATCCAGTGGCCGAGATACAGGATGAGTACATCAGGTCAATGCAGGAGTGGAGTGCGATAGCTGCAGAGGTGCGTCTTTTTCAGTTACTTTTCTTGACTACAATCTCATTCGCGGTCAAGATACATCGGTCTGAGGACATGGGGCCGTAAATTCGTTCTTTCTGAGTGGCTGATATGATGAGGCGTAACTTCGCCTAGGTAAGCCACTCTTGGAACTTATATCCTGACAGACATTCTACCTCTGATTCTTTACTTCCAACCGTCCCGTTTACGAGCAATATATGGGGCTATTAAGTGACGAGCTATATTGGCAGGAGCGCCGCGAAATCGCCTGCCCTGAAGCATCACGCGAAATGCATGTGATGCGAATGAACCGCGTCAAGTTGGCATCGCCACCATCGATAACGCCCTCTGAACTCAACCACCACAATCTGGCAATTCAATCCTCCTCTGACTTCTGCTTTGGCGATATTCATGGGCCTTGATGGATTCGGACGCGATCCTAAATCTCATGACCATCCCATGACCATCTTCGGCCTTGTAACGGCCCAAAAAGAACTCGGCAAGGGTCAGAGGAGCGGGCTTTACACCCTTCGATCTTGATAGGGATGACTTGTCGCTTCTTCTGAGTTTCGAATAGGCGCCCACAACCTGCGGTGCTCAGCAAACTCCTGTCTCGTCGGTCCTGTCGCCATTCTCTCCGATATCGTCTCCTGGCTAAGAGCAGATCTGGCAGCGTGCGTACTCATGAAAGCTATGCTACCTTCTTCGTCGAATGTACAGCTATGCCCAACCTCTGCCCGCGAGCTCCTCCCCCAGCGTCTAATTGCACGGGCGCCTGATCTCGGTCTGATAGACGTTACGTCCATTTATGTCCTCATCTTCAGATCTCCTTGACTTCCATTCAGCGATCGGGTTAGCCCAGGTCTAGGATTTGATCGCCTCTCACTCCGCTATCTTAATTTGGCCATTGGTACAAAGTACACCTGGGCCGTCCAAACTGATGGGTCAAAAGAATGGGTCCCTTCCGCCTTGTGGACTGTAGTGGGCGGTCATTCGAGAGGTGCTGAACCTGCGCAAACCCGGAAGGAACTTAGGAATTTGGAACGCAGCTGCATGGCGACCCCACTGGCGAAGAACCTCCGGGGTATGCGCAGACGGTACTTGTTCTTTCAGCCGTAGCATCAAAATGACTCTGAGCATTCATCGATAATGTCACTTTCAGCCAGGTACGCTCCAAGGTGCTTAATTGATTAGTAGCTGATTATCATGGGATGCAGGCTTCCAAATGCATTTCTGACTGCGCTCGTAGTCAACTTTCTCTTGGGTTCAGAACAGTCCTCCTTGGCTCCAGAGGATTCACCCCAGGCTTCAGAGGACCTTCGGTACCTTGTCGGAAGATGCGTTGGTTGGCCATCGAACTGCGCGAGAAGCGACGATTCGCCGTTCACTCCAGACCGATGCAAGTCCTACCCAGCATTTATCGAAGCATTTGTGCTGTGAGTATCTGGCGAGTTGGTCCTCCCGTCTGGCAGGGCAACGAATTGCGGCTTCACATGGAGGCCTCCAGCGATAAGCGGGATACGGTCTGATACGGTTCCTGTTCAGCGTGCCATTCGGGGCTAAATTTCCTATTGACCCACACCTAGGCTATGTCTTCAAGAAGTTCAGAGTCATATTGCACGGGTTCTCTATACTCGGTGTATATGTTTGTCATCCTGGATAGGTTCTGCGCTCTTGTTGGGTTTCTTCCAATGGTCACCCTGGACTCTCGATAAGCGCTCGTTCTACATCCAGGATCTGTGATACTAAAGCTTCCGACAGGCGGGCACTTGACAGAACCTGGATAGAACTCGACAGAAACCCGGGCTGCGCGCTCATCTTGGCTTGCCCTGTGCCTCAGCGCATTTCTAGCTTACTTTGCACAGTCCGAAATAAGCATCAGAACGCCGCCCTCGTGTCGACTTCTCAGTCTCAAAGAGAAGCAGGGGACCCTGAGCTGTACAATAGCCTTCGAAGGTGGGTTCGCGAAGTTGCTATGCGTTCATGAATGATAGTGACCTGGACATACGGAATGTGTATGTGATTTATGCATGACGCGTTCCAGAGGCGAGATCTCGGACTGTTGGTCCGATTGCAGTGTGCACGACTGGAAGGGCTGTAGTCGAGCAGGATGCTCTCCGCTGTTTTCGTCTTCCGCAGGTAAGAGATTCTTCATTGACGCTTTTATCGTCACTCTTGCTCCAGTCCCATGTCGAACAAATGGTATTGGCCACACATACAGTTCACGGCCCAGGTTTTCGGACTCGAAGCGGTGACATGCGCCTACACTTTCGGAGATACCATCAATGAAATTCCAAAAACAGCCTAGGGTCCGCTTCCCGGAGCATGCCTCGCCCACCAAAAACAGAGATTGACCACCTCCTTTCTCGCACCACGGCTCAGGTTCAGGTGGCGGCATCAGTCAAAAAACGTAAACGCACCGGGAACTGTGATGAACCCCTCTTTCCAGAGCTCTTGTGAGTGAAAGTTCATGACGGAGCTCAAGCAACTTAGGCGCTCATATTAGCATCTCGCAGCAGCAAAAATGCTGTAGAGGGATGTCTTATCATTTGGACACCGGGGCGGCGGTAAATAGCCTCAGATTTGATGGCGTAGGTTCTTCATGTTGAATCGCACGATATCAGGACAGAAGGGGAAGGGGCTGTAGGCGCCGCGGAAAGTAGGATCTTCGATGTGACACGAGGCAGAGTCACTCCTTATAAGGCGGCCGATTCCGCCAGTTGTCGGTTCTCCTTCTCTTGCCTCTACCTATTCGTTGAGGCCAGCCATGGACACCGTTCGAAACCTCCTGTCCCCTCTTGGAGTGACTAGCAATGCTCTACAAGATACTCTGGTGAGGACCGGGTAGCCTTGAAAGTGTGTTATACGCGTCCCAACGCTAACTTCGTCATAACCAGAAACTCGTTGTTATTGGTGGAACAGTCGAGACTGCTCGCAGGGCGTCTGTCTCTGCGTGGAATGGGTTCGTTGACTGTGAGTTTGCCCCTTTCAAGGACGCATACCCCTGAGCCCCTGCGCCCCAAACACATTTCCTAATGCTAACAAGACAACAGCATTCTTCCTGACCGCGCACTTTAGTCAAGAGGATTACCCTTATGATTGGTATGTGGCTTCCGCTTTACATGGAAAATGAAGCTTATCTTTATGGACTCTTCTAGGCTGATGCACTGGCTCGCAAAGGTATTGACTCAGCCGGCGCTTGCAAGAGTCACTGTTAACATTTGAACTTCACAGCAACCTGCTTGGGGCCGCAGCCGCGAATTTGACATTACCACCCGGTCTGTGGGCCGTAACAGCATAATGCAGTCTGCAGCCGGGGATGTCGAAGAGGAAGAGGAGGAAGAGGATTTGGTTCATGGGCGTAAGAAGCGTCGGGTTCAATTCTTGCCAAGTGTTGGTGAGTAAGGATCTATGGTGTTCATATCACGCTTACCTGACATGAATTCATTAATAGATACTACCCATACCATTTATTACCGTGGGCATTGGCTTAGGGTGCGCACAAACGTTGAATGGGCGGTCGTCGCTCCTGCTCACTCGCTTGAGGGAACAGATTACGCGTACTAAGCGCGATTCTGCCTATGGACATGCGTCGCTCAAGATCAGGCAAGTTCTCTCATGGCTCGCTTCTCGAAGCTTGATGGTATTAACGCGCCGTCGACAGTGTCGTAGCTAGAAATAACGATATCTTGAAGAAGCTGGTTCTCGAGGCTAAAAAAGAGTATGAAAAGGATTCTGAACACCGAATCCATATTTTCCTTGCAGACACGTACGCTCTCACCGTATTCTCCAAGAGTCTCTCACATATACCCTTCTAGGAGCTATGGTCACTGGCGTTTTAACGGGTCCCGCCAGAAACGACCTATGAGCTCTATCGTACTCCAGCCTGGAGTGAAGGAAATGCTTTTAGCAGACTGCAAGGATTTTCTTAATTCTGAAGAATGGTAAGATTTCGTACGACCAATGCGTCACTGAATTATCGTTCGCTGACCTCGGAACTCACAGGTATGCCGAACGAGGTTAGCAACATGATTTCCTTTGGTGGACAATTGCCCTAACTAGGGGCTAGGTATTCCTTTCAGACGAGGATACCTATTACATGGTGTCCCTGGAAGGTCAGTGGACGAATTTGGACCCTTGTGGATGCCTTGTGCTGACCCTGCATACAGCGGGAAGACATCCTTGATTCATTCCCTCGCTGGAGAGCTGGGTCTCGACATCTATGTGGTTTCACTCTCATCGAAAGGGTAAGGTTTTGGAGCCTGATGATTCATCTATCCCCTTTCTCAACTTCATTTAGAATGAGTGATAATATCTTGACTACATTAATGAGCCACGTACCGTCGAGGTGGGTCGGTTTCATTTGGCGCTTCAGCTGTAGCGTCTGACCCTCTCTTAGATGTATCCTCCTTCTGGAGGACCTGGATGCTGCTTTCACTAAGGGTATCAGCCGTGATGCCACCTCTACAGGAGCCCCTCCCGCTACCACTGCAGCCACTAAGGAGGCGGCAGAGGCTTCTGACGGCTCTACCTTGAGCTTGAGTGGCCTTCTGAACAGCCTCGATGGTGTTGCGGCCGCAGAAGGACGGTGAGCATTACAAACTAGTCAGCCGGAGTTGCGACTTACGCCATCTCGCGCAGGCTCCTGTTTGCAACAACAAATCACATTGAGCGTCTCGACCCTGCTCTTAGCCGTCCAGGTCGCATGGATGTTTGGATCAACTTCACGCACGCGACCAAATGGCAGGCGGAGGGTATCTTCAAGTGTTTCTTCCCAACCGTTCCCTCGAACGCTGCATCGGAGCAGGCGTCCAAGGAAGAAAAGGAAGAAAAGGACAACAACGCCACAGACGCCTCCCAAAAGAACCTTCCAGGGTTCAGGCGCAAGACCTCCAAGCACGCGATTCCTCTGTTGTCTGAGACAGAGATTGCTGAGCTTGCGAAACGCTTTGGCGATGCGATTCCTGAAGATGAGCTAAGTGTAAGAATATCGACTCTATTTCCATGGCATTTGGGCTGACGTGCTCCGTAGGTCGCCAGCCTTCAAGGCTATCTGTTGAAGAACAAGACTCGTCCCCGCGAATGTGTTGATGAAGTTGGAGCTTGGATCCTTCAAGAGCGGGAGACGCGAGAAAAGATCAAGGCAGAGAAAGAGAAAGCCGAGGTATGTTGAGCCCACATCGGAGAACTGACTCCCGGCTGACTATGAGCTAGCGTGAGGCCAAGGAGAAGAAGGAGAAAGAGGAGAAGGAAGAAAAGGACAAGAAGGATAAAGAGGAAAAGGAAGAGAAAGATAAGAAAGAGGTACGCTTTCAATCTACTCCTGGTGAAATCTGTTCTTATGTCGTGTGCAGAAGGAAGATAAAGAGGTATGATCACAGCATTGACCCACCAGATGAATTCAGCTCATTTATATGTTCCCTTAGAAGGACGAGAAGGATGCTAAAGAGGTATGTTCACTAAGCCAACAATGAAGCTCGGAATGTAACTGAGCCTCTTGCAGAGACAGGAAAAACGAGCAGCCAAGAAGAAGGCTCGTGCTGAGGTGAAGAGCGAGACCACCTCTTCCGCAGAGAGCTCCGACTCTGCCATTTCTTTGTCAACGTCCGGTTCTGAGGCTGAGACAAGCACGGGGGCGGAAGCCGACACCGAGAGCGTGACATCGGAGGAAGAGAGCGACAAGGATAAGGTGGCAGAGGGCAAGAAAGACAAGTGGGTCGCTGTCAAAACCTCGACCGCAGGAGCCCAAACCGACGACGCTGCTGCAACCTGAACGATTACCTTGTGTAGTCTGCTCCCGAGGGCTGTTCGAGTGCAAGGAACACTGTGATAGTGCTATCTTCGCCTCGAGCGTCCGAGCCCGCCAGACGCTACCCCGGGCGGGTAGCCGCCTCCACCTTCGTGAACCCTCTCCTCTTTCCGTCCGTTCCAGGTCTCTGATAAAGCCTGTCTGTGCCTCTCGCTGTCCGCTTCTGTCTCGCGTGTTTGGTCGACTCGTTTGTACTGGCTCCCTTCTACCTTCCGTACCGATCTCGGTTCCCCGTACCTCCTACCTCTATCTTCCCCCACTGTGTTACACCTGTCCGTATACGACCCTGTTCACCCTTATAGACACCCTCAATATCATCGCTTTCGGGTCTTGTACCCCATCCTCAACTTGACAAATGATCACAGCAAGCGACTTCATTCATCATGTTTATCACAAAGCAATCGAAAACTAAACAACAATCACTAAGAATACCTAAGAGTGGTGGGTTGGACGTCAACAGTGTATACAGCGTCCCACATAAAAATCTATTTTCCAATAACAGCCCAAGAGGGGAAAAAGGTCTAGGTCGGTCTCTATGTCGACTTCAAACTAACCTCAGACAAAATCTTGAAAGCGTCCTTGTACGCATCCAACAGCGCCTTGACCCTTGTCCGCTCCGCGACGAGCGCCTCATCCTCATTCAGCATTTCGCTGAACAGATCTGGCTTGTACAGAGTCGCCACGAGACGATTCTGAACGTGCTGCGAGGTGTGATTGACGAGGAAGTGCATTATGGCTTTGGGTATCAGATCTTGAATGCTTTGGCGAACGATGTTAAAGTAGGATGTGATGAGGGACCGGATGAGGTTGATCTCCATCTCTTCCCGACCTGAGAGGCGACCACCGTCTGCTGAAGCCTATGTAAATCGGACTGTGTCAGACATCAACAAATTGCAGACGAAAGGCTACTTACAGCTTCAATGTGCTTCCCGAGGCTTTTCATGTCATACGCCGCGTTGTTCCCGTCAATCTGGCGCTTTCCGGCCATAAGCCCAGAAGAAACGGAAGGCTCAGCGCCCGAAACATCGCGTCCAACAGGCACAAATTGCTGCTGCTGGTGCATGGGATCAGACATGTGTGACACGCCCCCTTGCTGGTGCTGTGATCTCTCCATACCCGACCCAGTAATGGGACCCGGTCCGTTCTGGCCAAAGAAGTAGTTGAGGAAGGTTTCACGAGCAGTGTGGGGGCTTGAGCTGGTGCTGATGCTACCGTTTTGGGTGTGCTGTTGGCCGCTGCTGGACGCGACAGAGGCCGTACGGTGGTCTTTGTGGTGCCGTTGTTTGGACGCAGAGCGTTTGACGACGGCGTTGATGCCCAGGGTAGCGCCCGCTGAGCGTGAACGGTCGTGCATGCTCGAGGACACTGAGCGGCTTCCCTCTCGAGGGGGAGGGAAGATGCTGCTTCCGTTGACGTCATCGTCTTCTTCGTCCTCGTCTTCTGCGCTGCCTGCGAAGCCATTGGAAGGCTCAACGGATGATGGCTACAGGAATGGGTTAGACTGGAGTGGATAGTACAAAGGGGGATTAAGAAGGACGTACTGCAGGAGGGATGTGCCTGGGAGGAGGCTGAGGCTGAGGCTGGGCACTGGCTGCAGCGGACCCAGTGATGAACGATGGGTGGTTGGTGTTGATGTACGCTGCCTGGATTTCGATCAAGCTCTGAGCATATTCCGACGTCGGGCCCAGGCGTTCACGAAGGAGGTCGGACACGGTTTCAATGAGTTGAGCATGGAGCCTGGGGAATCTTTGAAGCTCCTGAAATAGGAAACATAAAAGAGGATTAGAACAGAGGCTGCAACCTGATAGGTAGATCAAGGACGTACAGCGCTAGTGCAGTTGTGGCAAATCTTGACCAATTCCTCGTAAACCAGTTCCACGCATCTCTGGGAAGGTGCTTCCAAGAGTTTGATCTGTGGCTTGACCAACAGATCGAAGGCAAGCTCCGGTACGAACAGGCTTGGACGAGGGCCTGTTGAGTTTCGAATGGCTGTTCGAATATCTTGGTTATCTAGACCGCCAGTGGCGTCGAGAGAGCCCAGTGCTTGACCAAAGACATCGTTAAAGATATAGTATATCCGTGCACCACCCGAAAGCTCCTTCGTCGAGATGTCCACCTTGGTGCCCTCGATAGAGGAAACAAAGTCCCCGCGCGAACTGGGTCATGAGTCGAAGGACCAGGGCCCCTTGCTGCAGATAAGCTCAGCTACATGGCCAAGAGGCAAAGAATCGTAGAGTATCTACCTGGTTCGCATCCCCGTATGACGCAGCATCGCCATAGGAGTTCAACTCTTGTTGAGCTTGGCCAATCAAGGTATTGAGTCTTGCTTTCATATCAGGAAGCTTTTCGCGAATATGGTTAAGCAAAACCTTAAGAGGAAAGTTCAGTTTAAAATCAGGTCAGTGTATAGGGGGTGGACGGACCGTGTTTAGTGACTTCGCCAGGTACTTCGTGCCATTCTTGTGAGCAATGTTGCGGTAAGCAGGGTGGTTCCTAAAGAACTCGTCCTCGCTATCAATCGCGTCTTTCATCGGCTTGTCGGAAAGGATGTCCTGCTGACTACGGTTCACGACGCCAATGAAGCCAAGCTTGAGGGGGTAAACTCGACCAGTGAGAATGTCCAGAGCATTAGTGCCTGCGTCCATCAGATCAACCTTTGTCAGGATGCCAATAGTTCTCCGCCCCTGAGGATCCACAGAGCGAGCGAGCTTTAGCGCTTCAGAGTTGGCTAGGTCGACATTTGCTGCTGAAACGGCTAAGATCACACTGACAGCAACACGTTAGCAACACAAGCAAATGTAAGTCCTGCTGCATACCTGTTAGGTTTCGAAATGTAGTCAAGTACCAAGTTTCGGATCTGACGTTCGATGTCACTGGGTTGGTCGCCAACCGGAATCTAGGTGCGTTTAGTCCGGGCGATATTCTGTGATGTCCTCTGCACGCACCTTTGTCAAGCCTGGTAAATCCACCAGTGTAAGATCAAGCACATAAGGGCTGTAGATGCGTAGCGAGATTGGGAGCTTGCTAACGCCCTTGTTCTGACCAGCAACACGGAATGTCTCCTGCTCAATCTCCTTTCGAATCTCATGAAAGTCGGTGAAGCGCTTGTCGATGTGCAGGAATTGACCCCACTCGGTATATGGAGGTGCGTTTGCTGAAGGTTCAGCGGGTATTGGTGTGTGAATGAGCTGCAGAACAAGCGGCCTCCTTGTCACGATCCCCTGGCCTCTAGGTAGAAAGTCTTTCCCAACAATGCTGTAATGACGTTCAATTGGAAGCGCGCTCCGCAAACCGCAACGACGTACGTCTCCAGGACACTGGACTTGCCAGCAGATTGGCTGCCCACCTAGAGCATTATAAGTTCACATACAGCCATGAAGATGCCAATGCCACTCACCACAACCAACTGGGGCATGTCCAATTCACCACCTGCAAATTGGCAGGTTAATACTGGTCATATGGGTACGAAACTGACCGCCTCGACGCACCGAGGTTGGTGAACGTATCCTGGAGCCTGTTCACGAGCTTAATGAGGTCTTGGTCCATGGCTGCGATGCAAAATTGCCAGCCAGTCGTCGGGAACTATGAGTGTAGAGAGCGCGTTCTAAAAACTAGCAACGCCGACCAACGTTCCCGTTCGGCAAGCTGATTGTTTTCGCTTGTTATACTCCAAGGCTGTTGACCATAAATTGGGTTTCATTCTGGTTTTTATTCTTTAAGTTTCACCTCCATGATGTCTGTACAGAACTCATCTTATACTTTCTGCAGTTACGATCGCAGGCATTTATCTAAGTGTCACAACAACCTTCGACCCCAGAGTTCTCACTTCAGGGGACTCTTGAACCTGCCAACCGCAGAAAACGGGTCTTCGAGTCTTTGACGTTCACCCAGCAGCTTACGGTCGGCATCTCTAGAGAGTCTGTATATCCGGCACAGGCGCAGGCATTGCACCGGCTTTACCGAGACTCTGAACCGATAGGATGCTCAAATAAGTATCTCTTGGGCTTCTTATACCTAGGTCGTTATCAGCTGGCGCAATGTGATGCCATGGTCGATTGCCCTGAAGAACCCAGGGCAGTCAAGGCTTACTGACGCAATTGCCAAGTGTGCACATGCTTCCCGAGTGCAGAGTATTCAATGCCCTGGCGTCTTACCACTGTATAGGTACCCAACGCGTCTTCTACGGTTGGCCTTTGCAATTCCTGGCTGGAATCCCCTCGCCACTGACCCCTGGCGACTCCATCACAACTGGTCTGGCAGCCGCTAATCTGGGATTCCATTTTGAGACCCTCTTGACGCCAGCTTGTTTGGAAGAGTTTATTGGACTGCGAAGTGGGAATAGTGGCTGAATGGAGATCCAGTGCTTGGAATGTTCGATCGCCCCGGAGGTCTGTGGCCCATAAGCTCGTGTCGAGTCACGACTGCGACTTGCATAGATTATGGGATTGGCCTGCTCCGACTGCACCGTGGAATCTTTGGTCTATCGTCTCTGCACCCCAACCGGGGAGCCGCCCTACCTATGCAGTTGTCATAATAGCCGGATTACTGACCAACGAACATCCCTCACATGGCGAAGCAGGACATGTGGCAGACCTATGCAAACCCGTATCGCTACGCGGACGCGCGGAAAAGACGTAGTCGGTAAGTGGCTTGCATCTCTTCGCGAAGTCGAATCATTTCACTCAAGACCCGGTAGAGTGCCAAATGACCACGAGCTCGGCCTCGTCGCCTCGATGAGACTGGAATTGACTGGTCATTGATTAACTTCCAAGCCTTCGACCGGTGAAAAGAAGTCGTCGAACCCCAACCCCCTTGTCCTTCATCCGGATAGGATTCTCTTGGGCTTGAGTGGCATTTCCGTGACGTATGAATTCATACTGGAACCAAAAAGTCACTTTCACCAACCCCCCCTCGCTCCGTCCAAATAGAGATCGGTGCCTCCTGTTTCCGAATTGTATAACAAGGCCCTTGGGCTCCCGAATAGCTTCGAACCTTCGAACCCCACTCTCTCCTGAATACCCTCGGCCTCTGATTTCCATTGCTACTCCTTCCCTGCTCTTAATCCTTTCGCTACCGTCGCGCTCTACAGGTCAACGAAGCAACTCGCTCATGGAGAAGGAGGAGATTAGTCAAACCCGCTCGCCAGATGGGAGCTTTTCAAAGACGGAGCTTGTAGAGATTGATAGCAAGAAGCTATGGCGGAAGGTTGACATGAAGTTGTTGCCGATTTTGACTGTGATGTACTTGTTCTCGTTCATGGACAGAGGTATGTTTCAAGGTCTATCGCTACAGTATGTCTCTGACACTGACTTCTCGAGTGCAGCGAATATCGGTATGCACCTTCATTCCCTCCTTCTAATCACCGGTCCGACGCATGTCTTGTTCAGGGAATGCCCGACTGCAAGGATTGGAGACCGAGCTCAAGATGAGAGGGAATCAGTTCAACCTCGCCCTTGTGAGTGCCTTATCATCGCGGGTACCAATCCTCCTACCATCCTGACCCACTTCGCCTTTGAAGACGGCGTTCTTTATTGTAAGCTCGTTCTATTTCCGATCCATAAGCTCAGGCATGAAAAAGCGTAGACGTATTGCCTTTTCGAAGTACCCTCAAAGTGAGTCTAATGCAACCCACTCCCCATTTTATGACCCTAATCGCCCACTGATAGCTTGATCCTCAAGAAATTTCGGCCGTCCAAGTACGCTCTAATCTTCATCCTTATCGCTCTTCACTAACTCATGATCGATCCGTGTCATAGGTGGCTTCCCTTCCTTACGGTTCGTCCTAATTCCGTCGTCCTTGTCAAACGTTCTCAACGCCGACTTTAGGTTGTGTGGGGATTAGTAGTGTTAGCTGCTTTATCTTCCACTATTATCCATGATGTTGATGCCCCCTTTTCGCATAGCCTCGTATCCGGCTTTGTCAAAAAGTACTCGAATGAGCGCTCCTTCTCCTGATCTATGAAGACTGACCATTCATCTAAAGCTTCACCTCATTGATCGTTCTACGTGCGGTGCTTGGAGCTGCGGAAGCAGGGTTCTATCCCGGCGTTATCTATTAGTGCGTCTTCCTCTCCTCCCTGCTCCCGCGAACCAGGGCTTGGTAACCTTAATTTGTCCTGCTGACCTGTATTTTTCGCATCCAGTATCTCGTTGTGGTACCCAAGGTACATGTACCAGACCCGAATCGCGTATTTCTTCGGTGCAGCATCGATGGCCGGCGCCTTCTCAGGCTTATTGGCTTACGCGATTGGCTTCATGGATGGGTTACAAGGACTAAGAGGCTGGTCGTGGATTTTTGTGGGCTTACCCTTTCCCCTGCGGTACTTTGATAGCAGACTAACTCTGTCGTCTTGATCACAGATCGTTGAAGGTGCCATGACGGTGGTCGTGGGATTCGCTAGCTTTACTGGTATGTCCACTCCGCGCTGTCAGAGGATCTGCAGTACATTGCGTGGTTAATTGACCTGACGATGGGATTTACCTCTTGACACCCGTTCACAAATTCTGTGCTACCTGACTTACTCTGGATTTGCGTACAGTTATGGTCGACCTCCCGGCGACAGCGGAATTCTTAACGGAAGAGGAGCGGATGTTCGTCTTGGCTTCGCAGAGTGAGTTTCGGTCTCCTTCTTGATACCCGCGCGACTACCGGCTCTGCCAACTCCACCTTCATCTTCCTATGCCTCTAAACCTTTTCACGATTAGGTTTACCGAATAGCTTGCTAACCACCATTGCGTTGACTTGCCGAGTAGAACACGGCAATTCGCCGCTAGGCGAAGAAGAACACTTCGAGATGCGGCACGTCTGGGATGTCTTGACTGACTGGCAGGTGCGTGTCCATACGTAACCCGCCGGGCTGGGCTTAATTGTCAAACGGCAATCCTATCTGACTCTACGACCCGTTCGGCAGCTCTACACGTTTATGGTTATGAGCTTCGCGTTCGTCGTATCTCGTAAGTTACTCCTGCGTGGGAGAGGATCTTGCATGCGCTGACAGCCTGATCGACAGTATACGGAATTACATTCTTCTCGCCGTAGGTCGTCGCCCTCGCATACAGCACACTCGTTGACATTTGAATACGCCGCTCATAGGACGATTATTAATGCGTGAGTGGTTATCGAGCTTGGTCATGGCCATGGGGAGAGAAAGCTAATCTTGTTTCGTCAGCTTTGGCTATTCTCCTGCCATAACCCAGCTTCTATCCATCCCACCATACGTGCTCGCTAGTAAGGCTTCTCCAAGGCTCAAGTTAGCACGAAATGAAGACTAACTTGGACTCGACAGCGATTGTGATCAATGTCTTTTCGTATTACGCGGACAAGTGGCAAATACGTTCGCCTTTCGTCCTTGCCTCGCTTTTGATTGGACTCACGGGATACGCCATAAACTTCTCCAACGCCTCTACTCGCGTTAAGTACTTTGGGATCTTTTTGTGCGTTACGGGAAGCTACGCAGGAGTTCCAGGGGTGGCCGCATGGTGAGCTGTCTCAAGGGAAAGCAGAAAACAAATACTGACAGACTGGGGTAGGCAAGCGAACAATATCTCAGGTCACTATAAGCGAGGCCTTGCGATGGCGCTCAACCTCTCCATCGGTAACTTGGGTGGGATTGCCGCGACTATGATCTTCAGACAGAGAGATAGTCCTCGTTTTCTTTTAGGTTGTACGTCGCATCTCTTTCGTTTCACCGCTTGTGCACTAATTCGAATCAATACACTATTCTAGTTGGGTTTGAAGTGGTTGTCATATGCTTGGGCATCTTATCAGGCTGTGTTGCAGTGCTTACTTATAGCCATATCAATGCCCGCCGGGATTTGATCGAGAAGCAGCACACGGGAATCGTTGATGAAGAAGAGCTACAGGAGAGAAAGAGGCAGGGCGAGCGAGCCGTCAGTTTCCGATACGTACTTTAAGCTATCTTGATATCGAAAGTCATTTTATGTTCTTCAAAGTCTTGGGGAAGCATGCCCATATGATTTGTTTTGGATGTACTAGTGCCTACTGTAATGCACGGCCTTGGATCTATCATCGCAATTGGCACATCTTGTTATACTTCTACAAATTCGCCTCCTGACAACCAGTGGCCGCGTCCAAGGCACTTCAGGTCTGCCGAAGGAACGATCCGATATACACGGATCAATGATGAACGGATCGAGGAGGGAGCGTCACACTTCTCGCAGCTTCCACAATGGCCTCGAGCAAGTCTCGAGCTCTTGGTACGTCAAGGTTTATATACCGTCATGGTAGGTGACCTGTATCTAAACTTTGGCCTTCCCAGAAACTATTCGCAGACGCCGTCTCAAAGCCATGTTGGCAACAAAGAGGGTCATTCCAGGGATCACGTCGCGAGCGGGACCAGGGGCTCGAGGCGCCTTGTTCAATACAAGCTCGGTGAGATATGTGCAAACTAAGACATGCAGAGCTCCTCTGGTTGTTACGCCTACAGCATGCATACCTGTCCTAAGAGGCTGTCGCGTCCAAGCGCGTGGCTACGCGGGCATGCCTCCAGGAAGTGGAAGCGGAGGAGGGTTTCCTGGCTTCAACATGATGGGACAGCAATCGCAGAAAGGAGAGGCCTTGAAACAATTTGTGAGTCCTATATTATCTCTGTTGTTGTAGTTGTTCCTGAAGTCACGATCAGAGCGTAGACCTGACGGAGCTTGCGAAGCAAGGAAAGCTTGACCCGGTCATTGGAAGGGACGATGGTAAGCTCAATCATGTTATATCCACGGGCTATATCCAATGAATTCGTAGAGATTCGAAGGACAATTCAAAGTGAGCAGTATGCATCCAGCCGTTTGCGCGTCAGGCACTGACCCATCCCAGTTTTGTCGCGGCGAACGAAGTCAAACCCGGTGGTAAGCCCTTCTTTCGAAACTGGGTGATCGGAAGGATATTTACGGGGTGTAGCTGCTTGGTCCACCTGGAGTTGGGAAAACTGCAATTGTAGAAGGGCTTGCCAACCGCATTGTCGCAAAAGAGGTTCCAGAGGTCTGTCCACAAACTCGTCACAAGTAGCCCCTATTTATCTCTCGCATAGTCCCTGCAACACAAGCGGGTCCTCTCCATTGACCTTGCGGCTATTGTTGCAGGGTCGGGCATTCGCGGCCAATTCGAGGAGAAGTTCAAGGCTCTCATCAAGGATATCGAGGAAGAGGTAGGATTTGTTGTATTGCCCAGACGGAAAATGTTCTTACGCCATGGACACTAGGCGGACAATGTCATCTGCTTCATCGACGAAATTCGTGCGCCATTTCAATCGTCCATAACGCTGAGAGGTCAACTTACGCGCAGTCAGATACTTTATTCAATATCGGAAAGGCCGAGGGAAGTGTAGATGGCGGGCAGATGATCAAACCCTCTCTCGCCAGAGGCCTAAGATTGGTGGGAGCGACGACACCTGATGAATATCGCAAGACCATTGGCAAGGACCCCGCTCTTGAACGTCGATTCCAGCCAGTTCAAATCGAGGAGCCCACAGTCGAAGCGACCATCTCGATTCTTCGTGGTCTGAAACCCAAGTACGAGGTGCACCATGGTGTCGAGATTTCGGATGGTGCTCTGGTCACGGCAGCTGTGTACGGCTCGCGCTACGTTTCCGACAGGTTTCTCCCAGATAAAGCCATCGACCTTGTCGACGAGGCTGCGTCTGCCTTGCGACTTGCGCAAGAGAGCAAGCCACACGAGCTTGAGGCTTTGGAGAGGGAAATCATGACTCTCCAAATCGAGCTTGAGAGCCTGAAGAAGGAAACAGACGTGTTCTCAGTGGAGAGGAGGAACAAGGTTGAAGAAAGTCTCAGAGTTAAGCGGGAGGAAGCATCAGAGCTTACCACAGTGTGGTATGCAGGTGAGCCGTTCTCGCATGCTGGCATATTTGATGTACTCACCTCAAATGACAGAGCGAGACCGCCTTGAGAGAATCAAAGAAGCCAAGAAGAAACTTGAAGATGCAAAGTACCAGCTCGAGGTTGCCCAGCGACAGGGCCAATACGAGGTTGCCTCACGCCTTCGCTATTCGACCATTCCGGAGCTTGAACGTCAACTGCCCGACGAGAATGTTGAGAACGACGAAGATTCGCCCTTGTCGATGCTTCATTCAAGGGTCACGTCCAACGACATTGCACGGGTCGTTGGGAAGGCCACCGGGATCCCAGTTCAGAATCTGTTGAAGGGAGAGCGGGATAAGCTCGTTCATGTACGTCCTCTAGTATACATGGCTCGAATATTGCCCGAACAAACGTCTTCTTTCAGATGGAAGACGATCTCAAGAACAGGGTCGTGGGCCAGGACCACGTCGTGACAGCTATCAGTGACGCCGTTCGAATTTCTCGTGCAGGCCTGCAGGCGCCCAATCGTCCAGTTGCTTCGGTATTGTTCATGGGGCCAACGGGCGTTGGAAAGGTTTGGCATTGCCATTTTTCAATAGCTGCTTGCTGACCGGTTTCTCAGACTGAACTCTGCAAGGCACTGGCTGGGTTCTTATTTAACGACGAGAACAGGGGTCTCATCACCATCAATATGTCAGAGGTAATATCACCCTGAAGGTCTGTGCGTCGACAAGAGCTAATTTGCACATAGTACCATGACCGACATACCGTCTCTCGACTCATCGGTGCCGCTCCTGGATATGTGGGTTATGAGGAAGGAGGTCAGCTTACCGAGGCTGTTCGCAGGAAGCCGTATGGTAAGCGAGCTGTCTGCATCACCATTAAACAGTCTCTCACCCCCTTTTAGCTGTTGTGCTTCTCGACGAGATGGAGAAGGCGCACAAGGACGTTGCTCTCATCCTCCTGCAAATTCTTGATGAGGGTACCGTAACCGATAGTCAAGGCCGCAAGATTGACTTCAAGAATACGATCATTTGTATGACCAGCAACATTGGTATGCCTTCTGTCACTTAATCTCATTGATCGTTCTAAACCTCTATCAGGCAGCGACATTTTGGCCCACCGGACTGCCTGTGATCCCGAAACTGGGGTCGTCACATCGGAAGCAAGAGATGAAGTGATCGAGAGGACGCAAGAATACTTCCCTCCAGAACTCCTCAATCGTTTGGACTCCATCCAAGTCTTCAACAAGCTTTCTCGTCCCTCCATTCTCAAAGTCGTTGATTTGCGACTCAAGGATGTGGCGGCAAGGCTCAAGTCTCGTCGTATCACTTTGGAGGTAGACGATGCCGCCAAGGAATGGCTGGCCAAACAAGGTTACTCGGAAATGTATGGAGCTCGTGCCATTGCACGCATTGTCCGTACGGATCTCTTGTTCCCGTTGGCACAAAAACTGCTTCGGGGTACAATTCGGTATGTCACTCCTTGCTTTGACGGGTAGATTGTGATGCTAACACCTTTGTGAAGTGATGGGGATGTAGTTCAGATTGCTGTCGGCGCCAACGAGAAGGCCTTGGATATCAAGGATAATCATTCCCCCGACCCAACAATAGCACGACCCAACTCCGAAGTGAACCCTGGGGAAGAGGTGCCTCGTCAAAAGTAGGGTAATTGTGTTGCGGACTTGATAGGCGCCCTGCGTCAGGCACGAGGTAGATTCGAAGGAACCCCCACTCATTCTATTATCGATCATCTTCCAGACAGCATACCCATCCCCTTGTATTTTTAGTAGCTGCATATGTTCATTTGATAGTCCCTCATTATATAGTGGTCCAAATTCCCTCACGGTGCCTCGGACGCTATGTGGCTTCCAAGCCCATGTATCAGATACATGTACATAGATGAAAGGTCGTAGCAATCGCTTTACAACACCTGGCGTCAATCAACGACGTAGTCCAAAGGCGCTAGAAGTGTTGCTGAACCGGGGTCCATCTTCGTCATCCACGGTCTCACATCGAGTTCTTCGAGGCGAGCCTCTAGGCGGCGTTTGACCGTCCGAAGACTCACTGGCAGCACGTCTGCGATCGTTGTCGATGTTCAGTCCCGCCATCTGCACATCAACACCATCCACGGATGGCTCAGTGCGTCGGCGCGGATTTGGCTGTGGGCGGTAGGGGTCTTCTTGTGATGCATAACCAAGTTCCTCTTCACGCAATGGTGCCGGTCGAGAACGATCGAGGTTCCGAAAGGGATTGTTTTCCTGTCCCTTTGGTGGCGGACGAGGGTTCGCTGGCGCTGCTCGATAGTATGGATTCCTGCTTTGCGAACTTCTGGTGTACGAGCCAGTCTCGTCGTCGTCCCCTGGATACGAATATCCATTATGTGGTGTAGGAGGTTGTGAGTAGGGAGCTTGCGCCCAAGGGGGCGTCATCCCGTACGGTGGCATCCCTGGATGAGGGTACCAGTAACCAGGGTCTCCATCGTACCCCATCGGTGGATAGGGGGGTGGATAGTAATGGCCCCTTGGTGGTGGGGGTGGTGGTGAACTATAGGAGCCCCCGGAATTCTGAATTAGACTTCCTACAAGCGACAACTCAATAAGCGTCCCTCAGGAATGTGAAAGCACACTAAACCGTACCATAGTTGGTGCCTAGATTCAGATTACCTGCATGGCTGATGTTAGTTACTGGTCCATGGTTGACTCGAGTCCCAGGACGGTAGTGGTGCATCTGAGGGTTTGAGCCAGCTCGAAAGTCGTAGTTATCTTGATCTATGGAAAAATCGATGAGAATGATTCAAATCTATGGCAAAAGCAGCGAATACTTACGGTTATATGTGTTATGTTGGTCTCTTCCTACATCGTTAAAGGTTCCACCATTGATCTGGATACCACCTTTGCCACTGTCAAACATTGACCTCGACATTCTGAATCGAGTTCTCGGACAAGCTCGTAATGAAAGAGAGGCCGCTTACAGCGGCACTTACTGAACGAAGCCCTTTTATATGTATCGTGCTCTGTAGGCGCCTAGAAGAAGCTAGTCTTCTTCACACCATGGTTAAAAGGCAGTGCTGTTGTGTTCTGATGCACTTGTATTCTCCGCCTCTGAGCCGAGGCAGTCACAAGGCAGGATACACGTGCCACGATGTTGCCCGGACTGGGTTAAGAAAAGGGTGCAGGCTGTCAGAGCACGATCGGAGAAGGGCGGTTTTCATTGCTTTACTCCACGATGAAGTTTCATTCTGCACTTGCTGTAGACTGGCCAGCCGGGCACCAGTGTCAGGAATCACACCAGTCAGATTTCCCTGTTATCAAAGGGCACCACTGGGCGCTTAGAACTAATGAGTAATGCTGTGTGCATAGCCTTCAATAGCACTTAATTGTAACTTTTAACGGTATCTTTATCTTTTAACGAAGGGGGTATATCATGTCCGGCCCGAAATACTGTACATGTTGATAGTTGGGATAGCAAGCTGTGATAGCGGAGCGAAGAAAACAATGACAGACATCACGAATAAAGGAAGGGTGATAGATGGGAAACGAAAGTAGTCCAGAAAAGTACAAGGATCGACTTTGAGGGGTTTGCCTCAAGGAACCCAGTGCCTTGATTAATCCAGCCACCGATTACGAAAGAACACGTTCGAGCCGAGGAGGCAATGTGAGGGGCTGACCAGGGCAGAAATTTACACCCTTTGGCCCCATGAAGCCTGCATGCTGGCCCAGGAGCGATAGCTACCTTGGTCTTGGGGAGCGGTAGGGTTTTCCGCAACACCGGGGGATTGGATTTCCTCGACTTCGAGATCGTCGAGATCGTCGTCCGTCTGGGCACAATCTGAGGATGGGCGATGCGAGGGCGACGGCCTGGGAGGAGGAGAGGAGGCATCAGCGGTAGCGTTGCGGAATGGATTTTTTGAAGCAGAGGGAGAAGGGGACGGGTTTGTGGGTGGAGCGCCCGCGCCATGTGGAGTAGGGCCATCCGTAGCTGGAGGGCTCGTAGTAGGCTGAGGATAAGTTTGGCTTCGATAAGGGTAGCCATGCTGCTGGGCGTTATTCCAGCCTCCAGGTGGGCCATATCCTGGCATACCACCATATCCGTAACCCCCCATGTATGGGGGGTAACCTGGAGGTGGAGGCGGAGGCTGCTGAGGGAAGCCTTGAGAGGCCCCTTGAGAGAAGTGGCCTACGAAGAGTCAGAGGATGGCTAGCCTCTTTAGATCAGGTTACTCACCGTTATTCCTGCCCGTGTTTACATTTGAAGCGTAGCCAAAGTGATGTGCCGTGCTCCCGGTGTGATAATGGACCGTTTGGGCTTTGCAAGATTGAGCACAACAGAGATCGGTAATCGAGGTCAGGCTCACTATTAGTATCCCGTCCAGAGACGTTGAAGCTTCCTCCATTCACTTGAACGTTGCTGCACGCCTGAAAGATGGAGGAGTTGGCGTTCATAGCGGCGACCAGCACAAGGAGGGAAGGAACAAAAAGGTGTTAAGCATCGTCACAGAAGCCCAACACTTATATATTGGCGCCCACTGAGGGCTGTGCTCACATGTTCCCTCAGACTCCATCGATTAGTGGTGCATCGACCTGCCTGACAGCTACAACGTTGCCTCGCGATGCGTGAGTAGGGACGGCGAAAGGCGGTTCGCTCCCCTGCTCAGTGTTAAGGTTTCGAAGGCATCGAAAGGAAGCTGGTGCGGCGTCACTGATGGTTACTATTGGCAGCACAGGCCCTCCTCAGTTGGATCGGAGGCCAGACCCAGCTTGTCTTCGCTCAGGATCTTGTCAGCACGATTCCCCCTGCTTTGGCCTCATGGCCTCCATTCCACCTACAAGTGAAGAAAGACCTGCCAGGTACCGGCACAACGAGGCGCGCAACGCGCACTGAGCATTGTCTCTGGTAGCCACAACGTCAAGGGTCTTGATTTTGGGGATACATACGCGTTTCCACGACTTGTTGCCAGACGGAGATGAGGGAACAAGGAGGGCCGTTAGTGGATTGCGCCGCGTCTCCCGACCCGCCAGCACCCGACTAACTCGGCTTTGATGGCGGGATTGCCCCACTGAAGTCACCAGTTCTCGATGATGTCACTGCTGAGCCCCTATTAAAAAAGGTGGACAGGCAACCCCACCGTCTTCGTTCAAACTTCATCCAAACCACCCACCCACAACATGTCGAAAGGAAAAATTCTTATCATCCTCTCCGGAGCTGATTCCTTTACCGTCGAACAGGCAGACGGGAACCTTACAGAGGAGAAGACTGGCTTCTTCCTGACCGAACTCGCAACTCCTCTGGAAAAGATCCTAGATGCAGGATACGACGTTGAGGTTAGCTCATTTTGGTTTCTAGATCTTTCTAATTCAAGGCTGATATCCTGGCTAGTTTGCGTCACCAGGCGGCCAGAAGCCCAGCATCGACCCGCTATCACAGTCTCTGATGGTCTATATGGGCAACTACTGGCGAAAGCAGAAGGAAGAGGCGCTCATTGAGCGTATGAGGGTAGAGAAGAGTCTCTACGCACCCCGGGCCTTCTCCATGATCACAGAAGATGAGCTCGCGACTTTCAAGGGTGTCTTTATCCCTGGCGGTCATGCCCCATTGACCGATCTCGGGGCTGACCCAGACCTTGGACGAATTCTTCTCCACTTCCACAAGGCGAGCAAGCCAACAGGTACGTCATGGTATATCTCACCACTCAAAGTGACGCTCATGGGTCACTCAGCTACCGTCTGCCATGGCCCCTTCGCGTTCCTATCTACTCAAGTTGCACCAGGCTCCGACGGTTTCGCCTACAAGGGTTACAAGATCACTTCGTGGTCCGACACCGAGGAGAAGGTTATCGAAGGGTTGAAGGGCGGGCACATCCAAATGGTCGAATCCTCCCTTCGGGAAGCTGGCGCTGATATGCAGACCCAGTTTAGCAAGAAGATGGGCGGCATCACTGTTGACCGTGAGGTCGTTAGCGGTGCAAATCCTCTTGCTGTTAACGAGCTTGGCGACAAATTCGTCGAGATGCTGACTCAGAGGGAGTCGGGGAAGCAGATTGAGAGCTTGGAAAAGAACAATGCATTCCCTGTCGCTGCAAACTAGTGTCTACAATATAACAAACTAATTCCAATCCGCATACTACTGTACATAATAATCAACTGTACAACTTGCTGACTTTCAAGTAATATTGAATGCTCGAGATCAACAAAGGTCATAGGCTTAATCTGAAACCTAGATGAGAAGAGAGTTACATACGAAGGTTAGAAACTATGAATAGGCTATACATAAGTCAAAAGGCAGAATTCTCGAGCAGACAAATGAGACCCGTTTCAGGGATCAAAAATGATGGGGACGGGAGAAGCGTGAAGAAATTGAAGGGGTTCCCGCCAACGCTAAGCAAGGCCAAAAGTAATCAGCAGTGAAGTGAAATAACTTAATAATAAATACAGCGCCTCTTCGAGAGGCACTTCTTCTGCGCTGCTGGGATCGACCGAAGGCTCCTGCCTGGCAGATTGCCTTGCCGTCTTTAGGGGACTGGACACAGAAACCGGGGCTGTCTGAGGGATAGGCATTGGGTGCGCCTTGAAGTGCTGGTTGCCTGAGGCTTGCGGTGCGGGCGTCTTTTCGGCCCCTAATGGTGGTGATGATTGTGTTGGGACTTGGGTGTAAGACCTCGGGCCAATGGACACCTCACCTACCCAGCCGCCGTCAGCTGTTGGGCCATTGGAAGGCCGTTGCCTCAGACGCTGAGGAAGATCCTACCATGATTGGTTCCGTTGCTGACGAACCCCGCCCATGGAAAGTTGTTATGCACGTTTCCGGGGTGATGATGGGTGGTGTCTAACTCCCCTAAGCCATAGCGGTAGTCCATAGTAATTGGGCGAAACTTACTGTTGACATCCCGTCCTGCGACATTTATATTCGTTCCCTTCAACCGCATACGCTTGACATTTGAGAACGCAGTGACACCCGGGTAGTGGCTTGCCATTAGTGTCGCGAAAGGGCGAGCGTGCTGGAAAAGGTCAAAGTAGAGAGCACATGCGATGGCTCGACTCGGACGAGAAGCAACACACTTTTCACGATCCCAGAAAATGTTCCTTCACATAGCACCGCCCAAGCACCGCCTTAAAGAAGCCTAGAATTTTGCTGTGCAGAACGAGGCGCCCGTTTATCTCTGGAAGCACCGCAGTTAGTGCGTGCTCTGTCAATACACTATGTTACCGCGACATAAAGGGAAACGCTTGTCAAAAGAATGTGCCTGAAGCCAATTTGGGGAGTTATCTCAGAGCAGATGCCAATTGATGGCGAACAGCATTCACATGGTCGAGTCGCCAGGTGACTTGAGGTGCTTATCGTCTTGAGCCTAACCGAGAATGCGGCCTTCTCTATGTTATTCAAATAAGTTTGTGCGCCGCAGGTCAAACTCCAAGCGGAGCTTGAACCTACTGATCTGTTCGTTCAGTTAGGCGCAGGCTTGATGCGACGATCAACACTGAACGACCTGATCCCCAACGGCGCTCAGGCTCTCTCGCTTTCCGTATATTCCCTCGTCTCGGGAACAGCTATCTTTCAATGGCTGGTGGCTCTTCTGGAGGATCCGGTTCTGTCAGGCAACGACTCACGCACACGTCCGAGGCCCTGCTCTCAAGAAGCTTTCCCTTCACGATCGCCTGTGGGGAAACAAGGAGATAGAGAGGAGAAATCGACCCTTTCCTCTCTTAGACGACGATAGAACCTCATTCATGACTATCACTAACGGCGAGCGGGCCTTGCTGCAAAATTAGGAGATCTTCAAGGGCTACTACGAGCACATCCCCACCTACCTCGCCCTAGAGCTCGCACCTTATCACGCCGAGGAGAGACGGGCTGAAGGAGACAAAGCTCACGAGCTAGAGGTTGCGCTTGCCAAGTGTCGAGCTGGCGATGATAAATCCGACGCCCGTCGTGCTGCTAAGCACGCGATCTACACCGGATGCTTTCAGGATCAAGACGGTCAATGAGACAATGTGGGAACCAGGGGAGAAGGTGTCTATTAAACTCAGCAAGGACATCCTCCTCATGGACTTCCATGCCCACCTCGCTCTTGCATGGTTCACTGGCGCCCGCACTCGTTACTCTGCGACTATGTCAACCGCCTTCCTCTGCTCACCACCCTGTGAGGATACTCCCCAAATGTCCCAAAAGGCGAGATACGCATCCTCGATCTCGATAAGATCCACAAGGATTTGTAGCACTCTATACTGCACGTCGAAGACAGGCCCGTCAGTTTTGTCAAGTGGTTGGACTGCGCTTCCAGCTACGTCGCCGTCCAAGTTTGTCAGGACATTGATGGCGAGACTTCTAACCGCGACTTCTGGGCCTCTCACTTTGATATCTTCAGGAACCAGCACGAGACTACCAAGTATTACCAGCTTTCTAGTGGCCCAATAGCCTATTGTCGAAGAGGAGAAACTCCGCCAGGAGCGCCCTACGAGACAACCCGTGTTTGACGCTCATCACTATGTGGCGATATGGGAGCAGGTCCTAGCAAGGCACGAACAGCAAGAGAGACATGAATGTTTTGTGTTAGCTCCACTGAAGGCGCTTGCAGACGCACAACACGACATACTGATGCTGAGGGAGGAGAACTAGCTCTTGGCCAATACTGTTGGATCTGCGAACTACGAACCGCGCTGATACCAAGTCTATTACTCCCTCCCACCGTCTCTCACAATGGCCATGCCCAGTCCAACCTATGCTGTGGCTATCTGTCTTTCGGTGGCCATGCCCAGTCCAACCCAATGCTGTAGCCATCTGTTTCGACGCTCACACCCAATCCAATCTACACTGTGGTTACCCGTTGTGTAATGACCATGCCTATTTTGCATGCAGCACAGCTATCGACTCTATTAGCTGTACCAGCTTTGGCTAGGTTGTCTTGCCAGCTGCTAGTTATGAGCATCCAGCTCAGGTTGGCCTAGCTAGCCAGCTTGACATCCTAGTCTCAGCTGGGGCATCCAGAGATTCTGGACCATGTCCTCAGGAAGGCGACTTGGCTTCTGGCCAACCATCCCTAGGTACAGCCCCCTGCAACCCTGAACTGTTCAAAACCAATGTCAATGGAGGCTGCCCTCAGACACTGCTATTCTGGCTGGGCCTTCACTATGGGGGTCTTCATGGAAGCGGGCAGGAACTGCAAATCCTTCTGCATATCCTAGAAGAACACGTGCACATGCAGCTTGAATGTGTTTGCCAGAGGCTGGGGGCTTGTGATCACCACAGTGAACAGCACAGACCACCAGAGAGCTCTGTGCGTTTCATCCTCTGTATGACTTCGAAACAACTCTCGTCCAGGTTGTTGCTCTGTTCAAGTGCATGGCTGCAAGATCTGTGGTCACTGGTGTATCACAGTAACATGTAAAGTGAAATGCACAGTTGATATTCCGTCCCCCTTTCAACAATAGCCTGGAAGCCAGGTTCTGACAGTGGATCAGAACTATTCGCAGCTGATTCTAATTTCTTACACAACTAAAAAAAATTATTTGATGGTATGCATGTGCTACATGATGGTATCCATTAAAGCAAATCAGAGGGATAATATGTATAATATGTAAATACCAGGCAGAAAATGGAGCATCTGGGAATAGGTATTCCACGTCCAGCTCATTCAAACAAGGCCTAAGGTAGCTAGAAACATATGAATTAAACTTGAAGGTGGAGCCGAATCGTGGACAGGAACTGCATCCTCCTCGCCTAAGGCTATAGGAATGGCGGGAGGTTCCTGCGTGGCACACTGCTTCAAAGGGGTCGGCGGGGAGCTAGGGGGTGTCTGGGGCCCAGGTTTGGTATGCGACTCGAAGTGTTTGCTGCTGGGTATCTGCCGTGCGTGCGCCCGTCTTGCCTTCGGTGACGGTGACGATGGTGCGGGTATTTGCGTTGTAATTGTTGTAGGCCCAAAATGCATGTTACCTATGTATTTAATGTCAGTCGTTGTTCTAGGGGAGGGGCATTGTAGCAATGAAACTACTACCGTAGTTGATTCCATTGTTCACATGCTGAGCGCCTGAGAAGTCGTTATAGATACTTCCTGGGTAGTGGTGATAGGTGGTGTCTGGAGAGTTCTGTGCTTAGTGAACCATTGCGTGGTAATGGAGGTCAGATTTACGGTTTATATCCCGACCCGCGGCGTTCACAGACCCTCCGTTCAATCCCACATGCTTGACGTGAGAGAACGCAGAGACATTAGGATTTTGCTGTGACATAAGGGTCCAGGTGGAATAAAAGTGAATAAAAGTGCGAGTGCGAGAGAAGAGGAACAAGCGGAGGCCATGAGGAAGAGTGAGGAATAGCTTGCATGATTAGATCCCTGATCCTGAGGTAATTGGTAAGGCCAAATTACCTCCCCCTTTCCTGTACATCTATGATCGATATGATCGGCCACGCCTGGCCCCATCCGAGAGCCTTCCGGCTACGGCTTCGGCTGCAAGACCTCGAATGGATGAATAGGGCGGGTGACCAATGGGTGTCTCACGCCAGCGCTACTCGTCGAGTTGTTTACAAGAGAATGACTGGCGCGAAGCGCCGTCGTTGCTGAGACTTTGGCCGATAATAGCTCCGAACTAGACCGGCGCCTAACCCAGCTTCTTTGAAGAGGCGTGTTGATGACTTGCTTGTCCGATCAGACTGCAGGGGTCAGAAGGACAGGTGATAGAAGTGTTTTGAGGTGGCGTGCTCGAAGCGAGGTTGTATTTGCCTTGAGGCAGCCTCAAGCTCGCCCAGAAGGCCGTTCTAACCGCTTCCCGCAGGTACATAGAGGCGCCCAAATCTATGGAAGCACCATAGCATGTGTACATTCAGGATGGGCGCGAAGAACTCTCAGCCACTCTTAACTTGGATGTGAGACATGAGGTGTACAGCACACCGAGAACATGGCCTCGTCTTATAGGCCATCCTTCAATTTGAGTAGAGATAATTTCAGGCTGAGGAATGCAAATATCGGGCTACATAGGCGGGTATAGTACACTATCGATCATACACGAACGACCAGGTTGGTCCAGTTCCCGGCTTTCAGGGCTTGAATATGGATGGGGTTCTGACAGGAGCTGGATTTCGGCCTGGTAAGGTACACCCATACATCCAAGTGCGTGACGGCAGAATAGGGCATTAAAGGCTAAATGAGATGGTTACATGACTGCTAATTCAGGCAAGACCCAATGCCACTAACGCGTTGGTTATGAAGCCCTCTCTTTGGGGTTCAGGCGCGTTGACAGGCGCAGCAGGCATACGCGGGGAAGGTTGATCAGGTGTGGTTGGAGCCTCAGGAAGAGTTGAGATGTCTCCGGAAGTTTCAGAACGAGGTAGTTGAGGACGCAGTGCGTGTTCTGGGGCAGCGAGTCCTTGAGGTCCGTTGTTGTTCCCTACGGTCGATGCGGAATAAACAGGGGGCGCTTCAGATGCAGGTGGTTGTGGCGTCGGGGGCTCTGGTACCCCGCTGTAAGTAGTAGAACCGACGTGCACAGCACCTACGCGAAGTTAATCGTTCTGTAGTGAGGCAATTCTCGAATGGAAAAAATGACTTACCATAATTGGTTCCGTTGCTAACAAATCCAGCGCCGTGGTAATCATTGTGTGTACTTCCTGCTTCATGATGGTGTTCTATAGCTGGTGAATGCATTGTGAGTATACAGCAGATGCTTTCGCCGATCTGAGTGCCTAGGCACTTACAGGTAGTGCCGTTCGCCCCGCCACCGTTGATGTTTCGACGCGCTCTGGACCCGTGCATAGTGACTGAGGAAGGGAAGTCACGGTAACAAATGGGATGGAAGAAAGACAAAGGTTTATCTTAAGGTGAGCTGCTTATTTACCCGAAAACATAGATACATAGATACATACAGAATAAGGTTAGCGCTCGCATCTGAAACAAGGCAAGTGTATAGTCTGATGCTGTAGCTCCTTATCTGAGATGGACCTGAAGAGGTCATGAGATATCCTGAGAGAAGGCGCCCTCGATTCGACTTAAGGCCGCAGGGGCGGGGTCTTCAACCTACTTTGTATGAAGATTTGATACTGGTCAAGCGCTGGTAAGGAGACAATAGGACCTATTGTAACCGCAGTGCAGCCAAAATTGAAACTCCAGCCAATCGAAGGCTTTTCATATACGACCGCCCATGCGCTCTTGACATGATCTTTATTGTCGAGAAAACTCACTCGACCAGCTCGATTTGTCCCGTTTTTACAACTAGGGATGTAATATGTCGAAAATTAAATTGGCTAGATTTTTTGAGACCCTTGTATGCTCTCATTCACCTACTTAGATTTCAAACTTCTTGCTGGCGGCACCAATTCAAAGGCCAGAATCAGCCCACGCCTTACAGCTCTGGCGCTTGATCCAAGATTGGGAGATCGCCGGCTGGAACCCTTTGTAACTATATCCAAGACAGGTCATCGATCATCTATTGCGATGTGCGCATGCCCTGTTTGCTGAATAGTCCAGGAGGACTTGGAGCCCAGTGAGTGGCCATGATCGGCGATCAATTCAATGGTTAGGCGCCAAGGGCGTGAAGAGGTGGCTGTACGGCGGCTGGCTTGCCACAGCCCAACCATGACAACTTCAACAGCAGCTTTTCCGATCTCTTCGACTTCATTCTTCAAACGGAATATCTATCGGCTCTCTCTCGTCTAGGCTCAGCGACATGACTCGTGAAATGGTTCTCGGCGTTCCGAGGCGAGAAATTTCGAAGCCCATATACAAAACGCGATGACATGGATGCGTTTCTTAATTCCTTCCCCCCTACATCTGATGAATTTATATCGACATACCAGAGGCGCGTCGACTCCTCGTTCGAGCTAGACGATGTGGGGAACAACTTAAGCGGCGAGCCAGGCCAACAGCTCCGCTCGCGATCCGTCGCGGTGAGACGGACGCCAGCCAGGATCATATCTACCAATAAAGTTCATTCTTCTCGACTTCCTATCTCAGTTTGATTGGCGCCTGCCTTCCCATGATGCATTACTCGCCATCTGCGAAGGCATAATAGGGAAAGCGGGTAACCCTACAACAACTGGACCTACATCCCATTTGCGGCACGCATCACGATCAGCCCTCCTCCATGTTCCCTTCGGACTCTCGAACGCGTTTCTGATTCCTCCTCCTCAACGCAAAGTCTAGGCCCGCTCTTCTTAGAAGGCTGTAAACCTTCTGACTCATATCATGATCCGCTGCTGTGAACCAGCTCGCACGAGGCTCGCAGATCCAAATCTGGACTTGGGACAAGGTATATGGGGTAATGGTTACAGCGCGATTTCCTACTTCCTTTTCGCCCTCATCACTACTCTTATGGCTGCGGGTATCAACTCGACGACGCGATTTCAATGGGCGGGAGTGGGGGTGTGGCAGATTCGATGAGAGGCGAGAATGTTTTGTTCAATTCCATCGAGCGACGCTGAACGAAGTCTAGGGAGGAAGGAGAACGAGATTGCGATGGTCCAGACTGGTTTGAGTGTTCGTGGATTCGGTTAGTTGTGTTCATATCTCTTTATCTTGCGAGACGTTTGGCTAAAGATTGCCTTCATACGGACCAAGCCGACGCACAACCAACTGCTGCCAACATCTCACTCGCTGTGACCATGGCTGCTCCCAGCAGTGATAGCTCCTCTGGCCCGGAAGGTGGGTACAGTTCTTTTGCTCCTTCACAATGGAGCACCCAGGAGATGCAATATCGGGGCCATGCTGGCGGTTTCCTATCCGAACTTGGAGAGTACAAGGGATGGCTTGTACGCAAGGCTCCGTCCGACTGGCTTCAATAGGCGCTTAGGTGGCTGAGAGAGCAACCCGTAAGTCTGTTTCGTCTCTTCTTGATTTTGTGGAATACTGACCGTAGTCATGTTTACAGCCGAATTGCTATTGTACGGTTCAAGGCTGGTTGTTTACCCCTGGTTCGAGCCAATTGGACCGAGTACCGTATCCCTTTTTGGATAAAGTACGACAAGAATCCTCTCGGCAACTTTACGACTTGGTGGATCAGAGATAGATTGGAATGGGCCAAAGATAATTCTACCTGGGCTTCAAATGTATGTTGATGAGAATCAACTATCTTTGACGTGGTGCTGATGATGACCGTAGAATGCCTTATTCATAGTTGCTGCGAAGGCAGCACTGGGTTTCCCCGGAAGCCCGGACGATCCAGAACCCAAGTCGATCGAGTTGAGCGACCCGTTGTAAGTCAAAGGATCTCAGAGGAATAAATTGGACAGGTCTTGGGAAGGAGGTTAGCCGTCGTTTGCCTTGACTTGCTACTCAATCGTGTTTATCAATGTCCATTTTCGGGGCAATGGCGGTCGCCCATCTCAATCCCAGTCCACGACTCGGTCTGTTACTTTCTCCAAGGACTTTAGCAGCTCGCGGCTCCCGCCGACAGCTTTCCCTTCTGTTCTTGATAATTCCAACGGCGTCCCCGTTGTTCCCATTGGAAGACGGGAGGTGGAGGAACCGGGGGATAGCACTCCCAACACGGTCCAAGTCCTCCACCAACAAGCGCCTGCATGTGCTGATCGGGACATTCGTCGTCAGTCGGAATCTGTCGAGAGTACTCCAAGCGTTCCCGACGCTGTTCCTGAAGTGCCTACTGCTCATGAGGTTCCTACGCTACCTAATGTTGACACTCCTTCGCTTCCAATCCATGGAATTAATTATACTATACGAATGGGGTCGTTATGATCTAAGTCGCAGGCTTCCCTGTACGACTTATGCGAACAAGACCAAAAGCGGCGAGAAGTAAATCAATGAAATATATATACAGCGCCTCATGGACAGCTGCTGCACTGTCTTCGCGCTTGATGGGTTTAGGCGGAGGCTCCTGTGTAGTGGACTGCCTTGCCATTTTCGAGGGGGGAACAGAACTCGTGGGTGTTTGAGGGACAGGTGCTGGATTTGTCTTGAAGTGTTGGTGGGCTGGCCCTTGCGGTGGGGGGGAATGTTTAGTCGCAGAAGGCGGCTGGGGCGAAATCATCGAGCCAAAGTACATAGTGCCTACCCTACGTCGTCAACTGATTGCCCCCGATAATATTGAAATCCTACCGTGGTTGGTGCCGTTATTCACGTACTGTGCCCCAGGGAAGTGATTATGCACACTTGCAGGTGGGTGATGATAAGTGGTATTGTCTAGGGGGAACATACCTGAGCTATAGCGAATGGACTGGAAAAAACGAGCAAATCTTACAGTTTATGTCCCGTCCTGCAACGTTCACAGTCCCCCCCTCCAACCGCACGTGCTTAACATTCGAGAACGCAGAGACGGTCGGATACTGGCTTGACATAAGTATCGCAAAAAGACGAAAGTGCGTTAGAAGAGGTCAAGTTGGTGAGCACCATGCGACGGGTCGACGGAAAGCAACACCCTCTCAGGAAAGCAACACACGTTCGCTCATATAGTCGAATTGTAATGCCTTGTGGGGGCCACGAGTTCGATCGCCGAATTTTGATTCAGAAAAGGCGCTTGTCCGGTGTAAAAGCGCCCAAATCTCTACAAGCACTGCAGTTCACAGCAGTTGGCTTCTGAGCTCTTGCATCATGGGAAGCCTACAGCCTATAGAGCAAGCTTCGCCGAGATATTGGTCTGAGCATGGAAGTTGGCGTGAAGTATGTATAGAATTCGAGAGTAGACAGGAGGTGCGTAAAGGGTCCTCCGAGTGAATGGTAGAGAGAGAGTTCTGAAAAGGCCGGCAGATAAAGACCAGGCACTGGCAAGTCCGAATCAAGCAATAGTACCAAGGACAACACAAACCAGATGCAAGACCCTCAAAGCTCTGGACTCGTCTGCACTGGTAGGAGGTGTGGAGCCGGGCGGAGAAGGCTGGCCAGTGGATGTATCTGAGGCGAGGCGCAATACTGGAACGGCCCCAGAGGATTCGGAGAGGGTCACTTGTGGGAGCAATGTGAGAGCTTGGCTCGCGTTTCCCTGGGACATGTAGCTACCCGATGGGACAGAGGCGGACTCGGAGTAACGGGGGAGATCCTCAGACTCGGATGCAGGTGGTGGTGTTGAAATTGCTTGTGCGCCGGCGTGAACACCGAAGTTCATGATACCTGCATTGAGAAGCATTGATAAGTCGGTCTGGAGTAAGCTGACCTTTCAATAAGAACAGGCTTGCCTTGATTGAGTCCATGGTTGGTGTATTGAGCTCCTGGGAAATGGTTCACGCTTCCTGTATGGTAATTGTAGGTGGCTGTTGGATACACCATAGATATACAGCAGATGTCATATCAAGGCCAAAGCTTACAGCCAACTCCCACAGCAGCGGTAGCAACGCTAGGATTTCGGCGCTCTTCAGCCATTGGGATAAAGTGCAGTGGGGGCGGGGTAGGCACACTAGGAAAAACGAAGAGCGAAGGCGCCTGTTTATATGCGAAAGAGCATCGCCCGTAAACTCGTGTTGTAAACGAGGCTAGTAGTGACTCAGGGTCTCGAGTTGACCTCAAGGAATGCGGCAATTGTTCAGTTGTCGCTCTCACTTCTGAAGAAGGCAAAAACTTGCTCGAAGAAGACCAACATAAGGCCGGAATAACCGCCACACAGGGCAGTGAACCCACAGGAATAGGATCAATACCAGGTATCAAAGGCAAGAGCCGCAGCAAGTAGTGTTCTCAATGCCCCAGTATAGGCAAACAAAAGCAGGAAGCAGTGTTGGGTGGGAATGCGGCGTCGACACTGCCCATAACATATTGCCTCTGTTTCTCTAGCTGTCTGGCTGAAATAACGGCGAGAAGTCACAGCAGTGGAGCTCAACGCCTGGCCTCGAAGACTAATTTCCGCGGTTCAACAGGAGACTACGATGGTTCCGCCCTAAAACAAGTCGTTCCAGCGCATAGTTAGTGGACGGACATCTGGCGAATTAAAACTCTGGGCTTCTCAAGCGCCCACAGGAAAAGATGCAGGGAGCAAAAATAATTCGTGAAGCGATGCTATCAGACCAGACCAGAGCAACAAGTAGCCTGAGTGTCTCTGAGAGCTGGGAGGAGGACTCATCGGAAGACTTGAGAGGATCAGCGATCAATATGTGTTGCGGCACCCATCCCTGAACGCGGCTCGCTTCCCTTGCCACTGCTACCACTGGCGCGGAATAGCTAGACTTATCCCATTGTACGCCATATATGAGACCATCTCCCGTCGGTTTTCGTTCTTTGGCTCACCTCCAGTTTGCTCGAAATGGAGCAACGAACTGGAGTCGGTCAGTATCGCTGCGATGAGACCCAGTTTTGGCCTCTCATGTGTATATATTTTACTTTTATTTGAGTCTGTCCAGGTCGGGCGGCGTTGACCAGCAGCTGAACTCCCTCAGGCGCTCTCGAGCATTCGCACCCGACCCACTACTGCCAGTGTTACAGTGGAGTTCAGTACGAGGTACAAGTCCTCCAAACTCAATGAAATAGGATTCAGAGGGCTTTGTACACCATCGTAGGTGTCTCAGTTTGTGGACCATTATCAGTTGATAAGGACGATGGCTGTCTTCAAGTCGTGTGTAGCATCTTGTACTGTATTTCATTCTCTTAACATGCATTTATGTTACAGGATACCTATGCATTGCAACGCGGCACCGTGCACAATCCCCAAAGCTACGCAAGCCGTCGAAGACGCTTCAGGGGCGTCCCATCTGCACGGCGGTCAATATTCATCTAGTGGCAACTCAGAGCAAGAACACATACCTATCCCCGCCTTCGTATATGACGGAACGGGATGGTCCAGGTGTTCGGCCTTGCGCTTACCCCTCCTAAGCGGAGTCTCGGTCTGGGATGAACGCGTTTGGTGGCGAGGCAAGTCGTCCTTATTATCCTCGTCCCCCCCTGCCCTGTTTCCGATGGGCGCTGCGGAAAAGAGATCAGGGTAAGTATATAAAAAGCTGGAACCCGTCTACCAACCTGTTCGGTTTCCACTGGGCTGCTTTGGCTTCGTCGGGGTCTTGGCCTCCTTTGCTTTCATCAATTGGTGCTGTCTTGCCACCTCTTCACATTCCTTGTCAAGCCGCGATAGACTATCCTCCTGTTGGGACTCATCCTCATCCCCGCTCTCGCCTTCTTCATCTTCGCCTTCCTCCTCTTCGTACTCGTCGGGATCTTCAAAATCACCGTCGTCCCCGTGCAGGAGGTCTTGTTCGTCATACCATTTCGTCGCACTTAAGCTTTCGCCTATATCCCGCTTGACGTTCTGGCGATGCGGGTGAGCAAGCTTGTATTGGATGGCAAGCAGGAGGAGGTCGTTCTGCTCAGAACGGTCAGCCGCGAGAGCTTCCAGGAGGGAGACTTCACCACTCACTTTCGTCGCGTACTGTCTCCAAATGTGCGAGGTCGGCGGTGTAACCATGCGTAGAATATATTCCATCCAGCCTTTGAGGCACTGGTAAACGCGTTTACCCTGGTGCTTCCCCCGAGGAATGACGTAGTCATCGTAGTTAGTTGCGATCCAGGAGAAGATGCCGTCTCTGAAGCGCTCAAATGCCTCTATGAAGGGGTTGAATCGCTACAGAAAGAGGTGAGCTGTACCTGATCCCCTTTGATAGCCAAAACGCACCCAACCAGTTGCCTCCGTGCAGCGCTGATATTGGAACTTGAGGTACGACCAGCTGGTCAAATAGACCTTTTGGCCCCTATGTTTACCAAAGTCAAACTCCCAGCCACCAGCACGTTCGCCATACATCCAGTATAGCTCATGATCCTCGTTAAATTCGGGGTCGTCTGGATCGTCACGACCGCCGAATGGTCCCTCTGCTAAAGGGCCCAGGGCGGGAGGTGAGGGTGCCCGGTTAGCCTGCGGCCATTTCATGGGAGAAGAATATGCCATGGGTTGTAGAATATGTAGAGTGCTCGAGCTATCACCTTGTGCAGGGCTTGCAGTTCGTGTAAGCGATGAACAATGAGAGAGCAGTTGCAGAACAGAAAGCTTTGTACGCCGGTCTGCTATTTGAACCAGGTCGTCGGAGTTTGAAATCAGCTTTCGCATGGCTGTGTAGTGTCGCAAATTCCGAAAACGCCTTATATGGCCGACAGCCATATTACCTCCGCAAATTGCCTTATCAGGTGCCATATTAGGCCGGTGGGTCGCCTGATATGTTCCGCCTCCATGAGCCACCGCCAAGCCCGACCATAAGCCATATCAGGCAGTGCGGGCTAAGTCGCGTGTGTTGGAATGCCATCAATATCGCTCAAAACCGCCATTCCTCTCACTGCTGGTGTTCGCTCGTATTTTATTCTTTCCTCTCTCGCAAATTCACCTGTGATGTGGCGACGCTGAGCCGTTGGAAGGGCCGCACCGTTGACAGGATTGCTTGCTCATGCGTATGAAGGTGGGTCAAGGACACGCGGCCCAGCCATCACTCGGCTTGACTGCCGGATCCAGAGTGCCGACGTCTAGTGACCCACTTGGCCCCCGGGACCCGGTTCCATATTAGGGACCCGGCACCTAATATGGTACCAGGGTGCCTTACAAGGGCCATATAAGGGGACCCGGCTCCTATTCGCCCTGATCGGCCATATTAGGCGATCCTGGAATTTGCGACAAGGGGTCGGGCGCTTAAACGACGAAGACTGTCACACTCACTCTGTTTCTACACCATGGCATGTAAGCCACCTTCCCTTTGAGATTGAAGAAATCGGAGACTAAATATCAGGCACAGTATCTCATTTTGATGGCGAAAGTCCCATCCAAAGGCTCCCAGTTGAGCTCCTACGCGATATCTTCGCCTTCTGCATATCCGAGCTTCCCTCGACTGACATCTCGGAAGCACCATTGCTTTTGTGTCACGTCTGCTCCCATTGGAGAGCTGTTGCAATTGACTCCGCCAGACTATGGACCACCTTTCGACTAGAACTCTTCAATATTCCTGTCGAGGATGAGGTCGAGAATCGGAGGTTGACAGATCCTCTGTTCCCCATCACGTGGATGAGATGCTGCAAAGATGCGGGAATCAACCTTGAAGTAGTCATCAGCTACACTAGGGAGAAACAGCCTTGGTACCAACATCAGACCAGCTTTCTTACACGCCTCACCAGCTCTATACCCGCTTTCAGGTTTCACAGCCTGACGTTCAACCAAGTCAGCATCGATGCCCTGATTTCACTACCCAAAGGTGTTTTTCCCTTCTTGCATCGTCTGGTGCTCCACACACCCGACTTGGATTTCAACTTTGGGGAAGAGGAGTGTGGTAGACAAACCATCCTTGCCTTTGAAGATAACTCACCCATTTCCTGTTCCAGAAAGAGGCCAGCACCTGCGTCTTGGATCTCTGTGCAACGCACATGGAGAATCTCCAATTCGCTCACTTCGGCGTCGGCAATCACACATCGGGCAATCCGCATGGGCTAGCCAAGCAAGCAACATTTTACAACCTCAAAGGATTATCTCTGTCGTATTGGTTTTTAAGTCTCGCCAGAGTCAGAGGCCCCGATATGCTTTGGTCATTTGACTTTCCCGACCTGCGGTACTTGGGAATACACATTTACTGGCACAAATGGAGCATACTACGTGGAGACCCTTTCCTGACCAAACTAGCGGCTTTTAAAGCGCTCGAGAGGCTGGCAATCACCTCTGCACGCCTTCCCATCTCCACCATTGAAATCTTGCTCGCATGTCTCCCCCAGCTCCAGACACTCGAGCTTGACATTTGGCAGGGGCTTATCAATATCTCAAAGGCCCTCACCCTCGTCCCAGCAGGTGGTTCCGGCAACCTTGTGCCAACACTTAAATCACTTATCCTTGATATCGGCTATCTCGACCAGTCCATTTTCGACCACTATGGTGTATCTCAGGATGATCCAGATCAACAGGTGAAAGAGCTTCAAAGCATGGTTGCTTCTCGTCGAAACCTCTCCTATCCCAACAATCGATTGGAAAAGATCGTGCTTTACACAGAGGTTCACGAATCGATGGAGCATACTGTAAAAGCTCTTTTACAATGTCTAAATCCCTTTGTACAGGAGGGACTGGAGCTCGAGCATCACCTTGTTTGCGGGTCTAGGAAGGATGGGATTGGCGAATATTGGTACGAACGAGCACAGCCTGACATATCGGATTGGCCACAAATCGCCGAGCTATTTACCATAGTAGATTACTGATAGCGTAACTTCCAGTTAGTGATACTCGCAATGATGACTTATGCGCTCCGAGAACCCACAGTAAGTAGGACCTGCAAGCCATCGACCGCAAACGCTGCGCCAGCGAGGCAACTCAAGGGGGGAATAGCTAAACTCTGCGACGTAATCCTGGAACCAACCCTTTTCTTCCTCGGACAACATCAGTGTTGCTTCGCCGGCGTCGGGCAACGTGGAGAGTAGTAATCGGCTGGATTTTATTTGTATGAGCATTGGGATGATATACCTCGTCTTGAATGGGACGCCGTCGGCTTTGGAGCTCTTCTTCAAGCCAGCAAATGCAACTGGGTAACCCGAAATCTCAATCTCCCAGCGAATGAGCTCACATGAATACACACCACAGGACGCAACGCACTGTCAGCTCTAGAAGCGCCTGCTTCCTTCCCCGTTGAGATTGCCATTTTCAAGCCCGTGGTTGCGGTCGAAGTTGTGGTGGCTGAAAGAATAAGTCGCCGGCGTCGCGCGTCGAGGCCCAACATCATTGTAAATTTAATTTCAAGCTCCGACGTCACGCGTCGTGCATTTAGGCGCTCACCTCTCCTTGACCCGATCACACCATGAATCACACCATGTGTTCTGCAACCTCTCCCTCGAAATCCTACAAGGCGACGGCCCAGGTTTACCTCCAACCTCATCCTACAGCATCTGCGGCGCACCCTCCCTCAACATACTCCTGTTCATGGCGCCTGCAGCACTTGGCGCCCCAGTGATAATCACTTCAGGATGCCGAGGGCTTGTGGTGCGATTGGGTCCGCTGTGACATTTGCTTAAGGCTCTTTTCTTCTCCTCGATGGCTCTTCTCACCTTTGCGTACCTCTATTTCCCTCGTGACACCCGTTTGCTCGCTGAGGGTTAAGAAAGCTTTTGGAATAGTAACCGGTTTCATTTTTTGAGGTTATTGAGAAGTAGTAGAGCATTGACAACGTAAACGATCAAAACGCTGTTTCCCTTTCGACAAAACTCTGCAGGGCAGAGGACGGGGTAAACCTATATTGACAGCTGATTCTTACGCAATAAAAAATGGCGTATTCGGCAGTCTTCCTAGATTCCTAAGTACATAGCTACTGAAAGCAAGTCATACGCATAACTTGAGCTGTAGAATAGGGGGGATTAGATAGGAAGCATTAGATAGGAAGGGGATGGAGGATATAGAATAGTCGGTGCGTTGAGAGTTACGTTATCCGACTCATGCGTGAGCAAGGCCAAAAGCAGCGAGAAACATCCTGATGAAACCTACTGGCGGACTCGCCGAGTTGTGACGAGGCGCTGGAATATCTTTCTTAACTTCGACAGGGGCAATCGAAGGCTCCTGCGTGGCACACTGCTTTGCCGCCTTGTAAGGGTCAGGCACAGAGTAGTGGGCTGTCGGGGGAACAGGTTTTGGTTGCGACTTGAACTGCTGGCTGGAGGACCCGTGCGACGTGTGGGTATGGGCCGCCAATAGCGGTGGTGACGATGTTGAGGGAATTTGAGCTGATATTATTGGCCCAAAATGGATGGTACCTAGTCATTGCATGTCAGCGGCTGGAGCAGCGAAAGGGCGGTGCCATGGCAATAAAGCTGCTACCATAATTGGGTGCATTGTTCACGTTCTGGGCTCCTGGGAAGTAATTATGAACACCAGGGTAATGAGAGGTCGTAGTATCTAGAGAGTACGCTCCTTGGTGAGCCATCGCGATAGTCATCGTTGTAATATTTACGGTTAACATCTCGCCCTGCGGCGTTGAGAGTGCCTCCTGCCAACCGCACACAGTCGGCATCGGAAAACGCAGAGACGTTGGGATTTTGGTTTGCCATGAGTGTTCAAAACGAATGCAGGTGCTAGTGAAGACGATGAGTGGCAAGCACCCTGCAGAGCATTGAGAGATCGAGCGTCCTTTCGGGAAAGCATGGCCTCGGCGTGATTCGGCGATAGACACCTCAAGGCGGCCTAGAGCCCACCGGGAGATGAAAGCCGTTCCGATCGCTCCCTTAAGGGAAGATGGAAGCGTCGTATAAGCGCCCAATCTTTGGAAGCACTGAAGTGTATGCAAGATCGGGGTGGCCTTCTCCAGCAGTGCCCACCTGCCACTCAGATCTTGGACACGGGGGCACATTGCCAAACATGTCTTCATCTTCTAGCTATCATACAATTTGCAAGGTGGGTGTGACAGGCCGGTGAGAACGCCGACTATCATCAAGCGACATAGAAAGTAGGCGGGCTAAGCTATCTGCATTATACCTGGTGTCTAGCTCCGAAAGTTCCGGATTCACAGTTCGTGCCTCCTAACTTTTGATAGGGTCTTGGGGTTCCGATCTTCAGAGGTGTACATAGATCCAAGTGAGTAGCGGTAGTACGAGCCTACGAGGCACTTAAAAGCTAAATGAGATGTTACATGACTGCTAGTTCAGAAAATCCAGTAACGCAACTAACACGTTAGCGAAAGAAACTGCTTGAGGGTCGGGCGCAGAAGGCATCGGTGGGGAAGCCTGGCTCTGAGGTTGACTTGGCGGGGCCTCGGTCTCAGGAACACTCGGTATGGGGTTTGATACGGGGGCTTGGCCAGTAAGCGGGGGTGACGGAAGAGGGGACTCTCCGGATGCTAGTGGTTGTGGTGGCAAGGCTGCTTGCATCCCGGCGAAGTGGACGGACGGGCCAAAGTGCATAGTGCCTACACGTAGCGTTAATTAGTTCGTCTATAGTGAGGCACTTCCAATGAAGGCAGGCTTACCGGTATTGGGTGCATTGTTTACATATCGAGCGGCTGGGAAAGTGTTGGATATGCCTCCTTGGGCATATTGGTGTACGTCTGTTGAATAAACTATAAGTATACAGCGTATGCTATCGCCCAATTGGGGGTTCGGCGCTTACTGGCACTGCTCGCTGCGGCGGCGACGTGAGGGCTTCGAGGATTTTCGGGCATGCGTGAAAACAGAAATCGTAGGCGGCGGGGATACAGGGAATCGAGGGTTGACCTCCTTTTATCTATTACGAGGTAGAGCCCATGCAGTTTAAACGAGGCAGGAGAGCACCTTGAGGGCCGCTCATGTGGCAAGCCTGAGGAGGCTAGAATTGACCTAAACAAGCCAGAACATACCGGGATGAACATCATCGGGCAGTGCATCCATCAAGAAAGAAACCGTGTTTCCAAAAGTTGCCAGAATTTGGTTTTCACGTTGCTTGTTACAGGCGCTTCATATCAAAGAAGCCCTGGGTGGCTGACGCCATTTCGACGCCGCCAGGACACATAAGGGACATATCGCGCTGCCTTTCAATTATCTGGCTAGATTCAGTGATTCAGGGGTCAGTAGCGCGGCGAAAAGGTATGCGCTTAGAGGGTGGAATTGATAATTGGGCGATAGTAACCCGCAACGCTCCAAGAACTCGGATACAGTCAACACCGGGACAAACGCATATCATTCAGTGGACGCTCCCGACTATGTGTTATAGGCGAGTAGAGGTTACCTCAGTACTCTCCTCTGTGAAATCGGGAGTTCTATAGCTGGGGAATGGTATGGGTTGTGTATTTACTGGTTATAAATTACCACGGTACGGGTTATCGCGGTTTCAGCTGTAATCCCAGCTCGAGGCAATCGACAGTCATAAAGAAAAATAGAGCTTACGCCCGTCTTTGAGCGCCACTGGGTGAAGATGAAGAGAGGTAAGAAACAAGATTGCTAGAACCGGCCAGAACGACGAGGACATTGACCAACCGCGCTCGGAGGATGAGAGTCGGACTTCAGAGAGGATCAGCGATCAATTCAATGTCAAGGATGTTTACCAAAAGGTGCCGAGCTGAAAGACAGGCCTCTGGTGAAGATCACACGTCTATCATGAATGTTGACGCATTAATTAACGTTCCTGAAAACCAGCTTGGAGAACAACGTCCAACTTTGGAGGACCTTGCTTGAATAAGACCAAGAAAGTAAGCAGACCGTATTTTGTATGGTGAAAATCGTGTAATGGACATCGTTGTATTTCGGGTCCCTAAAGGTGCACAACCAGCCTTAAAAAGAGGTCATTGGACGACATGGGAAATACTGGTGGTAGTGATACCGTTGGCCCAGTTCGACACGAGCGACGCGTTCGTCGAGCCCAGGAGAGTGGGAGAAATACCGCGTCGCGCCTGTACCTCCACAACGTACGCAGCGAAAGAGTTCCAGTGCAAGTAGTGTGGGTAAGGAAGGGGAGGGCTCGGAGTATGGGCGTCCAGAGCGTGGCCATCGCTCTCCACGACCACCTCAGAAGTGTCGTCGACCTGGGCTAAAGTCGTGTACAGCACCCAAAAGTTGAACGTTGAACAACGGGATGTATGAATTTCGCAGTCAACCTTGCTGTGCGTAGGAGTGTCAAGAAAGATTAGAAAGCGATACCAGTACAACAACTAAGGAAATAACACAGTATCAGTCTCCATAATTGCCTCAGTATACAATCCAATACAAGTACAACAAGTAAGTGGAAATATAGTATCAAGGCAACTGCTTCGGATGTCAACGTAGAGCGGTACAGACCACAAAGTCTCACATACAAGTACACAAAACAGAATGTTAAAATCTCACATACAAAGACTGGGATCAAGAAAGTATCCCCCAAATAAAGGATAAGAATAACGAGAAAAAGGAAAGCCAAAGCTCTTCAGGCCACACCTGTCGCACGGCCGACATGACCATATTCCACCTCCACGCTCACTGCGTGTTCTGCAACCTCTCCCTCCTCGAAACTCTCCTAGGCGACGACCCTAGTCCGTCCCCGATCGCTCCTCCAACGTCATCCTGCGACCCCTGCGACCCACCCTCTCTCAGCAAACTTCTCACAATCGCCTGGCTGTCCGAGCCTTCTGACAAAGTCTGAGAAGCGGACGCAAGTGTTTCTTCCTCGTCAAACTGGAGGCGTTGTTCGTCCAGCGGCTCGTTCTTCACCACTTCCTCTTTCACCTCCTCTTTCACCTCCTCTTCCTCTTTTACCCGTTCTCCCTCGTACACCCGTTCCTCCTTGACTCCTCCTGCCATATACTCCTCCTTTGCTCCTCCTTCCACATACTCCTCCTTCACCCCCACCTCCTTTTCGATATCGCCCTTCCAACTCGCCTTGAATTTACACGTCCCCTTTGCCACATTCGCCTTGTACCGCACACTGACCGGAGGGGGGAGGTGCGCGATAGAGGCGTAAAACTCTCGGAGCTGCGCAGCGATCATCTCTTCTATGGACGTAGAGGCGGCCATTTCTTGCTTCATTGTCACCGACGACGCAGAAGATGATGTTGAGGACATGGCGGAAATGGAGGTTGAAGCGGATGAAGAGGAAGAGGTAGATAATGTCGACGCGTTGAGGTTCTCGACAGGCTTGAAATCTTGCAGTGCTGTGTTGCCAACGGCCATGTCGAGCGTTTCGACGTCGGACACGGCGCGGTCTTGCAGGGGCTTGAGAACTTCTTCCCCAGCCTCTGCAGCGGCGACCATACCAAGATCAGAGGCACCAAACTGCTCAACAGGAGCAACAACGACATCCCGAGGACGCAAAGGTGTCTTGAGTTTCTTGCCAGCAAAAACGCCATCCAACGAATCTTGACTCGAATCCAACTCGTCCACCTCTTCTACATCAGTGTCGCATTCAGAACCTGACATGCTGGCGTCTTCCTCTGCGAGGGGCAAGAAAGCGATGGGTGGAGGGGAGTCTGATGAGCGAGTATAGTGGTCCTGGCTTGCGAATGGTGGCTGGTCGTCTTGGGACGATGGAGGAGGCATGTCAACGTCCGTTTCGAATCCGGGAAGGTCATCCTGATTCTCGCCAATATCAGAAGGGGCGGCAGGTGTAGAACCCTTCATCGTCGAGGAAGAGGATGATGCAAAACCAAACGGAGGCGAAGGTAGTGGGGGTTCAAGGAACCAAACCCTCAATTGCTTCCCTTTCCTTGGTCGAGTTGGAGTAGGCGTGGGTCGTCGTTCTGTAGTTGGTGTATCAGGGACGCGTCTAGGCGTGACATCCATGGTTGAAGCTGTCGCCGTGGCAGTGTCCGTTTCTGGACGTTGTACGGGGTCGCGTCGAGGGGTCTGGGGAATAATGGCTTGGGAAGCCAAAGCGGGTGATCCAAAGCGCGATGCCAAAGAAGAGCTTTGCGCTGCATCCTCATTTGACTTTCGCGTCTTCCCGACAGGGCGAGACACGCTGGGCTCTTCCTCTTCCACCCGAGGGGTTTCCCCCATGATTGCGTCGCCGGCAAGGGAGGAGGGGCCAGCAATGTTTTTGGTAGCCAATCTCGTCGATTGACGAGTAGACCTCGTCCCTCTCACCCCTTCCAACTCGTTCTCTCCATCCGCCATTGACAAATCCTCCTCTTCCTCCTCCACGACAGGTTTACTTTTCTTGGGAGGTTTCTTGGCTTTCGGTTTTGGCTTTGGTTTAGACGAAGAACGGCGGGTCCGAGTCCGACGGGGAGAAGACACAGAGGCGTCGGACTCATATTCCGAGTGATCTTCGTCGCCGTGGGGGTCGTTCTCTGATGGTTTACCACCGTGCCTGGTTTTGTTCCTCTTGCGTGAGGCTGCTAGAGAGAGTTGAGACGCGATTGGGAATGCAAGGGCTAGGAAACATACCTTTGGCGGGGGGAGCCTTGCGCTTCTGAGCAGCAATAATCTTCGTCTCGCCTTGACCGCCATTGAAAGGCGTCTCCTCGCGCTGAGGGACGTTCTCGTGCTTGGTGGGAGGTTGGGATAATTCGGCGGGAGGTTCTGTCTCCCTCTTTGGGTCTACATCATTCATCAGCGCGCGTGAAGGGAGGAAGACTGTTTGTCGCACCTCTGGCCACATTTACAGGCTCCTCATCGTCAGAGTTGACACAAATAATCTCAGCGTCTGGTGGCGGAGGTTGGCGAGGAGGCTACGATTGAAAACAGGGGGTATCATCAATATTGGCTCTCCTCACGCGTCGCTCCCCTTTTCCTCATCCAATTAGCAAGCGAGGGATGTACCTTTCGAAGACTCGGAGTAGCTCGACTTGCTGAAGCCGGTTGAGTGAGGAATGTCGTGATAAGCGACTGTTTTGCGCCCCCGCCAGCCGCAGACGGCGTTTTACGCGACTTCATGATAAGCGCTGGGTGTGAATAATGCCAGGCAGACTGGGTCGTTTTGTAGAGAAAGGTAGTCAAGAGAACGAAAAAATCGACGCTTTCTGCTCTGGCTCAGCGTCGAACAGCAAGAGGCGATTCGCGGAAACGCCAATCAGACGTCGGCTCGCCTTCTTATTGGTTTCACGCGGGTTAGGTAATTCGGCATTCTCCGACCAGGCGGCCGTATCTAGCAACTGTATAGCTTTCTGTGTGCCACAGGCTGCCCAATTAATTAGGCCCTCAGATAAAATCATTGAAATTGCGCTGAATTCGAGGCACCGCCTGAGTATGCATTACCATAGGGAAGTACAAGTTTAATCGAGTGAGCTGTGGTACAGGAAGTAGGTGAAGCATGGAAGTCATATAGTGAAAGTGAAGGTGAGGGTGGAGTTTCTTTCGATCGTTGACGAAGCTAGTGGTAACCGCCTCGCGGAGCTATCGTGGTAGCTCGTGAGTTTCTAAAGTATGTCCATTGCCAGCAGGAGCGACATGAAAATGCAAAGGTACCATTCAATCAGAAGGTTATGACGACGCCGACCCCAATGCTAGAGTCTTTCTCATTAGTGGAACCCTGCAGAACCACGTCGGTCTAGTAATACTCGATGTTAGGCATGGACTTGTAAGGCTCGCTCAACAGGGACTTGCCTTTGCGAAGACACCGCTCGCCGCAAGAAGGGTTGCAGCCAAAAGGGCACAGAATGAAAATGGACGCATTATCATGAACTCTTGCTTGTGTGAATGTAAAAGGTGTGGGATAGTCGAAGGCCTGCTTTGGTTTGTCCCTTTCATCTGGAACCTTTGTTAGTTGCCTTGTATACTATGGCCTGTTTGTTTGCCTTCCATGATAAATCGGTACTTCGATAAGCGCCGCCTCACCCTTACCTCAAGCTTTTCATTTCTTCCATCTCATCTGACTGCTGCGGATTACGGACAGAGTCGAGGCATTGGTGCGTGGCCGAGATACTTCAGCACCTTGCCATTTGTTTGGTTGAACCTTTCAATTGAAGCTTCCTTGTCTAGCAGCCAGTGAGCTTTGAAACTTGAGTCATAGGGCATAGCAAAGCTCAAAGGAAAAGTAGATGTCCAGTTCATAGTGATATGTTGGACAACGACAAATCGAAGCATTCCAGCGCTCTGTATAGAAGGGTCAAGACGATCACCTCGCGATCGTTCGACAGGCTTCCTTCTACTGTTGATGGTAGGCCACAGCACACGCCGGAGCAGTGGTTCATATCGGCGCTAGCGAAGCGAGGGAGAGGCCTAGGATTCAGATGACCGCCGTAAGATCAAGCGCCGTTATCGTCCCTGAGGCGAACGTTGCAGCATTGATCCACATAACTAGTATACACAGGTGAAGTATATCTCAGGCTAAACCGTCAACGATCCAAGCTGGAGAACCTAGACCCGTGACCGGTTTGTCCTGGCGCAACTGGTTTTGTTTTGATAGATCCCCGCAAGCTGTGAACAATTAAGCGCATTGCGTTGCCATTTCTTCGCTCTTCTCTCCCTCCCGCCACCGCCACTTTGGACATCACCAAAGTCTCCCAGAAACTTCAAAGGTCAAACCTCAGTAGCCCATTGCAGCTCAAGTAAGAAGCTACATTTGTTAAATCCTTCGGTAGCGGCAGTTCATCGTGTTCGGATAGCGACAACACGCAAGAGGTGGCCCTACGCAGCCCTGCTACGTATGCATTTCAATAGGCATTAGAGATATACAAGGCATGTCAAGTAAGATGTGGAATAAGCAGTAAATGAAGTATTGGTGTCATAACGTAGATCACGAGTTTCTAAGCTAGTCCATCATCAGTTAGATCTAGTCAGAGGAGAGAAACGGCATGGAGGTGACATGCCTCTCAATGAACAAAGCTCAACGCCACGGTTATGGCGGTCACCCTAAAATTCTATTCTATCCCCGGGCTATTACTCTAAGTTAGATCGACTACTAAGCCATGTAATCAAGGCACTCACTTTGGGCCTGTGAGGGTCAGGGATACACCCGCCGTCATTCCAGTATCCCTGTTACTCCAAGTTAGATTGACCTGGTAAGACTTGCCCTGTAGGGACTCACAACGGCGCTCGTCACGAGGAGAGCTGCAGCCAAAAGGGCGAAGAATCCAAATGGACGCATTATAATGGACTCTTGGCGTTGGATGTGGCTTGCGTGAAGGTGAAAGGTAAGGGGTGACTGACAGCTTGCTCTGGCTTCTTCGAGTGAAAGGGGGAAGCAGGTAGAGCAGACGAGGATGTGTTTCTGGGAAAAATGGGTGCCCTTCTCCATGCCTTATATCATACCATTGTCTGCTTCTTCGCCCTCCATGAGAAAGCAGCCCATACTCCAATAAGCGCCGCCTCGCCTTCGCCTCCAGTTTTTCATTTCTTTGCTTTCATCTGACCGCTGCGGGCTATGGATAGCACTGAGGCGTAGGTGTGTGGGAAAGACACTACGAATACAGTCCAGGAACTTGAGAAATTTGAAGTTGGGACCATGGGTAAGTCAAGGTCGAAGCCAAGGTGGGAGGGGAGGCTCATGTAAAATTCCGCCAGAGCAACGCGTTGGGCAGTGAAATGGGGTCAATTGTGGAATCCCAGCGCTCAGCAGAAGAATGGCGATCATATTGTGATTGTCTGAAACGTTTCCTTTGACTGTTGATACAGGCAAAAGTCCTGGCGGCGCCAGTGAAGAGACATAAACGGTCGTGGGACCGATCTCAGGGTTCGAGGGGTTGATGAGGTGCTCGATCACCGATCGGTGAGGCTGCCGAAACCTAAAGGGGCGGGGAAAGATGGAGGAATAGGAAAGGAGACAGGATAACGGTGGTGGTGGTCGGAGAAACAGACCAAAGGTGTGACGTGAGGCCCTGTGCCATAATCAAGAGCAAACAAGGCTTCTCGGCGAAGCGTGGGTGGAGACGATTAGAATAGAAAAGGTGATGAAGCTTCCTTGAATTAAGAGGCTCGAACGAGGACGAAGGCGACAGTGATTCCGAGGGAGATGGGGTGGTATTGGGGTATATAAGGTAGTAAAACCTGCTGGAGGAAGACCTCGAACCAGGAGGGCAGTACAGGGTTTTTGCACTCTAGACGAGAACTCCTGAGTCTGTACCTTAATTAGTGAATTATCGTATGATCGTCCGGCTATCGTAGACACCGGTAAGGCTGAAAGGAATAAGAATAAATGAAAGAAACGGACAGGTGAAATGACAGTGAAGAGGGGCAGCTACAGGCGAAAGGGATAGTAAGGGAGCTCGGTGCATCAACGCCGAACTCGATTAGGTAGCGTCGCACCCATATCGGGTTACCGGGTATGTCGCGCCAAATCAAATGGATCCCTCGTCCCCGTCCTCGGACGAACGAGTATCCTTACACCAGTGATAACACTCTGAGGAGGAGGGCCGCCAAGCGAGGAGAGAATCTAAACGATGTCCGTACATGCTATCAAGCGTCTTTTTGCCCCTGAGGTGGAAGCAAGGCACCGATGTTATCTTCACGTTGCCTCTTTGTTGAAAGTAAAATCGGTGGTATCCCCCCACGTGCTGGCTGCCCCGAGCGCAGTTCGCATGGCCCGACGAGGCCCTGTACCCCTTAAACGTTTCCATCCCCTCTTGGTTATTCTCGCCCTTGATCTGAGCTGTGTCAGAGGTGTATCATTGTCTGACATTGGGGTTCATTCAAGTCGATGCAGATGTTCCGTGACGGCCTCAGTGGTGAGAGAAATTCATCCGAGTCCGTAAAGCCTCCTCCTGCCCTGGTTCTCGACTGAGTTTGGGCATTACACGGACACTGGCTATTCCAGATCGTGACTGAACACCTCCGCAGGGCTTTACTTCTAGTGAAATTGTGACCCCTAGCATAGAACCGACTATGAACGCGAAGTATTGCTTCATGACCTTAATTCGGCATTCTCCGCCTAACCTGTCTCATCGTTCCGCTTCACACTTCCCTCATACCAGTCTACATCCGAACACGTAAAGATCACAGAGATATCAGATTTCGTGCACAGTTATACAAGTTCACGCATAATCAGCCGATACAGGGAGAAAATTATGGCCATCGATGTCGTAGCTCGTCTCAGGAATGACGAAGGCGCTTGGACGGACCATTATCTGGACCCTCCCCCTCGCTCCTGCTACGCTCGCTCACCGTCCACTTTCGAGTGCTGCCGCTGGGACCTTCGGGATCAACAGCAGTAGGAGGAAACGCATCTGGCACGTCGCTGTCCTCTGAATCTGATAAGACGATAGGATCGGCTTGAGTTCCTGGCGCAAGAGGCTGGGAGGCAGCAGGCTTGACTGTTGCTGCTCGTTTCTTGCCTTTTCTCTTGGCCGTTGACTTGGGAGTTGAAGGTGCAGGGCTGCTTTCAAAAGACCAATCGCTGCCCGAAGGACTTTGGGAGCGATTAAGAGGAGCAGAACTGGAAGGCAGCTGCGACTTGCTAAAGTCCTTTGGGACAATGGCACGCCCCGTCGACTGGGATTGAGAGGGACGACGATCATTGCCCTGGAACGGAGACACTGTTAAGCCCGATTGAGCAACAAGCAATGACAAGCGAAGGCTCACCCCGTTCTCCACGAGATACTTGTCTATTGTATTCTTCTGAGGTCCTGTGACTTTCCGAGGAGCAAATAACGGGTCGCTCAGGTCGACCGGCTTCGGCTCTGGGTCGTCTGGGTCGGCAGGAAGACCCAAAGCAGCTTTCGCAGCGACAATGAAGAGAGCATTCTGTACGATGATAATCAGCACCGTATCAAACATCGTTGGTTTATACGAACGTACATTTGAAGCCCAGATAGGGTCATTGTTGGCCGACTCAAGCCTTTCTCTGACCCACCAAGTGGCACAGCTGCCAAGAGGCTTGTTGTAATGGCTCACCCCAAAAGAGACTCGATAGTCCCTCCAATTGTCTCGGAGATCCTCTGAATGACCAGCTTTGAACCGAGCGATAGCAATCAGCAACGCTTCGTGCCGCTGGAAACATGGTTTCCATCAGCACTTTGTTAACAAAGGGACAGATCAGACAGATGGGACGGACTTACAGGTTGTTTGTTCAGTTGTCTGAGAGCCCATTGAAGCCAGTCCCACCGAACCTCACGTACAGGGCGTCCCTTGAACTCTCCAAAGTCGAGTAGGAAACCGCCTGCTTGGTCTCCGTGGTACCAATAATCGGGATGGATGGGCCCGAGGCCCCGAAATTGCATCTCTTGGGTGGTCCACTGAGAACAGGAACCATCCTCAGTACCGGACTCACCATCGTCACTAGAAGCAGCAGTCACAGTCACAGTGGGTGCATCGTCGAAAATACTTGTTGATTGGGAGTTCCCCTGGGTCTATCGTCCTTCATTAGAAGGTCTCTGAAAATAGAGACACGGTCGTACCTGATTAGACCCATGCTCATTCAAACCAGTCTGCGACGCCACAGCCTCCTTCTCATTCCTCCCTACACTCTGCTCAGCACTACTCCATTGACTCGGATAGAACTCCATCGAGCCGCCAATACTCTCGCCTCTCACCATATCAGCCACTCCTCCACTCCCTTCACCTTGAGGTCGCATAGTCGAATGGGAAATCATAGACATAAGAGTTTTGATGGGGGTGAAAAGGAAGCAAGAAAAGGCCTGAACCATGGCCTTATACTAAACACCTTTTCTTGAGCCAGATATGGTTCTGTCAACCTGAGTTGAGCTGGTTCATGTCAATGATATGACTCGGTTCAAGGCTCCGTAGATTATACAGCCTTGATCTAGAAGAGCAGGGGTCACTATGGGGGAAGGAGCAATTGGACATCGAAGGACGCGTTTGAGAAGCGGAATGGAACACGGAGGAGAATGGGCGAAGACTCCGCGCGCGTCAATGCGGCGCGTCGGGAGATGGTAGACCAGAATGGGACAGCCCCTACTGAGGTCGGAGAGTGCTGTAACGGCCTCAGAATCTCGATGGTTATGCTCTGGAACACGCCAGACCACAGAATAGCTCGATCTTTAAACTGAAAATCATCCCAAATGACTACCACGGCCTTTGAAGTGTTCTGCATTGATGTAGCCCATGATTTTGGGATCGTAGAAGTCGCAGAGGATCCTTTCGTATTCTTTAACAGTGTCTCTCCTCGGTTTCTACGGGTGTCGACTCCTGGGTTTTGAGGCTAATCTGAATACCTGGACAAGAAAGGGGGAAAAGATCTTTGCGCCGTCGCCTAGGTTCCTCATATAGGCAGATACGAGCAACTTATGGCTAGAGTGTTGTCAGTTATAGCCAGATATAAATGACAGAAAAGTTGCGGGAGAAGAAAAAGTGCCAGTATGATGATCAGGATGGGCTACACCTGCCAAGCCAAGTTGACGAGGCCCCGGATGCCATCCCACGCCCCTGTTTGTCCTGTTTCACTGAAACTACCACCATATCCCGTCTTTCCTCCTGTTTTCTGTCGCGGCGGTCGAGAACGCACACTTCGAAGGAGGTACAAAGAATTCAAGGGGACCAGAGGTCTTGGGCGCGGGTCTCTAGAAGGCTTTGCCGCTTGCCTTTCCAACGCTGGATCATGGGTCGAGCGCTTGAGCACTGTTCAGGTATATATAGAACCTTGTACTACCTCGCAAGTGTATCAATCGTGCTCTGATAACTACCCACTTCCATCACCTCTTATTGCCTTCCCTTCATTTAGGGCCGACTCATCCCAGGCCCTCTCAACATGTTGAGTGTGATTGCGGCTAGCCTTAGGGCTGCCCAGGCATTTGACTGATCCAGCGCATAGAATACCGCCCAGGCTCTACAGCTGCCCATCGGTTGCTCCCTAGGTAAGCTGCCGCAACATTCACGGTGTGTATCGTTCACTGAATTTTCGAAGCTGGACCCTCTTCCTCTGGCGCTGTCGCTATTAGCCAGCAGGCACACGGCGTGACGACAAACAACGGGGACCTTGTGCTTGCGGGAGGAAACGTCAACATCAACCATTACCACACCTACCATGCAGGGCCCAAGCTCAGCGTTGTATGGGCGCTCCGGCTTGTTCGTAACCTTCGCAAAGTCCACCTCGACGTCCTGTCAAAGGCAACGCCGGGCACAGGGATTTGGTTGCTTAAAACTGACAAATTCATCCTCTGGCTGGATCTCAATGGCACTCTGAAGATCTTATGGGGTACTGGAATCCGTGAGTGTTTTCCTGGCTTTGGCGCCCTCTCAACTCACCTCTCATCTCAGCGGGTGCGGGAAAGACCGTCATGGCGTAAGTGTCAGCCCCCTAGCAGCAAAACCCCACTTACCGACTACCTTAGATCCATTGTCATTAACGAGGTCGAAACCCGCGCTGCCGCTGCAGGCGGCAGTATCTGCGTGTGCTATGTCTACTTCCGCTACAGCGACGCCTCCGATCTAACCGTCCGAAGTGTCATGGAGATTCTGGTAAAGCAAACGCTTGAGCGTCACCCCGAGTGCGCACAGCTTGCAGAGGAGACTTACGCCCGACACCTCCATGAAGATACCCAACCGACAGAAGCAGACCTTCTGCAGCTCCTTCACCTGTTTATAGGGGGGAAATTAGCCACATTCTACATCCTCGATGCACTGGACGAGGCACCAGATAAAGTGCAGCTTGAGCTTGTCAAGAAGCTCGCGGCATTGAACATCCGGCTTTTCATCACCTCCCGTCCGCTGAAGGATGTTGAGGGTTGTGTCTCTAATATTCATAGCTTCCCTATCGTCGCCCAAGGACACGACCTTGACCTTCACATCAACGACGGGATCGAGAAAAGCTCGAAGCTCCAAAATCTACTAAAGAAGGCGAGGCCGTCTCTGAGGGACGAGATTGTAGTCTCAATCAAGGAGAAGTGCAATGGCATGTAAGTAGTCATTCATTCTTTGGTTTCTCCGTGATTTTGATCATTCTTTAGGTTCCTACATGCTTCACTTCAGCTGTCCGCGCTGGGCGAGTGTCTTACTCCTGGAGAGGTGAGGCGTACCCTCGAAGCCTTTCCCTCCAGCATAGAGGATGTCTACGTTCAAACTTGGAGCAGGATCGTAACACGAAACCCAACCCGTATCTCGCTTGCCAAAACTGTCCTTGTTTGGGTGCTCAATGCTTCGAGACCAATGACGATAGAGGAATTGGAACGCGCCGTCGCAATCTCTCCCAAGACCTACAAGTTTGAACCCGACGAAGTTGTTCCTGGGATGAACCTCGTAACCCTTTGTCGCGGCCTTGTGACCTTTGAGGAGGAGAGCAGCGTGGTTCGCCTTGTTCGTAAGTCTGATATGTCCTATCTTGGTTCACATCACTCATCATCAATAGACTATACGGCGAAAGAAACACTGGAAAATGTCCTTCAGGACTCATTCCCCCACCCACACTCGCATCTTGCCGCAGCTTGCGTGGCCCACCTCGCGGAATCTGGTCTCCAGAATACAACGATACAGTCCAAGGAGACCTTCATCGCAGCCCGCAAAGTAGACCCACTTCTCGCCTATGCCTCTGACGCCTGGACTTTCCACGCTCGGGAGTCCTTGGATGTCGAGGATACCCGACAGCGAATCATCAACTTCATCGGTGAAACCAGTGCCTTTCCTGCCTTCACCAGTCCCGATCTCCTGAAGGCCTTCGACGTTCTCAGCCCACTCCATATCCTTGCCTATTGCAATCTACCTATGACCTTACTGACCAATGGCAATATCGGTGATCCAAATGTTACAACGCGAAACAACCAACAATCCCCTTTGATGCTAGCCTGCTGGCATGGCCACATAGCAGCTGTTGCATTCCTCCTTACCCATCCCAAGATCCAGGTCAACCTGGTCAACAACACAGGGTGGTCAGCGCTCATGCTGGCTGCTCGCAACGGCCACGAAGGCATCGTCAAACTTCTCCTTACGCATTCCGACGTTGAGGTCAACCTGGTCGGCAGCAAAGGTTCATCAGCACTCGTGTTGGCCGTGAGCAATGGCCACAAAGGTGTCGTGATACTCCTGCTTGCACATTCCAATGTGGAGGTCAACTCGGTCACCCATGAAGGGGGTTCGGCACTTATGCTGGCTGCTTCATATGGCCACGAGGGCATCGTCCAACTGCTCCTTGCACATTCCCAGATCCAGGTCAACATGGTCAACAACGAAGGGTGGTCGGCCCTCATCCTGGCTGCCGGACACGGCCTTGAAGGCATCGTATTATTGCTCCTTGCGCATTCCGACGTCGAGGTCAACTTGGTCAATAGCAAAGGCTCGTCAGCACTCATGCTGGCTGCGAGCAATAGTCACGAATGCATCGTCTCACTGCTCCTTGCACATTCGGACGTCGAGGTCAACCTAGTCAACAACAAAGGGTCATCGGCACTCATGAAGGCCGCTAACCATGGCCACGAAGGCACCGTTAGACTGCTCCTTGCACATTCCGAGATACAGGTCAACTCGGCTGACAACGAGGGGTGGTCGGCGCTCGCCCTCGCTGCCGGACACGGCCATGAAGGCATCGTGTTATTGCTCCTTGCACATTCCAACATCGAGGTCAACCTAGTCAACAGCAAAGGCTCGTCAGCATTCATGCTGGCTGCAAGCAATGGCCACGAAGGCACTATCAACCTGCTCCTTGCCCATTCCGAGGTCCAGGTCAACTTGGCTGACAACGAAGGGTGGTCGGCACTCATGAAGGCTGCTAACAAGGGCCGTGAAGGCATCGTCTCAAGGCTCATTACATGTTTCGACATTCTGGTCAATTCGGTCAACAAGGAAGGTTGGTCAGCGCTCACAATGGCTGCCAGACGTGGCCACGAAGGTGTCGTGTTATTGCTCCTTGCGCATTCCGACGTCGAGGTCAACCTGGTCAACCATAAAGGGTGGTCGGCACTCATGCTGGCTGCGAGCAATAGCCGTAAAGGCATTATCAACCTGCTCCTTTCACGCCGCGAGATCCAGGCCAACTTGGTTGACAACAAAGGGTGGTCGGCCCTCATGAAAGCTGCAAGCAATGGGCACAAGGGTGTCATCAACCTGCTCCTTGCACGTTCCGAGATCCAGGTCAACCTGGTCGAGAACGAACGGTGGTCGGCACTCATGCTAGCTGCGAGCAATGGCCACGAAGGCATTATCAACCTGCTCCTTGCCCATTCCGAGATCCAGGTCAACTTGGTTGACAACGAAGGGTGGTCGGCACTCATGAAGGCTGTTGGACATGGCCACGAAGGCATCGTATCATCGCTCCTTGCACGTTCCGACGTTGAGGTCAACCTTTTCACCAGCACAGGCTCATCAGCACTCATACTGGCTGCCGGGCATGGCCACGAAGGCATCGTGTTATTGCTCCTTGCACATTCCGACGTCGCGGTCAACCTGGTCAACCGTAAAGGGTGGTCGGCACTTATGCTGGCTGCGAGAAATGGCCACGAAGGCATTTTCAACCTGCTCCTTGCACGCCGCGAGATCCAGGTCAACTTGGTTGACAACGAAGGGTGGTCGGCCCTCATGCTGGCTGCCCGGCTCGGCCTTGAAGGCATCGTATTATTGCTCCTTGCACATTCCGACGTCGAGGTCAACCTGTTCACCAGCACAGGCTCATCAGCGCTCATGCTGGCTGCCAACAATGGCCACGAGGGCGTCATCAGCCTGCTCCTTGCACGTTCCAAGCGTTTCGAGATCCAGGTCAATGCGGTCGACGGCGAAGGGTGGTCGGCACTCATGCTGGCCGCTAACAATGGATACGAAGGTATCGTCGAGCTGCTCCTTGCATGTTCCGAGATCCAGGTCAATCTGGTCGACAGCGAAGGGTGGTCGTCACTCACGCTGGCAGTCAAATGGGGACACGAGCACATAATTCGTCTGCTTCTTGACGTCCCGCACATCAACACAGCGCTCGAGATCACCGAGATTGGGCACAATGCAATGTCCTTGGCGCTGGCAAAGGGGTATGGTGGCATCGTTCGCCTACTCGAAGAGTTCGAATCTCGACAAATAAGGACCGACTCTGAGGACTTGACCGATCTCGATATGCTGGTTCTTAGAGGAATGGCTGGAAGAACAGGCTTATGCTCGATCGTACGTTTTGTCTCTGTGTTCTTAAATCGCATCTCAAGGCCCACTCTTTCCCCACAGTCCGGTCGAAGATAAATCCCGTAACGTTCCCGGCCTTGGTAGGGGTAGTCGCACTACCAGACAAGCAGTATCCTCTGCCTCTCCTTCGACTCCCAAGAGAAAGAGGACCACATATTCGGTGTCGTTCACCACACCCCAGAGGTCTCCTCAATCCCCTCAGACCCCGTCCAGTACTGAATCAAACCGGTATGTGTCTCGTCGCTTGTAAACCATCGGTAAACCGCTCATGGAATCTCCACTTTTAAGCACCCTTGTCGGCTCTGCCTCGTGGAGTCCTTCGAAGAAACACAAGATTGCTCAACAGGTCTTGGAAAGTCCCCTCAGTGTCAAGCGAAAGCGAAAGGTGATCAAGGAAGAGGAAGAAGACGAGTTGCCTTCTCGTAAGGCTTCCCTTACTGTTATGCCCTCCCTTTCATACCACTAATTCCACGCTTGTTTGGTCGCCTCGCCCACAAAGCGCATGCGCAAATTGAGGGTCAAATCCGAGTGATCGACCATTCGAAGAGCACTGGCAGGCAAAGGCGCCATTTCTTGCGACACCCATGTTCTATGTACTTTATCAACAGTCCCCCAATAATTTCAACTCTAGTCATCCAATACCCTGTAAAGCGACACTCTGTTAGGGAGTGTCGTTCCTCCTTGTCCTGTGTATGTACTTCTTGATCCCATTGCAATACCAATACCATCCTCTTGACGTGCATATGCTCGCGAGTCCCAAAGGTTACATCGTTGTTGACCGCGATCGGTGGTTCCATGGCATGCACTGCCAACACTGACCGAATCTTGTCCGTCTCGCTCTTTTCTTCCTGAACCCTCGATGGCGTCAATGCGACTTTCGTCGCCTCCCATGCCCATAGCTATGCGACAGTTACCACAACATCCGCAACCAGTTGTTCACTGCTCGAGTTCACGGCTGACAACTTCCTGGCAACCAAAGAGATGAGAGGGCGAGTGCCCCCAGGTAGGAGGAGCAGTTGTTGCATATTCCGGAAGAGGACACAATATATTACCGTTTGGCAGGGCTGCCAGGAAGTGACAACCCGCATATTCAGGAGGAGCTCATGAGAAAGCCGAAAAAAGGGGCAGGCACTTTCATCAAGTCAGTAACAAAGGCTTTCTAAACGCCTGTCTCGAACTACATAAATACATTGGTTTCTACTTGTTTTCTACATCGTTGGCTTTGCTTAAGTAGCACGTAAACAGGGGCTACCCTATCTGGGCGGTACCATCAGGTCCGTACCATATATGGTGAAGACCCCGCAACCACAATCATTTTGATGGCAGGGGAACCCCGTCCTTTCGCGCTGTTCCCCCCTGTCTCGAACGGTCACAACCTAACCATCACAAGGCCATTCATGACAAACATACCAAACTCCTATCCGCCTGCGCTTGCAACTGCCAGTGTCAAGCATGTGCGGTTGGAGGGGGGGACTGTAAACCTTGCAGGACGGGATGTCCACTGTACGATTTCCTCGGGTTTCTAGTTTTGCCGCCATGGCTCAAGGGAGGTCCCTCTAGACAACACCGCCTATCATTATCCACCCGCGAGCGTGCATAACCACTTCCCAGGGGCCCAGTACGTGAATAACGGAACCAATCATGGTAGGATTTCGATAGAATCGGAAGCAAGGTCCTCCACTTCGCCCAGCAGTTAACAGTGTATGGGTAGGCACTATGTACTTTGGCTCGATGATTTCACCCCAGATCCCACCAGCACCGCCACCTTCTGGGACTAAACAATCGCCCGACTATGGTACGATCCAGCCCTTTCACACCATTGAGAGAGTCTGACTGTCACCTCTAGTACGTCAACTCCATGATTATAGCCTAGCACACCTCACGACAGTCGCGGATCGCACCAAACAACAGCCCGCTTCATCGCTCGTCCAGAACGTAAGGCGCGATCCGCTTCTCAAGAAAAGGAAGACCTCAAGCGTGTCCGACTGGCGGCGGAGAAAGGCTCTCAGAAATGCTGAATCGTATGTTTGGTCTTCTACGTCTTGTTCATAGCTCAAGAGTTACTCTCACACACAGCCTTACTGAATCAAGCCGGTATGTGTCTCGTCGCTTGTATACCATCGGTAAACCGCTCATCGAAATGCGAAATTCCGAAGCCCCCTCAATGTCAAGCGAAAGCGAAAGGCGGTCAAGGAAGAGGAAGAAGACGAGCTTCAGGCTTCTCGTAAGAACTTATTCACTGTTATGCTTCCTTTTCATACCCTTATTCCACGCTTGTTTAGTCGCTTCGCCTGCAAAGCGCATGCGCAAGCTGAAGTGAAATCCGATATCCTAGCTTCCGGTCGTTGATATCCGCAATCATATTATCAGTCTATTCCAAAAGCTACGTATAGTGTGGAAGATTAAGACTTGGGCGCTTGAGTCTTCCTTAGAAATTGCGCCAGACGTCGCCAACCTTCGGTTGGCTCCTCCTGGCTCCCTGCATGGGAGAGGCACAACTCCCGAGAAGTTCCTTCAAAATAGCTCCGAGCTTGACAGGCAAATTAAATGTATTGAACCTGGCGAAATCTCAACCTCAGGCCAATCGGTGCGAGAGAAGCTAGAAGCTAGTTCAGAGTATTGGCAGTGCATAGCCTGAGCGCGTCTCCCGACTGTCTTGCGCTTTCGGCTACTACTTGATTATCTCCTACTAAGCAACACTGTACGAAGCAAATCATTCGAAGCACTCAGTAATAATCGTTGTTTGCATCCTAGGCACCACCCATGGCTGCCAGGAACCTCTCACTGGCAACCCGATTCATGTATGCACTTTTATTTGATTAGCGCTGAGCGCTGAGCGCGTTTCTAGAGGTTTCTAGTCGCTTGGTGACGTCATACGATGCTCGCTTGTCTTTGCTGCTTTGTCCGAGTCTTTGTCGTTCATCTTTGTCGTTTGTCTCTTGTCTTATCCCTGGTGGGAAAAACCCCTTGGTTTTTGTATAATTGATATGGTAGCCGCGAACTCGAGCATTATACAATTAGTTACAGACTTGGTGGTACCTATCGCATGAAGTGCCACAGCCATGGGCACGGGAGGCGTCGAAAGTCGTATTGATACCATTGACGGTTCAGGGAGATAAGAGCGAAATGCACAAGATCTGTAGTGTTGGCAGTGCATGCTATGGAAGCACCGATCGCGGTCAACGACGATGTGGCCTTTGTGACCCGCGAGCATATACGAGTGAAGAGATGGTATTGCAATGAGGTCAAGAAGTACATACGCAGAACAAGGAGGAACGACATTCCCTAACAGAGTGTCGGCTCACAAGGTATAGGATGACTGGGGTGGAACCAGAGGTACAAGGAACGAAGATAGATAGAAAATGAGTGTCGCAAGAATTGGGCGCCATTGCCCGCCCTTCGAATGGTCGCTCAGTAGTCTACTAATGTAAATAACTCGCCAACATCTGGCCAATCCGATACATCAGGCTGCGCTCGTTCGTACCAATACTCGCCAATCCCATCCTTCTTAGACTCGCAAGCTTGAAGGCGATGCTCCAGTTTCAGTCCCTCCTTCACAAAGGGATCCAGACATTGAAGCAGAGTTTGTACAATATGCTCCGTCAATTCGTGCACCTCTGTGTAAAGCACGATCTTTTCCAGTCCACTGTGAGGAGTGGAGGGACTCCGACGGGAAGCAACCATTGCTTGCAGCGCTTCTGCCTGTTGATCAGAACCATCCCGAGACACACTGTAGTGGTCAAATGTAGTTTGTTCGAGGTGCCCGATATCTAGGACCAGTGTTTTGAGTGTCGGTACGAGGTTGTCGGAAGCACGGGCTGAGACGAGGGTGAGGGCCTTGGAAATGTTGATAAGCCCCTGCCAAATATCGAGTTCAAGTGTCTGGAGCCGGGGGAGACACCCAAGCACGAGTCGAACAGTAGGGAGGGGCAACTGTGAGGAGGTGATCGCCAGCCTCTCGAGCATTTCAAAAGACGCTAATTTAGTCAAGAAGGGACTTTCTGGCTGAACAGCGTCCCATCCACACCAGTAAGTGTGGATTCCCAAGTATTTCAGATTGGGAACGTCGAATGACCAAAACCTATCGAGGGTGTTCATTCTAGACAGATTTGAAAACCAATACGACAGAGACAAGCCCTTGAGATTGTCAAATGCCGCATGTTTGACTGGTCCCGGCGGGCTGCTTGAGGTGCGACTGCCAACGCCAAAGTGCGCAAATTGGAGATTCTCCATATGCGTTGCACAGAGATCCAATACATGGGTGTCGGCCTCCTCATGAAACAGGAAATGGGTGAGTTGGTGCCAGGGAAGGCGGATGATCTGAAGAAGATATTCTGATTTGAAAGAACCCAAGGCGACCCGGTTGAGCAATGGGCAATCTTCAAAGGCGAGGATTGTTTCTCCATTAGATGCCTCTCTCCAGGCCTCAAAATCCGAGTCCGATGTGTTGAGCACCAGACGATGCAAGAAGGGAAAAGCGCCTTTGGGTAATGAAATCAGCGGATCGATGCCGACTTGGTTGAATGTCAGGCTGTGAAACCTGAAGGCGGGTATCGAGCTGGTGAGGCGTTCAAAAAAGATGATTTGATCCTCGTGCGGGGGCTGCTTCTCCCAAGCGTGGCTGAAGACCATCTGGAAGTTGATTCCCGCATCTTTGCAGCGCCCCAGCCACATGATGGGGAGTAGAGGATCTCTTAACCTCTTCTCGACCCTATCCTCGACGCGATTGAAGAGTTCCAGCCTAAAGGTAGTCCATAGCGTGGCCGAATCAGCCGCAACAGCTCTCCAATGGGCGCAGACCTGACACAAAAGCAATGGTGCTTTCGAGATGTCGATCGATGGAAGCTCGGGTATGCAGAAGGCGAAGATATCGCGAAGGAGCTCATCTGGGAGCTCTTGCATGGGACTTTCACTAGAATGGGATGCTGTGCCTAGTATTTAGTCTCTAATTCCTTCAATCTCAAAGGAAGATGGCTTACGTGCCATGGTTAGAGAAAGAGTGAGTGTAGCGGTCTGAGTCGTTTAAGCGCCCGAGCCTTACAGTGCCATGTGAAAGTTGATTTCAAACCCCGACGGACAGACCGGCGTTCTGAAGCTTTCTGTCGTGGAATTGCGCTTTCATTGTTCATCGCTTACACGAATACTGCAAGCTCTGCATGGCAAGCTCGAGTGCTCTACAAATTCTACAAACCATGGCATATTCTTCTCCCATGAAATGGTCTCAGGCCAGCTGGGCACCCTCGCCTCCCCATCACGACATTCCTTGTTCAACCGGCTTCAGCGAGTAGAGCAACGCCATGTCTTCGAAAGGTACATCGTTTAGACAGGAGCACCGCGTGGGGAGAGCCAGTATCTGTTTCCAATCATAGCCTCCCCCAGCGGACGCTGAGATTATCTGCATCACCCGTGATGATGAGGAACCTATGAATGCGGCCAGAGGTGCGACAGATTGTCTGTCTCCCTTCACACGCGCGCTAAATTGATGATCTAGACCCCAAGAAGGAGACAGAACCTCTTTCCGAATTGGTTCAACCTCTTACTATGCACGAGCATGTCCCTCAGTGCCCGGTGGAGGCGAGATGACTATCGTTACCGCTCAGAAGCGCAGGCTCCTCCCGCCGAAGGTGCGTTTACTTTCCCTGGCGTCCCTGATCGCGTCCCAACTGTCTCTAGTAGCCTCACACAAGATGCAAACCATCATAGCACGACCATCACGGCGGCGACGAGGATCATTCAGAATACGAGTCTGAAGCCTCTCGCCGCGCCGTTCTTGGTCCAAACCGAAGCCCAAACCGAAAGGGGTGGAACCTTCGTAAAAAAGCAAACACATCATGGAGGAAGAGGAGGAGGAAGTGTCGATGGCAGACGAAGAGAATGAGGCAGAAAGGGCAGGTCGGAGTGGAGCCACTCGCCAGTTGACGAGATTGGCTACCGAAAAGGTTTCTAGTCCTCCTCCCTTGCTAGCGACGCATTAATGAAGGAATCTCTTCAGGTCGAAGACAGAGATCCCAGCGCGTCTTGGCCTGTCAGCAAGACGCGGGCGTTGAAGGAAACTGCAGCGCGACCCTCACCCTTGGCGCCGGTTTCTGGATCATCCACTTCGGCCTCTCAATCCACTACCCCACACACCCCTCGACGCCCACCCGGACTGGAACACCTGGAAGTTGACCCTCCCTACATCTCAGGAGCTTTGTCGCCTCGCCGCGTTCCGATACATCAGCCAACGAAGGTCTTTCCGCACATACTCCAACTCTATCGAGGAATGGGAAGCAGTTGGGGAGACTGTTTCCTCGAACCTCCACCGCGTTCGTCTTCCCTTATCCTTTCATCACCCTCTTCGTCCACGATGAAGGGCCTTTCTCCTACTACCCCAGCTCATATTGGCAAGCATCAAAATGATCTTCCTGCTCCTGTCGACCTCCCCGCGGGCGACACTGGCGTCGACATGCCTCCTACGTTGTCCATCGAAGGACCACACCTCCTCGTCTGATCTATCTCCTCCCATCGCGTTCTTGCCACTCGCACAGGGAGACACCAGCATGTCTGGCTCTGAATGTCGTACCGATATGGAAGAAGAAGAGGAGGACGAGTTGGATTCGAGCCAAGATTCGTTAGATGGTGTTTTTGCCGCATGATGGGGAAGAAGTCTCTGAACGCACGTTCACCCCTCCGCGATGCCACTGTTTTCTCTCCTCCCGAAAGCTACGTGCAATCCAAACTCCCCAACCCCGTCTCTCTGCCCGCTGAAGAGGCTGGGAGCGATGCTGCCCAACCCGTCGAGGGCCTTGCTGCTTCAACATCATCCATCTCTCTGTTTCTTCGTTGTCTTCAGCATCCAGCATGGCCGCTGGCAAGGCAGGACATGAAGACCTCGCGGCCGTTGAGAATCTCGACGCTTCGATATCATCCTCTTCCTCATCCACAACGTCGACTGTGGCATCAGCCTCTGCATCCTCGACGCGTACCTCGACCTCGTCCATAAATCAATGCCAATGTCGAACATGGCGTCGCTGCGCAGCTCCGAGAGTTCTACGCGAGTATCGCATGCCTATCTCCTCCGATCAGTGTGAGGTGCAAGGCAAATGTGGCAAAGGGAACGAGTAAGGTGAAAGCAATTTGGAAGGGTGATATCGAGAAGGAGGGGAAGGATGAGCATGGCGAAGGGGTACTGGAAGGGGAGTATGGCGAAGGAGGTAAAAGAGGGGTATGAGAAGGAATACCTCAAGCAGGAAATAAAAGAGGAAGCGGAGGTGAAGAACGAGTCGCTTGATCAGCGGTACCTCCATCTCGATGAGGACGAGACGCTGACGGAGGGGTCTGTAAGTCGGGCAGTTCTCCCCTCGGAATGACATCTGTTTGCACATACGGGTACGCCTGCGCGGTATCTCAACGTTGCTCCATTTCATTCGAGGGCGAATCTTCCAGAGCAAGAACCTCGGAAGTACGGTTGAAGTGCGTGCGGCGCTTCCTGATCGGGCGCTTGACCCACAAGCGCTGATCCTGATCGAACTCGTGGCGTCTTCAAGGCAGTTATTATGTTAGCCACTGTGAACGTCGGAAGCCTTTTGAGCAGCACGAAAAGGGTGGTGCTTGCCGTTGAATGATCGCATGTGCTCTTCACTCTGACCTCTCCCAGCGCACTTTCGCCCCTTCGTGGCACTCATGTCAAGCCACTGTCCGGCCGTCTCTACATTTTCGAATGTCAAGCATGTGCAGATGGAGGGGGGGACTGTCAACATTGAAGGACGGGACACTAACTGTAAACCTTTTGCTCATTTTCCTAACCCTACCGCAATGACTCAAGGGAGCTCTCTAGACACCACTCTGGAAGTGAGCAAAACTACACGCCTGGTGCCCAGTGTACGTGTATGATCAACAGAACTACTCATGGTAGGGATTTCGTCAGCGTCGGAGGAAACACCTTTGTCCTGGCCCAATAGCTGACAGCGTATGGCAAGGTACTATGAACTTTGGCTCAACGATCCCAATCAGCCCCGCACCGTCATCACCACCGATAAACCCCATACCTGTCCCTCACACAGCCCCGAACTCTCTGCCTAATCCTTCGAATATGGCAAGTCAGTGGACTACGCAAGAGCCTTTGATCGGTCCCACCAGCAGTGAAGGCAGTGCAACACCCAGAAGCGTGCATAACCTAGTCAATCATATCGGCCCCCCAGCTGCTAGCCAGTTCGTGAACAATGGAATAAATTATGGTATGTTTGTTCGGAGACAAATACCCTTCTACGAGCCCAATCATTAACGGTGTATGGTAGACCCTATATTCCTTCAAATCCCTGCGCAATCATCCGAAATTCCTACCTCCCAACCCATCTGCATTCACCTCCACCTACCACCGTCAAGGTGCAAACCATCCAGGGCTAGGTCGTCAAGGTTTAAATTGTCAAGGGCTAAACCGCCAAGGGATAAACATACTTCCCCACCAGGAGACCCAGGCAACCAACACTTCGAAGGACATCCGATACCTGTCCCGCAGGTATGTCCGATAATACAAGCCTCTCAGGCAGCCCTGAGCTCCGGGCCTCGTCCTTTGGCGACGGAAAGGCAGTGCGATGATCGGCTGCCAGTCAAGCCCCTCAATGCTCTCGACGAGGCGCCGTATACAAGGTTCATCTATTCACTACTTGCTGTTTTGGGCCTTGTTAGTGGCGGTTAGGAACTTTTAGACTTGATCCATGAGCTCGACCGCATTCGCGCTTGTATGTAACTTCGTGCTTATTTATGATCGTTGGAATGTGAAAATGATTTGCTTTAAGCCTTTTTTGCTTGAGTATATTGTAATCGCCGATATTTCGATAGGTGTTTGGTTGAGAGTAGGCAATCAAAGTGAAGCCCGCCTCTCGCAAAGAAAGCTTGATGTCAGCGATATAATATTCGATCCGGGCCATGGCGGACCGTGGAAACATTCGTAAAGTTTCGGCGTTCGTAAAGGGCTGTGGGAAGTGGGCTATAGACGGCCTGAAGCAGAGTCTCACTGCAGGAACCCGTTACCCACTATATATAAGCGCCCAGCAAACACCTATCAACAGAGCAACAAGCGCCGATCATTGGAATTTGGCGCCCAGTCTTAGGAGACGCAAGGTTGTACGGATGGACCGGTTTGGCAGAATGACCTCCCAATCGTATTCCGAATTGGGTCTTACAGGTGTTCACGAGTTTTACATTCAATTGCACCATTCATTACAAGAATTGAGTATTGCCCATGGATACAGCAAGTCGAAAAGACCGATTGAGCGAGCTAGTAGTCTAGGTCTGGTAACGAAGGCGCTTAACAGCGCGACCATCTGAATCCCCTGAGCCTCCCTCGCTCCTGCTACACTCACTAATCGTCCTCTTTCCAAGACTCGTGCTGCAGCTGGGTCCTTCATCGACACCAACAGCTGCAGAACTAGACTCTTCGGGCACGGCGTTGCCCTCTGAATCAGCGATAGCAATGGGATCGCCCTGAGTTCCCTCTGCAGGGCGCTGCAACCTGTAGTTCTCCAGCGTATTCTTTTGCACTGGAAACTTTGCGCTGCCTCGGCCTTTGGCCTTTGATTTGACCTTCTGGCTGGGAGGTGCGTTGGTGGACACGGGCTCCGAGTCACCTTGGGTTGCAGGCTTAGCCTTTCCAGGTTGTTTCTTGCCTTGAGCTATGCCCTTGCCCTTGCCCTTAGTCGTTGACTCGGGAGTAGGGGCAGGGTTGCTTTCTGAAGATGAATCGCTTCCCGAAGGACTTGGAGAGCGATTATTGGGAGCGGAAGAGGAAGATGTCGCGAGCTAGGAGCTGCTAAAGTCCTTTGGGACGATAGCACGCCGAGTCGTCGACTGGGATTGAGATGGACGACTAGCATTGCCCTAAAACACGGACGCTGATCAGCGCGATGTAGCAACAAGCCCAAGAAAGCAATGACGCACCTCCTTCTCCCCGAGATACTTGTCTAGTTTATTCTTCTGAGACCCTTTGCCTTTGCGAGGCACAAACAGCGGATCGTTCAAGTCCACCGGTTTAGGCCTTGGGTCATCTGGATCGGCGGGGAGACCCAAAGCAGCTTTCGCAGCGACAATGAAGAAGACATTCTACACGCAAGCATTATCAGTACCGTACTAAGAATCGGCAATTGAACCGCAAAAGACATACCTTCGAAGCCCAAGCGGGGTCCTCCTTCGCCGACGCCAATCTACTTTCAATCCACCAAGTAGCACAGTTGCTGAGTGGCTTCTTGTAGTACTTTGACCCAAACGTGACTCGAAATTTCCTCCAGTTTGAATCCGCTCGAAGAGCCTCTGCAAATCCGGCCTTGAATCGTGCGATGGCGATTCGCGCTGCTTGACGGCGCTACAGCCATAAATATCGTCAGCATCTTGCTAAGAAAGGGGACAGGTGAAAGTAACTTACAGGTTCATCGTTCGATTCCTTGAGCGCCCGCTCCAACCAGTACCACGGAGTCTCGCGTACACGGTATCCCTTGTACTCCCCAAACTTGAGAAGGAAGCCACCTGCTTGATCTCCGTGGTGCCAGTACTTGAGGTGGATGGGATCAAGACCCCTAAACTGCATCTCTGGGTTACCCCACTGAGAGGGAAGAGGCGAACTGGATCCCTCCTTCGTGCCAGAAGCAACATCGTCACTGCTACCAGCAACGGACGCAGTGGGTGCCTTGTCGGCGACAGATCGTTGGGCATCGCCCTGGGCCTGTAAAAACGCGATCATCAGCTATAAAGTCGCGTGAAATAGAGATTTGGACATACCTGACTGAGCCCATGCTCACTCGACATGGCCTGAGCCAACGCGACGTTCTTCTTTTCGTTAGACGACTTGAATTCCGCAGCCATCAGAGTATTGATGGGGATCAACAGGAAGCAAGAAAACGCGTCGAAACCGTCGCCTTATATACGTTTTCTCAACTCCCGATTTGGATCTGTGAACTTCGTTGAACTGGCTCACGGTAGCGGTTTGAGTCACATGGCTCGAGCTGTGAGTCAGCGAGTGCACAGCCCCATCCAGAGGAGAACTTTCATCACGTTTGGGAGGAAAGTTGCTTAACTTCAGAAACGCCGTTGAGGAGTGGAAGGGAACACGGAGGAGAAGGGGATGAAATCAAAGGCATGATGATCAGCCGGATTTGGTGCGTGCCGTCGGATCAGCGATTCAATTGGGCGGAAGCGAAAGGTGATATATCCGGCACCGCCCCTGAGCGGATGCTAATTGCCCATTTATTCTCCAATGCAAAGAAAGAAAGAGGACTCATGGGCCGTGGGTTTGCAGACTCGGAGACCCTTTGCGTAGTAAATTCAGCTTGGCTCGCTTGCATATGAGCCAGCGACCGAGAACCGAGCTGGTTCATCACACAAGCCGGGCAGACACGTACGCAACCGGTATTGAGTCTGAGGGAGGCCTTCAACTTCACTGGAGAAGTGATAAGTACAGACTGTCAAGTGAGGCTGTTGAAGGATAGAACATGGAGCCTGAGGAGCGCAATCCGTACGAAGAATCTGGTTGATTCATACCTATCTTTTTACCAACATTCCAAAGCTCGCAAACAAGAAAAGCATGATCAACAGCAAAATATATTACAACACTGAGCTACTCATGACTAGATATGGAATTTACAAAACGGATTGACAGACTTAGAGACGTAGACGAGACGATTCGGCTAGGCGCGGAGAACGACGAATACGCTTAGCAGGGCGTCCACCTTCCACATCCTCTCCCTCGCTCCCGCCACTATCACTAACGCGCTGGCTAGCCTTCCTCTTGCGAGCCGTACGGGGACTCCGGCTCGTGCTGCTACCAGCGGCGCCCTCGCCAGCAGGTGTAGCAGAAGAGGAAGCTGTACCCATGTCATTGACCACGACGGAAGGAGTGTCGATATCGATGACGATAGGGTCGCAGGCGCTGTCTCCTACCAGGCTCTTGGGAGACTTCGCTCCCGCACCAAAATGGTTCTCCAGCGTGCTCTTCTGGGAAGGAAATTTCGGATTAGGCTTGCGTTTGCCCTTTGCCTTGTCCTTGGGCTGCTGGCTCGTTGAAGTTGGAGCTGGAGCGGCGTCAGCAGCAGGCTGAGTCGAGTCGACGGCGACTGATACAGGTGACACCTTGCGTCGTTTCCTGGCTGGAGCCTTGCCTTTGCCCTTCCCTGCTTTGGCCGTGGTGGCAGAGGACTCGCTGCCACTTGGGCTTGGGGAACGGCTCGCAGACTGCTGCGAGAGAGCCAGCACGTTGGCCTGGCTAAAGTCTCTTGGAACGATGGCATTGGCGCGACGCTGAGTCCGTGGTTGGGATGGGCCAGCTGCATTATCCTATATAGATCGTTAGCACAGCGTGAAAAGTTCTGAGAAAGAAAGTTTACCTTGGGAACAAAGGATGCAACTTGTTCTTCTGAGGTTGCACGACTTTGGGAGGCGCGAACCGCGGGTCGTTCATAATGACCGGCTCAGGCTCGGGAAAGTCTGGGCGGGGAGGAAGTCCCAACGACGCTCTCACAGCGGCGAGGAAGACTTCGTACTGGAGATAAACAAAGATTTAGGTAAAATCCAGGATGTACTTGAACGCTAGACGTACACGAAGACCCAATGTAGTGCTGCTCTTTGCCCAGCGGAGGATGAATCGCCTCCAACGAACGTCGCATCGCGCAAGCGGCTGTCGCGCGTATCGTCCGCGGCGAAAGGGAACAACAGCGTTTGCCCAATCTTTGCGAGCAGCAGCGAACGAGCCTGCTTTGAATCGAGCAATGGCAATGAGCAGCGCTTTGTGCTTCTAGAGACCAATCAAGATTTAATAACTTGAGTAAGCGAGACGATGGAGGACTTACGGTCTCATCTTGAGCCCATTTGAGCAAAACGCGTGGAGCTTCACGGAGAGGACGACCTTTATACTTCTTGAAAGGGAACAGGAAGCCGCCAGCTTGCACGCCATAGTTCCAGTACAAGGGATGATCTTCGCCTTGTCTATCTCGTCAACCTGGGAGGTAACAGGTAGAGAAAGGGAGCTAGATCCAGCCCCCACTGATACTTCTGGAGGAGAAGCGGCGCTGGGATCAAGAACCGCGGGTTGCGTGCTGCCCCGGGCCTGCGAGTACAGATCATCAACGCGTTGTCCTTCTCGTTGATCAGAAAGAGATACTCACCTTGGCATAGCCGTGATCTTCCAGCGTGGTGACCCGAAATTGCACCTTCTTCTCCCTCTCGGCGCTATGCTTCACACCACTGGGATGGCTCAGACCAGTGGCCGTAGCATCTGCGCCTCCGTCGTCGTCTTCGCCAACGACGCCTGCAAAAGTCCTCCGATTTCCGACAATTTTCTTGGACGGGGAGTCGGGGCCCCTCTGAGTTGTTGAGTTGTAGTCTTCAGCCATGGGAGGGGGGAATAGGCGCCTGGAACGCGCTCTTTTATATCTTTTCGAGATGCCCGATTTGGATCTCGTTGGGAATTTTCGAACCAGCTCAGTACTCGTCACGAGACCATTGCAGAGCCTCGACAGCGAAGTGCCGGCGGAGATAGGATGTAGCGGCTGGGATGCATTCTTGAAGTCGAATCAAAGAGGAAGAGGGCAAGGAGGAGCAGGAGGATGACGGCGGAAGTGGAAGCACGTATCCGGCAAAGCCCCTGTTGTTCGTGGGAAACACAGCCACTACTCTTCATCGCTTTGTGAGACCTGTGAGGCTGGAGACCGTATAGGATGCTCGTTCGCGGGGGCGGGCTGGAGAATAAATAATGGTTTGTATTTTTGTATAGGATTCGGAACGGTACAAGAATAGACTCTGTGGCGATCATGGCATACGATTGCATATAACATGGACCTACAGGAGACAACAGAAACATATCCATATGGCATATGGAGTTCTGCTTATGGGAAACAGTCCATAGAATGAATGCAAGGCACATAGGTTACTTATCTGCACGTTGCCTCCTCGTTGCTAATTATAAATGAGATCCGCGATCTCCCCCCACGCTGCTGCCTCATGCACGCCGAGCGCGCTTCGCAGACGAGGCCCTATCCTCCGCTTCTTCGTTCAAACGTTCTCGTCTCCGCTTGTTTATTCTAGCCCTTGATCTGAACTGTGACAGAGGAACATCATCATCTGAAATTGGGCTTGATTCGAGTTGATTGCGATGCTGCGTGGTGACCTCAGCGGTGAGAGATCCATTCGTTAAGCTTCCTCCCGTCCCGGTTGGCGACCGAGTTTGGGCATCACACGGACACTGGCTGTTCCAGACTGTGACATAAATGCCACCGTCGGGTTTCACTTCCAGTGCCCCTGTAACCCCTAACTTAGGACCAGCCATGAACACGAAGAATTGCTTCATGACTTCTAGTTGGGCAAAGGATCCACCAAGGGTTTCATCTGGTCTGGGAGTATTGAAAGAGATGGTCGGCTTGACGTTGGCATTTGAATCAGCATCTAGGGTGGCCGACGCAGTGATTGGGGTATCACTGCCTGGTGTAGCACGACCAGAGCTGGCCATAGAGGTGAGGCCAGGTGATCTTTCCTGATGATGCAATATTGCATGATTGTTGTTTGCAATGTTTAGCCTTCGGCCACGGCGGTTGGCTTCTGGATCGGTGTCTTCATCGCTTGAGCCTTCGTCCGATGCGTTGCTGTCGTACACAAACGAAACATTGTCACTGACAATGGATTCGTCGGGAACGACAAAGCCTCGAAGGTTTCCGTATGCGTCGACTTCGCGCTTTCTCTTGTTAGGGCTGGATTTGTTGCTTCGACCACTTATAATAGTGCCCATTGAGGTATCACTATCATATCGGACTGGCGCTGCTTCTGGGCCAGCAATCCCTATTTGTTTTCCGGCTGCATTTTTGTTGCATTTGTTGGTTTTGTCCACATCCATTGGTGCGTCTTCGTCGTCTTCGGTTTTAACTGGGCCGCCGTCATCGGAAAGGCTGGTGTCGGTGGCAATCGTGTTTGTCTGTAGATGCAAAGTTATGTTGCTGAGTTCTCCGAGTCTCATGACAGGTGCATTAACATACCTTCGAAATAACACTGCCTGGTGGAGAGCCTACATATGAAGAAGAGTCAGTATCCTCGTTTCTCTTTGAGGCGAGCCGCCTTCGACGCGCCCATTCAGCAATGGGAATCCTTCTCTTTGTCTGATTACACAAATTCATTTCGAGTCTCCAGGGATATCTAGTTGATAGTCCCAAGGATGGTGTTATTCCGCAGCGGCAGCGATATTTGTATGCAATATCGTTATGGTTTTTGTATGGGTTTTCGATGATTTTCAAATTTCTTTGAAAAATAGCCTCGAAAATCGAATTTCTTCGAAGTGGGTTTGGGGGGAATGAATCCGGAAAAGGTGTCCTTATGTACGTTTTGGGCGTGGCTGTGGGACGAGGGTTGTATATGCTTGGATCCCCAATCCGACCTTCTCCCGTCTCTTCTACACTGCACCTTCACAACTTGACATTGGTCCAGACTCCATATCATTCATCGCTTTCGACACAAGGCGACTTCATATCAATTCTAGCAGCTACCTAAAAGCGTGCTTTACAGGCTGCTCTTCCCTATCACCCAAGCCTTCGTCCCCTTTCTCCTTTGTTTGAACGCCATCGCGATCGTATGGAAGAGCCTTCAGTACGCAGATATGGACTCTCAAGTCCACGCTTTCTTCCACGTTCAACTCCAGCGTCCAAGGCATGGCAGCATCGTGCTTGACGACAAGTCTTGTGATTGTCCTCATCGGATGCTCATGGCCATTCTGTGATCGCCGTCGTCATTTTGTAGCGATCTGTGCGGAGGTTATCTTAGTGGTGAGTCGAATTTTGATATTGCTAACGCTGGTGTTCTGGTCGCCCGTGTTGAAATCAACGGGGGACATGGAACATGATCGAGGGTGCATACTATCTCGTTCCTGAATTTACACCATGTGTCAATTCATCTCGGGGACAATCAGACAGGTGAGAGACCTACCATTCGTCTGCTGTGGCGCCCCTTTCACTTTGGTGCTTGGCTAGAGGGGTCATGGTCACCAGACGTGATGGTGCTACCGCTGCCTTGGGTTTGGTGGTGTAGTTCATTCCCTGGGGCGACAGTAGCAGCAGCCTCAACGCCGGCAGCTTGAGGATCCAGGAGCGGAGCTCTATTGTCAGCTGATACGCCGTTAGTGCCAGCGTCGGCGGTGCTTGTTGGCTCGATGAATCCGCCTGCGAGAGAAACATTTGATCATCAGTGTGTTGTTCTGAAAAGTGGGGTACATTTCTCGAGGCGACCTCCTAGGCGACTTTGAAATACCCGCACAGTGTGTTCGCGGGTACCTCCGTTAAAGTTTCTGTCTCTTGGTGTTATGTTCACAGAACTCAGCTGACTTGAGTTGGAGGTCATCTGAGTGCTGCTGCCGGCGACGGTGGGACAACTGTATCCAGGACCGTCCTCGCCTTTCTGATCTGTGGGATGGCTTGATTGGTTGTGATCGAAGACGTGAGAATGGCTTTCTTTATAGACAAATACCTCTCGCAGTTTTGGGATGGATGGATGTTTTGTAAGAGCGTATAGTACATTTGTTTATGGAAGTGAGCTGGAGAATAAATAATGGGTTGTATTTTGTGTGAGAGTCGGAGGCGTACAATGATTGGCTTAATAACATATGGTTGCATGAAACGTGGACCTACAGAAGCCGACAGAAAACATATCCATATGGCATACAAAGTTCTACTTATGGGAACCAGTCCGGAGAATGGAAGCAACGCACAGAGGTTATCTGCACGTTCCCTCGTTGTAAAATCTGCGATTTCCCCTTCAACTCCGCCATGCTAGCTGCCTCATGTTGGTCTCATGATCATGCACACCGAACGCGCTTCGCATTCGGGCCCCTCTCCTCCGTTTCTTCATTCAAACGTTCTCGTCTCCTCTTTGTTGTTCTTGCCCTTGACCTAAGCTGTGTCAAAGGTATATCATCATCTGACATTGGGGCTGATGCGAGCCGATGCATATGCTCCGTGGGGGCCTCAGAGGTGAGAGATTCATTTGTTAAGCCTCCTCCCGCCGCCGCCGATTGAGCTTGACCATCACATGGGCACTGCCTATTCCAGATCGTGACATTAACACCTCCGTCAGCCTTCATTTCCAGTGTTCCTGTAACACCTGGCTGCGCACTGGACATGAACGCGAAATATTGCTTCATGACATCTTCGAATCGGGCAAAAGATCCACCAACGGGCTTGGAAGTAATTGGAGGGACGGTCTGCCTGGCGTCTGCGTCAGCAGCTTCTGCATTTATCTCAGCATCTCGCATAACTGGCACATTCAATGGGATGTCACCTTGAGGTGTCGTACAAGTGAAATCCCTCCCAACAGAGGTATTAGTCGTCTTGTCGCTCGTGTCGTTCGACCCTCGAATGCGACCATTCACTTTTGGAGTTGTGTCGCCATCAATGAACCCTTCGTCCGAGGCATCACTATCATACTCGAGCAGAGCATCGTCAGGAACAACGAATCCCTTTAGGTTTCCGTATGCATCGACTTGGTCCTTCCAATTGTTGTGACTGATTTTACTACTTTGAGCAGGAGCAGTGCCGATCGAGGTATCACTGTCGTACTCGAGAGGATCATCGTCAGGAACGTTACTAAACTCTGAAAGGTTTTCAAATGCATCGACTTCGATCACGGAGGCATCGGTGTCATATTCAAGTGGTGCATCGTCAGGGACAACAAATCCTTTGAGGTTTCCGGCTGCATCGATTTCGTCGCTTTCATTGTCCACATCCATCAGCACCTCTTCGTCGTTCTCGTCGGTTTCAACTGGGCTGCCGTCATCGGGATCGGTGCTATCTTTGCCATTGGTTTTGGGCTGTAGATGCAAAGGTATCTTGTTCAGATCTTCGAATCTCATCGCAGGTACATTTACCTTCGAGATAGTATTTCCTAGTGCACGCTTTACAATTGGAGAAGAGTCAGTTTCCTCTTCGTTTCTGTTTGCGGCGAGCCGCCTTCGATGCGCCCATTCAGCGATGGGGATCTTTCTCTTTGTCTGATTACACAAACTCATTTCGAGTCTCCTAGGGTATTTAACAGATGATTCCAAGGGTGATGTTATTCTGCAGCAGTGATATGTGTATGTGGTATCCTTTTCGTTTTCGTATGCTTTTTCAATGATTTCCAAAATGCTTTGGAAAAGACCTCAAAAATCGAATTTCTTCGAAAGTGGGTGGGGGAAAGGAAGGCTCGAGAAAGGGGACATTATATATGTTTGAGTGTGGCTGTGTGATAAGAGTTGCACTTGCTTGGCCTTCCCGATCTGGATCTGGTGCGAAATGCGAGGGAAGAGAATCTTTCTTGGATCTTTCAAACACTCTTGACTGCAGCCTCGCAATTTCATTGACAATGGTACATATCGGCTACCAATATCGAGATAAGGTAACTTTGTGTCAGGTGGTAAGATCATCCAGCAGTCACCCACGGACGCGTTTTGGAGTGCGCTCGTCCCCTTCACCCTCTTCGTTCCCTGTCCGCATAGAATCTTCCACCGTCACAACGCCACAGTGACCGTTTGGAAGAGCCTTCAATACGCGGACGTGAACTCTCAGATCCATGCCCCCAGTCACATTCAACTTCAGCGCCAAAGGCACGGCGGCATCCTGCTTGATGACAAGCCTTGTGACTGTCCTCATGGGATATTCGTGACTATTCTGCGATCGCTGGTGTCCTTTGGTAGCGATATGCGCGGAGGTTGTCCCAGGGGTGAGTGGCGTTTCGATGCCCCTGGTGCTGGTGTTCTCGTTGTCCATATCGAGATCGACTGGGGTACATGGAATGCGACCGGGGGAGGACAAGGTCTCGCTCCTGAATTGGCTGAGACACGGAGGGGTGAGTCGATGTGAAGCACGATTAAGGTGATAGCCCTACTGTTCGTGTGCTCTGACCTTCCCTTTGCGCTTAGCTGAGAAGGGTCATGCTGCATTGAGCCGGCAGATGGGTTGGGCTCGCTGCCTTGCGCTTGATGAAGGAGCGATCCGTCTGCTGGGCCATCGGGTGCGGAAGTAGCATCAATCGAGGCTTCAGACGTGTCGAGCGCAGCAGCGTTATCCACGGAGACACCGTTGGCGCCAGGTTTTGTACTTGTCGCTGGCTCGGTGGCTTCTGCCTGTGGCTAGCGGGAGAAAGGTTCGGTTGTCAGCGGGTTGTTCTGACAAGAGAGGTACATTTCTCGACGCGACCTACCTTGGCGACTTCGAAGTACCCATACAGTGTATTTGTGGGTACCTCCGTTTTTTTGGGCTTAGTGTTACGTTTTGTCCCACTCAGCTGACTGAGGCTTGCAGTCAGTTGAGAGCTGCCGGCAATACCTTGCCGGGTGGTCACAGTGCTGTCCGAGGTTTTCTGGTTTGTTAATTTAGTAAAGTCCATGATTGGGATCCGTTGATTGTTTGGGAGACGAAGACGTACGAATGCTTTGTTTTTATGAACTTTTGCAATAGAGACCTCCTTCCTGATTTTGCAGGAGGATGAACACTTTCGGGAGTTATTTCTCCGAAATAGAGCTGAAGGCGGTGTTCGATGATATACATGTTCGTGATATACATGTTCGTGATATACGTGTTCGTGAAGATTTGTCTTCAGAGAATCAGTGACCAGTGACCAGTGCGGAGTCGGATGTAGATGCGGGGACAATTCCGAAGCAAGCTTCGAAGTGTCTTCATGACGTCGGACGTGTCTGCCAAGGAATATACAAAGTGGAAATTGTTGAGTAAAACCATCGAGCACGAAAGGAGAGAAAGCAGGCGTTTGTCAGATGGATGTGCGCAAACAGAAAGTTTAGGCATCCAAAGCAGAGAGAATTCCCCGAGTCAAGACCAGTGGTGAGAGGACACTTCCGTTTCGAGAGTACAGACAGAAATGCAGAGCGCAACTCAGAACAATGAAGTTCACATGGGTCCATGGATCTGCACCTCGTTGAAGTCAGGCCGAGCGGCAGGTTGAACGGCAGAGTTCCCGAGTTATACAATTGACACATGGGTCGCAAACGCTATTTTGCCAGAAGGGTGTCCGAGGGTCGGCAAGTCACATTCCATCGAAGAAGACATCGAGGGAAATGGGAAGGATGCGAACTGAGTACTGAGTCCGTGGGTACCCCTAATGGTGGCAGTAACACAGCCACATATGATTTCGTGCCATCGTTGCGCGAAGTTCTCCATCTGTTTCCCCACTTCCGCTCATTCTCAATTCATCGACTTTCAATAAACGACGTTTACCAACGGCAGGGTACATTGAACATACAAGAACTGCTAAGGTAACAATGCGTACACCAAGATCGGGCTTTCCAGACTACATTGGACAGCTGCTTTCGCATTCAACTCTATCAACTCTCGTGGTCCAGAGAACGGCGAGCTCGCTTTGCAGCCAGCACGTCGCCCTTAGCGATGTCTCTGGCAGCCCGCTTTGGTCCAGTGAGCGACTCGACACGGTCGCGGTCGCCCTCAATCTGTCTATCTCCGCCGTCCTTGCTTTCCCTTGGAAAGGCTTTGGTACGAACGTGGAGTTTGACGTCTTCGCGTTGAAAAACACCCTCGAACGACGCGACGGTCTCTGCGAGCTGGAAGAACCGCTCAGCGAGCTCCTGGTATGACATACGATCATCCCGTTGGCCACCAACGGCTTGCACATTGGCGTCATGGAAGAGAGCGCCTCGCTGGAGGACGTTGACTCCAAGAGCAGATACGGCTCTAGGAGCGTGACCGCTGGCTTCACGAACGTTCCTGTCTCCTCGGTCGATGGGGCGGCGAGGAGAAGCAGTAAAGGACGCTGAGGCCACTGAATTGGCCTTGGAGCCCACAGCAGCGATGTGAGCCGTTGCTGATGCAGCGGTGGCGAGTCTACGACTCCCATCGATGAGGTTGGCGCCTTCGGCAGCAACTTGAGAGGCACTGCGGAGGTGGGCCAGGCAGCCAGAACCACGTGCTTTGGCAGTGGTCAGGATGTACCCGTCCAGGGGGTTCCTCTGCCCAGGCACTTGCTTGGGCTTGGGAGGGAGAGACACTGGTGGGGTAGTGGTGGACGGTGCGTTCTCGCTGCCCCCGCTCGTTGATTGCGAACCGATGGTTTGTCGCCTTGGTGTTCATGGCTGAGGTTGCAGGGGTTGGGGTTCTTCATACTTCCTCAAACGGCCCGCTTTTATACTTTGGCAGGTGAGCAGGGGCAATTGGTCGAACGACCATAGGTATTGGTCTGGTGGAAGGGGCTGAAAGGAATCATGCACAGATGGATGAGGCGAAGCTGAATCGATCATGCGGTACGTAAGATGGTACTCAAAAGAACCTTGCAGTCTTTTATTGTTGACCACAAAAGTGAGCACCAGAAAACCTCACAACAGTGATGATTCACCCGGTGTCGCGCGGGGATGCTGGGATAGCGCAGCGCTCTGGATTGCGACATTCAGAAAATGGACCGTACGTAAGTCTGTGAACGCCACTCGGGCGATTGCAAGACAATCGATCGTTGTTCAGCCGTTCGTACTACTTTTGTGATCCAAAACGCCTCGATCTGCTTGTCAATTTTGAGGTCTGCACGCTCGAGTGCTTATCAGTAAAACACTGAGAATGTCGTCTGTGGCTGGGGGGAGCGCAAAACACTTGCTCATCGCGACATTCCTCACTCAACCGGCTTCAGCAAGCAGGCGTTACTATTAAGGCTACGCCCATTCTTCTAATGACACCTTACTATGCATGCTAAATGGAACATTTAGATCCCAAGAGAGTGATGGAGCCTCTCGCGTGCACGGACGACCTTCCTCAATGCGCTGCAGCCCGTGAGGAGGTTGAAAGCGAGATGACTACCGTTTTCCCTATCTCCCAATCTCTCCTAAACTCTCTCTCCATTGACTAGTAACCTCGCGCAAGAGGAACGAACCCAAGCATGTGGCAAACCATCAGAGGACGGCCCCCACGGTGACGAGGGTCACTCGGAGTGCAAGTCTAAAGTCTCGGCATCTTCTCGCCCTCGAACGCGCCGTTCTTCGTCCAAACAAAAGCCAAGCAAGACACCTCAGAAGAAAAGCAAATCCACCTTGAAGGAAGAGGAGGGTTTGTCGATGGTGGACGGAGAAAACTCGACTCGTCGATCTGCAAGATTGGCTACCCAAAATGTCGCCTATCCTTCCTCCCGAAGAGCGAGCCGCATCCCTCCCTATCTGCAATACACGACAGTCAAAGCACAGGGCAGCGCAACACTCTCCTTTGGCATCGGGTTCTCGAGAACCCAGCTCGGCGTCCCAAGATACTGCTCCCCCAACCTCTCAACGCAACCGTGTAACAGAATGCCCTGAAGTTGGCACTGCCGCCTCCATAGGCTGTTCAGCTATGGTCACTCCGATTGGTAGGTCCCCAATACACCAGCCACCGCAGACTTTCCACCCCTGCTCCGACCACCAAGGAAAAGAAAGCAGTTGAGGATTGGGTTGCTTGAACCTCCGCCGTCTTTGTCTCCACTCGGGCTTGCATCGTCATCCTCACCATCCTCCCCCTCCATGGTGAATCTTCCTAATCTTGCCGTGACATTTGGCAAGAATCTGGAGGACCTTCCCGGAGCCAACGCTGACGTTGGCATGGCTCCTGCGTCTTCCACCAAACAAGAGGATCAGCCGCCATTTGCAATCCTATCCTCAGCTATCTGACTTACCTCCCCCAATCGCCTTTTGCTGCTCGCACAAGACACAAGCAGGTCTGGTTCTGGATATGACACTGATGTGGAGGTAGAAGAGGTGGACAAGTTGGGTTCGAGCCCAGACTCGCTGGGTGGCGTGTTCAATGCTGTTATCGCTCAAGGCACCTCTACCCCCTCGGAATATCGTCGTTGAGTAGTCCGGCATATCTGATCCCGGTTGGTGGCTGCTGCAGAGGCTAGGGAGGATGTTGTCAAGTCCCTGGCGACCCCGTTGCTTCTACGTCGTCTATCTCATCCCTGCCTGCTATATCTCGCATGGCCAGGATCCCAAAATATCATGCACGTTGAGAACTTAAAACGCTTCGACATCATCCATCTCGTTGGCTTTATAAACATCGACAAGTTTGCTTTACGCCCTGCCCTCGACATCATCGAGTCTCGACTTTATCATAAACCTCACCATCCTTTTCCTTGACCTTCACGTCAACGTCGACGTGAAAGCTGCAACCACCTCTTCGTCGCCAGAACATATGGTTACTATACATCCCCGAGCGTTTTACGCGAGTATCGCACATCTTCCTCCTCCGATTGGTGTGCGTTACAAGGCAGATGCAGCGAAAGGGACATGTAAGATCAAGGCGATTTGGAAGGGTGATTTTGGGAAGGGGGTGGGAATGAAGGAGGGGGATGGGGGATGGGAAGTGAAGGAGGAGTATGAGGCGGGAGGAGTCAAGGAAGAAGTTATAGAGCGAAAGGAGCTAAAGCTTGAGTCCCTTGACCACCATGATCTTTGTTTCGACGAGGTAGAAACACTTGCATCAGTGTCTCAGACTCTGTTGGATGGTTCGGACAGTCAGGCGGTTATGAGGAGTTTGTTGGGGGAGGATGGATTGCTGGGCTCGCAGGATGAGGTTGGAGGTAGCAGGCCTGGGCCGTCGCCTCAGAGGGTGATGAGGAAGAGGAAGCTACAGAATGCTCAGTGATGAACAGCAGGGACATGTTGCACCAGGGAGAGTTAGGAGTCGGACCTAACGATGAGTCGTCTCCGGCAATGTTTTGAACGAATAAAATGATTCCTATGTACTGCTACAATTACCGATGTATATAATGTCTGAATATGTCTCTCAAATCCATTGTGTCAATCTCGCCCCATTCCTCATTCCCCACTCGTCTATCCATGCTGCCCGCCTGAACGAAGCACAGAAATCAAAGCTCAAAGACAGATTCAATGAAGTGCGAAGTAGCTCCCAAGGAAGAGCTAGTTGAGGTATCCTGAAAAATCACATCGGAAGACTGGTCAGTTTGGGTAGGTTTTGGTCAAGGTAGCAGCGAAGTACCTTTGCCGAGATGATGATGATTGCGAATGTGCAACCAGGTGGGCTGGACACAAGGCTACTCTGCATGAGTAGCAGCCAGTAGTACCAACGAGTTAGCCTCGTCCAGGCTCTGGATGTCGCCTGTCTGCTTGTAAGAAGCACGGAGGGCATTGGCCAGGTTGTTGATAACTGACGGGCGGAGGTGACCTGGCAGCCGGAGCGATAAGGCTTCTCGATTGAGCAGAACAACTCTGTCCAGACTCTCTTTAGAGCCTGTCAGGTCAAAATGAGACTGGAGGAAGCTGGCCAAACTCCTCAGGGACACCGCACGGTGCGGATGCCCTGGAAGCCAGTACAGTAGTGATTCTTCGCTGAGTACGATGGCCTCGTCCAAATTCTCAGTAGAGCCTGTAGCCTTGAATTGAAAATGAAGAGAGTTGGCAAGGTTGTCGAGGGACCATGGGCGGCCTGGATGACCTGGAGGCCAAGACACCAATACTGTTCGACTGAGCTCGATTGCCTCGCCCAGACTCTCAGCAGCAGAGCCCATCATCTCACAATGGGACTGAAGGGAACGAGCAAGGGTATCGCAGGAGGATGGGCGGGCTGGATGACCTAGAGGCCAAAGCGACAATGCTTTTCGACTGAGCTTGGTTGCCTTGTCCAGGCTCTTGGTGGAGCCCGTCAGGTCAAAATGAGATTGGAGGGAGTTGGCAAGGTTGTTGAGGGACGGCGTGTACGCCGGGTGATCTGGTGGCCAGAGTGACAATGCTTCTTTATGAAGCGCAATAGCCTCGTCCAAGCTCTCAGTAGAGCCTGTCACTTTGTAATGAGACTGAAGGGAGTTGGCAAGGTTGTTGAGGAACGATGGCCGTGATGGGTGACCCAAAGGCCAAAGCGACAATCCTTCTCGGCTGAGCAGTATAGCATCATCCAGACTCTCAATGGAACCTGCTACCTCAAAATGAGACTGCAGGCAGTTGGCAAGGTTGTTGAGGGATAAAGGGCGGTCTGGGTGGCCAAGAGGCCAGAGCAACATCACTTCTCGACTGAGCACAATAGCCTTGTCCAAACTTTCAGTGGAGCCTGTCATGGCAAAATGAGACTGGAACGAATTCGCAAGATTGTTGAGGGACAGCGGACGGGATGGGTGACCTGGTGGCCAAAGTTTCAGTGCCTCTAGACCAAATATTATGGCGGTTTCTAAGCTCTCAGTGGAGCCTGCCACCTCAAAATGAGACCGGAGGGAGTTGGCAAGGTTGTGAAGGGACGATGGGCGGTGTGGGTGATCAGACGCCCATAAGGACAACGCTTCTTGACTGAGCGAAATAGCATCCTCCAGACTCTTAGTAGAGCCCGTTACCTCAAAATGAGACTGGAGGGAATTAGCGAGGTTGTTGAGGGACGATGGGCGGACTGGATGATCTGGCGAACAAATGGCCAGCACTTCTCGACGAAGCATGATGGCCTCATCCAGGCTTGCGGTGGTGCCTGTGCAGGCAAAATGAGAGTCGAGAGATGTTGCCAGGTTGTTGAGGAACCATACATGGTGTGGGTGACCTCTTGGTGTGAGCAACAGCATAGGTCTCTCAAGTGAAATTGCCTCGTCCAGGTCATTCCTGGAGCCGAGGCGGGAAAATCGCTGGTGAAGACACTTGGACAACATCCAATGCACTTGATTCCTTTCACTTCCCCTTGTGCAAGCCGCAAAACGACAAGCTTGCACAGCGCTTTCGACGAGGCTGTTTGATGCATCAATTTCAGCTGCATGATTGTAGGCGGCTGCGACATCAAGCCAAGCCTTTGAGCTTTGGTGATGAAGTCGAACAGCCACTTCTGCCATGGCAATTGCGTCTGATGGACATGCAGCAACAGATGGTTCGAGTAGGGTTTGGGCGACACGAGAGACTAGGTGTCGAGTACCACGGGCCGGGCTTGAAGCATCACTGTGCGCAGACCTTTGAGGGAACCAGGCCCAAATCGCTTGAATGGCCCTGCGGGGAGAAAAGTGCATTGTTCCCATGGTAGACAGTGCCTGTGGTTGGGCGGGCTCTTCGAATCTCATTACCTGAACTGCGTCAGGGTGGACAAGCTGAAAATACGATGTAGCCCAGTGCTGCCACTGCGAAACAGAGAGATTGTTGAGAATAGCAAAATGCGGCGTAGCCTTCCATTTGACATCGGAGGTCGGGCTAACGGTCGGGGTGCCATGGGCTGTGTGGATTGGCCAATACCTCATCGCGTACTTTTGCAAAGGGGATATGAAGGTAGATTGCGAAGATCCTACGACACGACGCACTTCCTCAAGGCAGACTTTGCCAAACTGAAGATGCGAAGCAAGAGTGTCGATCGGAAATGCAGCACGGGTGGGACTCTCTTGACTTTGTAGATATTCCAGATAGGACAGGTGGAACATCGACGAAGCCGGGTCAACCATGCCCTCAGTGACTCGTAGCTGACCGGCTTGCAGAGGGCTGAGGTTGGCTTGAATTCTGCGAGCAAGAGGAGGATCCAATGAAGCCAAGGTAGCAAAGGCAGCAACAGGCAGAGGTTCTTGCATAACCAATACCGCCCCCAGGAACACCTTGAGCTTGACTTTGTGTTCAGGTTCAGGGAACTGTAGGTCAATTGCACCACGGTATAGATTCGCTAGGGCATCTTTATTGTCCATGAATTGCTGCGATTGAAGGACAGTGGTAAGGGTGTTGTGTGGATTTGGGCAGTTCATCCCATCTTCCAGAAGGGAGCAAAGGGTCGAGCTCCAGATAAATAAGCCATCAGCTTTCTTCACCAATTGATCAATGATTTTGGGACTAGGCAGGCGACCATATTCCCATTGGATATGATTGAACCTTTCCCTGAAGTAGTTCCCCATCACACGTGTGGAAACATCTGACAGATTGTAGCCCCTGAAGGAGACATCCCGGAAGTGGCCTTCCATGCCTGGGCGTCCAAGGACAATGAATCGGACGAGATGTATTTCAGTGGCGAGGCTGCTGAGAGCCTTGATTAGAAGAGGATGAGATGCCCATTGATCGAGGGCATCCAGTACAACCACAAGGGGGTGAGAAAGGCAAAGTGAACGGATGGGTTCCAGAATAAATCTTTGGATTCTGACGTCGAGAGGGGTGGAGGGGCCAACATCGGCGTGAATGGCTTCGGCAACAGCTCGCGTGAGTGCCTGATAGGCTCCGCACAGCTGCCCCGCAATCATCCTGATGATTGACTCGATGCTCCAGCCTTGAGCAAAGCCGAAATAGACCTCAGCAGCGAGACGCTTGTCCTGCCGAAGCCTTTTTGCGAGGTGCTTCGCCAACGTCGACTTCCCCACTCCAACCTTTCCAAGCACACAGAGGAAAAGCTCTGGTGAAGAGTCAAGGTTGACCCACTGTAGAATTTGTGCTTCGTCGTGGGCTCTGCTGTCGGGAAAGTAGTCCCCGAGGCGACCGCTGATGTCTGGGTGGATAGGGAGGTTGCGAAGGAAGTTGAGCTCAATCTGTGTAATGTGGCCTAATGAATAGCGTATGTTAATTCAATGCTGACGATTCAGCGAGTCCTGGCTATGGCCTACCATAGTTTGGCCCTGTAAGGACATGTGCCGCACTTTCGATATTTACAGCCGGCCCGCCCGTTCGCTGATGAACTTGTCTGCTGCCTATCGAGGTCCGATTAGCATCGGCAAACATGCCAGAGAATCCATTGTCCAAACCGAAAGCTCACATTCATTTCCGTCATGTTCAATATCCACCCAACTGCTAGAAACAGCCAACCCCTTGGTCCCGGCAAAGGGAGTGTCTAAGCCTGTTGGTTTGGGCTGCTGTCGTGGAGTAAGTACATGGCTGGTCAGAATCTTCAGATCGTGGTGATATACCTTGGTCTTGATCTGAGTAGGGTATAAGTTCATCGTCGTCGGTCTGCAAGTCCTTGCGCTTGCACAGTACCACTTTTCTTCGCTGCGAAGAGGTTGCCCATCCTCTCCAATTCTGCGACGGAGCCGGGGCAAACGCTTTCTTCGTCTATCGAGATCCCGGTAGATCCTGCGGGCAATGAGCAGAAAGAAACATATTGAAAGATATGTACGCTCACCATCGTTATTGTTCGGTTGAGCCCCCATCCAAGCAAAGGGTGTTCTTGACATAACATCTAGAAGGTCAGCCTCACTTATAGGTAATGGACAGAACACCTGGATCGTACAGACTGTTTTCACTTCGCCGTGCAAAGTGAGGACCTGTTCATGGATTATTAGCGGGATGGTGCTTGAAGAACGGACGTACAAGCTGGGGGAAAGTAGATGTCAAGTTAGTGGGTGAGGACATCGAGACGAGCATACCTACCTAGATCTTGTAATATAGGTGGTTCGATCAAGCTAGAGTAGGGTTATCAGGAATCTGGCACTTTTGAATGATGGATGTGGGAAGGCCAGCCTTCGCTTGCCCACTCACTTGTCTGATTGACTATTACTAATACTGTACTGTTTCGAACGCTCGAATTCAATCTCAAAGAAGTTATTTCAACAAAAATGTCTCAGCCCCCCAGCCGAACTGGTACTGTACGGACTACACTGCCTGGTTCGTGCATCTGCTATGACAGGACAGCCACGGACGCAAACCCAGCAGTATTACATGTAGTGCAGCTTGTGCGATTTTCGAAGGAGTGCAGCATGGCTCGAAGGACTGTCTGTGGGTGCATCACTCGTACACTGGTTTGTGGCATCATGTCGGTGCCCTGCAGGCTTCAGGCGAGCCTTTGCTATGGTTAGGCAGATGCAAGTTGAGCAGGTTTCTCTAGGGGTCGCCTCGAGGCACTGCTCTTACCTCGTGAAAATGCACGTGGGCGCCGCTTGAAGACATTAAAAAGACAGTGGCTTTCCCTTGCTCCTACTTCATTTCCTCCATAACCCCCATCTGCTCTTGCTATTCCCTATGGCGCGGCGCTCCCGGGCCCGCACTCGTTCGCATGTCCCGTCAACAACATTTCATCAAAGCGATGGGTACTTTAGTGAGTCTATATCTTACAAAGAGGCGCCATGCTGTTGGCTCGGTCGCTAATACCATTCAAGCCCACAGTAATCAACACATAGGCCGTGGGTCATTCACACCCCTTCCACCACTACCAACCAGCTTTGGCAGCGACCGAAATAAACTTCACCTTCACTTCACCAGGGGTATGGTGATCTACATTCATCCCTCAGGCTGTGGGCCATGGACAATGTTAATGTTTTTGGTGATATTATTGTTGGGCGCTACCTGGATGATTATTTGCGGTCTCAGACAACTGGGTGAACTTTTTCTGGCCAACACGGAACCCGCCCCATAGGTAGCAGCAGTCGGTATTTCGCAAAAATAAAGCGTACTCCGTTTCGAATCAATTGTAGCATTTAGTTCGTTCGTCCCGCTGAGACAAGTTCATGGGCCATAGTACCTTCACCTTTTGAGCTTTCGGCATCCCTACTGGTGAGGGTAGCTGTACTAGCTACCAGCCTGGGCCATGTTGGTGACTTGCAGGTGTTTGGGCGGTCCGTATCAATGCCGCCTCGCTGAGGTTGCTTGGCTGGAGCGGAAAATTGGGACTGGGATGGACGGGTGCCAATGCCCTGAAGAACCAGTGAGTCCAGTTGCCAGGCCGAGATTGAAGGACATCATCTGCTTACCTTGAAGGACTAATGATATCAATCCTTGCTGTTTCGACAGTCGTCTCTGTGCGTTCTTTCGTCGCCCCCTGTCTTCTATCGACATGTCTGGCTTCGGTCATCCTCACGGCTTTGACTCGTCTGGCGGCGCTCCTCCAGCTGGTTAACCCCGCCTTCTGGGGGCCATCCTCGCGCTCACAGTAGCTTGCGCGAAGAGGGCGAACACGATAAATACGGGTTGAGCTATCCCCTCCGGCGTGGTCTGTTTTCTGGCAGCAAGTTCCGTTTCGGTTCTCCCGCCGATCAACCCCTCTCAAGCAGCAACGTCGGGCATGCTAGATGGCATACCTCAGCCGCAGAGAGCCGTCAATTGAAGGGAGATGCTTGCGAGCAACATCCTTTGAGTGGTTGCAACGCCCAGCGTCCAGGGCCAGAGCAAGTGCTAGCTCCGTAGTAGACACGGCTCCCACTGGAGATTCATGGCGAAATGGTGCCCACGGCTGATGTTCGTGGTTCAGGGACCCTGAAGACTTTGGGACAACCAGTCCCTTCGAGACGCGAGCCCGCGTGAGCGCGGAAGCGTCAAGATGCTGCTTAAACTCGCAATTAGGCTGCGGTGCGCCAGTTTTCACCTATTCGTCCTTTACTGACGACACCCGTCCCATTGTAGGTGGGTGACCTCGTCCCAGGCATCTTCGTGCCTGACGAGAAGCCTTGTGACCGTCCTCATGTGGCTCATGGCCAACCTGTGATCGCTGTCGTCGTTTGGCAGCAATGTGGGTCGTCTCAGGGGTGAGTTGCATTTCGACATTGGGGGTACTGATGTTCCCGTTGTCCGTGCTGAAATCAGCAGGGGAGCATGGGATGTGATCGAGAGAGGACGAGGACGAGGTCTCGCTCCTGAATTCGAACATGAGTGGGCTGACATGGTGGACGATCAGACATGTGATAAACCTACCGTTCGTCTCCTCTGGCCTTTCCTTTCGCTTTGGTGTTTAACTGGAGGGGGCCGTGGTCACCAGACGTGACGACGCCGCTACCTTGGGTTTGGTGGTGTGGCTCATCTCCTGGGGCGATAGCAGCAGCCTCGACACTGGCAGAAATTGTGGACCCAGGAGCACCAAGTGAAGCACTATTGTCCTTTGACAGGCTGTTAGTGCCAGCGCTCGTGGTGTTCGTTGGTTCGATGGCTTTCGCCTGCGGCCACTGAAAGAAACATTCGGTTGTCAGTGAGTTGTTCTGACAAGTAAGGTACATACATTTCTCGACACTTCTTACCTTGGAAGCTTCGAAATACCCATCCAGCGTATTCGTAGGCACCTCCACTGCTTTCTTTCTCTTGGTGTTACGTTTTGTGGCGCTCAGCTGACCTGAATTGCAGGTCATCTGAGTGCTGCTGTCGGCGATGGTGGGACGACTGTATTCCCAAGGAATATACAAAGTGGGAACTGTTGCCCAAACTCGTCAAGGACGAAACGAGAAAAAGCGGCGCTTCCAGTTGCAATCCGGGGTGCCAGATTGGATGTGCACGAACGGAAAGTTTAGGCATCCAAAAGCAGAGAGAATGTCCCCGAGTCAAGACCAGCGGCGGGAGGAGGCTTCCGTTTCGAGAGTACAGGCAAGACGGCGGAAAAGAGACAGAAATGCAGAACACACTCCGAACTCCGAACACTGAAGTTTACATTGGTCGATGGATCTGCAAATTCGCGTGGCTCGAGTTGAAGTCAGGCCGAACGGCAGGTCGAACGGCAGAGCTCCCGAGTTATGCAAGTGACACATGAGCCGCAAGCACTGACTTGCGAGGTGAGGTTTCTGAGGGTCGAAAAGTCGAATGAGACATTGAGGGAAATGGGAAGGAGGCTTGGGTACCCCTATTGGTTATTGGTGACAGCAACACAGCCACAGATGATTTCGCAGTGACATCGCTGCACGGCGTTCTCTTTCTGTTCAATCCCCCACTTCTGCCCCATCCTCGATTCGTCAACTTTCAATAAACGAAGTTTACCAACGACAGGGTACATTGAACATACAAGAACTATTAAGGTAACAATACATACATCAAGATCGGGCTTTCCAGACTACATCGGACAGTTGCTTTCGCGACCCGACAAGATTCAGCTCTCGTGGTCTAGAGAACGGCGAGCTCGCTTTGCAGCCAGCACATCGCCCTTAGCGATGTCTCTGGCAGCCCGCTTTGGACTAGTGAACGACTCGACACGGTCGCGGTCGCCCTCAATCTGTCTATCTCCATCGTCCTTGCTTTCCCTTGGAAAGGCTTTGGTACGAACGTGGAGTTTGACGTCTCCGCGTTGAAAAACACCCTCGAACGACGCGACGGTCTCTGCGAGCTGGAAGAATCGCCCAGCGAGATCCTGGTGTGAAATATGATCATCGCATTGGCCACCAACGGCTTGTACGCCGGCGTCATGGTCTAGAGCGCCTCGCTGGAGGACGTTGACTCCAAGAGCAGATACGGCTCTAGGAGCGTGACCGCTGGCTTCACGAACGTTCCTGTCTCCTCGGTCGATGGGGCGGCGAGGAGAAGCAGTAAAGGACGCTGAGGCCACTGAATTGGCCTTGGAGCCCACAGCAGCGATGTGAGCCGTTGCTGATGCAGCGGTGGCGAGTCTACGACTCCCATCGATGAGGTTGGCGCCTTCGGCAGCAACTTGAGGGGCACTGTGGAGGTGGGACAAGCAGCCGGAACCACCCGCTTTGGCAGCGGTCAGGATGTATCCATCCAGGGTGTTCCTCTGCCCAGGCGTTTGCTTTGACTTGGGAGGCAGAGGCACTGGAGGGATGGTGGTGGGCAACGTCTTGTCATTGCCTCGTTCGTCGACTGGGAACAAATCGTTTGTCGCCTTGGTGTTCATGGCTGGAGTTACAGGGGATGAGGTTCTTCATACTTCCTCAATGCACCTCGCTTTTATACCTTTGCAGGTGAGCGAGGGCAGTTGGTCGAGCGACCATAGTTATCGGTAAAGTGAAGACAGGTGGAAGAGGCTCAAGGGAATCATGCACAGATGGATGTGGCGAAGCTGAATCGATCATGCGGTTCGTAAGATGGCACTCAAAGGAAGCTTGCAGCTATTGATTGTTGACCACAAAAGTGAGCACTAGAAAACCTCACAACGATGATGATTCACCCGGTGTCGCGCGGGGATGCTGGGATAGCGCAGCGGCATGCTGGATTGCGGCGTTCAGAAAATGGACCGTACGTAAGTCTGTGAACGCCACTCCGTCGATTGCAAGACAATCGATTGTTCGTCGGTCGTTCGCTTTTCCGTCGATTGCTTGTCAGTCGCTTGGTTTCCAGTCGATGCTTCGCAAGCATCATAGGCGGCTGTGTGTTTGACCTTATCGCTGACCCGGACGTTTCATGCCGATTTCGACAATTACAGTTCTTGAAAGCTGCATGCCGAATTCAAGTTCAAACATAGCTCAAGCAGCGGCCCCTATTCTCCTGTGGGAATGGGCAAGAGACAAATGCCGTGGTGAGCCGTGGTGAGCCACGTCCAGATGTGGTGAGCCGTGCCCAGATGTAAGCGAGCCGTTGTGGGAACGCGAATCCACGCAGCCGTGCACGGCTCTGGTTCCTCTTGCGAAACGACATTTATCTACTTTCTTTCCTTAATCAACAGGTCAACTGGGTTGTAAGGCTTGATTCTCATCGGATGAAAAGTACTGATCAACCAGGTGATGCTATACTAATGGTAACTACAAGCCGAATTGCCTTTCTGGACCACACTAACACGGCAGCCATGGCAAGGTCCCGCTGAGCTCAATTCAACTCGTTGCCACAGTGCGGCGAACACGCTTCGCCGCTCGCCCATGCTCCTCGCCCTGTTCTCCTTCGCCCTTCCTGTCATCGGCAACCCCACCAGCTGCCTCTTTCGGCACCAATTAGGTTCGTCGTCTTGCTTCGCTCGTCGTTTCTCTCCATCTCCCTCATCTTGGTTAGCCCTAGGAAAGGCAGTCGCACGAATATGGAGCTTAATGCCTCCGCGGTGAAGCATTCCCTCGAATGACGCGACTGTCTCCGCGAGCCTGAAGAACTACTCCGCCAGTCTCTCTTCGTCCTCGCGTTGACAACCAACAGTCCGCACCTCAGCATTGTTAACTCCATCCTGCTTGTTCTCATTGCCGGCTAAGAAAGAGCGGGAGGAAGGTGGCAAAAGCCCCTATTGCTTGTTGCTGGCGGCGGAGGCAATAATCGTACAGCCACAGATGAGGTTGTTCGCTGCAGTGTCTCTTCTTCCAACACTTTCATCTGGACGCTCTTCAGAATAATGCTCACTTCACCTCGATAAGTGTGCTAAGCATGCGGACATGCTACCAAGAGTACAGAAAGTACTGCCACATCAGTGAAACATGCTCAGCTTGCTCGAGGTAGTACGGCCATGCTAATGGTCGGAAATCCAATCCAACACATTGCTTGTGCTTCGCAGGTGTCCTCGTGCGACCAAATCTTGTGCTTCTTGCCTGCCCGCCGATGATTATACATCTCAGAACCTTTGGATGTTCCCTCAGCGAGTCGAAAGGGAACAACGATGGTGCCTGGCAGCACCACCATCCTACCTGTCAGACCATATTGATCAAATCGGAGCCTCATTTCGACTTCACCAATCCTGCAACCCTAGACAAACCCTGAAAGTCTCGTATTACTCTTCTTCAGTAATGGGAACTACTTATGATCGTTCTGTTGCATCATGGCAATAGGTCTTCAACTTGATTCAGCTGTGTGCCGGCGCTTAATTTTCGAAGTCCGACGGGGAAGACAGGATTTTTTGTGGCATGATCGGTGACTCCATGAAGAAGACACGCGCTGCGACGAGTAAGCGAAGATTTGATTTAATTATAAGACAGAGTTAACCAGTCCCGCAGATTTAAGAAGTGATAAGTACATGGCGTGCGATGCGACTTTGACATAAACAGACGCAAGCGTGTCTCGACGCGTCTAAGTAAGTACGATGCTTTCTTCGTCATGTGGAATGAGTGAGATAGCGGCATCGACAGGCGGTGGCGAGTATAAAACAGGAAGAAAGGCCCTTTCATCAATCATGGCATATATAAGGTTGATTGGCCTGAGAAGCCGTTAGGTGCCGCACCTATCACGCTTATCGGCCTCTACAGCCCTCTTTCTCTTTCCACCCTCAACCCACGAAATTGCAAAATCACACCAGTATGTAGAAGAGCTCTTTTTGAACCAAATTGTAGACTAACAGTCCTTCCACCCACTAGGCAATGTCTACGTCCATTATCAAAGACTTTTTCGACCGGTTTGGCGACCACTTCGAATATAACGAGGAGGAAGCGGCAAACTCCAACTTCTACGCCCTATGCGAATGGGAAGACTGGAAACGCGACGACCCTTACCGTGAGGAAGTGTATGCTGAGTTCAAGAGGGCTCTCGTCGCGGAGTTCAATAGAAAGTACGGGGTGGACGAGAACGACCTCTTTGTGTGGCGGCTCTTGTGCGAGCGCGTTGGAATTTTGAATATTCCCTGGACTGTGAGGGAATGCAGAAGGGTGAGCCCTTGTTCTTTACTCTAGATGGAACCCCTCGTGTTCCGCCAGGATATACCACTCACAGTTGAGGTTTCATCCCCTGGCATAGGCAATCCGAAACACCTACGTCAATCTCGTTGATTTGACAGAAGCAAATGAAGGCGACAAGGTTGCGACGTTCAAGTCAGAGCAGGAGCTGGCGGCGTATACCAGAAGCACAGGAAAGTTCTTTCCTGCAAATCACGCACATGCTGGTGGGCTGTTACGAAAGTTGTTGAGACGCATTCTGTCCCCACACTTTGAGGAGCAGGGAGGCTATAAGGGACAAGGGGATGGGTGGACGCGCTGTTGTTCTGGTGCTTGCAATTGCTGTGATAACGAATACTGAGGGACATCTAATGATGTTCTTAGCCATGTGCTTAGCCCTGTGCTTACAATTCAATCGGCTCTCGTGGTCTAGAGTCGATCAATAGGCGGGCGCTTATCACAGCGTTGACGCGGTGGCATCGAGGGATAGTCGCAAACAAGAAATAGGAATGAAGCCCCTTGAATGAATCATCGCGTTTATTGGCCTGAGAAATTGTTACGTTGTACCCCCCTCTTCTCGGGCCCATCGGTTCCCCAAATCTCTCGTTTTACCTTTTACCACTCTCAAGCCACGACATCGTACGATTGTCCCCGTCTGTTGAAGTTTTGCTTAGGCCCGAGTATGCGCTGACAGACCTCTCGTCTAGGCAAATGTCTTCCGCAATCAAAGAATTCTTTGACCAGTTCACCGACTTTGAATACCGGGGCTGGCGATCAGCAAATGCCAATTTCTATGCGCTATGTGACTATTACGAGTGGAAACGTGGCAATCCCGACCGAGAGGAAGCATACCGGGAGTTCAAGGATGCTCTCGTGGAAGAATTCAATAGGAAGTATGGGCAGGACGACAGCGACCTTGATGCGTGGCAAACCTTGTGCGCGCGCGTTGGAATGGAGGAGTGGGATATACCCGAGACTGTGAGGGATTGTAGATGGGTGAGTCGGTCTTCCTTATTCCTCGTCGCCCCTTTCTCGTTGATTTAAGACATTTCACTCACACTTAAGGGTTCGTCCCTTCACCTTGGCCCGTGCCCCATAACGTAGGCAATTCGAAACACCCACGTAAATCTTGTAGATCTCACAGAAGCACAAGAAGGCGACCAAGTCAAGACATTCGAAACAGAAGAAGAGCTGGCAGCATATACTAGGAAGACGGGAAAGTTCTTCCCTGCTGACCACGCATATGCTGGCGGGTTGCTGAGGAAGTTGCTAAGGCGCATTCTAACAACGCGCGACGAGGAACAGGGTGACCATGACGAGGAAGACGAGGAGTGGGAGGAAGACGAGGAAGGAGATGAATACTATGAGGATGAGGAATACTAGGGATAATCTAACAGAAGAGCGCTTGTTGCGCACCTGAGCTGTTCCGTCTAAGGATGGTAGAATATTACACATGTCTCAATTGGCTTTTATCATCACTGTATACCCACTCGATTTTGCGCTTGGATCCTCTCAAGATATAGCACGCTATGATTGATTTCTGTCGATCCGCCTTCATTGGCACATTTGGTCTGGACGTAGAGCATTTGTCAATCTCAGAGCTCGTCGCCCAATTTTGGCATTGGTGAATCTGACCGGTTGTGATACCCAAAGTTGCAAGATTGATGGGCGCTTATCGCGACGCCACAACCGAAGCGCAGGAGGACTAGAACCGCTGATCCGTGGTCGAGTGGGAGCTCATGAGCGTTTATGTTCCAAAGTCCGATGGTAGGCGAAGTCAAGTTAGGCTTTTCCAGGTAGCTTTTCGGCACGCATCGAAGGGCAAATCAGACAGAACAAAGCCAAAAGCTAATAGATAATGCCTCGCGGGAGTTCATAATTCAGCTGATCAGAGGATCACCTGTCATCTCATTGTCTAGAGATGTCAGGCGCTGAACAATGCAATTCTGTACCCAAGCAGGCACTGATCTACGGAGGCATGTGTCCATCTCGTAGGCTTTGCGGCGTCCCTACTCCTCTGAGAGTGTTACTCTTCCGTCATCCCTGGAAACCTCTCCTTTGGCGCACGAGCCCTTTTATTACTGCATCAATGTAAATTTCAATGGTATGATTCACGTTGCTCGAGGTCGCCGTTGGTCGTACCGGCGCCTGTCACGGCGCCACAGCCAAAGCGCGAAGACGGTGTAGAACTCGATGGGCGCCTATGTAAATAGGGATCCACAAAAACGCTTCTGCGATTGATGCACGGCGCAAGAAGCAGAAGGTTCTTGGAGTGAGATTCCGCATCAGAACACATGCCCGACATTCAAACCTTATTCAGACGTCTTATATAGAGCCTTTGTGGGTGCTTGACGGGTTTTCTCAGAACCCTCGTCAGAGCTAGGGAACCAGAACGACTGCTCCGTCCTGGTCCCCTCGTCCTGCCCCTTCTCGATCTCGTCTCGAACAAAAACAACTTGTTTCCGAGTACGTACCAGTAATACCTCCGCGCTTATGACCCTGGACCCTGGCTTACCTTGAGTCCATTCATCGCAGAAAATGCCGTCGTCTTTCATCCGAGCGTTCTTTTCTCAATATCCTGGCTTCTCCTATTCCTCCCGGGAAACGGCCAACAAGAACTTTTACCGCCTCTGTGATGAAAGGGGATGGAAGCGCACAAAACCTCCGGCACCTCCAAACCCCTTCCGGGAAGCGGCTCATGCGCTTTTCAAAGATGCTCTGGTCCACGAGTTCAATCGAAAATATGGAAAAGACGAGAATGATCTCGAGGCTTGGCAAACCCTCTGCAAGCGCGTAGGGATGAAACCTATCCCTGAGAAGCTGGATGAATGTCGAGAGGTCAGTTCAACGTTCGTTCGACGACGCGTTTTTGTTCACGACCCTTTTAGGCCATTCGAGCAACCCACGTCAATCTGGTCGACCTAACCGAGGCCGAGCCTGGTCAAACAGTGCAGATCTTTGATACGGAAGAGGAGTTGGCTGTGTATACCATAACGGAGGGAAGTTACTTCCCGAAGGAAAGTGCATATGCTGGGGGTTTGCTGCGAAAGCTCTTAAGGCATATCTTGTCATCACCCACTGTGGGACGGGGAGGGGGGCGAGGGCGAGGACGTGCCCGTGGCCGCAGATACTGAAGATGTCATGTATTAACACATTATCTTGATCTACGCTTTTCTTGCTCTGTTCGAATGCGCTTCAAGATGGGCATCACCAACGCCACCCTGGTCATCACAGCTACGATTTCTCAGCTTACTGGTTCATCCTCCCGACTCGGGATTTACCCACCCCAAGATGACAGGGGAACCGCCGAAGGTATCATTGAATCAGTGTCAATCTCTTCAAGGTCTATCTATCTTCGTACGCAGAGCAAACAGTCATAGCGAACTGCCCTGATACCGCATCGCTTTTCTGACCCTCACACATCATCCCCGCAAGCGAATCGAACACCAGTTACCATGACATCTTCTTCTGTCTCCCCCCTGGACGCACCTGTCAGCCTGCAAGCCCTCTGCAAGCACAAGTCATGTCGAGCAATGTAGCCGAATTCTTCGCACACCACGACTTCTCAGACTCCTACAACCCTCGAGAATCCGCATTCTCCAACCTGCAACGACTCTGCCAAACTAAAGGATGGAGGAACGGAACGACAGAACGAACTCGGGCGGAAGGAAGCCTTAAACAAGCGCTGCTTTCACAATTCAACAAGCGATACGGGGAGAAGGAGACGTTAGAAGGATGGCAGGCCATATGTGAGAAGCTTGGAGTGAACCCTGTCCCAAAGACCCTCAAAGCTGCGCGCGAGGTTTGTTCTTCTTCCTTGCGTCTCATTCCACAGGGCTTCCAGTCTGACGATTGGCTGTGTTTCTTAGAAAGTCCGAACGACCCACTTTAACCTCGTCGATCTCGCTGAAGCGGACGAACGACCCGTGCCGACGTTCAGAACGCAAAAAGAGTTGGACAAGTACACGGATACACATGGGTTGTATTTCACCACTGAAGCGGAGGATCCGTGCATCACTGGTGAGATTATCATCCGACTTTTGGAGGATAGGAGGTGAGAAGAAGGAGGAAGAGTAGGGTGCAAGAGGAAGCCCTAGGACTGCCGCTGTTCAGGTGTTGTCAAGTAGGACAGCTTACAGGCATGCAATGTACAAGAGAGCCAAAAGGTTACTAAAGTCGGGGAACATACGGGAGATTCGGACTCACGCAGTGAATAGCAACTGTTAGAGAAACGAGATGGCGCGACTTGACAGAAAGCTGGGCATTGGTTGCCCTATGTTAGCGAAGAGGATCGCGGGGCCTAGTGGAGCAAGTCGCGGAGGGAGAGACGGAGTAGTAGGCTCTTAGAAGACGACCAAGTCGGTGAAGGGAGCCCCGGTATTCGCTGGTGGTGACGGGCACGGCACCGTTTGGCGTTGGCGATCCATGTTCCACATGGGGCACTCGGACCCAAGAACTGACTGACTAATTGACACCAACGGCGATCTCGTCAAGTGGACCTGTGCCTTGTGGTGGCATGACACCTACAAGTAAACTTGGATTAGTGGAGACCTCCCTTTTCCACTCGTTCTCCGAGACGGGCTTGAGGATCACGACTCTCCGCGCAGTGTATGGCATTCGAAGCATTCCTAGTTGCTTCAGAAGAGGTTCAAGAACAAGTCTGGATGATGATGAACAGACCTAGGCAACGTCTTGAGGTGGAGGACGGCCACCATAGCCTGTACAGAATGAGCAAACTCGAAGCGGAATATCAGCATGTTGAGGTGGAAGATGTGGGTGACCCACCTGTCGTGGACACAAAGTTCCGGAGAACTCTGGAGAGCTCTCGATCCATGTGAGCGGTAGAACGGAACTGTCGTCGACCCACTTGAATGGAACTAACAAGCAGCAGCTATCAATACGCCTGACAGACAGCGGTGTGCTCGATGTAGCCGTGAGTTGTGCAGCGTGCCTGGAAACGCAAGATCAAACGGAGCTGGGACCTGGGACTCGGGAGTCGGTGTAGCGGCGGAAGCAGACATTGCTTCTCGCAGTGGTCAGAACAGGTTTGCTCCAAGTATTGCATGTTCCCGAACGTAGGTCGCGAGCTTCTCTAGAGTGGTCTCGAGACACAAGATAATCTTCGCTTATGATGAAAATATAGAAGCCTTCTTTTGTGAGGCTTGGAAACGTAGATGTCATGTCATTCATAATCTAAGCAGCACTTTGGTCAGATGAGTATGCATGTCATTTTGCATTAGCGAAACCAAACGTACTCGTTGTCAGCTACTGTATTCCATTCGCTCTGACGCTTTCCCGGGATTTCATCGAACACATGGCCCCATGGCCTGATCTTCTTTCTTTTTCGCCTAATCCTTATTACTCTTTCTCTCCTCCCTCAAGGCTTCCTTTAGCTTCTTCAACTGCACACTGACGGCTGTGTTCCCTCCCAGACTCCCCGCACTACGTTCCTGAAAGTCTTGCAGAAAGTCTGCGATTTGTTTTTCTGTTGCCTTTGCTGATAGAGCGCGAGACGATGAAGGATTGGGAAGGATGCGAATGGGTGGGTTGAGCGGAGCATCCATGGCTATACGGAATGTAGCGTCAGACGTGCAATGTAAGAGGTTGGTAAGAGTCGTTCGTTGTGGAGGAGAAAGGAAGAGAAGAGAGAAGACGCAAAACACCGTCTAAAAGCCCCGGTCCCGCTTCCTCGATCTGAGATTGGATGTCTAAAAAAGGGGCAAATCAAAATTGATGGGGGACGTCGCGTGTTTGGAAATTTATGAATTGGGCGCCAGGTCAGAGATCGTACGAGTCCAGGAACTCGTAACATACGACTTCAATCTTCTTCTTCTTCTCTTCTTTCAATTCACTTCAAAACTCGTTTAACAAACGAGACTCGCCCCTGTTTCTTTCTTTCATCACACTTGCCGACACGAACCGCGAAACGACGACACACCCTTCACACGAACGACCCCCTGCTACGAAACAAAGAACCATGGGCGCAGTAAACTGGATTGTCCTTCTTCTCACCCACCCACTCGAATTCAGAACTCTTCTCCAATTCTACCTATACCACGAACAGAAACGCGATATCAAGGCTCTTCAGGGTATGCTTCCCCTTTCCCTTTCTAATCATTCGACTAACGACTGGACAGAACACCCAACGTCAGGATGGGACCGCGAATCCATGCAGCGATGCTGGCATTTTTTGGACCTTACAAGTAGGAGTTTCGCAGCTGTCATCAAAGAATTGGATGGGGACCTCGCAAGAACCGTACGTCCTCGCCTTGCGTTACCTCTCCCTCCATACTCACTCGTCCCTGTCTTCTAGATTGCCCTGTTTTACCTCGTCCTCCGAGGCCTCGACACGATCGAAGATGACATGACAATCCCCGACGCAACGAAACAGCCTATCCTCCGCAAGTTCCACGAACTCACCGTCACACCAGGTACGTGTTTCCCATTTCGCGTCTGCCCTAACGCGCCGCTAACCACCTTATTCAGGCTGGAAATACGACGGATGCGGACCAGACGAGAAAGACCGACAACTTCTCGTAGAATATGACCTCGTCGTCAAAGAACTCAACCTCCTCGAGCCAAGGTACGCTTCACCTCCCCTCCATTCCCCTCCGCACAACCGCTTACCCTGCTGTAGTTACAAAGCCGTCATTATCGACATTACCCACAAGATGGCTACAGGCATGGCAGACTATGCCCACGTAGCCGCCACATCCGCCTCCTCCTCCTCACCCAACGGCTCCATCTACCTCTCCACCATCGCCGAATACGATCTGTACTGCCACTACGTCGCCGGCCTCGTTGGTGAAGGTCTCTCCCGAATCTTTGCTGCGTCAGGTAAAGAAGAGACATGGCTAGGCGACCAATTGGAACTGTCCAATTCGATGGGGCTGTTGTTGCAAAAGACGAATATTATTCGTGATTTTAGAGAGGATGTGGAACAGGGGAGACATTTTTGGCCGAAAGAGATTTGGGGGAGGTATGGGTTTGAGGATATGAAAGAGATGTGTGCGTTGGATGAGGATGTGCAGACGCGTGCGAAATGGTACGTTCCCCTCCCTTCCTCATTGCTCTTCTCGATAACTAACACATGCACCTTTACAGGGTCCAATCCCATATGATCCTCGACGCCCTCCGACACGTCACCGACTCTCTCGACTACCTCAAACTCCTCAAAAACCAATCCGTCTTTAATTTCTGCGCCATCCCCGCCACAATGGCCATCGCCACCCTCTCCCTCTGCTTCTCCAACCCAGCCATGTTCCAACGCAACATCAAAATCCGTAAAGCCACCGCTGCAAAGCTCATCATGCGATCCACCAACCCCCGCGAAGTCGCCTCCATCTTTCGCGAATACGCGAGGGACATTCACCGTCGACTCGAACCAAGAGACCCGAGCTACGTCAAGATTGGCGTATGTCTAGGACGGATCGAGAGTTGGATGGAGAGGAATTATCCGACGTTTGTGCAGGTGGTGGATTATTCGGCGCAAGGTGGTAGCCCCCAAGTCGAGTTTACGACGTACGATGTCCGGAGTAGAGTCTTCCGAGACGCTCAAAAGCGGAATCTGGAAGTGGCCAAACGGAATGGCCTCACTCCTGCACAGAGCGGGTTCAACGCAAAGGGACTACCGGAGGGGTTCCCTGCGTTGTCGGATGAACCCGAGTCGGCGTCGAATGTCAAGGCGGGCGAGTCGAACGAGTTGATTGTGGTGGTTGGGGGTGCGATTTTCGTTGTGCTGGCGTTGGCCTTTGGTGCGGTGTGGGTGGTGCTAAAGTTTGTACCGATTAATGAGGTCGCTAGCAAGGTGGAATCTGCTGCGAGGGCGAGTGTGGTGCCCAAGGTCGAGTTGTAATGGTTGTTTTTGTTCTTTGCATGCAGACACTTTATGGTTTCTTCGATCATTTGTTTTATAATACGTTTGTCGCATCTAGGTATACCAATTCATTCTATTTAAATCTGGAATTAGACCACGAAGCCCATCGCTCAAAGTTAGAATCCCACGATAACGAGGAGAACGGCTGGATGTTAGTTAGCCCACTTGTGTCAACTCAAAAAGCGTACATGACCCAAACATAAACGTTGCATAAACCCTCCGACATGCATGGCAGTACGATGGATAGCAGGGAACCCAAAATTAATTAGGCTCCCCCAACCCCAGCGACGCGAGTAAAAATGCGTCACCTGAGCGATTCGAACACTCGCGTGCAAAGCACAACCGCTCACAGCTAAAGATAGCAGGCGATCCCGTTAACCACTCCGGCAAAGTGACCTTCGCATACCATTGTTCTTCAAACGTCTGTAACTGCATCCGGCCTAATAGGACGAAGCTCTCCGCGGATCGTTGCTCATAGCAATAGATATAAAATGGATTCAATCGCTTAAGCTGCCGAATACTCCACGAGACAAGGGTAACATGCCAGACAACCAGCACTAAGCCTAGCACTGTCTCTAGCCAAAGTCTTAGCCTGGTTGGTCATTGGTTACCCATCCCTGTCACTTTTCCGAGTCGCAGGTGGCCTTTCGAGGGATTTGCTGTGCACGAAATCGTCTAACTTCCTTCCCTTTGGTAGTCTACGACTCTTCAGCCAACGAATTGAGATGGTATTGACTCCAGTCGTTCGGTTCGCCAGCATTTCTCTCTCTGTAATTTCGGCTGGGAAACCGAACAACTAGTGTAAATTGAGCGTCTGGTTTATGACAGACTACAGTCGATCTCGTTAAGCGCAATTTTTGCACCCTTTTTAGGCAACTATACCACTTTTTCTAGCGCCTGCTAACGATGGAGCCGAATGTAAGCCCCTCCCAGACCTACCTTTTTCGCCTTCCACAACGACTCGTTATGGCATTCGCGCTAGACTATAGTCTATGAGATCTTCTTTGACAACTAGAGGCTAGGGTTCGATGAATGGTGTCAAGGCTGCGGTATATAAAGTCTGATGTGTCTCTGCCCAATCTTCAGCAGCTCAGCTTCGTCTCTCAGTACTCGACTCGTCACACACACAGTCTTTCAATCGTACGTTCCCCTTGCATACTTCTCTCTTCATCCCTTGCTTACCTACTCTCTGTTCTGTCAAGATGCAACTTACAGCCATCGTCACCTTCTTCTTCGCATACATCGCTGCCGTGCAGGCGGTCCCTGTCGAGATCCCCGCTGGGGCCATCGCTGGCAGCGTTCTCGAGCGACGCCAAGGAACCCCTGATGTTCACGGGTTTATTGAGGACGTCAAAGATGCTGCCGCGCACCGTCTGGGTCTCGCATCGCCGGCCGTTCCTGCAGTGCCTGCCGTTCCTGGATCGCCCAACGTTCCTGTTAAACGGGGCATCTTCGCCGCCGCTCTTGGTTCCGTCAACGGCGCCGTTGGGCACATCAAGGGCAAAGCTCGCCCTGTCCAGCCTCCGGCTGGATTCATCACCCCTCTCAAGCGTGCCGAAAGCCTCTCAGGAACAGACGAGACACCGTTTGATCTTGACGCCTTCTACAAGGATGTCGAAGCCGCTATTGCCGCCCAAGACCAGGAAGCCTTGAACAGGCTCACGGACGCCGCCGCAGCCTACGTCCAACGCCTCGGCACCCCCGCTCCCTCCCTCTCCGGACGTGCCCAAACTCGGAGTTGACGTGCCCAAGCTTCCTGGTAAACGGGAAAACGTCGAAGGCGTCACTGAGGCCGTCAACGACAACGCTCTCGAGCAAGACCTCATCACTGTCCCAAAAGCTCAAGACCTTTCCGAACTTCCCCCTTCTCCCGTCCGAAGGCAGGACGACGCTGAAGAAGCGGAGTACTAGGTTAGCACTCACGAATCTGAACGAATTGAACGCCGATAAGCGCTCAAGAGTAGCTGCGGTGATGTCGTTAATCATCTCTACAATCTCTCTATTATTCTGACTAATTGTTTCTACAAGTCCTGAGCTTTCCACTCCTTCGACCCAAGCCTTTTGCTCCATATAATTCGATTCACAGAGTTAATATCATAATATACTCAGTTTTGTCTATTCCTCTTCCTTTTGTTTGTAACACATTCGTTGCCTTTCGATAGCATCTCAACGTATTCCATTCTAATCGCGAAGTTAGAATTTAATGTGAACGAGGATGCCGCCGTCTACGTACCAGTATGCGAACTGGAAATGACAAACTCGTAAGCTTGTTCAGTGTGAGGAGGCCCACTGCAAGTTCGTTACACCTTGAGTTTCGTGGTGGAATCGGCGAGGATGATCTATGGAAAGCCTTCTCATCCGATCCAAGCGCAAGAGCGAAAGGCGTCACCCAAACAATCCGAAAGAAAGCGTTCGTTGAGGCTTCTAGTCCTCCGCCGACGACTCAAAACAATCTCTTTAGATACTCCACCTCTGCAGGCTAGAAGCCATCGTTTGTGTAACGTGCCATACACATTGGAGCTCGGCTAGTGCAAACGATGCAATGTTTGTCCCCTTTTAGGAAATTGCACCACTCTTTATGGCACTCCGCAGCTGCGGGACGCGAACTTGGGCTCCTCTCTCGAACACCCTGCAACGATGAGTTATGGCATTCGCGCTAAACTTTGAGATCTTCTCTGACGACCCATCGCTAGGGTTCAATGAATGACGTTTGGGTGGGATGTTCAGAGGTATATAAGTCTGGCGTGTCTCTGCCTGATCCCCAGCAACCCAGCTTCTTCGTCTTCCGGCACTCAACTTCTCCACAAACAGGCAGTTCATTCATTCCTTTGCAAAACTATCCCCACTCGCTTTATCTCAACAAGATGCAATTCCACGTCCTCGTCTCCTTCTTCTTCGCCTATATCGCTGCGGTACAAGCTTCTCCCGTCCAGCTTCCCAATATCCCCAGCACTGAAACCGTCAACCCTGTTGAGCTTCCTAACCTTCCTCGAGACCTTCCCGCCGGCGTCGCCGGTTCTATCCCCGTCGAATTTCCTGATGTTACTGGCACCCTTAAAGACATTGCCTTCCCCATCCCCGTTCCTCGTCGGTCTCTCACCGAGATCCTCAAGGACGTCACTCTGCCCATCCCTGTCCCTCGGGAAGTCACCGAGACCGTCGAGGATATTGCATCGCTCAAGGTTGCATCGGTCGTTGACACTGTCGCGTACGAAGCGTCTCCCATCGTAGGCTTGGTCGGCGGCATCCCTGCCCCTCCTCTGCCCCGTCGCCAAGTACCAAGCGCCCCTTCCACCGAGGGTATTATCCCAGAGGTTAAGGTCCCAACTGTCCCCGAAGTCCCTTCCCTTCCCAACGTCGTCCCCGCTGTCCCCGTTGGAAGGCGGCAGGTGGAGGTTCCGAAGGTTAGCGCTCCCAAGATGGTCCGAGTCGTCCGCCGACAAGCGCCTGGATGCGCCGATCGGGGTGCTCGTCGTCAATCCGATTCTCTCGACAATACTCCCAGTGTTCCTGAAGTTCCTGCTATCCCTGAGGTTCCCGAGGTCCCTAGTGTCCCTGATGTTGAGACTCCTTCGCTTCCTACCCTCTAAAGCCATAGCATTAATTAATTATATTATACCCGGCCTTTATCAAGGTTACACCATAGAACCTCGTATAATAATTCCTTCCAGTGCAATCTGATTACAATCTTTCAATGCTTGTGCTGATTGTCTTGGTATGGTGGCAGCATCTTGACAAACTCCTGTTGCATCGCCTTCGTTGTCGCCGCCTAGGGTTGTATGAGCGGAAACAACGTCATTCGGGGAAAACAGAAGCTCCTTACGCACCGGTTAAGTTGGGGGAGAGATCGGCGTATGTGATGAACACCTGAACGATAAAGATCAGCGCTCATCGTCCCGTTGATGAGAAGTGATCACTGGGCGCCTATCTGAGTCTTGGCTGGCAGCCGCGAATGGCGAGGAAGTGACCCGAAAAGCCCTGGCTTGGTAGCGTTATGAGCGGTACTTAGTTATTCGTGATATACTCCAGCGGCAAAGCACCAATTTTGGCGCTCTGTAACTTCTAAGTGTCCCGCGATGCCCAATCAGGCACTCTAAAAGTAGCACAACTGCATCGCCCGTTAAAGGCTGATAGCAGATCGTTGAATTGCGTCGACTTCGAAGCACCGCCTGGTATGCATTCTGGAACGGGCGCATCTTGTTGCTGTTTGCACTGTCTTCTAATAATGATTACGTTGTTTGTGGCTTGACTTCGTATGGAAACAGTTCGAGGTATATAAGGGATAGAGAAAGCACTCAAGGTTTTGCAGAAACACATCTCTCATCTGTTTTAGGGACCAAGCTAAAGCAGGACTTCAGTTATCCCACATCGTTTACGTTCACACACAAGTAAGCCTCACTCGACGTCGATCACCCATTAGTGCTTACAAGTGTAACAGCATCATGCGTCCATCTGGAATCTTCAGCCTGTTAACTGCAACCCTCCTCGCTACGAGCGGTGTCTTCGCCTATGTAAGCCCATATCAAGCAAATGCTAGGATGGTGATCTGACATCGAGGAATAGTATGACGACGAATACACTGGTGGCTTGACCGCTCGAGATGTCTTCGAGGACGATGTCCTCCAAGAGCGGTCCTTTGACGACATCGACGAGTACGACGCTAGGGACTACATCAATGACGAGTACGACGCTAGGGACTACCTCGATGACGAGTACGATGCTCGCGATTTCTTCGACGACGAGGACGAGTTGGCGGCCAGGTTGATCGGCAAGGTCGCAAGTCGTATTCCTCCTCCTTTTGGCATCAAGCGCCACTCCAAAGTCCCCATTGGTGGAGGGTTCCGCCCCCGTATTGGCCGTGGTCAAGCTAAGAAGGGCCTTGGCTTCGGAAACTCTGCTGGTGGAAGGGCCCGAACAAAGATTCTGGCTCAGAATCCGGATCCCCCTCAGGGTAATAGCGTCTCCGCAAGGGAGTTCTTGGAGGAGCTTCTCGAGGCTCGTGACCAAGCCGAGCAGGCGGCAGCGCGTCGTCGCAGGAAGCAGAGGCAGAGGCTCAGGAAGGCTGGCAAGAGAAAGAGCAAGAAGTTGAAAGCTGCAGCTGCCGCTCAAGGCGCTGCTGATCCCAGTGCCCAGGCTGCCCCTGCTGGTGCTCCCGCAGCAGAAGCCGCCGCTCCTGCACCAGCTGCGTGAGCTGCTCGACTTCGCTGTTGGCGGACTCTTCGTTACATACACCATGTAAACTTGTAGTTTGATATGCATCCGCACCTGTCTGCAAGAGCCTATATTCATACTCAGGCACAGAACCCGTTTTGTTGCCCTGACCTCCCTCCTGGCTTGGAGCTGGCTCACTGAATAGAATACTGGGCTCGGCGTTTTCTCGGTGTTGTAAGTAAGTACCTACTAAGGAGTCAAGCTTTCATGATCTCCTAATAATGACTATCGAGCCGATCCGTCCGCACTTTCCAGGGTCCATGATACCATGATACAACCCAAGGGAGAGTCGTCATTCGTGGCGAGCAGTTAGCCTTTTCTCGCCTTTTGCGACATCTGCCATCTGGAATCACGACTTTGGTCGCGTCCACAGTGCACTGCCTGTCGCACATTCCGAAAAGAATCAGAAGTTCTTTGCATTTCGATGCAATAATCAAACACTGGGTTGTGTCTGAAGTGATCTGCATGAATTAATGGACAACTTCTGGATGGGGATGATCAGCGCCCAGCACGGCCAGGAGGTCCATGTGCCGATCATCGATGATGGGGCGCCTCACCAGTTGCTGCGGGCAGTTCGGCGGGCGCTTATTTAGTCATGAAGGGACTCCGCAGACAACTGGTCGGACAGTCGTGTAAGGATACGGGGTCTGGAGCAACATATTTCTGTGTCGGAAAACTCTACTTGCATACGAGTTGACCTGCTCGCGGTACCGGTGTATCTACATGACCGAGCGGTGCAATTGAGCCTCGGGGCGCCCATTGACATATAGCACACACAGGACCTGATGGTTTGATCTAAAAGTAGAACAAGCATACCAACTATCAAATGCTTTTGCGAGCGAGCTCGACCGGGGTGGTGACAAGGCGCTGCTTGAGTGTGCATCTGCAGTACGGGCGCATCTCGTTTCTGTTTGTACCATCTGTGAATGATGATCCTGCTGTTCGGCTCGACGTTATCTAGAGGTCAAACAAACGTCGCGTTCGAGATACAAAAGGCACGTTGCAGAAGGCGACAAGTTCTACATCAACACAACCTTCTTCCCCTTTCAATCTCTACACTCTTCCATTCGAAGGGAAAGCACTCAAGCAGGTCTTCAGTCATCCCTCATCCTATCATTCACACCGGTAAGCCAAAATCAACGTGATAAGCTCACCGTTACTTACAACACTGGTAGCGTAATGCGTTCCTCTACATTTTTCGGTCTTCTGGCCGCTACCCTCTTCGCCACAAGCGGTGTCTCCGCCTTCGTGAGTCCATATCCCTGATTCAAGATCCATACCTTATTTGGCCGCGAATTCCTAGTACGACGATGAATATTCTGGAGCCTTGACTGCTCGAGATCTCCTCGACGACGACCTCCTCCAGGAGCGCTACTTTGACGACGTCGACGAGTATGAAGCCCGGGACTATCTCGATGACGAATACGAAGCCCGAGACTACTTCGAGGACGAACACGAGGCTCGAGACTACTTCGGCGACGATTTGCTCGAAGAACGTGCAAGGGGCAGAAGCGGTGGGGCCCGCCGTGCTGGCAAGTCTGGCATAGGTCGTGCTCTTGGAAAGATTGGAACGCACGCCGTTCTTCCTGCCTTGGCCAATGGCGCTCAAGTTGCAGCTTCAAACATCGCAAATAGGATCGGCAATCCCGGTGGCCAAGGAGGGCAATATCGACGAGGGTATTACGACGATGAAGAGGAGCTGACGGCCAGGGCTATCCCTGGCAAGGGATTGATCCGTCCCCCTGTTGGCCTTCCTCGCCCTGGCATCCGTCCCCCCATTGGCCTTCCTCGCCCTGGCATCCGTCCCCCCGTTGGCCTTCCTCGTCCTGGTATTCGTCCCACCCCCGGTATCATTCCTCGTCCCGGCCGCGTCGGTTTGCCTAACCCCTTGTCAGGAGGCGGTAAGCGCCCCTTGGGAAGGTCCAACAGTCTAGGACAAAAAACGGGCAAAGGGAGTGTTTCTTCAAGGGAATTCTTGGAAGATCTCCTCGAGGCTCGCGACAAATCTGCCAAGCAGGCAGCCCGTCGTCGCAGAAAGCAGAGGCAGAGGCTCAGGAAGAACAAGCAGCAGGTACCCGCTGCTGGGGCTGCTGATCCAGGGGCTTCCCCGGAGGGAGCAGCTGCCGCTCCCGTTCAGCAGCGCGATTTCGACATCGATGAACTCGAGTAGATGACAGTTGACCATATGCATTGCACTGGGAGACTGGCCTTTATTTTGTCCTCTTTTTATTATTATTTCTTGAATGCATTTTTTTGCCTCATGATCTTTTGCCTGCCCCTCCTTGATGTTGACTGCCCTTCGTACTTGCAACATTCCGTCATCACTGTGCAGGCTGCCCTTTTCCAAAAAGCGCTCGGTTGGCTTGAGCTCTCCGCGACCCGGTGGGTAAGATGTTTGAGACATCTTGGATGGCGTGTTCGCGTGGGGGAATGCTATTTCTTCAAGAAGGAAGGAACAAGAATGAGGAGGCTTGGAGGAGGCGTGAGGTTTTGAAAGATAAACGCCATCGAATATCTACACTTTGCGGTTGTTTGGGCCGCAGGCGCGCCCCAATAACAAGGATTCTCAGGGCGCCAATGTCAGTGCTAACCACCTCGAAAGCGTACTCACACTGGATATATGAGATATCGAATCTACTGGCGCCGGTATATTGCGGAAAGCTATCCCCACCATCGATCGACCTGATGATATGTCACCCTCCTGGTACATGATTACATCGAGTGCAAACCGTGCTCAAGCAAATTATGCACCAGTCTTTTACAGTTGTTAGGTGTAATTTAGATGTCTTTTAAATCTGTATTGGCGTCACGATTTGGATGAGAATAAGGCTCGCCGTTGGGTGACCGAGGCGGACGGTCTCCTGATACCACCCACAACTCGAACACAAATCATGCTCGAACGAATGGATCTTCGTTAATATTACTTGGCTGGGACGAAAACAGTACTAGTATCGAATTGATACGAAATAAGACAACTTTATATACATTTCGAAGCGTGGAGTAGCTATGTAGCTACAATACAAATGAATCTAGACCTATGGAGGAATGTATATGGGCAGACAATGGAAGGTAGGTAAGTGGTCATACATGACCTAGAAAGGAAAGAATCCTAACAGTCTTTAGCCAGATGGTCCTATGCGCTCAGTAGAGGTATATCTCAGTAGAATATCGAGTGTATTCACGCCACGATTTGGATAGGAATTGTCTTCAACGCTGGGTTACCAATTGGTCCTGACATTGGGGAACCAATTCTGATGGTCTCCTGATGGTACCCCTCCAATCGAGCTTGAAACACGCCTGAACGTGTGAGCCGCTAGTCAAACGGCGCTTGCATTAAAAAGACGCATCCTTTGGCAGCTTACAGATGTAATCGCGTCGCGGTTTTGATAAAAATTGGCTTCACCAGCGGGTTACCAAATCTAATGTGCTCCTGATTGTACCCAGGACTCGAGCTCAAATTGCGCTCGAACGCAGCGTCTGTTTCCCAATCTCTTTCTAATTCATCAGAAATAGTCTCTAGCTTTAACATGGTATGTATGCACTACTCGAATCTCCGTGCCCTGACGCTCAAATGTGCTCACATTCTCCGAAGCCTTCCCCAGCCAGCTCGGCTTGGCTTGCTGGAGCCAAGTCATGAATGTCTAGCTCTGAGTCGAGGCTCCTCGAGTCGGGCCACACAGCCGATGGTGATGGCTTCAGCTCTGTTGAAACCAAGACAGACCCGGCCCCCAGCCACTATAGCAATGGCTCGACCCCCGGACGGGTCTATGTAGCAGCAGGAGGACTAACCTCTGTCCACTTTTTGTAGTCGGCCTCACCGAGCTGCTAAACCTGTGATTCAATGATACTCAGGTGCCAAGTTTGTCCGGCTTTCACCTAACGCCATGAGAGAGTCCGGGATATTCTGCGGTGGCCTTTTACCGTGAGTATACCGTATCCTGCTGCCACCTGGTAAATTCTTGCGTAGCGCAAGCAAGGGGAATCACCTTCGCAGGTTGAGCGTGTTTAGCAGTGTTAGGTGCTAATGGGAACGCCTTTAGGTGCTGGCAAGTATTGGCGACAATCAATATGCCCTGAGCTGGCTCACCCAATAAAATTTTGAGCTCAATGCTGTAAGTACCGGGCCAGAGGTAAAGTTTTCACGTTCTCTGGAGGCGATCTCGCTGCACTTTCCAGGTTCCACGATACCACGATACAACCCGAATGAAAACGGACAGTCGGGGCAGGCAGTCAGCTATTTGCATCACCTGCCATCTGGAACTTTGGCGACTCCGTAGCGTTCAATGTCGTGGGTTCCGCCGAAAGGAATTAGAAACTTCAGTTTGCCTTTCGATGCAATCATCAAACACTCAGCCACTGGTCGTCTTCATAGTATGAGGCGATCTGCATGATTTGATTCTGAATGGAGATGACTAGCGCCCAGTGCGCCGCAAGAGTGTCTATGCGCCAATCATCGATGATCGAGCGCCTCACTCGTTGTCGCGGGCACCGGTACGGGCGCTTATCTGATCATTAACTTCAAACTCGGACACCTGGTTGGACAGCCTTCTATGGATGCGGGTAAGGCGAGGTGCGAAACAACATATATCTGTGTCGAATGTCTCTACAAGCTCACCTGCTCGCGATGTACATACATGGCCGAGCGGTGCAATTGAGTTTTGGGCGCCCATTGACATGGAGCACACACAGGACATGGTGGTTTGTTCTAAAAGTAGAACACACATACCGTCTACTGTCAAATGGATTTGGGAGCTCACTCAACCGGGGTGGTGACAAGGCGCTGCAGCACGGGCGCATCTTGTTTCTATTTGGACTATCCCTGAATTATGATCCTGCTGTTTTCGTTCTTTAGAGGGCAAACAAACGTTCCGTTCGAGGTACAAAAGGCAAGTTGCAGAAGGCACCAAGTTTCTCCATAAACACAACATTCTCTTCCCTTTTATCTCTACACTCTTCCATCGAGGGGAACACATTAAAGCAGTTCTTCAGTCATCCCATATCACTGCATTCCCACCAGTAAGTTACAATCGACGTGATAAGCTCATCGTGACTTACAACGCTGATAGCATAATGCGTTCCTCTACATTTCTCGGTCTTCTGGCCGCTACCCTCTTCGCCACAAGCGGTGTCTCCGCCTTCGTGAGTCCATATCCCTGAGTCAAGATCCATCGCTTACTTGGCCGCGGATTCCTAGTACGACGAAGAATACACTGGAGCCTTAACTGCTCGAGATCTCCTCGATGACGACCTCCTCCAGGAGCGCTACTTTGACGACATCGACGAGTATGATGCTCGCGACTATCTTGAGGACGAATACGAAGCCCGAGACTACTTCGAGGACGAACACGAAGCTCGAGACTACTTCGGTGACGATTTGCTCGAAGAACGTGCCAGAGGCAGAAGTGGTGGGGCTCGCGGTGGAGGCAAGTCCGGCATAGGTCGTGCTCTTGGAAAGATTGGAAAGCACGCTGTTCTACCCGCCTTGGCCAATGGCGCTCAAATTGCAGCTTCAAACATCGCAAATAGGATTGGCAATCCCGGTGGCCAAGGAGGGCAATATCGACGAGGGTATTACGACGATGAAGAGGAGCTGATAGCCAGGCTTATCCGATTACCTTTTCCTCGTCCTGGTATTCGTCCCCCCGGCATCCGTCCCCCCGGTGGCCTTCCTCGTCCTGGTATCCGTCGCCCCATTGGCCTTCCTCGTCCTGGCACCGGCCACATCGGTTTGCCTAAGCCCATCTCAGGAGGCGGTAAGAAGCCCTTGGGAAGCGGTCTACCTCACATACGTAGGATATGACAGGACTTATGATACCATGCGTCAAAGTGCTCGTAGCTGTTGGCCAACACGGCAGGTCATCGTACAACCATGACCAGGCAGGCCACAGTTGACTTTGTCGTTGGTGTCCCGGTTGCATCTTTTGAAGTATATAAGGATCTTCCAATTAATTTTGTTTCTGAACCCCTAAGCCCTCACGCTCGAGTCAATAGCTTATTCCATCGCAAAAATGAAGGTTGACAAAGCAATCGGGCAGTACTTTTGTCACAAAAACATTGCAACTACACTACTACGTGAACATTGAGGTCAGTCGACTCGGTTGACTCGATTTTATCGTGTTTTATGATCTTGGAATGTTTATTGTATTCAAATATGAGCTTATAATTTCTTACGAACTCAGCACTCGGATGCAAATGCCCTTTTCGACCAGCCATTCGCGCTGGTGTCGGGGTTTGAATTTGTATGGCGGGCGCTTATCGCGTACTATTGACTATTAACAGCGTTGCTCAGTTGGATCTTTATGTTTGAATGATTTTAAATTGCTCCTGAGATCTATATAAGACCTTCCATACATTTATATTGGCCCCCTGACTTAGGGAAATGTGTCGTAAACCATTTCTCCTGGCCACTATGACTTGAGGAGAGCCATGGCTCGACTCCCTGACAGTCTTGACCTCTGTCCACCTGAACTACCTGTGATCTACTGATACTCAGGTGCCAGGTTTGTCCGGCTTTCACCCGACGCCATGAGAGAGCCCGGGATAGCGTGCGGTGGCCCTTTACAGTATATCTTACCCTCCTGCCACCTGGTGGATTCTTGCGTAACGCAAGCAAGGGGGATCAGCCTCGTAGCGCTGAGCGTATTCCGCGGTGCTGAGTGCTAATGGGAATGCCTTTAGATACTCGCGACTATTAGCAACAGTCAAATCTGCACTGAGCTGGCTCATCTAATAGAATATTATATTGAGCCAGTGCTGTATGTACCCCAGAGGTAAAGTTTTCACGATCTCCCTAATGATCTCTCTTAGGCTCAATGCCATATGAGGCGATCTGCCTGCACTTTCCATGTTCCACGATACCGCGATACAACCCGAGTGAAAGGCGACAGTCGTGGCGGGCAGTCAGCCATTTGCATCATCTGCTATCATGAACTTTGGCGATTCGGTCGTGTTTGTCCCGGATTTCGAAAAAGAATCGGAATCTACTTCGCATTTCGATGCAGTCATCAAACACTCAGTCACTGGTTATTTTTGAGTATGAAGCGATCTGCATGATTTGATTCTGAATGGAGATGATTAGCGCCAAGCGCCGCAAGAGTGTTTACTACTTGTGTGCCAATCATCGATGATCGGGTGCCTCAGTCGTTGTCGCGGGCACTGGTATGGGCGCTTGTTTGGTTCGGACACCTGGTTGGACAGCCTTCTATGGATGCGGGTAAGGGGAGGTGTGAAACAACATATATCTGTGTCTAATGTCTCTACAAGTTCACCTGCGGTGTTCATACAGACCGAGCGGTGCAATTGAGTTTTGGGCGCCCATTGACATGAAGCACACACATGACCTGATGGCTCGTTCCAAAATCAGAACACACATACCGTCTATCAAATGGATTTGGGAGCTCACTCAACCGGGGTGGTGACAAGGCGCTGCAGCACGGGCGCATCTTGTTTCTATTTGGACTATCCCTGAATTATGATCCTGCTGTTTTCGTTCTTTAGAGGGCAAACAAACGTTCCGTTCGAGGTACAAAAGGCAAATCGCAGAAGGTGCCAAGTTTCTCCATAAACACAACATTCTCTTCCCTTTTATCTCCACACTCTTCCATCGAAAGGAACACATTAAAGCAGGTCTTCAGTCATCCCTTATCCCTGCATTCCCACCAGTAAGTTACAATCGACGTGATAAGCTCATCGTGACTTACAACACTGGTAGCATAATGCGCTCCTCTACATTTTTCGGTCTTCTGACCGCTACCCTCTTCGCCACAAGCGGTGTCTTCGCCTACGTGAGTCCATATGACTGGGTTAAGATCTATCACTTACTTGACCATGGATTCCTAGTATGAGGACGAATACACTGGAGCCTTGACTGCTCGAGATCTCCTCGATGACGACCTCCTCCAGGAGCGCTACTTTGACGACATCGACGAGTATGATGCTCGCGACTATCTCGAGGACGAGTACGAAGCCCGAGACTATTTCGACGAGGACGAGTTGATGGCCAGGGTTGTCAAAGGATCCAAGACAGGCATCCCGCAATCCCTGCCTGGCAGTCGTCTCCCAGTCACGCGTCCTAATAAGCCTCACGGTCCCGTTGGGAGGGGTCCAAGCCAAACACCAGGCAGGACTCGTCTCCCAGTCACCCTACCTAACAAGCCTCGCGGTCCCCTCGGGAGGGGCCCAAACCAAGCACCGGGCGGGAGTCGTCTCCCCATCTTGCGACCTAACCCAAACGGTCCCAAGAATCCCCTTGGGAGGGGTCCAAACCAAGCACCGGGCGGGAGTCGTCTCCCCATCTTGCGACCTAACCCAAACGGTCCCAAGAATCCCCTTGGGAGAGGTCCAAACCAAACACCAGGCGGGAGTCGTCTCCCAGTCTTGCGACCTCAGGCTGGCGGTCCCAAGAATCCCCGTGGGAGGGGTCTCAGCAGACCAGTCGGCAAGAGTGTTGCTTCGAGGGAGTTCTTGGAGGATCTCCTCGATGCTCGTGACAGATCTGTCCAGCAGACAGCGCGTCGCCGCAGGAAGCAGAAGCAGAGGCTCAGGAAGAGCAAGCAGCTGCAAGCCGCTGCTGGAGCTTCTCCGGAGGGCGCAGCGGACGCTGCTGCTCCTGTACAACAGCGTGATCTGGACCTCGACGACCTTGAGTAGATAGTGACCCAGTGTATGCCTTGCTTCTGGATAATGTCCTCCACAGATGTCTATTATTTGTTAGTTTCTTGAATGCATCTATGCCAGATAACCTTTAATGCTCAGAGGTGCTTGAATAGACAGGCAAAAGAGTGAACGCAACGAAACGCCGAAGAACCCGAATTTGGCCTTGCTTGAGGCGGAGGCTCTCGCTGAACCCGAAGCGCCGGACCGCGCCCCTTTCTTTCTCTCAATCTTTTCTTCTATCGACTGGGATGAATGAACCCATTACGAAAAGGGTTCATATAGCTGGTCTAACCCCAGCGATAACTGCTGACGACATTTCAAAAAGGCTGTCGACGTTTGGAACAGTCAAATCGGTTGAAGGAGTCGGTTTGCTCGATGGCCTTGGTCAACCACGAAAATTCGGTTATGTGACAATCGAGACCACCACAGGGAAGCTCGCAAGGTGTGCGTGGTTTGGCTTTTGGAGTTGAACAGGCGAAACTGACTGCAGGATAAAGGTATGAATGTCTTGAGTGGTTCTACTTGGAAGGGAGCGAAACTCAGGCTTGGGGAAGCAAAGCCTGACTATGCAGCCAGGTGCGTCTGTCTGTATGATTGAGCTCGAGTTGAATACTAAAAGAACTGTAGGATCGCTGCTGAGAATGAAGATACAGAACCCTCGCGTCCACGGAAACGTCTTCGACTCGATGGTGTACACTCGCAGGACATGTCTCTCATAGACGCTGAAAACGTCGAGAAGAGAGGTGCATGGAAAAAGACGTCGCTGGGACGCCTGCTGAGACCTGTTCGCATGCGACCAGAGCACCCTCTTCCTCCCACATTGGAGGAACTCGCTCTTATGAAGAAGGAGCAGAAGCGGAAAGCGACAAAGACCGGCAAAGAACGAAAGCCCAAGCTCAGACCGCCTCCAGTGCGAGCTCGAGCACGCAAAATCGACATGACAAAATGGGGGAGCACCCAGCTCAAAGGAATCTTCCTTGAATCCCAAGGTGTTGGTCCTGGAAAAGTCTCCGAGTTCATCTCTGAATTCACAGATCCAGCCAGCGACACCTCAGCTGACGAAGACGAGGAAGTCTCTGAGTCTCCTCCTAAATCCTCCAAGCTTCCTAATCTCTCCCCATCGCCCGCCTCGGCCCCATCATCTCCAGCATCCAAAGAACCTAAACCCACCGCATCGCTGCCTCCGGATAACCTTGCTCCATCACCGTCAAGCGTTGACCTCGTATCCGAGAAGCAACAAACACTGGGCTTTCTGGCATCCCTGTTTGCCGCTGATGACGAATGGGAAGGCAGGGAGAGTGTTGGGTCGGATATTGACGAAGAAGAGCTGCTTAAAGGCGACCGCCTTTCCGCCGATGCACCTCGCGACGACGATATCGAGTTTGTTCCCTCGACATCTGCAACTGCTTCTCGTATAGCTCCTGTGGCTTCACCTGCTCAAGTCTCAGAAGACGAGGACGACGAAGAATCCGAAGCGGACCCAGCGGACCCCAAACCAAAAGAGCTGAAAGACATCTTTGCTCCCAGAAATGATGAAGGTCAGTTGCGCATTCTCCTCCTGTAATCAACTCGCTGACCCCTCCACTAGGCGGATTTTCACTTCTTGGTCACCTTAACCTTGATTTGGAGTTTGACGAAGACCTGCCGTTCGCCATTGGCGAAACCGCGGTAGTGCCTGCCCCGGTATTCGATCCCGCTCCCGCCTTCCAACCAACTCCTACAGTAACAGCAGCTTCTACCTCTACTGTGACCTATATCAACCCAAAGCAGCCTCTGTTCTTCCCCCTTCCCCGGTCTGACGACGTGAGGGCGCGGCAGAGGGATATCTGGGATGTCATCAAGGATAATCGGTGGGACTGGATGGATCCTTCAACAAAGTTCTATCGCACTGCAACGGAGGATGAGATCAGGAAGGAGTGGGAGGAGAAGAAAGGGGATCTGACAAGAGATTGGAAGAAGAGGGCGAGGGAGGCTGGTAAAATGAACCGGAAGAGGAAGGGCGGGGCGGAAGGGGATGCCGATGTATGATACATGGTTCTTCGACTTCTATCCTCGTCTTCCATTCCGACGATCCTCTCGTAAACTCGATGTTCTGTCGGATGTTGAAACCCACCTCATTATCGATCAACGTAACTCGATCTGACAGTGGGAGAGTCCCTTGACCGCAAGTTCAGCTCGCCGGAAAGCAGTGCACAGGGTCAGCTGAGGATGACGGTAACATTTGCATAAATGGTGCCCTACTCCTCCGTCGTTTCTCCCCTTCGCTCGCCCACCTGTTCGCGTGCCTGCTACGAAGCATGAAGGTTACCTTGCTTTCCGCCTGCCTCTTGGTTGCTCATGGCGCCCTAGCACTCACTACGCAGTCAGGCGTGTCTGTGCCTCAGGTGCCTCTGGCATCACCTCAAGAAGACATGGCTTGTGTGGATCTGGCGAACAATTGCGCTGTAGGCAGACCTGTATCGAAAGTCGGCACATTCTCACCAATTCATTGCAGCAAAACGCGCGACTGTGCCAGGACAAGATTTATTACAACCTCATGACCAGGCAATGTGCTCGAACTTGCGGTCGGTGCAAAGATGAGCCAGATCCTCCACCAAGCGTAAGCTTTTCTCTTTGCTTCACGGGGTGACCCAACTTGACCAATCCTGTACGGATAGAATCTCTGCTACGACAAGGCTCCGGATTGTGTCGTGAGTCTCGAATTCCTCTCAGACGATGCATTCATTTATCGCTCTCCTGCAGCCTAAGAAGTACTTGTGCCAAGACACGGTTTATTGGAACCTTATGACCAGGCAATGTCCCAAGACATGTGGCCGTTGCACCCCCGTCGACCCTCCTGTACGTTATAAGTTGATTCTACCAGACTGTCCCTAACCAATGCGTCTGATATACAGCCCGAGACAAAGTGTCAAGACCTTGCAGAGAACTGCGCTGTTCGTACATCGCTTGACTCTCGCAGGCGACTTCCCCTGACCCACTCTCACGTTGACAGAAAAACGCACACTTGTGCCACGACAAGGTCTACCATAAGCTCATGCAGGCAAAATGTGCCTTGACCTGTGGATACTGCAAACCTGTGCGTCTCCCTTTGATATGCAACCCTTTTACATGCTGATAACGCGAATGTTCTTGCCCAGCCACCGGCTAAATGTGAAGATACCGACATTGAAACTTGTTTCGTATGTCCATTCGACTTTCGCTTAAGACTGCTAGCTCATTCTGATTTCCTTGTTTGACAGGAGACGGTGCATCTGTGTCAAAAGTCATTTTTCAAGCAGGTCATGCGCGAGAACTGCCCTGAAGCGTGTGGATACTGTTAGGCCTGAGGCCAACATTATTGCGACTCGTAAAGGTTGGGATATGACTCACATATATCAGTACCTTCTGGTGCCTCCAATCTCCATAAATTTGATACATTCCTTACACATATAATAGCAACTCTTGAGCTTCATTCTATTACAGGTCTCTCTGCCCAGACGTCATTCATTGAACCCTAGCCATTTATCGTCAGAGAAGATCTCAAAATTAAAAAAAAAAATTGGCACGAATGCCACAACTCGTCGTTGCAGGGAGCCTGAGGGAGGAGCCCAAATTCGGTCCCGCCGTTACGGAATGCCATAAAGAGTGGTGTAGTTGCCTCAAGGGGTACAAACACTGCGTCTTTTGTAGTAGACGAGCTCTGATGTGCAGGGCATGTTACCCAGGCGACGGCTTCTAACTTGCAGAGGTGGAGAATCTAAAGTGCCTGCTGCCTTTCGAGCGATCGTGTGCGGAGGACAGGAAACTTCGGGAGACAACGAGAAAGGTGGGGTGGTATTAAAAAAAAAAAATGCGATTGCAGGATAAAAAGGTGCAATTGGAAAGGAAAAGGTGGCATTGGAATAAAAAGGCATTATTCACTATTGTTAACACTCTCTGTAAAGTGCTCCCGGGATATCGTTCCGCGTGTAGAGGTAGCCCGTTTAATCCATTTCAAGATCGGGGGATGAGAAAATGTGAATATTCCCATTAGAGATTGACGAGGGTCTCATGGCGCTCTGATTCGCGCTGGCTCGGGCGTAACCGACACAAGATACTCCTCGCCTGAAGGAGCCTGTTCCGCCTGATTGCAGAGCTTGTAAGAAATTCTACTTGTCATGTTAGGTACAGAAGGAAATAGAGTGTTAGAATATATAAGAAAATCGAGTCTATCAGCATCGGACAGTTGTAAGGTTATTCACCGGACTTAGCTGACTCATCGTCGTCCCCTCCTGATTTGCTAGATATAGTTACCGGCGACGGTGGTGTATACCAAATGGGCAGAACGACCGCATGGCGGTTGTGCAGCAGGGGGCGCAGCATCTGATCCGCCATCCTACCGTCATTCACTCGATACCACCTTCTTATCCAACACCACCTTTTTCTTCGCAATCACACCTTTATTATTCTTCATATCATTTTTTATTTGATACCACCCACCCATCTCGTATATACTCGGAAACTTCACCTCTCATCGTTCCATAGATCATGTTCAAGGGTTGTACTTATGAACATACAGTGGAGCCCACTCAACAAGTTCAACGAGGCAATTAACGTCCACTGGCAATTCACATGTACAACGCCATCCTCGTTCGCATCGACCAGGCCCTGTGGATGGGACCGAGTCATCATTCCAGATGGCAAATAGCTACTAGAGTACTCGCCACAATTGACGACTTTCACTCGGGTTATCATGGACCCTGGAAAGCGAAGACGGATCGCGACCTCGATATGGCTGAGAAGGCATGAGGGAGGTCATGGAAACATTACCTCTGAGGTACTTACGACGCCGAGCTTAATATTCTAGTAGGTGAGCCATCTCCAAGCCAGTAGAGAGGTTCAGAGCAACAAAATGGGTTCTGTGCCTGAGCATGAATATAGGCTCTCGCAGATAGGTGCGGATGTATATCAACTACAAGTTTATATGGTGCATGTAACTAAGGGTCTGCCAACAAGAAATCGTCGAACTCCAACTCACGCTGCTGGTGCAGGAGCGGCGGCGTCAGCTGCAGGGGCACCAGCAGGGGCCGCCTGCGCACTGGGATCAGCCTTCAACTTCTTGCTCTTTCTCTTGCCAGCCTTCCTGAGCCTCTGCCTCTGCCTCCTGCGACGACGCGCCGCCGCCTGCTCGGCTTGGTCACGAGCCTCGAGAAGCTCCTCCAAGAACTCTCTCGCAGAGACGCTATTACCCTGAGGGGGGTCCGGATTCTGAGCCAGAATCTTTGTGCGGGCCCTTCTACCTGCAGAGTTTCCGAAGACAGAGCCTTTCTTACGTTGACCACGGGGGCCAGGATGGGTGCGGAACGGGACGCGCAGGACGGCACGAGCTGCGGCCTTGCTGAGACTCACCCTGGCCGCCAACTCGTCCTCGTCGTCGAAGAAGTCGCGAGCATCGTACTCGTCATCGAGGTAGTCCCTAGCGTCGTACTCGTCGATGTCGTCGAAGGACCGCTCTTGGAGGACGTCGTCCTCGAAGACATCTCGAGCGGTCAAGCCACCAGTGTATTCGTCATCATACTATTCCTCGATGTCAGATCATTGTGCTAGCATTAAATTGATATGGGCTTACATAGGCGAAGACACCGCTCGTAGCGAGCAGGGTTGCAGTCAAAAGGCTGAAGATTCCAAATGGACGCATGATGCTGCTACACTTGTAAGACTGAGAGTGGGTCATTGACGTCGAGTGAGGCTTACTTGTGTGGATGTAAAAGGTGAGGGATAACTGAAGCCCTGCTTTAGCTTGGTCTCTAAAACAGATGAGAGATGTGTTTCTGCAAAACCTTGAGCGCCTTCTCTATCCTTTATATACCTCGAACTGTTTGTTTGCCCTCCGAACAGAGTCAAGCCACGAACAACGGAATTATTATTAATAGAAGACAGCGCAAACAGAATGCGCCCGGTACGCAATTCAACGATCTGTTGTCAGCCTTTACCGGGCGATGTAGTTGTGCTATTTTTAGAGTGTCTAATTGGGCATCCCGGGATACTTATAAGTAACAGAGCGCCTAACTAGTTATTGTGGCGAGTATGGGCGCCTATCTGGTCGCGGCCGGATGCTTGGTTAGGCAACCGGGCATGGTTGCGGCCAAGTAGGGTTAGAACGACATACTCCAGTGTCGGATGACTCTACGATTTGACCTGCTAGCAATGTGCATACCCGACCGAGCGGTACAATTGATCTTCGGGCGCCCAGTGGCATGTAACACACACAGTTACCTGGGACTTTGGGACCGCCTTCGTGTTAAGGTTAGGAAGGCTGACACCGGCGCTCCGTGAAGAACTCTTCGCTAAATGGATGCCACGGTGCGAGCAATCCAAGGTTTACCACCAGATCGTGTTTCATACCAAACGAGCACCAATCATCACTCCTTTAAAGCTGGCACTGTTTCCCTTCTTCAAGCAAGGTGTTACAACCACCCTTTTATACAAAATTTCCTGATTGCCAATGCATGCGTTTCCTGGGCTGGGGAGGCTGGTGTTGAAGTTCGATTCTGACGACACTCCCAACATGGAGTGTAAAGGCAAGGAACCTATCCGAGCGTTCAGTAACTGCCCGTTGCTACGAAGGCTCGCTCTCGCGGGTCCCTGCTTTGGGGACCTAAACCGCAGCTTCGACATGCCATGGAAGCAGCCTACTCGCTTCCTTTTCTTCGAGGACCCTTACAAGCGGGTTCTCTGGGATATTGTGCCACAGATGAGAGACTTGCGCTACCTCTATCTTGGATTGCCCGAGGAAACCGCTGGACGCCCGAGTTACGAGCTCAGGAGGAGCAAACCTGCTGTGTTTAACAGCGTCAGAACCCTCATCCTTGGCCACCACCCCAGTTGCTCTCCATTCGTCGCCTATCTCGACTTCTTCTGGTTTGGGGATTTCCCAAACCTGGAATGCCTGCGAATCGATGGCGGATCTCGCGACGTATCCAATACTCAAGTCTGGTGTACGAATACGAGAGACTCGTTCATTCGTAACTCGAATCGTTCAAGAACCTTCAGACCTTGTCACTCGACTTGACTGACATATCGGCCGCCACTTGCAAGAGAATGTTTAAATCCCTATCCCATCTCGTCACCCTCGAGTTGAACCTTTGCGATCAGTTCAAGCACGCTCTCCAAGTCCTCACGATTACATCCACCCGTCAGTTTCTTCCCAATCTCAAACTACTGGCTTTGGATGTCGGAAACGAGGCACAATACGAAATTCTGGGACTTGAAGGAGAAGAGGATCAGGATGTCGTTGATGCTGTTCAACTCAACGCGATGATCTTATCTCGCCGGACCTGCATACCTACCCATCGCCTGCAAAAGGTGATCGTCTACGCTTCGGAGCCATGGCAAATCCAGGATGACAAGACCTTCATTGCACGTCTCCGCCTATTTGCTCAGCGAGGCTTGGAGCTCGAGCTCAAGTGTACTGAGGCGCGTAAGGCGGGCAAAGGTTGTGAGTTGTGGGTAGATAGAGACCCAGAGACTGCAGATTGGCCGGAGGTGTTGGATGTATTTGAAGGACAGTATGAAGGAGAGCCAGCTATGGTATTTTAGAAATAAGACTGTTCCAACAGTCCGTACATGTAGCCGCCGTAACAAGTAATAGTCTGGGAGTCTGGGACTTGGTCGAGTGTGGCGTGGGGAATCTGCCAAGCAAGAGCTTTAGCACTCACGTCGCGTGACGTCATATTGTTCAGCGAGTCTGTTCCGGTGCCAGCGCCGTCTGCTCCTTCTCCTGCTACTGCTCAGTGGATGTCGTATAATGAACACCGAATGTGAGATTCAATTTTTTTAAGGTCGTTTCCACTCTGCTAATGCAGCCAACTCCACAGGCTCGTCGTCAGCCAAGGCACCCAACAATGAGGATGGACACCGTCAACTCGAAGATGGCTACGAGACTGTCGAGCACGCGTCGAAAGACCTCAACGAAGTGGCTCTGACTCGTTCTACGCGCCTCCAAGGGCGCTATCACAAACTATCCCCCATCTCCACTCTTCCTGACGACATTCTCCGCGAAATCTTCGCATACTGCCGTCCTGTCGGGCCCGCAACGTTTAGTCCCTTGGGGCCTCCGCTGCTCTTCTGCCACGTCTGCAGAGCCTGGAGAACAGTCGCGTTCGGATACTCCCTTCTGTGGACTCGACTTCGCCTGGAGGTCAGGAAAGCCGATCCAGGGAAGCAAGTAAAACTCCGCAAGACGTTTTTCGCAGAATGGATGTCCCGATGCAAGCAGTCCAATATCCACCTCCAGATTGTCTTCTATATCTTGAGGGCGAATGTCGTCACCCCTCCGAAACCATCCCTCTTCTCATTCCTCGACCCATACATCACAACTCCCTCCTGCAATCTCTCCAGGCTCAATCTCATCAACCTCCCCTTGAGATACGTGCTTAGTTTGCCTGACAATACCTTTTCTACCCTCGAAAGGCTTGTGCTCAAATTCAACATGGACGATCACCGGAAGATGCGCTGGGAGGGGCAGAAACCTATCAGAGCCTTTCGCCACTGCCCCTCATTGCGGCGTGTGGCGCTAGCCGGGCATTGCATCGAAGACGTCAAGCGTAGCATCAATTTACCTTGGAGGCAGCTCACTCACTTCCTCTTCGCGGACCGGCCCTCTGAAGATTTGTTTTGGGACATTCTCCCCCAGATGGAGGACTTACGCTACGCCCTCTTGGGGATAGCTGACGCTACCTCTCGAAATCTGGCTTCAAGCCTCAGTGGCCAAGCCAGACCGGTAATTTTCGGCAAGCTAACAACCCTAGTTCTCACCTTCAATCACGACTATTCGGGAGATGTTGCCCATCCGGACTTTCTGTGGTGTTGGGAATTCCCCAATCTACGAACCTTGCGCCTCGACGGCGGATTCATGGAGTTTGAGAATGCCGAAGCATGGTGCACGGCGACCAAGGATGCCTTCACTCAGAAGCTCAACTCGTTCAAGAACCTTCAACTGCTATCAATTGATATGAACGAGGCCCCTTACTCTACGCTCCGAACACTTTTTGGAAGCGTTCACCAACTCACAACACTCGAACTACACCTTTGCGATCAATTCACCAATGCTCTAGACGCCCTCATATTCACCCCCGCGACGAAGTCTCTGCCAGCCCTGAGAACTCTGGTTCTCGACGTAGGGAATGAAGGGCAATATGAAATCCTGCGGATGGACGGGCTAGAGGACGAGGACGTCGTTGACGCAGATTCCCTGCATGAAATGATTCTCTCTCGCCGAAACTGTGATCCGGCAAACCGACTCCAGAAGGTAGTCGTCTACGCTTCTAAACCATGGCAAATCGAGGACCACATACCCTTCATGGCATCTCTTCGTCATTTTTCGCGTCAGGGATTGGAGCTCGAGCTGAAGTGTGTCGGAGAAGCCAGGCGGGATAAAGACAGTGAACTGTGGTCGGATAGAGATCCTGGCATTGAAGATTGGCCAGAGGTGATGGACCTTTTTGAAAGCCAGTATGAAGGACAGGCACCGAATCGTTATTGCTTGCGCAGCGCTGCATACCCAGAGTTCTTATTACATCCGCCTCTATAATCATACACCTTCTTGCCACTTGCATTTGGAGTTCTGTCGCGTGGGAATCGTATGCACATCGAAATTGATATTGACGGCTTTGCGATCGGTGTTGGCCTTGGTACCCAACCACGACGACTTTCGGGTGCACTCTTTTCGTCTGCCCAAAAAGTGGGTCCGTCTTTTGGACAGTAATAGCTTTCGGCAACTCATGAACTCAGTGGACGCCCAACCCGAGACTATGGTTGACAGCTATGACGTCTGTTCAAGCCGCCTTGCAGACGTTCGTCAGCAAATACTAGATCTAGAGGAGAAGCTTGAATTTCTCAAAGACGAAGAAACGGAGCTCGTAAGCCTCCTTTTGGAGTGCAACAACGAGCGATCTCCTGTGGGACGCCTGACTGACGATGTCTTGCGGGAGATTTTCTTCCACTGCCTTCCCCCACTCATAGACGCGACGTTCAGTCCACATCGCGCGCCTATCCTTCTATCTCATGTCTGTTCTCGCTGGAGAGCCATCTCACACGATTTCAGTGCCCTCTGGAGCACACTTCGAGTGACTATCACGCCCAGCCAGACGAAGATGAAGTCCGCGCAGTGCTCTAGTCTGGCAAATGCATGGCTGCTCCGTTGCAAGAAAACGAAGGTTCAACTCCGGCTCATGTCCTACATCCCAGACCGGCCATGGGACAGGTTCAATCCGAGTCGTGGGCCAAACCGGGATGACATCCCCGACGAAGCCAGCACAATGTTTCTAGCAAACGTGCTTACCCATCTCCCTTCATTCAATCTCAACAGCCTCGTGCTTGCCAATATCCCTGCAGAGCTCCTTCAAGGCTTCCAAGCCAGCTCTTTCTTCTGCCTTCAAAAGCTTGGGATACACTACGACTCCCCATTCAATCACCTCACTCCAGGGGATGGTTATCTCACTCATATCGAGACTTTCGCGCAGTGCAGCTCGTTACAAAAAGTGGCTATCAGCGGAGAGTTCTTTCACCAACTTGCCAGGGCCATAGCGCTACCCTGGAAACGGCTATCTCATCTCTTTTACGACTGCAGACCCCACCCGAGCATATTCTCGCAGGATCTTTCGCGAATGGACGGCCTTCAAACCTTGTGCATTGGCATTGGAGAAGAGACCACGGGGAGCTGGGATCCATGGAAGACAACCGTAGCGCGATCCACCTCGTCGGATACGCCGACGGTCATGAACCATCTCACAAGCCTCACCCTTCTTTACAGCCACAGCTCAGACATATACATCTCAAGCCCGGACTTTCTCTTCGCTTACGAATTCCCCAGCCTGCGCAACCTTGCATTCGAAGGAGGCTTCTGGGACTTTGAGGAAACAGGCTGGCCAGGGACGACACGGAACACATTCCTAGCCAAACTCCAATCATCATCCCATCTCACTCGCCTTTCCATCAGCCTCAACGAAATTGAACGCGAGACGTGTAAAGCTCTCTTCAAATGTATCCCACAGCTCACGGTGCTCGATCTCGAGCTATGTGACCGGTACGACACCATCCTGGAGCTCTTAACTCTGATCCCGGGTCGCGCACTCCTCCCGGCGCTGAAAACATTGGTATTGGATGTTGGGAACGAAGGACAGTATGAGATATTGGCGGATGATGGGCACGGTGACGATAAGGTTGTCAATGCTGGAAGACTCTCGGACATGGTTGCCTCTCGGCTACCACCTGACTGTGACATAGATTCTCGACTTGAACGAGTGGTTTTCTACGCCACAGACGCTTGGCAGCTTGCTGAAGATCGGCCATTCCTTCTCTGCCTGAACCAGTTTGTCGACCAGGGTCTCTGTGTGGAGCACAGATACGTCGCGAAACATGCGAGAGATTTCAAGAGCGGCAATTACTGGATGGAGAGGGACGAGCAAATGGACGACTGGGATGAGGCCAACTTGATCGTGCACGGTTACAATGCTAGAGACCTAGAGCAAGAGAGTCGTAGCTCTTCGGTTGAATAAACTTTGATGTCCGTATGTCAGCTTCTCTTGAAACCGCGATCCGCTTCCTGACCCCCCGACTTGACAGTGTGCCGCGAATTCCGGCTCCTTGTGAAGGACCAAGCAAAGGTACCCAGTGACCATCGTGTGAGAGGATGACCATGCTCTGAAAGGAAAGCTGGTGAAGGGGTTTTCCCGTGCAGATGTTTAGACTCCGTGACGCGTGCAACTGCTAGCGCTTATCGAAGCCTTGATAGGCGCCCAGAACTTCTTGGACGGCACGTGTTACCTATGGTGAGATTCTAGAACCTGCGGGCGATAATAATAGAAGGTTTGCCACTGCATCGTGGGTGGATATTGAGAAGAACTTTAACTGGACAAGGGAATTTGGACCAGGAGGTTGGAGTGAGGCAAACCTTACTTCAATCGAAGAGGGTAAGAATCACACCGATACAGCCTGATAAGGAGCGAGCACGCCAATCTCTGGCAAAGGCCTCCTGCCCTTCCTCCTTCACTTACTGCGCCAATGGCAAATGTCGAGGCCGTCACAAACGACGTTCCAGCAGCCTCAGAGGCGGTAGGAACCACAAAGAAAAAGAAAACGAGCGACTACTGGGCGAAACGAAGGGCGGTCCGTATCTCACTCGCCACAGGCAGCGTATCACTCCCTAATCTATGATTTTTGTAGGCAGCGAAGCTGAAGAAGAAAGAAGCAAGGGCTGGCAGTGGTCAACAGACTGCTCCCGCAGGATCCCATCCTGAACCACCTCCTCAGGTCGACGGGCCGGTCAACGATTTCTTCAGCTCCTACAGCGAGTTCGGGTTTGAATACGACCCCAGACGTGCGGCCCATGATGAATTCAATCGGCTTTGCAAGTTCATGAAGAATATCGGGGCGGCTGACTTTGATAGAGAGTCTGCCAAGGAGGACTTCGACAGATCCATCGTTGCCCAATTCAACTTTCGTTTTGGAACGAACGCGGACAGCCTCGCGAACTGGCAAGCGATCTGCGGAGCCTTGGGGATAGAACCAGTGCCTCAGGACTTGAAGGGAGCCAAAGAGGTAGCAGCCTTTCTCTGGGAGCCCCCCGCATGGCTAACAAGACTTTTTTTAGGCTGTCTACAATACCCATGTCAATCTGGTGGATCTGACCACTAACTTCAAGGGTATCCGGTCGATCACAAAATTTGCAACCGAAAAACAGCTCAGCGAATACACTCGTGCTGCTTCTGGCAGAGTTATGCGAAGGAATTTGGTCGACAAGAACACCATTCTCTGGACTCTCCTCAGAAGGATCCTTCGGCCACCTCCTGAAGGAAGTCGAAGGGATGAAACGGGCCACATTGTCAGAGGTTAGCTTACATGGGCGTACAATCGTAAACACAAAGAACGGGTCATTCAATCAGTTCGTCGTAACCAACACGCCTGATACCTTTGAATCGTTGAAAGGGGTTGAGATCCGTGACCCAACGAAATTTGGCACCGCAGGCGCTGGAATGCCGTTTTCAGACGAACCGCGCAGTAAGCGAGCTGCTTCGATTTCTAAAGTATTCAAACGATGTGAGTCATTCAAAAGTGAAGGGAAATATGCCAATTGAGTTGGGTGTGGACGATTGACAAGTGCAACTTGCCGTGGGCATCAGAGGGATTTGGCCGTATTTGGAAAGAAAGCTGTTGGCCTTGGATGACGGTTCCGAGCCGTTCGGGTTCAACAGAGCGCGTTTTGCTCCTCATCCACGACGACGACCAGACCTTCCAGTCACGAAGACCTAATCTCAACGGTGCCAGTATAATATGTCGTACAACAGTCCTTTTACAGTGGCAGGAATGTCCTCAACGTCCTCCTCACACAATCCAAATGGTTGGGGAGGTTCGAGCACGAACCCGCCTTTTGGCGAGTCTCTGACCCAGTCAAGGAGCCATTATCAATCTGGATATCTCATGGTGAGTATCCGTGGACGTACAGCTTGATACGCGTTGCTGATAGCTAGTTAGTCTGCAACGCAGAACACAGTCAGTCAAGAGCATGCATCAACTGGAACGTTGTTGAACCAATCGTAGAATTCACCACCAGGGAACCAACGGGTGGATGAGGTTCCAGTCGTTCCTACCAAGGCAAAGCTGAACCAGGTTCTGACAAGGTCGACAAATGAATTCGGCATGGAATCCATGTTCCAGAGTACACGGTAAGCTGCTGCCCTTTTGCTGACCATATTCTTCACCATTAAGACTCTTCTAGGCAAAGGCAAAATCTTGCTGACGAGGACGCTCCTCCAACATCATCAGTGAATGATATTCCCAATGAAATCTATGTAGAATCTACAGGCCCGAGATTCCAGCCACGGGTACGTCTGCTCAACATACGGTCATGGTGCAGCACTCACACCCTCTCAGAACTCAACAATCCTCGAAGGCTCGCAGCTAGGCAGACGGCAGCCCAAACTGCTAAATAGCAGCACAGCAACCGCTTCTCAGGGTGCTCTTTACATCATCGTCTTTGGGTATCCTCCAGACAAGTATAGCGTCACCGTTGAATATTTCAAGTCACTAGGTGAATCGACAGACGCGGATCCCAACACCGAAATTGCAAACTGCTTCAAGATTGGCTATAAGGATCCTGCAGATGCGATGAGGGCAGTGCGGAAGAACGGAGAAATACTTGGAGGGACCTGGATGATCGGTGCGAAATGGGCCGTAAGTAGTGGTCCTTGCCTGAGTCACATCGATCTGCTCACTTCTTATCAGGACACCACCCAAGCCGAAGCTTTGGTTGGGCAAGCGAATCTACGAGCAAGCACCTTTGGAGATGTCCCCACGGCAAACAGCAACGCGATGGCAGTGGACGAGCCTATGGCACCGTATTCGCCATCACATCACATCGATACTCCTCCGGTTGGGACACCGATTCGATTAGCACCATCGACGTCTGCGTTCCGCAAACCAGGCGTTGGAGGTGCAGTACCTCAGTCCACATCTAACTCGATGTGGGGGACGCCTTCTGCTCTGGCGAACGGTGGCGGCGGCAACACTCCTTCAACCCCAGCCAACAAGGGTGTTCTCGGACAAGTGTCGGACCTCATCTTTGGCTGGTGAATACGTTATTCCCTGCTCAATTCTCTGCTTTAGGTACGCTGCCCGTTTAGTTCCCGTTGAAGGCTCGGCAACTGATTGCATTGATAAGTTCCCACATAGGCCTTTCTCGATATCAGCGGATTGCCCTGTAAACGGCCTTCATTATTCTCGGATCCTGGTCATTTAAGCTTTCGTTTCTCTTTCTGGATCTGCGAGACGTCAGTCTCGCGCCTCGATCCTCCTCCTCTACCCTCGAGTCTGGGATCTACTCGTCAACCTGCTGACGAGTTCTACTGTTATACGGAGCTTGCGTGGAGCTGGTGCTACAACCACTCACTTTGATAGATAACAACTAGCCTTCTTTGCCTTCTCGACTCCGCGTGAGGCTGGGTATGCGGTTTCAACGGTTTTGCCGGAGTTAACATGTCGTCCGTTGAACACATGTTTTTTGGATTGGATTCATTCGTGATTTCCGCATTTCCTTCTTGTCGGTCCTCGGTTTTGTGGGCGTCTTCGAGCCTGGTTTTCCCCGCTCAACTTGAGCTGTTATACCCTGGCGCTTCTTCGCCCAATATTACCTACCCCATGGCCCAGGTCATCATGCCTTCTATCCAAACGAAGGCTTGCTTACATGTGACCCATACGGTCAGCTTGATTTCCTTTGATCAGTGGCCACACAAACTTGCAGTCGATGCACCTGCTTTGCGCTGGGATCGGATTCGGGAGCTTTAGGCAAGAAGGCACAGTTTCGACAATCGTGCTATCTTAACGAGTAGGAGGTCGGTCAATGTTCTATCAGAATAATCTGAACACTTCACAGATGCATACTTACGAAGGGCAGTGTATCCTTGTCTCTGTTTGTTGGAGCGAGTCAAACATGTCAAAGAAAGATCCCGCTGGAATGTCATCCCCGGAAGGCCTTGCAACCGTGTTCCTAGCCTCCACTCAAGGAACCGCAAAAGCAACTCTTCTCCTCCAAAGTGCCAAAGACGCTTCCGTCGCCAATAACCCTCCTTTTGGTCATCCTAAATGGGCTGTATCCACTTAGCAGTACTGGATTCATACGCCTAGCAATCACGATGCTTCCCTTTCCTGGTAGGAGTCATCCCTCGAGTGACCTGATCTTCTCGGGGTAATGACACATACCACAGGAGAATTGCCGCTCTCGTCCAGCATCCTGACGATTCCTGAGGGCACGAGGCAAATCAAGAACACGACACACTGAATGCTGAGGGCTCTTGTGCGGAAGGAAAGGCCAAGACATTGGTGTATGATATAGAAATTAAGAGGTGCGGATCCTTGCAGAAGGAAAGAAGGGGGCACAGAAGCCATTAACCGACATAACCGTGCTATTGTACCAACGCTTGCTTTCCCTTTTGCCGCGAAAACCGTCGACATGTGTTCGAATGACACAAGCTCATACTGGTACGCTGACGTTGCTGCTCAAAGCGCGAATCGCCATACAAAGTGAAGGATTCTTACAGACGTCATTCAGCATTTGTATACCGGTTCCGGACGACAGACGCAGCGGTAACCCAAGATAATCATCGGCGCGATTAGATTGGGTTCAAGAGTGATTGATAACGCTGGAAGGGCACCGCATCGCTGGCGAACTTTCAGCTAAAGAAAGCAGAAGAGTGGGTCGGTGTAGTCACAAGGCAGGAGCTCGCATGCTCGGTATGGCAAGTAAGTGCAGGTCACTTGCCTTTCACGCTCAACCTTCTCTACTAAGATCCCGCCAAAAGCCGCAGAGATCACAGCAGGTTGAGCGTCTATCAGATAGACGCCTCGCTGTCTTCCGACTCCGTCGACGGATCGCTCACGGGTGCCGGGAGGGAAGGCTTGGGAAGTGGAGGCCCGAGTAACCGCCGACATACTTGGGCCACTTAAGAGACGCCCTTGGTGCAGATGGGTGTAAGTAACCAGACGAATGCCTTCCTCGTCTCCTTCCGGAAGTACAGACGCGTAATTGGTTGCCTCGACCCAACAAGGTGCGTCTCCAATCAGATTGGTCTTGGTCAGAGCCGGAGGAAGCGTGTCTTCTTCCAAGGTGAAGCCTCAGTAGCCGCGAGCTTCGTACGGTGGTTGTGTTGAGGGCCGTGCTTTGTCGGTGAGTAGGTCATCTGGCCTTCCCTAAACAGCTTCGACTCCATGGACACGCTTGGGAGCGACAGGCTTGTCCTTAGCGCTAACTGACGGAAATCGTTTCTCTTCGTGGTGCCACGATTGGGTCGGTGGTCTGTTGTCACGAGTCTGAGGTACGATAGTCAAGGTGCCGCTTTGAGTGCGACTCGAAGCGTAGGCGGTGGTGCATCGTGAACTTGGCTCACCCGTATTGCTTGCATCGTAACATGGGCTGCAAAAGGACTTACCTACCATCGATAAATAACATTGAAGCAGATTGGGGAGCCTTTCGACGTCACTAGGCATACTTCTCCTGCTCTGAGTAGATGGCGACAGAATTAGACAATAACTTTCTCCGCCGAAGGATGGTAAGATGGATTATCATGAGAAGTCATGTCAAGGATAAGGAGCCAGTTATCAGAGCGGACCCAATATATCAACCCTCTATGGCTCATAGTCTCTCCTCCTGGTATGCAAAAGTGGCGGTTCTCCCGCATGAGCAGATGTTGCAAATCGCCAGAGCCATCATCGGCGACAGCGGGGACCCGACTCGGACACTCCCAGAACATGCAGTCTGCTTTGAATCCGAGACAACCGAAGGCACTAGCTATAATTCAAGAAACTAGAGGAGAGCCGCAATGAGTTTTTTCACCGCGTCTGTATGACTGACCTCTTGCTACTACCTGTAGTCGGTTTCACGGAGTTGCTACACCGAATTACCCGTGATCTAATGATACTGAGGTGCCAAGTTCATCCACCTTTCACCTGACGCCATAGGTCGGAGAGAGCCCAGGATATCGTGAAGTGGCCTTTTGCAGTTTAACATACCCTGCTGCCGCTTGGTAGATCCTTGCGTAGCGCAAGTCAGGGAGACTAGCCTGGTAGGTTTCAGCATATTTAGTAGTGCTGGATGCTAATGGGAATGCCTTCAGATACTAGCAGGTATTGGCGGGCGTCGAGTATGCGCTACAAGAAGCAATTCATGACTTAGATACCATCTTGGTGGCACGTAAGAGTCGAAGCGCCCATACTAATCATTCCCAGCGCTTATTCCCATTCTGGCTTGGCCCGATTCCCACAGGCTACAACGTCGTCAGGACTGTCGCTTTCTGGGGGCTGGCACGCAGGAGGCAGCGAATGCTCAGTCTTTCAAAGCCAGTGAGTTTCAGAAACAAAATAGGAGCCACTGTTGGCTCCTGCTGTTGCCTACGCGTGTTACCTTTGCCTTTGAGCTCAATAAATCCGACCTTGTTGGTAATGTGAAAAAGCTTCCAAGTGGGGGCGTCTCTCCACAAGCCATGGCCTTGGAATACGTCCTGATTTCGTCTCAACCGAGCTCCCTTTGCCGGAGCACGTTCATGGGCGCTCTATGCCGTCTGTGAGGGCTTGCTGGTTAGCCGATCCTCGGTTGATGGTTACCACGAGTCACTGGGAGGATGGGGCAAAGAATCTGAGAAATATTCAGACGATAATGCATATTTAGCCCTAGGGCTCTTAATTGGGACTACAATAATGAGTAACGTGGAGAGGACGGGTCCTAAATATTGCAGAAAATCAGAACCTAGCGGTTCCCGTGGTCACGAGCCGGTAAGTCTTTGCCCATCGGGGACTAGAAATCAGTAGCAGTCGCAATGGAGCCCAGGTGTGCGCTCGTGGAAGCCCAGTGTCGTTGGAGCGTACTGTAGGCCAACCGCACGGTCTTTGCATCCCCGTACCTTTCCTGCATTGGATATAGAGAGTATTTGCGGATTGTAAATTGTTGCAGCCTGCCCCATTCTCTCAGGTTTACGGGATCTTTTGCACAAGAGAATCGAGGCACATATTACTTGGTCCTGACTCTCTGGTAACCGGCAGGGTGCTGATAGTAGGTACACGGAATCAATGTCGCCCGCCGGATGACGCGAGCAAGCGCCGTACTTTGCCAGCTACTGCTTATGCCTTCATCATGATTCAATATTTTCTCCCCCTTGGCACACCCTCACCTCACCAGTAGTCTGGAATAACCTATAAACATACTATGCTAGACACCAGAAGTCAGATGAAGAACGCTTTGTGGCCGGCCTTTCAAATTGAATTGATCGACTCACGCTCAAATTAGAGCGACTTGATCGTGGGACAGTTACGAACGCCTCGACCATGCGACGAAGTGGGAAAGCTCCATCTGCTTTCGAGATCTCGCATGTCAGGATTCTCGGTTGAACGTCCCTTGCGCTCGCGAAACAAAGTCCGGTTAAATCGTGTCTTCCACGAGGATTAGAATTCCTCAAAATGACCCTGAAGTTTACGAGGTGCTCTACTTATTCCGCATTCCTTCATACATCCGGCCCTGTCCCCCCTCTCTCGATCCCTGCCGCGCCCTGATCGACGACAATGACCGCAGGACCTAAGTTTAGAGTTGCTATCTGGTCTGTCGTCGATGCCACCTGCCACAACGGAACGTAACTGACATCGGTTCCTTCAATAGTGGTGCTGGTATCGGAGGGCTGACTGCTGCAGGTAAGGGTGATCACTAACCTCACGATTCGGTTCATTAGCTGACCCATTATTAACCTAGTCATGCTATCGAAGTCACCAGACATCGAAGTGCTGGTGTACGAAGGAGCTGACAAGCTCGCTGAGCTTGGCGCGGGAATAGGCCTTTTCTCCCGTGAGCAGTGCACTTGCCGCCTAATCGCCTTCCTGTGCTAGGGCTCAACTTCTTCATCCTGTAGGTGCTTGGGAAATCATCCGTAAGATAGGTTTGGAAGAAGACCTTCTAAAAACCACGGAACTGAAGCCAGTGGATGGACCTGGTATGTCTATCGCCGTCCTAGCTCGAGCCCTTGAGTCTAATTTAATTTACCCTTGCAGTCTCTTCATTCAAATACCGTAAGAGCGATTCTCCCGAGGGAGTCGAGTTCTACACCCTTGTTACCAAAGGTAATCGACCCTTTCACCTTTCCATTCAATGTGCTAATACTTTTGCCTCTCGTATCTAGGTAACTTGATGACCTTCCATCGAGCCGATTTCCAGAGTGCTCTCCTCAAGAACTTGCCTCGATCTTGCCGGGTGACATGCTCGAAGCGCCTTCGATCGTACACACAAAGCCCCACAGGGCCTATCGAGATGGTCTTCGAGGATGGTTCCACAGCTACCTGTGACGTTCTCATCGGCGCAGATGGGCTGAAATCCGCGGTCCGGCGCTCGATGTTCACTGAGAAAGCTCAGGTGGCTCAATCACAGAAGCGATGGTCAGAAGCGGCTGAGTGCATGGCTTCCATAGAGCCACTGTGGTCTGGGACGAACGCTTATCGAGCATTAATCCCTGCTGAGCGCCTGGCCGCTCGTAGCCCTAATCACCGAACCTTCACCCAACCCACCCAGGTACGTCGTTTCTCATGCTTTTCCTCACCCAGGTCCTGATGGATTCTTTTTCTTCTACCAGTATCTGGGCAAAAATGGAGTACGTGCATTTGACTGAAATGAGTTATGTAGTGGCGGCTAACCGTTTTTCTAGTATGTGATTGCCTACCCTATCGCAAAGGGTAGAATGGTCAACTTCGTAGCGTTCAAATCCGAGCACGACAAGGAAGATACAAAATTCAATGGTCCATGGGTATGCCCTACCGACGCCGCCGAGATTTCTGGCATGTACAGCGACTGGGAGCCCGAGGTTCAAGCCCTGTTCGACGTAGGTCTAGATTTCATCTGCCAAGGATATCTGCTAAGGTCCTTTAGTGCGTCGAAAGGCCCCTACGGTGGGCGATCCACACGGTCAAACCGCTCAGCACATTCGTGCATGGTCGTGTGGCTTTGATAGGGGACGCTGTAAGTGCCCTTCATTCCCAAGGCCACTTGTTTGGCAGGACCTGATGTATTCATAGGCTCATGCCAGCGCACCTCATCAAGGCTCTGGTGCAGCCCAGGCGATCGAGGTACGCCGGCCGCCGTTCTCGATTTTGTGATCCGTTCATAATTCTTTCCCCCTCAGGATGCATTCGTACTCTGCAACCTCCTTCTACAACCTTCAGTAACTCGCGAGGGCATCCCTCGTGCACTCAGCATCTTCGACCGCGTTCGGCGGCCGGTCGCCCACGATGTCCACGAAAGGAATCGTATGAACGGCCGTTACTTTACTTTCCACGACCTCGACGTGAACTCCAACCTTCCCAGAGACAAGTACATTGCTGCCCTGGAGAAGCATGGACGAACGTTCACTCAAAATTGGGAGTGGGCTTGGCTCACTTCAGCGGCACCTGTGATGCAGGAAGCTATGCGCCTCCTGAAGTCTTCATGAGGCGAGGAGGTTCCCTCACATGTTTCGCACCGCGATCTTTTGTTATCTATGGCAAACGGACACGCACTCAAACGATCTACGACGCCACTACGAAATGCAAAATTCGGATCTCATGCTATACTTATATCTGCCTCGTTTGTTCGATTCCTAGACTTATTTTCCCTCGACGGGATTCATCGTCGCCTTACTCGTTTGCCTAGAGATCATACCCTGTATCACTGTATCACTAGCAATGTAGCCACTTACTCGCAATGTATGTTATGATAACCGGAGATGCCTTTGATCTCCTTTGAATAAAGTCCCTATTCCACTCAGAATCCATTGACAGCGTTCCTGGTTGCTCCCGAACCAAGCGGTTTACTCCTGGAACGCGCATGAGGTGAACCGGGTACATACCCTGCCTGTCTGAAAACGGTCCACAAAGCGAATAGAAAGTGCCAGATAACAGAAAATGCTCTGACATACGTCTGGCAGGGCGGTTGTCAATACTAATCGTTCGAGAATCGCCACAAGCGCTCAGCGATCGATCTCGCTAGACAGTCGCAATGTGAAAACCTCTGAATTTGGGCCCAGATTTTGATAGCCGTGTGCACCTCTTGCATGGATCGTTCTCAGAATCCAGCAGCACTTAGGGACGGGCGATAAGATAAGAATTTGATGATAGCACGGAATCTGATTTCCCTCCTGAACACGCTCCGAGCTCCGCGTTCAACTCAGCGCTTGCCACACCGCGTCGGACGGCAACACACCAGCCCACTGAATCTCCAACATAATGGGGAAGAATAAAAGAAAGGGTGGCTTGGGTGGTCTAGCGCAGTTTGCGCTGGCCGCCTTCGCGAATACTGCCAGCACCCCAGGGGTCGAAGAGCTCAGCACTGCGACTGCCGAAGAGTCGTCAGTCATGCAACAGAAGTTAGAAAAAGCCTCCATTTCGCAAAGGTACTATGCAACTGGGCTTGTACCACACTACGAGGATGAGGCAGACGTCCCGGAAGCCATTCAAAAATGTGAGTTTCTGGTCGTAGAGCAACGAGCAGTTGAGCTAACGCGTGGTCAAAGATTTCTCCCAGAGATATCGCATGTTTTCCCTGTATTCCGAACCTCCTGGCTGCCTGCTGGACGATGAAGGCTGGTTCAGTGTTACACCAGAGCTCATTGCCAATCAAATTGCAGAAAGATGTCGTTGTGACACTATTCTGGATGCTTTCTGCGGGGTTGGAGGAAATGCTATCGCATTTGCCCAGACCTGTAGTCGAGGTGAGCAGTTCGGAAGATACTTCTAGGAAAAGGGCCTAACATTTTCCTCCAGTCATCGCACTGGATACATCTCCAACCCGTCTAAGGCTTGCACGTCATAACGCTGAGATCTATGGTGTCGCAGACAGGATAGAGTTCATTCTTGGAGACTACCTATCGTTTGCCAAGTCCTTGACGGATAGGCCCCAGCCAAACCAGACACGTCGGGTCGACGTCGTGTTTTTGAGCCCTCCGTGGGGTGGTCCCAGCTATCTTGGTGCTCCTGGAGGGGATAAGGATGACGAAGAACATCCGTGCTACACCTTGCAGTCGATTTTACCAATTCCCGGGGAAGAACTGTTCAACGTCACGAAGAAGATGACAAATAATATCGCCTACTACCTGCCTCGCAATACCGACCTGGATGAAATCAGCGCTCTTGCCCCGGAAGAGTCGATCGAAGTTGAAGAAGAGTGGATGGGCTCAAAGCTAAAAGCCTTGACTTGCTATTTTGGTGGTTTGGCGGGTGGGCAAGAGCACCTGTTCTGATGCCAGAGGAGCCCGTGGGCGCAGAAGGCCGGAGAAGCATGATGAACTCGATGACTAGGCAGTGCGTTCTCCCGCCGTTCCTGTGAGGTCGTGCGGACGTTGGTGCCGTTCATGATACATGATGCACCAATCACGCAAATCCACTGGCTGATAACCTGGAAGGGTATGCCACTGTGCATCTTCCTGGCCGTCAGCGAAGATCGCCAGCCTTCACTCGCCCATCACCCCCTACATATGACACCGATCTGAGGCGGCGTCTTGCTTAGCCTCTTACCTCCACTCATATCAGTAACCATCTCATTCAACCTCCCATTGAAGCTCCGGTCGATTATACTTTCATGGCGCGAAGATCATCATGCAGTCATCTTCACCTTCCCCTGTTGATCACTTGTAGCAGAAAATCACTGTTGACCTCGGGGCTTCTATGACGAGTTGGCACCCCTGTTGCTGTGCCACTGCCTTGCTCAAGCCTCCTCCAGCTGTAAGAGCTGGACGGGCCCCATTCCATCGTTCGACGCAGCCAACTACATGGCATAGCGCAGAGCCTTTGATAGGAGCCAAGAGATCGGTCTGATCCCTTTCCTACCAACCCTACTCCTTGTTCTCTGTCCGAACGTCGCTCAGCTGAACCGTCAGTCCATCCCGATCATTCCAACAGCGTCCCGCGGCTTCTTTCCACAGTAATTGGTGATCGGCTCTCCTCGAGTCAGGTACCAACTCAGGTTTGACGTTCCGTCAGTCATGGAGAAGTCCTGTCCCTCGACCCTTATACCTGGAGAGGGACAAACTCATGCTCGTTTACAATCCTCCAACCCACTCACCATGATGCCGTTATCCGTTTCTCAAGACTACTCCATCCCTCCGCCACTCACGTTTTCAACATGGTACAAAGCCCTCTTCATCGTGTCCGTCATCGACTCCACCGCAATCCTCGCGATATCCGCCACCCAACTATGCATGGCATCCCACTATACCAGCCCCATTGCCTCGACTCTCACCATCCTCTACTCCTGTTCCCTATACTTCTTGTGTCATCAAGAAATGGCACGCGACCCAGCATACGCAGCGCGAAGGATGCGGAGGATGCCAACGACGCGCCGAATAACAATCGCCGCCACATTTGCGCTCGCGATCTTGTGGCTTCTGGTCTGCCTCCTTCTCATCCTGTTCATCACAGGCGTTTTGAGGAAAAAGGATGACCCAGAGGCATACCCAGGCTCCACGTCTTGGGCTCTGGGGATTGTCGAGGTGATTGCAGCGGGTATCCAGATGTCTCTGATGTTGGCGGTGGGAGGACGATGCTTGCGGGAGCGCATTACCATCCTTCGACATCGCCGTCGCCCTCCAAGCAACCAACGGCATCGATTTACATGATCCGGTAGATGCATTTAACCTCTGGCGTATGTCGCGATTGGTTTAGAATATCGTCAAATGTTTGCAATATGTCCCAAAGTTTGATCCGCCGTTTCAACGGCAGGCCGCTGGTATGCCGTTGACGGCCCTACCCCCCCAGCAATCGGATCATTGCAAGGCGTTCCAACACCACCTAACGAATATCCGGCCGGCCAACGGGAATCAACGCCTCTGAAATTTCCCGTTGGAGTCCGTTTCAACGGCGCTTCAACGGATCTTGGGTTTGTTGCGGCAATTTTCGGGCCTGGGTTTGTGGGATGCCGTTGAAACGCGTTCTCACGGCCGATGGTAATTTGGGACATAGAGATATCTCGACGGCGTATGGCTCAATGTAATGACATTGCTTGCATGGGTACACAAGTACATAAATATGAAAATACATCAAGTTCGGGGAGAGGTTTGAGATGCAAAAACGTTCGCGATGCAGAGATTGAAAGCAAGAAAACTTCGTAAGATCTATCCAGCCTCCTTGGCGGGAGGTCTTCGAGATGGTTTACAGACATCATTTGAAAGCAAAAGGAGTGAGATGAGGTGGTTGGCGTTCGGCCACTTTGAGTAGCGGTAAAAGGATGGGTCTTCTACTGCCTTTTCTTTTTGGAGCCTAAATAAGATGCATGAGGCACAAGGCGCTATAAAACCATAGATAAACTCACCACTCTTCCCCTCGTCATCATCGCCCCCAGGAGCAGACCTCTTCTGACCTCCCTTCGCCGTGACCTTCGGCCTCTTGGCAGTCTTCCATAGACCTACGGGTCCTCCGGACTCACTACTGCAGGCAGGGCAGAACCATTCTCCAGGAGGAATCTCGCTCAAGGCGGGCTTGAGACAGTGTAAATGCCACGGGGCATCACACTTGTCACACTCAAGAGGGTCTCCGTCATCCTTCTTGCAACCGCCACATACTGTGGGAGGCTGCACGTCTTCGGGGTGGCGAGGCAAATCAGAGAACTTGTCGTTGGGGTGGACCAAAAGGATAGTCGTGTTTTGCCCTGCAGCAATACTATGACAGCGTGGTGAGGAACGTGACCACATGACGAGCAGCAGATTGACAACGTACTCGAAGACCTCGATACCCGTCAGAGGGACATTCTTGGTCGGCTTGGTGGCGCTCTTGGGTTCATCGATTCCCAAACCAAGTTCACCTGCAGCATGGTTAGTAACCTGACGGAGGTCAGAGGGGAATAAACCGACCGTTGGCAGCATTCTGGCCAAAGCAAACAGTCATTGTGGTAGTCTCGTCGTCGGGGGCGACGAACCAGTGGGTGACGCCTCCGGACCTGGCGAAGAGAGCCTTGCACCCCCTACGAAATGTTTGTCAGTCACACCACAACCGATGCTAACAGAATGGCTGCGCACATGATGTCTTGGATAACTCGGAATGTCGAGTAGGGCGAACCAGAAGAGCCCTCTCCGCTGTTCTTCCACTGCGCAAGGTTTAGCATCAACATGCTCCGAGAAGCAAAACAGGAGAGGCTCACTTTACCAGCCATCCAATACATCCCTTGCTTATCGATGACGACGCTACACGTAGGACCGGCTTCGACATCCACTGCAGGGTTCTCGGTAGCGAACTTTCATACAAGTTAGAAAAGGAAAGGACGTAGAACTATAGACAAACCTGAGGGATGAGTTTTGGCTTGAGTTGATCGGCTTGTGCACCTAGACCGTAGCGACAGTAGCCGTTGAATCCCCACCCGTAGACATTTCTATTCAAAAGTGAGCACAATGCATTAACGCTGGAAGGAGGAACGTAGCACTAACCCAGCGTCGTCGAGGGCCAGGGAATGTTGCTGGCCAGAGGTAATCTTAACAACCTTCTTTCCGGACAGCTCCCTGACCAGAACTGCGGCGCTTAGCATGAAAATATTCAAGGAAAGGGACGGACTCACTGGGTCTCTCCTCGATGTCGAAGGCTGTCTTGTTTCCGGTGATGATGCGCTCTCCCGTGGTGCCATTTCCAAGTTGACCATGCTCCGCGCTGCCGAATGCGAAGACTGATGACCAGGGTCAGAAGAGAAGAAAGCGTCGCAAGCCACTACTTACCTTTCCCAGTATCTGTGAGGACTAAGGAGAAGGTCAGCCCTGCAGAGGCCATGATGACCTTCTCCTTATTGCCTCCGTGGGTCACGGAGACAACTTTGAATGACGAAACCTCAGCACAAGGATTCTGACCGCTCTATTCAGAAAAACTTCCGTTAAACCTTGAATGGAACTCGCAGAAATCAAGCGGACACACCTGTCCGACAATATTAGCGCCCGCCGCCCAGACAGTCCCATCGCTTCCAACTAGAACCGTGTGGTTTCGCCCGCAAGCAGCGTGAACAAACTTGGTCCCTTTCGGAGCGCCCAACTCTACTGGCGTAATGGGGATGGGCGCGTTCTCGGAGACATGGTCCACGTCCGGGACGCCCAGGCACGAGAACCCATTCCTGCCAAACAGCCAGGCTGCCCCGTCGATGTCTATTGCCACGAAGTGGCACCCCGCGCAGGACGTATGGACGGAAACAATCTTCACATTGAGCAGGGACCTCAGAATGTGGGGCTCCATAAGGTCAGGATTACTGTATACAGTTCCATGTGAGCAGCATTCATGAAGGAACGTGAGCAACGACATATTCCCCCTGTCTGAGAAACCCCGAGGTACTCACACTGGTCCCTCTGTTTCTGCCTTATTGGCGCCTCCACGGTCCTTGCGACCCAGCTTTGGCCTGTTGCACCGAGAAGCATATGTAGAAATGCAAGTTCAGTATAGTTCCTGAGCTAAACAATACAAGAAACGCACCAGTCGGTTCCCCCACATATCAAAACTGTTCAAACGGCGATTAAAGCAAGCGTTAGGGGCTCCGGTTAGACTCAAGGCATATTTCAACGTACGTCGACCCCACTGAGGCTGGTTGGCGGTGGTAGAATCTGCTAACGCGGTATTTGCCATTGCGCTCAGGTTAAAGAAGTACGGGGCAAGGACGGAGTATACAACAACAAATATTCAACCCAGGTCCGGCGTCAAATGCCTTTCTTGATCTTTGCCAAATAGGTCAGATGCATGCAAGAAATTCGGATTTCCAGTCCTATTGAATACGCTTTTCAAAGACAAGCATTTACACGAGATGTCCATTAAGGTACACCAACTTCATACATCAACTTTACTTGGTTCTAATGTCAGATGCTCTCTCGCCATTCGAGCATCGCGAATTCGATGCGAAGGCGACTGTGGGAATAGAACGCGGTTAAGGTGTGGATGAACCAAAAATGACTGAAGGAAGCAAGTTAAGGAGCGGCAGGGCCTCAAGGGAACGGAGAAGGTACTCACGTATGGAAGAGCCAAGCCGCTTGAGGGAGTACTAATGGTGTGTCAGAGTGAGGTCCACTGTCAGTGCCATAAAAACCCACCTCGAAATCACATCCAGTTACGACCACCACATCGCCGTGGACCATGGTCAGTTGGGTGGTTCTGGGGACAGGCGGTGGCGGCTCAGTTGTATCCACGGAAAGAGGAGGCTGAGAAGTTGGAGCAAGGAAAGGGGGAATAGGGAGGGGCGAGCTCAGCACTTGGCTAACTTCCTTCGAGGACACGACCTGGCTGGTTGAAGCTGTGAACATAGGATCTGGTTCCGTCCTCATCATAGAACTAGCTTGAAAGTAAGGCACTGAAGCTTGGGAGATAGTTGTTTCCGAGACCACGGTGGCTGTAAGTGGTCCGGCTGAATTCGCGGTATGAACACTAGGTCTGGCCATGGGGCCTGCTAAGAAGCCCTTGTGTCTCCTCAGCTTTGGCGGGACGCTTGAGGAGGGTGGCTCTTCAATGAGTGCTTGTTGCGCATCCATGAGAGAAGAAGGGTGTGGGAGCAGAGGCCGTGGTAGTTGTAGTAGCTCGGGACCTTGGCTGGATTGGCCTCCAACGGCACTACTTGGGCCTGGCTCTGTGCTGACATCCAAGGAAGAGGGCTCGGTCACTCCCTCTGGTGGATCAGGCAAGCAAGATTTGGGTTTAGGGCCCCGTTTCACTTTGCGCGGCCTGCCCCTCCCCCTCTTTGACGTCACTGGCACACTGGCTTCAACGGCACTCGAAGACTCTTGAAGCTGCACCTGCTTCCCTTTCTTTGGCTTGGCAACCTTTATCTGTGCATCCTCGAGAGGGGATAGGGTCAAGACAATGTCACACCCGAGGGCAAGAATGACGACTGGTGAATGGGTGGCTTTGATAACGTCGGAGGAGTTCTAGTAGCAGCAGCGTCAGCCACGATAGCGGGCAGTAAAGACCATGGAAATGCTACTTACCTTTCTAGATCCTGAAGAAACCCAGCCCATGACGTCCATCGTCGTTACCTTCAGCGAGTCCTCTGGGAGATCAGCATAGAGGGCTGCTCGGTTGAGGAGCAGCTCTCGAGCCTTCATCAGACATTCAGGGACGGCAACCTTGACCGAGGTGGAAGGAATATCCGACTTCACATCGTAAGTGGCAGTGAAATAGGGATCTGGCAATTGACCATCAGCTTGTAATGAGAGCCAGAGGCAAATGGCCACATACTACTGCTATCGCCCATGGTTCTGCTGAGCTGAACCTCTCGTTGAACGTCCATCAGCAGTGAGGTAGCCACACTCTGCAGTACAGGGACATTTGAAGTGAAGATATGCTTGACGGCAATGTTCTCTTCGAAAGAGTACAAAAAGGTCTTCATGCCGTTCTTCCATGTTGTATACGTCGCTTTTACGTTCCCTTTCGAGTGCTCATTGAATGGTAGGCAGACTGGTGACCCGCCATGAGGCCCACGAACATCTGCGAGTTCGCGAGCAAGGTACTGAGGTACTCGCTTGCCCTGCGAAGCAATTAGCTCCAGAGAAACATTGACAGAAAAGCTTGGCTGACCTTCTGACTGATCTTCAGACAAGCAGTACTGCTGCACTGACGATGTCTCATTGCCAGTTGAAAGTTGACTTTGCCACATCCAGGGCAGAGCCAACCTGTTGGGAATGCCTCATCGGATTGACACGATCTGAGTTCGACAAGAAGGGTGTTTGGAACCAAAGGAGCAGAGGTATCCCCACTGAGGAGATCTCGTAGCGGATGGTTTGGATGCGATTCTTGAGCTTGCAGATAGAGAACGGGTGTTGCGAGGCGACTCGCAGTATCTGGGGCTGCTGATGTCCCTTCAACAGGGCCACCACTCGTTGCGACAACAACAGGATTTGCAGGAGCCTGGGAGGGAAGCCACCACGGGCCCAAGGACACCCCGCCTATACTCCTCTGTTCTCCCCCTGCAATCCACTTGATCCGAAATTTCCACTGGAAAGTCGGGTAGTCCACCTTTGAGTCCTCTTCCGTGCTGAGAATCTGTGTCTCCTGGTGAAGGTCGTAAGGAGAAGCTCGACGCTTGCCGTACATAACGCAGAGACGCGTACCTCTAGTCCAAGAATATGAAAGAACCCAAGATACGCTAGGGCAAACTCCTTGCATAAGCTACGCTTCGAGCTCTCAGGGAGGAGCTCGAACATCCTATCATAGGATGCAACAATCGAAATGGGAGTACCCTGGATGAAAGTGTCGACGAGGACCTTGATTTCCGAAGGTAATGACGGTAGAGATGACTTGAGCTGTCCAGCGGTCGTATCCGTCTGTGGCACATCAACTGACACGGCGTTGCCAATGAGCTGTAGCTGCTCTTCCTCCTTAACCTTTCCAAGTTCCAGGTTACCGTGAATGGTGGCCATGGAGGTATCATCCGGAACGGAAGCATCCGCCGGGTTTTCACAGACTATTGTTGTGAGAGAAGCATCGTCAACGATAACGATCTCAGAGGCTGGAGGCGCTTTAGGTACCAGGGTACCCATTGCATCGTCAGAGAGAACCCGTGTCGCTATGGGCTCGACTTTCGCTTGACCCATGCTAGATGGGCCCGCATCTTCTGCTAAATGAGGAATGGTCACCTCCTCCCCTTCGACTTTGACCGTCACAGTGATGGGCCTTTCTTCCGGCTCTGCCACAGCCTGCTGCGTCTCTGGCCTTACCCCATCCTGGCCGGGCTTTGGACGATTCGGACCTCTGATCCTCTTCTTCTTCACATAGTATGCGAAGGTGATTTCTCCTCCTTGCCGCGCAGCCTCCCTTCTCGTGAGAGGCTTCGGCTTGGGAGGTGCTGGCCTTTTCGAAGGCCCCGCCTTGGGCGCTTCGAATGAGGGTGGGAGAGGGGACAATGGGGAAGGGGGCGACGAAATCGGCGTAAGAGGGGAGTCCATCGTCAAGTCGATCACAGAAAGAGAAGTGTCAAGCCATAGTGCAGGACGGGAAGGTTCGTGTGCAATAGTGGGAGGCGCTGAGATGGAGAACATTGTCCTATTGGCATTGGCTTCAATACCTGTCGTCGCTGAGGTGGAGGCTGCTGGGAGACTGGCCGGTTGGGAAAGGGATATCGAGGTTTCCTCTTGCTTTACTTGTACAGTCCGCCGTCGCCGTCGTACTGGCGGTGGAAGCATACGGTTTCCTGCGTTTGGGCGCACAGTGCGTCGTGGAGGCTGAATGTCTGAAGCTCGGATAGGCCCCTTCCCTTTGCCTTTGACAGGAGCTGAAGCTGAAGGAACCGGTCCCCCTGGAAGCGATAGTGCCGGTTCAACGGCTTCCTCTCTGACAGTCAGGAGATGAGCAACAACTTTGGGAAGAGTGAGGGGATGAACACACTTGACTGTGATTTCCAAAGGCTGCACAAGAGGTATCGCTGAGTCGACTTCCATCGGGTCTCCCGCAGGTGCTTGCTGAAGAGGCGTATCCTGCACTTGCGGCAGGCTACGTTCTTCGACTTTTGGTCCGTCATATGGAGGGTTGGTACCCTGGCGTATGCCGATTTGCCCGACGTCCGCACCATCTAAGAAGGTTTCCGCAACGACGGGAAGCTGGACTTGCTGCAGAGCAGGAGTGTACCTCAAGACCGGCTGTACCAACGGGGCAGAATCATTCTTCATAGGAGACAAGATTCTGAATCCAGTCTGTGCTGTGTCCTCAAACGAGAGCAGCTCCTTGCTCTCGAAGGGTTCGAGAATGGTGGAAGGGCCTGCTTGGGATAGAGAATGTGGTCGCTCATCGGCCACGCTGACCTCGTCGTCTTTCGTTAGATCAATGACGGGCGCGAGATTCTTCTTTGAGGATGCAGGTGCAGGAACGAGCTTCCTTGTCCTAAAGGGATTTACTGTCAAAAAAGAGGGGCCCTAGTGCGTAGAAGAAGAACGTACAATATCAAGTCGAATAGACATTCACTATCGTTACGCCCCTCGACAGGAAAAATATCGATGGTGCGAATGGGCTGGCCTTGATCATCCAACATAACAATGGGAGTATCACAATTCATCCAGTGGACGCTGTTGCTTCCTTTCGACGGCGCCAGCGCGGGGATTGTCGCGTACAGTTCTTCTCTAGACTGTAAAATCGGTCAGTCAAGCTAACAGTGCATTATTCAGACATTGCTTACAGATGCCCAAACCCGAGGTGCTAACGGTGGCTGATTTCGATTGGCCGCTCTTGTCGAGCGACTGGAAGTGGACGGATCCGACGTCTCGCTTAGTGACTTGAGCGATGGCAGCGAATTCGATGCAACTTTCCACGTCTGGTTACATTTTGCGAGCGGATCTTCGGGTTCAGGTCTGAGATCTGCCGGGTATATAGTTAGTTGTGTTCCACTAGCAAGATGTTGGTGCAACATACCCAGGATGTCCGTAATGGGGACAGTTGGTTGCGTCTCTGCGCGAGGCCGTCCGCGCTTCCGCTTGACTGGGGTGGCTGAGACAGATGCGCCTGGTTCGGGATTCGTCGGCATATCCACATCCATAGGATCCACTTCTGCTTTGGCCTTGGCCTTATCTTTGGGTGGCGAAGAAACCTCTTCTGTTTGAGTGTCTTCCACTGGCATACCTAGAGGACGCCAAGTGAAAAGCCCTGAAACAGGAAGGGTAGCTGAAGCAGACGCCTTAGCTTTACCCTTTCCCTTTGATTTGGAGGCAATAGGAAGCGTGTCAGGTAGAAAGTCCCCAACAGGCATGTATGCTCCTCCGTTCAAATTGACCTCAAATGTAGAGCAAAATTCTGCAAATCCGTTGCTCTCTGGCGCGTGAATCGGGTTCATTAGTGAAGGAAGGCCTCCATTAGTTGAACCTGGAACAGGGTGCACTAAAGCCATATGTTAATCCCAATGTAACATGAACCGCTGGCTGCGGACGAACCTGACGAACTTGTTTCTCCAGTCAGCAGCACATCTTGCTTCTTTCGCTTTCGCGACGGGGTGGGCTTTTTCTCAGCAGAAGCAAGGTTTAGCCCTTCGGCAACAGGACGTTTACGCTTCTTCACAGCCGGCTCAGGAGTTCCGTCTGCCTGAGCAGATTTTGAACTGGATGGAGCATGTCTGGAACCTGCCTGATTTAAACCTGTCTGTTCATGGGCATGTGCTATCCCAGTGTCGGGGGTTTCCCCTTGCTTCCGAGACAGCTCTTCACAACATGTAACGTTAGACGCTTCAAAGACAGATAAAAATACGTGACTCACCCTCCTCGACATGAAGCACAAACTGCACAGGAGCTGAAGACACCCCCTCAGCCGTTTTTCCTTCTCCATGAAACGCAGGGCCATTCGGAGGGCGAGACATCGCCTTCCAGCGTGTTTACTGAGCAGCAGTCAGCAGCTAATGGAAGTCAGATCCAAAATGCCCACAGGTGTAATGGGCGTACATGAAAAGCCTGTTGCACAGTGGCCATCAGCGGATCCAGACAGTAAAAACATCCGTCATGGCGAAGGATCGAACTCGTGGCGCGGTTCAGGTGACGCCTGTGGTTTGCATCTTCTCCTCATACCACCACCACCATTTATTCCCTTTCGACGCGTTTTACGCGGTATAATCTGAAATCCTATAGAACAGAGGCGAAATCGACGATGTCTTCTCTGCGGAATGCTCTTATGCGCATAAAGCCTCACAAAGCAGAAGCTATTCAGAGACTACGACTGAATGTCATGGGTCTTATCATGTTTGTAGCTCTGGCTTCATTGGCGCCTTTCATGCCATCTCTGCCGACGGCTATCTCAGAGGTTCTGGCAGGGGAAAAAGTTCCCGGATTGTCCCGGGACATGGCTTGGAGATGCACGTCGTTTGCAGGTGAGCACTAAGCGCTTGACCTCATGCAGGATTTTGCTAATGGCTTAACCATGGCGTAACCAGAGGTTTTGGTCCTCGCAACATTCTCGTTCAACATCCTTGAGTCGGCTTATGCCTTGCAATATCCCCCTGCACCTTTGCCGCCAACACCTGCTGCGCTGAGGCAGATGAAGTCTCCTCAAAACAACAGCCTCACACCGAAGGCTTTCAAACTCTTGTCTCCAAACGTATGTAACAGTGAAATTCTCCAACTTGAAGTTATCTTACGGCCTCATAGGGAAACCCTCAAACCCAGAAACCCTTTGCGTTCTCTCCAGCCTCGTCTGTCGGACCTCTTGGTTCAAGCATCGCAGGATACCCTCCATCTCCGGTCTCAACGCCTTCCCGAACGCTTCAGTATTCTTCGATATTGAACTCTTCAAGTTCAACGTTTGCCTCATCGACCTCAACAGTTGGATACTCACCCAGCCCCTCTGTCTCTTTCTACCGAGGCAAAAACTCAAGCCAGCTAGGTCGTAAGTTTGACTTGCCATCTCAAGTTACCAACTTTCTAACGCAGACACAGGCCCACTGGATGGTTCTTTCATTGACAGAGTACGAGGAAACGCAGAACAGGAGGAAGAGCAGGAATGAACGAACCCACGGTACTTCCGTTGCCCGTTGTGGTAGACACGCTACCCGTTGGCTTAAGGAACCTCTGCTGTATCTTACTGCTTTACTCAATGTGCTTCGCTCATTGCCCTCTGCCGACGACTCTCTGGAACTTGTCCGAAATTCTCCTTGCAGTTCGACAGAATGTAAGCAACGCGACGGTCAGACTCACTTCTGCCCCCCCAGTCCTCGATTCTGTTCGCAAATGAAATACATGTTTGCATTAGATGGCCGACCAACGGTAAGGTAGGTTTCTTCTCAACTAAAGCGTCCAATGTGCGCTGACATATTATACTCTCTAGTACACTCGATCCAATCTCGCTGGATGTGATGGCCATGCCATTCAAATCCATAGCAAGATAATGTTGAGAAACACCCACGCTGTATCCAGGTTCATAAACGCCCTGGCATGAAGGAAATCGACGCGAAGCTCCTCTTGCCTTCTGTAAATCCGAGCCAGGTCGAGAATCCGATTGGGTACGAATGACCTCCAGTGCCTGGGACCGCGAAGCTAAAGAGTCTCACAAGTGAGAGCTACGATCCACCAGCTCAGAGGAAACTCACCAAAACAGTCTGGTCATCTTCGCGTTGCCAGAAGAGAGGGTGCTCCCCCTGCCGCCTTCCCGTAATCAAGGTGGCTGGGCTGTAACAGGGACGTCAAGCTTCAACCTCTTGCCGGTCTTGCCAAAATATACTCACCGAACACCGACGTTCTGGGTGTGGTATGTGGCCTCAGGACCTTGCTCCGAGAAGCGAATGGTCGCCACAACTGTGGGCGTTTCCTGTCCGACGTACAGTGCCAGACTCGCTTCTCCCACTTGAGTCCAAGGTCCCCCTCTGGTTCGTGGAGAGACCCAATCCACTTTCGCAAGGAATACCCCAAAGGGTGTATTCCCGGCGCCAGTGATGTAGAGGCAGAGTGCGTCAGGATCGTGATCGAACGGGCGGAAGACATACCTGGCTGCTCGAGGGCTACACCCACACGCGCAAGTCGAGTCTGGGTGGTGGTACCCTAGGTTTTGCATGGCTGAGAGGCAAGTTTGATGATTCCTAACCCTGCCTTCGATTGCTTTTATATGAATCAAGGCTTTTTTTAGCGCTATGCAGGCAACAAACCTTTCCTTTGTACTAGCCAAGTGGAAAAGGCTTTGCGCATTGGAAACTGGACGACCACTTGTCGGAGCTGTAGATCGAAGGCGGTGGCCAGAAAGTCAAAACGCACAGCAACGCCGCAGGGAGGTGCTCGCCTCTGACGAGACTATGTTCAATGACAAGGTAGGCATCAAGATCACAAGGAGCGGACAAACACTTACATTGTTCTGCTGTAGAATTTTGTCTCCTTAGCCACAAATGGGCATTTGGGTATGCACACCTTTGGGCCTTCTCGTTGCTTGTGATTTGGCTTGCGCCGCATAATTTCAGGTCAACTACACGACTCTCAACGATACCCAAGGGTCTTTAGGCCGGGTATCAGGACGTCGGACATCCAAAACCTTGTGGTGCATTTTCGAAATGCGCTCTTGTCTGGAAGGTCCGACGGGGCGGGGGAACGTCTTAATGGGACAGGCTCGGGCATCAACGCATCAGCACCAACGTTCGTTTCCTCCTCGGACTACAAGAACCGTAGCCAATCTCCTCCTATCGGCAAGCATAAAGGCCGGCGTCTTCATGAGACTAGCTGGTCGTACCTTAGGTGGTGTCGCAACAACGTGACAGAGTCGGTCAGTTGCTCACTTCCATTGCTCTCAAACCGGCTGGTGCTGATTATAGCTTACTTTAGCGGCTGTTCCACCGAGCCTTCGATATATTCGGCGAAGGAGTCCTGCGGTTTGCCAAGGACAACTGCAAAGACTTCATCGTGCCCCTTGGTGAAGTCTACCGCGGCATGAAACTACGATAATGCCGAGACAAGCCTTGGATGCTTTGGCTGCAAAATGAGGCTCGCGACAAACCTGAGTGGAAAGCAAAGGTGTGTAATCCAAGAATGCCAAGAGAGGAAGTTGACGTCTAATTAGAAGCTTCCGCCGCACAGAACGTACCCTTCTTCACCGCTCTTGACCAATGGCTCGCGAACCCAAGTCGTCAAGGAGTTAAACGAGACGTCGGTCAAAGCCTCAAGACGACTGAATGGGAGGAGACTCGGCGACTCCTGAGGTCGAGGAGCGGTTGGACGCTTAGGAGAGCCCTAGAAGGGAAAGGAGGCTTACGGAGAGCCCTCACAAGAAGGGGGCGTGCGAAATGTCACCTCCGCCCCTCTTCGCTTCTGTGAGTGAATAGAAGTCATTTATATTAGACAGGTCATACGGTATGTTACTCCTCAATTACGGCGTCCAATGTGCATTTATATACAATACACCCTCCAGTGCACTTGAACAAATCATATCTGAATCTGATCCATGCCCTTCAAATCCACCGCAAGATGATGTTGACGAACACCCACGCTGTATCTAAATCCAGGAACGCCTTGGCATGAAGGAAATCAACACGAAGCTCCTCTTGCCTTTTGTATATCCGAGCAAGGTCGAGAATCCGATTGGGTACGAATGACCTCCAGTACCTAGGACCGCGAAGCTAGAGAGTCTCATTAGTGAGAGCTACCATCAACTATATAACCGAGAAGAAACTCACAATAGCAGTCTTGTCATCTTCGCATTGCCAGAAGAGAGGGTGCTCCGCCTGCTGCTTTTCTGTGATCAAAGTGGCTGGGCTGTGACACGAACGTCAAGTTTCAACTCCTTGCCAGTCATGACGAAAGATACTCACCGAACGCGGGCATTTCGAGTGTGGTATGTGACCTTAGGGCCTCCCTCCGAGAAACGAATGGTCGCTACATCTGTGGGCCTTTCCTGTCCCATGTACAGGGCCAGCTTAGCTTCTCCCATTTGGGTCCAGGGTCCTCCCCTCGTTCGTGGAGGGACCCGATCCACGTTTGCAATGAACAATCCAAAGGGTGCGTTCCCAGCGCCAGTGATGTAGAGGCAAAGCGCATCAGGGGCGTGATCGAATGGGCGGAAGATATATCGAGCTGCTTGAGGACTACACCCACAGGCGCAAGTCGAGTCCGGGTGGTGGTGGTGCCCTATGCTTTGCATGGCTGAGAAGCAAGCTTTGGATCGTTTGGTGAGTCCCAATCCTTTCTGACTGGGTTCTCTTTATCCAATTTACGATTTTGTTGGCGCTGTGCAGGCAACAAGCCTCTCCTTCATAGCCAAGTGAAAACGGCTTTGCGCATTGAAACCTGGACAACTGCGTCTCTGAAGTGACGATGTCCATTGAAGGCAGAGTCAGACAATCAAAAATAAACAGGAGCGCTGCGGGAAGGTGTGTTCGCCTCTGAAGAGATTATGTTCATTGACAAGACAACTTATGGTAGACGCCGAGAACACAAAAAGGGGGACAAGCATTGCATCGCTCTGCTGTAGACTCTCTGTTTCCTTGGTCACAAAGAGGGTTTTGGGCGCGTGCACCCACCAGCACCTTCCCTTGTCGCTCTGGCGCGAGAAAGATGCCCACCCCGTACCTTGAACGAGCCTACATTGTCTGTATGGGGTGCAAAGGAAGGCATCCAAAACCTTTTAGTGCATTTTCGAAGCGAGCTTCTCGGTCCGACACGGCGTAGGGGCATGGGAACGTCTTCATGGGCCAGACTAAGGCATCATCAGCGCATCAGCGCCGACGTTCGTTTCCCTCCCCCACCTTGTTTTTATGCCTGCATCTTTCGAAACCCACAGAACCAAAGACACCCGGGAATTTGAGCGCTACGAAACTATTGTGTCCCCCTCAAACACCTACACACCATGACCCGCGAGCAGAGACTCTCGGTGAAACCCTACCACCCCTCGGACTATAAGAACCGCAGCCAATCCCCTCCTCCTATCGGCCCCCTTCACGATGGCCCAGTCGGTGGAGAGGGTGATCCTGATGACCCCACTTATAATGTAGACCACAAGGACTATTGGTACTACGGGCAATTGGCCGGTGGGGCGCAACTATGGTTCGGCAAGTATAAAGGCCAGCGTCTTCATGAAACCAGCTGGTCGTACCTCAGATGGTGTCGCAACAACCTGACACAATCGGTCATTTGCTCACTTCCATGGTTCCCAAACCGACCTGTGCTGATTATAGCTTACTTTAGGTGCTGTTCCAGCGAGCCTTTGATATATACGCCGAGGGGGTCCTTCAGTTCGCCAAGGATAACTACAAAGACTTCATCGTGCCCCTTGGTAGAGTCTACCGCGGCATGAAACTGCGACAATGCCGAGACAAGCCTTGGATGCTTTGGCTGCAAAATGAGGCTCGAGACAAACCCGAGTGGAAAGCAGAGGTGTGTAATCCGAGAATGCCAAGAGAAGAAGTTGGCGTCTAACCAGAGGCTTTCGCTGCCCAGAACGTACCCTTCTTCACTGCTCTTGACCAATGGCTCGCGAACCCACGTCGTCAAGGAGTTAAACGAGACGTCGGTCAAAGCCTAAAGACGACTGAATGGGAGGACGAGCACGAGCTCTTGGACCCAAGTCAGTACGTGGAGGACCTGGGAGAGTTCATGGGCGACGAGGAATACGACGAGCAAGACCTCATTGACGCAGACGCAGACCCTGATGGCAATCTCAAAGGGTTCATTACTCGAGACTCGGCGAGTCCGGAGATCGAGGAGACGGAGAAATCTGAATTGGAGCAGGCCGAGGAGCGATTGGAAGCTCAGGAGAGAGCTAGAAGGAAAAGGAAGCTTTTGGAGAGTCCTCAGAAGAAGGGGGCGTACGAAATGTACGTCTCTATCGTACTCAGCATGTCTCCGAGCCTGACTCTTTCGATAGCTCCATGCCTCAAGAAGATCTAATCTCTGAGAGCACCGATTGTGAGGATTCTGAACAGTCAGACAATGAGTCCGACCAGGCAATCGACCAGGCAATCGACCAGGCAAACGAAGAGTCAGACCGGCCAAGCGAAGAGTCGGATACCGACAGCGATTCCGCATCCAGCTATGCTCATAGCGATCTCTATCCAATGCCGCCTCCGGAAAGTAAGTTTTCAGATTGGCCAGTTCCTTGTTGGTTCTGATTGCCCGCTACAGCCCCCAAGAAGCCCGGAAAAGCTGCCCGAGCGCCTTCGCCCTACATAACTGACGATGGATCCAATGGTTTGTCCTCTCCTCCATGTCCGACAACAGCTCAAGTCTTTGCTGGTAGACGACGAGGGCGACTTCTCGCCGGGCTCGGACGAGGATGATTCTGATGTCGAGGAAAGCCCACGCAGGCGCACTAGGTCTATGAGCCGACCCCAACCCGCACAAATGCCGTCTACGCCTTCCAGGCATAGCGACGGCACTTCAAGGACACCTCGAGGGCCCTCATTTACTGCGTGAGCTTCGCTACTTTGCACTGTAATTGCCTTTGCTGATTGCTTGTATAGCCCGCCAAGACCTGCCGAAGAGGGCAACAGTCCTTCAGAAAGTGAATCCGAGTTACAAAGTGCCAATCTATTGAAAGGTATGGTTTCTGTCAAAGAAACCTTCATAGTACTAATGCGGCCGTAGCTCCTTTAAAGCGCAAAGCACGGAGACAGCGCGTCGAAACTAGTAGTGACGAAGAGGATGGCACTCCGTCATCCGTATCACGCATGCGAAAACAGATGAAAGGACGGTCCTGAAGTGATCTATGGAACCTTGGCCACAGATGCGTGGGACACTTCAGCAGAGCCAGTACAAGGATGGTGATCTGCGCCTTTGCGGCTACAAACAACCTCATCGACCTCGCATCGATCTCTCTGTCTTTTAAAGTTCAGAAATCCAATAAATGGTCCCACACACTCCACACTCTGTCACTCCAGTCGTAAATGGTGGTTAACACTACCCCGATAGCCGTGTTTCGAAGGTGTCTAAGCACACTCAGAGGGTTCCGCCACTCTGAACGGCCACTGAGCACCCCGAGCGGTCCATCTGCGAGTCCCAGTCCCGCGTGTTTCCCCCTTTCTACCCTTGTCAGCCTACTCATCCTCCAGCATCGCAGCACGGCTGCTTCAACGCCTTACTCGCACTCCAACCCACTATGGTGTGTGAAAACTCAAGTGTATAGTCGACGAGTCTCCTCCTGGCACGATCGCCCCATTGCGGTGGTCCTTTCGGCGACAATGACAACCCAATCTACGGAGGAGATCATCGGTGCTATGGCGATAAGCATGGTACACTTCATTATTGTCGAGGGGTTCTGACGCATACTGGCCGTGAAGAAGGAGCCGAGAATCCGACATCTGATTCAAAGTGCCAAGAATTTCAGTCATCAAGTCAAGGTAAAGCATCTGGTCAGTGGTATAATCTATTAATAAATGATTTTGAACAAATTACTGTGGCTAGTCAGTCCTTCAGTGTTTACTGAGTAGATCTTCCAGGGACAAACGTGCACAGACGTATACCCATTGCACGCGGGATAAGAGATGAGGTGCGAATGCAAAGTCTAAGTCTACTAATAAGCGGATGTTGACTGATGTTGAACAACCCCTGTCAAGTATCGTCTAATATCAACCCACTGACGTCACGCATTTTTAGGGGCCTGTCGCTGAATGTCTAGGCTAGCGTGCGTTGGCGTAGGTTGGCTTTAGAGAAAGGTGGACAACCCTTCTGGTACTTTCAATGGAGTTTCTGTTACTATTCCTATGAGGGCACCTGATTTCAAATTTCTGCTGCACAGTGAACGTCCATTTCACTAGCAGTGAGGAAAGGGGCTTGGGTATATATTGCGTTACACACCACATTTCTGGATACCACGACAAATGGTACGGTTAAGTGCATGGCAGCCTGGACAAATCAATTATCCAAAACGTCACAAAAGCCCAACTTCTGGAATATGTCTCCCCTCCCAAATCTGCGTCGTCTCCACTCAGCCTCTCGAGCAGCCAAGACCCAGAGCGAATGCTAGTATCAACCCAGTATCAGACGATCAGAAAGAATAGGAATAGCGTATGACACACGTACCACCTCAGCCCAGTAAGGATTAAACCTGGCTTTCATGAGGACCTCGTCGAGATCGTATCGGTTCATCATCCTTACTTCTTCGCCTCGGTAGACTCCGTCAGGTATGATGTACTTCTCTGGGTTCTCGCTAACCCAGGCCATAAGTCCCTTCTTGTAGGTTTCGAAGATGAGCTGGAGCTCCTGGATGGAGGTCGACGTCAGCCGGCCGAACGCCAACGCTCGGTGAAGAAGGGACCAAGACGCACCCAACAGCCATTCTTCGTATCCCTTCCCATCCTCTCGCAGTCAACCAAGAAGCTCCAAGGGACATCTCTCATCTTCTTTCCATAGAACTTTTGCGTAGTCAGAACGACACCGCCAGCATTCTGCCCGTAACGCCAGTAGAGAGGGTGGTCGACGTTGAGTTCGGGGCAAGCGGGATCGTATGGGCTGTAGAGAGGAGCGGTGGGACCGGGAGGAGCAAGTTCGCGGTCAACTCTGTTGATCATGGCGGGGTTTTTGTACTGGCTTGAAGACTGACAATGGACAGAGGGAAGAAGCAGTGGAGAGGGGGGAGATGGAGGAACAGATCCGCCAGTCTGAGCCGTTTCAGCCAACACAAGTGGCTGGGTGTCAGCCGCACGTCCAGGCGCGTTCGAAATAAGCGCCTTGCCGGACGTGCTGGCGCCTAAATTAAGGCAAATCGCTTTGGACAATTCTTCGATGAGGCAGCCATGAGGTGTTGGGTGAGGGTGAGTTCGTACCTATTAAGGCTACGCCTCCAGGTCTGAGTTGAATTCGGCTATTTGCATCCTTACCGCAGTTTAATCGCAGGTTCGTGACAGAATCGATCGACCTGAGCAGAGGAGCTGGGATAGAGGAGCAATTAGAAGCATGGCAATTACTACGTGAATGGTCTTATTGATTAGACGAAGCTACGAGGATGCGATTCCAATAGAGAACCCTGCCGTTTAGACAAGGGTCCAGGTAACTAGAAGAGAGAAAGAGGAAGCAATATTTATGGTCAGCAGCTATGCAATGGGATAGGGCAGCAGTCTTAGCGAGCATAACTTACTAGGTACGCTGCCTTCTCCGAGATCAGCAAGCTTCACGAAGGCACCAGTTGATAGGTCGAGCGAATTCGAGTTTATGCAAGTAGGACAGATGTCGACAATAGTGACCGTCACGCTCTGGCCATATGTGTCAATATTGAAATTTGGCGAGTAGAAAGGCTACAACCTCACCTTGCCATTTTTGGTGTTTGTAACTCGGACCTGTCGATTGCAAAAAGGTGAAGGGGCCCCGTATGGGCCATATCGCCTAAAGTCTAACAGCAACACCGGCGATGGAATCAAATGGTTAGAATCGGTCTGCAAGAAAAGGATTTTTTTTTCTACATACCAAGTGCGGCCACCAAGGCAGAGTCTCGGTTCGCTTGTCCAGAAGCACCTAAATTACCATCTTGTGTATACCACGTTGCGCTAAACAGGGTGTAAGTAGGACGCGTGGGGCTTGGAGGGATAGGTGTTACATACAAACCTCCTGTGAAAGGCGCCGGCGCCGGTACTGGTGACGCTTCAGCTCGGCGGGCTGTACAGGAGAAAGGATAAGGATACGAAGCCATGCATGCAGCTCGAATCAACGCACCCCGACCATCTGCCTGCGAGGATTGGTACAACACTCTCGGCGCGAGAGGCGGAAGTCCTTTGCGAAGCCTTTCTCCGTTTGTTTGGGCATGGTTCGAGTGGCCAGCACGGGGAGAGGCGCTGACGAGGGAGAGGAGGTGAAGTACAAAGAAAAGGAACAAAGACGTCTTGAGAGGACCATTGACGACGGCCATTTGGGAGACTGAAAACGAGCGTGGTTTGGGTGGTCGGATTAAGGACAGACGAGACCACAGATTGTGGCAGGAACCACGGAGAACAAAGAACAGCGAGCGAGAGAACAGGAATGAGATTGGTTTATCATTCAAGCCGTCAGGTACATTTTTGAGGGATAGTGATGTCCCTGGATGGCCGACAGGTGAAATGGAATATGTCATGTTACCAAGAAGAGTCATCCATGATTACTGACAAGAAGCATTTGTGTTGCCTACTTCTGAGTTGGCGAAGTAAAAGAGAATTCGCGACTGACTTACCCATTGCATAAAGCCATCCTTAGCAGAGCCCACCCCCAGACCTTGGTTGAAAACAGGCGTCGGCTTGTGACTGACGGTAGTGCTAAGGAAGAAGGTGTCAATATTCGTCTGATCATGGAGGGTGGAAGGACTCTCACAGTAGAGGGAAGAATTATTATTCAATAACAAAAAAGCGTCACCTGAGCGATTCGAACACTCGCGTGCAAAGCACAACCGCTGGCAGCCACGAATAGCAGGCGATCCCGTTAACCACTCCGGCAAAGTGACCTAGTTCTTCATACGTTTCAAAGATTTCATGAGCGCATGTCGCTGAATCGGACCAAGAAATTCGACCAAGAAGTTCTCCGCCGGTCCTTTGCTCAAAAGCAGCAATCCCTTAGAACACTGAATGCTCCACGTTTGCGGGCTAGAAGCCGTCACCTGGGATACGTGCCATATACATTGGAGCTGGTTGAATGCGTGCTCTACACCCTTTAGGCAGTTGCACCACCCGTTATGGCATCGCACCTGCGGGACCGAACTTGGGCTCCTCTCAGACCCCATTTCTTTACCTCCGTAACAACTTCTTATGGCATTTGTGCTAAAATGTGTCTTCGTTGACGACCAGTGGTCAGGGTTCGATGACGTCTGGGTGAGATCTGCGGTCACATATAAACTCTGAGCGTCTCAGACCAACCCCAGCAATCCAGCATCGTCTTCGAGCACTCAGACTCACACAAACAGTCCTTTCATTCCTTTGCATATTCTGCCACTCTCTGTCTTTTTTCCAAGATGCAATTCCAAGTCCTCGTCTCCTTCTTCTTTGCCTACATCGCCGCTGTGCAGGCCTCCCCCGTCCAGCTTCCCAACATCCCCACTGAAGCCATCAGCTCTGTCGAGCTTCCCAAAGTCGCTCGAGATCTCCCCCTTGTCGGCGATGTCGTTGCCTCTGCCAATAACCTCCTTAATGGAGTCGTTGAATCCATCCCTGTCGAGGTTCCGGACGTCGCTGGCGTCGTGCCTCTTCCATCCCTCGAGGACATCAATCTTCCCATCCCTCGCGATGTCTCCGAGACCCTCCAAAAGGTTGATTTTGAGGTGCACAACAACCTTCCCGCTTTCGCCAAGCGGCAGGAGGAGGGTACCCTCAGTGGAATCGTCATGCCCATCAAGGGAGTCGTTGCGCCTGTGGTGGACACTGTCCTATACGAAGCTTCCCCAATCGTGGGTGCCATTCCTCAGGTCCGTCGCCAGCTGAACGATGGAGTACCGGCCGTCCCTTCCACCGAGGGCGTTGCCCCAGAGGTCAAGGTTCCTGAGGTGCCATCCATCCCTCAAGTGCCATCCCTTCCCAACAGCGCTCCCGCCGTTCCCATTAACAAGCGGGATGTCGAGGTTGAGGTCGAGGTTAGCACTCCCAAGATGGTCCGAGTTCTTCGCCGACAAGCGACTGGCTGCGCCGATCAGGCGTACCGTCGATCTCTCGACAACACTCCTACTGTTCCTGAGGTTCCATCAGCTCCTGAAGTTCCAACCGTTCCCGAGGTCGATACTCCTTCGACCCCTTCTCTCCCTACTACCGTTTAAAGCGCATAATTAATATCATACCATACTCTGGTTTCAACTAAGGTTCTATCATAGAACCTGATTCAGGAATCTGTACCAACGCAATTCAATTCTCGTTGTTTCGTTCTGAAGACTCGGATCCGGTGGGCAACAGCTGCAGCATTCCGTCGTGGAACTATGAAATCTGGAAGGGCTTTGCATCCGGATGCTCATGACAATTCAGAGGCAGAAGTTCATCCTCGTAGGACAAAAAAACAAGGGGTAAATCTAAGTTGAAAAGAATGGTGGCAAGAAGAGCGAGCCTGAGCTCTGCTAAGTAGATTCTGGCGCTCCTGTGCTACGACTTGGAGCTTAACTATCTCTAAGTCGCAAGTCATATATTTCTACACGCGCAGCGCAAACGGCATCCATACCGAGTTACTCATCGTGTCCGTCAAAGCGACAGGCGTGTAAGAACTCAACATGCCATCTATTCTCTATCGAAGGTGAGAAACCATCGACGTCCACATTACAGGTGGTCCGTGGTTGGCTTTGACTGGTGTCGCTGTGCATACATAAATCCATAGATAATCAATAACCATACTAACCTACCCAACCCTCATTGATGCGATGGTTCCTCTGGCCCAGCTTGCGCTGGCTGTCTCTTGGGCGGCCGTCTAGGTCTGGGCCGACTCTCGCTCCCAGTCTCTCCCTGCGGGTTTGTGCCTTCGGCCTTGGGTGGTCTTGGCCTTCTGGATTGATTCTCTTTAGGTCGCGACGGTGTATTCGAAGGTCCGGGTGTCGTGGGCATATCCTCCTGGGGTTTTCCTGACCTCGGTTCAGCTCCCCTTCCCTTCCCCTTGTTTCGCCCACCCCCTCTGCCTCGACCACTCCCGGATGCAGATCCTCCAGGAGAAAACGCTTGCAAGGCAGCCATTTCATTTTGGACTCTCGCCTCTTCCTCCTGCCACCACTTCATGAAATCAACCTCCTGCTGAATCGACTCTTCTTCCTCCTGGATCTCCTTCAACGATCTCCTATCCTTGACAGGCGCGCTCCTTTGTTCTTGCGCCTGTTGTATCTCGGCGAAAGAAAGTGACTTGGGACTCGTCAGCTGGGCAGTGGGTTCTGGAGGAGGTGCGGTCCATGCTTTCCCCCCTGACACGCTGCGGACGGTAGGAGTGGTTGGCTTTGATGTGATTTGCTTGGTTGGAGTAAAGGTGGGGCCCATACCAGGCGCAAGCGGCGATGGACCGCTGGGTTTTCTGGTTGGCGTACGAAGAGGAGACGATGAAGGTGGTGCTGGACCTTTCGTAGGGAATGGTGAAGTCAATGGTGTTGATGAGGTAGAGATAGTTTGAGAGACTGAGTTCTGTCTCCATGCCGTGCCGGATTGTGCTGGAGTCTTTGTGGGGGTTCCAGGAGACGGAGGTACCTTCGCTTCAACACCTGAGACGAGACGAGATCCAGATCCAGAGGGCGTCCTCGCCATAGACATAGCTCCTGGCGTGTATTTCGGACTTGAGCTCACAGACGGACGGGCGGCTTGTTGGGCTTCAGCCATCAGGGTCCGCATATCGACCCTGAAAATAGAGCTATCGTGAACTCAAGGCGAGCTAAAGGAATCAGGTAAAGACATACCGTGGTGCGTCAGCTACCTTCCAAGCAGGCGCTGGAATGGTGTAGGCCGAAGGAGTAGCCGGTTTAAACCCAGCAGCATTTGATCCTTCGCCGAGATCCATAGCGAACAAGTCGTCCCCAGACGGCTTTCTCGAGACGGCATGTATTGGACTCTTGACATCCGATGGAAATCTCTCCTTTTCTTGGCCCCTCGATTGGCCTCTCACCACATCCTTGGTAGGAGGCGGAGAAGGCCTTGCCCTGTCCTTGGGTAGAATGCTTCTGTGGTTCTTCACGGAGGGGGCAGGTATATCCTGCGTTTCCAACCAATCCCAGTGCTTGGCCATGAGACTATCTGTCCATGCATCCGTCCTTGAAAAGCTCGATTTCTCAAGCTGCCGTGCTTGGATGAACCGGGAGAGCTGCTTGGTGAGAAAGTAAGGGAGGTCGTCCAGCATCCCGACTTCGAGGAGAGACTCCATGTTGGCCGCCATGTACTCTTGGACAGAATCGATGAGTTGGTGAGCTTGGTAATGGGTGGCTTCGGCAAGGATGTAACAACAGTTGTGGATGTTGAGGAAGGAGAGGGTCACAGACGAGCAGATGAGGATGAGCCGGTCGAGGAGGAGTTCCGCAGCAGCCGCCATGACCTCGAACATGAATTCGAGAACGTCTTCCACTGTCTTGGTAAACGCTGAATTAAAACGAATAAGCAAAGTTTAGAGAGCGATCAAGACACGTTACTCACGCAAAACTTCGAAAATCTCTGCATCCCTCCCACAAAGAAGGAAGTTCAACACATATTCCATGACGTGCCATCGAAGATGCTTCAAATCGACCCGGAGGACACCGTCGGCGCCCCACCTCTTCCTCGTCCACACTTCCTCCCCAAACAGACTCGCAAAGTATTCCGATCGCACTCTGAGAATCACCGAATGGGTGCGCACTTCCCAGTCCTTTAGTTCCAACACCACGTCCGGTGCAAACGCCGGCGGCCGTTGCTTCTCATCCTGAGAGAGGCTGAGCAGAGTGGCCAGGTCTGCTGAAAGGGTCGGACGGGGTGCCCGTTTGACGGGTGCCTGCAAAACCTCTTCTAGCTGCTTCAGACCCAAAGCATCGGCCAGCGCGACTAAATCTGCCTTGATCTCGGTCACGTCACCCTTGAGCGTACTCGTTTGCTGCATGAGAGCCACGAAGATTCTGCGATCCCAGATTGCCAGTACCTCGTCGGAGTAGAGATAGTGCAGAAGGATAAGGAGTGAGAGGGGGTGAATTCCGCTTATAGTAAGCATGATAACCTTGAGAACACCGCGTCCTGGACCAGGTCGAGGTGGCCCCATGTGGATGTCAAGGGATCCTTTCCACTCTTTTGATAGACTCTTCCCAGCGAGGAGGTTGCTGAGAACAGATGATCGGGCGGCAAGGACGACGCGGTGGACTGGGAACGATAGATTTCCAACCGAAATGAGAGTGTCGGCATCATAAGGGAGTCGAAAGCTTTTGGTCTTGGGCGACTCTGTGTCCCGCTTCGCCTTCTGCTGCTCACGACGGAGCACTCCAAGAAGCGTATGCAGTGTGGCGACGTCCTTTTCGATGTCGATGTCATCGAGTTCGTCTTCCATATAAATGTCATCATCCTGCGAGATCCCAGGTACAACAGGTTTCAGAGGAACTTGCTGGACGGTGTCTTCTGGATGGAACCTGTGACCAGGAGGGGTGTCTGTAACAGGGAACGTGCGCCTGAAGGGTTCGACGACTGCTAGGTCTTCTGAGATTGAAGGTCCTTGTATGATAATCTTCTTAGCCTTGAAGTCGACTCGAAGTGCTCCAAACGCTCCGGTGCCATTCGAGCACACGCGAGTGACACGCTGAAGGTAAGGCACACGCTGGAACTTAAAGTTCTTGCCGGCGCCTCCCTTCGATGTCCTGATACGAGCGTAAACGTGGCCAGACTCGGTGCAGATAATGATGGACCCGTCTGCGCTTAGTGCCACGTCCTACCAATCAGTCAGCAACGCCAGAGCGGAGTTGTTGAATGGAAGCTTACTTTAACAGCGCTGAACTTTTTCCGTAGAGCCCAGACGCGTTGAGGTTTAAAAGTCGACTTGCTTGAATGATGACTGTCATTTCCATCTGAGGTCTCTTGCGGGGGCGAGAAGGTAAAGACCTCCCCATTGAAGGAGAGGGCTGCGAACAAATCTCCACAAGAAGTGACTTTTGCAACGTGAGAGTCCTTAATCGCCTGACGAGGGCGGAATGGTTGAATCTCCGATGGGAAAGCGTGAATAGGGAAGCTGGATGGATATTAGCGTCCAGTGCGGGGGAATGGAGTGGAACTCACTTGATACGATAGTGGCGATCGTTCCAAACGCACTCGACTTGCTGCGTTTGCAGCAGCCCTACCATGGCGTGTTCCTGGAGAGTGGGGATAAGTGCCTGTGTGGAAAGGTCAACCAATAGTACTGACCGATAGTGCAAGCGAGATGATCGGTTGCGAAAACTTCGTCACTTTGCGTGGAAGAATTTGAATAGGCTGAGCACTCTTATCGTAACCTAATGGAGGATGAGATTTCGACTCGCATGTCATCGAACAGGAAAACTTACCGAGATGACCAGTATTCGTTCCCCATGTAAACACCTCCCCTACAGTCCAACAAGCAGAAGCGTTCTTTGAAGCAGCCACACCGATAACAACTTCTTTCTTCAATGGTCCAAAGATCTTCTTGGGCGTCGGTTGGATGGGTTCCTCATGCTTTCCGGTCGGTGACTCAATTACATAGCCCAGTTGCGAGAATCGATTCAGACCCCAGCTTAGCACCTCTCCGGCCTTTGTGAGTGCGAGCGAGTGGTCCTGGCCCAATGCGACGGATATGACTGTCGAGGTAAGTTGGGAGAGAGGCTTGAAACTGTACTGCGTGTGTTGTCCAGGTCCGAGCCTGTTACATGTAGAACATTAAGCAAGGCCTCCAACATTGGCAGAATAGCTCTTACCTTCCCCCACTCCCGAACCCGCATAACCTAAGGTTCCCACGGTCCTCCGAGGTGACGACAACAGTGTGCAGCTTTGACATCTGTGCCTGGTGGATAGAGATGGGCGTGAAGCGGTCGACTATGTGATAATCGGCGAGAGTTTCAGGATCCTCCTTGCTTTGAATAACGACTTGATCAGGGTTTACTCTGTCGTTTCCATCTCCATGGCCCAGGGCAGCATTGCTAGAAATGAAATGGTTGAATGTCTGCGCGAAGGAGAAAGGCAAAAACGACATACCGATTTGCCCCCCAAGTGTACAGTTCAGCCTTCTCTTGGTTGGCGTCCGGTTTCGTGCCATTTATCGTCGAGTTGTATAGGTCAAACGCCGTGTATCCTTCAAAGTCCTTGATAGATACGTCGATATCGGAACGCTGAAGTAAAAGCTGGCTGTAGGATGTTAACATGTTGTTGATCATACACGGAGAGAAAAACATACGCAACGGGTAGGTTCGCATTATACATCGCCCTGTGCAGCGGCGTCCAATGGCTCTCGGTGTCTGGGAGGTTCACATTGATGCTCGAGTGTTTCAGCAAGACCCGCACATACTCGATGTTCTCAACGCCTGTACAAGCCAAGTGCAGGACTGTGCGACCAAGCGAGTCTCTAGCGTTAACGTCCACGGTAGGGGTCATCGATGCTAGTGCACTGGGCCGACTCCATGATTTCCCTCCACTTGTGCTCGGTTGAGCAGGTCCAGGCTGTTTCCTATCGTTGGCGGCGCCATCCAGCAGCTTTTGGAACTGTTGAAGGTTTCTTGTGTTGAAGAAATCATGGGCCAAGGTCATGCGGCGCGGTAGGTACGACTGAACGACCTTGGAAAGAGTTTGATCAAACTGTTTCCTGAAAGCCGGACTGTCTCAAGGATTTCTGTACTCGACTGATCGATGTACAGGGAGGATAGGGTTGGTTTCGAAGCTGCTTGGTCAGGCTGACAGTAGAAATTTAAGGCTGAGAGGAAACGGCGATTTCGGTGCCTTGCTCTGAAGAATTGATATGAGAGTCAAGAGTCATGTTGTGTCATTGGTGATGAGCCACAACTTCCGCACACGTGCACTGCCAGAACTGGGGAAACAGCCCCTATCTCAAGAGACCATGCAAACGTGGTGGTATGGTTCATTGGCAAGGTTGTTTACAGCTGGGCGCACGGGGCTTATTGGACACGTTGGACTGAGCGTGAATTCCGAAAGACCCAATGGGAGATGACTGGAGCAGAGCCAGGTGGCAGAAGGGCCTTAATGACTGACTGCATTGAGTAGCTTAAAAGCAGCCAGAGCGCAGGGAACACAGGTAGGGGATGAAGGGGTCATGGTAGTTGTGAAGCAAGAAATAGTGGTGTGTTGATGGGGAAGACCGTGACAGCACCAGTTCGGTTTTGAAGGTCCGATTTCCGGTTCGGCTTCTCATAGGCGCCCACTTCCTTATTGATTCTCAAGTCTTCTGAGCTGTATGCGTGATGAGATGAAATTGCATACATTAAGCGCATAGTGTATGTGAGCTACATTCAACTCCCGAACTGAGGGGAATACATGGGCAATGCTTAGTCGAGGCCATCGAACAGTGAGCGCTCAGGTGCGCCTCCAGGACCTACAGAATAGGGGTCGAGATCCTCGAGTTGTTCGCGCGTGAAAATCAAAATGCACCATAGCCACCATCCTGGAGTCTCTATCTTTTTTACACTTGCGGGTGGCTGCCCCTCGAGCTTTAAACCGTTTCATACTCTTCACAGACCTCGCGTTCCTCGGCTGCCATATGCAATGTCTAGCCTGGTCTGTGTCTGCTTTCCTGTACCACCTCTGGCTTTTCGGCCCTTTTCTTACGATATTCATCTGCAGACCGTGCCGAACCAGCTCAGCCAGACTGAGCGCACGATTATCGTTGACCATTTCCGTCGCTTGACTTCATGCGAAGAACAGCGAGTTTTTGAGATCGATTTGCCCAACAGGCCGAAGATGATAGGCAAACACACCGACGGTGTTTTGAACGGGGCTAGTACCCAGCAATTCTTCTACAGTCGCACCAAGGACGACACATCAGCTCCTCGAATCCCTTAAGTCTTTGGCGTTATTTCCTCGGACCAGGGCGATATCATGGTCATGGAGAAACTCGATGCGCTCACATTGAGCGACCACGGGCTCTCAGAGGAATCGGCCGTAAAGTATGCTGCCTTAGCGGTGAAGTGGCTTCTTGACCAGTTGCCTTGGGTTCCCGAGTCTTGCTTTGGGAGGATTTCTGCCGACAATGCTCCTGCTTGATATCGATTCTTTAAGGACAACCTGGCGCCGGGAATTTTCGCAAACTGCGAAGAGCTCGCTAGCTTCGTGCTCAAGGTTCGCGTCCATCACGCTTGATCACTTTCGCGGCTCATTATTGAACCATACCTCTCCCACAGGCGTCAGGTCGCGTACGGAAAGGGCAGAGGTACTCGATTGAAGACATCATAACCTTTTTCGGAACGGCTCGTTGCATCTACCACTCTGACATCAGCAAGGAGAATTTTCTCCTCGACTCGACGAACAAAGTTTGCATCATTGACTTTCAGCACATAGGGGTATTCCCTGAGGTGTTCCAAATCTACTCCTTCTTCAATATCTCCGATAAATTTTCTGCCAGTGTTGCGAGAGAAATTGGCTTTAAACCTACAAGGGATGCCAATAAGATGGCGGCAATTGCGTCCATACTTCAGCGGAGCAGCTGGAGATCTTGGCTTGGCAAGTATTCGCTCAGCTTCATCGCACTAAAACACTAAGCTAACATGTCCTTCCAGGCAATTACAGCGATTCACTAAACACACGAACTATCAGGCGCCCCACGGTGCTTCTGGCATGGCTCCTCGCAGCTCCGCCTGAAACGATGCCATTCGTAGCTCACTAGATTCTCACCCAATAGCCCCAATGATTACTGGCGATTTCTTTGACTGAAAATTTGTGGCCCTTTCCGTAGGTAATACTCTAGGCCCGGGTATGCCATCTGGGCTGAGCAGACTGTCACTGCCAAATTTCTTGTGCTTCTCTTGGGTCTGCGTATAAACTGATTCTAGGCATGCTACAAGTGTTCAAAGGGCTGGGTGGGCATGACCCAAAACACGAGCTTGAGAACATCTTCCACAGACAGTCTTTTCGAATGCTGGAGGGCTACGAATACCCTGGGATCCCAGATACCAGCGCCTCATCGGAGTAGAGATAGTTCAGGGAGACGAGGGGGATGAATTCTAGTCACAGCGAGCATGATGATCTTGAGGACACCGTGGACCAGGTTGGGATGTCAAAAGGTCCTTTCCAGCCCCCGAGCTCCCTTGATAACCTCTTCCTGGGCGTGAATTCCCAGAGGGAGATGACTGGAGATGAAAGGGCCTTGAGGGTCAGTTGCATGACAACCTTCAAAGCAGGGGAAATAGGTGAGAGATGAAGTGGAGGACATGATGGCGGTGAAGCAAGAAACGGTTGATGGGGAAGACAGCGCCAGTTCAGTTGAAGGTCCGATTTCCGGTTCGGCTTCTAAGAGCCTACTATTTCCTCAAGTCTTTTGAGCTGCATGTGTGGTGAGATGAAATCGCGTACATTGAAAGCAAAGTATATGTCAACTACATCAAAATACAGAAATTAGTGGAAGATATAGGTAATGCTTAGTCGGGGTCACCGAATGAGCTCTCAGATGCACCTACCTCTGGGATAGGGGTCGAGTTTCTCCACTTGCTCGCGCGTGAAAAATCAGATCTCAGAGCCTTTGAACTAACCACATACTTGGGTCTCACAGGGGTCCAGTTCATCTGTTTCATACTTATCCCTCGAGCTTTGAATCCGTATGCACTTGACGCACCTCGCCTTCGTCGGGTACCATTCACAATGTCTAACTTGGTGCGTGCTCGCTCTCCTCGATTGCCCTTTGTGTTCATTTCCACGATCCCTGACAATAATGGTCCACAGTCCGTGCCGAACAAGCTCAGCCAGACCGAACGCACAATCATCGTTGATCATCTACGTCGCATAACTTCATGCGAGGAGAGGCGAGTTTTCGAGATCGATCTGCCCAACAGGCTGAAGATGATTTGCAAACATGACGACGATATCTTGAACGAGGCTAGTACCCAGCAATTCTTTTACAGTCGGGCCAAGGACGACACATCAGCTCCTCGAATCCCTGAAGTCTTCGACGCTTTTTCCTGCGATCAAGGCGATATCATGGTCATGGAGAAACTTGATGCTCTAACATTGAGTGAGCACGGGCTCTCAGAGGAATCGGCCGTAAAGTACGCTGCCTTCGCGGTGGGGTGGCTTCTTGACCAGTTGCCTTGGGTTCCCGAATCGTGCTTTGGGAGGATCTCTAGCGACAATGCTCCAGTTCTGCATAGATTCTTTAAGGACCACGAGGCGCCAGGCATTTTCTCCAACTGCGAAGAGCTCGCCAGCTTTGTACTCAAGGTTCGGTCATCACACTTGACCCTTTTCACCCTCCCATTGTTGAACCGTACTTCTCCTCCAGGCGTCAGGCCGCATACCGAAAGGGCAGAGGTACTCGATCGAAGATATTATCGTCTTTTTCGGAGAGGCTCGTCGCATCTACCACTCTGATATCAAGAAGGAGAATTTTCTCCTCGACTCAACGAACAAAGTTTGCATCATTGACTTTCAGCACATCGGGATATTCCCCAAGGTCTTCCAAACCTACTCCTTCTTCAATATCGGCGTTAAGTTTGCTGCCAGCGTCGGCAGAGAACTTGGTTTCAAGCCTTCAAGTGATGCAAATAGGATGAAGGCGATTGCGGTCATACTTCTGCAGAGTTACTCTAGGCCTTGGCTTGGTACGTATACGCCCAGCTTCATCGCACTTAAACCTAGAGCTCACATACAATTCCAGGCAATTACAGCGATTCGGTGAACACACGAAACACCAGCCGCCCCACGGAGTTTGGGGCTTGAACTTGGACCCTCGCAGCTCCGCTTGAAACGAATTCATTCGTAGCTCACTCGATTCTCAGTGGATAACCCCAATCACAACTCGCGATTGCTCTGATACCAATTTCTAAAAGATTGTGGCTCTTTTTGGTAGGCAACCCTCGGACATGCCATCTGGGATGAGACGGTCACCAAATTCCCTGTACATGCTTCTCATGGGTCTGGCTGCATATAAACTGGCTCTGCGTTGGGACACAAGTATTCAAAAAGCTGAGTGAGCATGACCCCAAACATGAACGAGAGAGTCGACGATTAACAAAGTTCAGCAAACAGGTAAGACGTCGCCAGTACGTAGAGCCTCGAAAATCTCTGAATCCTTCACACAAAGAAGAAAGTTCAACACAATACTCGAAAATGCATCAAGTCGACACTAAGAACACCCTCGGCTCCCCACCTCTTCGTTGTCCACACCTGCTCCACAAACGCGCTCTCAGAACCACTGAATGAATTCATGCCTCACATGGCATCCAGCGCAAACGCTGGTGGTCCGTTTTTCCCATCCTGAAAGAGGCTGAGCAGGTTGGTCAGGTCTGCTAAAAGAGTGGGGCGAGCCGTCGTTGACGGGTACCTGTACCAGCTCAGAGAGCTGCCTCAGGCATCGGCGAACGTCTTGATGACATCAAACTTGAGCTTACCTGTTTTCTGCATGAGCGCCACGAATATCCTGCGACCCATATCGCCACCACCTTACTAGAGTAGAGATGGTGTAAGAGGACGAGGTGGATTTCAGTCATAGTGAGCATGATACTCTTGAGCAACCCGCGTCCTGGCCCCATGTGGATGTGAACAGGTCCTTTGCAGCCCTCGATCTCCTTCGGTAACCTCTTTCTCAGCGTGAATTCCGAGAGAGAGATGACTGAAGCTGAAAGGGCCTCAAGACCAATTGCATTGGCGAGCCTTAAGCAGATGATTCAGCCTATGTACAGAAGAAGCGGTTGAGAGATGAAGCAGAAAACATCGTGGTTGTTGAAGATAGACAGTCGTGTGTTGATTGGGAAGGCACCGCTGGTTCATTTTGAAAGTCCGATTTCCTGTTGCGCTACTTGTAAGCGCCCGCGTCCTGTCCATCACTTATTGATTCTCAAGTCTTCTGAGCTGCGTGCGTGTGCAATGAGATGAAATTGCATATGATGAATGCATAATATATAAGTAAACTACGTGATACTCTCGAAATGACTGGATGTGGTATAGAATGTTTAGTCGAGGTCATCGAATGAGCGCTCAGATGCGCCTTCAGCACCTCCAGCAGCAGCCTGGGCGGCTCCTCCACCCATGCCACCACGACCGCCACGGCCACCTCGTCCACCGCGTCCACCGCGACCACCACGGCCTCGACCGCCACGGCCACCCCTGCGGGCTTCGAGTTCGAATTCGTCATCAAAGTCGCGAGCTTGTCCGGCCATAGCAGATCCAGCGGCGCTTCCAGCAAAGTTGCCTAGGGCGCTTGAAAGGCCAGTGCTTTGCCTTCCACCGCGGCCTCCTCCACCACCACGGCGCCTGCGGGCTTCGAGCTCGAATTCATCGTCAAAGTCACGGAGCTCAAGGTCTTCATCGATATCAATGAAGTCGCGCTCAGAGGCACCTTCAGCACCTCCAGCAGCGGCCTGAGCCATTCCTCCACCACGGCCGCCACGACGACCACCGCGACCACCGCGACCGCCACGACCACGGCCACCACGGGGCGAGCGAAGCTCGAGGTCCTCGTCAATGTCGATGAAGTCGCGCTCAGAGGCACCTTCGGCTCCTCCGGCAGCAGCCTGAGCAGCTCCTCCTCCCATGCCGCCGCGACCGCCACGGCCACCTCGTCCACCGCGACCACCGCGACCACCACGGCCACGACCGCCACGGCCTCCACGGGGGGAGCGAAGTTCGAGCGCAAAGTCATCGAGGAAGTCGCGCTCGGCGGCACCTTCAGCACCCCCAGCAGCAGCAGCCTGAGCAGCTCCTCCACCCATGCCACCACGGCCACCACGACCTCCGCGACCACCGCGACCACCACGGCCTCGACCGCCACGGCCACCCCTGCGGGCTTCGAGTTCGAATTCGTCGTCGAATGAGCGAGCTTGGCCAGCTGATGCCAAGGCAGAACCAGCAGCGCTGCCTGCAAAGTTTCCGAGAGAAGAGGAGATACCGGTGGGCCTGCGTCCTCCTCGTCCTCCGCCTCCACGCCTGCGGGCTTCGAGTTCAAAATCGTCTTCGAAGTCGCGAGCTTGACCAGCTGACGCTAGGGCGGAGCCTGCAGCGCTTCCGGCAAAGTTTCCGAGAGATGAGGAGAGACCGGTGGGCCTGCGTCCTCCACCACGGCCTCCACCTCCGCGCCTGCGAGCTTCGAGCTCGAACTCGTCATCAAAGTCACGAGCTTGGCCAGCTGAGGCCAATGCGGAGCCTGCAGCGCTTCCGGCAAAGTTTCCGAGAGATGAGGAGATACCGGTGGGCCTTCGTCCTCCACCACGGCCTCCACCTCCGCGCCTGCGGGCTTCGAGTTCAAAATCGTCTTCGAAGTCGCGAGCTTGACCAGCTGACGCTAGGGCGGAGCCCGCAGCGCTTCCGGCAAAGTTTCCGAGAGATGAGGAGAGACCAGTAGGCCTGCGTCCTCCTCCACCGCGGCCACCACGGCCTCCACCTCCCCTCTTGGGCTCACGAGCCTCAAGGTCTTCAAGCGCAAATTCGCGCTCAACGATGGCGTCAATTTCAGAGAGTTCACGAGCTGTAAGAGCACCACTGTCTTCATCAGACTAGACGAAAGTTAGACTTTAAGGTATGTGACACTCCAACATGAGCACTTACCAAGGCAAGAGCGCCGGATCCAGCCAAAACGATAGCGGCAAAAACAGTTGCTACGGTGAAACGCATCTTGCTGAGACGGTTGTAAGCGAATGTCGCCAAAATTTCAGGTCTAGGAAGACTGGCTTACCAGATAGGTATTCCAGATAATGTGAGTGTCGAGAGAGTATGTGAGTGCTGTTGAAGGCCTGCTTCAAAGTATATGTGTATGTGTGTGTGTTGCTAAGAGTAGTAACCGGGGACTTCTGAGGAATGGGTAGCGTCCACCGCACCCTTTAAATACCTAGGTGAATGAGAGATGGGCAAGGCGGCCAGTGGAGTTTGCCGGCTCAAAATAGGTACCGTAGTATCTGGCATAGCGTTGAAGATGGCTCCATTCATCCGTGATTGTTCGATTGTGATGGTTTCGACCTCGGGGGATGGAAGCGTTTACTCATCCTCCTCTTGACTTCCGAAAAGGCGGTAAATGCGGAATCCTTTAGCAACCTCGCACATCAGAGGCTTGGAGTTTGAAGTACTACATACTGAGAGCGTAGTTCGAGCTTGAAGAGATGATTCAAGTACATTGTCTTCGACTCATTACGGGATATGGCTATTTCATCCTTCGGCTGCAAGGATGCGAGAGTCAGCACAGAGCTAGGCTTCTTTAGGGATACACGGTCATGCGTCATAATTACAACTGATGGATGCCATCGCATCTCTGATAGTTAAGACAACAACGATAAATATCTCCAAGGTGCACCCGGCATCGGGTTTCACTTCTACTGAATAATGAATGTCCTCCTGAGCGTTCGTCACGGTCGACAAGAATAGACTGTATATGCTGTGTACCAAGCCAAGCCTCGCTCTGGACGGAGTGGAATTACGATGTATACGGGCGTTTGTCAAGTCGGTGGAGAACGCAAACCGCGTGTCGGAGACCTTCATCTCTCAATTCAGTGGTTAGCGGATGGACCCCAAGATCTCATCATCTAATCTTAGTTCTCGCCATCGCCTCAACGCCGGCACAGCGGCAACCCAAGCTTCCAATACAATGGGTCATCTTGATCGTGAAAACCATAGCATCAAAGAAGCGGTGCCGGCTGACGACTTCTGTAGCGTTTTCTATCAGCAAATATCAACCCTTCTATCGACGCCAGCTCTTTGTTTCTTGAGTGGGTCATTGATTGGGCGCTTGTCTGAATCGCACTGATGTGATCACTATTGATCGGTCCCCAGCCTTGCTTAGCGACTGGGCGGAACTTTGCTTCCGCGATCAAGGCTCTTCAATCAGAACTTGACAGTGGTATGCATTTATTTCACGTGTTGAAAACTAGGTTGACTATATGTTTGTATGTCGTGCAAGCCCAAAGATGAGAAATGAAGTCGTTCGGACATAAACGATCTACTACAGACAAGAACCAGGAATAAACGCATATGGTAACTATGGGGCAAGCCGAGCAGCCACACTAGTCAAGGTCGAACTCTTCGATCTCGATATCTCTCGTTCTGTGGCCACCGCGACCGCCTCCTCCGCCTCCTCCTCCTCCTCTGGGTGCACGAAGTTCAAGGTCGGAGTCGTCGTCGAACGACCTGTACCTGTGGCCACCACGCCCACCTCCCCCGCCTCCCCCACCTCTGGGAGACCTGCTTTCGAGGTACTCTTCAAGTGACCTCCTATGGCCTCCATGGCCTCCTCCTCCTCGAGGCGAACGAAGCTCGAGGCCAAAGTCGTCGTCAAATGCCCTGTATCGGTGTCCACCGTGTCCACCTCCACCACCTCGAGGGGATCGGCTCTCCAGATAATCTTCGAGGGACCTCCTGTGGCCTCCATGACCTCCACCTCCACCTCGGGGAGCGCGAAGCTCGAGGTCAAACTCGTCCAAGGACCTACGGTACCTGTGGCCGCCATGTCCACCTCCACCTCCTCGAGGAGAGCGACTCTCAAGGAACTCTTCGAGGGACCTTCTGTGACCACCGTGACCTCCACCTCCGCCTCGACGAAGTTCTAGATCGGCATCGTCGTCAAAGGACCTGTGTGCGTGTCCACCGTGTCCACCTCCTCCGCCCCTAGGGGTGCGGAGTTCGAGGTCAGAATCTTCGTCGAGTGACCTGTGCGTGTGGCCGCCGTGACCACCACCTCCTCCTCCACGAGGAGCGCGTGCTTCGACCTCGATGACTTCTTCAACGACCTGGGGAGAAATGCGTTAGTCACGGTCGAGGTATAGAGCAGAGTCATGAACATACGTCTTGTGCAATGGCTGAGCCTGCCAAGGCGATGGCAGCGAATACGCTTGCAACAGTGGTGAATCGCATGCTGAGTCCTGCCAACTACAGGTTAGTTGGTTTTCGCTGAACTACAGAATCCCCAAGACTTACAAGTATACCAGATATCAAAGAATCAGCGAATAAGTTGAGTAGTATCGAAGGCCTGCTTCAGTTTATGAGTGTTGGGGCGTTTCTCTTAATGAAAGTTAACGACGTTTAGCCTTAAGTATCCGAGGTCATATTTCCCAATCCAAATACTTCGGAAATAGAGTACCCGCTCGGGAATTGGCTGTTCCAATCATCATTGTACTCTGCTTCTTCCAACACAGTTCCGAGAACAACTTTGCATCGAGCACTGCCAGGGATATCCCTATATCATGTCGGCGGCTAAGCCACCCGTACGTCACTTGACTAGAATAGACGTTATTAAGCGTCAAATGGCGGATATACGCTGGGGTCCGTAGAAGATGGACCTTCTTTGATATCACACAACGTCTTCCCGTCGTGATACGACCTAATCAGCCCACTGGCACCGCTCTATGAGCTATGGTTGTCGGAATAGACCAAGCGAAACTCTATTGAATCTGGGGTACACAATGAACGAGCGCTAACATGAAACGAGAGGCTGGAACTTTGAAATACCTTTAGGGAAGCTCCAACCGATCTTCACGAGCCATCCATACCGTTGTCATTCTCATCAATGGATGCTCCTGCCACCACTGCCAGACTTCCGACATCGCCTGCCTCGCCTCGCCTCGCCTGGACCCTATCCGGTCGCGAAGCGCTTTGTCCACGGCATGGAATGGAAATTATCCATTGGCATGTCGTCTACGGGTAGCCGAAGCATGTCGATATGGTGCGCGCCCAGAAATAGGCGGTGATACTTATGCCACACCGCTCAGTGAGAGCAGACCGATATTGTGAACGGTACTGCTCACCTCGGATAGCAGGACCCAGGGCGCTTGCGTACCAGTCCTCTGGCCAAGTAGACAAGCTGACAATCTTGATCATGGACTGCTCTAGCAGAATGTGGCCATGGTTGCGACGGAGCCGGCAAAGAAATGGATTCTTGTTAGAGCTAGTTACAAAGGCGGTGCCAACGACGGGAGAACCGTCTCGAGAGGTGTTCGAATCCTTGCAGCTAGGGCGCTGATAAAGAAGGTTCTGTGGGTTGGAGAGCGGTCTAATCATCCGGTCTCTGCATATCTTGGACCCGTTTCCTGATCTCTACTCTTCGCTCGTCACCGAATTCGCGAGCATCCGTTCTCGCTTGCGTCAAGTTGGCCACTGCGGCCCTGTGAGCCTTCTCAAGCTGAGATTGAGATAAGAAAAGTGTAGGATATATCCCCATAATGAGTGCCTAAAGACAGCAAAAGGTCAATGATTGATTTGGCAGGCTATAGAAAGACTCACCAGTATCCCAAAAGTGAGCATAATCTGTTCCCTGGATCCATCTTGCTTGAAGTCCTCATTGCGTTCACTTTTAGGAGCTCCAAACCCATCATACCAGTGTGTTTCTCCTTCTGCAGCTTGCCGTGCACGCCGTCTACGGGCCAGTTCGTAGAGATAGGGGTCAAACTCGGACTTCCCAGCGTTCCAACCATATGTCCTTGCTCCTGGTATGTGTGATGACGTCTTTCCCCTGAGGAATTCATAGGCAGCTACGATGGACTGGAAGCGTGCATGAGCAACACTGGGACTTATCACCTTGCAGTGGTGTGAGTCTGGATGATGACAGCGGACCAGTTCATAGTCTGGAAATGAGCGATTAGAACTGGGTCTGGGAATGTGGATAATCTTGACTTACAACGAGCTTTGATCTGTGCCGGTGTTGCACCTGATTTCAAATGGAAGATCTGGTGCGCTGAGGGGGAGGGTTGTGAGGGATATGGGTAGGGATTCTTGGATGGGTCCTGTTGCGGAGGCTCCTCTGCGACCGTTGCGTATGTACGTCTCCGTTGCCTCCCTCGAAGTGAACCTTCCTGAGACTGAAGGTTGAGTATACGCGCATATCCTCCCGAATATAGAATATTTCTGTTTGTGCTGCCCCATTGGCTGTGGAATATGGCGCGAGGGCACGACAAACGCCCTAGTACTGATACTTGAAACGGCATGGATTTACTGCGCTTGCAGACGTTTTCAGGCTTGGAACCTCCAGTGGCATAACAATGAGCATACATACCCGTTATCTCTTGCGTACCGGTTGCAAAATTCCGGATGCACAATGAAGGTCAACCATGCAGTCGTGGTCGAAGTGAAACCTGGATAGACATCGGAAGTTTAGCGATCATTCCGATCTGGAGCCCCTATTTCTACGATCCAAAGCTCATTGACAGGGATGAACGCCAAACAGCGCGTTGGAACCAATGCATATATCACATCCCATTATAACCCCCTACAAACTACAATGTTCAGTCTAAACAGTCACCAGGACACTTCAAGAGCGCCGGCGCCCGGGTATATATAGAACGGCTTCAAGCCGAAACCCTGTCCAGCAGAAAGAACTAGGGCATTGCAGGTAAGCAAGAGCTCAGGCACAAGTCACAAGGGCTCACCTCTTCCCGCACAGCCAATTCCCGCTTTACAAAAGCGATTTCATGTCTCGGTCATAGGGCAGAGGCATACTATCCAAAAAGGTCAGATGTTTCTGCAAAGAGTGCTGAACGGTGCCCACCTGGATCTACGCCCCAAGCCCATACTCGACTTCTTCTCTCAATTCCTTCTCTTCCTCGACAACACGGACCCTACCCATGAAGGACGACAATACGATCGCTAGAGTGACGACCATCTGCAATCCCATCGTCGCCGTTTGGGCGATCTGGATATTGATGTTCCAAGGGTATGTCATTTTGGGATCCCTCTCTGCCGGAAGCGTGCTATTCACGCCACCACGGATGGTGATGTCTGTCATGATAGCAAAGCCGACGATGTACGCCACCGAGATGCCCAGGGAGATGAACAAGGTGTACATGGTGTTGGCGACAGGGAAATTGATAGGTTCGAATGCGGCGCCAAAGAGCGCGGCGGCGTTGGAAGGGTCGGAGGTTCCTTTGAGCATGTCTTGCAGATTGAGACCTGTGTCACTCCGTGAAGAAGAGGATGCAAGGGTGACGGTGATGTCTGGAACTCCGTCGGTGCTCGCTGGTCCCTTCTGGCGACGCTCCTGCACCCAGAAGAGGATGAAGACAGTGCCAAAGACAAAGGTGATGATTGCGATAGCACCATTGTAAGACCGGCAAATGAGGCCAAAGTTGAAGATCGAGAGAACGCCCACAGGGATGCTGATGAGCATAGCCAGGATGGTGAGGCAGACAAAAGACATGGATGATGAGCGCTTAGGTTGCATGGTGAGCGGATGGGTGTTTTTAGCTGTGAATAAGAGTCGACAAGGCTTTGAAAGAGTAAAAAATGAGAGACAGAAGGTGAACGAACAACACAAACGAAAAGGCAGGGGGGATGAGATGGGAGACCGTGCTCGCAAAGATTCCACAAAACCCGGCCTGAGGTTTATATTGCATTCGCAAGAGCCTGCGAACTGATGCGGAAACACATCTTGATGAATGTCATTGGCTCCCCGGATGTGGTCTAGAGCCCGGAATGGGCGGTTGAAGAGCACTTGCGTATGATAAGGAATTGCGACGCGCGATCAAGCGTTCACCGGTAGGATCGTTTGGCTAAGGCACTTGATGGGACAACCGGACACACACATCCAGTAGCACAGCCGTTGGCGGCGCGAAAGACGCGTTGGCAGCGTTAAATTTAGGAATGGAGAGAAGGCACGTAAGAATCAGCGGTATCAGTACTCTGATGCCGCATAAGAGAAGCGATGATTGGACGCATACAAAAGACTTGAACGTCCATCTCCCGCTTCCTTCCTGCTGTTGAAATAATCAAAGATGAAAGGCAAGGGTCTGGCAAATCCAACAGGAAGCCGCTGAGATGCCCCTCAGACCGCTTCTCGAGGTAGATCCATTTGCTCCGGGCCAAAGCTATCTGGAAGGAGTTCTCCTAAATTGGATTCGCGGATACCTCCCTCCGTGTACCCAGCGTCAGGCTTCTCTCCCTCCTTCAGAGGACGAGGGTAGTCACTGGGAATTAAAAGGATGGGCATATCGTTGGAGCAGAACTCTCGTAGCACTTGTCTGCACATGCCGCAGGGTGAAATGGCCGATGCGACGTTTCTGTTCAACGGACCGGGTTAGTCGGAGGGGCTGTCAATGCGAGGCATCCGCTGAGCACTCACGTAACGATAGCGAGACCTGAAAAGTGTCGCGATCCTTCGCTCTACATTACAGAGCATGAGCATTGTGCAGCAAGAGACGGCAAATGAGAACGTACAACTGCTTTCACAATCGCGGTTCTCTCAGCGCAGATCGTCCCACCTGCATAAATATGAATGTCAGGAATGTCGCCACAGCGTAAGTTTAGCCCTACCATAAGATGCGTTCTCAATGTTGGCCCCCTTCACAATCTCGCCCTCGGTGGTGAGCAATGCAGCACCGACAGGAAACTTTGAATAAGGACTGTATGTTCCTTTCTTGGCTGCAAACATTGGCTCTAATCTCATCTAGAAGCGTGATGAAGCGGGAAAGACATACCCTCAAAAGCCGCCTCAATGAGCTTCTTTCTTGTTTCTGCGGGCAGTGACATCAGAATTCGATGGACTGAGATGTGAACGTGGTGGGACGAGACAGACGACAAAATAGGGGCTCCCGACGCCAGAACGGGAGCAGTGTCGAGACCACGTGCATACCCCGTCAGCTGAGCAAAATACAGAGGTTGGTAGTGACAGCCCCTTAACCGCATGTAAACTTCGTCGCAACAGTGGGAACGTCAAACAGACAATCCCCTCGCCTTTTACTAGGGGATTCCGTGCCGCTCCCACATCTCAATGTTGCGTTTCAATCTTTGGAAACCCTTTCCGTCAGGAGCTGCGTGCCTAGGCATGCCTTGTCTTTATTGCTTCGCATCTATTCTCTTTTTGCTTGCCCATGATAGCACATACAGAGTCTAAATGGAGTCGCCTTCGATGTCTTTTACCCTTCTTCAACACCATTCACCGAACTTCCAATTCACATCGATCATAACATTCGGAAATCTCAAATGAGGGAGAGTAGGATGTGGTATCATTAATGTATCCAATACAATTATCTAAAGTTCTACGTCGATATGATCAGAAGCCCTCTATCTCTCGCACCTTCATCACCACAGCACCAGCAAGCACAGACAAAAACACAACCGGAACGGAAGACAACAGCATGATCTTGTTCCGTCTTGCCGTATCCGAAGGTGACCACCATCGAATCTCCGTCCATAGCAGCGGGCCGAATACCACACAAGCTGTCCAAAAGACACGAAGAGCCTTGATGAGTAGGCCAGGGTATTGCCATAGCTGGGGCGTGGCGTATTGCTGTTTGCCCTGTGATGATGGGATGGGATGTGGGTGGGTGAACATCACCCAGAGAGAGTAGAACGCGACGGCGAAGAAGTGGTTGAAGAGGAGGACTGGTGACGGTGCGATTCTGCGAACGGAAGAATTAGTTGCGGTCGAGCGATGAGTGAGCAGCAGCTTACCCTGATAGTAGCGATACAGGCCCATTGACACATTCCCCGCCCCGTTCAAAGTATTTGAAGCAACCCGTTTGCAGAACTGCAAGCGCGTCATCTAGAGAAACCGTCAGCCCAGGTAATAGAAGTATGAGAGGGAGGACGAACCGTCAGCACCAAAGAGATCATACAAAGCAAAGCTGAGGATATTGACTGTCGACGCGAGAGGCTTTCGATTCCAGAACCACGTATTCAGAGCCTTGTTGACACGGCTCGCATCGCTGAGGTCGGGTATTGTGCCAATCAAGTCGCGTAGAATGACAACGTCGGAGAGTGCAACGGTCATTCCACCACCAGTGAGTGGATGTCGCATGTTCCATGCATCACCGAGCAGAACGATACCCTCTTTGCAGTGAGGGCCGCTCTGCTCAACGGCTGGGAGGAAAGAATTTGGCATTTGACGTAGTCGTTCTTTGGCGAGAGCGGATTCGACGGCAGGGCGGAGGGAAGAAGGGAGTTGAGGTGCGATTTTGGTTAGGACGTGACCCTGAAAGACCTTTAGCAACAGTAAAAGACCCTGAGCGATGACAAGCTCACCTTGAGGTCTTTAGGCAGCGGTGCCTTCACGTCCATGAGTATCCGTGTATCATGCCCGCTGATCTGGTACAGCAGCACAGGCCCAGAATTCTTCGCCAGAACGACAGTCCCACAATTGGGTATTGGTAGCCGAACGTCCTCCAGAACAGCACCAACGAAATGGCTTTTCGTCACTGGCTTGAACCCGCTCTCGCCCATTACAGAGTTTCTGAAATTTGAGAAGCATCCGTCCGCAATGATCACCAGATCCCCATAGACCTGCAGCTTCTCTGGTTCCTGCCCCTCTTCCGTTTTCCGTGAAGCCGTAACACCAATGATTCGTTTGGGGTTGCCCTCTTCCTGGATAAGGTCGGACACTGTTGCCTCGATAACATCCACCCCTTTTGCCTCCTTCGCCGCACCCCGAAGGGTCATGATAAACCTTCCATGGTGAAAACTCCGTCCTTCGTAACCAGCAGGATACGGAATGTGCACCGACTGGCCATCCTTGACCACGCAGTATCCCTTGACTGGGATCGCGTCGATTCCCTCTAGTGTCGATTCCAGTCCAAGCCGTTGCAGAGCAATGACGCCTCCAGGTTGCAGCAGCTCTCCGACGATACGGTCAGGCTCTGACAGAGACCTCTCCAGTAGAGCTATCCGTAGCCGTTTAGAACGAAAGGGGAGTGTCGAGAGACCATGTGCCAGTGCGCTTCCAGCAATGCCTGCGCCGACGATGACAACGTCGTAGTGGTGGGCAGAAGATTTGGCCATTCTTGCGCGCTGGTTATGAGTGCTGCTCGCTGCTGTGGGTATAGGTTTGCGCTGGCGTTATGGGTGGTAGGGTTCAACACCCAAAAGTTGTCCTCCACTTTTGTTGCCATCTTGCAATGTCGGCCCATTTCGACTTTACTCCGTTTGTCGCCACTCCGATCAAATTTGATCTCCGTGCCTCATTCTGGATCGCGAACGGTCGCGCTAGAGTCGTCGCGCCCAAAATCTGGATGCGTGCCTCTAGATGCCTCTGGGATGCAAGGTATCTTTACAGATTTAAGTGGTCTGATATTACAGAGGATGTTAAAAAGCGCAAGCTATTGTAGCTACACCACCCGCCCACTTTCTAGGGAGACACATCTCGCTGAAGATCGAGATGCATCCCCTCCTTCTGGGCATGCATCGATCCACCTAGCCCAGCAGCGGCCGGACTCAATTCTCAAAACAGCTCTACTAGCTCGTAATTCGCAGTCAATAATAAAGAGCCAGGGATTTCTGAGGGAGGAACAACTGGATTAAATCTTCCTGGAAAATGCTACGAAGATGGGTAGTTTGTCAAATAGCAATGCCCACCTCTACAACTTGAATAAGCCGTCCGTAGTATTCGCTGGAGAATTTAATCCTATCCTGCTGCTCTGATTCCCATTCCCAGCATTCATGATCCCAGGAATAACGCACGGGAAGACTATGAAAGCGATCCAGGAAGCGAATTTGATCAGTTTGCCGAGCATATAGCAATCGCTAATGAGGAACTCACCAAGTAATTTCAAGAATTTTGATTCCAGATAAAACTTGGAAGGAGGCTCCGATGGGTGGCCGGGGAGCAGGGAGCCAATGATTTCCGACTTTACTAAAGGTGAGTGTAACCACAGCCCCGGACCATTGCCATTTATGTTCACCACTGGGAGTAAACGAAGGGTGCATGCGCTGGAAGTGCGGATTGGATAGAACTTCGTCCAAGGCGGTGCATTGCTCGAACCAGCACTGTGGCAGATATATCCGTTCGTCAATGTTCTTAGTTTCGTCGATGGGATGGTCGAAAGTGACGATTAGCTCAAAGATTTCCAGAGTATTTCCTGGCACCGCGAGAAGTTTCAGCGCTTCTGAGATGTCACAGATTGTGTCGCGTTACTCTGGTATGCCTTCGAGATAATACCAGTTGAGCTCAAATTCGACGACTCGGAGGTTGGGAATAAGGTCAAGGCGAAGCACGGATTTTGAAAACACTGGGAAAATCAAAAGGGTGTCAGTAGACGCACAATGTAGTCGAAGGATATAGATACCTTGGGGCTCATTCGTTTCCAGTAGCCCAAGCTGCATCACTTCATATAACTTCAGGGTGTCTCGATTCAAGTTAAAGAGTTGGAGCAGATCGGCTTGGGCGCATGGTTCGTCCCATTGGGATGACCCGAGGCGTAACTCTTTCAGCGAAGAGACCCGTGCAATATCTTGCATAAGCAAATAACGCAGAAACCCTGTGTCGCCGTCATTCTCCAGGGCGAGGGTGCAAAGGGCGCGCTTGGGTGTTGGGTGATGGGTGCCATATTCGCCCTTCGCAGGTAACGGGACATCGAGGTCTGCTGGTTCAGTGTAGATGAGCCTGAGCTCCAGATGTTCAAGATTAGAACACCGAAGTAATGGTAGAACAGGGACATCCTTCACTGATCCGATACGCAGACGGGTGACAGAACCTGCGAAATTAGCCCAAGGATGGCGTTTTGGAGAGGAGGCGGAAAGTTTCCCCAGCCACTAGAGTCCACGCAGTCCTCAATATAGACGTTGCGGACGCACTTTAGGTGTGGTATGACACCAAGCAGTGCGTCGCACCTTGCCTCGAAACGATCACGAGCCAGGATCAATGTGTCTTCGCCCTCCTCTTCGCCCTCGTCCCCTTCATCACCATCAAAGCCCTGCAAGGTCAACGATTGCGCGAGGTAAGCCAGCTCCGGTTTGTCACACAGAGTTTGGGCCAAGCGGAAGAGCTGGTTGGGCTGCTGTTTGCCCGTGTCAGGCAAGATGAGGAAGAGAACAGTGATCCCTCTGAAGAGATGGTGCTGTGCTCGAATGCGTCACACTGGGTATACCAGGGAGCATGATAAAAGGTCGGCAGTCGTGTCACTCAACTCGTCAATGGCAGTGTCGACGAGCTCCCGAGACGAGGTCATGGCGCCGACTGGGCAAAGACGACGACATGGTGACAGCGAAAGGAAAGCAGGGTCCGATCAAACTTCAAGTGCACGCATTTCTATGCGATCAGACTTCGATTGTAGGTTGTAAGAGAGGGATTTCGTCTACAATAGTTCAGTACAATCATGGCATCTGCACATGAGATGGTTGCGGTACCATTTCACCCCTTGGCCAGATATAAGTTCCCTTCCACGGTCTGATGCCAATGCCCAATAACCGTTAGAACCCGAGAAGGAACCCGTGGACCACCACGTCGGGTGGCTATACCAAGCCAGGGGCCATCAGACTTTTGAACACGAAGCCACAATCCACCTCAGAATAAGGACTCACCGAGTGATTTGGAGTGTTTTCATTTCCGACAATATCTGAAGGGAGGCTTCAACCGGTTCCCGAGGGGAAGGTAAGTATTTGCACCCGATGCACTCGAAATCAAGCGCAACTGCAGCACCGGAAATCGTCAGTTGACCAGTGGGAGTACGACAAGGGAGGAGGCACTCGAAGTGGGGACTAGACATGACGTTATCCAATGCTGCCCATTGCTCAAACCATTGCTGCGGGAGGTAAATATGTTTAGGTTCGATCCAATCATCGTCGAGACGCTTGAAGGAGATGATTAAATCAAAGGTTTCCAGGACATTTCCTGGTACAGCTAGCAGCTCCAGTGCCTTGGAAATGTCCCGCATCATGTCGGATTGGTCTGGAATGCACTCCAGATGAGGCCAATGGAGCTTGAGCGAGAGGCTTCGAAGATTGGGAATGAGGTCCAGGCGAAGCAGAGACTTCGGAAAAACTGGAAAACGAAGCCCATGTCAGTTGGGTACGGTGGAGTCCAACGATCACCTAACCTTGAGGCTCAGCCTGTTCTAAATCATATGTCTCCAGGGTATCTTGGCTCTGGTCAAAGAGTTGGGACAGGACGGCTGTCGCGCGTGGCTCATTCCATCCAGATGACGCAAGAATCAATTTTTCTAAGCTTGGAAACCGTAAATTGTCTTCGATAAGCAGGTGCTGCAGCAGCACCGAGCCGTCATCATCATCGCTCTCGAGGATGAGGACGCGAAGAGAGCGACTGGGAGCTTCTGAGAGGTGCGTGGGGATATCCATAGCGTTCAAGGGGAACGGGGCTTCTAGTTCCGCTGGGCATGGGCTGACAAGCCTCAGCTCCAGATATTCGAGATGATGGCACCGGAAGAAAGGCAGAACAGGGATTCCGTCCACTGATATGAGGCAGAGTTTAGTGACAGACGACTGCAAAGGTAGCCCACCGATGGCGCTTTGGAGAGAAACTGGAAGAATTTCCCATGCCACATGATCAAAACAGCTCTCTATGGTGACCTTGCGGACACATTTCAGATGCGGGATGATCCCAAGGAGTGCGCTGCACCTGGCCTCGAAAGATGCGCGGTCCTGAATTTCATCGGCTTCGATATTGTAGTCGGTGTCAGTGTCGTAGCCTTCAATGGTCAAAGAGCGGACAAGATGCGCCAGCTCCGGCTTCCCATTCAAAGACCGAGCGAGCTGGAAAATCCTCTACTGCTCGCCAACGTCAGAGGGGTTAAGGGGGATTGTGATGTTTTCGAAGAGATGACACTGCGCTCGGATGCGCCATGCCGAATGAACCAGCGAGCAAGATAAAAGGCTGGTAGTTTTGCCACCCAGTTCATCGATGATAGCGTCGATGAGCTCTTGAGGGAGATGGCGCCGAGTAGGCAGGGGTGGAGACATTGACAGCAAGAAAGAAAGCAGAGTCGGATCAATCTCAACGCTGACCCCGGCATCACTCAAGCTCGATGCGATCACGAAACAGCGTTGAACGTTGAACATTGAGTTGAACATCGAATTTGGCACTCGCAGCTGCGTATCTTCAATCTGATATTCCCAAACAGAACCCTGAAGTGCAGAAATCGGGAATCATGGTCGAACTACGTCACCGTTGGCTAGAGATGTGGCCGCAGTGCTGTATCTCTAGCATGATGAGCGTCCAACATTACACATTTGTCTCGAAGTAGTTTTGCTTTTTGGTTCCCATTCATAGCAGGTACTTGCTGCTCGCAGCTCCCAGTGGAAGTTTTGGACCCATGTTAGGGCGTTCAGGTGGTTAAACACTTAGGACTGATATACTATTGTACACATTCGATTATTTGAAGATCCTGGTCCGTGATCCGTGTCTTGAACGGCTCACTCATCAAAACCAACAGCGAAGCTGGCTTCTTTCCATTCGTCCAGGCGAACCACCTCCTTCGCCATCTCTTCTTTAGCGGCGTCATAAGAGTCTGAACCAACGGCCACAGCTCTCGGGAAAGCTTTGCCTGCAGCGATCCCTGTCCCTTTGATCACGTCAAGCATGAGACGAACACCCTTCTCAGGATCGCCCGGTTGCTTTCCATTGTACGCTATATGGATAAAGTGTATTTAGAGGTTTACCCTCTACAATAGGAAGTAAGGACACGTACCGTTTAAGTCGTCCTCAGCCTTCTTCGAAATAGCCTCGTAATCAGAGATACGTGAGACGGCAGGTGCTCTTTGGCTGTCACTTAGGAATGAGGTTCTCGTGAACCCAAAGTCAAAGATGATGCTCCGAAGGCCGAGGGGTTCAATTTCAGCATGCAAGCTGTAAGAGATACCTAGTATGGCTCTCAATCAACCGATCTGTATGGGTCATGAGCGCTCCTACCTCGCAGTGTCCACTTCGAACCACAGTACAGGCCTGCGTACGGCATTCCACTGAGTGAGATGTAAGTGACACTTCCACGAGCTGGCAATCACTGATACCCACCGCCAGCCCCATAGGGAGCCCATCCATACGATGGTGCCTGTCTTACGCTCTCGCATGTAAGGCAGGAACGCGCGAGCTATGTTGAGACCCCCAAATACGTTGGTGCTGGGCGCAGTCAATTAGCTGGAGGTCGTAAATAATCTCAAAATGTAGGAACATACTTGAACTGGGAGATTGTCTCTTCAGGCCTATAAAAGATGTTAAAAAGGTTCCGAATTACCAGATGAGCCGCCACATACGTCACTTCTTCCAGAACACCTACCGCGATGTAGCCTGCACACATGTACCTCCATTATCTCTGTCAAGGAGGAACAGTTGATCACACTTACCAGCATTGTTGACGAGTACATCAACCCGTCCATAGATGGCGATTGCTTTCTTTGCGATGCCATGAAGGTCATCAAGCGACGCATTGACGTCGAGCTCGATAACAGCAGCGCCTTTTGCTTTGAGGTCTTCCAGCTTTGAGAAGGACCGCGCCCTGCCAGTTGCGATAACCTTGTCCCCCCTTTCAAGGGCTGCCAAGGCAAGAAGTCGCCCCAAGCCAGCACTAGGCGGAGCCATCAGAAGACTTGAGAGGAGGAGACTCAAGAGACAAAGACTAACGTAGTGCCGGTGATCAACCAGACCAATTCAGAGTTAGACATTGCAGCTACTGTCTTGTTCAATCGAGTTGTATCTGGGATGCTATTTATCTTAGAGATTTGTGTGTACCGAACTGGCCGAACCACAGCGCTCAGCGCTCATTGTGTGGCACCAGAGAACCATGAAATGAAGATCATAATACAGGCTATAGAACCCAGATAGTCGACCTCCGGCGAAAGCGATTCCCCTTGCAGAAATTCGTCCCAGGCGCCACAAGTGCGGCTCTCTGTAAGGCAGAAAGAAGCCTTCAGTTCGAGCGCCAGAACAATGGGAGAGATGTCATGAGAAGACAAATGACATCAGACTCGTTCGTAGAAGAGCCTGAATGACCTGCACGACGGGGCACTGAATTCAATCTCCCAATGTCTTTAACCCGGCTAAACAAAGCAATTCTCCTATTAGTGGATGCGGCATAATTGAGAGTCTACGTTTCCCGTTATTTGTGTCATGGTTTCACTATCCAATGGTGCGGCGATTTAAGACCAAGTACTGGGATCCTTGAGCGAAAACGGCACTCAACTTTTCTCGTAACGAAGCATCACGAAGACTCAGAAAGTGCGCCTAGTAGTGCGACACTGGCACACTAAGACGTTAGTTCCCTAGTTCAATTGAGACAAACCAATAAGGAACCGCGGCATCGTGAAAAACCTGGGTTCCAGGGATAGCCAAAGCATCCCATGCCACCCATCAGCAGACAAGGCCTGGACAAGGCCTTGGTCGGAATTCTGCTGTGACAGGCATTGAAGTGGTTTTCCATCCGATGGTCAGCATACTGCCGAGCCAGAGCAGAATGCTGAGCCATAGCAGAATGCCGGGCCATAGCAGAATGCCGTGGCACAGCAGAGTGCCAACAGATGCACTGGCAATGCCATAGTGGGGTGTGTAAAGGCCCATATCTCACAGTAATATCAACTCTCAATACTCAGAAGCGTCACTATTAAGACATAACAGTGATATTACTATCGACTAATGTACCGATTACATGCCAAACTGATATATACTCAATCGTACGTGTACGCTCGTTCCGCGCCGATGCGACCCATGGCTAGCCCAGTAACCTAGAAGAAGCCACCGATGTCCTTCCAGAAGATCCGAGAACTGGCGATGCGGCTTTCGAGGCCTGGGGAGCCTACCTGTATCACGATTCGCCTTCGCCCATACGCTATCGGTCGCCAAAACGTCCCGCCTTGGCCAGAAAACGTATTTTAACCAAGGCGAGACAACAAAAGTCGAAAATGGAACTCGCCATCGATATCGCTCCACCATTCGCCTTCCTTCACGAAACTCAAAGCTCCAAGTCCAGCGTTCGGGCGTGTAGTCCATCATAGCGAAACCGGGCTGGTTGCGGTAAGACCGACGGTGGGGAGGGAAAAGGAGAATTTATATCGCGCTCATCGTGCTGATACGGCGAGCAAGGAAGATGGAGCCAAGCTTTGGAGATGGTAGTGGTTGAAGGAAAAGAAGATTTGCGGGGGAGATCAAACGCGTCGCGTCCTTTAGGTCATTTCGAACTCCGCTTCAACTCGCCTTCGCAAGCACCTCCTGAGCGCTGAGCATCGCTCACTGATTCGCGCTCGAGCCAGTGACGCACATATCAAATGACAAAAACTGTATAGGGATACTTGAAGTATATGTGTACCACCCAAATGTGTTTATAGATAGGTACCTCGATGGTATAATCAGCATGAGTGAAAAATAGGGCACGATGGACGCATTTGAAGCCGCGGCCACAGAGTTCACCGGCCTTGAAAATGCCTTCATTCTGCCTCAAAAAGTGAAGCCAGATATCTATACGTGACCCTTCCCATCCGCCAACGTGTTCACATTTAGACGCAGTTGTTTAGCCTAATAGCAAGACATAGCATTCCACTATGGTGGCCACAAGCCCCACCTTATGCCTAATATTACCATTTATTACCAACCTCATAGCACCCTGGGATTCGGGTGGGAAACCAACTACATTCTGCTTTGCAAATCCAATCCCATTCCCATCTAATACCATGCTGGTGGTCAATTTGGCTGAGCGACAGCATCATTTCAGGCTCTTGGCTACTCTTGGCATCCAATACCGGGAGTCGAAATACTGCTCCCAGGTATGCCATCTTTACATATAAATGTTAAGGTTAATCCCAGCACCCTACCCACCTTCCAGTAGTCAGCCCTGAGGTCCGCCATTCCTCGAGCCCCAGCCCATCGCCATCCCAGTATGGGATTTGATGCCATCAGCCACCCCTGACTGCTGTGGCCTGGGATGGCGTCGCCAGTCTGCTATCCCAGGCCTATAACCGGGATTTTTCACGATGGCCCAGCCGCGTCAAATCTTGTCGTTGAGACGACCAGACCCTATCAAGAGACAAAGTGTCACTCAAATAAGAGGATCCACGGTGCAAACACGATTCAATCGGGGTTCTCCGAGTGGTCGCTGCCCCTGGCTCCGTAAAGACCATCAATGGCTAGAGGAAAGGCTAGACGCCCTAGCTTCGGTTTATCCTTAAGAGTTTGAGTCAGCTCACAGAGCCCTGGGTGGGGCCCCTTGCCTCTGGCAGAGAAGGCAGGGGAGTGATAGTGATCTTGGCGAAGAGATAATGCTGGGCTCGGACGCGCCACATTTGGTGAATCAGCGAGCAAAATAAAAGGCTGGTGGTTTCGCGACCCAAGGGATCTATGACAGCGTCGAGGAGCTCTCGAGGAAGAGGGCGACATTCTGGTAGAGAGGATATGACAGTGAAGGCAGAATTAGATTGAACTTGCCACAGTCGCTCGGTGTTGAGCTTCTTGTCTGGGCGTGTTGCTAATTCACTTGTTGTAGTTCTATTTCTAACCGTAACGACAGACAGGTGGGGGTCGGCTACCTTGTGCATTCTTAGTGAGTTCGTTTTACGCCTCAGAACCCCCATCTGGCGCAGCCATTGACGAAGCCGTGGAAGTCATCAAGGCAAGTTTCTACAAATAGACTTTTGAGCGAAAGCCTTTTGGGTATCTGAAGAATATAACGTACTGCGTCACAGAGCTCGGTTGGAATGATCTTCAGATTATCAGGACCACTGATGATGCCTTTCAGTTTCTCCAACATCTCTGGTGGGAAGTCGCTGTTGACCGTGAAGCGCATTCAGGGAAAGCCTGGCTGATCTAAGAGTTGAGGGATCTACCTTTCCATAGTCATCCCCATAGACTCAGCAAAACCGACCATCATTATGGGGTCCATGACGAAATCTGGGCGAAGAACTCTCAGTCCAAGGCACTGTGGGCTTCGCTTGGGAGACACCCACCCACAGAATACCCCTCTGGTACCTTTCCGCTCTGCTTGATGCTTCTTGGCACCTTGACGGTTATTGCGTTCCCCGAGTCGTCGATCTCTCTGACCATCGTCTCTGTCTGTGTGGCTGCGATTCGTTCGTAATCTTCGGCAATGAAAGTCTCTCGAGTGATATGCCTGTCTGACATAGTCGAAGGGGATGAATGTAAGGAGATATTTAACGAGATGGGTAAGGACCCTTCTTATACGTTGTCGCTGCCTTTCTATCACGACCTTTCATCAAGGATCGACCACGCCTGTGTAGCGTTGCGCTGCCTCTGACTCGAGGCGCTGCAGTCGATTGATGCGCCTCACACAGCCTACGCGAGGCCCGAGTCAGAATTCCCGCCATCAAATTTGACAAACTCTTTGCTCCTGACAACCACACCACCGCGCAAGCCTTGTGGCTCCTCATGCAGCTGGGCTCGCCACTTGCTGTCGGCATACTGAATGACGCAATGGACATGGAATGTGCCCACATGATTGTGCTGTGCTCCTCGTCCGCTCAGGCCTGAAAGCACGTTTCAGGACCTTGAGTCTGCAAATCGGCTGCCCCTTGGGCGTTCGAAGCATCCTCTTGTCATCCAGTCCTATTTCTGCCCTCCGTCGAGCTCGCTAACACGGCACTCTGGTCTGGTACTGCACAGGTTGTGCGTGACGACAAATGCCCAACAGGGGGGTCCGACATACCCCTCTGGTAGCCACGCCAACATGGCAGTGAAACGCGAAACATTGACAGAAATGCAGGAGCCAACATTATTGCGTATATAACAAGCGCTCCGGCCTCTAAGATGCAAACATCTCTCCCCACCGATTTATTGACCGTCATGCGCTCTGCAATCTTCTTGACGTTCGCTGCTGCGTTGCTTCCCGGTGCCCTCAGTTTCTCAGGAAAGACATGTAGAATCATGCCTCTTGGCGGTAAGTCATTCCTCCTCTTTCTCCTTACTCTCAATACTAAAATCGCTTGCAGCCTCGATAACATTCGGAGTTGGCAGCAGCCAAGGGAACGGCTACAGAGACGACCTCTACAACCTCCTCGAACGTGATGGCAATGTCGTCAACATGGTCGGCAACAACCCAGCCACTCAATCCACCTTCAAAGACAAAGATACTGAAGGGTGGTCTGGCTTCCTCATCTCAGAGGTAGACGGCAAGATGCGCGCATCGATGCCCAGGAATCGACCGAATATCGCAACGGTTCTCGTTGGCACGAACGATATGATCAGGTCTATCGACCTCGCCAACGCCCCTACCAGATTGGGCAAACTCATCGATGGTGTCCTCGACTTTCCCCCTCTCACTCTCGTCGTTGTTTCTTCCCTTCCTCCACACAGAGATGCCGCCGTCAACAACAGGATCAACTCGTACAACCGGGCGATTCCTGGTGTTGTCCAGCAGCGCGTGAATGCTGGGAGGTCAGTGATCTACGCGGACTGTAACGCGAGGTTGAACACAGGCCATCTCGGTTCGGATGGTATTCATCCTAACGATGCTGGGTATGAAATCATTGGGAAGTGCTTCTACGACGCCATCGTTGCGGCAGAGAAGAAGGGATGGATTTGGGACGTTCAGGGCCCTGCTCCTTGAATGACGTCTATGTCTATGGTCTAGGACATTAGCGAGGTGTTGTACTATACTGTATACCCAATCCGATGTTAATCCCTTTCACGAACACGTTTCGTGAATCAAAATCTCCCCATTCATTCCATGTGAGCTTCTGCTATTGAATCTGGTGACAGGTATAGCCGAATGCATTCTGTCCCGAGTCGCGACATTTCCTGTCTCACCGAACGATCAGCTTCGCTGTCCCGACGGGCTTCATCCATGTCACCAGCCGGGCTTCTTATTCCCAAGAAGCATCACCTTTATGATTATATGTATCCATAGGGAGTTTCTTTCACATATTTCTCTTGGTGTCCGGTTCTGCTTGACCAATCGTTCGGTCCTTTCCACCCGCCCTCCATCGTCCATTACCTTGACTTTCACCTTCTATCCTTGCACCTTGGGATTAGCCTGGGAGACTGTCTTCACTTGCTAGATGAGCTAGGAGGACTACTGGAGCTTTGAAGCGGCCGGCTTGGGGATACTGGCAGTGGCGATCCCCTGCCCGTTCCCCGGATCCCACTGTCCTCAATTATCCTCTTGTTAGCTATCTCTCACTTCTGCGTCTTCCTCTCTAAGGCTCTCAGTGGCAGATCTGGGTCCCCTATCAATAGAAACTAAATTGGCCAAGGCCTTTGGTACCTTTCTTTGGCTCCCAACCCAATTCTTAGGAATTGCAGTTGACGCGTCTCAAGGTTCCCCTGATCATCCTCTCATGTCTGGATGGCTCATAGTCAGTATCTAAAGGCTCACTTCCTCTACTCTTTCTGCCTTCTACCCGTGTCACTCCCCGACCCAAGGATACAACGCTTCCGTTAAGCGCCCGTCCAAATTGTGCTTAGTCAGCTTGATGTCACCATGCGGCTTTGAGACTGCTGGCGCCTCTCACCAATGCCTCCATGAACCTCTCCAGGCTGTTTGCGTCTGCACGCACGAAACCAGCCCGAACACTTCACTGTCAACGCTATGGGCTTCATAGATACCTTTCTCGGCCATCTATAGCCTCCAGGCCACCGAGAAACCACTGGCAGCGGAACTATGCCACGAAGAAGAATGATAGTTCTTCGAAGCTCCCTCCAGAGTCTGACTATTCCACTATGTGAGTCTGAGGCAGCCATTAAAACCGGGAGAGTGGGCTGAATGCTAAGTGGAAAGAAAACAGGACTAAAGACGAGATGGTCGCTGAATTGCGTCACAAAGCGGCTGAACTGGCGAAACGCGGCATTAAAATCGACGCGGAGGAGATCATTCGAGTGGGTGAGAAGGAGCATGACGAGGACAAGGGCGACCTGATCATTGTAAGTGTCTATTGCGCTAGCTCCAGTACATTCTGAGTCTAACGAGTCGTATAGGATCCACAGCGTATAGATGCCATCCTCTCATACGCCAACGCCTACTGGCGTAAATACCCAAACCTACCCAAAGGCTGGAGCAGCGACTGGCCAAAATGGGAGAACCTCTTCACCTTTTTCTACCCGGCCAACCAATACTTTATCGTCATTCCCCAGATTGAATTCATGATCAACATCCGGTATGGCATCCCTGGCGACATTCGCCCGCTCATGTTCAACAACGAGACCGAAGCGTTTGTCTTCGAGGTTGTGGAACGACGGTTCAACGAACGAGGAGAATATGAGCCGGTGGAGATGAGGAGTGAGGAGGAGGTCGAGAGGACGTTGTATTATGTGGACTGGCAAGAGGAAGAGGTGTACACGGTGAAGAACGCATCGACGATGAAAGAGTTGACGAAGATGATGGTGCGGAAGGGTGGCTCGTTGGATGCCCTGGAACTGTCGCTACTGGAATCCGACGAGGAAGGCGAGGAGATGGCGGATAGAGTTCTCGATTCCGACGCGTCCGTCCTTCCTCTCCTCGAGAAAAAGTACCTTGGGTACATGCCACCACCATCCATCGAGCTCTCCGACAGGTACGAGGAAGAGGCAGAGCAAATGGTGGAAGAGCTTGGCCTTGGCTCTATGGAGGACGAGTTTGACGACATTGACCCAGAGGTCGCCAAGGAAGGCGAGGCAGCATACAGGCAGCTGATGCAGCTCGCCAATTCCATGCAGAGTGCACCAGAGGAGATGGAGATGACGACTGGGCTGCTGGAACTGATGCGAGACGCATCGCCAGAGGAGCTCAAGCCACTAAGCGACCTTTTCACGCTGCTGAAAAGCGCAAAGCCCGAACAAATACCCATCGTCGCTGAGGAGCTACGGAAACACTACCTGGAGCTGGAGAGGGAGGTTCAAGGGGATGCTCAGGTGCTAGGCCAAGTGTTACATGAGTTGAAGAAGGATCGGGCGAGTGTTCATGGCGATCTATAGTAATTCATCTTTGTAGAACAATACACTATTCACAACTAGTACGCCGCCCGAGAAGTGTTTTTGGAGGCTACCAGTTTTTATTTGGAGGAGATTCCAACCGGTATCGAGTGAGGACGCAGTGCGCCTCCGGCACAAAGGAGCTGAATTTTCGGGAGATACCGTCTTGCTGTCTAGATAAAGGGCCTATGTACACAGAGAACGCGCACCATGTCGCGGTAGGGAGGAACGACTCTGCTCGTGTTCTGTGCACTGCTCCTCCGCTCTACTCGGGCCTGCCGTGCAAGCTCAAGGCTTCCCTCGTTAATTTCTTGAGGCCCGACCAAACAACGAAGCATCTAGATAATCGCAACGATAAGGATCCATTCTCATTCTCCTCCACCCATCCGAGTGTCTGCTGAAGGACAGAATTCAATGTAAGCCAAACCCTATGTGCACAAGGGCCCTCGCGCAACTAAGCGTGTTCTACCAGCGGTGACCAATGAATCGCAACCCCAAGGATCGCTGTCTCCTCCGGACCGAAATCAAGAGTCTCCGCGAAAGACTAGAGGCGCCATTGGACGAGGAAGCGGAAGTGTCTGAATTGCGCAACAACGAGCTCGCTCCCATCCGCCGGCTGTCGGATGACCTTCTGCGCGAAACCTTCGTGCGATGTCTTCCTTCCCAAGGGACGTTTGATTCAACAGAAGCTCCTCTACTTCTGTGCCATGTCTGCCATCATTGGAGGGAAGTAGCGACCGACCACTCTCTTCTCTGGACGTCGCTGAAGCTGAAGCTCAGACACAGCGATGCGAGGTACAACCTGCGGCACGAGCTCGTGTCCTCTTGGCTCAAACGGTGCAAAGGATCACAAGTATCGCTGCAAGTCATTTTTTCCCTATTGATCGGTGAACGACGAGAAGAGCCAGTATCCCCAAAGCACTTCACATTCCTGACCGATCTCATCGCACACCCGCCCTATGTTACTTCTCCTGTCTTGTGCTGTATAACGTCCCAGCAAAGACCATCTACGCCGCCAACCTTCCAGGTGCCTTCCCCAGCCTTGAAATGTTGGTACTCAGCTTTGACATTGACGACGTTGCACCAAATTGGGATGAACTGGGACCCATTTCAGCATTTCGAGATTGCCCCTTGCTGCGCCGCGTTGCGCTATCGGGACACTGTCTCACAACCACACCCATCAACAAAACCATCTCAATCCCCTGGCAGCAGCTCACCCACTTTTTATTCCATGATGCTTTGGACCCTCCCTTCTACTCAACATTTCTGCCTCAAATGAGCAACCTCCTGCATTCTTACTTTATGATGAGAAACGAAAATCCCGAGGCATCCGGGCCAGGCCTTTCTCAGGCAACCCCGCAGAACATTGTTACTACCCTAGGCAGTGTCGTCTCCCTTACTGTATGCTACTGGGACACGGAATCGGCATCCGTGACATATCCCAACATGTGGCGGGACTACGACTTCCCGAATGTACAAAGCCTCAGGCTGGGGGCCTTCGACTTTGACTTCAGCGCAACCAGAGAATGGGATGAGTTTAAACTCAGGTCATTCCTCAAAAGGCTCGAGTCGATGAAGAAAATCCAAACACTCTCCCTTTGTATTTCAAACCTCAGTCGCAATGCTTGCGTGACTGTCTTTGAGAGCCTTCCCCAGGTCACCGCACTCGACCTCGAGACATGTGACCAGTACCGGCATGTGCTGGAGGCTCTTACTTGCGTAACGGGACGAGATTTGCTTCCTTGCCTCAAGGAGGTCGCCTTTGAGGTAGGGCATTTGGCTGGGTACGACGTACTCGGAGACCATGATCTTGAAGACGCGAATATCATCGATGCCCACTAGTGGGGATGGGCAACCTCACCCAAATCCGTGTGCCATGAAATGTGTCCTTGCCGTTTTAGGACAGCTCGCTTCATCAGCAAATCGGCAATTTACTTCCCGGCTTTTCCGGCTTTTCCACTTTTGGGAAAGTTGCCGCCGGAAAGTGCCGAAGCCTGCCGGGATCCTTCAGCTGTTTCCCTCACATCCTCGTCGACTCCAGCTCACCAGAGCAAGATTTCTGCAGTTCACATCACACAAAATGCTCAAAGGGTCTAAGAACGCGTAAGAATGGTGGATGTAAGACCTTTTAGGACACAAATCCTGGTAGAAATATACATAGTCTGCTAAACTGAACAGACTTGACCTAGACAGACCTAGGAAGCATTCGAAGGGTTCCTTAACGCCTTTCTGGGTACTGGATTACTTTAGACAATATTGCCAGAACCATGTTTTTTCCCCCCTCAACAGGCCAGATGTTTGTTATCTTAGTTGTCGTATGTCTCGTGCAGCCCTTGTAACTTTTTCAACTTTTTGTGTGCGCGCGCGCCAATCACTTTCTGGGAAAAACGACATAGCTTAATTCACTTGTAACTTCCCGACTTTTTCGGCGCAGGAGCACTCAGGGCGACCCAGCCGGGGTCCGGAAAGTGATTTCCATGTTTTCTGATGTTCCCAGGCCCCTATTTTCGAATGATCTTGCGGAGAAGGGCATGCTACGAAGGAGAACCAAAGCGTATGGGCAATGGTAGGCAGTATAACAAGGATGTGCAAGATTTCTATGAAATGTATATAGAGATATAAGAAGGATTGGTGCATTCGATGCGGATTAAAACAATAGAAATAGGCAAAAGTGTGCGATTCTACTTCTCAAAGTCTTCGTCAATAATATCATCCCATTCCTCCCAAAGCACTGGAGCGCTCATCAAGGTGCTTTCGGTTGAAGGTGTTTTTTGGAAAGTATAGGCTGCCGCTCAGAATCATATCGTCCAAGATAGCAGTGAGCAGCTGTTCCAGCAACTCTATGATTGACGGTTCATTCGCGCTCCTGTGGTATCAATTAGCCCCTAACTGAGATCATTTACCATTTATGGTCGCGACTTGGGCGTCGGCTAGTTTTTACACAGTTTTTTGCCCTTCAGCGGCCAATTATTGCATTCAAAGCAGCTAATAGATGTGCGGGAGAGCTCTACAAGCAGAATCGTCGTTCTCGAATTCTTGAGATTCGATTCTGTTATGCCAAAACCGTCGAAAGAAGGGGTCTATCTCGCCATTCAAGCAATATTTCATAATTCTACAACGATCGTTTTGAATAGCAGTACTAACCGTACAACTTTCTCTGCAAAAAGTAAGCGTCATAGAGGCATGCGAGAGGTACAATAATGGCGGACACCCTCGGACATTATTTGGCGTGGGCGTCGGAGTTTGAATTGGCAGAGCCTTGCGCGTCCCCACCACTAGCTCGAGTGTATGGTCAAATCGCGATGGAGATGCAAGACGGAAAGGCGCTTGCGGCGTGTCGTGTTCTACGCCGCAGAACAATGGCAGTTGAACGAAAACAAGCCATTCGTCGAGTGTCTATGGAAATACGAGAAGGAAGGGTTGGAAGTGGTGATGATATGTGAAGAAGGGACTGGACATCGTAAGGACGATCACCATTGGTCTCAACGAGACAAGAATCTCCGAGACTGGCCTGAAACAGATGTGGTCTTCAATAGTTATTATGATAGGTCATGATGATCATGTACTTCCAAGTTCCTTCGCGATCCGATGTTATTTTTTAAGTTCTTGAGCTTCAGGCTTGTAGTAAGTTCAAGTTGGAAGGGGATGCTCAGGTGTTTGTGAATTGAAGGACGGGGCAAGCGTCAGTGGGCGAACTAAACTCAAGGTCCTTGTAAAAAGCATACCATTTTCAACTGACATGGCGCCGTGGGGGCTTTGAGCTACACCCTGGCCATGCCCTATAACAGAATATCCCAGTTTGATCGCATGATATGATCAAACAGTGGGTCATTCCACGCTGCAAGCAAACTCTTCTCCTCAACCCCAGTGTATCTTGAGGACAAACGCAGAGGTGAGCCGCAGCATATGTGTAGAGAAGCTCAGTTCAATGAACGCGTTCTGCTAGCTTTGACTTTACGAACTTTGACCATCGCCAAAATGGACAATCTCCCTGAAAGATTGCCAGAGCAGACAACGGATAAGGACGCAGACATATGTAACGCGCTCTCTCCCATCCGTCAGCTATCAGACGATCTTCTGCGCGAAGTATTCGTAAGGTGTCTTCCTTCGCAAAGAACGTTTGACTCGACGGAAGCCCCTCTTCTGCTGTGTCACATCTGTCACCATTGGAGGGCACTAGCGACAGATCACTCCCTCCTTGGGACGTCGTTGAAGCTAAATCTCAGGCAGAGCGATACCAGGTACAACTTGCGTCAGGAGCTCGTATCCTCCTGGCTCGCACGGTGCAAAGGATCCCAAGTTTCACTGCAAGTAATTTCTCTCCTGTTGGTGGGTGAACTACAGGACGAGCCATTGTCCCCAAAGCACTTCACATTCCTCAACAATCTCGTCACACACCCGCCACTATGTTACTTTTCTTGCTTAGTGCTATATCGCGTTCCTGTACAGGTCATCCATTCTTGCCTTCCGGGTGCTCTCCCCAGCCTCGAAAATTTGGTCCTCAGCTTTTACTTCAAGGACGAACCCGAATGGGATGAAATCGGACCTATATCAGTATTTCGCGATTGCCCTTTCCTACGCCGCGTTGCCCTATCGGGCTACTGTCTCATCAATACGTCCATCGACCAAGTTATCTCAATTGCCTGGCAGCAGCTCACCCATTTTTTGTGTGATGATGCTTTGCAACCTTCCTTCTACTCAGCACGTCTACCCCAAATGAACAACCTCCTGCAGTCTTACTTCATGATGGGAAACGAAAATGTCGGGGCATCCGGGCCAGACATTTCTCAAGTAGCCCCTCGAAGCGCCATCAACATCCTGGATACCCTCGTCTCCCTTACTATATGCTACTGGGACACCAGATTTGCAGTCGTGACTCACCCCAACATGTGGTGGGACTTCGACTTCCCCAGTATACAAAACCTCAGGCTAAGGGCCTTCGACTTCGACTTCAGTGAAGACACGGATTGGGGAGAGTTGAGGCTCAGGTCATTCACCAACAAGCTGGAGTCGATGAAGAAAATAAAATCACTCTCCCTTTGTGTCACGAGGCTCAGTCACAACACTTGCACGGCTGTCTTTGAGCGTCTTCCCCAGCTCGCCGCACTCGACCTCGAGACGTGCGACCAATACCAGCATGTGTTGGAGGTTCTCACTTACATACCGGGACGAAACCTTCTTCCTTGTCTGAGGGAGGTTGTATTTGAGGTGGGCCATATCGATGGGTACGACGCACTCAGAGAAAATGCTCTCGAGGATGATGACATCATCGATACGCGCCGCCTCGAAGATATGGTCAAATCACGATGGAGACGCGAGACAGAAAGGCGCTTACAGCGCGTCGTGTTCTACGCCGCAAAACAACAGCAGTTGCACGAAAAAAAACCGTTTGTCGAGTGCCTACGCAGATACGAGAAGGAAGGTTTGGAAGTGGTGCTGATCTGTGAAGAGGGCACCGGACATCGTGAGGTAGACCACCATTGGTCTCAACGAGACAAGAATCTCCAAGGCTGGCCTGAGACAGGCGTAGTATTTAATAGTTATTATGAAAGTTCGTCGTGACGTTGTAGTTCACTCGCAATTCGATATTATCTTTGAGTTCTTGAGCTTCAGGATTTGGTGATTATGAGCGAGAATCGACGATTCCGTTTCACTGGGCCGATCTAGCTAACATTAAACTCAAAGTAGTAGATTCAATTGACCTAAGCTTCGATGCAGAAAGAGAATGATGAAACTTCCTGTCTGCTGAGCCTTTGATCGGCGACCATAATCCGCAACAAAACTGAGAAAACCCGACAGTCGTCAGACTTATCCAGATTCTTCAACTTCTGTTCACATACCGATTATTGCCGTGGTAATTCGACAGAACTCACAGAAGTCGTCAATCTTTTCGAACCGAAGGATTAAGCTCCATGGCGGGGGCCCGAGAGGCCGCTTCTACGGCACTGGGGCCCGCAGTGTGGCCATCGCAAAAAGAAGCATTCGCGATTCCTATGTTAGTTCTAAGCAGGGCTAATATTACCCAAGATCATAATTAAGCGGACGGAACGAACTCTCAGACAAACGGCGAACGGAAGGAACCGTGAGAAGAGCCGCAGCGTCACCGCCTAAGCTTTGAAGAAGGAGTCGAAGAAGTTGAGTGAATTACAAGCCAGGTGGCGAAGCTGAAGTACTGTGGAGCGGAAGGACGTCGAACGCAATTAATGACGGAGCACTACACATGGATGTCTTCTTACCTCTGATAGGACACAGCTTCTGTCAAGTCTGTCAAGGGACAAGAACTCTCTACGAAAGATAGTTCTGTCAAAGTTTATCACAATAGAATCGCGAAGCGCCCAGAATAGGGTCCAGACGTGTAGGAAGAACTTTTAGCCGACGCGCAGTCATGCCACAACGCTGCTAACATATATAGATGCAATTAAGCACATAATTTATGCTAATGTATACCATCCTTCAGGTATGCGTTTGAGGACCTCCCTCTACGTGTGTTGGAGTGGGTTGGACCCGCATGCTCGACGCAATCACCGTCACCCCGACTCGGATGTGAGCCCTTTCGTCCTCTTGGAGTGGGGACTTTCCTGAGGATTGTCCAACTCCTACCAGGTCCCAAAAATGCGAAATTCGCTACTGAGAATCATCCGATATCCCAGCCAAGGTTAGCAGTGACATATGTTGCATGTGGATGCACTTAGCCTGCAGATACCAGGAAGGGATACAGGACACCGTTCACCAGAATGTACTTCCAGAAGCGTGCTTTGAGTTCCCGCGCATTTTTCTGAGAGACGGAAGTCTGCGTTATCACCGGCTTTAGAGCATCACCTAAATCATCAATAGCATCTATAGTCTATTCTCTTCCTCGCTGATTCGGTCCGTGAAATTTCTAACACCAGTTGTAGCTTGTGCACGAATGCTCTCAAGTATCCACTTGGACAGGTTTTCTGACTTCTGATAGTACCCAAGTTTGCCTTCAGGAACACTTGATTTCTACTCGCTTCATTATCATTCGAAGCGGCTGAACGTTTTAAGCGAGATTGAGTGCCCATTTCGCTCCTTTTGCAGCTAACGCCACTGACACAGGAAAGGTGTTTCGTCCCGTAAGTACTCAGAGGTGATTCTTACCGGATCCTTTTCACAGCTGCAGAAGCCACGCTTCTTTTATTCTTAGACCAGGCACTCGCTTGCGCTTATCCAAACGGACATAAAGGGCGCTGTTGAATTTGATCGTTAAATACTGCACTAACCACATAGCGTAACGTGGAATACATATCAAGTGACGACTATCAACTATCGTTATGAGCCATTTCCGCAACATTGGTAGTTCATAGTTCGTGTCTAAACGGCAAGATCGTAACACGCTGCCTTAGCCAACCCTCACCGCTTTCGACCTCTGCTGTATTTGGTTCACCCTTCATTGTCTTTCTGGTGCCGGTAATGAAGGACGATGGAGCATCGAATACGCCATCAGAAATCCTTCTCTTGACACTGCGGGACAGGTGGCGTTGTGCTGGTCCCGAAAGCCGTACAGACCGTATGTGGGGATTCTCGCCTACGTACCGACACAAGGCAACGACGTCGTCTGCGTTCAGGCTGTCGATGGAAATACCATCGAGGTTGGACCAAGCAACGGTTTTGACCGTTGCAGTGGTAGAAGAGGTTTGAGTGATGGGGCCGCGAACAGGCTCCTCGGCCGACTGCGGCGTCACCCTCCCCTGGATGGCATTGATACGCATCCGCTGAAAGGTAGCCTCTAGCGTGTGGCTCGTTTCAGCAAGTTGCGGGGAAAGGGTGGCCCTTGGCTGCCAACCTAGGCGAGACCTCTGGGGAAGTGATGGTGCTTGTGGCTGGGTCTTCAAGAGTTGGCCAACGGGAGAGTTGATGAGTTCAAGGTGACGGATGGAGATGATCCTTTGAAGTAGGTTGATGTCTGACCATGTGCTCTCGGAGTGGGAATCCAGGGCGAACCGAGAGTAATTAGATACCCGTAATGTTTGGAGATTGTCAAGCGCTGAGATGAACGAAGAGTCCAGACATGAACAAATCGGCACACTGCTTGAGCCGTCCAGATCAAGTCTGGAAAGATTGGGAAGGCGCAAGATCGTCGCTGGGTAGGGCAATGTGGAGTCAAGTGGACGGCGTGTGAAGCTGAGGGAAAGAATTTGGAGGTTAGATGCGATTAGGGGGTGGAAATTGGTCATTGTCGCTACTTCATCAAAGACTTGAAGACGAAAAAGGGCTAGCTGGCGAAGTGCTGGAAGTGATTCGAACAGCTGTTTGAACTCCTCAACTGTGCACACCAGATCGTAGACAGTTAGCGAGACTAGATGGGGAAAGAATGCTGCCTTCACACGAACACCCTCTAGCTCGAGTGTTTCGAGTGCATTCAATGCCATTATTTCACCATCTGGCGCATTCCAGTCCCGATCAAGCAGGGCTGTTCGCTCCGTTATCCGCGTAGAAGTGCTGGCTCCCCCCTGAAATCGCAGGGAAAGGGTGTGCAAAGGAGACCTTTGCTCACCGCGACCAGCGGGGAAAGCATTCCCTTGACGTTCGGGAAAGTCAGGACATGGCCTGAGTTTGCCACAATAGATAGGGAGCGAAGGCGATCCAAATGTTGCATCACCTTTGGCAGGATCACTTCCCCAGCCAGATCAAATGCCAATGACAACGGTGGGACGGATAGAAAAACCTCGAGTGACGCGGCCTTCGATCGTGTCAGCCAGAGAGAAGTGAATTTGACAGGGTCGGCAAGGAGGACGCGTCCTGATGCGAAGAAGGGCACGTAGATCGTGCTCCAGAGCTCAGGGCTACTGAGAGCTACTGATCTCCAATGACGGCAGACCGAGCAAGCGAGCATGGGGAACGGCAATCCCCATGAATTGCCCTGAGCCGGCGTATGATTCACTCCATTCCCTCAATGAGAGCACAGTGATAGATTTGAAGACCTTTGTCAGGAGCTCATTTGGCATATCATGGAGGGTTTGATGATGTGTGACTTCCATCGGAATATACCTTGGAAGTATGCTCAGAATTCCCTGACCGCCGGTTAGGGAGAAGGGCTGGAGGGCTTGACATACCGATGATACCAATCTGACGCTGACGGTCGTCTGGCCGCCTCAAAAAATCTGTTCCTTGAGATGCTGCAGTGAATCAGCTCTCTTAAGCGCTGAGATCGGATCGAACAGGATCCCCAAGTGCAGCACAGAGATGGGGAAGTGGTCGGTGATGAACAGACACTCCTGACTCTTCGTCAGCAATAGGAATCATCGTTCACAGGACCTGCCTACCTTGAGAGAGTTGAGTTCTTTATGGTTTGTGCACAATTCTGTATGTTCCTGAGCTTATAATGAAACCGAATTCAGGACTTAATGAAAGCAGGGACAAGTGTCTGCGGAGGAACCTCGGAAGCGCCCAAGGCCTGACGTTGTTTGTGCGATCCTTGAGAATATAACGGCTGACGTAAGTCACAGCATCAAGCGCTGGCTTGCAGCAACCCCTTGAACGTGAACTATCACCATTCTAACCCCTACAAGTCAACAGCCACTGACTGAGTGGCTGCATTTACTGGCAATTTGTCTTGCCACCGCACTGTGTAACACAAAGATTATTGTCAGAATGTCGAGGCTTTCGGAACTTGCACAGCCGGAGGCGAATCTGCTCTCATCCACTGTCAACGCGCAGTCCAAGGTTTACCGAGGGCTCAGTAAGGTTTCTGCTGGGCTTGCTCCATTCTTCGACTTTGAAGTATATTTTCCTTTGTTCTGACCCACTGCGACGCAAACTGGGAGAAGACAAGTCTTCTATCCGGTCTGTAATGAATTCATCACAGTGAACGCTGCTCTCGGCAACTAAGGCCTTTCCAAGGTAAGTTTTTAGACTCAAGATGGTGGCGTGATTAAATAGGTGTATTCATCCCAGTCGCGTATTATTACAGGTATAGATATCTGATTCAGGTCCCGAAGAGCGCCACAGGATTGCAGGACGTCTCCAGAGCCCCATGTACACTTCCTCAAACAACATTTGTGGCCGGGATCGGCGTGGGGGACACGCTGTCAGTGATGCTGGGACCTTGGCTAGAAGCTGGTAAGTCCTCTATTCACAGTAGCGGTGGCTGGTATGCTTACGTCCAAGTAGTGACCGCGAACCGGTTGACGATGAAGGGAGATTCCTTCAACCAAGGCGTGGCGGGTTTATGGGAGCCGTGTAGACGTCCCCTTCGCCAGCCAAAGCAGGCTGAGAGAAAAGTTAGCGCCTCGACCATTCATGGATGCGATTCAGTACGCACCAACGCAGTGAATGCAACAAGGGATGTAAGAGCGAGGAGGGAAGATCGGAACTGCATGTGGGTGACGGGTTGGCAACTCGAGCTGGGGAATACACAATGTTCCCTCCGGTATATAACTGATCCTTGCAGCCGCCTGATTCATAATCCAGTTTCCGAATTCGAAGTTTGGAATCTGGAATGCGAGGTTCGGACAGGTATGTCGAACTTTTCAAGAACGAAGGGGATAGCTCTAATCGAGATCTGTGTTTCCAGGGGTGGCATCTTATCAGAACTCCTCCAGAACCGGTCCCGTTCGTTCGTAATTGCCTCTCGATCGGGAATCCATTGTCCCAATTTCGTATCCTGTCAAAACATCTCAAGTTACCTGTCTGAGGCAATTGGGTGCCCGATCTGTATCTGAGAAAGGTATGTCCTGGATTCATCGCCCTGGAAGCATTCTGATCTTTCCTCGTAAGATTTTGAGGCATATGTTCCCTTGGTCATCATCTAACGCCGTTGGACGGGGGCCCAGATTCGGTCCTCTTCTGTCAGTAATCAAGGATATAAAAGCACTCCACTCGTTTTCCAGTCCCTCACTCACCAATCCGCTGAGTTCCCCCCCTTCCACGCTCAACATGCTCGCTGTAGCGTCGGTCTTGCTTGCTCAACTCCTCCCCTTGGCTTTGGCTGCCGTCGGTCCAACCACCGACTTGTACATTGCCAACAAGAACATCGCACCTGATGGCTTTACTCGCTCGTAAGCTGAGATCACCTGTGCAGTAGATCCTATGCTAATGGTACTCTCAGTGCCGTTCTTGCTGGTACCAATGCCAACAATTTGGCATTCCCTGGCCCTCTCATACGGGCTTGAAGGGTGACACATTCAGGATCAACACCATCGACCGCCTAACCGACAACACCATGCTGCGCACCACCAGCATTGTGAGTTAAAGTCTCGTTCTTTCCCCAGCCTCATGACTCACGTCTCGAACAGCACTGGCACGGCTTCTTCCAGAAAGGAACCGCTTGGGCAGATGGTCCTGCCGGTGTTACCCAGTGCCCTATTGCTCCTGGAAACAATTTCCTTTATCAGTTCCAGGCCACGGGCCAGGCTGGTACTTTCTGGTACCACTCGCACCACGGTAAGCTGGCTTCCCTAGTCATTGATCTTCTGCTCACAAGCCCATAGAATCGCAGTACTGTGATGGCCTACGTGGGCCATGGTCGTCTACGACCCTAACGATCCTCACAAAGCCTTGTAAGTTATCCGGCTTTCTCAGAGTCAAATCATTTTACTGACATGCTTCTCATCAGGTATGACATCGACAATGGTATGCAAGTTCTTTTCGATTTATCTTGATCCGCGCCTAATTCTCTTCCGCAGAGGCCACCGTCATCACTCTCGCAGACTGGTAAGCATCTATTAAAGCTCGGATGTGCTTTGAAGGCGATTACTTATGCGCACGTGCCAGGTATCACGATCCCGCTCCCTCTGCTGGTCTCGTCCCAGACTCTGTCGCCACGCTCATTAACGGAAAGGGTCGCTATGTTGGTGGCCCCGTCGTCCCACTCACTGTGATCGGAGTTGAACGCAACAAGCGCTACCGCCTGCGTCTTGTGTCCATCTCCTGCGATCCCTTCTTCGACTTCTCTATTGACAGTCACACACTGGTAAGTATCTCCCTGATATCCGTATTCAGCTTCTGATGATGGCGAACCTGTCTTTTAGACTATCATCGAAGTCGACGGTGTCAATTCTCAACCGCTGATGTGGACAGCCTGAGGATCTTCGCCGGCCAAAGGTACTCCGTCGTTCTGAACGCAAATCGGCCAGTCGGCAACTACTGGATCCGCGCTCTCCCCAATTTCGGACCTCCTGGTTTCACTGGTGGCTTCAACTCTGCTATCCTTCGTTATGTCGGTGCACCCGCCGCAGACCCGACCACGGCTCAAACTCCAGCACTCAGCCTCTTGTGAGAGCAACCTTCGCCCACTCGCCAATCCCGCTGCCCCCGGTAGCCCAGTCCCTGGTGGTGCGACGTCAATATCAACTTGAACGCTGTGTTCGACTTTGCGTCACTCTCATTCAAGGTCAATGGTGCTACATTCCACCAACCCCCTGTACCTGTCTTGCTGCAGATCATGAGTGGTGCCCAGACCGCGCAATCCTTGCTGCCCGCGGGATCGGTCTACGTTTTGCCCCGTAACAAGGTTATCGAGCTGTCCATGCCGGGTGGATCTACTGGCAGTCCTGTGAGTACCAGCTTGTTTTCCTCACGAGGTTGTCACTGACAATGGCGCGCTGTCTTTCTAGCATCCTTTCCATCTTCACGGTGTAAGTTGCTCTTCCGAATAATCATGGTCTGGAATGAAAAACTGATCGAATTCTAGCATGAGTTTGCAGTCGTGCGAAGTGCTGGAAGCTCGACCTACAACTATGCGAACCCCATCCGTCGCGACGTCGTCGCTGCTGGTGTGGCTGGTGACAATGTCACCATTCGGTTCCGTACTGATAACCCCGGACCATGGATTCTCCATTGGTATGTCCCTCTCTCCATTTCGTGATCCACACGCAAGCTAACATTACTCTAAAGCCACATTGATTGGCATTTGGTCCTGGGATTGGCTGTCGTCTTTGCTGAAGATGCTCCCACTGTCGGTACCTTCGATCCCCCTAGTAAGCAGTCATTTTACTCCCTGCATACGACAATGGGTGAACTAACTTTTGATTTCTCAGCCGCTTGGGATCAGCTCTGCCCTACCTATGATGCTCTTCCCCCTGGCACCAAGTAAGGCAAGCGCAACAGATACCATGTGTCTGTCGGAAAGTTACCAAGAAATCTCCGGTTTAATCGTCCCTAATGCTACTTCGCGGACGCTCTGAATCTAATTATTATTTGATACTATTCTTTTGATAACCGGTTTGCTTACTGAAACGTGTATGTAAAATACAAGTCTTTGCGATAATCCGCGATAAACGTACCCCCTCTACCCCAGCGTTGCCTTCAATCGTTCGAGTTTCAGATCTTTGTTGAGATTTCCTGGCTTTTCTTAGCTGTCGGTTTCGCCTAACTTGTAAGAAATGACACTTTTTATTTATTTACAAAGACGCAGTTAGGTAGGCCTTGAGCTGAAGCTATGAACGGGGAGATTAACCGACCGACTGCTGCCCCTGGCAACATACGACATCGGTAGCTGCGATCGGTGGGCGGGTAGAAAGGTCGGTGGATTAATCACCTATACAGCTTCAACTTGACTGGGCAGGCATCTTCCTCTCTCGAAAGCTGGAATTTTCTCATGTCCCCATGTTTCCCGAAGGGCGCTGATATCTTGTACAGCTCTTGAATAAACTTCAAACGAGAAACCCAGAACTTTGTCAAAAAGGTCTGATTGAGGACTCGAGAATAGCAAATCTCGATTGATAGGAAGGGCTCAATAATGGTTACGACGGCTCGTCCTTTCCACCACCCAGACTGCGGAAGAACTCTGCGTAAGCGTGGTCGACATCGAAAAAGAACTGGCGCGACTGCTCTTCTGTGAGCTCTTCGGATGCCTTCATTCCGTTCAGGTGATCAGCCTGCACGTCGTTAGCGGCTGCAATTAGATATCAAAAGAGTTGATTTACCATGAAACCATCTTGCCTCTGCCCTCCCAATCTTTGCTCGCTTTGAATCGAGCGAAGCCAGTAACGAGCTCCTGCAGATAAGAATGCAACTGGTCCTTTGCACGCATATTGAGTTTGAGAGCGTCCATGAGGGTGATAAAGCTCTGCGATGCTGTCAATCGTCTGGCCTCGTCTCATGGTCAATAGAACTGACCTGCGTCGTTGCTGCAACCCATTTGGCCGTCTCTGGCCCTGCTTCGCTCGAATGCTCAACTGTGGCTGGCACGCCTACCTTAATTCGGTGCAAGGCTGCTGGGTGGTCCATCTACAGTCTGTATCAGCCCCCATTCTCATCCGAAGCTCGATATCAGACACACCCGATATCTCGCCATGAAACTCTTCAATCGAGGGAACGTCATCCTCGACGAGCTTCAGCATGGTCTTGTACTGGGACAGTAGCCTCGTACATGCCGGCGAGTACCTCTTGGATGTTGCCTCAGCCAATGTCCAAGACAGATGATGATTAGGGGGCTGCTCACTCGACCGCCGTTATCGAATCGCGAACGTATGCTCGCTCCAGATAGTCCAGAGCAACGATAATCCCAAAGAGAGTCGCCCAGAAGATTGATTTTCTCTCGCTCAGCGTTGTTGGTGTACAGCCGAACTTCTTCATCGAGCGAGAACGTCGAGGTCGACATGATGGTCGCGCACAAAAGCAATCTAGACGTCGTCGATGATGGCAAGCAAAGCACCCGTAGCGCTCGGGCCGTATAGCCCGAACGTCACCGTCACAGGCACGAGACGCAGCAGATGGCGAGCGCGGCGTCACGCTCGCCCACGAACCACGACCACGACTTGAACCTGACTAAACCCTAGACGGCTGAAGGGCCCAATAGACGACATATAGACGACCTCAAAGGATCATCGTGACAGCTTGAACCCATATACGGCTGGCCTGGGTGCAAGTCCTTTGCTATTTTACCCCCCAGAAACGGCTTTTTCACGTTCTCTACCACCATGACAGCTCGTTCATCGAGATGGGGTCCTATACCGTCACTGTTATTGCTTACGCCGTTATTCGTTGGCCTGCCATGGCTGGCGTACTGGAATCATTCGAGTGAGTTTTTCGTGTCGCGTTTAGGCTCTGGATGCTCAATTTGCTGGTAGATTTGCCTACACCTATCACTAAACCGTAATTTGAAGCCGCTTTTAACCCTTGCATTACCTGACACTTATTCAGGTTCAACTCTGCTGGTCTTCCCCAAATCTCAGAGGGAAATATCCTTGGGATTGCAAAGTACCTGTCAGAAGGCATTGGCTACCGGACTGTTGGAACGAAGGAACACGCCATTGCCGATGCTTGGCTGCTCGAACAAGTCAATGAATTCAAAGAAGCTTGCGACAGTGTCGTTCTGACCACTGGAAGACGCCTGGAATGTGAAGTCTGGCGCCAGGAAGGTGACGGGAGCCATCGGTGAGTTTTTCCATTTATGTAGCCAGGCTCACGCGACTGAAGGACTTTGCAGGTTCGACATGATGGGCAAGCGTCTGTACAAGACTTATGCCAACCTCAGCAATATCATTGTCAGGATATCAGATGGCACAGAGGAAGGCAAGCAACACGCCTTGCTGGTGAACTCGCATTTGGACAGTACGCTCCGAGTCCCGGAGCTGCCGATGACGGTCTGCCAGTGGGTGTTATGCTAGACTGTATGAGAGTACTTTTGGGTACACCAGAATGGTCGCCCAAGCACGCTGCTGTCTTCCGTAAGATCTTGACCTTTTCGTTGGCTGCAATGACTGACCATAAGTCAAGTTTTCAACAACGCTGAAGAGTCTCTACAAGACGGTTCTCATCTTTACGCAACGCAGCACCCTACCGCCAAAACGTATGTCGCCCTTTCTCGAAGCTCTATTGGTATCTGACTTCAGATCACCAGAGCTCGTGCAGTGATCAACCTGGAGGCGGCGGGTACAACGGGACGAGAGCTCCTGTTCCAGGCAACTTCGCAGCAGATGATTGAAGCATACTCCAAGGTTCCACGGCCATATGGGACTGTATTCGCCCACGACATCTTCAGCTCTGGTATCATCCTCTCTGACACCGACTTTCGTCAATTCGAGCAATACATGGATATTACTGGGCTCGATGTACGCCATTTACGCTCTTCAGGCTGCAGCTAGCTAACCTCGGTTTAGATGGCAATCGTCGGCAACAGCTATCTGTACCACATGCGCAAGGTAAGCTACTCTTTGCGCGGTGAAGCATTGTGTTGACGTCATCATAGGACCTAGTCGAAAACATCCAACCAGGTGTAGCCCAACATATGGCTGAAAACACCCTCGCTTCATCCAATACCTCACTTCCTCGAGCTCCCCCCTCCCAGAGCTCGCCGCCGGTTACGCCAAACCTCGCACAGTCTATATGGGCTACCTTGGCCAAATGTTCATCCAATACTCGTTCACCACTGCCAAGCTCATGTACGCCGCCCTCTTCGCTGCCGTCGTCGTATACGCACGGTCCTCGTATACGCCGGCAAAGAGGGGCGAGAGCTTTTGGACTGTGCAGGTGCAGGGTGCGGTCGCAGTTTCGACAGCGATTGTAGCTTCTGTTCTGGTTCCCAATTGGTTGCGCTGTTGATGAGGTTTGTGTTGAAGAAGAGTTTGAGTTGGTTTACAAGCCCTTTTGCGCCGGTTGCCCTGTACGGACCTGCTGCTTTGCTTGGTATGTATTACTCTTCGGGTCTACGAGGACACCTTGGCTAATGCAACCCCCAGGTGCGATAGCTCTCAGTATCTAACTGTTGACACGGTTCACGAACGTACCGTATGGACCAGCATGCTCCTCATGCAATCGCTCGCCGCGCTCGGCATCCAGCTCCTCAACATTGGCTCCGCCGCTCTTTTCTTCCTCAACGCAGTTCCCGTTCTTGCGGCATTGCTCTTGAACCCGATGCTCTCTTCGAATCCACACGAAATTTCAATTGCAACTATTTCTTGGCCCAGATCTTCCCCATACTCACCAGTTCACTGCTTACAATCCCTACTCTCGAGGTCTTTGTTCCTTTGGTAAGCACGCTCCCTGCCCGTACGCTTCCCTCCCAAACACGCTAACACCCCTGACAGACTGGGAGAATCGGTGGCGACGCACCAGCTGATAACCTCATTGCAACGATTATCGCAGTGCTCTGCGCACCTGCCTTCCCTCTTGCTGTCCCGCTGGCACATCGGTTCGGCAAACGTGCCCTCCTCCGTGGTATCATCGTGATGACTGTTGTTACAACCGCCTCCATTGCTTATTTCTCTGCTCGTGAACCGTTTGACGAGATGCATCAGAAGCGTCTCTTCGTTGTTCATATGGAGAATGTGAGCCTGAGCCCTTTATCTTTTGGCTCTGTTGGCTGATTTGTTATGGATGCTAGGTCACGACGCAAGAACACCACTTGCACCTTGCTACAGCTGATTCTGCCCCCGGATTTGATTTGTTGGTAAACGATATCGTTCAGGAATTCGGGACGACCAATCATACACCCGCACCCGTGGTCATGAACGACCACAACCCAGACTGGGACGCGCTCTACCCCTTCTCTGCGGTATGTCCCCGTGTTGCTCGTCCTTCCTCTCAGCTGACATTGTTCCAGTTCCTTGCCCCATACAAAGTCCCCCTGGCTGTCTCACCGTCTTACGTCTCTCCCTGGACGAGCACGTCTTCCTCCCAAACCAAGTTCAAGATCTCCGCCCTGAACGACCGCAGCGACCTCCTTGCTGGCACCCGTCTTTCACCATCAAGATTGACCACCCGGGTCTCATCTGGACAGTAATCGCATTCGACGCCCATGTCGTAGCCTGGTCTCTGGATGACAACCCACCCAAAGAGTTTGCGCGACACCACGTCAAAGAGGCATCGTTCTACGGCGTTGACACGTATTCGTTGGATGTGACTATTAGGTTGACACCTCAGAACCCTGGGGGGAGGTTGCGCGTGAACTTTGTGGGCCTGCAGGAGAAGGGGGTGTGGCCAGCAAAGAAGAGCGAGTTCAAGGCGGAAGGAGGAGCGGCAGCGGGCGCAGCGATGGAGATGTTTGAGAAGTTGGATGGGTGGTTGGAGGAGAAGACAGGAGGGAAGGTTGATGCGCTGCTCTTGGGGTGCATTGGAGGTATTGCTGTTATCTAATGATGGCTTCAAGTTGTTGTGCTTCGCATCTACATTGTCTCTGCTTCCTGCACATTGTTTTGTACCATGGTATACTCACGACCAATCACGCTCAGTCTGTTTCCATTCAATTCGATCATTCCATAGGATAGCATTAAGTATTCTATGGGACAAACGATAGCACTTGTATTGAAGAACTTTTAAACGCACCAGTAAAAGTCTCGTCGTTTCGGGCGGTTGTTGCGTAAACCTTCTGGGTAATCTTTCGTACTGTGGCTTCTTTCATGCTCAGGTTGGCCCATCGATGACCTCGATCCCTTCAATGCATGCTAAATTTAATGGATTCGGAGCCACTGCAAACAGATGAGATTGCCCACATCCGAGTCGGGACGATGGTAGAGTCACTATAGAATCGCCGATCCTCGCCTATGTTAACCCCCAAGGCTGAAGTACTGTGGCTCGAAAATACGTAGGATCAAGAAGTACGACGTAAGATTGACCTTTCGTAAAATTTATTGAAGATCCTCTTTTCTCTCGCGGAGGCTCTTGGTTTCGGTTCAGATATCGTTTTCAGGCAGATGAGACGGCAATTCTTGATGCTAAGGTTGTTTGGCCAAAACTCGCAGAACACGCTCAGATGGCTGAACGTTGCGCAAATAGGTGATGACTTATGTTGCGTTCCGCCTCTCAGCATAACCTCAGATCGGGTGAAGAGAAGGCATCCTTGCAGTCGATTTTATCCAAGAGCTTCTTTGTTTGGTCTTGTCAGTCGCTCGCGCGTGACTGATGCAACTTCCTGGCCATAAGACAAGGCTCTTCCTGACCAGAAGGACGGAACCATCGATTTTTTTCTCCTTCACAACCGTCTCGAGGCCCAAGAAATCGAAATTGTATCAAAAACGCAAGCCAGGTACAACGTGGGGATCACCGTTCGTATAAGTGATTGAAGAAGGTATCTATCTCAGGCCAGTCACGGAGATTCTTGTCCCGTTGAGACCAATGATGGTCGATTGCACGCTATCCTACCCCCGCCTCGCAGTTCATAACGACGTCCAGACCTTCCTTCCCATACTTGCGTAGACACTTGACAAATGGCTTATGCTCATTTAATTGCCACCTTTGCGCAGCATAGAACACAACACACTGCAAGCGCTTTTTTGTCTCGCATCTCCATCGTGATTTGACCATGTCTTCAAGTCGGCCAGCGTCGATGATATCGTCAGGACCAAATCCCTATTCTCTTACCATGTCATACCCAGCATCACCTCCCACCTCAAACGCGACCTCCTTGAGGCAAGGGAGGAGCTCCCGTCCTGGTATAAAAGTGAGAACCTCTAACACATGCCAATATCTGTCGCAGGTGCCGAGGTCGAGAGTGGTAAGTTGCGGAAAACATTTGAAGACAGTCTTGCAGGTGTCGCGAGTAAGCCTAGCAACACAGAGGGAGAGCATTTGAAGGGTCCTCATGGACTCTAGCTTGCTAGTGAATGAGCTGAGTTTAAACCCCGCCCATTCCGGAGCTTCGTTGAATTCGAAACCGAAGGCAATAAGCCTGAAAGTTCGAAGGTTTGGGAAGTCATAGTCCCACCACATGTTGGGATGTCTGACATCGGCTGATGACGTGCTCCAGTATGAGATGGTAAGGGAGACAATGCTGTCCAGGGTTTTTATCCTGTTCTGAGGCGCTGTGTCGAAGAGGCCGGGCCTAGAAGCCCCGATATTTTCGTCCCCCATAGCGAAGTGAGAGTAGAGGAGGTTGTTCATTTGAGGTAGCCATGTCGAAGAAAGACGAATCTAAGCCATAATCGAACAGAAAATGAGTGACTCCTGCCGCCATGGGATTGAGATGGCTTCGTTGTACGAGGTAAAGCAAAATCCCGATAGAGCAATGCGCCGAAGTAAAGGACAGTTGCGAAAGGCCAAAATAGGCCCGATTTCATCCCAGTCGGGTTTGTCTTCGAAGTCAAAGCTGAGGACCAACCGTTCGAGGCTAGGGAACATGCCTGGAAGGCAGGAATGGATGATGATTGCAGGGATATTATATAGCACTAGGCTTGAGAAGTAACATAGTGGTGGGTGAGTGACGGGGTTGGTCAGGAACGTGAAGTGGTTGGTGGATACGGGTCTGTCTCTTTTTCACCAACTAACAGAAGTAAGGCTCCAACCATATTGTATATATACTGTATATAAACAGTAAATACCATATATGTATATGTATATGTCTACGCTGTCCACTGGATCCAGCCTATACGGTAAAAATACAGTATATAGTTTCCGTATACAATTACTGCTGCTTTCCCGAGAAACGTAGGCTATTAGACCTCAGCCAATCTGAATATGACTTCTTCGCTTGAATTTTGACCTTGTTTTCTTAGTCTCCAGTGAGGGTGGGCACAAATGAGACCTCAAAAGTAGGTACGACGAGGGACTGATGTATTTGATGGGATATCACATGGCCATTGAGTTGAGAGGGCCGAGCAAAGCATCTGTCCTGGGTTTGGGGCCTCATAGAGACTGAATGGCACTTCAGGCTGGTTGATAGGTATATTGAAGAGGTCTGCGCATGAGTCTCTTTCCCTTTGGCCCAGGTTTGCAGGCCGATGTCACAACTGTATAATATAGACTGTATAACCGTATATTATACAGTAAAACTGTCTAGAAAAGTGTATATGTATATTTAAGCGATGACCAGTATACATATACTATATGGTTGGAGCCTTAAACAGAAGGAAAATGACTTGTAGCGATACTTGAGATCCTTTGCACCGCCTGAGCCAGGAGGAAAAAGCTCGTGGCGCAGGCTTGTACCTGGCTTTGTTTGAGGTCCAGCTTCAGCGATGTCCAAAGAACTGAGTAGTCTGTGCCCTCCAATGGTGGCAGACATGGCAAAGAAGCAGGGGGCCTCTGTTGAGTCGAACGTTACTTGAGATGGAAGGCACCGCACGAAGATTTCGCGCAGAAGGTCGTCTGATAGTTGGCGGATAGGAGCGAGCTCGTTGTTGCACTGCTGGAGCAATTCGGATATTTCTTCCTCCTCATTCACTAGCGCCTCTAGCCTTTTGCGAAGACTCTTGATTTCGACGGGGATTTTTTTCAGGCGAGGATATAGCTATTCTTTGTGTTGCGGTTCATTGGCCACCTCTAGCAAAAACACGCTTAGCTGACCGAACCTTGCACGAATAGACTGTGACTTGCGTTGAATCTCGCCCTTCAGCATACACTAAGATGGGTGGAAGAGAATAAGAATGGATCCTTGACTTGCCGCTTTTATTCGGTGCTTCGTTATTTGGTCCTGTCTTCACAGGTCTTCGGCGCGTGACTAGACTACTTCTGAAAAGTGCACCAGCTGAAGATAGGCAATAAACGGTATTGGAGCTGAAGGAAAAACCAAGGCAAACGACTCCCACTCACCCGATTTTCAAGGTCATTACTATTGATGTTGACCATGAATTTACAGAAGAGAAGGGCGAGTTCACACACAAACGCTCTTCTACAATCGCTGTGTATAACGTTTAATAGGGGCTTTCCGGTGTGGTGGTCTTTCCACCAGGATGGCGGCCCCGGGTCAAGAGCTCAAGATGCGATTGAAGGAACAAAATAGGTACTTACATAGGCTGTCGCCTTTCATAGTAGTTATTAAAAATTTCCCCTGCCCTCGGGACCAATCCTGAATGTCCTTGTCAGCGTTCGAAACCAATAATTGTCGACCTTGTGATCTCTGACCTTTTCCTTGTAGTGCAGAACGACTTCCACACCTTCCTTCCTCAAATTCCCGTAGAACACTTGACAATGGTTTGCGCTCATGCAGCTGCCATTGTTGCCCGGCGTAGAATACGACTCGTCGTAAGCGCTTGTCCTCTTCACACCGCCATCGTGATTTGACCATATCCTCGAGGCGGTCAACATTGATTGATATCGTCATCGTCGAGACCCTCGTCTCTGAGCATATCGTACCCACCGACATTCCCACTTCGAAAGCGATTTCCTTCAGGTTGGCAGGAGTTTCCGACCAGGAATGTAAGTGAGAACTTCCAACACATGCTCGTACTGATCACATGTCTCCAGGTCGAGAGTAGTGAGCTGGGGAAAGCATTTCAACACGGTCTTGCAGGTACTTCGATCAAGTCTTGCGACGACAAGGGAAAGTGTTTGGATTTTCTTCATCGACTCTAGCTTCCCGATGAATGAGCTGAACCTGAAACCCTCCCCCTCCGCGGCCTCCTCGAATTCGAATTCGAAGGCGATGATCCTGAAAGCTCGTACGCTTGGAATTCCGCACTCCCACCACATGTCGGGGTGGCTGACATTCCCTGATGCTGTTCCCCAGTATGAGATGGTGAAGGAGGTGATGCTGTCGAGTGCGCGGATACTGTCTTGCTGATTTGCACCAAAAACGCCAGCCTGGAGGAGCCAACGTCCCCGTCTCCCATGAGGAGGTACGCATACAGAAGACCCCTCATTTGAGGTAACCATTTTGAGTAGAATGAGGGCTCAAGCTCTTCTTCGCACATAAAGTGAGTGAGCTGCTGCCAGGGGTATTGAGATGGCTGCGTTCAACGCGGTTGAAGTAGGATCCCGATACTGCAACGCGCCGCAGTAAAGAACAGTTGCGAAATGCTAAAATTGGCCCAATTTCATCGTAGTCAGGTTTATCATCGTCGTGAAAGCTGAGGACCAATCTTTCGAGGCTGGGAAAGGCACCTGGTATACAGGTGTGGACGGTTTTTGCAGGAATGTTACATAGCGTAAGACTGGAGAATTGACATGGCGGAGGGTAGCTGACGGCGCTGATCAAGAACGTGAAGTGGTCAGGGGGAATTGATCGGTGCTGTTCTTGTCCGCGCGATCGCAGAAAAATGACTTGCAGCCATACTGGGGATCCCTTGCACCGTTCAAACCAGGAAGACAAAAGGTTGTTGCGTAGATTATGCCTGGTATCGCTTTGATTTAGATCTAGCTTCAGCGATGTCCAGAGAAGGGAATAGTCCATTGCTATGTCCTCCAATGGCGGGAGACATGGCATAGAAGTAAAGGGGCCTCCATACAGTCGAACGTCCCTGGGGAAGGGAGGCACCGCACGAAGATTTCGCGCAGGAGATCATCTGATACCCGGCGTATGGGAGCGAGCTCGTTGTTGCACTGTTGAAGGAGTGCAGAAACTTCGGCCTCTTCGTCCATTAGCGTCTCCAGTCGTTCTCGAAGACTGTCAATCTCGTTCCGGATTTGCTCCAGGCGGAGGAGACAATGATCTTTCGTGCTCCGGTTCATAGGCCAAAGCTAGTAGGAACATTAGAAATTAAGATTTGTATGCATAAGCTGTTTCTCACCTTTCACTTTATCCTCAGGATGTCCAGGGTGTTAAGGAGAAGAGACTGCTCGCAACGCGCAGGGGTCCATGTGTCTTTTTTGATCATATCATGTCATCAAATGGTCATTGCTACATGGGCGTCGCGTGCAGCTTGATGGCAACAAACTTGGAAGAAGTAAAGCAGAGGCGAATCGTTGCCTTGGTTGACGAGAATTCAAAGTTTATGGTACATCGGGCACCTAAACATTCTCACCAGCGCTATCGGTGCGGAAGTTGCATTGTGATCAGCGTCTCAAAGACCAGTCGGGTAGTTACATGCGTATTAGAATTTAGGAAAACTGTGATTCAGAGTAATTGTTGAATACTTCTCCTCCTTCTGGCCAATCTCGAACATCAAGGTCTCTTTCATACCAGAGGTGGTCAACTTTGTGGGCTCTGGCAGTCTCCTCGTACCTTAGGATAATTTCCAATCCCTCCCTCTCGTACTTCCGTAGACGTTTAATCCACGGCTTCTGCTCGTTCAATTGGCGCGTATCTCCGGCGTAGAAAACAATCCGCTGCAAGCGGTTTTCTGCTTCGCAGACCAGACGCGACTCGACCATGCCCTCAAGAAGATCGGCGTCAATGATATGGTCGATATCAAGATCCTCGTCTCTGACCACATTGTAGCCACCCTCATTACCCACTTCGAAGATGATTTCCTTCAGGTTGGGAAGGAGCTCACGCCCAGGTGCAAAAGTAAGAATCTCCAAGACGGTCGCGGTATCGATCGCATGTCTCGAGGTCAAGGGTGGCGAGGTGAGGAACGCAAGGGAAGAGGGTTTCGCAGAGCTCAGTATTGATGAATGAAATGCAAAGTGAGAGACTTTGGAGTTTTTTCATGGACCCGAGCTTGCTAACAAACGGGTGGTAGTCATAGAGGTCGTCCCTTCCGTCGCATCATCAAGTAGGGTTGCTCGGTATCGATCCTCAAGTTCTGCAAGTTTGGGAATTCGCAGTCCCACCAGAAGTTGGGATGACCGACGTTGGCGGATGTCGTTGCCCAGTAGGAGATCGTGAGGTACCTGAGGCTGTTGACTACACGATTCTCGCCCACCAACCCAACGACATCGGACCTATCCGACCCTGCGCTTGCATCTCCCATGAGCAGGAAGGCATACTGAAGCTCTGCCATCTGATGGAGCAACGTAAAGTAAAGGGAAGGCTCTATATCGATGTAACTGATAAGATGAGTGAGCTGTTTCCATGGGAGAGCGATCGCTTTACTGAGTTTTTGTAGGCAAAATCCAGTCAGGGAGACTTGTCTTAGTAGAGGGCAATCGCGGAATGCCACAATAGGTCCGATGTTGTCCCAGGCGGATTCTGAGTCGTTGGTGAAGCCCAGATAGAGCACTAACTTCTCTAGACTGGGAAAGACAAGGGGAGGGAAGCCATGAATGAGTGTTGTTGGAACGCGATAAAGCGTGACACTAGAAAAGTGGTAAGAAGGGAGATGAGCGACGGCTTTTGATAAGAAGGTGAAGTGGTCGTGGGATGGGTTGTACCGCGGAATGTTGGTGAGGCCACGAAAGATGACCTGCAACCGGATTGAGGATTCTCTGCATCGATCAAGCCAACCAGCTACAGCTTCTTCACGTAATGTGTAGCGGCTGTCGCTCTGGTCAATTTGCAGCCTCAGCGACCTCCATAAGAAGGCATATCCCGTTGCTAGTGTTCTCCAGTGGTGGCAAACATGGACAAGGAGAATGGGGGCTTCCAAAGTGTTCAAGGTCCCTTCTGGAGGGAGACACCACACGAAGAGCTCGCGCAAAAGGTCATCCGAGAGCTGAGTGATAGGGGAGACCATGTCGTTACACTTCTGATGAAGTACGGATATTTTGGGCCTCCTCGTTCACGAAGGTCTTCCGTTGATGGGTGGTCCAGATGATGATGGCGATCTGAATCCCTCAGCGCTGCAATGCGTAGATTACGTAGGAAGCAACTAGATATTTGCTAGAGCCTGAATAGGACTAAGAACTCACATTGTCGTGGTATGCTCTGGCTGAGTGAAGAATAGGGAAGAGAAGGACGCTCCGAGTCTTTTGGCAGCACGGGGCCCATCATTATTTGGCCCTGTTGTCACCGGCGCCTAATGTCCTTTTATCATTGTCAACTTCGATAGCTCAAGAGCAGCGGCAACCCCGCTGGGAAAGCCGTTATCTGCAAGTGTACAATGTGAGGCCATGTCGGGGTTGTATTCATCACCGTTGTAGTCTCATAGTGAATGAAAGCCATGGACTCCCGTCGATAGATTCGTAAGAGTCTGAGTGAGAAAAACTCGTCTTCCTTGGCTATTGGCCATTTCTAGGAATTTGCAGGGGCAAGAAAAAGGAAAGAAAGGGCAAAATATCTGCCCCAGAGAGGCTCGAACTCTCGACCTTCCGATTACTAAGCAGGTGTTCGAGCCTCGCTCAAGGAGCACCGTATTTTAACAGTCGGACGCTGTAACCAACTCAGCCATGGGGCAGATGACAGGGCTGTGCATAGGAAGATTACAGTAGCGTGCGAAAAGAATGCATGTGGGAACTTTTTGATGGGCGCTAAATTCGAGGTTACTTCTCTCGACTTGGATGGGGGGATGGAAATAGCTTGCGCTGGACATCTGTTGCATGGCACGCTTTGCCTGTTTGATGAGGCGGATCGCGCGGCGTTCATCATGAACCTGGAGGTTCCGGGGACGACCTGGGATGGGTGTGTTCTGATAGAAGTCGGGGTTGGGGCCTTGGTTCTCCATTTTACGGTAGTTCCTGCTGACCGTTAACTCGGTGAGGCCAAGGGAAGTCCCAATGTCTCTGAAAAGAAGGCCTTTCTTGCGGATGTCCCAAATGCGGGCCTTCTTGGTTGGAGTACAGACCGCAATGGAGATTTTCGGAGAGCACGTATATGCGAGATAGTGTGTGCGAGGTTTCAGAACTAGCAAATAAAAACTGGGCGAGGAATTGTGCAAAAACTATCGGGTGTTTTGACGTGCAGGACGCGTTTGTTCCCACGCGACGTCAAGAGTCTCAGCAACTTATGACATCGTAACTCATTCCTGTCTTCCTCGATTCACCTTAATTTTACTAACATTCGACGACGTAGCTAATGATTCAAGGCGCCAAATTTCCCTGCATAAAACGACGTCAAGGAAGCGGTAGAGCCGAAAGACTAGTGGCCGACGCGTCATGCGGCATCACGTGCATTCTTTGAGTTCTGTGTTCCGGACTACTAGATCCGTGATGGGCGCATCACCGTGGTGCTGGTTGCCGCTCGGCAAAGTCCGTCCCTCCTCTCAACTTCACCTCAACCCCGCTTCGGTCAACGCTTCAGCAATAATCCCGCCCAATGGCCTTCTGTACTGCATTTCACCCCGATGAAGTGTTGCACCTTCCCTGCTGGTGGTTATCTGTTCCCCGAGTCGGGCGGCCGGATGGAAGCACCATATATACACCCGCTTCTCCGATGCACACATGACAGCCATCGTGCGCGATGGTGAGCTCTGGCGATAATGATATATCAGCTCCCTGGCCTCCTGGCTTGCCGCACAACACTCACCTACCCCAAATGGCCTCCCTCGACGTGCAGAAAGCCAGAGATCAATTTCCTTCCCTGAAAGGTGGATTTATCTTTGGTGACAATGCTGGTGGCTCTCAAGTTGCCCAAGCGGTTATCGATAGCATCACAGACTATCTCATCAACACCAACGCGCAGCTAGGCGCGACCTACTCTGTCTCTGCAAAGAGTACTCAACGAGTTCTGTTCGATGCACCTCTCGAGGCTGTCAAGCTTTTCAATGCTAAATCTCCGAAAGAGATCACCTTTGCTATGAGCTCCACCCTGAATCTCGAGAATATTGCGCGTAGCATCGAGAACGACATTCAAGGAGGTGATGAGTTTATCATCACTGGAGAGCATGAAGGTGCGTATCCTAACGTTGGTTTTCGTACCCTTACCTGATGGAGACTACTGCAGCCAACGTCGGACCTTGGAAGAAACTCGCAAAGCGCCGTGGAGCAGTCCTCAAATATTGGAAGGCATCTCCCACCGATCAAGGCAACCCATATTCCATCAGCTTGAAGCTCGAGGACCTCCTCCCTCTCGTGTCTGAGAGGACACGCATCGTCGCTATCACCGCCTGCTCCAACATCCTTGGCTCCGTTGCCCCGGTTAAGGACATTGTGGCAGCAGTGCGAAAGGAAGCACAAGCCAAGGGGGGCGAAGAAAGTGGAAGTGTCAGTGGATTGCGTCGCATACGCACCCCATCGCCTGATCGACGTCCAGGACTGGGATGTCGACTATTGCGTTTTTTCTTACTACAAGGTCCGTGCATGGTCTGTCGAGACACCCGCTGGCGACTGATTCGCTTCAGGTCTACGGTCCTCATCTTTCAGCCTTATACGTTCGAGACACTGTGTTGAAGGACTCGGTGTCATCACTTGTCCATCACTTCATTGACATCGATGCATCGCCTTCGTACAAGCTCCAGCCGGGTGGACCTGGTTACGAGCTCGTGCATGCCACCACTGGAGTCAACGCATACCTGCAATCACTGACCCCTTCGAACGATATCAGGGCCTCTTTTGAAGCCATCGCACGGCACGAGCAGGCATTAATCAAGCCGCTTCTCGCATTCCTCACAGATCCCGCACAGTATGAACGAGGTGTGCGCGTCGTTGGCGACGGTAACACTAGCGCCAACCGTGTACCCACTATCAGCTTCGTGGTAGTTGGCCAGAACCCGATCAAGAGCTCGGATGTCGTCAAGGCCTTCGATGAAACGGGCACAGTGAGTCCATTTTTCCGCCATCGCTGCCGAACATACCTCTGATGGCCATGCTCAAGATTGGAATCCGCTACGGCCACTTCTACGCCTACACGATTATAAGCGACTTGGAACCTGAACTCGACATGAACGAAGGCGTAGTTCGGATTTCCTTGGTGCACTATAACACCATTGAAGAAGTCGAAAAGATCGTGGAAATCTTGAAGCGCGTCCTTTCGAAGTGAACACTCTAAAATCTGTATTCATGACCAATTTCTGAATCGAGACTGCGTATTTGCCTCCTTTTCAGTCTCTCCTTTGCAGGCGCCACTGGGCTTGGCAACACCCACCGAGCACTATCTATCTCCCATTGCCTCTCGTGCCAATGCGTGGGCTCCCCTTCAACGGGTACTCTCCCAGGTGTTGCGGATTGTCTGCGGCTGCAACATGGGGGTTGTGGCTTGGTGGTAAGCTGCCTGGATCACCGCATCCTATTCCCTCCAGCTCCTTTTCGTCACAGCTACCCCAAATCATCAAGAAGTAAGAGGCCCGGGGACATTGACGTTGGCAGATCCATGGATCTGGGAGCAGGGGGTGGGGCAATGTTTGAATGTACAAGGGTTCTGCTCCAGGAATACGAGCATAAGTCGGTTCGCTCGCATTCGTCGGTGAGGAACTGTTGGATAGGAATGGCCCCGGAATGACCGCATGTTAGGATCGCTTCTTCGCTCACGCTAACAACAGGGACCGTCTTCGAGTCGGCTGCAGATGTCAAGTAGTGGCGCAAGTACTTCTTTTCAATACGAATGCCCATAACTTAACGCGTCCAGGGACGATCCTTCGTCATAGAAGATGCATATCCTGACCGTAGCTGGTTCTGGATATTGACAGAATCAAGCAGGTTTTAGGTATTAAGGACAAAGTAACGAAGCTCCCGTAAACTATGAGGCAAGTTATCCTCCAATCTGTATCTCACGGCGCGGCTAATACGTGGTTATGACACAAGATCAAGTGGGCGTGCTCATTGAACTCATTGTTCCGTTGAACAGAAGACGATTGTGTCCATTATTATACGTTGTCGATAACTCTTTTGGCAAACATTATGGGATCGTCGCCTTGGGCAAGCGCACAAACGTTCTGCATATAGGAGCTTAATGATGCTCTGGCGCAAAACTCCTTGTGGAGTGAGCACTTCTATCTTCCCGAAGCAAGGTCAGACACACGTCGGTCCCAATAGCATCAATGAAGGGAAGCCGCACTCGAATTTCAGGTGCTTGTTACTGCAAACGACGAGAACATCCTTCAGAATGCGGAAACTCGGCTAGAGCGACGCTGTGGAGGTATGTGAATTGACATCGCACAATACCGTTCCCGTCTCAGCGTATGATGACGCTCTTTCCAAGGTCAATTCTCGCTTAAATGATCTGCGCTCCCCTCATCGGTCATGTAGACGAGCGCTACATACGCATTGCACCCACTCGGGGTTTCCTTTAGTATCCATCCTGGAGTTGGTATCGCATGCTTGACCTGGATAGTTTATGGACACTGGGCCTAGTGGCTTGTTGCGGCCGGAAGTTCACACACATGCAGTCCAGATGACTGCACGATGTGTGAGGATGGCAAGGAGAGCGCTCGGCTTGGAGCTCGGAACGTTTACCAGGATGCAGTTTCTGATAGTGGTAAACCGGTGGATGAGTGGGCATGCGATATGAGCGCAGCTGAGGGTCGTATCTCTCAGTCGTATCTCGGAGGATCCACCTCTCAGGCGTTGCATTACACTCATGTTAAGGGCAGAGGAGGCTCACCGAAAACGCCGTGAGCAATGGCAATTAGATCAAACAAGGTCAAGCAACAAGGATCATGATTTCGACCTGCTGACGCGCTCGCTGCACTTCTTTCATCTCTAAACCCATCTCCAACAGCCAGAATCTGATCCATGATTCTCGTAGGCAGCATCACTGCTGGAATGTCAACCTTTACGCGAAATAATTGCCAAAACGGCTATCCTGGCACCTCTGTTCCACACTTCCGACACTTTCGTTTCCACCGAGCCCATGTGGGCTTACGAAGAGAAGCTCTCCTCCCCTTATGACGGCCAAAAAAAACCCTAATTCTTTGGCCCTTGGCTATTGTTGGAGATCTACCAGCCTGACTTCTGTGGTCAGACTCGAACCGGACCGGCACTAAATACCAAGATCTGTGCGAGAAATGATCTCAACCAGGCATGCCTCACAAGGTAGTACCAGCGACTCGAGTATTCTGGACCGTCGATTTGTTTAAAAGGGGTCAGCCTCTGCGTTTCGTTGCCCCAAACCTTCCAGCGCAACGGCTGCAATGGCATCCTCAGACCTCCTCTCCCATCTGTCTGCGACAGACCGGGCTCTCTTCTGGAAGTACGGAATAGGAGCTAAGACGCCTGTTCCGTTCGAGTGCGTTCACCACGCATTTGAATTCCACGCGAAGAGCAATCCCGACTTCACAGCTGTCGATGAGCTAGGCACCACTATCACCTATGCTGAGTTGGATCGCAGGGCGAATTGCCTCGCCGCTCGCCTTCGCTCTATTGGCGTAACCCAGGGCGCTCGAGTTTGCATGCTCGTGGAGCGCTGTATCTCACTTCCCGTTGCCGTCATTGGTATCCTCAAGACTGGCGCCGCCTACATCCCCCTCGACGGAAACGTTGTCTCTGATAGCACCTTGAAACATGCCTTGCAGGAGTCCGGTAGCACTGTCGCCGTCACTCTACGCAAGTTCGAGCATCGCCTAGCTGATGCTCCAGTTCCTTTGGTCTTCCTGGACGATGCCCTCTGCCCAAGCTTCAACCCAAACCATTGTACCAAACCAAGAGACACCACCACTTCAAAGGATTCTGTCTACATCATCTACACCAGCGGTAAGCGTCCGTTGCTCACTAAAGCCTTATTCGACCTCTCAACCTTGGCTAGGAACCACTGGGACACCCAAAGGCGTCGAAGTCACTCACGGAAATGTGATCAATCGTATGTTCTCGCTGCGCTGTGCCGCGTTTCACATCATTGAACCTCACCACAGTGATTTGCCTTGAGCCTGGTCAGTTGGGTATGAAGCCTGGCGCTCGTGTCGGCCAGATGCTGAACATTTCTTTCGATATGGCGGCTTATGTGAGTCTTCGATTCTTTACCGATCTCTGATTGCCGAGCTGACCGACCTTGTTTCAGGAAATTCTGGGATCCTTGGGGAACGGCGCCACACTTTGCCTACGTGGTAGGACGTCCAAGGACTGGAAGGCCGTCATGAGGAATGTTGACGTTCTCGTGTCCACGCCTTCGATGTTATTACCTCACAACCCAGCTGACTACCCCAACATCGGTCATATTATGGTTGCGGGTGAGCCTTGCCCAAAACGTGCGCACGATTCTCTTCACTGTTCCTTGTGTGTTCCTGATGATACCCCGTAGCTCTTGCTGATGGCTGGGGATCCCAAGCTAGGTTTTGGGTTGGTTGCGGCCCAACCGAGGTCACCATCGTCAATACCTTGCAGTTGCACATTCCCGGGGACCTGGTCACCATTGGGGGCCCGGTACCAAACACCACCGTGTACGTCCTGGACGACAACATGTCTCCTGTCCCAATAGGGGAGATGGGAGTGATGTGGGCAGGTGGTGCATGTGTCTCAAAGGGCTATCTCAACCTGCCCGATAAGACAGCGGAGCGCTACGTGCGGGACCCATTCCTCGATGACGGGTAGGCTTCTGTCGAATCCCACGACCGAAATGGATTTCTGATTGCCTAATTCGTAGGTCGATGATGTTCAACACTGGTGACTTGGGGTGAGTTCAATGATTGGTCTGTGCAGCTCAATCTAACGTTTATATTTAGGAAATGGACACCTGGGGGGTCTCTGCAACCATTGGGACGTATCGATAACCAAGTCAAGATCCAGGGTTTCCGAGTGGAGCTTGATGGAGTTGCAACCGCAATGGAGGTGCGTTGGATAATGGACGGCCTGTCGCGTCTGCTCACAATCCTCTCAGACTTGCCCTGGTGTGACTGCTGCTACCGCCCTACTCATCGATGGGAAGTTGTGGGGATTCGCCAACCCTGCTCATATCCTACCTGAAGACATCAGGGTTGCTGCATCAAAAATCCAACCATACTACGCCATCCCGACCAAGATCATGACTATGGATGACTTCCCTAAGACTGCGTAAGTATATAAACGCCCGCTCGTTCCTCAGTGGACTCACCCACCATAGCAACGGCAAGACGGACAAACGAGTCCTGCAACAGATGGCCCTCGAATCCGTCAGTGAGGAGGTCAGGGTGAGGGAAGTGAAACCCACTATCCCCGATAATGTTGCCATGGTCAACCTACCTACCACCATCCTCCCATCCAATGCCTCAGAGAGCAACCCATCCAACACTGTACTCCCGTCCAATGCCTCAGAGCATACCTTGGACTCGACCAGCACCAAAATCAGCACCCATGTCAAGGAAGTTGACTCTAAAGCTGAATCCACCATTGAAACCACCGTTGAAAAGGAAGACTATATCTGGTCTGGCTACCTCGAAGACGAACATCCCGAGAAGGTCCACGGCTTCCTCCATCGCAACCTGCGCTATCAAGCATTCTCCATCTATAGGCGACTTTTCAGCGTTGTTTTCCTCACGAATCTTGCCGTGTTCATCTGGACGATGGTTAAGCAGCAGTATGATGCGAACACCCTTGGTGGCATTCTCATTGCCAACGTCTTCATTGGAGTGCTCATGCGACAAGAGATTGTAATCAACATCATCTTCACCGTCGCCACCTCCATCCCTCCATCGTGAGTGTTTGGGCCACTGATCCTGGGAATACGTACTGACACCCCTCCCTCAGTTGGCCTTTGGCCATCCGTCGTACGGCTGCTCGGGTCTACCACATTGGTGGAATTCACTCTGGTGCTGGTGTTTCTTCCTTGGTCTGGCTCTGCTTCTTCACTGCTGTCGCAACAAAGGAAGTCATAAACGGAGGAAAGGTACGCCTGCTCTTTACTTCTCCGGAACCACTGCTCAGCCTTCCCAGACCTCCGTCAAAACTCTTGCCATTACCTATGTCATCCTTCTCGAACTTGTTGGGCTTGTTATCTTCGCGTACCCAGCTCTTCGTAGGCGCTTTCACGACACCTTCGAGAATACCCACCGTTGGCTCGGTTGGACCGCTCTGGCGTTGGTCTGGGTTCAATTCATGTTCCTCAATCTCGACTATCTCCCTGAAGGCAAAACCCTGGGGCGGGCTCTCATTGAAACGCCTCAATTCTGGCTTGTCATCATTTTGACCTGTAAGCGCAATGGCTCCCTCTCGACGTAATCTCCTGACAACATGGATAGGCTCCATAATCTGGCCCTGGCTGCGTCTTAGGAAGGTTGAGGTCAAATGCGAGACTCTCTCTAAACACGCAGTCCGCATGTGGTTTGACTATGGCGTCACCCCTGGTGCTGGTACCTTTGTGCGCCTCTCTGACTCTCCTCTCAAGGAGTGGCACGGATTCGCGACCATCCCTATGCCTGGAAGGACAGGCTACTCGCTTGTCGTTTCTCGCGCAGGGGACTGGACCTCCAAGCATATTGACAACCCGCCGACTTGGATGTATGTCAAAGGTGTTCCAACCTATGGTGTGCTCAAGCTCGTCCCTATGTTCCGCCGGATGGTCGTTGTAGCGACGGGATCTGGAATCGGTCCCTGTGCTTCTGCCATCTTCGAGAAGCGTATACCTCTACGTGTCCTTTGGACTGCGCCTAACGTTCGCGGCACCTTTGGTGACCAGCTTGTTGACCAAGTCCTCGAGGCCAACCCAGAGGCCGTGATCTATGGTACGCCACTCTGGGATGCAGTAACAATTTCGTTCTCACTCGCTGTTTCCAGACACTCGCAAGCATGGAAAGCCCGACATGGTCAAACTGATTCTCCGCCTTTACAAGGAATTCGACGCCGAAGCGGTCGCTATTATCTCCAATCAAACTCTTACTGAAAAGGTTGTATACGCAATGCAGAGCCGAGGCATCCCCGCCTATGGTGCCATCTGGGACTCGTAATCTTTGCTGCACTCCCCACCACTCTCTCGTTCCTTCGCCATCTTATCATTTGTATCACAATCCCTCATCACTGCTTTCGCGACGCACGTTGCTGTGCTTTCCCCCCCTTCATCTTGGATCATGGACTTTTGCACGGCTCTATACCTCCACTCTTTTTCTCCTTCGGCTCGGCTGGATTTGACCAAAGCGCGTGGCGTCTCTTTCCACTAGTACTGGCTTGTAGGCTTCTCTCATACCCAAATTTCCGAATCATCGACCTTTTCCCTTCTCCCTTACTCCCATTGTATAATTGATCTTTTGGTTTTCTCCTATTGTACAATACTGTATTACTTGGACTTGACGTTGAAAAATTGGACGATTCCTTTTTTCCATCAGCTGAGATTCTGAATGCGAGAGTCAATATCATTCAAATTTCATCGACCGCCCAGCACTTCATCCAGCTTTGCTTGTGATCGAAATACACTTCACCTTCACCTTGATTAACCTCTCGCACGTTTTGGTTTCCAAATAGCACAGTCGGCGCTCATACGTACAGGCAAGTACTTCTTCGTTTACAACATCGTAAATGAGGCGTGTCGTTAACGAAGGGGTGGTTTAGATTTCACCAGGACACTACAGCGAAGTCGAAAAGATGATATGGTCTCCAGAAGGTACTCTCAAATTCGGCGTTCAACACTACAGATTCTGCGCAAGACAAAACTAATTTACAAGCATGACTACATGATCGTGCACCAGCCCCCTTCTGATTGCCTCCTTGCGGGTGCTGCAGCTTGGGTCATTTGTGCCCTCCTCCTAGCTTCCTCTCTCGCATTCAGTTCCCGCTGAGCTCGAGCCATTTCCTCCCTTATCCTTTCTCGTTCCTCATTTTCCCTTCGGCGTGCCTGAAGGACTTGCTGGACGCGCTCCCGCTCACGGCGTTGTGCAGCCTCCCTTTCGACGTACCCCTCGAAAAACCCACCATACTGCTCAGCCTGCAGTCGCTGCGCATATAGCCTATCAGTCTCCTCTTGTGCTGCTGCCCGAAGACGTTGCGCATTGTCGACGGCAGCAACGGGAGGTCGTGGAGGTATGGCAGGAGCAGCGACTCGTGGGGCGGCAACAGGCGCTCGTGGAGGTATGACAGGAGCGGCAGGAGCAGCAGGTTCGGGCTCATAGAAACCCCCATGCGCTGTTTGCATGTGGTTGTAAATAGTATCAGAAGAAAATACTCCCAGGCATCGCCAGCAGATATGAGCTCCGCAGCGGCATTCGATGTGGTTGCATCCTTCTCCTTTTATGATCATTACTCGACACTCTGGACATCTCTTCGCGTTGTTGCGCTGAGCCCATTCTTCGTTCAGTCGTTCCTGCTCCGCCGGGTTTCTTTGGATCCTCGCTTCTTCGCACCCAATCCCAGTGTGCGCCTCTTCGTTACACCTCCCGCAAATTTTGAAGAAGCAAGAGGGACATTGATGAGAGGTCTTGGTGTTGTCACATCGATAGATCTGGGAGCAGTCGGGGGTGGGGCAGTACTTGAATGTGCGGGGGTTTTGCTCCAGGTACGCAAGGAAGGCTGCGTCGACAAGTCGATTCATTCGTGAAGCGGTGAGATAGCGTTCGATGATGGGAATAGCTACTGGCCGACCACAAGTTGCTTCTTCGCCCATGCAGACAAGAGGGAACGTCTTCGAATCAGCAGCGGATATCAGGTAATGGCGCAAGCATCCTTCGCAGTACGAATGCCCACAGCTCAAAGTGTCCGGGGACGTCACTTCATCATAACAAATGGGACAAGTATCGCCCCCGTCTACCCTTTGCGGGACCGCCAACCCAGATTGAATGAGGTCTGCGGCCTCGTCCATGAGCTTTCGAAGGTGGTGTCTAGCATCGTCGCCGCCCTTGATCTTGATGGTGGCGGGTTGGGAGCTGAGGTTGAGAGAAACGTTCTCCTCTCCTAGGGCATCCTGCAAGGTCTTCAAACCGGAGCGGACGAAGAATGCCACCGATTGGCGCTGCAAGGGAATTGACCACTCGAGAAAGTTCAACCTCTCCACCTCCTCTTGGATCACCTCCTTCGCTGCAAGCTTGCTGGGACCGGTACCGAACAGGCGTAAAGCCTGGACTCTTCTGTCAACAGTAATGAAGGCCCCCGTGGTATCCTTGATCTTCTTCAGCAGTACGTTTCCGGCAGCGCCCAAGAACGAACTATGCCAATGCTCCGAAGAAAGGCGCTCTCCAACCACGAGATTCTCAACCCGCACCTTCAATGCACCTACTTCCTGCTGGTTGGATCCGAGTACTTTGATATACATCCTCCGGTTGTTCTTGCTTTCGTTCACCCGAACGAATGCGCCCCTACGGTTGGTTCCTTCTGCAAGGTCGTCCCAAAGAGTTCTCTGAGAGTCATATTGCTCGCGGATAATGCTGATCGTGAACTGGTGTCCTTTGGGCAAGAACGCACGGAAGGGCGGGTTTCGTCCGAAGGAACCGTCCTCAATGGCAGTGAACACTCGTTGAGCTACTTCATTCGAAGCAAAACGAACTTTAGCCTGCATTCGGCTTCCTTCTAACGGCGTCGTCTGGAAGGATCCAATTATTGCTCCATAAAGTCGCAACCGTGTCTCCAAGGCGCGGATACAGCCCTGGAGGTCGTATGCCACGGCGGACTTTACTTCCTTGATTCTGTAGGTGCCTCCAATGTCTGTTATCTCGTAGGCCTGGACAGCCATATCCACGTTCGTCACTTTGACGGACTCCGGGACAAAGAACCGAGCGGCAGGGCCTGTTGGTCTGGTGTTTATGGCTGCTCTGACCGGGCGACCTTGGAGGACGGCTCCATTCAGCTCTCGAGCCTTCGTGCGGGCTTCTTCCATCGTGGAGTACGTCAAGATCATGGTTTTGGATGGGCTGCTCCATTGGATGGTCAGGGTATCGAGGTCCTCTCCTCCTCCCGACGCGTTCATCTTGCCCCACATGGCATTTGCTCCGAGTTCGAACTCAAGGTAACGGTCACGGAAGGTGATGCCCTCCAGCGCGCGTTCCTCGATCTCTTTGGTGTTCTCGGTTTGAGTAAGGACGGTTGCCTTCTTCGATCCGTTGTCGAAGACCAAATCCGCGACGTGGAATTGATCATCTTCCAGCTCCAATTCCCTGCTGAAAATGTGTGTGACGTCTTCTTTGGTTGCATTCAAGGGAAACTTGCGAACGATGACGGCGCAGAGATCAAATCCAGGAATGAGACTCCTGGTTTCGAATCCTGCGGCAAACGTCACGAGGTTTGAGCCACTGACAACGACCTGGAGGGTAGCGGCTGATTCTCTCTGTCGTTTCTGGCGCTCAGCGAGGTCACGCTGGGCTCTCTCGCGGGCTTCACGCTCCCGGCGGACGCGCTCAGCTTCAGCACGCTGCCTTTCCCTAGCTTCCTGCTCCCTGAGACTCTGCACTCTTTCCTGCTCACGTCGTTGAGCCTCTTCGGCTTCCTGTCTCCTCCTTATCTCCTCCTGTCTCCTCCTGCGCTCATCCTCTTCTATCCTCCTCCTGGCTTCTTCTTCCTCAGCTATCGCTTGAAGCCTGCGGATTTCATCTTGTCGAATCTTTGTTGGCAGGTAAGACAGTAGATCTGGATGGCTGGTCCGACAAGCCACGCACCTTTGGGTCGTGGCTATACGCGCAGCCGGCCCCCTTCATACATCTTCCGTCTCTGAAAGCGAAGCAAAGTTTCTTTCGCATTCCTCGGCCGCCGTTGGCTTGGGTAGTAGCGATCGCTGGCTGGTTGCCAGATGCGCCACCTCCGCCCCTCCTGCTACTTGCGGTGAGGATGCTATGGGAGCGTCAAGGATCTAACACCCACCTTCGGCGCGATTTCTGCGTAGGGCCACCTGCAGCGGGGCTATTGGACAGGCCCGCATTTGCAGCTGAAGGAGTAGGCTGCTTGCAGACATTGTGTTTAGGCTATGTGCCAACATCCACGCAAGAGCTATCACTTACCTGGGCGGCAGAGATGGGGGTATCCGCAGTATGCAAATAACGACATGCATTCCCCTTCGTACATTTTCCCTGTCGATAAAGCCTGCACTCTTCCCTCGCTCGAGCTCGAGCATTGGGATTGGTTGGGTTTGACGTTGATTGGGACATCGAGGCTGACACTCTGCTTTCCTCGCGCACTCAAAAATGGGTGGGAGGGGAAAGAAGGGATTGTAGGTCCACCCATGAGGCCAGACTGTATATATACCTAATCGAACCTAGTAGGACCGAACCTAATCATAAAGGGCAGATGCGGTGATGGCTGGGCGCTTAATGCCCGAATCATCTGGAAGCCGGTGCTCGTGAGAAGTAGAGCCGAGACTGCCATTCATCCACAAACGAGTCGGGGGGTGTAGGCCAGCGATTGGCAAGCCCGTCCATAGCAACGCCCAGCTCAGTCTCGAACTCGCTGGATTAACAGTCCAAGCCCTGGACATGAGTTCACATAGACAAGAGACAACTGGCCTTAAATTACCGAGATGAATAGAGGTGAGGCGTTGTTGTCGGACTGTGTCGACTTCATTGTCTTTGGGCGCTTACAGTAACCACCGTCTGCTGCTGTTCTGGGCTGTGCCGATCAAACGCCTCATGGCAAAACCTACGTAAACCCTCCTTCGAGTGATGAAATTTCTTGGGGTGGATGAGATTTGGCCTGATCTCGAACTCTCGGACAAAGAGCTCGACGATGTCCTTCTCCTTTACGCTGTGTGGAATATGGGAGATGGCAACTGAACAGAGTTCGAAACTTCGAATCCGGGGGTGAACATGCTTATATCAAGGCCGGCCGAAAACTCGAGGAGGTTGGATACTACAAGGTGTCAAATTCTCGGCTAAGGACGTCGTCTGGGACCTCACGAAGGCTGTTAAGCCATCCCGGCGAAGGGCTGAGACTGCGACCTTGGTCGTCGCGGGCAAAGGAACTACGGAGTTACATGAGGCGTCTATCTAAGGGACCGAGTCTCACGGTCACGCTGCAAGCGCGGTAAAACCCCTATTCTGACACAAGGCGACACCACTGGTAGGGCTGCGTATCTAAGTCGGAATAAGTTACAAAGTGTAAATTAATCGTGTAATTTACATTAATTTACACATTAGTTGCAAGAGGTCCGACAAGGGGGGTGCATATAATGTAACAAATGTCTTCGCCGAGAGAAGGTTCGCCGTCGTTTTGCATCATCGCTACTACTCGACCTGTCCATCTAACCTTTCCCGAAGGCAAACTGACCCTCTCGTCATTCTCAAACATCTTTTGGGCTTAAATTTTTGGGCTTGAACGCCTGCATCGTAGCTTCAACAGTGGGTCCCCAACCCAATCTGACGGATCCTCACGCGGACCTGGACTCAGAACATCTCTCGGGCTAGCGGAATGGCAACACAGAAGTAGGGGCAGGCCCTGGAATAGTTCTTCCAGGGAATATCAAACTCTTTCGAGATCGATACGAGCAGGCTGTCCTCAAGCCTTGCCGTCTGCCCCTATTCGCGTTGATGGAACCGTGTTTTGACTAAACTCACTCAATGAGGCGGCGGGTCCATAGAACTAGATGACTGGAGGTAAAAAGCGGGCCTAAAAAGCACAGATACGCAATGGAGAGGTTCTGAGGCCCGTAGAAGACTTTTTGAATAAATTACATTTTTTACACTGTAAATTACATTAGTTGCCGGGCCCAAAATTCGGAGCTTTAATTTACAGGATTATATGCACACGGTCGAATTATATACGCAGCCCGTCACACCAGGTCACAGCTTATTCTCGAGCATGCCTCTCTTCCAGATCACGTTGAACCTTTGCTTTCCTCTCCGCCTCCGCCTGGGCCTTCCTTTCCTTGATCGCTGCCTGCATCACTACCTTTGCCTTCCTCCGTTCCTCCTGCTCGCGTTGGGCTCTCTGCAATGCCTCTTGCTTTGCTTTCTCTTTCTGCTCAAGCTCTCGTTGTACTTCTTCTTGCACCCGTCGAATCTCTTGCAGCTGCTGCGCCATGGACATCTCGGGCTCTCCTAGCACCATCACTCCTTCCGCTTCATGCGGTTTGACTGCGAGATCGAGTGCATTGTCATGGACCTGGATGTACTCAGGAGGGGCACAGATGCCCATGTCCCGTGAACGACCCGGCTCTCTGATACTTGGCGCATGTGATGCTCGGATGCTCGCCGCGCTGTCAATGCCAATGTGTATCTGAGCAATCTCGTAAGCTCTTCATCGCGGGCCGTAGTGCACCTTGAAGATCATGCCATGGAGGTAGAGACATTGGTCCCCATCGACACAGTGTCTTTTTCCCACTCAAAGCACACATTAGCGAGTTTAGCCTTCGTCGTTTGCCTTGAGACGTCGACAGGGACGTGCTGGTCATTTTTCCATCGGATCCTTTCCTCCAACTTCGCCCGGAAGGAGCGTGCCTGCCCTTGCAGTTGCTCTATCGTCGACGGCAGTGGAGACTGGGGTTCTCCCTGCGTAACGATTTCAGCGTGTTTCTATGAGGTTTCATAAGCCTTCGTCGTAGGCATATCGGGTACCACCCTTACCTGTATGTCGTGGTGGTATTGGCATTGGTTCCCTTTGAAATTGACACATCGACCTTTCTCCCACTTAAAGCATGCGTTCTTCGGTTTTGGTTTCGTAGCCTGGCTATTCGCCTCTTTCTTGGGTATGTTGGTAACCTTGTCGGCTTTCTGGCCTCTCTTGCGCTGGATCGCTTCCTCCAACTTTGCTCGGGCGGAGAGTGCCTTCTCTGCCAATTCTTGTGCCGTGAGCGGTGCCGGAGCTCCATAACTCTTGTGTCTCTTGACTCGGTTTGTGGGCTGATTTGTTCATCAGAGTTGAATACGTCGACAGAAGAATGCTCGAGCAAGAGTGTTCAAGTCCTAACTTGAATGTCGTGACTGTAGCGGCAGTTGTTGCCCCACCGACAAGTACCATGACTCTCGAATTGGAAGCAAGGGCCCTTCCTGCGTGGAAGTCGTTGAGAACCAGAGCATCCTTCGTTGGCCACAAAGGCAGCGCAGGACTTGAAGGACCTTGAACGTGGACTGGTTCTGGGGCCGCCAAGATAACCGACGGATGAAGGCGGGGACAAGCAGCACCAACAGCACATCTACCCGCTCGAAAGTCATCACAGAGCATGGCTTCGTTCCCTAGATCGGCACGACCTCCAGAAGCACATCCGTCTGTGAGAGTAGGATCCACCGTTCCCATGTCTAGCAGGTGAATGGCGGTTCGAGTCAAAAACGATCAGAAGCCGCATGTCTGTGGAAGTCTATTTGTAGGCTTCCTGAATGAGCTTGCCGAGATGCGTTGAGAGTCAGGTATTCGAAGGCAACGGTACCAACAAGTCGGCGCTTATGTCGGGTCGTCGATGTGGTATTGAGTACTTGGTGAGCGACGGTAACGTTCAAGGACATTGCTGTTCGTTACAAACCGTCATCATGATCATGAAGTGTGGATGCAAAGGGTGGGATTCAGACGCAGTGGATTGATATAATACATGGGCAAACAGAGCGCCTAACTGACGCAAATGCAGGCATGTACCTCGTCAATGTCGACGTTTCTCCTTCGTACAAACGTTAATCGGGTTAGCTCAATACCTGGCGATGAAATAGAAACGGTGGGTAATTATTTCTTTGCTAATGCCATCGGACCTACATACCTAATAACATTCGGTTCATTCACTTTCTTCACCTGGACCATTTTAAAACCAAAATCGCTGCCAGTGGATTTCATTCGTGCACTACACTAATGTACAAAGTACGGACCGAGTCGAGAGGTGGAAAGTTCCCTTCAAAGCGAACACTACAAGTTGAATTCTGCGTAAAGCCACAGCCGATTCTCAAACAAGACTACATAATGGTGCACCAGCCCCCTTCCGATTGTCTCCTTGCAGGTGCCGCCGCTTGGTTCATTAACTCCCGCTGAGCCCGGGCCATATCCGCCCTGATCCTCTCTCGTGCCAAGGCTTCGGCCTCCCTTTGACGTGCAAGGCGTGTGCGTTCTTGAGCGCGTCGCTGTTCAGCCTCCATATCGACGTATCCTCCTAAGTACCCTCCAAGAGGCTGCTCGGCCTGCAGCCGTTGTGCATATCTTCGATCTGCCTCCTCTTGCGCAGCACGAAGGCGTTGTGCATTGTCCGCGGTACCGACAGCAGGTTGTGGGACGGCGGCAGGAGCGACAGGTTCGGGCTCGTGGATGCCCCCGTGCACTGTACGCATGTGGATGTAAATGGTCTCAGGAGAGAACACCCCTAGGCACCTCCAGCAAATGTGAGCTCCACAGCGACAAGTGATATGGTTGCACCCCTCTCCTTTCATGATCAACACATTGCACTCTGGACATTTCTTCGCATTATTTCGTTGAGCCCATTCGTCGTTCAGTCGCTCTTGCTCCGCTGGGCTCCTTTGGATTCTTGCCTCTTCGCATCTCATCCCCTCGTGTGCCTCTTCGTCGCACCTCCCACAGATCTTGAAGAAGCAAGATGGGCACTGGTGGGAGTCCTTAGTGTTGTCGCATCGATAGATTTGGGAGCAATCAGGAGTGGGGCAGTACTTGAATGTGCGAGCGTTTTGTTCCAGGTACGCAAGGAAGGCTGCGTCGACAAGGCGATTGACCCGTGAAATGGTGAGATAGCGTTGAATGATTGGAATCGCGACTGGTTGGCCGCATGTTGCTTCTTCGCCCATGCAGACAAGAGGGAACGTCTTTGAGTCGGCAGCGGATGTCAAATAGTGGCGCAAGCAGCCTTCGCAATATGAATGCCCACAGCTCAGGGTGTCTGGGGATGATACCTCGTCGTAACAGATGGGGCAGGTATCGCCCCCACCGGTCCTCTGCGAGACCGCCAAACCTGATCGCATAAGTTCCGCGGCCTCGTCCATGAGCTTTCGAAGGTGGTGTCTAGCATCGTCGCCGCCCTTGATCTTGATGGTGGCAGGCTGGGAGCTGAGGTTGAGAGTAACGTTCTCCTCTCCTAGAGCGTCCTGTAAGGTCTTCATTCCTGACCGGACGAAGAACGCGAGCGATTGGCGCTGCAAGGGGATCGACCACTCCAAGAAGTTGAGCCTTTCCACCTCCTCCTGGATCACTTCTTTCGCTGCAAACTTGCTGGGACCGGTACCAAAGAGACGTAAAGCTTGCACCCTCCTGTCGACGGTGGCGTAAGCCCCGGTGGTGTCTTTAATCCTCCTCAGCAACGTAGTCCCCGCAGCACCCAAGAACGAGCTGTGCCAATGCTCTGAGGTAAGGCGCTCTCCAACCACGAGATTCTCAACCCGTACTTTCAACGCACCCACTTCCTGTTGGTTGGATCCGAGTACCTTGATGTACGTCCTCCCGTTACTCTTGCTCTCGTTCAATCGAACGAACGCACCCTTACGCTTCGATCCTTCTGCGAGTTCGTCCCAGAGAGTTTTCTGAGAGTCATATTGTTCGCGGATGATGCTGATCGTGAATTGGTGTCCGGTGGGCAAGAACGCGCGAAATGGCGGGTTCCGCCCGAAGGATCCATCCTCAATAGCATTGAACACTCGTTGGGCTGCTTCGCTTGAAGAGAAGCGAGCTTTAGACTGCATTCGGTTTCCCTCCACTGGCGCTGTTTGGATGGACCCTGGTATCGCACCATGCGTGCGCAACCGTGCTTCCAAGGAGCTGACGCAGGTTTGAAGGTCGTATGCAACGCCAGACCTCACCTCCCTGATGATATAGGTGCCCCCAATCTCTGCAAGCTCGTAGGTCTGAAGAGCCATGTCCACATTTGTTACTTTGACGGACTCTGGGACAAAAAATCGAGCGGCAGCGCCTGTTGGCCTGGTGTTCATTACCGCCTTGATTCGGCGACCACGCAAGGTCGTTCCGTCTAGCTCCCGAGCCTTGGTCTGGGCATCCTCCATTGTGGAGTATGTCAATATCATGGTCTTGGATGGGCAGCCAAAGTGAATGGTGAGAGTATCGAGGTCCTCTCCTCTTTCTCGTCCCCCACCAGAAGCGTTCATCTTGCCCCACGTCGCGTTCGCACCGAGCTGGAACTCAAGGGGTTGGTCGCGGAAAGTAATACCTTCCTGTGCTTGTTCTTCAATTTTGGTGGTGTTTTCCGTTTGGGTGAGGACGGTAGCCTTCTTGGAGCCGTTATCAAAGACCATATCCGCAACGTGGAACTGATCGCCTTCCATTCCCAAGCTACTGCGAAAGACGTGCGCAACGTCTCCTTTGGTTGCATTCAAGGGGAACTTGCGAATGATGACAGCGCAGAGGTCAAATCCGGGAATGATGCTCCTGGTTTCGAAACCTGCGGCGAACGTGACGAGGTTTGAGCCACCGACAACGACCTGGAGGGTAGCGGCTGCCTCCCTCTGTCGTTTCTGACGTTCCATGAGCTCGCGTTGGGCTCTCTCACGGGCTTCGCGTTCCTCGCGTTCCTGCCGGATACGTTCGATCTCAGCTCTCTCGCGGGCTTCCCGCTCTTCCTTCTCCCTCTTCCTTCGTTCCCTCTCAGCGCGCTTTCTTTCCGCTTCGGCACGCTTTCTTTCTGCCTCAGCTCGCCTCCTTTCTGTCTCGGCGCGCTGCCTCTCCATAGCTTCCTGCTCCTTGACTCTTTGCAATCTTTCCGCCTCACGCCGTTCGGCTTCTTGGGCCTCCTCTCTCCTCCTGCGCTCCTTTTCTTCTGCCCTCCTCTTGATTTCCTCTGCTATCCTCGTCCTGATTTCTTCTTCCATCCTCCTCTTGTTTTCTTCTCCTATTCTCCTCTGGGTTTCTTCCTCTATCCTCCTTCGAGTTTCTTCTCCTATCATTATCCTAGCTTCTGCTTCTGCCCTTGTCCTGGTTTCTTCCTCTTCCTTGGCTATCGCCTGAAGCCTGCGAATTTCATTCTGTCGAACCTAGGTCGACGGTTAAGGCGGTCGCCCTGGAGCTTCGACATGTAAATCTACGTACCAGCAGGTCATGAATATAGGGACAGTCTTTTCCCTTCGTGCATATTCCGTCTCTGAAAGCGAAGCAATGCTTCTTCGGCACAGTGCCTGCTCCACCGTTGGGTTGGGTAGCCACAACCAGCTGGCTGGCAGGTGCGCCACCTTTGCCTTTCCTACTACTCGCTGTGAGTATTAAAAGGGAGCGGCGAGGGCAGAGTACTTCCTACCTCGGTTGCGATTTTTGCGGAGGTCCCGCCCCTACGGGCCTTTGGGACGGGCCCGCGCCCATATTGGGACCAGGAGACGACTTCAAGCCAATTCAGACTTCAGTTCAGTCTATGAATCCTCTATTGGCCTAAAAAGGCTACTTACCTGCGCAGCGGCGATGGTGGGATCCGCAGCATGGAGGAAACCACATGCATCGCCCTTCCTGCACTTTCCTTGACGATAAAAGCTGCATTCGCGCTTTTTTCGAGCACGAGCATTAGGTTTGGTTGGATTGGAGGCTGATTGGGACATGGAGGCGACACTCTGCTTTCCCTGCGCACTCAAGAATGGGTGGGAGGGGAGAGAAGGGATTGTGGGCACACCATGAGGCTGGAGTGAATATATACCCAATCGAAGCTAGCAGGAACTGAGCTTAATCATGAAGGTCAGGTGCTGTGATCGCCGAGCGCTTAAGGTTCAAGTCAACCGGAAGCCTTATCGTTCCCGTGTGTGTGGAGCCAGGAGCTCTAGGTGAAGCTAGGAAGATAGCATCTACATTTGAAGGGGGTAAGGAAATGATGAGCATGAGGCCGGCGTGACCTCTTCCCTCACTGCTGAGGGAATGATCTAGAGTTTCAGGGTGAATTTATTAAGAAAGGGTTGCAGTAATGACCTTGGCGTGGACCTACATTGCTTACAGAAGAGAGCTCACCTGGTGCTAGTCGAGGCCATCAGAAGAACAGTTTGGGCGCTTAAAACCTGTCACCTGCTGCTGTGCACTGTGCACAAAACGCCTCACGGCGATTGAGTCATAATTTAGACGTCAGGGGTACTCATATTTGTGTATCTGTGGAAATTAGGGCCACAAACACTCTGGGTTTTAAAACGGTCCCTAGAATCGAGATGACCATCCGGATTCAAGTTGAATAGTTCGGAGCTGTGCGGCTTCATGCAATCACCTCCCTCTTTTGTCTTCCTTACATTGGCCGACTAGCTCAGTTGGTTGGAGCGACCTGCTAACAACGCGATGGTCTTGGGTTTGATCCCCGTCATGGCCATCTTCTGATTTTTACGTATTCCTTTTACCAGAGCGGCAAGGGTATTGTGCACCTGGCAGAATGTCTGTTGAAGTCTATTTGAAGACTTGGAACGATACATGGGCAAACAGAGCCCCTAAGCCGCAAATGCAGATGTGTTCCTCGTCAATGTCGACGTTTCTCCTTCGTATCAATTTTGGCTTTTAGATAGGAACGGTGGATACATTTTTTGGCACTGTTGTTAGACCTATCTGATTACCCTACCCAAGATTTGGGTTCATTTCAGTCAGCTTCTGCACCTGGATCATTTTGACACCAAAATCAACTTTCCTTGTTACACCACAACGATGTCCAACAGTGTGGATGAAGTCAAGGATTTTGTCAAAGCTCCTTTCAAGTTAAGCATTACAATGTTGGTGTGAAGACCTAGCCGATGACTCGATCGAGACTACATGATTGTACACCGGCTCCCTTCAGAATTACTTGCTGTAGGTGGCGCCTGGTTCGTCAACTCCTGCTGAGCCCGGGCCATATCCTCCCTTATCCTCTCGCGGGCCCATGCTTCGGCATCCCTTCGACGCGCGAGGCGGTTGCGTTCTTCAACACGGCCCTGTGCAGCCTCAACTTCGAGATATCCATCCATATACTGCTGCAGTCGTTGTGCATCATCCACGTTGGTGGCAGGAGCCTGTGGGGTGGCAGGAGTAGCGGCGGGTGCATCACGGATACCCCCATGCGCATAGCGCATGTGCATATAGATTGTCAGCCGGGAGTAGACCCCCAGGCAGATCCAGCAAAAATGAGTCCCGCACAGGCATTTAACGTGATTACACCCATCCTCTTTGATGATCATTGCTCGACACTCTGGGCATCTCTTCGCGTTGTTGCTTAAGGCCCATTCCTCGCCCAACGGGTCCTGCTCCGCTGGATTCCTCTGCATCCTTGCATCTTCGCATGTCATCCCCTCGTGCGCCTCCTCATCACACTTCCCACAGATCTTGAAAAAGCAAGAGGGGCACTGATGAGATTCCTTGGTGTTGTCACATCGATAGATCTGGGAGCAGTCAGGGGTGGGGCAGTACTTGAATGTGCGGGGGTTTTGCTCGAGGTATGCAAGGAATGCAGCATCGACAAGTCGATTCATTCGTGAAGCGGTGAGATAGCGTTGGATGATGGGAATAGCCACGGGCTGACCGCATGTTGGCTCTCCTCCCATGCAAATCAGGGGAAATGTCTTCGCATCCGCTGCAGATGTCAGGTAGTGGCGCAAGCATCCTTCGCAGTACGAATGCCCACAGCTCAGAGTGTCCGGGGACAAAACTTCATCATAGCAGATGGGACAAGCGTTGCCCCCGTCTACCTTCCGCGCGACCGTCAACCCAGATCGAACAAGTTCTGCGGCCTCATCCATGAGCTTCCGAAGGTGGTGCCTGGCATCGTCTCCGCCCTTGATCTTGATGGTGGCCGGTCTGGAGCTGACGTTGAGAGAGACGTTGTCCTCCCCTAAAGCGTCCTGCAAGGTCTTCAACCCGGAGCGGACGAAGAATGCCACTGACTGGCGCTGCAAGGGAATCGACCACTCGAGGAAGTTCAACCTCTCCACCTCCTCCCGGATCACCTCCTTAGCTGCAAGCTTGCTGGGACCGGTGCCGAACAGTCGCAACGCCTGGACTCTTCTATCAACAGTAACGTACGCCCCTGTTGTGCTTTCAATCTTCGTCGATAATGCAGTTCCCGCAGTGCCCAAGAACGAGCTGTGCCAATACCCTGAAGCAAGGGGCTCCCCAACCACGAGATTTTCAACCCGCACCTTCAATGCCCCAACTTCCACTTGGTTGGATCCGAGGACATTGATGTACATCCTCCCGTTACTCTTGCTCTCGTTCACGCGAACAAATGCCCCATTGCGATTGGACCCTTCTGCAAGGTCGTCCCAGAGGGTCCTCTGAGAGTTGTATTGTTGGCGGACGATGCTGATCGTGAATTGTTGTCCCTTGGGCAAGAACGCATGGAACGGAGGGTTTCGTCCGAGTGATCCGTCTTCAATGGCAGTGAACGCTCGTTGAGCTGCTTCGCTTGAAGGGAAGCGAGCTTTGGCCTGCATCCGACTCCTTTCCAGCCGTGATGTTTGGAAGGAGCCAGGTATCGCACCATACGTCCGCAACCGTACTTCCAAGGTTTGAATACAGTCTTGGAGGTCGTAGGCAACGCCCGACCTCACCTCCCTGACCATATCAGTATCTCCGATGCCCTCAAGCTCGTCGGTCTGGAGGGCCATATCCACATTTGTCACTTTGACGGACTCTGGGACGAAGTACCGAGCGGCGGCGCCTGTTGGTCTAGTGTTCATCACTGCTCTAATTCGGCGACCATGAAGAATCGTTCCGTCTAGCTCTCGAGCCTTCGTCTGAGCCTCTCCCATTGTGGAGTATGTCAAGATCATAGTCTTGGATGGGCAGCTCCATTGGATGGTCAATGTGTCGGTGTCCTTTCCTCCTCCAGAGTCATTCATTTTTCCCCACATGGCATTTGCTCCGAGCTCGAACTCAAGGTAACGGTCACGGAAGGTGATGCCCTCCAGCGCGCGTTCCTCGATCCCTTTGGTGTTCTCGGTTTGAGTAAGGACGGTTGCCTTCTTCGATCCGCTGTCGAAGACCAAATCCACAACGTGGAACTGATCGCCTTCCATTCCCAAACTACTGCGAAAGACGTGCACAACGTCTCCTTTGGTTGCATTCGAGGGGAACTTGCGAACGACGACAGCGCAGAGATCAAATCCAGGAATGATGCTCCTGGTTTCGAAACCTGCGGCGAACGTGACGAGGTTTGAGCCCCCGACAACGACCTGGAGGGTCGCGGCCGCTTCCCTCTGTCGTTTCTGGCGCTCAGCGAGCTCACGTTGAGCCCTCTCGCGGGCTTCCCGAGCCTCGCGGCGTTCGATCTCGGCCCGTTCGCGTGCTTCCCGCTCTTCCTTCTCCCTTTTCCTTCTTTCTCTCTCTGCACGCTTTCTTTCCGCCGCAACGCGCTTTCTTTCCGCCTCAGCACGCCTCCTTTCCGTCTCAGCACGCCTTCTATCCATAGCTTCCTGCTCCTGTACTCTTTGCAGTCTTTCCTCCTCACGTCGCTCGGCTTCTTTGGCTTCCTCTCTCCTCCTGAGCTCCTTTTCTTCCGTTCTCCTCCTGATTTCCTCTTCTATCCTGGTCCTAATCCCCTCTTCCATCCTCCTCCTGTTTTCTTCTTCTTTCCTCCTCCTGGTTTCTCCCTCCATCCTGCTCCTGATTTCTTCCCCCATCCTTATCCTGGCATCTGCTTCCACCATCCTCCTGTTTTCTTCTTCCTCGGCTATGGCTTGAAGCCTGCGGATTTCGTCCTGTCGAATCTTTATTGATAGCTGGGTCGATCGTTCTGGAATGGTGAAAAGGCAAGTCACGCACCTGTGGGTCATGACTATATGTGCAGGCTAACCCCTTCATACACCTTCCGTCCCTAAAAGCGAAACAAGGCTTCTTTCGTATACCCGAACCACCATTGGCTTGGATGGCTAAAGGCGGCTGAGTGGCGGCTGCACCGCCTTTGCCTGTCCTGCTGGTTACTGTGAGGATCGCAAGGGAAAGGCGAGGTCAGTAAAATTCCTACGTTCTACGGGATCCTTCCGGAGGTCCAGGTGCTACAGGGCCTTGGGATGGGTCTGCGCCTGGAAAATCTGAACCAGGAGACTGCTTTCAACCAGTTCAGTCTGGGCGCCCACAGCCAGCTTAAAAAGTCGCCACTCACTTGCGCAGCGGAGATGGAGGTAGTCGAAGCATGGAGAAAACCACATGCATCCCCTTTCAGACACTTTCCCTGTCGATAAAAGTTGCATTCGCGCTTTTTTCGTACACTAGCATTAGGATTGGTTGGATTAGAGACCGATTGAGACATGGATGTAACACTCTGCTTTCCCCGTGCACTCTAGAATGGGTGGGGAGGGAAGAAGGGATTGTGGGCACACCACGAGGCTGCATGACGCCCGACGGAATATATGCATAATCAAAGCTATGCAGGAATTGAACCTAATCATGGAGGTCAGGTGCTGTGTTGGACGGGCGCTTAATGTCCAAATCACCCATGCGTGTGGAGCCAGAAGCTCTAGGGGAAGCTAGGAAGATAGTATCTACATTCGAAGGGGGTAAGGAAATGATGAGCATGAGGCCGTCACCCACTCTGCTGAAGGAATGGTCTAGAGTTTCAGACTGAATTTATTAAGAAAGGGTTGCAGAAACGACCTTGGCGTGGACCTACATTGCTTACAGAAGAGAGCTCACCTGGTGCTAGTCCGACGAGGCCATCAGAAGAACAGTTTGGGCGTTCGAAACCTGTCACCTGCTGCTGTGCACTGTGCACAAAACGCCTCACGGCGATTGAATCATAATAAGAATTTGGACGTCAAAGGTGCTCATATGTGTGTATCTGTGGAAAAATAGGGCCATAAACACTCTGGCGTTTAAACTGGTCCCTAGAATCGAGATGACAATTCAGATTGAAGAGTTCCGAGCGGTGCGCTCTCATCATATTCACTCTCTTCCGTGACTTCGTTCATTGGCCGACTAGCTCAGCTGGTTAGAGCGTCGTGCTAATAACGCGAAGGTCTTGGGTTCGATCCCCACGTTGGCCAATCTGTTCCGTGTGAATAGATATACTTTTATTTTTATTTTTTCAATCGACTCATTCTCGCACCAAGTTACCTACCTACCAGTTAGACCGCGCTCAGGCGTTGAGCAATAGCCACCTTCCCTTATCACACAGAAGGCAAGCTTTTTGCCAACCAAAGGCAGGAGTAAAAGGGCCAATGAACATTGTCGTATAAATACACTTTTTGGAAGATATGGGAGGCCGATATAAATATTGTACAAGATGCCAAGATAATGACGGTACACCAGACCGTAATAAATGCAGCCACGCCAGGTGAATAATTAAGAAACGAGAGGAAGATAGGAGCGTAGCTGGAGGATACTAAATAGATCTAGAGTATGATGCAAAATAAATAGTATGAATCGAGAGCAAGCAGATGATTGATGATGGGGCATGGATTGGAATCGTGAACATAGAGGAGAGAGAGAAAAGGGTCGGTGGATGCCACTCGCTCTACGAGGAACACGAGCCTGTCGTGCTGCTGACGGGGATTCAGAAAGGAGTCAACCTCAAGAAGCGGAGACGACGACCGGCGTCGGTGCTTGCATCCTGTGGATCACAACCAGGCATGAATAGAGATTAGAAGGGGAAATGGGCTTCGGAGTCACAAAACTGTCGTCAAGAAGTGGCTGGTGTATAAGGTCTTGCCGCAGAAGAACGGTGATCAAAATTCCTTCATCTCTTCATCAATCGTTTCGACGTTGCTGCTAACCGAGAGCCCGCGGTCTCTCGTCGGTTTCGTTGGCTTGACGGCAGAATTCGAATTCACCGTTGCCTTGGGGGCATCGTTGCGAAACGACACAGAACCCCTTCGATTGGGTGGCATGGAGAGTCTGAGGGAGGATAGCGAGGGAAGAGCGGGTACAGGAGGAACGTCGGGTAAGGGAGCAGTTGGCGGCGGCGCTGGCGCAGGTCCTGGGGTCATGGATGATGTACGGCGGAGATATCGGCGAATCCTAATAAACAAGCAAGAGATCAGCATGAAACTTCAACCATAGATGTCAACATGTTAATGAACGGATTTACACACCTTCCGTGAACCGCGCCAGGTGGCGGAGGAGGTCTGCTATGCGAGAGCGCGGCCCCAACACTCCCACTCCTGAGCCGGCCCATCAAGCTCGTTCCGTGGCTTGCCTCGTTCTGACCGCCCCCAAAAAAGTTGAACACGGATTCAGTCGGAGGTGACGAGGCAAGACTGCCACTCCGGGACCGACTAATGGCTCGTTGCAGATGTAAAGCGTTGCCTGCTGTACGGATTGGAGACCGGATGACGTTCATGGGTGAGGTTGCGACGGTCAGGCTCGACCGTCTCCTCCTCAACCTTGGCATGGTGCCAATCGACGACCCCGATCCAGCGCGAGCTCTAGCAACGGACTGTTGTGTAGGAGTGATGTCCCGTTTGAAATCTGTATCCATATCGTGGTCGCTGAGGTCGATGTCAGTGTCGGTGTCGGATTCACTGTGAGCCCGGGGTAGTGGTGAGACTGGGCGAATGGGAGAGCTGTCGCCTATGGGTATGTGGAGGCTGCCAGACGAGCCTTTTGTTGCTCTGTCCTTGGACGGTGTCTTGGGCAGATCACCCAGGCCAAAGCCACTCGGAGCGAGCAGTCCAGCAGAGAACAGAGCCGAGTACCCAGCCATTTGTTGCAGCAGGATTGAGCAGGGGGTATTATAGAGGTATTTTTGAGAAAGAAATAGAAAGAAATAGAAAAAGCGATGAAGATGATGGTCAGGATGAAAAGGTGGCTGGCAGAAATTTAAATGATAATTGCAGTGGAGGCGCGGCTGTTGCCAAGCTCCAACAGCAACTCGAGGCCACTAGGCACCACGGTTCGACTTTCCACGCGACAAAACATCGCGTAAATAACTGATCAGCAACAGGGGTGGGAACATCATTAGGCGCCCGACGCGGGGCCAACCGTCGCGAGGCCACTCTGCGCTAGGGATAAATGGTAATCCGTCTTCGATCCCTTGTTCGTCGCATGGGCTGCTAACCTACTTTGTAACTGCGTTTATTGGCAGTGGCCAACTCATATGTATACCCGTCGTCGACTGCTGTGAATGTTTGTCCTCACCGCTTCTCGTGCCCCCTACACAGCCAATGGAGGTGAAGTATGCAGTACGCATGACATGCGACTACACCCCTTTTCCAAAGCTCGATGACTTTGAAGCAGACCGCCGGGAATACGTTAGGAACGGGATAATTGCAGTGGAGGATATCATCGCGTACGTGGCCATGCCTTTGGAAGGAGAAATGACTAGGGTGAGAATCTGTCGCTGTAGCATCTTTTCACCTGCTCGTGTCAAATCGGGGTGACAGGGTATGTAATTCCTTGTTTTCCACTAAGAGATCTGCCAAATAATTCTATGCATACCAAGTCTAAACATTTCTGCCTTGTGTTCAACTGCCTGAGCTACGGTATGCGGTCGCTCTTGCATTTTGGTGAAGCAGTCTGCTTTGGAAGCGGAAGAAAACGAATGTAAGCCAAGTGAACCATGTCTGTCGTACACAGTATGTACGTTGCGTCCACAAGAACACCATGCCCGTACTTTGCGGCGATGAGTACCAAATGAGCGCCATGAAAGCAAGAGGATATTGATCCAATTTCATGACTTCCTGTTCATCAAAGAAGATACTTGAAGCGCGACTCAGGCTAGGCTATAATTGCTACGAGCAAATTCTTCTTGGTAATCAGTCCTGCTTGTGATCTGGGGCTTCATAAGCGTCATTCGGGTTGCATGCAACTGTCAATGGACCCACGACAACGTGTGGGCAGCCTCTGTGGGCTACGCGCCCGCTGTCGAGCTCTGTGATCGTTTTTGCCCATCGCTTCTAATCATGATATAGCCCACTGCCGCCTACACAGCCAACAATGAAGCAAACACAAAGAGTCAACTCTGGACTTTGTTGTGTCCTCGCATATCTTCGAACTGATCTTCACTACGAACAGTATGTCTTTCCAACTGACTGACCTTTTGTGCCGAACGTGGTACGGTGACTCTTGGCTATCAAATGTTATCAAATTCGAAGCAGATGGTACAGGAGAGGTTAGCCCATGTCCCTGGAAGCTAAACGCCATTCTCATCATCGGTTAGATCCTTCGTACGGCCGAACTATCCCTACACATCGCCGCTCACTTCACTTGGAGGGTACTTGCTGAAGGCTCCAGCATTACCCCCGCCGCCTCGACCATCTCAAGGCGCTTGTCGAGCATCCTTTCCTCTTCAACACAGGCACTAGCAACCGCCCAGATCGAAATCACCCTATCCACGCGTACGGATCACATCTCCTTCATTAAAGGACCGCTGGACGGATGGGATTCTGGCGTTGGCCGCCTGCTCCCTGATGCGTTCCTACCTCGGACGTTCAGTCTCAAATTTGAGAAGGGCGAGTTTATCTCGGCAAACCCTATGCCTTCTACCAGCCTCCTCCCCATCCTTAGCCGCCGTAAGGAAGACAAATACGAGCTGCGCATGACATGTGACCCAAACCCCCTTCCACGCTTGGAGAACTGGACAGAAGAGTGCCGCCAAGGCCTGACTGATTGCATTGGAGTCGATGACTGGTTTATGTGGGTAGCAGATCCTTTGAAGAGGGGAGGAGGGTTAGAGGGATAACTTCTACCTTGGCTTGTTGGCGAAGTTTGATATTCTACTGGAGATTCGTGTTCATAAAAGTCGCAGCTCTTTGCTAGACGGTCGCAAGGCAGACGGATGACCCCAAATGACCCCAAATCGCAAGCAGGCTTCAATACTAGGAAGAATTCAAAGCTTGCAGATCACAGGATTCTTATGTTCGCTTGTGATTCCTAGTTGAGCAGTAGTTCACCATGCTGGCGAGCATTCTTATATGCCCTTCCTCACTTCCAAGGTCCAATTCCATGCCAGCGCTTTTCCCTACAGATGCTAAGTCCTGTGGGCACAACCGACAAGGCGTACATTACCAGCGTATATCCGGTTTGTAGGCATTCGTTCTACCTCGCCTCCCAGGAGGACCCATTCGCCTACATGCACACTATTTAACGGTTTCAATTTTCAAAGATTCTCAGCAGGCCTGGAGCCCAATTTGAAGCCATTGTCTTTGTCGATACCCATTCAGGGCTGGTACCCATTAGCACCATTGCGTTGCACTATGCGATTCTTCCTTTCCTTCGCTCTACTCACCTTGTTGTCCCCCGTTACGGTCAGTCTGCATATCCAGGACGAGTCGGATACGCTTTTCAGTCGGCAATGGCAGATCCTAATAGGGTACCGTTACGTTCACGAGGTATGTTTCTCTCGTGAAGAAGTTAAGAGTATGAACCGCCTAACCTTGAAATGCAGAAAGTGGTAGAGAAATACAACAAGGCCGGTGCGTTAACCAATAAACTTGCAAATAGGGTCCAATTGGGACAGGGAGCCTATTCCGTGTCTGCAACCAGAGAATGGCCAGGCGTCAGATGGCTATGCGTACTAATGGCCAACGAAGAAGAAGTCACAAGAGTCAACAAACTATGGATCCCAGAGAACCTCCACCCGCCAGCGGCGCCCTGAGGGCGTCCCTCACGGCCGATCCGCTCTGGGAAGCCAAGAATGAAGCGGCCAAGAACGAATGCATCAGAAGAAATAAGAGGGATCCGGCCACAACGCCGCTGTTTTCCTGAATCAAGGGCACAAACCCGCAGACAATCCAGACGCTCATTCCTCAGGGGTACCTGAAAGGAACGGGACTTCTGGGTCGACCACGCAACGCAGGCCTCGCCATCAAGGTCTCGTGCTTCCCTTCTGGGTCGAAATCGTTGCCTACCGCAGGGGCTCCGTGGGGTGCATGGGGAATAAGAGGATACGGACAATAAGAATGGGAAATCATTACAGCTGCAGCTTCTGATACGCCTTGAAAATGATCTGGGTCCTCTTCTGTACGTCCCAGCTTCGCATAGACTGTATCATATGCACGTCATATATCGTATAGTGAATTGTACAGCACTGGGATTTCGATATGCTCAAGTAACTCAAATATGTGTAGGATGCATTGGCAGTGAATCATGTAGGTGTGCCAGGCACCCTGCCAGGTGCACAGTACCTTTGCCGCTCTGGTAAAAGGAATATGTGAAAATCAAAAGATGGCCAACGTGGGGATCGAACCCAAGACCTTCGCGTTATTAGCACGACGCTCTAACCAACTGAGCTAGTCGGCCGTTGCACTTCAGTTTGATTCTTGTCTCTATACCCATTTGTACGCTCAGTGATCACCCAAGCAAATTGATTATTCCGGTAATTTCTACGCGATCATGAGTGCGCGCCTGTTGTCTTCCCCCACCCACTGTTATCTCCTCCCCCTCTGTGTTATTCAGGCGAGTACTCTCTCGGAATGGCGCTAAGCCTAGCTGAACAAATACCACATATGTAGAATGCCATCGAAGAAGAAATCTGGAGCGAAAAAGGGTGGAGGACCAGCCTCTACAGCACCCACGACGAAAGCTTCAACGTGAGTATTGCCCTTGGGGCATCGAAGGATTTGGTACTGCGATAGGCTATTTTCTTTAGTACCAAACCGTTCGAGCATCTTTCTGATACATTCCTTCTTCGTCTTGCAGTCCCGTGCCAGAATCAGACCCTGCGGGCGGCAGTTCACGAGCAACCTCGCCACCCAGAACACCTCCACCTGCAGAGAAAGCTCCAAAGAAGCCTGAAGATCCGATAAAGGCTGCAGAGAAAATCAAAGAACAGGGGAACGTCAAGTTTAAAGCTCAAAAGTATGAGGAAGCTATAGACCTCTACTCAGAAGCCATCGGTGGGTTTTTGATCATTTTTCATGCGCAAGCAAGGGGAAACTGACCTGGACACCCTCCGATGTAGAGCTGAACCCCCAGGAATCGGCGTACCTCACCAACCGAGCCGCCGCATCCATGGCTTTGAAGCGTTTCCGATCTGCCATGGCCGATTGTCAACAAGCGCTGAGCATCCTCTCCCCTGGTACCGCCACACCCTCGGCATCAGCACCCAACAGTGCAGCGCTCGTGAAATGTCTCTTCCGTCTTGCGAAATGCCAGTTTAGTTTGGGCGAAACGGCTGCGGCGATGTCGTCCTTGACTCGGGTGTTTGCTCTGGAAGCGACCAATTCGCCGGCGATCCAGCTAAAGCACAAGATCGAGGCTCTGCAAGCCCACATCAAGAATTTCGAAAAGTCCAAGGAGAAGAAGGATTGGGGGATGGCGAGGTTGAGTCTGGACAAGTGCACACAGACGATGGAACAGGAGGGTGGCGATGGTCCCTTCAGAGTGGCGTGTGTGGAAGGTCGAGCTCGAGTTGGCTAAGGGCAATTGGGAAGGTGCTAGTATGGCAGCAAAGTGAGGCCTTCCCTGTTTTGAGAGGTCGATCCGGGTGCTAATCGACCATAGCGATGCTCTTCGTTCAGCGCCCAACTCTTCGGAAGCCCTCACTCTGAGAGGTTTGGTACTATTCTTGTCGGGAAAGATTCCTGCAGCCCTCCAACATCTACAGAACGCCCTCCGTTACGATCCCGGCCATGAAAAGGCAATGAAACTACGGAAAGAGGGTGAAAGATGTCGAGCGTCTCAAGGAGGAGGGCAACACCCTCTTCAAGAGGGGTGACCTTATCGAGGCTATCGATATATACACCGAAGCTCTAGATGTAAGCAATCTGTTCTCTCTCAATGATCAAGTATCTGATATGTTACAGCGAATTGGTGCCAACGAGGAAGAGGGCGGTGGAGGTTCAGATCCGTGCCACATTGCTGTCAAATAGGGCAACGACCCTCCTCAAGCTCAACCGTAACGAAGAGGCATTGGAGGACACCGAAGAGTCCCTAAAGCTCTTCCCTCACTCCTTCAAAGCTCTGCGTACCCGTGCTCGACTCAACCTCAACCTCGAAAACTACGAGGCCTGCATCGGTGACTTCAAGTCTGCGATTCAAGAAGCCATGTCGGAGGGCACAGCTACGGATGCTGACGTCCGTGCTCTCAAGACGGAGCTGAAGAAGGCCGAGGCTGCGTTGAAGAGGAGCAAGTCGAAAGACTATTACAAGATCTTGGGTGTTGGACGAGAGTGCACAGATGCGGAGATTAAGAAGGCGTATAGAAGAGAAAGTTTGAAGCACCATCCTGATAAGGTTAGTCTTGCCCCCTTATCTCATCTCGAGCCGTACTCATGGTTGCTCAGGGAGGTGATGAAGAGAAGTTCAAGCTCGTTGTCGAGGCCCCACGCGGTCCTCTCAGACCCTCAGAAGCGGCGGATGTACGATATGGGAGACGATATTGACGGTTCTAGTGCGAGCGATATGGGAGGCATGGGCGGTATGGGAGGCATGTCGCATATGGATCTGGCGGATCTCTTTGCGCAGTTCCATGGTGGCGGAGGGGGCAGTCCATTCGGTGGTATGGGTGGAGGAGGATTTGGTGGTGGAGGAAGGAGAGGAGGTAGTCATGGAGGGTTTGCCTTCTAGACGCTTAGAACCATGCTCTTTTGTGTATACAGGCGTTTTATTGCCTGATCCTCTCGCTGGATCTGTAGCTCGATTGGGCACGCATTTCATCTTGGGATCGTCCTCATCATTTATTCCCTCTTCTTCTGAACATCTTTACCCTCTCAATTCTCTTACCCCATGCACATTGACTATGCTATATAATTCATCGAGCTCCGTCCAATGCCATTCTTTTCACTCTGTTCGCCCACTCGGCCTCAATGCCGACTGTGGTAATTCCTCAGCGCTCGTGCGGGAGGCACCCCTCTGTTGTCTTGGAAGTTGGGATTTCAGGTGACTAGCGATGTTCTTTACTCAAGCAATGTTTATTGACCGCGTTCCCCCCAATGAACCTTGACCAACTCGCAACATGCGAGTTGGTCAAGGTCCACTGACGTCGGCGACTAAATGAAACTTTGCCAAGCCCTTTGAAGTCAACAGCGGGAATTGAGACTGCGAAACGCCTCGTGTTCCGGCGTGCATGATTGTTCGGGGAGAACAAAAGTCGACATCTTTCCCACCGAGCTGGCATTTCGTACAACACGAGGCTTCTTGCCCTTTTTTCTTCTTTTTTCTTTCTTCTCTCCTGACGCACTCTCGTACCAACCCATCTTTCCACCTTTCTTTCCTTTGCACGTTGCTGCCTCATGCGTTGATACCCAACTTCTACTTGAACCTCACCTCGACTCACGTATCTGATATCTAGACGAGCCACCTCCCTTCACCACAGACCCTAGATCCGCCGGCATTGTTGGCTAGCGAAACCTCAACCAAGTAATCGATCGAGCCTCGAAACACTACAACCGGCAACCTATCTATTCGCCAGCAAACCCCAGCCTACATCACTACTTGAGCACTCCACTACTATGCCTGCAGCAGAAACCAAACGGGCTTCTCCAACAAAGCCCTTGCCCTCGAAGGGCGTCACACCATCGAAACCTCCAGCCAACCCCCAGCAGCAGCAGCAGCAGGGGATGACCGCAACGCACGGACTGACGACGACTATTACCACTACTACCTCAACTCGCAGAAGCGAGTATCCAAATGGATCAACAAACCAAGCAAGAAATGCGGTTGGACGCCATGTCCGAAGTCTCTGGCGTCAATGACGAATATCCCGCCTCGAATCTCGATTTCGGGACAGTGACAAGCCCGAGTGTGGCTGGAGAGACGAGTAGCACGATTAGTCGGACGACGGTGCCGACAAGTGTTTCGTTCAACGGGAGAGGGGAGGGAGGGTCGAAGAGCAAGGAAGCTAGCCCCACCAAACTAAAAGAGAGAGAAGTCGGCGGAAGCTGAAGGAGAAGACGCATCTAAATGGGACGACGGATGAGGAGATGTACGAGACGGCGACGGCGGACGCCAAATCTCATGCTTCTGCAGACAGCGTTACCACTGCCGATACCGCCCTCCCTTCAAAGGAGCTCAAGTCTCGCAAGTCGATGAAACTACCGTTCAAACTCGACTTGGACGACGCGAGTACGGTGGTACGATACCCCGACATGCGACCACGGACGGTCCTTAGTGGCCATGAACCCACATTCACCGAGGTCATGCACAGACTCGGCACACGAAACGCGGCATTTGGCTCAGAACCCAGTCTGGCTACTGGAGTGACCTCGACGACGCGTTTGACGGAACGGACTGGGAGGACGTCGGAACGGGATAGGCTAAAGAGCAGCAAAAGCAAGCGGTCGTCCTCGGAACCACCGGAGTTCGAACTGTCGTGGCCGCTTGCAGCCTGCCTTATCCTCGCGCTTGCGACACTAGTGGTCGTTTTGGTACCTGCAGCTGCGGCTGCAGTCGTGGTGGTAGCGCTGGGTGCTATCGCCTACTGCTTGGACCTTCTCCCTGAGATGGTACGCGTATTCCTTGTTAGGTGGTTGGTTTCCCGTTTCTGACTGACACCTGTTCGTTGATAGACACGGGATCGTCAAGAAGGAAGAAGCAGCAGCAGCAGTAGAGTGATCGGCATAGATCCTCGAGATCCTCAAGAAGGACTCGATGACACTGCCAACGTCGATGTCTCCCGGAATGGGAACCCCTTCGCTCTCTGGACGGCGCAACCACGACACGACACCTCCTAAGTGACGGACCCTTGGCTTTGAGGGACGCACGCATGTTAGATTTGTTTTGCTTTCAACAGTTTTCCTTTGGTTTTCCTTGGATTTTGTAACATTACTTGCCATTTTCTTTTTCGTAGTACCATACCTTAATGACCCAATGTTATGACCTTTGACGCCCTCATTTTTGCTTGGCCAAGCCAGCCTTCTTGCTTTATCTTCTTGGTCGCACTCTTCACTGGCCCGCTCGTAATTTCTCTCGATGGACTAGTCCCGCTTCAGGGCTTAATTGCCTCATTGCGCGTCCGCGATTTCGAACGCAGCACAATTTGCGATGTTTGCTTCTATCACCACCTCATTACGCAGTTCCCGCTGCTCACCCAGAGCCATGAAATTATCGACCACTCTCCCAGACGGGATCATCAATGAAATCCTTCCCTCTCTTCTCGATGCAGCCTGGATATCACTTTTCTCCTGCTACGAGCTCACGACCTCGACTGTCCTGATCGTATGCAAGGCCTGGTTACGCATTGCGACTCCGCTTCTGAATCATTCGCTCATCCTCCGGTCGACGGCACAGGCGCAAGCACTGGCAAGGACGCTCAAGGAGGACGCTCAGCCGGGCCATTTCACCAGGAAAAGCTCCGCCTCGAGGGAGGGCTTGGTCTGACTGATCTTTGCATCTCGGGGAGCCTTAGCTCGAGCGCCAGCATCGAAGGCTATCTGGGAGGATTCAAACTTGTTAATCCTCGGCGACTCGTCTATTTCAACGACGATTCGCACATCTATGCTCTCAGCGCTCTGGAGGAGCTCGCGATAGCCCTGGCAGATGCCATTCGCGATATCTGGTCATCTTTGGTCAGTGTCCCTCTATTTCTCCATCTTTGTCTCACCTCGTGGTAGACCGAACGATGTGCTGCAAGGAACTTGTGCAGTGGCCCCATAGTTCGATTGATGAGGCCTCTGGCGGGCCCCTCCGACAGAAAGTCCTCGAATGCTGATTTTTCGGAGCGCGCACTAGTAATCCCGATTTGCCTGAGAGATGGACGCTTCTAAAGTCCCATAAAATGTTAGCCTGGCAGAATTCCTGGCATCTAGTAAACTTCAGCTCTGTGAGAGCCTGAGTCTTGAGAGCCTCCATTATCGTTAAGGGATGGCTCGGGGGCGAGAAATCCGTTTCGAAAGTGACCTGGAAGATCCTTTCGTACAGTATTCCTCTTCAGAGTACGTTCATCCCGTTACCTATAAACCAGGCTTACCTATCAGCCCTCTAGACTTGATTTGCCCTTGTTGGACGGTGAAGAGACCGTGGTGTTTCAGTTCCTTCCTGCAGACTCATAGTCCCGACTTGAGGGCGTCGACACGATATAAGAGCTGCAATTTGGATCCACGTCCTCCGCTTTGCTATGGAATCTGGATTGGCGGACATCCGCCAAGTTAATGGTGTCCCTCATTCGACCATATACATGTCCCCAGCAGAGGAATCACGTCGCCGTCGGGGCATCCAGGCCTTCTTCAGGGTCAGCCTTACAATCGTGTCAAAAGAGTTCGATGTAAGTTACCTTTGCTATCTCGACGAATCTTCGGCTTATTGGAAACTTTGCAGACCTTTGTCTCAAAGGAGAAACCTGATCAGGAACGTCAATTTTGACGTCGAGGCTCGGGCTCACGGCGAGCAGGAGATCTCGGCCACCGAGCCTCTCGACGGCTGCTCGTCGTCGGTCTCCGTCTGCTCCCGTGGATGGATATATTCCCGAGGTTCCGATCGACTCTTGTTCCCATGACATCTTCCTCCTTTTTCGCGTCCAACAGGATTGCCGATTCTCTACAGCTTCCTTGTCTTTGCTTCGTTCACCCTTCAATACCTTCACCTGCCTCCGCAACTAGCGGGAACCGAGCCTAGTCCTGTCGTATTGCGCGAATGTACGGCCCTCAGTCGTCTGAGCCAACTCCGGTTTCTTGTTCTTGTTTGCCCACTGGCAATTCCCTTTTGTCGAAATAGGTTGGGCGCCGAATTCGTGCCTTGGGCAGAGACTGTCTACCCCTGCTAGAGTGCTTAGGCATTGCCGGTGTTATCACACAACTTGCTGAAGACTTGAAACTGTCTCATCACCGCGAGGTACGTCCTGCAGTGCGCACCCTCATTTCACTTTCTTGACTTTTTATTGCAGGTTGCCCTCATTGCAACGATTCGACGTCCAAGCAACCGACACCAATCCATGTGTCGAGGCCTTCGTCAAGGCACACGGTCGTAAGCTAGTCGTTCTGAAGGCTGACTCGAGCATTCGCGGCCTATTCTCCGCGACGTTTTCGAATACCTCGACATGGATTATCGATGGCGATGGATCTCGAAATAGCGTTGAATAGGTAGGGCGAAAAATTCTCTCTTATACGTTGATTAACGTCTCCTCTCCCAAGGCCGCCTCGGTCAATATGGCTTCGATTCATGCCTTGCGCCAATGGAAGGGAGCCCGAAGTCGCAGTTGACTACGATTGTCATCATTGGTGCATGACCTGGGTATGTTTCATCGACGCCCCCTTTCCAGACGCTCGAGCTTAGTTGTTCCGGTCAGGCCCAACGTCGTCGAGGCTTTACTGGAGGTAGAATTTGCCTTGGCGGCTCCAAGGTTGAAACAAGTCAATGTTGCCAAGCTTAGCCGGACAGAGACTCAGTGTGTATTATCATGCGTTCCGCACCAATTTGCAGACACTGACGACTTACAAGGAATGATATGAAAAGTCTGGATGGATCCCTTCGGCAGAGGCCCTGTGGGAGCTGGTCGATCCAGCTAGGAAATGCTGGACTCCACGACTAAAATCTAAAGGGGAAGTGACGCTAAGTCGGTATTGGGTCGTCTGTAGTTATTTGATTGCTCTTCATGTTGGCCTCGAAGTTGGTTAACGCTGTGTGGCGTCTTGCGATCGCTAGGGCTTGTACGAAGCAAAGCCTACCTCAAATAGGTAAGATAAGATAGTACCTAGGATCCCATACAGCTGGTGGGATTGGATTTGGAGCAGGTAGGATTCGTTGTATGTCTCTGATGTCCGAGTCAAAGTGCCATCAGCTGTTGGCCGACACGCAGACCACAGTTCACTTTGTCGTCGGTGTCCTGACCACATCTTCTGAGTATATAAGGGCTCTTCATCCGAATTACTTTCGATTCTGAACCCCTGAACCGCCACGCTGGAGTCAATAACTTATTGCATCGCAAAAATGAACATTGATGAAGCAATTGTATAGCACTTTCGTCACAAATGCATTGCAAATGCACAAGCGTGTCAACATTGAGGTCAGTTGGCTCGGTAGACTCGCTTTTATGGTGTTTTATGACCTTAAGGTGTGTATTGTACTCAAATATAAGCTTGGAATTTCTTACGAGCTCAGCACTCGGATGCAAATGGCCTTTTCGAACAGCGGATTTCACGCTCGCGTGTCGGGATTTTAATTTGTGTGGCTGGCGCTTATCGCGTACTATTGACCGTTGACAGCTTTGCTCAACTAGATGTTCATGTTTGAATGATTTTAAATGACTCCTAAGACCTATATAAGACTTCCATATACTTATATTGACCCTACTGACTTAGGGAATTGTGTTGTAAACCATGTCTTCTAGCCACTATCACTCCTTGAGGCGATTGACCATGTTATTCAATTTATTGTAGTTCTACATGGGTTGTATTTATTTTGGATGTTTGTCTACCATGATTGACATCTTAAATTGTGAATCTATATCTTACCATTCGCTCATACTCCCTGTAGGGACCCTCTTAATTCACGGCGTAGCGACGTTCACCCACAGCGACCACCTTGTGAAATCAGCGCGGAACGGTCCCGGAACACCTCATCATCCCTCCCCGGAAGACAGATTCTGGGTCACAGTAAGTCATGTGTAGTACAGGGGGCAATGCGTCACGCTCGGGGTGGGTTTCGTGTTCCTATCAAGTGGGATTGAATCATATCCTACTAAATTGGTCACTACCGCGAGCGTAAGCCGCTGAATCGGGTCCTGTTCTCGCCATGTACATGAGATTGTATCTTAACAATCTTGCATCTGTTCTCTCAGCCTTGCCAGTCGAACAACGCAGAGCCTTGTGCAGATTTGTCTACCCAGGTGGTATTAGGGGTAAGTTTTCCATGCCTGGGTCACATTCCCACGACTACATTTGGACTGTAGTGGACGCGACGCCCTCCATTTCATTTTCTATTGAACCATCATTCGACGACTTTGCTTCTGGATCTAAAGCTACTTTGCATGCGTAATCTCCTTCAAACATTCGCTCTTCTTCTGTAACCCCCATTCTATACCCCACTGGAAACAAAGAAACCCAAACCAGGAACATTCCCAAGGGCGGGTCACGGGCACCAGGCCCCGACATCGATTCTATCATCCAATCTACACCCAGATTCAGCGAACGCAGCTTCAGCATGGGCTCTAGTGCTAGCAGGAATCACAATACCAGCCGATGCAGTGTCAAGAGCACAAAAAACGTTCGCAAGGACGTCGACGAGTTCAGTGCTCTCACAGTGCTGTCCGTCTGTGACGATGACTATGGGCCAAAAACCGCTCATGCCTGACGATCTAGACTATGTCGTCCAGGGCTCATGGACCAATCAGGAGGGGGGAAACTAGGAAATGCTGAAGGCGTTCTTGGGGGAGGCGACAGCGATTCAGACCTCGATTTGCACACACCATAACCGTAAGTCGTTAGATTTTTCTGTAGGTCCTCTCTGACCCGATTGGCAATAGACATATCATGGTTAAGGATGGGCTCTCGTCGTCCAATTCCAACCTGTTCACCAACTCGAGAGCGCATGCACCTCTTATCGGTGGCGGATGTCCAGCACGCTCTCTCAACTGGTGCGAAGTGCGTTGGGAATCCTCGAGCTCTGGCTGACCAAGGTTCTAGTTACCAAATCTGGTGTTATCAGGGATGAGCTGGATACACCAATGTGTCAAGTTCGACATCTCGATGGTCGACTTCTTGGGGTGGTATTGGGTTGACCATGGGTCTTGGTTGGACTGACAGGTTTGTAAGCTCCACACAATACTATTGACAAGACTAACCGCCTCCGTAGCGAGGATGAAGACGCACCCTCTCCCCTCCCTCGACGCCTGTCTACGCTCACCCTATCACGCCGCTCTTCGGCTTCTTCAATCCTTTCGACATCCTCACGTAGTCCCCATCCATTGTGGCGATCGTGCAGTAGTGGGACGTTGTACGAGGATAGTGGATTTGGTCTGGGGGCCAATGGAAGGCGACGAGGACTCTCTGCTATAGGACATGGCTGGCTGGTCTGACCGACGTCCTCCAGCCTCCAATCCGCCTACGGCCTGGCCGAAGAACGGGGGATGCCTAGTCCTTCTGCTACGAGCAGTATTGCCAGCTCAAACGGTCATCTCAAGTGTTGGTAGCAACGACTTCAACGTCTCAATGGAAGTCACCAGCCCTACATAAGCTACAGTGCTTCGAACACCGTCGCGCCCACGGGGCTCTGTATCTTCAGGCGAGTCGATTCCGAACGGCCATTCCGGTGATTCGTCGATACCAGCCGTTCAACCGCATCAACTGTCAGGATGCCCTAGCCAGTACCACCCCAGAACGAGACTTGGGTTCTCAACCATGTCATGTCCTCGACTCCTCACATGAACACAAACAAGACGCTGCCCCCTCTTCCTGGCGTTTTGAAGGAGATCAGCCTCAGGGGCTGCCAAGCTGCTTTCCCCCGTTCACGAACGATCGATGTTCTCTTCGTCAACCAAGGCCCCAACACTTTCCGCACCTTCCACACCTTTGTGGCCGTTGACCGTTACGCCTGCCTGGCCAAGTTCGCGCTGCAGCCGAGGCGATCGACCTGCCGTTCCTGTCCCTTCACTTTCGTCTTCCGTCCTTCGTTCTTATTCGCAAGGCGACATTGTCACCTCGCCGACCAGCCCAACTAGTCCCACCCTGAGCAAGCCTCGCCCACGTATTGGCATGGAATGGCCCCTACAAACGATCTGCGTCTGCCGCTACCAAAGTTCGTCCCTTTATGCCTCTACAATTCAATTCCCTGAGTACGTCTTCAATTAGCAGATCCAGCGGTCGTCCCAGAGTCTTTTACATTTATATACCCTCCATCTTCATAGTTTACCATTGAGTAGTCGTTTCCTTACATTCACCCATTTTGGTATCTGTTGTTTTTGTACTCGTGTATCTGGAACCTTTCGGGAGCATATGTTGATGTTCATTGTTGAGTCTGATGAAATCCGAGATGGAGAAGACGGCAGCACAATAGATAGTGTATCGCTACTTAAGAGCTACGGCGGATAGGAATGAACAGGAATTTGGGAAGAATGGAAGATGTTCAAGGTATACATATGATGTGTGGCGCATATTTACTGCTATGGACATCATCAAAACCCAAGATGATAAGACAAACATAACAAATGGAAGGAGGGGCATACGTGATGAATGCACAACGAAGGTACATAAATCAATAACCGAAGTGGACATACGGAACCCAAGCTAGTAGCGAATTATCTGAGTTGTCAAGACGCCTCTCGCAGCTGCTGGACTGCATGGTGTAGAGCACATGCAGAATTGGACCCATCAACCAAGCTACCACTTCCTTCCTCCCTGTGACTGAAAGGTAGCTGTAGAAGTCATTTGCAACCACTGGCGCATTTGCATCCCCAATTGACCACATGGTAGCCACGACTCGACGGTACCCTGCAGCAAGCATCCCAGCTGCAAGGTGGACAGCTTCGTCAGCTAACTTCTCATCCACCAGTACTTGTCTGACAGGCCGAGAGAAGGCGAGATCCGCATGCTTGAGATCCCTCTGAATGATGTCGGCAAGCTTGAGGGAACCTTTGTTCAAAGCAGAATCGGACTATCGAGTGGCTTGGCTGCATTTTGTGATGCATGACAAGCGAGGTGAACACAGCTTGTAGTGCTCCATGTACTGGAGACATTCAGCAACGATAAGGGTGCTTCATTTGAGCATAGCTGCCCTGGCTCCATTTGTTAAAACCTCAACGATACACACACTGCAAGTGGGGAATAGTTCGATAGGGAACTCCTCACTTGCAGTAGTAGCTACTTAAATACCTATGGAGGCTATGCAAAGTAGAGATCATAACACAGTACCCATCGATGAACAGTATCGGATGTAGTTGTACAACAAAGATATGTATGATGAAGATAAATAGAAGAGATCGTAGTCATCGAATAGAAATGATAGAATGATAGAAGATGAAGAAGATAGATACGATGTATATGAAACGATAGATGTTAATCGTCCGATCTTAAACTAATGAATCTCTGTAACTACGATGAGATTAAGGAAGAAACCATGACATGAGCATTGTATTCTAACACACCCCCTCAATGTAATGTCCATGGACTAGAAAAGTCCCATTGCCATACGATGGCGTTCGACTGCAAGTCGAGGCAGCGGCTTGGTAAGGATGTCCGCAATCATGTCGTTTGTGGGAAGGAAGTGAACTTCAATGGCCCCTCTACGAATTTCCTGCCGGATCCAATGCATCTTGATATCGATATGCTTCATCTTACTGTGATGCTCAGGGTTCTTGAGGACTCTCAATGCCGATTGGTTGTCAACCATAAGCAGAGACGGTTTGTCCATTTTGAACCCAAGTTCGCCTAACAGGCTTCGCATCCAGATAATGTCGCGTCCAGCAGTAGAAGCAGATATGTATTCAGCCTCAGTTGACGAGTTGGCAATCGTTGCTTGCTTCTTGGAAGACCAGCTGACTGCACCTGTACCCATCTTCATGATAAAACCACTTGTCGACTTGCGAGTGTCAAGACATCCTCCATAGTCTGCATCGCTAAAAGTCTGGAAGAGCTCAGACGTATGTGGTCGATCCCCATCAGCTCTGTAGGTAAGCTTTAGGTCCTTCGTCCCTTGTAGGTAGCGGAAGAGATGCTTGACTGCCTTCCAATGTGCTAGTCCAGGATTTGAATTGAACTGTGCAAGTTGGCAACAGAATAGGCAATGTCTGGTCGTGTTCCAATAGCAAGGTACATGAGGGCACCAATAGCATTCATATATGGAACCTTCTTCATCTCTTCTTTCTCCTCATCTGAACTGGGAAGCTGGCTTTTATTGAGAGTGATGCCAGGTTCCATAGGCGTGGTGACTGGTCTGCATTCTGAGAGGCGGAAACGAGCAAGCATGTCAATGATGTACTGGGTTTGGGAGAGGCGGAGGGTTCTGTTCTCGCGATCGTATTCGACTTTTATGCCTAGAAGGTATGCTGTTGGACCAAGATCCTTCAGCTTGAAGACCTTCGCAGTTCGTCCTTGACCCATTGGATTTTGGACTTGTGCTTCGACGTTATGGTAATGTCGTCAACGAAACTGGGAGCGTGACTCGAACACCATCCTTGGCCCAGGTATAGATGCTTGGATCGGATAGAAGTTGGATGAAACCAATGCGCTCGAGTTCGTCTGCAAGTTTCTGGTACCAGAGTCGTCCGCTGTTGCTTCAGACCATATAGACCCTTCTTTAGCTTGCACACCCATTTCTTGCCATTAGGACTAGGAACTTCAAAACCCTCTGGCTGTTTTCATGTAGACCTCGAATGCATCTTCGATTTTGCCATTGAGATAGGCGTTGGAGATGTTGATGGACTCGATGTGGTCACCATTCATAGCAGCCTGAGCTAGGATGGCTCGGAGCGAGGCTAGACGAGTTGTGGGGGCAAAGACTTCATCATAGTCGATGCCATGGGATTGACCATATCCTGACCAACAAGTCGTGCCTTGTACCGTTCAACTCTCCCATCTGCATCTCGCTTAATGAGGAAGACCCAGCGAGAGCCAATGGGCTTTGCGGTCTGAAGGTAGCTCCAACTAGTTCCCAAGTTCCATTGTCAACAAGAGCGTCGATCTCAGTTTGCGCAGCTTCCAACCATTTCTTCGAATCATCCCTTGCATTGCCTCTCTCCAGCTTCGTGGGGCGTCGTCTGGTCGAGTTGCTGCACCAAAAGCCTTTTCGCCTACTATATCAAGAGCAATGTCGACTGCCTCTATCATAGAAATGTGATTGTCTGTAACACCATAGACGTCAAAAACAGACTCTAATACTGAAGTAGCTTTTAAGGCCTTCTCCAGATCAGGTTCGTCATCTTCTTCCTCAATGCTTGTAGCAGTGAGAGGTGCGAAGCGGTTCTCAGACATAGGCGAGTATTGGCGAGTTGATGAGGATGCAGGGATATGTGCTAATCGAGCAGGGTTTGGGTTGAAACCAGAACGAAGGTCCATGAGATTTATGCCTCCAACCTGAGGTGCAGGAGCCGCGATTGGTGTAGGTTGTTGTGGAAGTGGCGCTGGATTGGAATTTCGTGCACCCCCTCGATCTTGCGCGTCTTGCACAGACCGAGTCCTTGTACCAATTACAGTAGTCTCAGAGTCATCGTCCTCTGGAATGTCAGGCCGAGTGGCTGACTTTTCCCTGCGTGCAACTGGCACGGTTCCTCTCCTGCTGCTCCCTGCTTGGACTTGGTAGTCAACTATTTTACGAGCTGCAGCTCGAACAGGACGGTCTCCTTTCGCAACCTCAAAAGGCTTGTTTGGGTTGGACTTTGGTGCTGCAGGCTGCTTTTCCGTAGCCTTAGCCTGGCCAGTGGCTGGTGCTTTTGGCTTAGATTTGGCAACAGCAGGTGCCTTGCCCTTGTTGGGCGCAGGGTGTGGGAGTAGGTGAGGGGCTAGGTGGACGACGTATTTGTCTCAGAGCAGGAATTGGTGTTTTCTCAGTCCTCCCATCGTCAGGGGAGATTGGCTCGTCTTTTGCCTTTGGCGTGGGGGAGACGTATGCCTGAGGTGTAAACCATTCTGTTGAAGACTTTGACGGGGTTTTTGTCATCTCCTCCTCTCTTTTGACCTTTTGAGAGGGAGTACGAGGGGGATGGCACTCGGGGAGTTTCAGGACGTTCAGGGATTTGTCGATCCCCATCATCATCAGAGCTATCATCATCCGAGTCGGAAGGATTATGTGGTGGAGGCAACGAAGGTGAGTGACGATCTACAGAGTTAGGTGGATTCTCTTCATCACCCTCCTGAGTACTGTCGTGCTCATGAAACCAAAGCTCAGAGAATTTTACCGGTGGCACCACTACTTTTTTGTCTTTCGTGGATAGGCCTGGGAACGAAGTCTCGTCGAATATGACATCTCTCGAGATAATTTCTTTTCGTCCCACCGGGTCATAACACCTCCAGCCTTTGTACCCTTCTGAAAACCCTATAAAGATGCACGGGATAGTATGTGAATCTAGGTTTCCGCGATCCTTCCGGGCAACATTTACAAATGCCCTGCAGCCATAGACCTTGAACATAGAAAGGTCTGGTCTTTTCCCACTCCATACCTCGTGTGAGGTGGTTTCAGATAGGGAGGATGTTGGGGTGACATTGAGGATTTCAGCATAGTATAGGACAGCTGTGGTCCACCAGCTGGTTGGCAATCCTGAATGATTCAGCATGGCAGTCACCCCCTCAGCTAAGGTACGGTTCATCCGCTCTGCCACGCCATTTTGCTGTGGGGTGCCTTTCACTGTGTGTCGGTGTTTAATTCCCCGAGCTTTCATCCATTCATCCCATTCTTTTGAGATGTACTCGCCCCCTTTGTCCTCTTGGAACTCTTTGAGTTTCTGGCCTGTTTCAAGCTCCACTTTTGCAACCCATTCCTTGAAGACGCTAAATGCTTCGCTTTTCTTCTTCAGGCAATAGACACCTTCTTTGCGACTGCAGTCGTCAGTAAAGGTAATCCAATAGCGATACCCTCGAAGAGATCTAGGTAGCGGACCATGAAGGTCACTGAAAGCACGTCCAAGTACTTCTGGAGAGCGGTTTTGGGAGACTTTAGGGAATGGAAGGCGATGCTGTTTCCCCGCAATGCATGCTTCACAAAATTCCTTGACATCTGTTCCCTTTTTGACTACAATGCCGTCAGCAAGATTTTGGGATATGAGTCGATCCAGTCGATCTTTCCCAATGTGACCAAGTCGATCGTGCCAGAGTCCTTTGTCTACAGCGGCCACATAGGCCTGTTCTCCTTTCTCAAGTGTTACACCGTCAAGTATGCCAGTAGTGCCATGAATAGTAGCAGTGAAGAGGTCTTTGCCACCTTTAGAGAATTCAAGGGTGTCGTTCTCAATGACCACTCTGGCTTTACTTCTTTTAACGATGGAGAGTATAGAGAATAAATTATTTTGCAGACGGGGGACATATAGTACACGTTCGAAAAGTACAGACTCGCGATTACCAGCAGGCTTAAATAAGACGTCACCTCGACCTTGCGCATAGACGATGTGGTTGTTGGCTAGTTTGACGGGTATCTTGCAACCAACCATATTGCGCATCCACTTCAAGTGGGGGGTCATATGCGAGGTAGCGCCGGAGTCTGCATTCCAGGAATGGTCAGCGGTCTGTTTAAACTTTCGACGACGAGGGGTACTTGCGATGTGAGCAACGGCAGCCATCATAACCTTCTCTTCAGGGTCCAACTCCGAATCGGAATCTTCCTGGGCAACGTTTGCATCTGCCTTCTTCTTCGACTTCTGCTGATCGTAGCATCTGTCGTCGCCATGTGAGTTGTTGGCGCCATGGACCTTGCATGTGAACTTAGGCTTCTTGGGTGTAGAAGAAGTAGAAGCCTTGGAAGTTGTCTTCTTTTTGTTCGAAGACTTCTTCTTTGGCTTGGACGCTGCAAGTGCAGCCTCTTCAGCCAGTTCATCGTTCTTTTGCGTAATGTCGGCCATGCGAAGGTGGTCGAGGACTTCCTTGGGTCCTTTGACAGAGTCGAGGTGGGTGAGAGTGTTGCGGAGGAAGGTAGAGTTTTCGTCATGGGGAAGACCAATAATAGCGATGGCCATCATAAGGTCGTTGATAACGTCAATAGCAGTGTAGCCTTCTGAGAGTGTGGCTGGGGTAACGACGACTTGATGTGTTGCAGCAGCTGTTGTACCTGGAAGGGTAACTGATACGTCAACAGTTCCTTCTGGGATAAGCTTTGGTGCTTCAGGGATTCGGTCCTTGATTTGCTGGGCGAGGGCAACGAGTTTGGAACCAAATCGCTGTACGAATCAGTCTCTGTCTTGCGTAGAGCAAGGAGTTCTTGAAAAGCTGCTGCTCTGGACTGGGCAGTCTGTGGCTGGTAGAAATCAAGGAGAGTGTCGTACATGGTCTCTGGGTCGTCGTCCTCAACATTGCGAAGGACTGAGTCAAGTTGGGCATCATCGAGGGTACCTCGAATATAGCCTGCAAGTGCGGTGCGACGCTTGCGGTAGTCCCTATAGGCCTTCCTTTCTTCTGTATCTGAAGAGTTTCTGTCGGGTTCATCCTCCTCGCCAAAGAGAATGTCCCTCGCGTTTATGGTGAGCGCGTGGTTGATGACATTCTTCTTCCATCTGTTGATGGTAGCAGCAGAGAGAGGGTTCTCGACGGAAGTCGACATGATGGAGCGTATAATGTAAAAGGGGTTGAAAAAATAAAACTGTAAGGTAAAGCAATGGGCACTTGGGCAAGTGAACTTGAAGTACGTAGCAGTTTTTAGTGACTAAATATATAAGACCCCGGGTGTTGCACCGTTCTCCAACTCTCTCGCTCGAGCTGCGATGTTGTTGGTGGTCTGCTATCTCCTACGTGGTTTTTTGAACCTAGTGTTCTCAACCTCTCGCGGTAACCCTTTCCCAGTAAGGATCGGGACCAGTCCGGATACGTTCTTTGTTCTAAAGGGAGAGTACTCCCAATGTGGCAGTAGCCGTTCGAAGGACGTGTGAGATAAACGAGAACGTGGACGAAGTCGTCCGTTCGAAGAGATGAAGATTTAGAAAGTCTAATCGTCCAGTCACAAGTGCAACTGGGGACAGACGGGTGCTCCTAGTCGATAGACAAGGGAAGAGCCTAGAAGGCGATGCTACCAGTGGTAGACTTGACCGAACGTGAGGGAGGTTGAGTGGTAGCGTTGTGCGTTGACGACTTGTCTTTAGCACTGTGCACCGGGGCTCATAACCTGTTAAAACCTCAACGATACACACACTGCAAGTGGGGAATAGTTCGATAGGGAACTCCTCACTTGCAGTAGCTACTTAAATACCTATGGAGGCTATGCAAAGTAGAGATCATAACACAGTACCCATCGATGAACAGTATCGATGGTAGTTGTACAACAAAGATATGTATGATGAAGATAAAATAGAAGAGATCGTAGTCATCGAATAGAAATGATAGAATGATAGAAGATGAAGAAGATAGATACGATGTATATGAAACGATAGATGTTAATCGTCCGATCTTAAACTAATGAATCTCTGTAACTACGATGAGATGTAAGGAAGAAACCATGACATGAGCATTGTATTCTAACACCATTCTGTGCAGCCATTCTGAAGATTGATTGGACCTCTTTTGTGGTTCCAGGGATCGGGCAAGCGCCTGGCGCATTTGGCTGGCTTGTCAGGAACAACCCTGATGCACCCTTGTTGATCTGTTGACAATTCTTGACTCTGTCGGTGAGAGCGGTGACAGTTGGAATATATGATGAGACGGCGTAGTCCAGCACACGGTCTAAATGTATCCCAGCTGCATGAATGGGAAGGAAGGATAGAGGACCCGTCGGACACCACCAGATCCTTGGCAGTGCATTTCCAGACGACGGATCCACTCTCTGTTCAGGTTGTCAAGGTCTATAGGTCAGATGGATAATGAATACTCACTGAGAACCCCAATGTATTCAGTATCGGGCTCACCACCTCGTGCCATAGATCTCGCAGCATCTCACGCACCACTTGACTCTGCATTGTGTTGTCTCTGGGGCGCCTGACACCTCTCCCTGAGGCCTCTTCAGCTGTAGTTTCTTGCACTTCTCGCATGCGGAGCTGTTTACTTGTCAGGTTGGCCTTCAAATCACCTCGATACTTGTTGGCTTTCTCCAGGGAGAAATTGGGTAGTGGGATATGGAGAGGCTCGTCTAGTCTGGCCAAAAGTGCAATCGCATCGCACCGCCGTTCATCAATGTTGATGACCACAACAGGACCCGATGCTGGGAGGTTTTGAAGTAGGGATGAATACGGCAATGGCTGGAGGAAGGACTCAAAGCCGGGAATGGATCTCACTGTTTCGAGCAAATCATCCCACTGTCTCGCAAGCTTCAAATGAGCCCTAGCTTCTTCCTCCAGTGAGATCTTCTCTGAAGTGGACAGGCCGATATGTGACTGACTCCGAGACGACCCTGCAATTTCAAGCTGTTTTGAGACATCGGCAACTCTCTGTGCAAGTTCCTTGTTGTGGAGGCGTAAATCGTCAATGGGTGTCCGGAGATTGCTGAGTTGGCTCCATACGACACAACGGCCTTGTTCGAGCCATTCAAGAGCTTTGTCTGGTCGCCCAAGTGAGAATGCAGTGGATGCAGCCTCAAGAGCTGTCCCAGAAATATCTTGAAGCTGGGAATAGCGACCCTGGACACTTTCTTCAAGGCCTGCTATCAAAGCAATCAATGCCAAAGCTGTATCAAAGGCATGCAGGATGTCGGGGGACTCTGGGTGATGTAGACTGAGAAGCTGTGCCCAGATTCTGGCTGCATTCAGCCGGAGCCGTGGAGGGCCAAAGCTACTGGTTGCTGCAGATTTATAACTGGAGATGCTGGCAACAAGATCCTTGCCACTGTGAGTGCGCTCAAAGCGACAAATGAATGAGTTGCCAAGGTTATTGAGAAAGCCTGGCAGGTTGGCATGACCCTCAGGAGTGAGCTGCACCGCTCTGCCTTGGGCTGAGATGGCTTCATCAATGTCTGAAAGATCCCCAGTGCGCTCAAAGCGACTCTGGAACGAGTTGCCAAGGTTATTGAGAAAGCCTGGCAGGTCGGCATGACCCTCAGGAGTGAGCTGAACTGCTCTGCCTTGGGCTGAGATTGCTTCAGCAATGTCTGAAAGATCCCCAGTGCACTCAAAGCGACAAACAAATGAGTTTCCAAGGTTGCTGAGGCAACCTGGAAGGTTGGCATGGCCCTCAGGAGTGAGCTGCACTGCTCTGTGTTTGGCTGAGATGGCTTCAGCAATGTCTGAAAGATCCCCAGTGCGCTCAAAGCGACACTGGAATGAGCTTCCAAGGTTGTTGAGGCAAGCTGGCAGGTTGGCATGGCCCTCAGGAGTGAGCTGCACCGCTCTGTGCTGGGCTGAGATGGCTTCAGCCATGTCTGCAAGATCCCCAGCCCACTCAAAGCGACACTGGAACGAGGTTCCGAGGTTGCTGAGAAAGCCTGGCAGGTTGGCATGGCCCTCAGGGGTGAGCTGCACCGCTCTGCCTTGGGCTGAGATGGCTTCATCAATGTCTGAAAGATCCCCAGTGCGCTCAAAGCGACTCTGGAACGAGTTTCCAAGGTTGTTGAGAAAGCCTGGCAGGCTGGCATGGCCCTCAGGAGTGAGCTGCACTGCTCTGTGTTTGGCTGAGATGGCTTCAGCCATGTCTGCAAGATCCCCAGCACGCTCAAAGCGATGCTGGAATGAGTTGCCAAGGTTATTGAGAAAGCCTGGCAGGTTGGCATGACCCTCAGGAGTGAGCTGCACCGCTCTGCCTTGGGCTGAGATGGCTTCATCAATGTCTGAAAGATCCCCAGTGCGCTCAAAGCGACTCTGGAACGAGGTTCCGAGGTTGCTGAGAAAGCCTGGCAGGTTGGCATGGCCCTCAGGGGTGAGCTGCACCGCTCTGCCTTGGGCTGAGATTGCTTCAGCAATGTCTGAAAGATCCCCAGTGCACTCAAAGCGACAAACAAATGAGTTTCCAAGGTTGCTGAGGCAACCTGGAAGGTTGGCATGGCCCTCAGGAGTGAGCTGCACTGCTCTGTGTTTGGCTGAGATGGCTTCAGCAATGTCTGAAAGATCCCCAGTGCGCTCAAAGCGACACTGGAATGAGCTTCCAAGGTTGTTGAGGCAAGCTGGCAGGTTGGCATGGCCCTCAGGAGTGAGCTGCACCGCTCTGTGCTGGGCTGAGATGGCTTCAGCCATGTCTGCAAGATCCCCAGCACACTCAAAGCGACACTGGAACGAGGTTCCGAGGTTGCTGAGAAAGCCTGGCAGGTTGGCATGGCCCTCAGGGGTGAGCTGCACTGCTCTACCTTGGGCTGAGATGGCTTCATCAATGTCTAAAAGATCCCCAGTGCGCTCAAAGCGACGCTTGAACGAGCTTCCAAGGTTGTTGAGGCAAGCTGGCAGGTTGGCATGGCCCTCAGGAGTGAGCTGCACCGCTCTGTGTTTGGCTGAGATGGCTTCAGCCATGTCTGCAAGATCCCCAGCCCACTCAAAGCGACACTGGAACGAGGTTCCGAGGTTGCTGAGAAAGCCTGGCAGGTTGGCATGGCCCTCAGGGGTGAGCTGCACCGCTCTGCCTTGGGCTGAGATGGCTTCATCAATGTCTGAAAGATCCCCAGTGCGCTCAAAGCGACTCTGGAACGAGTTTCCAAGGTTGTTGAGAAAGCCTGGCAGGCTGGCATGGCCCTCAGGAGTGAGCTGCACTGCTCTGTGTTTGGCTGAGATGGCTTCAGCCATGTCTGCAAGATCCCCAGCACGCTCAAAGCGATGCTGGAATGAGTTGCCAAGGTTATTGAGAAAGCCTGGCAGGTTGGCATGACCCTCAGGAGTGAGCTGCACCGCTCTGCCTTGGGCTGAGATGGCTTCATCAATGTCTGAAAGATCCCCAGTGCGCTCAAAGCGACTCTGGAACGAGTTGCCAAGGTTATTGAGAAAGCCTGGCAGGTCGGCATGACCCTCAGGAGTGAGCTGAACTGCTCTGCCTTGGGCTGAGATTGCTTCAGCCATGTCTGCAAGATCCCCAGCCCACTCAAAGCGACACTGGAACGAGGTTCCGAGGTTGCTGAGAAAGCCTGGCAGGTTGGCATGGCCCTCAGGGGTGAGCTGCACCGCTCTGCCTTGGGCTGAGATTGCTTCAGCAATGTCTGAAAGATCCCCAGTGCACTCAAAGCAACAAACAAATGAGTTTCCAAGGTTGCTGAGGCAACCTGGAAGGTTGGCATGGCCCTCAGGAGTGAGCTGCACTGCTCTGTGTTTGGCTGAGATGGCTTCAGCAATGTCTGAAAGATCCCCAGTGCGCTCAAAGCGACACTGGAATGAGCTTCCAAGGTTGTTGAGGCAAGCTGGCAGGTTGGCATGGCCCTCAGGAGTGAGCTGCACCGCTCTGTGCTGGGCTGAGATGGCTTCAGCCATGTCTGCAAGATCCCCAGCACACTCAAAGCGACACTGGAACGAGGTTCCGAGGTTGCTGAGAAAGCCTGGCAGGTTGGCATGGCCCTCAGGGGTGAGCTGCACTGCTCTACCTTGGGCTGAGATGGCTTCATCAATGTCTAAAAGATCCCCAGTGCGCTCAAAGCGACGCTTGAACGAGCTTCCAAGGTTGTTGAGGCAAGCTGGCAGGTTGGCATGGCCCTCAGGAGTGAGCTGCACCGCTCTGTGTTTGGCTGAGATGGCTTCAGCCATGTCTGCAAGATCCCCAGCCCACTCAAAGCGACACTGGAACGAGGTTCCGAGGTTGCTGAGAAAGCCTGGCAGGTTGGCATGGCCCTCAGGGGTGAGCTGCACCGCTCTGCCTTGGGCTGAGATGGCTTCATCAATGTCTGAAAGATCCCCAGTGCGCTCAAAGCGACTCTGGAACGAGTTTCCAAGGTTGTTGAGAAAGCCTGGCAGGCTGGCATGGCCCTCAGGAGTGAGCTGCACTGCTCTGTGTTTGGCTGAGATGGCTTCAGCCATGTCTGCAAGATCCCCAGCACGCTCAAAGCGATGCTGGAACGAGGTTCCGAGGTTGCTGAGAAAGCCTGGCAGGTTGGCATGGCCCTCAGGGGTGAGCTGCACCGCTCTGCCTTGGGCTGAGATGGCTTCAGCAATGTCTGAAAGATCCCCAGTGCGCTCAGAGCGACGAACAAACGAGTTTCCAAGGTTGTTGAGAAAGCCTGGTAGGTTGGCATGACCCTCAGGAGTGAGCTGCACAGCTCTGCGCTGGGTTGAGATGGCTTCAGCCATGTCTGCAAGATCCCCAGCACGCTCAAAGCGATGCTGGAACAAGGTTCCGAGGTTGCTGAGGCAACCTGGCAGGTTGGCATGACCCTTGGGAGTCAGCTGCACCGCTCTATGCAGTACTGCTATAGCTTCAGTGACAGTTTCAAGGTCTCCTGTCCTTTCATATTGCCTCAACAAGCCCACTCCACTGTTGTGCAAAGTCTTGATATCTGCGTGAAAATCATTCAGAAACCTCTGCTTCTATTAGTCCTAGTGGCTCACTCACCTTCAATCAGCAGATTTGTATCCAACGGTAATTCCACTTTCCACGATATATTCAAATGCCTGCTTTCCCCATACATTTGGATGCTCTGGATGTTCCCTAAGTGTATCCAATATTCAATATTGTTTGCTTTCGCATTCATGGTTAAGCGCTTACCATGCTCTGAGTGCATGTGTGCTGATCGCATTGTAGTGCGATCTAGATGCGCAAAAGCAACATCTTTGCCATCTTTGCTCTTTGCAACACAGTCGATTCCAGCCACTCCTGCAGGTCTTTCACCACATCTTAGCCATGATGTCTAGTTGGCAATGAGGTGGTGAAAACTCACAACCTAATGAAGTCTGTCATGTCCCACTGCCGCCCCGAAGTGCCATTCGTAAGGGTATAGCATATTCCTTCCTCTGAGTCTGGTATACCAAATACCCAGAGTTCCGTCAAGACCAATGGCTGTCTATCATCACCAGCCATATCAGTCCACTCCAGCACGATATCTAGAAAAAGAAATTATTAGTTGAACTTGGGATAGCCATCTATATGATAGCTTTTTGCACCTGTCAGATAAAGTTCGCTAAAAGCCAGGAGTCAATGTAATGTCAATATCACTTTGAGCTGACATATCGCTTACCTTTCGCCACTTGCATGCTCAGGAACCAGTAAGCTACTGTTCAACTCTTCAGTCGCTGCATACTAAATAGACAGTGGTGTCATACCTCTCTTGGCCCATGGTGGTTTCGATGGAGGTCTTGATTTGGGTAAGGGCAAATATGAGTTCAGATAAGGGGGAAAAATAGAGTACCATACGTACTGTTTGTATAGCAGAAGGCAAGGGTTGAGCGGACGGGCGTCTATTTGGATAGGCAATGGGCACAGCTCACACATGTGTGCAGCATGTGAAGAGTCAACCACAGCGTACAAATAGCTCATAGGTACCACAGCCTGCACCATATCCAGACGCAAAGGCTTCTAGTATTCAATTTACACACCCTTTCTGCACCACCATCATTTTGTGGCATGGCTCCATTAGGCGCTATGAATCCGCTTAGGGATCGCACCATCTACACACTGCTAACACACCATATAGATGCTGACTGGTGTGAAATGAACGACCCAACAACGCAAGATGCTGTGTTCAACGTCTACAGCTAGATAGATATCCGAAAGACGAATGGACTGCATACGCATTCGCACAGTTTTGCGGCGTGAAAGGAGTCCTTAAGACATTCTCGTTGGCCGCTGCCATATGATTCTTCGCTTAAAATCCGATCTTCGTACACCGATTCCATCTTGCAGCTTCTTATATGAATTGCGCGTTCACGGGCATCTCTGCGACGCTGATACTACCCAACGTGAGGCTGGGAGGATCGTGGATATGCAAGCAAACTCGATTAGGGTAAAACACGTCTTTATTCCGAATCCGATCCGATCGAAAAGCGACCAAGTGAAGCCCGATTACTACTACTGTCTGTTCCACACCCTCCTGCCATTCATGGATCTGCTCCAGATCTACGGAGCTCTATATCGTCCCATACACACCGAATCCTTACCCTCCATGGTCGCATGGCCGGCTCACAGTACATGTGGCATTATTCACTGGTCGCCTCCTCCACGTGGTCCCAATGGCACTGTACCTTGCTTCGCGGTGCTGGCGTCGAAGACGAGGGCAGGTGTGGGATGACACCCGCAGACGATCGAGGTCGTGATGGTGGCGGAGGAGGCGAGAGAAAGGGTTGGCGCTAGACGAGAGTGAAGGGGGGTGCAATACATAGGGAGGGCAGGCGCTAATAGTGATCGAGCCATGAGAGCGGATCCAAATACCAATGGCGATAGTTGGCAGATGAGTGACGATAACCAACTTCATCAAACGCACGCCACTGATCGAGCATCGAGGCCCAGTGAGAATGTGCTCCTTACACGCTGGACAGAACAGAACAGAGTCATCAGAAGCGGTGGGAGGTCCGAACGAGGATTCGGAATCGTCTGCACATATCAAAGCACATCCGAGGATACTTCCTCTGTGGCAAGTGGACAGACGCCCGCGTTGCTGGTCTGTGCCCTATGTCGGAAAACCCCAGAACCCCTTACGAGGCTGAATAGGCCCGGCCCGGCCAATCAGCCTTACAAGGCCTCATCAACGAACACGGAACATTATGATGTTGGGTGGGTTAACCTCATAAGGTGGGTCCGCCATAACCATTCCAGTGATGGCGAGTCACTGGCTGGGGGTACGGATGGACCCTCCTCACTACACTCATAGAGAGGTTGCCTTGCGCTCGAGGGATGCGGGATCCAGAGTCAAAATTTCGAGAGAGGACCGAATAAAATAATAGTGGAAGCCCATCACGAGTAGAATGGTCCTTAAAAGCGATATTGATGGAGATTCGGTAGGCGCGACCAAGCCAATTTGGTTACGCAGCCTCAGTGTTCCGGCTATGACAGCACGGCAGCCATTACAATGCCAGGCCCACATTACGAGGTTGGCCGGCACATTACGAGAAAGCTTACGAGGGGCGCGGGAATCCTTATCAGGCGGCCAACCTCATAAGGCATCTCGGATTTTTCCGACATAATATGATGGGAAATGGGGAGCGGATCACAACGCGCACGCCTTGAAGCTAATGCTGGACATCCGTTCTTGATTCAGCACCAGCACCATCCCTGTTGACTCTCGCCCGCCACTCTTGTCGCCCTTCCATGAACTATCAGTACGGTGCAAAGGCCCCAGATGGCCAGATCCTGCCTTCAAAGCTTTGAGCGATGTCGCCTTGTGTCTTATGTCGCGAACTGTAGGAACGGAAGGGGCGCGATTGACGCGTCGTTGACGGTAGCTATGAGCTCCATGCATCATATTCGTGGACTTTCTAACCTCCGAACGCGTCAGCAGATTCTGTCGAAGCGATTTGCCGCTATCTCTTTCCGCCTACCCTCGCCTTTCACGCCAAAACACAACAACGGTCAGCCGAACCACTTCATCCAGATCTTGTTTTCTTATGATTGTCCTCGGGCCTTTGCATTGGGTTTTTGGAGGGAATGTGGGGAGAAATGGAAAGGCGAGGGGACTTATGTTCACTTGGATGGGACTGCTAGTGAGTAACCTGAGATTCTGACGTCAACGGCCGTTATGCTCACATAGGAATTCTTTAGGCGCCCTGTGGCTGTCGTCGTTCACCACAACCACCGAACCACCCACGGTCCGGAAGGGCTCCGTGCTCAGGCGCCTTGCCCAGTCTCAGCGGAAAGAGTTGATCCAGATCGATTACCTTGATGTCAAGACCCGGGCTCATGGCAAGCAGGAGATCCCTGTCATTGGGCTTCTCGACAGCTGCTCGTCGTTGGTCTCCGTCCGCTCCTGTAGAGGGTTCTATTCGCGAGGTCCAGATCGATTCTTGGTTTTCATGGCATCCTCTTCCCTTTCGCGCACGGGAGGACTACCGATTCTCTACAGCTCACTGACTCCTGCTTCGTCCACCTTTCAACACCTTCATCTGACTCTGCAACTGGCGGGAACCTCGTTTGGTTCACTCATCCTGCGCGAATGTCCGGCCCTTGGTCGTCTGAAGCAACTCCGGCCTCTCGTTCTTACTCGCCCATCGGCAATTTCGTTTTGTCGAAATCGGGTGGATGCCGAATCCGTCCCTCGGTTGGACAGAGACTTCATACCCCCGCTGGAGCGCTTGGGCGTTGACGATGGCATCACGCGGCTTGTTTGAGACCGCCTCTCCACCGTTAGGTATGTCCTGCAGTATGTAGCCTCATTTCACGTTCTTGACTTTTGATTGCAGGTTGCCCTCATTGCAACGATTCGGCGTCCAAGGACCCGACGCTGTGCCATGTGTCGAGGCCTTCTTCAAGGCACCCGGTCATAAGCTATTGTTCTGAAGGCTAAACTGAGCATTCGAGGTCTTTTCTCCACGATATGTTCGAGTGCGTCAACTTGGATCATCGATAACGATGGATCTCGAAATATCGTTCAGTAGGGCGAACAAATATCTTTTATGCGTCGATTAATGTCTCCTATCCTAGGGCCACCTCGGTCATCATGGCTTCGATTCATGCCTCGCGCCGATGGAAGGTGCCCACAGTCGCAGCTGACGACAATTGCCATCCTTGGCGCACGTCCCGGGTGCGTTCCAATGTCGCCCCTTTCCACACGCTTGGGCTTAGTTGTTCCGGCCAGGCCCAACGCCATCGAAGCTTTATTGGAGATAGGCTTTGCTTCTATGGCTCCGAAGCTGAAACGGCTCAAAGTTGTCAATCTCAGATGGCCAAAGGCTCGGTCTGTATCATTATAGGTTTCGCGGTTGGTCGAATGGAGGGTCGTGTAGTGGATTCTACGAATGAAGATGCAAAGCGCGAAGAAGATAAAATAGTATGGGGAACAACCGGGAGCTCTAGCAGTCCGCTATTCTATATTTCTCTTCTTTGGCCCTTCCTTTGTTCGAAGCTGTGCGGCCAATGTGTGTCGTCTTGTGAATGGGGAATTATATTGATACATCTTTGTTGCGAGCAAAGTTCTGGGATGGCATGCATCGCTTGAGGTGCCTGTATGAGGATTAAGGGGGCGCATTAATCAGGCATGGGATCCAGATCTCAGCCTGATAGTTCGGAAGCTGGTGACTTCACCCGAGATAGATACACCTGGAAGGGTCCGAGACAGCGATCTTCCAATGTTAATTATGCTGGAGCTTTTGCCTTTTCCTTCCTCCCTTTTCTGACATTTGCCACACAGAGAGTAGGTCAATCTTTTTTATCGTGCTGGGGCCAACCGCTCGAGCTGCGCCGGGGCTCGAGTCTCCCTTGCTATATGATATCTCACGGGCGCGTCGAAATATGACCGACGCGAACCCCCTCGCTCCACATTCGCGACTTTTCCTGACACCAACATCTTCTAAGTACGCGACGATACTGCTGCCCGTCTAACACCATGAAGCTCTCAACACCCTTTCCTGATGAAATAGTCAAGAAAATTCTGTCCCCCGTTTTCCATGTGCTTGACGAAGTGTTTGCTAGGACTTCGTGACGATGGCCATTCTCGCACTACGAGCTGGCGACCGCAACCGTCCCGGTGGTAGGTAAGGACTCGGTACGTGTTTCCACTCCGCTTCTCTATCACACGGCGGGTTGGGGACATTGACGAGAGAAAGGATGAGTTCCTTGCCTTTGGATTTGCTGATCCAGTGCAGGTCATCCGCGCCCTCTACCCTGTCATAGACTTCTTTGGCGGACGGTCAAACAATGGGCTGGGTGCCAGTCTTCTGGCAAGACGCACTGAGGACGGGGTCGAAGAGGGCAGCTACTTTTATGCTGACAGGTGCATGGCCCAGCCCTCACACGCAACTCGACTGACTCAAACGCGGCCAGGTTTGATGACCGCGATCTCTTCATGCGCTTCATAGGCGGGAGAGTGGGTCACGTCGCCACTCTGGAGGCCACAAAGACGTTTCTCAAGGACCAAGACGGCATTGATAAGAAATTTTATAAAGAGCTCGAAGAGAAAGGGGTCTGGGAAGATGACAAGGAAGACATAGACGATGTCTAGAATGCCGAAGATCTCCAGACGATGGATGATCACGACTTCCGGAATGTTGGGGACAAAGCGGAAGAAGACATAAAGTAGCAAATCAAGGTCGAAATCCAAGAGTATGAATGCGAGGGGGCGAGACAGAAGATGAGGAGGAAGACAAAGATGAAACCATCAATGCTCCACAGGACTTCCCAGGTGAAGCTGACTGGGAAATCCTGGGAGTTGAGGACGGCGAAAACTCGAGCGCCGGTGAATCAGAGGACGAGTATTGAAAACGATTGTTTATATCGCCTACTATCAGAAGACTGGAAGTGGGTACCTCCGCAGCCTTCGTCGAGCAAGTAGTTCCGATATGCACGCTGACAGGCAATCCAAAGCGAGGACCAGCAGCGATCACGTGTGGTCAAAGCCAAGGCACGATTGTAGTAGCAAGGACAAGTGTTTGAAACCATCTAGAGGATGCTGTTCCCTCAGTTAAATGAGCAAGCGAGAATTCGAATGACGGTGAAGGGTGGTGGTGCGTGGGACAATGCTCTACCCCTGTCTTAGATGGTAATCCGTTAAAAGAACTTACGGGGTGAGCGGAGGGGAGGAAGCAAGACAAAGGGGATGAACAAGATAAATGCAAGGGGAGACATACCAAAACTTCATCTCACAGGTCAAGCGGAACCAGGCCAGTCTCCTGAGTCCCTTATACTCTGCAAGCCCTATGTACAGCAACTGGCATCCATGCAGAGTTTGGGAGTTAGAAGGACTAAGCCTTCATTGTTAGCGCCGCGTAGCTAGAAATAACCACAGCAAACACACCACCGATTAAACCCCTCTGATGGTTGGTACCGTCGTGGCCCTAGAGGTGCCCGGGATACTAGCTGGAGCAGCTCAAGTTGGGAACGCCGTTAACATTACCTGCGCGAGGGGTCAGACAGAGTCCTAAGAAAGACATGTTTGAATCCAAACGTACCAATAAGTGGTTCGAGGCGAGCACCCCAAACGGGTAACCATTGCAGGAAGAGGAAGTTGGAACCAGCTGCCAGCGCGTGTTTTGCACATGCAGGCCCGGCACATTTGAGATCCGCCTTATTCGGGAACACCCAGGCACGTGGAGAGGATTCGCAATGGCGGAAGGGTAGTGAGCGGGACGAAGAGGTGGCAAAGGATGAGGCCAGGAATTGGATGTTGCTTCCAATACAGTCCCCGGTGTCAAACATGATAACGATGATAGGCGCAGACAGTCCCCCCAAGGCCCAAGGCGTCATGTAAGATAACAGCGGTAGGCTTGTTGAGGGGTACCGTTAGTGGTCCTGCGTCGAGGTGGCTTTGTGGTGGTGGTGGTGGTGGTGGTGGTGGTGGTGGTAGTTTGCTGGCAAAGTTCGTGTATCATGCAACGTGGGACCAGCGCTCAGCGCAGGCGGGATGAAATAGGCGGGATCCGGTGCCAAGGATTCGTGCGCGGGATTGCAGACCTTGCGGAGATCCAGCAGTGTACCAGCATCTCCATACCTCTGAACGCGGCCGATCGAAGGGAGGGGGATGAGTAGCAAAGCGAGATTAGAGGTTGGTCCAGCACCTTCGTCCGTGCTCGTGTGCACCCTCTGCCCCAGGTTCCACTTGCTCCCGTTTCGTTCCCAGAGAGAACAGAACGTCAGGAGCATTCAAATACCCGGGTTTGCGTATTGAAGCCAAGGAGGAAGACGCCTGGCGTTCAAATGGTCGTGGGCGAATGTTGCCTCTGGCAAGCGTGCTTGCTCCGATTCTCCGAAGGTCTTGAAAGAACCTCCCAGCTGTCGAGGCTTTACGGTGCATGACAGTTCTGGAATCGGATTGGCATGACAGACGGAGTTTTCCATCGACCGCGCTGAGCGGAGAGGAGCTGGACGACGAAGATGCAAGGGGCGATATCGAGGGTTGGGCGATCCACTGGAGGGTATCAAACCCGAGCCCATCGTCATCCAGCCCACTTGGATTGTCGAGGCGGTGAATAGACTTGAACGTGGACCCCGGGGGAGGGAGATGTATCGAACGGTCCGTACTACTGGGTTGTAGAAATCCTGGCTGGTCATTAGCATCCACCATTGTCGGTGTGGAAAGCCACTTTCTCGGAAAATCGCTTTGTTGCATCGTCGATGCAAGGAGCATTGCCTCAGCGATGTGCGGGATGGGTGATGGACGTGGTGGTGCGGAGGCCTGCGCCGTCTGCAGGTGGTTATAGGAGGTATGAGAAGCCGGCAAGCGCGCCCGGTGCCTGAGCCTTGTCTCGAGGACATGGTGGAAAAGACGATCGTTTGCGTCGTAGAGAGCGTGTGTGCACTAGTGGAACAGTTTTGACTCCTCTCCAGTCAACTCCCCTCATCCCTCCAGCACTGCTCGACGAGGGACGTCGATTCTGGTTCCGGATTTCCGGTGTTGCGTACTCTGACGCTAGGCCCAGACACTTCGACTCGCCGACCATATGTTCGACCGTCACCCAGGGATGGAGACGAAGGCTGGTGTGGCTGGTCTCTCGCTCCGTTTGTGACGAATTGAGCAAGCAGGCATGCTTGAGTGCACACATTTCAGCAATATACTGTCGTGACTAGTCAGCTAAGGTGTTCAGACAAGAAAGTACCCTCTCACATACCATGCTTCTAGTCCCGCATCGTAGGATCGTTGGCAGCAACGCAACTCGCATGGCTAGACGATTCAATCCCGCAAGCTATCGTTGGGCACTTGTTGCATCGCTTGCGCATCTACATTTGGTTGGGCGCAATCGAGAGCATGGAAACATCGTTCCTTTGGACAAGGAAAAGAACACGGCGTTGTCCGGTCTGCTACTATGCGAACTGTTTCAGACAGCATACCCAATTCTGTTCACGGGAATACTCACCAAATTCCATTCTGACTGTTCGGTATGGAGAAGAAACGCCCTCCACCGAACGATGGGAAGAGGACCAGCATTAACGGCTGGGAGGCGTGGACAAAGGGATTGGACGGGTGCCGAACTGGCCAAATAGCTTCCTGAGTGGATGACAACAGGCAACGATCATGGATGCAGCATTTGCCGCTGCTCTTCGTCGACTTCAGAGTTGGGCTAGGCCTGCTACATGGCTTTGGCGTTTGGCTAGGCTGCGTCGTTGTGAGTGTCGGGTAGTCCACTAGAGTGAGGTTGAGCCTTAAGGAGCCAATTCGCGAGGCGGAACGAGGAAGGGTGTCGAAGTCTTTGACTGAACAACGAAGAAAGAGTCAAAGGGACGCTTGTCCTTGTGTCTGGGAATTCAAAGGCCCGGATCAAACGGATAATTGTCGTGCCAATCAGATTGGGACTCTTTCTCAGGCACGGTCAGCAGCTCGTCTAGCAAGGCTAGGATGCCTTCATCTTGCAGACAGGAGCGGGATTACAAGAGCAGGTGAGTTTGCTCGACTACACCAACCGGGAGATGAACTGACCTTACATCCTTTCTAGCCATCCCAAGCATCGTCACTCGAGGCTCTTACCGAGACCACGTCAATCTCAGCTCGTGGGGGAAGGTCTGAACGCGTCCTGTTGCAGAAACTGCGTTTCGTGAGGATGGAGAAGGCACTATCAAGTGAGTTTCTTCTAGATCATACGTACCATCGCTCATTGTTAGACTCGCGTTTGTTAGCGTGCCCTCCAAGTTAGCAGCGTCTGCTCATGGAGTGTGCCAATCCCCAAGGAGAAGAAGCCCAACTACAGACGCAAGGATCGGGAGAAAGTATGCGTAACCCCGTCGAAATGCACTGTAAAATTTGCTCACTTTCATTCACCTTGCAGCTCTTCGCTCAATGCTTCTGCATGGCCTGCCAAATTGGTGAAATAGGCGAATCTGAAACCTGGAGAGTCACGACAGGCCTCTGTTTCAACGTATCTGATATCGAGACGAACAAACCCCCTTGGTCACTCTGGATCCGCCGACACTGTACCTTATCATCTGCAAGTGCAACCTCAATGCGGTACACGATCGAGCCTCGCAGCACGGCGCACGACAACCGGCAACCTATCTATTCGCCAGCAGCCTCTGCCTACATCACTATCTGACTGCTGCTCCTCCTACACCTGCAGCGGAAGCCAAACGAGCTTCTCCAACGAAACCCCCGCCCTCGAAGGGCGTCACACCGTCCAAACCTCCATCCAAACCCCCAGCAGCACCAGCTGGGGATGACCGCGGCGCACGGACCGACGATGACTATTACCACTGCTACCCTCAACTCGCAGAAGCGAGTATCCAAATGGATCAACCAAACCAAGCAAGAAATGCGGCTGGACGCCATGTCCGAAGTCTCTGGCGTCAACGACGAATATCCCGCCTCGAATCTGGATTTCGGGACAGTGACAAGCCAGAGTGTGGCTGGAGAGACGAGTAGCACGATTAGTCGGACGACGGTGCCGACAAGTGTTTCGTTCAATGGGAGAGGGGAGGGAGGGTCGAAGAGTAAGGAAGCGAGTCCCACCAAACTAAAAGAGAGGGAAAGTCGGCGGAAGCTGAAGGAGAAGACGCATCTGAATGGGACAACGGATGAGGAGATGTACGAGACAGCGACGGCGGACGCCAAATCTCATGCTTCTGCAGACAGCGTAACCGCTGCCACCGCCGCCCTCCCTTCAAAGGAGCTCAAGTCTCGCAAGTCGATGAAACTACCGTTCAAACTCGACTTGGACGACGCGAGTACGGTGGTACGATACCCCGACATGCGACCACGGACGGTCCTTAGTGGGCATGAACCCACGTTCACCGAAGTCATGCACAGGCTCGGGACACGGAACGTGGTGTTTGGCTCAGAATCCAGTCTGGCTACTGGAGTGACCTCGACGACGCGTTTGACGGAACGGACTGGGAGGACGTCGGAACGGGATAGGCTGAAGAGCAGCAAGAGCAAGCGGTCATCCTCGGAGCCACCCGAATTCGAGTTGTCGTGGCCGCTTGTGCAGCCTGTCCTCCTTATCCTCGCGCTTGCGACACTAGTGGTCGTTTTGGTACCTGCAGCTGCGGCTGCAGTTGTGGTGGTAGCGCTGGGTGCTATCGCCTACTGCTTGGACCTCCTTCCCGAGATGGTACGTGTACTTCTTATTTGGGTTGCTGACTCCCCTTTCTAATTGCTGCTCCTTGACAGACACCCGGATCGTCAAGAAGGAAGAGCAGTAGTAGCAGTGATCGACATCGATCCTCGAGATCCTCAAGAAGGACTCGGTGACAGTTGCCAACGTCGATGTCTCCCAGATGGGAACTGGCTTCACCACCTTCACTCTCTGAATGTCTCAAGCACGCCACGACACCTCCTCAATGACGGACCCTTGGCTTCGAGGGGCGCACGCATGTTAGATTTCTTGCTTTGCTTTCACAGTTTTTGGCTTTCCTTGGATTTTGTAACATTACTTACTAGCCGTTTTCTTTTTCGTAGTACGATATCTTGATGACCCAATGCTATGACCTTTGACGCCCTCGTTCTTGCTTGGCCACAACAATCTTCTTGATCGCACTTCATACTGGCGTACTGACGATTTCTCTCGCTAGGCTCATTCCCCTTCAGGGACATAATTGATAATTGCCTCAATGATGGGCCCATATTCTCAGGCGCGTCTGCAATTTCGAATGTAGTGCCCTGACTGATGCTTGCGGCGCTTGCTTCTATCACCACTTCCTTCATACAGTTCCTGCTGCTCACCAAGATCCACGAAACCATTGATCCCTCTTCCGGACAAGATCACCAACGAAACCCCTTCCTCCGTCCTCGACGTCCCTGAGGAGACATTTGCCAGTACAGCATGGATATCATCATTCTCCCGCTAAGCTGACGATCTCGACGGGCCTGGTCGTATGTCAAGCCTGGTGACGCGTTGGGACACCAATGCTTTATCGTATCGTCGTCGTCCAGTCGACGGCGCAAGCGCAAGCACTGGCGAAGCCACTCAAGGAACACGCTCAGCTGGGCCGTTTCACCAGGAAGTTCCGCCTGGAGGGAGGGCTTGGCAACGTAGTCTACGATATCCTTAAATGAGTCCCCACTGTGACGGATTTTTGCGTCTCGGGAAGCCTTAGCTCGAGCGCCAGCATCGAAGGCTATCCCGGAGAATTGAAACTTGTCAGCCGTGTATTTCCACGACGATCCGCACAACTATGTTTTCAGTACCCAGAAGGAGCTCGCAATAGTCCTGGCACTGGGCAGATGCCATCCGTGATGCCTGGACATCTTTGGTTAGTTTCACTCTATTTCGCCATCTCCGTCTCAATGCGAAAGGATCTTCTAGGTTGCTTTCAAATCGAATTTCTCGTCCCCAAGCCACCCCGTGTTGGTATTAATGGAGGCCTCAAGACTTGGACTCTTACAGAGCTTGTAGTTTCGATGCCAGGAATTCGGTTAGTCCGACCCTCTTAGAGAACTTTCGAAACTTCCATCTCTCCGGCAAATCAGGATAACAGTTACGCGTGATGAATAGCCAGCATTCGAGGACCTTCTGTCTGGTGAACGACTGGTCGGAGGCCTCATCAATCAAATTATGGGACCACTCTACGAGTTCCTTGCGGCAAACCGTTCAGTCTGTGACAAGGTTCTCTTCCGAGTCATAGAGTACGTTCGTCCCGCCACTGATAAACTAGGCTTACCTATCAACCCTCTAGACATGATTTGCTCTTGTTGGGCGGTGAGGAGACCGTGGCATTTCAGTGCCTTCCCACAGATTCGTAGTACGACCTCTTGAGGGTGTCGTCTACGATCTAAGAGCTGGAATATGGACCCACGTCCTCCGCTTTGCTATGGATTTGGCGGACATGCATCAGGTTACTGGAGTCCCTTGTTCGACCATTCGCATTCCCCCAGCAGAGAAATCACGTCGCCGTTGGTCGTCCAGGCCTTCAGGGCGAGCCCTATGCCCGTTTCGAGAGAGTTCAACATAAGTAACCCTTGCTATCTCGACGAGTCTCCAGCTTATTGGAAACTATCCAGGCCTTTGCGACACCACTCTTATACGAACCACCCATGATTCGGAACGGTTCTGTGCTCAGACGGCCTGCCCGGTCTGAACGAAAACATCACCTTGATGTCGAGTCCCGGCACTCGTCGAAGAGCTCTCTACCAATGAGAGGTTCTTGAAGCTTGCTCGTCGTTGGTATCCATCTGCTCCCTATGGAGGAATATATTCAAGAGGTTCAGATCGACTCTTGGCTCCCATTGCATCTTTCTCCTCCTTTTCGCGCACGGGAGCACTCTCCATTCTCTACAGCTTCCTTATCCCTGCTTCGTCCACCCTTCAACACCTTCATCTACCACTGCAACTGGCAGGAACCGAGCTTAGTTCTGTCATCTTGCGCGAATGTACGGCCCTCGGCCGTCTGAACCAACTCCGGTCTCTCGCTCTCGCTTGCCCACTGGCAATTCCGTTTTGTCGAAATAGGTTGGACGCTAAATTCACCCCCGATACAATAGTCATCATTGGTGCATGTCCTGAGTATGTTTCCTCAACCACCCCTTTCCGCACGCTCGCCCTCAGATGTTCCGGCCAGGCCCAACGCCGTAGAGGCTTTACTGGAGGTGGAACTTGCCTTGGCCCTTGGCGGCTCCAAAGTTGACAAACGTTAAAGTTACCTGTCTTAGATGGTCAGCAACCCAGTAAGTACCGTCATGCGTTCCGTGCCGATTTACAGATGCTGACGACTTACAGACTTACAAGCGATATAGAAAACCCTGGATGGGTGCTTTTGTCAGAGGCTCCGTGGAAGCGGTTCGAGGTGATTGGTCGATCCAGTTGGGAAGTCTCAAATTGCAGAAGTCAAAATGGGGGTGACGCTGACTCGGTATTGGGACCTCTGTAGTTGTGTCATTGTACTTCATGTTGACGGAGTCTACCTGAACTAGGTAGGATAGGATAGTGCCTAGGAACTAATACGACTGGCGGGATCGGATCTGGAGCTTGTGGGATTCATTGTATGTCTGCCATCAGCTGTTGGCCGACACTGCAGCCACAGTTCACTTTGTTGTCGGTGTCCAGGCCAAATCTTCTGAAGTATATAAGGGCTCTTCATCCAAATTAATTTCGTTTATGAAGCCCTGAATCACCACGCTCAAGTCAATAACTGATTGCATCGCAAAAATGAACATTGACGCCTTTGTCCCAAATACACTGCAAATATACTACCGTGTCTACATTGAGGTCAGTTAGCTCGGTAGACTTGATTTTATGGTGCTTTATGATCTTAAGATGTGTATTGTATTCAAATATAAGCTTAGAATTTCTTACGAGCTTAGCACTCAGATGCAAATGGCCTTTTCGAACAGCGAATTTCGCGCTCGCGTGTCGGGGTTTGAATTTGTATGGCCGGCGCTTATCGCGTACTATTGACTGTTAACAGCTTTGCTCAACTGGATCTTCATGTTTAAATAAATTTAAATGGCTCTTGAGACCTATATAAGACCTTAAGTATACCTATATTGGCCCGACTGCCTTGGGGAAATGTGTCGTAAACCATTTCCCCTTGCCACTATGACTCCTTGAGACGATTGACCGTGTTATTCAATTTATTGTAGTTCTACATGGGTTGTATTTATTTTGGACGTTTCCCTACCATGATTTTCATCTTAAATTGTGAATCTATATCTTACCATTGGCTCATACTCTCTGTAGGGACCCTCTTAATTCACGGCATATAGGGACGTTCACTCACAGCGACCACCTTGTAAAATCAGCGCGGAACGGTCCCGGAACACCTCATCGTCCCTCCCCGAAAGGCAGATTCTGGGTCACAGTAAGTCATGTGTACTAGTAAAGGGGGCAACACGTCATGGTCAGGGTGGGATTCGTGTTCCTATCAAGTGGGATTGAATCCTATCCTCTTGAATTGGTCACTACCGTACTAAGCCTTTGCGGCGAGTGTAAGCCTCTGAACCGGGTCGTGCTCCCATCATTTGCATGACCACAGTCTTTTATCCATTCTCTTAGCCTTGCCAGTCGAACGACTCAGAGCCTTGTGCACATCTGTCTACCCTGGAAGTTAGGGGCAAGTTTTCCATGCTTGGCTCGCATTCCCACGAGTGCATTTGGAATGTATTAGACCCGACGCTCTTCTATGGAACCATCATTCGACGACTTTGCCTATGGATCTAACATTACTTTACGTTAACAATCTTCTTCAAACATTCGCTCTTCTTCTACAGTCAAAACCGCGATAACCCATACCTGTTGGTGGACCCCGCAAGGTATGGGTTATTGGCGAGTATGGGGTTCGTCGATGCTACCCAATTAGGAATGTTTTTCTCATCACTCAATCTGGGTGTCAGGAAATTACAAGTTGGCATCTGAAACACGCACATACGATCTTTGAGGGGTTGAGGTAGTCCAATTACTGATTCTCGAGCAGTAGGATGTACAGCAGGCGTTCTCGACAAGTCTCCCACCTTTGGCACAGGACCTGTGATAGGAACTCCCATGCTGGCTGGGCGGTTAGTCGGCCATTCCGCGACCATTGTTGGGAGGTGAGGCTAAATCATGGCTTTTGAGATGCCAAAGCGGGGTTGAAGGCCAACTTACACTACAAAATGGCTGAAGAACATAAGGATATGATGGTAAATACAGCGGAACTATGGGTTATTCACCTTGAGAAGGTATGGATTATGGGGAATGGCGGGTATGGGTTATTGGCCCTCATTTGGTGGGAACTGCATCGGTGGATCCGAAAATGTATGGGTTATCGGTGATTATGGCTTTCGACCAGTATGTGTTATCGCGGTTTCGACTGTATAACCCCCATTCTATACCCCACTGGAAACAAAGAAACCCAAACCAGGAACATTCCCAAGGACGGGCCACGGGCACGAGGCCACGACATCGATTCTATCACCCAATCTACACCCAAACCCAGCAAGCGTAGCTTCAGCATGGGCTCTAGTGCTAGCAGGAGTTGCGCCTACGCAGTATCAGGAGCATAAAAAATGTCCACAAGGAGGATGCCAAAGAGTTCAGTGCTCTCCCTGGTGCTATCCGTCTGTCAGGACAATATGGGCAAAAGGCCACTCATGCCTAACGACCTAGACTACGTTGTCCAGGGCTTACAGACGAATCAGGAGGTGGATAATAAGGAAAAGCTGAAGGTGTTCTCAAGGGAGGCGACGGTGATTCGGGCCTCGATTTTCACGCAGCAACCATAAGTCGTTAGTTGTTTCTGTAGGCCTTCTCTGACCCAGTTGACAACAGATATCTAATGGTTTGGGATGGGCTCTTGTCGTTGTTCAAGTCCAAGCTGTTCACTGACTCAAGAGTGAATACATCTCTTATCGGTGGCGGACGTCCAGGAAGCTCTCTCTCAACTGGTGCGTATGTAGTGCCTTGGAGGTCCTCGAGCTCTGGCTGATCAAAGCTCTAGTTACCAAATCTGGTGCTATCAAAGATGAGCAGGATACACCAATGTGTCAAGTTCGACATCCCGATGGTCGACTTCTTTGGGGTGGTGTTGGGTTGATGATGGGTCTTGGTTGGAGTGATAGGTTTGTAAATTCCACACAATACTATTGACAAGACTAACCGCCTCCGTAGCGAGGATGAAGAGGCACCCTCTCCCCTCCCTCGATGCCTGTCTATGCTCACCCTATCATGCCGCTCTTTGGATTCCTCAATCCTTTCAACGTCCTCACGTAGTCCCCATCCATTGTGGTGATCGTGCAGTAGTGGGACTTTGTACAAGGATAGTGGATTTGGTCTGGGGGCCAATGGAAGGCGACGAGGACTCTCTGCTACAGGATATGGCTGGCTGGTCTGACCGATGTCCTCGAGCCTCCAATCTGCCTATGGCTTGGCCGAAGAACAGGGGGATGCCTAGTCCTTCTGCTGCGAGCAGTATTGCCAGCTCAAACGGACATCTCAAGCGTTGGTAGCAACGACTCCAACGTCTCAATGGAAGTCACCAGCCCTACATAAGCTACAGTGCTTCGAACACCGTCGCGCCCACGGGGCTCTGTATCTTCAGGCGAGTCGATTCCGAACGGCCATTCCAGTGATTCGTCGATACCAGCCGTTCAACCGCATCAACTGTCAGGATGCCCTAGCCAGTACCACCCCAGAACGAGACTTGGGTTCCCAACCATGTCATGTCTTCGACCCCTCACATAAACACAAACAAGACGCTGCCCCCTCTTCCTGGTGTTTCTAAGGAGATCAGCCTCAGGGGCAACCAAGCTACTTTCCCTTGTGCACGAACGATCAATGTTCTCTTTGTTAACCAAGGCCCTATCACTTTCCCCACGTTCCACACCTTCGTGGCTGTTTGACCGTTACACCTGCCTGGCCAAGTTCGCGCCACATCCTGAGGCGATCGGCCTGTCGTTCCTGTCTCTTCACTTTCGTCTTCCGTCCTTTGTTCTTATTCGCAAGGCGACATTGTCACCTCGCCAACCAGCCCAACTAGTCCCACCCTGAGCAAGCCTTGCCCGCGTATTGGCAATGGAATGGCCCCTACAAACGACCTGTATCTGTCTCTACCAAAGTACATCCCCCTTTGCCTCTACTTTCCAATTCCCTGAGTACATCTTCGATTGGCAGATCCAGCAGTCGTCCCAGAGTCTTTTAGATTTATATACCCTCCATCTTCATAGTTTATCATTGAGTAGTCGTTTCCTTACATTCTCCCATTTTGGTGTTGTTTTTGTACTCGTGTATCTGGAACCTTTCGGGAGTATATGTTGATGTTCATTGTTGAGTCCGATGAAATTCGAGACGGAGAAGACAGCAGCACAAATAGATAGTGTATTGCTACTTAAGAGCTACGGCGGATAGGAATGAACAGGAATTTGGGAAGAATGGAAGACGTTCAAGGTATACATATGGATGTGTGGCGCAAATTTACTGCTATGGACGTCGTCAAAAGCCAAGATGATAAGACAAACACAACAAACAGAAGGAGGGGCATACATGATGAATGCACAATGAAAGGTATGTAAATCAATAACCGAAGTGGACATACGGAACCCAAGCTAGTAGTGAATTATCTGAGTTGTCAAGATGCCCTCGCAGCTGCTGGACTGCATGGTGTAGAGCACATGCAGAATTGGACCCATCAACCAAGCTACCACTTCCTTCCTCCCTGTGACTGAAAAGGTAGCTGTAGAAGTCATTTGCAACCACTGGTGCATTTGCATCCCCAATTGACCACATGGTAGCCACTACTCGACAGTACCCTGCAGCAAGCATCCCAGCTGCAAGATGGACGGCTTCATCAGATAGCTTCTCATCACCAGTACTTGTCTGACAGGCTGAGAGAAAGGCAAGATCAGCATTCTTGAGGTTCCTCTGAATGATGTCGGCGAGCTTGAGGGAACCATTGTCAAAGCAGAATTGACTATCAAGTGGCTCAGCTGCATTTTGTGATGCATGACAAGCAAGGTGAATGCTGCTGTAGTGCTCCATGTACTGGAGACATTCTACAACAGTAAGGGTGCTTCCTTGGAGCATAGCTGCCCTGGCTCCATTCTGTGTGGCCATTCTGAAGATTGATTGGACCTCTTTTGTGGTTCCAGGGATTGGGAAAGCACCTAGTTCATTTGGCTGGCTTGTTAGGAACAATCCTGATGCACCCTTGTTGATCTGTTGACAATTCTTGACTCTGTCAGTAAGAGCAGTGACAGTCGGAATATATGATGAGACAGCGTAGTCCAGCACACGGTCTGAATGTATGCCAGCTGCATGAATGGGAAGGAAGGATAGAGGACCTGTTGGACACCACCAGATCCTTGGCAGGGCATTTCCAGACGATGGATCCACTCTCTGTTCAAGTCATTAGGATCTGGAGGTCAGATGGATAATGAATACTCACTGAGAACCCCAATGCATTCAGTATTGGGCTCAACACCTCATGCCATAAATCTCGAAGGATCTCACGGACCACTTGACTCTGCATTGTTTTGTCTTTGGGACACCTGACACCTCTCCCTGAGGCCTCTTCATCTGTAGTGTCTTGAACTTCCCGCATGCGGAGCTGTTTACTTGTCAGATTGGCCTTCAAATCACCTTGATACCTGTTGGCTTTCTCCAGAGAGAAATTGGGTAGTGGGATATGGAGGGGCTCCTCTAGTCCAGCCAAAAGTGCAATTGCATCGCACCGCTGTTTATCAACATTGATGATGACAACAGGACCTGATGGTGGGAGGTGCTGAAGCAGGGATGAACAGGGCAATGGCAGGAGGAAGGACTCAAAGCCAGGAATAGATCTCACTGTTTTGAGGAGATCATCCCACTGTCTTGCAAGCTTCAAATGGGCCCTAGCTTCATCCTCCAGTGAGATCTTGTCCGACATGGGTAGGTTGATATGTGACTGTCCACGAGATGACCCAGCAGTTTCAAGCTGCTTTGAGACATCTGCCACACTCTGTGCAAGTTGACTGTTGTGGAGGCGTAAATCATCAATGGGTGTCCGAAGATTGCTCAGTTGGCTCCAGACAACACATCGACCTTGTTCAAGCCATTCAAGAGCTTTGTCTGCTCGCCCAAGTGAGAATGCAGCTGATGCAGCCTCAAGAGCTATCCCACAAATATCTTGAAGCTGGGCATAGCGACCTCGGACACTTTCTTCAAGGCCTGCTATCAAGGCAATCAGTGTCAAAGCTGTATCAAAGGCATGCAGGGTGTCAATGGACTCTGGGTGATGTTGATTGAGAAGCTGTGCCCAGATTCTGGCTGCTTTCAGCCGGATTTGCGGAGGGCCAAAGCTACTGGTTGCTGCGGATTTATAACTGGAGATGCTAGCCACAAGATCCTTGCCACTGTGAGTACACTTAAAGCGACAAAGGAACGAGTTGCCAAGGTTGCTGAGGCGAGCTGGCAGGTCAGCATGGCCCTCAGGAGTGAGCTGCACTGCTCTGCGCTGGGCTGAGATGGCTTCAGCAATGTCTGAAAGATCCCCAGTGCACTCAAAGCAACACTGCAATGAGCATCCAAGGTTGTTGAGAAAGCCTGGCAGGCTGGCATGGCCCTCAGGAGTGAGCCGCACCGCTCTGTGTTTGGCTGAGATGGCTTCAGCAATGTCCGAAAGATCCCTAGTGCGCTCAAAGCGACGCTGGAATGAGTTTCCAAGGTTGTTGAGAAAGCCTGGCAGGCTGGCATGGCCCTCAGGAGTGAGCTGCACTGCTCTGTGTTGGGCTGAGATGGCTTCAGCAATGTCTGAAAGATCCCCAGTGCGCTCAAAGCGACACTTGAACGAGGTACCAAGGTTGTTGAGGCAACCTGGCAGGTCAGCATGACCCTCAGGAGTGAGCTGTACTGCTCTGCACTGGGCTGAGATGGCTTCAGCAATGTCTGAAAGATCCCCAGTGCACTCAAAGCGACTCTGGAACGAGTTTCCAAGGTTGTTGAGGCGAGCTGGCAGGTTGGCATGGCCTTCAGGAGTGAGCTGCACTGCTCTATGTTTCGCTGAGATGGCTTCAGCAATGTCTGAAAGATTCCCAGTGCACTTAAAGCGACACTGCAATGAGCATCCAAGGTTGTTGAGAAAGCCTGGTAGGATGGCATGGCCCTCAGGAGCGAGCTGCACCGCTCTGTGCTGAGCTGAGATGGCTTCAGCAATGTCTGAAAGATCCCCAGTGTGCTCAAAGCGATGCTGGAACGAGTTTCCAAGGTTGATGAGATAAGTTGGTAGGCTGGTATGACCCTTGGGTGTCAGCTGCACCGCTCTATGCAGTACTGCTATAGCTTCAGCAATGTCTGAAAGTTCCCCAGTGTGCTCAAAGTGACGACCAAACGAGGTTCCAAGGTTGTTAAGAAAGCCTGGCAGGTTGGCATGGCCCTCAGGAGTGAGCTGCACCGCTCTGCGCTTGGCTGAGATGGCTTCAGCAATGTCCGAAAGGTCCCCAGTGCACTCAAAGCGACCCTGGAATGAGCTTCCAAGGTTGTTGAGGCAAGCTGGCAGGTTGGCATGCCCCTCAGGAGCGAGCTGCACCGCTCTGCACTGTGCTGAGATGGCTTCAGTAATGTCTGAAAGATCCCCAGTGCGCTCAAAGCGGCACTGGAATGAGCTTCCAAGGTTGTTGAGGCAAGTTGGCAGGTTGGCATGGCCCTCAGGAGTGAGCTGCACCGCTCTGTGTTTGGCTGAGATGGCTTTGGCAATGTCTGAAAGATCCCCAGTGCGCTCAAAGCGATGCTGGAATGAGTTTCCAAGGTTGTTGAGAAAGCCTGGCAGGTCTGCATGGCCCTCAGGAGTGAGTTGCACCGCTCTGTGTTTGGCTGAGATGGCTTCAGCAATGTCTGAAAGATCCCCAGTGTGCTCAAAGCGACACTGGAATGAGCGTCCAAGGTTGCTGAGGCAAGCTGGCAGGTTGGCATGACCCTTGGGCGTCAGCTGCACCGCTCTATGCAGTACTGCTATAGCTTTGGTGACAGTTTCAAGGTCTCTTGTCCTTTCATATTGGCTCAACAAGCCCACTCCACTGTTGTTCAAAGTGTCGATATCTGTGTGAAAATCATTCATAAATCTCTGCTTCTATTAGTCCAAGTGCCTCACTCACCTTCAATTAGCAGATTTGTACCCAACGGTATTTCCACTTTCCATGACATAATCAAATGCCCACTTTCCCCATACATTTGGATGCTCTGGTTGTTCCCTAAGTATATCCAATATTCAATATTGTTTGCTTTCACATCCATGGCTAAGCACTTACCGTGCTCTGAGTGCATGTGTGCTGATTGCATCGTACTGCAATCCACATGCGCAAAAGCAACATCTTCGCCATCTTTGCTCTTTGCAACACAGTCAATTCCAGCCACCCCTGCAGGTCTTCCACCACATCTTAGCCATGATGTCTAGAAGTTGGCAATGAGGTGATGAAAACTCACAACCTAATGAAGTCTGTCATGTCCCACTGCCGCCCCGAAGCGCCATTCATAAGGTTATAGCATTTTCCTTCCTCTGAGTCTGGTATGCCAAATACCCACAGCTCCTTCAAGTTCAGTGGCGGTTGATTGTCACTGCCCATGTTGGTGCACTCCAGGACAATATCTGGCCAAATCATGTCAGCTGAAGTTGGGATAGCCATACATATGACGGGTTTACGTACCTGTTAGATAAATTTCGCTAGAAGCCCAGAGTCATTTCTATTTTTATTTCATTTTTTAGCTGACATATTACTTACCCTTCGTCACTTGCGTGCTCGGGTACCAGCGAGCTACTGTTCAACCTTTCAGTCGCTACGCGCTAAATAGACAATGATGTCGTACCTCTCTTGGCTCATGATGGTTTCAATGGAGGTCTTGATTTGTCTAAGGGCAGAGACGACTTCAACAAGGGGAAAAGAGCGAGTACGCACTGTTCTTATATGGCAGGAGGCAAGGGTTGCGTCGACGGGCGTCTATTTGGATAGGCAGTGGGCACGGCTCACACGTGTGTGCACCATGGGACGATTCAGCCACGGCCTACAACTCATAGCTACCACAGCCTGCACCTATATATAAACACAGAGGCTTATAGCATTCAATTCACATACCCTTTGCGTACCACCATCGTTTAGTGGCATGCTTCCATCAGGCGCCATGAATCCGCTTAGGGATCACACCACCCACATACTGCTAACACACACCATAGACGCTGACTGGTGTAAAGTGAACACCCAAACTATGCAAGATCCTGTCACTCGACCTCTACAGTTGGACATATATCCGAAAGACGAATGTACTGTCTACGCATTCACACAGTTTTGTGACGTGAAAGGAGTCCTTGAGATATTCTCGTTGGCCGCTGCCATCTGCTTCTTTGCTTAAAAGCCAATCTTCGCACACCGATTCCATCTCGCAGCTTCTTATATGAATTGCGCGCTCACAGGCGTCTCTGCGACGTCTGATACTACCCAACGTGAGGCTGGGAGGATCGTGGACATGCAAGCAAACTCGATTAGGGTAAAACCCGTCTTCATTCCGAATCCGTTCCGATCGAAAAGCAACCAAGTAAAGTCCGATTACCACTACCGTCTGTTCCACACCCTCCTGCCGTTCATGGATCTGCTCCAGATCTACGGAGCTCTATATTGTCCCATACTACACACCGAATCCTCCACGGATGCATGGCCAGCTCACGCTATGTGTGGCATTGTTCCCTGATCGCCTTCTTGACGCGATCCCAACGGCACTGCACCATGCTTCGTGGTCCTGGTGTCGAAGACGAGGGCAGATGTGGGATGATACCCGCAGACGATCGAGGTCGTGATGGCGGCGGAGGAGGCGAGAGAAAGGGTTGGCGCTAGACGAGTGAAGGGCGGTGCAATACATAGGGAGGACAGGCGCTAATAGTGATCGAGCCATGAGAGCGGACCCAAATACCAACGGCGATAGTTGGCAGATGAGTGACGATAACCAACTTCATCAAACGCACGCCACTGATCGAGCATCGAGGCCCAGTGAAAATGTGCTCCTTACACGTCGGACAGACCAGAACAGGGCGATATGAGCCAGTCAGAGGTCGGAACGAAATTTCTGAATCGTCTGCGCATATCAAAGCACATCGAGGTCACTTCCTCTGTGGCAAGTGGACAGACGCTTGCAACGTTGGTCTGTGCACTAATGGGATGAGAAATGGGGAGCGGATCACGACGCGCGCACTTGAAGCAACTGTTCTTGATTCCACACCACCACCTTCCCGGCTGAGCTCCTCCCGCCACTCTTCTCGTGTCTCATGTCGCAAACTGTAGGAAGGGAAGGGGGTGCGATTGACGCGTCGTTGACGGTAGCTATGACCTCCATGCATGATATTGTGAACCTTCTAACCCTTGAATGCATCAGCAGAATGCATCGAAGCGATTTGCCGCTATCCCTTTCCAAGTACTCGCCTTTTCACGCCAAAGTACAATAGCGGTCAGTCGAACCACTTGATCCAGATTATCTTTTCTTATGTTTGTCTTTAGGCCGTTGCATTAGGACTTTGTAGGGAATGTGGGGAGAAAGGGAAAGGCTGAAGGGAATTATGTTCACTTGGATGGGATATCCGGTGAGTAACCCGATATTCTAACATCAACGGCCGTTATGCTCACCACATGCTCACATAGGACTTCTTCAGGCATTGCATGAGCGGCTGTCGCCATTTTCCACAGCCACCAAAACACCCCATGACTTGGAAGACCTCTGTGGTCAGGCGCCCTGCCCTGTCTCAGCAGAAGGCCATTGACCTTGATGTCGAGACCCGCGAGCAGGAGATCTCGGCCACTGAGCTTCTCGATAGCTGCTCGTCGTGGGTCTCCGTCCGCTCCTGTGGAGGGATATTTTCGCCAGGCTCAGATCGACTCTTGGTTTTCACGGCATCCTCCTCCTCTTTTTCGTGCACGGGAGGACTAACGACACCTTCATCTTCCTCAGCAACTAGCAGGAACCGAGTCTAGTTCTGCCATCTTACGTGAATGCTCAGCTCTTGGTCGTCTGAGGCAAGTCCGGTCTCTCGTTCCTGCTTGCCCATCGGCAATTCCGGTTTGGCGAAATCAGGTGGACGCCGAATCCGTGGCTCGGTTGGACAGCGATTGCCCACCTCTGCTGGAGTGCTTGGGCACTGGGGGTGTCTTCACGCGACTTTTTGAAACTAGCTCAATTTTCTCGCCACCGTTAGGTACGTCCTGCAGTATGTACCTTCATTTCGCGCCCTTGACCTTTTATTGCAGGTTGCCATCATTGCAACGATTTGACGTCCAAGGGACTGACGCCAATCCACGCGTCGGGGCGTTCATCAAGGCCCACGGCCATAAGCTAGTCATTGTAAAGGCTGACCTGAGCCTTCGCGGTCTATTCTCTGCGATGTGTTCAAATGCCTCTACTTTGATCATCGATGATGATGGATCTCGAAATAGTGTTCAATGGGCAGGATGAAAAATTATATGTCGATTAATGTCTCCTCTCCTTGGGCCGCCTCGTTAGTATGGCTTCAATTCGTGTCTTGTGTCAATGGAAGGGTGCCCACAGTCGCAGCTGACTACAACTGTCATCCTTGACGCACGTCCCGGGTACGCTCCATTGTCGCCTCTTTCCACACGCTTGGGCTCACCCCAACGCCATCGAGGCTTTATTGGAGATAGGCTTTGCTTCTATGGCTCCGAAGCTGAAACGGTTCCAAGATGTCAATCTTAGATGGCCAAAGAATCAGTGTGTATCAATATAGGTTTCGCGCGCCTTCTAGACGCTGACAGTGTAAAAGGCATGATCTGGATGGTCACCTTGGCAGAGGCTCGTGGGAACAGCTTGGAGTCAGGTTGGTGGATTGAAGGGTCGTGTTAGTGGATTCTACAACTGAAGATACGAAACGCGAAGAAGATAAAATAGTATAGGGAATAAATGGAGGTTCTAACAGTACGCTACTATACCTCTTCCCTGGCCCTTCCTTTGTTCGAAATGGTGCGGCCAGTGTGTGGCGTCGTATGAATCGGAAATTATATGATATGTCTTTGGTGCCAGCGAAGTTCTGGGATGGCATGCATCGCTTGAGGTATCTGTACGAGGACTAAGGCGGTGCATTCATCAGGCATGTAATTCAGTTCTACGCCTGATAGTTTCCGAAAACTTGTGGTGAATGATAACTTCTTCACCCGAGACAGATACACCAGGCAGGAACCGAGACGGTGACCTTCCAATGTTAACTGTGCTGGAATTTTTGACTTTCCATCCTCCCTTTTCTGATATTTGCCAAGCAGAGCAAGTCAATATTTTTTATCGTGCTGGGGGCAACCGCTTGAGCTGCCCCAGGGGCTTGCCCCCTTGATATCTCACGGGCGTGTCGAAATATGACCGACGCGGCGATACTGCTGCCTGTCTAGCACCACGAAGCTCTCAACACCCTTTCTTGATGAAACAATCAAGAAAATTCTGTCTCCGTTCTCGATGTCCTTGACGAAGCGTGCTGGTACTTTGTGGCGACTGCCATTCTCGCACCACGAGCCGACAACCTCAACTGTCCTGGTGGTAGGTAAGGACTGGCTACGTGGTTCCCATGCGCTTCTCTATCACACAGCGGGTTGGGTTCCTTGACGAGAGAAAGGACGAATTCCCTGCCATTGCGTTTGCTGATCCAGCGCAGGTCATCCGCGCCCTCGACCTTGTTATAGACTTCCTTGGCGGACACTCAACCAATGGGCTGAGTCCCAGCCTCCTGCCAAGGCGCACTCAGGACCGGGACAAAGACGATAACTACTTTTATGTCGACTGGTGCGTGACCTAACCCTTACAGCCAATTCAACTGACTCAAATGCGGCTGGGTTTGTTGACCGCGATCTCTTCATGCATTTCATAGACGGAGGAGTGAACCACAATGCCACTTGGTAGGCCAAACATCTTTCTCAAGGACCGAGACGGTATTGATAGGAAATTTTATAAAGAGCTCGAGGAGCTCCAGGAAAATGACGACGAAGATGTAGAAGACGTCGAAAATGCCGAAGATCTCCAGACGATGGAGGATCCCGACTTCTAGAATGTTGAGGACAAAGCGGAAGAAGACATAAAGGAGCAAATCCAGGTCGGAATCCATGAGAATGAATGCGAGGGGGACGAGACAGAAGATGAGGAGGAAGACAAAGATGAAACCGTCAGTGCTCCACAGGACTTCCCAGGTGAAGCTGGCTGGGAAATCCTGCAAGTTGAGGACGGCGAGTACTCGAGTGCTGGTGAATCAGACGGCGGGGATTGAAACCAATTGTTTATATCGCCTACTATCAGAAGACTGGGAGTGGGTACCTCCGCGGCCTTCGTCAAGCCAGCAGTTCTAATATGCACAATGACAAGCAATCCAAAGCGAGAACCAGCAAACGGCCAACAGCGATCACGCGTGGTCCCAGCCAAGGCACGATTGTAGTAGCAAGGATACGTGTTTGAAACTATCTCGAGCATGCTGTTCCATCAGTTAAATGAACAAGTGAGAACTCGAATGATAGTGAAGGGCGGTGCTGCGTATGCTCTACCCCTGTCTTAGATGGTAATCTGGTAAAAGAACTTACAGGGTAGGCGGAGGGGAGGAAGCAAGACAAAGAGGGTGAACAGGAGAAAAGCAAGGGGAGACATACAAAACACCGTCTCATGGGTCAAGCAGAACCAGGCCAGTCTCGAACGCTTCTGAGCTACAGCAACTGGCATCCACGCAGAGTTCGGGGGTTAGAAGGACTAAGCCTTCATCGTTAGCGCCGCGTAGCTAGTAAATAACCATATCAGAAACACCACCAATTAGATTCCTTCAACGGTTGGTCCCATGGTGGTCGCAGAGGTGCCCGGGATACTGGAATAATTCAAGTAGGGAGCGTCGTTAACACTACCTGGGCGAGGGGTCAGACCGGGTCAGGATTTGGATGTTGCTTCCAATACAGTCCCCGGTGTCAAGCATGACAACGACGATAGGGCCAGACAGTCCCCCCAAGGCCCAAGGCGTCATGCAAGATAACAGCGGTAGGCTTGTTGAGGGGTACCATTGGTGGTCCTGCGTCGAGGTGGCTTTGTGGTGGCGGTTTGCTGGCAAGGTTCGTGTATCATGCAACGTGGGACCAGCGCTTGGGACAGTCGGGATGGAATAGCCGGGATCCGGTGCCAAGGATTCTTGTGCGGGATTGTAGACCTTGTGTAGATCCAGTAGTGTACCAGCACCTCCATACCTCTGAGCTTGGCCGATCGAAGGGAGGGGGATGAGTAGCAAAGCGATGTTAGAGGTTGGTGTGGCGCCCCTTGTCCAGGTTCCACCTACTCCCGTGTCGTTCCCGGAGAGAACAAAAAGTCAGGAACATCCTCATCCCCGGGTTTGCGTATTGCGGTCGAGGAGGTAAACGCCTGGCGTTCAAATGGCCACGGGTAAATGTCGCCTTCGGCTAGCGTGATTGCTCCCATTCTCCAAAGGCCTTGAAAGAACCTCCCAGCTGTCGAGGTTTTGCGGCGAATGACGGTTCTGGAGTCGGATTGGCATGAGAAAGAGTTCTCCATCGACTGCGCTGAGCAGGGACGAAGTGGACGAAGATGCAGGTGGCGACATTGAGGGTTGGACGACCCACTGGAGGGTATCAAACTCGAACCCCATCGTCATCCACCCCGTCTGGATATTCGAGGCGGTGAATCGGCTTGAACGTGGACCGGGGAGGGAGGTATACCGAACGGTTCGTAGCACGGCTGCAGAGATCCTGAATGGACATTGGTATCCACCATGGTCGGCGTGTAAAACCAGTTTTTCGACGAATCGCTTTGTTCCATCGTCGGTGTGATGTCCACTGCCTAACCGATATGCGGGACAGATGAGAGAAGTGAGGATGGACGTGGTGGTGCGGAGGCGTGCTCTGTCTGCAAGGATTGATGGGAGATATGAGAAGCCGGTGCCTGAGCCTTGTCTCGAGGACATAGTGGGAGGGACGATCGTTTGTGTCGTGGAGACGTGTGTGCACTAGTGGATACGATTTTGACTCCTTCAGTCTACTCCCATCCCTCCAGCGCTGCTCGACGAGATACGACGATCCTGGTTCCGCATTTCCGGCGTTGCGTACTCTCTCCCTCTCTCTCGCTAGGCGCAGACACTTTGACCTGCCAACCGTCTGTTCGACCGTCACCCAGGGATGGCGACGATGGCTAGCGTGACAGGTCTCTCGCTCCGTATGTGGTGAATTGAGCGAGTAGGTATGGTTGAGTGCACACATTCCAGTAATATACTGTCGTGGCTGGTCAGCTAAGGCGTTGAAACAAGAAAGTGCCCTCCCACCTACCGTGCTTCTAGCTCTAGATCGTAGGGTCGTTGGAAGCGAGCCAACTCGCATGACTGGACTGTTCAATCCAGCAAGCTATCCTTGGGCACTTGTTGCATCGCTTGCGCATCTACATTTGGTTGCCCGAAATCGAGAGCATTGAAACGTCGTTCCTCTGGACAAGGAAGAGAACGCGGCGTGGTCCGACCCGCGACTATGTGAGATGTTTCAGACAACATACCCGATTCTGTTCACGGGATTACTCACCAAATGAACTTCTGACTGTTCAGTACAGAGAAGAAACATTATCCGCCGAACGCCGGCAAGAGGACCAGCACCGACGGCTTGGAGGCGCAGACAAAGGGGTTGGACCGGTACTAACCTGGCCAAACAGCTTCCTGCCTGGAATGAAAAAGAGGGTAACAATCTGGATGCAGCATTTGCCGCTGCTATTCGCCACATTTAGAGTTGGGCTAGGCCTGCTACATGGCTTTGGCGTTTGGCTAGGTTGCGTCGTTGTGAGTGTCGGGTAGTCCACTAGAGTGAGGTTGAGCCTTAAGGAGCCAATTCGCGAGGCGGAACGAGGAAGTGTGTTGAAGTCTTTGACTGAACAGTGAAGAAAGAGTCAAAGGGACGCTTGTTCTGTCTGGGAAATCAAAAGCCCGGATCAAACGGACAACGGTCATGCCAATCAAATTGGGACTCTTTCTCAGTCACGGCCAGCAGCTCGTCTAGCAAGACTCTAGGATGCCTTCATCTTGCAGACAGGAGCAGGATTACAAGAGCAGGTGAGTTCGCTCGACTAAGCCAACCGGGAGATGAACTGACCTTACATCCTTTCTAGCCATTTCAAGCATCGTCACTCGACGCTCTTACCCAGACCACGTCAATCTCAGCTCGTGGGGGAAGGTCTGAACGCGTCCTGTTGCAGAAACTGCGTTTCGTGAGGATGGAGAAGGCTCTATCCCGTGAGTTTCTTCTAGATCATACGTACCATCGCTCACTGTTAGACTCGCTTTTGTTAGCGTGCCCTCCAAGTTAGCAGCGTCTGCTCATGGAGTGTGCCAATCCCCAAGGAGAAGAATCTCAACTACAGACGCAACGATCGGGAGAAAGTGTGCGTAACCCCATCGCAATGGACTATAAACCTTGCTCACTTTCATTCACCTTGCAGCTCTTCGCTCAATGCTTCTGCTTGGCCTGCCAAATTAGTGAAATGGGCGAATCTGAAACCTGGAGAATCACGACAGGCCTCTATTTCAACGTATCTGATATCTAGACGAGCAACCCCTCTTCATCACAAACCCTGGATCCGCCGGCGCTGTACCTTGTCATCTGCAAGGGAAACCTCAACACAGTAAACGATCGAACCTCGCACCACGGCACACTACAACCGGCAACCTGTCTATTCGCCAGCAACCTCAGCCAGCATCACCGTCGGACCGCTGCTCTTCCTATGCTTGCAGCAGGAACCAAACGAGCTTCTCCAACGAAGTCCCTGCCCTCGAAGGGCGTCACACCATCCCAAATCCCATCCCAAACCCCAGCAGCAGCAGCACGGGGGGATGACCGCAACGCACGGATCGACGACGACTATTACCACTACTACCTCAACTTGCAGAAGCGGGTATCCAAATGGATCAACCAAACCTAGCAATAAATGCAGTTGGACGCCCTATCCGAAGTCTCTGGCGTCAATGACGAATATCCCGCCTCGAATCTGGACTTCGGGACGGTGACGAGCCCGAGCGTGGCTGGAGAGACGAGTAGCACGGTCAGTCGGAGGACGGTGCCGACGAGTGTTTCGTTTAACGAAAGAGGGGAGGGACGATCGAAGGCTAACGAAGCTAGTCCCCCGAAGCTAAAAGAGAGAGAAAGTCGGCGCAAGTTGAAGGAGGACTTGGTGCATTGGAATGGGGCGACGGACGAGGAGATGTACGAGACGGCGACGGCGGACGCCAAATCCCATGCGTCTGCAGTCAGCGTTACCACCGACACCACCGCCCTCCCCTCAGAAGAGCTCAAGTCTCGAAAGTCCATGAAACTACCTTTCAAACTCGACTTGGACGACGCGAGTACGGTGGTGCGCTACCCCGACATGCGACCGCGGACAGTCCTGAGGGACACGAACCCACATTCACCGAGGTCATGCACAGGCTCGGGACACGCAACGCGGCGTTTGGTTCAGAACCCAGTCTGGCTACTGGAGTGACCTCGACGACGCGTTTGACTGAACGAACTGGGAGGACCTCGGAACGGGATAGGCTGAAGAGTAGCAAAAGCAAGCGGTCGTCCTCGGAACCACCTGGGTTCGAATTGTCGTGGCCGGCCATGCAGCCTGTTCTTCTCATCCTTTCACTTGCGACACTAGTGGTCGTTTTGGTACCTGCAGCTGCGGCTGCAGTCGTGGTGGTAGCGCTGGGTGCTATCGCCTACTGCTTGGACCTCCTTCCCGAGATGGTACGTGTACTTCTTATTTGGGTTGCTGACTCCCCTTTCTGATTGCTACTCCTTGACAGACACCGGGATCTTCAAGAAGGAAGAGCAGTAGTAGCAGTGATCGACATCGATCCTCGAGATCCTCAAGAAGGACTCGGTGACAGTTGTCAACGTCGATGTCTCCCAGATGGGAACTGGCTTCACCACCTTCACTCTCTGAATGTCTCAAGCACGCCACGACACCTCCTCAATGACGGACCCTTGGCTTCGAGGGGCGCACGCATGTTAGATTTCTTGCTTTGCTTTCACAGTTTTTGGCTTTCCTTGGATTTTGTAACATTACTTACTAGCCGTTTTCTTTTTCGTAGTACGATATCTTGATGACCCAATGCTATGACCTTTGACGCCCGCGTTCTTGCTTGGCCACACCAATCTTCTTGATCGCACTTCATACTGGCGTACTGACGATTTCTCTCGCTAGGCTCATTCCCCTTCAGGGACATAATTGATAGTTGCCTCAATAATGGGCCCATATTCTCAGGCGCGTCTGCAATTTCGGACGTAGTGCCCTGACTGATGCTTGCGGCGCTTGCTTCTATCGCCACTTCCTTCATACAGTTCTTGCTGCTCACCAAGATCCACGAAACCATTGATCCCTCTTCCGGACAAGATCATCAACGAAACCCTTTCTCCGTCCTCGACGTCCCTGAGGAGACATTTGCCAGTACAGCATGGATATCACCATTCTCCCGCTAAGCTGACGACCTCGACGGGCCTGGTCGCATGTAAAGCCTGGTGACGCGTTGGGACACCAATGCTTTATCGTATCGTCGTCGTCCAGTCGACGGCGCAAGCGCAAGCACTGGCGAAGACACTCAAGGAACACGCTCAGCTGGGCCGTTTCACCAGGAAGTTCCGCCTGGAGGGAGGGCTTGGCAACGTAGTCTACGATATCCTTAAATGAGTCCCCACTGTGACAGATTTTTGCGTCTCGGGAAGCCTTAGCTCGAGCGCCAGCATCGAAGGCTATCTCGGAGAATTGAAACTTGTCAGCCGTGTATTTCCACGACGATCCGCACAATATGTTTTCAGTACCCAGAAGGAGCTCGCAATAGTCCTGGCACTGGGCAGATGCCATCCGTGATGCCTGGACATCTTTGGTTAGTGTCACTCTATTTCGCCATCTCCGTCTCAATGCGAAAGGATCTTCTAGGTTACATTCGAATCGAATATCTCGTCCCTAAGCCACCCCGTGTTGGTAATAGAGGCCCTCAAGACTTGGGCTCTTATAGACCTGAAGTTTCGATGCCAGGAATTCGGTCAGTCCGACTCTCGTATAGCACTTTCGAAGCTTCCATCTCTCCGGCAAATCAGGATAACAGTTACGCGTGATGAATAGCCAGCATTCGAGGACCTTCTGTCTGGTGAACGACTGGTCGGAGGCCTCATCAATCAAATTATGGGACCACTCTACGAGTTCCTTGCGGCAAACCGTTCAGTCTATGACAAGGTTCTCTTCCGAGTCATAGAGTACGTTCGTCTCGCCACTGATAAACTAGGCTTACCTATCAACCCACTAGACATGATTTGCTCTGTTGGGCGGTGAGGAGACCGTGGCATTTCGGTGCCTTCCCGCAGATTCATAGTACGACCTCTTGAGGGCGTCGTCTACGATCTAAGAGCTGGAATATGGACCCACGTCCTCCGCTTTGCTATGGATTTGGCGGACATGCATCAGGTTACTGGAGTCCCTTGTTCGACCATTCGCATTCCCCCAGCAGAGAAATCGCGTCGCCGTTGGCCATCCAGGCCTTCAGGGCGAGCCCTATGCTCGTTTCGAGAGAGTTCAACGTAAGTAACCCTTGCTATCTCGACGAGTCTCCAGCCTATTGGAAACTATCCAGGCCTTTGCAACACAACTCTTATACGAACCACCCATGATTCGGAACGGTTCTGTGCTCAGACGGCTTGCCCAGTCTGAACGAAATCATCACCTTGATGTCCAGTCCCGGCACTTGTCGAGGAGCTCTCTACCAATGAGAGGTTCTTGAAGCTTGCTCGTCGTTGGTATCCATCTGCTCCCTGTGGAGGAATAGATTCAAGAGGTTCAGATCGACTCTTGGCTCCCATTGCATCTTTTTCCTCCTTTTCGCGCACGGGAGGACTCCCGATTCTCTACGGCTTCCTTATCCCTGCTTCGTCCACCCTTCAACACCTTCATCTACCGCTGCAACTGGCAGGAACCGAGCTTAGCTCTGTCATCTTGCGCGAATGTACGGCCCTCGGTCTTTGGAACCAACCCCGGTCTCTCGTTCTTGCTTGCCCACTGGCAATTCCGTTTCGTCGAAATAGGTTGGACGCCAAATCCACCCCTGATACAATAGTCATCATTGGTGCATGTCCTGGGTATGTTTCCTCAACCACCCCTTTCCGCACACTCCCGCTCAGATGTTCCGGGCAGGCCCAACGCGGTCGAGGCTTTACTGGAGGGGGAACTTGCCTCGGCGGCTCCAAAGTTGACAAACGTCAAAACCTGTCTTAGATGGTCAACAACCCAGTAGGTACCATCATGCGTTCTGTGCCGATTTACAGATGCTGACGACTTACAGACTTAAAAGCGATATTGAAAACTCTGGATGGGCGCTTTTGTCAGAAGCTCTGTGGAAGTGGTTCGAGGTGATCGGTCGATCCAGTTGGGAAGGGTTGGACTCCAAGTCTCAAAGTGCAGAAGTCAAAGGGGGAGTGACGCTAACTCGGTATTGGGACCTCTGTAGTTGCGTCATTGTACTTCATGTTGACCTCGTGACGCTGTGTGGCGTCTTGCGATCGTTAGGGCTAGTCCTAAGCCTAGCGGCGGCCAACCTCAAATAGGTAGGATAGGATGGTACCTAGGATCCCATGCGGCTGGTGGGATTGGATTTGGGGCAGATAGGATTCGTTGTATGTCTGATGTCCGAGTCAAAGTGCCATCAGCTATTGGCCGACAGTGCAGGCCACAGTTCACTTTGTCGTCGGTGTCCTGGCCACATCTTCTGAAGTGTATATAAGGGCTTTTCATCCAGATTAATTTCGGCTCTGAGCCCCTGAGCCGCCACGCTCCAGTCGATAACTTATTAAATCGCAAAAATGAACATTGACGAAGCAATCGTGTGCCACTTTTGTCACCAATACATTGCAAATAGCACACTACCATGTCAACATCGAGGTCAGTTGGTTCGGTAGACTCGATTTTATGGTGTTGAACGAACTTAAGCTGTGTATTGTATTCAAATAGGAGCTTAGAATTTCTTACGAGCTCAGCACTCGAATGCAAATGGCCTTTTCGAACAGCGGATTTCACGCTCGCGTGTCGGGATTTTAATTTGTGTGGCTGGCGCTTATCGCGTACTATTGACCGTTGACAGCTTTGCTCAACTAGATGTTCATGTTTGAATGATTTTAAATGACTCCTAAGACCTATATAAGACCTTCCATATACTCCTACTGACTTAGGGAATTGTGTTGTAAACCATATCTTCTCGCCACTATCACTCCTTGAGGCGATTGACCATGTTATTCAATTTACTGTAGTTCTACATGGGTTGTATTTATTTTGGATGTTTGTCTACCATGATTGACATCTTAAATTGTGAATCTATATCTTACCATTCGCTCATACTCCCTGTAGGGACCCTCTTAATTCACGGCAGAGCGACATTCACTCACAGCGACCACCTTATGAAATCAGCGCGGAACGGTCCCAGAACACCTCATCATCCCTCCCCGGAAGACAGATTCTGGCTCACAGTAAGTCATGTGTAGTAAAGGGGGCAATGCGTCACGCTCGGGGTGGGATTCGTGTTCCTATCAAGTGGGATTGAATCATATCCTACTAAATTGGTCACTACCACGAGCGTAAGCCGCTGAATCGGGTCTTGTTCTCGCCATGTACATGAGATTGTATCTTAACAATCTTGCATCTGTTCTCTCAGCCTTGCCAGTCGAACAACGTAGAGCCTTGTGCAGATTTGTCTACCCAGGTGGTATTAGGGGTAAGTTTTCCATGCCTGGGTCACATTCCCACGACTACATTTGGACTGTAGCGGACGCGACGCCCTCCATTTCATTTTCTATTGAACCATCATTCGACGACTTTGCTTCTGGATCTACAGCTACTTTGCGTTCACAATCTCCTTCAAGCATTCGCTCTTCTTCTATAACCCCCATTCTATACCCCACTGGAAACAAAGAAACCCAAACCAGGAACATTCCCAAGGGCAGGTCACGGGCACCAGGCCCCAACATCGATTCTATCATCCAATCTACACCCAGATTCAGCAAACGCAGCTTCAGCATGGGCTCTAGTGCTAGCAGGAATCAAAATACCAGCCGATGCAGTGTCAAGAGCACGAAAAACGTTCGCAAGGACGTCGACGAGTTCAGTGCTCTCGCAGTGCTGTCCGTCTGTGACGATGACTATGGGCCAAAAACCGCTCATGCCTGACGATCTTGACTATGTCGTCCAGGGCTCATGGACCAATCAGGAGGGGGGAAACTAGGAAATGCTGAAGGCGTTCTTGGGGGAGGCGACAGCGATTCAGACCTCGATTTGCACACACCATAACCGTAAGTCGTTAGATTTTTCTGTAGGTCCTCTCTGACCCGATTGGCAATAGACATATCATGGTTAAGGATGGGCTCTCGTCGTCCAATTCCAATCTGTTCACCAACTCGAGAGCGCATGCACCTCTTATCGGTAGCGGATGTCCAGCACGCTCTCTCAATTGGTGCGAAGTGCGTTGGGAATCCTTGAGCTCTGGCTGACCAAGGTTCTAGTTACCAAATCTGGTGTTATCAAGGATGAGCTGGATACACCAATGTGTCAAGTTCGACATCTCGATGGTCGACTTCTTCGGGGTGGTATTGGGTTGACCATGGGTCTTGGTTGGACTGACAGGTTTGTAAGCTCCACACAATACTATTGACAAGACTAACCGCCTCCGTAGCGAGGATGAAGACGCACCCTCTCCCCTCCCTCGACGCCTGTCTACGCTCACCCTATCACGCCGCTCTTCGGCTTCTTCAATCCTTTCGACGTCCTCACGTAGTCCCCATCCATTGTGGCGATCGTGCAGTAGTGGGACGTTGTACGAGGATAGTGGATTTGGTCTGGGGGCCAATGGAAGGCGACGAGGACTCTCTGCTACAGGACATGGCTGGCTGGTCTGACCGACGTCCTCCAGCCTCCAATCCGCCTACGGCCTGGCCGAAGAACGGGGGGATGCCTAGTCCTTCTGCTACGAGCAGGATTGCCAGCTCAAACAGTCATCTCAAGTGTTGGTAGCAACGACTCCAACGTCTCAATGGAAGTCACCAGCCCTACATAAGCTACAGTGCTTCGAACACCGTCGCACCCACGGGGCTCTGTATCTTCAGGCAAGTCGATTCCGAACGGCCATTCCGGTGATTCGTCGATACCAGCCGTTCAACCGCATCAACTGTCAGGATGCCCTAGCCAGTACCACCCCAGAACGAGACTTGGGTTCTCAACCATGTCATGTCCTCGACTCCTCACATGAACACAAACAAGACGCTGCCCCCTCTTCCTGGCGTTTTGAAGGAGATCAGCCTCAGGGGCTGCCAAGCTGCTTTCCCCCGTTCACGAACGATCGATGTTCTCTTCGTCAACCAAGGCCCCAACACTTTCCGCACCTTCCACACCTTTGTGGCCGTTGACCGTTACGCCTGCCTGGCCAAGTTCGCGCTGCAGCCCGAGGCAATCGACCTGCCGTTCCTGTCCCTTCACTTTCGTCTTCCGTCCTTCGTTCTTATTGGCAAGGCGACATTGTCACCTCGCCGACCAGCCCAACTAGTCCCACCCTGAGCAAGCCTCGCCCACGTATTGGCATGGAATGGCCCTACAAACGATCTGCGTCTGCCGCTACCAAAGTTCGTCCCTTTATGCCTCTACAATTCAATTCCCTGAGTACGTCTTCAATTGGCAGATCCAGCGGTCGTCCCAGAGTCTTTTAGATTTATATACCCTCCATCTTCATAGTTTACCTTTGAGTAGTTGTTTCCTTACATTCACCCATTTTGGTATCTGTTGTTTTTGTACTCGTGTATCTGGAACCTTTCGGGAGCATATGTTGATGTTCATTGTTGAGTCTGATGAAATCCGAGATGGAGAAGACGGCAGCACAAATAGATAGTGTATCACTACTTAAGAGCTACGGCAGATAGGAATGAACAGGAATTTGGGAAGAACGGAAGATGTTCAAGGTATACATATGGATGTGTGGCGCATATTTACTGCTATGGACATCATCAAAACCCAAGATGATAAGACAAACATAACAAATGGAAGGAGGGGCATACGTGATGAATGCACAACGAAAGGTACATAAATCAATAACCGAAGTGGACATACGGAACCCAAGCTAGTAGTGAATTATCTGAGTTGTCAAGACACCCTCGCAGCTGCTGGACTGCATGGTGTAGAGCACATGCAGAATTGGACCCATCAACCAAGCTACCACTTCCTTCCTCCCTGTGACTGAAAAGGTAGCTGTAGAAGTCATTTGCAACCACTGGCGCATTTGCATCCCCAATTGACCACATGGTAGCCACGACTCGACGGTACCCTGCAGCAAGCATCCCAGCTGCAAGATGGACAGCTTCGTCAGATAACTTCTCATCACCAGTACTTGTCTGACAGGCCGAGAGAAAGGCGAGATCCGCGTGCTTGAGATCCCTCTGAATGATGTTGGCAAGCTTGAGGGAACCATTTTCAAAGCAGAATCGACTATCGAGTGGCTCGGCCGCATTTTGTGATGCATGACAAGCGAGGTGAACACAGCTGTAGTGCTCCATGTACTGGAGACATTCAGCAACGATAAGGGTGCTTCCTTTGAGCATAGCTGCCCTGGCTCCATTCTGTGCAGCCATTCTGAAGATTGATTGGACCTCTTTTGTGGTTCCAGGGATCGGGCAAGCGCCTGGTGCATTTGGCTGGCTTGTCAGGAACAACCCTGATGCACCCTTGTTGATCTGTTGACAATTCTTGACTCTGTCGGTGAGAGCGGTGACAGTCGGAATATATGATGAGACAGCGTAGTCCAGCACACGGTCTAAATGTATCCCAGCTGCATGAATGGGAAGGAAGGATAGAGGACCCGTCGGACACCACCAGATCCTTGGCAGTGCATTTCCAGACAACGGATCCACTTTCTGTTCAGGTTGTCAAGATCTATAGGTCAGATGGATAATGAATACTCACTGAGAACCCCAACGTATTCAGTATCGGGCTCACCACCTCGTGCCATAGATCTCGCAGCATCTCACGCACCACTTGACTCTGCATTGTGTTGTCTCTGGGGCGCCTGACACCTCTCCCTGAGGCCTCTTCAGCTGTAGTTTCTTGCACTTCTCGCATGCGGAGCTGTTTGCTTGTCAGGTTGGCCTTCAAATCACCTCGATACTTGTTGGCTTTCTCCAGGGAGAAATTGGGTAGTGGGATATGGAGAGGCTCGTCTAGTCCGGCCAAAAGTGCAATTGCATCGCACCGCCGTTCATCAATGTTGATGACCACAACAGGACCCGATGCTGGGAGGTTTTGAAGTAGGGATGAATAGGGCAATGGCTGGAGGAAGGACTCAAAGCTGGGAATGGATCTCACTGTTTCGAGCAAATCATCCCACTGTCTCGCAAGCTTCAAATGAGCCCTAGCTTCTTCCTCCAGTGAGATCTTCTCTGAAGTGGACAGGCCGATATGTGACTGACTCCGAGACGACCCTGCAGTTTCGAGCTGTTTTGAGACATCGGCAACTCTCTGTGCAAGTTCCTTGTTGTGGAGGCGTAAATCATCAATGGGTGTCCGGAGATTGCTGAGTTGGCTCCATACGACACAACGGCCTTGTTCGAGCCATTCAAGAGCTTTGTCTGGTCGCCCAAGTGAGAATGCAGTGGATGCAGCCTCAAGAGCTGTCCCAGAAATATCTTGAAGCTGGGAATAGCGACCCTGGACACTTTCTTCAAGGCCTGCTATCAAAGCAATTGAGGCCAAAGCTGTATCAAAGGCATGCAGGATGTCGGGGGACTCTGGGTGATGTAGACTGAGAAGCTGGGCCCAGATTCTGGCTGCATTCAGCCGGAGCCGTGGAGGGCCAAAGGTACTGGTTGCTGAGGATTTATAACTGGAAATACTTGCAACAAGATCTTCTCTGCTGTGAGTGTGCTCAAAGCGATGAATAAATGAGGTTCCAAGGTTGTTGAGGCGGCCTGGCAAGTCAGCATGACCCTCAGGAGTGAGCTGCACCGCTCTGTGTTGGGCTGAGATGGCTTCAGCAATGTCTGAAAGATCCTCAGTGCGCTTGAAGCGACGCCTGAACGAGGTTCCAAGGTTGTTGAGGCGACCTGGCAAGTCAGCATGACCCTCAGGAGTGAGCTGCACCGCTCTGTGTTGGGCTGAGATGGCTTCAGCAATGTCTGAAAGATCCCCAGTGTGCTCAAAGCGAAGAGCAAATGAGGTTCCAAGGTTGTTGAGGCGACCTGGCAAGTCAGCATGACCCTCAGGAGTGAGCTGCACTGCTCTGTGTTGGGCTGAGATGGCTTCAGCAATGTCGGAAAGATCCCCAGTGCGCTCAAAGCGACGCCTGAACGAGGTTCCAAGGTTGTTGAGGCAAGCTGGCAAGTCAGCATGACCCTCAGGAGTGAGCTGCACCGCTCTGTGTTGGGCTGAGATGGCTTCAGCAATGTCGGAAAGATCCCCAGTGTGCTCAAAGCGAAGAGCAAATGAGGTTCCAAGGTTGTTGAGGCGACCTGGCAAGTCAGCATGACCCTCAGGAGTGAGCTGCACCGCTCTGTGTTGGGCTGAGATGGCTTCAGCAATGTCTGAAAGATCCCCAGTGTGCTCAAAGCGAAGAGCAAATGAGGTTCCAAGGTTGTTGAGGCGACCTGGCAAGTCAGCATGACCCTCAGGAGTGAGCTGCACTGCTCTGTGTTGGGCTGAGATGGCTTCAGCAATGTCGGAAAGATCCCCAGTGCGCTCAAAGCGACGCCTGAACGAGGTTCCAAGGTTGTTGAGGCAAGCTGGCAAGTCAGCATGACCCTCAGGAGTGAGCTGCACCGCTCTGTGTTGGGCTGAGATGGCTTCAGCAATGTCGGAAAGATCCCCAGTGTGCTCAAAGCGAAGAGCAAATGAGGTTCCAAGGTTGTTGAGGCGACCTGGCAAGTCAGCATGACCCTCAGGAGTGAGCTGCACTGCTCTGTGTTGGGTTGAGATGGCTTCAGCAATGTCTGAAAGATTCCCAGTGCGCTCGAAGCGACACCTGAACGAGGTTCCAAGGTTGTTGAGGCAAGTTGGTAGGTTGGCATGACCCTCAGGAGTGAGCTGCACCGCTCTGTGTTGGGCTGAGATGGCTTCAGCAATGTCGGAAAGATCCCCAGTGTGCTCAAAGCGACAAAGGAATGAGTTTCCAAGGTTGCTGAGGTGACCTGGCAAGTCAGCATGGCCCTCGGGAGTGAGCTGCACTGCTCTGTGTTGGGCTGAGATGGCTTCAGCAATGTCTGAAAGATCCCCAGTGCGCTTGAAGCGACACCTGAACGAGGTTCCAAGGTTGTTGAGGCAAGTTGGTAGGTTGGCATGACCCTCAGGAGTGAGCTGCACCGCTCTGTGTTGGGCTGAGATGGCTTCAGCAATGTCGGAAAGATCCCCAGCACGCTCAAAGCGACGAGCAAACGAGGTTCCAAGGTTGTTGAGGCAACCTGGAAGGTTGGCATGACCCTCAGGTGTGAGCTGCACCGCTCTGTGTTGGGCTGAGATGGCTTCAGCGATGTCGGAAAGATCCCCAGCACGCTCAAAGCGACAAAGGAACGAGTTTCCAAGGTTGTTGAGGTGACCTGGAAGGTTGGCATGACCCTCAGGTGTGAGCTGCACTGCTCTGTGTTGGGCTGAGATGGCTTCAGCAATGTCGGAAAGATCCCCAGCACGCTCAAAGCGACAAAGGAACGAGTTTCCAAGGTTGTTGAGGCGACCTGGCAAGTCAGCATGGCCCTTGGGAGTGAGCTGCACTGCTCTGTGTTGGGCTGAGATGGCTTCAGCAATGTCTGAAAGATCTCCAGTATGCTCAAAGCGACAAGCAAACGAGTTTCCAAGGTTGTTGAGGCGACCTGGCAAGTCAGCATGGCCCTCGGGAGTGAGCTGCACAGCTCTGTGTTGGGCTGAGATGGCTTCAGCAATGTCTGAAAGATCTCCAGTATGCTCGAAGCGACGCCTGAACGAGGTTCCAAGGTTGTTGAGGCAAGTTGGTAGGTTGGCATGACCCTCAGGAGTGAGCTGCACCGCTCTGTGTTGGGCTGAGATGGCTTCAGCAATGTTGGAAAGATCCCCAGTGCGCTCAAAGCGACGCCTGAACGAGGTTCCAAGGTTGTTGAGGCGACCTGGCAAGTCAGCATGGCCCTCGGGAGTGAGCTGCACCGCTCTGTGTTGGGCTGAGATGGCTTCAGCAATGTCGGAAAGATCCCCAGCACGCTCAAAGCGACAAAGGAACGAGTTTCCAAGGTTGTTGAGGTGACCTGGCAGGTTGGCATGACCCTCAGGTGTGAGCTGCACTGCTCTGTGTTGGGCTGAGATGGCTTCAGCAATGTCGGAAAGATCCCCAGCACGCTCAAAGCGACAAAGGAACGAGTTTCCAAGGTTGTTGAGGTGACCTGGAAGGTTGGCATGACCCTCAGGTGTGAGCTGCACCGCTCTGTGTTGGGCTGAGATGGCTTCAGCAATGTCGGAAAGATCCCCAGCACGCTCAAAGCGACAAAGGAACGAGTTTCCAAGGTTGTTGAGGTGACCTGGCAAGTCAGCATGACCCTCAGGAGTGAGCTGCACTGCTCTGTGTTGGGTTGAGATGGCTTCAGCAATGTCTGAAAGATTCCCAGTGCGCTCGAAGCGACACCTGAACGAGGTTCCAAGGTTGTTGAGGCAAGTTGGTAGGTTGGCATGACCCTCAGGAGTGAGCTGCACCGCTCTGTGTTGGGCTGAGATGGCTTCAGCAATGTTGGAAAGATCCCCAGTGCGCTCAAAGCGACGCCTGAACGAGGTTCCAAGGTTGTTGAGGCGACCTGGCAAGTCAGCATGACCCTCAGGAGTGAGCTGCACCGCTCTGTGTTGGGCTGAGATGGCTTCAGCAATGTCGGAAAGATCCCCAGCACGCTCAAAGCGACAAAGGAACGAGTTTCCAAGGTTGTTGAGGCGACCTGGCAAGTCAGCATGACCCTCAGGAGTGAGCTGCACTGCTCTGTGTTGGGCTGAGATGGCTTCAGCAATGTCTGAAAGATCCCCAGTGTGCTCAAAGCGACAAAGGAATGAGTTTCCAAGGTTGTTGAGGCGACCTGGCAAGTCAGCATGGCCCTTGGGAGTGAGCTGCACTGCTCTGTGTTGGGCTGAGATGGCTTCAGCAATGTCTGAAAGATCTCCAGTATGCTCAAAGCGACAAGCAAACGAGTTTCCAAGGTTGTTGAGGCGACCTGGCAAGTCAGCATGGCCCTCGGGAGTGAGCTGCACTGCTCTGTGTTGGGCTGAGATGGCTTCAGCAATGTCTGAAAGATCTCCAGTATGCTCGAAGCGACGCCTGAACGAGGTTCCAAGGTTGTTGAGGCAAGTTGGTAGGTTGGCATGACCCTCAGGAGTGAGCTGCACCGCTCTGTGTTGGGCTGAGATGGCTTCAGCAATGTTGGAAAGATCCCCAGTGCGCTCAAAGCGACGCCTGAACGAGGTTCCAAGGTTGTTGAGGCGACCTGGCAAGTCAGCATGGCCCTCGGGAGTGAGCTGCACTGCTCTGTGTTGGGCTGAGATGGCTTCAGCAATGTCTGAAAGATCCCCAGTGCGCTTGAAGCGACACCTGAACGAGGTTCCAAGGTTGTTGAGGCAAGTTGGTAGGTTGGCATGACCCTCAGGAGTGAGCTGCACCGCTCTGTGTTGGGCTGAGATGGCTTCAGCAATGTCGGAAAGATCCCCAGCACGCTCAAAGCGACGAGCAAACGAGGTTCCAAGGTTGTTGAGGCAACCTGGAAGGTTGGCATGACCCTCAGGTGTGAGCTGCACCGCTCTGTGTTGCGCTGAGATGGCTTCAGCGATGTCGGAAAGATCCCCAGCACGCTCAAAGCGACAAAGGAACGAGTTTCCAAGGTTGTTGAGGTGACCTGGAAGGTTGGCATGACCCTCAGGTGTGAGCTGCACTGCTCTGTGTTGGGCTGAGATGGCTTCAGCAATGTCGGAAAGATCCCCAGCACGCTCAAAGCGACAAAGGAACGAGTTTCCAAGGTTGTTGAGGTGACCTGGAAGGTTGGCATGACCCTCAGGTGTGAGCTGCACCGCTCTGTGTTGGGCTGAGATGGCTTCAGCAATGTCGGAAAGATCCCCAGCACGCTCAAAGCGACAAAGGAACGAGTTTCCAAGGTTGTTGAGGTGACCTGGCAAGTCAGCATGACCCTCAGGAGTGAGCTGCACTGCTCTGTGTTGGGCTGAGATGGCTTCAGCAATGTCGGAAAGATCCCCAGCACGCTCAAAGCGACAAAGGAATGAGTTTCCAAGGTTGTTGAGGCGACCTGGCAAGTCAGCATGGCCCTTGGGAGTGAGCTGCACTGCTCTGTGTTGGGCTGAGATGGCTTCAGCAATGTCTGAAAGATCTCCAGTATGCTCAAAGCGACAAGCAAACGAGTTTCCAAGGTTGTTGAGGCGACCTGGCAAGTCAGCATGGCCCTCGGGAGTGAGCTGCACTGCTCTGTGTTGGGCTGAGATGGCTTCAGCAATGTCTGAAAGATCTCCAGTATGCTCGAAGCGACGCCTGAACGAGGTTCCAAGGTTGTTGAGGCAAGTTGGTAGGTTGGCATGACCCTCAGGAGTGAGCTGCACTGCTCTGTGTTGGGCTGAGATGGCTTCAGCAATGTTGGAAAGATCCCCAGTGCGCTCAAAGCGACGCCTGAACGAGGTTCCAAGGTTGTTGAGGCGACCTGGCAAGTCAGCATGGCCCTCGGGAGTGAGCTGCACTGCTCTGTGTTGGGCTGAGATGGCTTCAGCAATGTCGGAAAGATCCCCAGCACGCTCAAAGCGACGAGCAAACGAGGTTCCAAGGTTGTTGAGGCAACCTGGAAGGTTGGCATGACCCTCAGGTGTGAGCTGCACCGCTCTGTGTTGGGCTGAGATGGCTTCAGCGATGTCGGAAAGATCCCCAGCACGCTCAAAGCGACAAAGGAACGAGTTTCCAAGGTTGTTGAGGTGACCTGGAAGGTTGGCATGACCCTCAGGTGTGAGCTGCACTGCTCTGTGTTGGGCTGAGATGGCTTCAGCAATGTCGGAAAGATCCCCAGCACGCTCAAAGCGACAAAGGAACGAGTTTCCAAGGTTGTTGAGGTGACCTGGAAGGTTGGCATGACCCTCAGGTGTGAGCTGCACCGCTCTGTGTTGGGCTGAGATGGCTTCAGCAATGTCGGAAAGATCCCCAGCACGCTCAAAGCGACAAAGGAACGAGTTTCCAAGGTTGTTGAGGTGACCTGGCAAGTCAGCATGACCCTCAGGAGTGAGCTGCACCGCTCTGTGTTGGGCTGAGATGGCTTCAGCAATGTCGGAAAGATCCCCAGCACGCTCAAAGCGACAAAGGAATGAGTTTCCAAGGTTGTTGAGGCGACCTGGCAAGTCAGCATGGCCCTTGGGAGTGAGCTGCACTGCTCTGTGTTGGGCTGAGATGGCTTCAGCAATGTCTGAAAGATCTCCAGTATGCTCAAAGCGACAAGCAAACGAGGTTCCAAGGTTGTTGAGGCAACCTGAAAGGTTGGCATGACCCTCAGGAGTGAGCCGCACCGCTCTATGCAGCACTGCTATAGCTTCAGTGATGGTTACAAGGTCTCCTGTCCTTTCAAATTGCTCCGTTAAGTCCACTCCACTGTTATTCAAAGCTGTGATATCTGCATGAATATGATTCATAAACCTCTTCCTCTATTATTCCCAGTGGCTCACTCACCTTCAGTTGGCAGCATGGTATCCAGGGTTATTTCCATTGTCTTCCATGACATAATGAAGCATACACTTTCCCCACATATTTTTATGCTCTGGCTGCGCCCTAAGTATATTGTTATAATTCGCTTTCATACGTATAGTTAAGCTCTCACCGTGCTCTGATTGCATCTCGTTGCGATCCAGATGCACAAAAGCAGCATCCTCCCCCTCATCGCTCTTTGCAACAAGATCAATTCCAGTCGATCCGGCAGGCCTTCGACACCATCTTAGCCCTGATGTCAAGTCAATGATAAGATGAGGAAAACTCACAGCCTAATGAAGTCTGTCATGTCCCACTGTTCTGAAGCGCCTTTTGTAAGGGTGTAGCATTTCCCTTCCTCTGAGTCTGGTATGCCAAATACCCACAGTTCCTTCAAGTTCAGCAGCGGTCCATTGTCACTGGGCATGTTGGTGCGCTCAAGGACGATATCTGGCCAAATCATGTCAGCTTACGTGGGGATAGCCATCCATACAATAGCTTTACATACCTGTTAGATAAATTTCACTAAAATCCCGAGTTCAATCGTATGTCGATATCGCCTTGAGCTGAAATATCACGTACCCTTCGCCACTCGCGTGCTCAGGAACCAGTAAGCTACTATTCAACTCTTCAGTCGCTACATGCAAAATAGACAATGGTGTCATACCTCTCTTGGCCCATGATGGTTTCGATGGAGGTCTTGATTTGTCTAAGGGCTAAAATGACTTCGGATAAGGGGTAAAGAGCGAGTAAAATACATACTGTCTTATATAAAAAGAGGCAAGGGTTGCGCGGACGAGCGCCTATTTGGATAGGCAGTGGGCACGGCTCACACATGTGTGCAGCATGTGACGAGTCGACTACAGCGTACAAACAGCTCACAGGTACCACAGCCTGCACCCATATCCAGACGCAAAGGCTTCTAGCATTCAATTTACACACCCTTTCTGCACCACCATCATTTTGTGGCATGGCTCCATTAGGCGCTATGAATCCGCTTAGGGATTGCACCGCCTACACACTGCTAACACATCATATAGATGCTGACTGGTGTGACATGAACGACCCAACAACTCAAGACGCTGTGTTCGACGTCTAAAGCTAGATAGATATCCGAAAGACGAATGTACTGCATACCAATTTGCACAGTTTTGTGGCATGAAAGGACTCCTTAAGACATTCTCGTTGGCCGCTGCCATATGATTCTTCGCTTAAAATCCGATCTTCGTACACCGATTCCATCTCGCAGCTTCTTATATGAATTGCGCGTTCACGGGTGTCTCTGCGACGCTGATACTACCCAACGTGAGGCTGGGAGGATCGTGGACATGCAAGCAAACTCGATTAGGGTAAAACACGTCTTCATCCCGAATCCGTTCCGATCGAAAAGCAACCAAGTGAAGTCCGATCACTACTACTGTCCAACTGGCTTACCGATTCTCTACAGCTCCCTTACCCCTGCTTCGCGTACCCTTCATCACCTTCGTCTGCCTCTGCAACTGGCGGGAGCCGAATCTAGTTCTGTCATCTTGCGCAAATGCACGGCTCTCGGTCGCCTGAAGCAACTCGGGTCTCTCTTTCTTGCTTGCCCATTGGCAATGCCGTTTTCTCGAAATAGGGTGGACACCGAATCCGTCCCTCTGTTAGACAGAGCTTGCCTATCCTTGCTGGAGTGCTTGGGTATTGACGGTGTTGTCAGGCGACTTGTTGAAGACTTGCATAACAGTCTCATCACCGTGAGGTACGTCCTGCACTATGTACACCCATTTCGCGCTCTTGACTTTCCCTTGCAGGTTGCCCGCATTGCGACGATTTAACATCGAAGGAACCGACATTAACGGGTGCGTCGAGGCCTTCGAGCCTTCGCGGTCTATTCCCTGTGATGTGTTCGAATGCCTCTACTTGGATCATCGATGATGATAGGTTTCGAAATAGTGTGCGATGGGTATGGTAAAAAACCTATCTCTTATATACGTCGATTAATGTCTCCCCTCCAAGGGCCGCCTCAGTCAAGATGGCTTCGATTCATGCCTTGCGCCAATGGAAGGGTGCCCGCAGTCACAGCTGACTACAACTGTCATCGTTGGCGCACGTCCCGGGTACGTTCCGTTGTCGCCTCTTTCCACATGCTCGGGCTCAGTTGTTCCGGCCAGGCCCAACGCCATCAAGCCTTTGCTGGAGGTAGACCTTGCGTCGAAAGCTCCAAAGTTGTCTGTCTCAGATGGCCAATCAATAATCAATCAGTAAGTAGCATCATGAGTTCCGCGGCAGTTCCCAGAGTCTGACGAGTTACAAGGTATGAGATTGAGACGTCTGGATATGTGCCTTGACAGAGGCTCTGTCGGAGCGGTTCGAGGTGAAACAGGTCGATCCAGTTGGGGAGTGTTGGACCCCGCGACTGCAAGTTCAGACCCCGAAGAAGTAAAACCAGCTTAGCATTGGTCCCTTTGTAGTTATTTGATTGCGCTTCATGTTCCCGTCGAGCTTGGTCGATGTTGTGTAGCGTCTTGCGATTGGGGGCTGAACCTTTGCGGTGAATGGTAAGCACTGAAGGCGGTCTTTCTCTCGCTACGAGCTTGCATATGCAGTATTGCATCTTTTCCTCTTCCTTTCTTCAGACCAAATAATTGAACGATATAGAGCTGTTGACCTTACGTGCATCCGTCAGCGTGTTATAATTAGGGGTCAAATTTCCATGGCTGGTTTGTATTCCCACAAGCGCGTTGCAAATAAATGACGCTCCTCTAAATAGTAAATTGCTTTTGCTGCTCAACCAGTGATATGAAGCTATCAACGCCTCTTCCAGATGGAATCATCAAGGAAATAGCGTCCCTTTTCCTCGACGTCCCTGACGAAGCATTTGCCAGTACGATGGATATCGCCCTTCTCCTGCTACGAGCTGACGACGTCAACCATTCTGGTCGTATGCAGGGCTTGGCTGCGTGTCGTGACTCCGGTGCTATATCATACCTTCGTTCTTCAGTCGAAGCCACATGCACAAGCACTGGCGATGACGCTCAAGGAGAATGCCCAGCTTGACCAATTCATCCCGAAGTTTCGTCTCGAAGTAGGATTTGGCAATGCAGTCTACGACATCCTCAGAAGAGCATCTAGTATCACGGATTTCTCTATTCCGGGGGATTTGAACTCGAACGAAAGTATCGGGGGGTAGCTCAGGGGATTCAAGGGTATGACGCCTCGGCGACTCGTCTATTTCAACGACCACACGAGCTACAAGTGCCTCAAGATTCATAAAGATCTCGCGGTAGCCCTTGCGGACTCCATCCGATGCATGGGCATTGTTGGTGAGGGTATGTCCTCTTGCACGATCGTCTTGGTTGAAGGAATATCTCAGGTTGCTTTCGAAACGGATTCTCCACTCCATAGTTCCCCTGTAGTGGAGGCCCTGAAGAGTCGCGATCTCAGGGGGGCTGAGACTTCCGTGCTTCGAAACCTCCCGCTCAAGCACTCTCCTGGGACTTCTGATGCTCCCATCGCTTAGGACGATCCAGCTCAGTGGAGCGCATCATGAAAATCCAACATTCATAAGGCTGCTCAGCGTTGGACTCCGTGTGCGGCCCCGAGGCAATCTATTCGCGAGGTTCGGGTACGCTCCTGAACCTTAGGGGGTCGACTTCTCTTTGGCGTCCCCTCTGACTTCCAACGCTCTATAGCTCTCTGCGTACTGTTTCGTCCATCTTACAACACCTCCATTCAGCCTGGGACTGTCGACGAATGAACCAGACCTCGTCCTGCGTGAAGTCGCAGCTTGGTCAGCTCCACCAACTCAAGTCGCTTATTCTTGCCAAGGGTCCCTTCGGTCGGAGTGTAAGCACTGGACTTAGTTTGGACAAAGACTGCCCATCCCATCTGCAGTGCTTGGGCATCGACGGTGTTGCCTCGCCGCTTGCTCAGCAGCTACTAGATTGTCTCATCAACGTGCGGTACGTTTCAGACCCCGTGCTCTCGAAGACTACCTTCTTACCTCTCTACTGTAGAATCCTCTCATTGAAACGCCTCGATGGTCAAGGATCGAACGTCTCTGTTCATAGCTTCCTCAAGGCACACGGCCGCAAGCTCATCGTCCTGAAAGCTCATCTGAGCATGTGGCCTATCCTCTACGATGCACCCCAATGCCTCAACGTGGATTATCGATGATCGATGACGGCGGACATCGCGATCGAGCATGCCATGTAAGTCACAAGTTTTCTTCTTTACTACGTCGTTTGATACTTTCGGCCCACGGGCAAAGGGGATACAGCGTTGACTATAATCACCACCATTTGGGGCTCGTGACGGGCAAGCTCACCGGGTTGTGTATGCAGAGCCGTCCATCATGTTTTCTTCGATGAACGAGCCTTCTCAAATGAACAGTGTAGAGCCCTTGAACTCAGCCCGGGCACATCCAACAGCGTTGTTAGGGGTAGGATTCCCTGATCGGTTCGTATTTCCAAGAGCGTGTCGCAATGAGGAACAGTTGCGCTCTGGTATTCGTAACATTTCTCGCGACCACCGTCTTCTACGCGATGATACTACTGTCCGCCTGGCGCCATGAGGCTCCCTACACCCCTTCCTGACGAATGATCAAAGAAATTCTGTCCCCTGTTCTTCATGTCCTTGACGAAGCGTTTGCTAGTACTTCGTGGCGATCGCCATTCTCGCACCATGAGCAGAAGGCCTCAACTGTCCTGGTGGTATGCAAGGACTAGCTACGTGTTGCCACTCCGCTTCTATATTCCACGGTGGTTGTTCGCTCGAAGGCGCAAGCACAGGTATTGACGAGGACTCCAAAGGCAAACACCCGCGAAAACTGAACCAAGTCGTGATTGTCAATGGCAAGGTCTTTCGCCACAAGGTGCTTCGGGTCAACTATAGCATTCATAAGAAATTTTATAAAGAGCTCGAGGGGTCTGGGAAAATGACAACGAAGACGTGGAAGACATCAAAAATGCAGAAGATTTCCAGACGAAAAAGGATCACGATTTCTGGAATGTTGGGGACGAAGCGGAAGAAGACATAAAGGAACAAATCCAGGTCAAAATCCATTAGTATGAAGGCGAGAGGGACGAGACAGAAGATAAGGAGGAAGACGAAGATGAAACCGTCAATGCTCCACAGGACTTCCCAGGTGAAGCTGCCTGGGGAATCCTTGGAGCTGAGGGCGGTGAGGACTGGAGCGCCAATGAATCGGACGACGGGTGTTGACACAATTGTTTAGATGGCCTACTATCAGAAGACTGGAAGTGGGTACCTCCGCAGCCTTCGTCAAGCAAGCAGTTCTAATATGCACAATGACAGGCAGTCCAAAGCAAGAACCAGCAAACGGCCAGCGGCGATCACGCGTGGTCACAGCCAAGGCACGATTGTAGTAGCAAGGATAAGTGTTTGAAACCATCTGGAGCATGCTGTTCCCGTCAGTTAAATAGCAAGCGAGAAGTCGAATGATGGTGAAGAGCGGTGCTGCGTAGGACGATGCTCTACCCCTGTCTTAGATGGTAATCCGTTAAAAGAACTTACGGGGTGAGCGGAGTGGAGGAAGCAAGGCAAAGAGGATAAACAGGAGAAATGTAAGGGCAGACATGCCAAAACTCCATCTCACAGGTCAAGCGGAACCAGGCCAGACTCGAACGCTGCTGAGTCCCTTGGTACTCTGCGAGCGCTACAGCAGCTGACATCCACGCAGAGTTTGGGGTTAGAAGGACTACCTCCACCATTAGCGCCGGGTAGCTAGTGAATAGCAATAATAGACACACCACCGATTAAATCCCTCTGACAGTTGGTACCGTGGTGGGCCCAGAGGCGCCCGGGATGCCAGCTGGAACAATTCAAGTTGGGAGCGCAGTTAACACTACCTGTGCGAGAGGTCAGAACGAGTCCTAAACAAGACATATTTCAATTAAAACGTACCGATAAGTGGTCCGAGGCGACCATCCCAAACAGCTAACCATTGCAGGAAGAGAAAAGTCGCAACAAGCTGCCTGCGCGTGGTTTGCACATGTGGGCCTGGCGCATTCGATTCAAGAACACCCAGCCACGTGGAGAGGATTCTCAATGATGGAGGCTGAGAGTGGTGAGCGGGACGAAGAGGTGGCAAAGGATGAGGCCAGGAATTGGATGCTGCTTCCAATACAGTCCCCGTGTCAAGCATGACGGCAACGATAGGCCCATACAGTCCCCCTAGGCCCAAGGCGTCATGCAAGATCACAGCGGTAGGCTTGTTGAGGGGTACCATTGGTGGTCCTGCGTCGAGGCGGCTTTGTGGTGGCGGTTTGCTGGCAAGGTTCGTGTAGCATGCAACGTGGGACCGGCGCTTGGGGCACTCGGGATGAAATAGCCGGGATCTGGCGCCAAAGATTCTTGCGCGGGATTGCAGACCTTGTGTACCGGCATATCCACACCTCTGAGCTTGGCTGATCGAAGGGAGGGGGATGAGAGCAAAGTGACATTAGAGGTTGGTCCAGCGCCTTCGTCGTTGCTCGTGTGCGCCCTCTGCCCTCTGCCCCAGGTTTCACCTGCTCTCGTCTCGTTCCCGGAGAGAACAGAGCGTCAGGAACATCCTGATCCCCGGCTTTGCGCATTGAGGTCAAGTAGGTAGACGCCTGGCGTTCAAATGGACATGGGTAAACGTTGCCTCCGGCTAGCATGCTTGCGCCTATTCCCCAAAGGTCTAGAAAGAACCTCTCTGATGTCGAGGTTTTACAGTGCATGACGGTTCTGGAACCGGATTGGCATGACAGAGGGACTTTTCCATCGACCGCGCTGAGTGGGGACGAGCCGGACAAGGAAGATGCAGGTGGCGATATTGAGGGTTGGACGGCCCACTGGAGGGTATCACACCCGAACCATCGTCATCCAGCCCATCTGGATATTCGAGGCGGTGAGTCGGCTTGAACATGGACCGGGGAGGGCTGCGTATCGAAGGGTCTGTAGTACTGGGCTGTAGGAATCCTGGGTGGTCGTTGGTATCCACCATTGTCGGTGCTCAAAACCACTTTCTCGACGAATCGCTCGTCGATGGAAGGTCCATTGCCTAAGCGATGTGCAGGATAGATGAAAGAAGTGAGGATGGACGTAATGGTGCGGAGGCGTGCTCCGTCTGGGGGAATTATAGGAGGTATGAGAAGCCGGTGAGTGCCTGAGTCTTGTGTCGAGGATATAGTGGAAGGGAAGGTCGTTGGCGTCGTGGAGAACGTGTGTGCACTAGTGGCGATTTCGACTCCTCTCCAGTCTCCTCCCACCCCTCCAACGCTGCTCGACGAGAGACGACGATCCGGATCCCGCATTTCCGCTGTTGCGTAGTCTCTCTCTGTCTCTTTGACGCTAGGGCCAGACACCTCGACCATATGTTCGACTGTCACCCAGGGATGGAGATGAAGGCTAGCGCGGCTGGTCTCTCGCTCCGTTTGCGACGAATTGAGGGAGTAGGTATGTTGAGCGCACACATTTCAACAACGTCCTGGCGTGACTAGTCAGATAAGGGCTCTAACACGACAGTACCCTCCCACCTACCATGCTTCTAATTCCACATCGTAGGGTCGTTGGAAGCGACGCAACTCAATCCAGCAAGCTATCGTTAGGCACTTGCCGCATCGCTTGCGAATCTAGATTTGGTTGTCCGCAATCGAGAGCCTGGAAACGTCGTTCCTTTGGACAAGGAAGAGAGCACGGCGTTGTCCAAACGCTACTATAGGAAATATTTCAGACAACATACCCAATTATGTTCACATGAGTACTCACCAAATTTCACTTCTGACTGTAGAGTATGGAGAAGAAACACCCTCCACCGAACGACGGGAAGAGGACCAGCATTGACGGCTGGGAGGCGTGGACAAAGGGATTGGGGCAGTGCTAAGCTGGCCAACTAGCTTCCTGACTGGAATGACAAGAGGTAGCGATCCTGGATGCAGCATTCGCCGCTGCTATTCGCCCCATTTAGAGTTGGGCTAGGCCTGCTACATGGCTGTGGCATTTGGCTAGGTTGCGTTGTCGCGAGTGTAGGGTAGTTCTCTAGAATGAGGTTGAGCCTTAAGGAGCCACTTCGCGAGGCAGAACGAGGAAGGGTGTCGAAGTCTTTGACTGAACAGTGAAGAAAGGGTCAAAGCTTGACATGGGCGTGTCTGGGAATTCAAAAGCCCGGATCGAACGGATAGCGGTGGTGCCAATTTGGTGCCAATCAAATCGGGACTCTTTCTCAGTCACGGCCAGCAGCTCGCCTAGCAAGACTTCTAGGATGCCTTCATCTTGCAGACAGGAGCATGATTACAAGAGCAGGTGAGTTTCCCTCGACTAAGCCAACGGGGAGATGGACTGACCCTACATCCTTTCTAGCCATCCCAAGCATCCTCCAGCGAGTCAGATACTTGACGCTCTTACCCAGCCATGTCAATCTTAGCTCATGGGGGAGGTCTGAACGCGTCCTGTTGCATAAACCCGCGTTTCGTGAGGGTGGAAAAGGCTCTATGAAGTGAGTTTCTTCTAGACCAAACGTACCATCGCTCATTGTTAGACTCGCTTTTGTTAGCGTGCCCTCCAAGTTAGCAGCGTCTGCTCATGGAGTGTGCCAATCCCCAAGGAGAAGGATCTCAACTACAGACGCAAGGATCGGGAGAAAGTGTGCGTAGCCCCATTGCAATGGACTATAAACCTTGCTCACTTTCATTCACCTTGCAGCTCTTCGCTCAATGCTTCTGCATGGCCTGTCAAATTGGTGAAATGGGCGAATCTGAAACCTGGAGAGTCACGACAGGCCTCTATTTCAACGTCTCTGATATCGAGACCAGCAACCCCCCTTCACCACAAACCCTAGATCTGTCAATGCTGTACATTGTCATCTGCAAGGGAAACCTCAACACAGTAAACGATCGAACCTCGCACCACGGCACACTACAACCGGCAACCTGTCTATTCGCCAGCAGCCCCAGCCAACATTACCGTCTGACCGCTGCTCTTCCTACGCTTGCAGCAGGAACCAAACGAGCTTCTCCAACGAAGTCCTTGCCCTCGAAGGGCGTCACACGATCCCAAATGCCATCCAAACCCACAGCAGCAGCACCGGGGGATGACCGCAACGCACGGACCGACGACGACTATTACTACTACTACCTCAACTCGCTTCTGCGAGTATCCAAATGGATCAACCAAACCAAGCAAGAAATGTGGTTGGACGCCCTGTCCGAAGTCTCTGGCGTCAACGACGAATACCCTGCCTCGAATCTCGACTTCAGGATGGCGACGAGCCCAAGTGTGGCTGGAGAGACGAGTAGCACGATTAGTCGGAGGACGGTGCCGACGAGTGTTTGGTTTAATGGGAGAGGGGAGGGAGGGTCGAAGAGCAAAGAAGCGAGTCCTACAAAGCTAAAAGAGAGAGAAGGTCGGCGGAAGTTGAAGGAAAACTCGGTGCATTTGAATGGGACGATGGATGAGAAGATGTACGAGACGGCGACAGCGGACGCCAAATCCCAGACAGCGTTACCACTACTGATACTGCCCTCCCTGTAAAAGACCTCAAGTCTCGCAAGTCGATGAAACTACCATTCAAACTCGACTTGGACGACGCGAGTACAGTGGTACGCTACCCCGACATGCGACCACGGACGGTCCTCAGTGGACACGAACCCACCTTTACCGAGGTCATGCACAGGCTCGGGACACGCAACGCGGCGTTTGGTTCAGAACCCAGTCTGGCTACTGGGGTGACCTCGACGACGCGTTTGACTGAACGGACTGGGAGGACGTCGGGACGGGATAGGCTGAAGAGCAGCAAAAGCAAGCGGTCGTCCTCGGAACCACCCGAATTCGAATTGTCGTGGCCGCTTATGCAGCCTATTCTTCTCATCCTCTCGCTAGCGACACTCGTCGTCGTTTTGGTACCTGCAGTCGTGGTGGTAGCGCTGGGTGCCATCGCCTACTGCTTGGACCTTCTTCCTGAGATGGTGCGTGCATTGCTTGTTTGAGGTGTTGGTTCCCTTTCTGACGGATGCTGGTTGACAGACACCGGGATCGTCGAGAAGGAAGAGCAGTGGCAGCAGCAGTGATCGGTATAGATCCTCAAGATCTTCGAGAAGGACTCGGTGACAGCTACTCACGTCGATGTCCTCCCAGAATGGGAACCAGCTTCATCGCCTTTGCTCTCTGAATGTCGCAACCACGCCACGACACCTCCTCAATGACGGACCCTTGGCTTTGAGGGACGCACGCATGTTAGATTTCTTGTTTTGCTTTCCCAGTTTTCCTTGGGTTTTCCTGGATTTTGTAACATTACTGCCGTTTTCTTTTTCATAGTGCCATACCTTGATGACCCAATGCTATGACCTTTGACGCCCTCGTTCTTGCTTGCCCCACCAATCCTCTTCTTGATCCCACTTCATACCAACCTACTGACGATTTCTCTTGCTAGGCTCATTTCGCTTCAGGGGCATAATTGCCTCATTGATGGCCCATGTTCTCAGGCGTCTGCAATTTCGAAAGCGACACCCTGACCTTCGCGCCTCATGCTTCTATCATAACCTCCTTCGTATAGTTCCTGCTGCTCGCCTAGATCCATGAAACTATTGATCACTCTTCCCGACGAGATCATCAACGAAATCCTCTCCTCCACCCTTGACCTCCCTGACGAGACATTTGCCAGTACAGCGCAGATCTCACCCTTCTCTCACTACAAGCTCACGACCTCGACTATCCTTCCCGTGTGCAAGGCCTGGTTATGCATTGCGACTCCATTGCTTTACCATACCATGGTCCTCCGGTCGACGGCGCAAGAGCAAGCACTGGCGAGGACGCTCGAGGAGGACGCTCACCTGGGCCGTTTCACCAGAAAGTTCCACCTCGAGGGAGGGCTTGGCGATGCAGTCTACGACATCCTTCAAAGAGACCCAGGTTTGACTGATCTTTGCATCTCGGGGAGCCCTAGCCCCACCGCAAGCATCGAAGGTTATCACAGAGCATTCAAACACGTCTATTTGAACGACGATTCGCACAACTATGCTCGCAGCGCTCGGGAGGAGCTCACGATAGCCCTGGCAGACGCCATCCGCGATGCCTGGACAACTTTGGTCAGTGTTGCTCTATTTCGCCATCCTCATCTCAATACAAAAGGGCCTTCCAGGTTACTTTCGAAATGGATGTCTCGCCCCTGAGCCATCCCAAAATGGTAATGGAGATTCTCAAGACTCGGGCTCTCGCGGAGCTGAAGCTTCGATGCCAGGCATTCGGCCAGTCTGCCAGAGGCCTCGTCCATCAAACTCTGGGACCACTCTACAAGTTCCTTGAGGCAAACCATTCGGTCTACGGCAAGGTCCTGTTCACAGGGTAAGTTCATACCGCTACCGATAATCCAGGCTTACCTATCAGTCCTTCAGGCATGATTTGCTCGTGTTGGACAGTCAGAAGACAGCTGTGTTCCAGTCCCTTCCTGCAGACTCCCAGTACCTGCCTCTTGAGGGCGTCGACCACGATCTAAGGGCTGCTGTCTGGACACGTCCTCCAGTTTGCTATAGATTTGGCGGACATGCATCAGATTACTGGAGTCCCTTGTTCGGCCATTTTCATGTCCCCAGCAGAGGAATCGTGTCGCCGTCGGGCATCCAGGCCTTCAGGGCGCCTCGTGTCAAGAGAGTTCAATGTAAGATACCTTTGCTATCTCGACGAGTCTCCGGCTTATCGAAAACTTAGCAGGCCTTTGCAGCGCCACTCTCATACGAGGCACCCATGGTTTGGAAGGGTTCTATGTTCAAACCCCTTGCCCAGCCTGGCTGCTCGTTGTGGCCTCCTCTGGAGGGGTATATTCGCGAGGCTCAGGTCGACTTTTGGTTTTCATGGCATCCTCCTCCTTTTCGCGCACGGGAGGACTACAGATTTCCTACAGCGTCCTTATCCATGCGTCGTCCATCCTTGAGCACCTCCCTGCCTCTGTAACTGGCGGGAACTGAGTCTCGTTCCGTCATCTTGCGTGAATGTCCAGCTCTTGGTCGTCTGAAGAAAATCCGGCCTCTCGTTCTTGCTTGCCCGTCGGCAATTCCGCTTTGTCGAAAGGTGGACTCCGAATCCACCCCTCGGTTGCACAGAGACTGCCTACCCCTGCTGGAGTGCTTGGGCATTGGCGGTGTTGTCACGCGACTTGTTGAAGACTTGATCAACTGTCTCACCACCGTTAGGTACGTCCTGCAGTATGTACCCTCATTTCACGTTCTTGCCTTTATCGCAGTTTGCCTCATTGCAACAACTCGGCGTCCAAGGGACCGACACTGTGCCATGTGTCGAGGCCTTCACCAAGGCACACGGTCATAAGTTGATTGTTCTAAAGGCTTATCTGAGTATTCGCGGCCTCTTCTCCACGATGTGTTCGAACGCCTCCACTGGGATTCTTGATGACAATGGATCTCGAAATGGCGTTCGACGGGTCAGTCAAAAACACACTCTCTTATGCTTTGATTAACGACTCCTCTCCTAGGGCCGCCTTGGTCAGTATGGCTTCAATCCATGCTTTACGCACATGGAAGGGAGTCCAAAGTCGTAGTTGGCGACAATTGTTATCATTGGCGCATGTCATGGGTATACTCCATCGATGCCCCTTTCCGCACGAATTGGCTCATACTCCCTATAGGGACCCTCTTAATTCACGGCGTAGAGACGTTCACTCACTGTGTGAAATCAGCGCGGAACGGTCCCGGAACACCTCATCGTCCCTCCCCGAGAGACTTAGACAGATTCTGGGTCACAGTAAGTCATGTGGAGGGGGCAACGCGTCACAGTCAGGGTGGGATTCGTGTTCCTATCAAGTGGGATTGAATCCTATCCTACTAAATTGGTCACTACTGCGAGCGTAAGCCGCTGAATGGGGTCGTGCTCTTTCCATGTGTATGAGACTGTAGTTCAAATCTTGAATCCATTCTATCGGCCTTGCGCAGATTTGTCTACCAGGGTGGTGTTAGGGGTAAGCTTTCCATACTTGGCTCACATTCCCACAAGCACATTTGGAATGTATTGGACGCAACACTCTCCATCTTCTATCTGGAACCATCATTCGACGACTTTGCTTCTGGATCTACCATTACTTTACGTTCACAATTTCCTTCAAACATCGCTCTTCTTCTATAACTCCCATTCTATATCCCACCAGAAACAAAGAAAAACAAACTAGGAACATTCCTAAGGACGGGCCACGGGCACCAAGCCATGATATCGATTCTATCATCCAATCTACACCCAGACTCAGCAAACGCAGCTTCAGCATGGGCTCTAGTGCTAGCAGGAGACGTGCTACCAGCCTTCGCAGCGTTGAGAGCATGGAAACCGTCCACGAGGAGGACGGCGACGAGTTTGGTGCTCTCCCAGTGCTATCCGTCTGTGACGACGACAATGGGCCAAAAACCGCTCATGCCTGACAATCTAGATTATGCCGTCCAGGGATCATGGACCAATCAGGAGGGGGGAAAGTAGGAAATGCTGAAGGCGTTCTTGGGTGAGGCGACAGCGACTCAGACCTCGATTTGCACACACCATAACCGTACATCGTTAGATTTTTCTGTAGGTCCTCTCTGACCCGATTGGCAATAGACATATCGTGGTTAGGGATGGGCTCTCCTCGTCCAATTCCAACCTGTTCACCAACTCGAGAGCGCATGCACCTCTTATCGGTGGCGGATGTCCAGCACGCTCCCTCTCAACTGGTGCATAGTGCCTTGGAGATCCTCTAGCTCTGGCTAACCGAGCTTCTAGTTACCAAAATTTGTGCTATTAAGGACGAGCGGGATACAGCAATGCGTCTAGTCCGACATCGCGACGGTTAACTTCTTTGGGGTGGTATAGGGCTGACCACAGGTCTTGCTTAGAGTGTCAGGTTCGTGAATTCAACAACACAACACTATTGGCAAGACTAACCTTCTCCGTAGCGAGGATGAAGACACATCCTCTCCCCTCCCTCGATGCCTGTCTACTCCCTGTCTATAACACCGCTTGTCGGCTTCTTCTTTCTTTCGATGTCCTCACATAGTCCCCACCCTCGTACAGTACACCGCCAGTTGGTTCCGAGAATCGGGGGTTAGCCACTCGGGGCTGATCTCGGGATGACAGCACGAATCGTCGAGGGCTGCTTGATGGGTGTCCTAGGGATAACGGAATCGATTAGCATAAAGCGAGCGTAAGGATGTCCCTCCTTGAGCCGCAAGCTAGGCCATTGTCATCCCTTCCGGGATATTCGAAGGTGATCACGATATTAACACTTAGCTGGGTAACTTTTGAAATTGTAGCAGAAACATATATTTTGACGCATGTATTGTTCATTGCACAACTCTCTGCTACAATGGGCCAACAGACATGGAAGGGTAAGCGTGCTTGACTTGACCGATTGTAGAAACTGAAGCCCCTATTCGGACTTGGGAATTTCAGGCTCAACCACTGATGGCAACTGACGCATTTAGCCTTTGGGGTCTCATTCCGCTGTCACCATGCTCCCTCACGACTTCACTCTCTCCCGGCCCTATGTTTTATGAGGTTGTTTTCGTCGCACGTGAATGTTGATCTTATCTTATGTAGATTAGATTCGACTCGCGACTCTCGCGACTCTCCGACTCGGACTATCTCCGACTCGGACTCTCCTAGATACATTCTAATGAGGCTATGCGATATCTACAGGATTCGTCATTCATTCGTCTTCACGACTCATACTGACTCATATGGATACTTATCACTCATGTGACTATTTACTCAGTCCTTACACAGCTCTATATTTAGTACGCTCTTTATGTATATAAGGACTCCTGTAGCTACCTCAATCCCTATCACTTTAACCTACCAGTTAAGCCTACAAGCTACTCGGTAAGACATCTACTTGCTAGTCGCAGTAGTGTTCTTCAGGTTATGAGCCCCGAAGCTCAGTAGTTGCGCTGTAATGGCTGCACTACAAACTTGGTTGGCGCTGTAATGGCTGCCTCCATAGACTGCTACTAGTCTGCGCTTAACCGCTGCGAACTATGCATGTCTAACCAAGTGGCTGATAGGCCGAACCTATGCCTTTACTCTGCGCTGTTATGGCAGCAGAGATCTGCGCTGTAATGGCGGCAGAATGTGGAAAAGAACGCGCTGTTATGGCTGCTTTCTTTGATTTGTGATATACGTTGCTGACGAACCTTGCTTTGACAGATCTCAACTATCAACATGTCTTCTAACAACGCTCACAACAGTATCCCCATGCTCGATGGTACCAACTACCTGGAGTGGGCCATGCGTGCGGAGCAGTATCTCCAAATGCAACGTCTAGGATCCTACATCGATAGTACTCGTCCTGATGGTGCAGCCTCAGATGCCACTGCGGCGGAGAAGCTTGCTCAGGAAGAGGTAATCGAAAAATGGGACAAGGACGATGACCAGGCCATGGGAGCTCTTCTCCTTCGTATCAACAGAAATGTCTGTGCACAGGTTGCAGGCAAAAATACGACGATGGCGTTATGGGATGCTCTCAAGGAGCTTTACGGTAGTCCGGGCAATGCTGCGATCTTCGCGGATTTCTCCCGAGCCATCAAGTTCCATATCGGAACAGGAGATCCTCGCCCTGCGATCGCTGAGCTCCAGAACTACCTGGGTCGTCTTGCTACGAACAACGTCTCTATCGATTCGTTCATCGAGGCGATGATCTTGATCAGCAGCCTTCCTACCAAGTACGACAACACCGTCGCCATCCTTCTTAACAATAACAAGAAGGATCTCTCCTTCGAGGTCGTCGTTAAAGCCATCACGGCTGAGTACGATCGCGTCGCCAACCCGGCTACCCTCAACAAGTTCACTGGCATCAAAAGGAAAGGGGGAAACCCTAACTTCCGCCAGCAGCAACAGGGGCAGCAGAAGGACTCCAGCAACTCGGGTAACCAAAACTCGGGTTCTTCCCAGAACAAAGGGAAGAAGCGCGGATCCAAGGGTGGTAACAAGAAGAAGGAGAAGGAAAGGAAGTCGCAAGGTCACTCCCATATGGTACAGGCCGCCTTCTTAGGTGACCATCTTGTCTCTCCCGCTCCTCAGGAGCAAATGCCTCCCCAGGCCAAGGTCTCGGTCCTCTCATTCGTGAAGACCGGACCCTCTATCGTCCAAAGATCAGTCGATCTTACTCCATCCACCCATCTCCCTGCCTCGGCTGCTAAAGCCAAGGTCGCTCCGTCTACAGAGACCTCGTGCTATCCCGACGTGGAACGCGCCAGGAAGAACTGCGGTAAGCTCGATCTACCAAAAACCGCCCGCAACCTCAAATCTTTCGAGGAAGCGGATAAGCGGAAGCGAGCACTTATTGACCGCATCAGTTCTCCCAGGCCTCCCAAACGTCAACGATCGCTCAAACCCTCCGAACAGCCTGAGGTGCATGAGGCCAGCTCGCCTCTGCACCGACTCCAATCTCCCCCACTGGCACACGGTGGATCTGGAGAAGGGGTCGACGTTCCCCAACCAACCATGGTGTGTCAATCTGGACTGCCTATGGAAGGGGACGGCTCACAAGCACTGGACGGACTCTCTGACACCGATGCCTTGGGGGAAGACAACGACAGCGTCTCCCTCGGCGACGAAGGCGAGGACCCCTCGCTATTCGGCGCCCCCAAGACGGTCTGGGAGAGAATCCGCGACGGAGAACTGGAGGACCCGCTCCACCCTGACAACGAAGTCTCCGACTGGGGCTCCGACGACGGGATGGGAGGCGAATATCCAGATCGTAATGGATCAAATCGCCTTTCAGATGCAAAACCATCCGTCTACTTACCGGACTGGGACGTTCTGAGGACCGGGCACTTCGACGACGATAAGTACGTCCCCTCTGTTTCTACCAGGAAACACTTGGCTAACTCATTGCCTCAACAGCTTGTTCAATTAGATATGAATATGCTAGACGACGATGTATTCCTAGAGTATTGCTGTGCAATTAACTCTATTGTTTCGATTCATGATTCATCGAATACCGCTAAGTGTAAAGATGCGCAATGTGCTTCCTGTAAGAAATTTGAGACATTCATACATTGGATGATGGACTCTGGGGCATCAATGCACGTTACCCCCCTCGAAAGATGACTTGTTCGACTACAAAGTTGTTAAGAACAGTCCATCGGTTAACACCGCTTCTGTTAGAACCAGGGACACCCGGGCGCGGGAAAGCGAAGCGAAGCGGAGTGCCCGGAATGTATCAGGATCTCAAATGGAAAAAGGAACGAACAGGACCTTGGCCTCAGCAATGCTTCCCAACATGCTGTGCCCTTCCTAGTCCCCGGGGGTCCTACTTGTGTCGGGGAGCGACCAGATCTTAGGCGGAGGAGAGGAGCGAAGGGAATCCCGAAGGGATGAGCACAGCTCCGGGCCGGAGCGCGCTACACCGCGGGAAACCGGAAACCGGCGAAGCGGACAGACAGGAAAACGTCGGAGACAAGCTAGGTGTGTTCTAGTTGACTTTTCGACTACTGTACAAGCATAGGATACAAAGCCTTATATACTGGAACGAGTCCGGATAATCCTACAGCTAATACAGAGGTCCAAGAGTCTCGGAGTCCGGAGCGATCGACAGGAACGGATCAGGAACGGAAGGAACGAGGGGATCGCTGCGGATCAGGAAGCGGAACGGATGTATGTCGGGACCGAAGTCAATACCGAAGGTTTCGGGTCCGGGCCCGAGGCGCGGGAATGTTCGGGTACTCGGGATATGGGTGGGAAACGCGCCGAAGCGGGCCGGAGCTCGGTTGCTCGGCGGGGGAGGCAGGGGGATGGTATCGAGCAACGGTGGGACGGGTGGGGTTCAGATGACGTGCAACCTGCATTGGTCGGTCCGGAAATGGTCCGGAGTTCAGCGGTTAGGGGTCAGGGGGTGTTGTGGCATATGACAGCTTCCAAGGGTACTACCCTGTCCATAAAAGGAATTGGAAAGCTTCGAGTGATTCACACCATCAAAGGTGCTGATGGTAATGATCGAGACATAGAATCTATCATCGAACCAGTATATCACATACCCAATCTATCGACTCGATTGTTCTCTATGGGAACTTTCTTGAGTCAACCCAAAACTACTCTTTGGGGCGATTCCCTATCTATGGGTATCAACGATTCTGATGGGAAAAATCTCATTAAGGGTCATCCACTTCATCCGGACGACACGATTTATTGGGTGTCTGTAAAGAACTCCAACGGATTGCCGATAGAAGTGCAGAAGGTCTCCGGACCACCCGTCGATTACGAGGTCATGCATAAACACTTTGGTCATCCATCGCGGGAAGTGCTCAAACGAGCCAAAAAAGCATACCACGAACTTCCCACCTATGGTGGAAATTCCCAAACATGAACCTTTGTGTCGCGGTTGCGCGCAAGGGAAGATGACGCTTGAGCCGTTCCCGGCTTCAAGTAAGCGTGCGAAGCGCCGATTCCAGAAGATCCATTCGGATCTGAAAGAATTCTCCGTCGAGTCATACCACAAATTCAAACATTTCATCTCCTTCTTTGATGATTGTACGAGTCGTGGATCGTGTGTCCTTCTTCGTCAGAAGAGTGGATCAATACAAGCGATCAAAGACTTCGTCGCCATGGTCGAAACAATATACCATGAGAAAATCGAAGAATGGCAGGTGGATGGTGGTGGAGAATTCATCAACGAAGAACTCATAGCATTCTTCAAATCAAAAGGAATCAAACTATCGATCAGTGCCCCGTATATGCATCAGCAGAACGGTCGCGCTGAGCGCTTCAATCGCACCATCATGGAAAAGGCTGAGTCAATGCGTCACGACGCCTGCCTACCTCCATCATGGTGGGAATTTTCTGTTCTATACGCCGTTTACATGTATAACCGGACGCCTCTCAAGCGTCTTGGTTGGATTACTCCACACGAGGCTGTAGAAAGAGAAGCTCCGGACGTCTCTAAATTAAGAGTCTTCGGATGTGGTGCCTGGGTGTATATTCCCAAGGAACAACGATCTAACAAGCTCCTTCCACGGTCGGAGTACATGATCTTCCTAGGATTCCCCGAAGGCATGAAGGCGTATCTCTTCATGAGATCGCCAAGGAACGTTCTATTCAAGGCGACCACTGCTCGCTTTGATGAACTTCATTTCCCAAGGTGTCCTGATGCAAAAGCACCTCAAGACCAACCACGAGTTGAAGACTACCCACCTTCCTCGTTTGGTAATGATGGACCTCCATCTGAATCTGAAGATGATGATGACGACGATGATTTCCTTCCTCGTCCATCAAACTCCCAAACCCCTAAAAGAGGTAGCGGTCCTGATCGTGCCGACGATCGGAACACTGGTGAACAACCAGCCGACCAGCACCCGCCGAATCCCGCGCCGGGAAACGCTCCTGGTGATGAACCAAGGAGATCTGCGCGGAATCGGACTCAAACCAAGTCTCAGCCTGGCGATGTCTACGGAAATAAAACACCGACAGAAAAGCATCAGACGGATCGGAGAAAAGCACTTGATAAAGATGACAGACGGCCATCTGGATCTAATCAAGGTGCTGCAAGCAAGGAAAAAGGTGTTCCCGCGCCGAAACCTGCTACTCCTGTGTCCGAAAGTGAATCTGATTCGACTTTTGACATACATGAGGACTTAGAACGCTTGACGCGTGAAGGGGGAGTTAATTTTATGCATTTACTGCTTTCTAAAGCGGTTTTGCCTTCAGTTCCTTCTGTCGATAGCGCTCCACGCGAGTGGACGTTTAAAGACATCTTGCGGATGCCACCGCAGGAGAAGAAAGGATGGATCGATGCTTGCAAAGACGAGTTAAAGGCACTCTCTGAACGCAATGTATTCGAAATGGTCGATCTTCCCAAAGGTCGCAAAGCGATTACCAATCGCTGGGTATTCGACGTCAAATCTGACGGTCATAAACGCGCCCGACTTGTTGCCAAGGGTTTCCAAGAAATCGAAGGCATTGACTACAACGAGATTTTCTCACCGGTGGTTCCGAGGCATTTTTGCCTTGGTTTACGTTATGCGTCGGGTTTTTCTAACCTCTTTTTTGGTGCATGCCGATGCCGGCATCGAGAACGGTGTTAGCCGTTTTTCGTTTCCCACGCAGTCATTCAATCATTTAAGCCACTGTCTGTATATAAATTGGCGTATACAGTATCTGAATGCAACCAGTGACATGGAGGATTCGTAACATACATACATTTTCCCGGTTATATTGTATCAAGTCACTTCGTGTTCATAATATATGCATGGACTGTCTCTTCGTTGCTGAACTTTACCCGAGGCGCGCGGATCATTGTTTGTACTGTAAACAAGTCGCGTCGCGCCTTTGGCGCCAATGAAGAAGGCAATTACCCCTTTTCCACCTTGCACTTGTTCCATGAAGTGTTATTGCCGTATTCACAACCTCTTCACATCAAGCAAGCTATTCATAGAGGATCCGTAGAATACATACTTTCCCCCAGTGATATTGTATCAGGTCACTTCGTGTTCGTAATATATGCATGGACTGTTTCCAGAAAGTGCCGGGTTCGGATATTCCGCCTCCGCTCACCAACGAGGCGGAATCGTCCTGAGGCGGACTGAGCCAAAACGGTTTGTGTAGCTATTACTTGAGCCCCAGGCAGCTCAGGAACGTTCCTCGATGTGAAAAACCAAGACATTTTGTGAGGGAGTGCACAGCGAGCCAAATGCCTCCGAGTTGGCCTTCGAGGTTCCCGGATGTAATTGATGTTATGCTGAGCGCTTTGAGTTGTTCGACCATGAAAGCTGGCTGCAACGACTCAACCCTGGAGCTTCGGTGGATCGAGGTGTGCGAAGGTTGAATCTGTGAGTCTCCCTCGTTTGACGAAGCCATCGCTCCTAATGAACAGAATCATTCCCTTTCCAATATGTGTCTCTGAATCTTGACGAAGTCGAGCAGGCTTCGAGCGAGATGCCGGGCGTCTCGTGCGCCCACTGACAACTGACTGGAACACTTGGCATGCCTCCCACTCCCTATTCTGACGCTCCTCTTACACAGAGGTAACTCAGCCTTGAGGTGAGAACCATATACCCTTGGATCTCTCAAGCCTAGGTCTAATCATCCCACATGCAGCTGCACGCCATCGAGTAATGTAACCGGCTTTACTTCTTTTCATCTCCCTGTCCCACTGCCATCATCACGAGTCTTATTTCTCCGTGACGAAGGATTGTCACTCTAACTCAAGCTCACTCCTCGGAACCGATTGGTCGTTCGGACAGCTTTGGGTTTTTCTCGGCATCATCTGCGGTCCACCCCCTTCCACGCGCCAATAAGAGCCCATTCTCTCCCTGAGCTTGGCGTCCAGCCCTCTTCTTGATCCCTCTGCACTCGTGTAACGGCGATTGGTTTCTTGGCACCTGGAGAGACTCCTAATCCGCATCCCTCATAGCGCTCGATCGAGGCTAACGCGAGTTCTAAATATTTGCGAGATTCCAACCTGTTTCTCCAAGCTGGAGGTGCTCCAGCATCTTCGTTACTTCATCAGGAAACAGCCAATAATCTCTGAGGTGCACTGACACTGCCTAAGAAGCCTTAATAATCTTTATTAGTCCCTGGGGGCATGCCAGGGATGCCAGGGATTCAAGGCACAAAGAATCTTTGGCTTGCCTGCCCGGGCAACCTTATTTTTGACGCCAATTCCCAGGGACTGCCAGGGATTGCTGAGGAATCAGAGGGCATCCTCAAGACATTAAAAAGCATTGTAAAGCACCTTGAGAGGTTTTCAACACCTTTAAAAGCGGCATAGGGTCCTCTAAAATTCACTTAGATTTAATGTCAAACATCACAAGGAGAGTTGAGACTGATATATATATTTATGTCTACCAAAGTACATTTTCTACACCACATTACAGATCCAGTAAAAAGTAATCAAACAAAGTCCAGGGCAGTGGGGAATAGGCAGAAAGGGGCAATGAAGGATCTGTAAATGCTGACAGTTAATAATTTAGTACGAATAAATAGAATTGAATAAAACTTACCAGCAGAACACACACCCAAATGTATTCCTCCAACGTCTACAGACATAGGCACAACTAGCAGATATAAGAACAAAGGAGTATAGTTAGTAAAGCTTAAGTGCATACAAGTCAACTAGACTTACCATTCTTAGAAGAACATATGGTGCTTGCAGGATGGGCAGGACAGCAGACAAACAGGGGGAAGCGGGGGAGTTACAGAGATGGACGATGAACGTTTGAGACAAGTCAGACGTGCCAGCATTGTAGCTTACTCTGTAATGTGACATGTCAAATTGATGCACCCGGGCCTCGGCAGTGACGTGGCTAACTGACGTGCCAACTTGTGACGTGTCTGCCAAGACTAACTGCGCAGCCACTGGAGCGTGGAATAGTTACTGCCTACCCGACAGTAACTTCCCACGCTTCTGCCAGCAGTTATATGTGCCAGCACTTTGCGTTCTCAAACCCTCCAAGTCCTTCTTTACTTATCTTTACTATTACTGTAGTACTTCTCTTGTTTTATATAGCATCTATAATACTATTTCTCGCCTGACTTATAACTGAGATGCCAGCACATCAACTCAACACCTTTATTGTGAGGAAACGCGTGGGCCATTTACAGCGTGAGTTAATCCGTTAGAAAAGTATGAAATAGTGCTCTTATTTGAGCCATTGAGCGCCCGGATTGAGTGCCATTTGGGCTTGTGGGATTGCAAATACATCTGGAATGAAACACGGGATTCCGGGGCAACGCGCGCACCGTTAGCTATTAAAATTGGTGCGTTGGAAAGCCACCAGGTATAGCTTTAAAATGACGCCTGAATCGTCCAAACGCGAGGTCATTTGGGCCCTGAATGCGGTCAACAAAAATGACCCCTCCTGGTTGTACCTGCATCCCAATATTGCTATTGCACAGCGGTGTTATTGTCTGACTACTAACTGTAACTAAAATCCAAATCATAACAAGTTAATGACACTCTCTGGAGTCCACAGCAACATTGAGAAGCCCAGAAGGCATCCCATTAAGTACTGGACACGACAAGTGTATTTAGAGTATTGTAATAAACCCTCAAATCATATTAAAGATCCTTATATTGCCCTGCTGTGCTCTGACAACTCCTGTTGATCCCTACCAATCTCTGAGAAGTCCTGGTAGTGCCCGGGCAACGTAAATGCCCTCAGGACAGTCAGGGCAACTCGGGGCCCCACAGAGAAAATACACTGTTTCCTGATGTTGCGGCCTGTCCCCTGTTGTGCTTAGACGATTCACCTGCGACCTAACCTCTTTTTTTTTATCTTGTCAAGTAGTAACTCGCTTCAACCTTTGAGCCAGACCTTTGCATCTCTTTCCGCTCACCCTTTTACCTTTGCGGCGACATAGTGTTTCTAAGACGAAACCGTAGTCACCCTATGTACAAAATACGCAGACGATCTCTGATCGCCACCCGCAAGTCTCGTGAGTATCCTTAGACGCTTTCTATCCACCCCTCCCACTCATCAGGCCGATCGAATATCCAAGGGCTTAATCTGCGATGTCATAGCAGAGCCAGCCGAGCGCTTTCCCCAGCTTCGTTTCGCGTCCTCCGATTCGACGCAACCGCTTTCTTCCTCTTTCCATGCTTAAGCCTCATTTGTTGCCTCTACTTATTTCTCAAGTCAAATCGATGCGGTGGTTGGTGTGCAGACGACTGTCACCTTCTGTCAATGGTTGGGGAAGGAGGGCATGCGGAAAATACTTGAATATTGTGACATCTCGAGGCCGTTCTTGAGCTCTTCAAACTTTCAATGGCATCTACTCTGGTGATGAATCCGAAGTGTCTATAGTTGGGGTATCTTGGGGGTAATATTATATTGACCACATTCTACGAATGATACATCGCGACTTCGACTCGTAGGAAAGTCAGTTGACTGCTGTGTATCTGGCAGCTCTTCGATCCCTCGGCCTTTGGTCCCTACCCTCTGGTTAAAGCCATACATCGCTGGTCACTCCTTGAATGATTAGCCATTTTCCTTATTCCTTTCTTTTGAGAAGGCTGGGACGCTTCAGCACGCCACGCATCATCCTTTGTATTAGCACCCAATCTCCCAGCCTCCGTGTACGTTCGCCTCTTCACGATCCAAGGACTTAGTGCTACTTATCTCATAGATCAGTGGATGGATCAGAGGAGCGGGCGGAGTACCGAAGGTCGAGTAGACGGCAATGGGCGAGCCCCGTGCTGTCTGTGAGTCTCATTTGTCAGGCAGGAGTACGTCTCATAACGAAGAATCGCTCTCCAGGAACATTGGGTGTCAAACCTACGGGCTCCTCAGTGACATGTTTCTATGAGGTGGGCAAATGCTTTTCCTGGTACAAAAGCAGCACTACGCTGCTTTGAAGGGCAAGCATTAGGTGAGTCTAGGTATTGAGATGGATAACCACCTGTGCTGTGGGGTTTCAGCTGGGATCACAATACATGTAGTTATCTGTAATCCTATTGCTCTGACCATCACTCCCGTTGTTTCCCATGTACTGGGGCTGGTGTTTGCTTACATCCTTTCATTCTAGACTTACGAGCAATTAAACCATTGCCTTTCGCGTAGGCGCTTAACAAGTCAACCAGGGCGGCTGCTTCTTCATCAAAGACCTTCAACAGTACCGCCAAGCTTATTCTAAACTGCTCCGCGCTCACTGCTCCGGGCAGGGCCTTGGGTGAGGTCGACTACCGGGTTCATGTGTGATACCTTTCAGCTCAAAGTATTATGTACTGTACAGCAACTAAAATATTCATCAATACAACCTATTCCTCTCAATTAGAAGTGCGTTGGGTGTGTGATAAGTAACGCCGGCGCGAAGCGCCGGTCATCCTCTTGTCCTTAGCGCAAATTCGCTATGGCCCTACCGGGCGGACCTGGACACCTTTAGAAAACGAATACGAGGCATATGATCATTTAGGAGGGTGGACGAGGGTTATTTACTACATCAGGATACATATATATACACATTTTAATCGAGCCCGCTGTCCGGAGAGGTGAAGTCTGATGGCGAGAGGAAGATGATGGTCGATAGCGAGCGGGTAGATTTGAAGGCACCAAAAGAGTAGAAGGATAGCGGAACGATCGATTAAACAGTCTCCATGGGGGCGTCACCGTCGTCAGGAGCCAACTCGGGGGATGGAGCACGGGATGCGCCATTCATGGCAGCGTCTTCAACGATGTCACCGTCCTCGTCCACTGCGCCTGGCTCCTCGTTGGAGGTGCCTTTCGAGAACTCGACAAGCGAGAGCTCTTTCGCAGCCGCAAGGAGTTGAGCCATATTGAAGGTCCCGGCCCCCACGGATGGAAGAGGCTGAAAGAAGACGCATTTGAATCTCTCGAACATTTCGACCTGACCACCGAATATTTCTTCTATGGCATGGGCTTCGGATGTGTTGGCGATGAGTCGATGAACAATGGAGCCAATCAAATCTTTTTTGGCCTTGCCTCGCTGAGCATGAGTGTGTGCCATGGCGAGCATAATGCGCGCAGAGGCAATCTCCTCTTCCATCTCAGCAGCGAGTCGCGACAGGTCTATAGAAGGAGGTTAGATCAACGAGAGACGGTTAAAGACGAAGAACATACTGGCGCTGGCGTATTCGTAACGCAAAAATCCAGCAGACGCAGTCACACGCCTCGGGCGACGAACTGCGGTGAACTCGAGATCACAGGGCTGACGGCCTCGTTTACAGACGATGCAGCGTTTATCAAACCCTTGCGTCTCGCATTCTTTGCCAGTCAGAGAGCAACGAGAGCAAGGGGCTACAACCTAGGATAGAAAAGATAGGATTTTGAGTCCAAAATAGACAAATAAAAAGGACACGACTCACCAGTTCACCTTCCAACTCCTCTAGAATGGGATCGGATACTTGGAGGAGAGCCGAAGGTAAAGAATCAAGATAGGGAGCAACGAGGATGCGCTGGCCCTTAGAGTCATAGATAGCTGCGACCTCTGGGGAGTCCTCTTTCTTCTTGCCCTTCTTATTTTTCCTCTTCTTGCTTGGTTTTGGCTTTGGGGCCTCGAAAGTATTGTCATCGGCCTCTGCGTTATCGTCATCCACCTTCTGTTTCCTCTTCCTGGAACTCCTCTTGACACTAGACGAGAGAGGCATCGCCTCGACGTCTTCCTTTTCCTCTTTCATGTCGACACCTCCAGTCCTAGACTTCTGGTGCATTGCTCTCGTTTGACGGGGAGTATATGGCTCTTCGAGATCTTCATCTTCATCTTCTCCATCGAGCTCGTCCTCGCCTTCAGATGACGATGACGAACCCTCTGGGGTGCTGAGTACAGCAGTTCCCGACTTGCCTGAGAGATCAAACGAATGTCAGGAAACATTTCCATTGCAAAGCACGATCAAAGGTAACTCACCCAATCGACGACGCTTTGGAGGACGTTCACTTTCAAACAATTCCTTGGTTTTGGCCACGGGCACGAGTAAAGGCTTGGAGGAGGAGCCAGGACGAACAGTTCCACCGGTCTTTGGCGTTGCCTTAGAGTTAGAGGAGGGCGATTGAATTTGGCCGGCTGAATGACGGGATGGGCTGCTTCCTGTGCCCGAGCTGGTGACTTTTGAGTCTGCTGGGCGACTGGAGACCTGACGGCCAGGTGATGGGTTATCGCCTCCAGCGACGTTGAGCTTTGGAACTGCAGTAGGACCCCTGGATAGCCTCTTCTCATTGTCGTCCTTACGGCTTCGATGATTTCCACTCGACGATGGTGGACCGACCCCAGGCAAAGGATTCAAGGCCCGAGAGGCTTTGCGAGATTGAGGAGGAGAAGGGCTATCATCCTCCGAGGTTTCTTCGTCTTCGGAGTCGGTAGTGGTTGTGAAATCGAAACTCGGACGAGGAGCACCCGATCGAACGAGCTCCGAATATTCATGAATAGAGGTAGAATCCTAAGGATATGTCATGTTATGAAATCGAAGAAAGGAACTAGCCAATGGAAAACTCACCACTACCCAGCGACTGGCAGGGAGTCGGATGTCGGCGGAACGGTTAGGGGCGATGTAGGCAGGAAAGCCATAAGGAGGCATCAGGAAGAAACACTCCCATGGTGTGTCATCATCCCAACCGTCGTGACCTTGCTCGACCCAGTCGATGACGCTGTACATCGGAAAATTTTCAAGAATGACGACAGACAGGCTGCAGAGCAAGACGTGGAAGGTAGAGTCGAGGCCCTCTTCTTCTTTGAGGCGAGCCTAAAAGACGAAGTTTGAAATCGTACAACAAGACGAAATCCTGACGCACCAAAACAGAGAAATGAGCTTCAATTTTCGCCAATATAGCCTTCTTCATTTTGGGCTGAGTAGTCTTGTTTTTGAATGTACTGAGAAACTGTTGCAAGTCGTCAATGGTGGCCGGGTCGATAGGGTGTTCATCGTGCGTTTCGTCCATTCCGGATGAGTGAGTGAGAGATGTGGTGGAAATTGCTGGAAAAGCCGCAAACGGGCACGGACAAGGCTCTTATAGGCGGCCAGGTGAATAATGTAGAAGATGCTGGTAAATAAGGATAAAGTTCGTCTAGATTCGTATTGGTAGAGCACAAACATTGAAGGATCGTGACCGCGACGCGAAGTGATCACGAGAAGCGAAAGCCAAACATATATTGATAGGGGCGTACTTTCCTGAATGAATATTGATAGGGGTGTATATTCCCAAATGGGACAGTACTGACCACAACGGGAACTCCGAGCTGAAAGTCGACTCTATGCCCGTATACCCCCAAAAAAAAAGGTGGTCCACGGCCACCTTTGCGAGTAATAATATGTCCTATGTACAGGCGTGACACGGCTAGGGAGTGGCGTCAACAAGAGGCACAAACCGAGCTCACGAAACATTCAGTATTGAGCACGGGGCGGAAAAAAACTACGGCTGTAAATAAACCACCTCTCGCATAGCCTCTTGTTGCTGAAGGATAAGGTCTCTGAAGCACCAGGGCTTGTCTCTCCATCCTACTTGTCGGAGTCAGCAGCAGCCATCTCGGGGCTCTGCACACCACTGCTGGTAGCAAGCGGAGTAGAAATAATATCCGCCTCTACTGCATCCGCCTCCTCTTCCTGCTTCTTTTCATCTTCACCATGCTTGGAGATCTTGATAGTCGGTATCGCGTTTTTGTTGTCAGGGCTGGGAGGAGAGATCATGCCCCGAGTCGGAATTCGATCGTCCGTGGGATGGTGAACAGTCCCATCTTCGTGGATGACGGCTCGGCCTGCGTAACTGTTGGGTGAATCATCCCGTATCCGTTGGGATTTACACCTGCACTCTTGACGACGTCAGTTTGAGCCTTTTGCATGCGGCATTCTTCCTCCATGACGAAAACGCTGCTCCGGGTCTTGAGGAATTTGTCCCAACCAAGCGAAAAGACGAGGCGGGTGAGCAGAGCGTAGGCTCTGGACCGTGTTCCACGCAGACCAGGTGCAGGAAGGGGTCGAAGGGTGGGATCAGCATGAGAAGAGTCTACTGGTCAGTATAGGTCAAGGCGATTGGGAGCGGGGACACATACATCATCGTCTTCAGTTTTCACTCGCTCGGGAAGGGTCTTGCCAATTGACTTGTGGAAGGGAAGATGGATCTTGGAGACAGGGAGGGTACAATGGGCGTCTCGGCCGTTGAAATTGAACATGGGACACGAGTTCAAAGTGAGGAGAGCCTAAGGCTCATGACGAGCACGGCGTTCAGGACAGGGTGAACAAGACTTACAGATTCGAACTCGAAAACGTATTCATCACAACAAAGATAGAGTTCACGGGATGGGCGCTTAAAAGCCAGGAAAGGGAAACCCGGGAAGACGGAGTCGTATTGAGTTCTGATCCGTCTTATATACACCCGGAGACACAAGGAGGTGTCCGGTGACCCATCTGGAACAGGAGACGATATGATGGGTCCTGCCTTTGTCAAAGATCGCTGCATGTGATCATAGGAGTTGAAGTGTCATAGGAGTTTCGAGGAACCGGAATGGTCTGGGAAACTCGTGTAGCTTAGGCATCTAGATAAGGAAAAAAAATGGACAAACAAGGGTATAGTTTCGAGTACACTAGAAGACAGATAAACAACTCCAACCCCATATTGTGACTGAGAAAGCCCAAGAAGCTTTCGAACCCAACAGTGAAGTTCGAAGAAGGGCTATGAGTAATGGGGTCTGAAGACGTCTTGCGTATCATGAGGCCTGCTTCTATTGAGTTTGCTCTCGGTATGTATATACACTAGAGTTCTATAAATTCACTTGAATACTTTCCTGTTCCTTTATCTTTCCTATCAATACGACAATATCCTTAGCGCAAATATCCAGAGGTGAGTGCTTCAGTATATAAGGCGTCGTGCCTATTCACTTGACTTGTTAAAATCCATTCTAAGAGCACAAAGATCTGACGCAGTGTTGTGATAAGGCCGCGGCATGCACACCTACTTTCCCCATACTACCGCACTCGGTAGTTCTCGGCGCTAGCACACGGTGCACACCCGTTAGTATCAGACTGGTAACAAAGCATTTTGGTGCAGCCTATGGGCAACCCCGTCGTATCGCAGCTTTATTTTATCTTAGCTCGGCGCTCCCTGATAAGATGCGCACAGTATACTTACCCTATTTTGATGTTACTCCCGTGTTTACTCAAGCGTTATTCTCCCCGCAAGCTCTCGCTATGCCTTTCAAAGGACTTATGGCCCTATATGTGTGTCCTAGGTAGATGTATAATTGAATTCACGCATTCCGCCTCGTCGTCATTCCGCCTCCGAGTCTGAGGCGGAATATCCGTTTCAGGCGTGTCGTCACTGTTTCTTCGTATGTTGAGCTGTACCCGAGGCGCGCGGATCATTGTTTGTACTATAAACAAATCGCGTCGCGCCTTTGGCGCCAATGAATAAGGCAATTACCCCTTTTCCACCTTGCACTTGTTACACAAAGTGTTATTGCCGTATCTACAACCTCTTCGCATCACGCAAGCTATCCATTGCCTCAATGTCATCCACTAAGGACTCCTCTCGTCCAGTAAAATTTCATCGTCGCATTCAACCCGGCTTAGGCCCTCGTCTCATTAAAGCCGGCCCAAATCGTGCGCGTGTTATCGAGGCGGAAGCTGCTGAAGTTTCGGATGGAGACGAGAATATGGGAGAAGGTTCGAGTTCAAGGGCATCTACGGAGAGCTCGATGTCCACAGGGAGCTCGAGTTCATCGTCTAACGGTGCAACTATCACGGTAAGGCGATTCCATCTACATATTCATTCTCAACTTCACACTTGTTAGTTCCAAATTGGTACTCGTGTACCGGGCGTGTATTCAACCATCGAGGATTACCCAATCCACAAGCAATTTCGGCGCCTTATGAGACAATATGCAGAGGACAAAGGACTCGAACCATCCGACAAGTACGTTAGCCTACACTCTCCATTGTTTCACGCATTGACGGTGTCAGATGGGTGTACTACGGACACGTTGTCCAACCCGAAGACACACCAGCATCGTTGGGAATGGAGGAAGAACCCCTGCCACGCATCGAAGTCATTATTTACCGTAAGATCACGCACCCCGACTCTTCTTCATTCATATGTTGACTGTTCATTTTGCAGAGCTCGGAGGTTAGGGTGCTTGTTGTCTTTGCTGTCTGCAATATGGGATGGGGCCTAGTTTTTATTTCTTAATGTAATCTTGAGTGTTGCGACTGTGTGGTGTATAAATCCGACTTGACCTTTCACACCCTTGGTTTCATGGCCATGTTGCGTGTTCTCGTTGTTCTCAGCGGCGCAACTCATTTCGCTGGCACGGTTCTAGAAGCATACTACTTTGTTGGGGCACTATGTAATATGTTTGAGGGGGAGGTGATCCTCGAATCAGGAGGCAAGTATATGACTTTATAGGTATAGGTATACTCCTAACTAGATGTATCTTAATTACTGAGATGTCGTCTGATCGTCTGGCTATCGTATACACCGGGAACGCTGAAAGTAATCAGGACGAATGAAAGAAATAGGAAGGACAGGTGAGAGTGAGGAGGGGAGGATACAGGCATAAGGAATAGGCAAGGTCGGCGCTAAGCGCTAATGTGCTGAACTCAATTAGGAAGTGTAACTGCCAAATCGGGTATGTCGCGCATAAAGCGAAGGATCTCGTTCCGTCCTCAGACGAACAGTACTCCTTGCACGGGAAGGGTACGTCTAAGGACAAGTTGGAATGATTTTTGGAATGGTGGAATATCCACCTCTTATAAGTCTAGCGTATTATTAGGCTCGTCGTCAATGGGCAAAGTACGTTCTATTTCATTGATGATCACATTCAGATCAAATCCCATGGTATTATATGAATAGCTTATCGGTACTTCTATGGCACTATATACCCTTATGTGATCAGGCCACGATATATAAGAATGGGCTGGATATATGCTGACTTTGTTTGAAACTTAGTGTACGGGCGCCGGCTTAAAAGAGCCTGAACGATCATGTGTGCAGCTAACATCGACCTCTGAGCTATTCTGATCTTGGTATTACCCCACGAGGTCGGTATCTACCAGTCCTATCATCTACTCAAAAGCTATCCTATTGCTGTGTACAGATTTATTGTATGATGGGTGATTCCTTAATCGAGGCGCAGAAACTCGGTGTCTGTTAGAACCCACCCATCTTCAACGTTTGACGGCTCTCTACATCTGTTATTACGAAGCTTCCACATGAAAACAGGCTCTATGCTGTTAAGCAGAGTCCTCCGGTTCATGGGCCAGTACTCTCTAAACGTTGCTATCTCTACCCCTTCATCATCGAGGCGGCGGACTGTTTGGGTGCACCGTATCGACTGTCCACATTTGTGTGGGGTTGTCGACAGCGTATCTTGGACGCATCTGAACCCCCTCGACCTGTACTTCCTCATCCAGTTCACATCCTTGTTCCTCATCCCGTATTTTCCATTTACCCAGCCAACACGTCTCGAGGTGGTTTCGGCGTACAGGCTGACCACGCCGAAGTAGGTGAGTAGGTTCATGACTGTTGTGGAGTGGAACGCAATAACGGCTGCAACCGCAGATCTATGCAGGTTGTATATTAGCATTTATTTTTATCTTTTATGAAGCATGCACTTACTCTGTAGATGTCACAAGCACATTGATAAGAGTGCCCTTCTTCGGTACCCAGAAGTACCAAATCTTCTCGAGTCCTGGGATCGTACAGTAACTTCCGGACTCTCTCTTCCCGAAGGCCTTCAGATCTTCTCCCTTGAGATGAACGAGGCCATGAATCGTGCATTTCAATATTCTTTTTAACTGGTTTGCTGACCTTGAAGGAACATAGATGTCGAGGTCACCAGGTACGACCATGCCAGGGTCAATGATGGACAGGACGGTTGAGCCGGTGACGCAAGCTCCTATTTCATGGAACGCTTGGAGGGCTAGGCTGGCGTCTAACTCGAAGTCCCTGAAGGCCTCGAATATGCGTCTGTTGACCTCGTACTTGCTAAGCTCTCGCAATTCTTTCGATGTTTTCCTCAGTGCAGGCAGATCGAATACTCCCACGAGCTGCACGATGCGATGCTTCACCTCGAGCGGGCACCTGCGCCAGTGATGCCAGACTGTCATATCTTGGCCGGGTTCTTGTCAGAATTCATCTGCCACGATGATCGGTAAAGGAACTTACCCTCTTCCCACATATCGCTCGAATGTGCTAGTCGACGTGCGAGCCCGTATGCTTGTTGCTTATATTTGGTGCGACTCATTGATGGGGGTTGGATAGAAGATTATGGTGCATCTGCGGTCCTTTATATACCCTTGGATGACGTACCGATTCGACATTATTTGCCCGCTTGAGATGATCATTGCGTGCTCTTTCTGCGCGAGTCATGTCTCGTTATTACACATGTGCCTGTTGTTCTCGTACTCTATGCACTAGGACAATGCACTACGCATGTGTTTCAGATCACATTGTTCTATATGCTATGCATATCCTTCTAAACAAATCCCCCCGATCCTTCCGTTGGCCCTCGATCTTTTATATACCGCAACAGTACGTGTTCCACCTATCAAGTCACTCCGTCTTGTCATCTCCTGTCGTATGCAACGGCATTCCGTTCAATTGCTTCCAGGTGTCCTCAACCTATACGTCAGACATAAATATAGAATTCCGCTTAACACGGGCTATACCGTGAAGCCATATGATTCAACATAGTGTGACTCTTCAATAGTTCCACAGTGCATATATGCGGTGCAGATTAGGCTCTAGTTTACGCGCGCACGGTAATGTCGGGCGCCTATCACTCTTTGTTCTCATGGATTGTACGTGTTTGTCTCTATGGGTGGAGCTTAAACTTGGCTGGGTACCATTTATCTGACTCCTCCTTTCATTTTTCGCCATTTCTAAACCGTGGATTTGCTCATATGTCGTACTAAAGTCGACAGATGCACTGGATATGCCCATAGCACCATCATTAAGAGCAACTCTTTGCATATCATGACTCTATATCCTCTCGGATACCAGGAGGGTCTCTAGTATATAAGGACGTGTTTCATTCTCTTGGATTATTTACTCTCCTTCTTCTCTAACCACCACCACCTATTGCCTCTTTTTTTCATAAGCATGCCATCTGCGTCATCTGCTAATTCCAAGATTACATCTGGAACGACAGGGTACGTGGTTTATTGGATCATCTGTATGTGCATATTAACAGTCCTCCCCAAGACGACGTTCTTCTGGACGTTTGCGAAAGTCCCAAACTGCTGGAGAAGGGTTAGTTTTATTAGTTTTATACTTAGTCTTCGCTTTTGGTGTTTACCGGAAGCGCAACTTACACCCATTAAACAGGGATACTCTCAGGCGTATCGATAGCGCTGTCTTGGACAGTATGTTGACAGATGTCGAAGATCACAAAGGAGGGTAAGCTGACCTTTTCCTGCACCCCTTATCCATGCGTGTCTACCATAATGTGCTTTGAAAGTGTTGTGTGCTTACAGATCTCGTCTTTCTTCTACAGTGCCTTACCCGATCCTGCATATCGTGGACCGTCTGTGTCCAAGGTTCAGACTCGGGTGCGATCCCCTCCTCCTCTTTCTCAGCCGTCTTCAAAGAGGACGACTGTGTCGTAAGTGTGTCTATCTTACACCATCAATCCTGTTACTTATTTCAAGTTGTAGCTCGTCTCGTTCTGGTGCAACTCGAACAGGGCATGGTCGGGAACCTCTGGCTAGCCCCGACACTGCCGGGATGGACGCTCCTCTTGGTTCTCAAGGGACGGTGTCTGGGAAGCGGCTTAGCCTCAAAGGGAAGCATAAAGCCTCCTCTCTTCGCGCACGTCAGAGTCCCTCTCGCATGGCGTCCCCTTCGATTGATGATACGACTGTGGTCGTGCAGGATTCTAGCACTGGAGTAGATGCTGCCTTTGACTCTATCGATAAGGATTTGGTTGGCGCTAGTCGTGATATATCTCGTGCTTCATCACCAGTGAAACTGCGTGCCTCTTCTCCGGTGAAACTTCGTGCTTCATCCCCAGCGAAACGGCTTGTTTCTATCAAGAGGTTGGTATATCTTTATCTTTGCATATTGCTTTATTTAATGCTATTCATAGATATAGATCATCTGAATCGCCGTCCCCTCAAGGGACAGTTGATAGGCGTCAAAGGGTTGATAGGTACGTGCATCTGCTTGGTCTTATCATATGCTAACTTGTTTAAAGGATTAAGAAGAGGCTTCGTATTGATTCGCCTTCTGACGATGGCTGGTCTTCTGGCCGTGACAATGATTACGATTTAAACGATCCCTTCATGTAGGATTCTATTTTATTTACTGTTTATTACATTCGGTTTTGACCTTGCTAAAGAGATGATGAATCTGCTGTTGTGTCTGACCGCCCGTTGGATATAACGACCCTACCCGGAAAGCACTCTATCGACAAATATGTGACTGAAGATTCCGAAGATTCTGATGATACTGACGCCGCTAATCGCCTAGCTGATGGAGACGAAGGGTTCGTAGACTATGTGTTTCTCCTTTTTTAATACCAAAACCATGTTACTTACCACGTATACTAGCACAATCGACGCCCTAGATCTTCTTCGAGCTGCTCGGAGGAAGAAGCGAGAAAGGAAGGACATTCAGATAGGGCTGGACGAGGCGATGGCTAGGGATGAACAGTCAGAGGAGGAGGCCATCGTGGTTAGACAGTCGTCTCTTGCTGTTTCAGATGGTACGTTATATCGCGCACTACTCACATATATATAATTTTATGTTCTAACATTAGGCCTTCTAGTCTCTATTGCCAGTGAAACCGACAAGTTTGTACCTTCGTTCACCTCTTAACGCAAATTGGGCTAATTGTATGTACAGATCGCCAATCCAGGTTCCTGTCGCCGGTACAACTGGATCTGATCTATTGCCGTCTATCCCTGATAAGACACCAGATTCTAATCAGCCGGGTCCTTCTTCACCCTTCACCCCTAGAAAGAAAGGTAGAGGCTTTGGTGATGTCTTCAAGAGCGTCGAAACACCTCATGGTGGTACCCTCCTTGACGATTTGTATACGTCCTATGTCAAGTCTCTCCCAGCCCAATGTGAGGTTATGGACGAGAGCCTTCAAGACCCGCGCCTCAAGAAGTACTATCGCAACCTTCCTAAATTAAGGTTAGTTTCCTCCCGTATCTCCTCCGCATCTACTAACTCTGCCATAGGCGAGGTACGTTCGAGTCATGGAGCGATGCTAGGGGGCAAGGTATGATCATGTTCTCCCGTTGGTCTCGCATGTGCCGTGCTATGAGTTTTGAGTAAGTGTTTGATAGCGCACCTGAATAAATCTGATCGCTTCTTTACAGTACCTGCGTGAACGCTATCGAATTCAGATCTTACGCCAATTTCATCAACCCTTCGAGGATATCCCCCCTCGATGTGTGCGTAAAGCAGATCGGTATTGGTACCCGCCCACGGTATTCTCTGTATACTCTAGGTCACAGGCCCGCTATATGTTTATCAACTATTTTCTGCGACGCATCTCATGTTCTGGTACCACCGGAACGAGGGTTGAAGCAGAAATCTTTAAGCGGGATATTCCATTCTCAGGAATGGGAACGGTTTGTAGGGTTCATGTGCACTGTATTCGATCACGACAAGATGAGCGCTCAGCTCTCCAAGGACTCTATTCAGTTCTCTACCAAAGCTTATTTTGGTAAAGGTAGTATGCTATCCCTTCTTGTTTGTATACTGTGCTGAACAATATTTAGCTCGGGATGGCGATACTCGAACTGACCGTTTCTCGTCCATGTTTAGCAACGTTTCTAGTCCGTCCATCAAAGGAAAGGGCACGACCGCAGTCGCCACCGAAAACTTCTCTCTTGAATATGATGCCGAAAGCGAGTGACCTATTATACTCTATCCTGTTATGTCTTCTAATCCAACTCTAAATTAGTTCCGGTATATGATGCTCGTGACATAGAGCTTGACTTCGGATCGGATCTGTCTAGAATCGACGATCTTCCCAAATGGTCTGAAGATGTACCTCTTGGGTCCTTTGTTATCGTTGGGTACACTGTCTCTGTTTTCATGGTTGAGAAGACCCGCAGTTGGTCTATCAGTCTGAATATTCAGTGGGCTATCATTCTGGGTATCCCTGACGCCTAGTGTGACCTTTTGCCTCTTTATACTATTACTACCCTGTCCTTATACCACCACCTATATACATCTGTACTTCGTCTGTATTTCGTCTCAATCTTATATGATTTCCGTATTCGCGAATATCGATCGCTCCGAAGGCGCCTGATTAGTATGCTCTGTAAGGCAACTTCAAGTCGAAGCCGCCTCATCAGGCTTTGATCCGACGCCACATGTCACTTATGTTATGGGTAACTGACGCTTGCTCTTCGTTGCCTAATCCTTCGGGAAGGACACGCTCAGATATAATGACTTGTCGAAAGGTTGACTTAATATGCCCGTACTTCGGTCGTCAATATCGATGGCAGTCATGTGATTAAGGTGAAGAGTCTGGAACCGTAGAGGACATGAAGGCTGCGTGCTAAGGCCAAATGATATGCATAGAATGAACGTCCAAATGTCAATCAAGGGTATACACTCAATAATCTTTGATTGGCATGTACTTGGACCCCTTCGGCAAGCTCATAGATCCTACCTAGTAGGTACCACTTTACTGGACCCTACGTGATTCGAGTCGGAAACTCTATATACTAAATAAATGTATTGCCACCTGTTTTTCATGCACGAGCATGCCCCCTGTGCGGTTCTTTCAGTCAGTGCTGCCTCCGTCTGATCATATTTTGACGGTCCCGCACACGATTGTGGAATAGCTATTAGTATACGACCCGTTTATCGCGGTAAGGGTTCGTTTGCACGAGACAATGCTGTTCCATCTATTTTTAGATTATAGAGGGTCGTCTGCGCGTAACTTGAGGCTTTTTGACCCCAATGCAATTCATCGGATGAGCAAACATCACGCATAATATCTATAGGTCTTACGCTGTGCCCTCAGGCTATTCACGCCAAGTTACATGATATTTGAATTGCAGAGGTGCATCAGGCCCATTATTAAACCGATCGTTTGGCGCATCACTTTACAGCCATCGGTAGCAGTTGCGTGGCGCTTTCCCGGACCTCTCGAATATCGGGTTCTTTGTTCCGCCGTGGCTATTTATACACGCTACATTCCGGCGTCCCTTGCTTCGTGGAGTCTAAGGCTGTTACACCATCTTTTGTTTGCTAATAAAACGCCATATTTGTATCAAAATGAGTTGACTATACTGGCGCCATTCTTGCGCTTAATAGGTGAGTATTGCACCATGCGTTTGGGTATATAAGGGTCATCCGCTTGCACGGTACCTCGTACGAACTCTGTTTACTACACTCATCTTTGTAGTTTAGCACCTCGTATTGGTGTCAGAGATGCTCTTCATATCCCCTTCCTGTGGGGATACTATTACGAGTGGATCTGGTTGGGTTCTCGCTACCGATTTACCCTCCAATACAGATATTGTACCTGATGCCGATACGCTCCCGACGTACCGCCTTGATGCTCGGTTTGGACCTGAATGCAACCAGGCCGCAGGTATTAAGAGTGTGATTGGTGGAGGTAGATTTGTTCGTAGAAGTTTTCTGAGGGAGGAACTCACTGGATTCGAACTGGCTGTCCCTGGAGATGGCGTCCCGTATGGCACCATGTTTGATCTTGTGGCTTATGTTAGAATGGCAGATTACTCTTCTATATCATCTTCTAATCCTCTCTTTTTTGGTGTCCGCCTTCCCCTCGTCGCTGTATTGAAGCATCTCATTGTACAAGAGCTTCGTGATCTGGCTAACCTGCATTCTGTGCGCCTTCCGGGGCGAGTATCAAAGATAGACCTCCTGGAATTATTGGCCGCACATGAATGCATACAGTGCGAGCACTTTGTTTCCATTCTCAGTCCTCATGGAATATCAATATCGGACAGTGTTTATGTGTATTGTGATATGGATTTTGATAGGGTGAGGAGTGGAATGAAACCGTTTACGTACAAGGAGATGTCTGGCATTCCATCCATCCGCGATGCTTCTATTCTTCTTCCCTTCAGATCAGGTGGTGTTGTGTCGCGTGTTGTGGACTTATCCGCAAATTTGATACCGCGTGCAGCTGAGCTGTTTTGGACGGAGATCGATTGGGTTTTATTTGCAAGTAAGGGCTCGAAAGCAGTCGTTCATCTCTTAGCTCGGATGCATGGAATAACAGTATCCGGTCGGCTATCCCGAAGAGCTGCTTTGAGCGCTATTGGGTCCCATCAATGTACACGATGCCCTCGATACTGTGTAATATTCGAGCCTGTGGTTAAGAGAAATAAGAAACAGTCGAAAGTATATGTTGAACTGCCTACAGATACTGGGGTATTTAACGAGCCCACCCATGAGCATCTTGAAGACATCTCTTATCCACCGCCGCCTGCGTCTATTACAGAGCTAGGTGCTATGTCAAGAGAGTTCTGCGATGCACTGTCGCCTGAAAACATCCAAGAGTCCGGCTGTATGGTCTGTGGTCAGTTGACTCTATCCATTGATTTAGTAGCTGCACATGACTCCGGCGTGTCTCTCGATCCCCTTGTCGAGAAAGGTGTGGCTCGCATTCAGCGATTCTCCGACTCAGATCCCATCGCGTTCTATGATGGACCTGTCTTAGATACATCTCTGTCTCGAATGTGTAGAAAGTGTTTGACTTTGCTCGCTACGGGCGTTAGACCACCGACCTCACTTGCGAACGGAAGGTGGCTGGGGGAAGTACCTGAGGTCCTGAGGATTCTTACTTTCACCGAACAACTACTAGTTGCAAGGGTTCGCCATAATCGTTGTGTTATACGCGTGTCTGGTGGTGTGACGAGGATGGTTGCGAACGTGATATCTTTCGCCAACCCCACTCCCAAAGTTTACGATAAACTTCCTCCTCCCAGAAAGGATATCGAGAACGTGCTAGCTTTTGTTTTCACTGGCATCAGCCCCCCCTCCGATAGCGATTTGCACCGCACCCCAATGCTGGTTCGACGAAACAATGTTCGGTATGCATTGGATTGGCTCAAACGAAATCACTGTGATTATACGGACGTTGACCTTGATGTTGATAATCTTCTGGAATATGAAGAAATGGGTATACCAGTTAAGGTCATTTATCGCAGAGATGAAACCGCTACGAACGTGCCTGTTAGCTCTACAAGTATGCATGATGACGGTGAAGAGGTAGGGGTCGACAGTGGATTTTGTCCCTTCCAAGTGAACGGATTAGTCGGCCCTCGGCTCCTCACAATGACTGCTGATGCCAGGAAGATGTCTGCTTTACTTCACATAAAGAATGGCGGCCACGTACTTGCAATAGGTCAAGCATCATCTCCTGAGTCTATCTACGACAATCCTCAGCTTTATCCTAGTATGTTTCCGTGGCTCTTCCCTTATGGTTTAGGTGGTATTGGCAATACCCGTGTGTTTGGTCCACTATCTGAAGGTCGACAAAAGCAACTGCTGCTTATGCATCACGACAAGCGATTTCAAACAGACAGTCACTTTGTTATAGTGGCTTTCAATCATCAGCAATTGAAGGCTAGCACTACTGCTAGTTTCATAATGGCGAAGAGGGCCAATTTCGCATCCATAGCACAGGACCTGAGGAACATTGATCCGTCTCTTTTGTCTTTGATCGCAACTAGCTTGCAGTCAGGCTCTCAGTTTACGCCACGTTCGACCGCCGAACGGCGGGTATTTTCTCTTCTCGACAAAATTGACATCGTCAACGGTCGTGTCCCCGGATCCATAACAGCCCGTAAGCACATGCGAAAGGAGCTGTGGTCCTTGATATCTTTCATGGGCGCTCCTAACTGGTTCCTTACGTTGTCTCCAGTCGACATTAAGCACCCCTTATGTATCTATTGGGCAGATAGAGGCGAAGAGTTTAGGCCCAAAATCAGAACCCATAGCGAGCGCTATCGGCTGGTCATTAGTAACCCGGTAGCGTGTGCACGTTTTTTCCATTTCCTCGTAGATCTGCTTATTCGATGTATCCTGCGGTGGAATAATCCGGATTCTCGTTCGGGTGTCTATGGAAAAACCTCTGCATACTATGGAGGTGTCGAACAGCAAGGAAGAAATACACTTCATCTCCATATGCTCATATGGACTGCAGGATCCTTCAGCCCGCAACAGGTCAAGGATCGCCTCTTATCGGACGATTCCCAGTTCCAAAAGGAACTCTTTACTTATCTCGAATCATGTGAGAAAGGAGATTTTTACAACGGTAACCTCGATGACTTGCTGGATAAAAAGAAGAGGGGTGACATCCTTCAACGAGATCCCGCTTTGGAACTTCCTGTCCCCCCTCCGGCTCTTGCACCTTGTACATCCGGACTTTGCGACACCGAGTGCGTTTGCATCACTTGTCGACATCTTCGAACTTGGTATCGCACCTTTCAGCAGCGCGTTGACGACGTATTACTATCTTCAAATGTGCACAGTTGCTTTTTGAAGAAGGAGGTTGTGGATGCGAGCGGCGCTCTTCGTCAGCATCTCACTGGTAAAGGCTGTATCAACAAAAGGGGTATGTGTACGGCTCGTTTTCCTCGAGATACCCATGAAGTTTCCAATGTGGACTCCAAGGGACATATCAGCGTTCGCAAGAGGGAATCTATGATAAACGCGGTTGTGCCCATCATATGCTGGGCACTTGGATGCAACACAGATTCTGGATCTCTTTGTTCGGGTACCGCCGTCGCTGCTACTGCCGGATATATAGCAGAGTACGTCACTAAGATGGGGCTCAAGACTTACCAGATTTTCTCTGCAGCTTACGATGTATTCGAAAAGAACACAGATTTGATGGATGATCTGCAACACAGCGCCACTGAATCGTACGCGTCCAGAAAGTTGATTCTTAAGATGGTGAATTCCTTGACGTCCAAGATGGAGATAGGGGGACCTATGGCTGCCATGTACCTCCTGGGACACCCGGATAAGTACACTAGCCATCAGTTCATAGCTCTATACTGGAAGTCTTATGTGAACCACGTATTGCGCGAATGGGACGATCATGTGCATACCTTCGCTGCAGACGAATCCAATACATGTGCCATCCAATCCATTCAAACCTCGTATGAAGAGGGTACACACCCTTTGATGGATGACGCATCCACTGATGCTCCAGAAGACAATGGCGTTATTTTGGATAGAAGGGGATACTATTTCGTTTCTCGCTACTTCGTTGATGATTATCGGTATCGACCGGTTTATGCAAACAACACATCACTCTACTACTGGACCCAGTGCTCAATCAAGGAGAAGATAAATATGGATAAAGTCGCGAAGGGCGTACAGTTCATGTTTCTTGAGGAACATCCATCGCATACTTCCCATGCGGTGAGATTTGACGGTTCACGATGTAACACAATCGTTCCGAACTTCATTGGTCCGATGCTTCCTCGAAGAGACGGTGACGACCGAGAGTCGTATGCCTGTGCAATGCTTGTTCTCTTCAAGCCTTGGCGCTGCGGTATGGACCTCAGATCTTCTGATGAGACCTGGAGCGTCGCTTTCGATAGATATCATTTCTCTCCAAGGCAGAAACGATTGATGGCTAATATGCATGTACGATATGAGTGCTACGATGGCAGAGATGACTACCACATTCAGCTACAGGCGGCATCTAGGGGTAAAGAGTGTGAGGAGGAGGCAGACGAGGAAGACTTACATCTCTTTAATGACATCGCAGACGGTGATCTGATGATGAGTGAGTTGTTGGGTGGACACCTTGAGGATGAGTTAGGTACCTGGTCCCAGAGACGTCTTGCTCAGATGAGAGACTTGTCGTCGGTTTACCAGTCAGCGGGCTGGCAAGTCAATGATTTGACCGCTCTTGGTGTAGATAAGTCGGTACCATTTATACCTGAGCAGACTCTGAGCTCGAGTAAATGGAGGGAGATTGTACTAGCCGAAAGGAAATTGTTCCTGAAAAGGCGTAGGACCATGGCTGATGACGAGGTTCAATACCGCGATGCGATGGACCTTGTCCACACAGTAGACGATGTACGTGTCTTGCCCCCACAGTATTTCTTGCGGTCCTTTAAGCCTTCAGACGTTCATGTTCTGTCCACTGTGGACAGCATTATCGAGCAGTCTTCTTTGAACGAAGAGCAAATACGTGCCTTCAGAATAGTAGCCAATCATTCGAGTGAAACAGGATTCGATCCGCTTCTCATGTATATTGGAGGCATGGGAGGTACTGGGAAAACAAGAGTCATAAGAGCCCTGTTGGCTTGGTTCGAAGCCAGGAGCGAAATGCATCGCATGATTGTATTGGCCCCTACCGGATCGGCTGCTTCTTTGGTAAACGGGTCGACCTACCATTCATATCTGGGTATTAATACAGGCGATCGTCGTGGCACAGCGTCTCCTTCCTCTGTCGATGATGCTAGGACTCGCTTAATTGGAGTCCAATATATATTCATCGACGAGATATCAATGGTATCCTGTCGTGACATGTATTTAATAGACGAGAGACTGAAGCTGATCGCAGGAGTGCCTGACTTACCTTTCGGAGGGTTCAGCGTCATAGCTGCGGGTGACTTCGCTCAATTACCACCTGCAAAGGGTCAATCTCTATATAGCGGACAGGTTTCTAAGATACAGCGTGCGCGTCAAACTAATCATGACTTGGAAAACACGATGGGTCTCCTTGTATGGCATCAGTTCTTAACTGTGGTCCTTCTAACACAAAATATGCGACAAACCATGGATGGATCGGACGACGCCAAGTTCCGAACCGTGCTGGAGAATCTTCGTTATAAAGACTGCACAGACTGTGATGTCGATTTCCTCAAAAGTCGAATTCCAGCTCTGAACTCCTCCTTGAATGTCAATGACGATATGTGGAGGAATGTGTCTGTTATAACCGCCTGGAACACTCACAAAGACCAGATCAACGAGATGAACGCTTTCCGATTCGCTGTCGAAAACAACAAGCGTCTTTTCAGCTTCTATTCTGTCGATACGTTGACGTCTTATGAAGGCCCTCGTCGCCAGGGCAGACGAAGAAGGAAGGCGAACAAACCGATCTCTCTCACCACGTCCGTCCAGTGCGTACTTTGGAAGAGTGCCCCTTATACGAGTGAGCACGTAGCCGGCTGCATTCCAATATGCATTGATATGCCCGTCATGATCAGGCATAACGAAGCCACTGAATTGTGCATCACAAAAGGTCAAGAAGCCAGAGTCGTGGGATGGACGTGTTACGAACTCGCTGAACATCCGACACATTTCGCCTTGGATACCCTGTTTGTCAGGCTCGTGGACCCCCCCAAGATCGTAAAACTGCCTCACCTCCCAGACAATGTGGTTCCCCTTACGAAGATAAGTTCTTCCATACGTGCCGTCCTCCCAAATGATAAGATTCTCCCTATCAGCAGGAAACAGGTTCCTGTTCTGCTAAACTTCAGCATGACCGACTACGCCTCACAAGGGAAGACTAGGACTGTAAACGTGGTTGATATTAGTAAATGTAGGAATCATCAAGCCATATATACCGCTTTATCCAGGGGGACGAGCGCTGCCAGCACCCTAATCCTCCAGGATTTCAATTGGGCCAAGATTAGAGGCGGTTTATCTGGGTATCTGAGGCAGGAATTCAGGGATTTAGACACACTTGATGAGTTAACGAGGAGGCGTTACGATCATGAAGTTCCTGGTGATGTTGTAAAAAACACCCGGGATAATACCCTGCAATCGTATCGGGCTTGGTCGAGGGCTAACCCCACCTTGTCTTCGCGTGTTGTCCCCGAGCCTTCGGGTCTCAATCGTGCTGCATTAGATGAAGACCAATGGCCTCTCAAGAGAAAACAGCGCGATGTGGGATTCGAGCTAAGCGCGCTGGTGGGTCTTGCCTGGGATTCGGCTGATCATAGCTGCTCATTCGATGCGGTGCTGCCTATCATCAAGGCGTTATGGGATGAGAGTCCTGGAAATTGGACCCATCGTCTGATGGATTTAGGTGTCTGCATGAAGACCTACGTCCAGTACCTACCTTCTGTTTTGGTCGATAGCGTCACGTTTGAATCCGTGCGAAACAGCTTGAGGGCATACCTTCGGGACCAGGATGCGGAGCAATTTCCCTATGGAACAACAGGCGTTGATGTCATGCATCTAACACGGTGCCTGCTTGGAGTAGCGCATAAGAATCCCATGTCCTATTTCAATTGTAGTGTATGCGAGCGAATCGACGTCGGCGGTATCTACCATAGCTTTGATCGGTTCATAGTCATGTATGGCACATGGGCCTCTACAGCCGACTACTTGGATCATTTGATAACTGCCAGTCTTGAATGCGAATGCGGGAGTGATATGAGCATGGAATACCAGGCGTGTTGTTTGTTCGCTTTACAGCTTAACTCGCCCACTTTGATTAGCAGGCGGTTGGAGATCGATGGGCATAGCTATCGCTTGCTCGGCGTTGTCTACTCAGGAGACAGGCATTTCACATCTCGTATCGTTACCTCCGATGAAAGCGTCTACAGTTCGGACAGCATGATTGACGAAGGGCGTTTCCGTAAAGATACCGATACTGACGGAATGTCAGTCGATGGACTGTGGAGGAGCAAACACCTGGCTGCCGTTTTGGCCTTCTATGCCGTGTGCGATCCGGTAATCTAGTTGGCCCTTATTTCGCCCTTGCGGAATATGCGGACAGGACGCAATATGGGTTTTATTTCATACGGCACATAAATACAAGCCTCCATGTACAACCAATCCCAATCTCTATATGAATCTGCTTTATATTCAATATACTCGAGTACCACGTATCCACGACATCTCCTTGGTTCCGATCCGATGAGTCGGATTGTATCTTATATACCCATCTCTATACTAACCCACCAGATGTCGTGATAAGGCATCTTCGAGGAATCCACTCGACAACGAGGTAACGACAATCTATCGACAAAGTCTGATGAATTGTTTGAGAAGGTTTCGCAACGAGTGGATGCGCGATGTATTGTACGCCTTAGGTGGGGCTCCGCATCTGGGCAGACTAACTAGTTTCATTAGGCTTACGAGACTAATGGCCTATTTTCAGCTGTTTGAAAATGCATGCCGCACGGTGCCAAATGTGCAAGGCCTCTCATTGGTTTTGTAGCTGTCCATGCATCTTGCTGATAGGAACGTAGCTAATATGACCTACACGTGGATGACTACATCAATCGCCTGGGATTGAAACAGACAGGTCCTGTATCCCTCACCGATTGCGTGCGACTGCTGAACACATCATCTCTACCTACCACCCACCTTGATCATATTTACGCTATCTTTTCAAGCAGTGTGTGTACTTTCCGCTATCGTTTCTTTCTTATTTCAAACGTCTGATGCTTATGCGTTCAGGGTGTATTCGCTCTCTCTAAGAACGAACGGCTTGATAGCCTGACGGCAGGGGACGGCACTTTGTATCACGGAAACAAACTAGCTGTCATGCTTCAAGTACTGTTCCGATGGAACGGTCCTCGTCATCGTATTGGAGGACGAACCCATAGTCAGACAGGTATTGCCGGATAGCGATCGACGCCTCCAACGTATGCCGGTACATGTTACTAACTGTTGGCGCTTACAAGGTACTTCTGCATAACCCTTTCACCCGCCTGGTGTTCGAACATCTGATTTGGACAATACCATGCTGATTCTGATGCGATACACCTGCGGAGCGACCCACAATTCACCTGCGTCGATACAATACATATCGCACCTTCTTGTCAACCGTTTCGTCTGTCACGTACTCACCGGACACTTAATATATTAGATGTTAGTCGATCCTTGCCCTCCTGCCTAGGTACGCCCCACCCCCTTCACCCGTCCTTCTTTGTTCCGTGATATGCTGCAAGTTAATTCCTGTCGTTCAATATGTGGTCTTAAATTAGTCTTGCAGTAACGTGAAGCGAAGGTACCTCGATGTCGGATCACGCCATCCACCTTGATATAAATCAAGGCGGCAGCTATCCTACGATAATGCTTTGGCAGCGCCGGGCGCAAGCAAGTAATGCTCTTGAAATTATTCTACCTGTCTACAATGCGTTATAATATCTCCACACATGCATAGAGTGCTTTGGTATCTCTAAGACGATCGGATAATGTTTTCAGATACATCAAAAGCTCAGTCTGCAACGATGGCTAATCATAGCTGGTCGCCGACTGGCCGGAGTATGTGGTGCTCTTCCCGCTTGAGGCTCGCACATGGGAAGCTATCAAGTTCACCTCCAGGCGGCTAGGCTCGCTCACTATATAACAGCCTTCGCGAGAAGGTGCAATACCGTGCGGCGAGTCTAGGCCATAAAGTTCGTAGCCAATCTGATCCGCTCAGTATTGATTACTATTGTGTCAGTGCTTGCACGCCCACAACGTCCAGTCTTCAAGGCGTACGGGATACTGTATAGTTTCACTCAAGGGAATATCAGATTGCTCTGTTTCCATCTTACTGTAATAATATGGCATCCTACCTCATGTTCTATCAGCCCGGTGTACAAGTATTGTGTGTAATGCCGTTGTTCTCTATACATTTCAGTATCGTTTCGGTATCCTTCAAGGTGGATCTGGACCATTCGCCTGTAAATCACGCATATCCACCTCTTGGCGCGATATGATGTGACATTTTCTCATCCACCTTCTGCGAAGCTATCAACTGGGTTTCGTTACTGTTAAACATCCATAACGTTTAGCATTGTGTCATTTCGAAGGAGTTCCGATGTCCTCTAACGTTTCGATGCGTATCATTCTGTTATGGTAGCTTGAACATGTAACCCGCAATCATTGGACCTGTGTCCGGGTCGGACTCGAGCGCCGCATCCCGGCGCCTATGGTATCATGTAGACGCCCCGAATGCTCAACACACACCCCACAGTATACAGAGCTAGGAAATACGTACTCTGAGTAGCATGAACTACTGGCTCGTATATACGCAATATATATTTTCGTACTGTAGACGGTCGTTGGGAAGATCGTACCAGGCTGTGTCGTCATCCGAAGAATGTCTCCAATCTCTGTATGGACGATGAACGGAAAGTGGAAGGCAGCTGCTAACACCATGCGACATATAACACTTTATGGTACGGCAGAGTCTGGGATATTTTATGTCAGCCTTACAGGCAGGTCGTACGTCCCTAGACTTTCATCTTTTCTTTCTTTCGGGGTTTTCTCTTTTATACGGATATTATGTGGACCACACTGATGATCGACCTTTTTTGGGTATGAGCGTATACTATAAAAGGTTTGATCAATTCCCAAGTCGGAACCACAGAACCAGTGACACTGTTGTATGCTCAAGACTTCGATGGACGAAGCCGATCTCAAGGAAGTCAAAGCCGAAGTCAGGTATCATATGAGGGTGAGTGGTAGTATACCTACACCTCGCATATTGCTAACGTACCGCAGACCCATATGTTAATATCTCTCAAGTGTGCCTTTTTCGGGACTGACTGCGAAGAGGTCCAGATGGTGCCGGTTCCAGTCCACGCTGGATACGAAGAGGACACCATGGCGTGCGATCTATATCATCGCTTCTACGTTAACACTCTCAACCCTTGCCACAACCGCGTCATAAGGTTTGAAGATTTCACTATAGACGTTGGAAGTTGGCCAAGGGAGTCTAATAAATCCTCCAAGTATGTCGTGTTTTACGGAAACGGGGTGAGTTACAATCTATTCAATGGTGAATTTCATTCTGATTGACCAAGCGACAGATTGGGGGTGGTACCAACTACTTGATCCGTGGACTGAAAGGAGGACGGGAGCTTAAGATCAAGGGACATGTTCTTGTGGCCAAGACAGACCAGAACGGAGTTGTGGAAGAGGTCGAACGTAAGGACTTGGGAACTATTTCCGAAATGTTAGTCAAGTAAGTGTATCGACATTCAATCTCTTTTTTTTTCGCTTTGTTTCTGATGCCATTTTGTATAGGGTTCTCTGGGAGCGCCAGTTTAACATGGTACCCGAATTCTGGGCGGATACCGTAGAGACGTAAGGTCCTCAATCGTATAAAGGCCTGGAGGGAAATGTTTCATTATACTTATCCACTACCCACCAATATCTTTCTTGTCTACTTTGCTTTTGCAGTTGATCCTTTACCTTGTACTTCACACTGTCTGTTCAACCCGCTCTTACCCTTTTATCGATGCCGAAAATCCTCTACACCCGTCGCAGACGTGCCACGCTTCGACCTCCGCCTCGATATGCTGCCGCTGATCACCGTCAAGGGTTGATATCCCCCACCCACCTGCGTCGTTCAGACCGTATACGACACGCGAAGAAGCTCATCTCGCTGGTCTTCACCATTCCAGAGTTATTCCTTCGCGTCATCTCGCAGCTGGACTGGCACGATCTCATGCGGATTGCCAAGGTATCCAAGCATGGGCAGGCATGTGTTCGGGTACAGATAAGCGACCGTATTCGATACCTCCTTGATCGTTGGATTCCCGCCATCCATATGCAGGACTTCCTCAATGCCCTTAACCGCTCTGGTGCGGTTGTGGTTGGGTCGGTTGCCCGCAGGCTTTTCAGTTTACATTGCGAGTGGTACGAAATGGCGATGAAAAGGGGAGAGCTGCACACGATGGATTGGTCCTATGACCTCAACATCGTTGCTCCTGCCGGAAGGGCGGCAGAGTGCAGGGCGTTTTTCCAGAGTATCGGATACGACACTTGGCTCTCAGAGGAAGTCGCATGCCACTATCATGGCTTCGCTTCTGGCATGGAGCGCGGTTACATGTGTCGAGAAGACGGACAAGTAAGCACTCCCCTTGTTATCGTGTCTAGTGTTGTGACTAACCATATTTTTATAGAGCAATGAAGTCACTATAACTGAAGCTACTGGAGGCGTTGTACCTGTCGTCGTTGCGTCTCCCACCACATGCCAACTGAACATGTTCTCGTCCACCACCCTCTTCACCTTTGTGCCCCTCTTCATAACAAAGTACATGGGGATGCGGACTGACATAACGAGCCTTTCATACCACCGACGCCCTCATCCCACCATCATCCTCTATCCCTCGAACAAGCAGTGGGAGGGTAAGTGTGGGATCTACTGCCCTTCGAGGTTTAGAAAGACGATCCGCGATCTCTCTACGGCTGTTTTTGTATGGAACAAACAGTATGCTGTGCCTGAAAGCAGGGTCAAAGGAGTTGACTACCTTCTAGCACGAGACACTGTAGTCTGGCGTTTCAGCACTTATTGCCGCAACGCATCCTGCCCTAATTACGTTCCTCGATTCAGGTCCCGCAATGTACTCTAGTTGATCCCATTTCTCGCCCTGTCTTCTGCTATTTATTCTCTGATCTTGACCGATTTATATATCACTCTTTTCCTTCTTTCTTGCTTCTCCATGTTTCTGTTGCCTCTCTCCGATATATCCTGGTTGATGTACACTCTGGCAGATAACACGTGAACTATTGTATACTTACGACGCGAACGCAGGATGTATCTTATTTATATACTTGTGGGATATACACGCCAGTCCAACAACGTACCAGAGCATTTTGTTCATGTTTCATGATCGAGTTACTCAAAGACTATAGGTGTTGGAATGTAGGTAGTTCGAATGACGACCGGGATATAGAAACAGACTGTTTCGAAGTACCTTCCTTCTGCTTTCTAGACCTTTGTGATTCTTTACCGTATACCTCATATTCAATGGTTTATCTAGTGCTGTCACAAGTAAGCTATACTTATAAGACACGAACATGATGCACTTTATGTTGTAGGTATGGTACCGGCCTTTCCGCTGTAGCTCTCGGATCGACTGTGGACTTAGAGCTTAGATTTGACCGGACAGCCACGTTACATCCGCTTTCCCGAGCTCGGTGTCTTTTGCCTCCGTCTTCTGCTTTCACTATTGGATGTGCTGCTCACTCTATCCGTAGGTAAAACCGCTTCGCTATTAATATCAGTATCCCCAGCTGGCGGAGGGTCGGGAAAACGTGCCAACATCGTGCTCGATCTCTACATCGGGTCGACGGGTCAAGCTGGATGACGCTGTTCGATCTTGCACTTTATAGGCGCCTATGGCTGTGGGCTTCCGTTTCTACACCAGACCAAACTTTGAATATATACATTCATCTTAGGATTGAAGTACAGTCTACTTAACGTTGCAGGTGGAAGCTGATCCCGGAAAAGGGGCAAATACCCAATTGATTGATCGCCAAAGGCCGACGCGATTTGTTTACACTGTAAACAAAGTCTTTACGGTCCGATTTGCGAACTGATTTCAGTGAGACGGGGTAATTGCCGAAGTCTCGCCTCAGGTACACGAACTGCGGTCTTTGGGCCCTATCAGAGGGTCGGTCATATATCAGATACGAAAACACGTCGTCCAGCGACGCGCAGATAAGTACATGAGTACGATAGGGGTGATATCAACTACCATACATTATGGAAACCATCATTTTGTATTCCTATGGAACTGACGACGGTCCCAAATGTGAGTCCCACAATATCGAGTCCAAATGACTCTTTTTGCCTTGCTTGAGGCCCCAGCTCCTCCTCGAGGAGGCCTTTGGGTTGGATAGGGGCTCTCGCGACGCGTCGAGTCGTTATGAACCACCTGTCGCCGACACCGCCGCTGTCACTGTAACGGTTCCTCGCTGTCCCAACTCTTTCCTTTCTAGACTCATCGCGCATGAGGCGGTATTGACGTTAAGATTTGTTCTATGGATGGTCGCGTCTATATTGGGCGCTTAGCCGCGCCTGGACCTCGTCATCCGCTCGTACTTGATCCGTTGTATGCTCCGATCATTCCGTTATTTGTGCGCAAACAAATCGCGCTGGAATTAACGCGCGCATCATACAGCCATTAGCGTACTTTCTCGTTCTGATTGCAGGCGTGCAGTATTTACTAGTCTAAAAGCGAATACGACCTATATCGCTTTATCTGAAAGCATTTACAGTATACCGGATACTTTGAAAAGCTGAGATGGTCCGAAACATTGTAAGCAAACTCACTGTCTAAATAAGCGCCGTCCTCAAATGCCTGCAGTTTATTGATGAATCTGCACGCGATGTGGAAGACGACTGGGAAGAGGAACAGGATGAAGAGGATAACGACGGAGAGGAACTTAACGAGCGTGTTTCTGTGAATCAGACATCTGTAAGTCACTCTTTTTATCCTTGTGATATGGTACAAGTCGAAGGCCTACCGTTCGTTAGACTTCCGAAGCCAATTCTACTACAGAAGATGATCTCTCAGCAACTAACCGGGCACGATGGATATCAGTGGTTGACGTTATAGCATCTGCCTATGCCGCAGAGCCTGCTACGCATTCGATCGGAAGCAGTTGCGTGGCCGACGGAGGCACACCTCACGATCAAGCCAACATTGCTTCAGGCGAAATTACGCGACCATTTGCCACTTCAATCGCTTCGAAATCCGCGCCATCGTCTCATGGCCCTTCATTCGGACGTCCAGGAAGCTCTGAGGCATCCAGCTCCTCTCTCAGGACCATCGAGCTTGTCCAATCAAAGGCACCCGCTTTGTCTATGCCCCGCCCTTTTGTACCCCTTCCACACCAGTATCTTTACAGCGGGTGGCTAGGACCTCAGAGACAGGACAATGGCATGCAAACAGTACGTCTATTATTATGCTTACATTTCGAGTGCTTATATCTGTTTCAGCTGAATGCATCTGCTTTGCTGTTGAGTAGCCGATCTCTTGAGTGGACCCGAATCCAATCAGGCACATACCGCAATGACATCGGGCTTATAGTAGACGTCGCTGAAAATGTGGCTACTACCTATGTCGTACCCAGAATCGGGGACCCTGATGCCCCCAGGCGACGTGGGTCAAAGAGGTTCTTCACATCGAAGGAGGTTCGGCGATACGTCAGGAGTGGCCGGGACTTTACCTATGAGAACAGCCTTGGCTTCGATCGCTGGACGCTAGGAAGAGGCCACACCCGCATCTTCAAGTGTGGATTTGAAGTCCTTTCGCTCAAAACTGGCTACAGCGGCCCTGGCGAACTCCCAACTGTAGAGGAGTTTCAGCTCTTCTACACGAACCACTGCCCCCACCTCGACACTCAAGAAGGGTTGGAACTCCTAGAGCGCACCGCACGACTGCTTCTTCCACCGATATCACCCAGGGAGCGCTGCGAAATCGTAGGAGGGCCTTTGTTCGGTTCTGTCTGTACAGTAACGGGACCATCGCACAATGAGCACGAGCTCGACGTGGTTGTTCTCGGAGGTCCTCATGCTTCAGTACCCGCTTGCCTGCTTCGTCGTTTTTTCAGGCCAGGCGATCTGGTGGAGGCCCGGCTTGGTTTCCACGTGGGCACTGTGGCATTCGTCGTCGATGTCCAGGATGCAACAGTGACAGCACTCGACGTTGTAAGTTGCCTCTTCACTGATGTCTGGCCCGTTGTATTCACTGCGTGTTCTTAGGAGTCCTGCAGCGAAGTAACCTTCCTGAAGGACTTCTTGGTCTTCCACAACGAGGCGTTCACTCCAATGGGTGATGATGCACATAGATGGCTGTCTGTTGGCCATATTAATCGCGCTCCAAACGGGGTTCAGATAGGCGACATGTGTGAAGTGATACGAGGCCCCGAAGCTGGCGCCAAAGGTCGGCTCATTGATAAAATCGGAAGACCTTCGTCTGTGGCATACGACAGTTACAGGATGACATATGGGTTAGAGCTCGATGTCGCAGACAAGGGAACAAGGGCATTGGTGGAGGTAGATGGCCAGTACAGACTCATCATCGCACCCACGAAGGACCTCAAGTTGTTGACGGAATACATGCCACTTACCGGTGCTGATGTCTCAAGACTCGTCGGATCCCACCCACACCTATCAACTATCATCCCCGTGCAAACGATGCTGGATGATTTGCCTGATAGGTTTACGAGATTCATTGGCTACCGGGTCACTGTGATTGGTACCCACCATTTGAAGGGTTCACAAGGATGGTTGCGAGCAGTGTCAATGGACGTCGCTGTGTGCGAGCTCGACCATTCTGCTGTATTTTCAAAAGCTACCCACCAGCTCCATGTTGACAAAATCGGGGTTTATTGGTGCGTGCGTACTGCTGTTTCGAATCGACACACATGCTAACATAGTGTTCAAGCTCTACATCTCGTAAATGGGTAAAGTTGGAGGATGCTATTCGCCCCAACAGACGTGGGATAACCATGGTTTATGAAAAAGAGGGTGCTCCGCAGCGGCCCCTTATGCGAGCTAGGACTCCACCTGCTCCTCCTCTGCCTTCGCAGTACCTGGGATCCGTCTGGGATCCAGATCCCCAGAAAACCAACGGTTGCGAGCTTTCAAAATGGAGTGAGTCCCCCGCTATCGTCGCTTGACTCCCTGATGACTAACCTTTTCTTAGTTGAATGGTTTCCTGCCTTGGCTTCAGCACTGCCTACACCAGGTCTGCTGGTCAAGCTGGAAGCTCCGTTCATCATGTTCCATGGAAATCCAAACGTATGGCGTATCATGAAGCTTAACGGCTCCGCGGCACCCAGCCTTGTTTACGGGGTCGAAGGGGTGTTTAGTTTCCCTATCGAGCACCCTACAGAGGTCCCGCCCGATCGAATGTTGCCACTCCGTCCGTCTGAGGTACAGCGACCTTACGAGGCGCTGGTCGTCCATCGACGCCACGAATTCTTTGGTAGGGTTGTGTTGGTGAAGCCTTGCGATTCACCTCGTGTGTGGGTTGTATCACTGCCGACAGGGAAGGATAAACGAAAATTCAGGTTGGAAGACGAAGATCTGGTGCTTTATGGGCGTTTATGACTATAGAGGCATTGTATATTAGCTATCCGTTCTGAATACTTTACTTCAACCCCCCCTAACAGCCACCACAGTTTGAAAGCATACAATGAGGGCTATACAAACCAATGATGTTGTAAAATACGTGAGGCACGTATTCACGTCTCTCCAGACCGAAATATGCGGCAAGGCCCTTTGGAGTGCGGTAGGGACACCATCGAAATTACTCTGCATGGTGAGGATGCTACTGCATTTCCCATTGGAAAAGAGTGCGTATACAGCCCAGATCTCATGGAGCGCGTATTTGGGGATGGGCAACCTCCAGCAGCACCCATGAAACGCTGCACACGCTGCGCATCTCTGACTCTAACTGCACTTATCTTCTGTCAGGTAGCCTCTGCAGCTTGTCCTCAACATCTCCGTATTCCCCTAGATACGGATGTTAATATGCTACCGTTGAGCCTAATGATTGCTATAATTGCGGGCTATATTCAGGCAGCTTGCAGGCCATACAAGGCGGCCGGGAGGATTGAAATAACATAGATGGTCACCAAGATCTTGAAATCTACACCTATCGTTGTATTCTAAATGGGGAACAAGCACACGGTTCCTTCACAAACAGTTACACTTGACATCCAAGGCCACACCAAAACTCACTACCTCAGGGGACTCATATATACAGTGAAGGATTTCACTTCACAGCAATACGCGTTGGCAGAAAGCAATGTGTTTGTTTTTATTTCAGCATACAGACCGGATACGAATCATGTATCTACAACGGTACACTGGACAATATTAGAGAGTTTGCGCAACAGCGCCGTGGCGCTTTTTGGACATTGCGCGAACCGATGGCTGGGCGCTGATGCTCAGGTGGAGCTGGTGCCCCTGGCGCTCTACCATCCATAAAATTCTGGCATTCCCGACGAGCTGCGATCGCTAGATCGTACAGATTTGGGGCTAGTGTCGAGCAGAGGTGTCTAAAGGATTCGGCGGTGTCAAACACAGGAATTGACCACAGGTTTCTTAGTGACACAATTTATGAACTGCGCAACGCGAAAAAGCGCCAAGGCGCTCTGTGAGCGCTGTGGAGCGCCGTGGCGGTGTTGCGCAAACTCTCTAGTAAATCTGCTGATTCCCAGATAAGGGGCAGATGGCGCAGCTTGGTAGTATCCGTATATGTTTACTCTGACGCTTTCTGAATACATGGATAGGGTGATTGGGGAGGGGGAGGGGGGAAGAGGGATGTAATGTGGTTTGAGGATACGGACAAGACGCGCCTACCGTCCAAATCAGGTACGTTAATCTCGACGCGATTTGTTTGGACGCCTTTGAACACGGATCAATGAACAAACAATCCGCTCCATTGACAAGTCAGGAACCTCAAGTTCAAGTGCTAGCCTCAAGGCAGAGGAGTGGAAGAAGAAGGGC